>CM072995.1:85246239-87746239 GCA_037038555.1 Rhynchonycteris naso | reverse complement strand
AGGAGAACCCATTACCAAGGCATGTCCCATCAAAGCATAGCTGGGTTGGTATCCGTGGAGGCAAGTGCAGAAGTCATTAGTCTTGGTGCTCTTTTTTTTACTGTTATTCACACCGGGATAATGAGATTATTGGAATATTTTTTTTTCTAATGAGAATGAGACAGAATACCTTGGTCTCTAAGTGATTTAGTCACAGAGGAAACACATTACTCTTCCCTTGATTGCTGTCAAATGCTGGAAAATTGGAATATTATACTGATATTTATCGTGATGGGCAATATTTTTCCTGCCTTCTCAGTGTCAAATGAGATGGGGAAAGTATTTGTCTGAAAAGCAGACTCCTTTACAAGGTTTGTAAGAAAGGAAGACAGATGAAGATGCAAGAGAAGGAACAAGGGGCAGAGGTTGAAGGAGGATAATTGGATGAATAGCTTTTTGCTATTTCCTTTTCTTTTTCTTTTCTTTTTTTTTTTCCCCATCAGTAAAACTATCTCTTGTTTTAATTTCCTATAGACTTCTCTTCCAGTTAGCTCACCAGTGCTTGGGGCTAATTAGACATTGTTTAGATTCCTAATGGAAGGTTAATTTCAAGGGGAAATGGGTGTTTGCGTTGGTCTGGAGGTGATTAGTGGCAGCTAGATAATTTGTGTTTCTTGGAAAGAAACAGCATCCTAGAAAGGAAGAATTCCTTGTAGAGGGAAAGGAGGTTTTTTTGCCCTCTTACTCTCAAGAATCTTTCACCTGAGACTTGTCAGCCCAACGTTTATACAGCCATACAGACTAATTGGGTGACCTGGCACATTGAGATTCAACCCAGGTCCTAGGTGGCTTTTGTAGCCAAGCTGAACAAAGAAATCCTGATATCTAACTCTTGCTCCTGCCCCACTCCCAAACGTCCTCCAGGAAGGTCTGAAACTTCTGGAAAACAAACACAAGTTTTAACAAGTGAAACCCTCTCTGTCATCATTATGTGCTGACTTCCAGAAGGAGAGGTCACTATATTTCTACATTATAATCAGGGAATTTTAGTGTTCGCCATGCGATAGGTGGAAGAATGTTACGACATTAGCATTAGTGCTGCAATTTGCAGATACAATTGTTTTAAATTCATTCAGGGATTCTGTTATACATTAGAAATTCAAGTTATGGTCCCAATTCCATTAGCTGGGGTGAGGGCCTATTCATCTGCATTTTAACAGGCTCCCAGGAGACTTTGCTCAGCCATGGATGGAAACAACGGCTCCTAACGGGAAAGGAGGTGCTAAACGCTTAGGAGAGTCGAGGAAGACCCTGCAATAGATGTAGAAGACAATGTGGAGATGGATGCGATGTCTGATGGTGGATGTATCATGTGGGCAAATTTTACACCTAGAAATCTCTGGAAGCAGTTTTGCATTTCATTATCAACTCATCTGTCATTTTTGTACCACAATTTCCTCCGAGATTAAGGACTGTATATTCTTACCAAGAATCCCTGGAAAGAAAAAAAATTCTTTAGTGCCAGGGAAGAGTACACTCATTTAGTTAGATGATGCTCAAATTACAACTCCTCTATGAAATTCCTCTGGCCTGGCCAAGAATCTCTTCTCCTTACAACGAACATATACCTCTATGGCAAACTTAGTAATGTCCAGCTAGTAGTCCAGGCATTTGTGTGTGTAATTTAGCCCCAACTGAACCATATACTGTGTGCAAATTTAAGACCAGAAGCCATATATCTTGTTCATCTATGTACCTCATCCCTGAGGATTTCTAGAGAACCTCACTTATGATTGGTGCCAAATCTATTTGTACTGAATTAATTAAGTGGACAAAAAGTGCCACAGAGAGAGAGACCACCTAGTGCAATGAATGGCCCTCTACTGCACCCTGTCGTGTTCCCTCTTTCTGTCTCTTGCTGCCCCTTCTTTCCTTTTCCTACTCTGATGGACCCTCCCCATCACCATTGTCCCAGATAATGGTTTGTCTTTTTCCTTAATCTCCTCCTCCTCTTTCTTATTCCTTTTTCTCACTCAGAGTACCAGGAGGAACATTATTTCACCCATGACTGGGCCAGTGCTGCCTATTACTGCTGAAGACCTTAGTGAGGTTTGGGGTTCAAGCCTCATTTTGTATCTGAATGCAAATTCTTTCTTGGGAAGTGAGGGATTGTGTATTCTAGTCACACTTAATTTCAAGATAGCTTGAGTCTCACCTCAGTAAAACCACTTATTTATAACCTATCAGTGTATTGACAAGGTCGGAGAGCAAGACTGTCTTGAGTTAAGATGGAAATTCCAAGGGAGCGAGCATTAATTGTGCCAGTGATTGTTTATTTATTGGCCATGACATAATTACTCTCTTTGAGGTCATGCATTCGCCTCCGGGTGGCTACATAGCTCTGCTTCTGGGATCAGGCCAGGGCAGAGTGTGGTCACTGAGACTCAGATTTACAAAGCAATCAGGCAGAACCTCCTAGACAAGGTGGTGGCTCTGTTCCCAACAGATGCTGAGAGGTGCATAGCGTGGCTTGCTCTGGAGGCTTTTTTTGGTCTTCTTAGAGTGATGCAAATACCATAGGGACCCAGTGTGTAACTCAAGTCACAATGGTAAGTGGGTATAGCAGTTGAGTAGGAGCCCGGCTCTGAAAAATTAGCAGTGGGACATGTGGCAAGCACTGAGAAATATGTAACAAGTATCACCCATTCAGACTGGTGATGAGCATTGCCCATTAAATGCCCCTTTATTTGGTAAAGACCTGAGCTCCACAATTGCACAGTGAGTGACGGACACCTGAAGAGTAAGGAGTATATATTTAAAGCAAACTCATCTACTTCTGTACATGCAGCCACAGAAAATAGATTCAAGGCTTTGTTCCTGACTGGGGAGAGTTGTTTTCTGGCAGCTTGGCTGAGATCATGCCGGATGCCTTCAGGGACCCATACCCATCCTCAGGCTCAGGGAAAATTAAACACTCTGGACTCATCTCCCATAGCCTCCCTGTGGACATCACTGTGGACATGGCAGGGCTGTGATTTTTCCAGCTGAAGCACCCTCTCAAGGCTTGGCACAAAACGAGAAAGACAGTGGGCTCCACTGGCTTCAGCAGCCAGCCCACGGACCCCAGCCTGGGGCATTCTGGGCCCTGCGCATCCCTGGGGTGGGGGTTAGGGCGAGTTTAGTTTGGACTGTTTTCTTACATGGCTGGAGGCTCTGTCTGGGAGAGTGAAGAGTTGATGTGGGAAATGGCTTAGCGTGGGAGAAATAGGTTTCCATGAAAGTGATTTGCCCAATTTTTTTTTATTGTTATACATTTTTAAAGCAGATTTATTGCTAATCAAAGTGCTGGCTGGACAAAGCTCTCTCATGCTGTGCATTTGCTTTTTCTTCACTTGAATGTTTTAAAATCTCTCTAGGTGTTTTGTCTCCCTCGCATCGATTGGCAGAGAAAGCTAGGCAGCCTGGATTCCCAGGGCACCGCCGGGAAGGCTTTGCGCTGGCTGGCTGCCCCTCCTGGCTGCCCCAGCCCCACCGGCCCACGCAGCGGGCTGGCAGAGCCAGATGGAGAGAGGGAAGGCGGACCCAGCAAGAATCCTCTCTAAGACAAGCGAGCGAACAGCCCAGAGAGGAGAAAGATGGTGCTGGACCAGTTGGATAAGAGCCCAGTTCTGAGTTTCTCCTCCCAACCGCGCAAAATAAAATCACAAATGAGAACAGCAGGGAGCCTAGAACCAGCTGGAGACAAAGGGGTGTTAGCTTCAGGTTGGGGGGCTGTGAGACAAGGAAGGATCTGACGAGATGTTCAAAAGTCTGGCCTGCCATGGCCAGCTGGCACCTGAGCTCCATGCCGGAACGTTGTGACAAGCTCAGCGAGCGTCACCGTCTGCCTCAGCCCAGGACCGAGAAAGACTGAGAAGACAGGAAAGACCTCGGGGAACTCCTCCGCCTCCCCACCTTTTAGTCTTCCCTGTCCATCCGTAGTGGCTTAGAGTGTCCATTTGTGGTCCCTGCAATTGACAGCCGTAGGACGAGAGGGAGCTTTTTAGATGCAGTGAGTTTCAGAGCAGGGCTGTGCCTCACCATACCCACGCCTGGGACACCGTCTCTCCACCAGCAGCTGAAACGGTCTTTCTGGAGGGGTTAGCCTCTCCAAATTCCAAGAATGTCCAATAGAAATAGAAATCAATGCCCCTGTCCTGCCCTGTGTGCTGCTTGCACTGTCCTACTCTTGATTAGCAAATCATCCCTGCTTGGTTCATACTGAACCTTTCATCCTGAAAGTTCACTCTACTTCCAAGTCAGAGAGCTTTCTCCCTGCCACCGTTTACAGCACAACTCAGGAGATTCAAGACTTCTTCCTGCTCCACCCCAACTCAGAAGAGAAACGTCCAGTGCCATTGAGTTATTCTTTGCATTAGCTGGTGATCTGACTTTTTGAAAAGAATCCTACTGAGTGGAGAAGTCAGAGGGTTAGTTTATCTTAAACATATTATACAACACATATGCATTATATATATAAAAATATAGTATAATATATGTATTTATATATTTAAGCTGAGGGTTAATTTTGAGCATATTATGCAATGCACATACATTATTATAGATAGATGTATAGATATATATGTATCTATCATATATACATATATATTTATATATACATACATATATTTATATGAATATATCTATGTTTAAATGATATATTTACACATCTAGAATATTTGTATAATTCTTTATATTTAAAAGTATTCTCATATTGATTATTATATTTTGTGTGATTCACATGACAAACTTGCAGGATATCCTGTAATGTTAGAATCCCCATGTCACAGAGGAAATTAAAGTTCAGAGAGGTCATGACTTGTGTAAGGTCACACAGCTACCGAGTAGTGTAACTGGAATTCAAACTTCATTTTCTTTTTTAACATAAAATTTTCAATTCTTTCCATTATGTGCCACTGCCTTTCACACAGGAGGCAGAATAATGGGAGTATGATGAGGTGCTAAATATAAGTGTTTTAAATAGGCAAAAAATTTTGCCTATTGTTAAGGAAATAAAAATGTTTTTTTCATCTTTACCCTGTGACCCACTAGGGACTACTTCATCTAATATATAGATGACCGGTCAAAAGTGCACCATGACTTTACGGACACACTGTAGTTCTTAAGGTAGTTATTTAAGATAGAAATTATTATTCTTTGGTGTGTAAGTGGAGGAACCAGGTTTGAACTAAGATCTGGGTGACTCTCCATTACTGCAGAGAATGGACAACGTAACACTTAGTAGGTCAGTGGGGCAGAGCAGTCCAATAGGAAGAAATAAGCTTTTCATCGGACAGACCTGGGTTAAAATCCTAGATCTGTCATTTCTTAGTTCTGGGGACTTGGGCAAGATGCTTAGTCACTCTCGGTCTCAGTTTCCTCAACTGTGATAATGAGATTGATAACATTTATCCTACTCTGTAATATAAAAATTAAATGAGATTAGGTTGGTCTCTAGTATAGAGTTTGACACATAGTAGGTACTTAATACATGATACCTATAAACATTCCTTCTATGCTGTTCCTGTATTGCTGAATTGGGTATAATTCTTAGTCCTCACTTAGAACAGATAACCCATAGAGATGACGAAGTGTTGATAGATCTAAGAACAGGACATTAAGATCCAGAAGAGGATGCTTGAGGCTAAAACTAAGAATTGAAGGGAAGAAGAGGGAATCCAAGGGCATAGCATTTCTGAGGATTGCCATTCTTGTTTATCCCTTCTCTACTTTGTCCAACTTCCTGCCCGAGTGAGTGGGGGTAACTGAAGGACAAGCTCACAGAAGCTTCCAGAATTGCTCTGCATTCAAACCACCCCCATGGAGGTGGTGTCAATCATTCCTTCCCTGTGCCACCTGCTCCATGCAAAGATTGGGAGGTAGTTTTTTGGTCTCACTTTCCTGAATGAAACCTCTTTCCTTCCCAATCCAGCATGATCCTACCCCTAGCCTGCTTTTCTGCTCATTGACAGAGGTCCCAACCTGTGAGCAGTGACGGACAAGGGAGAGGCCACGCTTAGTTTATAGAAGAAGGGCAGCCTCCTTCTCTCCTCTTTGCAGATGCTGTATTCTTGGAAGCTTCAGATTCACAAAGGTTTCTGCCTCTTTTGTTATTTTGTATTTTAAATTGATTTTTGCCTATTTCATCTTAAAATACAATATCAAATTTCTTCCCTGAGTCCTTGTCATACAGACATTACATTCCTGGGCCCTTAGAACTGTTTCCCTCCCTCCCCCCTCTGAAGCATGTGTGCTCTTAATAATTCTAATACCACAGGTGGAGAAATCAAAGAGGAAACAGTATGATAAAATATTTCTGGGCCATTTTGGAATTAGTGATATTTTTCAGGAGTGATCAATTGCATTACTTAACTGGAGAGCTCAGATTTTAAAGAGGAATATAATTAGTGGCAAATGTGGTGAGATATACAAAGGCAGATAGGCGGGCCAGGGAACGGGAGCCCATCAATTGTTCCAGGTTCCATCAGAAGGTGTTTTACTGCAAGGCTCCTTCCTGGTGATGAAAAAACAAAACCAGGCCGAGCATTGCCGGTGCTCAGAAGAAAGAGCATCAGCTAAAGGCAGTGGGTCTGCATCTGGTCCATCATTGATTACCAGGAAATTCACTTATCCTGCCTGTGTCTCAGTTTTCCTCCTCTGTAGAAGAGGATTAATATGCCCATCCTTCCTGCCTCCCTTGGGGCTGTTGTAGGGCTTAAATAAACCCTATGGATGTGGACTTGCTTTGAAAATTAAAAGCCCTCTATGCATTCAAAGGAGGATTAGGAATATTATTGCTATTTGAGCTGGATCTTGCAGAATAAGTAGGATTTGACTTTCTGGAAATAGATATGAGGGATATCAATTAAAGGACACAGAACAAGCAAGGCATTGAACACACACGTTAGTTTGGCTATCACATAGAATATTGAAACAGAAGAGGAAAAATCCACATTCAAAATGTGGGCTGGAGAAAGAACATGGAGGCTTAGGAAGGAGTTGGAGTTTGTTTCCCCTGAAAGCAGGGGCAACCGCTGATGAGTTCTGTGGGCAATGACATGATCAGGGCGGTTTTGCAGAAAGATGAAGCTGGGAGACTAGGGTAGAATTTTCCCAGGGGAATTGGTTAGGAAATTATGATAGGAAATAATGGATGCCTGTTCTGGGGCATTGGGTGTGATAAAAGCAGCATGTGGGAGAATTACTGAGGCAGAACCTGCAGGACTGATTGAAATGCCCAGGAAAAGGCTGGGAAAAGGCGGGGGTGTGTGTGTGTCAGAAATCAATGATTACTTCAGGGATTGGAGTTGGAGCTCCTGGAAGGAAGGCCATGCTTTTGACAGACACCTAGAATGCTGGTTAGGTGCACTTTGGGTGTGGATGAAGAGCTTGAGAAATGGGATAGATAACTGCGGATGCTGATTTTTAAGGGGCTGACGAAAACGTCAGCTAAATTTTCTGCCTAAATGGTAAAAACTGTCAGGATGGAATTTAGGAGAGGAGTCAAGGCATTTGAAAATCATTAGGGAAGAGGAGAAACTATTAGAATAGAGGAATGCTATGGAGAGAATAAGAGAAAAGGGGACAGAGGTAAGGTTTTCAGGAATGTTACTGGAAGGTGAAGTTCTGCTTCCCTTCAAAAGCTTTTCATCTTTCTCCGAAGGAGAATAATTATCTCCTTCTATGAAGAAGCAACCTATGGGCCAGAGAAATGGGAGAATGTCTGCTAAACTGGGTTCAGACACCAGTGTGACACTTGAGAAGGGTAGGGATGGCTCTGTCAGAGTCTGCTAAAAGCCACCATCAGCTGCTCTGGCCTCGAGGAGTCCGGGAGATTACTCTGCAGCTAATTAGGAATCAATACCATAGTTTTGATTTCCTGTGTCCAGAGCCAGAAAATTAGCTCTTCTCTGTAAACATAGATGGTCCGTGTGGCTGCTCTGCTGATAGAAAGCTATACTCTTCTTGACTGGAGTGTTTTTCAAACTAACAACTTCTAGATATGGAGGTGCCATCAACTTGTGGCTTTCTTCCCCAAAACACAGCTACAGGCTCGGCACTGTCATAAGAGGAAGGAAACTAATTGGACCAACAGATTGGAAACTGCAGCCACACGACTTACCATTTCATGACTGAAAACTCCACCCCAATTTGCCATGCCAAATGTGGCATCTTTGTTCTGGTGTCACCCGGTGGTGGGTACTGTTTTACTGCTTTGTTTATGTATGTGCATTGGTATGAGTGTTTATTTTTGAAATCTCAGACACACATTTTACAAGACGAATATTGGCATTTCAGAAATCATTGATATTTGGGGTTATTGTATACTAGAGATGTGGGTCATTTTCAAACAACCTGACATAAACAGTCAGGCTTGTAAACCTGTTTTCAAGTGAGATGTTCTAAAGCAATATTTATAGCAAAATTATGACCTCAAGGCAACTAAATGTAATCCATTTTTAAATCTCATTTTTTTTCCCTCTGAATCTTTCAATCTAATTAGGCTCACATCAGTATATTATTACAGAGAGTAATCATTCCTTTCTTCTAATAACATTCATGGGTAATTTTATTTCTCATTTCCAGCCTCCTACTCCTGTGGTGTAATTAGTGTCTTTGACACCTCGTGATGCTCAGAATGAGTTGCAGCTGCTAATTGCTAATTGAAAAATTAGAAACTCAGTTAGAAAAAGGATCTAATTAAAATGAAATTAGATAAAATTCCTTCAAACCAACTCCTCCCCCACCCCCAATTTGTTTTTCTTTCTCTCCCTTTTCCCTTCTTTATGTACCACAGAAACATTAGCTCTTGCAGAATTTGTGTAATTGCTGAAAGACAAATACCTTTCCAGAGCGGGCTCTACAATGGCTTCTTGGAGGGAGTTAGGGACAGTTTTGTAAGAACTGAGTTCAACTTTAGAACTTGAGCCTTGTCCGTATTCCCGTGATACCCATGAGATTCACCTTACTAATAAGACTTCCAGGATCTCTTGTTAGGGAGGGCAAGTTGCATGGTCAGCCCCATGTGCTTTTCCCGTGAGTTTGTGACTGTGAGCTGTAGGGATTCACTCACTTCTTGCTGTGAATCCACTCCCACTCTCTTCTCTATTGCCTTGTTCACCTGACAAATGATTATTTAGTGAGTTCTCAGCCCTAAAGGAGACACAGAATAAACCAAATCCTTTCTACCTTGCAATCTGTTGAGAAGGCTAGACAGATAGGCTTAACCACAAAATAGGAGAACATGTAATCAACAGCAAAATAATGTTTCAGGCTATATGTGATATTTAGTTCAACACTTCATATACTTTTGAGCATCTTTTAACTACATGCCCTCATGGTACCTGGACATACAAAATACATATCACATGGTTCTTACCCTCAAGAAGTTTATAGCTGGACATATGTGAATAAGTGATTCATGGTATGCTATGATAAAAGCAATAATAGCAAATTCACAAGTTGTTGAATTAATGCAGAAATATGGGTAATGAATTTTGGTGGGCCAGAGACAGAGAGGGCACCAGCGGACACTTTACATAGTAGAAACCATACCACCACAGGATTTTGAAGGATAAGTAGGAGTCTATCAAGGGGACAAGCATTTTAGTTAAAGAAACCTGTCCCAAAAACAGACGCATAAAACAATATGTTGACTTCTGGAATGATGAATAATTTTTCATTTTTGAAGCCTAAATTGAGAGGTGCATAGCATGAGATGAGGCTGGGGAAGTGAGGAGTAGTTGCACAAAGAATCGTGTGTGCTTTTAAAAGTTTAAAGAACATTGAATATTTGGTAGAAAGTTTCATAGACATTGTAGTATTAAAATGATATGAGATCACCTGACCAGGTGGTGGCAAAGTGGATAGAGCATTTGCCTGGAATGCCAAGTACCCAGGTTCGAAACCTAAAGTTGCTGGCTTGAGTGCGGGGCTCACCAGCTTTACTGAAGGGTCGCCAGCTTGAGCGTGGGATCATAGACATTACCCAAGGTCGCTGGCTTGAAGCCTAAGGATTATGGCTTGAGCAAGGGGTCACAGGCTCAGCTGGAGCACCCCCATGCCAGTTAAGGCACATATGAGAAAGCAATCAGTGAACGACTAAGGTGCCACAACTACAAGTTGATCCTTCTCATCTCTCTCCTTCCTGTCTGTCTGTCTCTCTGTAAAAAAAAATGATATGGGATCAATAAAAGTTTTCAGGAGTGGGTTTTGTGGAGTGAGAGAAACATCCTAGGTTAAAAAACAAGACAGGAAATACTAGATAATCCAGTTTGGCTACAGCAGGTTAGAAATATAGAGAGAAATATAAAGTGAGTTCAGTTTATAATTAAAAATTAGGCAAGAACATTTATGTTAAATAAAAACAAGCACTTTTTAAAAAAAACTTTAATTTTTAAAAATTACAGTTGACATACAATATTTTATATTAGTTTCAGTTGTACAACATAGTGATTGAACATTTAGATAAGTTACGAAGTGATCCCGTCAAGTCTAGTACCTACCTGACACCATACATAGTTATTACAATATTATTGAATGTATTTCCTATGCTGTCCTTTACATTCCTGTGACTGTTTTTATAACTGGCAGTTTTAACTTTTTAATTTCTTCACCTTTCTCACCCATCCCCCAAACCCCCATTTCATCTGGCAACCATCAATTTGTTTTCTATATCTTGAGTTTGTGCCTGTTTTCTGTTCATTTATTTTGTTTTGTTTTATGTGTGTGTGTGTGTTTTAAGACTCCATTTATAAGTGAAACCATATGATATTTGTCTTTCTCTGTCTAGCTTATTTCATGTAGTGTAATACTCTCTAGGTCCATCCATGTTACCATAAATGACAAAATTTTGTTCTTTTTTGGCTAATACATATTCTATTGTATATATGTACCACATATTATATATATATATATTATTATTATTATTAATTCTAATGGGGTGACACCAATAAATCAGGGTACATATGTACAATGAAAACATCTCCAGGTTATCTTATCATTCAATTGTGTTGCATACCCGTCACCAAAAGTCAAATTGTCCTCTGTCACCTTCTATCTGGTTTTCCCTGTGTCCCTCCCCTCCTCCCTATCCCACTCTCCCTCCCTCCCCCCATCCCGTAACCACCACTCTCTTGTCCATGTCTCATATTCTCACTTTTATGTCTCACCTATGTATGAAATCATGCTGTTCTCAGTTTTTCTTTCTTTCTGATTTACTTATTTCACTCCGTATAATGTTATCAAGGTACATCCATTTTGTTGTAAATGATCCGATGTCATCATTTCTTATGGCTGAGTAGTATTCCATAGTATATATGTACCAAAGCTTTTTAATCCACTCATCTTCTGACCGACACTTGGGCTGGTTCCAGATCTTTGCTATTGTGAACAATGCTGCCATGAACATGGGGGCGTATTTCTTCTTTTCGAACAGTACTATGGTGTTCTTAGGGTATATTCCTATAAGTGGGATAGCTGGGTCAAAAGGCAGTTCTATTTTTAATTTTCTGAGGAATCTCCAAACTGTTTTCCACAGTGGCTGCACCAGTCTGCATTCCCACCAGCAGTGCAGAAGGGTTCCCTTTTCTCCACATCCTCACCAGCACTTATGTACCACATATTTTTAAATTTCATTTTTAATTGATTGGAGATAGAGAGAGAGTGACACTGATTTGTCATTTCACTTATTTATGCATTCACTAGTTGATTCATTGCTTCTTGTATGTTCTCTGACCGGGGATCGAACCCACAACCTTGGAAAATTAGGACACTATTCTAACCAACTGCAACCCAGCCAGAACTGTATCACATATTTTTTATATGTATGTCTAACTATGGACACTTAGGTTGCTTTCATATCTTGGCTATTGTAAATAATGCTACAATGAACATAGGGGTGCATATATTTGAATTAATATTTTGGATTTCTTTAGATAAATACCCAGAAATGGGATTGCTGGGTCATATGGTAGTTCTGTTTTTAATTCTTTGAGGAACCTTCATACTATTTTCTATAGTGGTTGCACCAATCTGCATTCCCACCAACAGTGCATGAGAATGTGCTTTCCTCCACACCCTCGCCAATACTTTTTGTTTATTGTTTTACTGATGAGTACCATTCTGACAAGATGAGGGGATATCTCATTGCGGTTTAATTTGCATTTCCCTGATAATTAGTAATGTTGAACATCTTTTCATATGTCTGCTGGCCATCTGTATCTCCTCTTTGTAGAAATATCTATTCAGGTTCTTTGTCCCCCCCCCCCAAATAGGCACTTTTTTTGAATGCTTTGTGTGTGTGTGTAGATACAAAATGACATTTTTCTTTTCTTTTTTTTTAAAGATGTGACTACTAAGACTCTGAAAAATTAAATAATTTATCCAATGTCACAAAGTTAATTAGTGACTCGGGGGTATTCCAAGAATCTACACTCAACTAGCCTACCAACTCAATGGAGTGGCCATTGTGCCACCACCTGCATTCTGCACATTCATTCAGAAGGAGGCAACAGGGAATGGGTTCTAACATTCTTTGACTTGCCAGTCTCTCTTTGTTCAGTAAAAAGAAGTAGTCACAATCAATTGATCATCAATTTGGCATGTAGCAGAAGCCATTCCATGCTTAAGAATTCTCAGTCAATAAAAGAACAAGTAGATAAATGAGAAATAGTCATACACCCATACATTATCCTGGCAGGGGAGAGCTGGAAACAACCAACACCAGGAACTCATTCACCAGTAATTTAATGTGCCTGGAAAACTTCTACATGACTAATCTATTTTCAGTTTTAAGTATGACTGTTCAAACAAATCTGAAAACAGCTATAGATGTCCTATTCCTCATAACTTATTCTGATCCCAAAAGATAATGGAATGACAATTTAAGCCTTGATTTCAAGAAGTTCTTCTATATTGCTAACTTTTTTTTATGCTTCCTTTAATCTTACTTCCTTCTAGTTGATCACAATAAAACTGGATGCTTTTTAACTAATCTAGATCTTCTACAGTTATTGGAGTGCTCTGGTTTGGCTATACTCAACAGACTGAGCACAGCTAAGGTAGATGGGTGGGGGGGAATACAGAGTTATGTTGGTATGTGAGCTTTGGATCAGATTCACTGAATTCAATTCCTAACTCTTCTACTTAATTGTGAAAGTTGAGACAAATCTCCATGATGATAGTGATGATGATAATGACGATAATGACAAAAATGGTAGTATTTACAGTGTTTGGGGACAATCAAATGAGATAATACTTTATGTGTTCAGCATGTGTTTAACACACATTGTCTTCAGTACATGTTGAGATAAGAGAGAAGGAAGAAGAAAGGAATGTGAGGAGAGAAGAACAAGGAAAGTGATGGTTACCTTATTTATAGCACTCAGCTCCATGCCCCTGTGTTTATGGCTGGAGTACAGAATGGATGCCTGAGTAGCACCAATTCTTTACTTGATTTGCTCCAGGCCACTTTTAGTGATCTAAGTGACATTGGTTCCATGCTATTTTGGTATAGTGAGATGTTCTAAAGCCTACTGAGATAAAAAATGACACACTGACAATCTCTTCTTGAAGGAGACTGAACACATGAGAGAAGATTGCAAACTGGTCAAGGGAATCAGCTTAAATTCATTTTTTAGAATTGACACGATTGCTGGCTACTCCAGCTGCATCAGTTGTAGACACTGGTGCTCTGTTCTACTGTGTATTCATCCTTGTTGACCTCCTTGTTCTCTCTTCAAATGGTACCCCGGGGCACTTCTCTAAAGTCTCTGGGAAGCTTTCTTCTTCTTCCTATAACTTACTCATTTTAAGGGATGAGCTTGATAACTGGATAAAAAGTAAATAAAATTTATAAGAAAGATAATTGAAATGACTACTTCTTGGAAACAAAAGGGATAAAGGAGGGTTTTATATATGCTAATTTACTATGAGGGGCAAGTTTTTAAAGGAGGCTTCTGAAACTGTTCAAGAGGAGCATTTATGGGTTACAAATTAAAACACCCTTGAAATTCAGTAGTTATCAGCTCAGGTTTCATGAAATCAATTGGGTAACTTGCCTCATTGCTCAGTTATGCCCATGTACACCTCTTTCTGTTTTCCTTTTTCACAGGGCATCATGGCACATCAACACAAAAATAATTCAGTGTAATATCCCATGGGGAGAAGGATTTTTCCCACTTTGACCTAAACTCTCTCTCCCCTCAAATAGGCATCTAGGGAACTCCCCACCTTCTCAGGCTCTATGTTTTAAAGGTGAAAATGAGAAATTGCACATCAAGAAAAACAAGTATGTGAGTCATATTCATATTCAAAGCATGATTCTGTTGGACAGGTCAATTTTTCTGGGGTTCAGTTTTCTTTCACCTCAATGTCCCCTGCAAAGTGTATCCAAGATGGCAACGTTATTGCTATTCTGCATCACAGGGAAGGAAGGAGCTTTTGAAGGATGCAAGGTGAAAGTCACTGTCAGTTGGCAGAGCTGGCTGTTTGCAGAGAAGAAATTCACTAGGGGATATAAGTAGGGCTGGGGGCTTTAAGTCCTTGATATGGCTAAGCTTCCCATCTCAGAGAAACTGGCCGTCCTGCTAATTATCTGTCATGTCACCCTGGCTCTCCATAGAAACAGATAATTTCCTTCTCTGGCTTTTTCAAATCCATTTATAGTTGTGAAAAAAAACCTTTCCCACCCTGTCTTTCAGAGATTCTAGGAACAAGATTAAAGGTGGTTGACCGCTGACACAATTTTCTTCAAGGACTTTTGAGTATGTTAATATATTTTCAGGAAAGCAAGTGCTCTAACTCAGTCACCACAATATCTTTATGTGAATAGATGCTGTTTTATGGTTTCCAGCTACCTGGACGGGGAGGAATAACAATAGTGCTAAGGGAAAACTGACTCAAGGGAAATGAATAATCTAGTGCATTATGAGACCAGGGTAAGAGTTGAACATAGGATCTGGATAATCTGGCCCAAGAGACACCAACATTAGATATTCTAATAATTCAAATTCCATTATGTGTAAACAACTTGATTTTTTCACATGGTAAAACAACTTGTATTATTTCACATGGTGTTGAATTTATAAGAGAAATCATAGTAAAAGGACATGCAGGGGGAGATCAGCAAGGGAGGCCTGTCTTCTAGGAGACTGAAATAGACCAATAAAGTCACCAAAGTTTAGAGATGACCCCTCAACTCTACAGGTCCAGAGACCCAACTTTATCAGCTTTCTAGAGTTTATCAGGAAGACTGATACTCACCATCAGTAATAGTTTCAGTGTGTTCAATACAATTATGCCTATTATGGTGTGTCCTTTACAACGGTAAGGGATGGCAGAGTCCAGTGCTAAGGAGAGAGGAGCCCTAGAGAAGATAATCTGGGTACTATTTATGCTTGTAGCTTCAGGATACAGCCTGGTGTATGCTCCCTAAATACATTTTGTTAGATTGCAAATGACTGCTCAGTGACTCAGTGATTGGTTGGCTGGTTTGGTCAATGAGGTGGAGAGTAGATAGATGGAGAAACAGAGACAAGAGAGAAAGAACAAGGGAAAGGAAGATAGTAACTTCCTAGCTGACATTTTTGGACAACACAAGGTGTGCAGCACTGTGCTAAATTCTTTTACATGCTTTAACCACTTAACCCTCACAATAACTCTAGGAGGATTGTAAGATTGTATTTTCCATGTTGCACATGAGAAAACAGGTTTAGAAGGAGGTAAACTGTTCAAGTATACCCTAAAACTAAGTGGTAGAGTCAGAGTAGATTCACAATAGACTAAGGGATAAAAGAATTTTTGTTAGGGCACAATGAGAACTAGAACTTCTAAGCTGACACCACACTCACATTCTCTGGCAAACGTAGTCTCTCCCTCGGGATAAGCTACATGGGAAGCCAACTGTGATTAGAAGTGTTCCTGTAGAGTTTAGCCTCAGAACAAGGCAGCATCTATGTGGTGTAAATCAGTGTTTTTCAGCAGCTGGTCTGTGGACCGAAATTTCATGCTGGTCCGCTTACAAGTTAACCACTTTGATATTGTATGCACATTACAGACCCGATGATGTCAGTCAAATTTGCTTATGCTCAGGGTGATTTCTGCCTTAGCAATCCCCAAAATAATTCTCCTATTTACACTGATTTCCAAGTGTAAAAAAGTTTGAAAACCACTGATTTAAATAGTTAATATTGTCTAGTGCCTCCTCACATGTCCATCACAGAGTATTCCTGCTGGAAATGGGAGTAAACCCTTACTTAACTCTTTAGAATACCTTCTTCCCTAGACAGCCCTCAGATGGATGGCTGCTTCTCTAAGTCCAGCAATTCTAGTGCTCAGCTTTTAAACTGAAACTACCTGGAAATCAGAGACCCTTTAAGAACATTTTAGATATTTCAACTTTGATACACTTTGTGTGGAATATTTAGTTATCAACAGTTACTCTTGTTTCCCTTATTGTTCAGTGCCTGGGGCACAGCTCAGGGTCATCTAAAGTTAATACCAGGTAGGTGGCCGGCTTGGGGAAGGGACTTGACCTGCTCAGCTGGATGGGCAGAGTCTTCTGACTCCACCCAGCCCGTTGCTTTCCCACTGTTATACACCCTCTGCTTGAGTGAATTAATATCATTTCACAGAATCTTATATCCATCAAATTAAAGTTTTTTATAAGTGTCATGGTTTTTTATATGCTCAGAGAATTCAGTGGAAGGTGGGATTTCTTGACTCTAAACGGTTTATTCCTGCTTTCCCTGATCTTCCCAAGCCAGGGAGCTGCCTCCAGCCTGTGGGCTCCTGGCACTGGTCAGCTGAGTCAGAGGGGGTCTTGTCTTGTCTTCTGGCTTAAGTACTTTGGAAATCCAACTATAGATTATATAAAAGACTCCTGTGAAATAAGCAAATACAATGTGGACCCCCTCTCTTAAATCTACATACTTTTCTTTTATTTTTGTGACAGAGATAGAGAAAGACAGAGAGAAGGAGAGATAGGGAGAGACAGGCAGGAAGGGAGAGAGATGAGAAGCATCATTCTTTGTTGTGGCACCTTAGTTGTTCATTGATTGCTTTCTCATATGTGCCTTGACGGAGGGGGGGGGGCTACAGCAGACCGAGTGACCCGTTGTTCAAGCCAGTGACCTTGGGCTTAAGCTGGTGAGCTTTGCTCAAACCAGTTGAACCCACACTCAAGCTGGCAACATCAAGGTCTCAAACTTGGGTCCTCTGCATCCCAGTCTGACGCTGTATCCATGGCGCCACCAACTGGTCAGGCCACATACTTTTCTAACACTTCTATTTTGACAACAGAGTATCAAGATTACTAGGTGTTCTGGACACCTTTCAACCCCAGAGTTAATCATAAACTCTTTCTAATGTAGCAAGACTGTTCCACACTTGTAGGACTTTGAAGGCCAGTTAATATCACCAGATGTTCTGGGAAGGCTGAGAGTATCTTCTGAGATTTTCCCCTGAGTAAGGAAACTAGATGAAACTATGGTTATCATGGCAGACAATTGATATGTCACTTTCTGCAAAATCAGAGAGCTGTTTCCAAAGACGTTTCCCCTCTAGGGAGGAACAAGGCCATTTGTTCCATAATAGGTATTAACAAGAAGTCATTCTCCTCCTGTCCCCTCTCCATCACCCTACACACACACACACATGCACACATACACCCTTCATTGGAAAGCCAGAAAACTAAACAAGACTGGCTTTACAGAGCTAGATAGTCTTTGTCATCATTTTGTCTCATATTTTTTTTCTATATCTCAGTAATGTTTCCTGCAAGTTCTTCAAGCACTTCATTATTTACTTATTTTCTGTTTGATTTGTCCCCTTCCCTGGCTAGCAATTTCACTGGCACAGCTCAAAATTACTGTTAATAGTTTCTTTTAACTCATTAAACAACTACTTCTTCCTCAATCCCTTCATGGTAGACTTAGCTTTCTCCTAAACTAATCTCTGTAGTAGCAAATTAAGGTCAATATATATTAAATATGTCACCAATCAGAGTTTATAATGAGAATCTTTCCATTTATTAGTTTTATTTGAAATTAAGTGGAATGATCAATGTGAGGGACTCAGAGCATTGAAGACCATAGTCTAAATTCGCCCAGCCAAGACAGGGTGGGAGTCATTGCACCAGGATGGTGCATCTTCAGACATTTCTCAGCATAGTCAAAGGAAGCTGTCTTGTAGTGAATAAACAGTTCTCAAACTGTCTATTGTTCTGGACAGGTCTGCTTCTATCATTTACAGGATCCTAAGGCAAAATTACTGAATGGAGACTCCCATGCCATGTGTTGATGTATTTAAACACTTTAAACGAAGCTAAGAAAACTGTGATAAAATGTATTCTAAATGTCCACATTGACAATTATATCTAAGTAATAACCTGAAGGTCAGGTTGCCATTTAAAATTCTCAGACTCCTCGAAGTTGTTCTTGAATATGTAGCATGCGGGCATGGGAAGGCCTGGCCCTGTGCTCCTCTCTCCTGTTCTTCCACTTCTGGCTATGACTTGCTCCTCCAGGGCCCTTGTGAATATCTGTGTAAAATTCCTAGTTTACCCATCCAAACTCTGTCCAATCTTCACTGCCAAACCTCTTCTATCCCTTCAGCCAGTGGTTCTCAAAGTGTGTGCCAGGGCACACTGGTGCACCCTAGAAAATTTCCATGTGTGCTCTATGGTACTCCAGAGAAATATGTGCCTGTTGGGGAGTTTATATTTTTGGGGGACAGAGGTGTGGGGAATTAGCTATAAGCTGAGAGTAAGCCCAACACCCCACCTCACTTGCCTGATTAGGTTGCAAAAGGCTGTTAAGCTGTGGTGCTGGATTATTTATCCTACCCCCCATGTTCCCTGGGAAGACTGGAGGCAAGTATCTTCTACAATTTGTTTGGTGTAAAGTTAAGATGATATGTATGGCGGGGGTTTTCTGCACTTGGTAAAATTCTTGGGTTGCCTTGGAAATGTGATCAGAGACCATTGATTTGCTAATGGCCTCACTATGCCCTACAAATAAAGCAAGATGAGGTTTTTGGGTGCACTTTGTTCTTGCCAGCAGCAATTATAGGGCCCACCCAACCCTGTATTTTCTTAATTCCATACCATTCCCACTCAGGACGTGGAATTTCTAGCTGCGCTGGTTTGTGGCATGTGCCCAGATAGAAAAATACATATAGTTACTCTATTATGCCATTTCATTATGGAAATACCACTCTTTTGTTAACACATCATAATTATATTTATTACTAACACATCATTATATTATTTTTAGATAAATACACCCAAATAAAATGGATAGATTTCTCAAAAAGAAGCCTGATATTGAAAAATTTGATTCTGGAAGTGAGCAAAAGTTGTGTAAATATAATAGGACTTGAAGGCTGATGGGCAGAATTTAATTTATAGCATTTTCCATAACTTAACACTGAACAATACGATTGTATTAGAGACCCATTCATGGACGCCTCAAGTGATTTTGGTTCAACATTAACAAGAGAAGAAGAACTGGCAGCTATATCCACTGATCGTGGATTGATGATTAAACATAAGGAATTGTCTCTTGAAACCTTTTGGATTTCTATAAAAGAAGAATATGTGGCAATATCTAAAAAAGCTCTGAACATTTTACTATAATTTTCAACATTCTATTTATGTAAATTTGGATTTTCTACTCTCAACACAATTAAGAGTAAAAAGAGAGGAATTCTTCAATGTATTGATGAGCAAATGAGAGTTTGCCTTTCAAATATATGCCCAAACATTGAAGAAATTGCTAGGACACATCAGGCTCATGTTTCTCATAAACACAAGAATGAAAAAACTTAACACATTTGTGCCGGGACCTGCCGAATTTAATAAATCTTACTAAGAATGTATCTATATATATAAAAAGATAAATTTTTTGTCTTTTTTACATTTTTTAACCCCTCTTTTTTACAAGTTCTAAAAAGCATAACTCAAAAAATGTAATATAAAAATGTTTTTTAATGTCAAAATAAATTTAATTTTGTCATTTAATTACCATAAAGGCATGCTTGGACTTTATATTTTTTCTTTAATATCTGACTTAATTATTATAACATATTTCTCAGAAATTTGTATATAGTGCGCCTACAATTATTTATAGCATTTTAAATGTGCCCCAACTTCAAAAAGTTTGAGAACCACTGTCTTAAGCTGAGGTGTGGGTAAACAGAGTTCCGGGGAAGGGGCTTACCTAGCTCTGGCGGTGAACTCCAAGCTAACTAGATAGGGAACTCTAAGGCACTCTAAGTATGGTCTAGATTTGGTTGTGGGTACACAATCTGGGTTGACATGTCCCCTTGGGCCCATGGACTTCTAACTCCATGGGATGGGGAGCAGCTGGAGGAGTGGGACAAAGAGGGGCCCTCTAAAGTGTGGGGCTCAGGTAGAAGCCCCTCTGGTGGGGTCTAATGGGAACATTGGTCTTAGAAACTCAGTGGAGTTTGGAGTAGTTAATATGAGAAGACTCAGAGCTGACACCAAGTTATTACTTTAAGGCTGTTTCCATCTTATTTTTATTAAGCAGTTTCCATTATGATAAGCAATAACCATTTTTATTAAATTAATAAGCATTATACATTCTCAGGAATCCTCAAAAATCACTGAGGCTGCTGCTGTTTGAGCCGGATAAAACAACCCACCACGTCTGTGACATCTACTCCTCTCCTACCTGTTCCGCCAGCCCACATCACTTATGGCACGTGTGTGTGCACTACACACAAGCACATGCCAAATGTCAGAGGCAGTTTTAACCTAAATTGAGCCTTGCAGGTAGAACTTAAATAGGGGGCTTTTCTGAGCTAAAAGTGCCCTGAGAAATACTTATATCTACCCCTCTCCCTTTGTAGAGGGTAAGAGCTAAGGTCAAGGGAAGGGAAGTAACTTGCCAGTATTGTTTGCTGAGCCTCCTTTCTGCAGAGTTCACTGTGGCTGTGAAAGCAGGAATATTAGGGCCACTGATAAGGTCAATTTTGGGGAAGGGACAGTAGTCAGGTGTCCCTTGACAAGTAGCCAAGTGGCCTGATTGCTCCACTAAGAAATCAAATCTTATTATCCTCTGTTTTAGAAAACATTTTTCTATCCTTAGGGGAGGTTAACTAATCAGGAGGACTAGAAATGTTTTCACTTGACTCTAGAAGACTGGCTAATGTATTTCTAAGAACTGAGCCATTCTTACCCCTGAAGAAGGTAAATATATATTTTTAAAGAATCATAAAGGTGGCCCTGGTCGGTTGGCTCAGTGGTAGAGCATTGGCCCAGCGTGTGGATGTCCCAGGTTCAATTCCCAGTCAGGGCACACAGGAGAAGTGCCCATCTCCTCCTTAACCTCTCTCTTTCTCACTTTACTCTCCCTTTCTTTCTCCCTTTTCCTCTCCTCCTGCAGCCATGGCTCGATTGGAGTGAGTTGACCCTTGCCACTGAGGATGACTTCATGGCCTCTGCCTCAAGTGCTTTAAAAGAAATAGATCTGGTTACAATGGAGCAAGAGCTCCAGATAGGCAGAAAATCACCCACTAGGGCCACCTCTATGAATCTGTCTGTCTTTACCCCCTCACCTCACTAAATAATAATAAAAAAGAATTATAGAGGTAAATTTGCATACAATAAAATTCACCAATTTGAAAGTACAATTTGATGAGGTTTGACACTTCTAGAGTCATAATTACTATCAGAATCATGATATTTTCATATCTCAAATTTCTTTTCTTCCTTTTGTAGTCAATATCTGCATTTACCCCCCAAACCCACTGAGTGATCAGCTCTTCTATTGTTTTGACTTTTTTATAATTTTATATAATTGGAGTCATATAGTATATAGACTTTTATGTCTAGTTTCTTTTACTTCTGAGATTCATCTATGTTGTTGCATATAATAGAAGTCAATTTATTATATTGTTGAGTAATATTTAATTATATGGATACATCACGTTTTGTTTATTCATATGCCAGTTGATTGACATTTGAGTTGTTTTCAGTTTTTGACTGAGAAAGGGAAAAAAATAAAAAAGAGTATCCTGTGGCATTTGAAAGCTGGCCTGGGACTCACAGCTTGGTCATTTATTCTTCTATAGGAAGAATAAACAATATCGCAAAGTAAAAATCTCTGACAAGGTTGCTACTCTGAGACCATTATATAAACAAACAACAAAAAACCAAAGCAGATACACTTCATAATTATGTCTAAGTAAAGACAAAAATAAAGTTTTTTGCTTTCTACAAAATATTGAAATATTGAACATGTTGCTAAAATGATTACTACTTTTTCCCCCATTATAGTCCATCTGCCCTCCTTATAGATTTAGTATTCAGATAGCCAATCTTGGAATTGCCTTCAGTTTCTGACAGCCTCAATCTAGGCTCAATGCCTACTTTCTTAGGCTGCCCCCCAAATCACCCAACCAGAGTCCAAATCCTATAACAATTTCTTTCTTTCATTTTTGGGGGAGGTGTGATGAAGAAGCAAATTGTTCCATTGTGATACACACAATGAGAACAGCATGAGTGATACACAGCTGTGAGAACAGCATGGCCACAATTTCTTCCCAATGCCCTTTTACTGAGATAGCCCAAGGTTTCTCTGAGCATGTGTTCTCCCTCACTGCAATAGGTAAAAAGCCCTACTTATTCAACTATGGGTAGGTTCAAGGAGATTTTTGGCTGGAGGGCTGTTCCTTGAAACATTCATATACTGTACAAGTCTTGGTGTGTACATGTTTTCTTTTCTTTTGAACAAATCTAGAGATGAAATGGTTGATTGTTGATAAGTGTATGCTTAACTTTATAAATTGCCAAATTAAAAAGAAAATGTCAAATTGTTTCTCAAAGTGTGTTCCCATTAGCAATGTGTGAGAGTTGTTTGTTCACATCTTTCCCAGCACTTTGTATTTTTAGCCTTTTCAATTTGACCACGCCAGTGGGAATGTCCTTGTATTACATTGTCATTTTTTTTTTCTCATTTTTTTAAGTGAGAGGAGGGGAGATAGTGAGACAGACTCTTGCATGTGCCCTGGCTGGGATCCACCTGGCAACCCCATCTGCAGTGGATGCTCGTATCAACTGAACTATTTTTAACGCCTGAAGCTGATGCTCATGTACCACCTGACCGAGCTATCCTCAGTGCCTGGGGTCACACTTGAACCAATTGAGCCACTGGCTTCAGTGAGTGGGGAGAAGAGGGAGAGAAGGGGGAAAGTAAGGAGGAGAGAAGCAGATGGTAGCCTCTCCTGTGTGCCCAGACTGAAAATCAAACCTGGAGCATTCATACCTTGGGCCAATGCTCTATTCATTGAGACACCAACCAGGGCCACATTTTGTTTTTAATTGTCATTTCCCTGCTCACCAGTATCTTCTAATATTCTTACATGAAGTCATATATCTTTTTTAGTGAGGTAACTTGAATTCTTTTGCCCATTTTGCAAGTGTGTTTTGTCTTGTATTGTGTTCTAATAATTTGTAATTTGTTATATATTTTGGGTTCAAGTCTTTTTATTAATTATAATTTGCAAACATTTCTTCTAGTCTGCAGCTTACCTTTACCTTTTGTTAGTAATTTATTTTAAAGAGCAAAAGTTTGAAGATCAAACTTAAGATTTTGATAATACCTATTATATCAATTTTTTTTTCTTGGGTTTGTACATTTTATGTCCTAAGATTTCTTTGCTTAACCTAAAGTGATAAAAAATTTCTCCTTTTATTTTCTATACATCTTTAAAAGCCCGTGTATACTTTATATCTTATATTAGCCAAATTTTAATTGCTCAATAGCCCCAGGTGGCCAATGGCTACCATGCATATTGGATCATTCAAGATGTGAGATGTATCAATCTCATTGATCTTTTCAAAGAATCATTTTATAGTTCTTTGATCTTCTCTTCTGCTGTCCTATTTTCTACTTCACTTATTTCTGCTCTCATTTTTTGATTATTACTCTTTTGCTACTTCGGGTTTAATGCTTTCTTCTTCCCTGGTTTGTTAACGTAGAAATTTGTGTAATTGATATGAGACTTTTTAAAAATCTTATATAAAGTTTTATCCACAAATCTTGATATATTTCACTTTTATTTGCATACATTTCAAAGTATATATTGACCTTCCATTTGATTTCTTCTTTTACCCATTTGTTATTAAAATTTATTTTTGTTTTCAAATTTCATTGAGTTTTCTAGCTAGCTCTTCATTATTCATTTTCACTTTTATTTTTCTGTCCTCAGAGAACATATGATTTTAATTTTATTAAACATATCAATGTGTGTTTTATGGCTCAACATATGATCTATAAAAAAAGAAGAGTATTCTACTGTTATTGGGTGGAGTATTCTATAAATGCTAATTAGGTCATGTTGATGTTCAAGTGATATATATATCTTCCAGTATATGTGACTAGGTATCCTATCAGTTAATAAGTGAGAGATGTTGAAATCCCTAACAATAACTGTGAATTTGTTCTTCCTGTCAATTCTATCAGTTTTTGCATTATGTGTTTTAAACTTATGTTATCTGCAGACACATATAGAAAAATTACGTCCTTGTGATGAATTGACTTTGTTATGACCTATTTCCCTAATCCCTGGTAACACTTCTAGTTCTGGTCTACTGTGAAGTAACATAGTAATTGAAACGTTTTTTATTAGTGTTTTTACGGTATACGTATGTATGTGTGTGTGTATATATATATATATATATATATATATTACTTTCAACCTGTGTTACTGTACACAAGGAATGTTTCTTATACACAGCTTATAGTTGGGTCTTTTTAAATCTATTCTTACAATTTATACCTTTTAATTGCAATGTTTAAAACATTTAAATCAAATGTAGATATCAACATAGCTGGGTTTTAATCTACTATCTTGCTATTTCTTTTATAGTTGTCACATTTGTTTTTTTGTTCTATTTCTCCTTTTCCCTGTCTTTTTTTAGATTAATTTAATTTTAAAAATTAGTTTCACTTCATATCCACTGTGGGTTTATTATTCAAAACTCTGTGTTTATTTTATTTTTTAATGGTTGCTGTAGAGTTGCGATAATACCTTAAAATAATATCAAATTACTTCATGTATAGTGTAAGAATATTACAATTCTAGAATTCCCTTCATTTTATTATGTATCTTCTTTTTCATTCTAGTTCTTTGAAGATTTTCTCTTTATCACTGGTTATTAGCAATTCTGTTACAATGTGTCTTTGGTGGATTTATTTGTTTTTCTGTTTTCGTTTCTTTGAACTTGTTGTATCTAATATTCTTTAAATTTGGAGAACTTTGACCATTATTTTTTCAATTATTTTTCTGTTCCTGCCTTTATCCATTTATAACTACTATTATACACACTGATGTTTTCCCACAAACATTGACACTCTGTTCACTTTAAGTTTTTCTTTTTCTCCTTATGCTTCATTTTAGTGGATAGAATGTGCTTTGCTCTCTTTAAGTTTACTGATCTTTTCTTCTTCTTCTCTGTCTAATATCACCCACTCTCTTTTTATTTTAGATACTATATTTCTCATCACTACAAGCTCACTTGAATTAAAAAATATTTCCATTTCTTTCCTCATTATATTCGTATTGTCCTTTATATTTTTGAATACATGAAGCTTATTTATGATAGTTATTTTAATATCTTTGTCAAATAATTTTCTCACATCAATTTTGGGTATGTTGTAATTGAGTTTTTCTTATGGTTATGGTTTCTATTTGCCTATTTGTTTTCCTGTTTCTAATTGAATGCAGGCATTGTGAATTTTATTTTTCAGGATGTTGAATTTTGTTATATTTAAAAGGATAGTTTAAGGTAGAAATCCTACAGAATACTTACATCTCAAGATAGGTGAAGCTGGAATGTCCCCAGTTACACCGTGTAACCATGTCATGTAAATGTGAATACCAAACTCCAGGCTCATCCATAAAGAACCACCGAGAAAGGTGCTGAGGTTATTGAAGACTGTGGGATGTTCTAGAAAGGGGAACTTTGTGTCCTATATTGTATTGTCTACACAAAGTGTATTTTTCAACAAAATTATTTTTGAATAAAGGAATTAGTTGTTATATACCTACTTTAAGTGGATAAAGAACACTTAGCGAAAACATTGCTTTATATTTCCATTTTATTTTGTTTCTGTCTTTTACCTTTGTAATATTGCATCTTCTTTTCCCTTTTGTAACTTTAACTGGAGTTGGACATCTGCAGGCAGAGCAGGTCCTTTGTTGTTGAATGAAGCACCGTGTTTCATTTTCTTAGCATCCTGTCTCCTGGCAGCTAAGTGCCTCATTCCTGGTTAGCTTCCTACGGCTGAGCGAGTGGAACGAGACCCTGTGTCTGGATGTTTATACTCAGTGGCTGTGCCCTAAGAAGTGCTTCCTGTTGGTTGGGTGTTATTTTCTATGCCCCTAATGATTGGTTCTTTACTAGGCATCTCCCAAACTCTAAAATTACTTTAGAAAACATCCCTTTCTATATTGAGAGGTACTCCTCGTTTCTGTGCCATCAGTGGTGTTGGGGGCAGCAAAATGAAGAAAACAGACATACTAAGGGATAATTTATTTCCCCTTCTTCATAAGATTTTTGTTTTTAAATGAAGAGTTTGATAACTCCAAGGAATTAAACTCTAAATACATTGCCCTTACCAAATATGGGTTGGGGAATGGCCACCTCTTTCACAAACGTTCAGAATTAGAAAGATGCAGTAAGAAATACTTAATTGGCTTATTTCGCTTCTCAGTTTAAGCACTAAATAAATTTAATCAATAATATGAAGGCCAGGATTAATTTTTACAATTCCTAGAAGGCAAACACCAGGTCTAAATATTATCTTTTGTTGAAAACCATCAGAAATCAAGCAGTAAGTCCCTGAGTGGCAAATATTCAATTTACATACAACTCATACTTATGAATGGAGCTCCATAAAGACTATTGCAGTTGGACATGGTATCATAGAGTTACTTGACTCGCATGGCAAACAACTAACCAGTGAAGACCTTATGGAACTGAAGCAGCAGATGGTAGCATTTAGGGAAGAAAATGGGAACCTAGAAACTTCAGAACTGAAAACGTTTTCTACAGAAGAGTTAGCTGATGCTTTTTGTCTCATTGAAGCAGGAATGGCAAAGTTAGAGGAGCAAGATCCTGATACAGAGACATTCACCAAAGTTTACAATACAGATACTGAAGGGCTGAGATGCTACAGGGCCTGATGATGAGAAAAAGGAGAGCTCTGTACAAACGTCCCAGTATGCCTCCTCCTAGAAACTGACTCCAGCAGCAGAATCAAACCCCGACTCTCTAACACCAGTCCCATCCTTTCTGACAAGTCATCACCGTCTGTATCATCCAAGATTGTTTAAAGTTATATTTGAAAATGTTTAAGTATTTATATGCACAGAAATGTAAAAATAAATATTATGTTAAGACAAATATCTGTCTAAATTGCATTTAATAGATAAATGTACCTGTTCCAACTTACATTCAAATTCAACTTAAGAGCAAACCTACAGAACCTATCTTGTTCGTAACTTGGAGACTGCCTGAAACAACATATTTAACTACTAAGTTCAGAGTATTGCAGTGAGAAATAGTTTTCTGTTTTAGAGAGGGGTGAATGAAGCCCCGGAGAGTCTTAGTTAATCTAATTAATGAGACAATGAAAACATGAAGCCTTATTCCTAGACCACAATTTTTGGCCCTAGACCCCTCCTTGGTTAGGTTATCAGCCATGCAGTGAACTCTCCCTCTCATCTGCAGCTAAATGAGAAAGTGGGTGCTGGTGGAGCTGAGTTGCCAAATGCAGTGACACCCTGCAATGTCTGTGACTTCTCAGGTAGTAGTCACCTTTTATCCTCGCTTGAGGTGGATAAGTGGACTTCCGCTTGGTCCTCAAATTGCAGCTGCTTGCTTTTGGAATGGCTTGCTCACTAGTTATTTTAGCAATGTTTCAGCAGGCTGTGCAGCCAAGCAGAAATACCATACTTTTTGTGAAAACCCAAGGTCAGCACAATTTCTTCCCAGGGAAATTGTAACCTTTTGTGCTGAGATTGGGATGTCTGAGTTGAAGAAGGAGGAAAAAATAAACAGTTTCTTGGGTCCCCTAAGCCCTTATCTCTTTCCAGAGCACCAGAGCTAAGATCACAAGTTCATTTGTCTCAGAAGGGCAGTGTTCCATCTCTAGGAGCTGCTAAAAGAACCCACGGTGTTTTGCAAATCACAGTGCCAGGGACATTTATATCTAAGTTATATATGCTTTTGGGTTCCCTGACATCTTACCCTTGCCTCTGTGACTTTGTGTGAGTTCCTTCTTCTGTTTCAAATGACTTGCCTTCTCTCTACCTTTAACAATACAACTGTCCAAAAAAGTTGTTGCTGAACTTTGGAATTTACATCTTCCTATTTCTCCCCCAACTCTAGTTGGTTAAGCATCTCCTTTGCTCTTGAAGCCTCCAGTGTTTGCCTCCAGCCTAGAGAGCACACAGAACTGTATCAGAGCTTTCTGTTTTTTGTGTCTGTTTCCCATTGTTATAAGACTAAGGGCTCAGGGTTCTGTTTAAAAGCTTTTGTCAGAGACGTTGGCACTCAAACTTATTCTGTCCTTTACTATCTTCATGAACTTTATTTTTTCTTCTTCAGAATGAAGATTGTGTCTTGAAGGTTAATAGTTTTGATAGCTTGTTAGCTTGTTATAGGAGCATATATTTTATTGAATGAATGTTTGCCAAATATCAAGACCCTCTTTGAAGAAGAGAAGATGCCACAGCAGCTATGAAGGTTGAGGGTAGATGTAAGAGAATGGAAGGTATAGACATAGAGCAGCCAGTCTTTTGGTGACATTGAGTGTAGGAGGTGGTGGTGGGATGTTATCAGCTGATCAGTTCTAAATATTTACGTGCCAGGTCTCTCATGAGGCATGTAGGCTGAGCGGCTACCTTCCAGCCAGCTCTGGGCTTCTCTACTGCTTGCTCTGTCCCCACACTCCCCATTGCATAGTCCTGAGTCATCACCTGGAATTTTTAGGTTTTGTGGATAGATGCAGTTTCAGAATAGTTCTCAGGAGAAAGAGCCTTTTAGTCTCTGTTCAGATACAAGCTTAGCCACATTACCTGGACCATGCCCTTTTCTTAGAGGACTTGAGATGGTTTTTTTAGTTTCAGTGAATTTTCATTTGTGCAGAAACATGTAAATTAGATAGGCCTATTTCATGTCTCACTTATCTGAAGAAGAAAAATAACTCTGAAGACATTCAGTCTGTGTGCACAGCTGAGGGAGTATCAGTGTATATGGCCAGACTTCTAGTTGTGAGATGAAGTAATGCCCTCAACATTATGTCTCTTTAGATACACCTTGAATAAGTGTTCCTTCAAGATTTCTGACATGCTAGCACACATTTCTTTCATATGTACTATTTCTCTTCATTGTTACAACATTGTGAGGTTGGTATTATTATTGCCCTTTTGTAGAAATAGAGTTCCAGAGACATGGTGACTCACCCAAATGCACACAGGAAGTAAGTGGGAGAGTCAGGATTTGAACCCAAGTTTATCTGACTGTCAATTTCAATGTCTCCTCCTTAACTTCACTTGTTTTTCCAGTGTTTAAATATACTTGCAGCAAAGAATTACAAATGTTGAATTCTAGTACAACCCTCAATTTTGTAAGTTTGGGGAGCCTAGACTCCCTTGTGGATGGACAAAAGCCATGCTCCTTCCTCCTAGGGAAAATGTATGTATGCATCAAATGTTATATATAAATTTTAGGATTAACAGAGCCCTGAATCTTATTGCTGAGTCTCAGACAAAAAAAATCCCTGATCTGGTCTGAATCATCAGTTTTTTTTTTAAGAAGAAGCCAACTTCCTGAAAGAGAGAAAGAAGACAGTCAATTACCTACCTGGGGCTAGTACCCAGGCCTTTTAATTCTTAGTCCAGTTTTATTTTACCATTTGATGGGGTCTCTCACATTCAACCGCAGACTGAGAAAAAAACTACATTCAGAAAAAAGATGAAAGTCAAGGTGAGAGATGGCAACTGCTTTAATGATATAAACCTCAATTCCTAGGCCCAAATTACTGCTGGCTGTGAGCGTACTGACCTACAGCAGGGGGCAGAATGTGCTAGTGATTTTTAACTCCTTCGGGTGTTTATTTTTCCAAGAAACCTGAATTCTCAAGGCACTTCCTCTGCTACAGAGCAGCTTATACATAGAGAGGATCTGTGACATCCATATTCTGGCTTTGCCTTAGGCCCCATAGATCAATGGCTTGTTCTTATCTGACAGCACCCACTGACATATTACCCTGGGATTGAAGAAGGAAGAGAAGAAACTGCCGATAAGATTTGCAGCTGGCTGGCATATTGTGCTTTCACTGAGGGATTTTGCTGTGCCCACATTGCCTGGGCCCCCCAAATCCAGAAAGGCAAGAGTCTTGGCATGCAGGGTAAGGTCATAGGATGGTCCTGTCACTAAGCTTCCATTGGTTTACACTAGTTGGCTCTCTGCCATGTTGTAATATCTTCCAGGGTGCTGACTCTCACCTGGCAATGCTGTAAATTTATTATAGAATAAGCAGAGGAAGTCCATGCCATATGTAAATTTACATCCATATACAGACTTGCGCAGGGTATTTCTACATATAGTGTTAAATTCAGAATTCACTAAAGGAAAAAAGAAATAAAGGTATACTATACGTTTGATTAGTTGCACAAAAGCATTTCCCAGGGAAAATAAGCTCTTATAAATTCTTATTGGGTATATGCTTTGGTACTGTGTTAGGTGACAGGGATATAAGATGAATAAAAGTCAAGTCATTTATTGGATTATTACTCAGCCATGATAAAGAAAGATATCCTGCTATTTCTGACAATGTGGATGGACCTTGAGTATGTTATACTAAGTGAAATAGGACATACAGAAAAAGACAGGTGCTGTATGATATCACTTTTATGTGGAATCCAAAAAAAGACAAACTTGTAAATAGGGAAGGTAAAATAGAGCTTACCCAGGAGTGGGGTCTATGGGTGTCAAGGCAGATGTTGTTTAAAGGTCCAAACTTGCAAGGAGTAGTAAATCCTAGGGATTTAATGCACAATACAGTGAATTTAGATGTAAATATATTATAGACATCAACTTGCTAAGAAACTGGGAGTCAATAACTCCAACCACTAAAAAGATAAGTAAGGTGATAGAGGTGCTAATTATCACTATAATGGCAATCATATTACAATACATAAATGCATCAAATTAACATGTTTTACATCTTAAACTTGCACAATGTTATATGTCAAATATATTTCAATTAAAAAGAAAGAATCAAGGCATCCATCTATTCATCCATCCGTCCATTGTTTTAGGACAAAAGGTTTATTCTAGGGTTTCTACAAAAGCACAAAAGAAGTAAATGTAAATTAAATGAAATGATTAGGTAGCACGCCTGGAAGAATTGGCCAGTAAGCTGAATTTTGAAATGGAGTGGGAGCATTTTGGATACAATGGAGATTGAGGGAGGATAACTGGGGCATTTATTCAGTGCAGAGAATGCATGGTACATGGGCCCTGGCATGCGTGCACTAGCTAACACGGTGGGCTCACTTCAATCATGTTGGCATAAAGGATATGTGCGATAGAGAAGTGGGGGCAGGGAGAAAAGAGGCTGAAGAGTTATTCAGGGACCAGATCAGAAAGAGTTTTATGTGCTAAGCTAAGGAATTTGAACTTTATCTTGAAAACTAAGGGGAGCTATTGCAAGATTTTAATAGGGGTGAGAGGAAGGATCAGATTTATGTTTTAGACTGATGACTCTGTCTACAGGGAGGGGAGTGTGTTGGAAAGGGACCAGACGCCAGGCTGACAGATGACTTAGGAGGCTATTGTTGTAATCCAGATGGTATCCAGAATAAAGCAGTGACAGTTGTTAAAGAGATGATGGCATCTAAATTAAAAAAGTTATTTAAGAGATTGGCTATAAAAAAACTTAAACTATGTAGAGATAAAAGGGAGAGAGGAATCATGGATCCGCTTTGGGCAATTCTTTGTACAGTGGTGCCATTCACCAAAATAATTAATGTGATCTGAGTGGAACATGGCAGATGTCAACCAAGGCAAAGGAATTGATGCTTTTTAGGATACTTTGATTGTGTAGTTGGGTGACTGTTCGGGTGGAGATATCAACATTTTAGATATTACACAATAAGGGGAACAAAATATCTTAACTCTAAGAATCTCATCTGAGGGCAAAGACTAAAAGAACTTTAGCTAGTTGACAAACTGGGAGAGAAATATGGGGAATAAGGAGAGAAAATGGGGACAGTGATGATACCTCCCTCTAAGAAGCTGCCAGGGGACATGCACTCAAGACTTCTGTCATGTCCTATGTGGAGATAAATGGGGGAAAAGCTGCCATTTTTAGAAAATCTTCAGGACTTTTTATAAGGCAACTAAACATTAGACCTCTTTCTCTCTGACAGCCAAATAACCTGGTACTGCCCCAAATGTACTGCCCATCGGAGCATCCTATCAGATGGTGTGTGTGTGTGTGTGTGTGTGTGTGTGTGTGTGTGTGTACATATGGCACTGCTATAACTAATCTCTTATTTATAAAATTGACACACTTGCCAACAAATGCTGTATGTTCTGAAATGTCATTTTGTGCAACATACTCTGAGGTGGAAACAACAGGAAGCAATTACAGAACAGTAAAATGGGAAATGTAAACTGGAATGAAATTGTGAGCTAAGGACGATGTAAATTACAGAAATCTGCTGGAACAGTTGAGCATAGTGGGCTGGAAGATCAGAGTTGGGGAAAAAAATGTCAAAACAGGAAGGGCCCTGAAAATCATGTAGTTCAAACTTTTTGCCCTTTTCTAAACTCAACTCCATTTTACAGGTGAAAACACTGAGGCTCAGAAGGTGAAGTCACTTACATGGGGGTCACAGAGTAAATGATTAACAGCTGTACTGAAACAAGTAAAAAATGGCAGAAGCAGCCAAGTGGTGGTTGAGCAAAGTCAAGAATGATATGGTAATAGCAGTAATTATTATTGTAAAAACAATTCCCACTGGTGGAATCCTTATTAGGCACCATTTCTATGTGAATCATTATATATGTATTATTCTATTTTAATACTTCTGATAGCTCTTTGAGGTAAGTTGTAATGGACTTCTATTTTATTTATTTTTAATTTGACCATTCAGAATCAAATATCCTTCTTTTGTTTGATGACTTTGTTGTTTTTAGAGGTGGACACTGACCTTTCCTATAGAAGCTGGAAATAGCAGATGAAGAGCAGAAAGAAAACTACTCCCAAAGGTGATAGGTTCTGGAATCAGAGGATGAGGTTATTTCCAGCTCTGCATGTGCAGGTGCACCTCAGAGATATCATGGGTTTTGTTCCAGACCAACACAATAAAGTATGGCCATGAAACAAATTATAATCCTTTTGCTGATGGAGGGTTGTACCTTCAATTTGTAAAATATGCAATACAGCCAAACACAATAAAATGAGGTGTGCTTGTATTAGCCAAGTCACTAACCTCTACAAGTTACTTTCCTCTACTGTCCTCATTTTCCTCACCAATAAAAATGGGGATGACATACAGACTTAACAGAAGTCTTGTGAAGATAAAATAAATTCATATGTTGAAATATAGAAAAGTGCCTGGCACAAAGCTGCCATTTTCATAGTTCCTTTCCCAGCCTCCCTTGCAGCTAGAACATGAACCCATGACCTACATTTCACCAATCAGAAATGTTCATTTCATAGCTGATAAGACAAGCAGAAATTACTACAAAACACTCTTTATATATAGTAGTAAGGAGATACAAGAGCAGCAGCTATATTTCTAGAGACACCAGAGACAGCAGTGGATTACTGGTACTTCCTGTGAACTTCCTAAACCCTCCTAACAAGTCTATTTTCTTTTTAAAATATCAGGTGGTGTCAGTTTCTTCCATTTAAGAATACTGACTCATTAAAGAAGACTTTTATTTTGGGGCTCTTAGCATTAGGAAATTTGTTCATGGCAAATAGTTTGTATATAATGAAATCAGGATGTTAATCCAGGTTTTTCTCATTCCAAACCCTTGTTCTTAAGTGTGAAGCTGTTCTGACTCAGAGACTTATGGACTCCTCATGATTATAAACATGAGGAAGTCATGTCCACCCTTCAGTGCAGGAATGCTTCCGGTCCCCATTACATTGTGCTAACTGTTGCTAATTTAGCCTCTGAACCCTGCCATGATGGGAGAATAAATACCCTTCAGTTTTGTCAATTTTCAGACATCTTCTTGGTTGCCTTTTTTTCCTCACACACATATATGTACATGTACACACAGTGACTGGCGAATCAAAAAATATAGCTTTTGGTACATGCTTTTTATTCATTTTCTGTGACTACTGTGACCAGGAATCTGAAATCAAGTGTTGGCAGGGGTGGTTTCTTCCTGAAACTCTGAGGGAGAATCTCTACAGGCCTCTCTCCCAGTTTCTGGTGGCTGCCAGTATTCCTTGGCTTGTAGATGCATCACTCCAATCTCTGCCTCCATTGTCACATGGTTTTCCTCTTCCATTGTTCCTTTCCTGTGTCTGTGTGTACAAATCTTCCTCTTCTTTTTCTTGTAAAGACACCAGCCATTGGATTAGGGCCCCATTGAATCTGGTATGACATTATTTTACCTTGAATAAAACATCAAATATTCTGTTATCAAATAATGTCACATTCAAAGGTACAGGGGATAGGACTTGAACATACCTTTTGGGCTGACATAATTCAATCCACAAATGTGATCAAAAAACATTTTTCTGTCTAAGATAACCAGAATTAGTTTCTGTTGTTTATAACCAATAGCCCTGACAAGGGGTCACCTTACCATTACCGTTTTTAATTGATTATTATTGATACATATACACATTAGTGTCATATTTGGAGGATTTTGAAGCTGTAATAGTCCTGAGAGCTCCTAGGTATTAAATACCTTGTATGTGACAGATACATACATCAGTTATTGCATTCAATCCCTGAATTATCTTGGAGGGCTGGCATTCTTATTTCCATTTTTACAAATAAAGAAATGGAGTTTAGAAAGATTAAGTAACAGGCTCATGCTTATGTAATTAATCTGGAGTGAAACCAACTTTGACATTGTGTGTGTCCTATAACTAGGCCTCTGACCTTTTCAGTTTATTAAGCTGATGTTCTAAATAAGTGGCCTCTTTTAAATATTAACTTCTCATATATGCATATGCAATATGCTTTACTTTTTTTCCTCTAAAAGTACAGATATGGTCCCAGATCTTCACTTCAATCTCTAAGCTTTGTTCATGTCATCCTCTTTGCTCTTTGCGTTCTGTATTTTTCCTTTATCATCACCCACACATCTCTCTTTCCTCCCTATCTCCATCTTGCATATTGGGAATCTCTGCAATGACTTCTCTGAGTCCCCTGACCCATAGTGTTTTCTCTCTTCCTTCTCTGAACTTAGGCAATGGATCTCAGTGTCCCTTATCTGGAGCTTTTACAATTTTCCATTCTTCTTGCCTCATCACCCGACAAAAGTGTTTTCATTTTAGAGGGCACACATTTACCTTATTCATCTTTGAAGTCCCCTACTGGGACAGGCATTTATATTCAATGGCATTCCTGTGGTAAGTCTAAAAGGATTAAAAATCATCAAGGCTCTATGTCATTTTTTTCAATTTATTAAATTTATTGGGGTGACATTGGTTAATAAAATTAATAGGTTTCTGGTATACAATTCTATAATATGTCATTTGTATATTGCACTGTGTTCATCACCCAAGTCAAGTCTCTTTCCATCACCATCTATCCCCCCTTTACCCTCGTCCATCTCCCCCAGCCCCCTTTCCCTCCTGTAATCCCCACACTGTTTAAGACTCTGAGGTCTTAGAAAACAATTGACCCTGCCTGACGATGCGGTAGCGCAGTGGATAGAGCGTCGGACTGGGACACGGAGGACCCAGGTTCGAGACCCCGAGGTCGCCAGATTGAGCGTGGGCCCATCTGGCTTGAGCAAAAAGGTCACCAGCTTGGACTCAAGGTTGCTGGCTCCAGCAAGGGGTTACTTGGTCTGCTGAAGGCCCACGGTCAAGGCACATGTGAGAAAGCAATCAATGAACAACTATGGTGTCGCAACGGCAACTAGAAACTAATGATTGATGCTTCTCACCTCTCTCTGTTCTGTCTGTCTGTCCCTATCTATCCCTCTCTCTGACTCTCTCTCTCTCTCTGTGCCTGTAAAAAAAAAGAGAGAAAAGAAAACAATTGACCCTTAGATGGGACAGTCCAACCTGTAGGTGATATGTCTGCAGAGCATAGACCTCTGTGGAGATGGTTTTCTGATTCTGTCTTTAAATTATTCAGATTTGGGGAATTTTCCTACAAATGCCTAAGGCATGGGTAAGGACCATCATGAGACTAGCAAGGAGGGCTGTGGGCAGAGCTGCAGCAATGGATGTACAAGGCCCTGGAAAAGGTGGTCCTGTGATCCGGCCTGCTTGCCCCTCCCAAACCACCTGAGAGGAAGAGGCACCTTTACCTAATTTGCACAAAAGCTCCTTGTAGCCTCTGGGAGGTACTGAGTCTGTGTTTTGCCTAAAACAGGAAGTACTGATAGTAGATAGCACTAAGCGCTTTCTTAAACCAAAATCAAGACATTGATATTGCTGGTGGATTTTCTACAAAAATTTTACCACATCCTCAGCAAAGTTTTGTTTTACACTAACCTAAACACAAGGAAGAATAGATAGATGTGTTCAAAAGCTGCTGGTTTCAGTGAGTTGCTTGCCTTTGCTAGGATTTGAGAGAGTTTCGAAATTCATTTCTCAGAGTATGTAGAACTTCAAGGCTTGGGGTTGACATAGCCAGTCTGTTCAGATTGGACCTGGAAGGAATCGACACCCCCTAGTGTCCTTGACACTTTTTCATATGCAAACTCTTGTGTCCCTCCCCTCAACATGGGAACACATGTGTGCACACACATGCACATTTACTTGATTTATCAGAGCTTGTTGCCTCACCCAACCCCATGCTTATCCAACTCACTGCCACAATACAAACTTTTAAAAATAGAAACCCAAACCCTCTCTTTGTTCTGACCAAGGGAAGGAAAAACAAGGTTTAGAGTTTTAAGAAAGGATAGTAATTAGAAAAATAAAACCAGATGCCACAAACAAGTATAGGGGTACTTTGCAAAACATAGACATCTGAACATAATTTCATAGGCTGTTCACCCAGAAAATGGTGGCATATTGCTCAGAATGTGCAGACCAGTCTCGTCATTTCCAGTCCCCCCTTTCAGGGATGAATACTTACTCATGATGTTCAAACTTCTGGCCTGTGGAAGATTTCAGTTACTGCAACTTTGGGTTATGACAGAGTCCTCAGTTATCTTCCACAGACCCGTGTCTAGGGTCAATTGCCTTGCCTGGCCCGTCAGGTCATCCTCTTTGGCCTGGCAGGGTGGTCTTAGAAGTTTGGGGGTTGCCCACATGTATACACTGAGGCTTCCCTCCCTTAAAGCTTCCCCTTCCCCATCAGAAGAGGGTCCCACCCTGTCTTTATCTATTTATTATCTATCTATCTATCATTCACTTTTAGAGAGAGGCAAGAAGAGAGACAGAGAAAAAGAGACACGACCATTGAGCTGTTTCTCTATGTTTCTTGACCGGGGTTCAAACCTGCAACATTTATAATTTGGGAGATGCTCCAACTAAACAAAATATCCAGCCAGGATTAATTTTTAAATTTATTTATTTTTAATTTTTATTTTTAGAGAGACAGAGAGAGAAAGAGAGAGGGGAGGGGGAAAAGAATCATTCATTTGTTGTTCCACTAAGTCTTGCATTTAGTGGTTGCTTACTGTGGGAATCGAACTCACAACTTTGTTGTTTCAAAATGACATTCGAACCAACTGAGCTAACTGACGAGGGCCTTACCTGTTTTTATAGATGATTCACAGGAAGGACAAACCTCTGACACTGACTTTTGAGTCATTACATTCCTCTTTCTAGAGGTCTCTATGGTTTTTAGTTTGTAAGGTAAAAGAAGGCTTAATTTTCCAAAGCATATTTATTATTAATAGGTTGATTCTACCCCCAAAGCTAATATGCTGATCTAATGTCTGAAAGATTTGGTGGCCACATTTTTCAAACACAAAATTGGAATACATGGTCCGACAAGGTGATAGAATATTTGGAATTGGACTGACCTAGAAAATTCAGGACATGCGGCTGTCATACATAATGGCCAAGTGGCCTAGATAAAACAATATTTTCCCCGAAGCCTGTCTATATCATGACAGCTTTATTTGATGGTCCGAGATAGCCTGTCTCTTTCTGTTTTGAGTCACCCTGTTAGTAAATCCTTATTTCCTCTCAGAGGGCTGAACCATGCTCTATTTGCAGCACAGGGATGCCTGACAAGCTGTGCACCCAGCTCCACCCACTTGTACGGGTCAATTTGGTTGTACGTGGAAGGAGGGGGTATACCCCAGAATCTCTTGTACCAGCCTAGCCACACTGAAACTCAACTGCGATAGGCTGGCAATTTCTCTTCCAGCCTGTGTGCATGAGCTAACATTCGTGGGGGGGGGTGGAGACTCTATTTTGGGGGGAATAAAAGGAACCCTGCCTCTGGGAAAAGATAGGTATGAATGAGAACAAAAGGTGGCTGCAGCTTACTTTTTTAAGGAGCTGAAATTGATACTCTGCACAGAGGGAGCTACAGGACTAGTGTTCTGAGGCAGCTTTGTGAAATTCTCAGCATGGGAATCCAGGTGTAAAGTGGAAGGTGGAATTTAGGAAAGGGGCTGTCTTTTGATATCTGAAGTTCAGGCACCTCTAGGATTTGCGGCTTGGAAAGTACCAGAAACGGTACCTACTATGGAGCAGATGTGACCCCTAAATTCATAGGTTGAAGCTCTAACACCCGTGTGACAGTGTTGGAGATAAGGTATTTAAGGGGGTGATTAAGGTTAACTGAGGTCATAAGGTAGAGACCTGACCTGATAGAACTGGTGTCGTCATAAGAGAGAAAGAGACACCAGAGCATGTGCTCTCTTCCTCTCTCTCTCTTTCCTATGTGAATACAGCAAAAAGGTGGCCACATACAAGCCAGGAGGAGAACTCTCATCAGGAATGAAACCCTGTCTGGACCTTGACCTTGGTAGACTGAAAACTGGAAAGTCATTTTGTTATCACAGCCCAAGCAAACTAAAACAGCATCTTTATCACAGACAAACAACAGAGACAGGGTAGAATATGGAGGTTCATCAGGAAGACTCTGAAGCCAGACTGAGTAGATTTGTATCCTGCTCTGACACTTAATGGCTCTGCAACATTGCAAGTCACTTGGCCTCTCTGTGCCTTGATTTTCTTTTTTTTTTCTTTTATATGCCTTGTCCTCTGGGAAATGGGTCTAATATTTGAAGGTTAGGTAAGCAAATACATGCAAAGTGCTTAGGAGAGTAACTAGCATGAAAAAGTTCTCAGCAAGTGTTTGCTACTATTGATTTGGCTATGATTTTTTGTTGTTGCTATGAGGACTTCAGAGTAGGGCACCATTAATGGAATTATGTTTGAGATCATTATGTATCTCGCTGAAACTCCCACAAACAATCTGCATAAGCTTTTATAGGAGGCACTGAGGATTTGTCATCAATCAGTTGGTAAAAGTCTTTGCAAATTTGGACATAAATATTAATGTCATCTCATTTATATCCATAGGCTGATGAGACCTGCGTGCATCAGGGTAACATAATTACTGCTTTATATGCACCGTGCAGCCATTATGCTGCCAACTTCCCACCAAAGTCCATGCTTTTCTCTTCTCCCTGGACAGATGGCATGTGATGCCTACCTCTGCTGCTGGTAGATGCAACTGTGTGACAGAAGTCCAACCCGTAGAATGTGACATGGAAATGATGTGCACCACACCCAGGCTCAGCCATTGAAATCCTTCTGTGAGGACATCACATACATTTCTTTTTCTAGGTGCAAAGCATGAGAATACCTCTGAAGAATAACATTCAAGTCTGAAAAATGGCAGAGCCTCCATTTGTCTGAGTTCTTAAATAATTGCCAACTGTTCGCTCAACCAGCGAGAAAGAGCTTGTATCGTGTTTGTGCTACACATTTTTGAAGGGTTATTTGCTTTTGCAGTTAGCCTAATATACTTCAAATATTGTAAGCCTGTCATAAGCATAAAATACCTCTTTCACGATTCTTCACAAGGGTTATTTTCTCATAGCATTATGGATGTAGCTGTGGCTATGAATGAGCAGGACCCATAGGATTTTATCAGAAAACATGTTTATATTTATTTCCCACTATTTCTTCATCCCTGCTCAGTGGTAGAGGTTCTCCCTTTCCCATGGGCACAAACTAGGGTACTTCTAGGAAAGACAGGTCCTATGCTTACTTAAAAATGCAAACATAGATTCAATCTGGAGATTAAACATGGCTTCCTATTTCATTCAAAAGTCACATGTTGCTCCTTTGTCTCTCCCACACCCTGACCCCGGGCATGCTCCTTGGAGAAGATGGTGTGATTGTGTTTTCTTCTCTCTCCTTTTTTTTTGGAACATCCTGGGATACAATGAAATATGGGGGGAGGGTGTCAGGGGTATGAGGACAATAAGAGGTACAGTAAGAGAGAGTTGTTTTTATCTGTTTCTTTATTGAGGCTTTTTTTCTGGATTCTTCAGAGACTTCCATCACTGGCAGGGTTTTACCTCCAGTTCTTTAATCTGATATGTGCTCCTTTACTCCAACATTATTCCTTCTAATCTGTAAAAGTCCGTGATCAACCTCTAGATTATTTATTTCTGTTGAGGTCTCAGCATCCTTTTAGGTGGGCTATTGTAAGAAGCATTTTTAAAAATCTCCAATTCTGACTCTCTTTGCTGTTCTTTGATGTGTCAAAGTTTATTTCTTGCCGGCTGGGTAAACAGTCAACAATTACAGAATCCCTCTTTTGTTTTACCACTGAAGCAAAGTAAGTTTACCTTTTGTTCTCTTGATTTTCAGAATGAGATTGTCAGTCTACTGTACTGCTCTTCCCCACATCCAGCCACCAGGACCCATATCAGGCCCACTGAGTGTTCTCATTGCATCTCTGAAGTTAGATGAAAGTTGAAAGAGAACATTTATCACACCACTATCCTCACGGGGATCCTCATCACAGATCTCTCCATGTCCATTATCTTGACCCTTCTAGAGACTTAATGTGGGCGAGGAGGTTCAAGAATCATGACACTGGTTATTGTCATAGCTTATAAAAAGCTGCATCTTGATTGTGTATCTGAAACTGGTGTCCAATATTATTGTTGCTCACATAAAACTTCCAATCAACATCTTGCTACGAAGAGACTAAGTAAACTCGATGTCAAAAACTAAGGCATGAAGTTTTGAGCTTCAGCAAATAGGCAGCTAATGAGACAATGAACAGAATCTAGGATTTGTTCATTCATTCAACAAATGCTTGTTCAGTCTTTATTATATAACAAATTCTGAAAAAGGTATTAGAGGTAGAGTGAAGTAAGAAACATACATAGGACCTGGCTTCATGGAGATTATAGTCCAGGAAACAAATATTAAATAATCACACAAAATAATATATAACTTAAAATGGTAATGATTGCATAAGGGAACATTATAGCATGTTATGGGAGAGTAAAAGAAATATCTGATTTAGACTGGAGTGTTTTTAATTTCTTTTTATTTTATTCATTTTAGAGAGGAGACACACACACACACACACACACACAGAGAGAGAGAGAGAGAGAGAGAGAGAGAGAGAGAGAGAGAGAAAGGGGGGAGGAGCTGGAAGCATCAACTCCCATATGTGCCTTGACCAGACCAGTGCAGGATTTTGAACTGGTGACCTCAGTGTTCCCAGGTTGATGCTTTATCCACTGCGCCACCACAAGTCAGGCCTAGACTGGAGTGTTTTTAAGAAAAAGTCATTAGAAGGTGGAGGTGGCCAGGTGAAAATTTGTGAGAAGACTGTTCCAGGGAAAGGAAAGATCATCCTCTAAGTCTGTGAGGCTGTAAATAACATGAGAAATTTGAAGAATTAACAGAAGACCAGAGCCAGTGTTCCCAAAGGAGATTAGTCATGCAGTGCCTAGAAGCCATGTCGAATGTTTTGGACTTTAATCTTTAGGGCAATGGAATCCAATTAAAGAAGTTTTAAGAAGGGAGTGAGGGGATCATATTTGTGCTTAGCAATGATTACATTAATTGCTGCAAAGAGAATGAATTAGGGTTGGGAGTAAGCCTAAAGAGACACGGTTGTGGTAATCTAAAAGAAACGTGCTTTTGACCAGGTACGGTAATGGTGATAGAAAGTAGAGGGTCTATTTGGGATATATTTTGGGACGGGAAAAAGGAAAGAGCTAGGGGTAACTCTAGGTTTCTGGCATGGGCAGAATATGAACAGAGGACCCATTTACTTATATACTCTGGTTGGGGACAGTTTTAGTGGGAGGAAGATAAAGAATTTAGTTCAACATGCACTGAATTTGAGGAGATTGTGGGCTATTTAACAGATGCTAAATATGTAATCTGGAACTGAGAAGAGAAGTGTGAACTGGAGATAGAAATCTGGAAATTGGTGGCATATACTTGTCATTTGGGAGTTGCATAGAGGAAGAGGAGGAGGAGCCAGTGAGGGGAGAAGAAACCAGGAGCATCTGGCGTTATCAATACAAATATATCAAGAAAGAATGGGTGGCCATCTGCATCAGATTCTGTTGAGATGTCGGGTAAGAAAAGGAATTAAAATACATCTTTTGGATTTTGTACTAGGGAAGCCATCATTGATCTTAGTAAGAACATTTAGGAGCGATGATAGTGTCAGAAGCCAGAGGGAAAAGGGCTGGAAAGAAAAGCTATTAAGTGGTTAGCAATCATTCCAAGATTGAATACTGGGATTACAGAGTTCAGGATAATTTATCAGAGAGTAGGGAATGGGTATACGTCAATGATCAAGCATGCAGAAGAAAGCCAGGGCAAAATGCTACACCAAAGTAATAAGGAACAATTTAGACTAAAAGGATCCTTAGAGATTACGTAATCAAACGCTTAACTCCGGATGAGTGAGCTGAGCCCTAAAAATGACTTTATTGAGTTTACTCAATGAAGGAATGACTGAGCTACGATTAGAACCCCGGCCAGAATCTGAGTCTGTTGCTCTTTCTGCTATCCTGCCTTCCATATTCTGCTCATTTCAGGCAAGAAACTCAGGAAGAGGACTTCGGCTCAGTTGTCAGGCAGCACCTGACATTCCCATCTGGAAGAAACTCATTGGAGCAGACTTAAGTGACCTACAACTCACAACCAGCGAGCCAGGGTCAGAAATAATCAAGCCTCCGTCATGGAATTTATCACCACCTAGGAGTGTGTTTCCAGGCTGCCTGTCTCCTCGAGTGGCTGAGGCACAGGCCTCACAGCTCTCCCTCAGTCCTCCAGTGGCAGGAGGACTTCATAAATGACATTTGATTATGCTCAATACAGCAGCCAGGGGCTGTACACCAACTTTAATAGACGGCAAATACTAGCGATCTCCATAAAATACGGGAGCCTGGAGGGGGAATAGAATTGAAATCTTAATGCAGAGACCCACAGCCACTAGGGCAAATGACAGCAAAATGTGAACAAATTGAAAAACCAATAATAATAAAATTCCTTGTGCTGCCTGCAAGGTGCCAGCTTCCCAACCTCACCCTGGGGAGCACAGTCAACCCTCCATGGAGTCAGTGGAGGCTATCAGAGGCCTGCCTGCTGGCTTCTCCGCTGGAACCCACAGTTGCTGAAATAGCTTTGTGTTCAATTGAGTTTGAACCCTCTAATTCTGCCCTCTCTGCCCGAGGGCACTCTGAGGAAAATTCAGCCTTATTCCCAAACCAGGAATATTCTTTGAGACATACGAATCTGGATTTTTCTTTTCTTTCTTACCTTTTTTTTTTTTTTTTTTTGATAATTTCTCAATTATGACCAAGTTTTGAATGACATTTTTTCATTTTAATGCTAGAAGTCTTGGTGAGATCATGGAATCGTACCCCTGCTATCTAATCACAGAAACTAAGGGTCAAAGAAATAAGAAACTCTCCCAAATCACACAGCTCATGGCAACACTTGAATTGGAATCTGGGCCTGGGAACACATACTCCCTGCTCCCAGACTAAGGCAGGGAAGGAGACCTTACTATTAAATAAGGAACTAAATATAGATGTACTTTTTCCTTTTCATTCCAGGGGAGTCACAGAATTTGCCCCAGGGGAAAATTAATTATTTTGTTTAGGAACACACTTTAATGGTTTTATTCATTTATTTATTTTGTCATGAAAGTCACAATTTGGGGGGAAGTTAAGTCAACTGTATAAAACCATATGGTAAATTTAGTGTGTATGCTCCTTGGGGCTATAGCAGGGGTACTGACATGTTCTGATTAGTGACAGTGATGGGGTAGTTCTTCTGGCATAGAGTTCTGGTAGGTTCTTTCCTGTGGACAGAAGGGAGAACAAACCAGACTGAGTGAGAACTGGCTGTGATTCTACAGATGGAGACAAGGAGTGGAGCCATGGCTCTTCCCGCAGTGGAGGTGGTTCTAGAGTTTTCCTAGGTAGAATACCTGATATATTCAGGTGTTACCCCCAGGAGCCTTCAATAGAAGGCCTGTTTCACAGCAGAGCCCTAGTGTCAATGGTGTTGGGTGGAGAGAAAGACAATACGTGCAGTGGAGAGGAGAGCCACTTCCCAGACGCCTCCCTGGAGACTTTGAGGCCTAAAAAAGATAGATAGCAGCATGATAGAAAGAGAGAACTGCACCCCGGGACTCTGGCAGCTGACAAGCAAGTGGAGGCCTCAGGGCGAGAGGGCAGGGATGACTAAGAGCCAGGCAGCAGCAGCGGAGTGGGCCATTGTGGGACTCAAGGGATGGTCTAGACACAAAATCAAGCCTACTGGGGGAAGGTAGTGCTTGAAGGGACGGTGGGCATGAGCTGAGAAGTGGGAGAAACTAGAATCTGCTTTAGCAACCTAGTAATTGTCCGGGTGGTAACTATCAGAGGTGACCCTGGCTTTGGGTCATCTAACTTTGCTGAACTTCACTGTCTTCATGTAAAAATAGGTTCAATTATATTTATCAAACTTATTGTTCTGATTTAATGTGATAATACGTTAAAATGCTATAGAAAAGAAATGTATCACTAGCTCTCTTACTAGGCAGTCTCAACCCCAAACTCATCTGTGTAAGCATCAGTGTGATAACTTAGCTACCTCTCTGCCCTGGACCCCACACTTGTCCCAGCTGCAACATCATTACAAAGAGCAGAGGAGCAGGGGTTAGGGCTAAAGAGGGATCCTGGACCCTCTCCTCCTCAAAGAGCCGGCACACCTCTCCTTTAACCTCCCTTTTTATTCTGGAATTTCAGAATCCAAGATTGAAAAGGTGAAATTTCCCCTCTTCTGCATTTTGAGGTTAAGATTCCAGAGACAACCATCGTGGGAAGGAATCATGAAAAAAAAGCAAAGCCGTTCTAATCACCAGACATTTGTTTATGGCCAGAAGCAGTAGGGAGAGCGAGAAAGAGACTATCCAAGAGTCAAAAAGTTATTTATTTATTTTTTATTTTACTTTATTTATTTATTTTTTACTGGGAGTTCTCTGGAGTTTGTAGAAAAACACAATTGTATTTGAGCTGTGTACATCTCATTTCACTGTTTAAAGGAAAATAGCAGGCCCAGGCCACTAGAGGCTCAAACGGAGAGAGGGGGTTTGGGGTAGAGACACACTCAATACTGTGACCTTCTCAAATGCAAACATTCCAGAGATGAATACTTTATGACTTCTGCTGGTGCCTGAGATAGCTTCATAAATGAATGGATTAGATTTGGCCACAGCGCACATGGACTATAAGAAATCTGCAAGACCAGCAGAGGGAAAACAAGGGAATGGAAGCCTCCAGTTGTCCTTATAAGAAACATGATTATTTCTCTCTTAAGGCCTATGCAATACATATTAATTTTCATGCCGTAGTTTGGATGTAAAGAAAAAGAGCCTTGCTCTTTGTGGCTGATACTGCAGATTGTCTGCTCAATACCGCTTCTCTCCTTTCCCTATCGATTCAGCTCTGACTCTGTTTATGGTGGCAGCGAGCCCAGCCGTTCCCTAGCCCCTCCTTGCACATAGGGGTGCTGGATGGAATCGCTCCTGCCGGGGAGATGTAAATGGAAGTCACTGGATAGAACATCTGGCAAAGCTCTTAGGAGAGGTACAGATGCATCTGGCTCTTACCTCCCCCGCCCTTGTTCTTTGTTTTTCTAGTCTCTTCTAGGAATTGGAGTTGGAGGCTTGTGACCATGAGGATGACAGGTGATCACTGAGGTGGCTGAGCAGAAACACAAGGCACCTGGTCTCTGCTGGCATTTTTGAGCCACGGCACTATTCCTCAGCTGTCTACCTCTGAACTTATATTTGCACAAGAAAAATGAACCCCTTATTGTCTATGTGAATTTGTCTGTGGAAACACATTCTAAGTGATGGGATGGTAGTTTTTAACTTTAAGATGCATGTGAAGAAGAATGGGAAGTACCCACTGTACCCAGTTTACCATGACTTCCTTTGAGGGGCACACAGGTAGAATCACACTGGTGGTTATGCTGCTTCTTGGATCTGAGCACCTCCATGCAGGGCAGCAGTACCAAGGAAGGAAGGCTGCCTCCTCCTAGGCCTCTACTTCATATCTCTACTGGAATTAGACCAGCGAATCAGCTGTAGACGTCCCAGCTAACCTGCAGGATAAGCAGGTCTATAAAACAAGGCAATCCAATCTCATACGCAAGGACTAAACCTCCAAGCTGAGGCTTTGTCCATCATCTTTGAGAAAACTCTGGAAAAATAGTCACATCTGTCTAGTAGCAGCTTAAGAATCATTACTAGGTGTCTTCATACTACGTATACAGTAGGTACTCCACAAAATTTTGTGAGGTGTAGTGGAGTTAAGGAATATCTTCAGAATATTCCATACACACACACACACACACACACACACACACACACACACACACATTCTTAGTAGGGCAAATGTAGATTTACAGTTGTGAGTATTCATTAATTTTTGCATTATTTATTATTGTATTATTTTTTCCATACAAAGAACTATAAACTGACTTTTGCTCCATTCTGTGTGTGTGTGTATGTCTGTATATATGAACATTGAAGACTTGAGTATCCGATTATTGAAAAAAAGTGAGCTGAAACTATTCTAATAGGGTCAAATGCTGCACTTATGTCAACATTAACTGTTCTTCCTATAGGACAGAGTTGCCATTAGGTTGCTGAAGTCTATGTGATATCTCTACTTTACACGGTAGAAGATAACTTGTGTTTAATTTTGTGAGCGAAGTCAAATTTGAGAGGCACGAAGGAAGCATGTGAGATACATAAAGACTATTTTGTAAAGTGAATCAAAGCCTCTTCTCCATTTTATTTAATGTCTACTTTTCCTCTTTTAAGTTACTTATCTGCTTTGTAAATATTTACAGCTGATGTTTCCTTAAAAGGGACACTTATTGGGAATTACTCGTAGCCTTTGAGAGCTGACTAGGCAGCCCCACAGAACACCAAGGAAAACACCAACATTTGAGTAGTTAATGGAGGCTTTTATTGGTAAAGAAAGAAAAAGTAATTGTGTAAAGCTTTTACAAGCTTTTTGAAATAGCCTGGAAAGTGATGATCTTTCTGCCTTTAGCTAAGCTCAGCCTGAATGACACGGAGAAGGTAAATACACTAACAAATTGTTCTCCAAATGTGACTGTGAAGTGACTTTTTTTTCAAAAGAAGCATATTGGAGATAAAATGAGGCGACCTTTTAATGTTCTGCTCCTGGCCAAGTTATTATGAGTTGTTTTAGAACAAATAACACCAGGAGGAGTGTCCCCAGGCAACTTCCCTGATGTTGCTCCCAGAAATCTAATTTGTGGATCTGATGAAGACCCATGGAAAGGGCAGCCATCATCTGAACAACCTCCATCCTCAAAGAGCACACACACACCCCTGCGCACGCACATACACATACGCACACATACACACACAGAATTAAAATTGATCTTCAATGTTTAGGTAGCCACAGGAGACTTCGGTCCCTCCAGCTGCATTTTCCATAGAAGGCATTCCTTATCAGAGCTGGTCAGCATCAGCAGTCTCTCAGATAAATAATTTATATGGGGAACTAACAAAATAATGGAGTAGTTCAGGGGCTAGTAATAAGCAGGCAGAACCGGGGCCTCCTGGGGACAGTCTGGAGAAAAGGCACAAGTCTACTGCCTTACGGCTTTAATTCTGCACTGCCCTCACTCCATCCCTCGCCCACGGAGTGCCGTCCCCTTCACTGCACTTCCTTGTATGTTAAACTTACTTAAATCCTCCCTGTACTCCATGACCAGCTCATCTCTCCTCTTTTTGATGTAGCTTTTCTAAACCTCTCCTTCAAATGTGCTTAGTACTTATGTCCATGTGACCGTATCCATAGCACAGTTGACCCTTGAACAACATGGGGGTCAGGGGACCCATCACTCCTCTCACCTGTACTTGAAAATCCACATATCACTTTGACTTCCCCAAAATTTAATGACTAATGACGTATTAGTAGTGACTGGAAGCCTTATTGACAACATAAACAGTTGATTAACACTTATTTTGTATGCTATATATATTATATACTATATTCTCACACTACAGTAAGCTATAAAATTATTATTAGGAAAATCATAATGGTGAGAAATACATTTACAGTATTTATCAAAAAAATCTAAGTGGATTATTTTGGATTTAAGTTGATCCGTGCAATTGAAACCCCTGATGTTTAATGGTCAACTATACCCGTGTTTATATGTGACTTGTCTAATTCCCTTTGATAAAGTCATGTGTTACCCCCTTGTATCACAATTTTATTTATTTATTTTTGGCTATAATGAGAATAGAAGCTCTTTGGCAGTAGGGGCATGTTGAATAGACTCTGAATCCCCCATAGTGTTTATACCTCATTGCTTCCTTTCTACCAGCAGCATACATTTGCTGTCTCATTTCCAGGACAAGAATCTTCTCCAGAAATCATTTCTTCTATTGTGTGAGCCTAACAGGTGAGAAAGATTCTAGCGAATTTTGGTTGCAGTTTGAATGACTGGGATTCTTTTGTTTGTTTTTAGGATGTATATATACTATGCTCATGAAACAAACAACAGAGATTATTCTGGAGGAAATTAGTAAAGAACAGAAGAAATACTGATCATCAATTGATTTCTTCTTTTAAATTGCCCTTCCCAGAAAGGAAGTTTTTCTTTTGTTTCTTTCAGCTTCTCTTTGGGCAAATGGAACAGCATGGACGAGAAAGGGCCATGAAGCCAGGAAGGAGATAATGGAGCCCAAGTGGAGTTCCACTGTGGCCCATGGGAAGAGCTGCCTCCCTGGCATGCTGCCTGCAATCACTGGTTCTGAATCCTTCCCTCTTACCTACAGCTCTTTGCACACCAGAGATTTTTCACAAAATCCTCAGTTTTAAGTAACAGTTATAAATCTTCCTTTCTTATAGCCCTGAGCTGGCTTCTCTCCTGTGCTTCTCTGTCTTCTTTGATGGTTCAGAAAATCCTATGGTCTTAGGTAAAAGGTCTCCTCAGGCCTCTCCTGTTCTCTCCCTGTAGCACTCTGGGCTCACACCAGAAAGCCACTCTGCCCTTCCCCACCCACAGGGCTTAGGGTTCTTTTGGATACTAACAGTTCACAGAATTTCATATGCAAACTTATTGATGTCTAGCACTGGGGAAAAAATTCTTGAAATACTTTTAGAATTGAAAAAACATGTAGTTGATTTCTACATAGGATCTTGAATTGTTTGGGAAAGAGAAAAGAGATAGTATCTGACAATGAAGGGAATAAAATGAGAGTGTTTTATAATCCCCCCCCCCCCAGACATAAAGAAAAGCAGGATTATTTCCACTTGAAGAAATTATATTTTTGGACAGTGGGAAACAGTTTCATTTCCTTAATCTATTAGCCACAGAGCAGCAGCCCAAATTTCTCACCTTTGTTTTCTAATAATAGTGCATAGAATATGGGAAGACAGTATTGTGTGGCTGTCTTTCAGAAGTTGAGTCTAAGAAAGATAAATCTCTTATTATTTAAAAGTTCTGCTGGGGCCCTGGCTGGTTGGCTCAGTAGTAGAGCGTTGGCCCAACATGTGAATGTCCCAGGTTCAATTCCTGGTCAGGGCACAGGAGAAATGACCATCTTCTACTGCACCCCTCCTCCTCCCCCTTCTCTCTCTCTCTCTCTCTCTCTCTCTCGCTCTTTCTCTCTCTCTTCCTCTCCCACAGCCATTGCTTGATTGATTAGAGTGTATCAACCCTGGGCGCTAAGGATGGCTCTGTGGAGCCTCTGCCTCAGGTACTACAAATAGTTTGTTGCAAGCATGGCCCAAATGGGCAGAACATTGGCTCCAGACTGAATCCCAGTTGGGACGCATGTGGGAGTCTATTTCTCTATCTCCCCTACACTCACTTGGAAAATAAGAATAAAAAGTTCTGCTGGGTGTGGGAAACATCTTCAAATGCTTTGATCATTCTTCATGACTTTCAAAGTGAGCCAGAAGCTGGTGCCACAGGATCAATAGTAATTGGAGCAGGCAGGGAATGGTCATTCAGAACCAGTGAGCTGCTGTGTCCATAGTTGGCATCTTTTGGACAGAACCCTAACCCTTTCTAACTATCTTAGGAAAGTACATTCTCAGTGACAAGTAGGCCAGGGCAAGAATTGGTCAAGTGGCTCCAACTATGATCCCGACTTAGGTTTAGAGAACCGTTGACACACTAATAAAATAGCTCAGATACACTTCAGTTTGGGTTTTGTTTCTGAGAATTGAGATGTAAACCACAAGCATTCTTTGACTTTTTCCAGTAAGTGCCAGAAGAGCCTCTCACATTTATAATAATTTAAGATTGTGCTTATGAAGCCAGGAAATATGATGTCCTTCCTATGCCAGGCTTTAAACCATGCAGGGGCGATATGTACAGTGAGGAGCAAGATAAATAAGGTCTCTTCCTTCTTCCTTCACTGGATTTTTTTTTTCGTATTCTTCTGAAGTGAGAAGTGGGGAGACAGAAAGACAGACTCCCGCATGCACCTGACCAGGATCTACCAGACATGCCCATGAGGGGATGATGGTCTGCCCATCTGGGGCATTGCTCTGTTACAACTAGAGCCGTTCTAGTGCCTGAGGCAGAGGCCATGGGGCCATCCTCAGTGCCCAGACCAACTTTGCTCCAGTGAAGCCTTGGCTGCAGGAGGGGAAGAGAGAGATAAAGAGGAAGGAGAGGGGAAAGGCTGGAGAAGCAGATTAGTGCTTCTCCTGTGTGCCCTGGCTGAGAATTGAATACGGGACTTCCACATGCCAGGCCAATGCTCTACTACTGAGCCAACCAGCCAGGGCCTTCACTGGAATTCTTAAAAGAAATAATAAGAGAAACAATTCTATCTTATATCAAGTTCTAGTAAATCAGTAAAGCTATGTGAGAGTGAACAACTGGGAAGGGACTTCTTTGAGGAGGATGGTCACAGATAATCTCAGAAGTTGGCATTTAAGCTGAAGCCTAGAGGATAAGAACAGCCAGCCAGGCAAAGAGCAGCAGACTTACTGAGAACCTCACCACTGGTTAACAGAAGTGTGTATATGCATGTGGGGAAGCATAGCCTTCTCTTCCAGAGTGGCTTCCAGGGTTAGAGTCCAGGAGACTCCTAACTGGAGTATTATGATCAACACTGAATTGTGATTTTAAAGGGTTCCAGGGTGTAAAGTGTCCTTGAGGAGAAAGAAGGTCTTCAATAGCACTGAGACAGTGTCTGCAAAAAAACTTGATGAAATGTGGGGACACACAGACCAGCCACAATAGCTTAGCCAAGGATTTCCAGGTGTTCAGACACAAATGTTACTCAGTCCTCATCTGTGTATAGGACACAGGTATGTTCCCATTCTATATGTGTGTCTATAACTGTGACAAAGTCAATGTCACAAGAAGGGGCAGTGGGTGATATATGAGTTTAGGGGCAAGGGACTGGAGCATATATGATCAATTCAAAGGAACATCACTGAGCTCTAGGGGATTTAGGAATACTGCCCAGTGTTGTCATTTGTTATAATTTTTCAAGACGAGCTAAATACCTAGAATTTCATGTGAAATTTACTTATTTCCAAATGTTGATGACTAATAAAAAAAACCACTTTGTGCACTAAGAAATACTCCTTTGTAGACCATGTGAGTCACTTGTATTCTAACTCAGAACTGAAAGCAACGTGAAGGTTAAATAGGGGTTTTTTTTGTTGTTGTTGTTATTGTATACCATTATCTCTTCAGCTTCCCTGGTGCCTGGTACCTAGTTGTCCTTGTTATGCATAGGCGAACAGATACCTGTGCAACCCCCGTCTAACCACCGTCATGCTTGGTTTATCCAAACAGGCTTAGTTTTTTGCTGTCTGAAATCTTGTACAACATCAGCTTAACAAAAGAAAGTCAGCATAACTCACTTTTATTTTCTTCTTCTGGAGGAAGAAATTCCAGTGCCTGATTTCTCTCAAATTTAATCACATACCCAAACACTTCCAGGCCTTTCTGAGTCAGACTGAACTTTCTAATGCATTCCAGCCTTTTATCTCAAGCAGCCATCGCAAAATAGTTATTATTTTCCCTCAGTCTGGCATCTCAAAGAGTTTTTATTTTTTAACCAACATCTAATTAATTAACCCTAATTAATTAGAATTTTAAATTGCTTTCCAAATTTACAGTAATGTAAAACTGTTCTCTTTTGCTTGCAGGAAGAGTCAGTAGAAAGCCTTGCCTTACCATTAAAAGCATAATATTCTCAAAGCATGCCTCTCGCGAAGATTATGAAATTGTTCAAAGGGAAAATCAGGAAAAATTGTCTCTATCAAGTGGCACAAAGCTATTTAGATAGAATTACTTTGTCAAGCCAGCTTTGAGCTAAGTTATTCTTTTGTGAGATCTTTTCTCTTTTTCATTTTTTGCTTTAAGCAGTTTTTTTACTCCTTCACCCTCTCCCTGAATCATATAAAAAATCAATATTTTCTGGAAGAACAGAGATGAGAGCCTTTGGAGAACTCCACCTCCTGTTTACTGCAAAAGCATTAATAAATGTCACCCATAAAGTTGGGTACCAAGGGAAACTGGACGACCTCATGAATATATTTTATAAAGAGCTTAAAATGTCCATCTTGTATATTATTTGTCCCTTAAAGAGTCTAAGAGCTATTGATCTCTTCGACTGCTGCAAAAAGCAATTTAGATGCACCGAGAGCTCTAAGTACAAATGTATGGAAAGAGCAGTGCCTGGTCAAAGTGGCTTCTAGATGTATCCTTTCTCAGGGTAGACAAACCCTTTGCAGTAAAGGGTTCCTTTTGGTAGGGTAGCTGGTATCATTGTCTAACTACAGCAAGATAAAAGAAAATTCACGCTGCTTTCACTTAAATTGGTATAACTGCATAGCCCTGTTAAAACTCATCTGCTGATAAAAATTGATTTTTATATTCATTGGCTATCATTGCAAAATTACTCTCTAATGTAAAGGAACAATTATCTGACAATGTTAGCCATTGTCCTCCGTCTACGTGCATTCAACAACAGGCATGGTGTCTGAGAACAGCACTTAGCATAGAAAGTGACATAGACAAGCAGCTAGGGATAGGGGTCTAGGTGATATGAAATATTAGGTGATGCATTCTTAGTTCTGTCAGAGATTTTAAGGTGATTCTGGATCAACTTTCATCTGCTTGCTGTGGTTCCCTCACTGATAAAATAACCTTTCCCTGTCTCACGGAGGTCATTGGAAGGTGGCTAATGAATGTGCTCTGAGATTAATAGCGTCCTTTGTCAAAGTGAGGCAACTGTCGGTCTAAACCTACCATTTCCAGGACAAAGAAAAAATACTTTTATCATTCAGGAAGTTCAAGGTGTTTTGAAGCTATTGGTTCTGGCTTTGTTGCCGCCAACTGAGAACCTTCAAAGATCCTCCATCAGCTCTCAGCCCAAGGAAGAGAGGGCCCTTCTATTCTGTTCCCTTAGTCAAACTGAGACATCTTCACAAGGATACACGAGGCCTGTCTTGCTGAGTGCCGAGGACCACGAGGAGCCAGAGCGATCTGATTCCCTGTGGGGGTAGCACAGAGAAAAGACTATGAAGTCGGGACTCAGAAGACCTGCTTTAGTACCAGCTCTACTGCTAACTAGCTGTGTAAACCTGGCTGAGCCATTGCCCTCATGGAGTCTCATGTTTATCTATCTGTAAAATGGGAGATTTATTTATTGGTTTCTTTGTTTGTTTATTTATTTATTTATTTATTTATTTATTTATATTCAGTTGATGAAGGGGAGGCAGAGACAGACTCCTGCATACATCCTAACTGGGATCCACCCGCAAACCCACTGTGGGGCTATGCTCTGCCCATCTGGGGTGTTACTCCATTGCTCAGCAACCGAGCTCTTAGTGCCTGAGGCAGAGGCCATGGAGCCATCCTCAGCTCCAGGGGCCAATGCACTGGAACCAATGAAACCATGACTGCAGGAGTGGGGGAAGAGAAAGAGCGAGAGAGAGAAGCAGAGAAGCAAGGGGAAGAGGGGTGGAAAGCAGATGGGTGCTTCTTCTGTGTACCCTGGCCAGGAATCGAACCCAGGACACCCATACACTGGGATGACGCTATACCACTGAGCCAACTAGCCAGGACCTGAAATGGGGACTATGATAAAATAAATTGATGAGGATGAAATCAACTATGTAAAAGCATTCTGTAGTCTATAAACAGAAAGAAAAATCTATTTACATGAAAATTTAGTCACAAACAAGTATTTTATCTTTGGGAAGAGTTTCCTACTCGTTTCATCTGCATCTCACTCAGGTGCCCCATGATCCATTATTGATCCTGGCTCAGACCCCTATTCTCAATTTTCCTCACCAGCCCTAACTTCTACCTCTCTTCCAACTCCAACCTGAAGATAAACACTCTCTTCAATGTGATTTTCCTCTTCAGCAGGTAAAAATTATTTGTTCTCTCTAGCTTTCATTTTACTCAAATAGAGGTGCCACCCATTCCTGAAAACATTAGCAGAAACAGACCCAAGATCCATTGTGTTCCATCCTAAATACGTGAATGTGCTCCACGTTTTTATGAACAGGCCCTGAGTTAGTAGCCAGATGGTTTTACTCTGTACCCTGTGCCAGCCTCATTGTCACCAAGTAGATTCTTTTTCAGGGAATGCCACTCTGCTGCCTTTTTATTTGTTGCATGTCAACAGATTTGAGCAAGAGCTGCTTATCCACGTGACATCTCACAGGTGATTTTGTCAGGCTGGGTGAAGGCCACTTCGGTTCACAAATGTTCAGTGCCTAAAGAGGGCAATGCCTCCCTTTTACAAGGGTTTCTGGTTTCCTATTACACTCGTGGAACACCTAGCCCAAGCCGGCTTTGTTTATTGTGATCAAGGTGGAGAAAATGGTATACTCAGTACTGCTCCGGCCCTGGCTTCTGCTTGGCAAGGATGATGTCATGACATTTGTTACTCTGTCCTAGCATTCTGGTGACGTCGACCTCAAAAGATCTGAGATATACCATGAGTTTTTCTAATTTTCTATTATTTATGAATTCATCAAAACATTTTGAACTCCAGTATTTTTTCTAGACTGCATTACTCCCTCAGGGTAACAAATGCTGAGTTATATTTATAAAGTTCTAAACTGTAAGTTTGATTGTGTCATTTCCCTACTTAAAAACTCCAGTGGCTGTGTCACTCACAACCCCCTTGGTGTCGCTTCCAAAGGCACCTTCCACCTGGGTTGGAGATCACCTGCAGGTTCACCCTGAGTCCCTCACACTTCCTGGAACATATCACCTATCTTATATCCCTGTCTGTTTACTTATGCTCTCTTTTTTTTTTATGTCTGAAATGTTCGTTTCCACCTTGCCTATGATATCATCTTACTCATTCTTCAAAGCTCAGATCAAATGTCACCTCAGCTGTAAAATCCAGTGACCCTTGTCTCTTATTACTACATACTTAAAATAACGTAAGCATACTCATTTTTCTGTGGCTCTCTCTCTCCTATTAAATTTCCCATCAAGGGCATCCTAAATATCTGAGTATTCTGAGGGTCTGGTTGAGTGCTTGGCACATAGTAGATGCTCAATAAATCTTTAGGAAAAGAAACAAAAGGAATCAAATATTGACAAACATGGTACTTTTACTGATTTCGATTTAATTTTTTTAAGATTCATAGATACACACGGTATAGTCAATGGAAACTTCGTGTGACCATTTTTTTCACACTCTGCAATCTTTTAAAGGATTCAAAACACATCCCTTCTCAACTTTTTCTTCCCAGATGGTTCTAATCTTTTTGATTCATTTTCATATATTGCATCCTGCTGATAATTTTACTAGTTTTCTCTGGAGCTTTGCAGTGTTATTTCATCTTTTACAAAACGAGGACAGGTTAGGCCGCCTGAGCTGAATCCAGGATTACAAGAAGGAGAGATTTATGGTTTGTACAAAGTGCAGCAATGTTTTCTGTCTTGTTAAAATATCTTCTTGCCCATGAAGGTCGAAGGCTGCCTTCAAGTAAGGGTTATAATGTCTCCTGAATACCCTTATTAAGTTCTTTTTCCTTTTTTAAAAATTAGTTTTATTTATTTTATAGGAGAGAGAGAGAGAGAAATATATATATATATATATATATATATATATATATATATATAGAGAGAGAGAGAGAGAGAGAGAGAGAGAGAGAGAGAGAGAGAGAGAAGGGGGGGAGCAGGAAGCATCAACTCCTACACGTGCCTTGACCAGGCAAGCCCAGGGTTTTGAACCGGCGACCTCAGCATTATTACAGGTCGACGCTTGATCCACTGCGCCACCACAGGTCAGGCCTCTTTTTTCTTTTTTTATTGAATTTATTGTGGTGACATTGGTTAACAAAACTATAAAGGTTTTAGGTGCACAATTCTTCAGCACATCATCTGTACACTGTATTGTGTATTTACCGCTCCAAGTCAAGTCTCTGTTCATCACCGTTTTCCCCCCATCCTTATCAAATTCTAATGATCATGCAGATCAGTGTCCTTTGAGTACAGATGATTTATATTTTTAAAGTCATTGCCTTATTCTTTTTCATGATGAAATGTACCTCCATCTCTTGACCTCCACTTGGTTTCTCCTGCACTTTTTAGAAGTCCATGACAGGAATTTTCTTTTTCCCATCTGAAAAGATTTCGTGTAATCCGCAAACTTAAAGATGTCATTAGATATCCCTCTTCTTCATTAGCTAAACTTTTAAATAAGAGTGATCAAGGAGCTAATAACTTGGTGATCCTACTATTAACATTTCATCACAGAATACTCACTTATTTTGATCCTTTTATTCCTGTATCTATGCCATTTTCTTAGTGATGAAGAGAAAGATCTCTTTAATTTTGTGACGTTGTTGGGAAAAAAAGACCTCACTTTGTGTATAATTTAGTCAAAGGCTTTTTGAAATAGAAATAATTGCATCTCTTAATTATTTTTTACCAAGTTCAGTTTATTCTTTTGGAAACACCATAAGAACCAAGTAGCTGGGCCAAGCTGCATGAAGAGTAGACCTAGCTGCCAGTGGCAGTCAGACACTGATCACTGGAAAGACCAGGAAAAGGAAGAACGAAAGAACCAGGCAAAGAAGCAAGGTCTAGAGTTCATAGGGAACAGAGGAGGCGAGTGGGGTTGGCCAGGAGACAATAAGGTAGGCTAAGGTTTCAGGGAAACGGATGCTCATGGGATGAATGGTGGAAATAAACAAACAGCCAAAGGATAGAAAGTAGACACAGGAAATGGGGCAAATGTTCCTTAATAGCCGACAGGGGTGGTGGTGGGCAGAGGTTCCTTAATATGATTCTTAATGAGAGCCAGCACCTCATTTTTAAGGGTTTGCATCTTTTTAAAGTACATGAACCTCTGAAGTTGACTCCTGAAAGTAGAGATTGTGTTTTTTCCTTGCTGATACTGTGTTACTGTATTTTAAGTTTGCTCTTTTCACTGATCAAGTATTTCATCTTTTATTATTCTTCAGCCAATAGATAGTTATAATTTTTAGGTCCTTGCAGAAAATGACGAGATGGAGCAAATAGAGTTACTCCTGCCCCTAAGGCTATCACAATTTAGTAGAGAGGATAAGACAAACAACCACAAAAATTGAGTAGAATAAATGCTGTAAGAAAGGCAAAAACAAAATGTTCTGTATGCTGGTGTCTCTACTTGGAAAGTAACTCTCACCATTCTCAATCTCTGGTTGTCAACATATGGGTTACCTTCCTAAACTAGCTCAAATGCTACCTTTCCTATGAAGTCTTCTCCAATAACTCACCCCCTTTGTAACCTTTGTTCATACCCTTCCTTGTTTATACCATCAGCACATATGGCATGGTATGTGCTGGGGGAATAATAAGGATTCCAACTCCCAGTATTAACAAGATGACCATCCATTCTAGATTTTTCTGGACAGTATCAAGTTAATATGATTGCATTTCTTTATTTTTCTAGTTTTTAAAAGATTTTATTTATTCATTTTAGAGAGGAGAGAGAAAAAGAGAGAGAGAGAAAAGGAGGGGAGGAACAGTAAACATCAGCTCCTATATGTGCCTTGACCAGGCAAGCCCAGGGTTTTGAACCAGCGGCCTCAGTGTTCCAGGTTGATGCTTTATCCACTGTGCCAGGTCAGGCTCTTTATTTTTTAACAGAATAAATTTAATACTTAGACCTTGCCACTTGTTAGACTACATGTTCTAACCCTGACCTTTGGTTTGGACAATGTGGTCATTTTGACTAGAGTCAGATACCAAGTGCATGTTTACCTGATGTGACTGGTATACCAGTTGTTTACAATTGGCATCCATGCTGATTAATTAAGAAAAGTCTCTTCTGACTGGTCAGAGCCTATGTCCTATAAGTTGTTAATTATCTTTAATATCACTCTAGGTATAGGCCATTCCTGGAAATGTAGATTGGGTTCAGAAGAGGAGAAGCTTATACACTAGGTTAGGGGACAGGGGCTTTGAAGAGCACTGTAGTACCATTAGAGGTTTTATACATGTTTGTCTAGGTAAATGATTCACTAATCTGCAAAAGTAGGGAATCCTTTTATCAATCTAGCCATTCTTTTGAAATAATATTTGTTTATCGATTTAGTTTTTCAACAAATACTTGTTGAGTACCTACACATGTGGCAGAGATTGCTTTTTTACCAAAATACATTGCTTATTCCTAGGCTGGCTGAGACAGAAGGAGAAATGTATAACTATAACTATACATTTCTCCACCTCCTTTGCAATTAGGTGTGACCATGTGACTAGACTTGAATATGATATGACAAAAGGGAGGAGTCCATTCTTAGTGACCTTGAAAACTACGTGTTTCGTATGACAAAGCGGCCATCATCTGGGTTGTGAATAACTGCACTGGCCACAGTGCCTTCCACTCCCATCTCACCAATCTGCTAGTGAGTGAGCAAAAGTTTAACTTCTGTTCTATTAAGCCATCAAGTGCTTGGTTCTATTTATTACTGCAGCTTAGCTGTAGTCAACTAAGATGAGCTAGGTTATCATGTGCTTTAAAAAGATACTCAGTGATTTAAACCACTAATGCTTATTTCTTACACATTTCTCTTCACTGTTGGGAGTTGTCAGAAGGATCTTCTCCCATATTATTCTTACTTTGTCACCCTTCCTCTGGGTCAATCCTAATGGAGCAACCACGGTTGACATCATTGCTGTTCATACTGACAGAGGGAAAAGAGTTCTGGAGAATCTTTTATCCATCATTAAATAAGTAGCCAAGAGTTGTACCCTAACTCATTGGCCATGCTTGGTCATCCAGCCCCCATCAAAGCCAGGAAATGCAACTCTACCACGTGTATGTAAGCTAGAATTCAAAAAGTATCATTGAGGCCACCACATCAGCCTAACTGATCTAAAACACCTTATCGTGTGCTAGACACTATGCGAGATGTTGGCAGTTAAAAATAATTATGTTATGGTCCCAGTTTTATAATTTCACAAGACATTTTATTCCAAAGTTGTGGGTGGATACCATCTGCATTTGATGATTTCCTGTAATATTTTTGAAACAGTACATGAGTTATTAACTCATTCATTTATTAATTCTATTAATAGTATTTATTAAGACTTCATTTACTACCTCTGTCTGTCCTGGGAGCTATGGGGAATATGACAATCATGCACTCAAAGAACTGAGTGTAGGAGATGTTAGTCCTTATACATTCCTTGCAATCTCTAGTAAGTATATCCCTGGCCATTTTCTCAATGATATGGTAGTGATTTCATTTTGGTACTTTGACCTCATCATGTGGGAGATGAGTGTTCAGTTGGGAGAATGGCTTCTACACTGCCCAAGGCTCAGGGAGGGATGCCCTGGTGATCCTCTGCCATTCGGATTTTGGGCCCGTGGCTCATTTGGAGGCCCTGTGAACCATGGCTTGCACATTACCGGGCTGCCACCCATATACCAAAGAAACTAAATGTGGGGACAGCCCCTGGAAACAATGTACGCTGTTCTAACTCATTCTCCGTCAGGTGTCCAGGCCCTCCTTATGTTTGGAGATTTTGTTTAACTTACAAGTCTCTTTGAAAGGTAGTGTTTTTCAAATTGTGTTCTGCAATGTCCAAGGACCAAGAGGAAGGTACTCCAGGGAGGGGAGGCACACCCCAGGCCTTCTGTCTCAACCAGGACAGCCTTACTTTGAACTGTTCTGTGTATTGGAATTCTATCTATGATTCTGTTATTAGAAGGTTTAATTTATTTTTAAAAAGTTAATGTATTAAATAAAGATCAAATGAATTGCTATTTCAAAACATTTCCAGAAGCCCAAGAGAATGAACAAATTCACCTCTCTAACACATGAGAACCCATGAAATCTGCAAGCAGCTCAGAATCAGCCTACTTCTTTGGTCTCTGGTTCATGATATCATTTGAAAATACACCAGATCTCATCGAGTAGACTCTATCTTCTCTGGGCCATGAGTCCCCCAAAGGAAGCACTGTGCCCCATGCCTTGCACACAGTAGATGATCAAAGAGTATTTGTTGAATAAATAAATACATTAATCAGGACAAACCTTCCATTTAATGGGTAGGAAAAACAGAGCTCAGCGTAGGGGAAGTGCTGGCCTAAGGTTACACAGTAAAAAAAGCAAAGGCAGAGTTACGAGAACAATTATGGATTGGACTGGATTATGTCAGATGTTGACTGCTAAATAGCAATTAAAATGTCCAAACTCAGCCTCTCACTTCCTATCCTTAGTCTGCGTAAACATCCTAATGCCTTAACACAGAGACAGTTCAGGTACAACTCAAACGATCAATGGCCTTGTCTGTCTGCTATTTCTGTTAGTATGTGATGTGAACAAAACTTGTCTCTTGTGTCCTTCATGGTGGAGGCTGTGTTTCTCCCTTTTCCGCGCTCCCCCCATAAGGGCAGGGCATGCTCAGAGGGAGACTGCCCAGGAGTCATACCTGGCGGTGGTGCTTAGCAGAGGACAGAGGACAGACACGATGTAAGAAGGACAAGCTGTGCTAGGGTTAGGTTGTGCTGGTTTCTCCTTCCTTAGTGTCTTTCTTGTTTTTGCATCACCGATGATGTTATTTATGGAATGCCAGTATGTTTCTTTTTTTAATTAAAGGGAGGGGAAAAAAATCCAGTCTTGTATAATAAGAGTGATGACTCAACAGGACTGCTCTGTGCCAAATGACTTCCTGTAATTGCCTCTGTAACAGTGTTTCTGTTGCAGAAGCAGAAGCAGGGTGTGGTGCTAATGGTGAGGCTGCACCTCAGGATGCCAGCTCGCTTCTCACACAGCCCAGGTTGTCTGACGTGTCCACAGTCACGAACTCTGGCCAGCTGACCCCACGCTGCTCAAATCTTGCTGACCTATGAGCATAGAAAAGGAAATAATTTAGCAGAGAAAGTGGAATTTTTGGTCTAATCTTCCTTCCGGTCATCTAAATATTAGGTTTTTCTGGAAAGGTAACAAACACATCAGAGGAGCCTTAGTTTGAATCATGTAAATTACCTTGAAACTTACTTGTTTTAACTCCTTCCTATATTGTAGGGAATAAAACTAAGACCGAAATCAATTTGAAATGTTTATTGACCATTTACCCTGTTCAAAGGATTGCTCAACCTCTCTGGATCAAATGACTTTTTTAAGGTTCCACAACTTATTGGTGACAGATAGAATTAAAAACTAAATGACCTCATTCTCTTGCAATTCTACCATTCAACTCTAAACTTTAGCTTATTATCATGACTTTGGCTGATCTAGATATTCTGGACTGATATGTAGGTGTGGGTGTGTGTTTAATTGTGTGCAGGAAGTCGGAAAAGTGTGTAGCGACCCAGGCTGACCACAGGGAACATCGAAGACAGTATGTCCGAGATAGAAAAACACTCCCTTTGGATTCAGACAGACCTAGTTGTGTATCCTAATCATCCCACTCACTATGGGACCATGTCTCGGTTTCATAATCATTTTGAAATTATTGTACAAATGTATAGTAAAATATGTTGAATGTCTTAAAGAATATATGCGGAATTAATATATTAACCATGGATTTGTTTTCTGACGCTTGGCATCTTGAGTCCTCCATGATCCGGGAGGGATCGCCCCTCCCAGGGACAGCTAATTCCTACAGCCTTTCATTTGCAAGCTAGCCAATCCAGAGTTTATATCTGACTGCCTTCTTTAGCGGATTCTCACTGTCTGGGCCACGAATCCTGTCCTAATCACTATGGGGCTGGGTACCAGGCAAGAAGGGACAGCCCCTAAACACCAGAACCTGAAGAAATTATCTAAACTAGTCAATCCTAAACCTGCCTATCCAGTTCTTTTCTGGGGAAACTACACTAAGGTTCTTCCTCACATTTTCCCTCCCTCCCTCCACCTGCTGTGCTCAGTCCTTCCTCTGTGGCCTCTAGGGCATGGCTTGCCCACTCCAATCCCTGGGGATCTGTGAGTAACAAACTATTTTTTTAATGACAATTGTTTCCCTTCATTATACTTGAATAAAAATAAAACCTATATTTTAAAAATGTACTTGATAAAGCACTTCACACATCAAGGTTCTCAATAATTTCCTTAATCTAACATCATGTTTTAATGGCTTGCTCTCTGTGAAGTCCCTAGGTGCACAGATATGAATATTACCTAGTTTCCTCTCTCAAGGAACCCAATTAAGAGTATAGAAAATAGAAACTTATCAAAAGTGGTGGTGGATTGTGGAATTTTTTCTATAGCAGATGGAGATGGAGGAAGATAGCAGAGGCATTTCAATGATCGGCTTCCGGACATACAACATTGTGCAGCCAAGAAGGACTGGAATTCTGGTTTTCAGTGGGACCCATGGCTTCTTAGAACGAGTGCAACTTTGGAGCCAGAGGACTCTCAGCACAGCTGGTTTGATCTGAAACAGCCCCACTCACCTCTTTCTGCTACTCTAGGGGTTTGTTCATGAGGTACTTAAGACAAAATATTCATTTCTTCTTTGGCTTCTATTCTACATTCCATATTCATTTATTTTCAATAAACAGTCTCAAGATTTCTTATCTTTTCCCCTAAAGCTTACAAATAAATTTTTCTGTCTTGCCTTTCTGGCTGCATTTACATAAAAGCCACACAGAAGAATTTATGGCAGTGACAGAGGTCTTGGGGAAAACAAAATGTTCCGAGAAAAAATGTCGTCTTTACCCTTTTGTGAGGAGCGATGCCAGGATTGCACCTCTGTGGAGTGGGCCATTGCATGGGTAAAACACCCTGAAGGTACTCATTTGACTACTCATTTGAACTGTTAAATGCCAATTCTGAAATCAATATGGACACCCTCATGACTTTATAAAATTGTTGAGACCACAGACACCATGGAAATAAAAGTAAAAGCTAATTGCTAAATTTTGAAGCAATCATATAATTCTATCAAAGTTTGCTGTTTGGGAATTAATAAAAGGGTAAAGTGCAGCTTAGAGCAAAATACAACTTCATGAAAAATCTAAATGCAATATCTTATAAGGATTACAAGTTTTGACCACTTTGAAATAGAGTACATGTAAAATAAAACACAAAAATTATTCCTCTTCTCATCCAACGGACATTTAATGAGACTCTACTATGGGTGGGTCTCTTAGGATACAGAGAATCCCATGTATTTCTTGTCCCCAAGGAAAGGGCAGCCAAGTGTTCATTAACAGAAAATTGGTTCTAATAAGCCAAAGAGTTAAATTAGTAAAAACAGGTTTTTATTTTATAATGTAGTATAAACAGGAAAATACTTGAGCACATGAGAATTAATTTCTGAATGCCTGGAAGTAAAAGAAATCTTTAATTTATGATACGTTCAGTTCATAAAGGTTTTTCATTTTAAATTGAATCCCTTTTGTGACTAAGACCCAGAGCATTCAGAGAGAAACATGATTCAGATGTTTAGTCCCTCTGATCACACACACGTTGCCCACCGTGACGGGACTGCCAACAAATGCACATGATGGAAACTGGACTCAATTAGGCTTTGCCGACAACCTTGACATTAGTACTCTCCAGGCCTTGATGAGACATAAACAGTCTCTGCCATCTGGTTGCTTCAAGCATTCCTTTCTTTGGGCAAGTGGGACAGAGACATGTGAAGGTTTTTAAAACCCTGCACGAGATATGATATAATGGCTTTTAGTGCCTTGGCCAAAAATGATCACAGCTAATGTTTAAAAAATGACAATGTTGAGGGCTTTCCAGCCCCATTGTCCCAGTCTTTCATCTAACTCCCTCTCCTCCAACCCCCAAACCTTCAACTCTGTTCTTCTGTATCAACTGATGAATTACCTAATCTCACTAGAGATTCAGAAAGTTATTTCCCCCCAGGGTGGTGCTGTGTGTGTATTGAGTGCTGTCTTCCATTGTCTAGATCCATTCTGGATCTACGTGAAGTCCCAGGCTGGGTGTGTGTGTGTGTAACTTCATCGACTTTATCTGTACTAAGGGGAGGCCAGTGGGGGTGCTGCTGAGGTAGTAGTTCTGTAAGGGGTGCTAAACACTTCTGGAAATGGAACCAGATGGATAAAACAGAATTTCACAGAAACCTTTCTGGAATAGCATCATATGTGGTTGGAGGGAATATGATTAAGAGACTTGGAATGAGCATGGACAAGCACTACAGTTGACACACAAACCCTAAGAAGAATGGACTCACTTGCTGACTGGACTTTTCTTTTGCTTGCTGGGTAACACAAGTGTGGAACCAGAACCGCATTGCCTTGGAGATCAGAGGAGAGGTTGAGTGATGCTATTTTTGGTTCTATTTCTCCACACTCACCAGTACAGCATCCAGATTCTCCTCTATGTAGATGCTGACAAATATTTTACAATAATAGTGCCCATGGCTCATTCTGTTCTTGACCATAAATTGAATACTTGGGGCAAGTTAATATTTCAGTTTCCTCAAATCACATGGGATTGATCTTAATAATAGTTAGTAGTAATAGTAGTAGTAGCAGTAATAACTATTTAATGACCTCCTCCTTGGTCTCATATAAAGAGATTTGGAGCAAGAATCCTAGATTCAAAATTCATGAGACCCAAGGTCTGCATTTGTTGGCTGTATAAATTTGGTCAAATCACTTAAACTCTATGTACCTCAGTTTCCTCATCTTTATAATGGAGAGGATAATAGTCCAGTATTTTATAAGGTTGATGTAAGGACTAAGTAAGGGAGCATGGGTAGCATTATTTAGAATATTTCTGGCCCTGGCCAGTTGACTTAGTGGATAGAGTGTCAGCCTGGCGTGCAGATGTACCAGGTTTGAATCTCGTCACCACACACATGAAAAGTGACCGTCTGCTTCTCTTGCGGCCCTTCCCCCTGCCTTCTCATGTTGCAGCCAGTGGCCCAGTTGGTCCGAACGTCAGCCCTGGATGCTAAGGATAACTTGGTTGATTTGAGCATCAGTTCCAGACAGGGGTTGCCAGGTGGATCCCTGTTGGGGTGCATGCAGGAGTCTGTCTCTCTATCTCTCCTCCTTTCATTTAAAAAAAAGACTACTTCACAGACTCAAAATAAAACATTTAATAAATGGGTTCAGTAAATGGTAACTGTTACTATAAATGATTCAGGAACAATGGTATCTGCAAGAGCCCACAGAACTGCTGGGACATAAACAGTATAATTCTGAACTGCCCCAGAAATCAGGAAAAACACACCAGTTGTATTTCAAGAAGTCTGCCACCTGCAGCTGCCATCTCATAATGTCTGCGGCCATACTTTCAGAGGCTGTATCCAAGACAGTGGCCTTCGGGAGCAACTGGCACCTCTAGGTTCATTTCCCAACATCTCAAAATGGATTTAGTTTTCTGATTAGTCTAGTAACAAGTGCAACATCTGCTTTATCTAAATGACCTGTGGCTTTGGTTTCTGTCTCTGTCTTTAGTGTCTTCTGTGGGTCTTGATCAATTCTTGTTGCTCTCAGTTTCGTTCTCTGAGACGTGTGTGCTTTTCTTTGAACTTGACCCTGCTGTGCAGGTACCTGCACTCAGCTTCTTTTCCTACCTCCTCTGCCCACTGTCTTTGCATCTGACCATCTGACTCACCTGTCCATTCCCTCACCACTTGTCTTTCTCTGCCCACCTGCCTCTCTTCGCACCTGAGCCATTCCCTGCCTCCCATGACACATCTCACTTGCCTTGAAGTCATGGCATATGTTCCCTTGGTATAACCACTTTTTCATCACTATTCCTTTGCATGCATGTACAGTCTCATTTCCCTCGACTACACTCTCCACCTTGTCTATCTGATTACTACTATTTGTCTTTGAAAATTGTCATTAAAGTTTGTTTTTCAAAGGAAATCTTCTCATAGGTAGATGGTCCTCTCCTATTCCTCTACTAGTTTTTTTTTTTTAATTTTTAATTTTTAGTTTTTTTTTCTTTATTTTTCCAGGGACAGAGAGAGAGTCAGAGAGAGGGATAGATAGGGACAGACAGACAGGAACGGAAAGAGGTGAGAAGCATCAATCATTAGTTTTTCATTGCTGTTGCGACACCATAGTGGTTCATTGATTGCTTTCTCACATGTGCCTTGACCGCGGGCCTTCAGCAGACTGAGCAACCCCTTGCTGGAGCCAGCGACCTTGGGTCCAAGCTGACGAGCTTTTTGCTCAAGCCAGATAGGCCCGCGCTCAAGCTGGCAACCTCAGGATCTCGAACCTGGGTCTTCCGCATCCCAGTCCGACGCTCTATCCACTGCGCCACCGCCTGGTCAGGCTCCTCTACTAGTTTTGATACTGTGCCATGCTTGTTCTCTGGCAAACCTATCTCCTCCAGGAAGTAGTGAGCTTCTTGAAGCTTAGATAATTTTCTTTATTTCTTTCTTTCTTTCTTTCTTTCTTTCTTTCTTTCTTTCTTTCTTTCTTTCTTTCTTTCTTTCTTTCTTTCTTTCTTCCTTCCTTCCTTCCTTCCTTCCTTCCTTCCTTCCTTCCTTCCTCCTTCCTTCCTTCCTTCCTCCTTTCCTTTCCTTTCCTTTCCTTTCCTTTCCTTTCCTTTCCTTTCCTTTCCTTTCCTTTCCTTTCCTTTCCTTTCCTTTCCTTTCTTTCCTTCCTTCCTTCCTCCCTCCCTCCCTCCCTCCCTTTTCTTTCTTTCTTTCTTTCTTTCTTTCTTTCTTTCTTTCTTTCTTTCTTTCTTTCTTTCCTTCTTTCCTTCCTTCCTTCCTTCCTTCCTTCCTTCCTTCCTTCCTTCCTTCCTTCCTTCTCTTCTTTCTTTCTTTCTTTCTTCCTTTCTTTCTTTCTACCGTTGGACTCCAGCATAGTGCCTCAAGATATTAAGTACTTCAAAAAGGATTATTGAGTGGTCCTTAAGCCAAGAACTATCATCTCCCTGAAGTCTTGATGCTGAATTCTTTGAATTAGACTCTCTTTAACAGATGGTGGGTCCCATTGGACTTTAGAGCACTACTTGAAGTCAAAATCTCTGAGATCCTTGCAAAACCCAGCCATGCTACTGTAGTCAATTGTTCTTAGACCCATCTTGGGACAATCTAAACAGGTTCCCAAATCTGTCCTCCTTGGTGGAGGCTCTTAGGTTGTGCTGAAGTGGGTCTGTGATGCATTTGACAAATCAAGACCTTTTGGAACGGAAACTCACCTATTTGTACTTAGCTGGCAATGAATGCCTTCACTGTGCTCTTCTAGACCCAGAAATGGATCTCACTTTTATTGTTACTACTAAACAGTAACATAGTACTTCACAGTTCAGAAAAGTGCTTTATTATCTGGTGTGTTAGTTAATCCTCACATTAGCCCTAGTAAGTAGGTATTAGTATTATTCTTACCTCCCCCCCTCGATTTCCACACATATACACACATAGTCCTAGAAAAGTACCATGGAGAAATATCATGGTATCAGAATTAAATGGACTTAGATTCTGATCTCCCCTGTTAATTATTAGCTTATATCTTTGGAAAAATTAGTTAACCTTTTTTTTAGCCCCAGAAGATTAGAATTCTTAAGTAGCAGGATATTGTGACCATATCAAACTGAAACTGCCATTTGACTCCATCATGTAAACTTTAAAGATATTTCATGTTGCTATAAAATTAAAATGAAAAAGAAATAATGCTAATGAAAATGGGGAAAAATAGGAATAATTAAATTGTGCAATATGGAACATTGATCAAGAAATTAAATTGGCTTAATGGACTTCACTGAAAAAAATACTTAATCCACAAAAATTTATTGATGTTAGCATAATTCTGATTAAGATATTTATATTTTAAATGTAGTTGGGGGCCAAAATGAAGCTGAAATGGTGAGGCCAAATAGCCCAGTCCCTGATGATCATAATAATAACTGTAATAACTCTTATGGAGCACTATTTCAAGTGCTTTGCATGTAATATCATTTCATCATCGTAAAAGTCCAGGGGGCAGAGCTGTTGTATGGCCCCATTTTTACAGAAATGGAATCGAGTCTGGCACATATTGAATAGTACATACATACATCACCATAATCACCACCATCATCACCATCTCAACACTTCCATGCTGACAGCTTATGGTTTCTCAACACAGTAAGAATAAAATCCAAACTCTTTGCCCAAATCTGTAAAGCGCTGCCTCATCTGTTCCCTAGGTTCTTTGCCGTTCTTTGCTCACTCTTCCCCATGTGTAACTCCACACTTATTTCTTGCAGATTCTACATACAAGGAAATTTCAGCCCTATGCCCTTACTTATGGAATGCTCTTTCCCAAATAGGTACATGGCTTCCTTCATCTTACATTCATTTCTCAAGTGCCACTCCAGGGAGGGTTTTCTTGCAATGCTGTCTCAAGTGACCACCCCCACCTTTTATTTTATTTTATTTTTATTTATTTGCTGTCTGTCTTGTCTACTAGAGTATAAGTGGTCATGTCTCTATCTCATTCATTGATTTACCTTTAGTGTCTGGGACAGTGTTTGTTACATGGTAGGTGCTCAGTAATATTTGACTAAATGAAGAGATAAATGAATGTGAGGTCTTTGTACAGAAACATGTTTCCAAGTGCTTGATCATTGTTTCCTGTTTCAATGATTCATCCAAGAGCCCAAACAAGAGGTTTCTGAGGGCATATCCCAGAAAGACAGTCTGCCTGACCACCCAGCTTTAATCCTTCAATGACACTGGCCAGGCTTTCTGCTCCCCATCAAAAGGGTCTTCACCCAAAACTTGTCCACACACTCGTCAGTCTCCTTCCCCACCTTCTTTCGGCACCAACATGCCACCCTGGGAATGACACAAATTAGTGTCAATTGTCAAAACTCAAGGTCACTCTAGTGCAAGTCTTTTTTTTTGGGGGGGGGGCTATTGTATTTCAGTTACTTAGTGGATTATGGGAATAATTTTGTGTTTGGATTATGAGAATAATTTTTGGGTTCTGCAGCACATATAGAAACCCTACCCCTTTGGGAAGAAGACTGAAAATGCAGCAGGTGAAGGCTGGCTTCCCAAGGGTCCTGTCGGTGGCATTGGTCCTGTGCTGGCTGGCTGCTATTTTACAGATTACCTGTCTCATTCCTATTGACAGATGTTACATACCTCACAGACATAGTATGTTCAGTCTCCCAAGTGGAAATTTATCTCAATTGAATGACCAGGAAGTTATATTTACAAGGCTTGCAAAAACACCCATCTTTTTCTTTTCAGATAAAAAGAAAAGAGAGCCTGACCAGGTGGTGGCACAGTGGATAGAGTGTCGGACAGGGACGTGTAGGACCCAGGTTCGAAACCCCGAGGTCACCAGTTTGAGCGGGGCTCATCTGGTTTGAGCAAGGCTCACCAGCTTGAGCCCAAGGTTGCTGGTTTTTTGCAAGGGGTTACTCGCTCTGCTATAGACCCTGGTCAAGGCACATATGAGAAAGCAATCAATGAACAACTAAGGAACCACAACAAAGAATTGATGCTTCTCATCTCTCTCCCTTCTTGTCTGTCTGTCCCTATCTGTACCTCTCTCTGTCTCTGTCACAAAGAAAAAAGAAGAGAGAGAGAGAGATAATGAGTAGGATACATCAATGTTGAGAGAGAGGTATAAAGGCAAACAAGAAGAAGAAAATTAAATATTGATTAAAATCAAAGAAAATATTGAAAGTAGACAAAGCTAATTTATTCTAATAAGTATAGTAAGATATCAGAATTTTAAAAAATGGGTAGCAGCCTTGAGTTGGAGGAAAAGAGGCATGGTGGAATTGGAGACTAGATTAGAGAATGTTACTTTGAATTTTTGACATATTTGTGTAAGTGAAATTCTAAAGGAAAGAATGAAGAAAAGGAACATAACAATGTTCCCCCTAAAACCAACACAAGAAATGGAGCCCAGGCCCTGCATAAAATTTTGGCTTTTAATTTTAGTCAGCATCTTTAAACAGGTCTTCCCTGACTTGGCCCAGAAGCTCTACTTTAAATGTAGACTGGTGTTAGATCGATGGTCTCCACATCTGTTGGAACCACTTACAGCGTCTCATGCCTCCAATGGTGTTTTTGTATATTCCCTACCTGCCACTGGGTGGGGCAAAGTGCAGAAAACTGAAATCAAAGGAAACAGGGGAAAGTCTAAGGCAGTACATAAGACAAAAGTAACAAACGAGAGAGTGGAACCAGAGTCCAATAGCAGGTGTCAGGAAAGGAGGCCACTGGGGACATGGATGAAAAGCAAGGGAAGGAAACTTCAAGAATTAACAAGGTGGCTGGAAACAAAGATTTGAGAAAAATAGGAATCAGGGGTCCAGCTGAATCAACTAGGTATAATCCTGCAGATCTAGATTTCTTTTGATCCTTCGCAGGTTTAAAACATAACCAGTGGAATAAATTTAATCTTTTTTTTAAAAAAATAGAGCTTCTGGCCTGACCTGTGGTGGCACAGTGGATAAAGCGTCGACCTGGGAACACTGAGGTCACCAGTTCAAAACCTTGCACTGGTCTGGTCAAGGCACATATGGGAGTTGATGCTTCTAGCTCCTCCCCCCTTTCTCTCTCTCTCTCTCTCTCACACACACACACTCTCTCTCACTCTATGTCTCCTCTCTAAAATAAATAAATAAAAAGAAATAATAAACACGTTAAAAAAAATAGAACTTCTTTTAAGAGGTTTTAAAAGAACATGGATATCTTCTATTCATGATGCAGTCAGTTTTTAAAAGCTGCTCCAATATGGGACTCTTATTCCATTATAGAAATATATCCTTTATGTTATATGTCTCTTCCTTTAAATTAAGATATGAGCACCAATGAGGGTAACTACTATATATTTCAGTGACTATGTATAAAAAACATTGTTTTTTAAAAATATATTTTTTATTATTTTTAACCCAGATCTGCCTGATTCTGTTTTTTATTTGTTTGGTTTACTGGTTTTTATTACTCCACACTACCAAATAAATATTTAGTATCTGCAGTCAGGGTCATGTTATTTGAGATATGAGGTCCAGAACACATTCTAACGTGTTTAATGGTTCAGGGACAATACTCCCTATGTGTTTCATTTTACAAAGATTTTATACACATTAACATGCTGAATTTAAAGAAAAACATGTCACAAATCATAAAATCATAGCATACAACTTGTGTTCTGTGTCATTTTGAGTGTTCAGCAAGAAAAGTAATGCTTTATCTACTTTGAGGGATACGCTGGACATGTCAACATTGTTCTGTCTCCTTGGTGGAAAAGAAGGTATTGGAATTTATTTAGGTCAAGACCCTCTTCCTATCTCAGTACATAACTGGTTGGACCACAGGTAGAATCTGACCTAAGGGCAGCTCATATCCAGGATAGTCAAAGGACTCTAGCATTTCTTGACAAAGAGACAGTTTCTGGGTCAATCAGATTCACTTCCTCCAGAATTCAAATGGAAATATACTGTGGAATCCAATAGGGTCATGGTGACAGGGGTGACAGCGTTAAGTGGAACCTAAATTATGAGGAAACAGAAATAATAAATATGGAGAAACAACACAGCAAGAAAAACTATAAAGAGTTGCATTAAAAAATGAGTAAGTTGGCCCTGGCCAGTTGACTCAGTGGTAGAGCATTGGCCTAGTGTGTGGAAATCCAGGGTTTGATTCCTGGCCAGGGCACACAGGAGAAGTGACCATCTGCTTCTCCACCCTTCCCCCTCTCCTTTATCTCTGTCTCGCTCTTCCCCTCCCACAGCCAAGGCTTCATTGGAACAAAGTTGACCCAGGTGCTAAGGATGGTTCCATGGCCTCCGCCTCAGGTGCTAGAATGACTCTGGTTGCAATGGACCAATGCCCCAGATGGGCAGAGCATCGTTCTTTGGTGGGCATGCTGGGTGGATCACAGTCGGGCGCACGCAGGAGTCTGTTTCTCTGACCCCCCCCCCCCCCCCGCTTCCCATGTCAGAAAAATACAACAACAACAACAAAAAAAGAGCAAGTTGCTTGACTGGTGGTGATATAGTAGAAAGAGCATCAATCTGGGATGCTAAAGACCCAGGTTTGAAACCCTGAGGTTGCTGGCCTAAGAGTGGGCTCATCTGACTTGTGTGTCAGGGTTGCTGGCTTGAACATGGTATCATAGACATGATTCCATGGTTGCTACCTTGATCCCAAAGGTCACTGGCTTGCACCCAAAGTCACTGACTTGAGTGAGGGGTCACTGGCTCAGCTTGAGACCACTCAGTCAAGGCATGTGTGAGAAGAAACCAATGAACAACCAAAGTGATGCAACTATGAGTTGAAGCTCCTCATCTCCCTTCCTGTTCCTCTCTGTCTCGAGAAAAAAATAAATGTGCAAGTCAGTAGGAGAAAATAGAGCAAATCCATCTACTCTGCAAATGTGAGAGGAATTAGAATTAAAGCTGACAGTGTAGATGGACAGAGCTCTGGAAAAAACAGGGCCTTTTAAGAAATCAATGGGCCATCAAATCAGCCAATCCTTACGTCCCACCTATTCCCACACTACTTATGCTTTGAGTTAATATATATTTTTATTGTTCAAGCTGATTTGAGTTGTTGGATTTTTGGTTACTTGTAGCTAAAGTCATCATGATAGACACAAATATATTCAAAACTCTCTTTATGACCATGTCACTCACCTCTGCCTTCCTAGTGTGAGATAAAGAGGAGAACTTGTATCTAGGACATTAGGAAGCATATGTAGCACCAGGCACACCAATATGACTACAATTCATTATGTCCACTGTAGTGGTTAAAACAGGTGTCATTATAATTATTAAGACATTAAGAGGGGGGATGCAAAACCATGTTCAGCTGATCATATTTAACCACGAGATGGACAGATTCATGGGGTAGCTTTTCTTGAGCTTCTTTGAACTATGAGAGAAAGACTCTTCATTATACATAGTTCTAGAGGCAGGAGCTAGGACAAAACTGACATTGAATCAAATTTCAGTGCATTAAAAAATTATAATTATTCTTCCAGAGCTTTCCAAAAATGTATGGAGCTTTCTGGTAGGCTGGGGAATAAATCCCTTGTCACTGGAGAAATTTAAGCAAAGATTGAATGACTACTCTGGGAAGGTTAGAGAGGAGAGCTGTGTTGTGAGAAGGGGTTAAGAAATTGACAGCTGAGGTCTTTATAACTGTATTGAATGCTTTAACTACAGCTGTGTTCACAACAGAGCCCATGCAAAGGATCTACACCTAGTTAGGTGTAGATGAATTGACAACAGACAGCTCACCTTCTTGATTATTTCAAATTTAGACTGTACAGTATTGTATACTTCTGAAACAATTGTCTGGGGGAGAATGTTGAAGTTACTGAATAAAAAGAGACTTTTAGGTTTCCTTGGTCTTCCCTTACACTCACCATCTCTCATCTATTCCAGGAGTGGCTGAAAGTTGGCTCAAACCACACCACAAACATTAGAGAATATACACCAAGCCCAGGCAAACTAGAGTCTGCACAGTTCACCCCATGAGGCATGCCTGGGAGTCACACAAGAGCAACAATTAAAATATCACAGGATGAGCTATAGACCCCATAGGTAGATCTCCTTTGTCTAATGACCTTTTTCTTAGTGTGATAGTAAATACAATAGGCTGGCCTCATAAATCATACCTCCAGAAAACATCCACAGGGCCGACTTTGACACTGTTTGCATATTCAAATGTCATCCTGTTCATAAGAGAAAAGACAAAACACTTTTTTTCTCAAAAATGTCAGCATGGCTGGATGAGAAAAGATAATAAGGAAGTACTTCTAGGCAATAATTACCCCTGGCACTGTTCTGCAGTGTACTCAAATTTTTTAATTTTTAAAAATTATGATTATTACTGTAATTAATCAGCAGTTCAATGACAACTTTCTTGAGGAGGGGAAAGTGCCTCAAAGGCCATCTTGTTTCTGTAGGGCACCTTGTTGATTTTACATCACCTATGCAAAACATATCTTATTATTATGAGCAACCAAAATGCTTGTGGAAGTAAAATTAGCCTCAATTTCTTAAATAGTCAAGGAACTCTTGCATTTTACAAGTGGGAGAAATAAATTTCTTATCCTAAATGCTAGATGGAAAAAAAATGTTTTCAATTTGCTCAGCTGTGGTGGTTAAGCCAATCTCTTGCTCTTAATTACATGCAAAAGGTTCCCAGTTCTAATTATGGACCGTGGGGAAATAGCCCATCTCCCCAAACCAATAACGCTTCACATTAACTTCAGCAATTTTGTATTTAATATTCTACTGCTGAATTTTGGCTTCCCTAGATGATCTGTAAACTTGGTTTTTTCCACTTCATTTTTCACAGTGCGACTCAGAGCAGGAACCAGGAGACCTCACTGTCCTGTGATTCTTTTATAACATTTCTTGCTACTTGAGTACAAGATCCTCTAACCTAAGGTATCTACATCAGAGGCAAATTCTTTCCCACACTGCGCTCCTACCTTTCCTTCCATTTTTCACAGCCCTCCAGTTACTGCATCAAAGGCTCAGGGAGTGATGAGAATGTAGCATTGCTGAGGGGACCCATTGTCACAGATGTGGAGGTTGGGGGTGGATCTCCATGTCAGCTAGCCCAGGCACCTTCTAATCATCAGGCCTGCTGAACATTCTGACGACCAAGCAGAGTAGAAAGCAATAGGAGCTGGCTGGGCAATTATTATTAAAATTTTATTTTATTATTAAAATTATTATTCTTACAATTATTATTAAAAATTAATAGGCATGTAAGCATAATTACAATATAAAATTTTACAAATGTTTTATTATGCATTCATCATTATAGTGTATTATTGTTGTAATGAATAAAATGCTTCTTTTATTTACAATATTGTTTTCTTCAATTTATTTTTGTCCTCCTTTTCATTGTAAAAAAGTTGGTCACCTTACTTAAGGGGTCTTAGAAATGCCCAGTCCAAACCCATCATTTCTCAAATGCAGAGCAGGGACCTAGAAAAGAAAGGGAAGGACTTGTTCATATCACAGAGGGAGTTAAAAAACAAGCTAAAACTGTGCTTGGGGATTGTTGTCTAGACTCATTCAGTTCTACAATTAACTGCTCAGGTAGAAAAAAAGTGAACTAGCATGAACAAGGAGTTCACAAGTCTGGCCCTGGGTCCTCCTCTATTAAAATATTTTTAGGCTCCAGTCCTGGCAGTATAGCTCAGTGGGTTTGAGCATCATCCTGAAGCACAGAGGTTGCCAGTTTGACCCCCCCCATCTGGGCACATAAGGGAACAGATTGATGTTCATGTCTCTCTTTCTCTCTCCTTTCATCTTTCTAACACCAATAAAATCGATATTTAAAAACTTTTTTAGGCTTCACAGATGTCAGTTCCTTCACCAGGGAAATGAGGATAATAACACTCACTATTCTATGAGGTTATTAATGGGGGAAGTGGGAAGGGGAGGGGTCAAATGGGAAAGAGTCTTTAGAAGAGTAAAAGAACAAAAGGAACTATTTTTCATAGGCTTTGCAAATACAGCAGACTAGACTACCTCTAATATTTTATAGAATAAGCTTGGATAAATTTCATCTTAAATTTTTCAGGAGAAAAAATTTTGTAAATGTAAGGTATTTTTTCCCGCCAAGAAAGAAGGAAGGGTGGCCGGGAGCCACAAAGTGTGGAATAACAAAGGCTTTATTAAGTACCGTGCATCCTGCCTGACGATGTCCCCCAGCCCCGCTGTCAGAGGCTAGGGGAGTCGCACAAATTAGACTGTATGAGTGGTATTTAAAGGGGTCCTCTAGGGTGGGTGAGCAATTATGACGTGATGAAATCTCACTGGCTGACTGATGGTCACTCTTTTCCCAAGGATCTCTGGGAACTTTTTCTTGGTGCACTTAGTTGTGGATGGTTCTAGTCAAAGTTCCGGAGTCTGGGTTCCTCACGTGACTGTACCCATTGTTGACCACCGACCTTACAGTAAATATTTAAAGAATGTAGAAATCTTGTGGTATGTGTGTATATATGTACTTTTTAAGTAGGAAGTCAGGTTGTAACATTTTTGTACTGTTTACATTTTGCACATAGTAGGTACTCAGTTCAATGCAATTTAATGCAATGGGTGAATAATGGCTTTTTGGCCTGCTCCCTCTTTTCATTACCCCTCCATCCTGCTCATTCCTTCAACGTGAGACTCACCACATGACTTCAGCCCTCAGTGATTTCTCCCTTTCTTGAATTAATGTCCACTGTGCCCAGTCTCAGTGTTTTTCATCCCAGAGGCAGACTCTTCTTTATAAACAGTGTTCTGTTGGATCTACTGGTTTCATGTGGGTTCACTTTTGCTTTTTAATGAGACCGAGTTCCATCAGGGCAGGAGCTGTGTATTATCCTTGAAGCTATATATCTGGCACAGAGCTTATTTTTAAGCAGACAATCAGTGATGCTGGAATTCAGTGATTGCTGCTGACATGATAGCCTTCCATAAAGCATGTGCATATATACATTACAGAATCTATTTGCTATAATCTGTGTTAGAGATTTGTTTTGCTAACTCGTAGATAGATGGGTGGCAGTTGACTGCTGAAATATTTCTGTCCTTCTGGGAGATAGAATGTCTCTGAGCACAGGTGATATCACATATTAAACAAAACCCCCCAAAAATCTACTTGAGCAGAAATCTAAGGTTAGTTAGCAAGTGAGAAATGATTGGTTAGAAGTTAGCAGACGGATAAACCTTCCGCTTTGAAACCAGAATAATTCTAGCTTATTTCTAGAGAAGGTGGGCAGGATTTAAGTCAATACACATGTAACAAGTGACTAACGTTCCTGAGGTAACAAAAGGAAAGGTTGGTAAATTTGACAACTAAAAATAAAAAACAATTTGTATTCCCCAAAATACGATAAACAAACTTATAACTTGGGCAAAAAATTCACAACTTGTTACACTGACAAAGAGCTAATATTGCCAATAGGTAGTTTTTAAAATATAAGAGAAAAGGACCAAAAACTTGATACAGAAATGTAAAAAAGACAGAAAAAAACAATTCACAAAATGGTTCTCATATAAGAAAAAGTGCTCAAGCTGACTCATTATAAGTGATATACACATGAAAGTGACTTTGAGCTGTTACTTTTCACCTTGTCAGACTGGCAAAATTTTTTTAAGACTATGACAACACATTCTGCTATTGCAGCTGTAGAAAAGCAGGCACTCTCATTTCTTCCCGAGGAAATTTGTCAATACAGACATGTGCTGCTGAACGACAGGGATGCATTCTGAGAAAGGCTTTTTAAGGTGACTTGTCATTGTGTAAACATCAAAGAGTGTACTTATACAAACCTAGATGGTATAGCCTATGACGCACCTAGGCTACATGGTATAGGCTACACAACTGTGCAGCATATTACTGTACTGAATAAATAGCATAGGCAATTATGACCCAATGGTAAGGATCTGTGTATCTAAACATATATAAACATAGAGAAGGTAGAGTAAAATATGGTATAAAGATACAAACTGGTGCACCTGTAATAGAGCACTTACCTTGAATAGAGCTTGCAGAATTGCAAGGTGTTCTGGGTGAGCCTGGGAGTGAATGGTGAGCAAAGATGAAGGCCTGGGACATTACTGTAATAACACTTAGCTTAAAACACAAACACCTTGTATAGCTGTACAAAAATATTTTTATGACCTTATTCCATAAGTTTTTTCTATTTTTCATATATATTTACTTTTAAAACTTTTTTCAAACCTAAGATACAAACACACACATTAGCCTATGCCTACCTAGGGTCAGGCTTATCAACATCGCTGCCTCCCACCTCCACATCTTGTCCCACTGGAAGGTCTCTCCAGGGGCAATACCATGCATGGAGCTGTCATCTCTTATGATAACAATGCCTTCTTCTAGAATATTCCTTGAAGGTCCTGCCTGAGGCTCTTCTTGAGAAGATGTCATTCTTTTCAGATATATTTCCATGATGGGTTTTTTTATTTTCCATCATAGCTTTGTTGTAAGCAGATACTGCACCATAAACATTCCTCTCTATTAATGGAACCCTTTAGATGTTGGGGTTCATGTTTTCAAACTTTTTTAAGGAGCCTATTAAGATATGCAGGAGCTTCTGCTAAACCTTTACTCTTTTTGCAGCCTGCCATTGACCAAACCATTGCTATTTAGCACATGACTGGATCAAACAAAACTACATGTGCATGTGCCTTTTGACCCACAATCCCACAGCTATGAATTTACTTCCAATAACTGCAAAATGCATATGCACATGGTAGTTCATTGTAGTATTGTTTGCATTTATAAAATATTGAAAATGACCCAGTGGTCATCCAAAGGACACCACTTTAGTCAAGTGATCAAGGTTAACATCACCAGTTATTAGAGCTATAGACCCTGAGAAGACCATCACACCGCATCTGTGGTGTTTTTGGTAATATCACTGGAGAAATTTGCATAAGGTGTGTAGTTTAACTTATATAGCATTGTACCAGGATTAATTTTATGAACTTGATAATTATACTTGAGTTACAAAAATACGGTAGTTAACATTAGGAGAAGCTAGGTGAGGGGTGTATGGGGGCTAATTGCATTTTTAGTAACTCTAAATTTAATTTAAATAAAAGAGTTAAAGGCCTTATGTAATCAGTGCCTACCTTTAGACATTCAACCTAATTTAATCTGAGCAACTCCTGCTTGTGTCCTGACCAGGAAATCAAACCTGCAACCTGCACACTCCTGTACGATGCTCCAACCAACCTAGCTATCCAGCTAGGGCTTAATTTTTATTGATTTTAGGAGAAACAGAAAGAAGAAGAGAAAGAGAGGGGGAAAAGAAGCAGTTGTTGTGCCATGCAGTCATGCATTCATTGGTTGCTTCCATGTGTGCCCTGACCGGAAATCAAACCCTCAACCTTGTTTCAGGATGATGCATTAAAAAAAAATATTGATTGATTTTAGCAAGAGAGGAAAGGGGAGAGAGATGGGAACATCTAGCTGTTCCTGCCTATGCCGTGATTGGGATTGAACCAACAACCTCTGCGCCTTAGGACAAAGCCCCAACCAACAGAGTCATCCGGCCAGGGCTCACTTGGCTTTTTTTATACAACACTCCTGTTTTTCCTTTTCCCACCTTGTCTTTTCTTCTCTGTCTCCTTTGCAAATCATTTTCTTTATCCAGACATTAAGTGGATATCCCAAGGTTAGAATTTTTTATCCTTTAATTCTTTTTTCTTATCTCACTCTTAAGCAAACTCATTCATGCTCAAAGATGTAAATCTAGAAGACTCACAATTTTCTATTTCTAGTCCTAGTTTCTTATTTGACCTCCAAATCTGCTCATATTTGAAATTTAAATTTTTAATGGCCCTTCAAACTTAGTATGTTGAAAAAAAACAAGCTGCCACCCACTTCTCATGGTGGTTTAAAATACGTCCACAAAATATTTGACACAACTTCCAGATGTGAAGCTAATTCCACCTTGAGTGTGGGTTGGACTTAGTGGCTTAGTCATCATGAATAGAGTAGAAGCAGAAATGACAATGTGTGACTTGAGTGAGCAGGTCATAAAAGGCACTTCAGCTTACTGCGTCCTCTCCCTTCCTTGAATCACTCATGCTAGGGAAGCCAGCTGCAATGCCCCTCATGGAGAAGTCTACGAGGTAAGGAAGTGAGGACCAGCCAACAGCCACACGAGAGAGTTTTAAAGTAAATTCCCAGCCCTGGTCAAGTATTCAGATTAATGTAATTTCACCAACATATTGATTTTAACCAGTGGTGGAAGTCAAATAATTTAACAACCGGTTCTCTGCCCTAATGACTGCTTTAAGTATAAAAAAACCCAATATAACAAAAGGTAGTTTATTACTTCAGGCATTTGATATTTAAATAAGAACAATAGAAAAGGTAAACAAAACTAGATTGTTATAAGAGTTTTAAAATATTAATAAAAAAATATTAAATAAGACCTGACAAAAAAACAATAAAACTGTTATTTAAGATATTTCCATATTGCTTCTTGATTGACGTCCTCACTTGCAATTTTTTTCTGCTATGGACTGAATGAACATCACTACCGGTGCTTGAATATTCCATTGCACACATGAATGTTAAAAAAGACTAAAAAATGTAAATCTGTGATTTTCACATTGGACAGCTGCCCAGGAGCCTACCTTAGAGAGAACCCTGAGACAAGTGCCATTTTAACAACCAGTTCACTGAAGTCAACAAAAAAATTGGTATCAGTTCTGTTGAACCGGTGTGAACCAGATGAATCCCACTACTGCTTGTAACACCCTAAGCCAAAACCACATAGCCACTCTGTATTTCTGATGATCAGAAACTGAGATTGTAAATGTTTATTATTTTTAGCCACTAATTTTGGGACAATCTGTTTTGCAATAATAGTTAATATAATCCCTCCCCCTCTCCCACCATAAACAACCAGGCTATATTCTCATGCTTCTTCTGGTGGTTTACATACTGTCTACGTATTACACAGTGAGAAAAAAACCATTACTTTTGACAATTAACGTTCACTTACTCATTTCCTCATTTGAAACCCATTATTAAGAACTATTGATTTAACCTCCTAAATATCTCTCGATTGTGTTCACTTCTCTTTTGTTTCCATTGTCTCCACACTTGTCCAAATGACCATTATTTTTGCACGGATAACCTGTAGTCCCCAAATCTGGCACCCTTCTGAGAAACTCCTCACATTGCTGTCAGGATGATCTTTTCAGAAATTCTCTAAACACCAACTCTGAGCCAGGAGCACTGGCACAGTCCCGGAAAGCCAGAACTATCCCAAAGGCAGGAGCAACAAAGAAAATGCCCCTATCAGGTGGTGTCTGCCCCCAGGCTGCCCACTGACTCTGCCCTGAGCAATTTCAAAGGCCACCATTTGGGATGGGAGAGTGGACTTTGATTAACTTGATTTTTATTGCTGATTTGAAGTTTTTGTTTTTTTTAACTTTCCTACTTCATATCGCTATTAAATGTAATACATGCTCATGTTTTAACTGGAAAAATGCATAAATGTTTTAAAAAGCAGGAAAAAAATTATCTTTAATCTACCATCCTGAATTTTTGGCTTATTTCTTTCAAACTTCACCCCTCACCATGCTTTTAAACCTTATTAAGATTGTTCTGTATATTAATGTAATTTTCTATTCCATTTTTGTGCTTAAGGTTATGATTCTTTCCATATCATTAAAATTTTTATGTAAATATCATTTTAATAGCTGCTTAACATTCTATGATATTAGAAATTTCATATTGAAATCTTTTTCTTCTTGCCTACTATTAAACAAATTCTTTTACTTTAGGGGGGTAAGTAGTGGTGGGGATGGTAGAAGTCTGTCTCCATGGCTTGATGACACTTGGAGGCTGCTATTTAAATATTTAACAAAATTGCATTTCTAGCAGTCAATCTGCTTGTGATTCTAGCACTCCATAACAGTATTTACTTCTTAAGGCTTTTAAAGCTAATGTACTCTTGGTTTTCTAGTGGATAAGCCAATAATAAATGTCTTGAGGATGTCACTAAGGTCAGACACCCCGAGAAGGGACAAGGGACAGGCTGTACTGAAGTATGAACACACACATGTGGCCCTCAAAAAACCCCAAACTTGGCTGCCTAGCTTTTCTTTACAATGAAGTGATTAGTAATCTATAATTTATGGCTCTAATTAGTTTTTCTCTCTATCACAGAGAGAGAGAGACTCGCCGAGGCATGCCACTCTGATACACTGCTCTACTCAACCCCTGGATTTCCTTGCCAGGAACTCATTTTGCAAAACCCATTAAGCTGGCAAAAGATACAGACCGCTAAAGAAGAAGGCCCTCCTCCCCCCACTTAGCTTTGTTTCATGAAGAAATAGACTTACAGAAAACAAATCTGACTGCACCATTTAACAGAGGCCACATTTCCTTCAAGTGAACCGAGTCTGGACTGAGAGTAAATACGGTGTAACTGCAGTCAGAGTGGGCCCACCAAGAGTGGGTGTTCTAGACTCCTAAGGCTTCCAGGCAGGACCCCAGGAGGAAGATGGGAAGGTATCAGAAAGTCAGATCACTCTTCATAGCATGTCTCCGCATATTATACATCTTCTCAGCACATTGTTTGGCTGGCTACATGAGAGTCCAACCACCACTCCCTCTTAGAGCCTGCTGATCGCATCTGAGAACTTCAACATGGGTCTTCCCATGATCTGGCTATAGCCATGTGTAATGTAAGACTGAACACAGATCAGTGATTAGAGCCTGGTTGGAGCAACTGCTAACCTGTAGTTTGCCTTTTTATGTGAGTTCAAACACCATGTTTAAATTTAGTTCACATTTATTGAGAGCTTACTGCATATCTGGGATGAATATGCATTTATTGCTCATAGCAGCTCACCTGGAAGGTACCATTATTCACAAGAGCATACATTCTGACAGCAGAGCTTTTGGTTTGTTCCCTACTATATCTCTGTACTCTAGAACTGGCTTGGCGTATATAAATAATCAGTATCTGTTAAATGGGTGAATACCCATTTTACACATGAGAAAATTAAGGTACAGAGCTGGTGAGTGGCGAAGTAAAATTCATTTATTTGAATTCTAGTTCCAGAGCTCATTCTGTTAACCATCACTCAGTGGTATATCCTTGACCTCTGCAGAAGTTGATTTTATTTCCTTCTTAGCAGAAGGATAAGTGAATCAAATGTCCTCAAAATATTTTTATTTATTTATTTATTTATTTATTTATTTATTTATTTATTTATGAGAGAGGCAGGGAGAGAGACAGGAATATTGAGCTGCTTCTGTATATTACCTGACTGGGGAATTGAAACAGCCAGCCACCTTTGGCCTTCAGGACAATGCTCCAACCAACTGAGCTACCTGGCCAGGGCCTTTTTTTTTTTCTTTTAGAGCCAGAGAGAGGAAAGAAGAGAGAGGGGAGGGGTATGGGAAGAATTCATTTGTTGTTCCACTCAGTCATATGTTCATTGGTTGCTTTCCACGTGTGCCCTGACTGGGAATCGAACCTGCAACATTATTGTTTCCGGATTATACTCTTATCTGACTAAACTAACTGACCAGAGCCCATTTCTTATTTCAATGTGCAATGTAGAGACCAGGTGTTAATTACCACTGGCATAGAATTGGGGCATGAGACAGGTATAGCAAGTGATTGATAGTGGTATGCCACTACTATTATTGAAGTGACTGTGGCCTGCCTGCAGAGGGGACATTCATTTTTCTCCACCCGAGTCACCCGCAATTGTCCTGTGTCTTTCCTATGACAGGCTGTGTCAACTGTCAGACACTTTCACCGAGAGACCAAAGAATATGACCTGTCTCTATAACAACAAGGACAAATGCCCTTTCTTACTACCTCACCTTTGTTCCTTTGCCCTCTCAGGTTGCAGTTGCATTTAATTTTATTTCTTTCTGATCCATAGATTAATGAAAATTTCTCATTTTCTCCAAGCCTGCCTGAGCCCCAAACTGTGTGGCCCACACAGGCCATGTGAGAGCAGCGCCCAAAGCCACAGCTGAGAGAGCCTTTATTTACATATTTATTAGAAATTCTGTCCTGTTGGCAGGAGACTCACTTCTGACTTTAATTCCGATAAGTAAACAACCCCTTTGGCAAGGAAGTAGGGGGGAAAAACAAACCAGTGTAGTTTGCACAAGATAATACAGTAAAGTAGAAAAATATCCGTAATGCAAAACCATTTCAGTGCAAAGCAAGAGAGAAAAAACTCCATCTCCAAAACCTAGCTTAGGTTAATACTCCAGAAGAAATAATTACAAAGTAATTCAATTATATTTGGTATCAGTTGCCTCACAGGCCAGTGGAATGACAATTAATCCCAGGGTGTCTTGTTTTTGTTTTTGTTTTTTTCTTCTTAATACTTTGTGGTTTATTGAGCATTGCCCTCCAGCAGTTAGTCACACTCTGGCACTCCTCAACCCTCTCGCTGATTGTGTATTCCCCACCCCCCATCCACTCTGGCCTGATAATGCCCCACACCAGGGACCCATTCTGCCAAGTTCAACCTTCTCTGACCCCACTCTCAAACTGTCCAGCATTCTAATGTTTTGCTTAGGTGCTCTCTTGCTTCCCCTTAATGATACTGAATTGTGAGAATGACAACAGTGGGAGAGTTTAGCATCCTATGGCTTTATCCTAAATTCCAAATTTGAGCAAACATCATCATCCTTGTGACAACGCAGTGAATTAAATCCTTCTCAGCGTTGCAGGTCTAGCTATCACCAGAAAAAAGAAATTACATTTTAGAAACATTAAAATAGAGTGACTTTAATCCACAATAGCAAAGGTAGCAAGAGATATGGCTTAAATCCTGCCTGATGTTCTGACCTGAACTTACCCTATAGATAAAATCATACAGAATTCATTGCATTTCTATAGCTGCTTTCAGTCAGGGATTGCAAGGTGCTTTACTCACAGTAATAAGCCATATAACCTTATTTTGATGTTGCTCCTGACTCCAGGAAGGGTTTGTGCATCAGAAAATGTCAACGATGGAGAGAAAGGAACTGGCCCAGGAAGTTTCCCTAACTGGCAGGGGTGGACTGTGAGAACAAGGCATCTGAATCCAGCATTCAACACTGATGATCAGGTAAATCATTGACTTCTAAGCTGCAAATACAGTTCTGAAAATAAAAAAATTGCAGTGAGACTAGGACTGCAATTTGTTCTACAAGGGAGGAAAAAACTCTTACTTTATACCCTCCTAGGTAATCTCACTGGGGCCCCGCAAATTAGGCTGTCAAAACAGACTGCCGTGAGAAAAAAAACTAGAAGTTTATAGCATGAGCAGTGTGCGCACATGAACTCCAAAGGGTGGTTAGAACTCGTGGCTTTTGTTGCATCTTAGCAAGGACAATAAATTTGTGGAGAAGAAACAAGACAAAGGATAGGGAATTAGGCTTTCAGGGGTGGCAAACTGTGGAAAGGTAAAAATATGGGGGTAAATAAGGAAAATAAGGGTTGTATTAGTAAGGATTGCTATATAGAAGTTTGTGGTGCCTTCTCTGGGCTGATAAGTGTCTACAATTGTCTCCAGTGATTAAGAATCATCCTTTCCTGTCTGAGAGTTTGTCCTATGTTTGAGTTTTCTCAACTGCTTTCATCTCAGAATAATCCTTATATCCGAGTTGCATATTTTGGAGCTGCAAACTCTGAACTTCTTCAGGTCTTCAGTGATCCCCTTGTCCAAAGGGCATGTGAATCCAACAGTGAGAAAAATTATTTCTGTTAATAAGCATCCATATATTTCTTCACAGAGATACTTATGTTCATGAAATAATATTCCCTTAACAATGTGGTATTGCCAAAATCTTGTGTTATAAACCAGACAAGTGGGTCTACGGGATGAAAAAAATGTCACTGAATGCTAAGCAAATCTCTGTCCAACAGTAATAGTTACAGCTAATTCAGTGCATTTTACGGGGTAGGTGCTACACTAAAATCTTTATATGAAATAATTTAATATTCTCAACAGCATCACACAGATATTAATTCCATTTACCAGACAGGTAACTGAGGTTCAAAGAGTTTTATGTAAATTCCCCAAGGTAACACAGCCTGTCCATGGTAGAGCTGGGATTCTAATCTAGGTAATCTGACCCCCGAGTTCAATCTGAGTGTTCTCTACAGTGATAGTGGATAATATACAAACTGCAGCATCTGAATGCAGGAAAGAGGTGTGGATTCAGTGGGGAGAGGGGCTCAGATAGGGTTCAGATGGGAATGGGATGGAAAATCTTTCTTAATCTTAGACAAAGTGTATCTAGTTCTTGAAAGAGATTTCTTGCTAGACCATCAAGTTTTTTCACTTCCAATAAGACAGCCAGTGCATTGCAGTACTTAAGAGTATGGGTACTAAGCTGCAGTGCTCAAGTCTGGATTCCTCTTGGTTTGCTACTTTCCAGCTGGGTGAACTTGACTTCTATGCATTATTAGGAAATGGAGGTAATAAATGTTGTCTCAAAAGTTTGTGGCAAGGATTGAGATGATACATGTAAACCCCTGAGAACAGTGTTTAGCACTCAGCATATTTTAGCTAATACAAAATGCTAGGAATGGCATATCCTCCATCTTCTGTAATTTTATTTTATAATATTTATCACAGTTGTAATTTTGCCCTTATTTGGGTGATCATATGTTGATCTGTCTGCCATTAGGCGGAAGTCATCATGAGAGAAGGAAGTGGCCTGTTTTTGCATTCATCAGTGAAGGTTTGTCTTTCAATTACAGAAGTTTGCCTTTAAAATATATTTTATTGTCCCTGGCCGGTTTGGTCAGTGGTAGAACATCAGCCCAGCGTGTGGCTGTTCTGGGTTCGATTTCTTCAGGACACACAGGAAAAGCACTCATCTGCTTCTCCACTCTTCCCCCTCTTGCTTCTCTCTCTCTCCTTCTCCTGCAGCCATGGCTCAATTGGAATGAGTTGGTCCTGGGTGCTGAGGATGGCTCTATGGCCTCCACCTCATTCACTAAGAAGAGTTCAGTTGCTGAGCAACAGAGCAACACCCCAGATGTGCAAAGCATTACCCCGTAGTGGGCTTGCTGAATGGATCCCAGTCAGGATGCACACAGCAGTCTGTCTCTGCCTCCCCTCCTCTCACTGAATTTAAAAAATATATATGTATTCTTGTATGAAGAAATGTTCAGTTCTCTATTTTTGGAGTTACTACCTGTTCACAAAAATTAGGGGATCAGGAAACATGCAGATACTCCAGTATTTTCAGCCTATTGTATAGTGCATTTTCACCAATGAAATAAAAGTTGGTTTTGCATCTCATTTGCATAATTGAACAACTTTCTTTGACTTGTCCTTTGCTTTTCTGATGTTCTTGTTTAATAAAAAAAAATCAAATGCTTCTTTTTGTAGTCACTTCATATTCATTTTTAAATATTCCCTAATTTTTGTGAGCAGTATATACAGGTAAGTTTGCATAAAGGGTATTTTAGCATGGTTTGAAATTAAATTTCTAAAATCTATACCTAGCATGCTCTACCTCACCCCAAGGATCTCACTTCTCTAATACATGGAAACTCAAAGAATACATAAGAGCTTTGTAAAATAATTATGAGTCATATTAGCTAAAATATACTGAATACTAAGCACTGTTCTAAGTGGGTTATGTGTACCATCTCAAGCCTTACCACAAACTTTTGAGACACTATCTCTTACCTGTAATTTATAGATTATGGAGGTACACAAAAGTCAAGGTCACACAGCTAGAAAGAGGCAGACCAGAAATCCAGACTTGAGCCGTGCTCTGTAGTGTCCATACTCCTAAGTACCACATGCCACTGGCTATCTTCTGTTGGAAGTAAAGGCGTTTGCTAATCCAGCAGGGATTTCTTCCAAGAACCGGACCCACTTTGTGTCGAAAATGAAGATATCCCCTTGCTCATCTGAACCCCATGTGGCAGCCCTTTCTTTCTTTGTGGCATCATAAGAATGCTATACATGTTTATTTTATATTTTTTCTCTTCCAAACCTGGAATCAACCAGTTTTTGATGGAACCCCAATTCCTTTTATTAGAAAATGATAATCAGAAACTAAGATCTGAAATCTAGCTCTTTTTATTGCTATTGGAAATCATTGCTTCTAAACTAGTGGATAAAGCTAGAGAACAGATATATGGATGCTAATTAATGCATAGATACATCTATCTTTATCTATCCATCTATCTTTTTATCTAATTTTATAATGCATATTTTTATATTATACCTTTGACTTCATTCCAGGACCACAGGTTTATTTTTGCCTTTCCCCTTTTCTATTTGTAACTTCCTTTTTGACAGTGAGCAACCTAGCTCTAACTAGAAAAATTATATTTGCTTATTTGTTCAATCCTACTTCATTAATAAAGTACTTTCAGAACTATTAACACATACTCCTCATAGGAACAAATTTACCAACCACAGCATAATGTTTCTGCATGATTCTTTTGTCTTTAACCTTTGAAATCCAGTGAAAATACTGTTGTCCTGAGTTATTTAGGTTATCTTCTTTTCCCCCCTTATCTTTAATGAGGTATGTGAATTATTTATAATGACTTGTATGTATATGTCATGACTTCAGTCCATTATCCCTTCTCAACAACTTGATGAATTAAAAAAAATAATATGGCAAAACTCATTAGTTTTGGTAAATTGCTCTATGTGTTTTGACAAAAATCCATAAATCTATGTATCAGGCAACACAGTTGGGTACAGATTAGTTACATCAGCCCCCAAATTTCCTTTGTGTTTTTCTGGACAACTGCTCCTTTTACCATGTTACCTCTGGAAACCACTATTTTGTTTTTCTTTCTTAGAATTTTCTTATTCCCAGAGTGTTATATAAATGGAATCATTATAATGTGTAGCATTTTGAGTGTTGCATTTTGTACTTAGCAAAATGCATTTAAGATTCATTCATGTTGTTTGTAAATCAATAGTTTATTCTGATTTAGCACTGTAGAGTATTCCATTGGGTGGATGTGCCATAGGTTGTTTATCTGTTTGCTGGTTGATGGGTACCTGGTTTGTTTCCAGTATTTTATGAATATGAATGAAGCTGCTGTGAATTTTCATATACATATTTTGCAGGTAGGTACCTAAGTTTCATTTCTGTTGGGTTAATACCTAGGAGTGGAATTGATGGATAATATGGTATTTATGTTTAACTTTGTAAGAATTGTCAAACTATTTCCAAAGAGGCTGTTATATTTTGCATCCCACCAGCTATGTTAAAAAGTTCTAGGTGCTTTGTATCCTTATTAAAGAAGTTCCAGGTGCTGTCATTAAAAAAATTTCAAGCCATTTTGATAGGTGTGTAGTGGTGTATCATGTCATTTTAATGTGCATTTTCTTTGGCCATATTTTGATAGATTTGTTTGCCATACTCATATATTCTTTGGTGAAGTGTTTGTTCAGATACCTCACACACTTTTAAATTAGTTTATTTGATTTAGTATTTACACAGTTTTGAGAGTTCCTTATATATTCTGGTTAGAAGTTCTTCATCAGATATGTAACTTACAAATATTTTCTCTATCTTATGACTTTTTTTGCAAAAAAATGTTTTTAATTTTGATAAAGTACAGTTTACAAAATTTTTCTTTATTTGTGGATCATTATTTTGGTGACATAACTAAAATATTTATGTATACAGATCTTATTTTTCTTTCTTCTAAATGTTTTATATTTTTACAATTTGCACTCATATCTATAATCTATTAAGAGTTAAGCTTTAAATATAGGCTCCATTCCTTATGTGGGAGGTATATAGACATCCACCTGTTCTAGTACTACTTATTGAAGAAGCTATACTGTGTTCATTGTATTCCATTTGCATCTTTATTAAAAGTCACTTAATTATCTTTATTCTTGTGGATCTTTTTTCAGTCTCTCCTTTTCTGTTCTATTGGTTTACCAATACCACATTGTCTGATTACCATAACTTTAGAGTGCATCTTGAGATAGAAAAAAAGTGAGTTTTCACTTGTTTTTTCCAAAATTGTTTTGACTATTCTAGTTATTTTGTTTTCCCATATAAATTTTAGAATTACCTTGTCAATATTTACAAAAGAGTGGGATGATTTTGTTGAATCTATAGAGTAAATTGGAGATAATTGCCATGATAGCAGTATTTAGTCTTAAACCCATTAACATGGTGTGAATCTAAATTTATTTTGGATCAAAAAACCCATAAATCAGGGTTTTGTAGTTTTAGCACACAGATACTACACATAACTATTTTAGATTCATACCCAAGTTTTCTTCTGTGTGTGTGTACATTCAATTGTACTATTTTTTAAACTTTGAATTCCAATTGTTATGTTTGCATCCTATGACCTTGCTACCTCCTTTTATTAGTTCTAAAAGCAAGTTTTGTACATTTTTTTGGGGGGGGATTTTCTATATAGACAGTCATGTCATTTGTAAATACAGTTTTATATCTTTTATTTATTTATTTTTAATGTGTAAGCCTTTTATATCACTTTCTTGCTTTATTGTACTAGTTAGAACTTACAGTTTGACATTGAACTTCCACTGTGATACCTTTATTTGTATAATAGAAGGAAACAATTCAGTCTTTCATCATTAAGCATAATATGGCTGTGGCTTGCTGAATGTTCCATGTACACTTTGTCAGGTTACAAAAGTTCTCTTTTATTTCTAGTTTGCTGACAGTTTTTAACCATAAATGGATATTGAATTTTGTCAATCTTTTTTTGCATCTGTTGATGATCATGGTTTTTCTTTTTTTCAATTTCTGTTCTTCATTATTTAAACATGGAGAGGCAAAAGTAGTTTGAAGTTGTTTATATGAAAAATAATGCAATAAGTAATAAATAATAATGCAACTATAAACTGTGTTTCATGTACACACAATTGTAAACCTACTTTTGTGCTGCTCTGTATTTGTCTGCTTGTTTTGGGACTAGTTTGCCCTTCTTTTTGTAATTTCTTAAGGTAAAATCTTAGAGTATTGATTTGGCATTTTAATCTCTTTGTTTAACCATTTTATGCTTATGTTATTTGATAACCAGTTTATCTTATAACCATTTTATGACATATATTTCCATGTTTTAACTCCATCTCACACATTTTGTGCTGGTGTATGCTCACATTTACTCACCTCAAAATATTTCTTTCCCTTTCTTTGAGGTTACCTCTTTGACCCGCCAGTTATTTAGAACTGTACTGTATTGGTAGTTTAATTCTGTTATAGTTTGAGAACATATCTTGACTTCTGTTCATTTCTATTTGCTGAAGTATATTTTGTGAGCTGATTATGGTCTATTTTGGTGAATGTTTGATGTTCACTTTAAAAAAAGTATATGTTGCTTTTGTTGGATGGGTTTCATAAATAGCAATTAGGTCCAATAGGTTGATGATTTTCAAGACTCCTATATTCTTACTAAGTTTTTCTCTCTAGATTCTATTATTGAAAGAGAAGAGATAAAGTTTTCAACTACAATTTTGTATCTGTCTATATATTTTTTCAGTTCTATTTAATTTTGTTCCATGTATTTTGAAGCTCTGATGTTCTGGGCATACATGTTTAAGGTTGTTATTTCTTTTTGGAAAATTGATTCTTTTATTATTGTGTGATGTCTCTCTTTATTCCTGGTACTATTCCTTTTCCTGAAGTCTGTTTAGTTTGATATCCAAATAGCTACTTTAGCTTTCTTTTAAGTTAGTGTTTGCATGTTATATTTTCTCTTTCACTTTTAATTTATGTTCTATTTATATATTTACATTTATATTTAAGTTTATATTTACTTTTATATTTAATGTATCTTTCTTGAGAGAAGCATATAGCTGGGGCTTGTTTTCATTGATCTAATCTAACAGTCTTTTTAAACTGGTTCATTCAGGCATTCATATTTAATGTCATTATTGATATGGTTGAATTAAAATTAACCATCTTGCTAGATATTTTCTATTTCTTTCATGTGGTCTTTCTTATTCTTTCTTCTTTATCTGTCTTCTCTTGAATTGATTGAGCATTTTTATAATTCCATTTTACTCCCTCAATTGACATTACTTATACAATTTTAGAATATTTTTAATGGTTCCCATAGGGTTTAAAATATACAATTTTAATTGCATGAATATTTCTTGTAGAAAGTAGCCCACACTTATAAAAGAAGGATTGATATTTATTATAGGCTGACATAACTCATATTTATTGAATATCTATTATATTCAATATGTACTAATTTATTGCTCTTAAAAACACTAAAAGTATATCCAAATGTTGTCCCAATTTTACAGATAAAGAAATTGAAGCACAAAGGTTAACTCATTTTCCCATTGTCACAAGAAGAATTGATCTCTAAAACTCATGCTTAAAAGCATTGTGCTATACTTCTATGGGCTAGACTAGGAAAATATAACTTAGAATTTTGAGTCCCAAACTATCAACTTACAAAACTTCTTTTGAGATAGTTTTTTCCCAATATACTAAAAGAACTTGACACTCCAGAGGGGGTGGGGAGTTGGCCAGAATAATTTGAAGCTTAGCTTATATTTCTATGGGTTGAAATTTGTAAATCAAATATTTTTCAGTCATTGGAATCATAAAATGATTGCATTCTTAATCACTTGATTTTTAAACTGAGAGCTTACCTGGAAATCATCCAATGCTCTCATTTTGCTGATAAGGGCAATGAGGAACCAAGGAATTACATTTTTTTGCCTAAAGTCATAGAGCTAATAATTAGTGGCAGAGTTGGAATTGAAGCCTGCTCCTTGGATCTCTGCTCCATCCCTCCTCTGTGCTCCTCTACTGTTATGCTTACTTTGTTTTTTTAAAATTGAATTTATTGGGGTGATATTAATTAATAAAACTAGGTTTCAAGTGTACAACTCGATAATATACCATCTGTATATAGCATCTTGCACTCACTGCCCAAGGTCAAGTCTCTTTCCATCCCCTTTTAACTCCCTTTTGCACTCTTTCTCCTCCCACTCCTCCTGCTTCTTTCCCTCTGGCAATCACCATACTATTGTCTGTATCTATGCATTATTATTATTATTATTGCTTAATCCCTTTATCTCTTTTATTCAGTCCCCTAACCTCCCTCTCCTCTGACAACTGTCATTCTGCTTTATATATCTATGCTTCTGTTTCTATTTTGTTTGTTAGATTATTTTGTTCATTAGATTCCACATATAAATGATATCATATTTGTCTTTCTCTGGTTTATTTCAGTTAGCATAATATTCTCCAGGTTCATCTATGCTGTCACAAAAGGTAAGACTTCCTTCCTTTTTATGATTTAGTATTCACTTGTGTAAATGTACCAGGCTTTTATTTTATCTTCTACTGTTAGGGACTTAGGCTGTTTCCAGATCTTGGCTACTGTAAATAATGCTACAGTGAACATGGTGGTGCATATCTTCTTTTGAACTAGTGTTTTAGGTTTCTTTGGACATATTCCCAGAAGTGGAATTGCTGGGAAAAGGACCTGAATAGACAATTCTCCAAAGAGGGTTTGCAGATAACCAATAAATATATGAAAAGATGCCCCATGTTGCTAATTATTAGAATGATGCAAATTAAAACCACAATGAGATATCACTTCATGCCTGTCAGAATGGCTACCATCAATAAACTGACAAACAATGCGTTGGCAAGGATGTAGAGAAAAGGGAACCCTCATGCTCTTTTAGTAGAAATGCAGACTGATCCTGCCACTGTGGAAAACAATATGGACTTTTCACAAAATATTATAAATGGAACTGCCTTATGATTACTTCTTATTTCAGAACACTGTGATTTATTTGTTCTTTTATGTATTTGCATTCTTTATTAGTCCTTAAACTGCTTGAATAATAGCTTTTGTTTTTATTTGACGTAGTATCCTGAGCAACTCTCATTAAGCACAACTCATTGTAACCACATTAGAAAAAAGTTTGTTGAATGAAAAGTCCATTCACTTTGGTTCCAGTCTAGAACTCTGCCCTTACTGTCATTTTACATCCCATGGAAGATGAGGGGCCATTAACAGTCTTCCAGCCTTCAGGAGGATGATACCCAACGTCAGGATGTGTCTTTGAATTTCTCTGCCACAGAAATTAGAACTATTTTTGGCATATCAGAAGCATATTGGAACTTAGTTGCATTAATTCCTGAATCATCTATAGCTCTTTCTCTTATAGAATGTAAATTAGGATGACTTTTATACCCTGATTATATTCAAAGATTCCCGGAGGACCACCATGGCATGTGAGGACCTCTATTATATCACTCCTACTTGTTCCTCCAACCAAATCTCCAACCACACAACACTGGATTCCTTATTATTTTTAGAATGCTTCCTATTGGTTTGTTTTTTCTAATTTTATTGAGAAATAATTTACAAATATAATTGTATATATTTACATGGTACAATATAATGATTTGATATATGCATACAATGCAGAATGATTCCAGTTAACTTTTTTTGTGTGTAATAAGAATGCTTAAGATCTATTTTTAGAAACTTTTAAAGTATATAATATCTTATTTTTAGATACAGTCATCATGCCATACATCAGATCTTTCGAACTTACTCTTCTTATAACTAAGCTTGGTACCTTCTGACAACATCTCCAATTTCCCCTATTCCTAGCCTTTGGAAACCGCCATTCTATACTTTTTTATAAAATCAACTTATATTTTTTTAGATTTTACATATAAATGATATTATATATCATTTATCTTTATTTAATTTTACTTAGCATATTGCTGTTTGGTTTTACCCATGGTTTCTCAAATGGCAAGATTTTATTCTTTATGGCTGAATTATATATATATGATATTTATATAAATATGTGTGCATTATATAAATATATGTGAATTTATATAAATATCATACACATCACACTTCTTTATGTTTTTAATAAAATTAGATTGTTGCATATCTTGACTGTTGTTAATAATGTCACCCTGAACATGAAAGTGTGGATATCTCTTTTATATACTGTTTTCATTTCCTTTGGCTATATACTCAAGAGTAGGATTGATGAATCATATTGTAGTTTAATTTTTAATATTTTGAAGAACTGCCATACTGTTTTGTACATTCTGTAGAATTGCATTTTGTATGTGGCTTTTTCAATTTATTGATTGTTTCCTATGGTGTGCAGAAGTTATTTAGTTTGATATAGTCTCATTTGTTTATTTTTGCTTTTGTTGCCAAGACCAAGATTAAAATTTTTTTATTATGCTTACTTCTAAGAGTTTTGTGGTTTCAGATATAACATTTAAGTCTTTTTTTTTTTTTATGCGAGAGGAGGGAAGACAGAGAGGCAGACTGCTGCATGCATCCTGACCAGGATTCAATCAGCAAGCCTCCTACAAGGAGGCAAAGCACTGCTCATCTGGGGTCATGCTCAGCAACTGAGCTATTTTTAGTGCCTGAGGCAGAAGTTCCACTGAGTCATCCTCAGCTCCAGGGGCCAATGCACTAGAACCAATCAAGCCCTGGCTGTGGGGGGGGGGAGGGCAGAGAGAGAGAGAAAGAGAGAGAGAGAGAAGTGAGAGGGAGAAGGAAAGAGAAGCAGATGGGTGTGTCTCCTGTATGCCTTGACTGGGAATCGAATGTGGGACATCCACACACTGGGCCATCTTTCTATCATGGAGCCAACCAGCCAGGGCCACATTTAAGTCTTTAACACAATTTGAGTTAATGTTTGTGAGTGCTGTAAGATAAGGGTCTAGTTTTATTCTTTTGCATAGGGATATAAAGTTTTCCCAAGAACATTTGGGGAAACTATCATGGCCTTGGCTGGTTGGCTCAGCGGTAGAGCATTTTTCTGGCATGTGGAAGTCCCAGGTTTAATTCCCAGTCAGGGAACACCGGTAGAGAAGTCCAGCTACTTCTCTACCCCTCACCCTTCTCTCTCTGTCTCTCTTTTTCTTCCACAGTCATGACTCGAATAGTTCAAGCAAAGTTGGCCTCAGTTGCTGAGGATGGTTCCATGGCCTAGCCTCAGGCACTAAAATAGTTCAGTTGCTAAACAATGGAGCAGTGGCCCAGACAGGCAGAGCATTACCTGGTAGGGGGCTTGCCAGGTGGATCCTGGTTGGGGCACATCAGGGAGTCTGCCTCTGCCTCCTTGCCTCTCACTTAATAAAAACACGCACACACACACACACACACACACACACACACACACACACACACAAACAATCATTCCCCCATTTTACATTCTTGTTACTCTTGTCAAAAATTAATTGCCCATACATATTTAGATTTGTATCTGGAACCTATATTTTGTTCCACTGGTCTATGTGTTTGCTTTGATTACTATGGCTTTGTAATATAGTTTGAAGTCAGACAGTGTGATGCTTTTAGCTTTGTTCTTCTTTTTCAGAATTGTTTTGGGTCTTGTGGTTTTATACAAAATTTAGGATAGATTTTTCTTTTTCTCTGAAATGCCACTGCAATTTTGATAGGGATTGCACTGAATCTTTAGGTCACTTTGGACAGTATGGGAATTTTCACAATATTAATTCTTTTTTTGTGTGTGTGTGACAGAGACAGAGAGAGGGACAGATAGAGACAGACAGGAAGAGAGATAGATGAGAAGCATCAATTCTTTCATTGCAGCACCTTTATTGTTCATTGATTGCTGTTTCATATGTGCCTTGACTGGGGTTGGGGGGCTACAGCAGACTAAGTGACCCTTGGCTCAAGCCAGAGGCCTTGGGCTCAAACTGGTGAGCCTTGCTCAAACCAGACGAGCCCGTGCTCAGGCTGGTGATCTTGGGATTTCAAACCTTCATCCTCTGAATCCTAATCTTACACTCTATCCACTGCACCACTGCCTGGTCAGACACAATATTAATTCTTCAAATTTAAAAATGCAGGCTTTTTTATTTAAATAAATGTCTTCTTTAATTTCTTTTATCAACATCTTGTAAATTTTAGTACCGATTTTCGTACAGATCTTTCATCTGCTTGGTTAATTTAGTCCTAAGTATTTTATTGTTTCTGATGCTATTGTAAATGAGAAAATTTTCTTAATTTCTCTTTCAGAGAGTTTATTATGAGTGCATAAAAATACAATTAATGTTTGCATATTGATTTTTTTATCCTGTAACATCACTGAATTTGTTTAATAGTTCTAAGATATTTGGGGTAGCATTTAGAATTTTTGTGTGGTTTTTTGTTTTGTTTTGTTTTGTTTGTTTTTTTAGTGAGAGAAAAAGGGAGGGACAGACAGAAACAGACAGGAAGGGAGAGAGATGAAAAGCATCAATTCTTCATCACAGCATCTTAGTTGTTCATTGATTGCTTTCTCATATGTGCCTTGACCAGAGGCAGGGACTCCAGCAGAGCAAGTGAGCCCTTGCTTAAGCCAGAGACCTTGAATTTAAGACAGCAACCTTGGACTCAAGCCAGCAACCTTGGGATTCAAGCTAGAGACCTTTAGGCTCAAGCCAGTGACCATAGAGTCATTATCTATTATCCCATACTTAAGATGGCAATCCCACGCTCAAGCTGGTGACATCGGGGTTTTGAATCTGGGTTCACAGCATCTCAGACCAATGGTCTATCCACTGCACCACTGCTTGGTCAGGCTAGGGTTTTTTATATATAATATCACGTTATCTGCAAACAGATTATTTTACTTTTTCCCCCCTCATTTTGATGATTTCTTTTTCTTGCCTAATTGCTGTAGCTAAGATTTCCAGTACTATGTTGAATAGAAACAGTAAAAGTGAGTATCTTTGTCTTGTTTCTATTTTTAGAGACAAGGTTTTGAACTTTTCACAATTCAGGATAATGTTGGCTATAGACTTTTCATATATAGTCTTTATTATGTTGAGGTATACTTACTTTGCTGAGAGTTTTTGTTTGTTTGTTTGTTTGTTTTTTACAGGGACAGAGAGAGTCAGAGAGAGGGATAGATAGGGACAGACAGACAGGAACGGAAAGAGGTGAGAAGCATCAATCATTAGTTTTTTGTTGCCGTTGCGATACCATAGTTGTTTATTGATTGCTTTCTCACATGTGCCTTGACTGCAGGCCTTCAGCAGACCGAGCAACCCCTTGCTGGAGCCAGCGACCTTGGGTCCAAGCTGACGAGTTTTTTGCTCAAGCCAGATGGACCTGCGCTCAAGCTGGTGAGCTTGGGGTCTCGAACCTGGGTCTTCCGCATCCCAGTCCGACGCTCTATCCACTGCGCCACTGCCTGGTCAGGCAAGAGAGTTGTTTTTTTTAATCATGAAATTACATAGAATTTTGTCAAATGCTTTTTTTGTTTCTACTAAAATAATCAGATTGAAATGATCATATGATTTGTATTCTTTATCCTGCTGATTTAATGTATTACATTTATTGATTTGCAGATGTTTAATCATTCTTGTACCCCAGGGATAATCCACTTAATTGTGGTGTATTATCCTTTTAATGTGTCCTTGAATTCAGATAACTATAGTTTTCCTGAGAATTTTGTGTATATGTTCAGTAGGGTTATTGGCCTGTAATATTTTCTTATAAGTATCCTTGTCCAACCTTGGTATCAAAATAATGTTGGCTTTAAAAAATGAGTTTGGACGTGTTTCTTCCACTTCAATTTTTTGGAAGACTTTGAGAAACATTTGTATTATTATTTTAAAAGAATATTTGGAAGAATCCACCAGTGAAACAACAACAGCTCAGTCCTGGTAATGGTTAAGTCAGAGCTGTGACTTGGGACCTGAGAGCAGGGTGCAGAGTAGCAGCAGCTCTGGTCCCATAAGTAGGGAAGGTAATTTGGCATCTTAATACCAGAGAGGAGGACATAGCGGTGACTGGGGTCCCTGGGGCAGGTATCACCACTGCAACAGCTCTATCCATGGGGAGAAGACACAGCAATGGGAACTCTGGAAGCTGTCAGCTAAGTTTAATATTGGTGAAGACTGTGGGCATCTCTAGTAACAAAGGCGAGTAAGACTTGCTGGGGTTCTCCTGCAGTGAAATCCTTTCAAGAGGATCCTTCTTGGCACTGAGTTGCTCTGGACTAGGGGAGGGGTGATGCAGGTAAAATGCTTTCTATACTTTCTTAGGTGGGCATCTTTGTCTTTTGTTAGCATTATAGGATTTCTGCTGCTTCTTCATTATAGTCCGGAGCTTTCCCAGAGCTATTTTTCTTGGATTGTAGTTGTTTATTTATTGCTTCTGTGAGAAGGATGAACATTGGGCCTTCTAGCCCAACACCTTGCTGATGCCACACCCCTATTGGTTTATGATCTTTGTCTTTGCTCACTTAGCCTCTCCATAGGACTACTTTGTTAACTCTTGCCTGGTTAATTTCTCCTGAGGCTTAGCGGTCTGTTTTTCTGTAAAACCTTTGCTAGCAATGAAGTTATTTTCCTAATTGTAATGACTCTTACACTGAGCTTGGACTAAATAGATATTTTCTGGATATTCAGAAGATAGCACAACAGGGTGGTTATATATTCAAGGTATGGGGCTCAAATTTGTGCTTCACTAACAGAGTAATTTGTAATAAGATAACTTCCCTTGCTAATAATCTTTAACAGATGAAATTGAAGAATGTTTCAAGTGCTGGCTGCACATATAGTTAATATTTAGCTATTATTATCCCATTCTTATTATATCATTGTCATCATCATTATTTATCCCAACATCAAACAAATTAAAGTGTGGAAGGAGAGTCACAATGACTTTATATCCTTAAATGTATATAGTCTTTTTCCAAACAAAGTAGCACAGGGGAATAATTCACTTGGTAAACCTAAAGCTTCTTGGCCACTTAGGAGAGGGCACTAAAAATATAAGGACTTTGATAACGTTATACGGAGTGAAATAAGTAAAACAGAAAAAAACTGAGAACAGCATGATTTCATACATAGGTGGAACATAAAAGTGAGACTATGAAACATGGACAAGAGAGTGGTGGTTACGGGGTGGGGGGAGGGAGACGAGGGTGGAATAGGGGGAAGGGAAGGAGCACAGGGAAAACCAGATAGAAGGTGACAGAGGACAATTTAACTTTGGGTGATGGGTATGCAACACAATTGAATGATAAGATAACCTGGAGATGTTTTCTTTGAACATATGTACCCTGATTTATTGGTGTCACCCCATTAAAATTAATAATAATAAAAAAAGAAAACAGGACCCGAAAAAAATATATAAGGACTTGTATTCTTGAATCAAAGACCAGAAAAAAAAGATTAGATGAGTTTTTATGTCTGTCCTGGCTGTGGGAAAGGAACAGTTTGGTCACAAACCTTTGTTTTGTAAAAAGAAAAAAGATGTCTTTGTGGAATAAGTGGGGAAATGTTTGTAGCTAAGGGCCCAGGAGGCCCCAATTACTGGGCCTCTGTGAAGGAGACAGAGAATCAGAGGGCTGGTAGGAAACAAGCTCGTGGAGGCTGTTTCCAATGCCTGCTCAGACGGAGCAAAACTCAAAACGAGATGAGGATGATATTCACCCCCTGTAATCTGTCCCAGAGCTCCAGAGAGCCAGTGGGCCAGCTTCAGGAGTCTGATGAAGGTCAAGTGTTTCTGGACAGAAGGACACCTGGGAGACCAACTCTTTTTGTTTTTTTTTTACTGCTTTGCTGCCCCTCCCAGAGAGCCTTAGCAAATCGCTCAAGACATACTGATTTCCTGCATATTCTTACTCAGTGGTCAAAGGCCTCTGGGCAGGATAGACAAACAAACACTGACAACAAGAAATATTAAATGAAAGGAAAACAGCATCTGAGCTGACTTTATACCAGACCAGGCACAGATCCCTTAGGGGTAAATGGGGCACGGCAAAGCCACAGAGGGATGAGCCTTGCCAAAGCCTATGTCTAATCACTGGGCTTCACATGGACATCTAGAGCCCTGAGTTCCACCACTGCCACTTCCTAACCATTTTCCTGTTCCCTAGAGCTTTCCTGGAGAGAGACAAAGCTGCTGAAGGTCTTGGTGCATTAGAGGGGAGGGGAGGGAAAGGGTGGATAAAAAGTGAGGTGGAATCACTTGGCTGAAATGAATTTTCAACTTTTTGGTGAATTTCAATTACACAGGCTTTTGAGATTTGTTACTTCAGAGAATCAAAACTCTGCTGTCTTTTCTTTTTTTTTATTAATTTATTGTGTTTACATAGATTCTAATGTCACCTGTGTTCCCCAGTACATCCCCCATCTTTTTCCCTGTAACACCCTCTCCCCTTTCCTCCAGAATTTGCTTTTCTGCTCGCATCCTATTCTATCACCCTATCATCCCCTTTTCCTCTGTCCACGTTCCTTCTGGTTCCTTTGATTCCGCCTCTGTCTCTATTCCACTCCTCAGTTCATATTGTTCTTTGAATTCCTCATATGAATGAGGTCATATGATATTTTTCTTTCCCTGCCTGGCTTGTTTCACTTAACATAATAGTTTCCTGTTCCATCCATGTTATTGCAAAAAATAATATTTCCTTCTTTTTCATGGCCCCATAGTATTCCATAGTATATATGTACCATAGCTTTTTAATCCAATCGTCCACTGGTGGACACTTGGGCTGTTTCCAGATCTTGGCTATTGTAAACAATGCTCCCATAAGCAAGGGGGTGCATTTCTCCTTTTCAAACTGTGCTATGATATTCTTGGGGTATATTCCTAAAAGTGGGATGGCTGGGGCAAAAGGCAGTTCGATTTTTAATTTTTTGAGGAATCTCCATACTGTTTTCCACAGTGGCTGCACCAGTCTGCATTCCCACCAGCAGTGCAGGAGGGTTCCCTTTTCTCCACATTCTCTCCAGCACTTGTTCTGTGTTGTTTTGTTAATGAGCGCCATTCTGACTGGTGTGAGGTGATATCTCATTGTGGTTTTAATTTGCATTTCTCTAATGATTAGTGATGTTGAGCATATTTTCATATGCCTATTGGCCATCTGTATGTCCTCTTTTGGAGAAGTGTCTATTTATCTCTTTTGCCCATTTTTTGATTGGACTGTTTATCTTCCTGGTGTTGAGTTTTACCAGTACTTTATAAATTTTGGTTATTAACCCCTTATCAGATGTATTGTTGAATATGTTTTCCCATTGTGCGGTTTGCCTTTTTATTTTGTTCATATTGTCTTTAGTTGTGCAAAAGCTTTTTAGTTTGATATAGTCCCATTTGTTTATCCTGTCCTTTATTTCCCTTGCATGTGGAGATAAATCAGCAAATATATTGCTGCGAGTTATATGGGAGAGCTAGCTGCCTATATTTTCCTCTAAGATGCTTATGGTTTCATAACTTACATTTAAGTCTTTTATCAATTTTGAGTTTATTTTTGTGAACGGTGTGAGTTGTTGGTCTAGTTTCATTTTTTTGCAGGTAGCTGACCAATTTTCAATACACCATTTGTTACAGAGACTGTCTTTACTCCACTGTATGCTATCACCACCCTTGTCAAATATCAATTGTTCATAAAAGTGTGGGTTTATTTCTGGGTTCTTTGTTCTGTTCCATTGATCTATATGCCTGTTCTTATGCCAGTATCAAGCTGTATAGAGTACAATGACCTTGTAGTATAACTTGATGTTTGGAAGTGTGATACCACCACTTTATTCTTCTTTTTCAAGATTGCTGAGGCTATTTGTGTTCTTTTTTGGTTCCATATAAATATTTGGAATATTTGTTCTATATCTTTGAAGTATATCCTTGGTATTTTAATAGGAATTGCATTGAATTTATAAATTACTTTGGGTACTATGGACATTTTAATAATGTTTATTCTTCCTAACCATGAACATGGTATATGCTTACACTTGTTTGTATCTTTCTTGATTTATTTTATTAATGTTTTATAATTTTCCGAATACAGGTCTTTAACCTCCTTGGTTAAATTTACTCCTAAGTATTTTATTTTATTTTTTGTTGCAATAGGGAAGGTGATTGTTTTCTTAATTTCTCTTTCAGACAGATCATTGTTGGTGTATAAAAATGCCTCTGATTTCTGAGTATTAATTTTATATCCTGATACCTTCCTGAATTCATTTATCAGGTCCAGTAGTTTTTTGACTGAGACTTTAGGGTTTTTTTATATACAATATCATATCATCTGCAAATAATGACAGTTTTACTTCTTTTTTTTCCAATTTGGATGCCTTTTATTTCTTCTTGTTGTCTGATTGCTGTGGCTAGGAATTTCAGAACTATATTGAATAAGAGTGGTGAAAGGGGGCACCCCTGCCTGGTTCCTGATCTTAAGGGGATTGCTTTTAATTTTTGTCCATTTAGTATGATGTTTGCTGTGGGTTTGTCATAGATGGCCTTTATCATGTTATGGAATGTTCCCTGGATTCCCACTTTACTGAGAGTTTTGACCATAAATGGGTGCTGGATTTTATCAAATGCTTTTTCTGCATCTATTGAAATTATCATGTGATTTTTTGTCCTTCCTTTTGTTTATGAGATGAATCACATTGATTGATTTGCGAATATTGAACCAGCCTTGCCTCTCCAGAATAAATCCCACTTGATCATGGTGTATGATTTTTTTCATCTATTGCTGGATCCGGTTGGCTAATATTTTGTTGAGAATTTTAGCATCTAAATTCATCAGGGATATTGCCCTATAGTTTTCTTTTTTGTGTGTTGTCTTTGCCTGGTTTTGAAATCAGAATTGTGCTTTCCTCATAAAAGGAGCTTGGAGGTTTTCCCTCCTCTTGAATTTTTTGAAATAGCTTGAGAAGTCTTTAAATGTTTGGTAGAATTTGCCTGTGAAGCCATTGGACCCAGTGCTTTTGTTGGGAGTTTTTTGAATAACTGTTTCTATCTCCTTTATTGTAATCTGTCTATTTAGGTTTTCTGATTCTTTCAGATTGATTTTTGAAAGATTACATTTTTCAAGGAATTTGTCCATTTCACCTAGGTTGTCTAATATTTTGGCATACAGTTCTTCATAGTATTTTCTTACAATCCTTTGTATTTCTGCTGTGTCAGTTGTTACTTCTCCACCTTCATTTCTAATTTTATTTATTTGAGTCTTTTCTCTTTTTTTCTTGGTGAGTCTGGCTAAGGGTTCATTGATCTTGTTTACTTTTTCAAGGAACTAGCTCTTGGTTTCATTGATCCTCTGTATTGTTTTTGTAGTCTCTATGTCATTTCTTTCTGCTCTGATCTTTATTATTTTCTTCCTTCTACTTCCTTTAGGCTTTACTTGCTGTTCTTTTTCTAGTTCTTTTAGTTGCAGGATTAAGTTGTTTATTTGAGCCTTAGTTTCTTAAAATATGCCTGTAATGCTATGAACTTCTCTCTCGGGACTGCTTTTGCTGTGTCCCACAGATTTTGAGTTGTTGTAGAGTTCATTTTCATTTGTTTCAAGGAAATTTTTTATTTCTTCCTTGATCTCATTGTTCACCCATTCGATGTTTAATAACATGCTGTTTAGTTTCCAATTGTTTGAGTGTTTTTCAGTTTTCCTATTGTAGTTGATTTCTAGTTTCATGCCATTGTGGACCGAGAAGATACTTGATATGGTTTCTATTTTAAATTTGTTGAGACTCGTTTTATGTCCTAATATGTGATCTATCCTAGAGAATGTACCATGAGCACTTGTAAAGAATGTATATTCTGCTGCTTTAGGGTGGAAGGTTTTCAAGATATCTATTAAATCCAGTTGATCTAGTGTGTCCTTTAAGTCTGCTGTTTCTTTGTTAATTTTCTTTCTTGAGGATCTATCCAGTGATGTTAGTGGGGTATTGAAATCCCCTACTATTATACTATGGCTGTTGATCTCTCCCTTTACGTCCCTCAAAATCTGCTTTATATCTCTAGGTCCTCCTATATTAGGTGTATATATATTTATAGTTGTTATCTCTTCCTGTTGTATTGCTCCTTTTATCATTATGTAGTGACTTTCTTTGTCCCTTACTATAGTTTTCATTTTAAAGTCTATTTTGTCAGATATAAGTATTGCTACCTTAGCTTTTATTTCATTTCTATTTGCATAAAATATTTTATTTCTATTCTTTTACTTTCAGTCTATGTGCATCTTTTGTTTTGAGGTGTGTCTCCCGTAGACAGCATATGTACAGGTAGGTCCTGCTTTCTTATCCATTAAGTTATTTTATTTCTTTTGATTGAAGCATTTAATCCATTTACAGTTAAGGTTATTATTGATATGTAGTTGTTTATTGCCATTTTATTCTTTAAAGCTATATTCCTCTTTTGCTATATTCTTTTTTCCTTTGATCTGTTTACAACAGGCCCCTTAACATTTTTTGCAGCATTGGTTTGGTTGTAATGAATTCCTTGAGTTTTTTTTGTCTGGGAAGCTTTTTATTTCTTCTTCAATTTTAAATGATAGCCTTGCTGTATAAATTAGTCTTGGTTGTAGGCTCTTGTTCTGCATTACCTTGAATATGTCTTACCATTCCTTTTTTTAAAAAATAATTTTAATGGAGTAACATTAATAAATCAGGGTACATATGTTCAAAGAAAACATCCCCAGGTTATCTTATCATTCAATTATGTTGCATACCCATCACCCAAAGTCAAATTGTCCTCTGTCACCTTCATCTGGTTTTCTTTATGCCCCTCCCCACACCTTCGCCTCCCTCCCCCTCCTCCGTATGCACAACACTCTTGTCCATGTCTCATAGTCTTGTTTTTATGTCCCACCTATGTATGAAATCATGTTGTTCTCAGTTTTTTTCTGTTTTACTTATTTTACTCCGTATAATGTTATCAAGGTCCATCCATTTTGTTGTAAATGATCCGATGTCATCATTTCTTATGGCTGAGTAGTATTCCATAGTATATATGTACCATAGCTTTTTAATCCACTCGTCTTCTGACGGACACTTGGGCTGTTTCCAGATCTTCGCTATTGTGAACAATGCTGCCACGAACATGGGGGCGCATTTCTTCTTTTCGAACAGTGTTATGGTGTTCTTAGGGTATATTCCTAAAAGTGGGATAGCTGGGTCAAAAGGCTGTTCCATTTTTAATTTTTTTGATGAATCTCCATACTGTTTTCCACAGTGGCTACACCAGTCTGCATTCTCACCAGCAGTGCAGGAGGGTTCCCTTTTCTCCACATCCTCGCCAACACTTATTCTGTGTTGTTTTGCTGGTGAGCACCATTCTGACTGGTATGAATTGATATCTCATTGTGGTTTTAATTTGCATTTGTGTAATGATTAGTGATGTTGAGCATTTTTTCATATGCCTATTGGCCATCTGTATGTCCTCTCTGGAGAAATTTCTATGCATTTCATTTGCCCATTTTTTGAAAGTATTGTTTGTCTTCCTGGTGTTGAGTTTTATAAGTTCTTTATAAATTTTGGTTATTAACCCCTTGTCAGATGTATTGTCGAATATGTTCTCCCATTGTGTGGTTTATCTTTTTATTCTGTTCTTATTGTCTTTAGCTGTGCAAAAACTTTTTAGTTTGATATAGTCCCATTTGTTTATCCTGCCTTTTATTTCATTTGCCTGTGGAGATAAATTGGCAAATATATTGCTGCGACAGATGTCGGAGAGTTTATTGCCTATGTTTTCTTCTATGATGCTTATAGTTTCACGGCTAACATTTAAGTCTTTTAACCATTTTGAGTTTGCTTTTGTGAATGTTGTAAGTTGACGGTCTAGTTTCATTTTTTTCCAGGTTGATGTGGAATTTTCCCAACACCATTTGTTAAAGAGGCTGTCTTTACTCCATTGTATGTTCTTTCCTCCTTTATCAAATATCAGTTGTCCATAGGTGTGAGTTTATATCAGTTGTCCATAGGTGTGAGTTTATTTCTGGGTTCTCCTTTCTGATCCATTGATCGATGTGCGTGTTCTTATGCCAGTACCAGGCTGTCTTGAGTACAGTGGCCTTGTAGTATAACTAGATATCAGGGAGAGTGATACCTCCCATTTTATTCTTTTTTTTCAATATTGCTGAGGCTATTCATGTTCTTTTTTGGTTCCATATAAATTTTTGGAATATGTGTTCTATATCTTTGAAGTATGTTATTGGTATTGCATTAAATTTATAAATTGCTTCGGGTAATATAGACATTTTAATGATGTTTATTCTTCCTAACCATGAGCACGGTGTATTCTTCCACTTGTTTGTATCTTCCCTGACTTCTTTTATCAATTTTTTATAATTTTCAGAGTACAATTCCTTAACATCCTTGGTTAATTATACTCTTAGGTACTTTAATTTTTTGGTTGCAATAGTGAATGAGATTGTTTTCTTAATTTCTTTTGCTGAGAGTTGATTGTTGGTGTATAAAAATGCCTCTGATTTCTGAGTATTAATTTTATATCCTGCCACCTTGCTGAATTTATTTATCAGGTCCAGTAGTTTTTTGACTGAGACTTTAGGGTTTTCTATACATAATATCATATCATTTGCAAATAATGACAGTTTTACTTCTTCTTTTCCAATGTGTATGCCTTTTATTTCTTATTCTTATCTGATTGCTGTGGCTAGGACTTCCAGCACTATGTTGAATAAGAGTGGTGAAAGGGGGCACCCCTGCCTGGTTCCTGATCTTAAGGGGATTGCTTTTAATTTTTGTCCATTTAGTATGATGTTTGCTGTGGGTTTGTCATAGATGGCCTTTATCATGTTAAGGAATGTTCCCTGGATTCCCACTTTACTGAGAGTTTTGACCATAAATGGGTGCTGGATTTTATCAAATGCTTTTTCTGCATCTATTGAAATTATCATGTGATTTTTGTCCTTCCTTTTGTTTATGAGATGAATCACATTGATTGATTTGCAAATACTGAACCAGCCTTGCCTCTCCAGAATAAATCCCACTTGATCATGGTGTATGATTTTTTTCATCTATTGCTGGATCCAGTTGGCTAATATTTTGTTGAGAATTTTAGCATCTAAATTCATCAGGGATATTGGCCTACAATTTTCTTTCTTTGTATTGTCTTTGCCTGGTTTCGAGATCAGAATTATGCTTGCCTCATAAAAGGAGTTTGAAAGTCTTCCTTCCTCTTGAATTTTTTTAAATAGCTTGAGAAGGATAGTTAGTTCTGTGAATTTTTGGTAGAATTCACTTGTGAAACCATCAGGCCCAGGACTTATCTTTTTGGGGACTTTTTTGATAACTGTTTCAATCTCATTTGTTATAATTGGTCTGTTTAGTTGTCCTGAATCTTCCATATTGATTTTTGGAAGATTATATGATTCATGAAATTTGTCCTTTTCACCAAGGTTGTTTAATATTTTGGCATAGAGTTCCTCATAGTATTTTCTTACAATACTTTGTATTTCTGTTGTGTCCATTGTTATTTCTCCACTCTCATTTCTAATTTTATTTATTTGAGTCCTCTCTCTCTCTCTCTCTTTTTTTTTTTTTTTTGGTAACTCTAGATAAAGGTTCATTGATCTTGTTTACCTTTTCAAAGAACCAACTCCTAGTTTTATTGATCCTCTATGTCATTTATTTCTGCTCTGCTCTTTATTATTTCCTTCCTTCCATTAGTCCTAGGCTTTATTTGCTGTTGTTTTTCTAGTTCTTTTAGATGCACGGTCAAGTTGCGTATTTGAGCTTTTTCTAGCTTCTCATGGTATGCCTGTAGTGTATGAACTTCCCTCTTAGTACTGCTTTTGCTGTGTCACATAAATTTTGAGTTGATGTATGCTCATTATCATTCGTTTCTAGAAGCTTTTTTATTTCTTCTTTGATCTCATTGTTAATCCATTTGTTATTTAATAACATGCTTAGTTTCCAAGTGTTTGAGTATTTTACAGTTTTTCTTTGGTGGTTAATTTCCAGTTTCATAACATTGTGATCAGAGAAAATGCTTGATATGATTTCAACCTTCTTAAATTTGTTGAGACCACTTTTGTGTCCTAACATGTGGTCTATCCTAGAGAAGGTACCATAAGCAGTTGAAAAAAAAATATTCTACTGCTTTAGGGTGAAAAGTTATGAAGATATCTATTAAATTAAGTTGATCTAGTGTCTCCTTTAAGTCTGCTGTTTCTTTGTTAATTTTCTTTCTTGAGGATCTATCCAGTGATGTTAGTGGGGTATTGAAATCCCCTACTATTATAGTATTGCTGTTAATCTTGCCCTTTATATCCATCAAAGTCTGCTTTATGTACGTTGGGGCTCCTATGTTTGATGCATAGATATTTATAATGGTTCTATCTTCCTGTCAAATTGTTCCCTTTATCATTATCCTTCTTTATCTCTTACTACAGCCTTTGTTTTAAAGTCCATTTTGTCAGATATAAGTATTGCTACCCTGGCTTTTTTTTCATTTTTATTTGCATGAAATATTTATTTTTATCCTTTTACCTTCAGTCTATGTGCATCTTTTGTTTTAAGGTGTGTCTCTTGTAGACAGCATATGTATGGGTCCTGTTTTTTTTTATCCATGCAGCTACCCTATGTCTTTTGATTAGATCATTTAATCCATTTACATTTAAGGTTATTATCGATATGTAGTTGTTTATTGCCATTTTATTCTTTAAAGGTGTATTCTTCTTTTGCTATATTCTTTTACCCCTTTGAACTGTTCACAACATGCCCCTAAACATCTCTTGCAGAATTGGTTTGTTTTTAATGGATTCCTTGAGGTTTTTTCTTTTGTCTGGGAAGCTCTTTATTTCTCCTTCAATTTTAAACGTTAGTCTTGCTGGATAGAATAGTCTTGGTTGTAGGTTCTTGTTCTGCATTACTTTGAATATATCTTGCCATTCCCTTCTGGCCTCAAAGTGTTTCTGTTGAGAAGTCAGATGTCATCCTTATGGGGGCTCCTTTGTAGGTGATAGCCTTTTTTTCTCTAGAAGATTTTAAAATTTTCTCTTTATTTCTTACTTTGGTATTTTAACTATGATGTGTCTTGGAGTAGATTTCTTTGGGTTTCTCTTTAATGGAGTTCTGTGTGCTTCTTGAACGTGTGAAATGTTTTCCAGTCTTAATTTAGGGAAGTTTTCTGCTATGATTTGATTGAACAAAGTTTCTATTTCTTTTTCTTTCTCCTCTTCTTCAGAAATCCCTAGGATGCGGATGTTATTTCTCTTCATGTTGTCACAGAGCTCCCTTAGAATTTTCTCAGATTTTTTGAGTCTCTTTTCTTTTTTCTTCTCTGCTTTTGTGCCTTTGTTTATTTTGTCCTTCTACTCACTAATTTGATCCTCAGCTTCATCCATCCTGCTTTTAATTCCTTCCATTGTGGTCTTCAGTTCTGATACTGTATTTGTCATTTCTGTCTGATTCTTTTTTATTATTTCAATTTCCTTTTTTATACTTGCTATCTCCTTATTTAGGTGTTCATACTGACTATTCATTATTTCTCTAAGCTCTTTGAACATCCTAACTATCATTATTTTAAACTCTGCAACCAGTAGTTTGGTTATATCTGGTTCATTCAGGTCCTTCTCTGGGGATTTCTCTTGATTCATTAGGGTTTCATTCCTCTGCCTGCCCATTTTGTCTGTGTGTCAGAAGGGTTTGGCTACTGGTGTCCAATGGGTGTTGCCTCTGTGTTCCCTACGTGTGGTCTGTTTGCGGGACTGCCACCCTCCCTGCCACTGCCTAGGGCAGTTGTGTGTGGTTGTTGCCAGCGCTGGCTGCCGCAGCTCCTGCAGTCTCCACCTCACCTCTGCAGGAGAGGCTGTGTTCTCGTGCCAGGCTCTGTAAGCCTCAGCCAGTCTCAACCTTTGCCCCTCTCCCATGGGTGGGACCGTGCACCACACTCAGGCCATAAGCCTGGGCACCAAGGGCATGGGTGAACACTTTTGCTCAGCTGTGGGTCCCTGTCAGCCTGTTCCTTCAGCCAAGAGGGGCTTCTGGTGCATGCTCAGCTGCTAGCCTGGTCTTCTGCCCCGCCCCCGCCAATCCTGGCTCCTTGGCTGGGCAGGGCTGCTACTATGCACTCAGCGCCATGCCACATTTCTGCCCCACCTCTGCAGGCAAAGCCAGTTTGTGCAGGGCTTCAAGCCTCGAAGGCCGGGTGCGGCTGCGCACCTGCTTGTCTCTGACCAGCAGCGGATCTCTGCCTGTTCTGGGCTCCCGCTTTTCCCCCACAGGTGGGGTTGCAGGCTGGCCCGCAGCCGCCAGAGCACTTTTGCATGTCCCCTTTGCCCCGGCTGTTCTAGACTGAGCTCATGCCCGCCAGCTCGGCCTCTGTGTCCGCCTGCGGTACCGCTCTTCTGCGTCCCGCCGCCACCTGCCCTCCAGCAAGCACTCAGCAGTATGGGTGGGGGCACTGATGCTCAGACCCTAAGACTTCATACTGTAGTCCTGAAAGCTCTTTCCTTCTAAGCGACTGTGCTCTAAATGCCACAGGAGAGCCTGTTTGGCTGGTGTCCTGCTTCCCCTTGCTGGTTCAGGGGAAATTTTGTTTCAGATTTGTGGAGTGACTCAGCCCAGGGTTTAGGGTGGCTGTCCCTCAAAATTATCCTTCCTGTGCCTTCCAGACCACACTCTCTTCCTGCCGCTCCGGTCCTCTCATCTTTTCCTGTCTCCTGGAGTCCTGGGTGAGTGATTGTCTGTGCTGTCCCTTTAAGAAGAATCCTGGGTCTGAGACAACTGTGTCTTTCTCACAAATAGTATCCTAACCTGTTTCCCAGCTAAATACTGTCCAAACGTCTCTTCTAGGGTTTGGCGCTGCAGGCTGGGGCTTTGTTCCTGGAACCCAGGTCCCTATCCTTCTGCTGACCTCTCTTCCCGCCACACGAGTCTCTCCAGGCTGCTTTTCGCTTAGGGGAGCTGGGTAGCCCTTTCCATGTTTTTGCTTTTCCTACCGGTCTCAATGTTGATTCTTCAGTGTTTCCCAGTTGAAGAATCCTCAGTCCAGTTCAGTGTTGGTTTATCCAGATGATGGTTCTTAAAATCAAGTTATAATCCACTTTGGTTCTGGGAGTTGGAAGTTGGTATGTCCACTTACTCCATCGCCATCTTGCCCCAACTCACCATTCCCTTTTGACCTCAAGTGTTTCTGTTGAGAAGTCGGATGTTATCCTTATGGGGGCTCCTTTGTAGGTGACAACCTTTTTTTCTCTAGCAGCTTTCAATATTTTCTCTTTATTACTTAGCTTTGGTATCTTAATTATGATGTGTCTTGGTGTAGATTTCTTTGAGTTTCTCTTTAAAGGAATCCTCTGTGCTTCTTGAACTTGTGTGACTTTTTCTGTATCTATTTCAGGAAGTTTTCAGCTATGATTTCATTGAACAAGGTCTCTAACCCTTGTTCTTTCTCTTCTTCTTCAGAAACCCCTATCATGAGGATTTTGTCACAGAGCTCTCTTAGAGTTTCCTCAGATTTTTTCAGTCTCTTTTCATTTTGCTGCTCAGCTTCTGTGCTTTTGCTTATCTTGTCCTGTAAGTCGTTGATTTGATCCTCTGCTTCATCCAGCCTGCTTTTAATTCCTTCCAGTGTAGTATTTTATTTTATTTTATTTTATTTATTTTAGAGAGGAGACACAGAGTGAGAGAGAGAGAGAGAGAAAGAGAGAAAGGGGGGAGGAGCTGGAAGCATCAATTCCCATATGTGCCTTGACCAGACCAGTGCAGGGTTTTGAACTGGCGACCTCAGTGTTCCCAGGTCGACGCTTTATCCACTGCGCCACCACAGGTCAGGCTCCAGTGTAGTCTTTATTTCTGATATTGTGTTTGTCATTTCCGTATGGTTCTTCTTTATGATATCTGTGTCTTTTTTGATGCTTTCAATATCTTTATTGAAGTGTTCCTTAAGTCCATCCATTGTAGCTTTGAGATCTTTAAGCATCCTAAAAATCATTATTTTATACTCTGTATCTGGTAATTTGATTACTTCCGATTCATCCAGGACTTTATCAGAGGATTTATTTTGTTGAAGCATATGACTTATGCTTCTCTGCCTACCCATTAAAGATTAATAAAAGGAAATTTGTAGTTAATATGGTGGACGATGCAGGAAAGGGAAATTTCTGATGTGCCCCAAACACATGAAAATGCTGACTAACACGGAATACACACTATTTCCTTTAAAGTGCATAGCTGAAGTCAAAAACAGGAAGGGGAGGAAATTACAAATTTATAGAAATAAAACAGAAACCCAAAGCCAGAGTGGTAGAATGTACCTGCCTGTGGAGATAAATGAAGTAAATATACTCCGAAGAGTGTTGGGCGGTGTGTGATGGTGTCAGACTAAAGCAGAACCAAACTGTGATACAACAATCATGGGTTATGTGAAGGGGAGATTCAATTAAAACATTATAGTCCTCATTTTGTTCAGTAGCATGATAGAATTAGTGGTTAGTCTTAGATTTGGTTAACTTTGTGTACTAAAACTATGAAGGTAAATATGAAAATGAAATGTTTATCCTCAAACGCAATAAAGGAGAAAAACAAAAAAAAATAATGAATATGTAGCCAATCTAATTCTAAAAAGCCTCGTAGTAGAAAATGTCAAATAAGGTGGTATGTTCTGCTGGTACATATACGTAAGAAATTACTGTAAATCTGAGTTAATTATATTCACCTTTCATTCACCTAGTGAGAGGTAGATCAGAAATTGCAAATAAAAAGTTTCTGCTATATGCTTAACATATAATTACATAAGAAAAACTTTAAAAGTCAGGAATAAGATATATCAGGTAAATACTGATCAACAAAAACAATAATGTTAGATATATAGTTGGACTGTTTGTTTGGGGTTTAGAAAAATATGGGGAAAATCATAGCTAGAAGGAGAGAATTTGGTGGTCACTGCTATGCTGCATTGACTGCTCTGGAGTAACATAACTAAAAGCTGAGCATGATTAATTAGCAGTTGAAAACCCAGAGCTAACACTGGAGGGCATCCTTGGTGGAAGAGAAAGAAGCTCTCATCTCTTGCAGCAAGATGGCTGCAAAATTTAAGGACCAAGCTGAAGGCTTACTTGTGAGGGTAGTCAAGCTTGGAAGGTTAAACTTCTAACCTAAAAGAAGTTCTGCTATTTCATTGTCAAGGCTCCAGTTGGGACATATGATATAGGGGTTTCTAGGTTGATGCAAATCTTGAATTCCCAGACACATCTAAACACAACGACCCTTCAGTAGTGGCCCTTCCCTGTGAAGAACTAGCACTCCCCTTGCTTAAAGATGCAGAGGCAACATATGTCACCTGCATCCTACCCCCAGGTTCTGTCCCCATCCCCTCCCCCCACCCCAGGTCAGTAGGTCAATAGCCAGCATTAAGTCAAAACATAACCCAGCCATAGGAGGTTATTGTATACCTGAGCCTATTAGGGAGGGGAAAGAAACTTCAGAATCTATTAGTATTATCAGCAGGAACTAGAAAGGTGCACTTGGGACTGTATTCTGAAGCTGTTAGACCGAGAAAAGGGAACATAAGTTTGGATGAAAGATTTTGTCAATATGGTAGTGCATTATAGGAATACAGGCATTAACACCCTGGCCGGGACCTGTGGAGAAGCTGTGAACAAGCAGGTATGCTTGCTCCTGGAAACAGGGAGAAAGTGATGCTCTGCATTAAGTGAAGAATAAAAGCCAGAATGGTCATGACAGGAGGTGGAAAGAAGAATGTAACAGGCTCAGAAAATTGGACAAGTTAGAGTGGATATGCAATAAAAGACCAGAAAACCCATTAGATGGCTATATCTTGTAAGAGGGCCAAGATGATACATTATTTACCAGAACAATAAGGAATGAACTGGTGGGAAAAGTGCCAGCATCAGTAGGCGGTTCGGTAGTGCTTCTCTTCTGTAAGTCAGGGCTGATGGTGGGAGAAACCATTACAGAAGTAGGCTGCATTCATACATAGTAATAGAGATCCTAGTATACTTTACTACAACAATACAGGCCCAGTGGCAGTATTTTATACTCAGAAGCCAGGTGGGCACAATTATAATAAGTGTTATGGTTGGAAGATCAGCTAGGGACCTGACTCTAAGAAAGCTATGGAGATGGTTAAAACTATGTGGCATCCCTAGGGACAAAATATATGGGCACTGATGTGAGTACTAGTCTAGCTATAAAATGAAAAGAAAATTGAGGATGTTGATCATAAGGCTAAGGGCAATTATTCTAATAAAAATGATAATTCTCTGTCCAATATCCAGTTTTCAGACCCAGACCTCATTGACTAACAAGGACACCACTTCAGAGGAAGGCCCCTGAAACATCATGGCAAATATACATGGCAATGTTTTTTTCAAACCATTTGTTAGGTAACTAGGATTGTTGGATACAGAGTGCAAGTTGATACTGATGCCAAAATGTCATCACTGTTCCTCTGTTAGAGTGGGATATGTGATATCCGAGGTAAGCTCACAGTGGGTACATACATGATATCTGTGAACCCAGTCAGTGGTCATTTCCCCACACCACAATTTACAATTGTAATACATATATTTGGGGGTTGGTACAACCCTTCCATAGGGTTCTTGGTCTGAGGAAAAAGAACTTTCTAGTGGGAAAGGCAAAATGAAAACCTATTGAATTTACTCATCCTTCACCCCCGTTTCAGGAGAGTAAATAAAAAGAAATCAAATGAATGGCTGAAAGTAGTGTCACTTTTAAAAACCATTAATGGGTTGAAGAATGAAGATTCTCATTCACCATTCAATTCAGCAATCTAGACAGTGAAAATGTAAAACATATCCTGAAGGATTAGAATGGATTACTACAAACACAGCCAGGCATTAGCCCTAATGGCAGATGTGATGTTTTTGCTAGAGTATGATAAATGACATTAGATGTAGGGTCTACAGTTATGGATTTAGCAAACGAATTCTTTTCCATCCTTAGAAAAAGAGGGGGAAAAAGAGTTTAATTTAATTAAAAAGGGTAATAGGTACAATACAGGTTTTCCCTAGGGCTGTGTGTGGCCAGCAGTCAGGGCCATTGTGGCTATTCCCATGCAGGTTCTCACTGGATTTGGACAGATGGTAAAGAAACAGCGGAGCCAAAAAATAGTGGGTCATTCCTTTATTAAAGTCTTGTATTGGCCGATGAGCATCACACAGAGAAAACACTTCCTTTTCACTCTGGGCTCCCAAAGCTACTAACACATTCTCCAGTTCCACAACCAGGAGAATCTTCTTAGGTTTCTTCTAGAACCAAAGGCCTCACCAGTCTCAGTGGAGCTTGCAAAAGCCCCTCAGCTCTGATTCCCCATCTGCACACCTTTTTTTTCTCTGCACAAGCTGACTTCTTCCTCAGCACTCTGTATTCTCTCCTCTCTCATTCTGCAAACATGGCTTCTTCCTCCCTCCTCTCCTTCTTCTCTCTCTTTTCGAAACTTTCTGGTGCAATACCTCTGCTCCAGCAAATGTTAGCAAAACAATGGCTTCTTCCAAGCAGGAAGGTAATTTGCAATTACACAGATCACAGATAACCTGGCGCTTCCCCTCCCCCAATGTAAACTATAAGCAAGAGAACATAAAAATCACATTTTACAAACTTATTTGACCAACAGGCTAATTTTTAACACTTTGGCCCTCTGTCAAAATAGAATCTGAAGAGATATAGACTATGTGAACATATATATAGAATATACCATTTGTTTATGATAACATCAGAATAATGGAACCACATGAGCAAAATTAGATGCTGGTTGAAGGCTCTGTTAAGAAGCGCATGCTCCAGAGAGTTAGAGATGAACCCTCTGAAGATTCAGGACCTGCCACATCAGTAAAATTTTAGGTGTCTGATGTTTATTGCGTGATGAGAATCACCCTTCTTATCCCAAGAAAGAACAAATTATTGAAACTTATATTTCCAATCTTAACGAAAGAAGCAAAATGCCTGGTATGCTTCTTTGGGCTCTAGACTATATTCCATACCTGAGAAACGTATCTAAAATACCAGGCTGGGCCATCCACCAGATGGTATGAAAGGCTGTCAGCTTTGAATGGGTTCTAGTTTGGGCTGGTGCCGGGCCACTTAGTACAGCTCAAGCCAAGAAACCAACAGGTAATAAAATGAATCACCATCTTTGCAGGAGGAGATAAGAATGCTGGTACCTAATGAGAGAAGGATGAATCTACTTAGTGATCAGATGATAATTTTGGAAATTTTTAGTACTCCTATATCAAATTTTGACAGTAAATGGACAAGCGCAATAACTCTGGTCTGAAAATGTCTTGGTAACTGGGAAGAAATTCAACCTTACAGGAATGAAGATCTGGTTCACTTCACCAGGTACATCTCTAAGACCACAAAGGTGCTAGCTGAAGATGAGAAGAATTAATTAATAAACAGTGCAGAAGAAGATAATGAGGATAAGATGTGGCCCTGAGACAAGCTCCAAAGGTGTGGTCTATAGTTTATCACACTCATGTTTTTCCAAGTTTTCTCCAGGAATAGCTGCTCCCAGAATCTACATAAAAAAGTGTGTCTGAGCAGCGCAAGAGGTGGACTGTCCAAAATACTATAATGTTCTGCCCAGATCTCTCTTCAGTAATGAAGGATTTAACTACCCAAACTTCTAGGAGTGCTATTGCGAGATAGCCCTTAACTATAAGCCTCTATTTGGGAAATGCATCTACTGAAATACCTGCCTCCCCAAATTTGGGCACTTCTTTCAGGGTAGCATGAATCCAATCTGATTGGATGAAAGGAATGCACTTCTGGCTCCCTTGCCTTAACTGAGATAACCCTGAAGGACAATCCACCTCCAGAACTCCCTGTGGGGTCATCTTAGATCTTTATTGAGACTACATTACAGCTCAATATCTCCTTCTGCCCAATTCCATTTTATTCCTTGCCCTTCTACAAGTTTTTTTTTTTTCATAGAAAGAGAGAGAGTCACAGACAGGGACAGACAGACAGGAATGGAGAGAGATGCGAAGCATCAATCATCAATTTTTTGTTGCGACACCTTAGTTGTTCATTGATTGCTTTCTCACATGTGCCTTGACCGCGGTCCTTCAGCAGACTGAGTAGCCCCTTGCTTGAGCCATCGACCTTGGACTCAAGCTGGTGAGCCTTGCTCAAACCAGATGGGCCCACGCTCAAGCTGGTGACCTCGTGGTTTCGAACCTGGGCCCCTTTGCATCCCAGTCCAATGCTCTATCCACTGTGCCACTGCCTGGTCAGGCCCCTTCTACAGGTTTTGATTCCAAGAGTTTTTCCTAAAAAAGCATCTTGCATGTTAATTGTTATCTGCGTATCTGATTACCAGAGAACCCAAGCTGTACTGACTTAATATACCAATAATATAATTGAAACTTTAACTATCATTAATTTATATATATTTACAAAATAAATGCTGATGGAATTACAAGAAGGAATCTAGAAATATTTATTACTGTGTAAAGATTTTAATGCTTATTCAAGAAACTGATAGATCAAGAGGTCAATAAAAAAGATTCAAACAGTTGTTCTTTCTGACATAATATATGTGATAAAACATACAAAACAATATAACATAATATAGCATTGCTCTCTTATATCCAAGAAGTAGGGAGGACATAAAATTTTAAAGCATGCATGCATTATTTTAGGAAGTCGATCATACATGAGTTTACAAAAGGTCAGAAAACGTCTAAATAATTGATATCATACAAGACATTTTATCTAACTACAGCACAATAAAATGGACACAACTGGACTCTCCCAAACATTTGTTAAAAAAATAATTATCAATGGTAAAACTAATTGCATCAGTGATTTAAAAAAAATTCTCCCTACAAAAGACGTTAAGTGCACACATTTTTTGGATATATTTTACCAAAAATTATAACACATAATCCCTATTTTGTACAATCTGTTTTAGTGAATGGACAAAGGGAGCAAACTACCTATCATGTGATACCAAAATTAGGTACAGAGAGTATAAGAAATGATATTTATTATCCAATCTCACTATGGCATAGATGAACAAATCATGATGACATACTAGAAAATCCAGAATTGTACTTAAGAGTACATCATGATGACACAGTTTATACCAAGATTTCGAAATAAATAAATTAGATTAAAATAGATAAAAAATAAAATCTATATAATTTAATACATTATCAAGAAATAGAAAACATGTAAATATCTCAAAAGATGTAGAAAATATTCTATAAAAGTTAATACCTATCTGTAAAGTAAGGAGAAAACCCAGTACACTGACAAGAGAAAGAAACTTGCCTAACCTGCCAAAGAGCATCATCCCAAACCCACAGCTCTGCCGTCCTTAAAGGTCAGAGAGGAGAAGCAGTCACGTTAAACTCAAGACAAGAAACAAGTTACTAAACCCACGTTTTGATAGCCATTATAGAAAGCTCAAACTGATTCAAAAAAGCAGTAAGAAGGATCAAATTATATAATTATTGGAAAGAGGCACACTGTTATTTGCAGATGATATCATTGTTTGCATACAAAATGCAAAAGAATCCACAGACAAACCATTTAGAATAAAAATCTTGTGAAGTCTATTGGAAACAAAATCAACATACAAAAATGATTAGAATGTGAGATTTTATTTACTCGTAATTAGAAAATAGAAAATGCTATTTTAAAAGGATTCCATTTACAATTGCATTCAAATTTACATGGTACCTAAGGGGGAAAAAATCTAACAAATAGTATTTAGTGCTTTTATGGAAATAAATGATAGAATCATACAAGGTCAAAAAATATTTTTTATGCATATACAACCTCTATCATGAACATATACCACTGTGTAAATTCTTCTCCAAATTGACCTACAAATTCAGTATAGTTTCAAGAAAAATATTTTTTCAAGAAATTTGATTAACTTATTTTAAAATTCCTATGTGGAAGTAAATGTTCAGGAATATGCAGGACAGTTATAAGAACTAGAAAATTTTGCTCTCTTGGATATCAAGAATTATTTTAATTATTTAATTATATGTAAATTATTAAAACAGTGTGGTATTTTACAGCACTAAAAATAGATTTATTAGGCAGACTTCAGCTTAGAAATAGACCTTGGCTTATATAAAAATTTGATTTACAATAGAGGTGCCCTCAAAAATCAGAACTTATTGGAATAATTGGCTATCTATATGGAAAGAAAGAAATTTGATAAACTTGATCATTTGATAAATTTGATCTACTGAAGGCCAGCAGTAGAGTATTACCTCTACTGTATAAAGAAAAATTCCAGGTAAATTAAAGACCTAAATTTGTTAAAAATTATTTTAAAATAAGATATAAGAGGATAACTTTATGATCCTGTTAAGAAAATATATTTAGATACTTGGGAGAAATGTATAAATTATAGAGAAAATTGATAAATTTACATTAAAATTTAAAAACCTGCACGACAAAAGTTAACAAAGCCAAAAGACAAAGATTTTTGAAACATATATAATAGACAAAGAATCTATCCAGAATATGCAAAGAGTACTTTCCCACCTGTGAGATAACAATATGCCAGGATCTATTCTAACTGGTTAGTATACATTAATTTTCTAAATCAGCATAATCCTATGAGATACTATTATTTCAGTTTTGCAGATGAAGAAATAGAGTCACAGAGAGGTTAAGTAACACACCCGAGTACGCACAACTACTAGTGACAAATTTGGCATTAAAACTCATGCTGACCAGCTCCAACTTGCTGCTGACCACCATGGAGAATTGTGTTACCCCTGAAAAAAAGAAAAAGAATCCAGCTGAACCACATGCAAAAGATATAAACAGATTATCCATGGAAAAAAGAACCTGAGTTGACAACAAAAATATAAAAATGCAATTTAAAGCCTGAATTTTGCTTCTCTCATATATCAGATTGACCAAAATTTTAAAAGTCTGATAATACCAAATGGTGACCATATGTGACAAAACAGAAATTTACTTATCCTGCAGGAGGCAGTGTCAAGAGGTACACAGACTTTGGAGGCAAGTTGGCAATGCCTAGTAGAATTGATACTGTAGGTACCCGATGACCGAGCAATTTCTCTTCTAGAGAGAGTCACCCACAAACAAAAGGTGTGTCACCAAGTTCAACGCGTTTTTATTTTTTATTTTATTCATTTTAGAGAGGAGACACAGAGTGAGAGAGAGAGAGGAAGAGAGAAAGGGGGGAGGAGCTGGAAACGTCAACTCCCATATGTGCCTTGACCAGACCAGTGCAGGGTTTTGAACTGGCGACCTCAGTGTTCCCAGGTCAACGCTTTATCCACTGCACCACCACAGGTCAGGCTCATCGCCTTTTTAAAAGTAAACAATTGGAAAGGGTTTAAATTAAGGGAAAAATAAATTGTTGCATATTAATAGGCTATAAAGCCATTTAGCAATTAAAATGAATGAATGAAATGTATATGTATCAACTTAGATGAGTCCTTAAAATCGCTTTATTTAGTAAAAGTACCTGTAGAATATGATACATTTATGTTAGTTTTTAGGACATAAAACAACTATGTATTGTTTATGGTACATCTATATAGTATAGTCAAAAGTGTAAATACATGAAGGGCAGAGTTCGAACTAACATCACAAAAATGAGTCTTTCTGGGGGTAAACAGGACCGCAAAGGCATATTAAGAAGATTCAGTCATGCCTTTAATGTCTTATTATAAAAAACCATATATGATGCCCATAGAAAATTGATTAATTCTCTTTAGTGTTTGGACTTTAGATTTATTACTCTTTGTGCCTTTTAATTTATTTTTAACATTAACACAGGGATAAAAAGAACAAAAAATTTGATTTTATAACATTGTCCTTGTCTCAAAAAACTTACCGCTATTCATATTGGTGCAGAGCTCTGTAAGCAAGTAGTCCCCTTTTAAGTAATTAAGATAACCAGGAAGAGTACTTCCTGTCACCAAACTTGTATTCTGTCCTCCTGGGTTCTGCATTTGCCTACAGTTGGGAGAGAAACTGTACCTGAAGCAAGACTCTGTGATCATTTAAACCCTTCCCAGAACAAATGAGGAAACAGATCTACAATGGGAGACCTGGAATGAGATCGGTGTATACTGGTGATATATACCTCTAAAAACAGATTGAAGGTACAGACTGAAGGTCAGCAGAAGAAATTAGGTCCACAGAAAGGTTTTGTTTGGCCCGTATCTTATTCAACAGTTAAAAAATAAATAAATGTGAACATTATTATAAACTGGGTGTATTGTTTGCATTTATGATCCTCACTATGGAATCTTTAACTTGGAGAGGGTTGCCCATGTGCAAACAACCCTAAGGCAGTCATTCCCTCACCAGCACCTCTGACAACAGGGATGTGCCTGCGCTGGAACAATGCAGCTGTAGGACGCTTACCAACTCTCAACATAGCCTGGCTCATTTTGGACAGTTCTGACTGTTAGAAAGTTCTGCCTTTTATGGAGTCCAAATATGCTCGTGGACGACATTCCACTCATTATTCTTAGCCCAGTCCTTTAAAAGAAAAAAAAAATCTTACTGCTGTTCTGTGAATATTTGAAGGCAGCTATCACTCTTAAGTGAGTGACCAGATTTTAAAATTGGTAAAGCGGGACACCATTGACCAAGGGGGTTTGGGGGAGGGTTCTTGATTAAAAGTTTGGTGTATATGAAGAAAAAATTTTCAGAGAATGAAAAAATAGTATTGTAATATATTTTTTTTAATTTCAACATAAGTACAATTTACAAATATAATACATTAAAAAATTATGTATAGTATTATTTTATTTTTTGGCACATTTCTCATTTGAGTGAATTATTTTTAGTAGATTGCTGTTGTTGTTTAAAAAGTCATGAAATTTTTCACAAGAATTTGTTAAATTATATTTCACACATAAATGGCTTTCAAAGTCTCAACACTTAATTGTGATTTTTGTGATGTTCACACTTTATTTACCGTAGAAAAAATGCATTCAGTCACAGCATTAGTTCCTGGTAAAGACAGCATGTATTCCACAATTTTTAGTGCATTATTGTATAGAACATGGTTTGTTTCAAAATGATGAAATATTTCTAACCATTTGTTCTCTATTGTGATTTTTGCTGATGGTCAAGATTTAACCTTTCTCTTATCAATCTATTCTTTTAATAATAATACCTCATTAAAATTAAAAAGATTATTTTTGGAAATATTACTATATGGGAAATTTTGAGTGAGTCAGAAGGATCTGGTTACATGGTCTCAAATGATGCCGGAGCTGCATGAGTGCTCCTCGCGTCCAGCCGCGCCCCAGGCTGGAGACCGAGCGGCTTTTGCCTCCCAGAGCCCGGAGGAGCCGCACGCTGGCGTCCAGGACACGGGCCTATGGGTAGTTAGGGGACTTGACAGCCGCTGCCCGAAGTTCTTTGCTCTTGTGGCAGTGGGGAGCTTCCAGGTGGAGGCGTGGTCTCCCCGTGGAAAACCGTATATTCCCTTCCCATTCTCCCACCATTCCCTAGCTTTTTGTGCATTCTTTCCAAAAATCAGGACTTTTTAAAAATGCTGCGGGATGTGGGACAAATTGTTAAAAGCTGGGACTGTCCCGCCCAAAGCGGGACATCTGGTCACCTTACTCTTAAGCTATATTGTTTCTTCTTCAAGATAAACACTGACAGTTCTTCCAGCTCTTGTAGAACTGCTTGGTTTTTCTGCACATTGCTGACTTGGTTGGCCTCTGCAGCTGCCGCCCAGAATGTGTTCCAGCTCCTCACTACTGGAAGGATAACGTGTTCTTGAGATCACTGTCAACATGCCTCACCTGCTGCTTACACCACCTAACTGTTTATAACTGGAAGAGCATCGTGGCTTCACTCCCATGGACTTCAGCAGCCTTTCCCTACTTTCCTTATCCTTTCTGTCCTTTGCCTTCACCCTTTGCCATAGTCACAGATGGTTTTTACTCCAACAGCAACAAAATATTTGGAGTTTCCTAAACAAACTGTCATCTCGTACCCTGTTTCCTAAACATGTAATGTTTCATTAATTCCTCTCACGGGAAATCTTATATAGTCTTCAAAACCAGTTTTAATGTCACCATCTTTGTGAAGCTTTTCTGTGTCACTCCCTCCTGCATGCTGCCTGTCCACTTTTACACATTTCTATTCTTGCACCTCTCTCACTGGATTATAATTATTCATTTGCATTTTTATCTCCCTCTTTCATACTATCGTCTCTTGGAGGAATGGGGCCCCACTCTTTTTTGTAATTGCAACACTCAGTACAGGGACTTAGCACATAATAGGTGCTCAGTAAATACTTATGTTGAGTGCAACTCTGAAGCCACTGGATAGAATGTATAGTTATAGTTTGTCTGAGGGACAGCTTTAATTTTATTGTTTTATTTTTTATTTTCTTAAGGTTAAAACTGAGTTGCTTGAGAACAGGAACCATATTTTATTTTATTTTGGCCTTTCCAGTTCCAAGCACGACTCTCATCAATCAGGTAATTGTTTAAATGAATAAAGATGATTCAGAGGTTTGTGTACTGTGAGCATTTGCTAAAATACAGACTTTCTTTTGGCTTTTTATTGTAGAGAAAAAAAAATGTATAAATACATAAAGATTAAATCTGTGTTCATACATATATGCACACAGATATCTGTATCCAGCTACCACCATATATAGATATAAATAAAACAGTGTTTTCTTTGCACATCCAGACATATATACATCTTCTGAATTGCAAAGTGCACTCCAGATTATTTGAAGTCCTGTACAATATGTCTTGCCTCCCAGGCAAAGTTTCTTGTTAATTTCCTTTGCCTCCATGAATATATGATTTATTTAACAAAACTTCCATGCAGCAAATTAAAGAACATTTGTTCTACCTAGAGGGATAGTTCTCCAACATCACAGGATTGACAAGCCCAGTTACAAAAATCTATGGAGGAACCGTGTCCCAACTCAGAATCCCAAGTACAATGATGTCTTTTGCCTTATTCCCACTAGATACACCCAGGTGTCTAATTAGCCCCACGGAGGATAAGAAAAAAATAAAAACATAAAACTGTAGTCCTAACATGCTCGTGGTTGTTGATTCTTTTCCTTCTTTGTCCTGTCCCCCATCACTTCACAGGGATGTATGCAGACAATAATGTAATTAACTGAATCTTTTCTTTTTCTCTTTATCTCTTTCTCTATTTCTTTTGAAAAAAAAACAACCTATAGTTTTGATGTTTAATCAGAGAATAACAAACACTTAGCCATCTGTTTCAAAATTTTTTACTTAGGAAAAGACCTTGAGCTGTTTTCTAAGCTGAACCTCTGGGAAGCTATCCAAGAGATACCAGAAATGGCCCATACCTGATCTTCTCTCTGTTTTGCATTCCCGGCCCAAATTAAAGAATCCACAAAGTAGGCTGCAAAATAAGAAATCTATAAATTATTACATATCAACAGTTAACATTTCACCCAGCTTACAAATCCATATCATTCTAAAGCAAGCCCCATTTTTAACCAGCAGCAGGTAAATTTGTTTAATACATTTTGGTAATATTTTAGCTTTTATTTCCATTTTTTTTCTGGGGTTCCGCATCTTAGAAGATGTTCTTATTTGGAAGGTTCACTCTTGGCACATATCACAACTAAATACATAATTGAATATACTTTTAAGTTAACTATGTGCATTCATTCATACAAGCAACACATATAAAACTTACTTTGAAACTATAAACAGGGACGGTACAGTTCCTATATTTAGTACTATTCTAGTTAACGTTTGCTTCATAATGAGCCCCTCCAAAGCATTGTGCTTTCTTCTATGTTGCTCACAGATTTTTTGGACCAGGAATTGAGAAGGCATGGTGAAGATGCCTTGACTCTCTACAACAACGCTTTTGGTCTCAGCTGACAAAGCTCAAGGCCAGGGGTCGAGGTCAGAGTGACCATATGGCTGGGGGCTGACATCATCTGAAAGTATATTTGGCAGTCACATATCTGACAATGGATTCTGTTGGTTAGCTGGGACCTCAGCTAGGGCTGCTGGCCAGTGCTCACGTGGTCTTTTTATGTGTTTGGCTTTCTCTTGTGGTAGCTGGACTTTTAATATGACCCCAAAGAAGAAACATCCTACCTATAAGCAGAAGCGGTGTCACCTTTTCTAACTTTTCCTTAGAAGTCAGGCGGCTTCACTTCCACTCACTCTGTGGGTTACAAGCAAGCCACAAACCCAGATGGATTCTGGGGTTTGCAGGTAGATTTAAATTCTTGATGGGAGATGTATTGAGGTCACATTGTACAAGAATATGTATGATGGGAGATCTTTTTGTGGCCATTTTAGAAAATGCAACCTGCCACAGGTAGCTTACAGTACTAGTTCAGTAAGGAAGTTAGACCTGTAAACAAGTCAATGCAGAAGGGTTATAGCTTTGAGATAGAAGATCATGTTGAGTGTAGTGGGACACCTGATCAATCATAACTGGAGAAAATGAAGTCAGGAAAAGTTTTAAAAAGGTTAGTTTGAAGGTGACTGGGTTAGACACGGAGTGGTACACATTTTGGTGGAAGTTGTTGGATTTGGGGTTTTTGAGACATAATTTATGTAAAATACCCTTTTACTGACAGCACATTTTAACAATACATTTAAAGCATGTCTTAAGTTAAGAAAAATAAGCAAAAAACTACTCTCTAGTGCTTTTCAAAACCCATTTGCTAGTTGGAGAAGGAGCTGGAGATCGTGTCCTGGCACCTGCGAAGTGGAGACTTCTCTGAGGCCACAACAAGCAGAAGGGAAGATGAGAAATTACGATGTGCCAGGCCACACAACCATGACAATGCCTGACCCAGATATACGCTCTAGAAGCTGTGAAGGGCTGGCAGGAGAACCCTCCCAGCCAGGACTTACACTATTCTAAGGTATATGTTTATTCCCACTGAACAGATGTTAGCCCAGGGGTCATCCAAGCCCAGTTGCCATAAGGTTGGTGTGTTGTCTGCTTTGCCAGGACCAGGGACTTCCTGAAGCTATGGATTTCTGGTGGCTTCAAGTTTGGTTCCAAAGAATTCAACCATCCTATGACTTTATTTAAGGGCGAGGTTAATTCTTACAGCTTTGGGGTAGCACAAAGGCAATAAGAGAGGGGCCAGTGTTCCTTTCAAGCCTTCATCTTGCATAATAGGAAGAAAATATTGTTTTTTTATAGCCCATCTGCATTTAAAGTAGCCTAGGAAAATTTCATCTCAAGACCTGCAACTCCCTGACCAAACTCTCGGTTGGCATGACTGTGATCCTGACCTTTAAAGGTAAGAGTTTAAGGAAAACAAGGAACAGAGGCAGAAGTCCCTGATGTCCCATCTTCCCCCATTATCCTCGTGACCACTAAGTTTATTGTACTGATAAAGTTCATCTTAGGGACAGCTTGAGTTTTCTCCACTTTCCAATTAAAATCGAGTTGCTTGGGAATAAGAATGATGTTTTATTTTATTTTGGCTCTCCTAGCACCAAAGCACAACTCCCACCAGACAATCCAGTGATTGTTTAAATGAAGAAAGATGATTCAGAGGTTTGTGGACTGAGCACAGTCCTTGAAATAGACAGGAGAGAGGCAGGGCATGTGGACGTGCATGTCCCCCACAGCAGAACGGGAAAAAACGTCTCCACTTTTATTTACTTTGTTATTAAAGGAGCATCACAGTGCGGTGTGCGGTCTGTGCTGAGCCAGAGCTTCTAATTCAGTGGAAATGAAATTCCAGCCCAGTGTGTGTTTAACTTCGCCAGCACACTAAAGTCATCCCTCTGCGTCTCTGGTGCATCCCTCCCTTTGTAGTGAAGAGATAGACTGGGGCCGCGGTGCAGTCTGGCAGTGGGAAACGGCACCGGCAATTTCTGAGTGATGACCAAAGAAATGAATAAGGGGCTTGGCTGGAGTGGAGACACAAGACAGACCATGTTATTATCGTCACGGCTGGGTTCGCGATTTTCCATGCGGTGCTTATCTATGTGTATTCCTTTTTGTTCTCACACATAGAGGAACACTTGTCGGGCCTGGCCTCCCCAACTTGTCACTCCGAATCAAACCTGGAGCAACACAGGTTTTCAATTTCCCCACTTGTGAGTAACAATGGAAAGCTGGCAGAGGTTGCCATGTGGGGAGAAAGTGAATAGTGGTGCAGACTGCCACTAAAGGAGGAGATGCCATCCTTGAGGGCATCCTTGAGGGCAGCGGGGTGGAAGGGCTCTGCGAGGCGTATCCAGCTACTCCTTCTGCACGGAAGCTGCTCCGTTTGCTTCTGAGCCTGTGCCCACGTTATTTGCTCCCTCAATCCACTCAGTTATACCTATCTCCTTCCACCCATCTTCTTAATCTTTCTAAGTCCAACCTGTCTTTCAAGCTTCCAATTTGCTATTACGTCTCCCTTTTCAATATTTGATTTGGCCGCTGCATCGCTGTGTGCCCTTAGCCCGTAGTCCCTGAATTTATTTCCAATAAAGCATTCTCATGTTGTATCACATTTTTTTTTTCAAAAAATTTATTTGACTCTGCACCTAGACTGAAAGGAGCTTCAGAACAAAAAACCTGTTCTTTTTCTGCTTTCCATTTCTATGTACCTTATACAGTGCCTATCACATTGTAGGAGCTCAAATACAATTATGTTTTAGGAAAGAGATATAAGCCAGGAGTCACAGGGAAATAGGTGGTTTAAACTCAGAATAAAATCCAGATTGATAGGTTAAAGAATGAAAAACAAAATGAGGTTTTATACCAGCCAGATTTTTAAAAAATACAGTGTCAGTAATGATGAGATCTTGGTGAAATTGTCACACACATTCAATGCTACATTAGTAGGATATTTTTGAGAGTTATACCTCAATTTGAATTAAAAAAAAATTCTCCAAGATATATATACCAAATTGACTCTGTAATCCTGCTTCTGGGAATATAACCTAAGTAAATAATTTTAAAGAATGAAAATGTTATATATATAAAGAGAATCCATTATAGCATTATTTACAATAGTGAAAAATGGAAAAGAATTGGAATAGTATAGAAGTGTTTAATGACAATATCACGCACTGTAATACTATATTATGCAGCTATTAAAGTGATAAGTGTGAGGCTTATTTTTTAACATAGAAAATATTTATTATATAATTTTAGGTTAAACAAAATATTGTACCTGTATGATAGTTTAAATTACATAAAATTATGTTTTTGAATAGACAAATTCTGAATATAAATAAAAGAAAATAACTATTTTTGCTTGAGTGGTTGGATTTTGTGTGTTTTTAAGTTTTCTTTTGTGTAAAGCTTCTCCAGTATTATAATGCCCCATGCATGACTTTAAGATCTCATGAAATAAGGTGTTTAACACACTCAGCCTAGCAGCTGCCACATAAGACCCCCTTCAACAAGCATTTATCAAGTACTTACTGTGGTCCAGGCTTACCTAGAAGTGAATCGCATTGATATTGGGCCAACTGATCCAACTGACAACCTCACAGCCAACAGCTTTGAATTCATGACAAAGTTGGAATCTCTCTCTATTCATGGCTGAATGGCAGCCAAAAGGCAAGTGAATAGAATCCTGACCCCTCTAGGGACTACTGTGTAGCAGTGGGTGATGGCCATATGATATACCAGGAAACAGATTCAGATGCTCTATCCCCTAATCTAGTGAGCAATTTGCACCTTGTAAACGAGGAAATAACAGCACTTGCAGAGGTGAAATGGACAATTAACACAATACAGACAATTAAACCCCTGCCTCATTGACCTAGTCCCATTCTGAATCTCTGCTCTTTTTAGCAGTGACTCTAGTTCTGGTCAGAAGTACTTCATCCACACAGAAATGCACAAGAAAATAAAACACCTTTCTTTCCAATATCCTTCCTGCTGTGTAGATAATAAAGGTTTTTTGTTAAACTTACGAGTAATATAGGTCAAGGAACTCTAGTTGTGATCTTGCACACTCCCTTCCTTGTGTGATTAGGGGCAAATAGATGAAGTTCTCCAAGTCTCTGGATTGCCATGTTTTTAAACTCTTAATTATTCTACCAGATTGCTATCCATAGATAATTCTACAAAGAAGAAAGGAGGAAAATTCCTATGCCTGCAGGATCCTGGTGAGTTTGGAGGAAGCAATCTGCTACTGAATCTGACCCAGCATGCCTGGGGGTGCAGGTGGCATGGATTTAGGACTCAGACCCATCTATGCACAATAAACACATTTACATTGTAAATAATATTGGGTGTTTGGCTATCACTTCAAACTCAGCACTGTTATTTTCCAGGTCCAGGAAAAATATCAATTTCTTCTTCAACTTCATGTCTATTGAGGACACTTAAATCCCTGGAGCCATTATCAACTCGTTTTACTTGAGAGCCCCCTTCTTACAGCATGGCGCCACTTTTTTGACATATGTATGTGGTCTTCTTTCCACTCCCACAGTGTTCACCCTACACAAGGCTTCATCTGCCTTTCCAAGATTTTTGCAATTGACCCTACTGTTCACAGCAACAGTGTCTTCCTTAGTGCCAGTTCTGCCTTGATTGTCTTCTGCTGTAAAAACCCAGGCCACTCCCTCTTTCTTCCTACATCAAGTCTAATCTCCTCTCCCTGGTCTTTAAGGATTTCTGCAACTCCTCCACTGCAGCCTTTTCCAAGCTGATCCCTGTTGCTGCTCTGGCCACCTAGGAACCCCTTCTCTTTCTTAGAGTGTTTCTTCTCCTGCCTGACAGGACCCCTTCACCGTGCCCCAGAACCACCTCTCAGACTCGAACAAGTTCTCTGCCATTTCTTCCTGTTCACGCTGCTACTTCTGGGCATTTAGCCTGTGCTCCTCTCCTCTCTTAGGGATATCACCCTCTTGTAAAGAATGAAAAGAATCAAACAACATTTTTAGAGATGTGCTCTCTGATCCATAACTTCTTCATCCTTTCTGTGATTATTTCTTAGTTATGATTTCTGGAAATGTTGTGCACAAACCTTTCTCCTTTGGTTGTACTGATAGAGCCATAAAATCAACTCTCATGACAACTTGAAAAAATTAATCTTCTTTATTTTATCTATAACACCTGCAGTGTTCCTCTCAAGCCTCTTCTTGCAGAAGAGGAAGAAAAGACTATTTGATTCAGTTCATCTAAATTAAAAGTGGCCTCGGAAAGCCAAATTCCAATACCTGCAGCTCCCTGACCACACTCACTACCCTGCTGGCCTGGCTGAGATCCTGATCTTTATAGGACGGGCTTAAGGGTGACAGGGAATAGGGGCAGAGGTTCCTGGTATCCCCTCTGCACATTGTTCTCATGATCTGATATGTCTGTATATTCCAAATCCAAATTCACAGAGTGAAAATGTGAGAGACACACACGGTCACCCTACTTCCTCCTTCTGTCCCCTTACCCGTGTTCAGAGTCCTGATGGGGTTGACTTTGTTTCCTTCTTTGGACATCAGACCTTTCATGGATGTCCAGCAACTGTTTTTCTCTATACTTCCCATCCTCTAGCCCCAAATTACAACCCAAAACTTCATTGATTTTCTACCTCCCCGGCACTTAAAGCAGGCCCATGACCTGGGCTCCTGAGCAGACACACGACCCAGACAAGACCTCGATTTGGAAGAAAGAGTGTGGAGAAGGAGATGCTCTCTTTCACGTGTTTCCTGATGAGTGTGGTAGAACACGGCAGATGGATAATGAGCTTATCGAGGTTTTGAGTGCACATGCTCAGGGCCTCTGCTCTACGGTGGTGGACCACCACCACTCTTATGCACATTCTGGTGGCATAGTCTGAAAATTGTGCCTGAAGATGCTGCTTCTGAGCCTGGTTCCTTGGCTTTTCTGGAAATTCCATGACCTCTCTAATATCTTTAATAATTGTGCTTTCAATAGCCAGAGTGCATTCATTTTAATGTACTAATTCACCCATTCATCCTCACACACACTGACCTTCTTTGCCCTAACACACGTAAGTTCAATTTGGGGGCTTATTTTGATACATGCTAACTGACAGCTTATCAATACCTGGTTTCCAGCTTTGTCTTGCTCATGGAGTCAGGTTCCCTCCTTTACTGCCATTGTCTCAGAACAGTCTGGGAGGTGGAAGGTTGCAGGTGGAAAGTACTTTGAGAATAATATTAAAATATATCACTTTAATATTTATAAATATATGAACCCATTAATTATGCTTTCTGGGGAGGCCATGCTAATCTTCTCTTCTTTAAAGATTCTCTGGGAGTTGCCTGAAGAACTTATTGGCATAAAGCATGTTCTGGAGCCTCCAGGGCCATTTGCCTCTCTGAGAAATGCTAGACTGGGAAAAAGTCTTCCTCCTTTGGGACCCTTCTTCATATCCACCCCTGCACCTGCTCTTCTGCATGCCTGTACTTTTGCATCTGTTGGTTCCCCTACTGGAATATTCCAGCCATGGCCCTGATGATGCTCTCCCAGCCACCTGTTTTTCACAGTGATGGAACAGTGCTACATCCTTTGAAGCTTCTCTTGGTGACTAATTTCTATCGACTTCCCTCCACTCTACACTTGTTCAACATTTAGAGTAGATGTTGTGCAGTTTAGCATTTAATCACTGTGATATGCCTCACACCCCAGGAGAAAAACCTTATGAGAAAATATTCTAAAAAGTGCAGTTTTTCTAGTTTTTCCCAACCTAGAATTCAGAGTCATGATTATATAATTAGAATTGAATCAGTCAATTGTCATACATTATAATAAAAATAACACAAGAAGGTTGTTTCTTCATCTCAGAACTCCAGACTCACATATTTCTACTTGGATGTCTAATCTATATCTTAAAGGAGTATATCCAAATCGCTGCTTCCCCCCAGAAAATGGTTTCTTGTGTTGTCTTCCTTATCTCAGTAATTGGCAACTTTATCCTTCTAGCAACACTGGCCATGAGCCCGGGGCTCAACATTTCCTCCTCTCTTTCTCATCCTAACCATATTCAATTTACTTGTAAATTCTTTAGGCTCAACCTCCATTTACTTCTAGAATGTAATCACTTCCCACTTTCCCAGCTACCATCATCTCTCTGCAGCATCACTGTAACAGCCTCCCCACTGACCTCCCCAATTCTGCCCTTGCTCTCTGCACCCAACCACAGCATATTCTCAACACAATCCACAGCGTCAAACTTTTAGAATGTATGCCACACCTTGGCACTCCTCTCTTCAACAGCCTTCTGTGGTTTCCCAGGTCACTCACAATAAAAGCCGCAGTTCTTCAATAACTAAAAAGACCTTATCTGACCACACGCATGGTTAGTGTTCTGATGTCGTCTCCTGCTGTTCCTCTGTATGAAGCTCTAGCCATGCTCACCTCTCTGTTGGTCCTCAGATAAAGAAAGCCTGCCACCAACTCAGAGTGTTTGTCTTTGCTCTTCCTTTTGGTTGGAATGCTTTCCCTTCAGATTTCCAAATGAACACGTCCTCCCCTCCCCTCCTTCGGGTTTTTGCTTGATGTTACCATGTGAGACTTCTCAAACCCAAGCAATTTAACCTGGTGACCATCCAGCTTGAACTGGAACTCTGTCTCCCGATTTTCTTCCTAGCACTTACCCTTATTTAACCTTCTTTATACATACAAGCTGACTTACTGTCTGTCTGTCTCTTTTATCAGAGCAGCGAGGGTTATAGTGCTTGGGGAACAACAGGTACTCAGTTAATAGTTCTTAAATGAATGGATAAATACATGAAAGAAAAAATAGGACCAAGTATCATTTGAGAATGGCTGAGAATGTACTGTACCATACTCTAAAATAAACTTATATTGAGTTTTCCACATAGTTAATTTAGACATAAATTTAAAAATATATTACAGCTACAGTATGTAATTTTAATAATAACTCCTAGTTTTTTCTTCCTAAGCAAATTAACTTGAGATTCTTTCACTGTTGTGGCCAAGAGAAGAATTTCAAATTTGGACAGATTGGATGCTCCTTTTTGCTCTGGCTTGGGTATATGGGTTTATTTTATTAAAAAAAAAAATTATTTTTTCTCTTTATGTCCCAATGGTCTTGGTACATCTGAGATGGTGATGGCTGATGCCATCCTTCGGGGCTCTTATTACCAAGTCTTGCTTGTGTTGGCTTACATAGTTGGTTTACATAAATTTTTATGGAGGTTTTATATTCCTCCGGCAAGCTCTGCAAAATGTTTGCTGCTTGCTCTGAGCATTCCCTTCTCTGTCATCTGCGCAGATTTTATCTGTACTCTGTGGTCTCCTACCACAACTTCTGCGTTCTCCATACCTTTACTGGCACTCCAGAGAGAAGGTGACAGTTTTTTTTAAAAAAAATTTTATTTACTCCCTTTAGTGAGAAGAATCATTTGCTTGTTAAATTTCAACCTGGCACCAAAGAGTCTTCTATGCAGCACCATTAAACATTTCCCTGTCTGCCGAAGCTTCAGGCCAGGGTGGGTTAAAGATATTCATACATAGTCTGATGATATCTTGTCACCTAGCTAGATTATAGGTTCCTTAGGAGTTGGGGAAAATATTTGTTTTTTTCTTCTTTTTTTTCTATAGAACATCATCAATTCTTTCTTTCTTTTTTTTGAACATCATCAGTTCTTAATAAATACTTGATTGGCTTGTTCATTTATTTGGTCAGATCTTTGTTTATTCAACAACTATTTGAGGGTCCAGCATGTGCCAGTCACACTTATATAAACCAGGAAAACACATTTTAAAAGCAGACTTGAATCTCTGCTCCAGCATAGTTTCTATTCCAGTGTAGGGAGGCAGACAGGAAGCAAGTCAACAAGAGAAATGGTGTTAAGTGCTGAGTAGAAAATAGGAGTTGCAGGAATAAGGAATACCTGCAAAGAGGGTATTGCTCTTCTAAACAGAACATTTGAAAGCTTGTTGATAACATACGAGGAGAAACTTTAGGAGGTGTGGGTGTAATGAGGACATCGAGAAAAAAGGTGTTTCAGGCAGATGGAGTGAGAAATGTCTGGGTCCTTAAGAGAGAATATGCTTCTTCTTCGTTTTTTTTTTTTTTTTTAATCTATTTTGTTTATTTACCTTAGATATTTTGGGGGGATATGCTTCTTGAGTCCAGAGAACATCCAAGAAGGTATTATAGCCAGAGAGCAGTAGGAAAGGTAAAGATAAGATTAGTTTAGATCAGTGGTTCTTAACCTGGGTTCTATCGAACCCTAGGGGTTCGATGAGTCGGTCTCAGGGGTTCGGAGAAGCCTCTGCCGTGGAGGCCAGAATAAAGTAATACCGTAATTTGTTGTGAGTTCATGCACTTTGTTGGTTTTGTTCTTTGAGCAAGGTGATGTTCATGCACGGCTCATTTTGTGCAACAGTAAAAGAAATATACCTATGTCTTGAATTTGGAAAAAAAATCATATTTTATTTATCACTAAAGAAGGGTTCGGTGAATGCGCATATGAAACTGGTGGGTTCGGTACCTCAAAAAAGGTTAAGAACCACTGGATTAGATCAATGAAGTATTGAAGAACACAAACATCAGGCTATTGAAGTAACTTTGTATGTTACTCTTGGGAAAGTGGAAAGACATTGGAGGTTTTCAACAGAGAAATGGTTTGACTAACATTTTAAAAGACTCACTCTCAGTGTTGTGTTGACAGTAAACTGGGGGGCAGGGGCAGGAAAATTAGTTAATAAGCTATTATCATAATCTCACAAGAGGTGGTATAGCTTGGGTCAGGGTAGAAACTGGGAAGGTGATGAAAAACTGTTGAATTCTGGATATTTGTTGAAAATAGAGCTTATCATATTTGTCAATGGCTCTGGGGTGGGAAATAAAAAAATGAACAGTCAAAGATAACTCCAAGTGTTTGGCCTGAGCTAAAAATGTTTGGCGATTATAGAATTATTTTGCAATTCCAGAAATCATTCAGTAATTGGAGAAAATATAATTATGGAAGAAGGAGATCAGAGAATTGCTGCAGACACATCGTCTAGTAATGAGAGAGGATGGGGTCTAATGCATGAGGAAAAGCTTAGGAAGCACACAGGCAATTCACCCATGAAAACAGAAAGTTAGGACAATTATGCAGTGACAGATGTAGGTAGGTGGTTCTGATTACTTCTGTGATCTTGGTTAAATGAGAAGCAAGGTCATTAGCTGAATATGATAAACAGGGAGGAGATAATGGAAGTTTAAGGAGAGAGAAACAACTATGAAGTGGTTACCAAAAAGGTTGGGGAATAAAAGGATTGTCTGGCAGTCAATACCTTACCTGAGGCTATAAATTTACATTAAAAAACTGTTTTTCTCTGGACACATCTAAATGCTTAGGTGGGAATTTTGCTCATGATTGTGTTGAAGAGAGAAAAATAAGATAAGAGAAAGTCAAGTGTGTCAAGACTGCAGACAAGAAAATGATTGTAATTATTCATCATAAAATTTATTTTCATGAAAAGAAAATAATGACATGAAGGGAGTGAGGGACTTTGAACAAGTTGTGAAAATGGTGGATTTTTAGGTGTAGTTTGACAAGTTTGGGAGAAAGAATTATTGGCGTTGTGGCACTTAGAGGAAAGACAATACATGATGGTAGGACAATAGACTGCTTAAAAATGATATTAAGAAGTAGTACAGTTACTGGCAATGACGAAGTCAAGGAAAAGACCAGGAAATTTGAGTGGCTGAGAAAATGGAAGAGAATAAATCATGGAACAAAGAGGCCAGGGCATTGAAAAGGTCCTCTCCAAGCACATTGAAATCATGAAGAATTATGATAGAATCTATATTGGGAAAGAGTATCAGTAAACCAGGAGCTAAATTCATCAGGAAATGAGGGAGTGGGGTTATCCACCTAAAGATCTATAGATGAAAAGTAGGGGCAGGGGTTGATCTAACTTGATGGCATGATTATCAAAGCTAGAGAGGAGTAAGAGGAATGTAGGCAAAAGGTCTGGAAGTGGTAGAGGACAGAATGACAGCCCATTTGTAAGTAGTGTCCTTAATGGTATGGGGGCCTAGAGTTTTTTATAACTTTCTGAGTTAAATCACTTGATAAGGCTGCAAGGAAACTCGTATTTTAGTCAAGATTCAGTAAAAAGCCTGACCAGGCAGTGGTGCAGTGGATAGAGCATCGAACTGGGATGTGGAAGACCCAGGTTTGAGACCCCGAGCTCGCCAGCTTGAGTGTGGGCCCATCTGGCTTGAGCAAAGAGCTCGTCAGCTTGGACCCAAGGTCACTGGCTCCAGCAAGGGGTTGCTCGGTCTGCTGAAGGCCCGTGGTCAAGGCAGATGTGAGAAAGCAATCAATGAACAACTAAGGTGTTGCGACGGCAACGAAAAACTAATTATTGATGCTTCTCACCTCTCTCTGTTCCTGTCTGTCTGTCCCTATCTATCCCTCTCTCTGACTCTCTCTCTGTCCCTGTAAAAAAAAAAAAAAAAAAAAAAAAAGATTCAGTAAAAAGGTAAAAAGCGAAAGGTTTATAGAAGAAATTGAGTATACAGGGCTTTATGCTGATGATTCCAGGAGCATTTCAGAATCTATTTAGTGCCTCAGAATCTTTACTTAAATTTTGATGGTCATTGTACAGTAGGAATGCTGAGAAGGCAGTTAATAGAGAACTACAAATATCCCAGTGTACTGCTTTATGATTTTGACAGTTCTAGGCCCTTGGCACATAAAGAACAATGTAAACACTGGACCCTCTGTGTACATAAAATTGGAATGGTCTTTGACCTTTTATTTTAGAAGCATGATCAGACTTTTCCCCAGAGCATCAAGGTACTGGGAACCACATGTCTTTCCCCCTGAATAGGGCCTCAAACCAAGGTGGAAAACAATCAACTTTCAATTTTCTGTGCTTGTTTGCTTTCTGCCGAGAATACACAAAAAAGACATTTAAGCAAACTTTGGGGTTAAGTTTTCAAAGGACATCTTTCCATTTCTGCCTGCAAAGGATTTGGGAGCCAATTGCTCCTGGGCCTCAGGAGCCTGTTTTTTATTATTTGAATGTGGGTGTTATCACAGCAAAACAACCTCAAAAATCCAGCTCAAGCCCCTGAACCCACCACCATTTGCTAAATGAAGCAAAACACCATAATAGTCTTAATGATGTGGATTTATCTCTTAACTGTTGTTTTGAGACCACAACAAATCATTAGAATCATTAAGTCTTTATCGCTAAATTGGAGTACAGATCTTTCAGAGTGCATAGCCAATGTGGTTTGTTTCATAACACCCTCCCTTCCCTGATCTCCCTGTCCTGCCCCATGCCTTTGTTACTGTTCTTCTCAGATTTTTATTCATGAAAGAAAAACTGGCTTAATATATTAAAAGTTACACTTTTAAACAGCTTTGTTACCTCCCTTTATGCCCATTGCTCCCTCATACCCTAGAGTCACCCTCCTAAGAAATATAGGCTGCAGACAGCTAAGCTAAGGGCTTTAAATCAGTGCTGACCCTGGGAGCCTGCACAGCCAGGGCTGAATGGGGTAGGGGGACATCTGTGGAGTTGGGGCTCTCCCCACACTCCTGCATAAGCAGGCGCTCTCACCGCTTCCCTTCCATTAGATCTGGCAAAGGTGGAGAATGTGTGGGCAGAAGCCACTCTCGAAAGGAAGACAAAGCAGAGCTCGGACACACTCTCTTCTTAGGTCTGTCACTCTTTACTCCACCCCTCCAGTCCTACCAAAATGGAGGTAAGAAAGCATGTCTTCTGTTTTCCGGTCCAGACAGTGTGGGGCAGGAATGATACAGATTGCATGGGTATTGAGGAAGTCGATGGGACTTCTCAGAGCTATATATATTGCAGAAGTTTATACCCATTCTTCTAGAAGATTCTTATAGAAATGAGATGGTGTACTCAAGGAATTTGGGGACAACCATTTATTCATCCTTATTCTAAGTATAAAGGGATACGTACCAGGCAGTGAAGAGCTGTTTGAATGAACTGGTGCTTGATAAGGATGGTGAATGAAGATGGGTTGGAACAATTGGTTAAACTCAGCTGGATGAAGTTTTCACTCTGACCTTACACTAACTGCTGAACTAAGTTACTCTTAGACAGTCACACCCAGATCAGTGCTGCTTGCAGGAGGTCCAGTTAATGTTGGTTGAATTAGAGACCACATATGTAACAATTTCCTTTGGGGGCCTAGAATTTTCTAAAGTAAACCCACTATATGCAGAAGTTAGTTATTTATCTAGTCACCAATGTGTCCCCTGTATAGCTGAAACCCATAGTCCTGTTACAAAGCTGGCTGACACAACTTTCTTGTAATTTAAGAGTTAGAAAGCAGGAGCCAAAGTTATGTTTGAAATCTAAGGTTGTGATTTACTTTTGTACTTTGTTTATGTCAAAAACCCCACCTGGTTCAATTCAGAATAATTAAGACTCCTCAGCCTCAGCTTGGGGAAGATAGTGATTCAGAAGAGGTGGGAACAAAGAAAAAAACAAAAGCCCACCGAGTGGTGAGGGACTCTCAACCCACTTCCATGTTTGAAAGCTTTGCCTGTTTTTTCTCTGGTGGGTTTTTGAACGAACTAACATGGACATTCAAGCTCTCTTGTGTTTTAATTATATTCTGTAAGTACATGTGTGTATTTATAAAAGTTCATCTGTGTCTAAACAGAAGAACCTGCTCTAATCTCTATCTTTGGTTCTCGAAAATTAGTCTTTTATCAGGCTAATTCAAGGGCCAAAGGAAGGACCGCAGAACATAAAATCAATGGCCTTTCATCAGAGGGTAAGGACAGCAGGAGAGGCAGTGAGATGGGCAGTAGAGTCTGTGGCTGCTCTAAGCTGGGGCTTGTAGGCTAGAAAGGCAGAGGGTAGATGTCAAGGCAGCATTTCCCACACCAGCGTGTTCTGCCATTGACCTCAGAGAGTGTGGGTTCAGCACACACACGTGAGTTCATTTCTCCCGGCCACCTAGGGGCTCTTGCTTAATCTCTGTGGGCAAGTATCCCATCATGTGGCCCTGCTTTCTCACGCCAGACCTCTGATTCCCATGTTCGCACTTTGCTCAGGCCAGTAGCCTGTGAGAAAGGGGACTGAAGGACAGAACAGCTGTATCCGGGGGGTGCAAGCCCGGAGCGGCAACTCTGTGTGGCTGCTCCAAGCCTGCTTCGCCACACACAGTTGCCTTCCAGTCCCTTGCCATTTGCTAAATGAGGCTGAGCAGTCTGTCACCTTCACCTCTGTGCTGTGGCTGAGGGAGTCGTGAGTGGCAGCTGGTGGGCTGTGCTTGCTACCTGGTTGCTATGCCCAGGCTCTCACATAAACTGCAGTGTGCTGCTGTTGGGTGGGGGTGGTTCAGAGCAGGAATCACAGCTGTCCTCTTTCTTGCTCCGTACCCACTTGTGCACCCTTAGTGCAACACTCATCCCTGACCCAGATTGCCATAAAGGAAAATCTCAGTGGAGGGTGAAGGATGTCTGCATAATGCACCTGCAGGGTGGCCCCTGCTCTTCCTCTCACCTGTCAGTGCAGTAATATGACCTGCACTTTACAGCTCAGGAGCTGAGGCTGAGAGAGGCTAAGTGACCTGTGTAAGGTCATAGAGTATGTAAAAGGAAGTTTGGCATTTAAACCCAGAGTCATCCAGCTCTGACTGCAGAAGTTTGTACCACGTGTGGCCTGGTACCTGACCTCTAAGGATAACTGGACAAATAGTCAGGCTAACTCCTTCCCTCACACACACTCATAGGCACACATTCACACACATATACAAAGGCACAGTCACACACATAGTCATAGACATACACATACTCACACATATTCAAAGAAACACACACATATACATTTTTACCCATGCATACATACAAAATACACACACAATCTTACACACAGATATGCTCACACACACTGAGACACTTACAAACACACACACTCACATAGCTGCAGTGCTCACATACCCTGCTTGGCTGTATTTGTTTGCCTTTACTGAGCTAATTATCCAACACCCAGGATCCTGTCCATGTATTTATTGATGCTCTGACTCTTCTCTCCTCAGGAAGTGCAGGGCACCAGGCATGTTGTGATAGTATAGACCCAACCAAATAATTATTTAGCTGGCAACTATGACGTTGGTTATTCCATGTTTTCTGTCTTGTTTGTTTGTTTGTTTTGGGCAACCAAAGCAGGACAGGCTACCAGACCTGGTCCAGATTCCGGAATGTGAGCTGTTACAGCTCGGGTCTCTGCGTCTTTTGAGTCCATTTTGTATTGATGTAATCTGTTTATGTTTAGTGTCACACAGTGCTTGGCATATATAAGAGCTCTTTCAATGCTATGATCAGAAGAATCTTCTCAAAATATTACTTTTATTACTGCTCTCTTGATAAAAAAAAATCAACAACAAATTATAATGGCTCTCTTTGTCACCTGCCCCAAGAGCATACACACAGTCTGCATTGCACTCCTGCCCAAACCCAGTAAGATGTGACGTCTTCATTTCTACCTCCTCATCTTCCTCCAAGGACTCGTATGGCTGGAACCTGTCACAGCTTCTTCACGACTGGAAGTTCAAGCCTCAAGTGCCCGGGACCTAAACTACTGAGCACTTACTGTCTGAACAACTCTAGTCATACTATCCCATTCTGTCTTATTCTGTTACTTAATACTTTCCTGGGTAATGTCTTAAAAATTGTAAACCCATCAAGCACCAAAATCATACAGCAAATGCTTTCTGCATTACTCAGAGTGCTAGCCCAGTATTAGAAATATAATAAGGATATAAAGATATTTGAATTATAAAAAAATAAAATTATATTATAGTTATAGTTTACACAGTTTATTATTTATCAATCTTAAATGTATGAATCCTTGTAAAGAAAAAAAAAACATTTCTCATAAACAACCAGTGTTTATTTTTATTATGTCACTTAAGCACATAAACACAAAACTAAGTATAAACTAATAAAAACTTAAGGTTCTTAAATCATCATAACACCCAAACTAATTGATAAAAGTAAATATAAACAATAGCATGAACACTGTAAAGTTTAAATTAATAGTATAAGTATATTGCAATATATAATGTCTGCCAAACACAAATCGCATCAGAATTATAGAACCGCTAAGACTCAAGTTCTTTTGAGGTTTTGAGTTTGGCATGACTCACTACTTACACCACTGTAGTCTCTGTTCAGTACTCAACAGAGCAAAGCCTTCATTAACACAATGGGGTAACAGATTATTTGATCCTTATTTAGCCAAATGGAATTTTTATTTTTAATGCTATTGTGTTCTTAGTACCTGAGACAAAGTCATGATGTGCTGAAATCAGTTGGCAATGTTTGGGTTCCTGTGATCATCCACAGGATCCAGGTATGCTTATGTCATTTTGTAGGATTATCTTTGCATGAAAAAGCTTTTGGACCATCAAGAATCTATCAATAGATTCTAGGTAGAGTCATACTGTCAACAGACCAATGGTAGAATTATTTAAAGCAGAAAAAAATTGGAAATATCTTTCTTTCCTTTGCATAGAAGGCTGTTGGCCAGAGGTATATTATCTTAAATTTGGGGTTACTAAGAATATTGTTTTAAAACAATTACCAAAATTTACTTTTTTTATCACACAAAACAATACATTTATTACAGAAATTTTAAGAGTCATTTATACATCTTTTTTTAAGAAAGAAAACTAAGGCTGCCAGAATCCCACCTTCCAAAGATAACTGTTGATGACCCATTTAATAATAATACCTTTTCTTCTATTGCTACTGATATCAATGACATCAGCAATAGATACATATTGATTACCACATGCCAGCAAATATTCAGCATGAATTTATATATATAGCAGCATAACAACCATGTGGTATAGATACTGTTAGTGTTCCTATTTTACAGATAATGAACTAAGACCTTAAGAATTTAAGTAGCTTTCAAACACATAAAAATTAGTAAATTGTGCAGCAGGATTATAGCTAAGGCAAAATATAACAATATAAAAACAAAATATGTGAAATCAAATAGGGCATCACTTATTTTCCTTTAAAATACTTTAAACATTATTTTGTTTTACTACCATTAATTTTTGTGGATATCAGGTGGGTATACTTCATTCTAAAAAATGCATAACATCATTCAACTTATAGTCCACTGACAGTCTTCTTTGTAGTTTCAGTCTTAACTATTGTAGACCATGCTGAGATAAACTTTCTCGGACCTAAATCTTTGAGTGCATCCTTACTAGAGAATCATTTTTATTTCTTATTTTATTAAACAATCTAAGAAGAAAAAGATATAAAAATCACACTGTTTAGAGTCTAACCTTGTTGATTTTATTCACTGGGTAAGTTTTGAGTTTCACATAATGTTTAATTATATGTATTTATTTGACATTCAATCAAATTTTGTTTTCCCTGATGCTAATAGGTGCTTTTCAGCTACAAGTAGTACACAAGCATGAACTCAAACAAAACATAGAGTAACATTTTAAAGTGTGTCTTAAATTCTATAATTAGGAAACCCCTATTAAGTAGTTCCAAACCAGGAAATATTGTTTTCAGTGGATAGGTAGCACTTCATGAAGTATATTTTTTTGTGTTTTTGTCCTATTCTCTTATAGATTGCCACAACTCTATTCTCCAGTCCTTCTATTTAAATTAAATATTATGTTATTAATATCTAGAAGTTTTTTCATTCTAGGAATCTTCTTTCTCTTTCCTCTTCTTCCTCCTCGTCCTTTTCTCCTTCCTTTATGCTATCTGTTCAGCTTTCATAAAAGTAGGATGTTTCTTTTTATCTCTCTGGGAGGGTTAATTATAATTTATTTAAAGTGTTTCTTCTGTTTCTTGCTCTATCTCTCTTTACAAAAGGGCAGGCAGAAGTAAGTAAGAACTTGTGCCAAAATGTGCTTAAGTGTAGCAAATAGACTATAAGAACATGATAAATAATGAAGACTGAAATTTGAGCAATTACAAGGTAGTACCTATATGCACTACACCACTGTGACATTCTTTTGAGTTAATAAAGCCACTGTAATAATCATAACATGCATGTCTTTCTATATGAACCACTGTAAACTGACTTTGCTCACCCCTGTGTTGAGTTGCTTATTTTATACCTCTCAATTTAGATGATACTTATCTGTTAATTTCAATTTATAATTTTTTAATAATTATTAAGTGAGAGACGAGGAGGCAGAGAGATGGACTTCCACATGCGCTGCCATTGGATACACCCAGCAAGCCCCCTAATAGGCAATGCTCTGCCCATCTAGGGCTGCTGCTCTTGCTCTGCAAACAAGCTATTTTAGTGCCTGAGGCAAGGCCATGGTGCCATCCTCAGTGCCCAGGGACAACTTGTTCAAACCATTTGAGCCATGGCTGTGGGAGTGAAAGAGAGGGAGAGAGAGAGTCTATATTTTTTAAAGTAATGAACAAATGGTTTTCTATCCTGGTTAACATTAGTATCATCCGGAGAACTTTGGAGATATCTTGACTCCACCTCCCAGAGATAATAATTTAGCTGGTCTGAGGTCGGACTCAGGCATTGACATATTTTTTAAAAAACTCACTAGATGAATCTAAAGTGTAATACAGTTGAAAACCATTAATTTAAACTATCAGAATACAAATTTACCTCCATTTTTTTCATAGGAAGCAAACACCATTATCCCCAATGTATCAATAACACTGAACCACACCCCATACATGCCTTCTGACTTCTCCTTATGCCTGACCTAACAGAGAACATAGAACAAAATCGGAGGAAAGTATACATTTTATTTCAAGAGTAACCCACTCATGCGATATGAGTAAAATGGAACCACTGAAAAGATGGTAATTTTCCAGAAATCTTAGATCCTGAGAATGACCAAACCTTATACATGGGGAATTTTAGAGAGAAAGCAAAATTCCCTAGGCTTAGAATGTTTCATAAACTTGACACTCTACATGGAAATATTCAGGTTCATAAAAAAATTTATAAAGCTGCACTTGTAGATTGAGTAAACAAATGGAACTTTATATCCTCTTGTTTCTAAAATGTAGGCCTCCTTCTGGTCTCCCTAGAGTCCCCTCCAAGCAGTCCTAATTGATGCAAAGCTCATTTAGCCATAATTACTGTGTAGCCTGGTATTTGAGAAGGTGCTTGAATATGAACCAAGAAGTAATTCCGATCCTCACCAGTGCTCCCCTCTGGATGGAGAAAATCATTCTTTGACCACCCCATGCTGAGCAGAATCCATGAGCTAAAACTAAGGTTACAGGAGCCAACATGTGATGATGTCCTTCATTCATCGGTTATTTATCCCAGAGACCTGACAATGTCATCAGAACAATTTTGTTCTTGGCACATTTAAGAGGTAAGGGGGGGGGGAAGGGGGACTCTAGCAAGGTAGTAATTTTCTAGGTAATCATCCTAATATCTTCATCCTGAGAGTATTTGTATGAGCAAGTTAATTAGAGAAGTTAATTTCCACAAATGGCAAAAAAATGCCCAGTTGCTGGCAATACTGCCTTGTGCCAATGCCTGGCTCAAGGTAACGTGAAAGGACACGTTGACGCTGTGCATCCATCACTGAAGCCCAACTTGGACCAGGAAGAACCACATCTGCCAGCTTAACAGATGTGACCAGCATTTGGAATTTACTAAAGGTTGTGGGAGGGACCTATTCACTCTGCAGCTGAACAATATGGGGATCTTGTTTTATAGATCAGTCTGGCCTGCAGCCTCTGAGACATGGTCTGAGAAACACAAGACGAGCTGTCCCACGTGGTGAGACCGCAGACAGAGAAGGTCTGCTCACAGCTGAGGCCAGTCTGACTACCGAGGTCCCTGCCTGAGTGACGATTCCTCTCTCAGGTGCTCTGAGGCTGGGTAAGAGGAACAGCACGTGAAAGCAAATCTTTGGGAGCTCTAGCTTTTTAATTCTTGCAAAATGGTGACTGGAATCAGACCAGATGGTGACAAAGCTATCTTTTCTCTCCAGGAGGAAATTATGTTTTCCTTGTGTGGAGGTAGAAGAGAAAAAAAAGGAAAGGAAAGGTACCTCCCACACTCTTAGGGAGCGGGGGGGGGGTACAACACAGCTTTTAGGAGAGAGAAGAAAGGCGAATAAGGAGGTCCACCTTCAGGGGTGGCAAGAAGCCAGTCCGCTGCAGCGGAGATAGAAAGCTGCAGCTTACACCAACTTTCTGCATTTGTTTGAGGTATTCCCTGTGGATCTCTGGTCCGCTCCACTATGCAAGAGAGCACCCTCTACTCAGAAAGAGCAGTCTAAGTTCCTGTCCTGATCCCTACCGAGTTCTATTGCTTTATGTAAATTTTCACCTTGCTGGGCCACATTATTAATTTTGGAGATTAAAGTATGAACACTTTCCTCAGAGGACCAGCCAGCAGATGGCATCAAACTGTTTATGCTCACCCCCTTGCACACAGTAGGCATGAATAAACATTGTTTCTGGTCTACAGCTCTTCACCCTTCCCAAAGAGCATTGCCATACTAATGAATAATTCAAATGAAGAATCTCCGGCCTTTCCCCAGATTTTGACAGGCTTTGCTGTTTGTTATAAAGTAACATTCCCCTTCTGTCCTATCTAAAACTTTAATTGTCTTGACTTTGAGAGGAAAAAAGAAGATGAGTGAGTCTATTTATCACTAGCATTAGCTGGTGAAGATCTGGCAGGATAGATTTTTCTAAAAAATAAAACTGCCAAGAAGCTTTATGGAAGGAGGATAATCATTTCACCTTCATGCAGGAGAAAATGGTGGAAACTAGAACAAATGACTGACTGACAACTGTCTGAAAATATGTTGGAGGACAGGAGGAAACCTGGCCGAGCTTATTAGAGGCCAGATGTATCTTGTCAAGCTTTGCTTTTCCAAACACTCTGTACTCTGCGACATGTTTGATGAGCACAACTCTAGTGCCCACACTTCGGTCTTCCTACTGGTACAAAATTTTTCTTTCCTCCTCCATGTCTGGAGACTCGCCAACTTCAAAATGACAAATAAAGAAAAGTTGTATTTAGAATAGATGCCCTAAAACACATATATTTCTATTATGTGAGAAGATAAACTTGAGAAGAAAACGGAAAGAAAAAGTTGACCTGCTCACAACAAACATTTGCAAAACAATTCCAAGCAAATTTGGGAAAAGTTGGTTTCTTTGCCTTTCCTTAGCTCTCTGAACTATATTTTCCTAAATATATTCTCCCTTGAGAATTGAGGGCATGGAAAATTATTCTATACTTGTAGGTGCTTTAATGTGAAATGTTTAAAAAAAAAAAACTCCAGAACTTCTTGATACAAAAATCATGAAGTGTCACACCAGGCATGTTTTCTTTTGAGTTAAGCATTGCTCTCTCGATGGATTGGATTTAAAATGCTAATATTCCTGAAAAAATGCAGTGAATGTCTTGAGAAAAGATTTATTGCATGTCTTTTCTGTTCTAAGAACTTTACATATCTTTTTATTATTATTTCGCCTTTGCAACAACCTTGTGGAGGATAATGTTTTCTTCACTTTATATTAGGAGAAGAAAGATGTGCTAACATGCCCAAGATGTTTCAGCCTATTAGTGAGGGAGGCAACATACAAATCCAGGTTTGTTAAGAAATTATACTTTTTCTCATTATTCGGCTGGAGCTCCCAAGAGGGCACCAGAGAAGATGAAGAAGAGAGTCCGGCAGGAAGGTAACAAAGTCAAGTTTGTGTACAACCATTTTTCAGAAGAAGCTGCCCAGCTCCTCGAAGTGATGATTCCTAAAAAGGGAACAACCTCAGTGAAGAATTTTGGAGGAACTTTGTGATGTAACATGAGAATTCACGCCCAAGTCTCAGAGCACAAGAAACTTACAGTAAAGAGGTGCATTTGCTTTATTCTTTGTAAACTTCCGAATGATAGCAAACTAAGATACCTCAAAAATTTGCCTTCTACTTTTCCAGGAGCAAGAATTGTACTCTGTATACATTCACGTTTTGTCTAACATTTATTGTGCACATGCTGTTTTTCAGACACTGTGTTAGGAAAAAAGGAGTGATTCAGAGATGAATAAGATATGAACCCATACTTAAAGGACAGTGGAATTAATAAATTCATCAGAAAATGTTCTTGCTGGAGACAAACAGGCAAAATTAAAATTCTGGATATAAAATGAGTAACCACCATAAGAAAGTAAGGTGTCAAATGCTATGTAGTTCAGAGACTGGAAAGATTATTACTAGTTAAAATGACTAGAGAAGCCTTCATGGAGGAGATGACATTTAATCACAGGCTTGTGATGTAGGTAAAATGATGATGAGGTACAGTGAAACATTCTAAGAAAAAATTTTATGAGTAACACCACAGAGGCAAAAACATTTTTTATCTCATCAAGTAATTAATTATTCTATTTTCTGTTTGGATTGTTTCTAAGGTCGAGTAACAAGGACCACTAGTCCTAACTCTAGAGTGCTCTCTTATCCATCTTCTTTCTTCCTATTAAAAGAAACCTGAAACAATATAGGCACATTTTAGATTTAAGTGGTTAAAGATGTCAGATATCAACACACCCAAACAAGAGTCAGACACATAAGACTCCATTCAATGAATGTAAGACGTGTTAAGTCACAACCAAAATATGTGAAAATAAGAAGTGGATGAATAAAAAATAAACTTGATTTCAATTGAACAGAAACAGGAATGCCAATGAGAGATAAGCCACCTCACCCTACAGAAACCCAGAAAAGCTCAGAATAGTAGACAATAGGTTAAAACATGGAAATCAGATGCAGGTTATAAATCAGGGAGATTGGTTGAAGCCCTGCTTCAAGGTTCTCCATCCTGATTCTGCCCAGCCAACCAACTTCTTCAACCATGGCAGCAGGTAGAACCTTCTTTGGAGAAAATCTACAGACCCAGAATAAAAATCTCCAGATATTAATGTTTGATGTCATACTGCTCAAAAATATTAGGAATATTTCAAAGTGAATATGAAGCAATAAAATATCCCCTAATTTTTGTGAGCAGTATATTTAATATAGGTTACCCTAGAGTATAACTTATAACAAATGTGTATAAAATTCTTTGGTAATCTTAGAAAAATCTGTCACTTTAAAATAAGCTTTTTAGTGCTAAATCATAAATAGAAGTCCTGACTGGTTGGCTCAGTAGTAAAGCATCAGCCAAGTGTGTGGATGTCCCAGGTTTAATACCTAGTCAGGGCTCACAGGAGAAGTAACCATCTGCTTCTTTACCTCTTCCCCTTCCCCTTTCTTTCTCTCTCTCTACCTGCTGCAGCCATGGCTAGATTGATTCTAGTGAGTTGGCCCCTGAGCACTGAGGATGGCTCTTTGGTCTCTGCCTCAGGTGCTAAAAATAGCTCAGTTGCCAAGCAATGGAGCAACGCCTCTGATGGGCAAAACATCACCCTATAGGGGGGTTGCTGGGTGGATCCCGGTCAGGGAGCATGCTAGAGTCTGTCTGTCTGCTCACCCTGCTCTCACTTAATTTGAAAAAAATAGACACACACACACACACACACACACACACACACACTCATCATCTCTTTTATACAGTGGTGAATGAGTCATGAGTCAGACAACAATCCCTGCCTTCATGGAGCTTATATGCTAGTAAATTTTGACTGATAACTAACAAGATTAATAAGTAATATATCATTCATTATATATAGGTTTGGGATAAATACTGAAGAGGAAAATAAAAGAAGGAAGGGAGATATCACAATGGGTGGAGGGAGAGTACTGCAATATTGCACAGTAACCCAAGGTAGCCCGAGGAGATGATATTTGCATAAAGACTGGAGGAGGTGAGGGAAAGATCTCTGGGCAGAGGAGATAGCAAATACAAAGGTCTCACAGTGGGAGCATGCTGTTCCATGAAAAACAAGGGGCCAAAGGAGCGTATAACCACTGGTCTAAGCTAACAAAATCCGCACACTAACTATAAGATAAACTGTTGTGGGATGAAACGAAGAGACTGTATGTAGATGTGTGACCAATGAATTTGAGCATTTTCTGAATCCAATCATGAAGATCTGGTTATAATTTTAAGGATGCAGAGCAGGGGTGTGATAATTGTTCCTTCAACTGACACAGGATATTTTCTACTCTAGTCTGTTTCGAGAAAGGTGGTGAGAGTAGAAGACAGGTCAGGACAATGTAAGTAAGGGGAAGGAAGCAAAAGAATGAGAATGGCCCTCTGTGCATCAGTGGGGGCGGGGCCGGGGTGGGGGCGCAAGTATGCTCTGAGTCATGAGAGGTCACTAGGGGTATGTGGTTAACACTTAAGTCACCCAGCTGACAATCATCATTGTTAGTTAGTCAATATTCTTTTAGCTAACTTTCAGAAACTGTTAGCGGGTAATATAGCTAACTCATAGGAAATGGTTATGTTGCTCAGCCAGTGTAGCCCACCTATATGTTATTTATGATAAAGTAATTGCAATTTGGATTCTAGATACCAGTCTGAGTGAACTTTGTATGAGCTAGTTTCCCTGGGTAGATCAATCCAGTCTTAGATACTAAGAGGACCTGTGGACAATGAGTCTTTCTGTTAGACTTCCTCCCTAGCTGTTGACATTGTGTTGCCATGTGACATTCATCTTTTCTACCCAAACCTTTTACATCCCATTCAACCCCTAGCTTGCTTCTTGGTTGTTTCCTTTCTATAGCATAAATCAGACTAATACCTGATGTCTTATCTGTCTCTTATAGGTGGTATGAAAATCAGATGTGATGATATATGTTAAAAGACTTTAAAATGTTGAAAGGGTGTGTGAAATAAGACATTTTTATTAACAATGATAAGAGTAAATCTGGGTAAAGGGAAGGTCAGAGATTTGTTAAAGCCATGTTGTATTTACTATATCTATAGATTGGATTTATGTATCTTGTTAGATAAATGTATATTTTTTAATTTAAAAATGAACTCTATGTGTGTAGATGCATACTATGAAAAATGACATAAACAAAGTCATTTCAAAATGCAGGCAGAGCTGCCATTCCAGAGGAGCTGCCTTGCCCAATTTGTTCCGGAAATCTTTGGATTGGGGCAGACTCATGTACTGGGCTGAAACCACATTGCTTGTTAAACCAGCAGGCAGTGGGCACCTTGACCCCAAGGACTGATGATTATGGGCTGTCTATCTGAAGATAGAACCAGAATCAACAATGTATAGCCAAGAGTGACTCAGCTTGTTAACACCAATAGGAATTCTTTCTTCTTTTCATGTAACTGATATTTTTTCCCTTTTCTCCCCCAAAACCCTTTTCTTTACCCTGTAATCAAGACATTATTTGGCCTGACCAGGTGGTAGCGCAGTGAATAGTGTTGACCTGGCATGCTGAGGACCCAGGTTTGAAACCCTGAGGTCACTGGCTTGAGCATGGGATCATAGACATGACCCCAAGATCTCTGGCTTAAGCCCAGGGTTGCTGGCTTAAGAAAGAGGTCACTGGCTCAGTTGGGACCCCCCTCCCCTGCTCCCTGTCACAGACACACACAAGGCACATATGAGAAAGCAATCAATGAACAATTAAGGCTGCAACAAAGAGTTGATGTTTCTCATTTCTGTTCCTTCCTGTCCTCTCTCTGTCTCTCTTACTAAAAAAAAAAAAATCAAGACAGTATTTGGATTTCTGTTTGTATAGGTGCTTCAGAATTGCAATTCTTTGATACCAAATAAACACTTGTTACCTCTTGTTTTGGCTTTTAAATTTTAGATTAACAATACAAAAAATATCTAGGAGATTAATATACTAAAATAACAATTGTGGTTATAGCACAGTAATATAATTTAAAATTATTCTTTCCCTTTCCCTTTTTTGTGTTTATTCATATAAAATATGTATATATTAATAGCTATATATTTTAAATATTCAATACCACGGTTCACAAAACTTAGGGGATATTTCCAAATAAATATGAAGTGATAAAAAAAAGCATTTGATTTTTTTTTATTAAACAAGAATATCAGAAAAGCAAACTACAAGTCAAAGAGAAAGTTGTTTGATTATGCAAATGGATGCAAAACCGACTTGTATTTCATTGGTGAAAATGCACTATTAAAAAGGCTGAAAGTACTGGAGTGTCTGTATGTTCCCTGATTCCCTAATTTTTGTGAGCAGTATATTATGAAGATGAAAAAATGAAAGTTTCTTTGTAAAGAACCTCACCTAGCTTTTTATGTCATGGGTGAATAAACGGAGTGTTTGAGCTGACATCACTGGTAATGAGCTGGATCACCTGGGGCATGAATCAGAGTATGCGCATGTCAGTCAAGGGCAGCTGCGTCTCAGAGTTGTGAGCAGGCAGGACCTGCCTGCCTTTTGCACACACTCACAAAGTGAGAACACCATGGGCTGTTTCAGCGGCTATGTTTCTATCAGAACTCAGCAGTTTCAAAGAGACATTTTGTATATGTTTGTCTTTTTTAAAATACCAACAATCCCTTCAGAAAAAAAAAAGATGGATTTAAAACTGAGGTAGGCGAACATGCTGTCAGACCAGTAAATTAAGCATGCAGTAAAGATGCTTGGCTACAGCTAACAAATAATTGGTTGAAGGACTTGGTTGGGTCAAATAAAAATCATCATTTCTAGGAAGTTCTCTTAGTAGGACAGGGTTCAGCCATGAAAACAGCCTGAGAGAATGAGAGAAAGAAAAGGAAATGGACTGGGACCTTTCATCTCCTGTGAAAAGTGGTCCTTGTCAGTTAACAGAGCCATTAGTGTTCAAGACTAGCAGCCAGGACAAGTGTAGTCAAAGCTCAATTCACTATCTTGCTTCAGCAAAAGAGAAAAGACGGGACTGGAGAGCTGTGCAGTATCTCAAAAGCGAGCAGCTAAGGCAGGGTTCCTATAGATTTGAGGGGGGTAGTGTTATCCATATGATGGTCTTGGCAGAGATTGGTCAGAATTCATAAGTTACAGATTTGCTTGTACAGTGGTCTAATCTTTGGAACACCTGAATCTTCACACAATTATCGTAAGATCAGTTTTTCTGTAGTCGGCATATGGGTCAGAATGAGCTGATGTTAAAGTGAAAAATAAAAGAGAGCTTACACAGTTTTCCTTCATATTATGGTTTAGTGTAGTTCATCTAGTCTGTAAGGCATGTGATAATTCTACAAATTATAACTTTTGTTTCAATTCCTTTGGGCAAACATGTTGTTAGGGAAGAAATAAATTGGGAAGTGCAGAAAGAAATGAAGAGGAAACAGATTTTTGAGCTCCCAGTATGTGCACGAGGGATAATATTTATAAATGTGCATATGCTTCTCTTTGGGCATGTTAATGCCCTTTCATTGATCTTTATTTAACAAATTGTTTTCCATCAAACAAAGCAATAAACTTCAGGACATTTTTTTTCAGGAGTTAAGGTAGAAACTTCTTCTCATTTCTTTATCTTTTTTAGAAGTCACATGCTGAACAAAGCTTTCCATTTCTTCTCGACCACACAATCAGCTATGTAGCACTTGGGCTTTTTCTTTGCTTCCCATTGATATTAAGAAGCATAATACTGCCATCTTGCAGATGCCCAGTGGGGACTTTTTATCCAAATGGTCCTAAGACTTTGTGGTCTGAGTATGTTCTTATTTTCAAGAGACATGCTCTTCATGAATAAATCATTGTATCTTTGATCATCATCAGCATTTCATTCGCCTATCAAATATTTTACTGACTGGGTCAGAAAGCACGACCTATGAAATTGACCCTGCACGTAATTTTGCGTGTCTTCTCCAAAACTGGCATGAGATGTGTCAGGGTCTCAGCTACTCCACATTTCTCCAGGCTGTTCATTTGATGCTGAAAAAAGAAAAAGAAAAAAAAAGGAGGATATCATTGGCATTTCTATAGGTTTTTTTTAGATCTTTCTTTATCCTGAGCAAAACCCCAGGGCCATAAAGGGTAGTATGGAAACCCATTCTGATCTAAATAGAGGTGAAAAGAGAACTTGCCTAAAGGCTCAGACTGGAGACAGAATTAGAGTTTAGAATACCCACTAACTGTCCAATTCCCTTTCTTTGCCTCAGGCCTCTCAATTTAGATATCACATTCTAGTCCTTGGTTTTTTCTTAGGTACGATTACTGAGATGGATGATATCCTAAGAAATCATGAAGGAGCCACAAGCAGTTTAACACTTTTTGCAAATTTGAGTGTTTTCCACGAGAGGAACCTGGGGATAGAATGTAGGAATTGGAGGAAGACAGACCAACCATGGCTGTGGTCATTGGCCTTTAGGTAGGGTTTCCTTCATGATTTCACCCTGCTTTCTTCTGTTATTGTGCTTGCCAACACATTACAAGTATGAAAAAATGGCAAATTGCAAGTGGAAATATGTCTTTTATTACATTTCTCTCTTTCTTTCTCTTTTCTTTTCATACTTCTTCCTGGGGGGGGGGGGTCCTTTAAGATCCTTTCGTGTTCATAGTTGTTTCAGCATAAGACGATACAATAAAGAGACATGAAAGACGACAATCCTCTAGCAACCGCCGTTCCTGATGTTGAGAGTACTTAGAGCTGGCCAGGGTCCCCAGGGCAGTCTAACTGCTGTCAGATAGCTGGGTTAGGGACACAAGGACTTGTTAGTATTGGGTGGGTGATTTGGAAAATAACTTTGGATTTAAAACTTCTGTTTACTTTTTTTAACAACAGCTCCTAAGAGTCATGTTACAGTTGACATGAATGGGGCAAGCCGTGTCTTGGGCAAGTAGAGCAGGTTGATGCTTAAACATGATCCTGGCATTGAAGAATTGGTTTTCTGGGACTAGGATTCTCCCATAACTTTTTTGATGGTATTTATAAAACTAAGCCACAGTCTCCTCTGACACTAACAGCAACTTGGGTTGCAGAGCAATTGAGCAGCACCTCTGGAGAAAGGTCAAACTGCCAGGCAAATAAGTGACAATCTGGCTTGCCAAGCCAATCACAGATACCAGCTTCAGGTGCCCAGGTGAAATACTGTTACTTTCCAGTCCCAGTAAACGGTGGTGATTTGTGTCTTTTTGCCTCTTAAGTGGATTTATGGAAGATGGTTTTGAACGTGATATGAATTTTGGGTATGTTTATTGCTTCTACATGTTGCTCCCTCTAGGATGTGTCTTTCCCCATATCCGTTCAGCTTCTGCTCAGACACTACTTCTTCTGTCACACCGTCCCTGGCTCTCCCAGGTTGAATATATTGCTCCCTCCTCAAAGGCTTGCCTCTCCATGGCTAACTGACCTGGAATTTGCTTCGGAGATGCTATTTAGTCTTTTTATGTCCACAGGCCTAACACAAAACCTTATTCATAGTAGGTACTCAACACAGTACTATGTTCATAGACACTCAACACCATACTTTGTTCATAGACACTTACCAAAATTGACTACATCTCTATCACTCTTAGGTCTCTTTCTGGTTGGCACCTGAAAGGGTGACCCTGCGAAAAAGATTTCAGATCAAGTCCATTTGCCCTGCTAGACCTGGGATGCTCTTTTCTTCAGAAAAGTTCACATTTGGAACTTTTACTTTGCACTTTACCCTTTAAAACCTATTGGGAAAAAGGACCATTTCAAGTTATTCTTTAAAGAAAATGCGTGGGGTTGGATGATCTCATTGATCTCTCCAACTCCCTCCCCATCCTTAGCATCCTCAGCTCATGCAGGGACACTGTGATGCAGGTAAGGGGACATTGAGTGGGAGCCTGAAGCCCCTGTTCCTCTGCCCAGCACTACCACTAACTAGCTGAATTATTGGGATAATTGCTCCTTCCCAGGGACTCTGGTTCATCTATACAAGAGAGGGTTGGGATCAATGATGTCCAAATACAACTCTTAACTCTGACATGGTCTGTGAAATGCCAAAGTTGGCAATCCAATTAATGGCTGTTTTCTAAACTAAGTTTAGCAGATGGGTTCCGGCACCCCTATTCAGAATTTTTCATCATTAAAATAATTGCGTGGGATGTTCATTTTATTCTTTTGACCTCTCTGCTCTCCACTGCTTTAATAAACTCTGCACTGGTATTTGGTGACTAGGCTTTTGGGGTCACCTCTGATGTGGAGTGGAGTACAACATAGGAGTGGAGTGGAAAGGGCACCGCAATAAAGGCCAGGCATTCTGAGGTCTAGTTGAGCTCTGCCCCTAACTAGCTCTGTGGCTTTGGGCTGGTTACACGCCCTCTTGAGGGTCTCTGCTTCTCACCTGTTAATTGAGGGATCTGAGCTAGATGATCTTTATAGTTCTCCAACTCTTGCTTTCTATGAAACCTAAGCAATGACATCTTCCTAGAGAGTAGGGGCCGAATGGAAACTTCATGTCACACTACTGCAAATGCCAAACCATTAATTATGGGATTCCTGCAATCAACTCCCTCTCCCTGCTCCTTACCCCCTGCCTGTCTGTGCTAGTGGCATTTTCAGTGCCTTTGGTTTAGAACAACATGTCAGTTCCAGACTAATTGGCGCCTTTCCATCAATGTCCAAGGGGGCCACAGGTGTCTCTGCTTAGAACTCTTCTATTCTCCTCTGAAGGCTGGGGGTAGGGAGTACCCTCAGCCTCTGAAAGCTCCTCTAATGTCTAAAACCGTGTCCTAACTGTATTTTGCTCGGTTCCTGTTTCTTCAGGATGGGTGCTTACTTGATAAATCCCATCAAACAGAATAGCTGTCTACATTATTTGATATTCATGGAATTTACAGGCCAGATTAAAACCACATCCAAAAAAAGACTGAAGTTCAAGAGAGAAAATAAGGAAAGCACCCTTTCCTGCTAGTTACAGTATCACAGACTCTGGGAGGCAGCTGCCCTGGTAGTAATATTTTCATTTTATTTTTCGCCCCATCCATTGAATTTATTGCAGGGACACTGATTAACAAAATTGGATGGGTTTCAGGTGCGCAATTAACCAACACAATAACTGTATGTTGTATTGTGTGTTCACCAACCCAAGTCTCATGTCTCCTTCTATCACCACTTATCCCCACTTTACCCTCCTCCACCTCTCCCAGCAATCACCACACTCAGGAAGCATGAGTACACAATCCCCACACATTGAAAGCATCTTATTCTGATCAAAGAAGGGGAAACATCCCTCCTTTATGGAACTTGCTGAATAGAGGTCCAGTCTGTGCTAATCTTTTAGTAACCAATTCCATTTTATTTTCTCCCTATTTCTTTTCCTTTAATACAAACAGCTGGGACTGTGCAGTGTGCAGCAGAAGAAATTAAGAATTTCTCATGAGGGGGAGAAAGTAGGAGCAATTCATTTAATGTGTTTTATTGATTCTACGGCACATTTACTCTATCGGTTGAAGATACCACATGTCCGTTCTCTTAAAGGCAAGTCCAAATCACTTCCAGCTTCTTTACATAAAAAAGATTTAAATGAAAATATGACTATGAAGCCATCAGCTAAATAGCATTGACTCCTCATGGGAGATTCTGCTCTCTTTCTCTCTTCCCCTCTCTCACTCTCATCTGTATCATCTTTCATAGCAATGTCCTTGAAGAACTCTCCCTTGGACCTTCCCTATAGCTGTGGGAAGGCCAGCTTTGGTAAAAATCAGGAAAAAGAGATAGGCCACAGCATTAAATTGAATAAGATACCTGATTTGGGGAATGCATGACAATCAGTAAGCAAGCAATTATTTATAAAACCAAACTAGACTGTATATAAAAGTTGCCTGTGTTTGTAAAAATCAAAACGTGTTAAACAAAACTGAAATAAACAATATATGTCTGGTTTCCATTAATATACAGCATGAGTATTGCGACTGTGACTTCTATGAGAACCAGCCTAAACAGTTAAGATGGTTATCTATGAATGGCTACATCACCCAGGTGTCTAGAGGAAAAATGCAAATTATATTCAAGGTGAGGAGCCAAATAGTATCTAGGAATTTGGAACTGGATGTCAGTTCTGAGAGTAACATATATGATATCAAAAATCAGAAATATGGGAAATGGGATAAAATGTGGTTTTAAAAGAGGATCAGAACAAATGTCCCAGGCCTAAGATCATATATCACGATAAGATGACAAAGGTTTACTTTCAGATTATCAATTTATGTGACCTGGAAGCAGCCCTGACTTGGACTCCACTCTTTTGTACTCCAGGTGGAAATTCTCATGTGTGTATTAATGGTGACTGTGGGTACTTTTAAGAACTGATTTGTCATGGGTCAGGGATACACAAAGAGGAATTAGAGCAAAAAGGAGAAAGGAGAAGGCAGTGGAGATCTTGGAATTACAATGTCGTAGAAACTCATTTTCTTTTTCTGCTAACTCCCAACTCTGCCAAAAGAGCAACAGCTGGACCCATGCTGCTGAGGAATTAAGAATTTCTCATAGAAGAAAAAACGCGAAAGCAATTTATTTAATGCATTTTATTGATTATACGGCTCATTTACTTTCTGGATTTAAGATAGCACACGTCCATTCTCGTAACGGCAAGTTCAAATCATCTGCACTCTGTGTGTGGGGGTGGGTGGGTGAGTAGAGGAGGAGGAGAGACAGCGAGAGATAAGGAAGGAAGAAACCTAGGAGAAAAATACTTAAGCACTAAAAGGAATTAGTATTTTAAGGCAAAGCTGAGATCTGGAGTAGAACAGGTTGCCCATGTAATGCAGTTTTTAGAAAAGAGGTTCTAGAGATTTCAGGGTTTAGAAAAAGGAAAAGTATAATGGTTTGCAAGGTTTGGGATATCTTGTTGCCTGGTACCAAGGGAACAGCTCACCAAAGTTTTTATTTTCCTTGAGAGAAAATTTGTGAGAAAACCTCTCCAGAAAGAAGCTGTGTCTAGCTTCTGGGGGACTGATAACACTAGGAGACCACGGACTTTTCAGGCTAATGGGAAGCCAGGCTGGGAGGGATGCTAAATGCTTTCCGTGCAGTGTAGACTTTGAAGCCTGCTGAACTTGACATAGCTTGGGTTCCAGAAGATTCATGGTGCAGAGGAGAAAACTACTTTTACCTCAAGAAAGGACTAAGGGTGTTTTGGAGGTTATTTCCTTCAGTAGGGTGGGGAACACAGAAAAGACTGGAAAGGGGGATGGGCTTCTTTGGGTGTGCTAGGAAGGCAAGCATTATTTTGTTCAAGGAGGTCCTTGGACTTGGGAACCTGAGACTCCCTCCATGGCTCATGCGAGTTCCACTGGCCAGTTTAGAGAGCTTTATTTTCTAGTCTTCACACTTCAGCTGTTGGTAATTTACTGTGGTGATGACATAGATCCTGTCTGTCCAGACATCTCTGGGTACCTCAAACCAATTACAACTCTTCACTCCTGTTACAGATTTAAAAATGTATCTGGGATAATGTCAAACAGCATCGAGAAAAGACTTTGGGCCTCAAATAAAGCAGTGGTGACCTCCTTCCCCTCAATTTTCCCAAAATGTCAGGGCTCCCCTCCACAGGGTGAAGGAGTATATAAATTTAATTTGGTTGTTCATAGCAGGGTTGAAAGGAGGGACCGATCAGCTGTCACTCTGGGCAGTGACAAGCTCACAGCCTGTCAGTAATGGGCAATGAAGCACAAGCTACCATTAGATACAGTCGCGTCACCTGAAGAAGATGAAAAAGGGTGGAGGAGTCCTTACAGCGCTGCCTTTGTTAGGATGGTTTTCACAGCCCTGGAGAGGAAATGCTCCCCCTAAGTAGTGAGAGAGGACCCTTTTGAGCCAGTCAATGGCTCCTACTTAACCATCCTTTTAGAAGATGTCAGAAACCATTTGGCAGCTGTGCTCTTACTTCGTCTCTCTCTCTACATCTCATAACACGTGTTTGTCTACAAGGAGTCTCTTGTGGACCCTTTTTATTCAAAAGGTGGTCTACAAATCAGCAGTCTCAGCATCGCCTGAAAGCTTGTTAGAAATGCAGACTCCCAAGTCCCCACCCCAGACCTCCTGAATTTCAGAACCTGCATTTTAACAAGGTTTTCCAATGATTGACATACATATTAACCTTTGTTGTAGGTAAATCTCTAAATGTCCAGTTTGACTGGAAAAAATATCCTATGGATGTTAGCTACTACTTAGACAAATAGCAGTGACTTTCTTTTACATATACAAACTTTTTAAGCCGTTCTGTTGAAGTGGATCATGTAGGAAGAGAGCACCAGCTTCCTCCATCACCCACTTGTCACTTCCCATGGAGACACAAATTGAATAAAAACAGAATGCAAAAAACATTTAATTTCTTTTAAGTTTGATACCTGATTTCTTCAGGGTTAGTGTTATTTTCATGGCTCAACTGCATTGCTTGTCTCTCTGAACATGTGTGTGTGTGTCCCATTTAAATCTATTCATTATACTCAGCAATTAGGCAATTTCTAGATAAAGCAATGTGTTCCATCTCTTTGCAGCATCTGTTTCCTTTAATTTTTTGAAAATATTGTGGAGCCCTTTGCCACAGGTACGTGCTGTGAGAAAAGACAGTAAATAATGAACTAGGGGAGGTGAGCTAGACTGTACTGTGAAGGTACCTTGCCCCTCTGTGCTCATCACCACCTGTTCCTGACTGTTCTCACCAACTCTTCCCTGGGGTATCCCTGCCCAACTCACTTCTAACCTGCCCGCTTCCAGGGAGGACCTGGAAGTGTCACTGCTGTCTCCTCTTTCTTGATTCAGGAGAAGGGGGAGGAGCTGAGAGGCCCTGTGGCGGGTCTAGGACGGGTGAGCCCTGGAGAAACCAAAGAAGTGGGAGTTCATCTGGATCTCATCTTTATACTTTGTTCTGCCCCACTAATCCCCAGTCTACTTAGCAATCAAGATCCCAAGTGTGGAGTAGTCACCCCACTTTTTCCTCTAGTCACATGTCACTCATTATCAAAGCCCTGTCTGAGAGTCATTGTATTTCTTCATTCAAATATAAACTGAACTTCAGGGAGGGGTTTGTTGCTGTTCTAGTTGTTTTAGATGTATGGATAAATAAGGAAGAATCCAGACCACTTGCACCTCACTGTAGAGTAATAAAGTGAATGTGGGTTTTGGGGTCCTAATGGGCTGGACTTGATTCTGACTTTGATCCTGACTCTGACTTTGAAGCTATATAGTCAAGTTGCTTAATCTCTGTGAACTTCATTGTTTCTGGAAGCTAGTCTTCCCTTAAAAATTAGATTGTAAACGTTTTATACATAATTACCATTATACAGACTTCTCTTTATCTTATCAGGTACAATTAGCTGTTTAATAAATACAAGATTGATTTAAATTTTGCATACAATTTAAAAATCAATATGATACAAGAAAACCTGATCCTAGCTATGCTACCAAGTAACAGTCTTTGGATAAATCCTTTAACTTCAGGGCTATTTTTACACATAAAAAAAAAGAAACTGGAAAATTTTAAAAATGCCTTCTGGAAGCTCTAACCTGTGATTCTTCTCTAGGATTTCAAACTTTTGTAAAATGCTACATACTCTTGTATAATAAATGCCATATTCATAACTTACTAAGATTTGAATATATAGACATGATAGTATATGTTTTATATATACACATAATATATATTAACATCAATATTACATATTTTTATTTTCAGGCTTATTTGCTAGATTATGGAATCACAGTGACCTTCTACAGCAATCTTAAAGAACACCAGGAGTTATATATAAATATTTTTGTCTTTGGATGTATATATAGACATCCTCTTGAGGCCACTGGTACCCATACTGAAGATGAATCATAATTCATCTCCTCAAGGCACTGGTCTCCTGTTAAAAGAAATGTGGCAGATAATCAACAGGCTCTTTCCATCTTATTGGTGAGATTCCAACTTGCCTGAAATGTGAGACATATACCAATGAAATATGTAGTGATTAAAAAGAAACCTTACACTTGGTCAGCAAAGGCCATTGTTTTTTTCCTAATAATTTCAATAAGAATAAATAAGTAAAAAGAAAATAAAGAACAAGCAGTTTGCTTCAGGATAAAAAGAAGCTATATTTTTCAATATAGAATAAAACAGAAAAAAACCAAAAAGAAATAACTTAAGCCCTAGCAGATTAGTTCAGTGGGTAAAAGCATCGTTCCGAAATGCCAAGATTGCAAGTTCGATCCCCAATTGGGGCACACACGGGAAGCAACCAACAAATGCAAAAACTAAGTGAAACAACAAATGAATGCTTTTCTGTCTCTCTTCCTCTCTCTCTCCTTTTCTTTCTTCTTGCCTCTCTGAGATCAAATAATAACTTTTTAAAAGAAAAAAGAAAGAAAGAACCTAACCACAGGAATCTGTGTCACCCATATTCCTAATACCAACACTCACCTTGGCACCTCTGTTAAAGTGAGCTTCTTTGTAGTGCAATGAAATTGATTCCCAAGGGCTTCTGCTCTCAGGCCAGAATTGTAAAGGAAAGTTAAAGACCTTTTTAAAAAGCAGAGCCTGGTTCAGAGACTGGAGCGAGAGCATCAGTTTATATCTCCAACTGTTATCTCCTCAACTATTTTTCATTTCTTGTCTTGACATATTGGACACTGGGGATAGCTCCCATGGATGATTATGGAGATTCACAATAAGAGAAAACAGTTTCTCAATTCAAATGATGTGGGTCTGGTTGGAGGTAAAAACTGTTTATTGGCCCCCACTGCTCAGAAACTAATAAAATTAATTTTTTTAAAAGAAGAGTTGCAAGTGAAATATTGTAGTCATTCTGCAGTGTCCTGGCTCACAAGGATATTAAATGAGCCAGACTTAGGTGCATGGAATTTCCCCCAAGAGATTGTTCTTGGAGGAGCCAGAGTAGATGATGCAAAGATTAAGCACTTCTCAACAAAAATGCTGCAATATCACATCTTGAGTTGTTTTATTGTCTTTATTTTACAGCCAGGAAACATGTGGCCAGCAATCTGCAACAAGCTCTCTTATTTTTAACATAGCAAATGATAATCTTTGAACGTGAATGCCATCTGAAATAGAGATTGAACGACAGAATTCATTGCAATTCAATTATTGATTTTTAAGTGTAGAAGCAAAGTCACAGCCCTTGGAACTTTAAGTCTTGCAAACCATCCTCTAGTCCTTGCAGCTTCTTTGGTCACCAGAAAAATGACAGAAGGCTGACTAATAGTGACTTCAGTTTGCAGAGATTGTTTCATCCATCATACTAGTGATTCTTGTTTCTCTTTATAATATTATTGATGATCAGTTGGGGGTATTACTAATGATGGATGAAACCAGAAAGAGCTAGCAGAGAATTCTGTGAGCACAGGTAACAGAAAAATGATAAGGTAGGTAGATAGTAGAATTCCAAAATCATTAGATTGTCTGCAGTTACATATATAGGATAAATATGTCTAGAGATCTAATGTACAGTCTTATAATGATACTTAATAAAGCTATTGAAAACTGGGAATTTGCTAAAAGAGCAGATTTTAGATATTTTTATCACAAAAAGAAGTAACTATATGTTAATTAGCTTGATTGTCATAATCACTTCACTACACATATATCAAAACATCATGTTGTATACCTTAAGTATATACAATTTTATTTTAAAATAAATAAATAAAAACAAACAAAATCATTAGATTTCCAACCTTTTTAGATGAAACAAAACTGAGCTAGAACTAAGCCAGAGCTGGCCACGGATAAGGCTACTTCGTTGATAGTGTTCTTTTTCTCACTGGCGATGAGATCACACACAACAACAGCACACAATGAGATCAGATACAACAACAGCACAAGGAAAAATCTAAAGGAGATACAAAACACATTTTGTAATCTGTTTGACTTTAAGAGAAATTGTTGGAGAAGTTTCATATCTTGTGAAGAAGAATTTGTTCTTGTTGGATACAATTATCCTATTATTTATAATCCCTTCAAGTACAAATTATTGAAAATGTATTTTATCTCTCTTCAGGTGCAGAATTTAGGCCGTAGATAGAATCTAAACTAATGGGAAAGCTAAGCTCTTGGTTTGAGGGCTTCTTTGTCTCTTTTCTTCAACTGTCATTCATTCACTACCTCTTTATTGATGACTTATCATGTGCCAGGTTCTCTGTCAAGCTGAATATTTAGCAGTTAACAACAACAAAAAAATAAGTTGTATTGTTTTTCAAAATATACAGAAAGCTACATTATGTTGAGAAGAGAGACAAAAATGAGAAAACAAGGAAAAATACTGGGCAAAATCATTTAAGCTAGTCATGTTTCAAGAGGACAATAGTTCAGAGAGAATTACAGTGAGCTCAGCAACTATACATTGGATGATCGAGAAAACTACTGCTTGTAGTAGGGTGGTGTGTAGTCTGCAGTAGACCAGTGCTTTGTGTGAAGGAAAAAAATTGGCAAACAAAAGACAAAGTCATCTGTATAATGGCATTATGGAAATACTGGAGCCGTTCAGAATGGAGGGGCTAGGTTTCCAGAGAGGGGAAAGCTATAGAAAGTGAGCTGATGATCTACATCTGCTTTTCCTTTGGGGGTATTTGCTGAATCTGGCTGTAGGTGAGTAACTGATACAGTTCCAGGCCTAAAGCCACTGCCAGGAGACTGGAAAAATCAGCTGATATTTTGCTCGTTGTATAAAGATGAGGGTGATTAAATTGGAGACTTGAGGGGCCAAAATTTAGAGTTCTGCAAGGCTTTATGCTAAAAAACAACACTGAAAACTGCTGAAAAGCAGGGCAGAGTCACAGAGCTGAGGAGACAATGATTAAAGTACAGCACTCTTAGAAAAGGAGACCTGCTAGCTCACTGGGTATGTCCTTTGGCGATCTCTGGCCCCTAATAATTTACATTCCCCCCATGTACAGTATACATTTATTCCCCTTTCTAATACCCCCAAATTCTCATCATGCTATGGCATCAGGCTCAGGCTTGAGGTTCAGAATCTCGTTATCTAAATCAGGTCCGGGCATTGATGAGACAGCAGCTGCTTGAGGAAGGTTCTTTTCAAGCTGATGACCTAAAACTAAAGAGAAACATTATCTGCTTCCCCTCCCCCCACACCCAGTGGTGGGACAAGATTAGATAGACACACCCTTATCAGAAAGTAGGGAGAGGCAGGCAGTACTTTATACTTCCTAACTCACAGGAGACACAGGTTGCTATTTCTCTGTTGGGGTTCAACCTTGCTTTGTGAGAGTGGTTCCATGGCACTTGGCTATGGTATTTTGGTGGGTACAATGAGTAAAAGGCCATCCTTGAGAGGTGAGACAGGAGACTGTACAAGGCCTTGCATGCCAGGTTCTTTGGGGCATCTTTGGAGAAGAGTTACCACAATGGTATAAACTACCTTGCATAATAAACTCAGAGATATGTCTATTGCTACTATAAAATTAGGGAAAGATAAAACACCTTTATTTTTCTGTGTGGGTTTGATATTACACTGTTCTGCAAACTGCAAGATGTTATTGAGGCTAATAGATCAATTTTGAGAAGTTAAAAGATCTAAGCTTGTGTCACGATTTTACTACCTTTAAAAGCATGGCTTTGAGCCAGGTGGGTACTGTATTTATTGGGAGAATCACTTTATACATTACATAAATATCAAACTACTATGCTATATACCTGAAACTAGTATAAAATAATATGGAATGTCAACTGTAATTGACAAATTTTAAAAAGTAAAAAAAAAAAGCCTGACCTTAGATAAGTCATTTAATCCCTTTAAGTGTTATTATTCCAATCAATTATAAAAGAAAATTAACTATATAGAACACATGGTTATTGGGAGGATTAAATGAGATAATGTATGTTAAGTATTCAGACAAAAGATGGGCATTTTGTACAAGTTTTACAAATGATAGCCTAAAAATATATTGTTTAAGGACATACACTGAGATAGAAGGATTTTAGGAATGGCCCAAAGTTCTGTTCACAGATACAAATTGAAATAAGTAGTTGATATAAAATAGAAGATAAATAACTTAGATTTTAAAAAATTTCCTGTTATTGTGCCGTTGTGTTCTTCAGCAAGAAGATAAGGTGCCATTTCTGTTGATGATGATTTCTAAGAAGGCAGGCCATTACCTTAAGACAAAGGAGAGGTAGGCGTTTCCTCAAGGATAGGTAGTCACCTGCAAGTAGGGGGCATTCAGGAATTTGTACAACCTGTAATAACAGCATAGACCTCAGGGAACTGAGACTCTTGGAGAAACAAGGTTAAAAGTTACTAAGTACTTTACCAAGAGTAGAAAAGAAATTTCATCGTATTTATGTACATGGCTGTGATTTCAAAATATCTCTGTGTGTGTGCATCCAGTTATGAATAACTAACAAAATTGCTGCTTTACTGGACAGAGTAGGCAGAAAGCAATTAAAACTTTTTTTTGCCTGACCTGTGGTGGTGCAGTGGATAAAGCGTCGACCTGGGAACACTGAGGTCGCTAGTTCAAAACCCTGCACTGGTCTGGTCAAGGCACATATGGGAGTTGAGCTTCCAGCTCCTCCCCCCTTTCTCTCTTTCTCTCTCTCTCTCTCTCTCTCACTCTGTGTCTCCTCTCTAAAATGAATAAAATAAAATAAAAATTAAAAAAAAAACAAAAAAAACCCTTTTTCTTATGAGACATTTATGAATACATACACCAGTTAATATACTATACCTTAGTATGGAGATCTCTCAGAATTATTATTATTATTTTGTGACAGAGACAGAGAGAGGGACAGAAAGACAGAAAAGGAGGGAGATGAGAAGCATCAATTCTTCATTGCAGCTCCTTAGTTGTTCATTACTTGTTTTCTCATAGTGCCTTGACTGGGGGAGGGGGCTCCAGCAGACTGAGTGACCCCTTGCTCAAGCTTTGGGTTCAAGCTGGTGAGCTGTGCTCAAATCAGATGAACCTGCGCTCAAACTTTGACCTCAGGATTTCAAACTTGGATCCTCTGCATCCCAGTCCGACAGTCTATCCACTGTGCCACCACCTGGTCAGGCTCTCTCAGAATTATTTTAATGATAGGGGGCATAACTTATCTTCTCCTTTAATTATCTTACTCTCACTTGTACATTCAAAGCTTGGTGAATGTTCCAGAACATCCATTGCTCCTTTCAGGTGTCATCTCTTAATGTATTAGGTTCTAGAAGCCTCCTACTTTAACTACTTTACATCTATTATAGACTGTATTTTGAAAAAAATTATGTACTGTTAGAGGAAATCAGATTGCAAAAGCTTGTCACATAATATTTAAGTCAACCCTCTGAAGGTAGCCCAATGTCTCTTCCATAAGGTAAAGTGCATGGTCTTTATGACACTTTTCTGTGTATTTTTGTTGTCTAGGTTAATGGCTATATTCTGGCTGATTTTGATTGCTAGAAGGCTGGCCACTGGGTTAATAGGGCATTTTTGTACTTCATGAATAAGACTTGATTGCAAAACAATGCATTTGGCAAACAGAACAATTAAACATAGTGTTAGGGACTGTCCTAGCCAGCTATCTATTCCAAAAAATGATATATTCTTTTGATTCCCAGAGCCCTTTTGAGAGGAATACTGAACTTTAGCATAAGTCAGTATTTCCCTAGTCATGAATATGAACGCATGTGTAGTAGCGACCCTTACTTCTGACTCCTTGCACATCTCAAGCAGAGAAACAGAAACGTGAGACGACACCACAAGTGGAGAACACACACGTCTTGACAGAACTTTTGCTGGGGTAGGCTGAACCCTTCTCTCACCTCTTTTGGTCCATGTGCCGGAACCTGTTAAAAGCTTGTATTGCAAGAATCCCCAGAGCTGCCATTACATTAAGAATCTTCAGAAGAAGAAATAGAATGAAAGAATATACAGGGGGTGCTGGGCAGCCCTGCTGCATTGATGTGGCCTGGAGGTTGGTGAATTAGGAAGGAGATGGATGAGTGGAGGAATCTTTAGGAAGCTGTAAAACCAGGACTGGTTTTCCAGCCAAAATGTATGAAAAGATTGTCTTTGGTTTCGCTTTCATGTTTCACTTCATTTCCCATCTATTCATTTCAATGTCTCTGGCCAACACACTCTCCCAGGGTGGTCCATTTCACTAGAACTTTGTCCTTAGCACTTCAAGAACAGAATGGTGTGTGGTTACCTACACCATTTTTTATTTGAGAAGTGGGATGCCCCTTAAAGGTGGAAAAGATTTCAATGTTTGAAGGAATCATGTTAATGGTCAATTTTATGATTGGAGCTCACACACACACACACAAAAAAAACCCCTCTTATCCCATTATATATAAATAACTACTTCCTCACTCCCAGAATCACATGCCTGATGTGTCTGCTAGGTGAATAATGGAGTTGATTTACTAACCTCAAACAACAACCAGATATAGGGTGAATCATAGCTTAGGGGGAAAGTAGCAGAAAAGGGAGGTGGTCATTTGGATTTAATTGGAGTTGAGGCCACCAGCTTCTTAGATAAGTGTTTTTTTATTCTGCATTTATTCAATAAATATAGCCAACATTCACATGCAAAAAAAGAAAGAAAAGAAAAAAAAGCCCAAAAAGCAAAAGTATACCTGCATTCAGGAAGTAGAGTGCTAGGATTGTTTTTCAACCCAGTTAGTTGGTCTAAATCCTCGCCTTGCCCTTCTTGGCTTCTGCAAGCAGATGCTGAACATGCTTTGAGCAAAGAGCTAGGGGCTTCCTGCCAAGCAGCTCCAGAGTCTCTTCCAACCACAATCACTGAAGACATTTCCCAGAAGGCTGTAGGAGTACAAATCTCTTTAATTAAAATGGGAAAGCCTCAGTGAGCTAGGCAAGGGGGTTGCCCGAGAGGGGAAGGAGGAGGGAAAGGAAGGAAAAAAGAGAAGGAGAAAAAGTAATAAATATTTTACAAATGTTTCCAAACGCTGGTCGTCTAACACCCAGTGGAAAATGCCACTTGATGGATTATATTTTGGGTTGGAAAATGAGGCTAATTCAATGTAATGAGAGGTGAATGGGACTTCAGGCCCTTATCCAACCACAAGAGACCCCTTACAAAAGAGTCTGCTCTTTCAGTCATTAATTTTTTATGAAGTTTAATAGGCCTGAGCCTAGAGACCTTCTGTGGTGTTGATTAGCTTCATATTTCTCTCATTAATGTAGAATCTGATTAGTTCTTATAAAAAGCATTTCAGCTCGGCTCCGGCATGGCTACCACATTGTTCTGATATTAGGGATTGCAAGTTTGATTCACCAGAGGGAAGAAACAGCCATAGAGACAAAAGGCCATGGTCCCTTGTTGTTGCTGCATGAGAGGACTGGGGAGACCAGCTGTCTCTCACGTTTTATTGGCTGCAGTGGGAGCCCTCAACATTTGGACCAGGACAACTTTACTGGAGGCCAGTAGAACAGGGACCTTGCAAAGAGGGCTGACTCAAAAGAATCAGCGACAGCCAATATAGCAGTTGGGTTTGCTCAGAAAAATGAAACTGCCGAGTGATGTAGAATTAGGGGCTACTTAAGGGATTTTATTTTATGCGTTCAGAGATGCTGGGAGAGAAGTCTCCTGCCCTCATCTTCAGACTGTTGGGCCTGAAGCTGCTATAGGTCAGCAGACTAGAAGTCAGGAAGGAAAACTGGACATGAACAAGGGTGGGAACAAACTGGAGCCCACAAGAACAAGTTGGGACCCATAAAGACGAACTGGAATCTCTCTCAGTTTGCCACTACTTCCAGCCTTGATATCATGGTGGACTAAGAGGACACATGTGTGCCTTTTGCCATGATGATGTATACACATTTGGTTCAAGAGAAACTGGAGAAAGGGGTCTGGCTGCTTCTGGAAGAGCTGCAGGTTCAGGAGTTGCCCAGGTCAAGAAGGTGAGCCAACTAATCAGTAACACCATGCAAGAGCTGCACAGTGCTTGATGCCCTCATTGACCTTCAGATAGTAAAACCAGCCACTTCTCCAAATCCGCCTTCCAATTCTCAGGATTCACTATAGCTAACACTAACCAGGAGCCATGCAGAGAAGGAAATTCTGGGAAATGTTCCGGTATAGCTAATTTGACACAGTACAAAGCCTCTACAGGCAGTCCTAAGCATTGTACACTAAATAGAATGACTTGATACCAGTGGTGAGCTCTAATGTGCAGAGGATAGATAAGAGGTGGCACTCAATGAAGGCCCAGTTTATGAAAAACACCAAGAGAATTTAGGCTGAAAGAATTTTGCTGTCAATTTTAAAAGGTACCCGTGGCTATCTATACCCAGAAAATAGTAACCAGAAAATAATAATTCTATTCAAACTTATACTGAACTTTCCTAGTCCATTTGTTTTTCCACTTTTCTTGATGGGTATGTTACATATTCTCTCATTCTTCCTTCTTCTCAGCTGAGGACTTTTTATTTCACTGAGAAGTCAAAGCATTTTGAAGGACCCAGATTCCTCCCCCTCCCCTTATAGCCAGTTTCCTACAAAAATCTATATCCAGGAAACTGCCTTTTTTGTTTGTTTGTATATTCATCCTCATCGCTAAATCCTTTCTCTAAATTTGCTTTTCCTTGGGTACTTAAAGACAAGGCTCCAGAGATTCCTCTGCATTATTAGTTTTCCCTTCTCTACTTCTTATAAATCACTTTTTATTTTTCAATTACAGTTAACATACAATATTATATTAGTTTCAGGTGTACAACCCAGTGATTAGACATTATATAACTTATTAAGTGATCATCCTGGTATGTCCCATACCCATCTGACACCGTACATAGTTATTAGAATATTATTGAGTGTATTCCCTATGCTGTGCTTTAAATTCCCTGTGACTATTCTGTAACTACCAATTTGTACTTCTTAATCTCTTCACCTTTTCTATTCATCCCCACAATTCCCTTTCCTTCACCACCAAACCAGTATTACATGAAATGTTAAGGGGTCTTCTATAAGAAAAAGCAGAAAGAAAAAAGATCAAATATATGAACAATAAAATGGCAATAAATACATATCTATCAACAACTGAATTCCTTTCTCTACTTGATTATTGTTGTTAGCTTACAAACACGCTATTACCTTAATACAATAAAACTATTCACCAAACGATATATATGTTGAAGAACCCAGGGCATCTGATTTCTAGTTTTTCACAGTCTGGATTTTGTTAATAGCATATTCATGGAGCAGTTCAACATTTTCTTTGTTCTTTGCTTTTCCCTCAAACTGGCATCTGTGTGTAGTGGTTTGATGAGATTCATGCCCGATCTCTTTGTCAAGACTCTGGGTGGTGGTGTAGTCTTTCAGCAGGAGGCCCATCATGTCTATTTGCCTAATTTTTGGTGACTCAGGGCTTTGCTGTTTAAAGCCCAGATGCGCCTGACCTGTGGTGGCGCAGTGGATAAAGCGTCGACCTGGGAACACTGAGGTCGCCAGTTCAAAACCCTGCACTGGTCTGGTCAAGGCACATATGGGAGTTGATGCTTCCAGCTCCTCCCCCCTTTCTCTCTTTCTCTCTCTCTCTCTCTCTCTCTCTCTCTCTCTTTCTCTCTCTCTCACTCTGTGTCTCCACTCTAAAATGAATAATAAAAAAAATTAAAGCCCAGATGCATAAATTTATTAGAACAGGGATGGGGAGAAACTTATCAATTAGAAGAAATTTAAAAGACAATTCTTTTATTGGACAAGACTAAACTACGGCATCTAGAAATGCACAATTAATTGTTTATTGAAACAACCCTAATTTACTTCCTCTAGTGAGTCCCTTTTTCCTCTCATGCTACAACCACACTCACAGTACTTCAGACACCAGATGTGTGGGAGCTTTCCCCATGCCAAACAATTCTCTATAACATCAGCTGTGTGTTCTACAATTTACCTCAATTTTGACACCATTTACCTGGAGATAGTATTAGATCCCTCAGGTTAAGGGCTTAGTCCAACATGACTGCTCCTTGGATACTGATTACACATCCAGGTTGTGACCTGTGCTTCTAACCAATCAATGATAAATCTGAGGTTCCTAAAACCCCTCCTTAGGTTTGATTAATTTGCTAGAGTGGCTCATCGAACTCAGGGAAACACATTTACTAGTTTATTAGAGAGTATGTTAAAGGATACAGATGAACAACCGGATGAAGAGATAGTGAGTTCTAGGAAGGTCCCAAGCACAAGAGTTTCTGTTTTCATAGAGCTAGAGTGCATTTCCCTCCCAGTATGTGGTTGTGTTCACCCATCTGGAAACTTTTCAAACCTTGTACTATTGGGATTTTTCATGTAGGCATGCTCAATTATTAACTTCTCCAGCTCTTCCTTCCTCTCTGGAGAATGAGGGATGGGAATGCAGCTTTCAATCATGGCTTGTTCTTTCTGGTGACCAGCTTCAGCTAGAATTCATCCTTAGAACAATAAAAGCTCTTAAGTGCTTTTATTACGTAGGAAACTACAAAGGTTTCTGGAACTCTGTGCCAGGAACTGAGGGCCAAGACCAATATACAGTATATATTTTCTATGCTCTCCTAGACTGATAAAACCATAAAAAAAGAGAAGGGGATTATTACAAAAATCAGGATGCCAGGTGTTGGACAGTGATTGGAATAGAGATATTGCATGTGGCAAGGCTTCTAGGGATGGTTGGAAACATTCTATTTCTTGTGTTGGGTTGTGGGTATAAAGATATTCACCTTATCACAAGTCATTAAGGCATATATTTCTTTTTGTGCGGTTTCTTTATCAATCATTTATTTTACAATAAAATGTTTACATTTTTTTTCTATCTCTAATTCCATAATCCCCATTCTGTATTGTACTAACTCAAATCAACCTTTTGACCCCACCTCTTTACTGGAACTGCTTCTGTCAGTCACCTGTTGTCTCCAGTTGCTAAACTCCTGGCTGAGTCTCAGGCCTCAAGTTACCTGCCCCGCTTCTGCACAGTTGCCACGGCCTCCTGTTTAAAACACTTTATTCACTGGGCTATTATAACACTTTGTCATTGAATATCTTAGTCTCTTTTTCTAATTTCTTTTATATCCCAAGGGATCTCTTAAAATTGAAATACCTAAGGCCTCAATCCTTGGCTCCTTCTCTTTTCTGTCAATACTTACTTTCTTGGGTGATCTTATCCTATCTGATGACTTTAAATACCATTTATACACTGACAGTTTCCCAATTACATATTTTCTGTAGAGTCTTTTAGAATAGAATATACAAGGGCCTACTCAACATCTTCACTTGGGTATCTAACAGAATCTCAAGTTTAACAAATGCCAAACCAAACTTCTGATTTTACTTCCCATGCCAGGTCAACCCACGGTCTTTTCTGTCTTGGTGAATGACATCTCCATGTTCCCAGTTGCTCAAGACCAAAGTTTCAGAGTCATTATTGGCTTCTCTCTTTTCCTCTTATCCTTTATTCAGCCTGTGAGCAAATCATGTCACACTGTCTTCAGAAAGCATCTATGATCCAACAATTCAAACCACAGTCTATCTCAGTTGCAATACTACAACACTCTCCACAGTGGTTTCTTCATTTTTCTTATTGCCTCTCTATATCCCTCATACAGGTCACTCTCAGGAGAGCAGCCAGAGTAAGTCTTTAACAATGTGAATCAGTGCATTTTACTCTTTCAAAACTTATCATTGTCTTCTCTTTCTGTTCAGAGTAAAAGCCAAAGTTCTGACAATGTCTTAAGGGGGCCCACATAATATTGACTTTATGTTCTACCACAACTCTTTCCCTCCCTCCTTTCTCTGTGACTATGTATGTCAGCCTGGCAGTTATTGACTAGGCCAGACATACTCTTAATTCAGAACTTTTGTTCCTTGTTGTTCCCTCTGTGAGAAATATTCTTCCTCCAGATATATCCATACGGTCTACTTCCTCTTTATTCAAGTCTTTGACCAAATGTCATAATCACAATGAGCTCTTTTCTCACTACTGTATTTATCTACACCTCCCAGCACCTAAGCACCCTAACCTTCCTCTATTGCTTCAGTTGGATTCATCATTTTGCAACATATTGTATTATTTTTTTTTTATTTTCTTATGTTTAGAATTTGATGTCTATTTCTCCACAGTAACAAATAAGTTCTACAAGGGCAGGGATTGTTGTCTGCTTTGTTCACTGATATATTCCTAGCTTGTTGTTCACCACTTGATAGTACAATGAGAATTCAAATTCAAATTCTTAATATATATAGCAATTCATAACAAATACATTTTCTTTAATGGATGACTATAAAGAAGCATTCTGCTCACCTAAAATTTCTATATTTTATTCTCCTTCTGACTTATTTCAATAATAGAAAAGGAAAATAGACCTTATCTCAGATTCCCAAAAAATTGAAAAATAGATTTTAGTCACTGATATAGATGTTTCCACTGACCAACGTTTTGGTTTCACTAATGATTTATTCTTTGATTTCTAAGCTCACTCTCTCTATAAGGCAAGCACATTTTAGTGAATATGGTACACATGTGCATTACATAAACAGGTGTCTTATAAAGATAAATTGGACATTATATTTTGATGGTCAGCCTTTTAAAAAAGTCATACTATCATCTATCATACTATTCATGAACACTATTAGTATCTATCTTTAATTGCTAGCTATCTTTATTGTTATATGACTTGTCTTTTCAATGTGAACATAAACTGCTTATATTTTAGTGTATTACTTGACATCTTTTTATCAAGCCCCAAATAGTTTTTTTACATAACAGACTCAATCAATATAAAAACATATTTATTGAAAAAATGTTGAATTCTGTGTGAGGACAGGACAAATGAAACCATCTGCATATTAATGAAAGGCATATACAGAAGGAATTTAGTATACTACTTGGTCTTATTCCAACTATTCAACTCAATAACAATTACATCTATATTTCAAGTTCTTCTGAAAAGTTTTCATCTCCCACTCCTTGTTTATGTCTATGTTTTATCTTTAATTTCTTGTTCTCCTTGTTTTGTTTTCAGCTCAGTTGGAGAAATTGTAATTGTAAGACTACCTATGGCCTACCCATTTCTCTCTCAGTATTGATTCAAGGCCCTATCTTCAGTCCATAGTTAAGGGAAAAGCTGGGACCCTGTAATTGTGGATTTAGGATATTAGTCCACTTGAAATTTAACTTCAAATATAAGAACATTTATTTTCTTTATTGCTCTGTTAAACCATATATTTAATAGGCTGAATAATTGGGAGAATGATAATCACCTCCAACTTTATGAAGCCAAAACTGCTTTAAGAAGAGGAAAATACAAGAGTTTTCTGTTCATTTTTCATCCGTTAGCTCTAAGGAAAGAATGGGCTGAGGTTCTGAATTAGGCCCCTGATGCATGGCTATTTAATCTATTCCTGATTCTGCATTTACTTTGCTCTGTCTGGAAAGGATGCAGAATTTGCCATAATGAATGACCCAAGCAATTTCAGCTAATGGCCAGAATTGAAACCTTTGATAATCCCAGGTGAATAATGTTGTCTCAACAGACTGAAGGAGTCTTTTACCTGTCTGACACAATGATAGATGTGATTAGTTAACAGGGATAGTCAGAGGTTTTAGTGGAGGCATTAGCAGAGATTGCTCAGGTCATTCTTAATTATGCAAATTCTGTCTTCTTCAGACAAAACCCAAAAATAAAAAAATAAAAAAATAAAAGAGTAAACACAGCTGGATAAAATGATTTCAGGGAAACCACAAAGCTAGGAAACTCATCAGAGAAGTGATTATGCATCCTTTAGGCTAGATAGGGGGAGAGGAAATAGCCACAGACAAAGGCTCTAACTGTGGGCACCCCCCACTTTTAGCCATGACAAAACAGCTGAGATGCCTGCTAGAAAAGCTTGTCCTAAGACATATGTCACCTTGAGCAGATATGACTGAAGAGCGGAATATCATTGCGGTTTTAAGCCCTTGCTAAGCAGCAGGCTTGCTCTCTGGGGAGTACAGACAAATAAGTGACTTCAAGCATTCAGAAGCAGGAGACAAGAGAATGATGAGTTGGTTTCTATAGGGCCCCATAGGGTTGAATGAGAAAAGGAGATGAGGGTTACAGAAAGAAAGAAGGGTCTTCTCCAGCTCTAACTTTACAGCCACCTTTGAAACAGCTGTCCTTTGCCCTTCACTGACATTCCAATTTGAGACCCTACATGCCTCCACTCTGCCTCCCAGCAAACAGTCACATCCAGTGTCAGATCTGAGACAAGGTGCATAATTCAACCTGACATCAAAAACAAAGAACTCTTTGCATCAGACATGTTTATTTTTCTTGTATGGCTTTGACACGTCAATGGTTGTCACCCGTGGTTGAGTGAAGTCTTGGCATGAAATCAATTTGATGTCCAATGTCAAGCAGCCTTTTTTAATGTCTCTGGATAAGGCAAGAAGGGCCTTGCATTCTTGAAGAGAGGCAAATGCGAGATCTGGGGTCAACCAATTGGGCTTGATGAAGACTCATTTGGTCCCCCAAAAGCAGTCAAGAGAAGTAAAAATTTAAGCAGGGATTCTTGCGGGTTGGCTGGCAGAACTCCAGAAGGCAACTCTGAGAGTCGCTGAGTGTCTTCTCACCCTGCACATGCGGTGGCTACTCCTAGGGCATGACTTTCACCCCCTCTCCTCTGGTTTCTTTTTTCTTTTCTATAGTTTGCAGGAGGCAAACCAAAGACTTAGTTTACATTTTAGGGAACTCACAACCAAGAATTTGCAGAGCATGAAAATTTAAATAAATTTAAAGGCAAAAATGTACATATGATAGATCACTATAGGTGTAGCAGGGAATGTAAGAGAGTGGAAAGAGCATTCGTATCAAGGTTATACTGCTCTGGCTATAAAGCCTGTCTATCCCTCTTTGCTAGTTGTCTAGCCTTGCAGAAGTCAGTTAAGTTCTTTGAGACTAGGCTTTCTCATCTGTAAATTGAAATTATAGTGCTTACTTGAAAATTAAATGAGTTAAGTTTACTGCACAGAAACCTTAAGGCATATTTTGATGGTACGAAAAAAATTTTGAGTGAAGACAAATGCTTCATATCCTTCTCTTTAAGAGATAGAACACAGTAATTGATATATTTTATATTGCAACCAATGAACAAATGATCATATCTCCACATATCAAAATCAGTTTTTGAAGTTCACGTTTCCATTAAGTCTTAACTAGAGATGACACTAATTAAGAGTTTATCTAAGTAGCTAACAATAGAAATTATTCAAGAGAAGTTGTAATTTAGAAGGGTTAGCCCATTTTCACAAGCATCTACTTCCCAAACAGACATCCTTATGGGAAAATTATCCAAATTGTACTCCAAGGATTTAGTTACAATCCCTTATATGGTGCTTACTATGTATCAGGCATCTGCTCCCAATGCTTTACAAATATTAAGTCATTTCATCATAATAATGAGCCTAAACTTTAGGTAGGTGGATATTATTATTCTCATTTTACAGATGGGAGAACTAGAAAGCTAACAGGTGAAGTAAATTGAAAAGATCACACAGCAAGTAAATGTCAGAGCCAGGTTAAAGTGCAGGACATGTGGCTCCAGAGCCCATAATTTTAACCCACAGGCTGTGCTATTTTCTTCATATTAGTGCCTTTCTGTGATACAGGATTTCCTTCTTAGTCCACAAGAATCTAAATGTGATGTTTCTCTCTTTACTTTCTAGGTATTGATCTGTGTGTGAGCCACTGAAGTTAACATGTTATATTAGAGTAATTCACCAGAATCGACAGAAAACACTATATATGAAGAGGAAGGGAGATAGAGAGGGAAACTCCTACATGCACTCTCACCAGGATCCACCCAGCAACCCGCATCTGGGGCTGATGCTTGAATCAACTGAGGTATTTTTAGAGCCTGAAGCCAATGCTCAGACCAACCAAGCTATTCTCCCTCAGTGCTCATGGCCGACGCTTGAACCAGTCAAGCCAATGGCTGCAAGAGGATAAGAGAGAGAGAAGGGGGAGAGGGAGGAAAGAGAAGCAGATGGTTTCTTCTCATGTGTGCCCTGACTGGGGATTGAACCTGGGACATCTACATGCTGGGATGATGCTCTATTTACTGAGTCAACCAGCCAGGACTGAAAAGCATTATTTATATTTTTATTCTGTACATGTCAGGGGGTCATAACATGCTTAAAAGTAATCTTAAGAGTAGAACAATGCTAGCTCCTGTCATACAAAGAATTCATGAGAAAAGGACAGGGTTTGTGTTCATTGTTTATGATTCTGCAGCATAAGTACAGTCTTAAAATTACAATCTTTTTTTTTTTTTTGCAGGGACAGAGAGAGAGTCAGAGAGAGGGATAGATAGGGACAGACAGACAGGAACGGAGAGAGGTGAGAAGCATAAAACATCAGTTTTTTGTTGCGATACCTTAGTTGTTTATTGATTGCTTTCTCATATGTGCCTTGACCACGGGCCTTCAGCAGACTGAGTAACTCCTTTCTCAAGCCAGCGACCTTAGGTCCAAGCTGGTGAGCTTTTTGCTCAAGCCAGATGAGCCCGCGCTCAAGCTGGTGGCCTTGGGGTCTCGAACCTAGGTCTTCTGTATCCCAGTTCAACGCTCTATCCACTGCGCCACCGCCTGGTCAGGCCACATACTTTTTTAAAGATTGTAATGTAGGGGTTCTTAGTATATTCACAGGGTGATGCAACCATAATAATTATCTAATTTCAAGACATTTTTATCATTTTAAAAGACACCCACTAGCTATATCTCCCTATTCCTCATTCTCCCCAGACCCTGACAACCACAAATCTGCCTTTCTGCCTCTATCGATTTGCCCATTCGGGATATTCTATGGAAGTGATACCATACAGCAGGTGGTCTTTTCTGATGGCTTTTTTACTTAGCATAATGTTTTCAAGGTTTTCCCATGTTGTAGCACATATCAGTATTTCATTTCTTTTTAAGGTTGAATAATATTTTATTGTATGGGTAGAGCACATTTTTGTTTATCCATTCATCACCTGTTGGATATTTGGATGTTCATTCCTCTTTTACTTTTTGGAAGCATTTGTGAAGGACTGGTCTTAATTCTTTGAACATTTGGTACAATTTACTAGTAAAGCCAAGCTAATACACTGCTCACAAAAATTAGGGGATATTTTATTGCTTCATATTTATTTTGAAATATCCCCTAACTTTTCTGAGCAGTATATATTTTTTAGATCACTGATGCTTTAAAATGAATCAAGTGCACTCTCCCGGGGGCACACTGATTCAAATCTCCTTTTTGAGTGAACTCTATTTCTTCTAAATTCTAAGGGGCCCACAAGACTTGCAAGCAGGGGAGCAATGGTCAGCAGCAGCTTGTCCTGGGCTAACCCCCAGACTTGTCCCAAGGACCCCTTTTCTCTGACTTTCCAGGAGTCCCACCACCGCTTACTTCTTTCCCATAATGTTTCTAGAGAGCCAAAGCAGCCCTACCTATTCTCCTGTGCTTCTTCTATCCTACACCCTTCCTTACTTCACTGTTCACAGCTGGCTGTAATAAATGTACTCTCAAAATAATAGATAGATAGATAGATAGATAGATAGATAGATAGATAGATAGATAGATAAGCAGCTTCTGCCATCACCTAGGACCCTGGTCTGCAAACTGCGGCTTGCGAGCCACATGCGGCTCTTTGGCCCCTTGAGTGTGGCTCTTCCACAAAATACCACGTGAGGGCGCTACCTCGATAAGGAATGTACCTACCTATATAGTTTAAGTTTAAAAATTTTGGCTCTCAAAAGAAATTTCAATCGTTGTACTGTTGATATTTGGCTCTGATGACTAATGAGTTTGCGGACCACTGACTAGGAGCTGTTAAAAATGCAAATTCCTAACTCCACCCCAGATATATTGAATGAAAATTTCAGGGTGTGGGTCAGAGTTAAGTTGGAATAAGAAGCTCTACAGGTGATTGGAATGCATGCTAAAGTTTGAGAGGAACCACTTCAGACAACTTTGAATGTTCTTTCTATCAAATTCTAGTAGTTTTGGTAGCTTCTGCCTCCCTGATTCTTTAGGTCAAGTCCATTTTTCATCTGGTTGGCTTTCAAGTTTTTGAAAATAACTATATTAATACACCTGAATTCTGTCTTTCTAATAAACATCACTCATTTGTTTTGGCAAAACATAAGGAGGGGTAGTATGACATTGAACAGGACAGAAACCTTAGTCTGTTTTGTTCCACGATGCATCTCATGTTCGAAAAATAGTGCCTGGCTCATGGCATGTGCTCAATATTTAATGAATGAGTTAATGAATATCACTGGCAAATTACATTACTATTTTTTTTTGACATATTAGTTGGCACTTCTTGTAGAGAATAGCAGAAACTCAGTAACCTAGCTTAAACAAAACATGACATTTATTATATGATAAACAGATGTTTAAGGAACCAAGGGACTTTAATCAGAGAACGAAGCACTGAATAGAAATTGAAAATTTTCTCTCTGCCTCTTATTTCTTCCTTTTCCTTGCACTTGTGAGTTGTTGTTTTTTTTTTTCCCAGAGAGTCGACTAGCTTACATACCTTCAGAGGATAATGATGTTCTTAATAATATCAAGAGTGCCTGATATTATAGCTCATCATTGAAGAGTTAAGTTAGATAAACTAGACTAGCCTAGTCTCATTTCCTGATTTCTAAAGATAAAGACCTCATTCGCATAGCTTAGATTGGTACCTTTACTAAATCATTTTTGGATTTGGTAAAAAATTTGGTGTTTCAGTGTCTGAATATGGCTGCCTCCACCATGTGAGTAAGGGATCATGCCATTAAATTAGAAGGTGTTGAATAAAAATTTGGGCAGACAGAATTACAGTTGTCTCATATCTTTGTTTATCAATCAATAACTTAGTTAATTAAACATTTTTGAGAAACCCCTGCTCAAAGAGCTGTGCTATGTTTCAGGCATTGCAAAGAGATATGATTTAACTTAAACTCTAAGGAGAGACAGAGTTTAGATAAAAGGTCAAGACTGAGGTCCCTCAATAAAGTACAATCTACAATCCAAGTAGTGCATGCCAAGTATCAGTAAGGAGAATGAAAAATAAGTGTTACCTGACCTGTATCATCAACGCTAAAAGAAATAGCCACAAGACATTCATTATTACACGTCGCTAGAGAAGTTATGGATGAAGACCTTACCTGCTTTATGACAAGGTACCCATTTCCTTTAGTAGAAGCATCAGCATACCTTTATTTCAGGTGTTAGTCTCAGAAACACTACATACTGTATAGCTTCTTGGGAATGAGCGCTTGTATTTTATGAATACTGTGATTCTTAATTCAGTTGAACAACTACATTTTAAAAATGCTTTTGGCAACTCTGCAGGACCTCCCTTTTTGTGTTATGCACACTAACTCTGTTTCTGATTTGATTTTCCTATTCTTGTTTTTTACTGCACTGAGTTTCCATGTCTATTTACATTCTCACACTGTAATATTGGTGTATAGATTTCTATATATTATATAAAATATTTCCATAGGTTTCTTCAAGTCCTGTTATAAAACAGGATATAACCAACCAGAAAAAAAAACAAAAACTAAACTCTGTCTTGTGGCATTCATGAGAGTGAGAATTTACCGTAGGAGGGCAGGGTCAAAGGGGACCTTCTCACCATATTTTGCTTTGGTCCCCCTGGATCTTTACCATTTATATTTGAGCAGTGTCGGGAATGATAGATTAAATGGGATTAAGTTACTGGAAAACATTTTCCTAAGATAATTTTATTTTTTCCAACTTAAAACATCTGTTAAGCTATTCGATGTAAATGCTACTTAATAATCTGGGTAGTTGCCCAAATGCTAAGTTCTTTTGATGGCTTAGACATGGTAGTGTTTGCTGACAGCAAGCAGTCAGCAAAAATGTTTGAGAAGGTTGTCTAGGAAATGATAGAATTTGAAGACAGTGAGAAAAGCTTTTTTTTGTTTGTTTTTTTCATTTTCTATAGAGAGTTAGCTCAGCTGTCCGTAGCATCTGTGTCTGGTTAGCTCAGTTAATTAGAGCACAGTGCCAACAACAACAAGGTCATGGGTTTAATCCCCTAGTGGACTCTTTGACTTTGTTTCTGTGACTTAGTTGAAGACTATGCTTCTAGACACCTGCCCCAAACATGTGAGGTGTGTGGTCCGTGGCAACCACTGAGATATTCTGTAAGAGCTAAAGCATCTCTGGACCAAAGTCTTCCCTTTTGGGTGCACAGGATGCCAAAGTTATCACTTATTAAAGTTTTTTTTGCCAGTTCCTTTCTCTTTCTCTCAGCATCTCTCTCTTTCTATCTTTTTCTCTGTGTCTCTTTCTCCCTTTCTCTTTCCAGTCCCACTGAAGAGAAGGAACTAAAAGAACATAAACTGTCTTTGTGATGGGTCACTTAAGCCAACTTGCCTTCTTAGCATGCAGAGAGGACACGACTTTCATTACAGTGTGAGACCCAGAATGTGACTAGTTTTTTTGTTAAATACATGAACTCTGGGATCATCAATCAATTCTCATTTGATTTCACAAAACCCCTTTACTGAAAAACATCCAGGCCTCTCCAACCAATATGACTCATGGGACACTTCTGATTAATACCAATCAGGTTAATGGCTTAGCTATAGTTAATGGTGCCTGCTCTGTAGCTGCAACAACAAGAATTAATAACAAATCCCACACTCGTTTTTGCAAATCAGAGGAATGCTGCTAAGGGTCTGACAAGCTCTAATCTTTATGATTTAATGGAATCATGTTAAAGCACAGAGAGTGCAGAGATTGGAAAACTAAAAAAATTCTCTGTCACATCCCTTGCTTTAAAGATCTGAGCTCTTTCTAATACTCTGTCAACAGCTCACTGTCATCAGAGCTATACAGGACAGGACAGTGCCGGTGACAAACCATCCAGAAAAGAGATACAAGAGCAAGTGGTTCATTAGCGCAGATAACGCACACGAGGCTTAATCTCTGTGGAGGGGGGACAAAATTTAAAAGGCATCTTATCATAATGAGCTGAAAATTGTGTCTTAAAGGCACAGGGATGATTCATTTTGTCTTTGGGTGACCTTTACTAATTCAATGTCACAGACATTCCAAGTGCTGAAGTGTTTAGTGTTGGGCAGTCCCTGGGATGAGACACTGGTTTTTTTGTTTGTTTGTTTGTTTGTTTTTGTAGCCAACTGTAAAGTGTACCAAATCACCAAATGTCAAGCATTAGAACAACTTGAAGTAGGCTCCCCAAGTCCCTGAAATACTTAACATTGGGGCGTAGGTATGGGTCAAGCTAGCTGGGGTTCAGGTGGTAAGTGCTGCTGGGGGGAAGCCCTATGAAGAGAAGGAGCCAATTCTAAGCTGGAGTGTGGGGTATGAGGTAGGCAGTAATGGGGTGAGGGGAAATGAGGAAGGAGACTGGCAAAGTCTCACTTTATTTTTGCTGCTGCCACGATCTACATCTGTGGCAGTCTCAAAGTAAGTGTGACCAGGATATAGGAAAACTTAGAGTCAAATGCATGATAACATTGTGGCTTGGTTTGGAGGAAAATCCCAACTCTCAGATGGGAGAAAAAGAAAGAAAGTTCAGTCTACCAGGGGAGGAGATGAGCAAAAACTAAGCAGATGTACAAGAGCTGCCCAAAGAATTTGGGATTCTTATTAGAAACTAGAGTGCTGATATTTGTTCATACAGAAAAAGCCAATATAACCAGAGTTGGGAGAACACTGGTATAGGGAGCCATTTTTAGAGCTGATATCAGGCAAATAATACTCATTATGTACCCAACCTAGGGGTGAAGTAAGGGTTCCCAAAGAGGCTCTGCCTTGGTCAGTGGTGGTGTGGTCAGGACAGTGAGGACAGAATCTAGACACAGGACTGAACACGGCAATACTGAATAGCATTTGTAAAGGCTGCCTTGTATACTCTGTATTTGTTGTATTTTTCTAAGTGTAGGTTTCTAGTTCTTTATTTATTATTTATTTTTAGAGAGAGGAAAGAAGAGAGAAACAGAGAGACAGGAACATAGAGCTGTTCCTGTATATGCCCTAACCGGGCATCGAACCTGCAACCCTAGTGTTTCAAGATGGCACTCTAACTGACTGAGCTAACTGGCCAGGGCTGGCTTTAAGTTCTTTAATATACATATAACTTCAACTTATTTTAGTATGTACCACACAATAGTTAACATTACTGTGACAAGAAAGTGTGTGCTCAACTAAATCTCTGTTGTCGTTACAATCTTACTTTAATTCTGAACTGTTTTTTTCTTCTACTCTGGAAATGATAGACTCACAGTTAAATGGTTGTTGATGTGTCTCAACAGATCATTAAACAAAAAAAAAATAAAGATTTTGAAGGCTTAACTCTGTGCAAGGAATCCTCTTACAAAGGATGCAGAGGGTTAAGAACCAGAAGCAAGTTTAGGGATTGTTTTTACCACCACTTTAGCAGAAATTTCCTTTGCCTGCTTCTCAAATGACAATTGGCAGACACAATCTGGACAGGCATCCTTAAGACAGAAGCTGATTAACTATGTCTGAAGGAAACGTGGTCAGTGACCTTGATGGGCAGTTATAAATGAAAGTGTGTTTGGTGTATTACCCATGGGGCTAGATTTGGATACGTCAAATATATTCCCGCACTTCTCACAGTCTTCCCAATTCAGTTACCTAACAATAATAATGTTGGTAATTCTGATAGTGCCAGAAAAGAGAGTGCATAGATTAAAATCATTGTTACCTATTCTAGCACTCATAAATTCATGATTGTAACAGCACCAAGTTAGACTAATGATGTCCAATACTGTAACCACTAGCTATGTGGTTATTTACATTTAAATTAATTTAAATTAAGTAAGTTAAGAAATTAGTTCTTCTACTACACTAGCCACATTTCAAATGCTCAATAAACAGCTATAATTACCATATTGGAAAAAGGTAGAATAGCGCATGTGAACATAGAACATGCAATTGTACAGATTGAATTAGACGGAATGTCGTTCACTTTTCTTACCCAGTGAGAGTTTGTTGACTGCCTAATACAGTCTGCTCAGCTAGAACAGACTCTGAGCTCAATTTTTTTCTGCCTGCCTCTCCCACCACCCTCAGGCTCTCTGTAATTCATGCTTTCGTCCCAGTTTCTCCCAGTTCCCAACTCCTTCCAAAGTAAAAGTATGCCTTTAAGTGCAGAGTTTAGAAAGTCAATCAACCAACCTTCCTCCTTCCCTTCCTTTATTCTTCTTTTCCTCCCTTCTCTTTCCTTTTTCTATTTCCTTCTTTCCTTTTTTCCTATCTTCTTTTCTTCCTTCCTTCCTTCCTTCCTTCCTTCCTTCCTTCCTTCCTTCCTTCCTTCCTTTCTTCTTTCCTTCCTTCCTTCCTTCCCTCCCTCCCTCCCTCTCTCCCTTCCTCCCTTCCTTCCTTTCTTCCTTCCATCTTTCCTTCCTTCCCTCCTTGGCTTGTTTGGTGAAGAACAGGATATCTCTGGACTTTTATTGAACTCTCAGACAATAATGGGAACTGTGACTGTTCTGCTTAGTGTCTACTGAGACAAAAACCAGAATAACTGGGGAATATTTGCTTTGGATGTCAAATCTGTCATCTAGAGAAGAAAGGGAAAGAAATGGGAAGTTGCTGGGGTAGTTGTGCAAACTTGGCCCTGCTCAGCCAGCAAACAGGGACAAGGACTATGAAGGGAGCCAACGGGTATTAAAGCCACCAAGAAAGAGCTAAGTATCACACAGCAACAACAAGAGATAGATTTTATTTTCCCATCTTAGAGAAAATGGGGAATTAAAATTCAGAAAGGTTAAGTGATTTAATCAAGACCACAAAACTAGTGAAAAGCAGTACTGGTATCTTATAACTAGTCCTTTCTGCTTCAAGCATGTAAGCCCTTTCCGTTACTTCAGGGAACCTTGCAGTCTTGGGTGGACTGCAGTTCTAAGCTATATGGAGAGGAAATGGTCCTCAACAGAGTTTCCCTGGATCTGTCACTTCATTGCTGTGCTTTATGAGGAAGAAACTGAGCACTTGCACAGCTGGAAGAGAGCTCACAGGCCTGGGCTCTTCCCTCCCGTGTGTGCTCTGGAAGGTGGTACGGGGGGGGAAGAAAGAGAGATGAGATGATCCTTTACCTGCTGTGAAATGTAATTTGTCGATTTTGTAATATGCTTCTTGTGTTACCTTTTTGCTAGCTGCATTGCAGGCTAATCCAGTACAAAGTCCCAGGTGCCTGCCTGGTATGAGATAAAAATTCACTTTAACATGGGATACCACCTTCCTTCTTGTTGGCTCACATATAAGTTAAGACATGGATATTGTCATAGCCCATTCTTTGATGGAGTTAGTTTTCTAAGTTTCTAGAAGTGAGATATCCCAACAATGTGAACACCAAGATTCCTTTATGGCAAAGCTATTTCTGACACTACCCTTATATTTGTAGATGGTTAGCAACTGTAAAAAACGTTTTACATACATTTTACATGATTCTCACTAATATCCTGTGTGTTATTATAACGAGTCCCTTTTCCTGTGAATAGGCAGGGCTAAGGAAACGATAAAAAATCACAAAGCAAATCAACCCACGCTTCAATTTCCCAATCTTTTATCATTTTTTCCTCCAAGAATAATAGGAAATAATAATAATAAAAAAAGATAAGCTCAAAATCCTGCCACTCTGTGTCTATCAACCTTGTCCTTTCCTTCCTTTTTTTTTTCTATTTCTTATTCTTGGTTTGGAAACCTCTAGCTTTTAGTCTATGAAAGGTTTTGGTCAAGAATTGAGGGCCCTGGGATAGTAAATACAATTCAGAATCACCAATGTCAGGAAGTACAGAAGGTATGGGACACGGAAACCACAGTCCTGCCCCAAAGCATAAAGGATTTGAACACAATCCTTCCCAACACTGTTAGATAGTGAAACAAGGTAATCAGCCAGCTCACTAATTCATCTACCGGGAGGCAGACTGGTGGCTGATCTAATCCCCCTCCCCCCATCAAATTCAGAGGCCATTGTAGCATCAGGTTTAAACTCCTCAGGTTAAGAAAAGTATAATGGTGCAGCATTGTCTTATAAATCATTTAAAAAGTGTTTTATAAGAAACCATCCAGTGAAAGCTATGTTCTTGTCCTCGATTATATAAACTAAGGCCCATCTGGGGAATGGAACGTGGCCTTCTTATCCTTGTCCGTTAACTCAGCAAGCCAATAGATGAGAGCGCATATGAAGTTTAGGTGCAAACCACAATCATTTAGGTACACACAAGAATTGCTAAAAACTATTAATATCACTTGATATCTTGCACAAAAGATTTATTCATCCGGCAATTATTTAATGAATGCTTATTACACGCTCTATTCCCTATGCGTGACTGCCTTCCTGACTGATCACAAAAATAAAACCAAGCTGAATAATTTAAGCCAAGAAATAAAGATTTTGTTCTTCCTCAATGTGGATTATCCAGATAATTGCTTCAATACTCTACTTCATGGCACCTTGCTGATAAAGCTTTAATTATTTTCCAAGGCCACAGATATAAGAAAATGCAAACCAAAGCTATATTCTCCCCGGATACTTCCCATGAGAGAAACTTCCTACAAACTGGAAAGGAATGAAGAATCATCTTGCATCAAAAAATTTGCCTTCTGAGGAGCAGGACTGGGAGAATCCCTTTTACAACATTTTCCAGGGCAGCATTAGATCCATTAATTACCTAATCCTCTGTGCCTTATTAGCCCTCTTAGAACCCTTTAGATGCCTAATTCCCTTATCCTAAAGGCCTTAGAATTGGGGCTAGTAGTCCTTTGGTCCCAATTAGGTCCATATTGTGCAGCAAATCTCAGCAGCGTATTTACACTAATTATGAACATTAATTATAGGGGAGCCCTGGGAGCTTAATGCCCATTTCAGACTCATGAGTGGGAGCTAAGCACAGTTTACAAACTCAGAAGCACAGCAAGGCAAGCTGAGATTATACGGATTTAAGAAGGAGAAGGAGAAACAGACATAGAAACAATCAGACAGGCAAGGATGACTAAGAAAAAGGGAATCTTGAGCACAAGATAAAAAGGGGCGCCAATGCCCACCGAGTTTGCATAAATGTGACACAAGATCAGAGTTAAACATTTAAACAACATCCAGTCAAAGGCCCCTAAACTCCTTTACTCTAAGGTCAGAATTGGTCAAAGGAGACCAGCATGAGCTGAATCCGCAGATGAGGGTTAGATAATGTGAGCTGTAGGGAAAACAGAGTTCAAAGCTGGGACCAAAAGAGGGCTATACTAAAAAATAATTAAACTATAAAGATGCTTTAAAATAATATTCATTTATTCATGGACTAGCATGCAGTACGATAGGCTCTGTACTGGTTATAGATAGCTAACATGTATTGTGTAAGATGTCAGAGACTATTTTAAGCACTTCATAGTTTGTCACACAGGTAAGTAATATTGAACAATATGAAGTAATATTGTTATCCTCATTTAATAGATAATGTCATATATAGCTTACTCAAGAACACAGTTAGCAAGTGCTTGAGTTGGGGTACAACTCCAGGTAGTCTGCATCCATAGCTCACACTAATGAACACCATGCATTTCTGCTGCAATGGGTACGACATAGTAAATGAAGCATGACCCCAGCCAGAAAGGAATGCCTAGCTTAGGAGATTTAGACATATAAATTATTATCAACATGGGCATAGTGCAGAGGCTTAGATGATACTGGATCCTATTTCTTCATGTCTGAGCAAAGGCATTGCTCCTTCTTCCTTTTGCATGATCAAGTTTTCTTTCTCAACCGGTATTCTCATTATCATATACATACACTATAAAATTTCTCAATGTTAAAAAATATTTTAACCTCCTGTCTCCTTCTAGCTACTGTCATTGTTTTCCTGCTTCTCCTTATAAAAACAAAATAAATAGGCAAAAGCCAACATATCAACCTTGGAAGAGTTGACTTTGCTATCTTTCTTCCCATTCCCCCTTAATACCATTTAAATAAGGTCATCCTCTCAACCACGCATCAGAAATGACATTTGTTAAGGTCATCAATGATTATTATGTTTCCAATGTGTGTTATGTCCCATTGAGTAAGCTCTGATTCCCAGTGACCCAATGAATGAGTGATGTTCACAACGTCCTATTTTCAATGGCCTTACACAGCTTCTGTGGACTCATGCCTATGGCTTCTATTATGGACTCAATTCATCTCATATTTGGTGTTCTTTTACTCCTGCTGCCTTCTATTTTCCCCAGTATTATTTTCTTTTAAATAAGTTCTGCCTCCTCATGATGTGTCCAAAACAGTACAATTTCACTTTTGTCATTTTTTGCCTCCAGAGATATTTCAGGCTTAATATGCTCTAGGACTCACTTGTTCCTCCTTCTGGTTGTCTTCTAGTATATCCATAGCTCTCCTCCAATACCATATTTCAAGTAAACCAAGTTTTTCCTATAAGCCATTTCCACTCTTCAACTTTTGCCTCCATACATAGTAATTTGGAATACGAATGTGTAGATAATCTTAGCCTTGGCCTCTAATGACACATCTTTGGTCTTCTGTAATTCTTCTATTGCTTCCCTTCTGAGTCTCAGTCTTCTATGGGTTTCTTGGCTACAGTCTCCATTGGAATTGAAGACTGACTTAAGTTAGCAAAGTCTTAAACAATTTCAGTATCTTTATTTCATCAATTTTTTTTTGTCTTTTCTTTTTTCTTACAGGGCCAGAGAGAGAGTCAGAGAAAGGGATATATAGGGACAGACAGACAGGAACAGAGAGAGGTGAGAAGCATCAATCATTATTTTCTCATTGCCGTTGCGACACCTTAGTTGTTCATTGATTGCTTTCTCACATATGACTTGACCGCGGGCCTTCAGCAGACTGAGCAATCCCTTGCTGGAGCCAGTGACCTTGGGTCCAAGCTGACGAGCTTTTGCTCAAGCCAGATGGGACCACGCTCAAGCTGGCGAGCTTGGGGTCTCAAACCTGGGTCTTCTGCATTCCAGTCCGACGCTCTATTCACTGCGCCACCACCTGGTCAGGCTATTTCATCAAATTTAAGACAGAAATTGTTTCACCTTTTATATCTCTGAATCAAGATGCATCCTAAAATAGTTGTCATCCAGGCAGCAGGCTTGATTTAGTTTTCATTGCCTGCACAGTGAGAACTTGGTCATTGCTGTAAACATCATCTTAATCCAATCACTTATTAATGCTGGTGATACAGCTGATCTGGAAAACAATTTGGTATTTTCTTTAAAAACTAAATATGCAAATTTCATATGCCCAGAAATTGTACTCCTGAGCATTTATTCCAGAGGAATAAAAACTTATATCCACATAAAAACTTGCACTAGCTTTATTTATAAATGATTAAGATTGGAAACATTCCAGATATCATTCAGCAGGTGAATGATTCAACAAATTGGTACATCCATCTGTTCCATGGAATGCTAGTCAGCAATAAAAAGGAAAAAACTATTGAAACATGCAATAATTTGAATAAATCTCCAGAAAATTATGTTCAGTAAAAAGAAAAACCCGAAAAACCAACCAACCAACCAAACAACAACAACAAAAAAACAGTTCCAAAAGGTTACATGCTATATTATTTGATTTTTGTAACTATCTTGAAATAAAATTACAGAAACAAAGAACACATTAGTGGTCGGTGGCCAGAGCTAAAAGAAAAAAAACTGGAGAGGGTTCCAAGATGGCCACAGAGTAGGCAGACGCTCCAACTCCCACTTCCCAGAATCAAGGTGGATTACAACTAATCTGAGAACACTCATTGTGAAAGACAAACTTTGGACTAAACTAAGAGGATTCTACAGCCAAGGACCACCAAAGTACTCACACTGAGACTAGTAGTAAAGGTGGAGATGAAGAAAGGGCTGCCCTGCTCCCAGGAGTGAGTGACGGCAGGGAGGGACTTTTGCAACAAGGAGGGCTGTCCAGTGAGGTGTAGGTCCTTATCCCCAAGACCGGAATCCCAGCCTAGAGCCCTGGATTCTGGAAGGGGCTTACAGACTATATTTGGCTGAGTAAAAAGCCTAGACACTGTTTGAGAGAAGGAGACAGGACTCTCAGACCTAGGCTCTGTATTAAATGAACTGCATGGAGAGCTTCGCTCACAGCCACTTTCCCAGAGTTCCAGGAGTGAAGAGAGCTGGGAGGACTGGAGTTGCCAGGGGAGAGAGTAGTCTTGGAGACACTTTGAGAGAAAGACCCCCTAACCCCTGGTCTGAGTCACTCTCCAAATTTAAAGTGAACATTTTTCCTGGGAACAACATCACCAGCAAAGGAAAGTGTTCTGTCCACCAAAGGCTCTCTTACCTGAGCTAGATAGAACAAAGGCACTTAGAGCTAGGCGCCATGTTAGGACACAAATAGGAAGTGCAGAGGTCTAAGCTTCACCCCCACCCCTGCACTGCTGAGTGCTCGCAGAGGGGCAGGCAGCCCGGAGGCAGCAGGGTGCGGCTGCAGAAGTTTAAGCAAGCACATGCAAGCCGGCCTAGGCCTACGGAGCCGGAGCCGGGAACTGCCACTGCCGCTGTGGAAGTCTGGGCTCACACATAGTCCTGCTTGCTGAGTGGGCCCACCCTTGGCAGAGGCAGAGGTCCGAGTGTCAGCGGAGGGGGTAGTGCTGGTGCGTGTGAGCCCACCAGCAAGGGTGAATTCGCTGCGGCCACTGCAGGGATTCAGGCCAGCGGGCAAACCTGTCAGAGGCGACCACAGAGGTGATCCAAACAGGCGGGAGCAGCTCTCTCCACCCCCGTGGCAGCTGCTGAAGTCTGAGCCAACGACAGACCTCAGGGGACGTTGATGAGCCCTCCACAACAGCAGAGACCGAGGTAGCCCTGGGAGTGGTCCGAGAGGGAGTCTGCAGCCCCACCCGTGAGGGTGAAAGCCAGGGAAGACACCCAAGCCTGTGAGTAAAAGTGCCCACTGCACAGACAGGCTATCAGAGGCAGCAGAGGCTGGGGAGGCCACAGAAGCATTCCAAACAGTCACACGGCAACACATGAGCCTGACCAGGGCACTGGCAGCTGCAGAGGCAGGCTGGCACCAGCATCACCTGATCCCAAAAGCCCTGGGCAGCAATAGCAGCTGTGGCCTGGTAGACAGACCACACAACGGGAGCACAGGAGCCACACCCACTGGACCCCTGTGACTATACCCTGCTGAGTGCTGAAAAATAACAACAAAAAAACCAAAATAAAATAAGTAAATAAAATGTTTGGATAGAATGACACCTGAGGCTAAGGAGTAGGCCACATCTAATACTTTACCTAATCAATGAATTACAGTACTGAGCCCAACAAGTAGCCACTAATAAAAGGCAACAGACAGTGGATTTTAGGGGAACTTAAACTTTTAAAGGAACTTCTCCCAGGCCAAGAGTAGATAAAAGCAAGCCTAGGAGTACAACTGAAATTTACAACGACACCTGGACCCAGCAGAGGCAACCACAAAATCTGGATAACCTGTAGCTCCCAAAAGGTGGATAAGAACCAGTCATAGGCAGTGACCCCACTGATCTGCACCAGGCCCCAGCCAGGGAGGTCCAGGGCAGGCACATTCAGTGGCCAGATATGGAAAGCACGAGTTCAGGACCTAATAAACCCTTGTTAGAGTGGAAGCCTAATGAAGGGCTTCTCACACCAGACCCAGCTAAGACTTAGAAAACTCTGACACAAACAGCAAAAAGAACAGTGATAGCAGATAAGTAGCCCACAGCAAATTACAAACAATAGCTGATGCCAACTCAAAAAGACCTAGAAATAACACAACTGAAAATTGGAGGCAGAAAACACCAACACTAGACTTAGCCAGCTCTATAAACAACACACCCAAATGAGGAGGGTATACAAACACAAAATGGGAAGACAAAGAAGTGCAATCCAAATGAATCAACAAGAGAAAATTAACTGAGTGAGATGAAAATAAGCAAACTACTGATGCGGAGTTCAAAATAATGATTATTAGAATGCTGAAAGATCTTAGAACAGCAATGTATGAACACAATGAGCACATAAATAAAGAGATAACAACCATCAAAAAGGACATTGAAATATTAAAGAACCACTCAGAAATGAAAAATACAATATCAGAAATGAAGACTACACTAGAAGCAATTAAAAGCAGGCTGGATGAAGCAGAAGATCAAATCAGCAATTCAGAAGACAAGATAAACAAAAACACAAAAGAGGAGCAGCAAAGAGAGGTTGAAAAAATGTGAGAAACAATATTTGCATCATAGGGTTTCCTGAAGAAGAAGAGAAAGAATAAGAGATAGAGACCTTGTTAAAGCAAATCATAGCTGAATACTTTTCTAAACTGATGCAGGAAAAAGTCATACAAGTTCAAGAAGCACAGAGAACTCCATTAAAGAGAAATCAAAGAAATCTACACCAAGACACATCATAATTAAAATACCAAAGCTAAGAGATAAAGAGAAAATATTAAAAACTGCTAGAGAAAAAAAGCTATCACCTACAAAGGAGCCACCATAAGGATGACACCAGACTTCTCAACAGAAAGACTTGAGGCCAGAGGGATTGGCAAGAAATATTCAAAGTAATGCAGAACAAGAGCCTACAACCAAGACTACTTTATCCAGCAAAGCTATTGTTTACAATTGAAGGAGAAATAAAAAGCTTCCCAGATAAAAAAACAAAAAAACTCAAGGAATTCATTACAACCAAACCAATGCTGCAAGAAATGTTATAGGGCCTGTTGTAAACAGAACAAAGGGTGAAAAATATAGTAAAAGAGAAATATGGCTTTAAAGAATAAAATGACAATAAACAACTACATATCAATAATAACCTTAAATGTAAATGGATTAAATGATCCAATCAAAAGACATAGGATAGCTGCGTGGATAAGAAAACAGGACCCATACATATGTTGTCTACAAGAGACACACCTCAAAACTAAAGATACACATAGACTGAAGGTAAAAGGATAAAAAAAATATTTCATGCAAATGAAAATAAAAAGAAAGCTGTGGTATGAATACTTATATCAGACAAAATGGACTTGAAAACAAAGGCTATAGTAAGAGATAAAGAAGGTTACTACATAATGATAAAGGGAGCAATCCAACAGGAAGATATAAACATTATAAAAATCTACACACCTAATATAGGAGTACCTAAATATATAAAACAGACTTTGATGGATATAAAGGGCGAGATCAACAGCAATACTATATTAGTAGGGGATTTCAGTACCCCACAAACATCACTAGATAGACCCTCAAGAAAGAAAATTAATTAAGAAACAGCAGACTTAAAGGACACAGTAGATCTACTGAATTTAATAGATATCTTTAGAACCTTTCACCCTAAAGCAGCAGAATATACATTTTTTTTCAAGTGCTCATGGTACATTCCTAGGATAGGCCACATGTTAGGGCACAAAAGCAGCCTTAACAAATTTAAGAAGATTGAAATCATATCAAGCATTTTTTCTGATCACAATGGCATAAAATTAGAAATCAACCACAATGGAAAAACTGAAAAATACTCAAAAATATGAAAACTAAAAAGCATGTTATTAAATAACAAATAGGTTAACAATGAGATCAAAGAAAAAAAAAATCCCTAGAAACGAATGATAATGAGCATACAACAACTCAAAATTTATGTGACACACACACAGCAAAAGCAGTCCTGAGAGGGAAGAGCATAGCACTACAGGCATACTTTAAGAAGCTAGAAAAAGCTCAAATAAACAACTTTACCCTGGATCTAGAACTAGAAAAATAAACAACACAAAACAACAGCAAGTAAAGCCCAGAGGTAGGAGAAGGAGGAAAATAATAAAGATCAGAGTGAAAATAAATGACATAGAGGCTAAGGAAACAACACAGAGGATCAATGAAACCAAGAAATGGTTCTTTGAAAGGGTAACCAAGATTAATGAACCTTGAACCAGACTCACCAGGAAAAAAAAAGAGAGAACTCAAATAAATAAAATTAGAAATGAGAGAGCAGAAATAACAACTGACACAACAGAAATACAAAATATTGTAAGAAAATATTATGAAGAATTGTATGCCACAAAACTAGACGACCTAGGTGAAATGGACAAATTCCTTGAAACATATAATCTTTCAAAAATTAACCTGGAAGAATCAGAAAACCTAAACAGACTGATTTCATCAAATGAGATCGAAACAGTTATCAAAACTCTCCAAACAAACAAAAGCCCTGGGCTAGATGGCTTCACTGGTGAATTCTACCAAATATTCAAAGAAGAACTAACTTCTATCCTTTTCAAGCTATTTCAAAAAATTCAAAAGGAAGGAGGACTTCCAACCTCCTTTTATGAGGCAAGTATAATTCTGATTCCAAAATTAGGCAAAGACAACACAAAGAAAGAAAATTATAGGCCAATATAGCTGATGAATTTAGATGCTAAAATCCTCAACAAAATATTAGCAAACTGGATCCAGCAATACATGAAAAAAATCGTACATCATGATCACGTGGAATTTATTCTGGGGAGGCAAGTATGGTACAATATTCATAAGTCAATGAATGTGATTCATCACATCAACAAAAGGAAGAAGAAAAACCACATAATAATTTCAATAGATGCAGAAAAAGCATTCGATAAAATTCAGCACCCATTTATGATCAAAACTCTCAGCAATATGGGAATACAGAGAACATACCTCAACATGATAAAGGCCGTCTATGACAAACCCACAACCAACATCATACTCAATGGGCAAAAATTAAAAGCAATCTCCTTAAGATCAAAAAGAAGGCAGGGGTGTCCCCTTTCACCACTCTTATTCAACATAGTGCTGGAATTCCTATCTATAGCAATCAGACAAAAAGAAGAAATAAAAGGCATCCAAATTGGAAAAGAAGAAGTAAAACTATCATTATCTGCAGATGATATAATACTGTATATAGAAAATCCTAAAGTCTCAGTAAAAAAACTACTGGACCTTATAAATGAATTCAGCAAGGTGGCAGGATATAAAATTAATACACAGAAATCAGAGGCATTTTTATACACCAACAATGAACTGTCAGAAAGAGGAATTAAGGAAACAATCCCATTCACTATTGCAACAAGAGTAAATTTAACCAAGGAGATTAAAGACTTGTACTTGGAAAATTATAAAACATTGATAAAAGAAATCAAAGAAGTTACAAACAAGTGGAAGCATACACCGTGTTCATGGATAGGAAGAATAAACATCATTAAAATGTCTATATTACCCAAAGCGATTTATAAATTCAATGCAACACCAATTAATATACCAATGACATACTTCAAAAATATAGAACACATATTCCAAAAATTTATATGGAACCAAATAAAAAGAAAAGAACACAAATAGCCTCAGCAATCTTGAAAAAGAAGAATAAAATGGGAGGTATCACACTTTCTGATATCAAGATATACTACGAGGCCATTGTACTCAAAAAAGCTTGGTAGTGGCATAAGAACAGGCACATATATCAATGGAACAGAACAGAGAACCCAGAAATAAACCCATACCTTTATGGACAATTGATATTTGACAAAGGAAGATAGTCTCTTTAACAAATGGTGTTAGAAAAATTGGACAGTTACCTGCAAAAAAATGAAACTAGACCATCAACTTACACCATTCACAAAAACAAACTCAAAATGGATAAAAGACTTAAATGTAAGCCGTGAAACCATAAGCATCTTAGAAGAAAACATAGGTAGTAAGCTCACCGACATCTCTTGCAGCAATATATTTTCTGATTTATCTCCACGGGCAAATGAAATAAAAGGCAAGATAAACAAATGGGACTATATCAAACTAAAAAGTTTTTGCACAGCTAAAGACAATAAGAACAGAATAAAAAGACAAACCACACAATGGGAGAACATATTTGACAATACGTCTGATAAGGGGTTAACCAAAATTTATAAAGAACTTGTAAAACTCAACACCAGGAAGATAAACAATCCAATCAAAAAATGGGCAAAAGAAATAAATAGACACTACTCCAAAGAGGACATACAGATGGCCAAAAGGCATATGAAAAAAAAATGTTCAACATCACTAATCATTAGAGAAATGCAAATTAAAACCACAATGAGATATCACCTCACACCAGTCAGAATGGTGCCCATTAACAAAACAACACCTGATAGATGCTGGCGAGGATGTGGAGAAAGGGGAACCTTCCTGCATTGCTGGTGGAAATGCAGACTGGTGCAGCCACAGTGGAAAACAGTATGGAGATTCCTCAAAAGATTAAAAATAGAACCGCTTTTTGACCCAGCGACCCCCCTTTTAGAAATATATCCCAAGAACACTGTATCACTGATTTAAAAAAATGCACCCCCATGTTTATGGCAGCATTGTTCACAATAACGAAGATCTGGAAACAGCCCAAGTGTTTGTCAGTGGACAAGCGGATTAAAAAGCTTTGATATATATATATATATATATATATATATATATATATATATATATATAAATATTACCTTTCACAACAACATGGATGGACCTGGAAACTATTTTGTTAAGTGAAATAAGCCAGGCAGAGAAAAAATAATATGATATGACTTCACTCATTTGAGGAATCTAAGGAACAATGTAAACTGAGGAATGGAATAGAGGCAGAAGCGGGATCAAAAGGACCAGAGAAAAAGAGGACAGAGGGAAAGGAAATAATAGGATGGGATAAACCTGAAGGGAAGGGGGAGGGTGCTGTTGGGAGGGTGGCAAGGGAAATGTTGAGGGGAATATGGGGGAGGCAGATGCATTCGGGGCAACACTAGAATCTAAGTAAACACAATAAATCAAATAAAAAGAATAAAAAAGAAACTGGAGATACTAATGATGGGGAGGTGCTATGTATATAGAAGGGTAACATGGGATCCTTCTAACAGTGGATATGTCCTGTTTCTTGACAGATCATTGTCAATATCCTGATTATGATATTGCATTATAATTTTACAAGACATTAAAAGACTTTGGGGGAAACTGAATAAAGTGTACATGGTTTCTCTCTTATCTTATAACTGCATATAAATTTTTATTTATTTCAAAATATTAGCTAAAAAGGATAAAAGTGGAAAATTTCTGTGTTCCAAATAACATCTATATTTAGTTAATGGTAATGCTAGTTTTTTGTTTTGACAAATGTTTCAATGATTCTGTAAGGAGTTAACATTAAGGGAAATTGAGTGAAGTATTATATGGGAATTCTCTTTATATTATCATTGTAAGTTTTCTATAAATCTAAAGGTATTCAAGACTTATAGAAAAGGTGAATTTTTAAAAAAGCAATTTATTTTTAAAATCAAAACCAATAATAATGTGTTGTATAGTTTAAAACATATACACTAGTAAAATATATGACAATGCCACAAGGCATAGAAGGAAGAAATGAAAGTATTCAGTTGTAATATCTATACATTTATAGGACATGATATAATATTTTTGGAAGTAGACTATGCTATATTAAAGATAGTAACTATAACCCTTATCTAGCCACTAAAACAAAACAAATGCTATAGATAATAAGCCAGTAATAAAGGCAAATAGAATTTAAAATAGTGTCAATCTCAAAGAAGATGATCAATAAAAAGAGAAACAAAAAGATATAAATCAAATAGAAAACAAATAGTAAGATAATAGACATAACGACCATTCACATCAATAATTACAAGAAATGTAAATAGTCTAAAGTTATGATAAAAGGCAGAGATTGTTAGATTGAATTAAAAAAATCAAGATACAACTATGTGCTGCTTGTAAAAGACTGACTTTAAATACAGATATATAGATATGCTCAAAGTTTAGGAAAGAAAAAGTATACCATAAAGACATTCTTCTAATGAAGATTTAAATGACTATTAATATCAGACAAGTTCACCTTAAAAATAAAAATTGTTACCAAAAATAAAAAAGGGCATTAAATAATGATTACAAGATTAGTTCATCAGAAGATACAGCAATTCTAAATATGCATGCATGAATGAGAGAACCTCAAAATACATAAAACCAAATGTACAGAAATGAGAGAAAAGATAAACAAACCTATAATTATAGTTCAAGAATTGGTAGAACTACTAATTTTAAAAAAAGATCAAATTTAATATAGAAGTTGTAAGCAATACCATCAACCAAATCGACTTAATTGACATGTATAGAATATTCCAATTAGCAACTGTAGAGTACACATTATTTCTAGTCATTCTTCAAGATATACCATATACTAAGCCATATAAGAAGTGTCAATCAATTTTAAAATGTTGATATAGCAAGTTTGTTCTCTGATCAGAGCAGAATTAAATTATATAGCTATACATTTAAAAAAGTAATCAAGACAATCTCCAAGTATTTGCTAATTAAACAACACAAGTCTAAATAGCCAATAGGTCAAAGAACTTTGAACTAAATAAAAATAAAAACACATTAAAAAATTTGTAGAACACAGCTAAAGTAGAGCTTGAGGGAAATTTTCAGCTTTATAGGTGCATACTATAAAGAAGAACCCTTTGAAATTTATGACTTAAACTTATAAGAAATAGTGAGTTAAACCCAAAGTATATATAACATATTAAACGATAAAGATCAGAGCAGAAGTAAACGATAAAATGAAAATTAAAAAATTATGAAACCAAATGCAGTGTTTTTGACAATCATAAAATTAATAAACTTTTAGTTGATTGATTTTAAAAAAGAATATTACACAAATTACCAATATCAGGAAAGGAAGAAGGGCTATTATTACAGATGCTGCAAATATGAAGAAAATATTATGAACAACTTTATGCTAATAAATTAAACAAACCTGATCAAAAGTACAAATTCTTTGAAGAGGGAAATTACCAAGACTGATTCAAGACAAAATAGAATATCAGATTAGCCATACACGTGTTTGTTTCTTTTTTAATTGACATTTCAATACAACAACTTTCACAAAAATACTACTACCCTTAATGGATAACTAATGAATTATATCAAGCATTTAAGAAAGAAACAATACCAGTAGTAAACCTTTTCTTTTAAGTGAAAAAAGGATTGCATCTCAGCTCATTTTTTTATGAGGCCAACATCACCTTGTTACAAAATCAGACAAAAACATTGCATGAAAGAAATTACAGACAGACATCTCTGATGAAGATAGATACAAAAGGTTCTTAATAAAATTTATCAAATTGAATCCAACAATACATACAAAGGATAATGCTTCCTGTCAATTAATTTGATCCTTTGAATATTAAGATTTTTAACATTCAAAAAGCAATAAGTGAACTTAGTCTTATTAACACAATAAAGGAGAAAATACATCTGATCATCTCAGTAGATGCAGACAAGGAATTTGTCACCATCCAATATGCATTTATTATAAAAAACTTACATCAAACTATGAGTACATGGAACTTTCATAAACTAATAAAGGTTATTACTAAAATCTTAGAGCTAACGTGGCACTTAATGGTAAAATACTGCATTCTTCCTTCCCTACATTAAGAAACAAGGTAGAAATGTCTGCTCTCGCCACTGATTGGAAATGGAAAGTACAAAACTTATTTGCATATGACAGGGTGGTATACATATATGACTTTATTCCTATGAAATTCTAAAGAAGACAAACCCTTATAGTAACAGAATGACAGGTCTCTTGGGGACAAGGTAGGGGAGATTGACCAGGAAGAGGCGAAAAGGAATCCACTGGGGTGATGAAAATGTTTTAAGTACTCAACACCATCATGTTTTGTATGTATACATAGTATTTGTCAAAACTTACTGAACTGCACGCTTGAACACCTTTTTTGATGTCAATTATATCTCAATTAATTAGAAAAAATAAAAGAAACACAGTGTTCTTAAATACCACCAAGAAGCAAATAATAAGTACAAATTGCCAGTGATAAAAATAGTCACGGGGATATGAAGTACTGGATAGGAAATATTATCATAATAACTATGTATGATGACAGATGGGTACTAGACTTATTAGGGTGATCACTTCTGAGGTATTAAATGTCTAATCACTATGTTGTACACCTGAAACTAATATAATATTGTAAACTGTAACTGAAAAATAAATAATAAAAAAACAAATGGGAAGTGAAAATTGTAAAAGAGACTTTTTATGATAACAGCCAAACAATAAGTGATCTAAAAAATAAACATTTCAAAATATAGCTAATATAGACTTATAATAAAGGAAATTAATAATAGAATAAAATAAACAAATAAATTAGGAGATATGCTATATTTGTGAATGGAAATACTCAATTACATGAAAGTAAAATTTTTCTCCAAGTGAAAATAAAAATTTAAAGCAATTATATCAAATATTATAGCATAGATATTTATGAAAGTTGATAAACATCCTATACCTGATATGGCATAGCAAAGGCCAAAACTATCTAAGAAGATTATTAAATGAGGGATCACTGTACATATTTATCAGTGCTTATTGAAAAATATATTAAGACAGTAAGGTACTGGCCTGACCTGTGATGGCACAGTGGATTAAGTGTCGACCTGGAACATTGAGGTCACTGGTTCAAAACCCTGGGCTCGCCTGGCACATATGGGAGTTAATGCTTTCTGTTCCTCCCCTCCTTCTCGTCCTCTTTTTTTCTCCTTCTCTTTCTTTCTCTCCCATCTCTGAAAATGAATAAATAAAATATTAAAAAAAAAAAAAAGACAGTAAGGTACTGAAGTTGGGATAGTAGAAAAGATCCATGAAACAATATTCTTAGATGCAAACTCTTGCCTATATAAATAAAGCATATTAAAGAGTGGCATATTTATTTATTATTATTATTATTATTATTTTTTACAGAGAGAGAGAGAGAGAGAGTCAGAGAGAGGGATAGATAGGGACAGACAGACAGGAATGGAGAGATATGAGAAGCATCATTCATCAGTTTTTTGTTGCCATTGCGACATCTTAGTTTTCATTGATTGCTTTCTCATATGTGCCTTGACTGTGGACCTTCAGCAGACCGAGTAACCCCTTGCTCGAGCCAGCCACCTTGGGTCCAAGCTGGTGACCTTTTTGTTCAAGCCAGATGGGCCCACGCTCAAGCTGGCGACCTTGGGGTCTTGAACCTGGGTCTTCCGCATCCCAGTCCAACACTCTATCCACTGCGCCACTGCCTGGTCAGGCAAGAGTGGCATTTTTAATTAGTGGAGCAAGCATAGTGTAATCAACAAATAATGCTATGATCATTGAAAAAGAAAATATATATACATATATAACAAAATGATATTTCATATTTCTATCACACATGATTTAAAAAATCAACTTTAGATATATTTAAAACTTAAATGTAAAAAGCAAACTTTATATTTAGGAAAGAATGTAGAAAAATTGTAAATATCTTTACAAACTTGCAATAAAGAAGGAACTTCCTAAACAGGGTACCTACATAACAAACCATAAAGGAAAAGATGAACAACTTTGACCACATTAGAATGAAAATCTTAACAACTAAAAATATCATAAAGGAAATAAAAAGATAAGTATTTGTAATACATATGAAGATCAGTGGACAAAATAAGCCTTTGAAGAGTGAGATAAAGATCACCCAATAGAGAATGAAAAAATATATTGGAGCAGGAAATTCATAAATGTGAAAACATGATAGCCAGTAAACATATGAAAAGAAGTCTAACCTCATTTGTAATAAAAGAATTATAAATTAGAACCAGAAGGTGTAAATTAAAGCTACAATGTGGAGGAAATGGGAACTATCATTTCGTGCTAGTAAGTATAAAAATTGGCACTTTGGAAGACGATTTGGCACAATGTAATAAAATCAAAGATAGGATACTTTATAATCTAGTGACTGTACTCCTAGAAAATTTCTTGCATAATGTGCTCATGCAGAGAGATACAAGAATGCTTATTGCAGCATGGTTTTTCACAGAAATATTATAAACAATTTAAATATTATCAACAAAGGAGGGATAAACTGTAGTGTAGTCATACACTAAAATGCCATTCAGATAATAAAATAAACTCAATGTATCCATAATGATATGAGTTAACTTAAAATATGGTAAGTTAAAAAAGCAAGTTGCTTACAAACATGTACAGTTTATATACAAACTGTACATACAAATACACTTTGCACACATTTTAAAATGCACAAGAGTAATAATACACATGTTTATAGATACATCAATAGGTTTTAAAAGTATGGGAAGCGTGCCATTGATGTACAAGCAATGCCAATATAGTTACTGCTCCCGATGAGAGGGAAGGTGACTGAGACTGATGAAGTTAGGTCCTTAGTTACATTATGACTTTAAATTTCTTTGAAAATAAAAAAAAAGATGTGGAGCAAATATGTTAATGAATTCACATTTGATAAATTTGGATGTTGGGTTTATCGAACTTGTTATATTATTTTCAGTATTCTTTGTTCCTTCCAAATATTTTTCAAATTAAAATAACAACATTCCAAACTGAAGAGGTCCTTTAAATATTTATACAGTCTGCCTTAGTGGAATTCTGCTTAGATGTTAAACAAGTGTTTTAGGGCTTTCAGTGAGTTGAGGGCTGGATTTGCCTTCAGACTGGGTGTTAGTGGTCACAGTTGCTGTTGCTTATTTCTGAGTTCCTGGAATCTGGACTTGCTTCTTTAGTTTTGACCTCACAGTCCCTGCATTGATTTCTCTTTGGCTGAGCCATCTGAATACAATTTTATTTTCCTGCTGGGACCGCACCTGCTTTCTCTGTGAGGATGTTAAACGGTGATCCCTAGTATTTTTGTGTATTTTACAGAACACAGGGTAGAAGGACGGGTACTTCCTGCCTAGGAAGACCAGGCATCCCTTGCACCTGTGTTTCCCTGGCTGTGGAGATGGTCCTTTCCAACATCTACATGAAGCCAGAAGAGAGGAGCATTCAGGAAAGACCTTGCAGCCTGCCTCTTGGGATTGACTCCCAACACTGCTGCTTATTAGCTGTGAGATCTTGGGGATATTACTTAACCTCTCTGTTCCTCAGTTCTCTCATCTAGACAATGGACTTATTAACACTTATCCTCCGGGGTGGTTGTGAGGATTAAACAAAACAATGCATGTGCCAAGTGCTCCAAATAACCAGGTGTGAACAGTTGACTGAACACTCTGAAGTCTGACTTCCAAGAAGTCGTGAACTCCAGATAGGTCCTGTGGGTGGTAAACTCTCCCCCTCTGATCAGTTTGTCAGCTTCTTTTATGCAGAGCCTTCTAAAGGAACTAGTGTTGCAATAATAACAACAAATAAGTTAGGAAGAATTACCCTCCCATCTCTCTTGTACATGCTGACAGGTTCTATCTTTATATTACAATCCCAATTAAAGGGAAATTCCCCACCAAGCCATAAACCTAAAATGAAAGAAACCCTATAGGGATAAATAAGCCTCTTCAGTGAGCAAACCTGCTATGTATCCTCTTTTTGTCACTGTTTAATGTGTGCTAAATCCCCGCTGACCCAATCCTGCAAACTGATGGAGAAGTAAAGCTACCGGCATCCATCGGCAGGTCTGTCAAGATGCTGCTTGTAACGAGTCTCCCATGGATTTGATTATTATTGGTTATTAATTATTAATGGTATTTCCTGCAGGAGGCTTGCACAAGCTTCTCTCCCCCACACCTTTATTTTGAGCTGGAATTAAAAAATAACCAAAAATGTCCCCCAAAGGGACGGGAGGAGAAAAAGGAAGAAATCAAGTGTATCCCTCCCTAGTGTTTAGCATTGGCACCTCTTGCTATTGTGGGGAAGCAGACCTGCATTTAGCTTCCTGGGTACCTCCAGCTGCAAGCCCACTCTCAAAACCACACGGGAGGTACAAAGCTCCCGCCTGCTGCACCCCTCGCCCCTTATCCTCAGCATGCTGTTTGAACCTTGTCTTCTTTGGCAATAAATTTCCTCGGACGGTTAGGTTAATTTGTATGGTTTCCTAATGATCAGAAATATTTGGCAGATTAACATCATTTAACTTTCTCCTCTCTGCAGGGGGGAGGGGAGGGGCTAAACTGGTGAGAAACAGCTGGAAGAGGCAAGAGTGAAAATGAGAATTCTGTGCCTTGCATGTCGATGGAGCCGTGAAAGAGGGACACCCAGGAAGCCTGGAAAAAAATAAAAACCGAATTAAAGAGCAGAAGCAGAGCCCCTCCCCCACCCTGTATGCTTTTATCCTCTATTCACTGCTGACAGTCCATATGCTGCTTTCAAGCAAGGTTTTAAAGACGGCTACACCTGTCAGGATGTCTGCAAGGTAAAGACAGAGCAGATGTTGAGATTTGTGCCGTGGAAGGGAGAAATTCATCTTGTCTATAAGAAAGCGGCATGTTCACCAATATCCTGAAGGGGTTCCCCCTTCATTGCAGCACTCGCTCCACTTTCCACAAGCCAGTGGGCCCTGCGTGGTGCCGCAGATGGAAAAATGGAGTTTAATTTTACTGACGTTCAATCAAAACAGAATAATGTGTTTAATATCCCTGCAGTGTAAGTGAAAGGGAGAGAGATTCATGAACTTGTGGGAGGCGAGGGATTCCACGCAGGGCTTTGATATCCCCCAGTACACATAAACATAGAAATCACAGTGGAAAATATGGATAAATTCAGGTTAAGATATTCACCTGCTCCTCGATGTTGCTACTTTAAATTCAAGGGAAGGTATGGCACTGCCCAGGAGAACACCTGAATTAATACAGAGGTAGTTAGGAACCCTGAGCTTAATCCCAGAGGAGGGTAATTCAGCTGCTGTGTCAAGGGAGGAAATAAATGCTTCTGATTGGTAGATGTATTTAGGAAGGAAGAACCTCACAAACAAGTCCCTAGAACCCCTTCATAAAATCCACCCGGTAGCCTGACCAGGCAGTGGCGCAGTGGATAGAGCATCGGACTGGGATGCGGAAGACCCTGGTTCGAGGCCCAGAGCTCGCCAGCTTGAGCGCGGACCCATCTGGCTTGAGCAAAAGCTTGCCAGTTTGAACCCAAGGTCGCTGGCTCCAGCAGGGGGGTTGCTTGGTCTGCTGAAGGCCCGAGGTCAAGGCACATGTGAGAAAGCAATCAATGAACAACTAAGGTGTTGCGAAGGAAACGAAAAACTAATGATTGATGCTTCTCACCTCTCTTCGTTCCTGTCTGTCTGTCCCTATCTATCCCTCCCTCCCTCTGACTCTCTCTCTGTCCCTGTAAAAAAAAATCCAGCCGGTAGTAATCACATGGTTAATAACTCTGCTCACAAAATAATAGCACTCTTTGCACACAGAGGGGGAAAAATGTTGGCAGTAAATATCCCTAAAGGTATAGGTAGTTGGGTTAAGATAGTAGACTTGTGGCTAATCATTGTCACATAATTATTTTCTAGTGCAATTATGTTTTTTATAGTAATAGATTTGTGTGTGTGTGTGTGTGTGTGTGTGTGTGTGTTTGAAAATGAGAGAGAGAGAGAGAGAGGAAGAGCAGGAGAAAGAGAGATTCTCTGTCTTTGGTGGGCATCAGAATCACCTGAAGAGCTAAATAAAAATGTGGATCCCACAATAGACCTTCTGAAATAAATAGGTAAATAAAATACAATGTAAAAATCCAGCCCTTGTTTAGCATCACCCTTCTTTCCCAGATCTGTTTACATGCTGCAAAGTTGTCCAGAAAGCTGCCTGTCCCACGTGGTCTGCATTATATTCAGATTGGCCACCCAAGCTTATTACAAAAGAAAACTGCTTTCTATATTGTTTTTTCAGAAAACCTTTTGCAACCATGCATATATCTGATTCTTTTTCATTAAAAAAAATTAAACTTTGTTCTTTTCTCTCTTGAATGTGGTTTTCAATATCCAAATAACAAAGCCCAATGTCTGCAGCATCTCAACTTGTTTCTGCCAGAGTTCATGCATATCTATATATCTATTACATATTTATACCTATATCATCTATATCTGTCTATCTATATCTATGTCTATATATATAAAATCTATATGTATATCTACACATACTTCCACACTCACAACATCCAGGAGGAATCTAGATACACACACACACACACACACACACACACACACACACACACAAAATTTCCTCACTGTTATATAAATTCAGTTAACTTAGAAAAAACCCAAAGTTAATCAAATTTGTAATGATTAAATGAACCGTTCAGGAGGATTTTAAAAACCCTGTCTTCAGTCTGTATCACTGCTAGTCAAGAGAGCGGTATCAGTTAATACTGAGGATGCTAGCAAGCAGCTAGCAGAAGCATGCCTCTCATTTTAGCTCTCTGGCTCAGAGCGCGGTCCTATAATATAGTTTCCTCATCTTAATTTCCATGAGTCCAGTTAATAACAGTAATTGTGCTTAAAAAAAAAACAAAAAAAAACCCCTCTTGGTTACAGTGCTACCTCAAGCACAACTGATTGTACACACACAGACAAACACAGAATACACATCAATTAGCACTCTGAAGATTGACACCATATTTGCATAAGAATGTGGTGATTCATGATAGTGTGCTTTCTAAAGACATTGTCAATGACATTGACTGTCCCCCCTTGTGCCCACCCCCAGCTAACTGCACAGTGCTGGAAGAAAAATGCCAAGACACTTCATTTTGTTTTTGTTTAAGCAGAAACTATTGATGCAAAGGAAACTCATTACTCCCGCCTTTTGCTGGTGCCACCGAATGACTGATGCTGCATTGAGTCAGCGGGTCCCTCTGCCAGGGCTGGCAGCTGTCCACGCTCTTGGACCTGGATTGGCTCCCAGAGCTGGAGCAGAGGTTTCCACAACTAATCAGACATCAGCTTCTTCGAGAAGCGACTTCCCATTTGTTTGGCTCTATGTGAGACAAGTTCTTTGAATTTGAATGGTGTCCATTTTTTCCCAGTCCAAGCCTTTCTAGATAGATAGAACTTATTAATAACAATAACACCTTATATTGACTAGACCTCTTTAGTTCCCAGAGCACGTGTGCACCTTTTCCACCTGTTCTTGTGGTTTGTAATGCACAGTAGTCTTTTTAACGTACATGTAGTTCTATGCCACGCTAGTGACCAGGCCTCAGATACTCATAATTTCTCACAGACCCCCCAACTCAGTGCCCTCAATAACTGAAACTCATCCTTTGATCTACCTGATACCCAGCTGAGATAGGTTTCTGTTCAGTCTCCCAGAAAGTGGTGTGAGCCCCCTCTCTTGCTAGACAATAACTTATCTTGCATTCTGACCTGGTAATTCTCCAATCTTCAGAGCAGGGCCTGCTTCACCCTACCTAAATTTTCAGCCTTATAAGAAACCGAGAGAAAGCTTGTCCCCAGGTAATACAAAATGTAAAGTTCAGGTTGAATTTAAACTTTACACATCCTCTTACCATTACTGAGCACTTACAATGTGCCTGGTGTTCTGTCATTTCATATGTGCAATATCTCTTTAGTAGGTCTATGTAGCTCCATTTTAGAGCGGTGAGAACTGGGAACTGAGGTCCAAGGCCACAGGCCTGTAAGCAGAAAAGCAATGATTCAAACTTAGTTCTATCTGAATCTAAAACCCCTGGCCTTTTCTCAAATTTCCAGCCGTCTCACTCTAGGAGAAGTTGCCTATGAGGGCAGCATTACCTGACTTCCTCCTGAGATCCAGCAGCATTACTTGGTCCTTGGGCCAATGGTAGCCATAGACTGCTTGTCGTTTCCCTGGGTCCAGACGCCACGTCTTGTCATGCAATCTGTATGCTTCTTTGCTATACTGCATTGTGTAAACTTTGTAGGTAGCCACAAATTTTTACTCATTTCTATAGTTCCAACATCTAGAAGAGCTCCTGGCACATAGTAACTACTCAATAAATGTTTATTGGATAGATGAGTGGAAAAGTAAATACATTCTCATGAGGCCTGTGAAGAGTGAAATGTTGCGATTCTGCCTTGAAAAGCACATGTTCACTTATTCAGGGCCATCTGGCTTATATATTCCCTAGGTTTGACACTCCTCACCCTCACTAACCATGTCTTCTAAGCTTTCTTTGTCCTGCAATAATCTTAGCACTTCATACAGGGTTTCAGAACTGTCAGTCTCTGAATATGATGGGTGACTCTTACCTACTTTCTCCGTGGTGTGGCTTCAGAGGCGAGCAGCCCCTGAAGCATAGCTAGCCACCCTCTGCTCCAGCAGTAGTCTGCTCATCTCTAACAGCTCCAAGATTTTCGGGAAACTTATCACGGTGACTTTTCAGGAAGTGAATCTTTTTTTTTTTTTAATTTTTTTTTTAAAATTTTTATTTTATTCATTTTAGAGAGGAGACACAGAGTGAGAGAGAGAGAGAAAGAGAGAAAGGGGGGAGGAGCTGGAAGCACCAACTCCCATATGTGCCTTGACCAGACCAGTGCAGGGTTTTGAACTGGTGACCTCAGTGTTCCCAGGTCGACGCTTTATCCACTGCACCACCACAGGTCAGGCCAGGAAGTGAATCTTAACGCTTATGTTACATCCAATATCGCGGAAAGCCAAGAGCATCCTTTGAACCAGAAATTCATATTTTTTGCTTTTTTGTTGCCAAGAAAGTTCTTTGTAACTGCCACAAAAGACTGCCATGCTGCTTTCTCCTCCTTATTCATCTTTCTGGCAAATTCTTTATCATGTATGAGGGTTCGAATTTGAGGTTCATCGAATATACATGCTTTTATCTTCTCGAAAGACAAGGCAGGAAAAGCAGAAATAATATGTTGAAAGCATTCACTTTCTCTATTCAAAGCTTAAACAAACTGCTTCATTAAGCCAAGTTTGATGTGAAGTGGGGGGAAAATGATCCTGTCTCAATTAACTACAGGTTCATTCACAATATTTTGCATCCCTACTTCCAGAGCTTCATGTTTTGGCCACTCCTTCTGTGTCCAGTGTTTCTCCCAAGCTCGGCTGTCCCACAAACACAGAAAGCAAGGATACTTTGTGAAACCTCTCTGTTGTCCTAGCAGGAAATTTACCATTTTAAGATCCGCACAAATGATCCAGTTATACTCCTCGTACTTCAGAATTTTGAGGACAAGTTTTATGTCATTATAATCTTCTCACAGATGAATTGAATAACCAATTGGAACAGCTGCATAAACATTACCATTGTGTAGGAGAACACATTTCAGACTCTGTTTACAGCTGTCAGAAAATAGCTGCCATTCTGTTGGACTGTAAGTGGTAACGCCTAGCTGGCTGAGAAGACTACTGATATCATGACAATAAACAAACTGTTTGTCTTTGAAAAAAAAGCTCACAAAAATTTGTTCACACTTCCTGAAATGGGATACTTTAGCTGACCTGTGAAGTACATTCTTTTCTTGAAGCCTGGAGGCTAATAACTCAGCTGCTCTCTTTGATAGGCCCAAATCTCTTACTAAGTCATTCAATTCGAGTTGGCTAAACTGTTGAGGGGTTAATGACTGCTTGGCATTAGAAGAAGACCCTTCAGATTCTATAACCATTTCCTCATGCATCTTATCAAAATATACTTGATCACCATGTTCACTTTTTTCATCCTTAGAAGAAATAAAACCATTGAAAACTGGACCTAGGAGTGTCTTAGAGTGTGGGATATGTAGTATTGCTGAAGGAATATTAGGATATGCAATCATATGCCATTTTTTCTTTCCAATGCCCTTTGTATAGATCAGACAGAAATAACAGTCACTGATCTGGTCCTTAGGTTCACGCCAAACCATGGGAATACCAAAAGGCATTTCTTTGCGATTTCCTTTTGTCCAGTCATGAAGCATTTCCTCACAATTATGACACACAATATGAGGAGCCCAATTCTTGTCTTGATTGACAAAGGGAACTTGAAAATAGGTAATATATGCATGTGTCACAAATGATCAAATATTGTGCCTTTGACATTGAAGTGTGTAACAGCCACATATATAACAGAAGGTGTCAGGACTATTCTTACATTTATGCCTACTCGAAGAAGCCATGATTCAATCTTAAAACAAAATAAGAGGGTGTTTTTATCAGATAATAATTTTTACATTTAAAAACAACTACAGTTTTGTAAAAGTGATGTTTGTAAAGCATTAATTGCCTTGTGGTTATGTTCAATCCAAGAGTTGTTGTCCTTTAACTCCAATGTAAAATCCAGTGTATGCCATTAACTGTAACAAAAAGAAATTAAAATTGCATAAAAACTAGAGCATTCACCCAAAAAAAGATTTTAGATTTGGAGTCTGCAATGCAGAAATATATAGAAAAAGTTCATAAACCTCATGCAACAGAAAATGAAAAATAAAATTGTTCCCCAGTGTAAGAAAGATACCCTCACACACAGGAGACTCAGATTGCATCAGCAAACTATTTTGAGCCTCTGTAAGATGTTAGGCATAGGTGCTATGTGAATGATCAATCGAAATCTGTAGACTATGTCTATTTTATAGTTAGAACCAGCCGCTTAGTTTCCAAAGACCCTAGACATTTTTATCACAGGAAGAGACATAATTCCTAGAACAATAGGCTGCATTCAGTTCCACCCTGAGCCAGTGTTGCTCCTGGTCTTACTTTGAATTCCCAGGTCTGTGTTGACTAGATTCCATCTTCTTTCCATGGTGATATAACCTCTGCCTCAGGAATAGATCATTGCTCTTAAACCTGTCTTCTTTCAGTGCTTGTTAACATCTAAGCATCTAGATGTTGATCTTGTTGTCTTTATGGGACCTCTATCTTTTACTGTCTTTGTTCCTCCTTAAGAACCAAAAGGAGTCATTGTAGACTTTGACTGAACACTTGTGACACGTTCACTCGCTGCCCTGCAGAATAGTTTTGTTGTTGTTTTTCATTTATACTGTTGCGCTTAACTATTCTTTTTTTTTACAGGGAGAGAGAGAGGGTCAGAGAGAGGGATAGATAGGGACAGACAGACAGGAACGGAGAGAAGTGAGAAGCATCAATCATCAGTTTTTCATTGCCGTTGCAACACCATAGTTGTTCATTGATTGCTTTTTCACATGTGCCTTGACTGGGGGCCTTCAGCAGACCGAGCAACCCCTTCCTGGAGCCAGCGACCTTGGGTCCAAGATGGCAAGCTTTTGCTTAAGCCAGGTGGGCCTGCGCTCAAGCTGGTGAGCTCGGGGTCTCGAACCGGGGTCTTCCGCATCCCAGTCCGATGCTCTATCCACTGCGCCACCGCCTGGTCAGGTGCGCTTAACTTTTGGTATCAATTTTTTAATCCAAATCTTCACTTGACCCTGTGACTCTGCCTTATACATGCTGTATGTATAGTCTGACCCCGCTTTCCTTTGTTCAACACCCATTTCTAACATTTACATCATTAAGAAATATCTCAAGTCCCCCAAAGCTAACATGGGTAGACTGACTTATGCTTTAGTGACTGGTATTTAGACTCAAAGACCATGTTATTTAAAAAAAAAAATCAATTAGCTCTAGAAAAATACCTTTGTTCCAAGTTCCTTTACAATTTGCAGCATGGAGGCAGTGGCTGGTTAGCATCTGTATGTCCTCGAGACATACTGAGCATTTCATTCATCATACGTGACATTTGCATATTGCAAATATCATACTTTATGCACATGCCTTGCAGGCTAGTCTAAAGATTATGATTGCTGCCTACTCCTCACATAAATCAATGCACCAGGGAATGCCACTTCTAAACATAGGAAGAATCAAGAGTTGTTCTGCTTTTAGACTCTTCCAGGGACCATTTCATTCTCTTCACATCCAAAGCAGATTCAGTGCTTTCATTTTCTCTTCTTTCTTGTAGCTATTAAAATTCTATTAGCCATTTGTGAATATTGTTTTATACCATCTGCATTTTCTCTAAGTTGTGATCGTGACAGCTGCCATCATTTGTATGCATTTTCTGTGCAAGATTTTTTTTTTGTAAAAGAACAAAACCTTTCTTTTGTGTGACCATGTATCTAAATAGAAAGATGGTTTGTTTGTAAATCTATTTCTTATCCAAACATTATTTTACTTGCCGAGAATACAGAAAAAGAAGATGTTGAAAGAGAAGGCAAAAATATTTGATCTCAAATGACAGGGTGTAGGTTTGCTTTTCCTCAGCTCTCGGTTTGCTTCCTGTTAATCAAAGCCGACCTTCCATCTACCATTAAATTCTGTTTTCTGCTTTGAATCTGATGACTTTCTGAGTATTTTCTCCATAAGACTACCACTATAAAGTCTCTCTCCTTCTATCCATGACTCAATTACCAGGATAATGCATGGAGCCGGACTCCTCTTCCTCTTATTCTTTGGGGAAGGTGTAAACCAGGGTGTGAAGCAAGGAAAGCAATCCAGAGTTTATCACACTGGGAAACCATCTGGCTGTCATTATTTCAGAAGGGTGGGTATCATGACCAGGACTAGCAGAATCTGCCTCTTTTGGGCGTATCACATTATGTATCATCTAACAATTAAATTTATGCTGGGCTCCAATAGGATTTAAGCTGACCTATTTATGAAAGTTTCAAGTAAGTGTTCAAAGGAAGTTGACTCAGAAGATGCCACCGATAACTAGATTCTGCTAACAGCTTCTCACCTGTCTCATAAGGAACCACATAATCCAAGTCTTTGGGAACTGTCCCAGGTGAATACACCTTCTTTTTTAACTTCCAACTGCACCTTCTCACAGTGTTCTAATAGACCTTCCTGGAAGGCTTTACTAATAGTCTATGGTTGGAAGCCTTATCTATACATGATGGTGGAGCTGGGGTTGTTTTATTTTGGGTCTCTTCCTGGTATGAGAAAAAGAAGTAGTGAGTTTTGTTCTGATGAGATAAGTGAGGAAGACTGTTTATTTCAACCTAAATTTGGTCTTACATCAAAAATAGCAATAGCTAAATTCTCCAGAATAACTTAAAGGCAGACACTCTTAGCACCATAAATATAAATTTTCTTCTATAATTTCTTCTAAGTCTAGTCTCGCATAAGATGCATATATTCTTTTTATTGAAATAGTTTTGCTCTTTGTAAGATATTAAACACCATCTGTATTTTGCTGAAGTAGCATACTGTCTCTTTCTTAGACCTATTGCCATTTCATACGGTCCATACCTTAGCTAAGAGTGCCTCTGAGATCTAAATTGCCTGTGGTGAGTGATACTATTGTAAATAGTTGTTCTGTGACCTCCAAATTTCTTCTCTGATTTAGGGTGAGGGTGGGGGGGGATATGTTGTCAGTTAATCCTGTCACATCCTTGCTGGTAATGGTTATAAAAAACGAAAGTGAAGTTGAGAAGTGAGAAGGGACATACAATGGAATTCTTTTAAAGAAGTAATAATTTTTCAGTGCTTTATGGCATATAAAGAAAATAGAGTCAAATCATATAAGAACCTTGAGGCTCTTATCTGGTAGAAAGAGGCTGTCTGTAATTGAAGAAGTGTTGCAAACAGGTCATAGTGTTTGAATAGGTCCTACACAGAGTTATCTCCTGAATAGTAAAAGCCACATATATTCCTGTGTGCTGGGAAGAGAGTAGGATGAGCAATACCCTTGGTGTACATAGAAAACCTAGCTTTACTACGCTAAACTAGGTAACATAAGTCACCCAAAGCTTTCTCTACAGAAAAACCCAACAAAGTTGATGACTCCTATTCTGTGACTCTATTTCGGACTTAGGAACTAGCAATAATCAGTGGTTTATCCTTTTTCTTAAACAAAGGAATAGTTACGTTTTGCATAGGTCTAAGATGAGAGTGAGGCAAGTGAAAAGCCTAGGGTGCATAATGTAGGGAGATTGCACAAAAATGAGTGAGCAAGTGTATCTCCTTAGTGTTTGCTGCCTACATGCCTCCCTCACTTCATCTTTGTCCAACCCTACTGTCAAATATGGCAAAAAAAATTTCCTTATGGGTCAGGCAAGCCTGTTAGCAGAGATATAATTGAATGGCTAAAAATAACCCTGTTTCTGTGTAGTCAACCCCTGGATTTTCCAATTAAGCTTCAAATCCCTTTTGTAAAACTAAAAAAAAAGTTGGGGGGGGGATTTTATATACTGACACCAGCTATATAATACTTTAGTGTGGTGAGGCTGGTTATGTACCTTCTTCTGTGTAAAGACATAATCAAGCCCTTAAGAAGAGAATAGAAGAAGAAATAGAAATGTATTAAACACCTACTAAGGTAGGGAATGTTAATTGACCAACCTAGGATTATTCCCTACTTCCTTTGTCTTTTGCCAACTGCAAAGGATGAAAAAAATCAAATACTTTCCCAGCCTTCTTTGCAGCTAATGGTTACAGTATAACAGAGTCTAGCAGTGACCTTATACCAGCAGTGGACTAGGAGTTCCTGGCATAAAATTAAGCAGATGAATACAAGACGCCTAGTTATGTTTAAATTTCAGAAAAAAATTACAAATATTTAATATAAGTATGTTTCAAATATTGTTTAAGAAATACTTATCTGAACAATTTAGTTATTATTTATCAGAAATCCAAACTTAATGAAGCTTCCAATATTATATCTGGCATATATTTTTGCTTTGTATATAGCTTGCAGTGTCACCTCCCCTTATTTCCTGTCTTAAATAAGGACTGTGACAGTTCAAGTCTTCACAGAGTTGCTGGTTTACAGCTCAGACATCATGAAGCCTCTGATAAATGAGAAGAACACACAACTCTGAACAATTTTCTCGGTGACAAAAATAAACTCTCTATATGTTTGTCACTGTTAGTATGGTTTCTGTTGCCAGGACACCCAAGCACCCTTTTTATTTTATTTTATTTTACTATTTTTAATAATTAAATTTATTGAGGTAACACTGGTTCACATAATTATACACGTTTCAGGTGCCCAGTTTCTATCTGTGTACATCATATTGTGTGTTCTTCCTCCCAGTTAAGTATTTAACCATCACCATTTATTGCCCCCTGCCATGTCTTCCCCCATCGACTCCCTACCCTATGGCTATCACCACACTATTGCCATGAAGTTTTTTTTTTTCTTTTTGTTCTATCCATCCCCTCCATCGTTTAACCCCTCCCTCAACAGCCATCAGCCTATGTATTTGTCTGTTTCTATTTTGCTTGTTAGTTCATTTTGTTCATTAGATTCCTCATGTAAGTGAGATCATATGGTACTTGACGGGCTTGTTTCATTTTAGCATAATGATCTTCAGGTCCATTTTTCCTGTGCAAAAGGTAAGATTTCCTTCTTTATTATGTCTGTGTAGTATTTCATTGTGTAAATGTACCACAGCTTTTTTATCCACTCATTTACTGATGGGCACTAACAAACAAGATCTAAACTAAAATAGACACAGACAACAGTATGGTTGTTACCAGAGGGAAAGGGGTTGGGGGTAGGAAAAGATAAAGGGAGGCAAATATATGGTGAGTTGGGTGGTAGACATACAATGCAGTATATAGACCATGATCATAGAAATGTACACTTGAAACCTATAGAATCCTATTAACCAATGTTACCCCAATAATTTTTTAAAAATAACAGTGATCTCAATATCCTGAATGGAAGGAGTAACTGTTTACTTTGTAGATACAATGACAGTCAATTTACCAAATCTAAGAGAAAAGTTGAGAGTAACAGATGTGAAAAATTTCTTATTCTTATCTTTTAAAGTCTTATCAACACATTTACATATTTGAGCTCTGTTTTATTTTCACCTAAGGTCATCTCTCTTCGTCATTTTCTATGACCTTTGTAGAGTCAAGTTTATGGTCTTTCTTTTCATAATCAATATGAAGTATTCAAGGACAGACAAAGGATTCTAGTAGTAGGAATCCGTTATCTTTTTTGTTCTTGAACTACTCTCCCTGTACCTCTGTTTGTAAATATACAGAACCAAGCAATGAATAAGTCAAATTGAAGACCATTAGAAAATACTTTCTTAATTTGATATCATTTCCCAGCAAAGCAATTGGTAGTACCATTTGAGAGGTAAATGAGGTTTGATTGCAGAGAAATCTGTCTTTGAAACATCTTTACCGGGCCCTATTTTTCCCTACTAGAATGTTTAAAGTTTGACTTCCTTTGTTGTCACTAAACCCCTTTATCTAATCATAAACTTTCTCAATGTGCTATCCTCTGTGGATTTAAGTTCAAGCATGGCAAACAGGATGGGTGTATACTTTCTGAAATGCATTGATTTCACAGAGAACTACAACCCATTCCTAGAAGAGTCAGATACTGCAAACTTTCGCTTTTATTATGAAGCCCTAAAATAAGATTTTTTATCTAAATAAAATTGTTATAGTTTTTTACATTGTTATGAATAAAGGGCCTAAAGTTTAATAATTTTTAATTTTCTTTCTAAATGAGGAACAGATTGCAGAAGAAAATTTTGATAGTCATATTTGATTGCTAGTTGCTTTGTTAGCACAATCTATTCCTGAGATTTTATGAGATCTGGCTCACAGAGCACTGGTTGATAAATGATTCAATACTTAACCATGATTTACCTGTACCATGTGCAGGAAAATTATGCTGATGGAGCCAAAATCACCGTAACTAAAAGTTTTACATACCAAAGAATGTGTCAACATAGTGTTGAGTGTGAATCACTCACTTGAGACATAAAGTGATCTTCTTTTTAGGATCCAAGATTATACCTCAATATAAATGGTTGATGTAAGTAAACAAAATAAGCCTCATGCACTACCTGGTGACAAGAGGTAATAAAAATTGGCAATGAGGGCTAGAAGAGCTCCTCTGCTGTCCCTAGATGTCACAGAAGTAGTTTTCTTCAATCTTTGTGGGTGGTATAGGCCTGGAAATTAGAGGAACATTCAGACCATCTGGAAGTCGATACAGCTTCATGCCAGGAAAGGTAAGAAGCAGCTCTGTCTCTTTAAGGTAGTGATTCACAGAAGGCACATGATACTTGGGCCCCTCCTTGGAGCTTCACTATCCATATATTTATTTTAAAAATACACTTCACCCACATTGATGAGATCCAGTCTGTCACAATCTGTGAGACTTCAGCTAGTGACATTACTTGTACAGACCTTGGAAAGGTGATACCAATGCAAAGTTGAATTAAATTAGCACATGGAATCAACAGACTGATACAATATTTACATTATATGCATTCCATATGCTAAAAAAAACACAAACCAGCACAACTAAACCTGGCAAATGTTTTATATTCAGTATGGGAAGGTAGTAAATAGTTCATCTTTTATAGAAGAGTTTTTTATTTTGGGGGAATTTTTTTGCAATATGTTCAGGATTACCTATGTTTGTGTCACTGGTGTATCTCTTATCCCTTCTGCTACAGCTGGTCATAACAAAATACTTTCAAATAACTTTAATTTGATCTGGCTTTATGCAGAACAGAAAGTTTCAGAAGCTGCATAAATGTTGGAAGAAAGGAAACTTGAGGGAAAACAGTAACATGGCAAGTAGTAGCTGATCTTGCTGAATGAGAAACTGGGGAGAAGCTTCAGGGGTCCTATTTCTACTCATTATATTAATCCACAAACCCTGGACGGTTTGTCTGGGCCACTCTTCAGACTCAAGTCCAGGCCACTATCCTGTGTCTTATTAACCTGGTGCATCTATGGCCAAGAGCAAAATCTGGGTTTGCTTTTTCCCTTTTCTGTAAATTCCGATCAAATTAACCAGGTTTATAGTCACAGCCAATAAATACACCATACACTAGCCTTTCTCAAAGCCTAAGGCATTGCACTTGGTGTCCAAGCCAAGAATTAAAATGAGATTTCAAGCCCCTTAAACTGATTCTAGGTCTTGCAGTTAGGCTGACAAATGACATTATTCTTGTAGAATCCAGGAAGTGCCAAAGTTCTTATCCTCAAAATCTGATGGCTTTGGTTGTAGATAAAGGGCTGAGTTTCCTAAAGGTGATATTACCAATGCCACCCAAAGTGTTTTGCTGCCATAATCTCAGGCTTATTTGGGGCAATTTTTCTTAGACTTTGTGAGTTGGCAGACAGCTAGAAAAATCAGTGTTCTTTGCATAATACTATGAAAGATGGATATGTTTAATTCCGGCATTTGAACTAGGAACAATTTTACTAGCCGAAAATGACTATATTATAGGTATGCAATATAAAATCATAACATGAGCATGCAAAAGCCAAACTCTTGAAGAAGGCTCAATCTGTCATTTCTTAGTTTTTCCATTAATATTTATTTGCTGCTTGTTCATTTGTTTTGTTGTCTTCCTCACAGACAAGCAGTAGAAACCACTGAAGATGTAAGAAAAATTTAAAATTGAAAACATATTCTCCATTAAGTGATTGTTTTCTTTAAATTGGCAAGACTGCCATTCTTCAATTTCAGCCATGAAAGATCTTGGATCAGCATTTGGAACATTGATGATCTCTGGAAATAGTTGTGAAATTTATAGCTAGGAATCAGTAGAGTATAGGTGAAAAATTTAAAACTCAGGGTCAGATTTGAGTCTTCACTATATCCGTTACCAGCTGTGTAACTGCGGGCATGGCACTTACCCTTTCTTTGCCATCTTTTGTCCTCTGTGAAATGGTTATAATCATAACATTTTAAAATTGTATGTTAACTGAATCTAATGGGGAGAAGGTATATACACCCCAAATAGCCTCAGATGGCTAAGAATAAATATAGTTTAATCGGAAACAACTTGAATAAATCTCTTTAACCTATCTGAAACTCAGTTCTCTTTTATAATAACATCTTCTCCCTAGTGTTTTTAGAGAGTCACATAAAGTAGAGGAGGAAGTGTGTTTGCAATTCTGCCTTGTACTGTGCCTGCTCAGTGCTATCAATGGCTGCACATGGTCACTCTGGCATATGGTGCTTAGCACATAGTGTACATAGGCAAGTGTTAGTTAAAAACAAAAAGGAACTGTTAAAGTAAGGTGGTATATTGTAAAGAACTTATTGATTTTAAGCAAAAAAAAGAAAAGTTGATTTGGCATAAATTAGGCAAAAGTATTTTATTGGAAGAACATTGAAGTTTTACAATATCCACGAAAGCCTGATGAATTGGATATGGCAATGGGGTTGAACCAAGGCAAACTTGGCTTAGAAGCAGAAAAGATAACAAAGAACTTCCAAAAGAAACTCTAGTCCTATCATGCTCAATCAAATGGAATGTAACTTCAACACTGTCAGGGTCTTTGATTCTCTGATCTTATATGAAATATCAGAGGAGAAACACCAAATTGGCCTAGGTTAAGTCATGAAGCCCCCCCCCCCTTTTTTTTTAGTTTACAGCTATTTTTATTAATTTTTCCTGAAACATAGTAAACCCTTTCTTTTATTTTATTATTAATTTTAATGGAGTGACATTAATAAATCAGGGTACATATGTTCAAAGAAAACATCTCCAGGTTATCTTGTCATTCAATTAGGTTGCATACCCATCACCCAAAGTCAAATTGTCCTCTGTCACCTTCTATCAGGTTTTCTTTGTGTCCCTCCCCCGCCCCCTCCTTCCCTCTCCTCCCTCTCCCCTCCCCCTGGTAACCACCACACTCATGTCCATGTCTCTTAGTCTCTTTTTTATGCCTCACCTATGTATGGAATCATGCAGTTCTTAGTTTTTTCTGATTTACTTATTTCACTCCGTATAATGTTATCAAGATCTATCCATTTTGTTGTAAATGGTCCGATGTCATCATTTCTTATGGCTGAGTAGTATTCCATGGTATATACCTACCACATCTTTCTTATCCAGTCATATATTGAAGGGTTTTTTGGTTGTTTCTATGTCTTGGCCACTGTGAACAATGCTGCAATTAACATGGGGCTGCATGTGTCTTTATGTACCAATGTTTTTGAGTTTTGGGGGTATATACCCAGCAGAGGAATTGCTGGGTCATATGGTAGCTATATTTTTAGTTTTTTGAGGGACCACCATACTTTCTTCCATAATAGATGTACTACTTTACATTCCCACCAACAGTGGATGAGGGTTCCTTTTTCTCCACAGCCTCTCCAACACTTGTTATTACCTGTCTTGTTGATAATAACTAATCTAACAGGCATGAGGTGGTATCTCATTGTAGTTTTGATTTGCATTTCTCTAATAGCTAATGAGGATGAGCAATTTTTCATATATCTGTTGGCCATTTGTATTTCTTCCTGGGAGAAATGTCTGTTCATGTCCTCTTCCCATTTTTAAGTGGATTGTTTGCTTGTATGTTGTTGAATTTTATGAGTTATTTGTATATTTTGGATATTAGCACCTTATCTGAGTTGTTTGAAAATATCATCTCCCATTTAGTTGGCTATCTGTTTATTTTGTTGTCAGTTTCTCTTGTTGTGCAAAAACATAAAGCCGCTTTTTAAAGAATTTATACATATATATATATATATATATATATATATATATATATATATATATATATATATATATAGAGAGAGAGAGAGAGAGAGAGAGAGAGAGAGATGTCCATTTGTTGTTCCACTTATTTATGCATTTTGTGGTTGCTTCTTTTATGTGCCCTGACTGGGGATCAAACCTGCAACCTTGGCAGGTAAGGACAATGCCCTAACCAACTGAGCTACCAGGCTAGGGTTTATTAGGGCACTTCTTGTTCAGGAGTGAGAAGCATCTCTGACTACAGTTCTTCCCAGAACAATCTTCAATGATATTCCACTTAAGAAAAACTGATACAATTAGAAAGATAAAAGGAATGCCAAGTATTCCAAAACAAAAATGTCTTCCTTTTATTTCAGCTTTATTGAGGGATAATTGACAAATAAAATTGCAATGCATTTAAAGTGCATATTATGATGATTTGACATACATACACACACACACACACACACACACACTACATAAGGATCCCCAGCAGAGCTAACAGATTCATCTCCTTACATATTTACTTTTTTTGTGTGTATGAGGACACTTAAGCTCTATTCTCTTCACAAATTGCAATTATACAATTATAGTATTATCAACTCTAGTTAACATAAAACAAAAATGTCTTTGACAGACAAAGTACGTGGAGTGCCTGATACTGACTAGGTACTCAGTATATGGCATTTCATCTCACTTTTCTACCTAATTTATGTAATTCTAACTTGGGATGCTAGGTAATACTTTGCAATATTTGATGTTAGCCCAGTAATTTCTAAGACTGTAAGAAGCCCATGTCTCAGTAGCTTTCTGTGTCCTTGGAATGAGAACATGTTATTTGCTCACAAAAGGGCTTTGGATAAGATAGATTTTTTTACAGTTGGGGCTCATAGTGGTGGCAAAGATAGAGTAGCCCTCTCCAATTAACTATCTTAGTAATGACATATAGGGACCTGTGGCTGTGTGTGTGTGTGTGTGTGTGTGTGTATATATATATATATATATATATATATATATATATATCACTGTTTCCAAGGTATACTTGAAGATCTATACATTGGTATCACTATACAAGAAAATTAGTTCTATGGTACATTTTTGTTCTCCAAATTATACATCCTTTTCAGAATAAGCATGGCCAAAAAACAAACATAAAACCCTCCCAAACAGACAAAAACCTTATATGCTCTTTTATCTCTGCTGATAGAAATGAAATCTACAAATATTCCAGAGAGTTTGGCAAGTATAAATTATCACAGTCTGATAATTTTACTGTTTCTTCTGGAGTGACTGGGTAAATTCACTTTGTGGACATATTTTCATTGCTCACTGTACTTGAATATCTTCATTTTATACCTCTCTCACTTTTTACTCAGACTGGTTATTTTATTTGTCAAACCATAGTTCAATTTTACATTTGCACAGTAAGGAAAATTTTCTAACTGGGGTCTTTTCAAACTCCAACAGCCTATATTTCATTTGCAACATTTTAAAATAGATTAATCCCTCCCTTTCCCCCAATTATAATTCAGATAACAATGTGGGGAATTCTCCTTCAGTGAACTCTACATCTTCTTCATTTCACCTTTATGACCAAATTCACCACAGCACCTCTGGAGTCCTTCATTAAATTATCAAGACCCTATTGCATTTAGGATTGATTTGATCGGAAATGTGGAGGCCATCATAGCCACAGGGTCTGTATCACCAGCTTTCTTTTTCTTTTTTCCTTTTTAAATAAAAAAAATGACTTTGGGTTGTCCTGGTCTGAACCATCTATTCAGAAGTTTGTTCCATTAACTTTTTTAATAGTCCCTTCTCCAGAGCTCTGATGAGATTAAAGTCATTTCTTCCTTAGAGGCTGGAGGGCTTCTGCCTTTCTCCATAATTCACTGACACCAGCTAATGGGTGGGGGATGAAGAAGTGGAGGATATTGCAAAGCTAGGCCATATTTTGCAATGACTGTGGGGTTACTGAAGAGATGAAATAGTGGGTGTTCTTCCTTTCTACTTAGATCTTTGTTAGAATGGTTATTTTTGTCCCTCCTTTCCCAGTTCTAGCTCGATATAGGAAGAGTAGCCCATATTACAGTCTATATAAGGAAGGCTGGGAGAGAGCAGCTCCTTCTATATTTGTTTTCTATAACTAGTGAATTGTTCTTTCAAATTGAGGTTTTAGATTTCCTAAACGTTTTAGTAAAATAGCACATTGGGTTGTATGAGTCATTAGCACCTCATAAGAAACTTCACATTCACTAGATAATAGAATTTGAGCCAGAAAGCTGAGCAGAGTCAAAGAATACTATGTCCCTGAGTCAGTGGGAAAATTGGTGTCAGAAAAGCCCAGGAGTTGACAGCATCGCTAAGACAATTTTCACCAAACTTTATGATATTTAACCTAGGACTGGTTTTCTTCTATCCCCACACTCATACATTGTTTTGGAGTCCTATAAGACATGGGTTTCTATTTTCTATTTCTTGGAATTAAGTATTAATTAAGCACTCTCATCAAGTGTGTCTCATTTCTCCCTCACCATTTCTCCCTCTCTCCCTCTCTTTCTCTCTTTTGACAAACCGTGTACCCTGTCTCATTTCCTGGCACAATTGGGGAGGAAGTCACTAGGAAGATTTCCAAAAGACAAGTGATAGGCACTGCCAGACCACAGAAGTGTGAAAGAATTAAAAAATCAAGTGAAGTAACTCTCATTTCCAGCCATGGGTAAAATATTGGAAGGTTCAGCAAAGAATAAATGTTATGGAAAAAATAACTAAAATGAGAAGCTAGAAACTGAATGATTCCCAGAGAGAAGTCTAGGATATGTTCTAGTTCTAGTTGGACAAATTAGAATTCAGAAAGAGTACACTTTATAGGGGCAATAAACTAGATAGTTAAAGCTCCCCCTACCCTAGATCTCTCTTAACAAAACTCAAAGACTTCCCTTAAAAAGAACCAAGAGGATTCCATGTAACTGCATGCCTAATAAAACTCAGAACTCTTTAAAGGAAGGCAACAAATTCAATATTCAAAAATAAAATATTGCCCTGGCCATGTTGCTCAGCAGAGGTTGTGGGTTTAAACCCTGATTAGGGCACATAAGAGAAGTAATCAATAAATATACAACCTCATGAACAGTTAAGTAAAACAAGTTGATGCTTCTCTTTCTCCCTCTCTTTCCCTCTCTCTGTCTCTCAAATCAATGGAAAATTTTTTTTGAAATGTAATATTTATAATGCCTCACAGCTAATAAAAATAGCCAAATATACAAAAAGAGGAAAAGAACAGGAAAATGTGACCCATAGTGCAGAGAAAAATTAATCAATGAAAGCAGATTCAGAAAAAGCAAACAGATATTACAAATATTTTCAAGAACTTAAAAAGAAATAATAACAAAATGAGGAGGTAAATAGAAGACATAAAGATGAATTAAATGATTGTCCAGAGATAGATAATACAGTATCTATAATTAAAAAAATACTGAATGTGAATAACTGTAGATTATACATTGTAGAAGCAAAAAATTAATAAACTTGAAAATGTAACAATAGATGGTGACCAAAGTGAAGCATAGAAAGCAAAAACAAGCCCTGACTGGGTAGCTCAGTTGGTTAGAGCATCATCCTGAAGTGTAGATGTAGTGAGTGTCAGTTTGATTCCTGGTCAGGGCACATATAGTAACAGATCAATGCTCCTCTCTCTCTCATTTTTTTCTCTCCCACTAAAATCAGTAAGTAAAAAAATTTTTTAAAAGAAGCAAAAAATGAATTAAAAATAAAGAACAATATTATGAAAAAATTAAATAGTCTAAAGCATGTCATTGAAATTTCAGAAGAGACAAAAGAAAAAAATATATTTGAATAAATAAGTTCCAATTTTTTTCCAAAGTTGAGGAAAAGTATAGATCTGCAGGCATAAGAAACCCAACAAAACTAAGCAGTATAAACACAAACTACACCACAGGGCATTAAAATTAAATTAACTAAATAAAAAATAAAGAAAAATCTAAAAAACATCTAAGGGAAAAAAAAGATACATTACTTAGACAGAAAAATACAACAAACAAAAAGTAGCACACTTCCCATCAGAAGTAAATAAGCCAAAATATGATGAATAAATATCTGTAAAGTGCTGAAGGAACAGCAACAAAAACAAACGTAAGAGCTCAAAAGGTTAATTTCTCAAGCAATAAATTTAAAAACAATGGGCATATTCTTCAAAAAATAACGAGAAAAACTTTAATTTATTCTGACAAATGAGGAGCACTTGACATGGTAAATGTATGAGTAAATTTGTTTTTAAAAACCTTTTAAATTAAAAATATAATTGTGCATGTGGGCTTATAAAACATGGAAAAGTAAAACACATGACAATAGCACAAAGGAGAGATGGGGAGATCAAGGTACTTTATAATAAATTTCTTATTTTGTACAAGAAGTGCTATATTGACTGACCAGGTGGTGCAGCAATGGATAAAGTGTCACCCAGGGACACTGAAGACCCAGGTTCAAAGCCCTGAGGTTCCAGGCTTGCGCATGGACTCACCAGTTTGAGTGCACATTCACCAGCTTGAGCATGGGAACATAGACATGAACCCTTGGTCATTGACTTGAGCCCAAAGGTCGCTGGCTTGAACAAGGGGTCACTGGTTCTACTGGAGCCCCCCATCAAGGCACATATGAGAAAGCAATCAATGAACAACTAAGGTGCTATAACTATGAGTTGATGCTTTTCATCTCTATCTCTCTTTCTGCCTGTCCCTGTCTGTTCCCCCCCCCACACAAAGTGATCTATTGTTTAAACATAGATTGTGATAAGATTAAGATACATATTGTAAAGCCAACAGCATCCACTGATTTTTAAAAAGAAAAAAACAATAAAGGAGATGAAATAGAATACTAAAATATATTTTAAAAGTCTAAAGAAGACAAGAAAGGAGGAAAAATAAAAATAGACTATGTAGAAAACAAATAACAATATGGCAGACTTAAACTCAAACAAATCAGTAAGTATATTAAATAAAATACTTCAAGTAAAGAACAGAGATACTCATATTGGATAGAAAAGCAAAACCCCACTCAATTCTGCCTACAAGAAACTTCCTTTAAATATGAAATTACAGAAAAAGAACGCTTGGCATGCAAACAAGAATAGTAAAAAATTGCAGTGGCTATATGAATAAAAGATAAAGCAGATCGGAGGCCAAGAAATTTTATTGTAGACAAAAAGAGATATTTTGCAATGACATAAAGGGGAATGTAATAATTCTAAATATAGTTGAAAAACTTGATATGCACAATCATAATTAAAATTATCTGTACTTGGTAATTGATAGACCATATCAAAAAGGAATTCAGAAAGGATAGAAAATATTTGAACACATTAGCAACTATATTAATCTAATTTACACTTATATACACAAAATGAAAGCATATATATTATTTTAAAGTATGCATAAACATTAAGCAAGCTAAACCATGTATGGGAAAAAAAAATAACAGTCTTGATTTTTTTTTTTAATTTAAGTGAGAGGAGAGAGAAAGAAAGACAGACTCTTGCATGTGCACCAGCCGGGATCCACCCGGCAACCCTATCTGGGGCCCATGCTCTGCTCATCTGGGGTCATGCTTACAACCGACTTAATTTTAGCATATTAGATGAGTATCCACAGAGCCATCCTCAGCACCCAGGGCTGAGGCACTTGAAGCAATTGAGCCATGCTGCAGGCGGTGGAGAGAGAGGGAGAGAGAGAGAAAGAGAGAGAGAGAAAAGAGGAAGGAGGATGGGAAGAAAAACAGATGGTTGCTTCTCCTATGTGCCCTGACCAGGAGTTGAACCTTGGACTTCCACACATTGGGTCAACATTCTACCACTGATCCAGCTAATTTAAACAGATTGGAATCATTCAGAGTATGTTCTGACCACATAAATTTAATTGGAAATAAAAATAATACTTCTGAAAAAATCCTCCAACATTTGGAAAATAAACAACAGGCTGCTAAATATCTCATGTATTAAGAAAGAAATCCTAGGGGCAATTAAAAAATATTTTGAACTTAAAAATAATTAAATTATATAACAATTTGACAGAACAACAAAAGTAGTGGTTAGAGGGACAATATAAATGTTTATATTAGAAAAGAAATGTCTAAAACAATAATCTTCTTTTATAGAAACAAAAAGATAATAAAATGCTAATCTTAAAGTCAGCAAAAGAATAGGCAAAAATGATAGATGAAATGAAATAGAGAACAAATAATAGAAAATGACTAGTAAAGCCAAAAGCTGGTTCTTTCAAAATACTAATAAAATTATTAAACGCCTTGTTAAAATGACCCTAAAAATCATTTTAAGAAAGCAGGTTTCCAATATCAGAAATAAATGAGGACATATTACCGTGGATTCACTAAACATTAAAATAATTATAAAAGGGTTCAGTAATAAATCCTGAACACTTCACTACTGGGAAAAATCAGAATATATTAGAAAAACTTTATACATTAATTTAGATGAAGTGGAAAATATTCTTGAAGACTTCTTTTTCCATAATTGATACAAAAAAATAAACACCTGAACAACCCTATATTTATTAAAGAAATTGAATTGATAGCACTGGGAAACAATTTCTTTTTTTATTTTCTGTTGCATGAGGTTTTAGAACTGTTTCTATATATATCTGCATTGCTGATTCCAAATATGAAAATTTTTTTGCTTTATGCTCCAGTTTTTATGCAATTTTAATTTATTTTTGTTACAGTTAATGGCATGCATTGGTTTTTACATTGGAGTTAAAGGGCAACAACTCTTGGATTGAACATAACCACAAGCCAATTTCTGTTTTACAAATATCACTTTTACATAATTGTAGTTGTTTTTAAACGTAAAAAAAATTATTATCTGATAAAAACACCCTCTTATTTTGTTTTAAGATTGAATCATGACTTCTTTGAGAAGACATAAATGTAAGAATAGTCCTGACATCTTCTGTTATACATGTGGCTGTTACACACTTCAACGTCAAGGGCACAATATTACATCATTTATGACACGTGCATATATTGCCTATTTTCAAGTTCCCTTTGTCAATCAAGACAAGAATTGGGCTCCTCATATTGTGTGTCATAATTGTGAGGAAATGCTTTGTGACTGGACAAAAGGAAAACGCAAAGGAATACCTTTTGGTATTCCCATGGTTTGGCATGAACCTAAGGACCACATCAGTGACTGTTATTTCTGTCTGATCCATACAAAGAGCATCAGCAAGAAAAAATGGCATATGATTGTATATCCTAATATTCCTTCATCAATACAACCTATCCCACACTCTGAAACACTCCCGGTTCCAATTTTCAATGGTTTTATTTCTTCTAAGGACAAAGAAAGTAAACATGGTGATCAAGTGTACTTTGATAAGATGCATGAGGAAATGATTATAGAATCTGAAGAGTCTTCTTCTGATGCCAAGTAGTCATTAACCCCTCAGCAGTTTAGCCAACTCAAATTGAATGACTTAGTAAAAGATTTGGGCCTATCAAAGAAAGCAGCCAAGTTATTAACCTCCGGCTTCAAGAAAAGAATGTACTTCACAGGTCAGCTAAAGTATTTCATTTCAGGAAGCATGAACAAATTTTTGTGGGCTTTTCTTCTGAAGAAGACAAACAGTTTGTTTACTGTCATGATATCAGTAGTCTTCTCAGCCAGCTAAGTGTTACCACTTACAGTCCAACAGAATGGTGGCTATTTCTTGACAGCTCTAAATGGACAGTCTGAAAGGTGTTCTCCTACAAAATGATAATGTTTATGCAGTGGTTCCAATTTGTTATTAAACTCATATGTGAGAAGATTATAATGACATAAAAATAGTCCTCGACTTTCTGAAGAATGAGGAGCATAACTGGATCATTTGTGTGGATCTTAAAATGGTAAATTTCCTGCTTGGACAACAGAGAGGTTTCACAAAGTTTTCTGTGTTTGTGGGACAGCTGAGCTTGGGAGAAACACTGGACACAGAAGGAGTGGCCAAAACGTGAAGCTCTGGAAGTAGGGATACAAAATATTGTGAATGAACCTGTAGTTAATTGACACAGGATCATTTTTCACCCACTTTACATCAAACATGGCTTAATGAAACAGTTTGTTTAAGCTTTGAATAGAGAAAATGAATGCTTTCAACATATTATTTCTGCTTTTCCTGCCTTGTCTTTTGAGAAGATAAAGTAGGTGTATTCGATGAACCTCAAATTTGAACCCTTATACGTGATAAAGAATTTGCCAGGAAGATGAATAAGGAGGAGAAAATAGCATGGCAGTCTTTTGTGGAAGTTACAAAGAACATTCTTTGCAACAAAAAAGCAGAAAACTATGAATTTATGGTTCAAAGGATGCTGTTGGCTTCCTGCAACATTGGATGTAACATGAGCATTAAGATTCACTTCCTGAACAGTCACCTTGATAAGTTTCCTGAAAATCTTGGAGCTGTTAGCGATGAGCAGACTACTGCTGGAGAATCAAATGAGATTGTCCTCATAAGTATAGAAACGCAAGAGCTACAAATGCAAATCTTTGCCTGAATAGAATTTAAATAAGTTTTGTGTAAATTTTATGATTAAAATAAGTGTTTTAATATGTTCTATTTCAAAATTGCAGACAAATTTGGATGCAATCATACCTTTTAGTGTATTAGTATATTTACTGCATTATGTAAATTATTATATTTTCACAAAGATGACACACTAGAAGATATTCTACTTCATTATGTTAAACTAAATGTTAAAAATTTTACAATAAAATGAAAACCTAAAATCTTGAATTGCAAAGAAACTGTAGCATGCAGAGAAAAACTAATGTCATATTTGATATCAGCACACTTGAATTAGGTAAGAACAAGTGTTTTTGTGGAGGGAACAAAGATTATTTTCACCAGTGCAGTTATTAACCCTTCTACAGGGACACAATCCAGACCTAAATTAGTGAATTATATAAAAAATATAAGGTAAATATTTTTATAGCTGAGTAGTATTCCATTGTGCAAATGTGCCATCGCTAAGTATTATTCTGTTGTGTAAATGTACAGTCATCTGCTGATGGGCACTTGGGCTGCTTCCAAGGCTTAGCTATTGTAAATCATGCTATAATGAACATAAGAGTGCATATATTCTTTCAAACAAGTGTTTTGGGTTTCTTCAGATATATTCTCATCCCAATAAATTTCATAAATATATTTAAAAAGTAAAAAAATAATAAAATATGTTAGGTAGAAATAATACCAATCCAACACAAACTAATTTAAAAAATAACTCAAATACACTGCTCACAAAAATTAGGGGATATTTTATTGCTTCTTATTCATTTTGAATTATCCCATAATTTTTGTGAGCAGTATGCATGGCTAACATTATCCTCATACAGAAGCCAGACAAAGACATCACAGGATGAAACTACAGACCAATAAGATCCCTCATAAACATAGGTATACATTTCCTTAACAGAATAACAGCAAACCAAGGCCTCAACATACAAAAATGATAAGATCTATAGTATGAGATTTATGCCAGGAATATAAGATTGGTTTAACATTTGAAAAACAATGTAATTCAGCATAATAACAGAATAAAAGAGAAAACCCATATGCATACCTCAATAGATTTAGAAAGAAACAGCAACATCAATTCATAACACATTTTTAAAGAAACCTCTCAGAAAATATAGAAGAAAACTTTCCTAACCTGATAAAGATATCTATATATATTAAAAAGCTACAATCTACAACATACTTAATGGTGTAAAACTGAATACTTTCTCCCTAGATCAGGAGCAAGATAAAAATGCTTTCGCTATTTTTATTCAACATTGTAGTGGAAGTGTTCATGCAATAAGGCAGAAGTTTGAATAAATGATATACTTATTGGAAAAAGGAAATAAAGCAGCCTTTATGCACAAATGACATGATCATAGAAAACTCTTAGGATTTATAAAGACATTATTAGAATTAATAAGCAAGTTTACCAAGTTTTCAGAATTCCAGGTCTAAATACAAAAGTCAATGTTAATTTTAGATACTGATAATGAACAATGAAAAAATAATTGAAAAAGCTTTAATATTTAAAATAGCAAGGAAAATATGACATAAAAGATATATTTAATAAAAATGTGCAAGAATTTTACCCTGAAAAAAATTTACAAGGACCTAATAAATGGAAAAACTTACTATATTTATAGACTAAAAGACTCAATATTGTTCTGATGTCAACTCTCCCCAAATTGATCTATAAATTTAATTCAATTGTATTCAAAGTTTCCATCAGACTTTTAAAATAACATTTTATAAGCTAAATTAAATATTTATATGGTTATTTAAAAACCCTAGAATATTCAAGCCATTAAAAAATAGTTTCAGGACTGACAGTATGTGATTTTAAGACTCACTGTAAATCTGCAGTAATTGAGACAGGGTGATATTAATGTAAATACAGAGACACAGACAAATAAAATGGAATGCAGAGTCTCTAAAGATAAATGATCAATTTAATTTTGAGTAAGTTTGCAGGGCATAACAAATAGAGAAAGGATAATGCTCTCAAAATGTGGTGCTGAAGAAATTAGATATCCCTTGAGAAAACAAACAAACAAAACAACAAATTTCAACCCTTACCTCACACCATACTCAAAAACGAATTCAAAATAGACTTAAATATAAATACTAAAACTATAATACTTCTAGAAAAAATGGCAAGAAAAATATAACTTTGAGATAGGCATATTTTATAGACTAGTCACAGAAATCTTGAAACATACATAAAAATAATTTGGACTTCATCAAAATTTTAAACTTCTGTCCTTGGGAGACACCACTGATGTAATTAAAATACTAACCTCACAATGAGAAAATATATTTATAGCTTATATATTGGACAAAAAAATTGTATACAGAATAAACTCTTACAACTTAGTAAAAACACACACACATAGTTTTATAAACAGGCAAAATATTTGAACAAACACTTCACAAAGAAAGTTTAGTAATGGCCATTAGTACATGAAAAAATGTTCAAAATCTTTGATATCAGGCAAATACAAATTTAAACCACTATACATATACTAAAGTTAAAAAGACTGACAAACCACATTTTGATAAGAATTCAGGGCAACTGCATTTCTGTACATTATTTGTGTACAGAACCTTACTTTTAAAAGAACTAGAAAAAGCAGCAAAGAACAAAAATGAGTAGAAGGCAGGAAATAATAAAGATCAGAGCAAAATAAATAAAGGAGTCCAAAACAAACAAACAAACAAAATCAATAAAACCACAAGCTGGTTCTCTGAAAAGATAACCGAAATTGATAAACCTTTAACCAGACTCATGAGGAAAAAAAGAGAGAATACCCAAATAAATCAGAAGTGAAAGAGGAGAAGTAATTATTGACACCAAAGAAATACAAAGTATTTTAAGAAAATATTACAGATATGCCAACAAACTGGACAATCTGGAGGAAATAGATAAATCTCTAAATACACAATTTTCCAAAACTGAATCAGAAAGAATTCCAAAATCTGTTTGGACAGGTTGCAGCTTGTTAAATAGAAGCAATAATAAAAAAAAACTCCCAACAGCCTGACCAGGCGGTGGCGCAGTGAATAGAGCGTCGGACTGGGATGCAGAACACCCAGGTTTGAGATCCAGAGTTCACTAGCTTGAGTGCAGGCCCATCTGGCTTGAGCAAAAGCTTGCCAGCATGGACCCACGGTCGCTGGCTCCAGGAAGGGGTTGCTCGGTCTGCTGAAGGTCCGTGGTCAAGGTACATGTGAGAAAGCAATCAATGAACAGCTAAGGTGTCGCAATGGCAACAAAAAACTAATGATTGATGCTTCTCACCTCTCTACATTCCTGTCTGTCTGTCCCTATCTATCCCTCTCTCTGACTCTCTCTCTGTCCCTGAAAAAAAAACAACTCCCAACAAACAAAAGTCCTGAACCAAATGGATTTACACGTGAATTTTATCAAACATTTGAAGAAGAACTAACTAACATCTATCTTTCTTAAACTATTCCAAGAAGTTTTTAGAGGGGGAAAGCTTCCAAGCTCATTTCATGAGATCAGCATTATTTTAATTTTAAAACAAGATCAAGACAATACAAAAAGTAAAAATAAAATTAGAGACCAATATCCCTGATAAGCATAGATGCTAAAATCTTCCACAAAATATTAGCAAAAAGAATTCAATGATACAATACAAAGATCATACACCATGATCAAGTTGAACTTATTCTAGAGATGCAATGTTGGTACAATATTTGCAAGTTAATTAATGTATACACCACATAAATAAAATTTAAAATAAAAATCACACGATCATATCAATAGATGCAGAAAAAGCACTGGATAAAATCAGCACACATTTATGATTAAAATGGTCAGCAAAGTGGGAACAGAGGGAACATACCTCAATGTAATAAAGGTTCCATATAAAAACCTCACAGCCAACATGATACTCAATGGGAAAAAACTATAAGTGTTTCTCTTAAGATTGGAAACAAGATAGGGATGTTTGCTTTTACCATACTTATTCAACATAATACTGGAGTCTTAGCCTCTGAAATCACACAAGAAGAAACAAAGATATGCAAATTGGAAAGAAGCAAAATAGCCACTATTTGCAGATGACATGATACTGAATATTGAGAACCCTGATGATTCCACTAAAGAACTTCTAGAACTGATAAATAAATTTAGTTAAGTAGCAGGATACAAAATAAATACCCAGAAGTCAGTTGAATTTCTTTTTTTTGGGGGGGGGGGGTGAGGGAAGGGGAAGGGAAGAGCAGAAAACATCCTTTCATAGTAGTTGCTTCTTTTATGTGCCTTTGACTGGACAAGCCCAGAGATTTGAACTGGCAACCTCAGCACTCCAGGTCAATGCTTTATCCACTGCACCACCACAGGTCAGTTGCATTTTTTTTTTTATTTTATTTTATTCATTTTAGAGAGGAGACACAGAGTGAGACAGAGAAAGAGAGAAAGGGGGGAGGAGCTGGAAGCATCAACTCCCATATGTGCCTTGACCAGACCAGTGCAGGGTTTTGAACTGACGACCTCAGTGTTCCCAGGTCAATGCTTTATCCACTGCGCCACCACAGGTCAGGCGGTCAGTTGCATTTTTATACACCAATAATAAACTATCAGAAAGAGAAAATTAAAAAACCCTATCTCATTCATAATTGCTTCAGAAAGTAAATAAAATACCTAAGAATAAATTTAACCAAGGGTTGAAAAGATCTGAACTCCAAAAATTTTAAGACACTGAAGAAAGAAATTAAGGAAGGAACAAATTAGTAGAAGTATATTCTGTGTTAATGGATAAAATGAATTAAGATTATTAAAATGTCATGTTACCCAAAGCAAACTAGAACAAATATTTCAAAATTTTATATGAAACTATGAAGATGCTGAAGAGTCACAGCAATACTGACAAAGTAGAATAAAGTTGGAGGAATCATGCTACATTATATCAAACTATAGTACAAATTCATAATAATCAAAACAGCATGTTACTGGCATAAAAATAAACATATAGATTAGTGAAAGAGAATAAACCTACTTTATAGTCAGTTAATATTTGACAAAGGAGGCAAAAACATACAATGGGGTAAGGATAGTCTACTCAATAAATGGTGTTGGAAAAATTGGGCAGATATTTGCAAAAAATAAAACTAGACCACCTTCTTACACCAAACATAAAAATAAACCCCCAAAATTAAAGATTTAAATGTTAGAGTCAAAACCATAAAAATCCTAGATGAAAACATATGTGGTAAAATCTCAGACATATTTTGTAATAATATTTTTTTCTGATATATCACCTCTGGCTGGGGAAACAAAAGAAAAAAATAAACAAATGGGACTGCATCAAACTAAAAAGTTTTGCACAGCAAAGGAAACCATCAACAAGATGAAAAAACAACCCACTGAAAGGGAGAACATATTAGCTGCTGATACATCTGATAAGGGGTTAACATCCAAAATTAATAAAGAACTCAGACAACACCAAAATAAACAAACAACCCAATTAAAAAATGGGCAGAGGACCTGAATAGACACTTCTACTAAAGAAGACTTACAGATGGCCAACAGACATATGAAAAGATGCTCAGTCACTAGTCAAAAGAGATATGCAATGAGCTATCACTCCACACGTATTGGAATGGTTATCATCAATAAGTTAACAAACAGCAAGTGTTGGTATTGATGTGGGGAAAAGGGAACCATTCTTCAATGTCGGTAGCAATGCAGATCAGTGAGGTCACTGTGGAAAGCAGCACAGAGTTACTTCAAAACATTAAAAATGTTAGTATTTTTTTGTTCATTACATTCCACATATAAATAAAATCATACAGTATTTGTCTTTCTTTGAAAAAAAACACCAAACCTCAAGATGGGAAACAGTATGGTGATTACAAAAGGAAAGCAGGATAGGGGAGGTAGAAGAGGGTAAATGGGCGACAGGAGAAGACTTGATTTGGGGTACTGAGCACATGGTATAATGTACACCTGAAACCAACATAATTTTATTAACAAATGTCACCCAATAAGTCCAATTAAAAAATACAGCTGCCTTATGACCTAGAGATTCCACAGCTGGGAATATATCTGAAGAAACCTGAAACACTAATTCAAATGAATATATGTACCCTTGTGTTAAATGCAGCAGAATTTTTGATAGCCAAAATTCAGAAGCAGCCCAAGTGTCCATCAGTGGAGGAGTGGGTAAAAAAGCTGTGGTACATTTACACAACGGAATACTACTCATCAGTAAAAAAGAAGGAATTCTTACCTTTTGTTACAGCATGGATGGACCTGGAGATCGTTATGCTAAGTGAAATAAGCCAGTCAGAGAAAGACAAGTACAATGATATCACTCATATGTGGAATCTAATGAACAAAATAAACTAACAAACAAAATAGAAACAAACTCATAGAGAACAGACTGACAGCTGTAAGAGGGAGAGGGTTAAACAGTTGGCTGGAAAAGGTGAAGGGATTAAGAGGAAAAGAAAATTCATAGACCCAGACAACAGTTTGATGATTACCAGAGAGAAATGGGGGTGGGGGAGATAGAAGACAGGAAAGAGGGTACAAATGGTGATGAAAAGAGACTTGGGGTGGTAAAAACACAAAACGAAATACAGATGATGTATTTTAGAATTCTACACTTGAAACTATATAATTTTGTTAACCAATGTCACCCTAATAAATTCAAAAAGAAAAAAAGTTAAAAATTGTATTGACACAACTCAATTTGTCACAAGCCTGTAATTAAACAAAGCAATGTAACCCACGGTACTTATTCTGCAAGGATTTACAAACCAGTTTGGGAAATAAAATACAAATGTGTGAATAATGAAACAACTGAGGCAGTATTATTATATACAATATACTATTGGCTGCAAGTTCCCAGGAGAGAGCAGTGTGAGTCAGCATAGTTAGAAACCACTTGGTGCTCAAATTGATCCATAACTTGAATTGGGAGCACAGAGTAAGAATTGAGGGCAAGAGACAATCTTAGAAAGAAACAGCAGCAGCAAAGATGTGATTATGAGAATCAATATGGCAGGTTTTAGGAACGTAGGCTAGATTAGGCAGTCCAGCTATAGATGAATAAACAAATAAATGAAAGAGCTTAGGTTTTGAAACCAGAAACTTGAATATAAGTTTGAAAAGCTGGGTTGGGGACATATTATATGAAATATAGTCCTATTATAGCTATACAGTCACTAACAATGAAAACATTTGGTAACTCTTAAATGTTTACAAAAACTTGTTTCTGTGCATTATCTAAGTTGATCTTCATGAACTTTGGAGAACATTGTGTAAGGGGGAAAAACGTTTAAAGAAGAAAATGACTTGCATAGGTTTATAGAACTAGGTATGGTACAGTCAGGATCTGGGGTCCCTCAGCTGTTACATTTAAGTTTTTACATTGATAAACATTAACTTCTTACATAAAGTATTTCCTGGTTGGTCTCCCTAACACAAATTTCGTCTTTTGTAGGGCACTTTACCTGTTCGTTCATCTTGTTTTCTTCACGGGTTATCTCTCCTAGGGGTTGTAACTGCATCGTCCCCTTCTTCTCTATCCTTCATAAGGCATAGCATAGTGCTGGACTCATAGAGAATAGTCAATGTATTAACTATGAATTAATTAATTAATCAATTTAACTAATTAATAGAATAAAGTAATAAGCTGAGATATAGGAAAATACTGGATCAAACTGCATGTTAGAAACATCTGTTGAAATAGTTAAACAGTAATATATGAGATCCACACCAGGGATTTTTATTAAATCATCTGGGATAGGGCTCTGGCATCAGTATTTATTTGTTGTTGGTTTCTTCTACACATGGCAAAGTTTAGCATCTAGGCTTCCCATAGGCTTTCTTCAGCCAAGGCTGGAGCGCCATATACATATGTTTGAGAAGCAGCTGGGAGCCTTCTTCAGATGGTGATATGGGCAACTCAGTTAAGTAAAGCATATATAATTTCAGTAAATGGAACTAAAATGAACAAGGCTTTCTAGCTAAAGGTTTCAGGTGTTGGGATGAGTGGGCTTATGACAGGTCTGGAGAATATAAGAGGAATGACTTTATTTCCCCTCTTGTCTTTGTAATATTTCCAGTAACTGTGCCATTAAACTCCTTAGATAACATTAAAAATGATTTAGCAGAGAGCACTAATGAACAATGAAGTAAGAGGCTCCTGTCTGGACTGGGTGCCTGGTGTGCATACCAAACAGGCAAGTTAGTGATCATTCCAGCTCTGTCTGGTACACAAGGGAGAGAAACCAGGAGAGGAAGAGACTAAGACAGAGGGGAAGGGAGGGTGTCAATTTCTAGGCAACAATGTGGGTGAGCTCTTTTTCCTTAAGCCCCTCCAACCTCATTCTCAGTATATTTCTGCCCTTGTGTGGTTCTTACACATTTGGAAACAGAGTGCAAAGACCTGCCAGTAACAGCTGCTAAAGACTCCCTGCAGATGAAAATGAAAGCCAAACTAGCAGGCACACGTGAAGAGGATTATCAACCAAATGTGTTGATTTCATCTCTGGATCTTTGCAGCAAGAAATGTATGTTTCCTGAATGAGAATGATGTCTTCTACTTCTATCGTGCCTTTCTTTCCAGGATTCCAAGACATTCTATTTTGTTATTTATCCATTGATTGGGAAGGAGGGAGAAAGGAGTATAAATATTTTCTTTTGTGATTGCCATCTAAGTTTGACTGGCTTTAGTACTGAAAGTCTCATGGCATCCCAGGAGGCCTTCAGTCAAGGGCAAACTGGGACTACAGGTCACCATGGATTTCTCCTAATGTTATATGATTTCTGAGTTTCAAGGTGACACAGTACCTTGGGTTGGGGGTAAAAGAACCTGTTATTGTTTTTTAAAACTTATATGACACAAATAATGCACAGTTGTTAAAGAAGAACCAGCCTGGCAAATTTCCATTCCTTAGTAATGTCCAAATTTTTATCTAATCTGTGTATGTACACATGCTTTCTTCTTACCATCTTCTCTCTTAGACCTCCCATATCCCATCCTCATACTCAGCTGGTTGTTTTGCTTCCTACTTCTTTGAGAAGCTGAATTATTCAGTATAGGACTTTCCAAGCTCCTACCACAACAACAATCTTCCTTCTGCATTTACACCCTGTTAGTCTGGATAAGCAGTTTGGGGCCCCATCTCAAGGGCTAAATTGTGTGCGAGACCCTATCATGTCTTGCTTACTTGAGAACATAAACAATTCTTTGCTCTTTCCTTTACATAATCAATTTCTACCCCTCTCTTTTAGATCATGTTCATCAGGACATAAACATGGTATTTCTCTCCTCTTAAAAATACCATCTTGAGATCACATACCCCCTTTAAATTTTGCCTTTTTTCTTTGCTTCCATTTGTAGTAAAACTCCTTAAAACAGTCACTTATACCTACTCTATGATTTTTCTCCTTATATAATCTCCTACATCAATACCAGTCAAGCTTCTATTGCCCTCACTCCATTAACACTTCTCTTATAAATGTCAACATAACATCCATGTTACAAATCCAATGATGAATTCTCACCTCTCACCTTATTTGACTCTTAGTTGCATTTGAGTCAGTTGATCATTTTCTTATTTGGGTCAGTTGATCATTTTCTTTTCCTTGATAGATGTTCCTCACTTGGCTTCGGGAAGAGTATGATTTTCTGATTATTGTTTTACCTTTTTGATCTCTTCTTCTCAGCCTCCCTCCTAATTTCCACAAACTCTAAGGTTGAAAATACATAGGGTTCAATTTGTCACCATTATTATGCTCTATATTCAAGTTCAACATCTACTCTTTGTTTATACCCATGTCCTTAATCAGACTCATGGCTTTAAGTAGCATATATCTGCTGAAAAGCCTAAATTTATATCTTTATTCTAAACTCCCTGATATCCAGAATCATTTTTCTATTGCCTACTTAATTGCTCTATTTAGATATCAAAAAAGCATAGCAAATCTCTGATACCCAAACACAAAGACTTAATTTTCTCGTCCAAATCTGTTCTTTCTTCATTTTTTACATCTCAAATACATAGAAACTCCAATCTTCCAACTGTTCAATTAAAAAATCTTGTAGCTATCTGTACACTTACCTTTTTTCATGTATTATAACAAATCCAGCAGCAAATCTTATAAGCTCCAACATCACTCAAACCATGCACAGAAGTCAGCAACCAGGATTGTCCAAGCACTCATTATTCTTACCCGGATTACTGTCATAGACTCCTAACTGGTGTTCTGCTTCTGGCCTTTCCTCTGTGAAATTTAATCTCAACATCAGAGCCTAAGTGATTCTTTCAATATTTGAGTCAGGCATGATATAATTCTCTTTTTAAGATCCACTAATGATTTCAGAACTCAGTAAAATCCTACAGCGCTTGATACGGACAAACCCCACATTATCTCTATGACTTCACATCCTCTTTTTCTCATCTCTTCCTTTTCCAATTTATTCCAGCCATACCTACCTCCTCATTATTCTGAAGTTGGGTCAGACTCCCACTTCATGTTTGTCCTTTCTGGTATCTACGCAATTCATTCCTTCACCTACTTAAGCAAGTTACTCAAATTTTACTTTCTCAGGTCTTCCCTGACAAACATTTTTATAATTGTAGCCACCACTCTTCCACTTCCCCTCATTCCTTATGCCCTTCTAAATTTTATTTTTATCATAGCAGTAATCAATGTGTCACAATATTTTAAAAATGCATTCATTTATTTTATGTCTTTTTTTCCTAAAAGCTAACTTTATACAAGCAAGAATTTTGCCTTTTTGGTTCTTTGTGCCTAAAAGAGTGCCTGGCACCTAGCAGGTGTCCAATAAATATTTGCTGAATAAATGATTAAATGAAAAACAGGTTTGGTTCCACAAACAGGTTTTGCCATATACTAGCTGTGTGACCTTGGATAAGTCTCTGGAACATTATGATTATATTTTCTCACCATAAAAATTGTACAATAAAACCTAATTTATAGTAATTTTGTGAGAATTAATGCTGACAAAGATCCTATTGCACCACTTGACGTAGTATACATTCAATAAATATTCACTCAGCCTATTTTTCCTCAGAAGAGATTACCAAAATATCTGGCAAATTGCAAAATTAGTTTCTTCTGAATTTCCCATTTTACTGCCTGCCCTTAGGTATTTTCTCCTCTGCTTGCTAGTATTTTCCATGCATTTTGCTAAGCCAACAGTGATCATTTATGTTGGGCTGCTCAATTAATCAATGTCAGTGAATTGGTGTCCACTGTCAAATAATTCCTTCCTTCCTTCCTATCTTTCTTCCTTCCTTCTTTCCTTCTTTCCTTCCTTCCTTCCTTCCTTCCTTCCTTCCTTCCTTCCTTCCTTCCTTCCTTCCTTCCTTCCTTCCTTCCTTCCTTCTTCCCAATTTTCTTCCCTCCTTCCCTCCCTCCCTTCCTCCCTCCCTTCTCTTCCTTCCTTTCTTCTTTCCTTTTTTTCTCCCATCTTTTCTGTCTTTGTCATCCACCTAATAGATTCATACTATAATGTAGACTTTTAAAGGAAATTTTCTAGAGCTAAAATTTAATTATGAAACTAAAACTAAATTATCATTCTTCAAACAGTCAGATATAAAGTAGAATGAGTCAGCTCTAATGTTAGATGCATGCAAGAATAAATGTTTGGATGGTTACAAATTTAGAGAAAGGTCTTCTGAGATGGGTTATACTGGATTTTAATCCTGAAGGATGGATAGGGATATTGATCAGAGTAATTCATGTTAACAACAGCAATAGATAAATCCCAAAATAATATGGGCTTAACAAAATAAATATTTGCTTATTGCTTATGTCACAGTTTGATGTGACTTGAGAGGCTCTTTCTGGTCAGTACTCCATCCCCCCACCCTAAGCGATAATGCACATAATCTTCTAAGAATGCCATCTCCAGTATCTAGCCTTCAAATCACAAAACACACCCTTTATCTTCACTGGCTTCAAATTAAAGCAGCTTTAAGAGTTAAAAAAGAACCTTGATTCAATGTGACCTTACTCAGGGAGTACTACTCTGATTCTTGGGGACTTGAAGGCTGCCTTGATTGACTGTATGTTTCAAAAACATTTGCTTAATCCTGAAAGAAATAGAGCCCTGTGGCCAATGACCCAGAGAGGGAATTGTGTGTCTCAGCATGTGGAATGGTAGAATAATGGTGGGCCATTTCAACCTTATTATCCTGAGACAAGCAAGAAGATTCCCGAGACTGGCATAGAAATGTACAGGTCTACTGAAGGGATATAAACATCTATAGAATTCAGGTAAACAGATGTGCATGGAATTACAGGTTCATTAATGAAGCAATGGACCTTTAAGAGAGACACAGAGAGATTACATTTCAGCCATTGTCATAAAGAAATTTGTTTATCATAGGGACTGTGACCTTAGAAGCTATCACAATGGCACGCTGCATCTTTTGAGAAGATTATAGTGTAATTATAACTCTAATGGCCTTCAGGCAAAGACTCTGCAATAACCAGAGAGTTCCTATTTTTTTTTCTCAGAAGGGTACATGCAGGTGATATTGGGATTAGTTCCCAGGTAAGGTATTGCTTGAAAACATTTCAGCAACTAAAAAAGAAGACAAATAAAATTTCCAGAAGGGACTGCATAACTTCAAATATAAGCAGTAGCTACTTTCCCTGTTTGTCTCTCTCTTTATCAGTTCCTATTCCAACTTCCACCTTTATCTATGATTTTATTTTTTTCTGTATTATATTTTGTCCTTCTCATTACATTTCTTTCTCTAGACTTGCCTTATCTCTCCTGTCTGGCCTTGTGCCTCTGTTCTGATGGAAGATCAACTTATTTCACAGACCATATCATCCTTTACACTTTAATGAAATCATAATTTAATACCTATTTTTTTCAAGATATTATGCCAGTCCAATGGAAAATACACTCGAACCAAAGTTCTTAATTCCATAGTCTGGAATGTAAGCAGAAAATGTCATGTAAAACTAACAATGACCCAGAGTGGAGACTGTCTCAGTGGGTATGACAGATGATCTCTAACCAGGTTGTAGCTTCTGTAACAGTCTATACTAGACTAGATTTTACTCTTAGCTACTTCTGCCTGTGCATCAGAATTCCCCGAAGTCTCTTTGATTTTCTACTTCAAGGCACTTTTATGGGAACTGAGAATTTATTTCACTTCAATCTGCAAAGGACTTTGAAAGGCAGGATCATTTCTTCTCTTGTTCTTAGTAAGAAAGATATACAAAGAGATGAAGAGAGAGACAAGATTGTTTTCTTCTTTTTACAGCTTTGTCCCAGAGAAATTTCTATGAAAGGAAATAATGGTATTTCATATTTATTAAATACCTAATGTTTGCCAAAGACTGGCATAAGCATTTTACATATATCAACTCATTTATCATGAATCAGGAAACGGACTTAATTAGTAAAGTAACATGCTTGAAGTATCATCATTTGTAAGGGACAGAATCATGACTGAAATTCAAATTATTGATTGCAGAATTCCATGTGTATGTGGCTAGTGTGGGCTGATCCTTTACACACATTAAACTTATTAATCACAGAGCAATTTTTTTTTTTAGTAAGTGAGACAGAGCCAGACAGACAAGATGGGAGAGAGATGAGAAGCATCAACTCATACTTATAGCACTTTAGTTGTTCATTGATTGCTTTCTCATATGTGCTTTGACTGGGGGGCTCCAGCTGAACCAGTGTCCATTGCTCAAGCCAGCTACCTTAGGCTTATGCCAGTGATTTTGAGCTTCAAGCCAGAAACATTTGGGTTCAAGCCAGTAACCATGAGGTACATATCTATGATCCCATGCTCAAGCCAGTGACCCCATGCTCAACCTGGTGAACCCATACTCAAGCGAACAATCTTGGGGTTTTAAACCTGGGACCTCAGTGTCCTAGGTTGATGCTCCATCCACTGCACCATTACCTGGTCAGACTGAGAAATTTTTTTTATAGTAGGCAATATTATCTCCATTTTCTGGGTAAGAAATTTGAGGTTTAAAAGTTAAATATTTAACTAAGCTAATAAAACTGGGAAGTACTAACTTTACCTGTGTTCAGGTTTATAGAGTAACAAAGTATTCCACTCCTTAAGAGTACTCATTTTCTCTCTTATCATTCTGCCTTCCAAGTTCATCCCAGTCAAAACTGTATATATATTTTTCTTCTTTTCCAAGTTGAGGGGAGGGGGAGATAGAGAGACAAACTCCCACATGCACTCTGACTGGGATCCACCTGGCAACCCCCAGTATGGGGCTGGTGCTCTGCCCATCTGAGGGCATGCTTACAACTGAGATATTTTTAACACCTGAGGCAGAGGCTCCACAGAGACAATAATGAAATATATAGCTACAGATATTTCCACATCACACTTGGGAGCGGAGGGCATGACCGACCATATACTTAAGCCTGTGGTAGATTTAAGGATGAGGTGGGAGATGAAGGAGAAGGCAGGAGAAAATGCCCCAGCACTCCTTTAGCATCAAGATTTATTCTTTCCATCCAGGTAGTACTCACCTCTATGGATACATTCTTAAGTAGGTAGCCCTTTTAAAAATACAAATACTTCACTCATATGTTTCACAGTATTTTACTTATAAAGGCTTAGTTATGCATTTATGGGGCTGGAGGATGGAGGGAGGGTGATGACATGTGAGGTTCCTACCATTGGGCTGAGAAAAGAAGTTGCAAAAGAAAGGCGAAAGACTTGAAGGACAAGATCAGCAAAATGCAAATGGTGAACCAGAAAGTAAATCTTAGCTACTTTGCTATCCTGCCGGGGACTACTAAAACCTGGTGAAAAGTTCACAGCTGTAGAAATATATGAACCCCCCCCCCCCGCCTTTTTTAACCCTTCAGTCAAATGTCAAACACAAATCCTAGAAGACCAAAAGGTTAGGCTGTCATAAATGCCCTCTATCTCTAATCAATGGTGACAGAGACAAGAAAAGCAGACATGATAACCAAGAGAGAGTTTATTTTCTGGACAGTTTTCAGGACACATGTTTCACAAGGAGTTGTTTGAGTCACTTTTATGTCCCTTCCTGTTGTCACCTGATAAGTTCAAGACACTGAGTTTACCAAAAGACAATTCCTGCAAAGAAATTGTCAACCATGTTTGATTCATATTCTCTGTTAGAAGATGTTAGAAACTTTCTTAAGAGATTTTAACTCTTCTCTTATGGCGCATGCAGTCCTGTGACAGGGAATACAGCCATCGGCCCAGGCTGCTTTTTAGGGACCCTTGGCCAACCAAGTGCATGACCTACTTACTCATCCAGCAGAGACAAAAAGATAGCTGGCAAGATCTACAGTCACATCGAGGTATGGGAAGAGAACTCCAGGGCTGGACTCTGAGGTGGAAGACCAAAGGCTTTAGCTGGGGATTTGCTATTATCATTTAAGCTCATTCACTTCAGATATATTATCTAGAAATGGTGCTAGTAATATTATGACATATACTCATGGGTGCACTGGGATATTTAAGATAGTATGTGTTAGGGCATTCAGGAAAATAGCATATTTTAAGAAATAACTGTTTAATCTAGGTCACCCATTGTTTAAGGAGATAAGAATTTGTAGAGAAAGGGTGAGAAGGGAAAATAGAATTCAAAGTAATGGGTTCAGGACAGCTACCCTGAACCTGAACAATAATTATTTTCAGCAGGCTTACGCTACTAAAAATATTTTTTTGTTTTAGTTTTTTCCTTTGTTTGTTATTGCAGTCAAAAACATTAAATTTGACCTTTCATAAGACACATTGTTCCTAACTCGACTTTACAGAGTCTGTGCTATGCATGTAGCCGTTGCTCATTAAAGTTTAGGTGGGAGATAAGTGAATGAATGAATGATTGACTTCCTTAAGAGCCACTAGATATTTTCTCAATGTGATGGCCTGATCAGCCCTCGCAGGTTATGTTTCAGAAACCATGGAGAGTGAAAAGTAGCAAAATGCCTGGAAGGACAACATTCTATAAGTCATTTTTATCTGAAACTCCTCAAAACACATCAGAATCTTCTTTGGGCTATGCTGGCTGCACTCTTTATAGTCGGAGTCCTCTCCCACTTCTGCTCAAGCCCATCTGCATGCTGGTTCATTGTCTAGCCGCGCTGGCTATAGGATTACTGGTGACTGACAGCCATTCCCCGAGAACACTGGCTCTGCCTGTAGCCTGGCTGTGCATGGATGCTTCACAGTGACAGGATTAAGCACAGAAGCTTCTCCAGGGACAGCCCACATTCAGAATGTGTGTCTGAGATACTGTCAAACATAGCAGCCAGGGGATGGCTACTAGGCACTATTACCTTCAGAGCATGATGAGCATCACAGAGACAAAGAACCAAGATCCTCTCACAGACTGACTAGCTTCTCTGGGCTCCTCACCTGTATCTCTCTGGCCAAGAAGATGTTGGTGAGATGCAAATGACTCCACCTGTCCTCCTTTATTCTGAGTGGTGTTTTCCAAGTAATTAAATACATTATAACCTTAAAATACAGCTGGATGCCTTGTAGACTTACAACACACTCTTCTCTAAATCCAGGGATCAAAGCTCCTGAACCAAATGTTCAACAGGAAATAAGAGGAATAAGCAAGTAGGAAGGTAACGGGATGATTGCAGCTTTGGAACCATCAGAACACATTAAGGTCTGGCCACTGACTGGGAAGAATCAGCCTATTGAATTCACAAATGGGATTAGGACATCGTTTCTTACCACTCGCCAAGTTAGATTCAGAAGAATGTTTTTTGTTTGTTTGTTTATTTCTTTTTTATTGTCAGGAACTCTTGACCTTTAGTCATAAAGCTCAGTTCATGATGAATATTAAGGTTTCAAAGAAAAATATGCATCCTGACTTAATTTTCTCTGTTATAGTTAAAAGAGAAAGAGGAGAGAGAGAGAGAGAGAGAGAGAGAGAGAGAGAGAGATATTCTCCCATTCCTCCACTATGATGCAGTCATAACTGTAGCTAGATTGGGGGAAAGAACTTCCCAGATTCTTTGTGGGTTTCACTGATGTTTTTTAACCAACTCAGCAAGCTGGAGTTAAATGTGGCCTCCAGGATTGGGATAAGAGGTCTTCATTCCTGTTATCAGTATTTCACCTTTCCAATTCTGCCACCTCCCCCTATACTCCATGGCCTTGTAGCCTTGGGACTCTTCCCAAGTAAATTCTTCTTTTCTATTTACTATGGGGCTCAAAATCCTTCAGGAGCAAAAGAAGTAGAACAATCTAGAGGAAAATTCTGATCACTGTTATTAAAGCTAATAATAGAAAATGACAGATCTTCGAGACTGAGGTCATTGGTTTGGTTCAGATGGACCCTAATCACTGTGATTGAGTTCTTTGGTGAATCCTACCCCTGTGCTGAATAGGCAGAAGGTGACCTCCTCACTCCCTTGAGCAATGATATGGACCAATTCTGAAAGAGGGTGAGATATGCAACCAATACACCCTTTTCACACCTGTTCTCTTCTTGTCCCTGTCATCTAACATCTTGCCCTGCTTGCTGTTAGTTATTAATGATCCTCTCCTTATTTTGGCCAGTTTCCTGAAATCTTTAGCCACCACAGGAGCTGTGTCTCTTCCAGACATCCTAGTGTTAGTACAGGCTTGTTGCCAATGATTCTTGTAGACATAAGGTCATTTAAAATGATACAATGATAGAGATCATTCACTTCTACCCTTTAGTTCATAGAATGGTACCCAGAGGTCAGAGAGCTGTATGAATTTCCAATGGAAAATTATGGCTGAACATGAATGAAAATCTAGGCATTCTAACTCCTGGGTCACTAGTCGTTCTGGCCATGTAATTCCCCACCAGTTCTTTTCAATACTTCTACTACTCCACAATTAAACTTCTGCTTTCCTGTGTTTGCTTGAGGATCTTAAAACTCTTTTTTTTTTAGTCAATCTTGTTCTCTACAATCTCTGTGCCTTCTTCTACCATGATTTCTCCCCCCATGCCCTCCTCAATGTTACTCTATTATTTAGTCACCATTCAGGAGACGTACAGAATTAGGTGAATAGAAAATAAATTTTGCATTCCTTGCCAATGTGGCCTGAGGGAAGTCATTAAGAATCAACTCTCCCTTGACATGTTTCTAAGGTACCTGCTATAACTGTGGCTGAAATTTCAATATCAAAGGTTAAAGTATCATAGTTTCCTTTATACTTTCTTTCCTTTGCAATTACCAGTAGGAGAGCACATACCCACACAGGAATGCTCCATGCAGGACTTCCCAGCCCAGATTACACTGCAGAGTAGGCGGCAGCAGAATGACAAAAGATGGAGATAAGCACATGGAAAGGAGAAGCATGTGGGCAGAGAAGAGCCCAGTCGGGGGATGATCTGTGGATGTGGTGGGTGGATGAGACTATTGAAAGGGAAGAATTTTCCAGCTTCGGTTCAGTATTCTAGTACAGATGCAAGAGAAGGCAGGTTAGTAAGCTTTGATTCCAGAAAAGGAACAGAAATGGATTAGAGGAATTTTATTATGATTAGCTTCTCTAAGAGCCAGTGTGAATACAAGAGATCTAATGATGGTGTGCAGAGTCAGAGGGAGCCTGAAAGCAAGAGGGCATGGAACCTGCATGGCTGGGTATCACAAGCAGAAATTTTTACTGTCTAACTACTTATTTGACTTTGAGTATATGATTTCTCCTCTCTAGGTCTCCGTCTCTTGACCTGTATAATAGGCAGGTGGACTTGATTATCTCAAGGTCTGAATGTCATCTAACTCTGTTGAAGCCAAAGTTCTCCAACATTGTGGTTCCACTTTGACCATTCGGTCCAGGTGTAACTTTCTCTTGACAGAGCCACAAAGTAGCTAGGGTGCTGCCTGTGTCTTTCCTCACATGCTTCTTCTCTAAAAAGTGAACTTTTAAAATTTTATTTATTTATTTGTTTGTTTATTTATTTATTTATTTTACAGGGATAGAGACAGAGAGTCAGAGAGAGGGATAGACAGACAGGAACGGAGAGAGATGAGAAGCATCAATCATCAGTTTTTTTGTTGCCATTGCGACACCTTAGTTGTTCATTGATTGCTTTCTCACATGTGCCTTGACCGCAGGCCTTTAGCAGATTGAGCCACTCCTTGCTGGAGCCAGCGACCTTGGGTCCAAGCTGGTGAGCTTTTGCCCAAGCCAGATGGGCCCACGCTCAAGCTGGCGAGCTCAGGGTCTGGAACCTGGGTCTTCCGCATCCCAGTCCGACAGTCTATCCACTGTGCCACTGCCTGGTCAGGCCAAAAGTGAACTTTTTTAAGTCTTTTTTTAAGTGAGAGGAAGAGAGATAGAGAGACAGGTTCCTGCATGCACCCTGACCAGGATCTGTCCAGCAACCCCTGATGCTCAATCAATCAAGCTATCCTTAGCACCTGAGGCTGAAGTTCAGATCAAGTGAGCTATCCTCAGCACTAGGGCCAATGTTCAAACCAATAGAGCCACTGGCTGCAGAAGGGGGAGAGAGAGGAGAAGGGAGCAGATGGTTGTTTCTCATGTGTGTCCTGACCAGGGATTGAACCTGGGATGTCCACATGTTGATACTCAATCTACTGAGCAAACTGTCCAGGGCCATCTTTTATATCAAGCAAATCCAAGCATTTTGTTTTGAAGCCTCATTTTATTAGAGGCCCAAAGCCATGGGGGCTTCAAGCCTGGCTGGTGTCCTTCCTTCATTGTCCTTCATTTAATAAACATGTTTCTTTCTCTCAGACTCTTCCCTTCCACCTAGCAGGCCCAACTCATTTAACGTGTAAATGATAGCAAATCAGGAACCCCCTGCTGCTTATAATGATAACACCTCCTGTAATTTGCATGATAAAATTCAACCGATCTCTGATAGCACTTCTTAGGACAGAGAGGTGACACAGGGCTCCATGAGGGGAATAAATTACCACCTCAAGTCTGTGCCATCAAAACTGTGGGTTTGGATTGGCTGACAGTCAGCCCCAAACAAAAGCACAAAGCCTTGTCTAATGGAGCACTGAAAAAGGATCTCTAGGAGATGTTAACAAGTTTTGCATGGTAATTTATGCAAATACATGCCATAACTCAGTTGAAGAGGTTCAGCTCACACCTATATAAGGGAACTGCACTAGCCCAGATTTTATGGAACTGAGATCTCCTTATTACATCTCGGAGGTTGTGGGTGTCCATACAAATTAGCAGTGGCAAGGTCTCGGGTGGTAATTAGTCCTCAGACCACCTGCGTCACAGGGTGCCTATTAAATTCACTTCCCTCTGGCTCTCATGTAGACCTCATGAGTCTAAAGCCCTAAGAGTGGGGCCTGAGAACCTGCATTTTAATAAACACGTTTTTGTTTTCCCCAGGTGATTTTTATGCACTCTAAATTAGATTGTATTTCAGAGCCTGGTCTCCCATGCCCAGTACTATCTTCATCTGGGTTATGCACACAATTACCCACTCTTCGTACTATGTGAATTGGCTAAGTCACCACACGCTTTCCAGCCTAACTTCCTCATTTATAAAATAAGAGGTGGACCCAATTACCTTTTAAGTGTTTCAGGCCATGATTCTTTTTTTAAAAATAAAGCATAGGCCATACTTCAGGCAAAACAAACATACAAACAGGTGGCTAGTTTGCAAGCTGTCCCTGGTGGACTCTGTAGCCAGTTTTCTCTGGAGTTCTGCTGCCTCCCAGGAACAAGGACATCTGCACTGCCACACTAGCCATCTCTGCCTCCCCGTTCTCTTGCCCACATTGCCTCTGTAGTCTGGAAGGCATGCTTACTTCACCGCTTCTGCAAGAGCATTGTGTCTAGAACTAAATCCTACTGGTGGCTTAGGTGCCTGAGAGCAAAAGTCATTGCGGTTTTTGTTTGTTTACTATTCTTTTGAGGGCTGGTTACATTTTCCACTCTTTAGTGTCTCCTCTAAGGAAATAACTCTTTGTATCTTTTAGATACAATATTTTCAACAGCCTGCATGTCACCTCTCATATAGTAGGCTCTCAATAAATATTCATTAAATGAAAGAACCCCAAAACAATTACCTTCTGGAATAGGAAATGGAAAAGGCAAATAAAGGGTGGCAGAAATATATTTCAATATCTCAGTTTACCAGCACATAAAATGAACATTTATTTACAACTAAATCTACTCAAGTTTTTCTATATATATTATCACATTTATTTTTTATACACCTATGAGGCAGCTATTAATATATTTATTTTACTTGAGGAAATCGGGCTCCAAAAGGTTAAAATATTTATCCAACGTCTTCACATTAAAAGGTTCCTGAGGTCAAACTCAGTGCCAGGTTTTCATTATAATAAAACCTAAGTGCTTCCATCTCTACTGTGTCTCCCCAGGAAAAGTCCAGCAACAAAAATGTAAACCAATCCTTTATCTAAGTTAGTTTTCCCCCTGCTTTGTTAGTGTTTCTTATCTGAAACGGGTTTGTTCACCTTGGACTCAGATAGATGAATCTAACAAGTAATCTTGTTAAAAGATTAAAAGCAAGATTGGAGTTTGTTTAGATTGAAGCTCAGCTGTTTCTGCAACTAAGGCAGCCAAGCGGCCACTGCACCATGACCTTGGGAGAGGATCTGTCAGTGCCTGGTGTCTTCTGGCGTAGTTAGGATGAAGTATCAAGACAGCCAATGTTCAGGACCTGGGGATGCTTCGGAAAGTCTGTTATCTCCAGGTTAGGCACCACATTTTCTTTATCCTTCAATCTAAATGTTCCCAGTCGCTGTTTATTCAATGAGTGTTCTTTAGGGGTTCCCGGCACCGCTCATGACCGGTCAGGTTATAGCTGCTTTGGGAACGATGGCGTGCCAAGGTAGATGAGGGAAGGGCATTCCAGGCAGAGGAGTGGGCAGGGGAGAACTCTGAGCAGCTCTGACAGCCCAGCAGAAACCTGGTGATTCAATGGAGAAGTTGTAATCCTACAGTCGGGTTTCACTGTTGTAGAGGTCCATTTTCCTTATTTCTTTTCTTCCTTCTCTTCGAATTTTATCTTCCTCTGGCTTACATACAAACTTCCTGAGAGAGGCGCTCACTAGTCAGTTGGTCCCTGTGATGTATGAAGAGTGGAGCACTTGAGCCAGGCTGCCTGACGGCCGCCCGATGAGATACCATTGCCCATTTGCCAGGTCAGTTTTCCCCAGCAGGGTGTGGGCAAGGTAGGCCCTTCATGCTTAAGCATTTCCTCTGCAATCTATTCTCCTCTCGCTCATAGAAGTACAGACACAAAGGTGACAGTTTTTACTGGGCCGAAAGGTACCCAGGAAGAAAAGGGGTGCATGGAGAGGGGTGATGGTGGAAGCCGTAATTAGCCATAGGGGAAGATCGTTATAAAGGCAAAGTGCAAGTTTAACAAGATGGCCACTGCTGGCCAACTGCTGTCTGCCTGTATTTATAATTGTGCAAATGACGTCCCTCCATGATCTCAGCTCTGCAGCTCAAAACCCAGCCACCGTCCCCTTAGTCCCCACCCTCCTCCTTCTTCTGTGAGGCATCACGCCATTGACACTCTCAGTTCACCCTGTGGCTGGCAATCGCAGCACCGATCCTTGTTAGGAAAGGTGTATATCATTGGTAAGAAGCACAACTGAGACACACACACACGAGAGGTAGTGCTGCAGTTCCCCTCAGACCAAAACCCTCTCTGCTGGTCCCAGCCCAGCCTGGAGCCTGTCCACCATCTGGGCCCCACCTCAGTTCTGTCTCACTTTTGAGCTTGTCTTCCTTCTGTTACAGTGATGTCTGGTTTCATCACTTTCATCACGTCTTTTTCTGTGACTTTATTATTATTATTTTTTGCTTCCATGGACCTACCACATGGGCTGTCTTTGTTCTTCTCACAAAGGGAGTTGTCAGTACTGAAGGCTCTTTTCAGTAAGGCAGGGAGAAGGCTCTTGTTTTTCTAAGTCACACTCAGATGTGTTATTTGTGCTTCTATCCTCTTTCAGGCATGCAGCATAATTCTAACTGCAGAGGAGGTAGCACATATTTATGGGCTTAGCATTGAGTGAATGTGTGTGTGTGGGGGGGTTCATCACAGAAGAAAAATGAGAGACAAAATAGTGAGGGGAAGCAGAGGAAGAGAGGAAGAGCAAAAGAGAGTAGGAACTTGGGCCATGAGACCCACCAGTAATGGTGCCAGTGGCCCCATGACGTCAGTAAGCTACCCCTGGGGTAGTGTTCTAATGTCAAGTCCTTTCAAGCCTCCCTTCAGCTCATGGATTTAGCAGGGATTTGGACATCATCCACTGTGACATCCAGAGTGACATCCATCAAGTTTTCCTTTCAGCTCTCTTTGAGCTGATGAAATTAGTGTTGTCAGTATGGAGACAAGCAGCACCATGGTGGCGGGAATCAGGAACACCAGCCCAAGGAAGTAAAGCCATGACACACATTCCTTCCTGGGCAGTCTTTCTGGGTGCCAGGCTCTGTGCCCCAAGGGCAATGATTCAGCCTTCACTTTTCATTTGTCACCTGCTTTATGTCTGTCCTACCTAAAGATGGTTAAGTGCAGAAGAACAAGTCAGACAGCACTCCTCTGTGAGCTGAAGGCCAAGTTCATGTGTCACCCTCATGATCTTGGTTGGGAGGTCCTAGCTTTTTTACACTCTGTGCAGTTTGGCCAAACCCCCTTTTAGGAGCTGATTCTGATGGACAAGAGCTGTGCTCAGGGAGCGGCAGTTAGTCTGTGTGTGATCCTGGCTCCGTGACCACACTCGCAGCCCTGCTAATGGGAGGTCAATTAACTAATGCCAGCCACTGCGTTTCTTCCCCAAGGCACTGGCACTTGCAGAGAAAGGTGCTTTGTGGATTATTAACAACAACAATTAATGGGAGAGTAACGGACTGTGAAAGGAGGCCAGGCAGGGTGGCAGGGACAATCCAACCCTATGTTCTTGGAGCCAGGGCCTCCGAAGGGATTAGATTACATGCTGGACCAGCAGTCAGTGTGCTAAAGAGGAGACACGCCTTGGTTTCCATGGGGCACAGGTTTAGGAAATGCTGGCCTGGTGCTGGAGTGCACACAGCCCCCAACGGCAGGGTCTGAAAAATTCTTCCTGTTGGATTAAATTCCTAATTCTGAAGAGAGAGTTGTTCCCTTAATGTGCAAAGCCACAGTCTCCACCATTAGTGCTGGAAATGATATTTATTGTGTGATTTGAGGCCCCTCCTGTAATTCCTCCAAAAAATAATTTGCCTGGATTTAGTGATATTTGTTCTCACTAATATATAAAAACTTCATGGGAAGGATAACACACTGAGCTTTATCACTCAATGATATGATCAGAATATTGACACTAACAACCAACATCCATCAAGGTGTTGTGTAGTCATCATCCCCATGACCCTCATCATCACCACCATCAGCATTATCAAGTAGTTAACATGCACTGAGACATACCTGCTCTAGGAACTGTTTTAAGCACTTCAATACATTACTTCTTTAATCTTCCTTACAATACTATGAGGTAGGTGCTACCATTATCCACGCTGGTAGACAAGGAAACTGAAAAGAGTACTGCAGTAAGGTGACCAGAGCTAACAAAAAAAACCTCCAGCATTCTAAACTGCCAGATTGCCTGACCAGGCGGTGGCACAGTGGATTGAGCAAAAGCTCGCCAGCTTGGACCCAAGGTCGCTGGCCCCAGCAAGGGACTGCTCAGTCTGCTGAAGGCCCGCGGTCAAGGCACATGTGAGAAAGCAATCAATGAACAACTAAGGTGTCACAAGGGTAACGAGCATCAACTAATGATTGATGCTTCTCACCTCTCTCCATTGCTGTCTGTCTGTCCCTATCTATCCCTCTCTCTGACTCTCTGTCCCTGTAAAAAAATAAAATAAATAATAATAAACTGCCAGGCTATTCTAAACTCTCCAAGGTCTCACCATTAACCACTATGTTGCTGGAGTAGAACAAACGGGTTGTGTCAATCCTGGGGTTGTGACTTTAGGCTTCTCTGTGGCTGACTCCATACCTATGAATGAGAATACAAGTACAAATAGAGCCAAGAGGGCCAAACTAGGTGGGGGCATAGGAGGCACCCTAGGTGTCACATTGAAGGAGGAGCTCAGCGTGCATGAATTAGCCTTGCATTGCTACCTGGGACCAGGGCTTCTTTACTTATACAGCACAAGCAAGCAGGTGCCTCACCAGCCTTATCCTAGCCTTCGCCCCTGCAGCAAAGGCTCAATAATATTTGTTATTTAAATGCCTGGCATATAATAGATCCTCAAACACAAATTTCCTTCTTGTTCTTGAGACTAATATTATGAGATTGTTTTTCCCAGAGAGCACTGTTGGTTACAAGAGAGGAAAGCGATCACAAAAACCCACAGCTTTTGGACTGGGATATGAGAAACAAGGAAGGGAAGAGGGAAGGTCCTGATGACAAACTGTCACATTGGCTTAGACCCTGCTTTGTTCCACAGGAACCCACCTGTGCTTTTCCCCCTTCACGTGTTGAAAGTCTCACTTCAAAAGAGAGGGGAACAAAGGCAGCTGCTGGCCCGGACAGGCTCCTGTATCCTGGGCCATTCAGACACTGATTCTTTGGGTTGTGTTCATGGTGTCGGTGTTCTCCCAGCCCTTCTGTAGCAGAGCCTGCTCCCCACAGGGCACTGCTCGTACCCTGTCAGCAAAGAGGTCCCTGCCAGGGGGCTTATTCTATGCAAGCAAAATTACCCTTTGAAATAGCAGACTATTATGGTTTAAGAGGGACATTATAGACCATGATGAAATGCTGCTACTATAAATGTTGCATCTAATTTTAAAGATGTTGCAACAAAGGCCCAGGGAGGAGAAATCACTTATTCTCTCTCTTCCTGTCAATGTAGACTTGTAAATAAAGCCAGGTCTTCCAAACCCACTGCTGCTCAGTGCTGTTGTTCTCATTCACATAGCTTTCTCCATTGTACCTGACATGTGCCACTGACAAGGCCAGCAGTGGACACTCAGGGCGGGAATCTTGCTCCTAGCAGCTGACCTTCCCCTTCCAGAGAAAACTGCTTTTAGAAAGAGTGAGGATGACCTGTCCACCCTGTCCCAAAATTCCAATCAATGTATCAGTAACTTTTATGAAAGAACAAACTGTTCTACAACCCTCCTTGCTTGACAGGGGATGGAATAAGTGAAGTGAGTGTGTGTGTGTGTGTGTGTGTGTGTGTGTGTGTGTGTGTGTGTGTAGGTGAGAGAGGATTTGTTGCTAGCAGGTAATAAACAGGAACCTCTTGCCTGACCAGGCAGTGGCGCAGTGGATAGAGCATCGGACTGGGATGTGGAAGACCCAGGTTCGAGACCCCGAGGTCGCCAGCTTGAGCACGGGCTCATCTGGCTTGAGCAAAAGCTTGTCAGCTTGGACCCAAGGTCGCTGGCTCCAGCAAGGGGTTGCTCAGTCTGCTGAAGGCCCGCGGTCAAGGCACATGTGAGAAAGCAATCAATGAACAACTAAGGTGTTGCGACGGCAACGAAAAACTAATGATTGATGCTTCTCACCTCTCTTCGCTCCTGTCTGTCTGTCCCTATGTCCCTATCTATCCCTCTCCCTCTCTCTGACTTTCTCTCTGTCCCTGTAAAAGAAAAAAAAAAAAACCTCTTCCTGTTAAAGCTAATGGCAGCATTTTCTATTTTGAAGACCTAGCACAGCACTTCCACAACACAGGCTCAGTTTCTGAGTCTCTCCCTGTCCTCTCAGGCGTGCTGCATTCCCAGTTCCGTAGGCCGAGAGGGAGAGCCGGGCTCATCGTGACCATATGGATGTTGCCACTCACAGCATGACAATTATACTTTGAGAGCCTATTGCTTCATGCATCTTTCTCCGCCTTCCACATCTTTCTAATGATGACAGAATTGCAAAGGCAGTTCTATTTTCTTTTACTTCTGGTTGCAAAGTGGCTCCTTCTGGGAGTCTGGTTACTAGTTAATTGTTAATAAAGTCTGATCTGTTAAAGCCCCCCTTGCCTTCTGGATGCCCTGATTCTCTGAGATCTGGAGCTGAGTATTTAGCTGGATATTTAGGATAATGCCCGCAACCCAGGACAAAGTAACAAAATCCAATGACCCCAAGCCTAAATGCTTCCAAGAAAGAGGATGGCCCAAAACTGTCATTCAGAAAATGCAGGCAGAAATAATCTGGAAACAATTTGAAATAGCCAAGAAATTATGATGTTTGCTTGTAGCTCTGAAGTATATTAAAACTGAGGAAATTGGTTGTGTGTATCACTTATTCCAGTATGTTTAGTGTTTGACCGTGTGTGTGTGTGTGTGTGTGTGTGTGTGTGTGTGTGTGTGTGTGTGTGGTGGTGGTGGTGGTGGTAGGGTGGTGGTGTAGAATGCTTACTTAGATTTACTAGGTTTTGATAATATAAAAATAATTACATCAACATCATTTTATTTAAACCTTGCTCTAACTCTGTGTGGTTATTTCTATTATCTAGATTTTTCATTTGAAAAATGACTTGTCCAAAGTCACGTAACCAATAAGAAGCAGAGATGGGACTTAAAACCAGGTACATTGATTTCACATTTTAGGAACTTTTCTGACACGTGTCGGTGCCCTGCTGCCCAGAGTGTGGTCCACAGAGCAGCAGCCTTGACATCTCCTGGAAACTTGCTAGAAATGCAGAATTTCAGCCCTCGCCCAGACATCCTGAATCAGAATCTGCATTTTAACAAGATTCCCAGGCAATATTTGTGCACATAGGAACTGTAGAGCTGTGCTGTCCAATAAAAATATAGCATGTATAACACATGTAATATTGACATTTTCTATAGTCACTAAAAAGCTAAAAAGAAATGTGCAGTTAATTTTAGTTTAAATAATGCATATTAACACAAAATATTAAACATATTATAACAACATGTATCAATATAAAAAATTATTCAAAGAAAATTTATATAATTTTTTTTGGTACTGAGTATGAAATCTTATATGTATTTTACACTACATGTCTCAGTTCAGACCGGTCACATTCATGGACTCAGCGGGCAGCCATATTGGATGGCGCAGGCATGGAGTGGTGGTGTGGCAGTGGTTCTCAGACCTTAGTGTGGATCAGAATCACTTGGAAGGCTTGTTCCTACACAGATGGCTGAGTCAATCTGGGTTGGAACCCTCATGTTTATATATCTCACACAACCCCTGGTGATACTGATGCTGCTGGCCCCAGGAACACACTTTGAGAACTACCGCCCTGTAGGTTCCTCTGCCCCACCTTTGAGATCAAGTTTTGAACTTCAAGGAGAAAAGCAAAGAAGACTCAGGAATGTAGGAGAGAAAAAATAATCACAACCAGAGACAAGAACCTAGTCTTCTTGACCTTCTAGAAGGTCAAGAAGATTGGTAGGAGAGTCTCTGGGGCCGGAGCCTAGTTGCCCCCAGGCAGACAAAACAGTATGCAGACTTGACCCTGTATGTACCTGACTTACAAAGAATGTGTCTATGTCTGGACTAGCTTACTGCCATGTTCTTTGTTCTACTAAAGATTAGCTTCAGAGGGTTTAGCCACACGTCTGTGGGTCTTTTCCACACCACCCTCTCACCTGGGACCCAACACAGCCCATACCTTCTTTCTTGAAAACTCATGTCTTCCTGTCTCCATTTCCCCTTCCTCCTGTCCCACTGAGATGCCCCTAGTAGGTGCTTCAGCTTCCAAACTTGTCCCACCCCAAATTTATTCTGCACATGGCAGCCAGAAAGACCCTTTTCAAAGGTAGGTAAATCGGTTCATGTCTCTTCTATAGTTTAAACAATCCAAAAGCTTCCTCTGGGCCTCAGAATCAAATTCAATCATTTCACTGACTTTGAGCTCTTCTTGACACACTTTGTCTGCTTCCCAATGACATGTGGCTCCATGCTTCTCAGCACTGCCCTGGGGAGATACTGTCTTTCCTTCTTTTTTGAACAAGAAATGGAAAGCTCTTCCCTGACTCTGGGCCTTCTTTATATGGATTGCCCTTTCTTGGAATTCTCTTTCTCCTCTGATTTTCAGGCTGGCTGCTGCTTCTTTCAGCTATCAGCTTAAATGCCACTTCCTCCGGGAAGCCGACTGGACCACCTTCCCCACAGAGAGTAGCATTCCTACCTGGATCATTCTCTTTATGCTACTTAACGCGATTCATATGGCACGGTGATCTGTGTTTACTGCTTCATAGCGGCCTCCTTCAATAGTCTATCAACAACAAGAGCAAAGGGACCGTGTACTGGCCCATTCATTCTAACTCAGCACTGTGCCTGGCACAGTGGCAGGCCCTCATGCATCTGTTGGTCAAATGAAAATTCTATAATGTTAATACATGGCAAGGACATAAACAACAGAAAAGTTGATCGTGAATGCTTTCAGTTGTTCAAGGCCATTGGGTGACAGAAGCAGAAGAAGGCAGCTAGGATTTGACCCAATAGTATTAACATTAATATAACCATATTAATGTGTCAAAAATGGTCCAACAGAAATGGACCAGGCCAGACTGGCCGGGTTATGAAGTTTAATGTCAAAGAGAAAATGGATCTGTTATTCACAGCAAAATATTTGTCAGAAGAGGCAGCTTGGTGACATAGAAGACGATGATTATTTTCTCTAGTTGGGCAACACAGAGAACCTGATACCTCTATTGCCATTTTAAATTAAATCGAATCCAGCATGGTTGCTTACTGTAGAATTTTATTTTTAGGCTTAAGTTACAATCTTGGGTATGTATTCTGGTTCTTTTCATATTCAGATCATAGCTATTGATTCTCCTTACCTTTGTTCCTTCCCTGTCTGAGTGCAGACAATATACAATCTCAAGGAGGAGGGACTGCCTTCTGTCAGAGGAGCATCGCCTGAGAAGTCCCAGGGATAGCTGGTGTGCTCTCCCCTTATATTGTTGTTCCTCTGGGCTGCCTGCAAAGAATTGGTTGGGGGTTTGCTTGCCTGTGGCAGAGGTTCTCATAAATCAGGCAGAATCCTGCAGAGGGGCTCCACCAATTCAAACATTGAGAAGAGAGCAGACCAGAACCAGAGCTAACCCATTCTTCATCCTACCTGGCGTTTCCTTTCTCCTGGAGGTGGCTTTCGTTGAGTTGTGAAGGCTGAGCTATTGTGAGCCTCTGAGCTGGCTCTGTGTGTCTGTTTGCTGGTGGCTGGGATGGGGCGAGACATAGAGGGAGGGAGGTGTACCCGCTCATATGCCTTTCCTCCTGCCTTTCTTCTTTTTATTATCATTAATAATAAAATATTGAGACCAGGCTGCTAATGAGCCTAAACTCCCTCCTGTTGGTTTATTTTTCGCCTTCAGACTGTCACTGCAGAGTAAATTACTTTCCTCTGCATCTTGTTCCAGTAATATTACAGCAGCACGCCCCTCCCCCTCCCACCGCCATCTAATTTCAGGGTTATTCAGCTTCTCTCGCTGCAGTTTACTAAGCAAGGGAGGTCGTCCCATCCATCATGCTTAAACCTGTGCTACATGTTCCCTCCTGCAATTGAGACATCATTCTTGTGGCACCGGGTCGAGTTGGGTTTTAAATACTTACACGATACACATAGATATAACCTATAAATAAGTAAGTAAATAAATGATATATACCCATCTCTGTAAGTTATTTCTTGAGCTCCACGAGAAATATTTAGAGACCAGGAGGCAGGCTGTGACCCATTTTGGAGGGAGGGGGCCAAATAAACAGACAAGCTGCTGTCCCTATCCCCCACCCCTTTCTGCTCAGCGACGCTCCTGTTCATTTCATGGCATGCTAAACATTTCCTTGTCAATTGGAACATGTTAGGATGTGAAAACAAGCAACATTAAGTAGATATTTTGTGCCAGCATGACAGCTAGAGTCGCAGATATGCTTTTGTCTCCTGTTCAAAGATGCAAAACTAGTCTTCACCAAGTGACCACCATTTCGTCATGATTCCTCTGGTGCCGGGGACACAAAGAACTGAAAACTCAGTACTGTATTCTGCCCTGTCATTTTCTCCTCGATTTCCTTCTTTCTTCCTGGTTTTGTCCTGGTGAAAAAGAAGAGCTCTCAAGCCTCGGTTTTATATCCTGTCTCTGCCATTGACTATGTGATCTTGGACAATTAACTTAACTTTTAAATTTATTGACTTTAGAAACAGGAAGGGAGGAGAGAGAGAAGGAGAGAGAGGAAAAAACATCTGTTTTCTGTTTGTTGTTCCACTTATTTGGTGGTCGATTCTTGTACATGCCCTGACCGGGGATCAAACCCACCACCTTGGCGTATCAGCCTGGACAATTAATTTAACCTTTCCATGTCTGTGTCCTTTCTTATGGCATGGTGATAATAATCATACCTACTGCATAATGTTTTGAGAAGTAAATGAATTAACACATACAATGTGCTTAGTACGGTGCTTCACGCTTTATAAAGATTCAAGACCTTTTTAAATTTCTTTTTCTCTTCTTCTGCCTCTCTCTTTCTCTCCTTTTTATCTCCCTCTTGCCTTTCTTTGTTACCACGGGGAATTCTGACCTCAGAGAATTGGCTTTTCCTAATCGCCCACCCATCTGCTCTATAGAGATCTGAACACACTCCTACTATCTCACTGATAGTCACAGAACTGTTGGAGAACCTCACTCACCTTACCTTGGCCCCAGCCTTGTCAGTCACAGAAATCAATTTTCTGCTAGTCCCGTATTTTTTTCTTTTAGGGGGTGTGCACCCTCATATGAGCATCACTATAATGGTCATCCCCCTGGTCTTGCTCTTTTGGAGGACAGAAAGTGAGACCTAATTTTACCCAGAAGAGAACATCCCTTTGAACTGAGCATGAAACAAAACGCAGGCAGAAAAACACATTTGAGATCTACATGACCTAGAGGTTAGCCCTTCAGATTTTTCCAACTGACCCATGAAATCTCGTCTTGCCTCCCTTGATCGTATGGGAATAGGGGCCAGCCTAGAGGTGGGGTTATTTATGAACCTGACACTCTGGGTGCAGGATGGTGCCAGTGGTAAGGTCAGACAGCAGAATTCAAATGGCATAGACTTTTCTTTCTTATTTTCATCTAAGTGAGCAAGAATATGCCCCTGGGGTTAAGCATTTTTATGAGGGTCTTCTGCTGTGCCCCATGATAAAGTAGGGACTGCACAGCATGTATTCCTCACTGTCTTTTGATTTAAAAATAAAAGGGCAGCTGTTGGTCAAATGAGAGGTGACTATGCTGGCTTCAAGTCTCATGTGCTAATAGAATCATCTACCATAGTGCTCTACCCACTTCCCCTGAACATTCAGGATACTGTGACAATTATGCAAAAATTTCTAAGCCTTAAGGTCCTAGGAGGAGCCTCAGCTCCTTAAAATATGACCTAGAAAAAAAAAAGAGAAAAAAATATGACCTAGAAAAAGCTGCTCTCTATTAAATGTCCAGACCATTCTATATTTTCCTACCTTACACAACTCCTCTGGCTAACCCTGCCCTAGTGGTCAAAGCAGGGCAGTGTACAGGCTTGGAATCACATGAGTCACCAGGCAAAAGTGATGCACTTTAACGTGATGCAAAGCTTTTTTTTTTTTTTAAACTTGATTCTGGTTTGAAGCAAAGTGACAATGATGCCTTTGTCCCGATGTGTTTTTCCAATATTTGCAAATATGCCTGAAAATAAATCAAATGTCGGATTTTTGAGTATTGAGCCAGTTGCCTATGTGAACAAGTTTCACGGTGTATCCTGAGGCTGAAATCTCCAGAACAATAGTCCTCAAACATCAACATGCATCAGAATCACCAGGAGAGCCTATTAAAATTCTGAGCTCCACCCTCAGAGTTTCTGATCCAGTAGGTCTGAGGTAGGATCCAAGAATTTGCATTTCTCTCCATTTCCCAGGTAATGCTGATGTTTGGAGACCATGCTTTGATGATGGTCTGATCACTGATGCAGCTCCAGATGTGCATTAGGTCCCAGCATCAAGTCGGTGGTTTTACTGGTCAGTTGAACTATCCTATAAATTCAGTGCAGAGAGAAAATATTTCTTCCTTTCTATCAGTCAGGGTAGGCTATGTTCTTGCTAACATAAATTCCCTTTGGGTTTCTATCTTGTGTTGTCTCTGTCCTTCTCTGTGTCCTGGGAGTCCTTCCCATTCGGTTGGTGGGTAGAAAAGAGAGTAAAGGGAAACACTTCTCAACTACTTTGGTCCAGGAGTGGCACATATCACTGAAAGAGTAAGGAAGAATGTAGTCTAGCAATGTGCTTAAGAGGGGAAAGAAAAGTGTCTGGCTGAATTTATAGCCCTCTCTGCTACACTCCTCAAGCATATTGGGGAGTTCCATTTTGTTTTGTGTAGATCATTCCACCAATGGTCTCAATTTTCCACTTTCCAACAACTGTATCAGACACTGGTAGTTATGCCCTGAGTTCCTTCCTTTGTTATTTGTCAATTTGACATAATTCATCACTTCTTCCTAGAGAGAAAGTGTTTCCTCTGTGCAGTTGAGTTTGGAGGAGCGTGTCACGAGGTAAGGGAGGATGCCGATTTGTCTTCAAAGGCTTGTGAATTTCTTCCATCAGAATTTTTGAGACAATAAAAGGCATTTGAAAAACTCCTTTCTACTTTAGATGTCCCTTCTTCCTCATACTCTGTTTTTAATGGGAGGAGAGTGACAATGGATGAAAAGTAGAAGGAAGAAAGGAATAAAACTTTTCATGTTCTTCTTTACCTACCTGATGCTATATTTCAGTTACATATGGTCTGTGTGAGAACGCGAGAATGAACATCTGACCAGACATCAATTTTTGTTGCAATCAGGATTCTGACAAAGTAAATGATGTATAACTATGTATGTGTAGGCAGAGATCCTTAAAATAGCCTGGAAATCATCACTAGCATGCAGGCATATCATTACATGTGATGAAATCATGTCATTGTGTGTCAAGTAAGGTTAAAAGAAAGACACATTGAAATCAGTTTCTCCCCCACCCTCCTGGAGTTTACAGGGAGATAATAAATTGCTGTGAAGTCTATTCAGGCTGCTGGCAACACTGCCCAAATACTTATTTATACACTTCTGCTTGTCCCTTGCGGGGGAGTCTATTTCCTCTATAGAAAGTGGCTGAAAGCAACTCCTCTACAGAGCTTTCATATCCCGTATGGATCCTTTAGGACAAAGACCTGGTGTACTAAAATCATTGCAGAATAACAACAAAGTATTACATGTATATAACTCCTTATATTGTTCACACTAACCTTGAACATTTTTCCTTTCATGCTATTTATAATCTTGCAAAAAATATACTAGGTGAGTATTATGTGGCTTCCATTTACAGATGGCAAAACTGATTTGCGAAGTGTTAGAGTGACTTGCCTAAGGTCACCAAATAAATTTGGAGATGGAACTAGGTCTAGAAATAAACTGAGATTATATAGAATATGTAGATAATAAAATCCTGGGCTCAGACATATGTGAATATAACCCCTTCCCTTAAAGTTAGGAATGCCTTCCCACTTCCTTCCCACAACCAGCCCAATAAGAGTGGTTTGTGCAGTTTTAGGTTATTCATTGTATAACGATAATAGAACTTAGGCCAAATAAATATTTTTAATAATATTAACTTCCAATGTGTTCATCCATTAGTTTCAGGGGATTCTAATGCATACACAATTTAGATATCAAATTGTTTATCTACAAGAAAAGTAACTATTTCAAAGTATTACAGCCATAGCTTAAGCAAGCAAATGACCAAACACTTGCTATTAACCTCTCTGTATTCTGAAGAGAGAAAAATATAGCTCTAAACACACAGGTGTCTGTCTTCTCCTCAACCAACTTATTTCCCAGGAAACAAATATTCCATAAACCTAACTCAGATTTATTACAGAGCCTTGTAATATCTACAATGACCTAGCACCTAAGTAATATTTTCTTTAAAAAAAAAAACTACCTGAAAACCATGATTGCTAAGACACATTCCACAATTTTGAATTTCAAGTTCCTCCCATTGTTTCTATCCACAGTGCTCTACATGATCAAACGTCTAGAGCAGGGGTAGTCAACCTTTTTATAAAAACCACCCACTCTAGAACTACCTCCAAGTGTGATGTCATCATTCAAAACGAGTGCACATTCTATGAAAAAAACAAACAAACTTATTTATATGTCTTTATAACCTGTCAGACAAGGCACACGTAAAGTGACTTAAAAAACTGAAAAGCTAAAGCAAAGACAAGATGCTTCCTTATTCTCTCCCCCTTTTGCAGAAAGTGCTCCTTTTCTGACGGTTTTTTGCAAACATCTTCTCAAATTGCTTTTGTATTACATCCAAATAGTAGATGGTAGGAGGCATCAGGGAACATGTCGTGGCATTTCCTGTGAATTCCCTTCTCTCCAGCTTGGCTTTAAACACCCTCGTGGTGCTGACTAACAATCTGGGTTTCATCCAGAGCACTGAGGCTTGCCAGCATTACGATTACATTTTTTGCACAGTCAATATTGCTACATTAAACTCCAGATGCTTTCTCACAAATCACTAAATTAACATCACATACCTTTTTGGACCATCAACATTACACTAAGATCGCATTAGAATTATCACGCAGAAAGGTGATTGTGTGCTTGTCTCCTGCTCTTGTCATTGTTCAGTTTTCACGTTTATACAATCAGGTGAAGGGAAATGAGGGTAGAGACCTCAAGAAGACCTATGCCTTTTAAAATATCATAGGAAACTATGTTCCTATCAAGAGAAAAAAAATCACCATCCTATGTCTGTCAGCAGATTGACATGTTTTATGAAGTGCAAGTGACAGCCTTTAATGTAAGTACTAACAAAATTACTGCTGGAGGGCTTTTTAGAAAACTAATATACTTTATGACATGAAATATATTAAAACGTCAGTGTTTTAACCAATGTTTATAAAAATATATTACAGCCATTTATTGAGTTTGTAAAGCACACACTATACACTAACAAGATAAAAGATGCTTTGCAAATAAAGTTCCTATTATTTAGAACATGCAACTGCTGCCCAAGTTTACTGAGTATAGATAGGTGGCATATTTGACTTCTTTTCAACAAAACAGCCCTTCCTTTGGGAAGATAAATAAAGTGATCTCAATAATAGTTGGTGCTCATTTAGGCAAACTCATTTGTAATACTTCTGCACCAGTACTTTGGTGCAAAGTCTTATACACCTTGAAATATTTTGGTATTTATCTGAAAAATTGGTTCACAAATCTAGGACTACAGTTGCCTGTCACATTGCAATTGCTTATGTACTTACCATGGACCCTCATTAGACCATGAATCAGGATGGATGCATTGCTTCCATTGTGTGCCCAATGCCTGGCTCAGGGCAGGACACATAATAGACAATCAATAGATGTTTGTTGAGTAGATAAATGTGAAACAATGAATGAATGAAGCATAACCCAGGTCCATTGACCTGTCTTGTAATCCCAAACTTGAGTAAATTGGATAGGTACAATGTTTCTACTTTGAAGAATGGCTTTCCCATTTGTGTTAGCCTTTTAAAAAATTGGACATCTTTAAGCAATAATTGTTAACTGGTGAAGTGCAGTTTCAGACATTTAGATTATTAGCTAAAGACATCCGTGCTTAGAGGAGAGCCCAGAAAACCCCATGACCCTGGGTTTTCTCTTTTCAAGGAGAGAAAATTGCTGAGTAATAGGACCTTCATGTTGTACAACTCAGGGGTAGAGTTCCATGCAACTAACTGGTCTTCATATGTCAATAGCTTTTCTCTTGAAAATTTTTAATATTTCTTTAAGCAAAATTGTCACAGAAGGGGGCAAATCCTGGGTGCACTTTTTAAATTTCATACACCTGCAGGCTACTGTCTTTCTCCCTGTCTTCTCACAGGTCCCTCTCCAAATCCCATGCAATCCCAGTTTTGAGAGTAGAGAGACATGAGATAGTTATGGAATATGGTTCACTCTGCTGAGCACATTCAATTCAGTGAGGGCTTGGAAATGGCTTTGAAGAAGCCAAAGCAACAAGCTGGCACATGTGGGGTGCTAAAACTGATCTTGGGCTTAATCTGACTGCATTATTCTACATGATTCAAAAGGAAGTTCATTTGAAAATCCATTCACATTTTGAAAAGTCTGAAAATCAGAGAAAATTATAGAGAAATGATGACACAATATAATCCAAATGTAGCCACTGTTTACATTTGTATTTCTTTCCATTTTATATGCAAATATATTTCATAGAAGCATATTCATAGAAATATATTTATAGACTATTTGTAGCAATATATATATTTGTATTTTTCTGAAGTGAGAAGTGGGAGGTAGAGAGACAGACTCCTGTATGCGCCCAACTGGGATTCACCTGGCATGTCCACCAAGGGGCAATGCTCTGCCCATCCATTGTAACTGCAGTCATTCTAGTGCCTGAGGCAGAAGCCATGGAGCCATCCTCAGTGCTCGGGCCAACTTTGCTCCAATGGAGCCTTGACTGTGGGAGGGGAAGAGAGAGACAGAGAGAAAGGAGAGGGAGAAGGGTGGAGAAGTAGATGGGTGCTTCTCCTGTGTGCCCCGGCCAGGAATCAAACCCGGGAATTCCACACGTGGGGCCGATGCTGTATTGCTGAGCCAATTGGCCAGGGCCAGAAATATATTTATAGTAATATATTTTATAAAAAAGGAAGGGTCACACTATATAATTTTTTATTGTATTTTTTTGACGACTATGGCAAAAACAGGAAAAAGGTTAAAGCAAATTCATCTAGCTATAGAAATGCTGCTATTACTGATTTAGAGTGAAATATTTATAAAATGTCACAGATTGAAATTATTTATTCAAACCCTACTTCTCTTCCCCACTCCATAGATTAGGAGAATAATCTAATGCCAAATGTCCCTCTACTGTGGGCATGGCACTCCTTCATGCACAATAGGACAGGAAGGTAGGGCCAGAGGAAAGCACAGGTTCCACAGTCAGACCACCTGTTCAAATTCTGACTCTGACATTTACTCGCTTTGCCACGCCTGCCACGCCGAGCAGCACACTGAAATTCTGTGCATTGCCGTTTTCTCTTTAGTAAGACAGAGATAACAAGCATGCCTACCTCATATGACTGGAAATTAAATGAGTAAATACATAAAAAAGCACTCAGAACAGAGATGGAAGTTACTATATCTTAAGTAAATGTTAGCTGTTATTATCATCATTATTATTATAAATGCACATACTGTTTATGACTAGGAGACAACATAGTTACAAGTCCATGGTCATCTTAAATTCCATTTAGACACTCCCTCAAGAGACTGAATGTAATGATTAACAAAGCTATTCTTTCACTGAACAGTTGATCAGAAAAGAAGAATAATCTAATGGACTAGGCCTTACAGAGTTATGAAAGAAATATACAACATGGCTTATAAATTTCACAGTAAAAACAAAATAAAGCAACCTTGACAAATGTTAAGACAGTGTCTAACCATAGTAAAACCGTGTGCTGTTCATTTTAATTATGGCTCTCAGAAAGCATCTGTCCTGCTGCCCCCACTTCACAGGGACAGAAATGAAGACCCAGAGAAGTTCTGTCATTTGCTTGAAGAGCATGAGCTTGTAATTATGGAATGACCAGAACCAGACTCTGATTCCCGGCCTGTTGCTAATCCTGCTGTACAAAGGGTTACATTTTATATGACAAGGATCCCGAGAAAAAAAGAGAAAGGCAGGTATTGGGTGGTTCCAAAAAGTTTTGATAGAAACAGTGGGATTTCAGTTGGGCTTTAAGGGAAAGATTTGGAGATGAAGTCAGAAGGCAGATGAGCCCTCTGGGCACAGAGAAAACAAAGGCAGGGACTCCAGCAGAATAGTGGAGGTAGGTTCAGAGAGGTCAAGAAGCCTTAGTGGGTTTAGTGGCTTAGTGGGCTTAACATTATTTGGAAAAGGTTTTCTGTTTGTTTTTGTTTTTTTGCTCATGTTTCTAGCTTTTACAGTGAGATCCTCTCTGCTCAGAGCTGGCAGCGAGCAGTGCAAGATTGAGTCACATTTCTTTTTCCCATCTGCAGACACAGGGACCTGGGAGTTCTGGGAAACAACGAGCAGAGGCAGCATGTCTGAGTAACAGCTCTGTGCTTGCTACCAACGTGACTCGGAGTAAATCTCTGAAGCCCTCATTTATTCATCTGTTCAATAGTCACAAGAATACAGTCTTGCTCAAGGGTTGTCATGCAGACAAATAAGAAAATACATACTCAGCCTTCGGAACTGTAAAAGGCTAAAATTTTTGCTCATAAAATTTCTCCAGCTTTCTCTTCACCATCAGTGACGAGCAAGCCAAGCTAATTCTGAGCAATTCATCCTGCTCTCGGAAGATCGCTAATGCAGCTGGGGCCTAGTCCCGGAACAGCTGCACCAAGCAATTGAGAACATGTCTTAGAAACCATAGCACCGTGCGTGAGCTGCACATGAACCGCAGTGACTGATTAAAAAATACGAGATGAAATATGGCAGCTATCAATGAGGTCTGCACATGGCTGCCTTCTAATGAAAGGCTCAGGTTTCTGAGGGAAAGAGAAGAAATGAAGAAAAGGGTTGTTAGCAATTTAAGAGGAACACTGAGATATGATCCTGAAAATTTTTCATGGTAAAATATTTTCGTTTATTACCCTCCCTCATAGAGTGTTTGTTTAATTTCCCCTTTTCAGCAGGTATATATTTCAGTTTTTAATTAGGAAAAAAAAACCATTGTTGTTCCTCACTGGTGTTCTCACATCATTTCATTTCCTATTTGCTAGCTTCTCCTTGGAATTTTCTCTGGCCTCTGGTGAGGAATTTCTTCTAATATTTTATTCTCCAAGACGTCTGTCTGGAAATAAGAACATGACCATAAGCAATTTGACTTTGCTAGACTTCATTTCGATATCCGCCCCCAAAAAAACAGTGTGTAATTTCTGTTTCTACCACCAACACTTAGAAGCACAATACCACCTCCATCGATATGGCATTTCAAAGTAGTTTCATGAAAATATTATTGATGAAACATCTGTGCTGTGGGTGTCCTTCAACATGGGTGTGGAGGTCTTGCAGGGCTGTGAGAAACTGATTTCTCTGTAGCTGTTCGGTGGGTTTAGCAATTCAAGGATCACTCAGTGCTGGGAGTCATTCATTTTCTCCACATCTTTTCTTTCTCTTTCTGTCATCCTCTACCTTCTAGGTTAGTTTCCTTCCCAGTCCTTTTATAAAAACAGCTGGCCCTGGCTAGTCCTCCTGCACTTTGTGGACCTTAGGTAAGAACAAAACAAAACAAAACAAACAATAAAATGGTAAGAGCACTTTTTTTCTCTGGCTCCACTCCACCAGCTCATCACAGGAACCTCATCTGTGCTAGTACCTCTACTACAGTGGTTCTTAACCTTTTTTGAGGTACCGAACCCACCAGATTCATATGCGCATTCACCGAACCCTTCTTTAATGATAAATAAAATATGATTTTTTTTTCCAAATTCAAGACATAGGTATATGTTTTTTTACTGGTGCACAAAATGAGCCGTGCTCAAAGAACAAAACCAACAAAGTGCATGAACTCACAACAAATTACGGTATTACTTTATTCCGGCCTCCGCAGCAGAGGCTTCTCTGAACCCCTGAGACCAACTCATCGAACCCCTAGGGTTCGATAGAACCCAGGTTAAGAACCACTGCTCTACTAGGAGTCTCCATATGACCTGTGTGTCTCTCGGATAGGTCTTATTAGTGTGGCTGAGTTCGGGCATCCATATGTGCAGGAGTACCTAGAAAGAAGTCAGATTCTGAGGTGGATGGTATAGACCTGGAGTTTGCCAAGTCTGCCCAAAATTTCTGACACTGACTGCAAATTTAGCAGCTTCCCCCCAATTACCCCAAAATGGAAAAATGTCCACTGTTTTCCACTACTCTCACTTCTGACCCCAGATGTATCGGCTATTCTTTTTTCCTTTTTTATTTTCCCTCACACCAACCAAATAACCGACATCAGCTGGGCATTCTACAACACAATTAAATTCAACTCTGACACTACCCATAGTTAGTGCAGGTCCTGCAGGTTAAGAGTTTCACCCCACATGACTGCTCCTCGCTTTAGATGCCAATTGCACGTAGAAGGTTTCCAGGTTACCCATAATGTTAGTCTCACATGGCTACAAATTGGCCACAGAATGGGCCTTCTCTCAGGTTTAATAATTTGCTGGGACAGCTCCCAGAACTCATAAAAAACAGTTTACTTATGATTGCCAATTTATTCCAAGGGATATTTTTTAGAATACAAATACTATAAATTGCCTGATGAAGAGACACACAGGGCAAGGTCTGAAAGGGTCCGGGAGCAGAAGCCTCTGTTCCTGTGGAGTGGGGTATGCCACCTTCCCTGCACACAGAAGTGTCCATCAACCCAGACACTCTCTGAACTCCGGAGCGCAGGGGTTCATCGCATAGCCATTTTCTCATTTTCTAGCTCCTCTCCCCTCTCTGGAGGATGTGACAGAAGGCTGAAAGTTCCAAGCTTCTATACATGCTTTGCCTTTCTAGTGACCAGCTTTCACTGAGGATCCCACCAAAAGTCACCTTATTGGAAAAATAGGCCCTCCTATATACCCCAGAAAATTTCATGCATTTAGAAGCTCTGTGTCAAGATCTGGAGTCAAAGACCAAATATTAACAGAAACCACGAGCAGAGACCAATATGCATTTTTTTTATTATTTCACATATCTTGAGGTTCAACAACTCACCCAAACTATTATGCTCATAATCATGTTTATTATAGGAAAAATATACAAATTAAGACAGCCCAGCCTGACCAGGTGGTGGCGCAGTGGATAGAGCGTCAGACTGGGATGCGGAGGACCCAGGTTCGAGACCCTGAGCTCGCCAGCTTGAGCGCAGGCTCATCTGGCTTGAGCGTAAAGCTCACCAGCTTGGACCCAAGGTCACTTGCTCGAGCAAGGGGTTGCTCGGTCTGCTGAAGGCCCACAGTCAAGGAACATATGAGAAAGCAATCAATGTACAACTAAGATGTCACAACAAAAAACTAATGACTGATGCTTCACATCTCTCTCCGCTCCTGTCTGTCTGTCTCTGTCTGTCCCTCTCTCTGACTCTCTCTCTGTCCCTGTAAAAGAAAAAAAAAAAAGAAAGAAAAAAAAGACAACCCAAAGGAAGAGACTCATAGGATAGAGGTTAGAAGAATCCAAACCCAATCTTTCATCATCCTCAGAACACATTACCTGTGAAGCTTACTCAAGCTTGGTTTGCAGAGTTTCTATTAAGGCTTCATTGTGTAGTCAGGATTGACTGATTGCCCACGTGGTTGAACATAGTCTCTTTCTCAAGATCAAAAACCTCTACTATTTAAGGTACTGGCTTTTGGGATAGCCAGTTACCACCCTAAGATGATGAGGTGTGGCCAGCTCTACCCTGTTTCATGCTGTAAGGTAAGCTATCAGTATGGTAGGGAGGGTACCATGAATAAAAGACATTCCTGTCAGGAACCAGGACAAAGGCTGTGCCTCTATGTCAGTGTGGCCAAATTCTTTACTACTCAGAGGTTAAAAAATAAAGTGAAAAGTCCATAGGAACCTCAAATATGTCCACTTGCTTCACTGAGTAACTCCCAGACTCATGGCTCACTTTTTGCACTCTGGAGACAGTAAAATTTATTCCAAATTGAGTATTGATACAGAATGGCTGCTTTTAGTCAGTCTGCATTTATTTAAAACAATACTAATGAAAATTCTTATGAAGTTCCATAGCTCATGTGTTCTGGCACATTAGAGTCTGTTTTAGCTCGTATTTAATTAGGTTTTTCATATATTAAGCCCTCTATTTAATGTTTTGAGTGGAATTCATGTGTCTCTTTAAAATATTTCTACTTTTGAGGATAATGTTTGCAACCACAAAGGGAGTTCCTAGAAGCTCTCTTTGTTTATGAAAAGATGGCTGTTAAAGGTCCAACACAGGTGTAGAACATTTTAGCAAATAGCATTTCTATATCATCGCATAGGACTTGGATATAGAAGAAACTACTATAAGTTTTATAACTGTGACATTTTATTTGATTTTGTCTTACCTGATCATTCTACATATTTTTCTTTCTTTCTTTCTTTCTTTTTTTTTTTAAGTGAGAGGCAGGGAGATAGAGAGACATACTCCTGCATGTGACCCGAACAGGATCCACCTGGCAACCTCATTCTGCCGCTGATAGTCGAATCAACTGAACTATCCTCAGTGCCTGAGGCTGACACACAAACCAATTGAACCACTGGCTGCAAGAAGAAAAGAGAGAGAGAAAGGGGAGAGAGAGGGAAAGAGAAGCAGATGGTCACCTCTCCTGAATTCTCTGACTGGGGATCGACCCTGGGACTTTTGCAAGCCAGGCCAATGCTCTATCCACTGAGCAAACCATCCAGGGCCAGCATTCTACATCTTAAGGGTGGCCTAGAAGAGATTTAAACCATTTCTGCCCATGAAAGGAAACAGGAGGAAACACGTTTGTGAATAGAGATGCTAGTTCAAATGTTTTGTCTGATGCTAGTTCAAATGTTTTGTCTGCCACACTGTACTTGTGGTCTTGGAAGTCGTTTCCCTGTTAAAAGGAGGTTGTAATGTGTAGCCGTGCATAACCATCTGCATCATCACAACATGTCAATTGTTTCCGTATTCACAGGTGGTGATTGACTGATCCGAGCATGTCCTTGAAATCTGGTGTGTGTTCCACTGCGTGCTTACGGATGTGGGTATATTTCACAGAATCAGGTTAGGCAATAAATTTTGAAACTTTATCCTCATCTTTGGATAGAGCAATAAAAGTTTGTAGGCTTAAGAAAGCCACAGTTTCTGGAATTGCAATATGTGGCAATGATGAAACTGAGCTTAAATGCACAGTAATCTCCAAGGCCTACCCAAGCTAGAGAGGCGCAAAGTGAGAGTTATAAGCAAAATTTAACACCGCCACACTAAATGTCATTTTCGGCCTCTGACCAATTTCATGCAGAATTGGAAAATATAACTAATATCGAGTCCTGATTCCCTGGGGAAGCATAAGAAAGAGCATGTCAGGAAGAAGAGGGATGGCCAGTTGTTAGTTGAACCAGTGAGAGGTCAGTGCTGGTATAGTAGTATCCTGAAGTCTCCCCAGTAGCAACTTGCCCTCCCTTTTCTTGAATTCCATCTGCTATACAAAATGAGATATGCAGCCCTCCTTAGGAATTCCGTAGCTCTGCAGGTTACAAGGTCTCCATGGCAGAGACCAAGGATCTTCCTTTCTGTGGAGTTAATGTTAGGATGTAAAAGCATCAGCTCTTACCCATGATGCAATGTTTATAATGTGCAATTTACTATCACTAAGGATATCCCATACAACGGGCTAAGAGAATCAAGTAAACACACAAATTAACCCAATCTTGTATTCAAAGACTCTCATCAACACATCTAGCCTATTTAAGGCATTCATTCTCACAGTTTATCCAAACCTCCTTAACCAAAGCCTGGATATATTATTCTATTCTGTTTTTCTTTTTCGTGACTTAGTTGGATAATTATGTGAGTTATGTTGGCACTTGGGTCCTCTCCCCCTTTTTCAGATTTTATTTTTGTTATCCAAATACAGATCTCTAGCTAGTGAACTTGTTCTGTGTCCAGGCTGACCATCCCTTTCTGTCCCCGCACCACTGATTAGACCCAACTTTGATGGTGGTAAGACACAGTCTCACATGACGATCAGCTCTGGTTAATGTCCCTGGCTTATTGCAGGATCATTGCCACGACAGGAACATGTCAGCAATGGGTGATTTCCACTGAACAATGACTCCTAGACCGTGGCTATGCAAGCAAAGTAAAGAGGAAAGATGAGCAATTATCCAATGGATGTGATCCACAGTGACAGCCAATCTGGATAATTTAAATAGGAACAACTTCCTTTGCCTCACTGGCAGGTTTGGGACTTGATTTAGTGAGATCATTGTTTAACTTTTTTGCCTGCGGAAATACAGTACATGTGTTTGCTGGTTAAGTGAGGGTTGGGGGTTATAACGACAGCATCTGTTAATTTGACATTCAAGCTTCACTCTGGTTTGGAAGCCCTTGTGCCTAAAATTTAAAAGCAGCAGTACATACCTAACTCCCAGCTGTCTGGAAACACAGACTGCATATGCTTCTTGGTTTTCTAATCTTCCCAGAGAAATAAAACCATCACCTGAGCCAAAGAACAGTTTGCTTAATTGGATTTTTTTTAAATTTAGAGAAACACGAAGGGTATTCTAATGTCGCAGCTGTCTGAGTGACAAAGCAAGCTGAGCCAGACCACTTACCTAGTCTTGAAGATATACATTTTGATGATGTTTTCCAAGAACTGTTTTATCTAGAGAGAAAAATAAAAAGGCAATAATTTAAGCAGCTGCAGGATTCCTTGCACATCTGCATGAAGTCCCTCCTTCTTCCCTGGGCAGCACAGCATAATAGAGAGAGCATAAGTTTTAGAGTCAGTTTGACCTGGTTCAAATCCTAGTTCCAAAACTCATTGCCTGTATTATCTTGAGAAAGATACTTAACCTTTTAAAGCAATAGTTGCTCTGTTTATAAAATTGGGGGGTGACAATCATTCTGATAACATTATGATGGTATGGGGAGTTTAAAGATTATTTATTCCATAAACATTTGCTGAGTGCCTACCATGTGCCAGGCACTTTTCCAAACACTGGAAAAACAGCAGTGACCAGAGTAGACACATCATTGCATTTGTGGAGCTGATAACCTACAGAAGGGAGGGAGAGATAGACAAAAACAAGATTAATAAGGAAAATAAATAGTGAGTGAGATGATGGTAAGAGCTTTAGAAGAAATATAACATGTGGAAGAGGGAATGACAGTGGGGGTGAGGGTGGAATTTGCCATGAGGTGACAAAGGAGGCTTCACTAACATGGTGATCGATAAGGAGGTGAGAGTAGGTCATGGGGACATTTGGGAGAAGAGTGTTATGGGTTGAATTCTGTTCTTCCAAAAGATATGTTCAAGTCCTAGAACCTAATAACTCAGACTATGACCTTATTGAGAAATAAGGCTTTTATGAAGGTAATAAAGTTGAAATAAAGTCATTAGGTGAGCCCTAATCCAGTATGACTGGTGTCCTCATAAAGAGGAAAAATTCAGTCACAGAGACAGACTTGCACAGAGGGAAGATGACGTGAAGCTACAGATAGAAAACGAACAAGGGACAGGAGTTATGTATCTACAAGTCAAAGAATTTCAAGGATTGCTGCCAAACACCAGACATCAGAAGAGGCCAGAAAAGGTTCTCCCCTGAAGTCCTCAGAGAGAGCAAGGTCCTGCTGCCATCTTGATTTTGGACTTCCAACCTCCAAGCACTGTAAGGTACTACATTTCTGTTGCTTTAAGCCACCCAGTTGTGGGTACGTTGTTACATTAGCCCTGGGAAGCTGACATAAAGAACATCTGGGCTGAGGAAACAGCTGGTATAAAAGCCTTGAGCCAAGAATGTGCCAGAATGTTTGAGGAACAGCAAGGAGGCTGGTGTGCCTGGAGAGGTAGGAGCCAAGGGCGTGAGGAGTAGATGAGGTGAGAGAGGCATGAGATGCAGACCAGGCATTATCTCTCAGGCCACCCTCAGGTCTGTGCCTTTACTCTGAAGGACAAGAAAAACCATCAGAGGTCTTTGAACAGGGGGAGAACATGATTTAACTCACATCATAAAATTACATATGCAAAGTGCCTCCTGATTGGCAATTATTTTTATTCCTCCAGCCCACTTTACTTCTAATAAACTCAGGTGGAGTGGTGGGGAAGGCAATGCTTTTAATATTTATTATTTATGCACTATTCCTGTGCTCTATGCTGTCAAGAACCTGCACTCAGGCTGACTGCCGCCCTTAGTTTGCAGTGACAGACAACTTCCTTGTACCTGCGTCACCCAACGCCAGGTCTGATGCTCCGGAGAATGATTCCCTTAGATATAGCTCTTCCTTTAGTTTTCATTCTACTTTGCATACGGATTGCATTTTGCTTTTCCATAGAAAGATTGATTCCTTCAGAGCTAGTTGACCATTCCTGGAGAAATAATAGTTTCAGGAGGCACAAAAGAAGTGTCGTCTTTGAAGTAACCTCAGTGGCTGGCGATGCCTGGGTTATTGATAAGTGAGTGATGTGAAGGGGAAGGGCTGAAGGAGAGAAGGAGATGCTGATCTTAAGAATATGAAATGACACAGCAGTTTGGACCTGAGTAGGGTAGAATGCTAAGTTCTGGGGTTGACTTTATTCATTCCACCTGTATGTACTGAGCGGGCATTTCACAGCAGTCACCAGGTGAAACATCAGATATTAAAAAGTTAACAAAACTTGGCCCCATCCTCAAACAATTCCCAATGTGAGTGAACAAAAAAGAAACAACGCAGAAGAGGAAGATTCATTCATTCTGCTCTGCGATTGGAGGAACCATGAGGCAGGAGGATTATGGAACCTGGCAAACATACGATGAGGGTCAGGTGTTAAGTACTTTAGGCTAGCAGCCAGCCAGAGGGCTGTCAGAAAGATGAAAGTTGAAGTAGGGTACGTGATGGGTGAACAGAGCAAGCCAAAGGGAATTCTAGGAAGTGCTGGATGATCCAAAGAAGCAGGTAGGACATCTGGAAAATGTCTTCACAGTAACAGAGCTCCAGACACAGAGTTGAGACTCGGGGAAGGATGCCATTCCATGGGGGTGGATGGTGGGGATGGGACAGTGGGGGTGAGTGGGAAGTAAAAGACTCACAAGACAAGCAGGGCATGGTCCTGAGGATAATACACATTCTACTGATGATCAGATGAGGATTACAACATAAAGAAAAAAAGGGTGGAGAGTCAGGTTAAAAAAAAAGACAAAAACTTAAACACAATCAGCTCCCCAGTCATTACAATGTGGGGTAAAGGTCAGGGCCAAATTCAAAGTATGAGAGATAGAGATAGCATGCTAAGGCCCAGTTCACCCTCAGGCTTAGGATGGGGCAGCCCCAAAGCTTCCTTAATTATCTGTGGGGAGAAGAAGGTTATAAGGAGACCTCATAAAGCAGTAAATCAACATGAGATTTCTTGCATAACCTGGGAATTGCTGAAATGCAGGTCAAACTATATATCTGCATGAAGGAGAAAAGAAAACTGCCTATCACCATGGACCAAGACGATCGCCAAGCACCATTGCTCTGCCACGGCAGGACACCTGAGTTGGCAAAAAATCAGTTGCGTCATGCGAAGCATTTTCCTCTCTTCCCAGTGAAAGCAGAGAGAGGATGACATTATAGAGTCTGAGATGGATGGGACCTTGGGCATAATTTTTTCCTGCTGCTTCATTTTGCAGAGAAGGGATCTGAGATCCAGAGGTGTTACTTGGTTTAAGGAATTTTCTTTTAAGCAAAGAAAAAAAGACAGCATCACTTCTTTGTTGATCTGTGTCTGTTTAGATTTTCTTTTCTTCTCAAATGGCTGGAGAGGAGAGAAAGAACATTTTAGACATAATCACTATAATGTGAACAACTTCTTTGTTTTCTTTCTGCTACAAGGGGCAATTCTGAAAAGTAGAGTCAAATATATGTGCACTGTTAGTAATAAATATCTCAAGAGAATGAACTGAAAATATTTGTCTCTCTGGGACGCCACTGGAAATACTGCATTGTACTTTATTTCTTCTGCGAATCTAGCATTGTCTTGACCCTAAAGGGGCAATGAAAAGACTTTCTCTACCTATCCCCTCACACAAAATATCTCAGCCTCTAACATGTGCTCTGAATTCAGAGTGCCTGTGCTAAGTCCTGGGTCTACCTCTTACTCGTAATATAACCTTGAGCAGGTGGCTTCACTAACTTGTGCCTTGGTTTTCTCACTTCTGAAATCAGAATATTATAGTAACTATACTATAGCTTTAGATAGTACAAAACAAGGTAATGTTTATAAAACATCCAGGATAATACTTGGCATATATTAAGCACTAAATAATTTTTTATTATTAATATTGCCATTATTACTTTTTTGTGTGTCTTTTCCTGGGAGAACTTGAGCAAGTCACTGATGCTTTCTGGGAATCATTTGTAAAAATAAGTGAATTGATAAAACTAATTTCTATAACCTTTTCTGATGCTACATTTCTGAAGTACTGTCCCATGATGCTGCCATAGAATTAAGCCAATAGTTACATTCCAGTTACAATAGTGACTGGAAAAAAATGCCTTTGGAAATTTAGAAATGAATGTCACTGATAACTGGAAACCTTCCTCATTTTCATAAACGATCTTCTCCATTTGTTCCTTATTGCTCGTAAATTGAAAAAGGTGTCTCAGACTTCAGTGTGACAAAAGGCGAGCATTAGAGCCCTGGCCAGTTGGCTCAGCGGCAGAGTGTCGGTCTGGCATGTGGAAGTCTGGGGTTCAATTCCCAATCTGGACACACAGGAAAGGTGCCCATCTGCTTCTCCACCCTTCCCCCTTTTCTTTCTTCCTTTCTCTCTTCCCCTCCCACAGCCAAGCCTCCATGGGAGCAAAGTTGGCCCGGGTGCTGAGGATGGCTCCATGGCATCCTCCTCAAGCACTAGAATGGCTCTGGTTGTAGCAGAGCAATGCCCAAGATGGGCAGAGCATCACCCCCTGGTGGGCATGCCGGATGAATCCCAGTCGGGCACATGTGGGAGTCAGGTCCCCCGCAACCCCTTCCCACTTCGGACCAGAAAACAAAAAAAAGGCGAGCATTAGAGAAGAGGTTTAGATACAAAGGATGGGAACCACATGTGTGCCTTTAGCCTTCCTTGCTTCATGGGGCCACATTCACATTCTGCTGGTGATGAGATTACAGCTCCTTCTGACCCTGACTTTTGCATAATATTTATTGGATTAAAAAACAACAACAACAATTCACTAGGTACTAAAGATATGTGTGTGTGTGTGTGTGCACTCATACACAAATCTGTGTTTCATTTTGGAAAATCTGTCCCAAGCCCAGTCAGGGGAATCAGACATAGCAAGGTTCCTGCCACAGAGCAGGACCCACAGCTATCTGTCGTTTTAGCTGGGACGGTGGTGATGGGGGGAAGAGCAAGAGAACAGTTTGTACAGAGTCAGGAATACTTCATCAGCTCTGTGCAGATAAAATAAAAATATTCCAGGTGGTCTTGGACGGCTAGTCTTTCACGAAGAAGTCACCAGGGGTTAGTAGAGACTCATCTCATTAGCAGAGGCAGGGCGCCCTTCCTTTAGTCCCTCCCTGCCTGCCTGCCTCTCCTGTTCCCCCACCTCCCTATTGTTTTTCTGTCTCTTGGGTCTCTTGATCCTTCCTGAAAAATGCACAGATTCAAAATTTCTTCTCACACCCGGTGATACTATCTCAGACCAGGATCTCTGTACCCCATACCTCATCTCCCGTGACCATCGCTGGGCACGTCCCCTTGCCTCCTCTTGGCTCTCCCAGATTCATCCCACATAAAGATTGATCTCACAATGAGATTTCATTTGCTTACTTAGATGATAAATTTCAGTAATTTGCTCTTACTTATCAGTTCAAATCAACATTTCTCATTCTACCGTTCTCAGCTCTCTATCAATTGGTTTCCAAATATCTATCTAATTTATTTCTGGGACTTTTGCAATCTTGTTTCTCCAATTCAGCAAAATTCATTTCTCACTACTCAACAAATACATGTCCCCCTTCCCACACACTATTTCCCAGTTCTGTGCTCTTGACCAGTTTGTTTTCTTGCCTTTGAATAACATCCCACTTCCCATTTTCTACCCAAAGAAGTCAATTTCTTTGAATTAAGCTGAAGATATGTTTTTTTCTGATAATTACTTTGGATTTGCCTTTATTGATAATAATTTTTAAACATGTAGAGAAATTCACTGGTTGAGGCATCAGCCCTAAATATTTCTTTTTTTTTTTTTTAATATATATTTTATTATTATTAATTCTAATGGGGTGACACCAATAAATCAGGGTACATATGTACAATGAAAACATCTTCAGGTTATCTTATCATTCAATTGTGTTGCATACCCATCACCAAAAGTCAAATTGTCCTCTGTCACCTTCAATCTGGTTTTCCCTGTGTCCCTCCCCTCCTCCCTATCCCACCCTTCCCTCCCTCCCCCCATCCCATAACCACCACTCTCTTGTCCATGTCTCATATTCTCACTTTCATGTCCCACCTATGTATGTAATCATGCTGTTCTCAGTTTTTCTTTTTTTCTGATTTACTTACAGCCCTAAATATTTCTTAAATAGGTTTTAATTATAAATTTAATTTATCATATAATCATAGGATTTTTCAGCTTTTTTCTTTATTTTGGGGTTATTTTTGATATTTTTCTAAAATACATATATATTTTATGTATATATTGATGTCAGATAACATCATCTGTTGGATTAGTACTGTTTTCCCCTTTATCATTATTGCTATTTGTAGTTGTACTTATTAATAATTTAAATCTGTTTTACAGAAAATTCTCAAATGGTTTTACATTCTCAAAGGACAGACTTTGGATTTTGTTAATATTTTTTATTTTGCATTTGTTTTATATTTTATTAATACTACTATTTTCTTCATTATTTCATTCAATCTCTTTTATTTGTTGTTTTGTCTATCTTCCTGAGAAAGTACTGAGGTATTTAAAAAAGTAATTTTTAGCTTTTATACTTTTCTAGTACATGCATTTAGAGCAATGCATTTTCCTTTAAGATCAGCTTTGGTTGTATCTCACAAATTTCAATATCATTTATTTTTTTAAATTCAGTTTAAAATGTTTTAATTTTTATTGGGACTGTTTTTCTTTTATTTATAAATCTTTGCTTGATTACCAAACAGACTGAGAGATAGGAAGGGGAGGATTTCAGGTATGGACTTATTGATTTATGTGTCCAAGGGAAGTAACAAGTGGAAAACAAAGTCTAAAACTCAACACACACAGAGAAAGGAATCTGAGCTAGAAATACATATCAAGGATTTCTCAGCAAAGAGATGGTCCTGAAACCTTGTGAGTAGATGATTAATTCAATAACAGTGAGTTGTGTGAGTAGAAGGCCCAGCAATGACCACTGAGGACCATCAAGGATTAAAGAGTAGGAAAAGAGACATGGCCTTTTTAGCAGAAACATGCCCCCAAAGATACTGTGCAACTTATTGGGGGTAGAAAAGTAAGTAGGGAGAAGAAATAAGAGGCAGTGTACTCTACTACTAAATTTGCCTTCAAAAGGAAAGAAAATATTTTGGTGGTGTCTGAAGAAGAACCTAAGGCTAAAGAATAACATTTTAAAAAAGAGATTAAAGTCTTGAGTATCTGTTCTAGAAATGATCAAGAGCCACAAAAACAAGGAAACATCTGGGAAGATGACAAAAGTCAGCAGGATCCCTGACAGAGCAGGAGGTAAAAACTCTGAGCAGGGAGAGGATTAGCTCATTCTCTGCAGCCAGCCCAGAGACAGGCACAGAGAGTGAGGGTAAACTCACATGTATAAATTTGGGGGCAGCAAGCTGAGGGCCTCATCCTGCTGTTGTGAGCATTACATAATTACTTATATAATTCTTTGTGATCTTTGTGAAGGGAGAAGGAAAGTATTTCACATCTAAATCCTGGTCCACTTTCAAAAATTAGTAACAATAATATCTGAAATCCCTTCCTTTTGTTATTCATCACATTCCTCTCTGGGAAGTTTCCAAAGAGGGGCTGTGAATGCCCAGCAGAGGGCCAGGGCTGCCTGGCACAGAGGGATCCTTGAAGTGTCCTCCCTGGACCAGCGGCACCAGCATCATGCAGCGACTCATCAGAATTGTATATTTTTAGGTCCCATCCAAAATTTATTGACTGAGAAACTCTGGATGTGGGGCCATGTATTATTCTCTAAAGTCTGTTGTAACAAATTACCATACATCTAGGCTTAAAATGACAGAAATATATTGTCTTATGGTTCTGAATGCCAGAAGTCTGAAATCACTGCATCAGTGGGGCTGTGTTATCTCTGAAGTCTCTAAAAAGAGATTTCTTGTTTGCCTCTTCCAAGTAGCGCCAGGTGTTCTTTGGTTTGTGGGAGTTCAACTTCAATATCTACTTCTATTTTCACATGCCTTCTCCCCTGTTTCTTTGTCTCCAATCTCCTTCTGCCTTTCTCTTACAAAAGGCACCTGTTGTCGGATTAAGAGCCCATCCTTAATCCAGGATGATCTCATCTCACTATCCTTAATTTATTATATCTACAAAGACCCATTCTCCACATAAGGTCCCATGCACAGTTCTGGGGGTTAGGACTTGGACATCTCTTTTCAAGGGACATGATCCAATCCACAACAAGCCTAGTAATGAGCTTTAAGATAAGATAGAGTAGTGGTTCTTAACAAGGCTGCACACTAGAATTACCAATAGGTCTTCAAAAATTTCTGAAAAAGTAAATTAGAATTTTTGGGAATGAAACCCAAAGTTTACTTGATGATTATGACAAAAGCCAAGTTTAAAAAACAGTGGTACAGAGAAAAGGATACTAACTGAGGGGTTAGGCAAGCCTGGGCTCCAAAGCTGCCCTTTTCTCTTATCAACAGAATCTTCTATACAAAGGAGATAATCATTCTCACCTCATATTACATTACTATCAAGCTTAAATAAAATTCTGTTTTAAGCACTTGGATTTTTAACCATAAATGGTATGATTTCAGAGCTACATTCACACATTAACCTGTTTACTGAAGCATTCCAAATAGCTTTCTTCTGAAAATTTTGGTCCTGTTTGTAGTTCCCCCAAAAGTTCATCTCTGATAGAGGGTAGAAGGTTGTCTCTTGAAGCATTTTTCTTGTATGGCCCTCAGCTTTCATGGAGGGAGTGAGTTCGTCATGCCTGCCCCAACTCAATAATCTCTTAAGTGATCAGGTTTAAGTTCAACTGGCTACACAGAGTATCTGGGTTCTAGGCATCTTCCAGGAAATACAATCTTGAGCTCACACCCACTCACTGTTTATCAAACACTCTGTTGAACAAAGTAATTTTCCAGGAAGATTGAGTAAAAGACCAAAGACATCCTAAATTTCAGATATTTTAAGTTTCTTTCACTCAAACAAAAGAAAATTGCGTATCTAGAATCTGTCAATGAGTGGAGATATTGTGCTGATGTTAGTTATCCTGTAGCTTGGAGTCTAGTCAGGAAGACAAAAAACAATGAAATCATACCACAAACAAATATAAAACTGCAACTCTGGCAAAAGCTATGAAGGAGGCTGGCATGCTCCTAAAAACTTGTATGACAAGATTGAACGGAATCAGAGAGGTCAGGGAAGCTCTCCTGAAGAGAGACCCTTAAGCTGAGATGAAAAATATGCCTTGAAATTAACCATGTGAAGGAAGAAGGCAAACGGCAAAAGGGAAAGCAAGTTCAAAAAGACTGTGTGGCAAGAGTGTATCCTGCCCTCCCCCCTTTTCTTTGCTTCCTTTTTACCTTCTTTCTTATCACCCCATGCTGGCAAGATGGCTACCACAGCTCCAGACACTGAATCCACAGTTAAGTGTGGGGAAGGGAGGGAAAAGAGGCAATATTAACTTTGTCTGTTCCTTTAATCAGAAATCAAAGTCTTTCTCAGAAGCGCCCCCCACCCCTGACAGCAGATTTCTCTTATATTTTGTTGGCCAGAAATAGGGCAAATGATGATATTTAGGTCACTCACTGACAAAAAGAAACAGGGTCAACATGATTGATCTAACTTGAGCGAGATCTTCCTTTTATTCCAAAGTCCATTGTGAGTTTCCTGAGCAGAGATGCTATCGCTTCAGGGATGTTGTTGGGTAGGCAATCAAAAGTGTCTGCTACCAAGATTGCAGCACTAGTCCAAATAGAAGACAGAAACAAGCAGACATTGGGTGATACAACAGCAGGACTGGTTGGTTAAGTTACCCTGAGGGTAGGAAAGAGGGTTTCCCTGTAGAACAAGTAGCTACATGAGTGAGGGGTGGTATAAGTAAGGAGTATGGCTATCCTGAGAGCAGGGCTTTCCTAGCCTAGGCACAGGTGACATTTTGGGCTGGGTAGTAATTATTTTAAAATCTATTTATTAATTTTTAGAGAGAGAGTAAGGGAGAGAGAGAGAGAGAGAGAGAGAGATCTGCTCTGTATGTGCCCTGATTAGGGATCGAACCAGCAGCCTCTGCATATCTGGACAATGCTGTAACCAACTGAGCTATCTGGCCAGGGTAGCTGGGCAGTTATTTGCTGTGGGTGGCTGTACTAGATTCTACAGAAAAACAGAACCTGTATGTGAGGAATGGGCTTATGTGATAGAAGACTGAGAAGTCCCATAATCTGTAGTCTGCCAGCTGGAGATCCAGGACACTGATGCGTAGTTCCAACTTGACCCGAAGGCCTGGGAATCAGGAAGCCAATGGTGTAAACCCCAGTCCATGCACAGGAGATGAGATGTTCCAGCTCAACCAGGGAGGCAGGAAAAAAAGAGGCTGATTCATTCTCCTCTGCCTGCCCATTTAATCCCTCAATGGATTCAATGATGTTACCACACTGGAAGGACAATGAACTTTACTGATTCCATCAATTTAAATGCTAACCTCATCCAGAAATACCTCACAGACATACCAGAAATACTGTTCAATCGGTGCACTCTTCTGGCCAGTCAAGTGGCCATGCTGTGCATTGCATAATGTTCAGCAGTGTCCTTAGCCTCTGCCCACTAGATGCCAGTCTCACCTGCACAGAAGTGACACAGTCTCTCCAGACTTTGCCAAATTTCCCCTGGAAAGAAAAATCATCTAGCATGTGCCACTAGCACAGATAATTTCTCCTACTGAATATGGCTTTGAGTGATGTCATCATAAGGACAGGACTAGACTGAGCAGGGTGATGCCTAGGGCACAAAATTTCAGGAGACACTCTTCCCCACCCCCAAGAGTGAATGCCTGTGTACATTTTGTGCCTGGTTGCTACACTCACCTCTCCCGAGGTCTGACCCGGTGGTACTAGCCTGTATTTCAACAAGAATATACTCGATTCTACTTATAATCCATTCTTGTTCAAGGATGCTATTGAGGATATTGCTCGTTATGAGTCACAAAGTGATCGGTTTCTGGCAAACTCCAGGAAAATTTCTGTCTATTTTTGTCCAAAGAATAGACATGTTTTTCCTAAGCCATTGGTTTGCTTTTACCTGATGAATGTTACAAATCATACAATCTTCTGCCTCCCTTTTTGCATTGGCTGTTATTAAATTGTTCTCCTTTCTTGCATTGGCTGCTACTAAACTTGGAAACTAAACCTATGGCTTCCACAACAAGAGTGCTTCTCACGTTATTCTTAAATGTATTTTAAATTCCTGCTTCCCCTCCCCCCCTTTGTGTTTTGTCTCAGTTTTGTTTTGGGAAAACTTAACATATTATGTATTCTTATAAAATACTTTAAAGATGTTCAGAAAAAAATATTGTTAAAAGCCCAGCACAGGGCCTGGCCTCCAGCATGCATTGGGTACAGAGAAGTTTTCTTCCTTCAACAATCATATGAAAAAGGGAGACACTGAATGCAGCAGACCTTTGTAAATGATTAAATGCTCCGGAAGAATAAGAGTAATATTTGGGAGGAGGGTGGACTTCAGGGGTAAAGGAACAAAGATAGCTTGTAGCAATAGATTTTTAAAAGTACATCCACTTTCCAGGATAATAAATAACAACCCAGGGCAGACTTTTGACCTGTGTCTTTGTTGATTCAAATTCTTGGAGGTTAGAGAACTTTCATAAAACCTACTGCCTACACCCAGCCCGGAAAGCGCTTATTAGTCTGCATTCAAGTCCCTGAAGTGTCATCCTCTTTCACCATGGGTACATGCTATGACTGTGGGTTGCATTCCATTTTTCAAAGGCAAGACTTAAGCAGAATGACAAAGAGGAATAAGTTAAAAAGTACTTGGCAAACTGAAAGCTATGGTTACATTAAGTGAGTGAACAATGGGTCCTGATCGGCAAAGACAGAGCATACGTGGGGGGTGGGGTGCTCTAAATAGCCTCTGCTTCTCACAGTGAGATTACTGCATTTTCATCATAATTATTAAATCTTGGCAAGAAGTTCAGCAGCCTGTTACCCACCTCCCTGATGGCAGGCTGCTCTCCCACGCTGCAATTTTGAAACCTGGTTGGCAATTGCACCCTGAAGAGCAGTTCTAACAATGCTGCATCAAACTTTACCCCACTTGAAATCTTCAATTATGTACGTACAGGCTAATGGCAATCTACAGCCTACCATTTTCTCTCTGTCTTTTTTCTTATCACTGTCATTAGCTTCAACAAAATTAAGTTAAGGACATTTAGTGCTCAGAGAAGCCAGGGGAATAATAACAGATGGATTAGGGTAAAGGGGATAAGGCAGACGGAGGACAGTTTGACTTCCTTGTAGAAAAGTTTGAGCCACACAAGGAGAAAGACACAGACATACAGAGATAACATCAAACTTTGCAGAGAAATTTTCAGCCCACAGTGAGCTAAGCTACTAGAAATCCTGAAGGGAAATACATGGGGCAAATTAAAGTTGTAATGTGTTTTGTACAGAGTAGACCATTGAAAAGAAAATAGGAGATGATAAAGTATTATTTTCTTCTACTGTATACAGATTCTTAGTTAGTTAAATAGTAACTATTCTCATTTAAAATCAATTCCTGTGTGTCAGGGACAGTAGGAATGACATTTAAAGTACTGTTCAGAAATAAGGCATTTGGGTTTTGTCAGAGCCCAATAATAAAAGTCAGACCTCAACAGGTACCCTTCAAAGGGTTTATTTAAGTTTACCCATTCTGTTGTTTAGTGTTATTTAACCTGGCCTGACTCTACTGAGAAAAGTGTTTTGAACAGAATGAATTTTCAATATGTATTCACTGAATTGAATTAAAGTTTGGTTGTATATGTTTCATTTGAAAATTATTTTCTATATACCCTCGAAGATTTCACAAATTTTCTATATATAGCTTTGAGAATTTATAAAGAAACTTTAAAATTTATCTCCTATAAGTTTTCATCACATTCCTCTGAAATAGGTTTGGTATTCAAATGAGGTAGATATTACTAGTACTCTTGTAGCCTATAGAAGAACTCTTTACTGCTGGGTCAAGTCAGATAATAAGTTCTGTCCAATATGTTCCTAGAGAAAGTGACATAGATTCATCTGGTGGGGGCAATGAGATGAACACGGGCAATTTTCTAGTCTCTCTTCCCAAATTCATTGACCGGGATGAAGTGAAAGGATGAACTCTTTATCAACCTGGACTTTTAAGTTACCACATGGAGGAAAGTTACCTGAAAAAAATCATTTAGAGTCACATGGATATTTATGGATAGGAATAACCTTTGTTGTTTTAAATGACTTAGACCTCTGCTTGTTACAGGGCATTATAAGACTTATTAATGCATCAAGCTTTAGGAATGAGAAAACTGAAGCTGAAAGAATGATTTTAAGTGGCTCTAGATCACATATTAAGTAAGGGGTAGACTGGTGTATGAACCTCACTCTTACTGAATATATATCAATACAAAGAGAAACATCAAGCCCTTCTACAGGATAGGAGGGAAAACCATATCTGGTCTTTTTTTTTGTTATAGAGGTGGGCGGTGGGATGTATTCTGGGCAATGGGATCAAACAAACACTTGTGAAATACAGATTAGCAGAGAAGCAGAGGGAATGATTATGTATATGTTTTTTGTTCTGCCTAGACTATTCTTCCTGTGGGTATTCTTAAACAATTTTTGTGTCTATGAAAGACAGATGCACATCTCAGTGGTTTAACACAAAAGGAGTTTATTTCTCACTGACAGAAAGTCCAATCAGCAGTGTTTGGGAGCTTAACATCACACAGTTACCCAGGAACTCAGGTTGGTAGACTCTACCATTTGCGATACATGGTTTCCAAGGTCACCCTGGGCACTGGCAGAAATCCAGCAGCCAGGGAAAGAGCTAGTGTGAGGACTGAGATGGTCTTTTCGGACCAAGACTGGCAGTGGCATATATCATTTTGCTCTCATTCTTTTGATTAGAAGATGGTCATGTGGTTCTACTGGACTACAAGTATAATTGGGAAATTTAGTCTAGCTGGGAACCTTGAAGGGAAAGGAAAAATATTGATAAAAATACAGCAGCCTATACTGTAGTCAATCCTTCCAGTCACCAAAGAGCCATTCCCACACATAAAACACACTCACCTGCCCCAGTTTCACCATCCAGCCATTCTAGGGAGGCAACCTGAGACCCTATTTACCCTGAATCCAGCTCAAAGTCCAGGATCTTTGCTGATGTTCAATCTTCTCCATCAGATGTCCATTTGTCTCAGAAATTAGAACTGAGAAGATAAGTAAATTCTCTCCCAAACAATAGTGACATAGGGACAGAGAACTGCCTCACTTCTCCCATTTTGGAAAGAAAAGATGAAAACCCGATGTGGACATGGAGTGGACATACAGCAGTCGCTGGTTCCCCACAGGTACAAACTCTTGTCAGGCAGGTGTCATGGAGACCCCTAGCCTGGGGTTGTGGGAATTTCCTTGATTAGTTTGTGATTGTTCTTTGCAGGAAGAGCTTTCTGTGGCCCGTGGTGACACCCTCTGTTTTTTTTTTATTTTTTTATTTTTGCCTATTATTCTCTAAAGTTAAATGTTCACTAAGGGTTGCATAGGTTGTGCAGACTTTTTTTGTTGGTGGTGGTGGTGCTATTTAGGGGCCCAATAATTACTTCCGGTTTCATACAGTCAAAGATTTTTAGTCTGGACTCATAGTATCTTTGGTCCAATATAGTAACTTCCAAATCTTAGGAGACTTCTATCCACTCACTTCCAATCAGCTAATTCTGTCAGAAACCCAACCCAAATTTATTTTCTAGATAAGTTCTCAATCTTTCTTGTTTTGTTGTTATTGTTTTAATCATTTTGCCTCTTGACTCTCTTTCTTAACTCACTATCAGTTTACCTTGAGACATATAAAAAAATAGGTGGAGAGATGACATCCTTTATTTCATTTGTGAAGAGTCGCTTCATTCGACTGGTTTCATGAAGCTATTGTCACTAAGCATCTTTGTCAAGTGTATCTTCTTAAGGTTTGAGTCTGTGGGCACTGGGCATTTCCAACGTCTTGAGGCTCAGATTTCTGGTCTCTCTTTTTATTCTAATTGAAAATCAGCCAGTTGTATCCTGAGATGATCTTTCTTATAATACTTTCTAATAATGAACAATCATAACTACTTCTCTCTGATTCTTTTATCCATTTTCCTTGGAATCACTAGCTTAGCAGGCATAAAATCTTATTTCCATGTTTTATCAAATGTGTTGCTAATTATTTTGCTTCTGAATAATAGTAGGTCTACTTGTCCAGACTCCAGTATCAATTTCTTGCCTCCATTGCCAAACTGGTGGCACATATTTTAGGTTTTTCATCCAATTACACCCCAACTCCTATAACAATTTCTCTATTTGTTAAGTAACTCTCGTTTCTATAACAGGCAAACTTGAACTCCTAATGATTTAGTAAGTATTTATTTCTCTCTCTCTTTTTCTCATAAATTCAAGTGATAGTAGCCTGGAGTTTCCAGTACACAGTCATTGAGGATATCAGACTAAAGGGTCTACACCATCTTACTTCCAACATTGTTCTGGGCATTGACTTCAGCTGGAAAATGTAGGAAAAGTGAATAAGCAACATTTCACTAGATATTTTTAAGAGCCAGGTTTGCAAGTGGTATGTCTCAGTTCTGATCACATTTCATCTGAGGCTATGGTTTTGCAGAGTGTGTGAGGCAAAAGAACAGGAACTCATGAGAGCAGGGGTTAAAGTGAGAGCAGAGTAATTAGATAGCAAAGGAATAGAAGTCAGGAGGGTACTACAGGGCAAGGGGAACTAGTGGGGTAAAGAACTGGTGATCTTGATGAGGTCTAGGAGCACAAGTACAAAAATAAAGTGAGAAAATGGAAACGCAGAAATAATGGTCAGAGAGTGAGGTGTTAGAATTGATATTTTCTTACATTTATGTGATAGCAAAATTAAAATTTGGGTTATAAAAGTGAGTTACTAAAGTTTGGCTAAGATGTCTTTGTTCTATGTTTTAGTCTTTATGAGTCCAGCCCAGAGGCAAGACTAGAGTATAAGGGTTAAGCTAGCGAGTTCTGCAGTCAGAATACCTTTGTTTGAATCTTGGCTCAATCACTTGCTAGTTTTGTGCCCCTTGGTATAGCAAGCTCTCAGGTCTCTTGACTTTAATACTCATCTATAACATAGTAATAGGAATTTTTCCTCCTTTATAGTACTCCATACACTATAAATGGCTCATGGTAAATAGCCATTTATACTCTGTCTCTGTCTTTCCTAACTATTCTGTTTTCAATATTTTCCATCTCCACTTCTATCCCAATTTCTAACCTAATTCTAGGGCACTGAACAATAGTCAATATATACATAGTTCTTTATAAGTAATACACTATAACTTCAACCTTCTCTCCATATTCATCACACAACCTCTAGATGGAAATTTCCTTTATATCTCATTAAATATCCAATTTCAGATACAGTGGCTTAGTCTAAAGTGGTTCAATTTTACAAAATTTCTCTTGAGAATAAGCACCCCAAATAAAAAAGTATTCTTTGTAATAGAAAGTTTCAGCCAAAGTTATGGCCACGATCCATCATTACATTCATATTACAGCTAGGCAGGCATTATTTCTAGGGGTATCCTTGTGCCTCTTCTCTTACCTGGCCAGACATCTCCTATAGACTACAGTCTTTCTATTAAAAATGTGTTCCAAAGACCATAGCATCAGCATCCCCTGGGATGTTAGAAATGCAGAATTGCAAGTGCTATCTACACGTACTGCACCCAGTACTACATTTATACAAGATGACAAGAGACTCGAGTGCATTGTAGAGTTTGCAAAGCACTGATCTCCAGCAAAGATACTAACCTTTATGTCCCTTGATCCAAAGACCATAGCATCAGCATCCCCTGGGATGTTAGAAATGCAGAATTGCAAGTGCCATCTACACGTACTGCACCCAGTACTACATTTATACAAGATGACAAGAGACTCGAGTGCATTGTAGAGTTTGCAAAGCACTGATCTCCAGCAAAGATACTAACCTTTATGTCCCTTGATCTAAGGCAGTGGTTCTTAACCTGGGTTCTATCGAACCCTATGGGTTCGATGAGTCAGTCTCAGGGGTTTGGAGAAGCCTCTGCCGCGGAGGCCAGAATAAAGTAATACCGTAATTTGTTGTGAGTTCATGCACTTCGTTGGTTTTGTTCTTTGAGCAAGGTGATGTTCATGCGCGGCTCATTTTGTGCACTAGTAAGAAAACATATACCTATGTCTTGAATTTGTAAAAAAAAATCATATTTTATTTATCACGAAAGAAGGGTTTGGTGAATGCGCATATGAAACTGGTGGGTTCAGTACCTCAAAAAAGGTTAAGAACCACTGATCTAAGGGAAGGGTTGCACCTTAAAATAAGGTAAACTGCCAGACATCAGGCAGAGCCCACTCAGGATTCAGCCTTCCTTTAGAGATGTAGAACCTCAGTTCCATAGTAGTATAATGTTTTTCACTTGTGATTCAGGAATAAGAAGGGCGAGGCCAGGTGGTAACTGGCTTCCCCAAGGAATTTCTGGGTTATGCCAGATATGGAGAGTGGCTTTAAAACTTTCTCTTTAAGTAACTTGAGTAAATTCACTAATTTCCCTAATGTAAGTTTCTCCTTACTTCAGAAGGGAAACAACAACAACAACAAAAAACCAAGCAAAACAGACAGAAATAAAATGCAGTAGGATTTGTGTGTGTATATAATCCTAAGGGGTCTGTTTCATCTGGAGAGAAGTCTAGTAATATAATAAAATAATCAGCCTGGGGAAGTAGTGTTTTTATTTTATTTTATTTTTATATATATGCAAGAGGGGGCTACGAGCAATCTGCTTAGAAAGAAGTGAATAGTTGTTCCCCCCCCCCCCAAAAAAAAAACTTGTCTTAAAGCGGTGTTAGTAAAACAAGCCCACCATTTTAAATCAGCATATGTTCTTATTTGGGGTGACAATGTTAGAGATTATGTTGAAGTTATAGTCCGTCCCAAAATTATCAGCTTAAGTAGGGTAAACTGCCTACTTGATGGGGTCTTATTATTAAAAATATATTATTTAAAAACATTTTATTGAATTAATTGGGGTGACATTGGTTAATAGAATTATATAGGTTTGAAGTGTAGAATTCTCTAATATATCATCTGTATATTGTATTGTGTGTTCATCACCCCACGTCAAACAGCTATTATTTTACAAAAATTATCTGATTTCAGGTCAGAAGTTTTCATACTCAAAAATAAAAACTAAAAAGCATAGGTTAATAGGATTTCCCCTTACCATTGTTAAGCTAAACATTAAACTAAAAGGTGAGGGCATCAATAGCTTGTAAATTTCATAATCTTTCTGACCACTCCAAGTTTGTTTAAATTTCTCCTTAGCTCTCTACTTGAGTGATTACAAAAGAAAAAAAAAAAAAGAAAGAAAGAAAACAAAACAGGCCCTGGCCCGTTGGCTCAGTGGCAGAGTGTCAGCCTGGTGTGTGGATGTCCCGGGTTTGATTCTCGGTCAGGGCACACAGGAGAAGCACCCATCTGCTTCTCTACCCTTCCCCCTATCCTTCCTCTCTATCTCTCTCTTCCCCTTCCACAGCCAAGGCTCCACTGGAGCAAAATTGGCCTGTAATATTATTTTGTGATTAACACATTTATTTGAATTAATGTATCAGATTATCTAGTGATAGCTGAACATTTCTCAACAGAAGGTTTAAACATGTTCCTGTATAGAAAGATCCAATATAGTCAACCTTTTCCAAATTAACTTATGAAACTAATATAATTCCAATCAAAATTGCACTATTTGACCAGATAAAATAATCCCAACTTTCTTCTAGAAGAGTCAACAAATTTGCAGCTAAAATTCTTTTGAAGAAGAACAAGGTAGGTTTATAGTAGCTGATATCTAAATATATTATAAAATTTAATAAGTGAACAGTGTGTAAATGGCATAGGAATAAAAAATCAATTAAAGATTATTTTATTTCTGACTTTACTTTAGACTTTATTATTTTTGGATTTTCATTTACAAGGAGATTTAATTGCTTGGAAATTTGAAAATGGGAGAAGGTTTACAATCAAATTTGGTCAATCTAAATGTTGTTTGTATTTTACTTTTGGAGCCTTTCATTTGTGTCTTTTTGGAGTGTTTTTATGTTGTATTTAATCTCCCAGAAGAATCTCCAGTAATGTATGTTGGACATTGGAACTAGACATAATTTAGGTTGAAAAATAGAGAGTTTTCAAATCCATTGGAGGGCCTTTTATTAATGTGTTATTTGATCCATTTTAGAGCTGGAATCAAAGTCTACACTCCATTCAGAAAGGGAATTCAAAGAGCAGTAGCCAGGGTTGGAAAAGCAATCTTAAGAAGGTAGAAGCAGAGTTCTCTTAATAGAGCTCTTTCCTGGGGGGATAGCCACAACCATTACTCTTTTTTCTTCTTCTTCCTTTTTTAAGTGAAAGGAGGGGAGGCAGACTGACAGACTCCCACATGAGCCCCAACCAACTGGGATCCACCCTGAAAACCCCCTTTAGGATGATGCTCTGTCTATCTGGGGCCACTGTTTTGTTGCTTGGGCAACTGAGCTATTTTTAGCACCTGAGGTGAGATCATAAAGCCAACCTCAGCACCTAGGGCCAATTTGCTTGAACCATTATAGCCATGGCTGCAGGAAGGGAAGAGAGAGAGAGAGAGATAAAGAGAAGGGGGAAGAGGAGAGGTGGAGAAGCAGATGGTTGCTTCTTCTGTGTGCCTGGACCAGGAATCAAACCTGGGACTTTCACACACTGGGCAAATGTTCTATCATTAAGCCAACTGGCCAGGGCCCACACCCATTATTCTTTACGGATAAAATTCAGAAGAGTGAACCTCGGCAATGTGACAAAGCATGTCTTTTTCTCCCTTCTAGGATGTTTTCCTAACCACTCCTGGCCTTTCATTTATTACACTCAAGGAGAAGGAAGCAGCTTACCTGATTTTGAAAAAGCAAAACAAACTTACTAGACTCAGCACTCTTCTTGTTTTCTTTTGGGTACTGCTAACTATAGGGGCCAGAATTCTCTTCTGAGCCTCTCATCTACAAATATTAGCTGGGAAGGCAGTCCTTGGAGAGAGGACCTACATGTGACTGAGCAGCTGCACTGAATTGTGGAATTCAATTAACAGGACTCATTTGGCTCTCCAACTAAGTTACAACCTCTAACACATCTATTAACAATAATAAAGGTAGTATTTTGATCCCTATCTACCATATCTGATTCTTATTTCTCAATTTATTTAGAATACAAGTAGGAAAAGGGTACTACATACATATTGGGCCTCTTCAGACACTCCAACACTAGTATTTGATAAAAATGGCTTCTTGATCTTTTGAGTTAGATACTCACCATGTGTTCTGGGGAACATTTGTTCCTTTGATGCTAACAGAGGATGTTTGTAAAAGGGATTATGTGATTAAATGCATAATTCTAGGTAAAGCAAGATAAAATAGGTATCTTACTATAGAAATTTTGAAATCTTTAAATGGAAATATGCTCTGTGAATCTTAATGAGAAAATAGATTATTCAGCATTTCACACATATATATGTTCCTGACTTCCTTTTTCCTTCCAGAATACTGAAATATTAATGTTCCATAAAACAGGGAAGTGCTGGATAAGTCCATAGGTAGTATTGGGCCAATTGGCAGTTTGCAAAGAAGAAACAAAATAAAAGAAATTACTACCTATGCAGCATATGAAACTAAATTACAGATAAAAATTTTTAGTAAAAAATGAAAATATAAAATATTTGTGAATATAAAATCTCACAACAGGGACATGTTTCCAAACATTACAGGAAAAAAAAGAACCATAACAGAGTAATAGCTATAACTAATATAACATTAAAATTTTATATAAATAACAACAACAAAACATACCATAATTTGGCAGGGGGATACAAGTAGCAAGCTGAGAAAAATATTTGTAAGAGTATATGAAAATGGTTTAATATGTAATAAATCTCACTAGGGAACTATAAAAAGGTGAATATCCCAGGAGTGAAGTGAGAGATGGATATGATTTGACAGTTCACAGAAAAAAATATTATCAGTAAGTATAAGAGACAATCTCTGACCTCACTGGTAATTAAAATTACAAGCAAAAGTGATATTGAGATAATTGTTTTAAACAAAAATGAATTGACTCATCTTTTCCATATTGTTGGTTCTAGCAACATAAATTGGTAAATACAACTTTCTGGAGAGGAATTGACAATATGTTCAAAAATCTTTAAAATGTATATAATGTTTGACTCAGCAATTCCACCGTTAGTAATTTCTTGTAAAAGGATAATCACAGATGCTTGAAAATATTTATATTCAAGCATAACAACTTTATCTTTGCTTATAATAACAAAAATAGAGATATCCTTAATGTCCTATAATAAATATGACAAATTCATGAGCTGGAATATTATGCAGTCATTAAAAATTGTGTTGTACAAGAATATTTAATGATGTTGGGAGATGATAATAATATAGTAAGTAAAAAAGCATGTTTTTAAAAACAGAAGTGCATTATAATCCCAATTTATTAGAAAGTATGTAGAGTAAAAAATACTCTTACATGTGAATAGTGATTCTAGATGAACAGGGGGAGTAATGTACAAATATTTTTGTGTTTCACTGTATATTTCAACTTTTCTGCAGTTAAAACCCATTGCTTTTTGCAATCAGGATAAAATTAATTTCAAAATGATCATATTAGTAAAGATTGCATTTTACAAAGAAGAAATATGCATGCATACCTTATTAAAATATCAAACTAGTGAAATATTATTCTGGTAACATTTTGTTTATTTGTTTGTTTATTTATCTGAGAGAGAGAAAAATGTTACTCTTGGGAATATTCTTGCAACTTTTCTATGGAAAATTTTTAAACGATAGGAATCATGACTATAGTGCATTCTATAGAGCCAAAAACTATGTATATAGTGAAATCACTGTCATTTGTAATACAAATTTTTTTAACAATCGCCATAGATTTACTTGCTCTGAATGAGCGGCCTTTGGGGTGATATATGGACCATGGTAGTTACCCATCTTCAAATTACAAGCATGCAAAACCAGAAGGCAAACCATTTTCTAATGTGAACAGGTTCCACAAATTCAGACTTCCCAAGTAATCCATAAAGTCCAAATTTCACAGTCAATTCAACTACAACAGCCATCAGCCCCCCTAAGCTGCATCTAAACTACCCACATTATCTGAACATCTCTACAATAATCAGATCTGTTTACTCAGAGCCCAGAGATAAAGGGTTAGTGGAAAGGAAAAGAAAATTATCCCACTCAGATATCTCATATAACATAACAGAGAGGGCAAGACCCTTGATAGCTTGAAAAAGATTGTCTCGGATCCAAAATGGAAACACTTTTTCTGTTTATCTGTTACTCTCCTATTATGCTCAGTGAAGCTGTGTCATATGGTTGTTTCTTTCTACCTCTACCTCTGTCTCTTTGAAAGCACATCCACAGAATTAAATTTCATGCACTGACAGGGATGCTTTCAAAACCTCAGAATCAATTCTTCAATCATTCCACTTTCTTAGCTGTGATTAAAAACATGTGTCCCTAATTAAGCTAATGAGAAATTGTTAATTGGCACAAAGCCCCCCTCTGTGCACACTTGTTAATGTCACCATCACATTGACAGAAGAAGGGATCGGCATCAAGGGCAGAGCTTTCTTAAGTGACTTTCAGTCTGGACTTAAGGACAGGAGCTCTATTTGGGAAGTGGGGGCTATCCATTCTAGGGCCTGCAGAAAAAAGAAGAAAAAACCCATATTTTTCTGTTGATTTTATAGGGAAGCAAAAGGAAAAGATGCTATAGGACGATAGAACCATAGATAATACGTAGATTTTCCTCCCTTCTTTATAGAAGTGATGATATTCCATTCACTGGCTCTCTTTCTAGGTAACAATGAATTCACGTAAATAAGCCACAGGCCTGTAAGAATGCATGCATCTGAAGGACCCTCAGGAAGGTTATTCATCTCACTGTTGGCCCATCTTGTTTCTTCTTGACTTCTAATGAGTAATATCATTGTTGCACTTTCTCCTGCACCCATGGCACCCTGTGGATGGCAGGGGTTTGCTTTGTCAGAAGAAGCATGTGCACTGAGAAGATTATTTTTTGTATTTTCCTACAATTTCCATTTTGGCAACCCCAGAATCTTTTACTTGCCTATTTTATTCTAAGCTTTTGAAGTGTACCTTTTTGCACATCAAAAATAACTAAACCTGAGAATGAACAAATGCTCTGCAAAGGGAGATTAAGCAAGGATTTATGGAAGATTCTCAGGAAAAACTTAAGCAAAACATCAGGCTGCAAGTAAGGACTGAAAGGACATGAACTTACTTTTTTGTTCAGAGGCGTTAGTTCCAGAAGATGGAACTTTCTACTGTAAGTCCAAATTCAGGTCTTAGATTGATCCCTTCAGAAAGGGGTCAACCTGAGGCCAGGGTGGCTCAGGTGATCAACACAGCTTTGAAAACGCTTAAGAGAAGTCATGGATGCGGGTGAGAGCTGATGCCCGTGCCTGAAAGTTCACTAAGCCATGGATCACTCGTGAGGCACAGAAGTGGGGAAGCTTTGATGACCCTGAGCCCCCTTTCTCCATCACCTGCCGCCACCAGGGGCTCAGTAATCATGTTAATCATCTCAGGCAGGAAAGAACACTGCAGTCTGAAGGCACGTGAGTCACTGGAACCCTTAGGGAGCATGGCAGCCAGCCGCCTCCCTGACTGGGTGTGCAGGGCTAGTGACTGCTTGGGTAGCAGTTATGGTGGGAGATTTGATGAGAAAAGGGGGCATCCTATTAAGGAGGAAGCTGTTTCAGCATCAGAGCTAAGGCACACTGGCCATGTGGTAAGTGGCTGTCAGTGTCTTCCCTCCACCCAGTGCCATGGACTGCGTGTGATATGAGCTCTGAGAATCAGTTTATATGTGTGTGTGTGGAAAGGGGCGGGGGGACAAGAAGCTCTCTCAGCATCCTCAGCTAAGAAGAGATGACAGTAAGTGTCCTGACTCCTGCAAGGCTCAACCTTGCTTGGAGAGACAGCTTCTGCTGTGGCTGCTGGCCTTCTGCAGCACACACCTGTGTCTGAAAGAGCGATGAAGCAGCCAGCGGAGCTGAGCATCTTGGCAGTGGGTACAGATGCAGGACAGGAAGGGAAGGGAGGCCACTGTGCAGTGGGTGGCTGGAGCTCCCAGTAAACCTGCATTTGCCAGACAAACCTGGAGGGAACTACAGGAATGCAGATGCCCAGGTGTCTGCAAGACTGGGAAGAGTGGGGAGATTCTAGCCCCACCTCCTGTGGGATACGGTGGTGAGTGGGGAGGGTTTCCAGAAAGTCTTGGTGTGGGGTGAGGAAGGGAGGAAGGGTGCAAGAATCAGAGGCACCATCACATGACCATAAACTTAAGTCCTAAACACCTACACGATCCCATCAAATCGTGGCATATTCACCTGGGGTGGTATTATTTCAACTTGCTCATGTTTTTCTTATAATCTTACCTGGGAACTATAAGCATAGAATTCAATCAGGGGAGCATCCATTAGCTTCTGTCTGGTGCATAAAGACAAAATATAAGAACATACCACAACGTGCCCCCTGAGTATCAGCTGGGAGTTTGGATAGAGGGGATAAGGAACAGATTGAATTTGCAGGAGTGAATAGGATGTTCTTGCCACACTCTCTTCCACCTCCTGCCCCCAGGATTTTGCTGTTCAACAGAAGAGTTCTATCCTATGGCCAGAAGGTTGGGATGGATGTTTTTGACTACACGTAGCTTTGTGATCAGTGAATCTGTTTACTTGAGCTAAAAAAATTTAGTTCAATCAATAATAGTGGAATAGGGACCAAAGAGGTCATGTTTGGGGATTCATCTAAAGTAATTCCTTTCTTTTAACCCATTGCTTATCAGAGACAGGATGAAATAAAATGATGTATGTGAAAGTGTTTTGCAGAGTTTCAAGCGCTCAGAAAATTGACTGAAATCTGCTGAGGGTAGCAGAATAATTCATTTTAAAAGTAGAATGATAGGCCAAGATTTGGGGAGTTTTAAAATCCAGTTAGTTCAAGTCTCCAAATACATTCCTTCCAACTCTGCCCACTATAAATAAGGCTGGTGGTCATGCCTTTGGTGTCCATGAGTGTGTGTGGCCAGCAAAGAGGCAGAGTTGACCAAGAACAAGGAACAAGTGTCATTCTCCAAACATACACCAATTTGTCTATTTACCTTAAACAATTAAAAGAGTTTTTAAGCTAGGTTCTAAGTGAGTTATTTTTATGGACACTTACTATAGCCCATTTTTCAAAGATGACCTTATAGTTCCCATTGAATCTGTTCCAAACTTAACTAAGAGTTGCCTATTCCTGTCTAAACATTCTCAGTTCCTTTAATGGGGAACTTACCTTCCAAAAGAGGGGGTATAGGAGGTTATAGGCTTCTGTCTTCACCCATACTTTGAAACCTGATTGCTTCTTACTGCTCTTTGTCACCTCTAGATCACTTGTATCTGGACCTTCTTTATGGTTATCATACCTATCCATAGACACTAGTTTTTTGGGTAGCCCTTAGTTTCAAGTTCTAGTCTTAAGCATCAGTATGATATTATAACTGTGGCCACTGTAGACTTCTAGAGTCCCAGACTGGATCTGAGGCTGAGGTCTAGTACTGGTATGGAAAGAAACTTTGGATAATTTCACTCTTCCATTCCAATTTTCAAAAGTAACAAGTAGAGAAGCTTCAAAATCAAGATCAAGTCTAGGATATAGACATCTCTACTGCACCCTCTTTGTTAAAGCTGTGATAGTTGCCACTGGACCCAGATGGTAGAATACGGAGGTGATCCATTTTATTCAAGCCACATGAGCATTAAGGAAAAGTGGCCATGGCAGTGCATTTAATACAATGTCCTTGACTCACAATCCTTCTTGCTAAAGCCTAGGAATCCCAACCATCACACATTCATGTCCTATGAAGAGCCAAGTTCTGTGGCCCACCAGGAACCTGTCACCATCCCATGCTGAAGCAGTTTTTTACTCCCAATTTTTCAGAATTTTGACCTCAAAATACATATAATATTTATCCTTTCAAAAAATATATATTGAACATGTATTAGATGATAGGCACTGTTCTAGACATTGAGGATAAATTAATGCACAAAACAGACCAAAGTCCCGCTTTCGTGGAACACGCAGGCCAGGGAAGACAGAATGTGTTAAATGTGTAGAATGCTGGACTGTGATAAGTCTTATGGAGAAAAGTAAAGTACATAAGGTGGGCAGCAAATGCTGGCATGGTCACAGCAAACTTAAGCAGGATAATCAAGGAAAGTGTTTCCCAGAAGGTGATATTAAGTAGATTTGAAGGAAGTGCGTGACGGTGATATCTGGGGAGCGTTCCAGGCATAGGGAGGTGTGGCAGCAAAATCCCAGAGGTAGAGGCAGCCGTGTCATTCCCCAGGGACCGCTGCAAGAGGAGAGAGTAGTTGAATCTCACGGCACGAGGTGGGTGTGGGTAGCACGTGCAGGGAGTTCAGGGAGAATCTGGGCAGGGTGGTGGTGGCAGTGGGAGACCGCGTGAGACATCTTGGGCCCTGTGATGGAGAATAAACAGAAGGGTGGAGTGGGGGCTGGAGGTAGGGCTGGAAGCAAAGAGACTAGGTCAGGGCTCCTGCAGTAATATGGGTGAGAGATGCAGGTGGCTTGGATCACATGTGGTGGTAACAGAAGAGATGATAAAAGTTGATTGATTTTAAATATATTTTGACAGTAAACCGACATGATTTGCTGCTAGACTGGACAAGAGGTATGAGAAAGAGAGAACAACTCCTTTGCTAACCCTGCCAAGGGGTCTGAGGGTCTTCAGGTTGCCTGGCTGTTCAAAACAAATCATGTGCTTGCTGATGAGGCTTCTTCTTTCCCTCAACTTCATGCTACACACAGGGTGAGACTGGACTCCCGTGGCACCAGGCAAGGCACAGGGATTAGGTAATAAGTCACTGGCTATAAACACATTATATTAAAAGTGATAAAGGATTGTCTTCCTTCCTAGCCCTAAAAAGGTACGGTTCTTTTATGTGCTGTCAGTTAAATTATCAGAAGAAACTCTCGTGCCTAGTTTACTTATAACTCCAGGTAACAGGAGCCTTTATGCGGTACTATTTCCTGCCCACTTTATTCTGGGTACCCTAGAAATCTTAAATTATTGTTTTTTGAAAGCAGGACTGCTTAGGATCTTCCCTGCATATGGTAGAAAATAGTTCGTTTTATTAAAGTACACATAAAAAAAAGCTAAGTTAATAAAAGAGAGTTGGGAGAAACAAGGGAGCCACAGCTTCAAGAGCAGCACATTTTAAATGTTTTAAGCAGCTCAGTCTGCCCTCACTCCCCTTCCTTCATCAGCTATCACTGCAGTATTCTTGCTAACATCAGCGATTTTCCATCCCATCTTTCTTCCTCAAAGGTTTAGTTTTGAAACCTAATTCCAACCTGTTTGGATGAGATGCCAGCCCTTACTTGAGCCAGGCCTCCACCAGTAATCTGGCATTCTGTCCTGGCCAGTTCAGCTGTGCTCTGCAAAAGAAAATATATAGATAACGGAAGGTGTGTGTCGGAGCCGTGGAAACAGGTGTTTGTTAAGCTGCCTGTGGCTCCTGCACGAATTCTTTGCTGGAGCGGAATCGGCGTTGTCAGCCCCACCCCCAGAAAGACAGCACAGTCTCCTTTAGGAAACCAGATAAAAAGGAACACTTCATGGGGGCAGTACTATGCCTTGAAATGAGCTTCCCTTCCGGTCTCTTCTATTGTAAACCATGAATGAGCGTTTCTCACTGCCTGGAAGATAGTGCAGTTGCGGGCCAGGTCCGCCTTCTGAAGCGGAAGGACCTCTTTTAAGTGTTGTGCAGAGGACCCGCTAAAAGGAGGCAACACTGAAGACCACGGGCCCACACTTCTGAAGTTCGGCTCTCCACAGTGTTCAGTCATGGCAGGCGCCACCCCTTCCTTTCCTCCACCCCCAGCTCCCTTTCAATGAGGGGATATGTAAGGCTCTTGAAAGGATAACCACCACCGCACTCGACTAGAATGCAGCCTCACAATGGAATGGGACCTGGCAGGGTAGGAGCAGCTAACAGATGTGACCTTTTTCTTCTGCCACGCAAAGATTTTTACAGAGAATTGAGAAGGGGGCGGGAGAAGGAGAGACAATCAGATTTCTGAAGTGTTTGAGCAGCTGTACGCTTATGCATAGGAATAGAGAATGCCTGTATGAAGCCACCAAGCCCAGAGCAAAAGGCCATTTGACTACACCAAAGGGGTGAAGAAAACTAGAGCTGGGGGTTGGGGGAAATAATAAAGGCTGCATTAAAATGGTGAATAATGGAATTCAGAGGTTATCGCCAGAGTCGAAATGAAATATGAGGTTCTCACTTTCATTCTGTCTTAAGCCTCAGGCACTGCTGATGTGGTTTATTAAACAGCTGTCATAATCCAGGCCCCTGAGGCAGATGCATTCAATAGGGTATGAAGGAAAATTCCAGTAGAGACAGATACAGCAACTGGTTTCACCACAGGCTTCGCCACTGCAAGTCCCTTCCCATCTTCTTGCCTCCTGCTAAAAGGAAACAGAAAAAGAAAGGGGAACAAAAAGATCAAAGGAACCAGAAACAGTAAAAAAAACAGGACAAGTGAATTAAAAGAGGAAGTCAACTCTTGTAAAATATGCTAGTTCTTTTCTCCCCACAATTAGTTCCAAAGTATCCAGTGAGCCAAGTAATTTACACACTGGGAAGTGTATGAAGCTAGACCATGCAGTGCCTGCCCTTTGGAGGACTCGGAATCCAAGGTGACAGGAGAATTGAAAGATGAGTGGGCTTAGCCAGGATAGAACATGGAAAACGCTGTTCCCAGACAGGGCAGAGAGGCATGAAAATCTTTGCCATCCAGTGACTTGGGCATGGCAAGCAGGGACAGAGGAAAATGGAGAAGACCCTTGAATGCTGTCCTGTGGTTTTCAGATGTGATCTAGAGGACAGGTGAATTCTTGACAGGTTTTAATCACAAAGCAATCAGATTAATATTTTGGAAGGACCTCTTTAAGTGTTGTGCAGAGGACCAGCTAAAAGGAGGCAAGACTGATGACCAGGGGCCATCAAGATGTTGCTACTGAAAAGGGGGCTGTTTCCGGGGTCACAAGGAAAGCTCTCTTGTGACCCTCATATAGGAAATTTTGATGTGGTGGTAAGGTTTATTAAAGCTGGAACAAACGCAAAGTACTGTCTCAGGTTCAGCTCCATCCCACTCTGAAAGAAATTCAGCCTTGTCTTCATCAGTCACAGAAATAAGGCAGTATGCAGACATTTTGCACCAATGGTCAGTCTATGTCTCTGTCCCCATCTGGCTGGCTTAGCTTCCGCTCCTGGCTGACCTCTGACTGGGGCTGTGTTGCTGTATCCAGGCTCATGCTTGGAGCCTGAGCTTTGAGGCTTCCTGGCTGCTACGACCACATGGCTGCTATGGAGAAAGAACACACCAACGAATGGGGCAAGCACATGTTACTGAGAGAGAGAGAGAGAGAGAGAGCTAGAGAGCAACGGTTTTGTTAGGCTCTGATTATATAATCTCTGGTTTGGGAAGAACTAAGCACTTTTTCAAGCTAACCAATCAACTTCCCAATCTTTCAGGGGCTTATGTTGGGTCCTTCCCCTGACTAATCCATTTCCTGGGTCTTCCAGGGTTCTATGTCTCTTATCCAATTTGATCCTTTCCCCAGACTAAGCTCTGCCCCTTAATGTCACAATCCTAGTTCCTGCTGTGCATGCCTCATAGTAGAGGAGAACAATTCCTGCACCATCATGGTTGGCTTCTACTGGGCATGTACCCAACAGAGAAATTTCTCCTGCTGTTTGTAATTTTCCTTTGGTAGTGGCCAGTGATGATCCTTCTTGCATGCTTCCAGGATTAGATCCCAATGCAGGGAGCCTATGAATACTGCAATTTCCTAGTGAAGCAGGCTCAGTATGTGATTCAGCACCCTAGTTGATTTTGCTTAAGAATATCTGATATCCTTTGCTACTTCCCCTTATTAATATCTAGCTACCTATGGTAACAAAGACACTTGTCCAATATTTCAGGTGAGGGATAGTGCCAGACATCTCTGCAGGAGAGATAGAGCCCATTCCTTCCCAGCACTTGGCACTCCTGGGCCTGTATTTAGAGCAACAATAGTCAGCAGACAGTGCCCTAGGGAAGGCAGCAGGCAAGCAGGTAACCAGAGTAGACAGAAAGCTCTGGAAGCAGTGTTACTGGAACTGGAACTGGCTCCATCCACACCTTGGTGGTCACAGAGTCAAGTGCCAACAAGGCCACCAAGAGTAGTGTATACTTCAGAGGAATTTGATTTCCATGTTCAGGCTAGATAAGAGTTATTTCCTGTTCTAAAATTGCTTCAAATCATATGGCTTTTACTTCTATTTGCAAGTAGATTCAGCAATTTCTTATGATGCGATGCTATTTGATTGTTAATTACATCATTACTTTATTATCCAGAAATGAGAAACACTTGTTATGTTTTAACATTTTTGAATTCCAGAGGGAAAAGAAATTGGATTGTTAACTTATTTTTTCAATAAAAAGAAATAAGATACCTTAAATCAGCCTCTTCTTTGCCTTATAGCCTTTTTTTTTCCCAGCAAGTGCTACAGGATAAAGTAATTGTGTAATTAGGAATAAATGGCTTCCAAAATGATATCTTATTTTGTTCTAAAAAGATGTAAGTATTCTGTATCCCTTTTTAAAAGTGCCTAATTTGCACTAAAAGAGAAGCAGGGTATATAATTCTGGAATAATTGTACTTAATAAGTTTGGTGACTAAGATTTTCCCATTGGCATGGTTCCCATATTTTCTGCACAAAATTCAGTGTATTTTAGGAACTATTTAGACATGGGATGAACAATTTCCCTCAAGTTGGGGTGTGACTATCCTGGCTCACTTTTGGTTATTGTCATTCACACAGTATTTTTCCCCTTAGGTTCAGATCCGGCAGGACTAGAGAAAAGAGTTGATGGCCGTAGATGTATAATTCTTTCTCTTTATGATGGCTTCAGTTTATAAAAATGAACTTTTGTTGCTGTTCTTGTTTTAATGATATTTTAACAGCTCAAGAACACTGGCATTCTTTCACATTTGCTTAATAAATTAGCGTTTTGATTCTGTTTGACTCGTTTTGTGGAGACATTATGTTTATATGCCAAGGAAAGGAAAGAAGAATGATGGGAAGAGAGTTTAGGGAGAGGTAGGAAAGGCAATTACAATTTATCAGGCAAGTGTGCCAGAAGTTCATTTTTCCTTCTAAAATGAGGACTGGTTCATGAGGGTAACCCATCCTTGGGGCAATCTTCTTTATACTTTCCTAGGACACCAACCGACATATTGGATCCTAACATGGTAACTTAGCTGTGAAATGACTGTGTCCATTGGCCAGGATGGCACTGTTAGGAGCACTTTTCAGTCCTCCTGCCAGCTTTTCCATCTGAATAAAAGAAGCATTATCCCAGATGGATCCATCTCTCCCAGGGGTATTGGAATGAGAAAATGACATAACAGATGGAAATGCACTTAGAATGTAAAAGCAATATATAAATGTAAGAGATTCTTAGTTTTTATTACAAAGATCCATCTAATTCTGCCACATTATGACAGCCTATGCCTTATTATCTACATACATTATAATAATCTATTATTGGCAGAATCAGCCTTGGGTGGTGGTGCTGGTCTTGACTATTACCATGAAAATCCATTGGAGATAACGGCAGATAAAATATGGCTGAAAAAAAAATGAGACTGGTAAGTGTGTGTTACCTGTGGAAACTAGTCCTGGTTCTCTCCCACCACCATAAATTCCTCTAAAAGAATGTGTCTAAATGAGTCTAGCTGAGTCCAGTTGAACAGAATGATAGGCTTGAGGGCCAAAGTCCTACTTTTTAGATCCAGCTGTACCACTTACTAATTGGACAAGATCTTCCTGTTAAAAACTTAGCTGAAATAATTATTTTAGTAGGCCTAGTTAAGTCATGAGTGAATTGTTGAATTATATTGGTATATACTAGGCTCTTTATCATTTTTTCTTTTTTTTTTCTTTTTTCTTTTTTTCAAAGTTAGAAGCAGGGAGGCAGTCAGACAGACTCCCGCATGCGCCCGACCAGAATCCATCCGGCATACCCATCAGGGGGCAATGCTCTGCCCATTAGGGGCATTGCTCTGTTGCCGCCAGAGCCATTCTAGCACCTGAGGTGGAGGCCATGGAGCCATCCTCAGCACTCAGGCCAACTTTGCTCCAATGGAGCCTTGTCTGCAGGAAAGGAAGAGAGAGACAGAGGTGATGAAGAGGGGGAAGGGTGGAGAAACAGATGGGTGCTTCTCCTGTGTGCCCTGGCCAGGAATCCAACCCAGGGCTTTCACATACCAGGCCGATGCTCTGCCACTGAGCCAACTGGCCAAGGCTTATATTAGGCTCTTTAAATGCCAACTATTGACACTGTTTTATTTTTGATGGGAAATAGACTGAAACTTAGGATCCAAATAAGATGAAGTCTTTTCTTTATTTATTCATTCATTCATTCATCAAATGTAAACACTGAACACTGAGTATATACCAGGCCCCAGTTTCTTTTCCTCTTGGCGAATTACATTTCAATTAAGGACAGTGTATTAATTTCATGTGGTTGCTGTAATAAACTGTCACAAACTGATGTCTTAAAACAACAGAAATGTAATATCTCATAATCCTGAAAGCCAGCAGTCTGAAGTTAAAGTATTGGCAGGGCCACACTCCCCCTATCCTGGCCTCTTTCAATTTTTGGTGGCTGCTGGCATTCCTTGACTTATGGCCGTGTTATTCTAACCTTCAAGGCCACCATCTTCAAATCTCTTCCTGCGCTGTCTTCTCCTGGGTTCTTCTATGTGTGTCAAATCTCCATCTACCTCCCTTTTATACATGTGATTGCATTTAGGGTTTATTCTGCTGTTCCAAGATAATCTCCTCAATTCAAAGTCCTTAATTTAGTCACAACTCCAAAGACATTTTTTCCATATAAGGTATATTTGCGGATTCCAGGGGTTAGGAGATGATCATCTTTCAGGGTTAGGTGGAACTCTCTGATAGTTCCACCTATCAGAGTAATAATTAATCAATAGCCAAGTAGATGTATAATATGTCAGAGAGTTTTGAGTGCTGGAGAAGGATAGGGGTAATTGGTGCATTGGAGTGAGTGTGGGGTTACTGTTTTATATTTCATGTCAGAAAAGCCTCACTAATGCGCTGAAATGCTGATTAAAGCAGGAAGCTGAAGATCCAGGATGTTGATGTGTAATTCCAGCCTGAGTCTGAGGAAACAAGCCCTGCAGATGGATGGAGGAAGCAGCTTTTAGGTAAAGACACCACATTACTAGGAATATATTTCCTTCACTTGCACTCTGGTTTCCTGTTAAGCACAGCCTCCTGGTCATTCCAGCCAAATATATCCTGAACTGTTGTTAAACTTATGCTTTAATTTCTCTAAGACAGCTTAGGGGCCCAGGCCTAGGACTGTGAGGACACCAGCCATATGGCAGAAGGACCACTGGACCACAAAAATGTCCCCATCCCTCCACTCCCTACTCAAAAATTTAGAAGTAGCTGGTTTTATCTCCCTTCTAACTCTCTGCTTAAAGTACTGACCCAGATGTACAGTGGTCAAGGTTTGACCTTTATGCAACCTTCCTAGTGTGGTGGTAAGGAGCACTCCCTTCCTTTTTGCCACCACAGCCTGGGCTTGAACATAGTTACCAGGCAACATAATCAGAAAAGGAAGTCACTGGACCCTGAAATGGAAAGCTCTACAAGCCCACCTTTTTCAAAAAGCCTGCCTTTTCAGGCAAGCCCACTTTGTCTCCAGCTTATAAAAGCTGCCAAGCAGAGCCAATCCCTGGACCCAATACGGAGGACCTTCCTTTCTTCTGTGCTGCCTCCCTTGAGCTTAAGTATAAGCTTAAGAAAATCTGTCTGGATATTTCTTTGGGATTTCTTCACGATCTCTATCTTGGGGAACCCAAGAATCCCAATGCCGATAACACCTTAATCAGACAATATTCCTCAGTCTGAATGAACCTGGAGCACCCAGAGTTACAGATTTGATATACTAGAAGAAACTAAAAAATGGCCTTGGAATCCTTTGTTCTCTGGTGTCTCAACCAACATCTGAAGTGGGGAAGCTTAAAATTTGACAGACACTGGTCATCTGCCTCTTTTCTAAAGGAACTCTTCTTTTCTTATAGGGTATCCAGATATGTTTGTTCTCCTCCTCCTCCTCCTTTCCTTTTCCCAATCCCTTTTACCATTAAGAAATCAGAAACATTCAAAAAATTTTGCCTAGATTTTAAAGATTTTAAAAATATTTCTAATTTATGTTCAAAGTAGTTAAATTGTTTCCTTTCAATTCTATTGATCTTCCCTGGGGATTTAAATGAATCTGAAGGCAGCTGTTTCACTCTTCGATAATTGGAGATCTAGTCACCAGAGAAGTAGTGTCCCACTATCTTCTGCATAATCTATGTGTGGGCTACACATGGGCTTTGTCTTGAACAGCTACCGGGACATCATTAGCATGAGAGGTGAATGGTGTCCCCTTAAGTTGAGTTATGCAGTGACTGTATAGTTTTTTTAAAAAAGTGTGAAAAGACCTTCCATATGCAACAAAAATGTCTCTAGTCTCTCCATACCCAATCACTTCCTAAGATCCTCTTCATTAGAATTTAGCATTCCCGGCTTTGGTCAGTTGGCTCAGCAGTAGAATGTTGGCCCCGGCATGCGGAAGTCCCAGTTTTGATATTTGGTCAGGGCACACAGGAGAAGCAGCCATCTGCTTCTCCACCCCTCCCCCTCCCCCTACTCTTTCTTCCTCTCTTCCCTTTTAGCAGCTATGGCTCAAATGGTTAGAGCAATGCTGAGGTTGACTACATAACCTCGCCTCAGGCATTTAAATAGATTGATTGCCTAGGAATGGAGCAGTGGCCCCAGATGGGCAGGGAATCAGCCTGGTAGGGGCCTTGCTGGGTGGATCCAGGTCAGGGCACACATGGAAGTCTGTCTCTCTGCCTCCCCGCCTATCACTTAATAAAAAATAAATTTTTTTTTAGCAATTTAGCATTCTATTCTGAAATAGAAATGGTCTAGAAAAAGCATGCATATGAATATTGTAAATTAGTGTCTGACTTTAACACCTCAAAGTATATTAGTCTTTCCTTGCTGAATAAAAGTAAGATTTTAATTTAGTAAAAGTGAAATTCAAGGGCAGGACTAAGAACTGTATGGAGAGAAAACTGGCCTCTCAGTAACAGTGTGAAAACAAAAAATGAATGTGAGAGGTCAATATCTAACAATGGAAACTGAAGACCACAATGGAAGGAATTAAAGCAGGATGAATCACGCTGAGGATCAAATAAGCGAGTTAGAGGACACAATAAACAAAGGCACAGAAGCAGAGAAGAAAAAGGAAAAGAGACTCAAAAAATGTGAGGAAACTCTAAGGGATCTCTGTGACAACATGAAGAGAAACAACATTCGCATCATAGGGGTGCCTGAAGAAGAGGAGAGAGGACAGGAAATGGAAACTTTGTTCAATCAAATCATAGCAGAAAACTTCCCTAAATTAAGGCTGGGAAACACTCCACACGTTCAAGAAACACACAGAATTCCATTAAAGAGAAACCCTAAAAGATCTACACCAAGACACATCATAGTTAAAATACCAAAGCTAATGGATAAAGAAAAAATTTTAAAAGCTGCTAGGAGAAAAAAGGCTATCACCTACGAAGGAGCCCCCATAAGGATGACATCGGACTTCTCAACAGAAACACTTGAGGCCAGAAGGGAATGGCAAGAAATAATCAAAGTAATGCAGAACAAGAACCTACAACCAAGACTACTTTATCCAGCAAGACTAATGTTTAAAATTGAAGGAGAAATAAAGAGCTTCCCAGAAAAAGAAAGCCTCAAGGAATTCATAAAAACCAAACCAATTCTGCAAGAGATACTAAAGGGCCTCTTGTGAACAGTTTAAAGACAGGAAAGAATAAAGCAAAAGAAGAATACAGCTTTAAAGAATAAAATGGCAATAAACAACTACATATCAATAATAACCTTAAATGTAAATGATCCAATTAAAAGACATAAGGTAGCTGCATGGATAAAGAAACAGGACCCAAACATATGCTGTCTACAAGAGACACGCCTTAAAACAAAAGACGCACATAGACTGAACGTAAAAGGATGGAAAAAAATATTTCATGCAAATGGAAATGAAAAAAAAGCCGGGGTAGCAGTACTTATATCTGACAAAATGGACTTTAAAACAAAGGCTGTAGTAAGAGATAAAGAAGGACACTACATAATGATAAAGGGAACAATTCAACAGGAAGATATAACTATTATAAATATCTATGCACCAAATATAGGAGCCCCGACATAAATAAAGCAGACTTTGATGGATATAAAGGGCGAGATTAACAGCAGTACTATCATAGTAGGGGATTTCAATACCCCTCTAACAACACTGAATAGATCCTCAAGAAAGAAAATTAATAAAGAAACAGCAGACTTTAAGGAGACACTAGATCAACTTGATTTAATAGATATCTTCAGAACTTTTCACCCTAAAGCAGTAGAATATACATTCTTCTCAAGCACTCATGATACGTTTTCTAGGATAGACGACATGTTAGGATACAAAAATGGTCTCAATAAATTTAAGAAGATTGAAATCATATCAAGCATTTTCTCTGATCACAATGCCATGAAACTAGAAATTAACCACAAAAGAAAAACTGAAAAATACTCAAACACTTGGAAACTAAATAGCATGTTATTAAATAATGAATGGATTAACAATGAGATCAAAGAAGAAATAAAAAAGTTTCTAGAAATAAATAATAATGAACATACATCAACTCAAAATTTATGGGACACAGCAAAAGCAGTTTTGAGAGGGAAGTTCATTGCACTACAGGCATATCATAAGAAGCTAGAAAAAGCTCAAATAAGCAACCTAACCCTGCATCTAAAAGAACTAGAAAAACAACAACAAATAAAACCCAAGACAAGTAGAAGGAAGGAAATAATAAAGATCAGAGCAGAAATAAATGACATAGAGGTTAAAGAAACAATACAGAGGATCAATGAAACCAGAAACTGGTTCTTTGAAAAGGTAAACAAGATTGATGAACCTTTAACTAGACTCACCAAGAAAAAAAGAGAGAGGACTCAAATAAATAAATTTAGAAAAGACAGTGGAGAAATAACAACTGACACAACAGATATACAAAGCATTGTAAGAAAATACTATGAAGAACTATATGTCAAAAAATTAGACAATCTTGTTGAAATGGAGAAATTTCTTGAATCATATAACCTTCCAAAAATCAATCTGGAAGAATCAGAACACCTAAACAGACCAATTACAACAATGAGATCAAAACAGTTATCAAAAAACTCCCAAAAAAGAAAAGTCCTGGGCCTGATGGCTTCACAAGTGAATTCTATCAAAAATTCAAAGAATAACTAACTCCTATCCTCCTCAAGCTATTTCAAAAAATTCAAGAGGAAGGAAGACTTCCAAACTCCTTTTATGAGGCGAGCATAATTCTAATCCCAAAACCGGGCAAAGACAACACAAAGAAAGATAATTATAGGCCTATATCCCTGATGAATTTAGACGCTAAAATTCTCAACAAAATATTAGCCAACCGGATCCAGCAATATATGAAAAAAATCATACACCATGATCAAGTGGGATTTATTCTGGAGAGGCAAGGCTGGTTCAATATTCGCAAATCAATCAATGTGATTCATCACATAAACAAAAGGAAGGACAGAAATCACATGATGATTTCAATAGATGCAGAAAAGGCATTTGATAAAATCCAGCACCCATTCATGCTCAAAACTCTCAGTAAAGTGGGAATACAGGGATGATTCCTTAACGTGATAAAGACCATCTACGATAAACCCACAGCAAACATCATACTAAATGGACAAAAATTAAAAGCAATCCCCTTAAAATCAGGAACCAGGCAGAGTTGCTACCTTTCACGACTCTTATTCAACATAGTTCTGGAAGTCCTAGCTACAGCAATCAGACAAGAAGAAGAAATAAAAGGCATCCAAATTGGAAAAGAAGAAGTTAAACTGTCACTATTTGCAGATGATATGATATTGTATATTGAAAACCCTAAAGTCTCAGTCAAAAAACTACTGGACCTTATAAATGAATTCAGCAAGGTGGCAGGATATAAAATTAATACTCAGAAATCAGAGGCATTTCTATATACCAACAATGAACTGTCAGCAAAAGAAATTAAGGAAACAATCCCCTTCACTATTTCATTCAAAAAAATAAAGTACCTAGGAGTAAATTTAACCAAGGAGGTTAAGGACTTGTACTCGGAAAATTATAAAACATTGATAAAAGAAATCAAGGAAGATACAAACAAGTGGAAGCATATACCGTGCTCATGGCTAGGAAGAATAAACATCATTAAAATGTCTATATTACCCAAAGCAATTTATAAATTCAATGCAATACCAATTAAAATACCAATGACATACTTTAAAGATATAGAACACATATTCCAAAAATTTATATGAAACCAAAAAAGAACACGAATAGCCTCAGCAATCTTAAAAAGAAAAAATAAAGCAGGAGGTATCACTCTTCCAGATATCAAGGTTTACTATAAGGCCATTATACTCAAGACAGCCTGGTACTGGCATAAGAACAGGCACATAGATCAATGGAACAGAACAGAGAACCCAGAAATAAACCCACAGCTTTATGGACAACTGATATTTGACAAAGGAGGAAAGAACATACAATGGAGTAAAGACAGCCTCTTTAACAAATGGTGTTGGGAAAATTGGACATCTACCTGCAAAAAAATGAAACTAGACCATCAACTTACACCATTCACAAAAACGAACTCAAAATTGATAAAAGACTTAAATGTAAGCCGTGAAACCATAAGCATCTTAGAAGAAAACATAGGCAGCAAGCTCTCTGACATCTGTTGCAGCAGTATATTTGCCAATTTATCTCCATGGGCAATTGAAATAAAAGGCAAGATAAACAAATGGGACTATATCAAACTAAAATGTTTTTGCACAGCTAAAGACAATAAGAACAGAATAAAAAGACAAACCACACAATGGGAGAACATATTCGACAGCACATCTGATAAGGGGTTAATAACTAACATTTATAAAGAACTTATAAAACTCAACAACAGGAAGACAAACAACCCAATCAAAAAATGGGCAAAAGAAATGAATAGAAATTTCTCCAAAGAGGACATACAGATGGCCAATAGGCATATGAAAAAATGCTCAACATCACTAATCATTAGAGAAATGCAAATTACAACCACAATGAGATATCACCTCACACCTGTCAGAATGGTGCTCATCAGCAAAACAACACAGAATAAGTGCTGGCGAGGATGTGGAGAAAAGGGAACCCTTCTGCACTGCTGGTGGGAATGCAGACTGGTGCAGCCACTGTGGAAAACAGTTTGGAGATTCCTCAGAAAATTAAAAATCGAACTGCGTTTTGACCCAGTTATCCCACTTATAGGAATATACCCTAAGAACACCATAGCACTGTTCGAAAAGAAGAAATGCGCCCCCATGTTCGTGGCAGCATTGTTCACAATAGCGAAGATCTGGAAACAGCCCAAGTGTCCGTCAGAAGACGAGTGGATTAAAAAGCTTTGGTACATATATACTATGGAATACTACTCAGCCATAAGAAATGATGACATCGAATCATTTATAACAAAATGGATGTACATTGATAACATTATACGGAGTGAAATAAGTAAATCAGAAAAAAAGAAAAACTGAGAACAGCATGATTTCATATATAGGTGGGACATAAAAGTGAGAATATGAGACATGGACAAGAGAGTGGTGGTTACGGGATGAGGGGAGGGAGGGAAGGGTGGGATAGGGAGGAGGGGAGGGACACAGGGAAAACCAGATAGAAGGTGACAGAGGACAATATGACTTCTGGTGACGGGTATGCAACACAAATGAACGATAAGATAACCTGGACATGTTTTCATTGTACATATGTACCCTGATTTATTGGTGTCACCCCATTAGAATTAATAATAATAAAATATATATATATAAATCTAACAATGGAGAGAGCAGTAGGCACAGAAGGGCCTGGTTTATGATTGCAGTGTTGCCTCGGCAAGCCATCTCAGCTTTCTGGATTTCCTCTTACAAGTTCCTTATGAAAAGATTTATGGTAGTTGCTTGACCAGGCAGTGCTGCAGTGGATAGAGAGTCAGCCTGGGATGCAGAGGACCCAGGTTCGAAACTCCAACATCATCTAGCCTGAGGGCAGACTCACCAGCTTGAGCACAGGGTCACTGGCTTGAACATGGGATCATAGACATGACCTCATGGTCAAAGGTCACTGGCTTGAGTCCTAGTTAGCTGGCTTGAGCAAGGGGTCACTGGCTCAGCTGGAGCGCCCCCCCCCCCCCCCGCGCAGGTCAAGGCACATATGACAAAGCAATCAATGAACAACTAAGGTGCTGCAATGAAGAATTAGTGCTTCTCATCTCTCTCCTTTCCTGTCCATCTGTCCTTGTCTGTCCCTCTATCTCTCTGTCCCTTTTAGTTCCACAGTTTATTATTTAATTTAATAGCTTACATTTATTGACAGCTTACTCCAATTAAACTACATGTCAATTTGATTCTAGAGCCCTTGCCCTTGTCTACCACATTCTGTGGGCAGAGTAGGGTATGCTGTATCATGAAAACTGAAAAATAGAGACTTGTTTCCTCTTCCTTCTAGTCCTGCACCTAACAAAAACATTTCTAAGTTTTTCTGAGTCCCATCAGAGATTTCTGGCAACATCTTCAAAATCCTCAGTGAATGTGTCCACTTAAGAGCTCGCTTGCTGGCTTAACATGCAGTCGCTATCTTAATCCAGACAGCACAGACCTTGCATTTAGCTACTCTGAATCAACCCCTTCGGTCAATACAATTAGAGCTTTGCTTCAGCGAAGTCTACTAGGGCTGGGTGTCACCGTCAGATAAGCTAGTCACCAGATGGCCCCCACTATTAAAAACCATGTTGTATTTTAAATCCTGAGCTCATAGGTTTAGCCTGGATCCTCCTACCAGTGAAACCTCCTCCACAAATGATACCATAGCTCCGAGGCAAGATTACCTTACAAGGCAGAGCATGGGTATGTCTGTCTAGGAGCCCTGCTGAAGTCCCCTTGGCTGAAACAAATGTGTCTCTTAGCACAGCCCGTCATTTTGATATTTTCTTGACAATTTCTAAATGTATATAGAAATCACTTGCCTCCCTTTATATTCATGTATTCCAGCTCATAACGTCTGATTTTCTGCATGGTGGGAGCCAACCAAGCGCTCGCTCTCCATTCCCCAGGTCCCAGTTTTAATGCATTTCATGACTTTGTTGCTTTGGTGTACATTTCAAAATGACACATTTGATCAGTTCTTTAGGTAATATTGATGTTTTGCCCTTTTAAATGTGTCATTTGATTTTCTGATGTTATTCTCCATCTGCTTTGGTAACACTTTCATTTAGCTGTAGCTTTTGATTCGGTCCCTAAAGGTTTTCATACAGGAATCTGACCTGAGGGTATTTTATTTTATTTTTAAAATGTTTTTCTCTATTCTTTGCTCTTGTATACCCCCACTCCCACCTTTGCAGACCTAAACCTTCCCTCTTCTTCCCTTCCCCCTATCCAGCTGTCTCACCTCCTTACCCACCCTTTAAGATACTGTAAATAAGTTCTTTACTACAAGAGCCTCGAACACTGGTCTTTTCTCAATCACATCAAAGTATTTCATTGTGTGAGGCCATTGCCTTGCCTCTGCTGTTCACTACGGATTCAATCAAAGAGCAATTTTTCAAAACAGAAATGGGAGCAGGCCGATGGTTTACATTTCTGACATGTTTTTATTGCCTTTGTTGAAGACGCTTCCAAAAAGTAATTCCAAATTTTTGAAGGCAGCAACGAAACTCCAGTATGGTCTTTTGTTATTGTTTGACTTTTTTTCTTTCTGTCTTCTACCTTTTACTGTATTTACCTTACATTCTGGGCAGGTTCATTTCTACTTTTTTTGATCTCTTCAAGGAGAGCAATGGCAGATTATAGAGACACACAACAGGGTTGAGAGACTGAGCTAAAGTTAAGCACATGTCGCCTGACCTGTGGTGGCACAGTGGATAAAGCGTTGACCTGGGAACACTGAGGTCACCAGTTCAAAACCCTGCACTGGTCTGGTCAAGGCACACATGGGAGTTGATGCTTCCAGCTCCTCCCCCCTTTCTCTCTTTCTCTCTCTCTCTCTCTCTCTCTCTCTCTCTCTGGGTCTCCTCTCTAAAATGAATAAAATAAAATAAAAAAATTTAAAGTTAAGCACATGTCAATTTCTTCCAAATGAAATATCTGAAGAGACCAGCAGGATGGGGTCAAATAAACAAACAAAACAATACCTTGGTTTTATGTTTACAATTGTCATCACGGTTGTCTCAAACCTTAGATTCTGCACAGATAGACTGTGTGGTTTGTAAAAGTCCAGCTTCTCAAGTTAGGAAAAGTCCCTGACATAAGTGTGTTAGCACAAGAATTTTTCTTTTAAGAAAAGACATGGTATTATAAACAAGAAACATGAAGTAAGTTAATATCAACTATCATGTCTGTTTTATTGGGAAGAGTTAAAGATATATTAATTTGTATAGTAAAATCTACATGAAGTTACAAGAAAATGGCTGGGGCTTCCGTAGTGGGAGTGTCAATGAGGCAGACCAGTCGACGCAGGCCTGGCCTTTGGCACAAACGTAAATTGGCCAAGGGAGTTTAGGATTATTCTATCCCCTCATCCTTTCTGCATAATTTGTGCACCCAGTGCTCCTCTGAGTTCCTAGCAAAAAAGTAGAATGCAGTAACGAGAGCATGAATTTTGACATAAAAATGACTAATATTTAAATACGGGATCTTGTATCATCAGATTGCACACCTAAACGTCGTGACTTATTTCCACATCTAAGAAAAATTAGATGAATACTACCGACTTCCCAGGAGGAGGAGGCTGATGTCATCTCCTGGTATGATGGAATGTGACAAAAATGAAATCCAAGGGCACGCTCTATTAGTCATGGGAGTCGGCGCCAGAGCCAGCAGCGCCTCTGTTCATAAGAGATGGCGTGATGGGGAAGATGGGCGAGAAGCTTAGCCAGGCAGCCGTGTGAACAGATACCAAAGAGGCAGCTTGCAGGTCCGAATGGATAACCTCAGTTTATAGCTTCAGAAAGGTGGCCAGGTATAAAGACAACAGGAGGAGAGATAGGAGTTTGATAGCTCACACATTTCATCAGGATTTTTTTTTTTTTTTTTTTGCTGACTGCTCTTATCTTCATACTTGGCTACTTCCTTTAAGTAGAAATGTGTTTTTATCCATCTAGACTTTCAAGTCTTTCTTTTATTTCCTCCTTGAAAGAAGAGGAGAAAAGCTAAAATATTTCTATTCCTCACCACATACGCCCCCAAAAGTGATACTCCCTATCTCGGCTCTATTGTTCTCCATAGCATTCATCCCCGTCTGTCTCTCCCATTAAAGCACAAAGCAGTTATTTTTGGGGTCTGCTTTTTCATTGCCATATTCCCAGCACTTGGAATAGAGGCTGATTCAGAGGTCTAAGTAAATGTTTTGAATGAATAGATAAGTTATTAGAGATTGCTAATAGGAATGTATTAAGTAGAATTGTAACTTAAAGGCAAAGGACTTGATAACCTCCAGTGACAGCTTCTAGTTATCAGTCACTCACATATCCAACATTTTTTGAAACTAACTTTGTTTCAGGCACTGTGCCTTTTGTTGGAAACTCATTCGCAAATAGGACCAGGCTGTTACTCTCAACAAGCACACACTCTAGCCGGGATACAAGTAAACAGAATACTATACAACAGTGTAATGAAGATTATAGTAAAGGTATGCACAAACTATCTTCTTAAAAGAGTGCTTTGAAATATTTTTCCATGATTCCTCTGCCTAGGATAAAATTCATTTTATATGGACACTGAGAGCACACCCATAATAATTGGCTCCTGGTGGAAAAAAAAAAATTAAGATGGAATTTCTCTCCTGCTTTCCCGAAAAAGATAGAAACACAAGTCCCCTTTGTGCAGCTTTCTTGGCTTCTAAGAAACATCTGACTCTGATGCTGTATGCACAGAATTTAGACTGTACCAGGGTACCCATGTACCAGCTCTATGTATCATGCCCCTCATGGTGGAGAATAAAATTCCTCATACCAGGAGAAGAAAACTTGGCTGCTTTCTCCCTGCAAAGAACCTTTGAAGTTCAAAAGCATTTGAATTTGCTTTCCAGAAAGTGGTAATGTAAACTCTTTCTCACAGCATTTTACCATGTGAAATTCTTTTAACTGGCACATCAATACCCTAACCCTATGAAGAGAGTCACCCCGATGATTTCTTGGAATGCATGTCAAAAATGCCCCTCATGGGGCCTAGGATGAGCAGTCAGCCAGAAAAAATATGAAATGCAATTTAATATAGATTCTTAAATTACACAGTGATTTTTTAAATTTTCTTGAAATGAAACAATGATTTTTGTGTCTTTTTAGTGCATATTGATGCCTAGTAAATAGTTGGATGACTGATATTCTTTCTCCAGTTGTGAGATAATTTTTGTTTTGACTTACTTTAAGAGTAAGATAAAGTATTTATTATATTACTGGCATTTTTCTATTCAATTATTTGCCCTTTTCTTTTAGACTTTTATATTTTCTCAATGGATAGCACCAAAGATTTTGCTTGGAGCAAACTCAGTGCATAGCTTCACAGATACATTCTCACAATCTTGTGAATTGGAAGAGCATAAATTATGAGTGTTTCCTTCTTTTTTTTTTTTTTTCGTATTTTTTTTGAAGTGAGAAGCATGGAGGCAGAGAGACAGACTCCCACATGCACCCTACTGGGATCCACTCAGCATGCCCACCAGGGGGCGATGCTCTGCCCATCTGAGGCATTGCTCCATTGCAACCAGAGCCATTCTAGTGCCTGAGAATGAGGCCATGGAGACATCCTCAGCACCCAGGCCAACTTTGCTCCTATAGAGCTTTGGCTGCCGGAGGGGAAGAAAGAGATAGAGAGAAAGGAGAGGGGGAAGGGTGGAGAAGCAGATGGGCGCTTCTCCTTTTATCCTGGCTGGGAATCAAACCCGGGACATTCACATGCCGGTCTGACACTCTACCACTGAGCCAACTGGTCAGGGCCTGTTTCCACTTTTTACATAAAGAAATTGAGTCATGAGCTGAACATTTTTGTCCAGAGTGACAAATATTAAATTTACAGTTCCTTGTAACCCCCTGTGGAGTATTACCCTAAGGTGACTTGTGCTTCCTAAGAAGCAAGAGGTGATAAAAAATAAGTAGTATTTTCAAACATGGACAAACCCTTCTTTTGTTACAGATCAGGTGCTATTTTATTGCAGGTGCATTGGCATTATTCTTTGATTAATCAATGCTGAACAGGCCTCCTGGCTAATCTCATTAGCTAATAGTGCTTCTAGGTAATTAGCTTAATGTGTGCAATTATGCTTAGATTTTAGGGCTTTACCCCTACACACTTTGATAGCACTGGTATGTATTTAATGCTTTGAAGTGTTCTGGCCCTTGGGGAGATTGAGCAAAATTCCTAAGTCTTTTCAAATCAAGAGAGCATGACAGCTACTTGGCAATGGAATTTTCTAAGGTCCATCTATTAAAAGCTTTCTTAAAGCAAGCGATTTCTCAAGCATACATACATGCATGGATGTACATGGCCACATACATACATAGATATATACACCATATACACATACAATCTAGCTAATAAAATCTGGATGTGCTTCCAAAACTTTCCATTTTGGCTGAAGTCATGAGGCCAGGTTTGTTTGTTTTTTATATTTATATATATATTTTTTATTATTATTAATTCTAAAGGGGTGACACCAATAAATCAGGGTACATATGTACAATGAAAACATCTCCAGGTTATCTTATCATTCAATTGTGTTGCATACCCGTCACCAAAAGTCAAATTGTCCTCTGTCACCTTCTATCTGGTTTTCCCTGTGCCCCTCTCCTCCTCCCTATCCCACTCTTCCCTCCCTCCCCCTACCCCCTAACCACCACTCTCTTGTCCATGTCTCATATTCTGACTTTTATGTCCCACCTATGTATGAAATCATGCTGTTCTCAGTTTTTCTTTTTTTCTGATTCACTTATTTCACTCCGTATAATGTTATCAAGGTACATCCATTTTGTTATAAATGATCCGATGTCATCATTTCTTATGGCTGAGTAGTATTCCATAGTATATATGTACCAAAGCTTTTTAATCCACTCGTCTTCTGACGGACACTTGGGCTGGTTCCAGATCTTCGCTATTGTGAACAATGCTGACACGAACATGGGGGCGCATTTCTTCTTTTCGAACAGTGCTATGGTGTTCTTAGGGTATATTCCTATAAGTGGGATAACTGGGTCAAAAGGCAGTTCGATTTTTAATTTTCTGAGGAATCTCCAAACTGTTTTCCACAGTGGCTGCACTAGTCTGCATTCCCACCAGCAGTGCAGAAGGGTTCCCTTTTCTCCACATCCTCGCCAGCACTTATTCTGTGTTGTTTTGCTGATGAGTGCCATTCTGACTGGTGTGAGGTGATATCTCATTGTGGTTTTAATTTGCATTTCTCTAATGATTAGTGATGTTGAGCATTTTTTCATATGCCTATTGGCCATCTGTATGTCCTCTTTGGAGAAATTTCTATTCATTTCTTTTGCCCATTTTTTGATTGGGTTGTTTGTCTTCCTGGTGTTGAGTTTTATAAGTTCTTTATAAATTTTAGTTATTAACCCCTTATCAGATGTGCTGTTGAATATATTCTCCCATTGTGTGGTTTGTCTTTTTATTCTGTTCTTATTGTCTTTAGCTGTGCAAAAAACTTTTTAGTCTGATATAGTCCCATTTGTTTATCTTGCCTTTTATTTCATTTGCCCGTGGAGATAAATCAGCAAATATACTGCTGCAACAGATGTCGGAGAGCTTGCTGCCTATGTTTTCTTCTAAGATGCTTATGGTTTCACGGCTTACATTTAAGTCTTTTATCAATTTTGAGTTTGTTTTTGTGAATGGTGTAAGTTGATTGTCTAGTTTCATTTTTTTGCAGGTAGATGTCCAATTTTCCCAACACCATTTGTTAAAGAGGCTGTCTTTACTCCATTGTATGTTCTTTCCTCCTTTGTCAAATATCAGCTGTCCATAAAGCTGTGGGTTTATTGCTGGGTCCTCTGTTCTGTTCCATTGATCTATGTGCCTGTTCTTATGCCAGTACCAGGCTGTCTTGAGTATAATGGCCTTATAGTAAACCTTGATATCTGGAAGAGTGATACCTCCTGCTTTATTTTTTCTTTTTAAGATTGCTGAGGCTATTCGTGTTCTTTTTTGGTTTCATATAAATTTTTGGAATATGTGTTCTATATCTTTGAAGTATGTCATTGGTATTTTAATTGGTATTGCATTGAATTTATAAATTGCTTTGGGTAATATAGACATTTTAATGATGTTTATTCTTCCTAGCCATGAGCACGGAATATGCTTCCACTTGTTTGTATCTTCCTTGATTTCTTTTATCAATGTTTTATAATTTTCCGAGTATAGTCTTTAACCGCGTTGGTTAAATTTACTCCTAGGTATTTTATTTTTTTGGCTGCAATAGTGAAGGGGATTGTTTCCTTAATTTCTTTTGCTAACAGTTCATTGTTGGTATATAGAAATGCCTCTGCTTTCTGAGTATTAATTTTATATCCTGCCACCTTGCTGAATTCATTTATAAGGTCCAGTAGTTTTTTGACTGAGACTTTAGGGTTTTCAATATACAATATCATATCATCTGCAAATAGTGACAGTTTAACTTCTTCTTTTCCAATTTGGATGCCTTTTATTTCTTCTTCTTGTCTGATTGCTGTAGCTAGGACTTCCAGAACTATGTGTAGCTAGGACTTCCAGAACTATGTTGAATAAGAGTGGTGAAAGGTAACATCCCTGCCTGGTTCCTGATCTTAAGGGGATTGCTTTTAATCTTTGTCCATTTAGTATGATGTTTGCTGTCGGTTTATCGTAGATGGCCTTTATCATGTTAAGGAATGATCCTTGTATTTCCACTTTACTGAGAGTTTTTAGCATGAATGGGTGGTGGATTTTATCAAATGCCTTTTCTGCATCTATTGTAATTATCATGTGATTTTTGTTCTTCCTTTTGTTTATGTGATGAATCACATTGATTGATTTGCGAATATTGAACCAGCCTTGCCTCTCCAGAATAAATCCCACTTGATCATGGTGTATGATTTTTTTTCATATATTGCTGGATCCGGTTGGCTAATATTTTGTTGAGAATTTTAGTGTCTAAATTCTTCAGGGATATAGGCCTATAATTATCTTTCTTTGTGTTGTCTTTGCCCGGTTTTGGGATCAGAATAATGCATGCCTCATAAAAAGAGTTTTGAAGTCTTCCTTCCTCTTGAATTTTTTGAAATACCTTGAGGAGGATAGAAATTAGTTCTTCTTTGAACTTTTGATCGAATTCACTTGTGAAGCCATCAGGCCTAGGACTTTTCATTTGGAAAATTTTTTGATAACTGTTTCGATCTCATTTGTTGTAATTGGTCTGTTTAGGTGTTCTGATTCTTCCAGATTGATTTTTGGAAGGTTATATGATTCAAGAAATTTGTCCATTTCACCAAGATTGTCTAATTTTTTGGCATATAGTCCTTTATAGTATTTTCTTACAATGCTTGTATTTGTGTTGTGTCAGTAGTTATTTCTCCACTGTCCTTTCTAATTTTATTTATTTGAGTCCTCTCTTTTTTTTTCTTGGTGAGTCTAGTTAAAGGTTCATCAATCTTGTTTACCTTTTCAAAGAACCACCTTCTGGTTTCATTGATCCTCTGTATTGTTTCCTTAGCTTCTATGTCATTTATTTCTGCTCTGATCTTTATTATTTCCTTCCTTTTACTTGTCTTGGGGTTATTTGTTGTTGTTTTTCTAGTTCTTTTAGATGCAGGGTCAGGTTGCTTATTTGAGCTTTTTCTAGCTTCTTATGATATGCCTGTAGTGCAATAAACTTCCCTCTCAGAACTGCTTTTGCTGTGTCCCATAAATTTTGAGTTGATGTATGCTCATTATCATTTGTTTCTAGAAACATTTTTATTTCTTTTTGATCTCATTGTTAATCATTTCATTATTTAATATCATGCTATTTAGTTTTCAAGTGTTTGAGTATTTTTCTGTTTTTCTTTTGTGGTTGATTTCTAGTTTTGTGGCATTGTGATCAGAGAAAATGCTTGATATGATTTCAATCTTCTTAAATTTATGGAGACCATTTTTTTGTCCTAACATGTGGTCTATCCTAGAAAACATACCATGAGCGCTTGAGAAGAATGTATATTCTACTGCTTTAGGGTGAAAAGTTCTGAAGATATCTATTAAATCAAATTGATCTAGTGTCTCCTTTAAGTTTGCTGTTTCTTTATTAATTTTCTTACTTGAGGATCTATCCAGTGTTGTTAGAGGGGTATTGAAATCCCCTACTATGATAGTGTTGCTGTTAATCTCGCCTGTTATATTCATCAAAGTCTGCTTTATGTATGTCGGGGCTTCTATATTTGGTGCATAAATATTTATAATAGTTATATCTTCCTGTTGAATTGTTCCCTTTATCATTATGTAGTGTCCTTCTTTATCTCTTACTACAGCCTTTGTTTTAAAGTTCATTTTGTCAGATATAAGTATTGCTACCCCTGCTTTTTTTCATTTCCATTTCCATGAAATATTTTTTTCCATCCTTTTACCTTCAGTCTATGTGCATCTTTTGTTTTAAGGTATGTCTCTTGTAGACAGCATATGTATGGGTCCTGTTTCTCTATCCATGCAGCTACCCTATGTCTTTTGATTGGATCATTTAATCCATTTACATTTAAGGTTATTATTGATATGTAGTTGTTTATTGCCATTTTATTCTTTAAAGCTGTATTCTTCTTTTGCTCTATTCTTTCCTCCATTTAAACTGTTCACAAGAGGCCCCTTAGTATCTCTTGCAGAATTGGTTTTGTTTTTATGAATTCCTTCAGGCTTTCTTTTTCTGGGAAGCTCTTTATTTCTCCTTCAATTTTAAACATTAGTCTTGCTGGATAAAGTAGTCTTGGTTGTAGGTTCTTGTTCTGCATTACTTTGATTATATCTTGCCATTCCCTTCTGGCCTCAAGTGTTTCTGTTGAGAAGTCCGATGTCATCCTTATGGGGGCTCCTTTGTAGGTGATAGCCTTTTTTCCCCTAGCAGCTTTTAAAATTTTTTCTTTATCCATTAGCTTTGGTATTTTAACTATGATGTGTCTTGGTATAGATCTTTTTGGGTTTCTCTTTAATGGAGTTCTGTGTGCTTCTTGAACGTGTGGAGTGTTTCCCAGCCTTAATTTAGGAAAGTTCTGCTATGATTTGATTGAACAAAGTTTCCATTTCCTGTCCTCTCTTCTCTTCTTCAGGCACCCCTATGATGCGAATGTTGTTTCTCTTCATGTTGTCACAGAGCTCCCTTAGAGTTTCCTCACATTTTTTGTGTCTCTTTTTCTTTTTTTTTCTCTGCTTCTGTGCCTTTGTTTATTGTGTCCTCTAACTCGCTTATTCGATTCTCAGAGTGATTCATCCTGCTTTTAATTCCTTCCATTGTGGTCTTCAGTTCTGATACTGTATTTGTCATTTCTGTCTGACTCTTTTTTATTATTTCAATTTTGTTTTTTATACTTGTTATCTCTTTATTTAGGTGTTCATAATGACTATCCATTGTTGCTCTAATTTCTTTGAACATCCTAACTATCATTATTCTAAATTCTGCTTCTGGTAATTTGGTTATATCTGGTTCATTCAGGTCCTTCTCTGGGGATTTCACTTGATTCATTTGGTTTGCATTCCTCTGCCTGCCAATTTTGTCTGTGTATAAGCAAGTTGTGGCCACTGGAGTCCAGTAGGTGTTGCCTTTGTGTTTTTTTAAGGTGTGGTCTGTGTGCAGGCCTCCCATCCCCTCTGCCGCTGCCTAGGGTGGTTGGGTATGGGCGTTGCCAATGCCAGCCCACTGTGGCTTTTGCTGTGATTTCTGCCTCTCCTCCGCGGGAGGGGCTGTCACTCAAGCCACAAGCCTTAGCACCAAGGGTAGAGGTTGAGCACCTTTGCTCAGCTGCGGACCCAGCCTGTTTCTGGACTTCTGCCCAGCACCCGCAGTCAAAGCCTGTTCGCCACAGTTTCACGGGTTGGGCGGGGCTTTTGACGTGCTCTCAGCTGTGAGCCTTTGCCCGTCCGGAGCTTTAGGCCCGCCCTCGAGGCCAGGGCCCTTCTGCATGGGTCGCAAACCGAGGTTTATTGGGCCGGGCATGTTTGCTGGCTTCTGCTCAGCTGCGTACTTCCACTCGTCTCGGATTCTACCCGGCTCCCGCATTCTTAGCCCGCTCGTGTACGTAGGATGGCAAATTGCAGTTTCTCCGGCCGGGCGGGGATAGTAGCGTGGGCCCCTCTGCAAACTTCCACTTGTCTCGGGGTCTACCTCGTTCCGGTGCTCAGAGCCCGCTCACGCACGTATAATGGCAAACGGCCGTTTCTCGGGCTGGGCGGGGCTGGTAGCGTGAGCTCAGCCGCAAGCCCTTGCCCATCCCTGGTCCTAGCCCGGTCCCCGCTGTCAGGGGCACTTGAGCAGAGTTGCAGAGCAGATTTCTGCCCGTTCCTGGCCTCCAGCTTTGTCCCTATAGGTGGCATTACAGGCGGGCCCGCAGCTTCCTGAGCGCTTTCGCGCATCCCCTCCGACCATGCTGGGCTAGACTGAGTTCACACTGGCTTGGCCTCCGCCCACGCCGACAGAACCGCGTTTCAGCATCCTGCTGCCCCAAACCCTTCAGCAACCCTCAGCAGAGTAGGAAGGGACCTAATACTCCACACTGTAGGCCTGGGAGCTCTCTCACTTGTTTCACAGCTCAAAACTGTCCAAACGCTTCTTCTAGGCTCTGGGACTGCAGGCTGGGGCTTGGTTCCTGGGACCCAGGTCCCTCCCTCTCTGCCAAACTTTCCTCCCGCCCTGCGGGTCTCTTCGGGCTGCCATTTGCTCTGGGGTGCTGGGCAGCCCTCTTCATGTTTTCACTATTCCTACCAGTCTCAATGTGGCTTCTTCTGTGTTCCTTGGTTGAAGAGTCCACTTAGTTTAGTTCAAAGTTGGTTTATCCAGATGATGGTTCTTAAAATTGAGTTATAATCCACTTTAGTTCTGGGAGTTGAAAGTTGGTACGTCTGCCTACTCCATCGCCATCTTGCTTCTCCGAGGCCAGGTTTTGTGATAAAAATTGTAACAAGTATTTAGCCAAATATACCTAACCAGAAAGAAATGTCCATATGACAGACAAATATGACTTACAGGTGGAAATAATATAAAATTTTTAGTCTTTTAAAGATTTTTAAAGGTCATTCTTTTTATAAAAACAAAACAAAACAAACCCCCCAAAAAAAGAAGAGAGAGAGAGAGATCTGGGCCTTAGTGTCAATTTTGCCACTATCTAGCTAGCTAGCCTCATGACATTGGGCAAGGCATATAACTTTTTCATTCCTGCACTTATAGATTTATAAAATGAGAAATACTATTTAATTAGTCAGTATGTTTTAAGCTCCTATTGTGAGCTGGGCCTGTGCCAACCAAGAGATCCCATAAATACTCTGCTCATAAACATTACGGGATATTTTATCACTTCATATTCATTTTGAATTATAAGAAAGATTCAGCCCCCAAGCTTGTTGTCTAACCAGACTGAATTAAATAATTTTCTCAGATTTTTTTTTAAGTGAAAAGAGGGGAGATAGTGAGACTCCTGCATGCACCCTTACCGGGATCTACCTGGCAATTCCTGTCTGGGGCCGATGCGTGTGAATCAACCAAGCTATCCTTAGTGCAATGCTTGAACCAATTGAGCCACTGGCTGTGAGGAGGGAAGAGGGAGAGAAGGGAGAGAAGGAGGAGTAAAGAAGCAGGAGGTCATTTCTTATGTGTACCTTGACCGGAGATCAAACCTGGGATGCCTGTACACCAGGCCAACCTTCTATCCACTAAGTCAACCAGCCAGAGCCTCAGATTCTTTCAAATGAGGCAGCCATGTGATTCTACTATGAACCACTCTTCCCTTTTCCTATTTCACTTCCAAAATCCCTCGGGAAGTAAGAAGGAAAGAAAGTGAGCATGTTGGTAAGGAAGGTGCCAGCAAGATGTTCAAATCCAGGTAAAGTTAGTGGTATTAACTTTACCACTCCATAGTAGTAGGAATGTCATGACCTTCCATTTGCCTTATTTTTTAACCTTAGTCATTAACACCTTTAATGCCATCATTGTGAGCCTGGAAAAAGAGATTAGGGATGGCTGAGTTTATGCATTTTATACCTTCATTTGCTACCTGTGTCTGTGTGCCGGATCATTTCACTTCTCACAGAGACCCAGAGCCTACATCACAGGCCACAGAGTAATGACCCATGGCTGCTATATCTAAGTCATTTTATTTCTGGGCAACCTTGCCTAAACCAATGTTGTCAACTAAATAACCCCTATGGACATTAATGGAATCTTTGAAATAAATTGTCCTATTGTGGAAACTTATCATTTTTTGTTATTACCTAAACAATGTAGTTTAATATTATTTTTGCCTCTGGTTGCAAAATATCAGAGAGCACCTTAGTTATGTTCTAACTCTTTCTTTGATATAATTTCCTTTGGCCTTTTTCAGGGAGAGAACAATCAACCATGACTCAGAGGAAATTTGAGAATGCAGAATAGAATTGTCCAGCCACTGATGCCCTCTCACCCAGCTGCTGGAGGTCAGCCGAAGGCACCTTTACTGTCTCGTCTGAGCCAAAGCTGGTTTATATTAATGATCAATGCAACAGCAAATATATGGGATTTTATTCTCCCCTTTCACCTGCCTCAGTAATAATCTTAATAATGGGAAAAGAAGCTCTCATGATCTGCCTCCGAGGCCGTGTGTTCTTGCCTCTCTCAGATACTTTTTTCCCCCTGAGAGCTTGAAAGAGACAGAAAAGGAATATTCAATAATTTTCTTTCTCTTACATTAAAAGGAAAGGCAGTATCTGAGTGCCTCCAAAGTGTGGGAAGTGACAATAAGTCAACTAGTGTTTTTCTATTATTTAGTTCTAGTCTAGAGAGAGATTAATTTTCCCCCTAAAACTTAGTAAACGAGAGACGTTAGATGGCTCTCTAAATAGCTAAGTATTGGTGCATTTATATTGTTATTATTATTTTTATGCATGCTATTTTCCCTTAGCAATAGAAAAGAAAATAAATAGTCTTTTCATTGCCAGTTCTATTTTTGTCAAGGGCTTAACTAGAAAATATATCTAATCATAATGAGCAGAGCATAAAGAATATTAAGATTAAAAGAAGTTATATTTTCCTTTATCCTCTCAACAATCTCCAGATGGATTTCCTAGGGGTTGCCTTCTAAATCTTCTTACACACAGAGCCGTAAATCCCGATCCCAGCAAGCTTCTGGTTTGGCTGAACATAGCCTTTCATGTACAATATGTACTGCCTGAATAATGGCAGAAAATTATTCAGAGGATAATTATAGCAATTGATCTTGAGATGTTTTGCAGCGTCCTTCATAGATCATTCTTCAAAGCCTTTTTGGAGAAATGGTGTCTGTGGAGTCCTCCAGAGGCAGAAAGCTTCAAGGGTCTAATGTAAAGTAAATAGCTTGCAAGAGTAATAGTTACCAGAAAAGGAAAGGGTAGGGTCAACCCTAGGGGGACTCAGGTCAGTGGTGAGAGTCAACTTAAAGAGCCATATGATGCTGATGATCCCTAGATGATTATGAACTTGATATCCTTCTCAGACCATTGTTTTCATCTCATATACTCTATCTAATATACATGAGCCTTTAATTACACATCACTTTATAATTTACGAAGATCTCTCTTGGGAGTTCTCTCACATGTCTCTGAATGCCTCCCAATGAAGTGGGAAGGGTGATGAACCATTAACCCACTTTACAGATGAGGAAAATGGTAGTAAATGGCCAGTTTTGCCAAGGCCCCAGCTTTGGCAAGTGGTGCCCCCCTGGAAAGCAGGGTCTCATGACCATAAGTCTAGTACACTCTGCTCCCTAATGATCCCTAAACAGGAAGCAAAGTTTGCTTTTGACTTTTCTGGGGAAATGCCACAGGCCATGCTGCTGATTAGCATCCTCTTACCAGCAACAAGTGATGCAAATCCTTATTCCTCCCTTTAACACCATGTCTATATTCACATCTCTTGTATACACCCTCCCCACACATACACACCTCTTCTCTTTTATTTTTCTCAATGGTCCTGCCTTAGGCAGAGAACAGATGGGCAGCTGAGCAAGCATACCTGTACTGGACAATAAAATCGATAGAGACAGTTATTTCATAAACGGCTCCACTAGGCACGGGAAATTCATGGCTTAGAGAGCGGGTGGTTGGAGGAGGGGTTTCAAAGAGGCCAATGTATTCTTTCTTGAAGGCAGCTTGCTTTCAAGGATGCCTGGCCCATTCACAGTCGGGCCATACCTGAACAGACTCAGCTCAGACACTTAGACTGTGACATTTTAATTTTCATATCCTTGACACCTGTTATGATGCCTGGCATTTGGGGCATTTTATATATAACAATATAAACATTATAATGTATAGTATATCTTTTATAATGTATATTTATATAATTTATAAATAGTTTACATTATTATATAATTATTATTATGTTTATTTTTTAAAGTGAACTTCAGATTTTAATTGAGCTGACAGTGTGATTTCTGACAAATTTGCATGAGGCCTTGGGTAATGGGTAATTATAGCCTGAAAAAAAGAGATTTGTGGTTAAAACAAAGAGAGCATGAAAATAAAATGATGACTGACTTAATCTGGTCAATTAATAGAAAGGAGAGATTGCCAGATTTGTATCCTCAAATCATTAACCAGTAATTAACCTTCTCCCACCTCCATTTCTTTACAGAATGCTTTTTTTTCCCTAGAGAATCCCAATGAAGAATAACACAATCATCTTTTTTGTTTTATAATTTGAGCATACCTGTCTTAATTTACTATAATTAAAATAATCAATTATTGCTCTGTCTTTGCAACTGGGACTGAGGTTTCTTTAACGTGATTGGGCAGGTGTATGTGTTTTTGTGTGTATGCCTCAACTTTTTTAGAGTGCTAACCAAAAGTTGTGCTTTTGTAAAGTTTCATCCAAAACGTAAAATCTGAAGTTACTGTTCTTTCCTTCCTTATCAAAGTGTAAACTTCTTGAGAAGAGCAGCAGGTTGTGTGTGGGTGTGTATGTGTGTGTGTGTTTATTACAAATAGGGGACATAAGAACAAGGAATTGCCATATTGCAACAGATCCTTAACCAGCCAACCCAGTATTCCACTATCGATCTGTGTCCTAAGGGCTGTGCTGTGGAAGTACAATGTTATTATTCTTGATCCCAACCCTCAAGGCAAGGCTTTCATCTGTTTTGCTCACAGTGTGATAGGGTTTTATCAGTAACATATGTGCTTAAGTTCTCCTTCAACCTTTTTCCAAGTAGGACCATACATGACAATATTTTAGGAACTTAACGTGTTCAAATAACCATTATCCATTTCTGAGTAGGTACTATGAAAAGCTACACATTTTCCTATGATGCTACTGATTCATATTATAACCAGAAAAAAAATGCTGGGTTGTGAGCTAAGCAATTAGGCTCCCACATATGAGTTCACTACTGATTAGAAAGTGTGACCTTCATCAGACTACCTTCCCTTACCCACTCTCAATTTTCTCATTTATAAATGAGGAGATTGATGCTTTCTCAAATATCTGCCAGCTCTAAAATCATAGAAACCTATGGCTTCTATGTCCCAAACCATGGGAGAGTTTTGTAAATTTCCCTCTATTCCTTATGTTGTATTCTTTTGCCTTTCCTCAGGGGTTGTAACATTTTTTTCCCATTGAAAGCAAATTTGATTTGGAAAGCTAAGGATCATTAAGAGCTGAGCCTAGGGATTAAAATGTTTGATCAAGCTGGTTATGAGCATTTTAGTTCAAAAATTAGCTGTGACCATAAACTAATAAGATTGGTTTTCTCAAGGTGTCATGTAAATTCACTTTGAGAGCCTAGCCCAGGGGTCCCCAAACTACAGCCTGCGGGCCACATACGGCCCCCTGAGGCCATTTATCCGGCCCCTGCCGCACCTCTGGAAGGGGCACCTCTTTCATTGGTGGTCAGTGAGAGGAGCACAGGATGCATTAGCACCCATAGTTCCCATTGAAATACTGGTCAGTTTGTTGATTTAAATTTATTTGTTCTTTATTTTAAATATTGTATTTGTTCCATTTTGTTTTTTTACTTTAAAATAAGGTATGTGCAGTGTGCATAGAGATTTGTTCATAGTTTTTTTTCTTTTTTTTACAGGACAGAGAGAGAGTCAGAGAGAGGGATAGATAGGGACAGACAGACAGGAATGGAGAGAGGTGAGAAGCATCAATCATTAGTTTTTTGTTGCCGTTGCGACACCATAGTTGTTCATTGATTGCTTTCTCACATGTGCCTTGACTGCGGGCCTTCAGCAGACCGAGCAACCCCTTGCTGGAGCCAGTGACCTTGGGTTCAAGCTGGCAAGCTTTTGCTCAAGCCAGATGGGCCCGCGCTCAAGCTAGCGAGCTCAGGGTCTCGAACCTGGGTCTTCCACAACCCAGTCCGACACTCTATCCACTGCGCCACCGCCTGGTCAGATGTTCATAGTTTTTTTTTTAGTCTGGCCCTCCAACGGTCTGAAGGACAGTGAACTGGCCCCCTGTGTAAAAAGTTTGGGGACCCCTGGCCTAGCCCAAAGACAAGTTCCAAAAAAAATCTCAGTACTGACAGTGAAGAGAACTACTTTGAAGGAAAACAGTTTTCATTTGGCCAAATATGTTGTCATATATCAGGTTAAATTTAAAATAATCTTATCCCTTTTATAGGATTTTTTAAGCTGTAGTTTGAATTTCTCAAGCAAGAAACACTTATTATACTAAAGTTAAAAAGCAATTGCTGTGTAAAATAATGGCATGCCTCGTTACCAAAATAGTCACTCAGGTTTTAAAGAGGATACTCTTGTTTATTGTTCAATTTGTTATTATTATTGATAACAATCATAGTTAACATGTATTGACAGCTTATCTAGGTTAAGTGAATTATATACTTATCTCATGAATTTTTCCAACTATTTGAGATAAAAAGCATTGTTCACAATAGCGAAGATCTGGAAACAGCCCAAGTGTCCGTCAGAAGACGAGTGGATTAAAAAGCTATGGTACATATATACTTTGGAATACTACTCAGCCATAAGAAATGATGACATCGGATCATTTACAACAAAATGGATGGATCTTGATAACATTATACCGAGTGAAATAAATAAAACAGAAAGAAACTGAGAACAGCATGATTTCATACATAGATGGGACATAAAAGTGAGACTATGAGACATGGACAAGAGTGTGGTGGTTACAGGGTGGGGGGAGGGGGGAGAGGGGGGAGGAGAGGGGCACAAAGAAAAACAGAAGGTGATAGAGGACAATTTGACTTTGGGTGATGGGTATGCAACCTAATTGAATGATAAGATAACCTGGAGATGTTTTCTTTGAACATATGTACCCTGATTTATTAATGTCACCCCATTAAAATTAATAAAAATTAAAAAAAAGCAGATGAAGAAACTGAGGCTCAGAATGGTGAAGTAACTTGTCAAAGATCACAACACTAATGATGGGCTCATGATGTTAAAAACTTCCTCTACTAAGTATATTGTTATCAATTTAGAAATATAATTAGTGGTGAAAAACTATGGTTTCTCCATAATTGAGCTTTGCCCCATTTTAGTCTGAGTCGCTCCAAAATGTGGAATCTGAGATAAAAATGGGCGTGGGCTCTTGGTTTGGGAGATAGTATCCAGAGAAAAGGGAGTGAGGATATCAGGTTGCTGCTGATGGTTCGGTTACCTGCGGTTCATCCAGAAGCACGCAAAATGCCTCCCACCCAACGCACCCTGCAGAGGGAGCACTGAGCACTTCCCCACCTGCACAGCTTTCCATTGGCTGCGGACTGCCCCTGGTGGTGGCAGCTCTTGGAAACCTTCTGGTACCCGCTGGCGCACAGACTGAGCAGGATGCTCATGGAGCATTATGCAAACAATGGGAGCAAGTTCTTTATTGAAGTGGAAAGGTCAAGTAAAGAGAGCCTGCAGTCTTAACCAACTGCCCGTTAGCTGCCCACAGGCGATCCGCTCCAATCTCCATAACATTCTTGCTACTGAAATTTCCTTTCTTTCATCCCTGAATGCTCTCCCTCACTTTGCTATTGAAATTCCACTCATCCTTTAAGGTGCTAACTAGATATCGTGTCCTGTCTGGCCCTGCCTCCTCCCTCTCTGACCTCCTTCTACAGTTCGGTCATAAGGCCATTAGAGATTCTATTGATGTCCTAGCAATACTTGTTTATAGGCTTGTTATCCTCATTAAATCTGAATTCCTTGAGTGCACAAGCTGCACTTGTTCACATCTATAACCCTAGCATAGAGCCAAGCTTTTTGAACACACTCTACACATTTTTTGTTAATGAAATACAAGAGCCGATAAATATTCACTTTTCATGGTTTTGCAGGTTTCAGTTCTGACCAGACTAAGACAGCATAGTCCTACCATTTTTTTTCATTCATGGTAGCCTTTCTTGGACCTTCTCCAGACTTCTTTGATCTTGAGAGGTGACAGCCGGGACTGCTAAGAGTGTTCTAGGTGACACTGCCCACAGTTGCATGTATGGGGGTGGTACTGTTTCTTCTGCTTCTTTGCCCAACAGAGCCACTTCTACTTCATTCATTGCTGGCAATCTTGGTGCCCAGTATTATAGTGATTCATTGACAGGCCTCTCTTCTCTAATGGACTGCAGACTCCCATGGGGAAGGCAATTGCTTTATTTATCTTCCTGTTGCCACAAGGGAGCAAAGGTGTCAAACTGAATAGTCAAGGACCGACACCTTCTATTATAATGGTGATAATAATAAGGATAACTAGCAATGATTAAGCACTTAGCATATCCCTCTCTCTCTCTGAGCACTCTGTGCATAAATCATCTCATATTATTTTTTCACTCCAACCTTTGAGAACATCCTATTATTATTCCCATTTCATAGCAAAGGAAACCGAGCCTCAGATGATTAAAGGACTTACCTATGGTTATCTATCTAGCAAGCAACAAACTCAGGATTGAACTCAGTTCTCCCTGACCCTAACCAAAGCCTTTGCAATTACAAAATAATGCATGGCCTGCTAAGGGCTCTCCCAAAAAGTAGAAGAGAGGACAGCGACCACCACCAACAACGTGGGAAGATTTATTTTAAATTTGTTTAGTTCAGTGGTTCTCAAGCGGAGTGATTTTGCCCCTCAAAGACATTTGGCAATGTCTGGAGACAGTTTTGATTGTCACAGCTAGGGAAGGGGAGTTGCTACTGGCATCTTGTGGGTAAAGGACAGGTATACTTATTAAGATTTCACATTGCACAACAAAGAACAATTTGGTCCAAACTGTCAATAGTGCTAAGGTTGAGAAGTCCTGGTTTAAAGGAAGAAATTGAGAAAGAAGAAGGAGGAGGCAATAGCCTGACACAATGCAGTGGGAGGGTTGGGGTGAGTGCTTGGGTCTTCTGCTTTGATCTCATTGCACTTCCCGCTCTACCGTGCCCTGGAATTGTGCTGGCTCATGCTGACATATGGTAGAAACTGTAGGTGACATTGCTTCATAACTATAATGTTCCACAAAGGTTGTATGCTTGTCATCAGTGTCGCCCCCTCCTGACCCCACTTTAACTGACTTCTTGGCATTTGCCTCACACTTCCTTGAACCTGTTCCTTTTTTTAGCCTTTTCTTCTGTAGCAGAACCTTAAGCCCTCTCTTTGGGGCCATCTCTGCCCACTACCACTGGAAGTGATCACAGAAAATTTTTGTCTTAGTTTTCTCTAACTTCCTCAGTTATTTTTAACAGGAAATGGTCTTTTTGGTTAGTGTGTTGCTCAAGGCTAATATAATCAGGGTTGTTCTTGCCCTTCTGAGCTTAAGATATGGCTTGGTTTCAATAAAAATATAAGATTTGTGCCTGTTCAGGTGGTGGCACAGTAGAGAGACAGAGCATCAACCTTAGATGCTGAGGACCCAGGTTTCAAACCCTGAGGTAATTGGCTTGAGTGTGGGCTCATCTTGAGTGTGGGATCATAGACATGATTCTGTGGTCACTGGCTTGAGCAAGGGATTACTGTCAGGGCTGGAGCCCTCTGGTCAGGGTGCATATGAGAAGCAATCAGTGAAGAACTAAAGTGCTGCAATTACTAGTTGATGCTTCTTATCTCTCTCCCTTCCTGTTTGTCTATCCCTGTCTGTCCCACTCCCTGCCCTAGCTTCTCTGGCTGAAAGTGAATATATGTGTGTGTGTGTGTATTTTTTTAAGTTGATCCAATTAGAAAAATTATTTATTTTTAGTATTCTATTTTTGAGTTCTCTAAATGATACTGGTGCCTGATAAGACCTGACATCTCCGGAGCTCAGTTGGGTCCTCTTCAATTTAACTGTTCTGATTTGGTACCTAATGTTAGCTTCTCCCATAATTTGACCCCTGCTGGACTTTTAATCTGGATTTCAAGTCTCATCACAAACACTGCTGGTCTTGATGGCCTATTGGACATATGATACCCCGGGTGGACCTCTATTCTTCTTCAGACTAAACTTCCTTCTTAAGCCTCCCATCCTCCAGAATAGAAAGATTGAAAATATCTTTCTCACTGAGGTTGTACAAAGCCCTAAATATCCAGTTTGCAATCAGCTTTAGAGGGCTTCACTCAAATAATCTGAGTCCCCGTGGTAATTTATAATGGATGTTTTATCCATAAATTCCTCTGTACCTTTTAACATTTCTTTCTAACTACATTCAGCCTGTAAGGGATTAAAATCAATCAAGCAGGAATGTAAGCAATCAATAATCTAAATAAGTAAATAAATAAGAATTCTGCTATTTACTACCCATTATGTGAAACAACAGAGCCAAAGTAAATGCTTCAAACTCCCAACAAATGGAAACATCTCCAACTATTTTTCTGTTCTCAACTAAAGATACAGGAGTAAAAAGATCTGTGTTACTGTGTCTGTGTATATATCTAGCAGATGCCTGTGTGATATAAGAAAAGGGTGGAATGTGCACATTTTTCCTCATTCCTTTTTTTCTTTTGCTTTCTCTCCCAGTTCTCCCAACAGGAGATTGTTAAATGCACAAGATAGAATATTCTGGCCTAAGGAAATCATCTTTGTTTGGGAAATCTCAGGTTAGTAGCCTTTCATACTGTATCTTGTGTCATCATGCTGCTTTGAGATCCCAGGGAAAGTACAAAGTACAGTTGGCTCTCTATGTCCATGGTTTCCCCATCCATGGATTCAAATACACTGGGATTGAAAATAGTCAGAAAAAATGTTACATTATTGCTGATGTGTACTATGTGAATAGGCCTTTGAGGGATGCTTCTGTACTGAACATGTACAGACTTGTTTTTTTTGTCATTATTATCTTAAATAATACAATGTAATGACTGTATACATAGCAATTTTATTGTGCTCCATATTATAATTAATCTAGAGGTGATTTAAAGTATACTAGAGGATGTGCCTAGATTACATGCAAATGCTATGCCATTTTATGTGTGGGACTTGATCATACTGGGATTTTGGTGTCCTCAGGGGTCCTAAATCTAATCTCTAACAGATACAACTGTACACACTTTGTTTGGCTGGTCCTTCCATTTCCCTGAATTCCTATCCTGTATGCTTTTCCTCTCTGTCCAGTATCACAGAAAGAGACACATTTTGAATGTCATTGGTGGCCTGACATCTGCAGATTTCACCATGTCCATCAGAATGTCCTGAGTTCACAGCTGCAAAGACCCCAAGTTCCCTCTTTCTAAGGATCTTTTTCCAAAACCTTACAAATGTTCACTAAAGTTGTATTCGGATCTAGAACCAAAGATAAGCAAGAATCAACAGAAGAGTACCTTTACAATGAAGCTGTATTCCAAGCTGTGATGCAAATTGAATTCACCATCTTTCCTGTTCTTGCCATCATTAGATACTGCCAAAAATTCAAGTTCTACTGGTTACTTGATTTTTTGTTTCAGGCTTCTTTTACGAACCGCTGTGTAATTTTTCTTAACAATTCACTCTGCCTTCACTGCCCTTTCTTCCAAATGCCATTGGGAACCCCAGTTCCAAGGTAAATGAACTCCTCTGTACCCACAAATTTCTACAGTCTATTTTCTCTCTTCCTGGCTTTGAGTGGATCCAGGCAATCACTCAGGAACACTACAGTCTAGTGTGGGTGCTAACAGCTCAGGATCTCTGTTCAAATCCCAGTTCTGTCACTAAGTATGTCACCTAGGGCAAGGTATTAAAATTTTTTAGCTTCAGTTTCTACATCCAAAATGGCAGAAAAATACTCCCTCAATATTATTATAAAGATTAAATGTGTGTGTGTGTGTGTGTGTGTGTGTGTGTGTGTGTGTATGAAACACTTAGAATAGTCCCTATATTAGAAGAATTTAATAAACAATAGTATTTGGTCAGTCCAGCAACGACTGCCTACATTCACATACTTCTGTAATTATTCTGTTCTTTGTTCTTAACATCCTTCAATGACTCATTTCCTTTTCAAGCCATCACTCCTTCACTCTCATGTAAGTGGTACCACTTGCTAGGAGACTCTACCTTTCAAGGTGCGCTACTCTTTACTCTTCTCATCCCTGTCATAACCTCACAGGCATCTGGGACCCCTGCATCATCTCACAAGACTTTAATTTCAAGTCCCACTTTCATACAGCGTGACATTTGTAACAGAGGGCTTACTCATTCTCCTGAGAAAATGCATCTATGTATTGGTTCATCTTCTCAGCATCCACACCTCAGACAGTCGACTCCTGAACACTGCTGGAGGTAAAAGTACATTTCTCTCTCCCCACGCGCTGTGTATTGGTATTAAATGCTTCATTTTGCAACTGAGAAGACAGGTCTCAGTCAAAGAGTCTCAGACTTTTGCTCAAGAGCACACAGCTGGTAAATAATTAAAGCCAGTTCTCTTGATTTTGAAGTGTCGACACTTTGTACTGCACAGACTGCCTTGCAAGGTTTTCTGAAGTTTTTGCGCATTTGCTTGGCATTTTACTCCCCAGAAGAAACATTTAATGTCATCGGAGAGCTTAAAGATGTTACTCTTTCTCTCTGTAGGTTATTTTTATATGTGGTTATTTTTCATTGTCAGATATGTAGTTTTCCATGAGAATTCTGTTAACTCTCTTTTCCCAGCTTTTGGGGATATATGTATAGTCCCATTTTTCTGAGTGAAGGAGACCATTTTACCATAACATCGGTAAAAAGGAAAAGGTTTCCACTGTTGGGACTTCCCAGCAGGCCTATTGCCTTTCAAAGCACATCTATTGGCTAATGGAAACAGGAGGTGAAAAATGAGAGACCCCCTGAGAATGAGCTTGGAACTGAGGGCATGTTGCTTGATGGTCTCATTGGGTTCTTATTTATTTTTCTCTTCAATGGAAGGGAGATGGGGATGGCAGTTGGATCCTCCCATAGCCCAGCTGAACAGGAAATGACTGGAAGTGACTTCAAGGAGGAATTGGTGGTATCTCCTCAGGCACAGCAAGCAGAAACATGGTTTGATCTTGGGCATAGAGCTTCAACCTTCTGAATTCATTGAAGGTGATGGCGAGTGTTTCAGCATCACACCCTCACATGTAAAGAGCCAGGCTAGAGAACAGAAGTATTTATTTTGAGAAGACATGAACCTCTGGAAGTAAGGTTCCAAGACAGCTACCTTCTTACCACAATTAAATGAATTGATTCAATTACAATTAATTATTTCTTAAAGATCTACTACATACAGGTATTGGGAAAACTAACTTTCACAAAACAAAACAAAAATCCCAGCTTCTACACTTATGAAGTTTACTATTTACTTTTAGTCAGAGAGGAAACCAAGCTGCAAACAACAATGATGCTTTCACTTAACCTTTGAGTTGGTCCAGGGACGCTCATGTATAATTATTTAAACCACCTTTCTATGGACCATTTAATCTTATGAGTTATTACTTCTGAGGTGAGAATCCTTTAAGGGCATACTTTTTTCTCCTTTATGTAAGATGATCAACATTGTTCTAGCTTACTACAAAAGTCATACATCATACTCATTTTCGATACTCCTGTTATAAGAAATAAAAAGAAGAGTTGACCTTAAATTATATAGCAAGTACTTTTTATAATTCTATGAGTCATATAGAAAATTGGGACTCATAGAAGAACTGGGCAAATATTTAGAACTAAGGAACTAAGAAAGTTTCCGATTAGGGTTCGTGTATTTAGACAGATAAAGATAAGTGGCAGAGGGGTAGATTCATTCAACAGTAAAAAGTTTTCAGTGTGTCCAAAATTAAAACCAACTGCCTTGGGAGAACGTGAATGGCTCATCACTAAAAGTGTTCAAGGAAAAATGCTTTCAGTGACGATGAAGACAAGGTCTCTATTGGGAGGGGAGTGATGATTTTTTTGCCTGTAAGCTTCTTTCTATATCTTATGATATCTGATGGCAGAAAAGGGTCCCCAAAAAGCGGTGTTTACTTAAATTTCTAGAAGACGATGTCCACCCTTTTCCTCCTCCCGGGTCACATTTCTGAAAGCCTTTGAGAGGCTTCTACACAGGAGCAGAGGCTGACTACAGGAGAAAGAAATATTATTTTGCAGCAACTGGTGCTCCATCAAAGCAGAGGCCTAGTGAAATGACGGCAGACATCAGTAATGGCCAAAGCACCAGCCTTATTTATAGGTTTGAGGGAAAGATAAATACCATACATGTACATTCTAATTAAGGCCAAGACTTCCCAGCATGCATAGCTCTGCATCTCATTCCTCCTGTCACCTCTGCCGCAGCTCTCATATTTTTCGAGGTGTTCTCGGAGTTATTGGTAAAGCTGTGCTGACTAAAATGAATGGCATCCCAAGTTGGCTGCAGGGCACATGAATTCGATCAGCCACGTCACTTGAGCCTAGAATCAAAAACATCACAGCTGCGTTTGCCCTCGTCTTCTAATGCTGACTAGAACATTTACCAATGATAGTCAAGTAAGGTTTAGGATGACCTGTGAAGGGGCCTCTGATCCACTATGGGGTGATGGTAGATGATAAAGAGGAAAGTACCCCCTGGAAATGCTCCCTTCCAAATTCCATTCATGTCAACGAGTCATCTGTAGGGTGAGGAGGAGAGATATGGTCTGTTTCCACCAGGCACATTTCTAAGATAGATTTCTGAATGACATAAAGCTAATGCCTTTTTTATAGTCTCCCATACCCATTACATAATGAAAAAAACAATGCATGGCATGAATTTATGACTAATGGCTCTTAGAGAAAGTCCAATCCTAGCATTGGTCTTTGGGTGATGAGGACATCATAATCTAATTTAGCTAATCATGTCGGAGGCACAATCAATAAGCATACACTGATCTCATGCTATAATTAAGTCTCCACAAGTTCATTTTTAGACTAAACTAATCAGGAATAGTCAGTTTGATCAGGAATTCACAATATCATTAACTTTAAAACATCAATATTTATTTTCAAAATATTAATATTGTATTATTTTAAAATCCTTATATTTTATTAGTTCCTTAGAATAGTCATATATAAATACACTGCAGTAAAATTTGGGGCATTTTCTTAGCAATAGTATGACTTTTTCATCACTGCTGATAAACAAAAATATTTCCTTCTCTCTCTATTGCTGATGCACCATCATTTCTCCGTTTTCTTCAGGTTGTCCCAGAACATGTGGACATAATGGGCAAGGACGAGGCATAGAGCTGGTTTGTATTTGGCAGCTTGCTTTGGCCAAGGTCAAGAGTCAAGGAAAAAACAGAGATGGAAATGAGAAAACACAGCACTATCTAGGGATAGAGTATGGTTTTCTTCTCAGCATTTTTGACTTGAGTCCCAAATGAAAACTTATTTGAATTATTAGATTTTTTTTCTAAACTTTTTGTTAATATACCAACAAAGATCAGGTGTGTGCCTGTCTGTCTGTAAATATATATGGATTTTGGTGTCTGTATATGTGTTTATGCACATGTGTGCAGGCTGTTTATCTACATAACTAAGAGACTTACTAATTGAAGAGTACGTTTGTTCTCAGTGGATGTAGTTAATACAACAGTAAATGTCAACCTAACAGACTGTGTTAGGGTTTGCAGTGCACCATTTTTCACTCTACAAGATTCATTTGGATAATTACAGAAGCTTAGTACCACATCTTGGGAGGCATCAACATGGGGTGAGGTGGAGGGAAGAAATTAATATTCATATGACTACTATGTAACTGACAAAGACCAAGACACTTTACATATTTGGTATCATTTTTTTTCACAATGTAAATAATTATACCTACCTCTCAGCATAGCAATTTTCACTCATATTTCATAGACAAGGTTACAGAAGGTCAAGAAATTAAATAATTTCTCCAATTTCATATGATTAGTAAGTGGCAATTAGGATTTATTTAAACCTGTGGAAACCTAAAATGGAAGTCTGAGTTTATCAAAGAGAACTCATGGATAACTTGCTAAGGTCAGAGCTACAAGGGGTCACGACCAATGTCTAACATGGATCTCATATAGTAGGTGGTCAAAAATGCTGTTAAATGAATGACTTATAAATTCAGGGTAATCAACTTCTTATAAGAAAATGAAGAAACAGTGTGGTTTCAGGGATAAATCTAAAAGTGCTTAGGTTTCAACCCAGGTAGGGAACAGCAGTCAGATAATGATGATTTGATTCTGCCCACCAGGTTAAAGGTATGGAAAATTAGTCCAGTAATAAAATAAGCAAATAATTAAGCTCTAAATATGCAAGATTCAGTTCAGAGTCAATTGACATTTATTGAGTAGCTATTATGTGCTAGCCTCTTATTCCTGTATATGTTTTTCATGTAATTTCATTGTACCTTTACAGCAGTCATTTTCCATAGCTGAGAAATTGAGTTTCCTGAAGGTGTGACTTTCCTTGGATCACAAACTAATACATGGTGAAGTCAGTGTTTGAACCCAGGTCTCCTGACTCATTCCAACGTTATTAACATAAGAAGCATAGTCTGTTTTCAGTATGCATCTTACTTAACCTGTCAACATATCTAGCATCATCAATTGGCTTCCAGGATGACATTCTCTTATTATTTTATTTTATTTTATTTTTTTTCAGTTTCTTCCCAGGCAACAGACTTCTGATTGTTGATGTATTTATTCAGTGTTTGTACCTTTTCTTCTTTCTCTCTACACTCATTTCCATGATATGCTCATCTAGTCTAATGGTTTTCAGTGACATCATGACAGCTACAAAATTTAGATCTCTAGCCCAGAGCTCCCTCCTGAATTTTCTACAGCTCTTTTCAATGTCCAGAAAGCATCTAAAATTACAACTCTTTAATACTGCACTCCTGATATACTTCAGAACTCTGTCATACTTGCTATATCTTACAGCTTAGCAAACACGACTCCACCCTTCCAGTCATTCAGACCCCAAACCATAGAATCATCCTTACTCCTCTCTCTCACACAGTCCATCCCTGTTCAACCTGTCAGCATATTCTGTTGTCTGTGTCTTCAGAAAATAACTCAGGTCTGACTGCATCTTACCACTCCCATAGCTATCCTCTTGGCCCAATTCATGGTCAACTCTTGGATTATTGCAAGCTTCCTTGGTCTGAATTCACCCACCTTTAACCTGTTGTGCTTATAGTAGTCAAAGTAACCTCATAAAAGTTAAATCAAAGCATGTCACTCTTTAGCTCACTGAGAGTACAAGACCCTACATGATCTGGCCTCATTAACCACAAACTTCTACATGAAAAACTTTGCCCTTGCTGTACTTTTTGCCTAGAATATACTTCCCCAGACATCATGGAAACCTCTGATTTACAGAATGATGGCAACCTCGGCTTGTGATTGACATCTGAAGTGGGGTGCAATTTTGTGGGACTGAGCTCTTAACATGTGGGATCTAATACTATCTCCAATTAGATAGCATCAGAATTAAATTGTAGGACACTAAGCTGGTGTCACAGAATTGTTTGATGTGTGAGAAACCCCCACACAGGTGGTGCCAGAAGTGTTGTGAGTGAAGTAGTGGTGTAAGAGTAAAGGAGAAACACAGGAGGAATAGAGTGTAGGTTTTCCACCATCAAGTACCAATAAATATATAGATACATTGTGTAATGTATAGATTATAAATATATAGCATTATATACATACATATATTTATATATATACATATATATTTGATTGTCACTTAATGCCTACTGTTTAAAAGGTTCTAAGTTCTATGTGTAAGAAAAACTGGTGTTGGCAGAAAAGCAGAGACTAATAGCTTTGTGTTGCATCATTCTTTCCCATATGTATCTAACTAACTGGAGCCCATATCCTGAGAACACACAGGTATACCCAGGGGTAGTCAACCTTTTTATACCTACTCCCACTTTTGTATCTCTGTTAGTAGCAAAATTTTCTAACCGCCCACTGGTTCCACAGTAATGGTGATTTATAAAATAAGGAAGTAACTTTACTTTATAAAATTTATAAAACAGAGTTACAGCAAGTTAAAGCATATAATAATAATTACTTACCAAGTACTTTGTGTCAGATTTTCGCTAAGTTTGGCAGAATAAATCTTTATAAAACAACTTACTATATAGTTAAATCTATCTTTTTATTTATACTTTGGTTGTTCCACTACCGCCCACCATGAAAGCTGGAACGCCCACTAATGGGCAGTAGGGACCAGATTGACTACCACTGGGTATACCAATAGAATTTTTAAAAGTTCATCATGTGATTATAATGTGTAGAAAAGTTTGTGAATTACTCCTATGGGCCCATAATGGGAACCAGCCATTCATCATTGCAAATCAAATCAAATCAAATGTGGATCAAAGTGTATCTAATTTCATGGAGCCATAGATAATGTTCAGACTATGCGTGTGCTTTCCAATGTTTGACATCAATATATAAGGCCAAATAGCTATTTTTGAAAGGTGAAGAATATATCTTTAACAATGTTCCAATAACAATTGTACCTAAATTATAAATGGAAAATAATTTTTTAATTATAAAGGAGAAAGAAAGATCTAAGTTATATATAGGCAATCTGTGGATATCAACTTAACTATTATAAGAGCGCTATCCGAAGAGAAATAAAAAGACATTAAAAGCAGGTTTTAGTTGATAAACTCTGCTCCTAAAACCGAGTGCCTATATAATCTATGTTTGAATATATCTTTCTTTAAAAGCTTATCCCAACAATCAGAAGTAGAGAAATTAGGAAAATCTATACTTGGATATAAGAAAAGTAAAATTTTATGGTCTAACCTCTATTTTGAGATATCCACACTGGGAATTTGAATTTGGAATCAAAAGTAATTAATTTCAACCACCCTCACCATCTAAACTTTAACAGGGAGTTGACAATTTTGCATAGCACTAGTCTGCACATTAGAAAAAACAGGTATAGGAAAAAAGAAGTCTGACCAGAATTAAGTTGGATCCTTGTAGAAAGGTTTAAGAGTCTGGGCACTCATACTGCTTTCCTTGTGAGCCCATACTCAAGATGGAAAATGTATAGCCCAGCACCATTCAACAGATAAAATATGATCCACATATGAACAATAAATTTTTTAAATAGCCACATTCAGAAAGAAAATAGGTGAAATGATTGTTAACATGTCTTTTGTTATCCAATATATATTATTTTAATATGCAATAAATATAATAAAATTGTTTAACATTCTTTTTTCTTAACAAGGTTAAGAAATTTGGTATATATTCTACACACAGTGCATCTTAATTTGTACTAACCACATTCAAGTGCTTAACAGCCATCTATGGCTATCTACTGTTTTGGACACTGCAGGTGTAGAGGAAAGATCAGAGGTTTAAGTAAAATGACGTGTGTTCTAATTAATATTTAAATAGTAAATTATACTATCTGGACCTTAGAGTCATTATTTAGCCCTTATGTTCTCTGAGTCAATGTGAAGTCAATGTGAGTACATCCAAAAATTAGCTGGCAATGACCACACCCCCGAAGCTGGAATAGTCCTCAAGGCAAACCCTACTGTAATTTGCTCTTTTTATCTCAATTTAGGGAGGTTAAAAAAGTGTCTTTCACCAAAACAGTAGATTCTGAGCAGAGGTCTTTGTCCCATAAAAGCTAAGGGATTCCCTGGGATATGGTTCAAGGAACAAAGCTCACTGTTGGGATTGCTTAATAGGAATTAAACTTTCCTATTGACCCAAGTGGTCAGGCAATGAGCAATGTGGCATAAATCAAACCCTTGACCCACAAACAGAAAGCAAAACCCTCTTGATTAGTTTTTGCACAGCTTTATTAAAAAGAACACTGCACACTTTCACTCCCAAGATGTAGAAATCGTAAGGAACCTTTCCCACCCCCACTGACACTGACTTTCAGAGCAATCATATGCTCAGGCACAGCATGACTTTGTCTGGCCTCCTTGCTTGGGGTGGCTCTGCAGCTATTAAAAGTCTCTATTCATTGCCCCACTTTCAGATAAATTTGCTCAAATGGTTGTCTATTTAGACCTCAGTCACGAAACGTCTGTTTTTACTGGTGCGATGCGGAAGTGGCAGCGGTGAAATACTTAAACTAAAATGAGAGAAATGAATGTTCAGTTCATCTGTTCTCCTGAAGCGCTGTGTGACCTTAGTCAGATGTCTCTCCGTGGCTAGACTTCAGTTCTTCCCCATGTAAAACAAGCAAAGTGTTTCCCATGTTCATGGGATCCTGGCACACTGCATAAGAAAGCTTAAGATTAATGCAAGATACCACGATGAATCATTTCAATAGACCGGGGCGGGGAAGAAGCAGGATGATAAATAACTGTCAAATCTTGGTAAACAGCTCAGGCAGATCAGGAGCAGTGATACCTTGAAGGTCAGGTCAAGGACAAGGAGGGAGAAGTGGAAGAGAAAGGAATGAGGTGGAGAGGGCTGGGAAATGCTCACTGCCCAGCCATGAAATGCTACAGAGCTAAGGATGGCAAAGTTTGGAAACCTTGCCTTTGTTCTGAGAGGACTTGATGAGCAAAACTGATTAGCTGTAGAATATCATTTAAATCTCTTCTTAAAGCAAATCCAAGTCTTAAATCATTACCTCCCAAACCACCAAAGAGCTCCAAACACACACCAGCCTCACTGAGAGACTTGTCAAGACTGAAACAGTAATTCACAAATTCACTAAAATTCCCTGCTCCACCGAGCAGTATGACAGCTCCAGCGACCACGGTAACATTTCTATTCAAACTGGCTTTGGAGCTGAAGCTATAAATATCCTTGCAATATTTCCTACTTCAGAACATAAAGACAGCTTTACGGCACTGATAAAATAGAAATTACTTTCTCTCTGAGGTCTTGCTGGAATTTTAATGTCTGTTTTGCAATAAAGCAGCTCCTACACAATTTGATTTGAGGGAAAGAAAACAAATGGTCTAATTTAGTTACAATAATGACTCTTCTTGTATTGTTTGCCCTACTTGCTTCCCTGGCTGCTGGGTTGTTAAAGTTTGTAGCAGGGAGCAGAGGGGATGATGTTTACGAGAATATTAGAATGGTTTCTTTATTATTTAAAGATACATTGTCTCCCTCCCTCCTTGCCAGAGAGCAACCAAAAAATATTGTTTTAAAGCAGAAAATAGAAGAAAATAAAGTTTATGGCCCTTAATAGCGCTGTGTGAAAATTGCTTGTTAGAACTAAAGCTATTGACCAAAGATGACAGGAATTTAAAAGGCTTTTGAAACGTAAAGAGATCATAGCAGTTGTAATTATTCCATATGTTACCCCAGTTCTTGTTAGTGCTTTCAAAGCTGAGCAAAGCATCTTTTTTTTTTTTTTTTAATCCATATACACTCCTCGTCTTTGTAGATTAGATAATCTGGAAAGAAAAAAAAAGAGAGAAATTTGTGTTTACACATGGATTACATGCTAAAGGCATAGGAAAGTTGAGCTGAGAACAGAAACAAGATATGGAGCAGGCTTTCTGGGGATAAGAATGAAATGATTAAAGAGTGACAAGATTTGATTACTGATTAGGAGCGTGATTAATTCAATCTCAAGCTTCTTGGCAAAGGGTTAGGGTTCAAATTAGCGATAGTGAGGTTTTGGGTTCCTACCAATTTCTCTTTGTACTGAAAAAGAATTCTTCTTTATTTGAAAAGCATCACGATCCCATAACATACTTTAACTGGCTTGTCAGGGTAATATCTCCTAAATCAGATGGCCCCAAGCAAAACCATGAAGTAGAAATTCTTTTCCATATTCCTTTTGCTTTCCCTCTACCTCTTCCTTTACTCATCTTCTTCCTTCTGTTATTTTTTTCTCTTTTGTGCTTATAACAGATTGCATTGCCTTATCCTCTTTGGATTCCCCAAATTTTCCATTTTCTTCCATCTAGCTGTGCTTATATCCCATATCCTGATATACCAAAACTCATTCTCAATCCCTCAGTGCTCCTCTTATATAGTGTACTACACATAACAGACCTATGAAATGTTTGGTCTAAAAGGGAATTAGGCTCTTATGTTCTTAGGATCCTTCGGATTTCACAGAATATTTTATTGACTGCTTAATAAGGAGGCAACTAGTTTTCACACTTCTCTGTCAATCACAGAATCTGCACTTTTATCAATGAAATATAAAGAGGACTCATGCATATTTAAGATGTTCTATGACTTTACAAAAGGTTGGAAATCACTGCTTTTGTCCAGACCTTCATTTTGCAGAAGAGAAAACAAGTGCAGAGAGGAAAGGAAATAAACACCTATTTTTTTACAACTGAATAACAGCAGGGTGGGAACAAGAATTCAGGTGGCTTTACTGTTTGCCACAGTGATAGGATAATAACCTCTAATGAACTAATTCACACCTGAATGAAAAACACCTTTATGATTTATCCATGTTAGGAATAATTAAAATAAAAATAGTAATAAGTGATTATAATGCCTTTGTCAGGGAAATGTTTTAAAAATAAATATTGGCCCTAGCCTGGTGGCTCAGTGCATAGAGCATTGTCCCAGCATGAGGAGGTTGTGGGTTCAATCACTGGTCAGAGCATATCTTCACAGCAACCAATGAGTGCCCAATTAAGTGGAACAATGAGTTGTTACTTTTCTCTTTCTCTCTCTCTCTTTTTCCCTTCACTTTTCCTTCTCTCTCTCTCTCAAATCAATGAAAAACTAAAAAATAAAGGTATTGTATGGCAGCAATTTTCAAAGTATGGCTTGAGGATTCAACCTTTTCAACAAATAGTGTTGGGAAAACTAGATATCCACATGAAAGGAATAAAATTGGAGCCTTATTTTATGCCCTATAAAAATTAACTCAAAATGGATAAACTTCTTAGAAGAAAATCTTTTAGTAGAAATTCTTTTCCATATTCCTTCTTAGTAGAAAATTCTTTTCTACTAAGACAAAATAAGACAAAATAAGACAAAAGCTTCATGACATTGGATTTGGCAATGGTTTCTTGGATATGACACAATAAGCATAAAGAACAAAAGAAAAAATAGAAAATTTAGATATAAAAATTTTAGAAATTTGTGCATCAAAGACAATATAAACAAAAATAAAAAGGCAACTCACAGAATGAGACAAAATATTTACAAATTGTATATCTGATGATAAGGAATTGTCATTCAGAATATATAGGGAGCTCCCAAAACTCAACAAAACAAGAACAACCTGCTTCAAAAATGGGCTAAGGACTTCCATAGACATTACTCCAAAGGAGATAAACAAATAGCAAACAAGCATAGAAAGATGCTCAACATCCCAAAGAATTAGAGCATTGCAAATCAGAACTACAATGAGATACCACTTCAAACCCAAGAGTACGACTACTATCAAAAAGAAAAAAAAAAACGAGAAAATAACAAGTGTTGACATGGATGTAAATATTGGAACCAGTTTGCACCGCTAGTAGGAATGGAAAGTGCAACAGCTACTTTGAAGAACAGTATGGCACATACTCCAAAATGTGAAAGAAAATAGAGTTAAAATTACCATATTACTCAGGAATTTAACTTCTGATGTGAACTCAAAAGAAATGGAAACATAGTCTCAAAGGGATATTTGTGCACTCATGGGGTGCCTCCAAAAGCTCGGAAATAGGGAAAATACAGCCAGAACTATTACGTCTGTGCACAGTGGATCCGAGAGGTGGGTCTTGGTCAGCACCTGACTGATGCTAGCCTCAGTGGGGGGTTTTCGTCATACCCATGAAAAGATTCTGCCCACTAGAAGGGGAGGTGGTTTGGTCAGAACTAGACAGGGAAACATCCAAAAAGCAAGTCCTGACAATTCCCATTTCTGGGAGAATGTTGTATGTTTTTTGTGAGTAAAGCACTAGGATGGAGATTAGAAGATATTTTTTCCAGTCCTGGTTTTATCAGTAAAGAAATTTTGAGACTATTAAATACATTATTCACAGAAGATGGTGGATTTTTTTTTTTACATGCATTAGGTGGTAAGTAGAAAGACTACTGAACTAGTAGAAAGACCACTGAATTAGTAAATACACATCAAGTGTTTGGCAGTGTTCCTAACACTTAGGGAATGCATCATTGCCGAGATATTAGTATTTATTTTTGCATTAATATTAGTATAGAATATATAATGCTGGGAAAACTATTTAACTATTTATTGCCCTGAGGCCCTGTTTACTCATTTCTAAAATGAGAATTGCTGTGTTTCCTAGTCCAAAGCTGTAAGGTGCCATGAAAATAGGGTAGGGCAAAGGAGTCAAGACACCTGTGTTTTAGTTCTAGGAAGAATCGCTAAAAACCAAGTGACTTTGGGAAAGTCATTTCCCTGTCCAACTCCTTAGTTTCCTTGACTGTAAAACAAATAATTTCTCAGGCTCTATTCAACCCTGATAATCTTTGTCCACAACCTCCGGTGATCCCACAAGTGTGAAAACTTCCCTTGGTTACTTATTACATACAGGGCAGAGCTGGGTCTAGGTCCCAAGTCTTCCCTTTCTGGGTGTATGAAAAGGATTATTCTGGCTGATGAGGTGTTCCAAAATAACCTGAACACCTGAAAAATTCCATATCAGTGATTCAACTTTAAAAACCAAATACTGAAAACATGAGGTTCTCTCTAACTTTAGAAAAAATGATGGAGGACTTTTTTAGTTAAAGGAGGGAAAGGCACTGTCTACTGAGGACTAACTGTCTGGCAAGATTTCAAATACTTCCTAGTTCCAATGGATGGGAAATGCCACAACAACATTTGTTCTGGTGTCATTTTCTTAGTTCCAGTCCCAGCAGCAATCAAGAAGTGCAGAGGAGTGTGGCAACAATGAAAACAAGAAATTAATCAATCTCTCTCCAACTGTACTGAATGGGGGAAGAGTATGACTGAAGTTAGGGCAGGATTATAGAGAGAAACAGAGATATAGATCTGTTCTATGTTTTATATCCATTTTATTAAAACAGAAATAAATATTGAATTATCTAAAAAAAATAAAAACATACCTTTATTTGGAGTTCAAATAATTTTTGGTTTTAATCCAAATCATTTGAAACAAAGTTAATGTCTACATTCATCTTTTATATGAACAATAAATCAATCATTGTTTTTTTATAGTTATTGAATGTTTCTTCCCCCTTTACCATGGCAATGGCCAGTTTCTGCACAGTTGATCATATCAACCAGCCTAATGACTCAATTTGGTCATTGAAATGGTCCCTGATTTAGGTAATTTCATATTTTACATCATATAAATGAAAATCTTATTCACCTAGTATTTATTTAAAATATGATCTGTATTTTTTCTGCATCAAAATCATAAGGTATGCTTGTAGCCCTGGTAGGATAGATCAGTTGGTTAAAGTGTTGTCCCAATGTGCCAAAGTTGTGGGTTATAACCCCAGTCAGAGCCCATACAAGAATCAATCAATGAATGCTTAAATTACTGAAACAACAAATCAATGTTTCTCTCTCTTTCTCTTTCTCTCCGTCTATCCAAAAATAAATAATTAAACAAACAAAAAAACTTTTTAAAGGGTTGGATTGTTTTTATTTATTTATTTATTTTTGTGACAGGGGCAGAAAGAGAGACAGAGAGAGGGACAGATAGGGACAGACAGACAGGAAGGGAGAGAGATGAGAGACATTAATTCTTTGTTGTGGCACCTTAGTTGCTCATTAATTGCTTTCTTTTATGTGCTTTGACTGGGGGGCTACAGCAGACCAAGTGACCCCTTGCTCGAGCCAGCGACCTTGGGCTCAAGCTGGCGAGCCTTCACTCAAACCAGATGAGCTCGTGCTTAAGCTGGCGACCTCGGGGTTTCGAACCTGGGTCCTTCGCGTCCCAGTCTGATGCTCAATCCACTGTACCACTGCCTGGTCAGGCACAAACAATTTTTTAAAAAATCATAAGTAGTGCTTGTTTTAAATGTAGATCCTAAGGTCCTGATTCTAAATCAGAGACCATGAGGGTGGGAATCAAAGACTCCTGTTAACAAGTTCCTCAGATGATACTTCTGAAGGTCACCAGTGTCCCAACTGCTAAATCAATACCAACTTTGCCACCCTCATGCTCCTGAAACTCAATGGAGCATGTGATGCTGTGGACTATTCCTTCCTTCTTGTCCTCTCCCTGATATCGAGGATGCCGAAATTTCCTTCTCCCTCCAAGTTTTGTGCCTTCTTTTTAAATCACTTCTTCCCTCTCTCTACTCTGAAATGTATGACAGCTTGGTTGCTAGTCTGACAGTAATTATATCCAAAAGAAAAAGGGGAGTTCCTTGCCCCCAATCAGTGCACTGTTAAGAACGAAAAAGAACATAAGTGTTGGACAGATTAAAACAAACATTCACTACATTTCTGTGCTTATTGAGATACTCGCAGTTGAGGACTATTTCTCACTATTTCTAGATACTCACATTTCATGTATTGCTTTTTAATTAGGAGCCATCCATTCAATCACTGGTGAATTAATAGATAAATAAACCAAATAAATAAGTGTACAACTCTAATAAGAGAGTTCATATACTTTATTATTGAAGTAGCCTCTTGGCCCTGGCCAGTGACTCAGTGGATAGAGTGTTGGCCTGGCTAGGGCTGTCCTAAATTCAATCCCAATCAGGGCAACAAGAGAAGTGACCATCTGCTTCTCCCTCTTCCCCCTCCCTATTCTCTTCCTTTTTTTCCTTCCATAGTCAGTGGTTGGATTGGTTCAAGTGTGGCCCCGGGTGCTGAGGATAGCTCAGTTGTTCTGAGTGCATCAGCCTCAGGCACTAAAAGTAGCTTGGTATTGGAGCACCAGCCCCAGACAAGATTGCCAGGTGGATCCTGGTTAGGATGCATGCAGGAGTCTACTTCACTGTCTCCCCTCCTCTCACCTAAAATAAAAGAAAAAGAAAAGATGAGAATAGAAAAGAAAAGAAGTAGCCTCTTAACCCTGGCTTTTTTAAAAAAATTGATTTTCAAGAGAGAGGAAGGGGAGGAAGAGAGAGAAACATTGACCTGTTGTTCCACTTATTTATGCATTCCTTGGTTGATTCTTGTATGTGCCCTGACCAGGGATTAAACTCACAACCCTGGCATATTGGGATAACACTATCCAAATGAGCTACCCAGCCAACTTTCAAATTCATCCTCAGGACAGTCTTCAAAACACTATATTAATCAACTTTAATCTCATGATTATAAACATTAAATCATGCTCTTTCATGTATTTCCATCTTTCTTTTCACAATCAGCTCCTAACCCTTCACACAATCCTTTGGACCAGAGCCAAATGACTCTGTTCTTTCTCCTATAAGTATGTGTAGGCATTTGTCTATGTAAATCCTTTAAATGTAAATAATTTTCCCAAATTTATCTTTGACAGAAAAAGAGTCTTATTGATCTTATTGACCTTTCCACTTTTATTTTAGCTGTTACCCTCTACAATCAATAATTATTTATGGAGTTCTTTCTAAGTAGAAGTTGCTGAGTTTAATATTACAAACAGAAACAAAGACTTGTCCTTTGTCTTTCATATACCAGGAGGTTAGAAATTGCTTCATTGGGCAAACCTCCCCCTTCAGGTTTTCTTCTCAGGGTGTTGCTCCTCTGTGGTTAAATTTAACACATACAGCCCTGGCAGGCTGGCTCAATAGATAGAGCATCAACCTGGCATGTGGACATTTCTGGTTTGATCCCTTTTCAGGGCACATGTGAGAAGCCATCATCTGCTTCTCTTCCCCTCTCTTTCCTCTCTTTCTCTTTCCTTCCCGCAGCCATTGACTCAGTTGGTTCAAGTGTTGGCCCTGGGTGCTGAAGATAGCTTGGTTGGTCCAAGCAATAGTCCCAGACAGGAGTCGCTGGGTGGACCCCAGTAAGGGTGCATGCAGAGTCTGTCTTTCTATCTCCCTCTCAAAAAAAACCATCTAACACATCCTACTCTGTATTTTTTTAAATTAGAGCATATTCTAATCTTATGACCAGACTATAAGCTTCTCAATGGTGCTGATCAAGTGTTATACAGCTTTCTAGCTCTCAGATGTTCATAGTAGTTGCCCAATAAACACTTGTTGTCTGAGATTGAATTTAATTTATTCCAACCCCTTTGTTTGAGAGATGAAGAAAATAAAGTGCAGAGAGAGTAAAGGAACCACTCAACGTCAAATGGCTAGTTGGTAGCAAAGCCAGAAATTTATTTACTTGACATGCTGTCATTCAAGTTCAGATCTTAATGTTGGAGACTAGTCCTGATTTTCTATTTCAATATTTGTTCCTTTCACATTGCATGTTTCTTACATTCCCATCACCTTCATGGTAATAGACAAACTGTGTTATTTCAGTTTATCATCATGTAAATTCTTTTTCTTTCCTACGATTATTTTCATGTTTTGCTCTGGATGTCTTTTAGTTTTGTCACACAAATTTCTTGCTGCATGCATCGGGGTTACATGCAGTATCCCAGCTATAGCATGTCTTGATTTTGCATGCAAAATAATACTGTCTGTGCACTCCCAGCCTCCTTTCTGAGCATGTTCAGGTAATTGTGGGTCTTCTGCCAGCAACAACAGCACGTGAAGCAGATATTTAAGAGGACGAGTAGGAGGGTTTTAACTTTGCTGTTCTGGATTGTAACTGGTAGTGAACACATCATCATACAAATATTATCTGTATTTTTTTTTCTCTAAATGCATTCCATATACAAACACATATTCAATCTTGCAGTCTCACAGCCTGTAATTTAATTACATCGGCTTGGTATTACTACACAGAAAGGTTTAGCTCCACCTGCAAACTTCATTATGTGCCATTTCTTAAATAATTTCTTTTAAAAAATCACATAAGACACATTTTCACAGGATCAATATTCTAGAGGTTTTTGTTGTTGTTGTTGTTGTTGCTATAACATATGGAAATATACCTCTTTACTTTTACTTTTGCTTCTTGCTATTTTCCAGTACTTGAAAAATGTTAATGGAGATCTTCCCTTGGTCCGCCCCATGCTTAATAAACTCTTAAAGAACTCTGTGAGAAAACTGACAAAATTGTCAAAAACTTTTATAAAAATATACCCATTGGCTCTCTATGTGTGTAATATCTAGCAAGCACTTCAAACATCTCCATTAGATAAATGAGGTGTGATTTCCTTTCCCAGAATCACAGTAGGTAAATTATAGTAGTTCAGTGCGCCTTTCTCATACTAAAGCAACTTCCAGCTACCTCAGGTGAATAGTGCACCAGCTCCTCTCTGCAGTTCCCTGAAGTGGCCAGCACAGTGCCTGGGACACAGCAGCACTGACAGAGCGTATTGTCTGTTTCTGCCCTCTGTGAATCAGAGTATGAGGTTTGCCTCTGGTGCCAGGACAGACAGAAAACCCAAGGACTTGGGATCTGCATTTGTACTAATGAGTCATTTCTCTTCTCCATTTTTCTCAGTGTAAGGCAGGTGCTTGCAATCAATTGTCTCAAAGGCTCCTTTCAGCACGTTTTTTTCAAGGATTCTAAAACCTGTATTGGCCCACTGTTTGACATTCACTATTCATCTTTCACAACTTTTGCTAGGCTGAGATCTTCCCTTGTCTCATTCATAGTTAACGCTCAACTTCTAGCACATTTATTACAAATTCATTGCCTGACTCTACCTCTCTTCAGAAAAAGAGAAATTGGAACATGACTACCTTTCTGAGAGAAAATAAAACAAACAAATATGCACCTGTTCTTTTAATTTCTGAATATAATTTTCTTTTTATACTTTTTCCTTTTAGTACTTTTGATTCGATTTTTCTTTTGTGTTTTTGTTCTCTTCCTTTCTCTCTCTTCCTCTCCTTCCCTTTTTCCTTCCTTCCTTCCTTCCTTCCTTCCTTCCTTCCTTCCTTCCTTCCTTCCTTCCTTCCTTCCTTCCTTCCTTCCTCCCTCCCTCTCTCCCTCCCTCCCTCCCTCCCTCCCTCCCTTCCCCCTTTTTCTTTCTTTCTTTCTTTCTTTCTTTCTTTCTTTCTTTCTTTCTTTCTTTCTTTCTTTCTTTCTTTCTTTCATTTTGTTGGAACCTTATGGTCTCAAATAACCTCTTTGTGGCTTTCTGCGTTTTAGATCTATACTCACAGAATTTTAGAATAAGAAAGACATTTTAGAGGTATATGTTATAGAAGAAAGAGAATCAAATTTTTAATTCATAAGTCTTAGATTGTGAGACTTTAAGAATATTACTTAATTTCTCTGATTCTCCATCTGTAAAAGTAAGGCTATAATAAAAATACTAACCACTTTTTTTAAAGACTACACAAATAATGGTATAAAGCACATTGCAAATGTTTCTACCCAAATGCTGATTAGTATTATTATACAACCCTTTGCTCTTCTCATTGGCTTGGCAGTCCCTTGGAAACTGATGCTTAAATTCATTCTTGAATTCTAGTTTGCACCAGACATGTTGTATTTTTAAAAGAATGGCCAGAACTAATGTGTGTCCTATTTCCACATGGGCTATCTTTCCCTCTTTAAAGCACAATGCCTGTGCTCTGACAAAGACCTTTGTCCTATGATAGCCATTTGCTGGGGGTTTTTGTCTGAGTGCCTGTTCAAGCAGAACGTGATTTACTATTTGTTATGAAGGTGAAAGAGATTTTGACAAGTGGAGAAATGGAGAAAGTCTGGGCTTTGTTCATTAACATGCAATCCTCTTTGTATGTATGTAAGGGGTGGGATACAAAGTAGGGAGGGTTAGACATATGAGTTCTAAACTTGAAGACTAATTTGATTATGGAAACAGATCTGTGTCTGGCAGAAACACATGGCACTGCAGTCCACGGCCATCAGTGTTTGGGAAGTAGGCTTCATTTAATTGGTAAATCATCTGTCTTGCATTGTCCTCCACCAGCATTATCTGTGAAGCAGCTGCCCACCTTGGCTAATTTACATATGATTTAGCAGGATAGCCTCCTGTTCCTGCTGCCAGGACATTCACTGTACCAAATTAGTGTTGATTGGCACTCCCCACCCAGCCATCGGTGATTCACAGATAAGATTCTGTTACTGATCTACGCCAGGAGGAGTTAAATGAGGATATCTTTATTGCCTGCTTCTCATTGGAGAGGATCTGGCCCATTATCTGTTTTCCTAATTCTCTTTATTTGTCTGCAAGATTTATTGTGCGAGCAGCTGTCATGCATGCAGGTGGAGACTCCTCAAAGCATCCTGGGAAAATTCCCACGATTCCAGGCCACCTTTCTGCTTTACCTTTCTCTTTTTCAAAAAGGGCAACTTATCCTCTAGGTGATTAGGAAAATTATCTTTCCCCTTTTGTAAAGTGTAATGGGAAGATCATTCATTTGATTCAGTAAACATGCTTGTAGGGCCACCTTTTATGAGTAAGGCTTTGTGCTAGGTGCTGTGGGTGCTATGTGAGGCACACGCTGTGCCCTTGGGAACTAGTATCTAGCTGTGTCTACAGAAAACCAACTGCACTTGGAAATAATCTAGAGCTTGAGCAAGATTTTAGTGACATTTGTACCTGAATCCGCAGCTATTTTTGTTACTTAGATTCTAATCCTCAACCTTTTTCTTCTCTCTCTCTCTCTTTTTTTTTTTTTTTTTTGCAATTCTTAGAGGCAATTTCAGTTTTTCGTTCTTCAATGGCTTTTTAAGTTACTGGTTTTAAAATTTAAATAAAGAAGACAGCCTATGATATTGTACAACTCATACGCTAATGATTTTCCCAGTCACTTAGAGGGTTAATTGCCCCCCCCCCCTTTTTTTAAATTGCCCTTTTTGAAAAAGAGAAAAGTAAACCAGGAAAGTGGCCTGAAATCATTGGACTTTGTTCAGAATACTTTGTGGAGTGCCCACCTACATGCATGACAGCTGTTCACACAATGGATTTAAATAAATATTTATAAACATTGATTAAGAAATTCATCTTAAAAAAGAAAATGTTACTGATAAAATGAAAGTTCCCCCAGACTCTTTCATATGCCAATATCCTCCCTCTTCCTACAGAAGTTAATACTGCCATGAATGTAGGGGTCACATCCATTGTTCTCAACTTTACCTGAATGTTCAGTCATCAATAAATATATATAGTATCACACTGTATTTTTCTCTCTTCAGAAGTTATACTGTAAATGTCTTTCTGCAACTTGCTTTTCCTGTCAATATTATGTTTACCAGATCTGTATTATTACAGTTAATTCTATTTTACCTTCTGTAATTACTGTGTAGCGAGTCACAAACCATTTTATCTTTTCTTTACCTAATGAATATTTGATATTTTTTACTTTTTTGTTTTGTTTTTGCTGTATGGAACAATAGTACTTTACCGAATATCTACCCTTGAAGACTTCTATTTTTGTACACAAGAATTTCTCTAGAGTGTATGTTTAGAAATGGGATTGCCAGGTTATAAATACACACATATAATTTTACATATTTTCAAATTGCTCTTCAAAACAGTGATGCAAATTTATATTCTCACCAGCAGAGTTTGAGAGTTCTCATTTCTTCTTTTCCCCTATAAGGCTAGGTACTGTTGATTTAAGGATCCTTGTTATTCTGATGATGTTAACAAGTATTACATTGTTGTTATTTGCATTCTGATTAAAGTTAGGTAGAATATTCTTTCATATTTATTGTCACTTTGGGTTTTATCTTTTGAAAATTGTCTTTTTATATCTTTCTTTATTTTTCTATTTGTCTTTTCTAAAAAAGTTTCTTTATATTTTAGATATTAATAACTTATCTGTTATATATGCTGCTAATCTCTCCTTCTAGTTGAGGTATATCTTAATTCTGTTTATGGTGGTTTTTGTTCTACAGAAAGTTTACATTTTAAGGACATATATTTTAAATTTTTATTGCTATAGTTAAGAAGTGCTTTCTGCTTGACCTATGGTGGCACAGTGGATAGAGCACTGACCAGAAATGCTGAGATTCCCAGTTCAAATCCCCAAGGTCAGCGGCTTGAGTGCTAGATGGTTGACTGGAGTGCTGCATGGTTGGCTTGAGTGCAGGATCATCAACATGACCTCAAAGGCATTGCCTTGATCAAGGGGTAACTGACTCAGCTTGAGCCCCATCTCTCTGCCTAACCCCCATTCCTATCAAGACACATACGAGAAGCAATCAATAAACAACTAAAGTGAGGCAACCACAAGGTGATGCTTCTTGCTCTCTCTCTCTGCACTCTCCCTCCCTTTCTCTCTCTTTCTCTCTAATAAGAAGGAAATGTTTTCTTCTTACTTCAAGGTTTTAGTATTTCCTTCTACATTGTATTCTACTACTTGAATTTTTTTTCACATTGATGTCTTTAAAACATTTGAAGTTTGTTTTGGGTTGAAGTGGGGACCTAAATTTGCTATATTTACCATTTGAAAAGACAGTTGTTTCACCATGATTTTGATACCAACTGATTTTGGATGCAATGCTTTCTCCAATTATATATCAATGTCTCAGCTGTGTTTGGATTTCTTTCAGTGGTCTTAATTCTGTCACATTGACCGGTTTTCATCATTATGCCTAGACCATACAATCTTAACTTCTATGTCCTTATCTAAATATTTGATATCTTATAGAATGTCTGTAATCATAATTTTGACTATGTTTTTTCCCAGAATTACAGAAATTATGGATTTTTTATGTTATAGTATCTCTGCTTCCTCATCTTTATCCTCAAATGGGTCACACAACTTTCACTCTTTTTTTTTATTTCCTCTGAATTCTTGCTCACATATTTTTTTATCAGTCAAATAGTCTGTCTTCAACTGTTTTGCCATAATCTGAATCTGAATCTCAGTGTCTTGAATTTTGATCACCAAATCAAAAGATCCCTTTGCTATGTCTTCCAAGACATCTAGAGATAATCATGGAAATCAACCTGAATCTCCAGGGCAAACATGTTCACTAAACTCCCAACACATGACTTCTTGCAATAATATTATACTTAATACAAAACCAATATCAAAAATCAAGCAAACAAACAGTAAATGTCCTAAAAAAAAAAAAAAAAAAAAAAAAAGGTTGGTGTAGAGTTGAAAATGAGAAGCAAAAATCTGTGAAGGTAAAATTATATCTGGTGAAACAATATAAAAAAATTCATAGGGGCCTGACCTGTGGTGGCGCAGTGGTAAAGCGTCGACCTGGGAACACTGAGGTCGCCAGTTCAAAACCCTGCACTGGTCTGGTCAAGGCACACATGGGAGTTGATGCTTCCATCTCCTCCCCCTTCTTTCTCTCTCTCTCTCTCTCTCTCTCTCTCTCTCTCTCTCTCTCTGTGTGTGTGTGTGTGTGTCTCCTCTCTAAAATGAATAAAATAAAAAAATTTTTAAGAAAAGAACTAATTAAAAAAATTATATTATAAAAAAAAATTCATAGGTATGAGACTATTTTAGTTGAAAGTTTGAAAATAGACAAGAATTTCACACAAAGAAATAAGAAAACAGAGTTTCTGGTTAAAAAAAAAATCATTAAACCTGTGGCAACAGGATGTTAAAATGGAACTCAGTCAAGGTTGGCTTAAGACCAAAGAGAGGTTCTAGATTGCCTAGGTGGAGTTGGCATGGAAGCTGGTCAAAAATTGCTTTTATAGGCCTGGCTGGCTTGCTCAGTGGATAGAGTGTTGGCTGGTCAAGCAGACATTTTGGATTTGACCCCTAATCAGGGCACACATGAGAGGCTACTAATTGCTTTTCCCCCCTCCTTCTCCCCTTCTTTCTCTCTTCCCCTTTCACAGCCAAAGGCTCAATTAGTTTGAGTGTCGGCCTCAGGCACTGAGAATAGCTTGGTTGATTTGAGCATTGGCCCCAGACAGGGGTTGCAGGGTGGATCCCAGTGGGGGTGCATGCAGGAGCTAGCTTCACTGTTTCCCCTCCTTCAACTTAAAAAAAATTGCTTTCATAAAAAAACAAATTCAAGAAACATATTTTATTGCCTGTGTCTTCAGTCTGTAAAAGAAATTGGAGAGTTTGAGAGAAATTGAAAAGGCCTATGTAAAGAGAAAATTTGTTGAAGTGCTTTCCTGCCACACTGTTCACACAATAAAGTAGGCATGGGAATTATCTATTTCTTACCTCAAGACTATTGACAACCTCAAAAATAATTTATTAATCATGTTTTTTATTTTCTGTTTTGATTTTTTGACAACTTGGGGCCTAGCTGATCCTGGAGGTACTGTCCCTCTCAGGACTAGATAATTTCTAGGCATAGCAAACAACTCACCCAGCAACAGCCTTTCATTTGTAAATCAACCAAGCCAGAGCCTATTCTCCCAATTACCTTCTTTTCCAGGTTCTCACATTCCAAGCCACTATTTTCCTGCCCTAATTACCACAATGCCTGGTACCACTTAGCTCAGGACAATCCCTACATCCCAGAGCCCACTTAAATTATATCAACTAGTGAGTTTAGGTCTGCTGCTCTGCCTGGCCCATTTCGTCTAGCAGAAGCCTTAATAAAGATTTTGCTCACTTTTCCCCCTCACTCCCTTTGCCTCCTGATGGATGCTGGTGCTTCCCCATGTGGCAGTACATGGTATGCTGTGCCCCTTGTTTCTAATGATTAGTGATTATAACACATTTCTTTCTTCATCTCCACATTTTCAGGTCTTTCCATACCTGGTTGAAACAAATCTCAGTTACCCTTAAGACAGAAGACCATTTGGAAACTTGCTATGGTGGTCAATTTTAAAGAGTAAAAGGCTGGATGAGGCAACCTGTGGAAGCTTCTATTGGGAAGTCACTGTGCCAGTCAGGGCCTCCACAAATCAGATGCCAAAGTAGAACCAAAAGTGCTAGATGTTGCCTGACCAGGCAGTGGCGCAGTGGATAGAGCATCGGACTGGGATGCGGAGGACCCAGGTTCGAAACCCCGAGGTAGCCAGTGCAGCTCATCTGGTTTGAGCAAAGCTCACCAACTTGGACCCAAGGTCGCTGGTTCGGGCAAGGGGTCACTCAGTCTGCTGTAGCCCCACGGTCAAGACACATATGAGAAAGCAATCAATGAACAACTAAAGTGTCACAAAGAAAAAACTAATGATTGATGCTTCTCATCTCTCTCCATTCCTGTCTGTCTGTCCCTATCTCTTCTCTCTGACTCTTTCTCTGTAAAAAAAAAAAAAAATGCTAGATGTTGATTGAGAAAACCCCTGTGATGGGTATAGGAAGGGAAACAAGAGTAGGGAGGGAGACCTTTCCACCATGATATATGTCTAATACCTGTGTGTTGAAAGAGAGAGGACAGAATTAAATAGAAAAAGCTTCAAGTTGCTGGTTAGTTCTGAGAAAGGCTCAGCTAGCCTGATGGAGAGTCACTGAGCTGGAGTGCACATTGGAAGAATATACATCAGGCAGTACTGGGTGCTGTCACCTTTGCATGCTCAGTCATTGTGGAGGAGACTCTCAGAAGAGTGTGGCCTGGGATAAATGCCTCGATTGACCCAAGATTGCAACAGCAGTTTCTTTTAAGGGACATCTGAGCAGAACACTTCGATGGCCATCACAGTCAGCTCAAATTGCATGCATCTCATGAACCAGACATGGCCACATATGTAAAATGTGATATTGCCTGGGAGATAGTTGGAGATGCAATAAAAGACTGCAAGTGTACCTCTTAGCGCTCAAGGGATGAGGGAAGAATGATAATTGACCAGCAAGAAGGGCTGCATGTGATTGTGTCAAGGCAAGTGTGGCTGAGACCCTCAGTATTGTGGATAGAAGAGGTATATTAAAAACTACGACAAAGTATCCCCTAGAAGAAAAAATTAATAAATATACATTACATATACACACACACAGACACACGCACATATATGTCTGCTAAAGCCAGAAATCACCAATGATGCCTTTCCATAGTACCTGTCCAATAAGACATTTTCCATTCCCTCATCATTCTTTCCTCAACCAGCCCTAATTCTAGAGAGGTCATAAACCTTCGTTAGTGTCTTGAAAAAAGAGAGGCCGAAGGACGTTGCAGAGAAACAGGAAATAAATATAAGTGGGTCATATTCCTCTCACTCTGCAGACTTTTCATTTTCAGTAGCTTCAAAGAACATAGAGCATTCTCCCTGAGAAGAGTCTAAAATTAAAATTGTTTTCCCTTGGCCCTGGCTGGTTGGCTCAGTGGATGGAGTGTCCACTTGGCATATGATGACCCAAGTTTGATTCTCAGTCAGCACACAGGAGAAGGGACCATCCATTTCTTTCCCCTTCTCTCTCTCCCTTGTCTCTCTTTTCTACTCTAGCAGCCAGTGGCTCTATTGGTTCGAGCATTGGCCTCAGGTACTGAGGATAACTTGGTTAATTTGAGCATTGGACCCAGATGTGGGTTGCTGGGTGGATCACAGTTGGGGTGCATGAGGGAGTCTGTTTTTCTATTTCCCCTTCTCTCACTTAAAATTTTTTTTCCCTATTTAGTTTATTCAAGTGATATTTTAGTCCCAGATAATGTTATCATCTTTGTGATAAATCAATGCCTTGTGCAATTTGCTGCCCTTTGCCTGGCCCTCTCCTCAATCTAATTATATTCAAACTCAGGTCCTGAGTCTCTAGACCTTGATAATTCATTCTTTTCTTTAGCCCTCTTTGTATTTTCTGACTTTCTTACCTAATTTAGATTTATTGTTCATCTCTTTATCCAGTCTTCTGACAGATCAGTACAGCTACCCACCAGCAATGTATTACACACATGCTTTGGAGTATCATGGAGAAAATCATACAACCATAGATACGGCCACTCTAATTCATGTCCCTGTCACTAATGGGTTCTTTAGTGCTGCCCATCAAAGCTCTGTGTTCCTACCCCACTTTCCCTTTCATCTCATTCTCAGATACTCTCTTCCCAACTCACGCAGAAAACAAAACCATCAGATTTCATGCCACAAAAGTCACCACCTGCAGCTGGATTATTGGTTTAACCTCCTAACTGCTTCCAGTGTGGTCACATTTCAATCCATTTCTACAGTGCAACCAATCTGATCATTTCACTCCCTTACCTAAAATCCTTAAAATGTTTAAGATGAAGCACAACTACCTAACAGGATGAGAAGTCTTTTGTAAACCCAACTCTTATTACCCTAACCAGTCCCATTTCTTCCCATCCCAATATTCAAAATTGACATTCTGGCCACAGTGAACTTTTTAGCTCCTTAACTGCCCCCTGCATAGCTCTCACTGGCCTCCAGGTCTTTCTTCACATTTTTATGCCTGCTTGTTTTAAAACAAATTTCTCTCTCCCTTTTTACCTGACAATTGTTACTTACCCTTTGTGACTCAGCTTAGATGCAGTTTCCCCTCAAAATCTTTTCTGATCTCCCAAACCTGTAGCTGATGTCCTTTCTCTATGGTCCTTAATACTCTCCACATCCATGTAAGAAATACTGTGGTGCATTGTGATCGCCTCGTCTGTATTTCTTAACCTAAGAAGGCAAACCACATCTCTCCCTTATTTATAAATTTATTTCTAGATCTAGGCAGAGTTTTGAGCAAGTAGAATCACTCAATAAATGCCTGGTGAATGAATACATGAGAATAGTTACTAAAAAAAAAATTCTTTTATTAACTGAGAGGCAACCAAAAATGTAATGACAAACTTTATGGAGTAACTCAGAATTAGGGAAGCTTGATGCTGAGTTTCTCAAAGAAAACAAGTGACTTAGAAACAAACCAACATAATCTGAATGATCTGAATATCACATTTATATATGTGGTGGAAATTGTAAGTTCAAACCAAAACTGCTGTGCTTATGAGCACCCACTGAATCAACAGATAATTTTGTACTTTCTACTATAAAGAAGCCCAGCAGTTGGCTGATGTTCATAATTAATATCTTCTAATAACCCAAATGCCTTTCCTCCTATGTGAATCTCTATGATAAAACTGCTAATAAACCTTTTTGTCAACATGAATAACACATTTCCTCTAGTAAAAGACATGCAAGTATATTTTCCTTCATAAATGAGAGTTAGAGCCAATGAAGGCAACAACTCTTTTTATCTTTACAACTCGATTGCAGTAAAATGGTCATATAGAATTCTAGCAGAATGCCATACATTATTCCCTCCTTAAAAATTAGCATTTTTAGTGCCACAATGAATACTAACTTATGGACTTTTTAAATATCCTCTTATAACATTTTTTTAAACATAAGATAGCCAATATCTCTGAGTTAAAACATATTAGAATAACATTCCCCAAAGCAGCCTCTCTAGAACAGTAGTTTCCCAGCTGAAATATGTCTTTTCTTGCTGGGCTGAAAGTGAATACAGCATTATTAGGAAAGTCCTTGCTTCTGACTTTAATATGTGGCAACTACAACCAACAGGGCTAATTTAGTGGGAGAACTATAATACAAGTCATTTCAATCATGAACATCTTCCAATATGGTGAAGATAACTAGTTGGTTTGTTTAAGGATTTGATCCTTTAAATTTATTCTAAATTTGATGTGTTTGTGATGTTGGATTTAATAGTCAGAGAGGAAACAGTTTACTCAAGAATGAGTTATGCTTCAGGAAGTTGGGGAAAGGACACTGATGACTGCTGTCCCCTGTGCCCCTAGGGACAGAAAACTCTTACAGCATTGGTGTGTGAGCTGGAGGCTATAGGGTAGACAGGGAAATAGATGAAGGCAGAACCCCCTTAGGTATGACAACTATATCTTCTCTTGGATACTGATATTAGAGGAAACAAAGAATATCCAAATCCATGTCCTGACTCTGAGCAGGGAGATACATCCATGAGACCCCAACTTTCTGTTTTGAAATAATAATAAGAAACTCAAAATACTCTTTATTTGAATAGCACTTAACTATTTTCCAAAGCACTCTATGGGACATTTGATTTGGTCTCTGCTAAAACCTCTCTTTCTACTCCATATTTTATAAGAAAACAATCATAGCTATTACTTTTCCTATTGTACAAACAGGAAACTGAGGCTTAGATGGGTGTAATGGTTTGCCCAAGATCACACAATTATTAATTGTGAAGTTAATGCTGGAATTCAAATATTGGACTTCTGGTTTAATGCTGATTGCGAACACTTCTTTAGTTGCAATATGCTCCATTGTGAATATCTTACAAAATCTCACAGTTTTGATTGTACATTCTTTCTATTTCCCAACTACAATCCTTTAATCTGAAGAAGCTGAAGCCTGCCTTACCTATTCTCAGTAGGAAAAAGAAAGAAAAATAATCATACAGGTTATCTTAGTTTACTTCTCTCTAGAACAGTGGTTCTTAACCTGGGTTCTATTGAACCCTAGGGGTTCAATGAGTCGGTCTCAGTAGTTCGGAGAAGCCTCTGCCATGGAGGTAAAGACACACAAGATGTTGTGTAACGTCGTGATGACACTCCCTGCTTGGCCATCACTTGCTGCAGAGGATTATGTTACATATCTTGGCCAACCAGTGCTGTGGGGAATTTAGTGCATGCAGTAGTCAACGGCTGTCATAGTTGTACGTCGTGTGGTTTCTTTCTTAATATTTTAATCCATATTAAGTATGTTGAGCAAAAAAGAAAGTGGTCGAACGAATATGTACAACATGGATTCACATGTATCACGGAACAGGATGGGAGTCAGCGTCCTATCTGTATGATATGCAATGCCAAGTTGAGCAACTCTAGTCTCACACCGGAAAAACTAAATTTGGAAAAAAAATCATATTTTATTTATCACTAAAGAAGGGTTCGGTGAATACACATATGAAACTGGTGGGTTCGGTACCTCAAAAAAGGTTAAGAACCAGTGCTCTAGAATAAATGGCCACATTTAGCTAATGTTCCCAATAAAGGACAGGCTAACATGATAGCAAATTACAGTAAAACATTAATTTGGAGGAAACTGAAAGAGGATAAAACATTTGAATCAAATCTTGAAAGTACAGAAATATACAGAGATGAGCTTCAGAGAACACTAGATTTGTTTCAGTAAAGAAAGGAAGAGTTAGAAGTCTGTTATATGCATTTACTCTGATGTAGTGCTCAGGGATACAAGGGTCCATGAGAGTAGACACTGTTTTCCTTGTAAGGGGCTGAGCTCCCTTATTGTCAGACAGTGGTGCAGCCCAGGTCCCCTTAATCTTTCTTAAATGTGGCCTTGGGGTAGATCAGGACTGAGAGGGGTAGGACACTAGTGGAGAAAAGCTGTCGCAAGCAGGAAACATCGATAAAGGAAGTTGGTTCTCCATATCTGCACAAGGTTTTATTCTCTAAGTCCACTGGGCAGTAGGCATTGGCTTCAAGCATGAAAATGGAAGTAAAAGACAAGTGTGTATAAGTGGTGGTGGGGCATAAAGGCTAGAATGAAAATGACAGCAGATAGATACTGACATCACCAATAATGGTAATAGAGGGCAAGATGAAGAGGAAGAACAGTGAGTCAGGGATTGAAAACCTCAAGGACTGAGAAATGACAATACAAAGGTAAGGAGTAAAGAGCACACCTATCCTGTCTCAGTACATGGAGTATGAAAGAACAGATAGCCTTTGAGAAAGAGTGGACACTTTTCAATTGGGCAAGATGTAGAGATAAAAAAAGAAGGTAGGACATAGAAAAGGCCCTGTCTTTCACAAGGCACATTGAAAATGTGGGGATGGAGAGATAAGAGACTTATCACATTATAGATGTATGGAGCAGTATGTTTTGGGGTGATTGTAGATGAAAAAGAGGTGGGAGTTAGGGTTGGGTGTTGAATCATTTTAATAAAACTTTACGATACCTATATTCAATGCACATTGGAATCCCATGTACAATTTTCAAACAGTACCAATGTTCAGGATCTACCTTGAACAATTTGAATTTCAGGGTAAGGCTTGAGCACTCATATTTGTTAAAAAACCTCAAATGATTCTCAGTAAAGCTTAGAATCAGTGTTTTAGAAACAGGCGAATAGCTGAAAATGTCAAGACTTTTCAGGATGTTATATGCATCTGTCTGTGGTCTGTTGAAGTAGGCCTGGGGCTGAATTGGAAAGGTCATTTAAAATCACTGACTTCTGTCTCCTCAGTAGCCCATGGGAGGGTGGAAGGAAAGGAGATAGAGGCTGAGAACTATCCAGTGTATAAGAGCACAGATTTAGCCTGAGAAAGGAATCTGTTAGATCACTGCTTTAGCATAAACAAAAGAGTAACAGCGACACTGTTGGAAAGTGTCAGTGATGTACTTTTATTTTATCTTTTAAACTCTAATTTTGAAATAATTTTATCCTTTGAATGTTAAAAGAAATAGTGCATCAGTAACATTTCAAGATACAAAATCAACATATAAATCAGTTGTACTTATTCGCACTAGGATGAAACACCTGGAAAAGAAAGAAAGAAAACTATTCTATTTACAATAACATCAAAATAACAGAATACTTGAAAATAACTTTCACCAAAGAAGTGAAAGATCTGTGCATTGAAAACTGTCAAAGTAAGAAACTTCCAAACCTGTAAGAATTTTTTATAATTTATTTGAGCCAAACTGTTGACAATTGCTGGGAAACAAATCTCAAGGGATTGAGAAAATGCTCCCGAAAATGGCGGTTTTACTGCTTGTTTTATACATCAGAATCACAGGGGAAGACCTAAGGGGGTTACATGAAATTGAATGGTGACAGGTTAGGGAGGTAGGAGAAGGCAAAGCATGAGGGATCTCTGGGATTGGATAAAAATGTATGTGCTAAAACTTCTTTTACATAGGCAGGCATAAGATAGTTAACAGTTCATTAGCATGATAGTAATAACAAGGAGGGGGTGTGTGGGCTCCTATTCTGGTAGCATGCCTATCTTGAGTGAGGCAGGAAAAAAGACTAACCTTACATTTCAAAGGTATGTTATCAGGTACATTATGGTAGATGCAAAAGACAACAGACAGGCCTGATTAAGGTAAGTGTTGACCTTGGTTAGAGAAAAATACATCCTTAGGACAGGACTACCCACCATGAACTTCTTTTAGTTAGAAAGTTTTAATTTCAGACCATCCTGTGTGGTCACTTTAGGTCTCTGAGTCTGCAAGGCCACCATGAAGGCCTCCCTTGAGCTTGTCAGGTTCAGCATGTGGCCCCTTTTTGACCCACAAAACAATAAGACTTTGTTGAAAGAAATTGGAGAAGATACAAACAAATAGAAAGGCATCTTATGTTAATGTTAATGGTGCTGTAAAGTAACGTTCCGTAGGGTTTACGTAGAGACACCAAGTCCAAATGAATTTTAAGGAGTTTTATTAAAAGGAGGAGATTCAATAATATGCCGACCACATATGACTAACACGGGGCATAGCTGACCCAAATCGTGTGCCCGACTATAGCCCTGAGGCAGTTTATATACCTTCGATCACACAGGTTGGTGGGAAAAGGAGGGGGAGAGATGATACAATTCATTAGCAAGCATATAACATTCATCTATAGGATTTATAAAAATATTTCTACACATTAAAACTTACAAGGTAATACAATAGTGAAAAATGTTGTTCCACATATTAAAAGATATTTCCAAATCTTTCAGTGTTCATCTGCCATCCCTTTGTCTAGAGGTATGTACATTAATTACATGTTTTCAGGAGGGGAGGTGGAGTCTACATGATGCCAGAAGATAAGCATCTGTCTGTGAATGGCCCATTAAAGAAGGAAAGAGAGGACAGGAAAAGGGCTTGCCTTTTTCTCCCCCACCCACCCACCTGGCAAGGTGTTTATTCTCTTCCTCTCAGGTGTGGGGGAAGGGAGGGAATCTAAGTCTTCTAGCACAAAATCTCTTTATTTACAATATCATGCTGTTGTCTATCCTGAGTTGGTGCAAATCATACATATGTATAAAAATCATATTTACAAAATCTCTCTGTATGCTTAGCCCAAATTATAAAACGCCCTTTAAGCTTCCTAGTAAAAAGGGGGTTTTCTACACAGTGTGTCTCTGCAACCCAGAAAATTTCTACATCCCTCTCCTCTCACTGCCCACAGAAAGGAGAGGACAAGAAACTTGACTTTTTATCCTAAAACATCAATATTAATTTTTCAATTCTTTGGTACCTTACCACAATGGGTGTTGGGCAGATAAAATATATTATGCTCACTTTGTTAAAGATGGCGCTGCCCATGTGCAAGTTTTAGGAGTGAGCTTTCCCCCACACCCTTGACTGATTAGATGATGTAGGGTGGTGCCCTGTCATGAGGAATCCTCCCAGTATGTCTCAGATAAGTGACTTTGCATCAGAGACTTCCTTGTTTATAGATTGGATTAAAGGTTTTGAATCTACACTATAAAGTGGGGCAGACTGGGAGCTTGCTCTCTCAGTTCCTGAGGTTAGTATTAGAAAAGAGAGCAGATTAAGGCCACGTGGAGAAGAGGAAGCAGCCAAGACGGCAGAGTGCTGAGGAAGAAGCCAGTTTGAGCAGAGTTTGTGCAGGAGGAGATGGGGAACAGAGATGAATAAGTCTGGTGAGCTAGAAACCTTTGATTCTAGGAAACTCGGATAAGTCAGTAGCTTTGTGAGCACTGAATGAGTGGGTTTTGGAGCCCAGTGTGTGTTTTGCTTGCCCACCGGGTGCAAGCTAGGATTAAAGCTGATGGCTCACCAGTTCTTAGCTCCGTTGTTTCATTACCTACTGTCCGAATATAATGCGAACCTGCACTGGCCAGGTGGCTCTGATAGTGGCCTTGGCCTCAACTACTAGCTTTACAATGAGTAAGGAGAATTATTGTTTAAATGCTGATACTACCCAAAGCCATCTATAGATTCAGTGCAATTCCTACAAAAATATCAGTGGAAGTCTTCATAAAAATAGAAAAAAATAATCTTGAAATTTGTATGGGACCACAAAAGACCCTGAATAGCCAAAAGGAGCACAGTGTCTCTCACTGCCCAAATCTGAAAAATTTAACAACAAAATTAAAAAATGATGGTAATGGATTACAGCCATCCCTCACTGTATTGCAGTTCACTTTTCACAGACTCATTGTATTGCAGATTTTTAAATTGTATATATCTAATTTTATATCATGGATTTTTCATTATATTGCGGATTTTGCAGTATATAAGTATTCTTACATATTTATTATTTTAATTATTTCTGTGGTAAAATAAGCATTTTCTAGCCTAAAAACTAAAAATAATAAAACTATTAATTAAAACATATTAAAAGAATATTAAATTGAAATAAAGCCTTAAAATACATATAAATAATAAAATAAATATAAGGTTGCTACTTTGCTAATTTTTGCCTATCGCGGAGGAGAGTGCATTTTCTGGAACCTAAACCCCTGCAATAGAGGAGGGACCACTGTATATCTCATAGAGTAAGACGTGAATCTATGGGTTCACACAAAACCAAATGAGTAAAGGAAGAAAGAAAAGAGAAGGAAGAAAGGAAAGAAGAAGAAAGCAAAGTTCTTTCTCACAGTAAATTCTAACTAATAAACAGAAGAAGAAATACAGAATAAAAAAATTACCATTTGGCAATCACCATAGTTAAAGTTGTTTTAGGCAAGAATCATTAATAGATGCTAAAGTTCAAAAGCTATATAAAGTATGATATAAAATTTTACATAGTTTTAATATATCTCTCCACATGATACTTACTAAGTACTAATGGAAAAAGAGTAAGAGTAGAGAAACCCCACAGTTACCACCTTAACCAAAAAACCAAAATTAGCAATAGCAGTAATAATGTATTTTATTTCAATTGAGATATAATTTACATGTAAGAAATGTCACTTCTTTCAGTGAATAATTCTTTATTTTTAGAATTTCCAGCATTCTGTGTTTCTTTGTATAGATTGAAGTTTCTGACTGATATTACATTCTTTTTGCCTGAAGGAATTCATTTAACATTTCTTATAGTACAGGTCAACCAGTAATCTATTTTCTCAATTTTTGTTTGCTCAAAAACTCTTATTTCTCTTTTGGTTTTAAAAGATATTGTCACTAGCTATATAGTCCTGTGTTCACAGTCCTCCTCCTACACACAACACTTTAAAGATGTCACTTAATTGCATAATTTCTGATAGGTCTGCTATAATTCTTATCTTTATCCTTTTGTATCTAATACATCATTTTTCCCTCTCTGGCAGTGTTAAAAGCTCTGTCTTTTGGTATGTTATTATTTTTGAAAAATTCTGTCATTACTTTTTGAGATATTTCTTCTGTCTTTTGTTTCTCTTTCTTCTAGGGTGCAATTACATGTATGTTAGACATACTATATTATTTCACAACCTTAGGTGTCTCTCACCCTCTCTTGCACATTTTCTTTTTTTTAGTATGCTTCAGTTTGAGCAATTTTCGTTTAACTGTCTTAAAGCTGATGGTTTTTCTTCAGCTGTACCAAACATACAGATGCTCCTCAACTTACTTTGTGTCCCAATAAACCCACCATAAGTTGAAACTATTGTAACTCAAAATGCATTTAATACACCTAACATACTGAGCATTATAGCTTAGCTTAACCAGTGTCTACTGAATGTGTATCACTTTTGCATTGTCTTAAAGTCAAAAAATTATAAGTCTAACCATCACAACTTGGAGACCACCTGTCCTAATAAGCCTGTAGAAGTCATTGTCTTATAGCCTAATTATTATTTTTCTAGCATTTTATTTGATTTTTTCTTATAGTTCTTATATGTCAGCTGGAATTCTCACATTTGATTATATACGCTGTCCTCTTTTACAACTAGTTCCTTTAACATATTAATAATTATTATTTTAAATCTCTTTTGTGATAGTTTCATCATTTGGGTCAGATCTGTATGTGGTTCTGTTGATTGTTGTAAATCTTGACAGTATTGTGTATTTGGGGGATTTTTTTTGTGTGTGTGAGTTTCTTATAGTTTGAAATTAAAAGTTAGGCGCTGGTACAAAACAGTTGAGATGAAAGAAATTTATGCCTGGAAAGGAGTATACTAGCTCCTAGACTTTGAGTGGGGAGAATTGAGCCAAGGTCCTCTAGTGTTGAATTAGTCAAGGTTTGGGTTTTGTTGTGAAAATTATTTTCAGCAAAATACTGGCTTCAATTTCATCTAACTTGATGCTTATATGAAATCTATGCTTAGAAGTGGGGTCTTGGTTTCTGGTAGATTTTTTTCTGTGTGTGTGTTGGGGAGGGTTTTGTTTTTATTTATTTTTTTTTTTTTAATCACCTTTAACCTTAGATTTTCCCTGTGAATCTGTACCATGAGAGTTCTCTCTTCACAATCTTGCTCCTCCAAGCAGTAAACAGCTGTTACTTGTTACTGATGACCATCCTGGTAGTGGGGTCCAGAAGTACTTTCTGTGTGGTTTGGGGTCAACTTTCATCTTGGGAAAAACCAGAGCTTCTGCATCTCATAGATGGGCTTTCTTTTATTATTATATTAATAATAATAATAATAATTTAAATGGGGTGATATTGATAAATCAGGGTACATATGTTGAGAGAAAACATCTTCAAGTTATTTTGACATTTGATTATGTTGCATACGTATGACCCAAAGTCAAATTGTTTTCTGTCACCTTCTATCTGGTTTTCTTTGTGCCCTTCCCCTCCCCTCCCCCCACCTTTCCCTCTCCTTCTCCTCCCCCATCCCAGTAACCACCACACTCTTTTCTGTGTCTCTGAGTCTCATTTTTATGTCCCACTTATGCATGGAATCATATAGTTCTTAGTTTTTTCTGATATACTTATTTCACTCTGTATAATGTTATCAAGGTCCATCCATGTTGTTGTAAATGATCTGATGTCATCATTTCTTATGGCTGAGTAGTATTCCATAGTATATATGTGCCACATCTCAGAGACATGGGCTTCTAAGTTATCTTTCCCTACCCAGATGTTAGAAGATCTTTAATATCTGAGCCTTTCCTATAGATGCAGAGGACTTTTCCTATATTTATCCTCTAAGCACAACTGCTATTCACCTGTGCTCTGGAGAAGATAGGGTCTACCACCAACTCCTAAGGCCATAAGCTTTTGTTCTACCGGAGAAAGATATGGACAGGACTCTGTGTCCTTTTCACAGCAATGGCTACCCTCTTCTCACAAGTCCTTTTGGGATCTGATACCTGGTCCCTAATCTTTCTAATGAATCCCCAGTGAAGCCAATGAAGAAAAGTATTCTAATGGTTGCAAACTGCTCAGTGTCTATAGTTCTATCCTAGAAACTCTCCTTGGAAAACTGTTAAAATTTTTAACTAAAATGTCTTTGCTTGCCTGGTTGCAACAACTCCCTTCCAGGCTCTGCTCCAAGTAAGTCAGAACTTACCCCTCAATCTGCTAAGAGATGTCTGTTTTTCCTATATTTCAGATTGGCTGATTACCTTGCAATCTCAGCTCTTGTATGTATCCACGAAAAGTTGTGTTTTTTTAAAGATTATTCATTTCTTCCTTGTTAAGTTGGGAGCAACATTCTTTCCAGCTTTTCACATCCTCAGTGGAAGCTCAATATTCTAATATATTCTTTTGAACAATACTAAAAATTTAAAACCACTGATGTTGGAAGTCACAATGGATGTAAAAATAAGGTGACATATGCTCACTGAGTTTTAGAATAGCATCAGTAGTTATGGAATGGGGGATGAAAAAAGAAAATAAATGCTAGAAGAACTTCTGATAATAGCACTCTGGGATTTATTAGCATTCTCTTTAAAGTAGCATATGGTCAACTTTGGTAAATGGTGCATGGACACTTGGAAAGTAATGTGGTTTATAGTCATTAAAGTCCCTCAATTTTTTATTAGGTATACCACTTAAAACCTGTGTCTATTCTCAAATTATTGAATTGCCCCTTTGTTTTTCATTTTGTCCTCATAATTCTAATAGTTTGAACAAAAACTCACTTATCTTCATGTAAAATAATTCAGTACAATGTTACTTCCTTCAACTCACCATTATATAACCTAATATAATATAAAGTTATAAAACTAGATACTGTTTTTGTTACACACTACTTTTTCCAGATAGCTTTTTTACTATGCACTTATTTTTGTTACACTAATTAAATAAGTATTTTGACTACATTCATTGTACTTGCAATCCTTTTATTCTCTAACTTCTTTGTTGAGTCCCCACCTTTGATTCATATATTTGTCAGCTGGGTTATGCCTTCGAATAACTTTTTCAGGAAGGATACATGAGTGCACTATTTTTTGAGCTCTTACGTACATGAAAAAATATTTTTGCTGCCACAACTCATAAACTCCTCTTTCATCTACAGCCATGTTACATTGCTGGAAGTCGGAGATTTCCCAACACTTTCAGAAACAATATAAGAGCTGATGAGAGAAGGGACTTTGAGAGAAGTGGTATCTTTATGCATCTCAGAAGTCAGTTCCCTTATAGTAGGAGAGAGACCATCAGGCATTTGGTTGTAGCCTGGACTCCATATCTTAAATATAGAGGTAAATGCATGAGTGGCTAGCAACCTGTTCTCATTTCTTTTTGATGGGCTGTTGTATTTCAAATGTCTGAGTAGCTTTTTCTATCTTGCCCATACTTTCTAAAGTCAGGAGTATTTTCTCCAACAAGAACTAAATGGAATTATTGAAGGATTTCATCAGTTTCTGGTGGTCTGTTTTCAGCCTTTTCATTGCTATTTCAATAAGAGAATAATAAGGAATAAATCAAGTATGGGCTTCTGACTCTTTTCACAATGTTAAAGGTTATTCATTCATCAAGAAAACATTTATAGAGTAACTTATTAAAGTCTAGATTATATTTCTAAAAGTTTATTTAATCATGTTTAGACATTTTTTACCCACTATATTTCACCAGTAAATAATTATTTATTGAAAGACAATATTTGAGGGTAGATCTTATCCGTGGAACTTTTAGGCCAAAGGTTTTAGTTATTTTAATGTCTTGATATAAAATGCTGAATTACTTTCTCAAAGGGGAATCTCATCAGCAGATAGTTATGAGTGAAGGTTTAGCTTCCTGGTAGGGTATTAGAAATCACTCCAAACACCATGGCCCTGTTTACCAGGAGGGAGCTGGTATCAAAGAATTAATTGAACAAGAAACCCCTCTCCTATGGGAGAGGCTAGAATGCAACCCCAGGTCAGAGGTGAGAGAAAGAAATTTAGAGATAATTAAACCAGGGATAACATTGAAATGTACTGGAGAAGCAAGGAAGAGAAGATGAATGAGTTAAACTGCTAGGATGTGAGAGGAAAAGGAACTGAAAAGGAACAGGAATATGGAGGGCTCAAATTAGATGCTGAAGTAATAAGGACAAAGTCAAATTTTCAAAGGTGATCAAAAATAGGACAACAGGTTAGCTTACCCAAGGACACAGGTTTATAACTTCCTGCAGGGAACTTTGGAGAAAGTCATCCAGCACCTTCAGCTAATCCTTCCTACTCTTAAAAAGACCTTATTACTTCTCACAGCAAAAGCCATGACAATCACTCCACACAGGCATAGAATGATAGTGAGTACCTGGTATACACTTTCTGTGTATTCATTGAACCCAGTTCCTGTATTATATTATCAGAAGTGGGAGCTATCATAACAAAATCCTAAAGTGGCTTTGGAACCAAGAGGAGGGTAAAAGTTGGACAGCCTGTGAGGGTGCGGGTCTGTTTTCTAAGGCCTAATGGCAATGAGGAAATGGTCTCTGAGGGCTTTAAAAAAGTGAGGAAAGTTTTATTGGAAACTTGAGGAACAAGAACCTTGTTAGGAATTGACAGAAAGTTTAGCAACACTATCACCTATGACAACATAGGAAATACAAGTTTTACCTAATGAGCTGCATGATCTAGCAAAGAAATTTTCCAGGAAGAGTGTTTAAGGTGTCACCTAGCTTTTTCTAGCCTTTTACAATCAATTGCAAGAAGAAAATAATAAGCTAAAGAAAGAGCCATTAGATTTGAAGAAACCAGACTTAGTGAATTTAAAAAATAAAACTGTTTTTTAGTACTAGCATCTCCAAATGGCAAACGATGTTAAAATTAAAAACTGGTGTCCTGGCAAAGATCAAATCTAGTGCTCCATCTAAACAGAAAACCAATGTAGTAACTATAAAAACCTATGGTAAAAACCTTATAAATAGCCTCACCAGGTGGTGGCGCAGTGGATAGAGCATCGGACTGGGATGCGGAAGACCCAGGTTCGAGACCTCGAGCTCGCCAGCTTGAGCGCAGGGCCCATCTGGCTTGAGCAAAAGCCCATCAGCTTGGACCCAAGGTCGCTGGTTCCAGCGAGGGGTGGCACGGTCTGCTGAAGGCCCGCGGTCAAGGCACATGTGAGAAAGCAATCAATGTACAACTAAGGTGTTGTGACAGCAACGAAAAACTAATGATTGATGCTTCTCACCTCTCTCCATTCCTGTCTATCCCTATCTATCCCTCTCTCTCTGTCCCTGTTAAAAAACAAAACAAAACCTTAGAAATATTTAAAGTGGCATCTCAAACTCCCTAAATTATGTTGCCTCATGATCTTAAGGTCATGCCTCAGAGAGAGTGTCAGTTAAAGATGAAAGCTTCTAAGAGTCTTAAAGGTGTTATCCCACAGCAGCTTAAGGGAGGCCCAGAGTAGAAGCTCTTAAAAATGTGTGGCTATGACTTTTGTCTGATAAAGTAAACCTCAATAAAATGTTTACAATGGACCATTAAATATAAAAGAGCTCAACAAACTAGGACTAGACTGGAAGTTCTTCAATCTCATAAAGGACATCTACAAAAAAAAATAATAATACACAGTTAAAACTAATACTTAAAGGTAAAAGATTGAACCACTTTCTTCCCTAAAATCAGAAACAAGTCAAAGATGAAAAGATTAATACTTTCATCACTTCTATTTAATATTGTACTGGTATCTAGTCAAGACAATTGAATATGCACACACACTCATATTATATATACTATATATATATATATACTATATATATATAGTATATATATATATATATATATGCATGTATTAGGCATATATATATAGTAAGAAACATGAGACAAAAAAGGACAAAAGAAATCTAGCTTTATTTGCAGATGGCATCATATTGTATATAGAAAATCTGAAGAAATTCTCAAAACTCTTAGAACTAATAAATACATGCACAATACAAGCTCAATCTACAAAAATCAGTCAGTTGTATTTCTATACATTAGCATTAATAATCAATCTGACAATGAAATTAGAATAAAATTTTACTATAATAGCCTCAAAGTGAATAAGATATTTAGTAATATATTTAACAAAAAAGTTTAAGTTTTACACTTTGAAAACTATAAAATATTATTTAAAGTAATTAAAGAAGACTCAAACAAATAGTAATATAGTACTTGTTCATGAATGAGAAACCTCACTATTTTTAAGAAGATGATATTCTCTAATTGATCTACAGATTCAATGCAAAATTCCAGTTGTCTTATTTTGTAACAATTGATATTCTTATCTTGAGATTCATATGGAAATTCAAGAGGCCAAGAATAATCTTGAAAAACTCAAATAAAATTAAAGGACTCACACTTTGCCATTTCCAACTTACTACAAAGCCACAATAATCAAGACAATGTCATACAGGTACAAGAATAGACTTTTAATTAAATGAAATAGAGTTAAGAGACCTAAAACAAACTCTTAGAGTTGTGGCCAATGACTTGTGACAAGAGTGTCAAGACAGTTTAGTGGGAAATAGATATTCTTTTTAACAAATGGTGTTGGAAAACAGACATATCATTTTCATAACTTTGGTTTAGGCTATAGTTTCTTAGACATGACACTAACAAGAGTGACAAAATAACAAGCTGATAAATTGGATTTCACCAAATTAAAAAAATTTTTGCTGCAAATGATACCATCAAGAAAGTGAAAAGACCAACCACAGAAGAAGAGAAAATATTTGCAAGCCATATAGCTGATTAAGGATTTGTATGTAGAATTTATAAAGAACTTATATATAGATAGGTAGATTAAAAAGCTGGATACATTTATACAATAGAATACTACATGGCCAGAAAAAAGAAGGAAATCTAACTTTTTGTGAAACCATGGATGGACATAGAGAGTATTATGTTAAGTGAAATAAGCCAATTAGAGAAAAGCACGTCCTTATATGTGGAATCTAATAAACAAACTAATCAAACAAAATAGAAACCAACTCATAGACAGAGAATAGGCTGACAGCTGTCAGAGGGAAGAGGGGTGTGAGACTAGATGAAAATGTGAAGAAATTAAGCAAAAAACAAACAAACATAAAACCTCATAGATACAGACAATACTATGGGGATTATCAGAGGGTAAGGGAGATGAGGGGAGGTAGAAGGTAAAGGGGGGGATAAATGGCAACAGAAGGAAACTTGACTTGAGGTGATGAATACATGACCCAATGTATAGAACTATACACTGAAACTTATATAATTTTATTAATGAATGACACCCCAATAAATTTAATTTAAAAATATTTAAAAAGAGAACTTATATGACTCAATAATAAAAAGACAAATAGCACAATTTTTAAATGGGAAAAGGATATGAAAATACAAAAATAGTTAATAAACACATAAAAATGTGCTCAACATTATTACTAATTAGGGAGACTCAAATAAAAATCACAGTGAGATACTACATCTTACCCAACAAGGTAGTTATCAAGATGACAGATAGTCATGTGTTGATGAGGATGTTCAGAAATATCGACCTTTATACGTTGCCTAGTAGCATGTAAAAATAGTGTAGCTGCTTTGGAAAACAAGTTTTCCATTTCTCAGAATGTTAAACATAGAGTTACCATATGACTCAACAATTCTACCCTTAGGTAGATACCCTAGGAAAACAAAACCATACTTAATATATATATATATATGTGTGTGTGTGTGTGTGTGTGTGTGTGTGTGTGTGTGTGTCCATGTGTAGCATTATTCATTATAGCCAAAACATGGAAATAACCCAAAGATTCTTTATCTTATAAATAGATAAATAAAATGTGGCATATCCACCCAATGAAATTTTATTTGGCAACAAAAAGAATGAAGTACTGATATTTGCTACAACATAGAGGAATTGTGAAATAATATACTAAGTGAAAGAAGCCAAACACAGAAGACCACAACTTACATGATTTCATTGGTATGAAATGTCCAGAACATACAAAGCTTCAAAGACAGAGAGATGCCTAGGGGGAGGTTGGAGGAGGAGTAATGGAAAATAAATGCTAATGGGTGAGGGTGTTTTTAAGGGGTTGATGAAATATTCTAAAATTAGATTACAACAATGATTATACAACTCTTTGAAAATATTAAAAACCTTTGAATTTTACTCTCTAAAAGATGAATTGTATGTCATGTGAATTATACAGTATTTCAAAAATACTTTTTTAAAAAATAAAAATGTATCAAGCTTGTGAAAGATGAGAAAGACTGAAAACCATCACAGAGAAGGAAACTAAGGAGACATTATAATTATATGCAATGCAGTATCCTGGTTTGGATCCTGGAATTTTTGGACATTAATGAAAAAGAAAAACTAGAGTAATATGAATAAAGTCTACAGTTTTTGTTTAAAAAAATAAAATAAAAATGGTCTCTGGACTCTTGAATTACTATAGGCCAAAACTATCCATTTCTATTAAAAAAGGGAAAGATTACACAGAAGGTAGAAGCAAATTCCAGAAGGCCCGGCCATGAGCAATAGTGGGTCATTCCCAGGAAGTACAGCTGAGACCTAATCAGGGACTGGCAAGGATTTCACACTTGCTATGAACCAATGAATAATGGATGCTTCCAGTTTTCCCTCTTTATGACTGGTAGATGTGTTATGGCCATCTTAATTCTTGTCATACAACTTAGGTGCATAGGATTCAGATAATTGATCTTTTTTGCTCCCATTTCTTCACGTGGAAAAGAACTCTATTCAAGGTGCTGTACTTAAAAGAACATAGCCAAGGAGCCTTCTCTACCCATGCATCTGACTCAGATGATGGGATCCTGGACTTCAAACCTGAATACGATGTTAAAATGAAATAAGACTTTGGAGAGTCTTGCCTGTGAAAAGTACGAGTATTTTGCCTGTGGGAGGGAGGTGAATTAACCAGATGACAGTCTCCGGCAGAATGTGTTTTTGAATAATAGCCACAGCAGCATTTGCAGTTCCGTGTACTCTTCTAGAATGTTGCCATTCCCCATCAGGAGTTGGGGTCCAGCTCCCCTTCTCGAACTTGGGCAGGCTGGTGACTGTTCTGACAAATGGAGTGTGATGGAAGCAATGCAGTGGGCCATCCCAGGCTAGCTTAGAGAAGGGGAGACAGCTTCATTTGACTTTCCTTCTCTTGGGCGTACACCCTGGGAACCCAGGCATTATGTTGTAAGAAAGCCCAGGTCACAGAGAGAAGTCACCTGTAAGTATTCCCCTCAGCAGCCCAGCAGCCACTAGCAGATGTCTGAGTAAGAGAGCAAGATTCAGAGCCCAACCTTCAAGCAGCCTCGGCTTATGCAGAGTAGAGCAGAGATGAACTATCCCTGTCCGGCCCTGCCTGAACTTGAGCAAAAGAAATAATGCTATTGATTTTAGCCATTACATTTTGGAGTTGTTTGTTATACTAAGATATTCTGGGATGTTATGATGTTCTAGTGGGAAGAATCCCAGTGGCAAGTATTTCTCTGTACCTGGAACATAGCTCTTACCACTTTTTAAAAATTATGATATAACTTACATACAAAAATGCACAGATCTCAAATTTCAAGGTATATGAGGAGTTTTGACAATTTTATATACCTTGTAGCCACATCCCAGAAGAATAAATAAAATATTTTTATTGCCAAAGAAAGTTTCCTCATATCCATGCAGTAATTTGCTGGAGTCAACTCACCATGTTTCGTGAGAATCAATTGTGTATATGAATTCCCAAGTCCTCATTCAGTCATGTCATGTTGGGAGCTAGAAATCTGGAAACTGAGAGTATTTACAGCATGAAAATCAGCAAATACTACAAATCAGGATTTTCCCCCAAGCCCACCAGAGCGAGTTGTTAAGCATTTAATAGATGCTACTGCTCCTGCCCTTTTCAGTCAATTTTCTACCCTCCTGAGGCAAATACTTTTTTATTTCCCTCACTAATTAGCTTTGTCTGTTCTTGGATTTCCTATAATGTGCTCATATAGTGTGTCTCCCTTCTTTAATTTAAAATAATGTTTAGAAATTTATCCATATTGTTGCATTTATCAATAATTCACTCTTTTTTAAATTGCATTGTATTTATTGTGTGAACATACAAAAATTTCATGATCTTTTAAAAAGATTTTTAATGTATTTATTGATTTTAGAGAGAAGAGAGAGAAACGGGGGTGGGAGGAGAAGCAGGAAGCATCAATGCATAGCTGCTTCTTGTATGTGCCTTGACCAGGCAAGCCCAGGGTCTCAAACTGGTGACCTCAATGTTCCAGGTCGATACTTCATCCACTGTGTCACCACTGGTCAAACAATTACATGATCTTTTCTTTTGTTGATGAATATTGGTCTGTGTCTAGTATTTGACTGCTATGGCATGGCCTTATTTTTGTGGACATATGTTTGAACTTCTCTTGAATACATACCTTAGGAGTATATTGCTGGGTCATAGGATAGATGTATATTTAGCATTATTAGAAAAAGAAATAGCCAAAGTGGCTGTAACATTTTACTGTGCCACGAGCAATGTACAAGAAATACAGTTGTCTCACATGTTTGTCAAGATTTAGAATTACTGGCAATTTTTACCCTACCATGCTGGTGGGCACATAATGCTATTTAATTTTGGTTTCAATTTGTGTATTCCTGATAACTAATGATGGTGAGCCCATTTCTGTGTCATTAATCTTGTGATTGGTGCCATTTGTATATCCACTGTTTGCAAATTCTTTGTTCAAGTACTTGCCTTCTTTTTTTATTGAATGGTTTTCTCATCATTTGTTTGTAGTTCTTCATATATTCTTTAAGCAGGTCTATCTATCTATCTATCTATCTATCTATCTATCTATCTATCTATCTATCATCTATCTATTCTAATCTACTGCCTATTAATATTCTTTCCAGTCTGTGTCTTGCCTATTCTTTTTTGGTTAATTCTTTTCATGTCCTATAAAAACAACAAAAAAAGCACAAAACTTCTGTGACTAGGTTGCAAAAATATTTATGTATGCTTTTTCTAGCAGTTCAGGGTTCTAACTAATGCTAGGATCCATTTTAAAATAAATGCATGTGGTAAGTAAGAGTGGAGGTAAGGATCATGTTTGATATACACTTTATCTAGTTATTCCAGCACCATTTAAAATTAACTTTGTCTTTCTAGCATAAAACCATTTTCTTCCCTTTACCAAATGGGCATGACAATTGGGTTGAAAATTAACTGACTGTATGTATGTGGATCTATTTTGGACTACTTAATCTGTTCTATTGATCTCTTTCTCTATCCTGTGACACTACCACCCTGTCTTGCTTACTGCAACTTTATAAAAAGTATTGTAATCACGTAGTATATGTCCTATAGTTTATTCTTCTTGATTATGATTATTTTGTCTCTCCTAGATAATAGTTCATTAATTTCTTCAAAAGGCCAGTTCTTTTCTTCAGATTCTGCTCAATCTGCAGATAAAAATGGGGATAATAAGCAACAATACAGAATCTCTCAATCGTGGTATATCTTTCAATTTATTTATGTCTTCAATTTTTTTCAACCGTTTTTTAGTTTTCACTGTGGGGGCTGTGAACACCTTTTGTTAGATTTATTCTTAAGTCAATGATGTTTATTGAGGCTTATATAAACGCTACGTTCTTCTGTTCTTTCTGATTGCAGGAAAAATTGCTTAATATTTTGTCATTAAGAATGATATTAAATATAGATATTTCACAAATGTGTTTTAACAGATTGAAATAGTTCCTTTTCATTCCTAGTTTGCTTTGAGTTATCATTATAAGTGGATATTGAATTTTGTCATTTTTTTCTTCCATCCACTGAGAAATCATGTTTTTTCTTCTCTGTTCTATTAATATTGTGAATTACATTGATTGATTATTTTTAACGTTACATCAACTTTACTTCCTGGTATAAATTCCACTTGGTTAAGATATTTTGCCTTTTTATTCACTTCGGAATTATAATTGCTAATGTTTCATAAAAATAATTTGTTCATGATGAGTTTTGGTCTGTACATTTCTTTACTTGTAATATCTTTGTCAGGTTTTGACATCAAGTTTATGCTGATCTAATCAAAGGAGTTAGAAATTATTTGGCCCTGGCCCAGTGGATAAAGTTTTGGCCTGGCATATGGACATCCCAGATTTGATTCCTGGTCAGCACAAATAAGAGAGGCAACCATCTGTTTCTCTCCCGATCCCTCTTCTCTCCTATTCCCCTCTTGCATCAAGTGACTCTACTGGTCCAAGCGTCAGCTTCAGGCACTGAGGATAGCTTGGTTGATTCGAGCATCAGCCCCAGATGGGGGTTGCCAGGTAGATCCTAGTCAGTGTGTATGTGATAGTCTGTCTCACTATCTCCCCTCCTCTCACTTAAAACAATAAAAATAAAAAAGTAAAAAAATATTTTTAAAAAAGGCATTCCTTCTCTGTTTTCAGAAAGTTTGTGTATTATTTCTTCTTCCATGTTTAATAGAATTTATCGGAGAAGATAATGGCATCTGAAATTTTTTTGTGGGAATATTTTTGTTATCACTAAAACCATTTTAATAGACAGGGCTATTTAAGTTCTCTATTCTATTTCACATTACTTTTATGTTTTTTCAAGGAATTGGTACATTTTATTTAAGTTTTTAAATTTGTTGGTATAAAGTTGTACCTATTATCTCATTATTCTATTCATATTTTAGGCTTTGTAGTAATGTTCTCTTGATATTGATGATACATATTTTTGTTTTGTTTTATTTTCTCAATAAGACTTGGAAGGAGTTTATCAACTTATTGATGAATAAACTTGAATTTCTTGATTTTCTTTACTTCACTTTTATAGCTCCTTATAAAAAAAATCATATAATATGTATTCTTTTTTGTCTATTCTTTCAGAGAACATAATGATTTTTGCATCTTTCCATACTTTTGTCAGTATTTATAGTTTGTTCCTTTTTACTGCTGAGTAGTAGTCCATTGTATTTTTATGCCACAGTTGGGAGACATTTGGCTTTTTTCAAGTTTGGGGCTGTTATGAATATAGCTGCTGTGATAGTCTGACTATAAGCTTTTGAGTATGCATATGTGTTTCGTTCTCTTGGGTAAATATCTAAAAATTGAATTGCTAACTTTTGTGGTATATGTTTATGTAACATTTTAAGAAACTGACAAAATTTTTAACTGGTTATACCATTTTATATTCTCACTAGTAATGTATGAAAGTTTCAGTTGTTCTAAAATCTTACCAATATTTATATTTGTCTGACTTTTATTCAGCCATTCTAGTATACATAGAATAGTATGCCATGTGGTTATAACTTACATTTCTTAGGTGACAAATAATTTTAAACATGTTTTCATAAGCTTTTTGATCATTCATACATCTTCTTTTCTGAAACGCTTTCTTTCAAAATTTTTGCGATTGTCCTAATTGCTTGTTTTTTATAATTAAATTGTAAGAGTTCCGTTTTCTGAATATAAGTCCTTCTTCACATATGTGTATTCTCCTATGCTGAGCTTGCCTCTTCATTTCTTAACGTCTTCAAAGGAGCAGAGTTAGTGCTTTTGATTAACTACAATTTATCCAACTTTTATGTTCATACTCTTTGTCACTTAAGAAGACTTAACTTTTTGTCATGTCACAAAACATTCTGTAGTGTTTTCTGTTTTAACTTTTAGAATTTTACTTTTACATTAAGGACTGATTTATTTTGCATTAGTTTTTGGTTACAATGAAAGGTTAAGGTGGAGGTTTGTGTATTTCATTAGTAAAGAGCAGTTGTTTCAGTGTTATTTGTAAGAAAAATTCTTATTTTCCCACTAAATTACCTTGTCCTTTTTCTCAAAACCAACTAACTATAAACTTGTGTGTTTATTCTGGGCACTCTACTTTGTTTCATAATCTATATCTATATGGGTATTTTAGAATTTATATCAGCAATATCTTATTGTCTTCAGCACACAGGTTTTACATATGTTTTTATAAATTCACCCCAAAGGCTTTATATTTGAATGCATTAACAGATGGCATTATATTTACTCTTTTAATTTTCAATTTTCCTTTGTCAGCCTAAAAATATTAGCCTATTATTTCAGAAATTCTTAGCAGATTTGTTAGAATTCTTTTAATGTACATGATCATTTTATCTGTGAATAAATGTGGTTTTACTTCTTTCTTTCCAAGATATATACTTTTTAATTTCTTTTTCTTTGCTTCTTAAACTAACTAGAAACTCCAATAAGATACTGAATGTAAGTGGTAGGAGTAAATGTGCTTGTTTCACTGGAGCTTAGGGGAAAGCATTTTATCATTCTTCATTAAGTATGATCTTATCAGTAATTGTGGGGTTTTTTTGGCAGAAAATCCTTATAAAGTTAGGAAATTATCTTGTATTCTTATCTTGCTGAGATTCTTTTTATAAAATAATAAATTTATGTATGTATAATTGAAGTACAATAAACTTCACATATTTAAATTGTACAATTTGGTCTACTTTGACAAATGTATACCCGTGTGAAGACATCATTAAAATCAAAATAATGAACATTTTCATAACACCCAAAAGTCTCTTCATGCTCCTCAATAATCTATCATTCTACTCCAGTCCCTGAAGGACAACTGAATTGATTTTTACCATAGATTAGTTTGTATTTTTCTCAAATTTTATATAAACAAATCATTATAGTATGTACTCTTTTTTCTGGCTTCTTTCACTCAGACAATTATTTTGATTTTCTTCCATTCTGTTGCCTAAATCAGTAAATAATGTTTTTCTTTTGTTTTTGTTTATTTGTTCTTGTTGCCAAGTAGTATTCTACTGTTGCTAAACCACAATTTATCCATTCACATGCTGCTTGACATTTAGGCTGATTCCGATTTTTGGATATTAACAAATGAATCTTCTCTGAACATTCATGTACAAGCTGTTGTATAAACATTTGTTTTCATTTCTGACAAATCTCTAGGATTGAAATGGCTATGTTATATAGTAGGGAGATGTTTTGCTTTTTAAAAAACTATAAAACGTTTTTTTCAAAAATGATTATTTTTTAACATCTCATCAGAAATTGAGAGTTTTATTTGCTCTACAATCATACCTAAACTTGGTATGATTAATCTTTTAAATAAGCATTCTAGGAGGAATATAGTTATCTCATTTTCAACTTCATGTTTCTTAATGATTAATGATATTGAGCTTTGTTGTAATCTGTAATTATCTGCTATTTGTATATTTTCTTTATTGAAATGTCTAGTCAATTTTTTTGCCAATTTTTATTTAGAAATTTTGTCTTCTAATTATTGAGTTGTAAGAGTTCTTAATATTTATTTTGAATGTAAGTTCTTTATTAGGTATATATTTAGGAAATACTTTTTCTCAGACTGGCTTGCTTTTTAATTTTAGTAATAATAATTTGAAGAGAAAATTTTAAATTTTAATATATTTCAAATTATTGAATTTTTCTTTTGTAGTCTGTGCTTTTTGAGTCAGTAAATATTTGCCAAATCCATAAATGCTAAACCTTTCTACTGATTTTTTTTCTAGAGGTCTTATAATATTTTCAGATCCTACATTTGGTTAATCAACTATTTTTATTTCCTTATTATTATATATTGCGGGAGCTAAGGGTTAAAGCTCATTTGTATATGGCTATCCAATTGCTACAACATCATAGTTTAAAAGTATGTATTATTTTTCCTCCATTGAATTGCCTTGACAGCTTTGTTGAAAATCAATTGGCTACATATATGCAGGTCTATTACTCAATTTTTTATTCTGTTCCATTGATAAGTACGTTCATGTTTTTTGTCAAGCTATAAAGAATTAATTACTCTAGAATTACAATAAGTATTAAATCAGATTTCATTCAATTTTTTTAAAATGGTTTTTCTCCTCTTATAAATTGGCATTGCTATTTCAGGTCTATTATATTTCCATTTAACTTTCAGAATGTTTCTTAAAATATTTCTTTAATTTTTAGCAAAAAGAAAAAGAAAGAAAGAAAAAGTCTGCTGCTAATTGGAATTGCATTGGGGGAAATTGAAATCTTAAAATATTAAATCTTCTCATTCATAAACATGACATATCAATATATTTCAGTATTTAATTTATTTCACCAATGTTTTATAGTTTACAATGTAGTAAATCTTTTGTCATATATACTTTATGTATTTTGTATATTAATTTGGTATTCTGTAACCTCACTAATGTCTCACTAATATTAGTTTTAGTAGCTTTTTTATAGTCTCCATAGTGTTTTCTATGTAGATGGCTGAAGATAATAAGTTTCTTCCTTTTTGAAGAGGATATGTTTTATTTCCTTTCTTGTCTTATAGCACTGACTGGAACTCTAGTATAATATTGAAAAGTATTGAATAAAGATATCTTTGTCTTATTTCTGATATTAAAAAAAATCAGCCTTTCACAATTATGTATGTATTGGCTATAGGTATTTTTCTTGGATGTGTTTTATCAGGTTGAGAAAGTTTTTTTCTTAATTTTTTGTGAGTTTTTATCAGAAACTAATGATTTTTTTTTAAAAAAGCTTCCTTTTCAAATATGGGGATAATTATGTTTTTCTCTTGCTAGCTTCACACAGTATGTTGGAATATGTACTTTCCTTCAACTTTTTGGAAGCAATTTGTACAGAATAGGTGTTATTTTCATTTTTTAAAAATTTGGTAGAATTTACTAGTTAATTTATCTAGACAAAGTTTTCTTGGCAGGAAAGTTTTTATTTATTTTATTATTATTTTTTTTTCTGAAGTGAGAAGCAGGAAGACAGAGAGACAGACTCCCATGTGTGCCTGTGTCTCCTCTCTAAAATAAAGAAAAAAAATTAAAAAAATAAATAAATAAAACTGGACATTTAATTGTGCATTTTAACTCTTTGAATATCTTATTTAATTCTTGTAAATATTCTTAAGCTTTTTTCTGGGGTGCAGTTATTTGGAAATTGCTTTATTTTATGGTTTGCTTGTAAGTTTGTTAGTTGCACCAGAGTAGTTTTTAGTTCCTTTTATTCACTACTGAGGTAGTACCCTTCTGAGTATTCTGCTAGTGCCCCACAATTTACGAGGTTTCTACTCTCCAGCTGCTCTGGGAACACAAGCTCTGTGTGAGCTTGGAAACTGATGTCTCTGTTCCTTTCAGGTGATTTCACCATCAGGTAGTTTCTTCACACACAGGTTCTGATTACTATTTAGCTGGACACTGAAGAGGGAAACTCTGCAGGCTCACTGGGTTCTATGCATAGTGTTCATCTTACTATTAAAATTGTCATCTGTTTAAACATGGGTCTAACATTTATCCTAAATTCATACATATACACAATGAAATACTATGTTTCCATGAAAAAGAAAGAAATCTTACCCTTTGCGAAAACATGGATGGACCTGGAGTCTATTATGCTAAGTGAAATAAGCCAGACAGAGAAAAAAAAATATCATATGACTTCATTCATATGAGGAATCCAATGAACAATGTGAAATGAGGAATGGAAGAGAGGCAGAAAAGGGGTCAAAGAATCCAGAGGGAAGGTGGGCAGAGGGAAAGGGGATGAGCGGAGGGGATCAAAGACAGGAAAGACATTAGTGAAAATATATAAACATAACACAGATAGATGAAGGGCAGGATAGTAAATCATGGAGAAAAAGGGGGAAGGTGATGGGGAAAGGTGGAAAAGGGATACAAGGAGAACAAGGGGGGGAGGGTGGGGATATATTCAGGGATACGCTTGTAACTATGTAAAGACAAGAAATTAAAATCAATAAAGAAAAACAAAAGAGAAATTCATTAATATATTTTTATAGTTATCTTAAAGATCGTTTATGATCATTCTAATAGAGAGGTCATCTCTGTATCCACTTGTCTTGATTGTTTCTCTCTTGGCCAAGTGGTTTCATTTTTCTGCCCCTTTAGTTCATTTTTAAAATTGTATGCCTGAGCTGTTTGTAAAAGAACAGTTGAAATAAATATTATACTCTAAATCAAATATATCTATTCTTCTGTCAGACCATAGTTTATGGAAATTAAGTTAATCTCTAGTTGAGCTTGGTATGGCCTTTGTTGCAATGTAGATTCAGTTTACCACTGAGTTCAAATGTTTGGAAGACTGGATCAGAAATTCACTTTTAGCAGGTTTAGGATCTGAGCCCTCAAGAAACTTTCCATTATAATTTTATGCTTAGCATCTCTCTGTTAGTGTTCTGCATCATGAGAAATGTCTCTGTTTTCAGGAAAGATGTCAGCTTTCTTTGGTCATTAGGGAGTTCTCTTCATTCACCGGTGTTAAGCTAAGATTTCTAAACCTTGGAAAAGCTATTCTTACTTGTTGCTTGGCCATTTGCCTTTGGGGGGCAGCTGTCTTACATATTGCATAGGGTCCGAATACCTTGAGTGGATTTTTATGAGGTATCTTTTCCCACCATAACCTTCTGAAAGTGGCTATAGTATTCTTGATGATAATATTGCATGCCCAAATGGAGACTCTCAGTTTTCCTGCCCTGCCCTGCCCTAACCCTCTGGCACACTTCCCCTTCTCCATGAAGGCTCAAGAGAAAGAACTTGAAAGTTTGTTTGGTTCCTCTTTTGCCCCAATTTCCTAGGGATTCTTCCTCATCCCATTTCCCTGCCAAAATAAAAGCTTTCTTGTTTTTTAGGAAGACAGTGTTACTTCCTGACATTTAGATTTTTTTTTTTTTTTTTTGCATTTCCATTTCTCTGATGGGCTTTTAAAAACCCCACAGATATTGTGGTTTACCAGGCTTCTTCTCATTGTTAAAATGAGGATACCAGACTTTTAACTGTAACTCACCAAGACTGAGAGCCATGTTAGAGCTCTTCACTCAATGAGTTATCACTGTCTGCACTTTGATTTACTCTGCCCTCTCAACTCTATAGTGTGTTTATACACACACACACACACACACACACACACACACACACTATACCACATCCTATGTTTTTATACCACATTTGGCTTATTCTTTTTATAAAAGTAGGAATGACTTTTCATGTACTAATGAGAGCAATATCATTTGCATTTTAAATATTCAGTGTATGCTTTCCTTACCTAAAATAAAATATGAACTCCTTGACAGAAAGCAATATAATTTTTAAATATTTCTTTCACAATGCCTAGCAGTTATTCAGTATATATTTAAAATGAATATCTCCCACATTATATAATTTTCAAGGAAATGAGAATTGAAAAGGTAAAATTATTTACAAAGATTACTAATAAAGCATTATCTAATGTAGATGTCCCAGATCCTAATAATTTTTTTCTCCTATATTGTATTTGATTTATAATCTTAATAATATTCTATGAGGTATTTATCTCTAAGGTATTTTGTCATCTTCATTATGATCATTCTAATCTTCTAGACATAAAACTTGTGTCTAGGTTGATACCTATATATTTTGTTCTCTCAATGAGTCTTTTATATCATCTTTGATATATTAATGGAGTTCTTGCTTACATGACCAAAAGGTAAAAGATATCAAAGATGGTACACAAAAGTGATTGGGAAAACAAAAATATGTAAATAAATATAAACCTAGACATGTACTTCATTATAGACTCAATATAGGTAATAACAGGGACTGGCAAAAGTAGGTTTACGGTTGTGAGTATGTGGAATACAGCATCTATTTTTTGAGTTAATAAAGCTATTATGTCCTGGCTGGTGGCTCAGTGGAGAGGGCATTGGCCTGGCATGTAGACATCCTGGTTTCAATTCTTGGTCAGAGCACACAGGAGAAGCAAATATCTGCTTCCTCCCTACACATCTTCTTCTCTCACACAGCCAATGGATCAATGGATTTGAGCACAGCCCCAGGCACTGAAGATAGCTCTGTTGGAATGCATCAGCCTCGGGTGCTGAGGATAGCTCAGTGCTTGAGCATTGGCCCCAGATAGGGTTGCCAGGTGAATCTTGGTTAGGGTGCATGTGGGAGTCTGCCTCACTATCTCCCTTCCTCTCACCTAAAAATAAAATCTGTTGTAATAATTAACCATAACCTGCATGTCTTTTTCCATATGAACAACTTTTGCCCACTCCTGTGTATTTTATATACATAGGCTTGCATCTAATAGTTAACTAATTTAAATTATTAAAATATGTAAAACTTAAATCCTTGCTTTTCCTTTTTATAGCACTTTTATTTTTAATGTCTTATATTCCAATTTTCTCTCTTTTAATCTTGCTTTTCTTTCCTGATACTGTTTTTCTACCTCAACCAAGAGGGCTATTACTGAGCAGGCAAGTAGTTTCTTTAATTGAAACACTTATGGGGTACACTAGAAAAGTATAAAGACCTTTAAGAAATGGCAAAGCTTTAATAGGTTCTTGTGTTTTAACCTAATTCAATGCTTTTTTAGCAGCGCCGGAGGATGTTGTTAATTTATGACTGTGATGAGCAATAAAGCAATAATAGTAATCGAAAGGTGCAGTATTCCTTGTTTAGAGGGCATTTATGGTTATGTATTAAAACTATAAATACTTCAAAAGGCTGCAAAACTGATCTATAGAAAATGAAAGATAAGATCTCACTGCCTCCTAAAAGTGCTTTTCTAGCAGAAATCTGAGCTCAACTTTATGGTTTATAAATATAAACAAACCAAAAATGAAATGTTCCACATGTCTACCCATCCAAAGGGACCACTTAAATAACTGCTGGCACTCAAATTTAATAAGGGCTGGAAAGTTTCTTTTCTTTTTTATTTTTCAACTTTCCATTTCCTTTCCTCTGTTCCTTTATCACAATTGTTCTTTCCTCTGATTTCGCATTCTTTACACTCTTCTTCCCTTTTTCTGTTTCTTCGCTTCTCTCCCATCTTCCCTCACATTACCTCCTAGAGCCATATTGGAGGAAGGAAGCAAATTGTGTTGAAGTTAATATGAGGTCCAGAATGCAGCCTTTGTGGCAGAGGGTCCCAGGACTGTAGGTAAGTCTTCTCTTGCCCCGATCCTCTTGGCTGGACCAGCTCTGACTTCCAGACCACCTATGTGGGAAACTAACATTAGAAACTGTTCTGTATGCCTATCCAATATCTTTGCCCCTTTTTCTTACCCCATCCCCAACCCTTGATCTTGTTTTTGTGCTCGTCAATCTCAATTCCTGTTATCCCATCTTTCCTTTAATATCTGCTCTGACACATTTGTCAGATGGGCCATAAAGTATCTTTTTATTGTCTTTGATTCTACTTTCTAAAATATATGGTTTTGGTTTCCTCATAGATTGCTAGTCTTGTGGGTCCCCAAATCTTCTCAAAGAAAAGGAAAACACAGATAGGTCAATTGATTTCTAATCCAATCAAATTCTGCTCATTCTCTAAAGTTTGGGTCGGGAATTCCTCTGGTAGGCACCCCATTGTCAGTGCTCCCATAATTTCCTACATATTCTTGTGTCATGGAACCCTTCATGTTATATCTGATTACATGTCTGTATCTCACACCGGGGTATGAGCTGTGGTGGATCTCACCACAGTGCCAGCCCATAAATAAAAATTAAGTGATAAATAGAGCAAGTAGTTTTATTTAATCAACAAATAGTAATTGAGCTCCTACTTGGTACCAGACACTGAAATTTTAATGGTAGATAAAACAAGTAGAGCTTCTGCTATCATCAGACCTATATTTTAATGAGACATCCATACAATAAATACACAAATAAATATAAAATGGAATGTCTTGTAATATAAATGCTCTAAAGGAAAAGAAATAAGGATAATGGATGGAGAATGACAGGATGGCAGGTAATCAAATTCCAAGTGTGGAGACACATAAAAACCCTCTGTACCAGGTTGCCTCTCTCATAGAAAATAAAGGAGCCTTAGCCCCATCACCTGGGCTCTTCAGTGCTGAAAATCAAGGCCCACGAGTGCCCGAGCTGAGCATGATTCTCAGATTCTCAGTCCTGCGTACATATTATGACAGAGGCTCCCAGGAGTGTTGTCCTGGGCAGGTCACATTCTGCTCCCCATTGTAGCTGAGACTTCAGAAATGACAGAGAAAGTGATTATTCAAATATTCATGAGAAAGAATTTTATGCATCTACCCCATAAGGATAAAGTGAAAAGAGCTTTTAACACAGAGTCTGACAGGCAATAAAAATACCTTCTTTTTTTTTTTTTTTTTTTTTTTAATGAGTCCAGCAAGAAAGGCTTATAGAAAAAAAGTGCATTGTGTCGGCATTAGGGCAGCTGATGGGCCCAGAGATACTCCAGAACCCACACGTGGCCATGTTGCATGGAGAAAAACTGGGGAGCAAACTCTGATATAAAAGGTTTTTAAACACCTTTCTTCCTCCAAGAGTCGCAAAATAAGGACCTTCCTTAGGAAAATGGAGACCAGACCATCTCTATTTTTAATGTCATAATAAGATAAATCAATAGCCCTTTATTTCAAAGGAACTGTTGTAAGATGTTTGGGCTTTTCCCAGACCACCCAAATTGTGAACTTCCCCAGCATTATTTTCTGGGCTCCTCAATATATATTCTATGTGCTTTTGGGTGGGTCCCCTCACTGTCCTGTAGCACAAAATGCTCATGGAAAAGGTTCAGTAGGTTGAGTGAAATAAGCCAGGCAGAAAAAGAAAAATATTAAATGACCTCACTCATTTGAGAAATCCAAGGTACATTGAGAACTAAGGGAAGGAATTGAGACAGAGGAGGGATCAAAGGGACCAGAGGAAAAGAGGAGAGAGGGAAAGGAGATGACAGGATGGGATAAACCTGAAAGGAAAGGGGGAGGGCGCTGTAGGAAGGGGGCAAAGGAGATGTGGAGGGGAATATGGGGGAGGGGGATGCAGTCAGGGTTACCCTAGAATCTATGTAAACACAATTAATTAAATAAAAAAAAGAAAAGGTTCAGTAGGAAGAGTATAATCTCTCAAGTCAAAAAGATTTAGTTTCTTTCCTTCTTTTTTTTTTTTTATTAAGTGAGAGGCAGGGAGGCAGAGACAGACTTCCTCATGGGACCCAACCAGGATCAACCCCACAAGCCCCCTACCAGGCAATGCTCTGCCCATCTGGGGGGTCTCTGCTCCATTGCTCAGGAACCAAGCTATTTTAGCACTGAATGCAAGGCCATGCAGTCATCCTCAGTGCCTGGGCCAACTTTTCTCAAACCATTTGAGCCATGGCAGTGGGAGGGGAAGACAGAGGGAGGAAAGGGGAGGTATGAAGAAGCAGATGGTTGCTTCTCCTGTGTGCTCTGACCGGGAATCAAAATCAGAACTTCCACATGCTAGGCCGGCACTCTACCTCTGAGCCAACCAGCTGAGACCAAGATTTGGTTTCTTATCTAGGATGACCATTCACTGTGTGACTTTGGGTAAATATCTCAACATCTCTTAATCCATGTTTTTATGTCTTTGAAACAAGGAAAATAATGCATTTTCTTAGCTTGTTGTGAGTACTAAAAAAAGACATCATATACATGTAGTTTAAATCACCTGGTGTCATATCTAACACATGGTCACATCTTTGTCTCACTTGTACCCAGTGTGCCCTTTCCACTCCCCTTTCATCCTTTAAGATCAAGCTCTAGACCCAATTCCTATAGTTTCCTCACTGATCTGCTATACTGATTTCTTCCCCCTTTCAATACCTGCCACAAATGTGGTTTGTACCACCAAAATGACCACCTAATGGTGTTGGCTCTTTACGAATTTTTTTTTGAGAACAGAAGCACCTTTACTCTTTGTAGTTGTGTTGAGCACAGGTCTTCCGCACAAGCTTATCAATGGAAACGGGACACAAACTATATCAGCATTCTCTAGTGTTGTCTCAGTTTATTTTGATTCAAATAAAATGAGCATTGTTTTTGAAGTAATACAGATAATATAAATCTCTGAATCTCAGAGACTGGCTGCCTCCGATAACTAAGGTCAAAAGTAAACCCCGGCTTGTCATGACATTTTACAAACATTGCTTCATTTAGTCAATACAATGTTTCTGTGTCTTAACTATGTTAAGTATATGTATTTTATGATAAGTACACTGTGGTGGAGCAATCAGGCCACAGTTAAACCGCCAATAGATGATGTGGAGAGAGGCCATGGTGTGGGAGGGGAGTTGATGCTGGCAACTCTGACCCCAGCCCACAAACATTGCCATGTTTTCTTCCTATACCAACTTTTCATACTTCAGACATCCAACTTGTTAGCATTGAGGATAAGGAACATTTGGTTCTGCCTATTGTTTCAGTCTTTAAAGGTTCTTTCTTGGCTTTCTCATTAAAAACAAGCACTCCTAACAGCAAAATCTCCTCAGTTTTGATATGCCAGAGTTGATTTCTATGGTGTTCTGGGGCTTCCAGTTCCTGAGAACTCTCCAGATAGTCATTTCTCACTCTCTCCTTCTCCCTTTAGCAAAAGAAAGGAAACTGGCAGAATAACATTTTACTGCTTCAAAAGCTCAGTGAAACTGGTGTTTTATTCGCCTTCTCACTCTGTTAGACATATCTTTAGAAACATATGAGAAAAGGGTGGTCAGTGATTGGGAGAGACAGAGACAAAGAGAAAACAGGAGGGGCAAAACAGTGGCTTGAAGGAATGATGCAAACCTAGGCCTATGTCAAAAGAGACAACCATAAAAAAATCTGCTAACATGTGAGGACAGCAGGTGTGATGCTTTGCTACTGAAAACAAAACATTTTCCAAATTATAAAGAATAAATTGGCCCTGGCTGGTGGCTCAGTGAATAGAGCATCAGCCCAGCATATGGACATCCCAGGCTTGATACCCAGTCAGGACACATAGGAGAAGTAACCATCTGCTTCTCCCCCCTCTCCTTCCCCCTTCTCTCCCTCTTCTCCTCCCAAAGTCAGTTGCTTGATTGGTTTGAGGGTAGTCACAGGCACTGAGGATATCTCCATAGGTATGAACATCAGCCTTAGGTATTAAAAATAGTTTGGTACTTGAGCATTGGCCCTATATGGTGTTGCCAGGTGAATTCTGGTTGGGTTGCATGTGGGAGACTGCCTTACTGTCTTTTCTCCTCTCACCTTAAAAAAAATAAAAAGAAGAATATATTGAAGGTGTATTGATTAGATATTGCTGACTAATACACACACACACACACACACACACACACACACCCCTCAGTAGCTTAAAAAATTAAGCATTCATTATTTCTCATGGTTTCTAGGTCAGCTAGATAGTCTTACCAATCTTCTCCCCATTCTGATTATCTTAGCTAGGCTTGCTCATGTACATGCATCTTTGATTATCTGGAAGGTACACTGTGAGCTAAATAGACTAAGATTGCCTCTCACATGCCTGGTTGTCAGAAGGAATGATGGGAGTGACTGGGCCACATGTCTCTCATTATTTAGTATGCCAGTTAAGCTTTTTATTATGGTGTAAGCAGGACTCTTAAGGGAGAATAGAACTAGGCAAACTCTTGACATCTAGGCTTATAAGTGGTCCAATATCACCTTTGGGTATTCTATTGGTCAAAGAAAGTGATTTTTAAAAAATCCCAGATTAAAAATGTGGGGAAATACTCTCCACCTACTGATTGAAAGGGTCACAGTGAAGAGGACAGGAATTCTATGAATTTAGAGAGGTATGAAGAATTGCAGACAGTTCTGAAATCTGCCATAATTATTTATGGCCTTTGCCCAATCTTTCTTAAGTCTCAGTTTCTCTTAAGACCTTCACAAATCTCATACAGTCATGGTATCATATTGGAGGTACAGTATCTTATGATTGTCATCAAGTCTGGATGCATCTTCTTACAGTCCAGACCTTATGAAATTAAAAAAAAAAGTGTCCCCCAAACACCAAAGATAGGTGGTGAATAGAAATAGGATGATTGTTACAAACACTTCCATCCAAATAGGGAAATAACAGAAGACTAGCAACCTGGCACTGGTCCATAGCAGTTCTGAAATACCACGGAGCAAATGTTTCTGGTTTTCCTCACTCTTAAGGCAGGGAGAGTTCCTTGATTAGGCTTCAGTTATGTTGCCTGGAAGTGACTCCCCAGTTCATTGTTCTCAGGGTTCTTGGCTTTGCCCTCAGGGGACCTTTCCATTTCTTAGCTTTTCTCCTCAACTTAACAACTGTCTTATCTTGCTTATAGGCTACCAGAAAAAAACTTTGGTATACAACAGGTCCCCAAATGTTTTTTATTCAATGTTGTTTTCTTCTAATGATGCTATAGGAACTTAACTCTTGTTTATATCAGTTAGCCTATGATAAAATGGTTTTATTGTATGTTGTGTCACTTAAAGTCACAGATCTTATTGACAACATTAAATTTGGACTTACTATATTAATTACAAAAATGGACCAAATTTACTACATCTCCCTGTGTCCATACCATTTAAAAGTAAAGTCAATTCTTCTATTTTGAAAATTGGGTTTGGTCTTGTGATTTGCTTTGGACAATATACAATGCAGCAAAAGTTATGGGTGTGCCAATATATGTCTAAGTTTTAGAAGGTCTTCTCTTGGACACTTGTGAACACCTATGGACAAGCCCAGACTAGCCTGCTAGAAATTAGAGACCATTTAGAGCAAAGTTGTTTCATGTGAGGCCCACATAGACCAGTCAGTTCCCGGCTGACCTGCCAGCCTACTGCTGACCCATGACTGAGTCAAGTCAATATTATCTTACCTTCACCCAGAACAGAACACCCATCAGATCCTTGGCTGAATAGTTAAAATAAATGTTTGTCATTATGCACCTGGAGTTTTGTGGTTATAATTGTGTAATATTACCATAGCAATAGTTTCAATAAGAGTTTCCATGAATCTCAACTATTGGCCTTCAAGCTCAACTTGTTTCTTGGGCTGGGCAGCCAATTCCTGCCAGTGACTGGTACGTGCTAAACCTTATGTTGTCATCCTTTCTATTCTATCTTTTTCCATTTCTAGTTTTTTAGAAGTATATTGTACTTACAGACATTATTTCAGTATTTTCTCCTAACAACCCCATGCCGTATATTAAGGAGGCATCATTTCAATGATGCAAAAGTTTCTGCTCAGAAAGGTTAAGAGACTTCCCAAGGTCACACAGTTAGAAGCTTACTACAGTTTGCATTCTTCTATGTTAGTGATCTTTAAATTTTTCAGAAATTATATTATATTATCTTGTCTCTCTTGTCCTGCCTCACACTTTAATTAAATGTGGTTTGGATGTGTGATTGTCCATCTGGGAATCAGAACACCTAAATGCTGAAGATCTTGATCCTTCCACCAGTTGCTTCTTATGCAAATCAAGTGTGCCATAGAAATTAGTAACCTATGTTAACTACTCTTCAATAATACTGTAAGATTGAGTGGGAAACAAAAGTAAAAGTTTCCCTTTGACTGTGATTTCAAGGGGCTGAAGTGGGTCATAGAATTACAAAGAGATAGATTTTTAGGCTCATATAAGACAGAGCTTTGTAACGTGTCATTGTGAGCATTCCACCACTTGGTGGAAGGGTAAATAGATGTTCTCTGAAGACCTTGTCAGCTCAAGGAATCAGTGACTCTGAAATGCCAAATTTTAAACACTGAAAATAGTTACGTATTCATTCCCATATCAGGACAACCTACCTATTGCCTAAAAGGAAGATTCGGTTGGTTACGATTGAAATGCTTTGCTGGAGTTTCATCCCCTTGCTAAAATTTTCTCCTCTTTGTCTCTTGAAATGCTGCTCTTGCTTTCCTGATACTCTTTTTTCTTTAACTATTTCTTCTCATCCTCTTTGTGTGGCTTTATCTCCTTTACACAAAGTAACTTAAATGTAGGTCCTTTCCTACAATAAGCTAGGTAGTTCCCTTCTTTCCAAGTTCAATGCAGTATTTCCTGGGTTGTCTACTGCCACAGCTTTACTGTCGCTTACATGCTGATTGCTCCTGGGGCATTATCTCTGTCCCCTGATTGTGGTGACTGCTATTATCAACTTCTTTCAGCTCTCCCTCCCTCCAGGAAGATTGCCCTCCTGGCTCTCTGTTTTTGGCTATAGCCATTGAATAGTTCTTTCAGAAGTGACACATATCACTTCCTGGTCAAACATTTAATTTCCAGGGCAAGAGCTTCCATACCTCTCTTTTCCCTCTGGTGCAATAGCTGAGAACTTTTGCAGAAGTGACTGCTCTCTCAGTTTGGGCCTTTGAGTGACTGCAATGAACAAAAGACCCCTGCTGACCTACAATTGATGGTAGAATAAGAAATTTAACCTTTGTTGTTTTAAGTCTCTGAGATTTTTATTTTTACCACATCATAACCTAGTTCATTCTGACTGACAAAGCCCTGACCTCTGCCTCTTGAGTTTCAAATCTCTTTTACACAAACCCCTGATATTTTCAAAATATCACCTCTAACTTTGAATTCCAAACCTACAGCACCAGCTCAAAATAAATCAATATTTTTTTTTCCAAGTCTACTTCTTAACTTTCTCTCCATGATGTTATGAGGGTTGGCACGTTTACCTGACCAACATAAAGACAAAACAAATCTTCTCATAGCCAACCAGGTCCTGTGTTTGGCTCCATATCCTTAATGTCTTTCATACCCAGGTTCCTCTCCGTGACAATTATCACTGCTCTAGTTCAGGCCCTCAAAACCTCTAGGTGCACAATTGCATATGTCTCCTAACAGCTCGTTTTCCAAAACAACAAAGTGAACTTTCTAAAAAACCCATCTAATTGTGAAACTATTCTGTTTAAAAGTTTTATAGAGGTTCCCCATCACCTTCATGATCAGATTCAAGCTGTTTAGCAGACTCTCTGCCCTGTACTGTTTCAGAAGCACTCACAGCAGAAGGAAGAGAAGTCCAGGTAGAAAGATCACCATCAGCAAAGGCCAGAAACAGGAAGTGATGGTGCTTTATACGGGAGCTGCATGCAAATGGGTACGGTTTCATCCGGGGTCCAAATGGGGGTGAAGAGTAAGATAGAACTAGAGAGGTTCTCTTTGTTCCTGCTGCACTCTCTGCCTAATCTATACTTTCTCTTTCTTGTAATCTTTACATGTTTACAGTAAACACCTACAGATTTTTAAAATATTTATTTTATCACCACCAACCGTGAAGCCTTTGCTTATAATAACCCTTTCCCAATCTTATTTTTCCAGTATTCTTTTCCGTACTAGTTGGGAGCCTACTGAGGGTAGAAACAACCTATTTCTTCAATGATTCCATATCTTGGCAGCCAGCACAATAGCTGCCACATTTCAGGGACTTAATGAATGGTTGTTAAATGACTAAATGAATGAATTCTCCACTTTAGTAATTCTTGTATCTTCCATTCATTATTCAGAATGAATTGCTTCAAATCCCAGCTTTATAGATGGCTAATAAAGGGGGAAATTTTTACTTTATATATTTCCACCCCCATATTATCAGACCCTCCTCCACCAGTGCCAATCTCTGCCTATCACCCTGTCAGCAGCCAGCTGGTTGGCGCTAACACTGCCGACTCAGCAGCTCTCCCACACATCCCTGGGGGAAACCATTCACCTTATAACCAAAGAGAGAGAAATTCCCATCTGTTACAGCTCAGAGCTAGATGGCTCATAATTGTATCAGCACACAGGCTGCATATCCGATTTTCTCGTTCTAGGAAGCACTTTGGGAGATTTCACTCTCCCTTTATTGCTGTTTTCTCCCCAGCATGTGACCATATTTCATCCCCACCAAGACACAATGAAAGAAATTTCCAAGCAAATTCGTTGCCTGATGATTCCAGAGTAGGTGCTTAGAACCACAAGTGTCTTCCTGAAAAGCTGTAGAGGAGTCCAGTGCCATAAGCTTTTACAAACTAGCACATAGTAAATGCACAACTCTTGTGTCATGCTGATACTCCAAATGAAGGCAGTAATGGCATCAGAGGGGCTCCCAGAATAAGCATCACTCTGGCATAAAAGGTATTGGCCTTGAAAATTGACTAAAGGGTTTCCAAAGACATCAGCAAGGGCAAGGTTGAAATTACATGGCAATTCCTCAAATATAAACCTGTGGGACTTCTAAATGTTTTAGGAAATTACTGAGCTGGGGAAACGCGATTGGACTTACAGTCAAACTCTTCTTGTTGACATGTATGATCATTACTAAGCTTGTTTCTCCATTTGTGATAGAGGAAAAATATCCTTTGTGCCCCAGGCTCTTTTTGTTTCCTGAGGAAGAAGAGGATTGAATTTCATGAAGTTATTTGGACATTAAGAAATAAATAATGGGTTCATTCATTTAGCATGCAACTATTGAGCACCCACTGTATGTCAGAAGTAAGTAATAAAGAAAACAAGACGGACCCTTGCTTTTGTGACACTAAGTCTGGTAAGAGAGATAGCTATTAAACAAATCTCACATATTAATATTTAATTACTAATTTATTAAGTACTCTAAAGAAAGAGTATAGATTAGTAAATAAAGTCCTAATTACATTAAAGTTTTAAATTTACATGGAGATGGCTTTAGCACATTTAGATAGCATGCAAGGGGGCTTTATAAGTCCGTTATTTGTTTAGAAGTTTCTAGTTTTATTCACTTAAGGCAGGACCACACTGTTAACCTAGAACTCTTCGGAGCCTCCTAATTTCCTGTCCTTTAAAAATGCAATCTCCTTAATGTCGATTTATGTCCCAGAAGCCCTCACTATTTTAGATTTCCTGGAGGGGAACACTATAATGCACAAACACTCCAGCAATTACCATAGAAAGAACACAGAATATTATATATATATATATTTATATATTTTCTGCTAATACTAGCCAAGAAAATTAAATTCTACTCCCGGTTTACACCCACCAAAAGTAAGTACTTAAAGGGCAAATGGCTAATATCCATATATTGTGTGAATAATCTAATTCTAGCTTCTCAGTGTAGCCACCTTCATTTGATATTCCATCCATAAATAATGCACAATACGTGGCTTTGACAATGATATGAAATTAGAGATGAAAAACACGTGACACCTAAGGGGAAGAACAAAGGGGGTTACAACTGAATTTTTTTTTTCTTTCTTTTTTTAAAATAGTTGTTATTTGAGTAAATTTGCAGCAGTCAATAAAGCATTCCTGTAGGGCTCCTTCATCCCTGGGTGGCCTTTACTTTCATTTGCATATTGGAAATTCAGCAGTTTCTCTTGCTCTAATCAAACCTGCAAAAAAAAAAAAAAAAAAGCAGGCTTTCTACTGCAAGAGTGTTTTAGATGCTAGTAGTAGAGTAAATAAAATATTGCAAAAAGTAAAAGCATGCTTTAAGTACATTCTTCTGAGTGTCCACATTCTCAAAGCCCAGTGCCTCAGCCTTTTAGAGCTTACAGAGCAGAGGCAAGGGAGCTAAGGTACACAGCAGCCCTGCAGCTCGGAAGATCTGAGCTCATCATTTACTACTCACTAGTGCTGATCTTAGCGCATGTCCTAAATATTTTTTTTTTTATGTCTCACCTTGCCCATTTTTAAAATGACGGTGTTGACTAAGAGTTATGCCTTTGTCTCTTTCCTCATACTCTTCTCCGATAACTATGATCTTCTACCATTCTTCATGGCACAGAGTCTTTCCCTTGTTAGAACCCAGATCAACTGCTGTCCTGACCCTCAGCGTCCCATGTATGTTGATGATTCCTTATGTATGTGGCTATCTTGTTTTAGGAAACTTGTGACAATCTCTGGGGGTTGTAATTTCTTTTCAGCATCAGGTGAAGATTGTTTCCCTTCTTAAGGGAGGCAAATAGCATGAGCAAATTGTCTATTGGTTACTTTGAAAGCACTTCCAAAAAAGACCATAGTTCTGTGTTGAAGGACAGAACAATTAATGACTGATGAGTTGCTGTTTAAAGGGTCTTGCTATAAAATCCTAGTTTTTCTGTTCTCAATTTGTTTCTGTACAGAAACTGGGCAACTTTGTATGCTGTTAATAAGACAAAAATTAGTTGTGATTGAAAAACACCATGGGCCCTCAATTCTGTCCCAGGAGTCACAATGCTTTCCTTCCCCTCTATGGCAGCGGTGACCCAGCTGTCCTTGCAGCAATCGAGTTGTTCATACTTTGGTAGAGTGTTCTCAGCAGCACAGGTAGCTCCTGTATATTTTCTGTGTATTTGGTGGGCAGAAAAATAAGAATAAAGCCATTTTATTTTATTTCTCTTATTAATTTTTTAAATTTATTATGTTATAGATTGAAGTGTCTCTCTCAATATAACACCCTCACCCCCAAACAATGTCCCCCCCTGACTCCTTCTCCCCCATTCCTCTGGATTTGCTCTCCTGTTATCTGTATCTATGTGCTATGTATATATAATTTCATTAATTCCTTTACTTTCTCTAATCCTGTGTTCTTTTTTTCTTTTCATTTTATTATTATTTTTTATTTAGTGAGAGGACCGAGAGGCAGAGACAGAATTCCACATGCTCCCTGACTGGGACCCACCTGGCACACCCACTAGGGGGCAATGCTCTGCCGATCTGGATCCTGATCCTGTTTTTTATTTAATTGTGGTAAAAACACGTATCATAAAGTGTATCATCTTAATTTTCTTTTTTGAGAGAGAGAGAGAGAGAGAAGGACAGACAGAGACAGACAGGGACAGATAGGCAGGAAGGGAGAGAGATGAGAAGCATCAATTCTTTGTTGCAACACCCTAGTTGTTCATTGATTGCTTTCTCATATGTGCCTTGACTGGGGGGCTACAGCAGAGCAAGTGACCCCTTGCTGAAGCCAGTGACCTTGGACTCAAGCCAGCAACCTTGGGCTTCAAGCCAGTAACGTTTGGGCTCAAGCCAGTGACCATGGTGTCATATCTATGATCCCATGGTCAAGCTGGTGAGCCCATGCTCAAGTTGGATGAGCCTATGCTCAAGCCGGCAACCTCAAGGTTTTGAACCTGAGTCCTCAGCATTCCAGGCCAATGTTCTATCTACTGCGCCACCACCTGGTCAGGCAATCTAATTATTTTTAGGTGTACAGTTATGTGGAATGAAGTACATTGTTACTGTTGTGAACCATCACCACCATCCATTTCTAGAACTCTTTTCATCTTGCAAAACTGAAACTTATACCCATTAAACATCAACTCTCCCTCCTCCCTTCACCTAGCTTCCGACAACTATGTTACTATTTTGTCTCTATAATTTTTAAAATTAAAAACAGTGAAGCCATTTGAATGCTCTTTGTCTCTTTGTGATTAAAAGATTAAGAAAACATTTTATTCTAGTGAAAAATATGTCCCTAAATTTTGCACCACCTACACTTAAACATTAAATTTAAATTATGGTTTTGTTTTTCCCATTACCCTTAAAGTTCTTTAAAAAAAGAACCTTGTCTTGTTTTTCTGTGTCTCACAGCCTCTAATCATGTATCTCACATAATATGTGTATAGTAAACATTGGTGGAATTAGTAAAGTCAGTCAGTAGAATACCCAAGGAGGAGCAATTGACCAGTTCAGTGATCTTAGTTAACATTTCTTCATTAGAATTCTACTGTCTATTTTATAAAATAAGGAGATTGGGATAGATTATTCAAAATATGTATTAGAGTACTAATCTCAATTTTTCCAATTTCTTTTTAATGAACACAGTCTGAAAGACTGAACAATTCCTTAGAAAGACAGACCTAGGACTAGAAGCTTGTTGTCCTACATTTTGTAGAGTGCTCTCAATTTCTGATAGCCCTGAGCACTGTGTTTCTAGGATGTTTCTTTATTCTGTCTGCAGTGGAGAATCTTTGTCTTATACTTGCTGACGGGGATAGACAGTGACTCTTGTAAGGTCAGAACCAAGGAAATGCAAATCAAGATTCAACTTTGTGCATCTGGTCTAGCAGTTAGATCTCAGAAGACGCAATGATCCAGATGACATAATCAGACTCAATTATTCAGATAATGATCATTTGTAAACCCTCATTTTCTTCTCATCTCCTCAAATGACTCGATCAGAAGGTTAGACTACTGGTTTCTGGGTCTTATTCCTCAACACTTGGAATAAGATAATGTGAGTTCATCAGCAAGGGCTGTAGGGATGCTTCACCCTACTTCAGGAATTTTTCTCCTGGGAACCACTTCAAAGGAAGCTTCTCAGAATACCTAAACCCTTAAGGCAGTGGTTCTTAACCTTTTTTGAGGTACCAAACCCACTAGTTTCATATGCACATTCACTGAACCCTTCATTAGTGATAAATAATATGATTTTTTTTTTCCAAATTCAAGACATAGGTATATGTTTCTTTACTGGTGCACAAAATGAGCCGTGCATGAACATCACCTTGCTCAAAGAACAAAACCAACAAAGTGTGTGAACTCACAACAAATTATGGTATTACTTTATTCTGGCCTCCGTGGCTGAGGCTTCTCCGAACCCTTGAGACCAACTCATCGAATGCCTAGGGTTCAATAGAACACAGGTAAAGAACCACTGCCTTAAGGGAAACATCACACTCTCAAGTCCAGTCCAGGCCATTGAGCTGAGCTTCTTGGAGAAAAGTAATTACAAATCACTAGTCAGGAGCAGCAGTCATTCTAGGGACATATGGAATACCTCACTCTCTGCATGTGGTCTCAGGTATCTGTAGAGGACCACACCCTAGAAAGATGAGACTCTGTAATTAGATATTGACAACCTTTGGGTACCACTTTATACTATTTATTCCTCCTGGTTTCTATGTAAAGTGCAATATCTGGTCCAGAAGGCAGAAAGCTCTAACTAAAAAGCACTATCTTACCGGAGAGCGGAAATGGATTAAATAACCTGTCAAACTCTCTTCTAGTGTTTATTCTAGGCCAACTCTAATTTTGTTAATCTCTAGATTGTGTGTGTGTGTGTGTGTGTGTGTGTGTATGACAATGTTGTTTTTTAAAATAAGAATGTCCAGATAATATTGTTTGACATATTTAATTAAATATTTGCAGAGGTCCCAATGTCAAACAACTTTGGAGGTCAAGAAGATAAAGTGTGTGTGTAAACCAGCCAGGCAAAAAACAGTCGAGTTCAGGGAAGACTAGGAGAACCTGCAGAGAGCACACCTGCCTAACAAATTCTATTCTGGCCAAACAACACATTTACAGGCCGTGTTGTACTTGGGTTTAACCCCTGGTTTAAGGCAATTGTTGACTATGCCTTGTACCCCACATTTATTAATTCTACAACTGTATATCACTTCTTGGCCTTTGACTAAGATCAAGTGTAGTTGCTTTTCTTATCTGTTTAATTCTACACCTATATATTGAGCGGTTATATGCAAATTCTGGGTTAAACACAAAATAGAGAATAATAAAGGATAGAAATCCACAGTTTAAGTTATTTATGCATATTTACTAGTGAATTTTTATTAAAAGTGGTGTCGATGATTTTTTTTAACTTAAAGGTAAAGAGAATACATTATTGTGTAAGGTATTAAAATATTAAAAAGGGCACTTTCTGTTGAATCATAAACTAGAATTTTCTCTTTTTTCTTCTTGGAAATTATCCCAAAACAATAAGAATGATAAATAAAAGTATCAGTACCATTTTGGATAAAACAAGGTGACTGCTATAATCTGAAGCCACAAAATATATGAAAATGCTACGAAGCAGAGAAATAAAGGACCCTGAAAGAAGACAAAGTGGCTTCAGATCTCAGATGGGGCCTTGAATTGTGCTTCATAAAAGCAAAGCATGCAATCCCTAGAGGCAACAAGGGGCAGCATTCCTAGCTGGTCACACCACCAGGTTTGGTGATCGGAGAGGCAACGAGGCTGCACAAGGAACCGTATAGATGGTCAACTGCTTCTTAGCCGTTTGGCAGAAGAGCTGACTCTGAATTGCAAAACCTGACAAATCTTTGTTTCTCCTTTGGCTGCGGAAATCACACATAAGGCTTTTGTCGTTCAGAAAGTCTTGGTGTTCTGGGACATGACCCTGGCTTCTCCCAACATAACCCTCTAGCCAATAGCTGGTTTGGGGTAAAAAGCATCTCCTTCCAAGGTGAGTAATCCAAAAGGAGACACTGGAAAACATTTTCCCCAAATTAAAGCATACAAACACACACATTTAAAGTGATCATCTCTGTAAAACCAGATCTCTCACACACAAACACAATACGAGAACTCAGGACAATGGGAGGAGCTGAAACACTATCCAACAGAATACAATGAACGTGGTAGAAAAAGTGACCACAGCAGAGAAGGTGAAACTGGAAGGAGAGCAAATAAATTTTAATGCTGGTTTTACAATAAAATAAGATATTTAAGCTGTTGGCTCATCTAAAGATGAAAAAGGGAGAAAGGACAAATACACAAAACAAGAAATAATGAAAGATAGTCTAAAGATATAAAGAAAATATTTAAAAATCACTGCACTAAACTTTATAGCAATAAACTTAAAAACATAGGTGAAATGAGCCTGACCAGGCGGTGGTGCAGTGGATAGAGCGTTGGACTGGGATGCAGAAGACCCAGGTTCGAGACCCCAAGGTCACCAGCTTGAGCGCAGGCCCATCTGGCTTGAGCAAAAGCTCGCCAGCTTGGACACAAGGTCGCTGGCTTCAGCAGGGGGTTGCTCGGTCTGCTGAAGGCCCGCGGTCAAGGCACACGTGAGAAAGCAATCAATGAACAACTAAGGTGTTGTAAGGGCAATGAAAAACTAATGATTGATGCTTCTCACCTCTCTCCCTTCCTGTCTGTCTGTACCTATCTATCCCACTCTCTGACTCTCTCTCTGTCCCTGGAAATAAAAAAACATAGGTGAAATGAAAAGCACCCTAGAAAATATACTAGAAACATTAATCAGACCAGTTACTGTTTAGGATATGAAAATTTTCCATTTCATATCAGTGAAAAAATATGGATTATTCAATTAATTTGAATACTGTTCCCATAAAACATGGAAAATATTAACATCTCCCTCTCCTACACACCAAGAGCAAAAATTTCAGTTTCAGAAATTGTACTAAAAGTTTAAAGAACGCAATTAAACTTATTTAATACATTGCCAAGCATGGACAGGGTGGTGACGGCGGTGAGAAGAAAGCTCACAAACAGTAAGGATAATCTTTTTATGAAACTTTTCATCATAATCTGATAAGGACTGCATGGAAAAGTAAAATGATAGGTGAACTCCCATGTACCAATACTGATACCAAAATCCTAAATAAAGTAAGACTATAAACCACTCGAATGAAGTGCAGGTTAGTCCAGAAAAATAAAGATGGTCCTTAGGAAATCCATCTCATCATGGTCATGGGACAGTAAAAGACAATCAGGGCGACTTCTCCATAGGTACTGAAAGAAAGCCCTTTACATTTTAATATTTACTTTTTAGAAAGAAACAATAAACAAAAAGGAAAAGCTCATGAAATAGAAATAGGTAGAGTTTCTTTAATGTAATAAATTATTACTTCAACTACAAAGTCAGCATCTTGTTTAAAAGGAAAACACTAGGAACATCAGCAGTCAGAAAATATTAGGGTCAGAAATAGAACAAAAATGTCCTTATCGCTGCTGTTCTTCAACACCATCGGGAAGTGTCAGCAAAAGCCATTATACCAAGAGGCAGAAATTAGAGGCATACAACTTAGCAATGTTTAAGTGGTTATATGTATATGATATAAATAAAACCTATTGCAAGCAGCAGGAAAATTCAGTGAGATGAAAGCGGGGAAATCAATATCTTTCTTATGTAAAACAGAAAACAATTTGTTAAAGCTTCAACAGAAGAAAACACACTATTTATAATGGGCCTTAAAAATACAAAATTCCTAATAATAAATCAAATAAGAAATATGTGTGTATGAGATACATGCCACCGATGGTATGTGACAATTTACACAAACTGTTAGGCACACCATGTTTTAGGATAAAAGAACTAAAAAAACATGAGGTCATTAATTTTATTCCTGAGCTCAATTTATAGTAAATTTGATGTGATCCTAATTTTTTTAAAAGTCGATGAGATTTGTGGAAGCAGACAAGATGATTCTGAAATTTAAATGGAAAAATAGACAAAAAAGAAAAGGAAGAAAGTGGTAAAAAAAAAAAAAGGAGAAAGACTAGCATTATCATCTATTAAAAATACATTACCAGGTTGCAATAATTAAAGTTTTGGTTCTGGCGTATGAATTAACTGGCAGTCAATGTCATAGAATTGGAAGTCTAGAAATAGGCCTGAAGATTTATGCAACTTTAGGATATGATAAATTTCCATTTCAAATCAGTGAAAAAAGATGGATTATTCAATTAATTTTGTTAGGAAACTGGGTCGCTATCTGGAAAAAATTTAAGTTGAATTCATACTTCAAGTGTTACACTAGGATAAGTTTAAAAAATGGATCAAAGATTTAAGGGTAAACAATAAAACCATAAAAGTACTAGAAGAAACCACCCCAGAATTATTTTATAATCTCAGAGTGATGAAGGTCTTTCTAACCATGTCACAAATCTCAGTAGCTAAAAGGAAAGATAGATACATTAAACTTCAGTAAATTAGAATAAAAGATATTTATGGCAAAAAAAACCACATGCAATCAAAAGTTGTATGACAAATTGAAAAAAAATCTTCAAATCTTACCATAGATAGGGGCTAATTTACATGATATACAAAAAAATCATATAAGTCAATAATAAAATGACCAACATCCCAAAAGAAAAAAATGCATAAAAAAACATGAATATACAGCTTATGAGAAAAAAAATACGATTGTTTATTGAGGTGCTCACTTCATTTGGGTTAAGAGAAATGAAAATACAACTACAAAGAGATACCATTTTTATTTATTATCTAAGAGAGAAGAATTTCATAACCTACTGTGCTGATAGAGGTATGGGGAAATAGACTCTCATGCTTCGGGAGAGAGTAAATCAAAGCTATATCTACTAAGGGCACTTTGACAATATTGAACAATATTTATATTTTGTAATTGCACTATGGGAAATTTAATCTAAATATATACTTGCACATGAGTAAAATGGTGACTACAGCAGACCACTCATTAATGATCGATTACAGTAACAAATAAGTGGTAACATTCTAAATGTCTATCAGCGGGTAACTGATGAAATAAATATGGTGCATCTGCCCCATGGAATACCATGCAGCCATAAACAAGAACAAGAAACTCTTCCGGAGATGTTATAGAGAAATCTATAAAATTTGCTAGATGAAAAAAGTGAGGTGAAGGATAGTGTATACAGCATGCTGCCCTCTGTGTAGTAAAGGCTAACACACACACACATGTGTGTGCATACAGAGTCTCCAGATATATTCAGAAGAGACTGATAACAACTAGCTGCGGGAAAGGCAGCTAAGCAGCTAAAGGATCAGTGTGGGCAGAATTTTGACTATGTTCTTTTATCCTTTAAATGTTAAACCATGTTGAATGAACTGCTCATGTAAAAATAAAATTCAAAATATTAATAAAAACAGAGTTTAAAAATTAAATGAAAATTTCCATTAAGCTAAATGTATCCAATCTTTATCTCAAAGGGTCTTGCTTTTTTATATGGTGGTGATAGTCAATGGTAGACATTGTCTTTGTTTTTAATTGAATGTCTTTAATTCTCAAAATAAAAAGAAAGATAACATGTTAATTATATCTTGATATATGGGCCTGGGGCATTTACACGTGATTTTCATATTTTAAAACACTGGAGTAAATAAGGGAGATCAAATATACATAAAAGTAGAAAAATGTGAATAAGGAACAAAAGTGACTCCTTACATCTTTATAAATAGTATTGAAAAGCATCAACATATCTTTAGATAGTAGAGATGGGGACATCCAATTATTGGAGAGAAAGGGGGCATAAAATCTGAGGGAAATATAGATACAGATACCTTAGAAGAACTATGGCGACAGCTGTTTCCGAATAGTCAAGGAATGTAAAATACTGAAAGTAATTATATGCTTTTACAGCAATTTGAAATGGACTCAGTGATCTAATTCCACAGTTTAAAAACACTGACATATTTTTTTTCCAGCTCTGAAGGGTTGGGCTGTTAGGATTTGACTGGGGCTGTAGTGAAACTAGCTTATACATTCCACTTTACAGTTTGCAAATCATCTCCATTTACATGACTTTGATGCTTTATTCCAATCTTAAAAGTTATTCAAGGCAAATATTTTTGTTGCATTTTTACCGATCAGGAACTGAAGTTTGGTTTGCTTGAGCGACTTGCTCTGGGACACCCAGCTAGGAATTGCAGGGCTAGAACTCAAAAATGACCTGGTTCCTTCTCTGGTCTTTCTAGCTCTAAACCATGCTAACTTAAATATTTCCTGTTTCACTGAGACTGAAAGGAAGTCTGCCCTGCAGAAGGAGGCTGCCAGCATCTAAGGAACACATGCAGTCATTCTTGAATTAAACCGCAATAGATTTCTCAAACACAATGTTTCTCTAATTGTGTCTTCTACATGAGCAGTCATTTCTCTGGTGTGCAAGTGTGAATGTGTATGTGTAATGTGTTATCTATATGCCATCAAGGCACCTGCACATTTGCATATTGGGAAAGAACTGAATAAAACATGAAGTGTTTTATTCCAATGGATGCAAGATCCTCAAAGGATATTTACAAATGCACTCAAGTCCCTCTGAATCAATCAACCCGTGAATCAACAAACGTTTTTTGATTTCCTGGTCTGTCCCTTGCACTAAGATCAATGCTGTAGGGGAAACAATGAAGCTAAGAGAGAAGAGTCCTCCCCTCCCTTACCATCAACCTTAGAGAGTTTCAGTTTAGATAGAAAAAAAATAATTAGATTTATGGCAGTCTCTCACGGGTGTCTATAGTGCACATATTCACTAGGTTCCCTTCAAAAGGATCCAGTTGAATACGAAAAAGGAGCAGGAAAAGATGAAGTCCAGTTATCTACATCCTAGTGACTGTCCATCGTAAGACTATTTGAGGAGAAGCTTTAGACGTCCTTTGTATCCCATGCACTGCCAGCATATGGAGCTGGTCATGAGTGTGGTTTTTGCCATGAATAATCCTCAGAGCTGGTGACCTGCTTTCACTCCTTCCCCTCTAGAGTCTATTCTTCACCCAGCTAACACAATGTGTAAAAAAAGTAAATTGGTTATGTAGTTCTTTTGCTTATAATTTTAGAGTGAGTACACACTTGTTCTTAGAATAGAACTCAGACTCTTCACCATGGCAACAAGACTGTTACGGGGCCCCTGACTCCGTCTCATACTCATCAGCCTTTCTTCTCACTCATGATTTTTTTCCTTTCCCCAGCTCTTCCCCAACTGTGGGCTTGTGCACTTCTAGACTTTCTCCCTGGAGTGTTTGGCCCCAGAGTTTTTATTGCTGGCATTAAATGATGAAATGCTTGAGAGATACCTGGTAGACATCCTTGTCATCATTCATTCAGATTTCAACTCCCAGGTTAATATCAAGAAAGACCCTTCCTACCCAGCCCATCTAAAGTAGCTGCCTCACCTCTCAACCTCCTCTCTATAGATCAACAATGTGTTCTTTTCTTCTTGTAGCTATTGTTGTATGTAATTGTGATATACATTTGTTTGCTTGTTCAGTGTCTGTCTCCCCGAAGTAGAACAGAGAAGCTTTATGAAAGCAGAGCCGTGTCTGCTGTGTTTATTGCTATTTATGCAGTTCCTAGGACAGCGTGTAGTATTTAACAAATATTTATTGAGTGAATAAATGAGAAGCCTCAGAATTTGAGTGTTTATGGCTTTCACTAGCATCAGCATCCCTTTATAGCCTGATGACTCTTTTGAGATATTATCCAAGAGTCTCCTCACCTTCCCTTTCTCCTCACCTCCACAAAGCACTCTGGGACTCTCTGTCTATTAAATCAATGGCACCCTTTGCCCCAGGGAAGATTAAGATTATTGGAGCGGTAATACAAAGAGAAAAAAAGAACAATTTAAATTCTGGGTTTTTTGAGCTTCTAAATGGATTTTTAAAATTAAAGCTGCTACTTTGCAAGTGCCAGGCCCATTTGAGCATCAGAGGTAAAGCCCTGAAGAAATTATGGCATAAAATGCACACCATAAGCCAGTGGCTGGAAAAAGAACAGAAGAGCCATTTTATGCAATCATGCCGACAAGATAAAGATGAAGTCTTGGAGGAGCAGGACAATGTAGGCAAGAATCAAAGGACATGATGAGATATCAGATGACAGTTAACAAGTGGCCCAGTGTTCTACCAGCTTCCTCTGGGCCACGTCCTGAAAGGTGAGGGATCTCAGACTAAAGAAGAGTTAGGCTTCATTATGTTGGTGAAGGCTGAGGAGTCAGGAAACTTGTCATATGCCAGACAGACAGGTGGCAGGGCATGTCTAATAAAGTTGATCTGAAATAGCTTTTCAAGTTTCTTTAGAAGTTGAAAAATGAAACATATAGAATTATTTTTGAGCTCTCAAGAAAGAAATGGAATGCTTGAGAGATACCTGGTAGACATAAAGGGGTGCAACAAGCAGAATTAAGATACAGAGGTACCTGTGAGTCTTGATGGTCAGAGGGCACAGCAGGACCATGAACAACAGCAGTAGATGCACTGGGGACCCAAGGTAATGGTGAAAGACCAAGTGACATCATGTACCAGCAGAAGATGGAAGGCAGTGAGTGGAAAATATGATATCTCTCCTCTCTCCTTGATTCTTACCTCATTACCCCTCTGTACGCTCTTACACTCTGCCTCTCTTCCAAATATTAGGGGGCATATGTTCAGAAAGGAAGATAAAGGACAGATTCTTAATATGGCTGAGTTTATGCCCAAATGTTTTATTCTAATTTTGTTAGATAACATAAAAATTTCCAGATTTGGAATTTCTAAAAATCTTAATTTTAAGATCAGTTCAAAGAAAGAAAGTTTTCGTTTTCTCACATGAGTTTATGACATGAAATTTTTACTCACTATGTATGTTAGAAAAGATATTCAGAAGCTTTGAAGGCAGTGTCTAATCAGAAGTTAGCCACCTTATGGTGTCACAATGAAAGGTACAGCTACGTCAGTGAGGTTACTGTCTTGCACCCGACAGTGGGCTGAGGGTTCCCACTGAAACTCACCTGACACCCAAGCTTCATTCTGGAATCAAATAGGCCCGGGTTCAAATCTCTGCCTCTAACTTTTACAAGATAGTAATTTGAGGCAAGGCATTTAAACTTTTGGTACTTCAGTTACCTCATCTATGAAAACAATACTGTCTTTAAAAAACTATTTGAGAATTAAATAACTATATATATAATTGTTTAGAACATTTCCTAATTGTTAACAGGAACTCAAAATGTGAATTATTATTCTCCTCACAAGTGGGAATGACTTATTTTGACCAAACTGCATGTGTTCTTTTAACTACATATGCATTAAATATTGTTCATGATTTTCTAATTGTATAAAGCAACATTTCTATTAAGGTACAGCAGTTCACTGAGGAGGAATTAAAAACCAACATCATAGATACATTTGTTCAGGTTGTGAGTCAGTAAAATAGACATCAATTATGATAAACTGTAAATTGCATCATTTGGACTCTCACATTTAATTTAGCCTACCCCGAGAGGAAGAACAAATAGCAACAATAAACAAAACTCATTCTCTGCTCCAGTTCTTTTTAGTAATCAGTAGCATCCCTTCATGTAAAGTTTTCCTAGGAATTTTCACCATTCATTGCTGATACTAAGTTCTAGAATTTGAAGAAACCTTGAAGAGTCCTTACAGATCATTAGACTTAACCTCACATTTTACAAGGAGAAAACTGAAGCCCAAGGCAGAAGTTACTTGGTTGGGATTAGTAAATTATTGAGATAGATAGGGTCGAGATAAGGTCTCTATTAATCAGTTTTTGCTGTATAACAAACCACTCCAATATCTCAGTGGCTTAAAACAACAGGAATTTATTTTTTGCTTGCAGGGCCTGCGGGCCTGTCGTGTCTAGGCTGATCTAGCTGAGCTCTGCTGGGCTTGACTCCAAGCTTCTGGTTGAGTCCAGGTCTACTCCATATGTCTCTCACCCTTGAATCCGTAGCTGCCAGGGGCATTTTTCTCCCTATAGTGACACATAGGAGTGCAAGAGGACAAGCAGAAAAATGTGAAGCTTCTTAAGATCTTAGCTTAGAACTTATACACTCACTTCTACCCACATCTTATCAGCTAAATCAAATCACATAGAATAAGATTCAAAATAAGTGGGTCAGAGATATATGCTCCATCCATTCTAGTAGATGTTACTTTCAAGTCACAAGACCAAAGATGTGGATATGTATGTCTGATTGTGGGAGGGCACAAGTGACAATAGTAACTCTCTATACCATAGGACTCCTATGACTTCATTATTCCGACTCCTACATCAGCTTTTCTCCTTCATCATGTTTTAAGGAGGTCTTTAACCTTGTGAGCAAAACCAGTTAAAACTTTTTGGTGCCGAACCACATAGGGCCAGCCTTGGCAGTAAGTTAACAATATTACCTTTAGAAAATGACCATTAAGTCTACAAGCAGTTACATAGAGACAAAGGAATTAAAAAAATGTTCATTGGCCAAGAATACTTCTTCCTTCCTTCTACAAAACTGAAACCCGTAGTAATTTTTCCTTCAGCAAAAAAGGATTTATAGCTTCAGCCCTATCAATTGTTTTTTAATTAAAAATGTATTGAGGTCCTCACGACAGGAGCACATAAACCAGACATGCCAATGCTTGGCACAGGCAGCCCAGGGTGTGTATATAAATTATACCCTGGGTGACTTGGGTCTGGCCGGGAGACACTGCAGCAACTCTAAGTTACATTTCTCTGAGTTGGAACTACTGAAACTGACATGCTTAAAATATTTAAAACATTTATTATAGGTCTGGAAATGGGTGACTTCTCCACCCCATCAAGGCTTCTTTCTTTAGCAGTTGCAAATGCTGACCTTACCTGCCATAAAGTGAGTTTGCTCCCATCAGCTCAGCAGAGGCCAAGTTGGTTCAAAAAAAATGACCTGGATGCCCTTCAAATTAGTGGACAATTCTGGATACAAATGCCTTTGGTGACATTAAAAATAGAAGGAATAAGACCTGATATTGGGCTTCCAGGATGCCCAGGTCAAGCCCAATTACATGTAATTCTCCTTCCATCCATTCATTGGCTTCAGCTTCTACTGGGGTTTTGTTATGGACAGCCAGCCACTGAGCTAGAGGCTAAAAGTTAAACCCAACAGGAGTTGAGTTTCTGGTAAGAGAAAAGAATGGCAAAGCAAGGCAGAACAGCCAAGAGTGAAATGTAACAAGTTTGCAAGTTTTTCTTCAAAGCAGGATAAATGATGTCAAGGTCTCCCTATTTTTATTTGCAAAACATGATAAGGAAGTGAGAAATATTTGCCCTTTGCCTTGTGCCTAAGTGCAAGATTGATTTTGCTGAATCCTGGCATACAAACTTCATAGACTATGATTTAAATGTTAAAGATTTTCAGCAGGTAAAGATAAGTTAAGCTGCGTGCTTTTTCCAGATTCTGGAAGTTATTGGTTTCAATAAAAAGCAGAATAAAAGGCCATCTTGAATATGAGGAAGAAGCTCCGAGATCAGGAAATGAGTTCATATAGTAGAAAGTGTCTTACACTGGGAGCTTTAAGAAGCTTTCTTCCCCCTCGCTGGGCTTCTATATCCCAATTTACAAAATGGGGGAGTTGGGTCTGGTGCACTGCATGTTCTCTTCCAAATTTAATAAGTTAGTAGTCCAAAATTCTTCTTGACTACCAACTTATGCAGAATGTTCTCTATATAATACCTTCACCCTGTGCTGCATGGTATTTGGACAGAAGCTTCACAAAATTTGGAGACGGGTCTTTTGAGTTTGAATCACAGATTACATGTGATCTTGGGCAAAACATCTCTGTATCTGACTTGGACCAATAGAACTTAGATTTAAAAGGAAAAAACTGAAAACAACTTCCATCAGCTCTCCTCATGGGTACTCAAGAATTGATGAAGCAAAACTAGTCAGGTCATAGTTGCTATGTATTTGTAACACACTTCATCTCATTGTGTTTTGACAATATTATGATTAACCACATGAAGCAGGGAAATAGACCTTTTGGACCTGCAGCCGGACCCTTTATGTTTTCTATGAGACTTTTGGAGATGAGGGACAGGCCCACTTGGCTTCAAGCTTCAATTCTAACTACCTAGGAAAGTGCATTGAGCAAGTTCATTCATTAGCTTATTCATTCATTCACAAATTATTTATTGAGTGACTGCTGTGTTCTAGACACTGCTAACAACTGGGCCCCAGAGCTACAGTGGTACGTAACAATATAGTTTCTGCCTTCTTGGATATCACCATGGAAAGATGAGGCAAGTAGGTTCATAATTATACTACCCTGTGCTAAGTGCTAAGAATGAATTTAGCATAAAAATCTCTGAGATAACAGAGTGCTTTTTTCTAATAAGAACCTCTTTATATAAAGCAGTATTATCAAATATTTCAGCAAACATTTACTGAATGCCTAAGGTGCCTACTTGGTTACGTACACTCACTAATCTTTACAAGTTGCTTTTTTTCTTCCCCAATCATTGTTCCATTTTATGGATGTAGTAACTGAGGCTCAGAGAGATTCCACAGTTCTTTCCAGGTTACTCAGCCATGAGTGGAGGCCCTGGGATTTCAAGTCAGCTCTGTGCAGCTCCAGTGCCCATACTTGCCTGTCATACAACGCCACCTGCTTTCTCTTCCATTTGTGGGCCCAGCTCCCATGACACACATATCTACAAAGGGCGGTGGTTCCCGAAGGCTTAAGGTAACAGGATCAAACCATGTGAAAAGCCAGTTTAGTTTGACTTTTTGCCCTGAGAGATTCTCCTCAGATAAAGGTGAGGGGGGATTGGTAGGGAAACAGGGTGCGGATGTCTGGCTGTAATTTAATGACTGTTTGGTGGCTGGTTTCTTACTCCAGCAGGCCCCTGGTTACATTTCCCAGTGATCTGTGCTCTGCAAGATGTCCTCGTTCGTGGTCCAGTGCCTGGTGCACACCCAGTGCTAGAGCAGTTGCTTTTATCCCTCTTCTTATGCACGATCTCTACAAAAAAATGAAAAAAGGATGTAGAGAAAGCCAAGTACAAAATATAACTCAGAAATGGTAATGTAACAGGAGCCCACCACGGCTGCTGACTAGTTGCATTCGTAATGATTTTCTCCAAATAATGCAAGCACTATTTTTTCCTGGGAAAATGAAATATGGGAGTGCCGTATTCCACAGATGATGGGGGGAACTCATAAAAGATTTTAATCTTTCTTTGTCGGGCTTCAGAAATGCAAACGGCCTTGTCCTCATTTTCTTTATGTCCTGGACTTCTAATTGAGGAAGCTGGCATCCATTCTGCATGTGAGTATCGCTGGCGAGGGAACTAGAATAAATATTTGGGGGGGGGGTATCGTTAGCCAGAACATCACTTCATCTTTGTGTCACCATCATTTCCCATATTGTAGTGTTTTAGATGAGAACATATGGCAATAAGGTAGGTAATGAGAACAACAATTTTCTGAAACAACATTATAACTTTTCCCTCTTTATGATCACATTTAGTTACAGTACATGCTGCCATTTAGGTGTAGAGCTTTATAAAAGCAAATCGCAGAGAAAAGAGAATTCAGAGGCAAGGCCTAGGACGTCTGAATGCCTGGGACCACAGCCAGCCCTGCAGATGGGAATTTGGGGGTGTGGACTAGTTAGCTTTTGCTGCAGGAACATGCCAGGTTTGAAGGGGCTTATCAGAACAAGCTTTCTCTCATTTTTATGTTGCATGAGGACTGTGAGCTGCTGTGAGTTGGCTGGTCTCAGCCTCAACTATCTTCTCATTTGGAAGTCAGACTGAAGAAGTGGCCACTGTCTGAGACACACTACTGTCATGGTGGAAGGGTCTGAGAACAATCACTCAAGGGCATTTAACACTTCTGCTGGAGAGTGCGTGTTTTATCTTCACTCCCAATCCACTAACCAGAGCAGGTCATAGATGGAGCATGTCAACAAAGCAGGAAGGCATAGTCAGGATGGAGATGTGGAATAAGCGCTTATGGAGAGGGAGCAGAAAGTGGAACAATACAGTTGACTACAGGGTGACCTCCTAGCTCTGCCCGTTATTGCTGGGGAAGTGTGTGTTGGGCAATTTAGCACATCAGCATGTGAGCCAAGAAAGTCGACATCCTTCGGGGGATCTGAAGTTCACGTAAATACAAATTCAGCAAGCATCACTTGAATAACACTCTAAATGCCAGAAATGGTGCAATGCATTCTGAGAAAAAAATGCTGAATCCAATGACCTATGCCATTCCAGGAACTCTCAGTTTTGAAGAGATGCTGCCCAGACCCAGAGTTAGTAAAACTAATGGCCAGAGTGAAAAAGTGCTGTTGGGGAACAAGAAACAGGAAGGATGAAAAATTGAACTGACTATGTTATGTATGTTACACATAGTATTGTCTTGTCTAATCTGTAGAATATTCTGAGGTAACAATAATATGGAGGTCAAGCATGTACTTTTCTCCACATCCTCACTAACATTTATTGTTGGTTGATTTATTGGTGATAGTCATTCTGACAAGTATAAGGTGGTATCTCAATGTGGTTTTAATTTGCATTTTTTATGATTATTGACATTGAGCATGTTTTCATATGCCTACTGGCCATCTGTATGTCCTCTTTGGAGACATGTCTACTCAGTTCCTCTGCCCATTTTTTAATTGGATTCTTTGTTTTCTTGGTGATGAGTTGTATAAGTTCTCTACACATTTTGAGTATTAACCCTTATCAGATTTATCACTGGTGAACATGTTCTCCCATTCAGTGGGTTGTCCAACCACTATGCTGTACACTTGAAACTAATACAAGATCATATTGAGTGTTAACTGTATATTTCATTTGTTTTTCAATTAAAAAAAAATAATGCTAAAGAGCAAACTTGAGTGTCAGCCAAGTTTAACGACATTCCCATTTAAAAGCTAGTAAGGAGTTAAACTGGGAGTCAAATAAAGCAACATTACTAGGAATGGAGTAGTAGAGCAATTTTTTTCTTCCTGGGGAGATCAGAGAGGAACCAGGTAACAGGGGGTGACAATTCAGATGGGCCTGATAGATGGATAGCATTTCAGAAAATCCAGTGTGAGGGAGCAGCATGAGAAAAGGCCACAGTTTCTGGGGAATGCCCAGGGCAGGTCTCCTGAGTGGTTGTGGCATAAAGTAGGATCAAAGATCAAGTTGAGAGTGAGCAGTGTGTGTCGTGTTGAATATTTAGGACTTCATTCTGCAGATGGTGAAACCATTAAAGGTTTCTGAGGAAGCACGGATAAGATCTCATCTGTATCTTTAAAAAGATGATTCAGTATGAAAGTTCTCCAGGGAACAGACTGGGGACAGGTTGCCTGACTTTCTAACATGCTATATACTCCCTTAAATCTGTGTGCCTTTGTGTAAAATTTTTATGCCTTTAAGGCTTCAAGAACGGGGGACCTTAAGTGTTTATGTATGTGTGTGTGTTTAAATTCAAAGCTATATTTCACAGGATTTTTATCCATTTTAATCAGATGTCTACTTGAGCACTCAGGTGCAGTCTTCTTTAACATGTCCCCTTTACCAAGACAGGTGTCAAGAATCCTGTTTCAAATTTCTGCTCACCTTATTTCCATTTCAAAATAGAAAAATTTTTCCATTTTTACTTGATATGCAAACTATTGGTGATTAACACTCATTTGGATTCAAAGAATGAGATAGCTCAATGGCTCTCAACTTCCAGCCTACCTGGAGGACCTGATACAGTTGGGTGGCTATGCTCCACCTCCTGGAGTTTCAGCAGCAAGTAGTCTGGGATAAGGACCAAGAATGTGCACTTCTGCCTTCCCTGGATAGCTTGGTTGGTTAGAGCATAGTCCCATTATGCAAAGTTTGCAGGTTTGATCACTGGTTAGGGCACACACTGGAACAGATCGATGTTTCTCTTTCTCTTTCTCTTCCTCCCTCTCTAGGTCAATAAAAAGAAATAAAATTTAAAAATGTGCATTTCTAACAAGTTTGCAGGTGGTGGATGTTAAGGAACCTGTCCCTCACATTTTGAGAACCATAAAGAAGGTCAGTGAAGCCCAGATCGTGAGCCCCATTCTCTCCTGCTGTCTTCTATAAGTCAATGCAGAATGGCTTGGGGGAGGGGCAGGGAGATGGGCCAGGGGTTAAAACTCTTTTAGGCCTGATTTTGAACCCTGGCTCTTTCCTTAGTTAACCAAGTGATCTTAGATAAACTGCTTAACCTCATTAGGAATCAATTTCCCAACTTTAAAAATAGCAACAATAATATTATCTCTCAAGTGTTTGCGTGAGGAAAAAAGCACCTAGCACAGGATCTGATAATGATTCACATTTTGGACATGTTCTCTAATTCTCTTACAATGGGACCTCCTTCAGGTGAGAGCTTTCCTACACTCTCACACGGAGAGTAATACTGCACTACTTTTTCCATTAAGATGGGCAATGGAGCAGTACAGTGGCCATAACATGTAAACAACAATGGTTTACGTATAATGTTGGCATGTTATGTTCGAATACAGCATCTGCTCGTCTCCATTTCTTTGCTCAGCCCAAAGAAATGATATTTCCATATGGAAGTTGCAAGAAAAAAGTCATAAACCATGATAATGGAGGTCTAAATTCCACTTTAATGACAGCTATATCTGCAACATTAAGTACAGAATGCCAAGGAAGAATGGCTCTGTTTTAGAGAGCAGGGACTGGGAGTTATTTCTTCCTGAGCAAGTCCTACATGAGTCATACACAGTGAGGGCTTGGACAGGGCTGGGGCTCAGCAGCCAGGAGAGGGGGCGTCAGTGGTCCCACACCTCAGGGGACAAGCTGGGGAAAGCTATGCAGAACCATGAAAGAAAAAGTAGTGACTTTTGGAAATTAAAGTGGCTTGGAAGCTGAAGTTTTTCAGGCTTATCTTTAGAGATAGAATAAGGGATATATAGTGGCATTAAAATTCAAGCAAATACATATATATATATATATATATATATATATATATATTCCCCCCCAAGTGATTGTGAGTGGAGCATTTGATATGTTTGAACTACCTCTCATCCTATCATCTATTTAGGATAAAATTTCTGGAGTAAAGTTCTTAAGGAAGGGAGATAATGCAAAATTCATAACATTTTGTAAAAGCTAATGAGATAATGCATTAAAGGTATTCATTGAAATTCCCAAAGAATAGTAATCTCTAAGTAAATGGCAACTATTAGTTGTTGTTATCCTGAAAAGCATATTAGCACTATAATTAATTAATGCCTATTCTCCCTGACCCACCAACTAGATTGCAAGCTCCCAGAAGACAGGGACCTGTCTATCTCTTTAGAATCCTGTGCCCAATGCGACTATAGTACCTGGTGCAGAGCAGAGGCTTGATAAATATTCATTGGAGGCAAAAGGGAAGAAAGGACTCAAGAGGAGATGGAAGATTCAGATATGGGCTCAACCATGGAAAACACAAAGGGAAGAATGAGACAGTATGAGGAACTAAGAGTGGAAAATGAGACAGAAATCCTGTTGATTCTGGGCACTGAGAGCATTTCTTTTGTGACTAAGTCACCACTGCTGTTTACCTTCTGCTTTCCCCTCCATTGCCCTCCACTGTCTGGAGAGTGGGGTGTGAGCTGGGTTTTAACCTTCCCTACCCCTTGTTCCTGTTATAGTCAGTTACAAAGTATAATCTGATACAATTGCTCTTGGTGGGCCACGACTCCCTTGAACTTCAGGTAAGATAACACATTAGTTGAGGGTGTATTTATCATTTTTAGTACTAGGGCTACAATGGTTTTTACAGGATGACTCCTGTTCTCATGGAGCTTATTCTATAACTGAGGAAGCGGCAGTGAGCAGAATGCTTGTGCAAAAAGCCTGGAAGTGAGACATACCTCATTTGAACATGGTGTCTCCCAGTGTTCAGTACCCAGAGCACATGACTATACCTTTCAATACCCCCATTTTCTCACTTTAAAATAGGAGATAATGACATTGTCTCCCTCAGAGCCTTGTGAGTGTTAAATGAAATGCAGTTCTATGCTATGATCTCAATGTGTGTGTCACACCCAAATTTATATATTGAAAACCTAATACCCAATCTGATGATATTAGAAGGGGAGGGGGAGGTTGCAAGTTATGTCATGAGGGTGGAGTCTTTGTGAATGAGATTAGTGCCTTTATAAAACAAAACCCACAGAGTTCTCTACCCCTTCTACCATGTGAGGACACAGAGAGAAGTCAGCTAATCAGTGATATAATCAAGAAGAAAATAGAGGTATACTTTAGGGCAAGGACATTCAGAAAAAAAAATCCCCAAAGCACGGAAACGTGAGCAAGGATGGCACCATAATGTGCCTGCAGGGAAGGGGCGAGAGCAGAAGTTATTAAAACAGGCCAGGTTCGAGGCAATAAGGGGTGGTGTGAAATGTGGCAAAACAAGGCATTCAGCTTCAAGTGTTTGAAAACAAACAATATAGTCTGCAAAATACATTTTTCCTTAGGAGGATGGATAAAAATAAGCAAAAAAAAAAAAAAAAAAGGATAAGAAAATTCTCAGTCCTTTCAGAAGTTTTGCTCCTTTTAATAGATAGCTGTTGTTTTCTTTTTACTCTTCTGGGGGCATTTGGGAAAGATCGTGGGTCCTGAAAATTCCTTATAACACTCTTCCTGGACAATGGCCCAGGCTCAAAGCTATGAAAGCAGAAACACTCCGTTTCTAGACTCTGACAGAGGGTACCCCATGCCAAGGGCTCAGAAATCCCGAGCCTGCGTTCCCCCTTCTCCCCTGGCCCCATTACATCTCCGATGAACTGACTGCAGGGACTCTGGCTCCTAGTACATTGTTTGAAAGTTTGTGTCATAAATGTATCGATCTTGTCCCACACTCCCAAACAGATCTCATGTTGAAGCACTCCCTTAATCAAAAGTAAATTATGTACAGGCCACACAGGTCAGCTCAGCCGGCCTCACAAAAAAAGCAATCCATCATTTATTTGTAAATGTCAGTGAAATCTGGGGATCAATATGTACGTCAATGTGGATTATGTTTATTATTTTTCTGTAAATATCAATGCTGAGAAATATTTCAGAGGAGCATGCTGGTGCCATGGGAAGTCAGATCCTGACCCAGGGCCATCCCCAGTCTCATGAACACTAGAAAAAAAAACCATTCTTATAGTGAGCAAGCTATCTGAGAATGCTTCAGAATGGATCTAGCCCACCCTGAGGTGGAAATAGCTTATCCTGATGCGTTCTGAAGAGTGAGTTTGGGCATAGATAATAAAAGTGATTCCAAAAGATTGGGTTCATCCACAGCACCACTAGAGCCTGAAGGCAAAGGAAAACAAGTCCTGTTTCACCCTTTTTCTTGGCTCATCTACACCATGCATGTGATGTCAGAGTCCTGGCAGAAGCAGCAGTAGCAGCAGGCAGGCAGTTGTTAGAGAGTAAGGACCTCATTTAATACTTCCTATTGTTCTTCCATTGATTCTAGAGGCAATACAGAATTTGGAGGCTTTTGAGCCAGTGAAAAACACAATCAAAGTGGTATTTAGGAAAGACAAAAAATATTTTAATAAATAATATTGGAAATGTAAGTGATAGAAGGCAGAGAAGCCAATTATGAGGCCCAGGCTGCATGGGTAGACGTTTCGTTGTAGTGGAAAGATCACAAGCTTTGAAATCAGACATCAGGGCTTGAAGTTGCATCCTTACTCGATTTCTAAATGCGAAAAATATTGAGCAAATTATAATACCTTTTTCTGAGCTTCAGTGCCCTGCTTTGTAAACTGAGGTTAGTAAGAGCAGCTGTATTAGTCAGGATAGGTTAGGTTACACTACAGTAACAAGCAATTCCCTGAATCTCTATAGCTAGAAAAGGTTTCTTTTTCTTTCATGCTTCATGCCCATCCTGGGTTAAAGGGACGGGGGTACCGTTTGATCAGAAGCTTGCTCTGTTAGTCAAATCAAGCATGGTTTACTTTGAGGGGTTCAGAAAAGTCCAATCTTACACATTGTTCAGAAAGAAAAGAATGGGATATACTTGGCAGATAGCACTCATAGCTACTGAACTCAACTCACAGGGTTTGGGAGCAAATTAGAAGTAATATTCAAATATCAGGCATGATGTCTGTACTGACAGTCAGCAAACTGTGGCTGCTTACACTGAGTCAGTAGTTTGATGTCAAGTTCTGAAAGCTGGATTTGACCTGAGAGATATCATAACACCTTTATAGGTGCAAAGCCCACTTTGACTGTGGGCTTTTGAGATTAATTTAGTTCAATGAATTAAGTATGCAGAGGCTGGGGCCTTTGAGGCCCTCCTGGAGGAGCGGCTGAAGGTCTAGGCACGTGGTAAGGATGACGATGAATACCTGCTGACCCTACTTGGGGTTTTACCATCCTGCTGGATGTGAAGCAGAGATCTCTGGAAAGGGTGGCCACGAGCACACTCAGAGTTTTCATGGATAGATGCATTTAGCTGTGGCAAAGCGCACAGTAATATCCAGTGTGGAGAACATTCACCCTGCTTTCTTCCCAGTTAGTTTCTGCTTGGTCTTTGCATCTCCACTGGGGGCCTTGCAGTCATATCATCCTGGATTAAGTAATAAGGGACCTGAGACCTAGGTCTATTACTCAAACTGTCCCTGTGACCTTGAAAAAGCAGCCCCATTCCTTCGGAAGCTTCACAGTAGACTCATTTGCAGAACAGAAAAGTTAAAGTTAAAATCCATCATCTCTATGGTGTCTTTTAGCATCAGGTTTACAGTTTTTGTTCTGTGTTCTGTTTTTAGTTTTTTGGTTTGTTTGTTTGTTTGTTTTTAAGTGTTGGCAATGAGCACATGATCTACTTGTGTGCAAGTTAATTCTAATAAAAAGTAGTCTAAGAATATCTAATATTGTTTGAATATTTGGGCTTCACAGGGCATATGTTTTTCCATCTGATGAATGATTAGAAAAACAAAGAGGAGAAAGTAGAAGTAAATCAGGCTGTATAAAACTTATGGGCCTGACCAGGCAGTGGCGCAGTGGATAGAGCATCGGACTGGGATGCGGAGGACCCCGGTTCGAGACCCTGAGCTCGCCAGCTTGAGCGCGGGCCCATCTGGCTTGAGCGAAGGCTCGCCAGCTTGGACCCAAGGTCTCTGGCTCCAGCAAGGGGTGGCTCGGTCTGCTGAAGGCCCGTGGTCAAGGCACATGTGAGAAAGCAATCAATGAACAACTAAGGTGTCGCAATGGCAACGAAAAACTAATGATTGATGCTTCTCACCTCTCTCCATTCCTGTCTGTCTGTCCCTATTTATCCCTCTCTCTGACTCTCTTTCTGTCTGTGTTAAAAAATAAATAAATAAATAAATAAATAAAACTTATGGGAGTTATTTTAATGTTTGCAAATAACTAAAAGGGGAGAACTGAACCCAGGTTCTTGTGTTTTCCAGTTAGAGGAAGGTCCCTACAAACCCTCCAGGAGGGACTCCCTCCGCCTGGGTAAAGCAGAGCTAAGACAAAGATGGGCGTTTGCTTGGAATTCATGGCATCCCAACAGCATGCAAGCCCCAATGATAACAGCAGGGCCGTTTTCTTGTTCACTGCTGTATGCTGAGCAGTGAGAATTAGTGTTGACGGAAAGTAGATGTTCAACAAATGCTGGAATACAAGTACAGGAATGGCAGAAAGAAAACTAATTACACCCAGGTCTTCCAATCTGTGGCCCATTTGCAATCCTGTTTTTGTCAGCCAAAGTGATTTCTCTTACATATGTCGCTGGTGTCACCTCTCCATCCTTCAACCAACACATACAAAGTACTAAACCCATGCTTAAGCCTAGTACAAAGTCCTTAACGAGACACATGCTAATCTGCTATTCGCTGCCTAGTGCACAAACTTGCAAACTGGCTTGCGTTGAGACTGCCTTTCTGGGAAGATGAAGGGTTGGACCTCTTCAGCATGTGAATTTGGGGACCCAGAGGAGTATCTTTCCCTGCCCTCTCTTGAGAAAAAAACCTATTAATGGATCATTAAAGAACAGTATGTGTTCTTGCCTCATAGCAGTTATCAAGGGAAATAAAAGCTTTCAGAGAGTACTTAGCTTTATGTTTAAGGTAGATTGTGGAACCAGAGAAGCTGGTCCAAAGTCCAGTGCTGCCCATTGTAGCCGTGAAGGCTTGGCGGGTTACTTATGTCGCTTTAACTTCAATTCTCTCATCCCTAACAAGGATGGAAATAATACTAGCACCTCGCAAGACCATCTGTAATACAAAACCCAGAGTAAGTATACATTTATTCATTAAACAAATATTTATTGAATGCTTTCTATGTCCCAAACATTATTCTAGGCTTGGAATATGGCAGTAGGCAAACAGAGAAGTACTTCTGTCATTATTTCACTTATCTCCTAGTGTTCAATAAATATTAGCTATTAATATTAATGTTTTGCTAAACATGAGTATTCCAGAAATTTATCTAAATGAAGTCTCTTTTTTTTTTTCTAACTGATGTCTGTCAGTCAATTGTATTTACTAAGTAACCGCAGAGTACAGAGCCCAGAGTTGGTGTCTCTACGGATGTTAGAGGAGGAGGGAAGATAGACTAACATCTCAGCCTCAGCTTTCCAGGAGATTTTAGTGCATGCGCAAAGACTAACAAGGACTAAAAGCTCTTTCATTTAAGAAACATGCTTCAATTAAAAACACCACCCCTTCTCGTTTGTTCTTAATTACCTCTCAGTTATAATAGGAACGTCACTAGATTTTTCTGTTATCACTGTCCATTGTAATCTGTCCAGAAACACCAGTGAATCATTCTGAGGGGCCCGGGAGGTGAAAGGCAGCAGCTGTATCTGAACTTCGGAAAGAACGTGGTTTAATGAATAAATGAATGGATGAATATTTCTTAAATTGACCAGAATCCCTGTCAAGTGCCCTAAAGAAGCATCAAGCCCACAAATGACAATGTTATCTACTATCTCATGTAACATTGTGATTTCTTGGAGTTTTCGCTTCTGAAAGGGACTTCAACAATCTCCTTACTCAAATCCTTTATATGGGGATATGGAAGTACCGGTAGATACAGAAAAGACAAAATCCTTAAGATTGTTCAGCTGGTGTGAGGGTCGCCTGCCCGGACTAAGAGCCTGTCTAACTTTGAGTGAAAATGCCTAGAGCTCAATGGCCTTTATACTAAATTGCTTGTTCTGGACTCAGGCTAGCAGTGTATTGTGAGGGAGCCTGAATGGGAGCGTTCTGACACAGAAGATGCTGGTGGTAGGGTTAAATCCATTTTCAGTTATACAAAAAAAGAAAAGAAAAAAGAAAGAAAGGAAAAGAGTGGCCTTTGGAGGGTAATTTCACTCATTCATCTCTCTTTCCCAAGGAGTTCAGATAAAACCACTGGTTTTATTTACTCCCAGATCCCTCGGAATGCTCTAGCAGTTTTTTTCTGTACAGATTACAATGAACAAGGATAAAAATCCACTCATAATATTTCTGTGAAGTAACTGGAAACAAGCAAGAAAGGGCGGTGTGTTTCATGCACATGTCCTAAATTTAAGTCTTTCTGATCCTAGCAAAAGGCTTCTGTCACCATGGAGGAGGAGACAGTACTACAAATTCCATTGTGTTGGCTAAATCTCTCCTCAGTGTTTTTGCTTCTGTAAGGATCCCGATTCCCTTGGGAAAGTGGGGAGAGATTTTAAAAGGAGGTGCCACCTAGTGGCCCCTGCAAAGATCAGCAGCCTACAGCTAAAAAGGCCAGTTACTAAGGATAACAGCTGTAGCCATTTATCTCAACTCAAGCTAAATGGCCGGAAGAATCATAGAATGTTTACACTGGGAGCAACCTCCAGAGATTCTATCAAGACACCTGCTTCCAGTCAGCACAAATAATATGTCTTATGTTCACAGTGTTGTATAAAACACTTTGACAAATACGATCACACTTAATTCTCACATCAGCCCTGTGAATTTTGAGATAATCATTATCTCTGTTTTAATGATAAGGAGATGATCAGTCATAACTTAGTTTTTTTCGACAAAAATGATAGCTGACTTAGAAGCTTAAACCCAGGCTTTCCATCCATACCTCCCACTTGAAATCAGCCATCTGCCAAACCCAGAAAAATAGATGAAAACTTAAGAGACATAGGAGAAATAGGTTCATCACAGGTCTGACATCCCAGCCCTTGCACAATGATTGGGTCAGTGTTTGGAACTAATTACAGATCAAATGTTTGACTTAATGGAGAGTTTCTTTTACTTGCAAATTCATCTCCAAATTTCCCCTGAAGAAATGAACAAATTGAATAGTTGTGGCCAGCAGGAACGAGGCAGGCTTGACAGGACTGGCTGGGGCTGTGGGGGAGGTGGGGGGGTTGTGTCCAGGTGGCAATGAATGATGGGCCCTCCCGGAATACAGAAGAGGCTGCTGCTTGTTTCAAAAGAATCCCTTGTACAAGGAAATTAAGCCGGATATAACCCCAATATGAAATCCCTGGGCACATCTCAGGTCCTCGGTTTAAATATTCAATAATCTACATGGAGAAAATGAATTAATGAATTGGGTCTGGCAGAAGCATGAAAAAAAAAACAGTGTATGAGAAATTTAATATATGCATATTCTATCCCATCTACTCACAAAACCACTTCCTCTCTACAGAGGGGCCAATGTCTCTCAGGTGAAAGAATATCTCTGGTCTTAGCTACCCTCCCCCACACGTATCTACTCTCACTGCAGCCCACTCTGACTTTCATCCCATCCCACTGGGTCGCCTGGTACTTGGACATTCAAGGGCAGCCCTTAGCAGCTTGTGCAATCACAGGACATTCTCTGAAAGAGAAGCAATCTTGTGTGGTTTGGGTGTTTTAGAAAGAAGCATTGTTAATGGAGGTCTTGACCTGTGGGCTGAAATAGCGGGCTAGGGATGTGTTTGCTTTTTCTGACTGGTACTTGTTAGAGGAAAAATATATTTATGAGGGAAAAAGTCATCTTTATGCTCCTAAGAGACCGGGCTGACAGGAAGGTCTCCAAGACTGAAGGCAGATAAGAGCACAAACCCAAAGCTGCCACCAGGGCCTCTCTTTTGAGCCTTGGACTTTCAGTTTTGCACATGACAGGGGAGGGTCATTTCTTCCCCTCAAGGACGGGGCTACAAACAGTGTCAGATGAACCCTTAAGAGGAAATTAAGCTGGATGTAACCCCTGCAAATTCTGCCTCCTTTTCTGTTATGATCGTTCAGCAAAAACAAATAAATCTAAGCCAGAGATAGAAGGAGACTAGATCTGTAGTGTTTGTTAGTACCAGGGTTAGAAGGTAAACTGACTGCAACATGCAGTGCATCCTTAACCCCTTTTTCCAATGCCGATGTGTCGGCCATATAACCCCTGCAGGGCAAGCAGAGAATCTGCTCTGGGGTCCAATCACTAAGCTAGAGCTTCTATATAAAAGCTTCCATCTTTTATGTTTAGTCTCTTTCTTAATGGGGAATTCCAGTCATCTCTTTTTCTGTGCTCGTCTTACCTTCTCCACAGTCTTTTGTGACAGAGACAGAGAGAGACAGAGAGAGGGACAGATAGGAACAGACAGACAGGAAGGGAGAGAGATGAGAAACATCAACCCTTCGCTGTAGCACCTTGGTTGTTCATTGATTGCTTTCTCATATGTGCCCTGACCAGAGGCGAGGGGAAGAGGGGGCTACAGCAGACTGAGTGACGCCTTGCTTAAGCCAGCAACCTTGGGCTCAAGCTGGTGAGCCTTGCTCAAACCAGATGAGCCCATGCTCAAGCCAGTGACCTCAGGGTTTTGAACCTGGGTCCTCCGCATCGCAGTCCTATGCTTTATCCGCTGTGCCACTGCCTGGTCAGGCCTCCTCCTCAGTCTTGAATGGCCCACAGTGATTACAGAGCTCCTTTATTCGCTGCATCCCTTCTCCACACTTCAGTTAGTGTTCCAAGTTGGATCACCAACAGTGGTGCTGGTGGATAGACTAGAGAGTCAGATTGTGCTACCCTGCAGTTTATGTGTCAATGCTTTCCTGATAACAATAGCCCCAAGGACACCTCCTAGAGCATCGACAATGATAATGCCACACACTTATTCAACCCAAGATCTTTTAAATAATTTTAAAGAACTTATTATGTGCCGGGCATCATTCTAGGTGCTTGAAATTCATCAGGGAACTAAAAATGGTGAACAATTTCTGTACCAAGAAGCTTTCCTTACAGATCCCAAAGGCTTGTGCCACTTACCTAATGGAAGCTTTTCAGGAAGCTCGGAGTGCTGTGAACTGGACTTCCTGTTTTTACAGATAAAGAAACTTTTTTTCCGGCTCCTTGTATCATTAAGCACTTCTCCACAGGCCAAGTCAAATTTCTGGGCAACCCAGTCTATAATGTCTTTCTTGGATTGTCTCTGTCTGTGCTGGTGCCAACACATTGATTTTATTTCTACTGTTGGCAGCCCGCTGTTGTTGGAGGAATAAAGAATCTAGAATGAACCGAAAGTCACATCCATTTTCCACTACTCACTAACTGTGTAACTATGGTCAAGCTGCTTTACTCCAATTTCCTCATAAAAGTATAATAAGAGTATAATAAGACATCTATGACACCACACTTAGGAAAGCGCTCTGTTGATGGGATTGTGCTTCGTACAGATGTGGCATAGAGAGCTTAGCAGCAAAAGCAATCTAGAGGAATCCTATCTAGGATGTGAATTTATGAGAATAATAAATTCTAAGCTCCGCTTATTAAGTAAAGTATATTTTCTGCTCTGAATGAAATCAAGATGGGGATTGTCTAATGGACAAGTGAAGGGACTGTTTAATAAATGGCACATCATTGTAGGCTTAGTAGAGAATGAGCAAGATCAGTGTCCAAGAAGTGATATCAGAAATTGCTTGGCATCCCTGAGAAACTCAGGTCTGGGAGAAAATTTCAGCAGCCATCTAATTCATCCTTCTGTTCCAGGGTGGGCTGAGCATGTGCACATTGTATGGGGCCTGGGTAATTGCCAGTGACAACTGGTGTCACCGCTGGACTGTTCGAGAGCACAAAGCAAAGAAGACACTAGAAACTTGGGTTTGACTTCTTCATTTCTTCAGTCAGAGCCCCAGCCTAGGTGCAGTTCAGGCACCTCAGGTAGCAGGCAACCTGTTACCAGGTGGTTCTACCTAACCCAGACTCTGGGGGCTATTTCCCCTCACAGGGGAAGTAGCCTAAGCATGGGAGCCATTCTCATGGAAGCCTGCCACACAAGAGCTGTGTGTGCCTTCAAACAAAGCTGCTGCCCCTGTCAGGACGGGAGGCTGGAGTGCAGACATCTTTTCCACCGAGGAGAGAAAAATGATACGAGAGCAGCTTGGATGGGAACAATATTTCAGGCATGGCTAGCTGTTAAAAATGAGCTAATTCAGAAGAGGCACAATTTAAATAAATATAATGCAAAGGCATAATGGCACAAGATAATAGTTTTGAATGGGGAATTCTAATGACTTCAAGTGCATTTTACAGGGCAATTAATACACATGGCAATGCTGCAGCTTTCAGCAAAAGGGGAGGGAAAAGGGGGCAGAGCACAGAAAGGGGAGATGTCGGCTGCTGATAAAAAATAGGGTCTGATTTTCTTTGCAGAAGGAGTAATGCTTACAAATATAATAAAAGAGAAAAAAATAAATGTGTTAGGTTTTATAATTCAGCTTGTAAAATTCAGAATGATTAGTTTTTGAAGAGGGCAATTAGTCCTCTTATGCATATTCATGGGGATTTAATTAAATGGGGTTGGGCTTTCTCCATTCTTTTCTGGTTGCCCCCTTCAGTCCCCTTCCTCCAGCACAAAATAAAATCTATCTGATTCCCGTCAAACTGAGGCTTTGTCCCCTTCAATTCAGGGAGGAGGCTCCTACCACTGATTGGTATGTACAAATGCCCGGGATCATCTTTAAGAAATAATAAGTCTTTATTGTCTGCACTGTAAGTTAACAGATGAGGTATGTGATCCCTCGGGGGCTGAGGAAGAGAGTTTGGATGATGGGAAAGAGGGAGATCACACATGACAAGAGGCTGCCTCCCTGGGACAAACAGGGGACATCTTATTTGCCTGTTTCTTCTTTTTTATTATTGCTGCTATGTGTGTGTGCCTCTGTGTGTAAAGAAAGAGCAAGAGGAAGAAACAGGAAAAGAAAAAGAAGGAAGAAAAAAGAAATGGATGGAGGGAGAGAAGGGGGAAGAGGTGAAAAGAAAAGAGACTGAATCCTTTGCTGTCCAATTTGGTGAAGGCCTAGAGGATCATTTTAAGCCAGCCACCAAGCATACAATCCCCCCCCCTCTTTTTTTTTTTTTCAAGTGTTGCCTAGAGCAAACAAAACTAGAAACCAGTGAACAGACACACTCCAAAATCCACACACAGTCAAACACCCCCTCAGCACAAAAAGGAGAGACCCGACAGTCTGCTTTGCGGCCATCCCTTCAGTGTGCTGATTCCCGTTGTGTTTGCTTTTGTAGACCTGCATGCACATTCCCTCCCCCCTAAAAAAAAAAAAAAAAAAAAAAAAACTCAGTCACATTTTCTAGTTTTGTATCAGCATCTCTTGGTCAGCTTCCAAGTCTCTCCCTCTAGCTTTCGGCTCATGCTCAGATCGCATTAAGGGCTTTGGTGCTTCGGACATTGCATTGACTGTAGACACCATTGTTCCCCTATTCAAATGCTTTGTTTTAAATGTACCCTCTGCCTCCCCACCATTACTGTCAGGAGCACAAAAGCTCACCTTGAATAGGGACAGAAGATAAGTGATCATTTTAGTTCCTCCTACAAACAAAAATATTTAGAAATTTTTATCTGCAACTGATTTTGCTGAGGAAGAAACCAAGGTTGGGAAAAGTTAATTATTCAATATCACAGTGCTAGTAAGAGGCTCACCTAAAGTTTGAGTTTAAATCCTACCTCCAAATTCCGCACTCCTTTCACTTGTAGATGGCTTCCCAGCTTCTGTGTCCTGAGAACTATGAAAGGAGAAGCTCCTAAGCTTTCTGTAAGGAGAAACTGCTTTTGATTTTTTCTGAAAGGGGAGAGAAATTGGAAATAAGGGACTAATGGCAAGAAGAAAATACTTCTGTGTGCCACTGTCCCTTTCCATTTGAGCGATAGCATTACCACAACAGCCCTCAGCTCCCCTCTCTGTCCCTTCTCTTTGGAATCTATCTACCTGCAAAGTGTACATTACAGGGGCCTCTCTTATGAGGGAAGCCAGTCTCTTTCCAGAATAGCCTATGTCTAAGTTATAGTTTCCAATAATTTTATAGTAAATAATAAAGCTGACATTTCAGGCTTCACTTACCTGTCTGTACTCTATCCTTCAATCAGTTTAAAAATTAGGTAAAGAAAAAAATATTATCCATTGGACCTCCTCAACCTTCAATGCTAATCTTTACCGAATACTTAGACTTACATTTGCTAACTTCATCTCGGGATATGTCATCTAGTGGCTGTGAAGAAAAGGTTCTGACCTTACTGTTCAATTGTCCATGGATACTTAAAACACTCATAGGGATGACCCCAGGAGTCTGAACCTGAAATTTTCAAATCCCGAGATTAGGGTATTAGAAAATGAGTGTGGGCAGTTAAATTTTGTTTGATATATGTATATGTACTTTTCTAGGAATAATCCATAGCTCTAATGAAATACTCAGAGGGTCTTTGACCCCCTAAAACAGGGGTCCCCAAACTTTTTACACAGGGGGCCAGTTCACTGTCCCTCAGACCGTTGGAGGGCCAGACTATAAAAAAACTATGAACAAATCCCTATGCACACTGCACATATCTTATTTTAAAGTAAAATAACAAAACGGGAACAAATACAATATTTAAAATAAAGAACAAGTAAATTTAAATCAACAAACTGACCAGTATTTCAATGGGAACAATGGGTGCAGATGCATCCTGTGCTCCTCTCACTGACCACCAATGAAAGAGGTATCCCTTCAGGAAGTGCGGCAGGGAACCAGATAAATGGCTTCAGGGGGTCGCATGCTGCCTGCAGGACGTAGTTTGGGGACCCCTGCCCTAAAAGAAGCCCGTAGGTTGGAAAGTCATGGTGACTGCTCCCAGCTTGGAAGTTAAAACTTCCAGACCAGCTGGAAGATTCTTAACCTAAGTGATTGTTACTGCTTCCTCATATTTTTAGTGTCTCTAAATTCTGGTCTGATAATCACAACTAGAAAAGTGGAAAATTACCTAAATTCAGAAAGCACAAATCTCTGTGGTTTATAAATTACTGTTGAAAGTTCATTTTGTATTCAAGCAAAGAATACAGGGAGCATCAACACTCAGGCCTTGGAACTCTGTTCCATTCTCTCCTTCTAGGGTTTCCCTGTCTGTTACCTATGACCACCATTTCCTCCACTTGACAGAAAACAATACCTGCCCTGGAATGGAGTCATTTCCCTCTTGCCTTTTTGGAAACCCATTAAGGCAGAGGATCCTGCAGAGGACTTGCATTCTACAGAGATGGGCCCCAGGTCATCCTTAACAAGAAACTAGATTTCATAGTGCATGACAGTTTAATTCATAAATAAACATTGCATGTGCCACCAGATGATTCATTAGCCAGTTATTATGGCAATCAGCATTTTTGCCAGTTAAAAGCCTTCCCCCAAACTTTAAAATTGGTTGATCGTGGAAACATGAAGTGGTTAAGGATCATGCAGGTCCACTTGCAGGCAAGAGACACCGATGCTTTGGGAGAGGAGGGAGACAGCAGGTGGGGAAGGGAGAAGCACGTCAGTGCAGGGCAGACGCCAGGATGAAGATAAAGGATGTTGGGAGAGGAAGACATTTTTAATCTTCTCTACCCTGAACCTAATGAACTCTTTCAGTGAACTCAGAAACTACAGGTGCTAGTCACCATTTTCTTTAGTGGATTCCTTGACAGCAGTGATTGTATCTTTCTGACTTTTGTGTTTTCACTGTCTGCAACACTCTCTCACTCATAGTAGGTGGAAATTTCTGGTAATGAAGAATAAATAATAGATGTGACCATCAGAATCGTAATCAATTGTGATAAATAGTAGATAAAAATAAAGCATGATCGCCCTATTATAGAAACCAGAAACAAATCAAGTTACTGGATGTCAACAGGAGCCAGAGAAGGAGGCTGCTGTGTTCCCTAGGAAGCAGGCCGAGGTAGGACAACCTCGCTGGACAAGCGCACTGAGGACATAGAAACAGATGAGAACAGATAGGAGAGAAAGCAACCAGACACAGGAAAAATGATAGGGACCATGTCTCACTCATGTCTGTGTCCCTGTCTCTTTATAACAAACAGCACCTGCTTCATAGTAGGTGCTCAGCAAACATTGACTAAATAGTCATTCTTTTTTATCATCTCTGTGTGCTAAACCATGTCGTAGATGGGTGACTGAGAGAATCAAAATTCTGAAATCTGTTTTGAACTTGCTTGTTCCTTCCCTGTAAAGTACTTTTCCAATTAAATACCCAGAATTATGATTTCTCTTTATTTTTACTTGCTGATGGAAGGAATTCCCCAGAGAGGTTGACTCCCTCAACACTAGGGATTGAATGCTTTTCGGAAACCCAGTCCAGGGGACAGTGGAAGGCCCGGGATTCCCACTCACTGGCTGCCAACAGGTCTGGCTCGCTCCCAGCGGTTCAGTATCTCCCCTTCCCCCCGTCTCTCCCGAGCTGTCTGGACCCCTCCACACAGAAGAAATCTGCTGCCTCTGAAATTGTACTGATACAGTGAAGGGAAAGGAAGAGCAAAAAATAACTTCCCTAGACAATCAGAGCAGATTATTTTAATGAGAGCTTGGAGATGGGAAACAAATGGCATCAAATTAGCCTTGCTTCCATTCGTCAGCAAGGCTGGTGAAGACGCTAAGCCTTCGCCTGAGTCAGCAGTGGGGGAGGGGGATGGACAGCCTAATGCCTCTGGTTTCAGGAAGCTTCTCTTACCGAAGCCCCACCCCCACTCCCCATCTCTTACAGAGCAGCCCATTCCCACTGAGCGAGAGGTCTCCATCCAAACTGTCTCCAGGCTGATGGGGTCCAGCATCGCGTCTGCTTTAAAATTCCTCCAGGTAGAAGTACAGATCTCTGGAGAAGAGGATGGTCCCAGAGCCCACTTGTAACTCAGGTAGATGACAGACCCCCGGACACTCACCTTTCCCAGACTCTGTCCCCAGACCAAGGAACATATGGGTAGGTACATTTGAACAAGAGACAATTTCGCCTTTTCTGTCTCACACACAGACCTTGTTTCTCCATCCTGGTCATTTTCATCCATGGGCAGCCCCTGGGAGATGGCACTGGAGGTCTCAGTCTGTCCAGGCTGGGTTATTTCCTTTCAATTCACAAAGTAGAATAATACCAACAATAGCGCTCCCGTGTGCGCTTGGGCGGCAGAGGCAGAACTCGGAAAGTGGGCCTCGGGTCAGAGTGACGAACAGAAAAGGACCACAATAGATTATTACATTAAGCAAAACGAAATTGTTTCCCTGCTGGAAGGAAGGAAAGTCATTAACTCAGAGGGCCCAGTTATCAGGGAAAATGATATCATATCTTCAGTGTGTTTGGGTTGCAATTTAAGAGGAAAAATTGTAAGACAATTTGATGTGTGGCAAAAGGTATTGGGTTGACAGGTTGGGAAACTGAAATATGTTGTTTATTTGCCCACCTCCTGCTCTATTTCTTGTTCTCTGGGTTTGATCTCACCTACCCTGACATCCTCTTCTCCCTCGCCTAAGGAGACAATGTGGGGAGGAATCTGAGGTGAATTTAATTTTTTCATATTTCTGAAACTTAGAAGGTTGTAAATTTTCAAATTCATGCCATATTCTACTTCGGCTCTTTGCTTGCAGGGAAATTCTGCGGCTTCCTACTTGCTTCTGTTACTTTTGGGGTCACCATGTACGAAGAGTTTGGTTAGAAGAGGCGTGAGGTTAGCCCAGTAAACAAGGACGTTTTCATAACAGATGTAAATAGCAGGGTTAATTATTCAACCAAAAATGTTTTTGCTTAGTATTTATCATATTTGGAATACTGAATTCTATGCCATGGAAACCATAAAGATATATTTGACCTAAATGCTCCCTCAAGAAATTTATAATCTAGATGAGCAGATAACACACAGTACAGAGCAAGCTAGAAATGCCAGGCAGTCAAAGGTCGTAGTCACTGAAGAAACTCTCTCTCTCTCTCTCTCTCTTTTTTTTTTTCTGTCTTTTCATACCTTCAGCCCAAACCCAATTCTTTTATATCCACCTAGGGAACAGATAATTCACAAGATATGTTAATTAAAAACCTACTGAGCAGAGGGCTGCTAATTTATAGATCTGCTAATTACATCCCTTCAGTATAACCACATTGTCCAATTTGATAGATAAATTTAGAATTGAGTAAAAAGCCCACTGTCTGAGTACAGGCAGTCTCTGGGTTATGAACGAGATAGCTTCTATTGGTTCATTCTTAAGTTGAATTTGTATGTAAGTTGAAACAGGTATATTTACCTATTAAATACAACTTAGACCAATGATTGTCTTAACATAGTATTTATTTTTACCTTTCTTGCATATCAAACCTACAGAACCTATCTTGTTCATAACCCAGGGACTGCCTATACTCCAAGTTTAGTCCTGTTTAGCCCAGGACGTTTTATTATGAGGTTCCTAAGAAGTGTACTTTTTCTTTCTGGTTCTACTATGCTGTTTTAGTTATGTAATAGGACAATCTGCTCTAACCTTAAAATACATTGAACAAAATAAGGCAGAAATTAAGTGGTACAGGGAAGACAGGACACTGTTCCACAAAAGTCATGTTGGAACCTAAACTGCCTGCTCAGTGCTTCAATTCCCAACATGGGGCATCTCTGTTGGAGCCCAAGGTGGCTGTTGTCACCACATTCCAACAACAGAGCAGGAGCAAAAAAGAGTGGAGAAAAAGGTTTTACATTATGAAGTCCTGGATTTAATGCTATACAATACACAACACCTCCATTCTCATTATATTAGCCCAAACTTAGTAACTTCTACATATCTAGCTGCAAAGGAGGCAAGAAAATGTAGTTTCTAGCAGGAAATTCATATTCCCAAAACTTTGAGATTCTATTACTAAAAGGAAGTAGGCAGAAAAGAATGGTGAAAAATATCAGTTTTCTCTTCCATGCTATTTCCCATTTCACTCCCACTAACCAAACCTTCTATCCCTGTTACCCTCAATAATGAGGAATAAGTTGCATCCTTTTCTCCTTTTGATTTTTAGTCTCCTTAGTAAAATATCTCCTGACTTAATTGAAGTCTTCAAATCTTAAAACTGTACTGGAACCCTCAATAACTTTTCACTCTTTAATTATTCACTTTTTCATTTATTAAATTTATATTGGGACTTCTGGAGCATTCTATTTTTGCTAATACAAATGTAAACAGAGAAATCTGGATTATGCTTTCTGGGGTCCTTCATTTCCACAACTATGCCTGCTCCTTTCTGACTCCTTTTTTCTCACCCAGATTCTCTCAATCTTCATTTGCCTCTTCTTGCTGGATCCTTTGATTCCCAAAAACATTATTGTTCTGGCTGTTCTGGTGCTGTCCTCATACCCAGCTCTATTTCCACCCGGAGAGCTTCTTTATCACCACAAATGACTGTTTAATTTACACATTCATCAAACTATTCCTTTGTCAAAAATCTAGTCTGTTCCGATGTTGTGCAAACTTTGTTCTAGGAACTGGATACACGGTGGCTTACTGCAGTCTCTGTCGTCACAGAGTTCATTCTTACCCATGAAAACAGATGATAAACAAAAACTCAAGTGTACATATAATTACAAATTACACAAAATGTCTTGAAATGTATACAAGTCTGCCATGAGAAATAATAAAGAAGACCTACTTAGTCTGGGTGTTATCCTGGGGACATAATGCCACATCTAGAACTTGAAAGAAAAGCAGGATGATCCAGGTAGCTGAGGGTAGACATTATTCCAGGTAGAATGACACATAGAGAAGCCCTGCGGTAGAAAGAATGGTTTGTTTGAGGGACTGAGAGAAAGGCAATGTAACAAAGACACAAATTGTATGACCACAGAGATGAAGATGGGGAATGAAGAGGCACCAAGGAGACAACAGAATACACAAGCTTTGTGGAATAAACACCTACTGGAGTAACTTGTTTTAACTTGTGTTTTAAAATTTACTCTGCTGCAGGGGAAATGGCAAGAATGGAAGAAGTGAAAGACTAATTAGAAAGCTATCATCATATTCTCAAGGCACAAAGTGGCTTGGACCAGGGTGGACATGATAACAGAGAGGGTCATGGTGTTTCGCTAGATGAGGGCTTGGGTAAAATTCACCCTCCACCTGTTTTTGTAAATAAAGCTTTATTGAGACACAACTACTTCCATTCATTTTTATAGTGTCTATGGCTACTTTCTGTCTTCAGTGAAAGAGACTCAAGTAATTGCAGCAATGACAGTATGGCCCATGAAACCTATAATATGTACTTTCTGGACATTTATATGCTTTTCTAAGTCCTGCTCTAGACAATTGCCTCAAAAGGTTTACAACACATAGTGGAACTTAGTCAACTTACCTGCTTAATCATTTTTCTAGTATCTTTTCATCTTGTCTTTGATGTACAATGGAAGTAAGTCTCTTCCTTTCACCAATGTGGGGCCAAAACGGGAAGAGGTAAGAACATTCTGCAAACTGAGGAAACACTGAGTGAATAGGAAGGAAAACCAGATGATCACAGCCATGCTGAATTTGTAGTGGTGTCAGAAGGAGGGACTCACTGTGGAAGGGAGCCATGCTTATTGGTACTTTTCCATCAGATATCTGGAGTACCTCCACACCATCATATCTCCTGGTAGCTGCAATAGCTTAAGCCCTGTACACTGAACTAGCAATCTACCAATTATTTCCTTGCTCAATGAATATCAATCACAGCCCTATTATGACTAGAAGTCTTTTTAGTAAAACTGTCTATAAAGATTACAAAATAAACCTATGGAGCAACCACCTCTCTACCTCCATCTGTTTCCCACCAATTTCTCTCCCTTTTCCACAAAGAAGGTTTGAGTTTCCAACCAGGTGCTTCCTCAGAGCTCTCACAGAGAACAGCTGAATGTGGCAATCTCTGTCTACCCTCACTCAGTGCAGCCAAACTCCAAGGAGCCGCTTTACACAAATAATATGACATTGAAGGACTCATGATTGTGACCCTTCCTCAGAACATATCCCTTCAGGCAAACCACCAGGCATTTTGCATTCAAGCAGGAAGTCAGGACTAATCTTAAACCTTCTCTTAGTCTGTCCTGGAGGCTGTAATCTCTGTATTAAGAGTATTGGTAACTTATCTGTCTTTCAAGCCAAAAGCCATTGTCCTCCCACCCAAAATGAAAGTCCATTTCTGTCCAGGAAAATCACTAAATTAATTCAGAGGGAGATTGACATGAGAAAAGGAGAAGAATTCCTTAGCTTTAAGATAATTTAACAAATTAAATGAATGAACACAAACACAAATGGTTCTAGCCAAATGGAATGGTGGGAGCTATGCCAGGGAGGGAGGTGAGCTGATTGATAGGTTTAGAATCCAGATCACTGAGTTCATGGGTTGTGGGTTCTATGTCTAAGGTGTACAGATTTCCCAAAAGATCTTGTTATAATGCACATTCTGTTTCAATAGATCTGAGGTGGTGTCTGAGATTCTGAAATTCTAACAAGCTCCCAGATGATGTCCATGTCATTGGCCATGGACCACACATTGAATAACAGGGCAAAGGATTTAACTCTAGGGTCCACATGTATGTGAGTTCAAGGCTTTCATTTGGAGTCTAAATCATTCACCAGTGCTCACAGAGGGTCATGACGTGTGGGATTTCAGAAATAGAGTGTAGCCTCAGAAAAGAAGGTACAAAGAATTGGGTAAAAAAATAGTAAGTTTCTAGTGGACATGCCAGGATTATGTGCAAAAATACTGACAGGGGATTTTGGCCTAAAATATTCAGGCAGAAGGATGGGTTAACAAGATTGGCCACACCCAGAACCTGACCAGGGAAGCAGGAGCACTAGAAGGCTAAACACAGTACAGTGTAAGAGCTAACGAGCCTGAGCTTGGCTTTCAGGAACACTAAACAGGAAATCTGATCCCATCGCTCTGAGACTCTTGTTTCTTGTCTGTGTAAACTCACCTCATGTGTTTTAGGTTCTGATCCCTAGAAGACCCCAAGGTAATGATGCGTGTGAAAATGATTTCTTTATTATTGTGAAGGTCATGGTAGGCTCAGCTGGTAGGGGCCCAGGGAAGTGGGACCTAGGAAGGTAAGGAAGCCTAACAAAAAGCAAAGTTCTATGAAAGAAACTGTAGCTCAGTCCCACAAGGGAGCACTGCAGATAGAATGAGTCGCAAATCTAGAGTCTCCAAACTAGCACAGCTGGATCACTTATAGCTGCAAACCCACCAGTCATTAAGGACTGTCCCCTGAAAGATGTAAATTCTCCAACACACAAAATAAAAGGAGGTTCTAGAGCCCAAGAACAGCTCTTTGATAAAAAATTAGGGTATGGTTGTTGTGAACTGAAGCACACCCAAAATCTTTGGTACAAAAATGATAAAGAACAAAGGGATACAAGGGCAAATGAAAGGTGCTCTGACAATATCTGAAAAATCACGCAGAGAGTCTTGCATGGTTTCTGGCGATCCTAAACCATTGTTAAAAATCTCCCTTTAATTGACACATTATTATAATCATTACCTGAGAACATAAAGGCAAAGGACAAGAGGGAGACAGGCATCCATCTCATGATACACTTGGCATGGGACCAGGGTAGACTTTGCAAATGCAATATGTCATTAAGAAATCTGGAATCTGGCCCTGGCTGGTTTGCTCAGTGGATAGAGCATCAGCCTAGCATATGAGTGCTCTGGGTTCAACTCCTGGTCAGGGTACACAAAAGAAGTGTCCATGTGCTTCTCTTTCCCTCCCTTTCCCCCTTCTTTTCCTCCCCTTCTGCAGCCAGTGGCTCAAATGGTTCAAGCCACAGACTCAGACACTAAAAATAGTTCAGTGAATTCAAGCATTGGCCCAAGACGGGTTGCCAGGTGGATCCTGGCCAGGGTGCATGCAGGTGTCTGTCTCTCGGTCTTCCCTACAGTCACTTAAAAAAAAACAAACAAACCTGGAATCCAGTTAGTGAGTGACCTAAATGACCAGAAATCCTAAGATTCAGCTATTGATGTTGACCATGAAGTAATCTCATGGATGTTTTTCTCATTTCAGGGATGCATGGGTTCAGATTCAGCATAGAAAGTGTGTTTCTAGTTGTGAGGGGCCATACTTCACTGCTTGTAGCTTATGGAATGGATTACATCTCTGGGCTCCATTTTCTCATCTTTTTAAAAATTATTATTGATTTTAGAGCAAGAAAAAGGGAGAGAGGTGAGAACGAGAGAAAGAGAAAAAGAGAAAATCAATTTGTTCTTGCACTTATTTATGCATTTATTGGATTCATTGGTTGATTCTTGTCTGTGCCCTGTCTGGAGATTAAACCTATAACCTTGGTGTATTGGGATGATGCTCTAACCAAAAGAGCTACCTGGCCAGAGTTCCATTTTCTCATCTTTAAGATGAGAGGTCCTCTAGCTCTAAGATTTTATAATTTTATCTACCACTAAATACAAGAAAAACACACTCCATAAATACCAAGCCATTCTCCACAGTTACACATTCCCACAGTTAGGTACTTTCCTTCCTTGCTAAAGCAGTGTCATAGATAGTGTAACTTTGTTTCCTGCATCTGTCCTTTGCAGATTCATATGGCACCAACCCAGGCTGGCTTTCTGTAGCTGCTCATGTCACAAAGTACTCCTGACTGTGATTGATTAATACGTGTGTGTGTGTGTCTGTCTCTCTCTCATATTTTGTGCATTAAAAAACAGCTGAAGTGCCTTCTTAGTCTGACTTTGGAGATTATAACTTTCAGGATGTGCAAGTTAAGAGGTGAGATGAGAGGCAAAAAGAAAAAAAAAAAAAACATACTCAGACCTGATTCTGATGCCACTAATTATTCACCAAGATATGGATAAGACCATTTTTGTAAGCAGTGAAATTGGCTCATTTAAAATTCCTTGGTTTTCATTTTAGAAGAAAGAAAAAGGAAGAAAGAAAGTTAAAAGGATGAAAGGATAAAAGAAGCTCCCTATAGGAAGATGGGATCTTCTCCCAGCACGTTTAAGGGGTGGTGCCAAGTGCCCAGCAGAGAGAGGGGCTCTGCTCACTGCACAGTAAATAAGATGGAAGGGAGGAGGAAGCATGGGTCAAATACTACTTTCTCAGGGAGGGAGAAGGCTTCAGAGAATTCAAGCACTGACTTTCCTGCCTTACCTAGTGGCACAGCCAGGAACAAAGGATTATCTAACTGAAGTGAGGTAGAAGATTGGAATCAGACCTAGAAAAGACCACTCCATAACATTGGGGCTGGGTGGGCATTGTGCAGCCAGGCAGATGGCTGTCCCGGATTGATATGGGCGTATCAGGCAGCAAGTGCAAATCCAGACTGTCAGATGGTGCCCTAGACGGGAGCAAGAAAGTTTGACAACCTACTCTACAACTGGAGTGTTCAGGGAGGCATTATTTTGAGATCCAGACAGATAATTTCCTGTCAACAAGGAAGACAGACCATGAGGAATGAGATCATATTGCTTGATCATATTGCTGGAGCTAGTAGGCAGGTCCTAGTCACAGGGCGGTTTTGGGAGTCAATGCTCCTGTCTTGGGTGGACTCAGAGTACAAACGGAGAATTGATAAGAGAAAGGGCAATTGTTGATTAGGCTACAGTTTTCTAAGGCTGTCATAACAATATACCACAAAGTGAGTGGCTTAAACAATGGAAATTGCTTCTTTTACCTTCTGGAAGCTAGAAGTCTCAAATCTAGGTATCAGCAAGGTTGGTTTGTTCTCTCGGCTATAAGGGAGAGTCTGTCCATGCCCCTCTAGCTTCTGATGGTGGCTGCCACTTCTTGGCATTCCTTGGCAGGCAGCTGCGTGGTCCCTGCCTTCATCCCATGTTCTTCCTGCATGCATTTGTGTCTCCGTTTTTTCTTCTCATAAATACATAAGTGGTTGGATTAGTGTCCACCCTAATCCAGTATGACTTCATTTAACTTAACTTTACGAGCTCTGCAAAGACCCTATGACATCTGCAAAGACCCTATGACATCTTCAAAGACCCTATGATGTCTGCAAAGACCCTATCTCCTCCAAATATTAGAGGAAAGGAAAAGAACAGAAAGGGCGATGAGACAAGAAAACCCGCGGAGCTCTGTTGGAAATGATATATGTAACCTATGGCTGGGTGACATTCAAGGTAAGGCAAAACACTTTGCCACATTATTATCACTTCACTCCCTTCTTTTTACTTGCCCGCTGGTATTTGGATCTCTCCCCCTTCCTCATCGTTTTAATCTGCCATTCTCTGAAAGATCCCAGCCCAGTAAGGAGTAGTCACAGTACAATCATAAGGCCTGCAATAGTTTATAAAACACACATAGTTATGTCACGTGGGCTGTATCCACACAGCATCCTTCATGACAGTGGAAAAGAAGAAATGCAACAGAAAGCCACCTGTCAGGTTTGGGGGCAGGTGAACTGGAGGCAATTACTTTACACTTTGCTTCCACACAAAGCTCAGGGTAAGCCCCACGGCAGGACTGGCGGCCACGACCTGGAAGTCAGGAGAGTTGGAACTCACACTCTGCCCCCGGAGTTGCCAGGGCAGAGTGAGTTGGGAGCAGCCCTACCGCCTTCACCACTTAAGTAGCTGAACGTTGCAAGTAGCTGAACGTTGCACTCCGTTTCCTGTTGTCTCCAAGACACCTGCAATTGTGTAGTGTTGGGCAGATAAAATATACAGTGTGTCCGTAAAGTCATGGTGCACTTTTGACCGGTCACATGATCAAAAGTGCACCATGACTTTATGAACACACTGTATTATGCTCACCTTGTTAAAGATGGTGCTGCCCACGTGCAAGTTTTAAGAGTAAACTTTCCCCCACACCCTTGACTGATGGGATGACGTGGGTGGTGCACTCTCCTGAGGAATCCTCCCATTATGCCTCAGATAAGTGACTTTGTATCAGAGACTTCCTTGTTTGTAGATTGGATTAAAGGTTTGAATTTCTACACTATAAAGTGGGGCAGACCGGGATCTTGCTCACTCTTGGTTCCTAAGGTTAGTATTAGAGAGGAGTGAAGTAATAATGATGTGCAATTGTGTAGTGTTGGGCAAATTAAGGCCACATGGAGGAGAGAAGAAGCAGCCAAGATGGTGGAGTGCTGAGGAAGAAGCCAGTTTGTACAGAGTTTGTGCTGGAGAAGGAGATGGGAAACAGAGGTGAATAAGGCTGGTGAGCTAGAAACCTTTGATTCTAGGAAACCCAGACAAGTCAGTGGCTTTGTGAGCACTGAATGAGTGGGTTTTGGAGCCCAGTGTGTTTTTACTTGCCTGCCGGGTGCAAGCTAGAACTAAAGCTGATGGCTCACCAGTTCTTGGCTCCATTGTTTCATTACTGACTGTCCAAATCTAATGTGAACCTGCACTGGCTAGGCTGCTGTGATGGTGGCCTTGGCTACTGGCTTTACATGTAGCTTTCTTGGCTTTTCAGTCTATGAATGGCTTTTCCATAGCAGCTCCTCCAGTCCCTGGGGAGCTGGATGGGAAGGGAAGAAACATGTGTAATGGGGATTCTGGGAACACGGCTCTGCGCTGCCTTCCCCTGTGAGCTCAGGGTCTATTGCTTTCAGACCTGGTGTGGTACCAGGGCAACTACCTGAATGGAACGCGTGTGTAAAGCCAGGAGCCGTGGTCACCATTAGAGCTGCCTGGCTCATGTAGGTTTGCATTAGATTCGGACAGTCGGTAGTGAAACAACAGAGCCAAGAACTGGTGAGCCATTAGCTTTAATCCTAGCTTGCACCCGGCAGGCAAGTAAAAACACACAGTGGGCTCCAAAACCCACTCATTTAGTGCTCACAAAGCTACTGACTTATCCAAGTTTCCTAGAATCAAAGCTTTCTAGCTCACCAGACTTATTCACCTCTGTTCCCCATCTCCTCCTGCACAAACTCTGCACTAACTAACTGGCTTCTCCCTCAGCACTCCACCATCTTGGCTGTTTCTCCTGGCCTCCTCCACGTGGCCCTTCTCTGCTCTCCTCTCTAATGCTAATCTCAGGAACCGAGAGAGAGCACGATCCCGGTCTGCCCCATTTTATAGTGTAGAAATCTAAACCTTTAATTCAATCTACAAACGAGAAAATCTCTGATACAAAGTCACTTATCTGAGGCATAATGGGAGGATTCCTCATGAGAGTGCACCACCCCACATCATCCAATCAGTCAAGGGTGTGGGGAAAGCTTACTCTTAAAACTAAGCCTTGGGCTATAACCTCCCGGCCTGCCCACAGCCTGTCCCCTAACACACATTAATATCAATGAACTTCCATGTGGGCAGCACCATCTTTAACAAAGTGAGCATAATATATTTTATCTTCCCAACATCGTGGAATGTTTTTTTAATCCCATTATTACTCACTAAGATGCAGAAGCAGCCACAACTCTGCCACCTCAGTGCTTTACTCGTTGAAAATACCTTTTGCTGCATTTTTTAAAAAATTTACTTATGTGAAACAGAGAAAGAACAAACTCAATAGATGAAGAAACAAAGGTGTGTCCCAGGGGCTAGAGAGAGGCAGTGCCAATGGTCAGCGGAGACCCTAGGCCCTGAGGGAGTGTGGAAACCGTCACTGCCCGGGAGCAAACAGGAGCAAAGGTGTAAAGAACTTGCTCCCAATTTCAAAGAAGCTCAATTCTCTTCTTGGAGGTGTCAGGAACAGGCTTCAGCTGCTCCCAAGCTTAAGTACAAGAAGCATGAAATGGCTGTCGGACAGAAAACACCCATAATAATTTGCTAAACTGTAAAAACTGTAAAGACGGGAATGGCACCTTGTTGGCTTTTATTCCAAAGCAACAGGCACAAAAACATGTCTGGGCTGGGCTTTTGAGAAGAATACCGTATTTCCCCATGTATGAGACACTCCCATGTATAAGACACACCTTAATCTGGAGACCTAAAATTTGAAAAGAAAATGTATTGCATAAAGTTATTGAACTCAAGTTTTACTCATCATAAAATTCATACAACCCCTCATCACTCAAAACTCCCATCCATTAGCTTGTCCTCATCTATGTCTGATGATGAATCACTGTCTTCAACTATGAGCGTAAAAACAAGCGTGAAAAAGCAGGAAATGCAAGCAAAACAATCTACAAGCCCTGTATAAGACTCACCCAGTGTTTAGACCCCAAATCTTTTGGGAAAAGGTGTGTCTTATACATGGGGAAACATGGTATCTTGGGGGTGAATTAGATCCAGCCTGTGCAAGGATTGTGCTGACTTCTGAACTATTGGAAAAAGAAGAGTGGTCAACCTTAGTGGCCTCCCAGCAAGTCTGCACAGGGTCACTGAGGACAATGAACCCTGCTCTAGAAATTTCTGCCATGCTGCCTCGCTTGCCCTCCCTGCTCCTCTGAAGACCCCTCCCATTGGCACTTCCCTCTTCACTCACTCTGGCATCTTGGGAAACACAAGAACTCTCAGCAGCACTCTAAGCCCTTACTTCAGATACAATTGTGATTCATCTCGACGATTCTAGACACTTAGACCATCTTCTGATATGGATGAGGACTTAGAGGACATGAGACTAAAGGGAGGAGGAGAATTGAAACTTAGTGCAGGAACCCCATCCCCCAATTCTGCTCATTTTTTGTTTAATTTCAAACTGGCATGAGGGAGAAAATAGATTTCATTCCTTCCATTTCTCCTTCCCTTCTAGCTAGTGTAGTTCCTCTCCTTCTCTTTATCCCTTCCTCCCTCAGACTTCTATACCCCAGGAGCGACACTTGCAGTAACATCTGCTGACAATCGAGTCTATTTGAGTACAAAAGTTCTTTTCAAAAGTGGTTACAGCAACAGCTTAGTGAGGATTCAAAGGTAAGGACTTTGAAGGAAGTGATGGCTTTCGTCCTTAAGGATCTGAGACTGTCAGTGTCTCTCACTGTGTCCTTGATTCTGGGAGAGAAAGGAAGAAATATAGAGGGAGTCTTCTTTCAATGGGCCAACAGTAATAACCCGTCTGCTTAAGAGTTCATGAATAAGAGATTGTATATAATCTCTGTGTTATGAATTATGCACAGACTGTGGACAGAGAAGAGATAGGCAACTTCCCACTTAACTCACCTCTGCCAATTTCACCTTCACTTCCAACGTCCCCGGGCGGCAGCATTCATCATATCTACTTTAATCTATTAAAAAGGAGTTGGTCCAGGAAAAGAGGCATGCTAAGATCAAACATCCTTGACTTTGGTGAACTCATATAATTCTTAAAATTTCTTTCCCTTGATACTTAATTTCAAATCACCTAAACTAATTTCCACTTCAAAACTCCTGACAGAGACTTCAAATTGCAAATCCTAGTTGTTAACCAAGGGGTGGGGGGGAGGAGAAAAATGAGAAAAGTGGTCAGTTAAGAAGTGGGCAGAGAAAGAGAGAGACATGGGGATAGCTTATATGATGACTGGTAAATATTTTTGATAACCATCTGGATTTAGAGTAAAGTCAGCTGCTACCTCAAAAAGCAGGTACTAAATCCTTTGAATAAACATAAGTGGCTATATCTCAGACATACACCACTTCTCTGTGAGCCATATCTTCCACAGAATACTGTAATCTGGCGGCCCCTCGCCCATTTCAGCTCTGATTAAGCTGAGTACCTCAGCAGCAGTTGGAAGTTGCACATAATACTGTATCTACTGCGTCTTACACGATCCTCATGAGTCCAAGGCTGGGCAGCTGGTCTGGCTCGCCACCAGCACCAGCACTCTGAGCACGATTTATTCAGACTCTCAGAGCCTCAAGAAACCAGGTCTGCAGATTATCATCTATGGGATCGAGCTTGTGATGCTGTTTCCAGTAGATATAACTCTTTCTTATACTGCTTTTCTTCTGTAGTGATTGGGACAGGGTAGAATGAAGACAGAAATGATGCCTACTAATTCATCACAGCCTTATAATATTTCAGAACTCAAAATACTTTCAGGAATCATTTTATTCAATCTTGACTCCACATCGAGTTGCCCCTACATGATGTCAAACAAATAAGAGCTGTCCATATTTTTTGAATAAAAGAATGACAGTGCTAGAGACTGAATGTTTGTGCTCCTCCCCCTCCAATTCCTATGTTGCAACTTAATAACTTAATCCCCAATGCAATGGTATGTAGGAATGGGGCCTTTGCAAGATGTGAATAGGTCCTGAAGATGGAGCCCTCCTAAATGTGATTAGTGCCCTTATAAAAGAAACCCTACAGGCCTTTCACCCCTTCTGCTATGTGAGGTCATAGCAAGAATACAGTCATCTATGAACTAGAAGACAGGCTCTCACCAGACACTGAATCTGCTAGCACCTGGACTTCAGGCTTACAGTCTCTAGAATAATGAAAAATAAATTTCTGTTGCTTATAAGTCACACAGTTTATGGCATTTCTTGTCCAGCATCCTGGACAGAGTAAGACATAGGAGATTAATATTTTTGAGCATCTGATATGTGTCAAATGCAATATAAAGTCTTCATCCTGACCAGTGAAACAGGAATGGTTATACAAGTGAAAACTATTTTTCTGGGAGCCCAGTGATTTTCTCTCATCCCAAAGCTAAAAGGTCCCAGTGTTTGGAATCTGACTGGTCTTGTGTCCAGGTACATGTGCTTTCAGACACACTCTGGTCTCTGTTCCAGGAGAGTTCTCAACCTTGCTTGGAAAGCTATGCCAGTGTGTGTCTTATCCAGAGGCAGATTAAGGTCGGTTGAGGCCCTGGGTGCAGAAGTAAATATTGGGCCCCTTAAAAAGAGAGAGAGACAGGAAAAATAAAAATTCATATTAACCATATTTTTAACTAAATAAAAAAATATTATGTGCTATTAATGTTAAAATTGCACATATGAAACCAAACTTGGTGTCATTAGAAAAAAGTGTAAAGTTGGGGTTTTGCAGGGCTCTTCAGAAATCGGGGTCCAGGGTGCATGCCTGGTGAGCCTGTAGTTAAATCCACCTCTGATCTTACCATCGAAAACCAAAAAAGGCTTTTATATCTTGCCAAAATTCTTAACACTTAGTTCTTCCACTTCTCTTGCCTATCTGATTTATTTCCAGTACATTTTTAAAAATTAAGTGACATTTCAACTGTTTAGAGAAATGCCATTCAATCCTTTTGGGAGTATTGCTTCTATCATGCCATCGTTATAAGCATTGATTAGGATTGAATTAAGGTTAGGACACCGTGTATGGGCAATGTTGAAAGGAGGTAGAATTCTGCCTCATTTTCAAAAGTAGTATGCTCCCTAGCTGAAAATATCTTTTTATAAATTCAGATACAATAAGCTATATTATCCATACTGTACACTATAATTCACTCTGTCTCCCAGGGGCTCCCCATTACATATTTAATATTTTGGGGTTTTTCTTTAAAGTCTTTAATTATGAAATAGTGTTAAGGGAATGAGTGTGTAATGAGGAAATTGGCACGTGTCCCAGAGTGATCTGAAGGGCTGGGATTCGGAATGCTAAACTACCATTCAAAATGTAAGTAATTAAAATTAATTAAAAATCATTAGACAAACCTTCATTTTTGCAATTTCAAGGTGCAACCCAAGTCACCAGAGCTCATAAAAAATGTGCGTGCTGTCGAATCTACGTGATGTATTTCCATGACCTGTGCATAGACTGAGGAATTGAGCTGAAGGAAACTGAATCAAAGCACTATGGTGAGTCAAAACCTGTATTTAAAAAAAGTAAATATATGACTATGCATATGGATCCTGGAATGACATGGCACTGCTTGATCCACTCACTCTCTGATCATCAATCAACAATATTTCTGTTACTCTCCAGTGCTCAGCATTCCCTAAGGGCTACTTCTGCTATTGCAAGATGGGTGGGGAGGGTAGACCAGAAGCCAAGAAAAATACAAATGAAACAATGTAGAAGAATGCGTCACTCATTCATTCAACACACATTTTAGAGCTTCTACTACTGTAATCATGTGCTAGGGCCGTGATAGCGAACATATGACACGTGTGTCAGCACTGACACGCGTAACCATTTTCCATGACATGCGGCCGCATACCAGAGAAGTATGGGGCCGCATGCCGAGAAGGACGTTTCATCCTTGGCTCCTGCATGGCCAGGTGCAGTAGCCGAGGATAAAACATTTGCTGTAGTGTAGACACTCTGTGCCAGAGGTCTGTAGGCCAAAACAACAGAACTCCGGTACAGAGCGTCTAGTTCTGGGACTTCCGATTAGGCTGTTTTTCTCAAAGTGACACACCACCCGAGTTATGCTCGGTTTTTTGGCGAATTTTGACACACCAAGCTCAAAAGATTGCCCATCACTGTGTTAGGGCCTATGATGACAGCATCCTTGCTTTTGGTACCGGCAATCTGATACATACAGCAGGACTAGTGAGGAGTAAAACCTCTTGTGCTCATGGATTTAATGACGTGCATGATGTGTGTTTGGAGTAGCTTGACAAGAGTAGGGATGCATATTTGCGATCAGTGGAAAGATCACTCTTAGCAACCCTGTGATGGGCAAGATGAGATAAAGATCAAATTAAGAAAAACCTTCATAGCCAGGAAAAACTTCCCTGTAATCACTTCTTAGACAATTGGAAGTCAATATCTCAGACTTTTTATACAAGAAGTAACCCAAAGAGGTCATGGCCTCCATTTCAGTACCACAAGTAAATCAAGACATCAATTACATAATTTCTACACCACCTTCCAGTTAAAGTGTCATCACGTTTATTGCACTGAGAAGAACAAATGGTTCAGATGAGCTGTTCTTTATACAGACTGGAAGATCTGAAGGAAATCAAACTATAGCCCCAGCTGAAGGAAGCAGGAACATTTATTCTAAAGAAGAGAATAAGAGCTTGGGGAACAAGAATACTGGCTAATTTCAAACACTTAAAGAACAATTACTTAAGTAAGCAAAATAGTTCTTATAAATTATTTTTCCTTTTTTATTTAAAACCTTAGAAAACACAAATCCAACTCTGTGATAAAAAGAAATAAAACAAGAAGAAGAAAGAGAGAGAGAGAGAGAGATGCTTAAATTGAAGCAGGAATGATCCAAGAGAGAGGGCAAGCTCGCTCTGCCCCATCACAGACAGATGTGAGCGGCTTCTCAGAAATTCTAGAGCTGTATGGGTCACTGTTTGAAACACATGCACTGGAATCTAGTACTAGGATTAACCAAAGGATGGTTGAAATCAGGGGTTAGAGTTTGACTCAGCATAAAGAAGAATTTTCTAATAATTAAACTGAACTACAAAGGAATGGGATACTCTGTTAGGTAGTAATTCCTAGGTCTTTGACACAATCAGACAATAGCTAGATCAGTGGTTCTTAACCTGGGTTCTATCGAACCCTAGGGACTCGATAAGTCAGTCTCAGGGGTTCAGAGAAGCCTCTGCCGCGGAGGCCAGAATAAAGTAATACCGTAATTTGTTGTGAGTTCATGTACTTTGTTGGTTTTGTTCTTTGACCAAGGTGATGTTCATGCACGGCTCATTTTGTGCACCAGTAAAAAAACATATACCTATGTCTTGAATTTGGAAAAAAGTCATATTTTATTTATCACTAAAGAAGGGTTCGGTGAATGTGCATGTGAAACTGGTGGGTTCGGTACCTCAAAAAAGGTTAAGAACAACTGAGCTAGATGAACACAGTCAGGAAAGCAATAAAAGTATTTCCTGCACTGAGGAAGAAGAAAGATGATATCACCTCAAATTTCTTTTCAACTCTTTGTTTCTATGAATCTTTGTTATGCTCCAAATTATATTTTTAAATAATAGGAGGTCCAAGAACTGAACCCAAATATTGGCCTCTAGATCTTGGAAATTTTGAGTACAGGAGTGAGTTAGGTGTCAAGAAAAGTTTGAATGCAGCATTTTGCCCAGAGTGAAAGAACAAAGGAAATGACTGCCCATCCCTCTTTATGGGTCTCGCTTGGGCAGAACTCACTAACATCACTCTTCGTACCAGGACCTAAAGAGGAAGCTGGGCCCTTCCTGCCATGTGAAGAGAAGGCCCAGAATATAGAACATCTGCTTTTTGACTTGAACCTTGTAAATATATTTAAAAGGAGTTTATCCTTCTATGTTCTGTTGAACTTTTGGACCACCTCCCTTCTCCTGACTGGAAATACAACTTACTTTAACATCAGCAATATTTATGGGCTGAATTCTACGCTCCAAAACAAGACTTTGTAGTCCTAAGGCCTAACAACACAAAAATCTGATCTTGTTTGGAAATAGGGACACTGCAGATGTAATTAGTTATGATGAGGCCATATCGGAGGAAGGTGGGATCCTAACTCAGTATGACTTGGGTCCTTAGTACAAAAACAGCTAGGTAAAAACAGAGACACAGGTGCAGCACCTTGTAAAGAGGATTACAGTGATGTCTCTATAAGCTACAGATGGCCAAACAAGGTAGGAAGATGCTAGGATGAATTCCCTTACAGGTTTGTGTGTGTGGGTGGGTGGGGGACATCCTGCCAACACCCTGACCTTAGACTTTTTGCCTCTAGGACTGTGAGACAAGTTGCTGTCATTTTAAGCCACTTTGTTACCTCAGTCCCAGGATATTAATATAGTGACTCTTTCCACAAGAGCCTCAGTGACACAGACAGAACTGTTTCTTTTCTTAACAGGTAACGTCACAGGGCCTGTGATGGACACAAAGTTGGCAGGTGATTTTCTCTGCTTTGCATCTCACCTCCTGTGTTATAGCAAGATTGTCCTGCTAAATCTGGAGAACGCTGGCAGACAGAGAGCAGGTATATGTGACGGAGAAAGTGGGCACTGTCATGAAGCTGGTCTTGATTTCATTGACCTGGGTGCTTCATCCTTCTGAAATATCATCTAGCTATCTGCAAAATGGAGATAATGCTCATTAAACTTCTTACCCTTCTTGTAGTCACTTCTTATGGGTCATGTGAGGGCATGAAATGATGAGAAAATCTTTGAGATACTTAGACAGGAGCATAGGGAAATCCAACACAGGCATTTCTAGGCTGCTCAGGAAGCACCAGGACCCTGGACCAGGCTAGAATGGCAGACCTAGAGTGCTGTTGAGATAAGAATCAGGGAGCAGTTAGTAAAGCAGAAAGGACACATGTACCATGACTCCAGGGAAGAAAGCCAAGTTCAGACTTCAACATGTCAGGCCAGCCAAGAGGGAACTTGCGAGGTGTAGAGCCCAGGGCTATCAGTCCAGGGTAGTGGATAGCTAGCCAGCCATGCAGGGACATGGACAAAAACAAAGACAGGCTATTCAAGCAAGAAAAGTGGAGTATTCTGTGGGCTAAGTGGAGGGTTTGGAGTCAAGCAGGAGGGTTGGCCAGCACTTGAGGTTCTGTGGGCGCTGGTGAAAATGAGAAAACTGGTTTTAATCACCACTCCTCAGGATAGTCTGTCTTCTGCCCAGGTTTTAAGAAGACTTCTTGATTTGTGTCAGTGAGGGCCAGACTGTCATGCAGATCTTACTTCAAACAGATTAAGTAATTAAAGCCTTGCATTCAACAGAAACACAATAGAGTTTTTGCAATGATAATGGCTCTTCAGGGTAAGGCCATGTTTGTGGGTGTGAGTGTGTGTGGTTGGGTGTGCATTGCACACCAGGGCTGGACCCTCCAGCTACTCCTGTATTGAACTGTATTGTTTGTCTTTGAACAATAAACTCAAATTACTTTCATAACTTGAAAGAAAAAAAAGAACCCCAAAACAAAAGTCTATTGCAGTTTGAAAACAGTCTAAAATTCACTGTTACTTCCCTCATAAGAACCTGAACCTACTTACATTTATAACCTGTGAACCTCAGGTTTTTCAATCTACCAAGGACAGGTATTGTAGAAAGTACCAGTCCAATAAAGTTTGAGGTTAATACATCTCAGGAGCAGTAAACATCTTCCATAAGCTCCTCTTGTGGTTTTGGGGAGGGAAATTGAGCCAACATGGGTACCACATATGTGAAGTGGGGTGTCATACCTACCGAGAGAGTTCACTAAGAAGCCATGAGCAAGGCATAGAGAAGCTGTAGTATTGTAGTCAGTGGGTAGGAATGTTCTTTATTTCATCAAGTGGCAATGAAAGAAATTTTCAGGAATGAAGAAAGAGAACCCTCCCTAGCATCCCTCCCTAGCATCCCTCTTCGGGATGGATGCCTCTTCTTCCCTTCAGAGCTCATTTATCAGCATGTTGAATAAAGCAATTTAGTTTTTGTCTTTGTTATTAAAAATTACATACATTCTAGCCAATATAAGTATTTTAGGACTCACTCCTGCAATTGAGCTGTGTTTATGGGCACCTGCCAATGATATCATTCATTGAGTTCCACTGTATGCTAAGTAGTCTTTGTCTGTTATTCCATGTGATCATATAATAACCCTCTAATATAGGTGTTAACATAATCATTTCATTAGAAGAGAAATCTAAGGCTCATAAAGTTAAAGTTGCACACCCAGGTCCACAAGCTTAACAAACAATTGGAATTGGAAACCAGATTATCACAACTAAAAAACAATCTCTAATGGGATTTGAGCCTAGTTATGAATGAATTGTAAGGTGCTTTTGGAAAGAAAGAATTTCCTATTGAGAAATAAGTTAGTAGGGTGAAAAGAAGGAAGAAAGAGAAACCAATGTGCATTGTGTGTCTCCTCTGTGGGAAACTCTTGACATATCTTTCATTCCCATAGTGTATCAGACTCACCTAGCACTCAGTGTTGGCACTTTCTTTGCTGCTCCACACTGCCTCTCAGCAAGAATTATGTTCCCGCTTGTCTCATTTTGACTTCTGCCTTTTTATCCCATCTTTCTCCATACATGCCCAACTGACTTCCCAGAAAGTTGGTGAGCTATAGTAGATAATAATCCAATGTGACATTTATTGTTTGCTTTCTAGGTATCAGTCTCTGTGTTGAGCTCAGTGTGTGTCTGTCTCTTTTAATCTTAAAAAAATAAAATGAAGAAGACGGTATTATCATCCCGATTGATGGATAACAAGATTGACAACACATTTTTTTCCTATCTTATTTCCCCCATTGTACTAAAATATTTCCCCATGGATTCAGCAGTTATAACCTGGGAGGGAACACAGGTTCTCTTAGAAGTAAAACTGTGACCACAAACACAACTAACTCTCCCTCCCCTCAGCTTGCCACCCAGTGCAAAGGCGCTTCCTCTTGTCTGCAATTACCCTACCTATTGTTCATTCATGGTAGTCTTGAGTCAGTGCACCAGAAGGCGCTGAGATTGTTTAGATTCTCATGTCACAGCAGATAATGAATAATGTAAGACCCGCCAGGGTGCAGTGCATGCAACATTAGTGCCTTTAAGATGACGCTAGAGTACCCACCCAGCTCTGTCCCACCTCTCTTGGGTCTGTGTTTGAAAGGGGATCTTGACAGGTCTACCAAAGAGGATGAAAGAGGCAGTGGGGGCAAGGGACAATGGATTAGTTAATGTGTAGGAATAAACTTTATAGCTGCAGGGCAAGGCCACCATAAACTTTCTCCACGCTGCATAGCACAGGTTGTGAGGGAGGCAACATGCCTTGAATAGAGGTTTTACTTGGGATCCTCAAGCAGACTCTGGCTACAGAGCTGCATGTTCTCTCGCTGCCTTCTCCCTGCCATGCAAGGGTCACCATTTCTGAGCTGCCTAGTGACTGTAAACTTGAGGACAAAGTCAGTAGTTCTCAGGGGGAGCCACAGTGGGCTCATGTGGTCCAGGCAGCTCCATGGGATTGAAACTTGAGCTTGTGGAGGATCCTGCCTGCAGATAAGACTAAGTGGCACATTTGAACAAATTTCAAACAACTTTTAAAGGTCATCTCATTCGTGTCCCTATATCTTCTTCAAAACATTTCAAAAGCATTTCAGAATGCTTTTTAAAACCTGTCAAATTTAAAATTGTGTATGGGAGTTTATCTTAACATTAGTTGACCAAGAAAGGTTTTCTTAAGTCTAACCTTAGTCTCTCATGCTTCAGGGACAGACTCTTTTCTCTAGTTCTGCCTTCTGGAGTGGCAAAGGGTATTTCACTGACATCTTGAATCATTTAGAGGAATTGAGGATTCCATTTAATACAATAAATATTTACTGAAGTTCTGTGTACCTACCTAGTTCTGAAATGGGGCCAGGAAGGTCACAGATTTGATATAAATGGCTTCCCATCAGGAAGCTCTTCATCTAGGGAAGGAGGATGGCGCTCACAGTACTGATTGTGCAGAGTGTGCTAAATGTCGTAGTAAGGCCACAGTCAGAGAGAGTTGGAGTCATTGATTTTACCTGGGACCAGGTAATTCGATGGTGGAGACAAGGATACTTGGGAGAGCACCTGCTTCCCATTAGAGCCAAATGGAAAAGAGACAAAAGTCTGGGTACGCTGTGGCTCAGGTGTCTGCCTAGAGCAGGAAGCGGGCAGTGACGGCCCAGCTGTGGCTATAACTCTAGCCCCTCACCCCCGTGCCAGCGCTCACTGAGCCCTCCCAGTCCGTCATGCTCCTCTATGCAGCAGTCCTTCGTCCATCCTCTACTCATTTGTCTAATTAGTGTTCACTAAATACATACCTACTGTGTACCTGGCCATGAGCTATGTATGGGAATTCAGCAGTGAGCAAGGAAGACAGATGAGAGGCTCTCTATCCTTGAGGGAGGGGACATAGAAATAAGAAGAATTAATTAATAAAGATGCTTTGAGCTCAATCAATGGTGTAAAATATTGCAAAGAGGAAATGTTGTCAAGAACCCTTGAGGAGCCTGACCAGGCGGTGGCGCAGCAGATAGAGCGTCACACTAGGATGCAGAAGACCCAGGTTCGAGACCCTGAGCTCGCCAGCTTGAGCACGGGCCCATCTGGCTTAAGCAAAAGCTCATCAGCTTGGACCCAAGGTCTCTGGCTCCAGCAAGGGGTTGCTTGGTCTGCTGAAGGCCCGTGGTCAAGGCACATGTGAGAAAGCAATCAATGAACAACTAAGGTGTTGCCACAGCAACGAAAAACTAATGATTGATGCTTCTCACCTCTCTCTGTTCCTGTCTGTCTGTCCCTGTCTATCCCTCTCTCTGACTCTCTCTGTCCCTGTAAATAAATAAATAAATAAATAAAAACCTTGAGGACCTGGCAATATAGTAAAGTTAGTATGACAATCTCTGAAGTCATCTTAAAATGGTGCTGCACTGTTGCTCTGTTCCTTCGCTATCTGTCACCCCATGTTGCTTTATTTTCCTTCATAGTACCTATACATAACTTATATTACATTACATCATTCATTGTCTGTCTCACCTGAATGGAAACTCCATGAGGATTTTGTCTTACACAATGCTGTATTCCTAGTACCTAGAATTATGCCTGGCACATGGTAGGAAGTCAAATTTGCTCTATCTATCTATCTATCTATCTATCTATCTATCTATCTATCTATCTGCCTACTTATCTATCTGTCTACCTATACCTACCTACCTACCTATCGACCTACCTACCTACCACCTATCTGCTTTTTAGTTATTTATGATTACCTAGAAAAGCTAATGAATTCTTAGAGGCAAGTAATTATTTTAAGACTTCAGGTATAGAAGAAAGCACATGGAAATATGAGAAGCCAGTACACACCTGTTAGAATGGCTAAAATAAAAAGAGTGACCATAGCAAGTGCTGGACCGACTGGAACCCTTACACGCTGCAGGCGAGAGTGTGGAATGATGCAGTTGGGAGACAGTTTGGCTGTTATGTACAAAGTTAACCATGTACCGACTAGAAGATCCAGCCATTTTAGTTCCTGCAGGGTTCTGTACAGGTTGTGGACTCACATTCTCATTCTGGTCGCAGCCTACTCGTCAGGCCTTCACTAACTATTTTAGGTAATGAAATCCCACACTCCACCCCACTGCTATTTTTTTCTATTATATTACCAAGTTTTTTTTTATTATTTTCATAGCATTTACTACTATCTCAAATAATATTACTCGTTTATTTGGTTACTATCTGATTGTCTGTCTCTCCTCAGTAGATTCCCTGTCTATTAGAATAGAAAATGTGTGCATCTTTATTTACCATTGTATCCCAGTGCCTTGAATAAAGTTGGGCACATAATTGCTTAATAAATATTAAATGGATATATTGACTACAGGCATACCACAGAGATATTACGGGTTTGCTTCCAGACAACCACAATAAAATGAATGTCATAATAAAGCAAGTCATAATCTTTTCGCTGGTGGAAGCTTTTTAATTTGTAAAACAGTGTAACATCAATGAAAGGAAATACTGTGACGCACAACAAATCAAGGTATGCATGTAAATGTAAGAAGAGCCTGCAATGCGGTGCAATCCCCAGCCTCACCAGCAGGTGCTACTGAACAACATATGATAGTTGCTACTACCAATAAATCGCCAGCTTGGATGTTTGCTAGCTATTACCAATATGTCAGGTTCTATGTTATAATTTATTTTCTAATAGTTTAAGTTTAAAATGCTATATAGTAAGTGACACCAAATAGACACTGTCTAGTAAATCTGATACGACCCCCAATTTACAAAGTGTCTTCTACTTTAATTGACCTAAACTCACTGTCTGACGCCAACTTCTTGCTCTTTTGGGGTTGCATAGACTCCATGTGGCTGCCACACTGTTTAGCCACCCCATCCCTTATTGCCCACTCGTTCTCTCTTTAAACCTTTCTTCTCTGATGATTTGTTTGTGAAATAACCTCAACCTAAACTCTCAACTAGTTGAATATTCACGACTGCTTCTGAGGATCACAAATCATCTGCTTCTTTGGTGCTCTTCTGAGCATAGATCTTTATAGTGCCTCTCTTTGGATTACTGAACCTGCCAACTTTCCCTTCTGGCTGCCAAGAATTACCAGCATCAATAAAAGCTCAGAAAACTCTGCTGTAAATAAACCCAAGTTCCCACCCATTATCATCAATTAATAAATTATAGTGGTACTGGGCAGAAGTCCAACTTATTAGGGCATCTCTCTCTCTCATTTTCTGGAACCCAGGTTTTAGGTGGCTCCCCTTGGTGGTAGACAAGATGAACTGGAAAGAAATTTGGATCATAAAGTTGATGGGGCCAGAGACAAATGGATTCACCTGTCTCGAATTATGTAGCATTACTTTAAAACTCCTTCTTTGTGAGTTCTGTTTCCTAGCGCAGAGAACCAGACAGGAAACAAAAGAATCTTCTTTATAAAACAAACAAACAAACAAGTCTTGTCTGTTTCTTTGTAGATGGGTGCTGTTGACAACACAGACAGAAGAGAGAAACAAACAGGGAAGCAAGCCCCCTGCCCACATGCTGTCAGTGTGGGAAAAGAACAAAACCAAAGCAAAGCCACAGAACAAAACCAATGGCCTTGTCTTCTCCCTTACTTGAGGAACCAAGTGGGACCAGACAGCACTGTCCTCACCACCCCACCTACCCACGCACTCCTCCCTGGCATGCCGGGCCCCTGGCTACCTGATCTCCTTTCTTGCGTCCGCCCCAGGCACGGTGCTGACTAGCAATTTGACAATCCAGATTGTAGTTTTAATCCACCAACTAGTGCTGCAGTCTTATAGCATGCATGGCTTTGAATTTATGAAGCAGTTTGAGGGAGAAATAAATTGCTCTTATTTGTAGGCAATGAAAGCTAAGAGAAGTGCTCCCAGAAACACATAAGAGTCGGCACTAGGAGTTCTTAGAAAGGTGGCAGTACCACCCACTCTCAGAGTCAGTCTCCTATCAATTGACTTCACCCCAGGGTCTTCAAAGCCCTTCAGACTACCTCCTGTTGGCTGTTGGAAGAGCACTCTTTGGGCCACAAACTTGAACAGGTTTTATAAAGATCAGTGTTCAGGGACCTTGTTCATGACAGAGCTCTATTGGGGATGGAGATAGAATAGTGGCACATGTCAGGTTGCACACAGGTGTGTATGAGCACGTGTGTTTACACAATGACAACTGGCGTAAGACACTTAAACTCAACATGGATTTTTAAAATATTTGTTGAATGAATGAATAAATAAAAGAACCCTTATTTAAAAAAGAAAAGAATCCTTATACTATGTGGTGGCCTATCACAGTAGACTTCTTAGGGTGACTTGTCTCTAAGGAATATTAATATTTAGTTTGATAAATTCAGTTAAAATATCTATCAGTCTCTCTTAAAGCCCACATTTTTCTATTAATGCACACCATTTCCATACCATAGAAATTCCATGGACTCCGTAGAAGGAAAATATGGGTTCAAATCTTGAATTTACCATTTAATTACTATGAAACCCTTAGAGAAATAAGTCCAGCTCACTGGGGCTCCATTTTTTCCCACATGGTCATAGTGCATGTCCTCATGGGTTGGGAGTGTAATCAAACAGAAAGAGTTCGTCTGCTGGCGCCAGCAGAGCCAAATACTAGACCCCAAGAATTGCAGGGGAGAAATATTGGCTATTTTATTATGCATGGTGCCACCCAGGAGCATAAGAGGCTGATGCTCAAAAGCCTGGACTTCCTGATGGCATGTAGGTCACAGATTATATGGGGCAAAATCACAGGACAACTCTGGGTTTGGGGTTCAGGGAGCTGATGGTAATGAATCATTTCTTCAGGCCTTGCGGGCCACTCTGAGGTCTGTTTCATTGTCCCTCTGTCCAGGCTCATAGGAGAGTAGACAGAGGTCATTCCACCTTAGGGCTCAGAAACTGAAATGTAACTTAGGCCAAGGTGTTTTCTTTAGCACTGCCAGAGGTCAGGACCCTGTGATCATTAGTCAGCTGTGGACTACTGTCTTCTGCTGCCTCAGGGGGGGATGCTGATTATCTAGGGAAAGTCTAGGTCTCTGAGGTGTGTGTGTGTGTGTGTGTGTGTGTGTGTGTGTAGAGGATTTCTAGAGCTAGGATTTAAAGCTTGCAATTTTGTTCCTGTTGCTTTTTTCAACCCTTGGACAAATATTCCTGCCGAGTCTGGTGAATCTTATGTTCAGCAGGTTCCAGGGAGATGCTCTCTCTCTCTGTGCCAGGATGGCGGTGGTAATTCATGGGTTTCTGAGCTACAGGTGAGGAGATAAGATTGTGCCAGAGGAGGAAGAGGGGCCCTTCCTGAGCACTCTGTGCAGCTGGGTCAGCAGGCATGGTTCAGGCTCCAGGCCACTGTCAGTTTTCAGTTGTGAGTTTACATTGGTACTTAAAACAGACATCGTGAGAACTGCTTGATGTCTGTACGTGTGTGTTCCATATAAAACATAAACAAAGAATACTTATAGAACAGCACAGTTCACAAACCCAGAACATAATGAAATCAGACAGCGGGCCTAATGAGAACTAGAGTGAATGGGGTGAATGGCAGTTCTTTAAGATTCATTTCCACAGGACGTGGGAGGCTGAGGATTTGAAAAAAAGATGGGTGGGTGTACTGGGGAGTGGGGAGGAGGTAAGCTTGAGTGGGACCATGAAACAGGCATTATCCAGACACAGTTATGAGGCAAAAACAGCACATAAGAGGGGGTATGTGGAGAGGCAAGGGCTAGTTTTCTAAACATGGTAACAAAAATGCAGCTTAAGAATTATGAAACATTTTGATGTATGATTCATATTTGATTCATAGGTTTTCCAATTGGTTACAAAGTATCAGCACACCATTAAAGTCACTCAGCATCACTGAACTTGATACATGCCTATCAGACAAAACTTTTTTCTTTGTATAGAAATCCATACTGCATGTCACCTCAGCCTGAGCTCCTCCTTGTGGTCCAGGATATCTAGAGCCATGAGCTCACCATGTATCACTAGGGAACCAGACTCCCTGGATAGAACATGCAGGCTAGGAGGGCTTAAATGTTTCCTCTACTCACTCTTCCTTTGCGAGCCTAGGCGTGCATAGTCAGGAATTGTAGAAACACAAGTGAAATTTTTGAAAGGGATTTTAGGGTTCAATGCCACTCAGTCCAATGCCTTCACTTGACTGATAAAGAAGATGAAGTCCAGGAAAGAGAAGAGGCGTGCTCAGCATAGGGTTACACAGGAGCTATTAGACTAGAACTTGACTGCCTGACTTCTATTCCTGTGGTCTTTATAAAATGAGGAAGGCTGTGACCCACATTTTTTTTTTGTATTTTTCTGAAGTGAGAAGTGGGGAGACAGTCAGACAGACTCTTGCATGCTCCCAACTGGGATCCACCTAGCATGCCCACTAGGGGACAATGCTCTGTCCATCTGGAGCATCGCTCCACTGCAACTGGAGCCATTCTAGCACCTGAGGCAAGGCCATGGAGCCATCCTCAGTGCCCGGGCCAACTTTGCGCCAATGGAGCCTTGGCTGCAGGAGGGGAAGAGAGAGACAGAGAGAAAGGAGAGGGGGAAGGATGGAGAAACAAATGGGTGCTTCTCTTGTGTGCCCTGGCCGGAATCAATCCTGGGACTTCCATATGCTGGGCCAATACTCTACCACTGAGCTAGCCGGCCAGGGTCTGTGACCCACTTTTTAAAAGAGAACATAAAATCATTATTTCTGTGTGCACTCCTTTCCTGTGTTCCTCCACAGGGGCAGTCTGTCTGCATGTCCATCAGTCTATCAAAGACAGATACATCCCATAAACAGCCAAATGCATCATGGAAAGGGTCAGCATGAGTCATGAGTCCTAAGAGAGGCCCAATTTGAGTTTTCAGCTGAAAAATGGACACCCCTTAGCCCACTTCCACAATTCCAAGTTGGCTCTGCACACAGCGGAGTCTCCACTTTCTTATAAGTGGATGCCGACATAAATTAACCTGGTCACAATTCATCCATTTGAAGCCACTGCACTGCTGCACAGATGTAGGAGCTATACTTCTCAGGAAGAAAGAGAGGAGAAAGCAAGGAGAGAAAGAAAAAACAGAAAGGAGGAAGTACAGAAGTAAAGAAGAAGGTTGTAAATGAGATCTAGTCTCCCAGAATGAAAAGGACCCATTCCAGCCCAAGAAACAACGTTTCTCAGCAATAACACCCAGGTGTTTACCTAATGTTTCAAGTCCTGGCCGTAAAAAGTTTTGCTTTCTCGTTTCTCCATCCAAAATAAAGCTCAAAGCCCTCACTTGCTCATATTTTTACTCCCAGCTCAGATATTGGAAGCAGCAGCCTCTACACTTACCCATGTGGCATGTCTGTCCCACTCCCCTACTACAGCCTTGAATGTCACAAGAAGATCTGAAATTGACTCAGCTGCAAATACATTTGACCACTTTCCTTGCAGATGCCCCACATTCTTGGATTTCCAAAGCTGCTCTGGCATCAAGCAGGAGCTGATCTGAGGTCCAGGCAGCTGAGAGGTATTGTAGCTGCTCCCAAGGCCTGGCTGAGAGGAACCCGACAGTGAGTGATCCGCCTAGTACCAGAAGTTTCACCTATTAGGGAAGTGTCACACCGACCATCCTGATTTCAGAGTCAGACTGTCTTTGCTACAATATTAAGGCACAAATTCATTATTTGTGATGAGCTGTAAGTTTATGTGTATAAATTTATCTCTGTGCTTATTATTTTATAGCTTCTGAGTTTCTTATCCTCAGCTATTGATTTCTACCCACAATGGTGCTGTTGGCCCTGACCTGAGATGCCAGGCAACATGGCTTTCTAAACTTGATGACTCTCCATGCCCTCAAATCACAGGTTCCCAGGCCTCATGCTTACTCTGCCCAAGTGGGTATCCCTAACTTTCTATTTCACCAGATCACAGCTCCTCCTTTCTTTATACCTTATCTTTTCCCGGATACCCATCACATTACATCACATTTATCAAGCATTTACTGAGCATTCCCTGAGGTCAGACTCTGGGGAAGCCCTTCAGGGTTTACAAAGAAGCATAAGACATCATCTCTGTACTCAGAGAACTTCCAGTTTAGTAGTAGGAATTAGACAAACACATATACAACCACGATGCAAGGAAGAATCTGTCATGGCTTTCTAAAGTGAAGAATAAGTCAGATGAGAGGGAGAATTATACTGGCTTGAGTGGAGGTAGGTGAGATTTGAGGTGGGTCTATTCGGTGTGTAGGATTTTAACAGGTGAAGTTGGAATCAAGGCATCTATGGTAGCAGGAAGCACATGAGCAAAGGCAATAAGGTAGGAATAGGGGTGTGTGTGTGTGACTTCCCACACCTGCTCCATCAAGTAAGGTCCTATAGGCTATAAGTAACAAAAACAAAGCCAATAAAAAGTTGTTTATTAATAGAGACATGTATTGTCTCCCATATCAAGACAGGGGTCTCAGGGCCAGTGCACATAGCAGCTCAATATCAGGGCTCTGCATCCGCTTTCTTGTCTCCCCTCTCACACATTAAAGATGGCTTCAGAAACTCTTAGTAACCATCCTCACATGAAGCTCAAAGGCAAAAAGGGATCCTCAGTGATTGTTTTTCCAAGTGAGGAGTATGGCCCCGGAAACCTAGCAGTCTCTCCTTCATCAGCTAGGACAGCATCACTTGTCCACGTCTTGACTGATCACTGGCAATGGGGACTGGAATTGACATAAACAAATCAGCATTCACCTCCGGGACCTGAGGAAGAGCTCAGGAAACCCTGGGTCTCCAGATGCTGGCATACGTGGGCATCTGCAGTTACAAAGAATACGGAGTTTCCGCCCTCATGTTTCCTTTCTTACATCTTTGCAAGCCTTTCCACGGACACCTCCTCCTACTGGGGTGCCGTATTGAACTTTGACCTGCCCGCTAGGAGTTCCCAAAGTGCTGTACATGCCCCAAAACACACTGAATTATAGCAGTTATTTTTTTTTGCAGCACCACTGGATTCTGAGGATGTTAAGAGCAGCTCAATATCAGAGATCATTTTATTTTAATCTACTTTGTAAGCCTAGTGAGGTGCCTGGCCAATGGTAGATGTCCAGTATATGTCTGTTGTACCATGTAAATGTTTGGTAAGGAAATGAAGGGATGAGTGGGGGAAATGAGAGTAGGTGATGCAGGCAGACGGAGGTACCATTTGAGGCCATCTGTGTAGAGTTTATAGGTAGTTTTGCATCTGTTCTTCCCTTGGCTCTGTGTGTACCCATTGACCAAAGTTCACAGCAGATGATGGGTAATTGGTACCAGGCAACTCAAGCATCACTTTCAGTAAGCTTACGTAACAGAGACAGGTAAGCAATTTCCAGGCTGTAACTTGATAGAATGTGACTAAGTGAAACCAGGAAGGGGAGGGTGGGAGAAAGAGAAGCCAGCCCTCCTTGGAGAAATTCATGAAATATTCTTGGCTATTTAGTGGAATCTCAGAGGTTTCTGTAAGATCCTTACCTTCACCTTGATAATTCAGTTTTTAACTCTAGGTGAAAACTCATAATGAATTGATCACAGCCACACACTTAATGAGGTTGAATATCTTTGTGTTGAGAACAGCTTCCTTCTTTTGATAAACAGTCAGCAAGAATGGACAGCCAATAAAAACCCCTGAATATTTTATTAAATTTACATCTTACCTAGCCTAGACTGTGGTGATACAGTGAATAAAGCATTGGCCTGGAATGCTGAGGTCACCGGTTTGAAACCCTGTGCTTGCCCGGTCAAAGCACATATGACAAGCAATCAGCGAACAACTAAAGTGAAGCAACTATAAGTTGATACTTCTCACCCCCCCCCATTCTTCTCCTCTCTCTGTAAAATCAATGAATAAAATCTTTTAAAAATATACATAAATTCAAATCTTAACTAGATACATCTCTGGCAGTGGAACTAAAACTATTCGTGCCCTCCAAATAAACCCAAGCAGGAGGACCCCTGGAGGTGGGCAGAGGGAGCACCAGTGCCTCATCATGAGCTGTGCTAAGCCCTCCTTGTCGCCATGTTCGCTCATCATCCCCCCATCACTACTTCTGAGGGAAGCAAACACATAAGTAGGCCACGTGAACAGGTGCCCTTCTGCCGTCTTCTGTGTCGACCACCTTCACTGTCCAGGGGGTAGAAAAACATGAAAGGAAATGAGGTGAGAAAACTGAGGCAGTGTCTGCTGCATTCATGTTGTGTTGCGGTTAAGAACCCATTTTCTCTACTAGAAAAAAACTGAGTCCAAATCCTGGCTCTGGCCCTTATGAACTTCTAGTACTGGGCAAGTTATTTCCTACACCTCTTTGAGTCTGCATGCATTTCTCTGTAGTATGAGGCTAAGACTAGCACTTCCTTCATAGTGGTATTGTGATGAGTGACAGCCATCATGCATGTGGAGCCAAATGGAAGGCCCCTGTTGCAGAGTTCATATTCAATTAATATTTTATTTTTTTTTATTGCTGTCATAATAAAAAAGAAGGCTTGCTTCTTTAGAAACAAGTGGGGCGAAAGAAAAGGCTTGTTGAAGAAAATGAGTGATTTCATTCTCTCCAGAACTATATAAGAATGCAGTCCTTAAGAAATGTCCTCCCAGGAAGAGGTACAGAACAAAGGCACCACCAGACAGTGAGGTTGATTTGTTTTGAAAAGAATCTTACAATTGAAAAAGAAAACCAAATCTGCTCCATGAAATTGAGCTACAGATAATAAAAGCATCAATGTGGGACAGAGGTCAGAATACCGACTCTATTGAAAAAAAAAATTCATTATAGTTCAGAAAGATATACATTCAGGCACCTTGTCCATGAGCATCTTGTCCCTCTCAGTGTCACTCTGGCAGCAGATCTGCTTCGTGTACTGATAACAAAAAGAGAAAAGAAAGTTTTTATTATCTACAAGCTGAGTGCTTTTGGGGCGAACACAGCCGTCCAGGGAAGATGGCACCAGCACCCTGTTTCCAGTCTCGTGTGTCCTCATTGGATCCAGGACTGCAGGCAAATGTCATTATTCCTCCCATTCCTTGGGATGAGGAGCACCGGGAGGAAGGAAGACTCTCCAAGTTCACAGGGAGGGCTGGCGAGTCTCTCAAAGCTTCTTCCCTGGAATTACAGGGGCCCCAGTAAGACTAGCCATGGGGGAGCTGGGAGCACAGGCCAAGAGACAGGGTGGCAGCACAGCTCTACAGAAGTCCACAGCCCAGCCAGGCTAATGTGGGGTTAAACAGTATGCACGTGCCCTGAGGAGGGTTCAGAGGGACCCCCAGGATCTGGATTCATGCTAAGACTTGTATTCCCACAGGAAAACAGAAAAGGAGGTGTGCAGATTGGTGGGGGTGGAGGGGGTTGAACAACAGCTTTCAATTTTTAACTGGTGCTCAGGAGTGTGGGGTCTATTGTGAGCATCTGGCAAAACCCAGAAAAGGCTCCTGATTGTGCTGGCTGAAACCTATTCACATGGTAATGCTTTATTAGGGTATTAAAGAAGAGGCAGTATTCAAGAAGAAAAAAAAATATTTAGGAAGAAGAAAATAATTCACTTCTATTTCTGCAATGGATAGAAAGAAAGAGAGGGGAAGAAGTGCTTGTTCTTCAAATCTATGTTTAAATAGTATGTTTATGTCTAGTATCACTTTCGTATGACCCCCAACAGATTTTTTTCTTGCACGTTGATCGTTGTCTGGCTCTGAAATTCTTCTCAATCATTCGAATCATTGGTTGAAATAATTTCCCTTCCCACATAAACCCTTTTCAAGTTTATGATGGCTAGGAACTGAGACATTAAAGAATCACACTTCAAAAAACAGGAGTGGGACACATAGACCTGTGTGTGCACTGTGGTCAGTTTGTGACAGTGTGTCCTGACTCAATCTGTGCAAAGGCTGGAGGGATGTTAGAGGTATCTTTGTGGAATACACTGCAGAGGTGCCCACCCAAAGTGACAGATGAGTCCATGCTGATCAGGACCTGTATCTGGGAAGTAGAAGTCATTTCTATCCCTCAACACCTCTTCCTGGTCTGTGGCTTTGGCTCTGCTTTTGTTGAAGAGTGTGTATTTCTAATTAACCAGTATTTCTTTCGTGGGGCCCAGAACCAGCAAAATTCCATGGACTCTGCGAACAAGTTTCTACAAAAGTAAAGGGTTTCTCATTCTCCACTTATAGCCCTGGTGCCTAGAGGTGTTCCATTCTTCTTCTTTGTTCCCAGACTGTCACCAGGGCCACCATTTATGAATATGCAGACTCTGCCCCCTGCCAATGCATTCTGCTGAGGTGGGGAGGGTGGCTGATATCCAGCCTGCATTCTCACTTATCATGTTTTGTATCAACAGGGCTTAGTTGGGGCCCCCTTACCCAACTTTCACTCCCATGAAAAGCCACTCTTTTCTTTGCACAAATATTCCATCTGGTCATAAAGAAATAAGGACAAGCAACTCTGTCCACCCAGAGAACCATCTTTTACTGATTCACCTAAAGATATTATACATGGTGGGCAAAAGTAGGTTTACAGTTATAAATACAAAAAACAGTTTCTTCTTGTATTATTATGTATTAATTATTGGGCCCTGGTCGGCTGGCTTAGTGGATAGAGTATCAGCCTAGTATATAGAAATCCCAGGTTTGATCCCAGGTCAGGGAACATATGAGAGGCGACCATCTACTTTTCTTCCCCTCCCATAGCCAGTGGCTGGGTTGATCCAAGCGTCAGCCTCAGGTGCTGAGGATAGCTTGGGTGATTCAAGCATCAGCCCCAGAAAGGGTTACCAGTTGGATCCTGATTGGGGAGCATGTGAAAATCTATCTCCCCTCCTCTTACTTTTTTCTTTTCTTTCTTTATTTTTTTCCTTTGTATTTTTTCTGAAGTGAGAAGAGGGGAGGCAGAGAGACAGATTCCCACATGCACCTGACTGGAATCCATCCAGAAAGCCCACTAGGAGGCAATGCTCTGCCCATTTGAGGTGTTGCTCTGTTGCAACTGAAGCCATTCTAGCACCTGAAATGGAGGCCATGGAGCCATTCTCAGTGCCTGGGCCAACTTTGCTCCAGTGGAGCCTTGACTGTGGGAGGGAAAGAGAGAAGTAGAGAGAAAGGAGAGGAGAAAGGGTGAAGAAGCAGATGAGTATTTCCCCTGTGTGCCCTGGTCAGGTATTAAACCCAGGACTTCCACATGATGAGCCAACACTACCACTGAGCCAACCAGCCAGGGCCCTTCTTTTTTTCTTTAATCAAGTGAAAGGCAGGAAGGCAGAGAGACAGACTCCTGTATGCACCCTGAACCAGATCCACCCAGTCATCCCCTGTCTGGGGCTGCTGCTCCATTGCTTGGCAACCAGGCTATTTCAGAGCCTGAGGCTAGGCCATCCTCAGTGCCTGGGGCCAACTTACTTATTTGAGCTATGGCTGCAAGAGGAAGAGAAAGAGAGCAGCAGAGGGGGTGGGAAGGAGAAGTAGATGGTCACTTCCAGTGATGGGCAATCTTTTGAGCTTGGTGTGTCAAAATTCACCAAAAAAACGAGCATAACTCAGGTGGTGTGTCACTTCGAGAAAAACAGCCTAATTGGAAGTCCCAGAACTAGACACTCTGTGCTGGAGTTCTGTTGTTTTGGCCTACAGACCTCCGGCACAGAGTGTCTAGACTACAGCAAATGTTTTATCCTCGGCTACTGCACCTGGCCATGCAGGAGCCAAGGATGAAACATCCTTCTCGGCGTGCGGCCCCATACTTCTCTGGTATGTAGCCTCATGCAGCCGCGTGTCAACAAAAATGGCTACTCGTGTCAGTGCTGACACATGTGTCATAGGTTCCCCATCACGGGTCACTTCTGTGTGCCCTAATTGGGAGTCAAACCTGGGACTTCCATACATTGGGCCGAAGCTCTATAGCTGAGCCAGATGGCCAGGGCTTCCCCTCCTCTTACTTAAGAAAAAAAAATTATTGTATCATTTTCCATATGAACAACTATAAACCTACTTTTGCCTCACCTGGTCCAGGATGGCCTGGCCCTAGCAGTCTTCTTCAAGCATCACTCCAGGGCCATCATCCTCATCATTTACCTGTACTTCTTATTCAACTCAGGCTGATTAGAACAAGACACAGCCCTCTACAGAAACAAGAGAGGTGCATCAGAAGGCCAGGATGCAGTGGGAAGACAAACACAGTCAGGTGCTCATCACCAGCCAGAGGTTCCTCATGTTTTATGAGAACAAGAGATTACAGCTGCCTATAGTTCACTCCTTCTCCTGGCCCTGATGCTCAGTAGTGTCTGAAGTTCGTCCAGCACAGGCCCAGAGCACGGCTCACCTGCCAGTAACCGCAGTCAGCGGTGCAGCCTGCCGAGTCCTGGCATCAAGGGCACAGATGGCACCTCTCACCTGGAGCAGTGCTGCTGCCAGAGTCTGAGCCCCTGGGGAGTGGGCTTTCTTTCCCCTAAGATCTTGGGTTTCCTTCATTTTAATCCAATTAAGAAAAGTAAAATCAGTAAGTTTTTAGCACTAGTGGAAAAAGGGCTCAACTGACAGCAGCTTAATCATGGTGCTAAGCAAGGTTAATTTCTACCCTTTGTCTTTAATAAGCCTGGTCCCGGATATAAATTTTTCAGTTGATGCCGCACTCGGGTCACCTGGTTGCCCATTTTAATCAGAAAGGTTCCCTCGCTCTAATTTTTATGTTCTAACCACTTAGCCAGCCTTCTTCTCTGGAGGCTGATGTCACATGAGTGGCAAGACAGATGCTTTACTGCTGTGCTGAGTTATCATGAGCATGCACCCTTCCATCCCCCCATCACCTGCGACCAGGGCCTCACTGCAGCATTCTCTCACCTGAAGATGCTGAAAGATTAAGGAAGCAGGGGAGATTACTACAAATTAAAAGCAAATTTAAAAACAACATCAAAGGCTGAAGCATGTAGATGAAAATTCATGAACTGTGGTTTATGGTTTGGTGGGCCATGCCTGTTTGCTTGGATGAAGAAGGCGAGCATGAAATATGTTTGGAAAAGCCTAGACAGCTCTGAAAAGCATATATTTCTCATCTAGATTAAATTAAGTAAAATTCCTCTGAATAACTTTATTCTGGGTCAAAGAATATTCTTCGAAGATTCTCCAAGACAGGTAGCGCTGTTAAATGCACCCTGAGACCCTCAAAAGCGACTTCAGGGTGATACCCCTAGGCATGGCAGGACCATTGGCCATAAATCAAGCCCACATGTACTCTAGTGGACTGCCAAGGCAGGATTAACAAGCCAGGGATCACTTAGAGGCTAAGAGCTGAGCATCAGCATGAGTCAGACAGACTGACATTGATAATCACTCTGGGCTCACTGTCTCCTTACAGCCAGCGCTACCAGAAATTCTTGGATTGACCAAAACTAGAGGCCATAGTGAGTTAATTCAAGTTTTCAGTGCTGTCTTGGAAAGACATGAAGACTAGGGCGGAAAACATGTTTGGCCTGAGACAATTAGGGAAAATAATCTGGCCCAGAAGGCAGAAGGAACTCTATACTCTTGAACTCTACTGACTGTCTTCCTTTTAGCTGTTTCAGAGTGGAGTAGGCTGTAGACTCCACCCAGTCTCTAGCTAGCAGTCAGGTATACCAGATATCCTCACTGCCTTACGTTTATGTGGGTTGGCTAGCTCCTTGACTCCTCTTCAGTTTTCCCACCTGGACCAAAGGAGAGAATATCCTTCATAGTGAAGGTGTCACAGGAAATGAGGCCAGGATCGGGGAGTCCCAGGGCCCATTGGCATGTTCTCCTCTACTTTGGCATGTTGCTGCTACATCACAGCGACAGGATTACATGTTGGTGGCCTCCAGCCAACTCCGACTTTCTTCCAAGCTACCCTCTTCTGCAATGTGGCTCAAATCCTCTTTTTGCTCACCTCTTTCCCACCATCATCAGAATGAATAGTTCTTTACTCAGCTTATTTTTTATTTGTACCTTTAGCTCTTGCTTAATGCCATACATTCTTAAATTACATTTTCCTTTCTTGTAAGCAGAGCTCAGGGACTTCACCTTATGCAGCTTTGTGTTTCAAGACCCTCACACACTGCCTCACACAAAGTAGATACAAACTCAATGACTGATGAATAAATGATAATACAAGCCCTCAACTCAAAAAATTTATTTACAATCTAGCTGCAGAGTTAATACATAAAGAGACTAAAAAATAAATAGCAGTTCAAAAGATATACAACAGTCAGTACAACAATACAGAAACTGTCAGAAGATGGTATAAGATTAATTGCCAAATAAATGATACAGATACTAAGTGCTACAGGACTGGAATGATCTGGCAAAGCTTCATGGAGGAAGAGAGATGTTCTGAAGTACATCTTTAATATTTATAAAATGCCTACTCTGGACAAAGCTGACACGTAGAGTCACAAAACTCAGTCCCTGCTCTCCAAGATCATTGAGTGTGTAGAGGGGAAAGATGAAGAGGAAGCAAAATGCAAAATGAGGTTTAAAAAGAACAGTGAAAAAGAGGAGATGGCTGTCTATACACCCTCCCTTGTTCTTTGCCTGTGTTCTCCCAAAACTCTTTACAAGCATCTTGCCACTCAAAGTGTGACCCAGGGACCAGAAGCATTAGCTTCATATGGAAGCTTTCCAGAAATGCAGTATCTTGGGAAGTAACCCCAGACCTACTGAACTAGCCTCTTCATTTCAACAAGTTCCGGAGGTGATTCATACGCACATCGAAGTTTGAGAAGAGCTGATCTAGGATGCTCTTAAAGTATTTAAGCAGCGGGGACAACTATCACACACCCCCATCAGTGCCACCTGTCCCCGTTCTAAACTGTACAATCTTCCTGGAGCCAATTTAGTGAGGTATTTAAGAAAGTCTTGCTCTCTGACCTTCCATCACTGTTGCTAAATAATGACTTCTTCTTTACTTGTCTGTGTTCCCTCCCCAAATCCCTGACTCATTCTCACGCCTGCAGTTCACTTGCCGCTCCCAATCCTTCCTGTTCCAATAGCCAGATAAATAAGAATTACTTTTGCTACTCAGTCCCCTCAAATGTCAAATTCTCTCTGGGGCTTCTGGACGTGTCAAGGAGAAAGAATTATCTTTGTGGTTAAATATAGACTGTGTCTCGCTTTCCCCCATGCCCACCCCGAACCCCTTGAGTCAGAAACATCAGCTAGGGGAACAGAACAGAGAGAATGTTTTGCTTCTTCAGATGGAAAGGTATTGATCAGGCAGAGAAGAGAAACAAAACAAAAAAATAAAAACAGGAGAGAAAGCGAAAGCATTCAAGTCTCAGATGCATCTGGCCTGGATACAAAAGGGCTGTTTTACTAGGCATGGATTTCACCTTCAAGTAGAAAATGTGAAAGATCTGAGAAACTGAAGCAAGCATTGAATACTTAACATTTGCTATGGAAGACATATTGGCTGTGATGATTGAAAATCAACCTAATGATTTTCCACTACAATTTTAAGACAAGGGAAAATGTTTCAGGCCAATTCAAAGTTAGAGCAGCTCACTGTGGATAGTCTGGTGAAAAAAATGAGGCTCCCAAATGAAGAAAAAGGGGATCAAATGGAAAAAGTGATGTTTCCCTTCCTTAGTGTCTCAGAAAGGCACTGTGTTTTCTGTGGGTGCTTTTAATAGATTTTTGTTTTTTATTTTTCTGAAGTAAGAAGTGGGGAGGCAGAAAGACTCTTCCATGTGCCTGACTGGGATCCACCTGGCATGCCCACGAGGGGGCGATGCTCTGCTCATCTGGGGCGTTGCTCTGTTGCAACCAGAGCCATTCTAGAGCCTAAGGTGGAGGCCATGGAGCCATCCTCAGCACCCAAGCCAACTTTTGCTCCAATAGAGCCTTGGTTGTGGGAGAGGAAGAGAGAGAGAGAGAGAGAGAGAGAGAGAGAGAGAGAGAGAGAGAGAGAGAGGGAAGAGGCAGAAGGGTGGAGAAGCAGATGGGCACTTCTCCCGTGTGCCCTGGTGCCCTGGCCAGGATTCAAACCCAGGACTTCCACATGCCAGGCCAATTCTTTACCACTGAGCCACTGGCCAGGGCCAATAGATTATTTTCATTTCATCTTCATAATAGCCCTATAATGAAGTATTATTAATCTTACTTTATAATTAGGCTGAAAGTGATTAGAGAATTTGCCCAATACCAATATAAACTTATATACATATACAGTTGATCATTATTAACAAATTCTATATTTTTGAATTCACCTACTAGCTAAAGTTTACTTGTAACCCACATCAGTACTTGTGGCACCTTCACAGTCATTCAAGGACACATGCAGAATGATGAAAAATTTGAGTCACCCAACATGCACATTGTCTGACAAGGCTGAATGAGGCGACCTTCTCCCCTCTCATTTCAGCTCTCATATTGTAAACAAGAGTCCTCTTCATGGTCTATTAAGTGCTACATTTTTTACATTTTAATGCTTTTTGTTGATGATTTTACTGTTTTAAATGGCCCCAAGCATAGTGATAAAGCTCTGTCTGGTTTTCCAATGCACAAGAATGTGCCCTATGGAGAAAACACGTGTTAGGTGAGCTTCATTCAGGCATGAGTTATAGTGCTCTTGGCTGTAAGTTCAACGTTAATGAATCAACTATATATAGTAAATAAGTTACTTTGAAACAGAAATGCACATAATAGAAGTTACATATTCATTAGCTGATGAAAATGTCAGGACCAAGACTCACAGGTACCTAACCTTATATTTCCCCAAGGAGCAATGGTTCAGTATTCACCGACTCAGGGTTTGTGGCAACTTTATAACTTTACAGAATATAACCATTGTGTATAATGAGAATTCAGTGCTTTTATTTTCACTTCAAAGTAAAAATAAACACACACACACACAAATTTATCTTCAGGGAAACTTCTGGAACAGAAGACTTTGAAAAATCATTTGAGAGAAGAGGTAAAATTTCTCAGGAACCTAGTAAACTGCCCTTTATGACAGGACAGTTCGAATGAATGTCAGCCTTTGCTTCGCTGGATGAGGGACACAGGTGTGGGGTCAGAGTTGAGCCACAACCTCCAGCAGCCCTCTTTTTTAACCCTCCCATTCATCAGCTTTGCCCCTAACTATGTGTTGAAAACATGTTTTTAAACTTTTAGATTAAAGACAGGCTGTCATAAGTCTACCCTGGGTTCCTGTAAGTGTCTGTTCGACAGTGTTCTTGTGGCTGTGTCTAGGAGCTCAGGCCTGCCACGCCACAATATCATGCTCTTTTTCTTCCGTCTCGTCCCACCTGCTAAATCCAGGCCCTTTTGATTTCCTGAAGGCTAAAAGTTTGGAGAATAAAAAGAAAGACTCTGCCATCTTTTTCTCAAGTGCAATTCATTCTTCACCTTCTTCCATCTGGTCATCCAAAAACAAACAAGAAAAACTCAGGAATCCCATATTTTGTTTAATACTGTTGAATATTTTTCTAAGAACCAAAAAGCATCCTACAACTAAATAGCATATGCTCACCTGAACTGCTTTTGCATATCTTATATGAGGTATGGTATATATGTCTATTGCTTCTCTTTTTCCTAGTTTCACCAGACTCATCTTAGCTCTGGCTACTGTGTTGTGTCTTTTTGTCCTTTACAATCTATTTCCACTTGCTTTCTACTCATTCGTCCATTCAGTGTGTTCTTTCACCCCAAACATGCCATTCTCTGAGTGCCCAAACCAGTAGACACCTTTTTTTCTTTATTTTGTCCAATCTCCCTTTAGCCTCTGACATCATTGACTATGTCTTCACTTTCTGAACCCCATGGAATGAGTAAATAAAATGTATGATCATGGAGTGTTAGAGAAAACAGAACCCTAGAGACCATCAGATCAAACCACTCACTTTGGGTCTGAGGGGAGAGTGACTTGTCAAATATTATAGCTCCAACTGGTGGAACAGTGCCAACCAACACGCCATAGCATCTGGTCTCTCCACCGATAGCTCCTGCTGTTTCAAGCTGGTCCCCCATCCAAACATTATACAGGCCTGGTCATGGATGGCCAACTTCATGCCTGGCAAAGCTGGAGTACGTTCTAAGTGATAGAGTTATCTTCCTTGTCCTTTCACACACACATCCTGCTTCCCTGGGGCATGTACTCCTCAGGCTAGCCTTTTGCTGATCATGACACCAGAGAATCAATACCAAGAGAAGAGGAAGTTTGAAAGTGCCAGGCAGAGTCCTTGAAAATGCCATCCTGCATTGATAAAATTAAACTGATCAAAGTTTACTGCCCAGCCTGACCAGGCAGTGGCACAGTGGATAAAGCGTCAGCCTGGGATACTAAGGAATCAAGTTCAAATCCCCAAGGTTTCTGGGTTGAGCGTGGGCTCACCCAGCTTGAGCATAGAGTCACCAGTTTGAACATGGGATCACAGACATGACCCTATGGTCATTGGCTTGAGCCTAAAGGGTGCTGGCTTGAAGCCCAAGGTCTCTGGCTTGAGCTCAAGGTTTCTGGCTTGAGCAATGGTCACTGGCTCAGTTGGGGCCCCTGGCCAAGGCACATATGAGAAAGCAATCAATGAACAAGTAAGGTGTCACAACTATGAATTGATGCTTCTCATCTCTCTCCCTTCTTGTCTGTCTTTCTCTCTCTTGAAAAGAATTTTTTAAAAAAGAAGAATTTACTGCTCAGAGTTAATGGCATTTAGACCTTTATAGTAAAACAGTTGCTAAACTATAAAGGAATATACATTTGGGGGTAGCTTCTCCTTAATCTTGGGCATTATCATTTTTATAGATAGCCTACTAAACATTCTATGTCTGCTCCTCATGGGTATCATAGTCCTTGCATTTGTAAAAGCCAACGTTATATAAGATTTGGGTTAAACACACACATGCACACTTTTAGGGAGGAAGAAGAGATGAAATAGGTCAACTTAAATAATCCTCAAATGTGGCTGCTCTTTAGGGGCAGGGCATTCAGTACAGGAAAACTCCCTCTCCTTCTAAGCAACAACCAAGACTGCCCTGGACTCTAGCTTCCTCTACAGAGATGCTGCTTTGTCCTTGAGCTTTTGGTAGGACCTCTCATTCTGATGGAAAACCAGGGTGGAATCGGTCATGTTCTAAACACTGCACCATGTAACCTAATTCATATGCTGGGCAGCCCAAAACCCTGACAGGGTACAGATACAAAGAACTTAAACAATGTACTTTTGTGTCTGCAAGCCCACAAAGTGCCCTCACCATGAGGAAGGAGCAACCATGTTGAAGGATGTCCCTTCTTTTTCTAGCTCACCGATCTTTAACTTATGGACTTGACATGTTATAACAGCTTGATCCCTGTTGTCCTTAAACTTCTTGTTTATTTATGTAATTTGTATAGGGCAGCCAAAGGCCAGATTGTCTTTATTAAACTGAGGAAGATAATGCATGTGGAAAATGTTTTGCAAATTGTAAAAAAAACAAAACAAAATTTTAACCGTTATTATTGTCATTTACTAACAAATGCTGTTTCCCATTAGAAAGAATTGGGCAATCCTTCCTCCCACTTAGCCACCCTTAGCATCGTGTACTGTTATTTCATGATGTGGAGGAAGTCAGGAAGAGAAAAAAGGCCATTAACCTTCCATATGCCACATGCTATCAGAAGAAAATAGGATCGCTATTAAAAGACTCATTCATTCAACAAATATTTATCAAATAACTATAATTTGCAGTAACAATACAGTGGTGAGTTAATAGTCTCTGCTTTCCAAGACCTTAGCTCAGTGTAGGAATAAAAACATTTAAAAATATATTAAACAAATAAACGTATTATGAAAACTTGTGTTAAGTACTATGTAGGAAAAGAACAAGGTTCCAGGAGAGAATATAACAGGAGGCCTTAATTATGTGGGGGAAAGGGTTTAAAGATTAGTACAATGTGTGGCCCTAAAGCATGTGCTAGATTTACATTTATTGAATGAATGAATAAGTAGTAAATGAATTAATTAATGGTCTCTCTGCATAAGTGATATTTAAGCTGAGAACGGAAAGATGAATAGGAATTAACCAAGAAAAGAGCTTGGGGTTTTTCAAGAATTGAAAAAGGCCAGTAAACCTGGTGAGCCAGGAAGAAGGTGACGTGAAGGACAGAGGCAGGCAGGCAGTGTGGCTGTGCAGAGCCCTGCAGGCCACAGGAAGCAGGTTCTTCTAGCTGGCTTGGCTTGCCTGGGAAGCTTTAGCCCAGGAGTAACTTAATCTGATTTAATCTCTGAAAGGATTACTCGGGCTATTTCTTGAAGAATGAAGCTGGGGTGGGCGGAAGTGGGGACACCACTTAGCAAGCTGTTGGAGGAGTCTAGATTAGTGATAACAGTGCCTTGGGCTGGGGTGGAAGCAGTGCGGATGGAAGTGAGCAGACATACACAGGAGAAACCTTGGACTTAGATTTAAGAGGCTTTGGATGACATATTCAGATAAGCTTCTGGTTTCTGGTTTAGGCCACTAGGTGGATGAACCTGGGAACATGGGAGAAGTCTGCGATGAGTGGTAATACTAATTTTAATTTGCAAAGAAAGAATATCTTGGTCAGATAACTCTCACAGTGGGCCAGGTCTGAAAGAGAGATAGTTAAAATATAGCATGACAATAGCAAACTCCTTTTATTCTGTGATTGGTATTTATTAACACATCTTTTAGAAGGACCCATGGTTCCATCAACTCTAACTAGCACAACATGGCACAGAGCTCTTCCCCAGGATCAAAGACAGAGAAAGGAAGAAGCAGCCTTTTTATTTGCAGGAGTTTGGTTTCAAGAATTCCCCAAGAGGCATCATTGTCATTTAACTAAGCTATAGTTAGAAGGTGGAAGAGAGGGACAGAACCCCAGTGGAGACTGGTACGCAGAGACCTGGGCCCAGCTTCCTTTTCACTTTTCTCTCCCCGCCAAAAGACTCCTTTCTGGGCTTGTCCAGATAAAACCTTGGCACTTCTGTGTTTTTTGTTTTAACAGCATTTTGGAGATGTAATGCACATAGAATACAACTTAGCAACTTAAATTATACAACTGAATGGTTTGAGTGCACTTACAGACTTCGTAGCCACCGCCCCGAAAAGAAACCTGTTCCGGTTAGCAGTCACTCCCTGTCCTCTCCCAGCCTGGCCCTCAGCAACCTCTCATCAGCTTTCTTTCTCCATGGACTTGCCTATTCTGGACTCTTCCTGTATATAAAAATCACAAAACATGATTGTTGGGCAGATAAAATATATTATGCTCACTTTGTTAAAGATGGCGCTGCCCACATGGAAGTTTGTTGATATTAATGTGTGTTCTGGAACAGGCTGTGGGCAGGCCGGGTCGTTATAGCCTAAGGTTTAGTTTAAGAGTAAGCTCTTCCCCACACCCTTGACTGATTGGATGATGTGGGGTGGTGCACTCTCCTGAGGAATCCCATTATACAGAGACTTCCTTGTTTGTATAATTGGATTAAAGGTTTTGAGTCTATGCTATAAAGTGGGAGAGACCAGTAGCTCTCTCTCTCTCTCTCTTGGTTCTTGGTTCCTGATGTATTAGAGAGGAGAGCAGAGTAAGGCCACATGGAGGCCAGGAGAAGCAGTCAAGATGGCAGAGTGCTGAGGAAGAAGCCAGTTTGTTAAGAGTTTGTGCAGGAGGAGATGGGGAACAGAGGTGAATAAGTCTGGTGAGCTAGAAATCTTTGATTCTAGGAAACTCAAATAAGTCAGTAGCTTTGTGAGCACTGAATGTGTGGGTTTTGGAGCCCAGTGTGTGTTTTTGCTTGCCCGCTGGGTGCAAGCTAGAATTAAAGCTGATGGCTCACCAGTTCTTGGCTCCATTGTTTCATTACCGACTGTTCGAATCTAATGCAAACCTGCATGGGTTAGGCGGCTGTGATGGTGGCCGCGACTACTGGCTTTACAATGATCTTTTGTGACAAAATGTTTTCTCTTAGCAAAGAAATGTATTCTTTTCTTTTCTTTTCTTTTTTTTTTTTTTTTTTTTGCTAAGTCTTCCCTTAGCAAGAAGTGGGGAAAAACAATAGCCCTGACCCCAAATCGCAGAAGGAAAGCGGGGAGAATTACAGCATTTGGAGGCTGTCAGAAACCCCCGTGACCTCAGGCTTTCCTGGGGCCAGGGGATCAGGGTTTCAGAGCTCAGTATCTCATCACTTTCTGAAAGCATAAAGGCCATTCCTTCCAGCCCTGGGGGATTCCCTGGGGCTCAGTGCTCCAGGTTATGGGAAAGCCTCGGGCCTACAAGCATTTCAGGTCACAATTCTCTGCCCTTCGTGATGGAGAGGTTATAATAAACAGAAGGAGGCCTCAGCTTTAGGCTGAGACTTGGAGCTTACTGTAGGGCCAAGGGGCCTGTTGGGCAGATAAAATATATTATCCTCACTTTGTTAAAGATGGCGCTGCCCACATGGAAGTACGTTGATATTAATGTGTGTTCTGGAACAGGCTGTGGGCAGGCCGGGTCGTTGTAGCCTAAGGCTTAGTTTTAAGAGTAAGCTCTTCTCCACACCTTTGACTGATTGGATGATGTAGGGTGGTGCACTCTCCTGAGGAATCCCATTATACAGAGACTTTTTTGTTTGTATAATTGGATTAAAGGGTTTGATTCTATGGTATAAAGTGGGAGAGGCCAGTAGCTTGATCTCTCTCTCGGTTCCTGAAGTATAGAGAGCAGAGCAGAGTAAGGCCACGTGGAGGAGAGAAGCAGCCAAGATGGCAGAGTGCTGAGGGAGAAGCCAGTTTGTGCAGAGTTTGTGTAGAGAGAAGGAGATGGGAAACAGAAGTGAATAAGTCTGGTGAGCTAGAAAGCTTTGATGCTAGGAAACTCGGATAAGTCAGTAGCTTTGTGAGCACTGAATGTGTGGGTTTTGGAACCCAGTGTGTGTTTTTACTTGCCTGCCAGGTGCAAGCTAGGATTAAAGCTAATGGCTCATCAGTTTTTGGCTTCATTATTTCATTACCGACTGTCCAAATCAAATACAAACCTGCACGGTCCAGACAGCCCTGTTGGTGACCGTGGCTCCTGGCTTTACAACGTGCATGTGTGTGAGTGGTTCCAGCCAAAGTTCCCGGGTCTGGTTCCTCATGTGACCTTCCCCCATTGCCAACCAACCTCACATTCGACCTTTTATGTTAGATAGGGGCGCCGCTATTCATCTAGCTACTTCCTGCTGGTTAGGGGCGTTGTGGGGAGGGGAGGTAGAAAGGTGGTGGCTCTGAGGGGAGGCCCGTATATGGGTGCCGTATATGGGTGTAGAAACATCTGTTTGACTGTGACTTGAGAAACCTCGTGGATACGGTCCTATAAGAATTTTAAAAAGAGGAGTAAATATGAGTAATATGCTGATAATTAGAAGAGAACCTAGGATAGGGGCAGCCCAGGTGAGGATGGGTGACTGCCCCCAGGAGTTAAGGAGGTTGTAGAAGAAGAGGTCCATGTGCAGTTTCTCTTACAGACAGTGGAGGACCCCGATGCTTTCTTCCATTGGGCCAGTCTCATTGAACAGCATTGCTCCCTGCTTTAGCTCACTCTGGTGGCAGGTTCCTGGTGGGAGGGACAGGAGCAACAGGAGGGTCTGCAGGGCCCAACCTTTTAGTGAGTTGGAGATGGGTAGGGCCCAGTGGTTCCAACTATCACCAGTCATGCATGGGGGCAAGCTTGAGGTGAGAGACATGGTTAGAAATTAGGGTAGTATTGATTATGGGGGAGCCCTTGGTAGTGAGGAATGGTAGGAGTAAGTGGGAAGATATTGTCAGCTGGATAGTGGCTCTGAGACTTTGTAGAATGTCCCAACCCATTAGGGGTACAGGGCATGATGGCATAACTAAGAAGGAGTGTGAAAAGGGGATTCCACCCAAACTGCACGTCAGGGGTGGCGTGCAAAGAGGAAAGGAAGGGATCCCATCCATTCCCATAATCGAGACCTGTGAGGGAACTAGAGATCCAGAGTGTAATGGCAAAACAGAGAAGGTAGCCCCTGTATCCACAAGAAATGAGATGAACTTATCCACTATTTGCAGCATTATCCAGGCTCGGTGAGGATGATAGGGATTTTCAAGTCCAGGCCATGTCAGTCATCCATAAGGTCAAGGAATTCGAGCAGTGGGCCCACCTGGCTGGCTTGGCCTCCCATTTGGGTGACTTGTCCTCCATGTAGAGGTGCGAGGATGAGTCTGTTGCCCAAAAGGGGCAATTGCTCCACCAGTGACCGGGCTGCTTGCTCTCAGGGCAGGGCTTAGTGGGTGGCCTTGGGCAGGGGCACTGACAGGCATAGTGACCCTCCTTGCCACATTTAAAGCAAGCTCTTGGTGGGGTTCCCCTTTGTGGCCCGGACTTTGGTTGGGCACTTTCTATGCCTTGCCCCTGTTGCTTTGCTGGCCTCAGGGCTGCCATAAGAGCCTGGGTTTGGAGAGTTACCTTCTGCTACATGTGGACCTGGCGAACAGCCTTGGCCTTTCTCTACTAGCCGCAACCATTAAAAACTTTAAATGCCACGTTCACAGGTCTCAGATAGGGATTTGGGGGTTGAGAATAAGAGAAGGGGGCTCATGGGGAGCCCGGCATCCAAATCTGTCTGGAAACACCGGAGCCAGAGGCAGGACAAGGACAAGCTTTCCTGCAAAAAGACCGGGGTTGGGCCGTGTGGTCAGGAGCCCTGTAAACCAGCATAAGGGCCAACAGATGGCAGAGGAGGGCCTGACAGGGGAAGGGCTTAAGAACACAGTGGAGAAGAGAGGGGATCCTGGCCAGCAGGGGAAGTAGAAAGAGCAACTGGTATTTGCAGGTGAATGAGAAACAGGATCCTGCAAAAGGAGGAGAGAAGCCCGATAGTACAGAGGGAGCCATGCAGGAGGGGAAGAGAGTTGGGGGTCAGCAAAGGAGGAAAGATCAGAGGATTTAGCTGAGGTTTCTCTGGCCAAAAAGGGCCTGCGCTGCCGAGCAGGTGGCACAGAGATTAGGACAGGAGCACAAATACTAGAAGCCCTGAATGTAAGGGATCTCCAACCAGTTCCCAGTTCTTTGACAATAGTTAAATTGGTGAAGATGTTAAAATAGAAAGTACCTTCAGGAGGCTACCTGGTCCAATTATCCAGTGGGTTCTGTGGCCTGACCACAGTGGAGAAGAAGAACAGTTTCTTCTTCTTTAGGGAGGGAGAGATTTTGGATAAAGCACTCAAGGAGTGTTTTTGGATCAGGTTTAGATTTCTGTGCCACTATGGCCTCCCTCAGTCCTCAGAGTGGTCAGAGATGAGAATTGGTGTCCAGCAACTCAAACTCTGGCCACTGGATGGTTAGATAGAGTGGATGTGCCCGGGACATCTCCATGGGCACACACGCACTCAGAACAAATAAGAGGTCCCTGACGCAGCTGCGATTACAGACAGGGAGTCTCAACAGAAAGAAATGAGGGGAGGCTAGATGTAGGGGACTTACCATACCATGTGCCGAAGTGGGTGGAAGGTCGGGCATCCTGATTCTTCCTCAGAAGGGAAGGGGAGAGGAGCAACCCCAGCCAGCTTCAAACTCCTCCCGGGTTTCGGCACCAAATGTAAGGTACTTTTCCCCACCGAGGAAGAAAGAAGGGCATAATCACAAAGTGTGGAATAGCAAAAGCTTTATTCAGAGTGCTTCCCAGATGATGTTCTCTGGTCCAGGGGACAGGGGACAGAGAAGTTGCACGGGGAGATTGTGTGGGGGTAATTTATATGGTCAACAGGGTGAAGGTGAGTTGATATGATGTGGCAAAATCTCACTGGCTGATGGTCACTCTTTTCCAAAGGGCTTCTGGGAAGTTTCTTTTGGTGCACATGGGTGTAGACGTTTCCAGCCAAAGTTCCCGGGTCTGGTTCCTCAGGTGACTTTTCCCCATTGCCAACTGACCTGACAGTAGGTAGTCCTTGCTGCTGGGCTCCCACTTTCTGAAGACTGCAGCCACAACCCCAGCTTGATTCTCCTCATCCTCCAAAGAGGAACTGAAAACACCAGCTCCTGCCGTCTGGCTTGAGCTCTGGGCCACTGCTGCCTTCTGCTCTTCGGGCCTTGCAGCCCCAGCTCCAGCCTCACCCCCAGCCTCCTGCCACTGCTGGCTCTCCACAATGTCCAGGGCATGCTGCACCTTATGAACCTGTGATTCCTTCTCCAGCGGCTGCTCCATTTCCAGGCAAATCTCACAAACCTGGTCAGCCTCCTTCTCTGGTGCTTGCTCCAGCTCCAGGGTCATAATCTCTATCTCCCACATTTGCTTCAGCTCTTTTCACTGTTCGGTTTGCAGGTCCCAGGCAGCCTCTTTCCAGAGCTCTCGGTTTCCTCACACATGGCTGTAAAAGTCAGTCACCCTATGGCCCCCAAAAGGACAGCCATGGGGAACCATAACACCAGCCAGTTCTCTACTCCACCACTCAAAGTTGGTGGTGGCTCCATACCGAACTGATTAAAATCCTGCCACAGACTACACCAAATGTAAAGCCAGTAGCCATGGCCACCATCACAGCCACCTAGCCCATTCAGGTTCAAATTTGATTTGGGCAGAGAGTAATGAAACCACGGAGCCAAGTACTGGTGGGCCATTAGCTTTAATCCTAGCTTGCACCTGGTGCGCAAAAAATACACACAGTGGAAAAACACTTCTTTTTCTATTCATGGCTTCCAAAGCCACTGACTTATCCTAGTTTTCTAGAATCAAAGGTTTCTAGCTCACCAGCCTTATTCATCTCTGTTCCCTATCTCCTTCTCTCTGCACAAACTGGCTTCTCCTTCAGCAATCCATCATCTTGGCTGCTTCTTCTCTCCTCCACGTGGCTTTTCTCTGCTCTCCTACATCATGGGCTCCTCGGCAATCTCCAACTGCACTCAGCCATTTTTGGCTGCTTCTCCTCTTCTCCATGTGGCCTTTCTCTGCTCTCCTCCATGTGGCCTTTTACTGCCCTGCTGCCGCATGAGCTCCTCTGCCCTATTTTATAGTGTAGAAATCAAAACCTTTAATCCAATATACAAACAAGAAAGTCTCTGATACAAATTCACTTATTTGAGGCATAATGGGAGGATTCCTCATGAGAGTGCACCACCCCACATCATGCAACAGTCAAGGGTGTGGGGAAAAGCTTAGTCTTAAAACTAAGCCTTAGGCTATAACAACCCTGCCTGCTTACAGCCTATCTCCCACACACAATGCAAACTGTAAGCAAGCAAACATATATATCATATTTACAAATTTATTTGACCCACAGCCATTTACTGAGGGACAGACATTATTCAATAAGGCAGTTGAACCCAAGATCCCAGCTTCTCTCTTTGCACAGGTGCTCTTAGACACTGGTATAGCGGTTTGAATTTCACAAAGGGCATTTATGTGTCCTGTCCCAAGTGACCTTTATAATAGCCTCCTAAGGCAGGCACACCATTTTAGAACCTAACAAATAAGGAGACAGACTCAGAGATGTCAGGCAAAGCAGTCCTAAACAAGAGCTTTGCAACACTGCATTCTAACTGTCCCTTCTTGCTTGCTGCGCTTTAACTGAAGACACAGCTACTTTATCTCTACAATGGGAATTGCAGAACCTGCCTTGCAGAGGCTTCTGAGATTTACAGATAATGTAAATACATTGCTTGGCTAATGGTAAGTGCTGAGTGGAAGGTAGCTATTATTACTGCCAGATGGGAGTTCAAAGCTAAAAGTCACATCTGCATTTTTAAAGAAGCCCTCTGCTCTCTTAGTACCCTCTTTTAAAATGTAAATGCCTGAGGAGGCATAATACCTTAAGATGGGGACATCGGAGTGGAGGTAGTATAGTTGAGTACTGGAAAGATACTAAAATACAAAAGAGGAATGAGAGGAGATGACAAAGATAAATTTTACTGACTTAACCATTGTTTTTGATGTGCTTTCACCAGGTGTCTCATTGCTTGACTGTGTAGCCTGCTACCAGCTTTAATTCTCTAGGCTAGTGAAGTAGAACCTGGCTTCAGGTAACCCATAGCTCCTGTGACCTTGGTGCCCCAAAACCCTACTTCTCTGTTCCTTGCAAGAGGACATTTTGCAAGCTTGCATACTCCCCGCAGCCTGGGTAAGTGGATTTCCAGAGTGGTTCTGAATCTGAGAAACATGTGCATTTGTTTGACTTTGATGTGTTAACACTTGTCTGGGTGTCTCCTTTTGCAATGTTTGGAAAGCAAGGGCCTGGAATATGAAGTATTACCTCTTGCCTTGACCACACTTGCAATGAATAGCCTCATCACTCTGAATTCATTTGGTGTTTATGGGAATATCATATGGACTTCTGTCGACATTCCCCAACCATTATAATGCAGTTACTGTAGATAATGCTCTGCTAGTGCAATATGTTATCACCATTTTAACAACCTGACAGATGATCGGCTCATATTATCACTTAAATGAATCCATTAAGCAGCTAGAGGCTTCCGGGAGTCAGATGCAAAGCATCAAATGGGCAAACATGTACCACTTTCAACACGGCTGACCTCATCAGCTGGACTAGGGATGACTCAGTTCTACCTGAGGGTCATCCAGCTGGCTGGTCCGAGGACTTGTGAAACTGTTCCTTTCAGAAGCTAAGTTGGACTCCAGGCTTTGGGTTAACAGAGAAATTCCAGCCCAATTACATCTTTCTTTAATGTAGAAAAGAAATGTTGGTGCCTAAGAGCAAAGCAATGACATGTAATCAAATTCACAACTCTGGCTGTAGAGCTGAGTAGTTTAGGTCTGAGGGAGGAAGGAAAACTATTCAGAGACCTGAAATTACCACTTGCCTGTGGGGTTTGATTTGAAGGATAATAATTTTGTCAACTAATATTTGTAAAATGTTCAACTTACAAATTCTTATCACATATACTATATTGTATTTGATCTTCAAAAGCATCCAATAATGTAAACACTATTATTATCCCCATTTTACAGATAAGGAAAAGGAGTTTAGCTTCACAGGGTATGGGAGGAGTAAACACAATAGTGCCTGTGAAAGCCCACCCTGGGTCAGCGCTCTCCATTATTTTATCCTACACTGACATAGTCCTCAGTGGGAAGTTTCCTCTGTCCAAAATTCTTGCTCCATCTACCCAGACTTTTCTTTTTATTAAACGAGAGGAGGAGAGCTAGAGAGACAGACTTCTGCATATGCCCCACTTGAATCCACCCAACGACCTTTGTCTAAGGCTGATGGTCAAATCAACCAAGCTATCCTCAGTGTCTGAGGCCAACACTGGTACCAACTGAGCTATCCTCAGCACCCAGGATGATGTTCGAACCAATCGAGCCACTGGCTGCAGGAGGGGAACAGGGAGAAAGAAGAGGGCAAGGGAGTGGAAGAGAAGCAGATAATTGCTTCTTATTTGTACCTTGACCAGGTATTGAACCTGGGACACCTGCATGCCAGGCTGACACTCTATCCACTGAGCCAACCGGCCAGAGACTCTACCCATAATTTTCTCTCTAAATCCCATTATCAAATCAGCAATCTGCTTGGTATCAGATCCATGAAATGGGTACATTGTAGGAGTTTGGCCCCCTGAGTCCATTTTTATAAACTGACCAGAAATGGGAGGAAACAATAATTTGGGGGCCAAAAAAAACCTAGATCTAATTAAACAATTAAATTTTAGGATTAATGGGGTTTCACTTGCCACAAGCCAGCAAAGGAATTCTATAAGAGGTGCCCCTTAGACCAAAAGATAGTGAGAAGTACCAGAACTCTGAGAGGGCTGGCACAGGAGTGAGTTTGGATTTTAAAATTAAACAATTAAAAGTTTGTCCTTGGCTGGAGCAACACAGAAAAATTTTTGTCTTTTTCAGCTCACAGCAAAATTGAAACGAAGGTACATACAGAGTTTCCACATGCTGCCTGCACACCACGGCCATACAGATGCAGCTTCCAATGCTTGTGAGATAAGACAGAGTCTAATGATCCCATGAACAGGAGGGACAGGAGGAACCTGAGGACACAGGGGTGGTGTTGGCATGGCATGACCCAAAGACGGGCGCCACAGAGCCCCCACAACACGGAGACTCCTGTGGGAACAGAATCTTACTCTGTGTAAACTGGCAAAGTCATTTCCATGTCAGCTGGTTCTCCAGTCTCCTCCGACTTTGGGGTAACTGTGCTTCGGAGGCCCTGGGAGTGGGCACGATTACCCAAAGGTTCTCATTCCTCCTGGCCCTCTGCATTCTGGGCAGCCATTCTTGGTTTCGTCTCTTGCTTGGAGCTCAATGTCACCTATTTCACTTAAAACAACAACAAAACTTTCTTTGAAGATTTGTGGGATCATTCCGGGGCTGAGGGTGGGGCCACAGTTCACATTGGCTTCTACTCTGTTTTTTCTCTTTTCAGTGCGGACCCCTTTCTGCCCTTTGCCCTACTTCTTTCAGAAACCCATGGAATCAATACACAACCCTTCTCATGGCACATGGCCCCATCTGTTTCTCTCCTGGGAGTAGCCAAGTCAAGTCGGTTTACCTGTCATAGCCCCAAATGGTTCCCATCATTGGCCACATCTTGGGGAATCCCAGTGGGTTTTCCCTCTCCATCCCATTTCAGTCATTCTCACGTGCGGTTTCCATTTCTCCCTCTGTGTCTTCGTCTCTTTCCCGGCCAGCGGGAAGAGAGAGGGACCAGTGTGGGAAGCGAAAGGTTGCGCAGTGCAGCAAACTCCTGATACTGATACGCTGGGAATGGCATTCAGCTGCCGACTGTAATGACCCGGCAGAGCCAGATGGCAGAAGCAGACTTATATTCTAGCAGGAGCGATGTGCAAAATCACTCCTGCTGGAAGAACCAGCATGGCGGAAGGGGCTTGCCAGCCGTGGGGTCCTGGAGGTTATGGGTGCAAGCTCCTCCCTCCATCGCTTCCATCCTATGCTTCTGTGATAGTCCACCTGGATGAAGAGGTACACCGGGCTATGTCCTGGGGGAAAACAAATACAGTGCTCACCCCGGAATTAGTGGAAATGTGAGATGCTCAAGTGAGCCCCACAAAGGGAACCTTCCTTTAAAGGGGGACATTTCCTGCCTACCGGAGCAGTTCTGCGGTAAAAAAAGAAAAGCTAAAAAAGAATATTGCCCCTCTGTGGTTAAGGGGGTAAAAATGGACACTTTCTCAGCTCTTCAGCTTGTACCATGATGCAAATTGAAACAGACAGAATTACCATTGATACAAATTAAAAACAAATAAAAAGGGTACGCTGAGCTGATTCTGAGAGTTCAAACTCCATTACCAGCTGATTTACCGAGCAGTGACCTGTGATTGTTGGGGGGAGAGCAGGAGGAGTGAGGAGCCTCCGTGAATCCCATCAACCCCATTGCCATGTGGCACACCAGTCAATAAGCTATTTAATTTAATGGGAAATGGTATTGACGAGCCAGAAAATGCAACTCACAAAAGATGCAGCTGCAAAGAGCAGATAAAGTCTTCAACCTGCCTCACTCTCCAGGCACCCACCCCTTGGCGTCTCCTCTGTCAGAAGCAGAGGACAGATCCAGGGGTTGTGGAGGCCGCTGGCATCCCAAGGGGACGGTGCTTAGGAGGGATTACCAACCCAGGGAGAGAGGGGGAGAGGAGGGAAGATTGGTACGAAAATAGGAAACATCTTCCAAACTGAGGACAAGGTGCTAAATGACCTTTCAGAGTGAAGGCAGCAGAAAGGGGGAGGCCGGGGACTCCAGAGGGAAACCCTTTAGTCACATTTCAGGAGGACGGCAGCCCATCTGTTTGTTTTCATCCTTTTTATGGGGTCAGACTGGGGGTGAAATGCTCCCCAAACCTGAAGCTGAGAAAACCAAGCCAGTCCCATGCACATTGGGGCAACAGTGGGGAAGGCTGGGAAGATTTCAAAAATCGATGAGACTTACAGAAAATTAGTCCTGAAAAAGGCCAAGGAAATAACATTGTGGGTTTAATACATAGTGTGCCCAGAGTGATTGAGACCTACAAGCCCTACCCACCAGCTTTGCCCCAAGGTAGGGTCCCATAGAGCCCTCTGAATAGATGCTATTTGTATGCCTGAGCTGCAAGAGCCCCAGGCCTCTCTCTGACATCAGTTCCCAGTCATGGCTGGAGTAGCCCTCCAACCCAGGCTCTCTGCTTAGGGCCTACCTCTGTCAGTTCCTTCCAACTCCCCTGAAGTTCTTTCCTCTGGAGCAGGGGGTCTCAACGGGGGTGATGGTGATGGTGGGGGTAATTTCCTCTCCCCCAGGGAACACTTGGCAATGTCTGGGGACATTTTTGATTGACACAACTTGGGAGAGGTGCTACTGACATCTAGTAGGTAGAAGCCAGGGTTGCTGTTAGACATCCTACCATGCAGAGGACAGCTCCCCCAACAAAGAATGCCCAGCCCAAAATATCAATAGCACTGAGGTAGAGAAACATTGCTCTAGAAGGTCAGCAACACAGAATGAAAATGTGCACCAAATGCCAGAAAGAAGGCAGAGTAGGGGGAAGCAGGAAAGGTAACAGAAGGCAAGTGTTTCCTCAGTGTGTCAGTCCCTAATCAGCATGATCTCTTTCCCAGGAACCCCAGACAGCACATACGTCTCCTGTTAATAGACAAACCCTCAAGGCTCTGCAACCAGATGTTGGAGTTGGCTCACTGTCTACAGTCCTACTGCCCTGCTTACGCACTACCCAGGACCCCCTCAGCCTGGCATGGTTCCGCAAGGGCTTGAGCGCACAGACTCCTTTGGAGACTGAATTTTGCTGTACTTGCCTCTCATCATGGAGTATCTCAGCACTTGCAACGAAGATCATCCCCAGCTCTCTATCCTTCCCCAGGATGGCTTACTGCTGAATCCCCCCAGTCCCTAGGATGATGCTGAGGTTGTTACCAAGAAGGTTACCCACATTTTTCACACCATAGCAAGATTAGAGTGTAGTTCATGGAGCAATTCTCACGGTTCTGTAGCACAGAATCCATCCTCACAATTTCTGTTACATAAATTCCCCTTTCACTTCCCAAATGATTGAGAAACATCCCTCAAGCCCCTTAAGTAGTAAGAGCACCCCCAGATATTCCCCTTAAGTAGTAAAAGCACTCCAGATGTTCTTCCAGTTAAATCACCTTTTCCCCTTGCACATGGAGTATCTGTCCCTCACCCAGCCTTTGAGCAGGAGCCCTCCGAAGGATGCAGGCAGAATGGCGAAGCAGTTCCCCATTCATAGTTCAAGGGGCAATGAGTCAGGGACTAGCCAGCCACATCAGTGCCTGAGAGCTTCTGTGGTCCCCACAAGGCATGTTCCAGCAACCGGAAGACTTCTATCAGACAAATTTCTATGGCAACAAACAGCATCCAAGGGATTAAAGTTGTGTACTGAAGGTCACTAGCATCTCAGGAGCCAATAAAGTAGGATCTCTTAAACAACAGGGGTGGGGATTGGAGAGGGAGGGATGACATTGGAGTAGGGGCACTGGCTGCTGAGTTTGAAGGCTGATATAGCATCTCCCAAAAGGGCAGAGGAAAACTAGAGGGAGAGAGCATAGCAAGTCCTGAATATAAAACAGGAAGTGAGGGGATGCAGCAGGAGGCAGGGGGTTCTGCATGTGGGAGTGCCTTACTCTCTCTCCTCTTTGTCCTTCTTCTCACATTCACTCAGAAATGATGTGACCTTTCTCAGTGAAGGTCAAAGCATTACCTTGAATTCAACTGTGGTAGCAAAAAAAGGAGAGAGGGACATATTACGTAACATTCTTCCAACCTTGAGAAGCTTAGTGCTAGGAATATAGCACTGGACTGAAAACCAAGAGGCACAGATGCAAGTTCTATCATGTTGCTTTTGGCCACCTGCTCCTGGCCTTTGACCGGGCTGCTATGTGCCATGGTTTCTCCACAGTAAAACTGCAATAACCATCTGTCTCTACCAGAGCCTGTTTTGAGAATCAAATGAGATAATAACTGTGAATATGTTTTGTAAATGGTAAAGCATTAAACTAGCATTCCCTGTAATGTCCTCTGTAGAACATTAATTCCATGGGATGTGAGTGAGATTCTCAAGTCAAAAAAAAAAAAAAGCAAAAAAGCAATAAAGTTAAAGAGTTGTTGTTGTTGTTCTAACTGTGGAATGTGTGACTATCTTTCCGGTGCTAAATTGACTGTGGAATCTTTTATCGCAGAGTATCTTGCATGACTAAAGTTGCAGAGAATACTTTGGGAAATGCTTCTCTATAGAAAAATAAGAAATTATTCGTACAATTCTTGGCTGTTGTATGAAGTATAGTGATGTGAAGAAAACAGAAGGGTCAGGCTACCCTGGCAGCAAGAGAATGCAGTCCAAGAACTTGTCCTCAGGTGAGTCTGATGCATACCAAAGTTTGGGAACCCCACCCTTTTTTAAAAAAGTGAAGATCACATATTATGGGTGAAATTATGTTCTGCCCCAAAAAATATGTTGCATCCTTAACTAACAGTACTTCAAATATGACCTTGTTTGGAAATGGGGGTCTTTGTTGAGGTAATCAGGTAAAAAATAAAGTCATTAGAATGTTCCCCAATCCAATATGACTGGTGTTCTTATAAAAGGGGAAATTTAGACAAGCTCAGAAAGAGACAGGCACTTGGGAACATGCTGTGGGAAGACGGAGGCAGAGATCAGGGTGCTGCATCTACATGCCAGAGGTTGCCAACAAACCACTGGACACTAGGGGAGAGACATTGGATGGATTCTCCCTCATAGCCCACAGTAGGAACTGACCCTGTCAACACATTAACCTAGGACTTCTAGCATCCAGAACTGTGAGACAATAAATTCTTTTTATTTAAGTGAGAAGTGGGGAGTTAGAGAGACAGACTCCCACATGCACCCTGACCAGGATCTACCCAGCAACCCCCATCTAGGGCCAATGCTTGGACCAACCAAGTTATTCTCAGTATCCAGGGCCAATGCTCGAACCAATCAAGCCACTGACTGCAAGAGGGGAAAGAGAGAGAGAAGCAGAAGAGATAAGGAGATGGTTACTTCTCATGAGTGCCCTAACCCCGGATCAAATCCGGGATGTCTGCATACCAGGCCAATGTTCTATCCACTGAGCGAACCAGTCAGGGCTTAAATTTTATTGTTTAAACCATTCATTTCAAGATACTTTGTTCCAGTAGCTTTGGTAAACCAATCACCACATCTGCAAAGAAACTAACATTATTGTACCTCAATTTTGACAAGGGTGTGGTCTGTAGCTAGAACTCAGTAAACAGATGGTGTCAAAGCTGGGCTCTATTTAAGGAAATCATAATAAACTATGCTGAGATTCCTGATACATATATTTATTTATCTATTTAAGCTCAAAGCAAACCATGTTTGAAAAACTAACCAGCTCTAAAGAAGAGCTACCTTCCTAGAGGGAAACACTCATCTTGCCTCAGATAAGGTTAAGGGGGATGACATATATTTGCAATAGTTGAGATGTTCTAATCTCTTCAACGAATATACACAACCAAGTGATAGCAGAGGTGTGGGCCAAGTGTTTCTTCCACAGGACCACTTTGCTGAGTGTAGACTTCAATTGTAACTAAGGTGTCCAGCAGCTGGCACAGAGATATCTGGAAATATATGGGGACATGTGGTAGGTAAACTTGAGTGTTCCCCATTGGATTCCTGATAAAACATCAGTAGCTTAGGCCAACCAATCTTGTGATAATTACAAGAGTTATTCCAAGTGCTATTTCAGAAGACATATTTTAAGGAACTGCTTTTTCTGCCTAGAATAACAAATACTCACAAATATTTAAGCAACATATTAATGTTTCTCTATGGCTTCTGCCAGTGTCAAATATTTGTCTTTTAATAGGAAATATCTTCCATGCCAATGGAGCAAATGCAGAGTCCTTAAATTGCACTATTTTGTCTTTTTACTTCACAGAGTATTATTAGCAGTCTCCTATTTTCCTAATTTTTAAAATATATTCTATTAAGCCAGTGGTTCTTAACCTGGGTTCTATCAAACCCTAGGGGTTCAATGAGTCGGTCTCAGGGGTTCAGAGAAACCTCTGCTGCAGAGGCCAAAATAAAGTAATACCGTAATTTGTTGTGAGTTCATGCACTTTGTTGGTTTTGTTCTTTGAGCAAGGTGATGTTCATGCACGGCTCATTTTGTGCACCAGTAAAATAACATATACCTATGTAAAGTTTATGATTATCTAACCACTGTGCTGTACACCTGAAACTAATACAAAATAATATTAAATGTAAAATGTAATTTAAAATTTTTAAATTAATAATAAAAAGAGACTACGTTCAAAATCATGCTTTTACTTTTCCTTCTAAAGCAGATAAATCACCCTGCACTTCTATCTCTCCGCACGTCACCTACTTCACTTCCTTTCCCAAGCCAAGTATTTGGGAAAACTTCACACACCTCCTTCTTTTTGACTGTTCTGTTGACCTTGACTCAACAACTTCTCAAATAAGTTTTCCACCATCTATGTCCTACATCTACCTTCATCTCTGCAACACCCTTTAGTAAGTTTCCCTTTCTCAATCTATTTTTTCAAATTAACCCTATGGTGTCACTTGCTTATTGAAATCCTTCCCAGGCTTGTTCTCATTGTAAGGATGGATTCAGGCTCCCTTAGCATGGTACACATGGTCACCTCTCGGGCTTTAGGCCTTTCAGTGTGGAACTCAAGCTCACGTCCTCAGACTTAGGTTACAGAGCAGTATACACAGACATGCTCACCTCCTGAGTGTCAGGACTCTTCCTGTGGGTCACGTGCTCCCTCCACAGCATGGGTCCTCATAGCGCAGGCATTCTTTGAGATTTAGTTCAGACAACACGCCTTTCCCTACAAAAATTTTGCTCTTTATTGCTTCCTCTTTAGACTTACCTAGCTGTCTTCCCTGTGTGCTTCCAATGTGCCTTAAACATAGTTCTGCTGTATCCTATCACACTGTACTGTCATAATTAATTGTTCTCTCACCTGTCCCCACCACCACCACAAAATTTCAAAAGTTCCTTGAAAGCAAAAACTATTTTGTACTTCTTGCATTCCCAGACTCCACAACAGTGACTGTCACACAATGTGAAAGTCTATCCAGGAAATAAACAACAGAGAGCCTTCCTGGAATTATATGAGTTACAATAGGTAAATAAAAAATAACAGCCTTTAAAATATAAGACCGTTCCAAGTCTAGTCAGTAACGATTACTACTGCTCTACTTTATTGCAAAGTAGTTTGTGTCTATGACTATGTCTACTAACAATATGTCTATGCTCCCTACGTAAATCACATGTGATTAAACAAACTTCATGTTTTTCTTTTCTATACTGCAAAGCCTAAGGATAAGATGTGTCCTCTACCTCTAAGAAGCTTATCTCTAGATACAAGATAGGACTCTATTTTACAGATCATGCAAATAAGGCACTGAGAGAATAATTTATACAAGGTCACCCAGAGGATAAATGGTAGAATCAAGATTCAAATTTGGGGACCTGGCCAGTTGGTTCAGTGTGGATAGAGCATCAGCCTGGTGTATGAACATCCCAGGTTTGACTCCTGATCAGGGCACACAAGAGAAGCAACTATCTACTTCTCTCTTCTTCCTTCTACGCCTTCTCCTCCTCTTCCTCTTTTCTCCCTCTTCCCCTCTCACAGCTTGTGGCTCAACTGGTCTGGTCTGAATGTCAGTCCCAGGCACTGAGGATAGCTTGGTTGGTCTGAGTGTCTACTCAGACACTAAAAATAGCTCAGTTAATTTGAGCATTGGCCCTAGACTGGGGGTCACTGGGTTTGTCATTGTGCATGTGGGAGTCTGTCTCACTATCTCTCCTCTTTTCACTTGGAAAAAGGAAAAAAAATATTCATATTTAGTTATCCTGCCTCCAGATCCAGACCACCTTTTTTTTTTTTTAGCTCAAAATGTTATTGTATAAAAGGTCTAGGTAGGAGGTCAGAGAAGTACGTGGAAAGACATGAAGAAGTTAAGATATGTGTTTGCCTAAGAATCGGTGGTCCACAAATACAAAAGAAAAAGAAAGGCATCCCCAGAGGGGACATAGCATAAGCTAAGGTCATGCTTAGGTAAGTCATAGATAACAGCAAGAATGGAAGAAATGTATTCATTTTTCAGAGACAATCATTGTTAAAATAGTCTTAAACTATTTTCTGCAAAGTTTATTTTCTTTCTTTCTAAAAGCTGGTATTTTTCAAAATTGAGATCATATTGTATGCACAATTTTGAATCTTCCTTTTTTAAACTTGTATACTAACATAAGCATTTTCTTGTTGTAAACTATTTGTAAACGTTATTTTAATGGCTCTGATCATTAAACAGATGTATGATAGCTTAATTAAACATTTCCCCATGGTTGAACACTTAAAGTTATGTATAATTTTTTTGGATTAGAAATGATGCTACTAAGGACATTTTTGTCCATAAAACTTGTTTACTCCCATTCCCTTGTAATAAAATTAAAAAGTAGAATTCATAGGTCTTAAGTTACTAATTTTTTACTGTTCCTCTTGCCCTGATAATTAAGATAATACTTGCTGGATCTAGGACCTCAGTGCTAAATAAGTTCAAGTCCCTGTCCTCAGTTTACATTCTAGAGGGAGATGGAATAACCAGAGACAAATACACAAAATGTAGTCAGGAAAATGTTTTAATTTAAAGCAGTATGAGCAAAATTTGTGTGACCACGTTAAGAAACAACCACTTCTGCTGAGAGTAAAGGACAAGGTCACAGAGGAAGTGATTTCTGAACTATCTTTTATTAGTTTAATTTGACACTTTATTTTAAGGAGAAAGATATTGTTTCTGAGCAAGTCTGAGCTGCTGAGATATGGTACTTAAAGCTTGAGTTACTAACCCAGAGATGGACTATTTTTAAGATGCACTTGTTTGTGCTATTAGCTAATGTGATAGTTATTATTAACTTATACTACCTAATTAATAAATAAAATACACTGAGTTACTCACCCCCAATTTGAGGTTGGGTAACTCATTGCTCAATTTCATACCACTTTGGGAAAAGAAAAGAAATGGGAAAGAAATCGTATCTGTTCTGGAAGATTCTGGCAGCAGCACCTCCTCAGAAACCATTGCAGAAAAGAGTGAAGAAAGCCTCAGGGTTTCTAGAACTTTCGCCATTATATTCACCCGCTGGGCTGAAAGTTTCCCAACATTCCCAGTTTATGGTACCCTCAGTGTTTCAGTCACTGCTTCCATGGCATCCCGAAGTCAAAGGAAATACCTAGCTGTTCCATTTGTTAAATACACATCTAGCTAAAATTAGGTTAAATATATAATAATATTTATGTCCTAACAACACACCAGCCATTTGAAAAAAATAATAAACATTACTCGAAAGAAAAACTATTTGTATTTTATTCTTAAATGAACACAATTACTTCCAAATGGGATATAAAACCTTGAAATCAGATTCAACACTACCACTCTTATTTCCAGTCCCACATGGATTTTAATGCAGTGCTTGCCTTTTATCTTAGTAAATACCAAGCACACAGGTTGGCAGTGATATGATGGTGCATTGCTGATGGGAATGGAAAGTGGGCGGCCACTGCAGGAAACAACATGGGGTTCCTCAAAAGAATTAAACACAGAATTCCAGGATACTGCAATTTCACTTCTGGGTATAGACCCAAAATAATTGAAAGCAGGGATTTGAACAGATACTTGATTATAACGTTCATAGTAACATTATTCACAAGAGTCAAAATGTGGAAACCACCCAAGAAGGAAATTCTGACACACGCTGGAACATGGATAAACCTTGAAGACATAATGTCAAGGGAAATAAATCAGACACAAAAGGACAACTATTGCATAAGTCTAGTTATGTGCATTACCTACAGTAGTCAAATTCATAGAAACAGAAAGTACAATGGTGTTTGTCAGGGACTGGAAGGAGGGGAGAATGGGCAGGGGATTTTTTGTTCATTTGTTTCGGTTTTGTTTTGTTCTTTTAATTGGTACAGAGTATTAGTTTGGGATAAGGAGAGTCATTCTGCTTCTGTAATTTAAAGGAAAAAAAGAAGAATTTTTCTATATTTTCTTAGGCAAAAAAGAATGACAATTTGTATATTTAAAAAGTGTTTTTGGACAAGCAAAAAAGTTTAGTCCTTATCCCACCCTCCCCCAGGGTATATAAATAAGCCCCTGCCTCCTCTCTGTGTTAATATTCATATAGAAAGATCTTCAGTAGCAGTTGGGGGGAGGGGAGTCTCCTCTTAGATCTCCACTGATGATAAGGGACTGACTGGGCAAATTCCAGCGCTTCCCACCCCTTACTATCTATAGAGCGTTGGGTGTGCAAGGATTGGGTAAAGCACTTTACTCTCCTGCTCTACTTCTGAGCAAGAGTCCTGCACAGAGCTGTATCATTATCTCCACTTACTGACAGGGACATTGACTCTCAGAGTGGTTAAGAAGTGATGTTTCTAAGGCTGCACAGCTAACTTGGTCCTCAATGTAGCAGGATATCCATTCCTGTTGTTTTCTGCCCTGTCGCCACCCCATGCCCACTCCATTTCAGCTTCTGGAAAAAGAAACTTTGCAAGGATTTTCCCTTAGGAGCCTACCCATTTTCTTGGGTGCTGGGGCTTATATAGAGCAGCGAGTGCCTATGATTTTGTCTGCCACTTAACTGAGATTAGCTGAAAGCAATCTGCTTAAAGTTTAAGCATCAATTTATCACTTTGTTAACTGTGCATTCATTTTCAAGAGGATGGTTAACTTTAATGGGAATGGAGGATTGGATCATGAGGCAACAGGTTCTGTTGACATGTGGGAGCCAGAAGGGAGGCAAGGGGCCTTGCCTATCAGATGTTGTTGAGAGGGGATCTGGTGTAAAGATCTGGATTAACTCTCTGCCTGCAATTCCCCACAGGGGACAGACAGGAAGGCTCCCATTCTGTCACCTTGTGATTGACATCAAGAGTTTATTTCTGCTCCCAAGGTAGGACAGACAGATGGTGCCTGAAAGAATGCAGTCAGGCAGGAGGTGGGTCAGAATTTCTCACAGCCGCAGAACACACAGCTAGATGGAGCACTGGCCATTTAAACTTGCCCTCTGGAAGGGACCTTCACATTCATTCAATCCCACCACATCACTTTACAAAGGAGGAAACAAGGCCCAGAGAGGGATAGTGCTTGTCCTATAATACACAGCAGACCAGAGGTAGACTAGAATGCAGAACACTGGTTTCCCCATCCCTCACCTCTTGATTTCCCAGTGGCAACAAAGTACATCCTGCTTAGTTTCATTACCCAAAACCAGCTTTTCTGGACTTTTAATTAAAAGGTGTTCTCTGATTTCATGCCCATGTGCTTTTCATGTTTTCTCCAAGAAGCAAAATTTTCCTTTCAGGAATTTGACAGGCTCACAACTTTGTGTCCCATGATTTTTTTTCTCATAACCATCTTTAAGCACTATAGTATACAACCTCCCTTTCGTCATATTAGGTAGGGAAGACTTTGGAGTTTAAACTTAGTACATAATGAATGAAGTGACTAGAGGGGTAATGTAGTTGTGAGAGATCCTACAAATCTGGAGAAGTAGAATCCTACTGAGATCCAACGGAGAATCTGGTAGCTTCTGTCTTTATCCTAATGTCTGAATAAAAAAATGTTTCCTTTCCTGGCAGTTTAGGGGGGGCCACACCCTGGCTCCACTTCAAACAGCCAACCTTCTCTTGCAGAGTCTCCATCCCAGGTCAGACAAGTTTCTTTACTGACACCTCCAATTTCTCATGCCCATTCATAAAATTGTTATGCGTATGACATGGTCCAATATTCTGGGAATAAAAGAACAATCACATTGAATAGCTTGCAAACATCTGTTATAAAGTAGTGTCATTGAGTTGCTGGTGGTTCCTAAGATGAATTTAGTAGGCTATTACCAGCACTTACGTTTAATAAAATTGTGATAGATTGCTGCAGTCATGGCCCTCAATTTTTTCTTGCATCAGTGTGACTCACTGGCTAATGGAACAATAGCAAGCATGCTATAAGCAAGGACTTCAAAAATACTTGAGCATTGAGACTTGCCCTCTCTTGCTGCTGTTGGGAGCTCTGAGACCATCAAAATGTGAATGAACCTGGACCTGCCTATGCAAGAAGAAAGAAGCAGGACTTCATTACCTGTACCCCAGACTGAAAACTGACAACCAGATGCATGAGGGAAACCCATTCAGAAGCATCCTACCCCTCCAGCCAATCCACCAGCTGACCACAGATAAGTGAGTGTGCCTGCTGAAGTCAGCTAAGCCTTGCCCAGACCAGAATAGGGTTTTTTAACATTGGCATTATTGACATTTGGGGCCAGATATTTCTTTGTTTAGGGCAGTGGTTCTTAACCTGGGTTCTATAGAACCCTAGGGGTTTGATGAGTCGGTCTCAGGGGTTTGGAGAAGCCTCTGCCACGGAGGCCAGAATAAAGTAATACCGTAATTTGTTGTGAGTTCATGCACTTTGTTGGTTTTGTTCTTTGAGCAAGGTGATGTTCATGCACGGCTCATTTTGTGCACCAGTAAAAAAACATATACCTATGTCTTGAATTTGGAAAAAAAATCATATTTTATTTATCACTAAAGAAGGGTTTGGTGAATGCGCATATGAAACTGGTGGGTTTGGTACCTCAAAAAAGGTTAAGAACCACTGGTTTAGGGGCTGCTCTATGAATTGTAGAATGTTTAGCAGCATGCCTGGTTTCTACCCACTGGATGCCAGTAACAACATCAGCTCAGTTTTAAAAGCAAAATATCTTCGGATGTGCCCACATGTCCTCCAAAGGGCAAAACCACTTCCAGTTGAGAACTACTGATCTAGAACAATCACCCAACAAAATTATGAGCAAAATAAATGATTGTTATTTTAAGCCATTCGTTTCGAGGTTGTCTTTTATGCAACTGAAACTATCTGATATAGAATGGGGTCGATCTGAGAACATGTCACTCAGTAGGGACAAGTACTGTTTTATGAAACAATATCACATGTGTATTATGTCAAGGGGTAAAATGTTCTTTTTATTCTGGGTTGTAGTTAGAAAAGCTTGCTAGTCCTCTGAACTCTTAAAGAAAAGGCAAAGACCTGGATTCTTGCCCTAGTTCTGATGACACCCATTAACTGAGTGATAATAGGGTTTATTTTTTCCCCTAAACTTTCTGAACCTGAGACTTGTCATCGAATCAAACCCACTAATCTCAAATTTAGTTATGAGGGCTAAATATATAAAGTGCATTGTAAACTATGAAGAGTCATCAACATATTTATTAATGTCATCACTGGGTAAGCTTCTGCTTGTCTTATTTATTGTCACCTCCCCAACCCTGAGTGCTCTCTCCTTCCGGCTTCTGCTCACACTTCATCTACGATGATTCAAGGTGCGTGATTCAGGCTCCATTGTGCAAGTGAAGCATCCTTTCTCTGATCACTCATTAAGTCCTTTTAGCGCTTATTAAATGTGCAAATGCCCACTTATCAAATGTTAATTTGACACTCACTATAATTCAATTTAGCACTTACTTCCATTCTATTTTGCTTACATGTGGTTTCTGTGTCTCTCTCCGCCTCTCCTTCAAGCTCCCTGAGGGCAGGGACACGTCATATCAGCCTTATTTGTGTTCCCCATTGTATGTAGCACATTTTCCTGGATAGGTAAAGGGTCTTTAGAGGTCTTAACTCACTGATTCTCATTCAAAAGACATGGTGTTCACTTTCCACTTTATGGATTTTACCTTCTGAAAGCAGTCTCCTATTGGTCTGTCCCCTATTGGAATCCTGTGAGTCCCTTCTGGGGTCTGAGCCATCACCCAGCTCCACCTGCTGATTAATATTGGAGACATAGTGGGGAATAACAGCGCCATGCTGACTGTTTGGGGTATCACCAGATCAACCATTTCCTAAAAGGAGAATTACCCACCAGGAAAGCAACAGCTGCCTGTGATAACTGTGCTTTTAGCTACAGAAGGCCTGGGACCGCTGACCTTCTCCTTGGCCTCAAGCTCTGAGTCAGGTAATTACAGGGCAGTAGCTTCTCCCCCAGAAGAGCAGAGATGAATCCTGTGCTACTCACCTGGGTAATTCACTCCCGCCCCGCAGAAAGCTCACTGGGCTGGAAGGGGACCTTTGCCAGGGAGGCATCCCTGTTGCTGTCGGGTTCTCTGAGGCTGTGCCTGGCTTTCTTCCCAGGATCACTGCTCTCTGTCTCGCATTTACCCCCAGGAATCCACCCTGCTGGGCCAGCATGGTAAGTCTGGGCCGAAAGGAGGATTTACTGTTTATTGTTAGACTATTAACAAGAACAGTCTGTTAATGCTCTCTGATTGATATCTAGAGGCTTTTTCCCTTCTGGACTGCTGGAACTTGGCTGCAGAGGCTGTTCAAGGAGACAAAAATGTTTACTTGGTTCCTCCTCCCCAGGGCAGCTACAAAAGCACAGGAGTTTAGGAGATGAATGTCCAGGTAGGAAACAGAAGGAAATCACACTCTCCAGAGGAGGCAGCGCGGCTGAGAAGAAATCACCCTGGACTTGCACCTGAACTTCCAAGTTTGAAGACTGCTTGTTTCCAGTAATTGGTTCTGTTTCTAGTTGTCAAGGTCCTGCGACCTTGGGCCACTTGCTTAAGCCCTCTGAGTCTGTTTTCTCCTCCAGTAAATAGGGACAATAACAGTTTCTCTCAGAGCTGTTAGAAGCCTACAAGAAGTCCTCCCTGGAAAAGTCTCAGTAAATAGAATCACTTGGTAATTCACAAATGAAATTAGACCATTTCCATGACACAATGAATTAGACACAATGGAAATTGGGACACATGGTGTCTAATTGATAATTAGACACAATGCCATTAGAACTTTCCTATGATTGGTAATTGTGGGGATGTGAGGAGAAATTTGGCTCCTTTCTCTCACACTCCCTACTGAGGGGCATGCTAGCAAATACTCCAATTCTCATAAGAAAATGGGAGTATGCTTTTGTGCTCTTTGAAGAAGGTGACTAAACGTCACTCTTGATTTCTCGTTTGAAATAAAGAAAACCTAATTTTCAGTGGAAGATTTTAAGTTAATGGAGAATACTTTTTCAACACAGAGGGTTTGAAAATGGAGACTAATATGTTAGGAATAATATACATCCATATGGCACACTACAGTTTACAAGGGCTGGTTATTTTTTTCTAACTGTAGAGTTGGCAGCAACAACTCTAGAATTCATCCCCTCAAAAATCTTTACTGAACATCCACCACGTGCAAATCACTGTTGAGGCCCTCAGGGTATAGTATAGAAAGCAAGCAAACCCTGTCTTTATGGAACTTACATACCCCTAAGAGACAGTCTAGAAAGAATTTGAAAATGTGAAAATAGAATGTCCGGTGCTATCAGGAAAATAAAATGGGAAAATAAAATTATAGACACTATACTAGAGAGAGTAAATATGGGGCACCACTTTAAGAAGGATGGTGAGGGAAGAGCTTTCTAAGGCATTGACATTTGAACAGAGATTTTCATAAAGAAAATGAGAAATTTCATTTACATACATATATGTAAATATATGGATTTGGGGGAAATTGTTCCAAAATGAAGATAAATGCAAAGACCCTGAGGCAAGAATATGTTCAGTTGTATGAGGACAGTCCAGACCCACCCCTGTTTAGGCTAAAGTCTTTCTCAAGAGCCTTTCCAGCATTTCCTGTCTTCCCGTAAGAAAGTAAGCCTTTTAATTATTATTTTTTCACTCTTATGGGTGACACAGCAGCAACAGAAACTTGGCCTTCAAGTAGAATGGAATTTCCAATCCAAACTGGCTGAGTTCAGCATGTCAGCTGTTTCAGATAAGGCCCCCAAATCCTGAAAGAGCATTTGGGACTGTTTGTTCCAATCAGACCTCCTGTAGCCTCAGTGCACCCTGGTCGTCTTCAGAGTTAAAGGCTGTGGTGGAAGGAGCCACAGAAGGCCCCATCACTACACCGCAGGAGTCCTGAAAAAAGGCAACGGCGGGCGGAAGAGCTGGCTACAGGCAAAATGGATAGGCTTTGCTGGGTTGAGGGGGGAACATGTAGAGCCTTTCATATGCAGACCCGATCCAAGCTGGATAATGGCAATCCAATCGCTCAGCTCATCTCTCCCTGCGCACAGGGGTGACAGCTTCGTAAACGACCAGCTGTGCTTCCCAAATGAAGCTCCAGCTCTCCTTGCTTTTCTCTGCCTCCTGAGTCCCCAGCTCAGGACTACCCAGCACCAGAGCAACAGAAACAGTTTCAGAAGTTCCTTGTGACTCCTTCCATGTTAAACCAGTTAATAGGGAGCTTTCTATTGTCTTCACATGTCATGTTAGATGAAAACTGTCATGCATGAGAGTCTATTTGCTTTTCCTCTTGTGAACCCAGGAGGGAACTTGCCAAATGCCCTTACTCAGGACCCCTGGGTTTGCCAAGACTCCAGGAAGTCAGGAAAGGGGGAACAGAGCAGAGCGAGAAAAGGAAATGAACAGTCTCTCCTCTTGGCTGCTCTGTTCCTCTCCTTGGGATCTGTCTGTAGTTATTCCTTTTCACCACTCTTAGCCAGTCAGCCCAATGACTTAGACTTTCACACAAGAAGGTTTGAGAAACACACCAACTTGTAATCGTCCCTTCGTTAGAGTCATCTATTATCACATTTCTGTCAATTAGGGCAATGTGCTCTGAGTATGATACACCTGCTTTCCTACTCTGACCTTTAGATACCCCCTTTTGCCATAGTTTCTGTCTGTCTAGAGTTCAGAGTCATGAGTAAGTTGGACACACTCTTGAAACAGACATAATTCTCATATCAAGGCCACTTGGAAAGGCTTTCAGAAACTCTGAATGTCCTTTCTTCTACCCAGTGAGTGTGAATGATTCAGATTCTCCAACAGGATTGATCACTAGATGGATTTTCCCCTCGATGGTACCTTCCTCCACTGTCACCATTCTCCTAGGAGTAGTTGTATCTGTTCTGGGAAAAAAGAAAATTTAAGCTCTAGTCCTAGCTCTTCACAGGTGAGTTATGTCTTCATCTGGGGTCTCAGTTGCCTCATTTGTAAAATAAGGGCATTTGTAGCAAGTCATTCTCCTCAGAGCCATAGGGCTGTGCCGGGAAGCTCTTGGCTTTCTGCTCTCACTTCAACCAGGGCAAGCTATCACTCTTCTTTTTTCTTTTCTTTTCCAAGTGAGAGGGTTGGAGATAGAGGGACAGAATCCCACCTGTGCCTTGACTGGAATTCACCCAGCAACCCTCATCTGGGGCTGATGTTTTGCCCATCTGGGGCCACACTTGCAACCAAGCTATTTTTAGCACCTGAGGTGGAGGGTCCATGAAGCCATCCTTAGCACCTGGGGCTGATGTGCTCAAACCAATTGAGGAATGGCTGCAGGAGGAGAAGAGAGAGAAGGGGAAAGGGGAAAGGTAGAGAAGCAGATGGTTGCTTCTCCTGTTTGCCCTGACTGGGAATCAAACCTGGGATATCCATAATCAGAGCTGAATTCTACCCCTGAGCCAAACGGCCAGGACCTGTCTATTATTCTTAATCTTGGCCCTCCACATGGGATTTTTATTTATAAGGAAATTCATTAAAAGAGTTGGAAAACCATGAGGCTTGATGACGAGTTTTAAGCTGAACAATTTGAGGACATCTATCTCCTGAGAGCACACTGGTTTCATGACCAGTTGCTATCTTTGCACAGGTGTGGGTGATGGTATGGTTCTCAAAGTGTGGTCCCTGAGCCAGCGGCATCACCACCATCTGGGAACTTGTAAGACATGCAGATTCCTCTAGATTTACTGACTCAGAAATCCTGGGGTGGGTACCTGTCAGTCTATGTTTTTACAAGTCCTCCAAGCGATTCTGATAGATGCTAAAATTTGAAGACTATTTCCACGGAGGAATAAACTCAACTCAGCATATCGGGATCCCTAACAATGTCCCTTCCCATCATGTTACTCTTGTGTTTTCAAGGCTACAAGTGATACACATTTCCAACTCCCAGATGCATGTCAACTCAGCCTCCAAAGGTGAAAAGCCAGCACCTGGAACACTGACCTATAGGAAAAATTAGGGAAGGACTTTGTAATTGGCTCAAATCAAAGGGCCGATTACTTTCTGCAGCTGTCTCCAGGACACCAGAGCTCTCCCGAAGGAGGTGCCTCACTTATTAACATCATAACTCAAGCACGTTGCTTGGGGTTGCCGCACATGGAAAATTGCACTCTGCAAAGTGTTGAAGCTGCAAAGTCACCAGCTGAGTCGATAGACTTTTATTTTAACGATGTTTGTGATCAATATTTAAACAGGATTGACCGAGCCTGCTGCTAGTGCACCTCTCTCTTTCCAGCTGCTTGTGAAGATAAAATATTTACTAGGGGGAGGGGGCTGGTTGCACATGGTTTGAGGCCAAATGTGGGGGGAGTTTGGAAGTGTGGTATAGGGCAGGAGTGATATAGGATACATCAGCACCAAGCTTTAATGGACCTGGTGTCCCTCAAGGCTAGAAAGGCTTTTGTTCAGATATTCTGGAAAGATTATGAATGAATAAAAGAATTTATGGAAAGATTCAGTCAATAGTTGTATAGAGTACTGAAAGATTTTCTTGAAAATAGTCACAGCATATTTAATCTTGCTTTTCAAAAACCAATAATCAGCAACGACGAGCATGGTTTTGGCTCAGAAGCAGCTAAAGTAGAAGCCTGGCTGCTATTTCCACAGCATGTCATTCAATGTCTGTGAATCCCATGTTTCTCATCTGTAAAATGAGGGCATGAGGTGGTAAACGAACCATAAATGAGACACAATGTAAAGAAGTTGAAATATCAGCTCCCCAGAGTCAGTGCTCAATAGGAGTTAGGAAATTATTGGTCAACCTGGGACTCAAAACCCAGATTTATTTGTCTCTAACACCATAATTTCAAAGACTTACATTCTCTGTGTACAAAATCAGATAACGTTTGAAGACATGGCATAATTAAATGTTGGGGTATAGAGAGTGTCTCTATTAAAGCAAATCTGCATAAAGAGAAACCAGAATCGGCCTGAGAAACCAGGTGGCACCACAGCAGGTCCTCAAATGAGTTTTATTCAAGGTTGTTTGGTTCTAATGTCAATTAGATGCCACAGGAACTTAAGTCTCGTTTATACCAATTAACCCCTGATAAAACTGGGTTTTTTTTGTTGTTGTTGTTTTTGGTATTTCTTTTTTTTTCTTTTCTTTTTTTTGTATTTTTTCAAAGTTAGAAGCAAGGAAGCAGTCAGACAGACTTCCGCATGTGCCCGACTGGAGTCTACACGGAATGCCCACCAGATGGCGATGTTCTGCCCATCTGGGCCCTTGCTCCATTGAGGCCAGAGCCATTCTAGCACCTGAGACAGAAGTCATAGAGCCATCCTCAGTGCCTAAGCCAACTCTGCTCCAATGGAGCCTTGGCTGTGGGAGGGGAAGAGAGAGATAGAGAGAAAAGAGAAAGGAAAGGGTGGAGAAGCAGATGGGCAGCTCTCCTGTGTGCTCTGACCAGGAATCAAACCTGGAACTTCCACATGCCGGGTGGATGCTCTACCACTGAGCCAATCTGCCAGGGCCAAAACTGGGTTTGTTTTAAATCACTTTGCTGAAAGTCAGAGAATCTCTGGATGACATTTCTGTATGTGGAGAATAGAAAACTTAAGTCAGACCTGAAAAAGGAAAAGGACAACTGAGAAAGGCATCAGATCAGCAAATGGGAATATATGGCACACAGGTGTGATCCGGTGAGGAACCGTGGAATCTGAGGTGTGGCTGCACATCAGTTCCAAAGAAGAGCTGGACACCCAATGAATAAGATAAGCCAGAAAATGTGTTGTCTAAGGAAAGGAGGTTAGATCTTCACTTCCAAAAGCTGGGGAGCAAGGAGGAATTCACACTGGGTGGTGGGCAGAGCTGGGTTGGTTTGGGCAACCTGTACCAGTTGGTCTAGCACTTTCTGATCATAGCACTAAAAGTCCTGAGTCCCAGAACATCTCCTCCCTGAACAAACCAGGACTATTGATCACTATAATGAAGAGAACCAGAAGGGTACACTTTCCTACAGTGAAAAGAAGTGACACAGAGACAGAATGATCAGCAGCATCAAATGCAAGACAGATACAACCTGAAAAGTGTCTATTGAGTTGGCCATTAGGAGGTCACTGGAGACAGATTAAGGAAAGGCATAATGGCATTTTGTAGGTCCTGTGCTTGACTTGACATACCGTAGGAAGTCATTGAAGTCACTATTTTTAGCAGGGGAATGACTAGAAAAAAAGTCATCTCTTAAATAGTTGATTTGTCTTTGGACTTTTCATAGCTCCTGTCTGCCCCCGCAAAGTGACCCAATCTAAAACCAAGCCCATCCCCCCCTGAAGTGCAGCTACTGGAGCCTGTGGGTTCAACATTTCTTACCTCTCGTACAAGCAGTTCATGGAATTCAATGTACTGCTCTCTGGTGTTTGGTTCATAATGATTCTGATGTTACAAGGGTGGTCAAATGACTGACTTGCCCATTGACCATGGAGCCTGATGTGAATGATGGACCAGGTCACCTGGGGGCTGCCTGTGGGAAACTGGTTTTTCAAGTGAGCCACTCCAAATACCCTCTCGTCCCCCTTCCTTCATGACCCTCACTTTCAGGCTCCCTGTTTCTGTCTGTCTCATGAAATCCTTCCCTTTTCCTTGACTTCTTTTCTTCTTTCCTTTCTTCCTTTCTCCCCCCTCTCCCCTTTCTCCTTCCTTCTTTTCATCCCTCAGTTCTCTCTCCCTTCCTAATTTGTTTTCCTTTTTCTCATTTGTCTTCCTTATCTTTCCCTTTTTCTTCTTCTGGCTTATCTCTTAAGGTCCATTTTCACTTAGTTGGGTTTTGGCAAGAAGGGTACACAAAAAAAGCATTAAGACTCTCTTCTAAAATGTGGGCTGGAATCCAAAAGTCCTCTTAGCCCACCCCAGGGTCTCAGAATCATATCTATCCTGGTTTGGGCCCAGTGAATGATTGTACCTAAATGTCAAGAAATGTGTCCCTTTAACTGGCTTCCTTGAGACAAGGCTGCTGGGATAGGCCACACTGAAGAAGACAGGAAACTACACCACTTTCTAACTGGGCTGTTGCTTCTGGGATGCTGGAAACAATATCGGATAGCTTCAGCTCCACAGACCCTTCCATTGTAGGAGACTGAAGGACTCTATTTCGGGGAAGCAGAAACAGATGCATATGGAAGACAGGCTGGCTGCTTTTAGTTACTATATGAAGGGTTGAACTAAAGCCAGCATGGATTATTTTTAAAAGGGCCGATATATTTTTAAAGTCAAATCAGTCTGGATCTTATTAAACTTGACGCTCTCCATGTGTGTGTGAGTAGGCAGTGTATGGGAATATGTGTCGAGATATTTTTACCTTCTCGAATTCTGTGAAGTCATCCCTCCACGAATGTCTAAGATCAACTCCTGTGCCTTCCACCTCCCTCTTCAGTAAGCACAGTGCTGACTTGGAGGGTCTAAGCGCAGGCAAACTCTGCTTCTCCACAGACGTCTCGGTGGATGCCTTGGGGTGTGTTTGAGTAGGAAATGCAGGTTTCTCAGTGTGTTTCTTCTGAGATCAGAGATGGAAAAAAAAAATGAAACAAGGATTTGATTTGGTTTTCAACACACATCGTGCTGCAATGGCAACAAGCCACACCTACTGTCATTTATGCCGAGCAATTCTGTCAAGATAGCTTTTATACTGTCACCTTCCCTCTGTTCACCACACAGACACCCTTCTGATGTATTTGTGTCTGTGTGTCTACACGTCTGCAAACTATAAAATTACAAAATAAATCTCCCTTTCTCTTTGGGGGAAATGTATTTGGAGTGCAGTGTTCTATACAATCAAACTGATTTTGATTTCTTTATTTGACCATATAAATTCTTTCCTGCATGCATGTGTAGCCATTTTCCCAAGGAAAAGCCTTTTTCACAGCAAGTTAATCCTATTTGCAGATTTTACTCGCCCTCTCTCACTGGTACACAAGCCTTTGGTGTGAATTACACCTTAGCCTCTTCTATATGGACAAGACCTTTGCTGCAACTTTTTAGAATACTGGAATTTTTAACCTTCCTTCCTCAAATTCAAGTCTGGTTACCATTCTCTCTTTCACTTTTCAATCCTGCTGTGTGTACCCCTGAGACTCTAGGCTTTACTCTGGGTTGTTTGTTTGTTTGTGTTTTGCCTATGATCATTTCCTCAGAGAGTCCTCCTCTCTGAGGACTTCAACCAAAGACATCATGACAACACTCCTCAGATCTTCATTTTAACCTTAAACTTAACCCTTCACCTGTGGTAGCCACAGCTGTAGCTATGCACACAGATTTTTTAACTGAAATTTGTCCCAAAGTTGCTGTTTAACCTCAAGCCTGATATGTTTTCTTTTCAACCTGATTTTTAATCTTTATTTCTCACATCCCAAATTTATTTATTTAATTAATTTATTTTTTTATTCAGTGAGAGGAGGGGAGGCAGAGACAGACTCCTGCATGCACCTTGGTGGATATCCACAAGCAAGCCCAATAGAGAGCGATGTATTGCCCATTTGGGGAGTGGCTCTATTGCTCAACAATGGAGCTCTTCTTAGCATCTAAGGTGAGGTCATGGAACCATCATCAGCACGGAACCAACTTGCTCCAATCAAGCCATGGCTGCAGGAGGGGAAGGGAAAGACAGAGAGAAAGAAGTGAGAGGTGGAGGGGTAGAGAAGCAGATGGATGCTTCTCCTGTGTGCCCTGCCTGGGAATCAAACCTGGGACTTCCACGTGCTGGGCCAATGCTCTACCACTGAGCCAACAAGTCAGGGCCCCAGTTTATTAAAACCATGGTATCGTCATTTTATTTCTCTCCTCCAACATTTCTCAGCAGTCCCTGAGAACTGCCAGTCTTTTTCCAAAGTCTCAGTTTCTCTTGCTCATCAAGCTCTCAGCCAACACAGCCTTATCAATACATCCTTAGATCTGTGCAACAGACTCCTTGCTTTTCCTCTGCACAGTCATCTCATTTTGCATACCACTTTCTGTATGATTGACACAAGGCTCCCAGTTATATTCTTTATCTGTCCAATTATACTTATCTTCATAAAAAGCTGTAACCACTCACCACACCTTTCCACTTCTCAGGTAAACACCAATGTTGTTTCTCTCACTCTTCACCAATCCATACTCTATACTCCCTCATAGGTCTAATTCCAACCTCATTGCCTGAATGAGACTCTTCCAGATCGCTTCTTCCCTTCAGAATTCTTTCAGTTGGAGTTCTCTCTGCGTATTTATTGAAACACTTACTCATATGTTTATGAGTATGTGTCTTTGCCATATATATTCCAGTTGTCTCAGATCTTATTCTGTAAATACATGTGAAACAAGTTAACAAACCAGCCTTTGTTAAAGTCTCCAAATTGTCAGGTGTGATACCTTGAAAATAAGAGCTACAAAAATGAGTGCTTATGGAATAGATTCATCATATTTTGGAGGAGTGTTCTGTATTAATATCTGCAAGTGACAAAAACACAACTCAAACTAACAGGTAAAGAGGGCATTTGCTGACTAACATCTGAGAGTTCCAGAGATAAAATTGACCTGTGACATGGTTGGGCTCAGGGGTCATCAGAACTAGGTTTCCCACTTGACCCTGTTCTCCTTCATGTTGGCTTTCCTCTCAGGCATGACCTCTCTCTGAGGTCTCTCTGGACTTATCAGAAAGAGAAATTTCCTTTCAAATGATTACCGTGGAATTTACTTTTATTGAACTAACCTAATTGAACACCCATCCTTAAGCTATTCATTATGGCCTCCAAAATGAGGATGGTGCTGACTGACTGGAGTGGGTCCACACATTCATCCCTGAGTCCATCTGTAAGGGGAGGCCATGTGATGCTCTGTCCTTGCAGGCCTGGGTAATTTCCCTACTCCCAATGACACCACTCAAACGACAGGAACTAAGGCTGAGAAAAAAGTTTTCCTCATGTAAATTACGGTTTTGTTATGAGAAAAAAAGGTGAATGGATGCTGGATAGTGAAAATAACAAATGTGGTCAAAGAAATGAAAACTATGCCTTTTTCTTCTCCTTTAATAGAATGAGCAAATGCATTGATTTCTTCCTCCTGCCAAGCCCTGTAAGTCTCTTCTCGGTCTGTTTCGATATCATACAGATCCAAGGGAGCTTGGCAGGAGGCAAAATGTCTTGGTTCCCAATTGAGTCACCAAATTGGCCCATTAACCACATTTCAGTTTTCTTTTTTCTAGTTGTTGGTGGCCTTCGCTCTCTAAGTGAAAACTAATATTGTTCCTTCACATGGGGTTCCTTAATGGCACTGGGAAGCAGAGTGGTGACTTCTTATATTGGAGCAATTTGTTCAAAGCCCGAAGGAACTCTGTCGCAACTTCATCAAGCCTGCTCCTTCTTCCCAGCCAAACAGTGCAGGCAATGAGATGTGGACTGGAGGCCTGAGTTAACCATGTAGCTAGCCTATCTTCAAAACACTGACGATCAAACAATCAAAAGGAAATAAATTTCCAAGGGGCCCAGCAGGAAGGAAAGGATTGGTAAACACGGGTAAAAGGAGAGAAAAGTGTATATCTCATCTGAACAACTTATCCCCAAAATGAAATAAAAGAGCCTGTAGCCATCTAACTGTGGTTCTCAAGGAAAGAGGAAAGAATCATTTCTTTATTCTGAGCAAAAATTTCATCACAGACAAGCAGGCATCTCCACACGCTCTGAACTGACAACCACCCAACTTAGGAAAAGAGCACCCCTCTGTTATGTTTTGCTTTGTTTCCCCTGAGCTAACTATTGACTTATATAGCCCCGGAATCATCTCAGATAGGGGCTGAAATGTTTGATTCTGTCTACTGACTTTTGTTGGCAGCATTCAGTGTTAAAGGTTAGACTTGTAAGGAATGACACAGCATCCATCTCTGGGCCCACTGCTCCCTGTCACGGCCCCTGTGCTCTCCGGAGCTCCCCCCCCCCCCCCCCCCCCCCCCCCCCCCCCCCCGTGCCCTGCCAAACTTCATCCCCTGCTGAGGTGGGTTGTCCCATTCTGAACTTTGAACATCAGAGCCTAGTCTGGGACCTGGGATCTGAGACTCTTGGCCTATGATTTCTGGATACAATGTTTGTTTGTTTTTTCCTCACTCGATCTTTGGTTCCTTTGGGGGCTTTCATTTTTGGGTACCACCCTCAGTTCCTGCTTAGCAATACTTAGTCTATGCTGATGTACTGCCTTCTCACCTGTGATTAGATTCATGAGCCCCTTCCTAGACTCAAGAGACACATATGAGCAGAAGTGAGCTCTGTGGTCTTGTCCTTTGTAATGCTGGAATATTAGCATTTCCTCACTGGTTAACTCCTTACCTCATAGGATTGGTATGAGAACCATGAGAATAAAAATATGTAAAGTGCTTACAGTGTGTGGCAAATGGTGAACACCCAATAAATCTGAAATATTTTTGCCATTGTCACCTCGTTATCTCAACCTGGATTCTCCTGTGTCCCTCTCTATTAGCTGTTAGAGACAAACTAATTCTGTTTCTTTTTTTTTTTTTTCAATTTAAAAAACAAACTTTATCATGTCTGGAATGACAACACAACAGGCCAGCTGGGAAACAAACCAGTAGATTTTTCTCAGCCAAAAAGTCCCTATCACATTTTGCCGTGGCTATAGACATAGGTTGTTTTTTCCATGAAAATCAAGTTTATTTTTATCCCCGAGGTATGTCCACAATCTTCCTTTCTTTTTTCTTCCAATAATTCATTCCCAACCAAAACAGAAATATAAAAGGCTGTGCTTGGCAAGTGTCTCTCTGGAGTCACCCTTGAGAATAGGAGGCGACAGGAGCAGCTTCTGTTGCTTACCTGGGGCTTACCCGGTAGTGTGTGTGCCCTCAGCGGCTGGTCACCCAGCAAGCGCTGGGGGAGCGAGAGCTTCTCTTCCCCCACTCTCTTTGATTTTCTCTCACTACCCTTCCCTCTCTCCCCCATTTTCCCACAGCCTAACACCCAACAAAACGTGATCATTTACATGAAATCAATACTATGATCCAAGCACCAAAGCCCAGAGAAACCTGCCATGCAATTGTGTGAGTAGTTTTTCATGAACCAGACTCCTAAGTGCTTGCCAACAAGCTAAATTATCCTCTTGTTAAGTATTGTATATTTTCTTTCCCTCTTTCTTCTTTCCATGTACTTCTTAATATTGATAAGCTTCTCTTAGTTGAAGGGAACATTTGCATTTTTCTTTAGTTCTCTGTGTAGCAGGTACATCAAAGGACCTAACTTTCTCTGCTTTTTCTTTTCCCTTCTCAGTACCTGACTGTCTTTAGCCCAAACTCTGATTGAAAAGATAGTAGCATGTTACAAGGGAGATGGGACAGCAGATACTTAAGGATCTGGATTTTAGATCTAAAACCAAAGTCACATGAAAACTAGGTATAATTTCAGATTAGTCGATCAATTAATCAATTAACCACTAAAGGGTGGGCAATACCTGGTTTCCAGCCCTATACTAAGTACTTTGGTTAACTCAGACTAAAACGAATTTTTTTAAAAATAGCCTATTAGTAGATAATCAGAAGAGCTTTGTGAACAGTGGTCTAACTAGCATAACTGCACAATTGGTCTGGGACACGGAGGAGGCTTCAGACAAGGGAGAGAGGGGTCCTGAGGGCTAGATGAAGTAAGAACAGGTCTTCACAGCAGAGGAGAGGGGAGATAGGGACCTGGAAATTGGGTTGAATGTGGATAGCAGCAGGAAAGGAAAGTCATTTCAAACAAGAAGATCCACTATTTATTAATGATGTTTGTGACAATTAGACAGTGAGGACTCCGTTTAAAATGGTCTGACTCTTTCCTGTATACGCCACCCACACTGTCGCTCTCTTACAAATATAGAGGTTTTGCATACTCTCAGGCTTTAAGTAAGTCAGGCTCCGTGATATGCTAGAGAGGGTAGAAGAGGCAATTCAGCTCAAAGTCAATTTCCTCTTCCTTAGGTTGGGGATGACACAGCAGACTCTTAGCAAGATAAAGAAAACTAGCATATCTTGGTCTCAGTTGTGTAATATAAAAGCATACTTACTGCACACTCAAACACACACATACACAATAATAATTGGAATCATGATGTACATACAGTTTTTAATTTTATTCCTTTAATAAAGCATGAGCTTTGGGGCTATGCTGATAATTAAATATTATTTTACAGTGTAATTTAATGGCTGAATGAGCTATCAGATTGGTTTGCCATAATATATTTAAACACTCTTTTATTATTGCCTGTTCATATTATTTTCATTTTTTTCTGTTACAAATAGTATTGTAATAAATACCCTTTAATATTAATCTTTGATAATGTATCTAATGATTTTTAAGAGATATTCCTAAAAGTAGTATTATTGAATCACTGAGTCCAAACAGTTTAAAACTCTTTATAAATAATTCTAAATTGCTTCCCCAAAACATGGTACCACATTCTCATTTTTAGAAGCAGTGCAAAAGGAAAAAAATGTATTGGTTTTACCACCTCAAATATGGACTACTACACACAATTTTTCTCCACTTAAAATTTTAAACAATTTCATACATACAAAGGACAATAATATCCTTTGCAACTATCAAATATTCACATAATTTCAAAGTAATTTATGGAAGTTTTAAAGCATAGAAAAACATGTTAAAACCTGCCACCCAGGTTAATAAAGGAAATATAAACAAGAGTGCTAAAGCTTCTTATTCAATTCTTCCCCATATAGCCCATGGCCTCCCTACATCCAAGAAGTCAACACCACAATGAATATTTTGTCAGCTCTTGTCTTTATAGTTTTGCCATATATGTGCATAACCTAAAGAATCTGTAATGTGATTTAAATTGGCCTTGAATTTTATAAATATACTATATGTATTTTCAGCAACTTGCTTTTTTTACTCATTTATTTCACTGCTATATAATATTTTATTGTATGAATTATACATGCATTATGTATTATACATTGCGTGAATGTATAATGGTTTGTCCTCCCTCCCGTTGATGGATATTTGGGTGTTTCTAGTTTGGGTCTATTTATAGACAATGCCGCTATGCAGGTTATCTGTGCCTTCTGCTCCCAACCTTGGGCAGTAATTTACAGACTTCAGTAGACATGGCCCTGGGGAAACATGAGGCTCCTATAGGCACATGGGCGTCAACAGTTTTTGGGGAATCAGTTTACAAATCAGCAATTTTTGCTCATCTATTTTCCTTAAACCAATCCTTTCTAACCTATCATATTTAATAGTTCTTTTCCCACTTTACAAAAGAAAAAGCACACCTCTCTACTCATCGAGATTCTTGTTCTGGTGCATTAAATTAGAACATAAAAAACTTCAGGATGACAAACAAAGGGACATTTAAAAATTTTATGATGATGTTGAGAAAGCGAATGACTTTAATGAATGGATAACAAATCATTTTGCAAGTCAGATGCATTCCAATTCTTTGTTGTCTAAAAAAACAAGTTTTCAGCTGCTAGATTGTTAAGAATAGTTTCCGATGATAAAATCATCAATCATAAATCACTAGGTAATATTTAGCATATAGCTGGATCTGAATTCAGAGAACTGAGTCTTACTGCTAAACAAAACTTCTATGCTGTTTATTTACACGAACAAATATTCACACTGTAGCCATAAAAACAATAAATAGGACCAAAATTTATGCTCTATTTTCTCATTCAAGCTGTAAATAATATTTACCCTTTTATATAGAAAACCAATTGAAGAAAAACCTCTATCCATTTCAATAAGATATACATTTCCAATAAAATATTAATTTCATAATTAGTAATTATCTAACAAAACCTGTAATTTATCTATATCATTTTAATCAACTGTATATTACTACTAACTATAATAACTCATTCCAGAAGAAATTTTTGATGCTTAGAGCCCTGTGGTTATATAGAAAATCTTTGAAAAGTTTAATATGTGCATGTATTTTTGCTCTAAAGATGTATGGTAGGGTGATCAATTAAAGTATTTCAGGCATAAAACTATATTGAATTTCAATAAAGTTATTTAGGGAAACATGGAATAAAAAATACAGGGCTAAGAAGAAAAGCAGTGATTAAAATCTTAAACCATTAAAGATGAACTTGATCATATATTTTTTTTAATTTAAAGTCAATAAGCAGAAAATTATATTTGTTGCCAGTAAAAAGTTTAGATGGCAATTTAAAGTTGTGCAAGCAGTGTGTAGCTTTTCAGAATTCTTTTAGGTGTGCAGATGAAAACATTAGACAACTCTAGTCAAGGGTATATACCCCAGTATGGGATTGTCATATCAAATGGTGTGAAATCTTTAATATTTCTAGAAAATATCACCTTACTTTTTAAGTTGTCCAGCCCTATCAGAGCTATGGAAGCCCTAAGTGGCAAACATCCTCCCAAATACAGGGGGTTGATGGAGTCTTCTATTTTTTGCCAACCTAGTAGGTTTAAAATGGCATTTCATTGTGGCTTTAATTTGCATTTTCCTGATTTAATGAGGTTGAACATATTTTCATGTTTATTGGCATTTGTGTTACTATTATTTATTTTTAAGCTTTGCTAATTTGATTTACAAAAAGTGATGCCTCATTTGCATTTCTTTGATAACTAACAGGGTTAATACTTTTTCATATGCTTATTAGTCATTTTTATTTTTTATGTGAGTGGTCCATTCATATCCTGCCCATTTTCCTACTGGGATTTTAGGGGTTTTCTTATTAATTCAAATGAGTTCTATTAAGGTTTTAGCCCTTGACTTGTCATATTTATTGTGTTTCAATCTTGAGATAAATTGTACTTTTTTTATGATACTGTACTTCTAATATACCTGTGAATATGATTTGCTGATCTTTTGTTTTGGATTTCTCCATCAATATTTATAATTCAGATGGTCCTGCCAGCATTCTGCTCTGTTCGTTTGGTGGGGGTGGCACTCTGTCAAGTTTTAGAATCATGGTAATGCTGGCTTTTCAAAATGAATTCAGAAGATTTCTGTTTCTCTAAGCAGACAAATCAATTACACACTATAGAAGTTGATGCTTAAAAAATTGACAGAAGACAACTATAAAATAATCTACAGCTTATTTATTTATTTATTTGCAGAGGGAAACCTCTTAAGGTGAGTTATTAGATTTTCTTTTCTTTTCACTTTAAATCAAATTTAGTGTATGTACTGTCTCCAACCCATCATTGACTTCATCAAGAACTTCAAATTTATTACCATTGACAAGTATAGTTTAGTATATGGATTTTAAAATGTCCTTTATGCTGGTCTTATATCCCTCTTCTCATTCCAATTTTTGTATGTTTGCATTTTTTGTTTCTCACTTATAAATAAAAACTTTTTATATTTATTTTTCTCAAAAAACTATCAATTGAATATATTTATAAATTTACTGTTTATCTTATTTTTACTGATTTCTTTTTTTTCTCTTTTAATTGGGTTTGATTTTAATCTGTTGAGTTGACTGCTTAATTTGTTTATTCTTTTTTTGTGACCTCTTTTTAATAATGAAAAAATTTCAAGCTAGTTTTGATCTTATTATCTCAGGAACAGTTTTCAATAGTCAAGTAGTTACTATCTATGTCTTCCTCTTGTGTTTAATCCATATCCTATTCCAAAGACAAAATAACTGGATACTAGTATTTCCAAATGTTCTAGCCACCATGAATTTGCCCATTGTTTTGTTTTTGTTTTTTTTTCTTCTACTGGAAATGGCCTTTTTCCAAGCCCTAACCTCTGGCCTTTTTCCAAGCCCTACCATCTTATAGAATTGTACTCAGTCCCTGGGTGGTGGTGGCTCCCTGGGCCCCTGCAGAGGGTGAGCCCTCAGGCTATCTCCTGTTGGCCACCTGACTTCACTTTGTCATGAGTGCAGCACACAGGCGTCACAGGCCTTTGTGAAGGGCTGTCTTCACTCCTCTTTCTTGCTGATGCACCAATCCTCTCCAGGCACATCCCATAAGCATGCCACCAGCTCAACAAGGGTTACCACATAGTATACAAATCTGGATACTTGTTTAACCCAAAGAAGTCACTCCTAACAATTATATCAGCACAACAGGTATAAACCAGGCCTACTTTGGGCAGACTAAGACATATGGTCATTGTCCAACTCAATCTTGTGATCTATGTCTCTATCTACTTAATATGTCTACACTTTTCCTTTTCCTCTGTTGGGAGAAGACCAAAGGGAATATAAGAGCACATTATATAAAAGTACAGAAACAAATGCTACAACAACAGAAATATTCCCACCTAAGATTCTTCAGTGTGTCTCCTATTCAGATTTTGTAGCTAATTTACATAATTTTGATCTATTACCAATACTAGATATCAGAATCCCTTGCCCTGACTGTGGCCTCTTAGAGTTCAAGCCAGAAAAGGGGAGGGAGAGAGCCCACTAGTTCAAATAATCCCAGGGTATTATATAGATCTTATAATGTCTGAGACATGTCATGGGAGAGAACGATGTGATGTCCCAAGCTTTATCAGAAGATACACACTGTCACATGGGTTTTATAGCTCCCAGTGTTACAATATTTTCTCAAATCTTGTCCCAATTTCACTTACTTTCCCATCACCATGACAACACACGTTTCATTAATATGGAGACCAGGGGGAAAGCTTCTGGTGTTGGAGCCTCTCAGAACTCACTTCCTGCTTTGGCATTCCATGAAACCATTCTGATTTTAGACCTTGTGCTTTGAAGATTTCAAGTGATCTTAATTTTGCACATCAGAAAGGAGGCTAGTTAAATACTATACGTGGTGAAAAATATAGGTTTTCACCAATATTTCCTAAAGCAAATGGCTGGAACAGCACATGGCACAAAAGGGAGCTATAATAAAATTGCTAAGCCATTTAGATTTGGAGATCAATGTCTGATTCCTGGTTCTGACCCAGGAAAAGGAGAGTCAGAATCTAACGTTTTCAGCCTGTGTTCATAGTGCCTCCCAGTTCCAAGACTTGTGAATGAGGCAGGAAAGAACAGTATTTGTGAGATGAACTAATCCAGCTGCTTCCCCAAGTTAACAGCATCCTGGGGTCCCAGGTACTTTTTTTAGTATAGACTTGGTCAACTTTTAAAGGCCCTTGTGATGTAATTATTTTTTTAAAAACAATAGAACAAGACTGTTATTAGACAGATTTGCTGTCAACTCCTAGATCCAACCAGTTGTTGGACCTCAGATGAATAATATCTACATCACTCTTCTGAATCACTGTTTCTTTTCTGTAAAATAGAATAAATAATATGAACATTGAAGATGAAAATTAATGCATATAGTAACTAGAAATGTAACTTGTTCTCAATAAAATTTAGGAGTAATAATAATACTAAAATTATCATCATCGTCATCAATGAGCTTGGGAAGAAGAGGTTTGAGCCTTTCCCGTGGATGGGCCGCCTTCACATTGATTTCACCTCAGCTCTGCCCTGGTTCAGGAGCACCTGATAGATCTTCTAGCAGTAGGAGAAATCAGAAGTGAGATCAGGGCCCAGTAGACCAAAGAAAGTGAAAGACAGGAACATGTGCAGTCAGAGTCAATAACAACAACAAAAAGAATTTCAACTTTCTGTCCTAGGAAGAACACAGGCAGGTCAAACGAAGAATGTGTGTGCTAAAGATTTTAAATATCTGGCTCTCTTGTGAGGGATTTTACCAGTCCTAACAGGGATTTGCATGGCCATCCCATCTCATTCATCATGGGGTTGTGGGCCCTGTGAGATGTAAGGGACTCAAGTGGCAGAAGGAGAAGCAAAAAAGTGAGTTTTCTCACCTCCTCCAACCAACAGGCTCAGCCCAACAGAACCCATTTGAAGTGTTCTTTCTTTCACTTCCCATTACCTAATCAGTTCATTACACATTGAGCCTTCGCTTCTGCTAAATGTTCCTTTTGCCTTCCCTTCCTATTTCAGTTCCACCGCCAACGTTCTACATCCAGCTCTCGTCAGCTCATGCCTGATTTAATTCAGCACCTTCCACACAGATGTCCCTGTCTCCAGGGTCTGCCAACTCCAATACATCCTGTACAGCTGTCAGAAAAATCTTCCTTAGTCCATGTTGTTGTCACATCATCTCCCATCTCAAGGGTCTACAGCATCTCTGGTCTCCTCCTGCTTCCTGCCTCCCCAATCCCACATCTCCTCATAGCCCCCCTCCACTGCAGCTAAGCTTATTGGCTTCTCAAACCCTGCATATGATTTCCTTTCAAAACTTTTATATGTCATGCCCCTGATCTAAAATGTTCTCCCCCTTCCTCTTGACTAATCCATGCCCCTCACTGCTCTTCAAAGTTTAGCTTGAAAATACACTTTCCTCTACCCTTATACTGTCACAGTAAATCCACCTCATCCTTGGATATCTGTGGGATAAACCTTGATCCCTGACATCCCTCCTGGATGCCCAAGAGTTAGCCACTAACTTTGATCTTGATTCTTCCCTAGGTGCCGGCTTTATAATATAGCTCTGACTGCACAGCAGCCCTCCCTCTCTTGATGATATGTTAGTTTATAAATGTTGTGACTTCATTTCCATCTCTCTCCAAACTGGATGAAAACTCCCCAAAGCAGTGATTCTGCTTTCCATTTTCATCCCTTCTGATCGCTTATGCATAACTGAGTGCATAGAACTGGCTGGAGAAATGGATGTATCTGCCTGAAGTACAAATCTCAGATGGCCCCGGGAAAAATGACCTTTCTATAAGAAAAATAAATTGGAAATAACCTCAGTACTCAACCTTATAAATACATTATGGGATATCCTTGTGATTTAATGTTACTCATATCTTAAAAACATTTTGAAGAAATTTTTAGAGACATGAGAAAATGTCACTATATAAACTTGCTTCATATCTATGACTTTTATATAAATATGATATGTAATTTTATTGTAATAATATAAAGATAGAAACATAATAGAAAAAAGGAAATAAGAAAGGAAGAGAGGAGGGAGGGGTTGTGAACTAATGGGAAAAAATGCAACAGCATGTAAATGGTGGTGATCTCGGTATAGTTCTGCCTATTATTTATTTATTTATTTTCTTCTTTAGAATATTCTATTTTTTTCAAATTTTCTAAAAGATTGCTCATACTATAAAGAGAAAATGTTAACCTTGTTAAAACTACAACAACTTATCAAAGTGCCACATGTCCAAACAGTATTTTTTAAATATAACATAAAAAGAAAACGTAAGCATGGGTTACTGTGGAGAAACTAATTTATAACTAGGGTAATAAAATTTTAATATTCAGGAAATTCCCAGTTGATATAGAAGAGACAGTTATTTTTTTTAATAGATAATATCCTATATCTCAGACAAGGTAAGAGAATATTTTTGGTGTTTCCATTTTGAATATTGTGACAATCCCTCCCTTGAATGACAAAATTACCATATCTATCTCTACCATCACCTCCTCCATATCTACCATCATTAAATTCATCACTTCCAACACAGATCACCTCAACCACATCTCCAACATCTATCTCTACCAACACCACCTCCACACACACACCACCACCACTACCTCCAATCACTACCATAACTGTCAATTCAAAAGACTGGATGGGCCCTCCAAGGCAAATTGGATGGTAAGAGATATAGAAATATAAAAAATTAGAACACATTAACCTGGTTATTATACTTTAAATATTAAAAATAAGCAGGATTTTCTTGTTGAGTCCCTACATTGTGACTCAGAAGAGATGGAATTTGGGAGTAGTTAGCCAATGGGATGAGGAGGAAGCTCCTGTCTTAGTTCTTTAAAGCTTCCATAACAAAACACCACAGACTGGGTAGCTGGTAAACAAAAGAACTTTATTTCTCACATTCTAGAAGCTGCAAAGTCTAAGATCAAGGTACCAACATGGTCTGGTGAAAGCCCTCTTCCTGGTTCATAGCCAGTGCCTTTTTCTGTGTCCTCACATGGTAGGAGGGGTTAAGGCTTTCCCTGGAGCCTGTTTTATGTGGGCACTACAGCAGTCCCCCGCTGTATAGCGGTTCACTTTGATCTCACTGTATCACAGATTTTTAAATTGTATATATTTAATTTTGTATTGCCGATTTTTTGCTATATCACAGGAATTTGCGGTATATAGATACTGTTTTGTATTTATTATTTTAATTATTTTGTGGTAAAATAAGCAAAATAAGGTGTGAAAGGTTAATAACAGTGTGGGAAAGGTTTATAAGAGTGTGGAGAGGGTTTATAAAGCCTTAAATACATATATGTAATAAAATAAATATAAAGTCACTACTTTGTGAATTTTTGCTTATCACTGCAGTTGGGGGGGGCGCTCTGGGACCTAACCCCCGCTATAGATGAGGGACCACTGTATTGCCCTTCATGAAAGCTTCACCCTATGACCTAATCACCTCCCAGAGGCCATACCTCCTAATACCATTATCTTTGGAAGTTAAGATTTCAACATATGGATTTTGGGAGGGATGCAAACATTCAGACCATAGCACCCTCTCAGTGCCTGAGCTGAAAGGGGAAGATGACCTTGGAATGCATGTTGCCCCTATAGTCAGGAATTCATATCAACTTCATTTTTTTTATTTAGTTTAATTTTAAAATTTTTTATTGAATTTATTAGGGTGATGTTGATTAATAAAATCATACAGGTTTCAGGTGTACAACTCTATAATACATCATCTGAATATTGCATTATGTGTTCACCACCCCAAGTCAAGTCTCCCTCCATCACATTCTCTCTCCCCTCTATCCTCCTCCACCTCTCCTCACCCTTTCCCTCCTGCAATCCCTAAGGTATAGTTCGTCTCTGTAACTTCCTTTTCTTTGCTTGATTCCTTCACTGTTTTTACCTAGGCTCCAATCCCATCCCCTCTGAAGCTGTTGGTCTGTTCTTCGTATCTTGAGTCTGTTTCTATTTTGTTTATTAATTTATTTTGTTCATTAGATTTCACATATAAGTGAAATCATATGGTACTTCTCTTTTTTTGACTGGCTCACTTCACTTAGAATAATAATCTCCAGGTCCACTCATGCTATTGCAAAAGGACAGATTTTCTTCTCTTTTACTTCTGAATAGTATTCCAATGTGTAAATGTGTCAAAACTTTTTTATCCACTTCTCTACTGACGGGCACTTGAGCTGCTTCTAAAACTCAGCTATTGTAAATAATGCTGCAATGAACATAGGGGTGCATATATTCTTTTGAATTAGTTTCTCGGGCTTCTTTGGCTATATTCTCAGAAGTGGAATTACTTGATCATAAGGGAGTTCCATTTTTTATTTTTTTGTGGTAACTCCATGCTGCTTTACACAGTGGCTGCCCAAATCTGCATTCCCACCAACAGTGCACAAGGGTTCCCTTTTCTCTACATCATCACCAACTCTTATTGTTTGTTGATGTATTGATGATAACATTCTGACAGGATAACTAAAAATGGTGGATAAATGCTTCTTCTGTTATTCTCCTGGACTGCCAGTTCTGATTTGGATTTTATAATTCTTCTTTGAAATTCCAGTGGGATTGAGCCAAGCCTCTGGCATAGTATCCAATTCCAAAACTCTTCCTTCTCCCTTCTACCCTGCTTTGCTCCCTGTGTCATGTGGACCTTCTGCCTAAGGTCACATTCCTAAATAAGTATATTTAGTAGGCACTCCTTCAAGAGGAATACAAGATTAAACTATATGACAATCCTTATTTTATAGACAAGGATGTAAGAGTTTAAATAAATTATGCAAGATCACACTGGAGTCAGAAATAAGACTGAGGTTTATCTGATGGCAGCAACCACGATCTTAACTGCTCTACTTTGTTGCCTCTACTCAGAATTTGGCAGGTGCAATGTTTCTAGTCTGGATGGTCCTTCCTGTTGGGAGCAGAGAAAACCCCGGGCCACCAGTGAAGAAGGTTTTTAAGAGCAGCCCAGCAGATGGGGATTCAGGAGAAGGGCCGGGTGCTGAAGAAAGAATCAGAGATAATCAGGGGCTGAAGAAGAAATCTGATTTCGTGGCTTAGGAAACATGGGGTAAGTATGTTTTGAAATGGCTTTGGGGCTCAGAAATGAGACAAGGTCTTAGGGTCAGTGCTCCAGGGCTAGTTGATACTGAATGCTTACCCCCCACCTGGATGCCAGGCCCATAGTAGCAGACCCTTGCAAGATCCAAGTGAAGAATCTCCCTTGTTAGGCACATAGCAAGCAGAGGGGAATTAATGTCCGCTGCTTTTTAAAGACAGATGTAGTTCGATTGATGAGAAATAAAATTGTCATTAGTGCTCACAATAACAGTTCCCGTATTCAGCACTCACTTGTGCCAGGCCCTGTGCTATGTGCTTTGTACCTCCTATCTTTTCAGAAATGCCACGATGTAGATACAATTATTACCCATATTTTAATGGTCAGGGTCAGAGTGGCTAACTCAGCAAATGTCACATAGTTAATAAATGATAGAACCAGGGCTCAAACTCAGTCTGTTTGGCACCAAAGCCCTTTCTTCTTACCTGCTTCTCTAGAATGCCTGAGCAAAGACTCTTTCTTTAGGAGACAGTAAAAAGCTTCCAGAGATACCGGGGCAGGACAGTGTGGGTAAAACTATTGTGACACCAGTACGTTTGTTGAAATAATTCTAAGAAGAAACAATTAGGAGACTATTTCAATGGTTCAAAAAAAGTGCCAGAGGATAAAATTAAGGGGGTGGCCCATGAGTAGAAAAGACAAGACTGGATGTGAGCCTGGTGAGGTTGTGAAGAAAAAAACCTGTAAGGCCAGAGTACCAATTAAACCAGAGCACAAAGGAAAGAATGGAGTCCTGGAAACCTCTGAAATGTTGATTCTGATTGAATGGTGGTGATTCCACACCAGAAGGAGTGGTCGGGAAATGGTGGGGGGTCTGTCTAGGTGACAGAAGTTGAGGAATTTTATGAAAATCATATCCCAGTGTTTTATTGGGATGGATTTGGGGCTCAGAACTGAGGCAAGTTCTTAAAATACAGAGTTAGGAATCATTCCTTTGATAGTGCCAGCCTTGCACCCGCAGGTGAGGTCTCCGGGGAAAGCTCAGGTACGGGCCCATGTGTGCAGTAGGGCCCGGATCTCTCACTTCTCTGGCTCACCTGCTTTTTTCCCCTTGCAACGTTAACCTGGTTTGTTGACGCTGTTCTTTCATCACCAATGAGAGATTTATACATAACCTGTCTTGCCCAGTTTGGACCACAAGCTATTTGATGGTAGGGACTACATCTTAAACTTGTTTTTCTTTTATATCCAAATGGTATTCTAGGAGGTTGCTAGCACAGTACCCTATTGGGCTTTTAATTTTTGTAAGAACAAATTTGAAATGTGATGCAGATCATCATTTACTTGCAGTTTGGGGCCATTTGGAGCTGACACCTAATTTCAAAGCACTCACCTAAAGTGCCTCCATCCCCATTTTAACCTCCCTCCTCCTTATCCTAGGCAGGCCTGTCTACACCCCCAACTGTCAATTCCTACTTATAATCGACATTTGAGTCTCCCAGCCTTCCTGCTCCAATTTCTAGCCTCAGGCAGTTGAGATATAGAAGTTTTGCAATTAAATTCTCCCCTCCGGCCACACTGACCCCAAACTGCACTTACAAAATCACTCAAATTTATTTATTACTTTGTTTCTGTTTCTATGCTTTGTGGGAGCACACAGAAGCCCTCCTCACAGGCAAGGTGCTTTGCTGTGACCAAAGAGGTGGCCTCCTTTAGGGTTCCGATGCCACATCCACTGGGCCTTCCGTCTGACCTATGGGGTCCCAGGTAGTGATGACCATTGTCTCTGCTCTGTCACCATCTGTGGACAGGGCAGGTCTTCAGCAAATGGCTGGAACAGATCAGGCAAATCTACCAGACTGTCCCACCCACTCACTCACGGGAAACCACCTCTGCTGACCAGTGCTGTCTAGTGCCTTCTTCGCTGGGGCTGACCCCTTGGGACAGTACCCTATAGTTCCCTCTTCCTTAGTCACCCAGCTCAACATGCATAGAAGGAGTGGCCATATGTTGAGTTGGCCCTGAGATTTATGTGGGATCCACAATGAAGAAAGCCTGGCTCTTTCTTCTCCAGTAGCACCCTGTTTCATGGTATGCCAGTCTTAGAGGAAAGTTTGTGGGGACAACAGAAGAAGGTTACCTAACCAGCTAGGGAACCAGGAAAGGCCCCTTGGATGCAGGGATGACTTATCTCTTAGACCCAGGAATCTCATGCCTGGGTTCAAGATACTTTCCCATGAAAAAATTTTTATTTTTAAATTTTTTTAAAATCAGAAGAAAAATAAATATAATGATAATTATAAATATATACAACTAAATCCAACCTTTATAGCAACACAGTTTTAAAATATAGTTTATAATTATTTTTTGGAAGAAACATCCAGAGACCGTATTGCCTAGGGTTAACGAAAGTCCCGAGGTGGTCCTGCCTAGACCATGTAACTTCAGGGCAAAATAGAAGTTACCTTGGAAATAAGGGAAGAGTGGAGTGGACCTGCTAGTAGAGGAACAAGCTTAAGCTTGTGTCATTCCCAGCAACCCAGCGATGCTAGGGAACAACTTGTAACTTGTGAGTCGTAAAGGCAGAGAGGTGGTGGAGAGAGAGCCTTATGCACTACATAAGGACATGGTTAGTCATGTTATTACCAATTTTGATCTTCTAGTTCCCCTAAAGACCTTCTGTCCTTCCAAGGGTCCTTTCTCTGCTTTGTGTTACCAAGCCAAAAATAAAACCTAAGCTGAGGCTCTGGCCAGTTGGCTAAGTGGTAGAGCATCAGCCCGGCATTTGGATGTCCCAGGTACAGTTCCCAGTCAGGGCACATAGAAGGAGTTCCCATCTGTTTCTTCATTCCTTCCCCTCTCTCTTCTCTCTCTCTCTTTTCTCTTCCTGAAGCATGGCTCGATTAGAGAGAGTTGGCCCTAGCACTGAGGATGGCTCCATGGCCTTTGCCTCAGATGCTAAGAAGAGTTTGGTTGCTGAGCAATGAAGCAACACTCCAGATGGGCAGATTATCACCCCCTAGTGGGCTTGCCAGGTGGATTCTGGCTGGGGCACATGTAGGAGTCTGTCTCTCTGCCTCCCCTCCTCTGACTGAATTAAAATACACACACACACACACACACACACACACACACACACACAGACAAACAAACAAAAACAAACCCAAAGCTGAGCATTTGAGAAGCAGGAATCTAACTCACAAATCAACTTATCTTTCTAGACAAATCTAGAGGATTATTATGGGAGCAACATAACGAGTAGGAGTCATGGGCATTAGTTTTGGAGAATGAGCCAGTCTCTACCCAGAATTACCACCCCCTTTCTTCCTTTATATGATTTGAGTGGGATCCATCTTGGCTCAGGCATATACCATTTAGCATGCTAATGTATTATAATCATGGTATAAGAGGTTCAGGGTCCTCTGGAGGTCAGATTCAGCACCATCTTGATTCAGGCCAGCTCTGGTCAGTTTTTGTTATTCTAGCTCTCTTTCTCTTTTCCTGTAACTGAAATGGGAAAATAAGTACACAGGGTTATACAAGGTTCCAATAGCCAGGAGACTACAACCACCATGATACTGTGAGACTTTTCTCTTCCATACTCTGAATTAATCAATTAATCTAAATCAAAACCTGCCAATCCTGTGCCTCATTCTTTTCCAGCTAGTATTTTCCCTAGAACATAATCTGGGAACCAAATATGTGCTCGAGCGTTACTGCTCATGAGTAAAGCTGGCTGGGCCACTTCCTCTGCGGAGAGCAATGCTTCTGATAAGGGAACATGTTTTGAGTGAGGATGAGATGTGGGAGCTGGGAAGCTCTGAGCTGTGCACTATCCCCTTCTCCCTGTGTCTGGGCATCAGCTGGAACTCTCTAAGAGGCTGGTGATGGGCAATCAGCTACCTTTTTCCTTCTGCTTATGAAGTGCCCAGAGGTTTGCTCATTCAGCGACCGTTTTTTCAAGCAGGATGAAAGAACAGGGAAAAATATTCATTATGCAGGAATAGGAGAGCCCCCACTATGACCACCTCCTAACGCGTGTGTCATTTAAATATACTTGTGAGAGGTATTCATTATTTCCCCCATTATTTAAAAATGTGCTTCAAAGACCCCTCAAACAGCAGTGTGCCATCATGTTGTTTAAACATATGATTTGTTAAATCACTATCCTCACAGCCCTGAAGCTCTGGGGTTACATTGTCTCAGGGCAGACATAACTTTGAGGTCACCTTGCTACTAAGGGTTGTCTTAGCCACTCCCCAACCCCTCCTGATGGTTAAAAAGGGTCAGCTTTTGAAAGACAAGGTCAAAAGGAGAACTGAGTGACTCCTGACACTGTTCCCAGAGTCTGATCAGTGTCCAGTGAGGAGAGAGCCCATTCTTGTCATGAAGCCATGGAGGAAAAGCCAAACCAGCTTTGTCCCTGAGTCTGGTGCTGAACAGGAACTTCCAGAGGATCAGTCCTCCACCTAAAATAAAGCTCCATTTAGAAAGACTTGTGTACATGAAAATGGAGACCTGTAAAAAGTTGATCACATGCATCCTCAAAGAATACCTTCAAGCCTCCATTCCCCTGGGTGCACTCAAGTGTTTATCTACAGGTTTTTCAATTGCCATAAAATGCTTATGGCAAGGCACTGATTATAGAAAATCAAACCGAGATGCTTTCATTGATTGCAGAGGAAAATAAGAATAATGGGAAGAAAATGTTTCAAACTTTAAAAAATCAATATATGTAAATTTATCAAGAAGCTCTCTGCTCCATAAAGAGAAGTATGTCTCTCCTTTCCCTTGTGTTTGGACTTGTGTTGTCCACTGTTGCTGTCTCGCTGCATTTTCTACCCTACACACTGGTCTACATACTCTCTGTCTCTGCATGGCTACTTTACAAAGCATGGAAAAGTCCTTAGGATATCGAAGGTAAGCTCACAGAGAAATATTTAAATACTCTGAGGCAGCAAATCAGTTAATACCCGCCTTCACGAGTTTGGAGGAGGGCTTGACAACCTACTGGAGTGACTATTGTGTGTTTGGAACAAGGGTTTCTATCACTGCTGAGAGCAGAGGCAGACTCCAAAGGAGCCTCTTCACAGAGTTCCTTATTCAGTTAGTGGCATCACAGATCTACAGTAAAGCAGACTCTAACTCTCAGAGATAGTATCAATCACTCCTTTTCCTTAATCCCCTAAGTGTTGTCTGCCACCAGGTCCAACCTATTCTTCCCTGGAAACCATCTCTGCCCTGGTAATCATCTGTCACATTCAGTCATGCCCATCCCAGGCCTTCCTCACCAACCTTCTGGCTCTTTTACCTGCTACCCTTCATTCTCAATCTTCCTTTGAGTTGAGTTTGTTCAATGTCCTGTCACGCTGTGGTAGATGAATGCCAAAACAGTGCAGGTTGAGTTCTCCAGTTTCTCGTCATTTCCTGTGAATGGTGGTAAGTCCAGCCTCAGGTGAAGACTGTGCCTGCAGCTGCCTCCTGTTGTCTCCCCAGCCTGAGCTCCCCTCTTCCATGAGTATCACTTCAAGAGAGAACACAGATGACTACAGAAGAACAAGCATTGGTTTGTGGCCACAGTTCAGTCTAAAATCAAACCTAGGAAAGAAGCATTCTTTCACAGCAAAGAATCTAAGGAGCTTCAGCTCTGCTTACCATACAGGCAAACCTCTTGCTAGATCTTGAAGAACAATCTAGCTCCTTCGAGCAAACACTTCTCAAGCATCGACATACATGCCAATTTGTGCTTGGGTTTTAGATTTCCCTGCCAGGTGGTGGATTTCCTGGAACACTGTATCCTCAAGTCTCTGCTTCTCACAGGATCAGAAACAGAAAAACCCAGACATTGGGCCAACTTTCAAGTGAGGATTTCAAGCTTATTGCTTTCAAGGTTTCAAAGGCCTTGGGACCAAGTGCCATATAAGAATAAAGCTTAAGAAAATTTTTTTCTTTTTTTATTTCTTCCTTTATCTTCAGACCACTTGAAGAGGCAAAGTGAATTTTTTATTAAAAGAATTAGATTTCCCAAAAGATAACTGATGTCTTGTCCCAATGTGAGATTATTAAATCATGCCGGACTTAAAGAAAAATTCTGGGCCTTGATGTAAAATTTGTAAAGAAGCCTTCCTCGCCCCTTTACCTCTAGAAAAGCAGCCCTCACTGTAAAACCCAGGGTCTTTGTCCTTTCCTGAAAAAATATTGGACTAGGCCTGAGTTCAATTCCCAGTTTTTTCACTGAGTAGCCATTGACTAGTCATTTGTCGTCTCTAGCCAATGTTTGTGCTCCTGGGTCAAATCAAAGATGTTGAAATGTAAGATCTCTGTGGCTCTCTTCTATTTTTACAGGCCCGTGACTTCATTGGAGCTACTAGAATACTCTTTACCAAGTACCTTCCATGGTCATTGGATAGCTCGCCGACCAAACAAAAAAGCCCAGCTCTAGAAGGTTCCTGCACGAACCCACTGAAACGGCATCAAGTTGGATTAGCAAAATTTTCACTTTCTGATTCTAGTTCTTGCGAGGGAATTAGAGAAAAATAGCATCTTCTTCCCCAAATAAAGGAACAATTTTGTTCCCTGGTTCACCATCAATCCTAGCATGTTTTATATAAACGCCCCTCGAAAGCTCACACTTGCAGTCCTCGCCAAAACTGGCTGAGCTCCTGGCGCAGGCTGAGGAACAGAGGAAGAATTACGAGTGTGGCTGAGTGCACTGGCGTGCGAGAGGCTGCAGCGGCTCTGCGGATCAGTAACATGGAATGACAGCCTCCCATCTGCTCTCTGGAGCTCTGTATCTGCACCTACATCAGCCTGGAGATCAGGAAGGAGATGAATGCAAGGAGACTGTTCAAAAGACACGCGGGAGCTCAGCAGTACCTGCAGACAGGGATCCACATTGGGCGGCTGGCAGACAGTGAGGAAGCTGGCCAGTTGCAGAGCCCAGGAGGGGCAGGGGTCTGCGTGGTCAAGAGGAAGGTCGGGATTGGGATAGGCTATTTCCAGCCCCATGTTCTGTGCTTTAGAATAGAATAGAATCTTGACAACCCAGTGTCAGCCCAGAAAGGAGCGACCATTCCCTAAACCCCTACACTAAAATGAGACCCCAGGTTTTCCTAGTGTTCATCACAACACAGACCCCTGTGGCCAAAACTGGAACTAAGTCCATGCATAGAGTACCTATCATTCCTGCAGAAGCCCTCACCTCCTCTGCTCTTGGGGAAAGATGGCAGGGGCAACAGGAAAAGCAGGAGGGTTTAAGAAAATCTAGCGCCACCCCTCCACCAACAGTTGGTCTTTGAAAATAAAATGAACCAGAATAAGATCTGGATCTCCTTCATGGGTACAGGGCTAGAGCCACCTAAGTCCCAGGAGTCTCGGAGAAACACTGCCCAGAGACAGCAAGCAAGCAAAATGCAATTTTCCCATTGCATTCTGAGCACAGGCTCTGCTGTGAGCAGCATCCTGGCCAGCATCTATTGCCCTGTGATCTGGGAGCTAGTGTTTGCCTTAGGCAATGGATTAAGCAGCAAGAAAGCTTATGAACTCCCCAATTTCCCTCTAGTAAAGTCCCCCTCAGGGGACAGGAGGAGGACATTTTCAGGGATTTGATAAATGCTATTGGGAATCTGAGATCACAGGCTTGGAATAAAAGGGGAGCTGAGCAGGGGATGATGGAATTTGTTGAGGCTGAAATATGAGCTCTGAGAAGCCGCGGGGAGAGCAGGCTGCGGGCTCTGGTCTGGTCCGGGTACGCTTCCTGGATTCCTACCTCTCATCCCCTGATTAACCGGGTAAATTCACAAACCTCCTCTGCTGCTCCCTGTGCCCCTGAGGTTTCTCCAGCCAGCCCCTCCTGCTTTCTTTCCCCCAAAATTCAGGCCCTTGGGAAAGACCTCTGAAATATGAGGCAGATTAGAAATGTTTGTCTAACACTTGAAGCGAATGCTAAACATCCCTCTGAGGAAGTCTCAATAGAAATACAAGTTTTGAAAGAGATTGAAAGAGATCTCATTTCATTTATTAATTCATTTCCTTAATATTTTAGAGCACATCCTGGATGCCAGACCTGAGGATAGATGATAAGGAGCTCATGCTGTGTGGTTGGAGAAGAAGGACATATGTATATGAGGCCATTACAGAACAAATCTAAGAATAGATGATGGGAGATTAAAGGCAGTGTGTTGCTATGGAGAGAGATGTCTGGGGGCTTGGCCTGGTCAGAAAGGACTTGAGAGAGGGGGGCCTTAGGCATGGCTCACTGGGCACTGAGGCTTCTAATGGAGCAGAGGGCAAAGCTGTCCTAGGAAGTTGGCAGAGCCAAGCCTTTGCTTCTTCCCAGACCCAATCCCTTCCCTTCCTTCCCATCCTCCCAGAACAAACAAGAGGTGTCACCGATCAGACCTCTGGAAACCACAACGCCTTACCTACTGCAAACATAGGCCTGAAAAACACAGACAACACGGTTCCAAGAGACTCGGTTATTGTAGTCCCTGGATCAGCAGTGCCAGTAGCATCTGTGAGCTTATTAGAAATGCAAAACTTCAGCACTCCAGACCTACAGAATCAGAATCTGCTTCACAAAGAGCCAGGAGATTCACATGCATGTTAGAGTTGGAGCAGACCCAGACTCCTCAATTCCCTCCTCTAGGCTCCAGGCCTGTCTTTGCCCCTGCCTTCCCTGCCTGGTGGAGAGAGTGGTGCTGACCAGAGACTTCACAGTTCCCAGTGCCAGCCAGGAAATCTCAGCACACCAGAGGTCTGGGCCTGCCTCTCCCCAGCTGGCCCATCTTATTTTTTTGTATCTGTGTGTGTGACAAAGACAGAGAGAGAGAGACAGATAGGGACAGACAGACAGGAAGGAAGAGAGATGAGAAGCATCATTTCTTCGTTGTGGCACCTTAGTTGATCATTGATTGCTTTCTTATGTGTGCCTTGATGGAGGGAGAGGGTACAACAGAGCAAGTGACCCCTTGCTCAAGCCAGTGACCTTGGTCTCAAGCCATCAACCTTGAGCTTCAAGCTAGCAACCTTTGGGCTCAAGCCAGCAACCATGGGGTCATGTCTATGATCCCACGCTCCAGCTCCAGCTGGCCTGTCTTGACGCCCCCCTTTTCTCCCATTCTCACTGGCTTGGCAAGTGTGGTTTCATTCTGGGAGTGGTGACATTTGAGGCTGCCAACCTCCTTCCCCAGGACCAGTCTCTCCTCCCCAACTTGCCTCTCAGATACAGGACTGTGGGAGAAGGTAGTCCAGGGAAAAGAAAGCCAGCCTCCTAATGGAGAATCAGGCCTGGACTTGAAGTGCAAGACCTGGGGTCCAATTGATGACTTAGTGCTGTGTGACCCTAAACAAGTCATCCTTCCCCTGAGCTGCAGTTTTCCCAATTGTAAAGGTACCTGTGATAATATACAAATAATATAATGTTGTGTGTGTGAGAGAGAGAGAGTATGTAAGAGTAGTTAAAAGCTTAAAGTAGCAAAGCCAGGTCCCTGGGATAAGTGACATTGGGCAAGATACTTAATCTCCCTGACCTTCAGTTTCTTCATCTGTAAAATGGTAATAATAGTATATAGTAATACTTCAAGCACTGTAAGGAGAATTGAATCAATATTTCAAAGGTATTCAGAATAGTTTCTGGAACATTTTAAATGCTACATGAGCATTTGCTAAATAAATAAAGCTCCCAGCAGAGTGACAAGTGTAAAATAAAGCAAGTGCTCAGTAAATGTGTGTTGTTTTTGAATTTGGAAGTCAATAAGATAAAACTAGAGAAAGAAAGAGAGAGAATATGCATGAGCTCCAGTAAAGAGAGACACACTACCAAGGTGGCCCACATGCCTATAGCCCCTCAAATGGTGTGGGGTGGGCAGCAAGACAGAAGGGGACTGAGGAGACAGAGGCAGGGCTGGGCATGACAAGATAGGCAGATAAACCTACCCTTTAGTTCCTGTCAATCATTCCCCAATTTGATGTCAATCACTCCCCAAGTTGATGACTTGTGAAAGCCCAGACAACACCAATCTGTGCTGGATCTTAATGCATCAGCCTCTGGGGAGCTGGGGCTCTTATCATGTCAAAGTCACACTTCCCCAACCTCCAGTAGTCAGATGCAGCTGCACGTAATTGTTTTGCCTTCTGGGGTCTGTGATGTGAGTCCTTCCAAGCCCCAGCCCCTCTAGCCTCCACTTTGGAAAGATCAGTGCACAGGTTTGGCTGGATCCTAAGTTCTCTACCTATGCATTGAGCCTCCAACTTTGTTCAGCTGAGGACCCTGAGAAAGACTAGGAAGTATGCTAGTGAAGGACATGCTTTTACAATCACATGTATGGAATCCAGCCTTAAAGTTCTTCCTCACTCTCCCAATCCATCCTGCCACTCCTGCTAGACACACCTAGCAACAGCTGCTTTGTTATGTGGCTCCTTAGGTGAGACTTTTCAGCAGCGTCCTGGTTCCCATTGTTTTAGGTGCAAGCCCCTCTGCATACCCTCATAGTCCTTGGTGGCACAGAGCAGCCAGCTTGCTACGGAGTAGGACTTTGCAGACCTACTTCGCTCTTTGTTCTGTCTCTAGAACTATTCGCTGGCTAGCTCAATGAGGTTAAGTGATTGGACCCTTGTCCCCAGCTAATAAGTGCCAGGTTAAGAGCAGAGTTGATCTGATCTCAAAGCCCTCAATATGCAGATACGAATTGTGAATCTCAGGAAGAAGGCTGAAGCTTATTTAAGCGTGGAATTCCTCTTCTCCATCACAGTGCCACGTGCCAGACCAGACTGGGGACCTCAGGAAACACTTCTTCAGGCTGTATTACCTCTCAGTCATATATTTCCCACAGGGTAAGACCCATCCCCCAACCCCTTCAGGCAGCCTGGTCTTCCTGTCTCATGACCTGGTCCCTTCATTCCTGACTGGAAGCCTTGAATGTGCTGTCTCTTTCCCTGGCAATGTTTTCCTGCCTTTCCAAGTTCTATCTCCCTACTCTACCCCAATCAAGCCCCTCCTCTCTCTTGTGAAGCCTTTCTTGCATACTCCAGCCTTCCTTGTTTTCTGCCCATCTCAACTTCTACCACATCTGTAATCTTGTTTAGATAATGACAATACTACTAGCCAGGAAATTCCCTTAAGATAAGTATACCTTGTCCTTGCCTGTTGCTCACAGTGTACTCAACACATTAGGGAAACTATTTCCTCAGGGCTTGCTGATGGAATACAGAATATTTAAAGCAGACAAGGGCTCTCCCTCCTGCCTGCAGCAGCTCTGGGAATACCAGCTGGGGTGAAGCACAGTCCCGTGTCCCTCCTCACCTGGGTCCCACCTGGCACCCCTTGCTGTGCTCATCCCGGGGAGCAGTTCCAGCATGTTGCCTTCAGGGCCACCACTTTTGGGACCCATTATGATGGTTCTAGGGATTTCACTTGTTTGAAAAGAAGATGAGCCATGCCATGGGATACTGGGCCAGTTACATCCAGTCACCCCTTTCACCCCACCCTCCATCCAGTGAGGGGGTGGAGAGACAGAGGAGGGCTAGACCGCAAACTCCCTAGAATGAGTTACAAAACAATTCTGCAGCCTCTGGAATCACCACCCATTGGTAATTTTCTTTCTCTTTCTGAACCCCAAGTCTCCTGAGTCTCGCTGTGCCTGTCTCTGCCTGTCCTTCTGTGTCTCTGTCTGTCTGTGCCTGTCCTTCTGTGTCTCTCTGTGACTGTCTCTGTCTGTCCTTCTGTGTCTCTGTGTTTGTCTCTGCCTGTCCTTCTGTGTCTCTGTGTCTGTCTGTGCCTGTCCTTCTGTGTCTCTGTGTTTGTCTCTGCCTGTCCGTCAGTTTGCCTCCTTTTTCAGAAAACCCTTAATAAAACACTGAGCAAAGTGTCTCCTTTTCCTATCTGAAAGTGGGAAAAAGCAGCTCCATGTCAGGTGCACGTTTTCAGGTTTGATTTTTGTCAGCAATTGCTTGCTCCCCCCATGAATAGCATAGAAACACCAAACTTGCTTCCATCCATTTGTATGTACTGGCAGACCTCACTTTAGTGTCCCTCCAGTGAACCTTTCCCAGGCACGGTGCTGGTATAGCACACTCAGTGACCAGGGACGTGCAAAAGTCAGTTGAAAAGCATCTGTCCAGTTAACGCCAGGCGTGTGTGTTCTCCCTCCCCCAAATCTGATTCTTTCTCATCTAACGTAGGATGCAGCACAGAACATCGGAGCCAGACATGATGCCGCCGCGTGAAAGCAGCAACCACAGAGGTGGCTCTTTGGGAAGAGGGGAACTGGGCCTGGAAAGGAGGGGGGAGTGCTCTTGGCCGATGTGCCCCACGCCTGTGGGTTGGCCTCACAGGAAGGTCAGACTCTGACTCAGAGGTGCGGACCCTAAAGGAGAGAGGAAAGCACTCTCCTAGAGGCTTAACCCACCTCCCAGTGTGCTGCCCGTCTGGCTGCATGGATGCTTTTGCAGGCCGAGTGCATGGGGAACCGGTCTCTGCAGGGCCAGCACCTCCAATTCTGGTACAAACGCCTCAGCTCCTGGAAGCAAGCAGAACCAAAGGATGTTGCATGTGTCTGATATGAGCAAAGGGACTGCTGTGACTCTCTGTCAGGGACTCTGGTACCCAGGAGAAAGCTTTGGGAGAATGCTAGGTTGGTTATTCCCAGCCACTGTGAGAGAAGACAGAGGCTCATAATGCAAAGGGCCAAAGATTTTCCTAAATGCCTTTGCAAAGGGATTTGCTGTAACAGAGGCTGGCTGGACATGTAACAACTCTAACACACTTCACCCCTGGAAGGATTTAGCTTCAGGCTATGTAGACTGCCCAGACCCGCAGAACATGAATGAAGCATTCCACAGAATTATCTCATAAATCCTGAAATGGTTTTTTTATAAAAAAGAAAAACAAAGCAAATCAAGATGAATAAATATTAATGAATTGCCTCCTCTCTGGTGAGAGGAATGTGAGGCAGAGTTAATGACTCTGTCAGCAGATAGCATCGACTCTGAATATTCCATGGAGCGGAGGAGGTGGACCTCAGCAGCGGGGTCACTCACCCACGTGCGCAGTGGCAGCACTTAGAGGCCTCCCAAAGCCGCAGGAGAGGGACGCATGTTTGAGCGGAGGACTGGATTTCCTAGCCGACTTTCTGGGGTGCGTTTGCACTGGCATAGGGTATACATAACATCAGCACTGCATTTACTGAGCAATGCCTCTCTGCAGATGCCGCATATATATTATCTTTACCAAGTAGCTATTATGATGCCCATTCCTAATGGAGGAGACTGAGGCTTGGAGAAATTAATGTGCCCCACATTACATTTCTGGTTAAGTGGCAAAATGGGATTCAAACTCAGGACCCCTTTGACTGTAATGTCTAACACTACCCTATACTACTCCTCAACACATTTCTTCCTTTCCCTTCCTTCCTACACATTTTCTAGGCTTTGAGCCATACCTCCGTGCTTGGAGTGAGCCCTCCATTGACTTAGTATGGGGGATGGCTTCTCGCATAGTAGGTGCTCAATAAATCAATAAATGTTTGTTAAGTTGGACTGAATGTCATACCAGGAAAAGAAAATGACTTTTCCCTCTTCTCATAGATAGGTAGGAATCCACAAAATAAGCCTTTCTCCTGGGACAGAACCCACATAGCGTGATAACCTCAGAGGCTGACACAGGATATCATTCTCCCAATCGTTATTATTATTATATGGCTGCCAAGGCCTTGAACAGGTGAGGCAGAAATGGAAGACTTGGCAGACAGTAAGTGGTTCTTAAGAGACAGCCTCCACTTCAGCTCCGTTTCTTTCAAAGCAGGACCCCCCAGGGGCTGCCAATCATACCCCTATCCCCAAGCACCAAATTGACTTAAAACATTCTTTTTAATTAACAAATGGAAGAACAGGAGCAGACTCTCTCCAGCCTCTGTCATGTCCCCACCCAGTGACAGCTAAAACGTTTCACTTGTCAGTCAGCAGTAAATACCAGGTCTAAGCTTTGTGCTGTACATCCCCAGAATAGATGTTGCTAATGGCCTTGATGACAGTCCCTGATTTCTGAGGCATGTGTGAGAAAGCAGGAGCAGGGGAGGCCAGTGGTAGGGGCAGGAAGGTGGGCCGGGGGTGAGGAGGTGCTGCAGGCAGGAGCGGATGGTGTTGTGTCTTTCTCTTTTGGTAGCCTCATTTTCTATCTAATTTTGTTTTCACTTTTATTTTTGCCATTTTCCCCTGAAAGCTTTTTCAAATGTCCACAACAGTCTGAGTGCAGAGCAGTTCCAGCCCTGAGGGCCAAAAGGAAAGGAGGCAGAGAAACCAGTCTTATCTTCTACAGACAGCTTGATGTTGGTGGGAGAGAACTGTCTTCAGCACTTCCCAGGGATCCCAAGGGGGGCCACATGCCCTGGGACATCCTTGCTCTTCCCCGTGTTTCCAACAGGTACCACCCAGTCAAAGCAAGAACCTTTTTTCCTGAGGCTGGGTTGTTCATGTTCATGCTTTTTTCCTGGTTGTGCAGAGAGCAACCGGGCCTGAGCACCATCCCCAGCAGTGGTGCTCGGGCAGTCTATTTGTCTAAACCAATGATAGTCATTCACCTGGGGTTGGCTCTTTCTTCCAATGAAAAGGGAAAAGGAATAAAGCCAGGGTGTAATAAACAACTAGGAAGTCTCATTCATACAACCAAAGACATTGACATTATGCTATGTCCCAGTCACTAGTTACATAAATGAGACCCAGCCTCTTCTTGCCCTTGTCAGCTTCAATGACCAGAACTGTCAGTGAGCATATGCTCCAACTAAAGTTGGAGGGATTTGAGTGTTAATTACATGACGCTGAACAATGGCCAATAGGCAAAAGTCTCTCAGCTTTCTCTGAAATAAATTTCTGCTCACACAGAAATACCACCCTACTCTACTCCCCTCTAAAATACATCACCTCCCATCTCCCGTTACCTTCCCCTAGTCCAGGGGTAGTCAACCTTTTTATACCTACCACCCACTTTTGTATCTCTGTTAGTAGTAAAATTTTCTCACTGCCCACCGGTTCCACAGTAATGATGATTTATAAAGTAGGGAAGTAACTTTACTTTATAAAATTTATAAAGCAGAGTTACAGCAAGTTAAAGCATATAATAATAATTACTTACCAAGTACTTTATGTCACATTTTCTCTAAGTTTGGCAGAATAAATCTTTATAAAACAACTTACTATAGTTAAATCTATCTTTTCATTTATACTCTGGTTGCTCCACTACCGCCCACCATGAAAGCTGGAACACCCATTAGTGGGCGGTAGGGACCAGGTTGACTATCACTGCTCTAGTCCCTAAACCAAAATTGTCCATAGCTCTCGTTGATCCATGTCCCTTTAACCTGCCTAATATTTATTAAGGTGTTGTGTGTGTCACTTGCTGCTCTAAGCATTTTATGGGCCTTATTATATAGGTACTATAAGTATTCCACTTTATAGAGGAGAAGACTAAGGTTTATCATTGTTATATAACTTATTCTCATTGATCATGAACCCAGGCCATCTAGCTATAGAATCTACTTGCCTGCTTTTTTGTCTCACCGAACCTACATTGGTTCTGGTCCTGAACCTTCTGAATGACAAACCTTTTCCCTCTTCTTTTCCACAAGGGAAAATAACATCAGTTTCCTGACTCCTGTGTGCTACAAACCACAGACTGAAGATTATAAGAGTGCAGACACTTACCTGACCAGGCAGTGGCACAGTGGATAAAACATCGGACTGGGATGCGGAGGACCCAGGTTCAAAACACTGAAGTCACCAGCTTGAGCGCAGGCTCATCTGGTTTGAGCAAGGCTCACCAGCCTGAGCCCAAGGTCACTGGCTTGAGCAAAGAGTCACTCGGTCTGCTGTAGCCCCCTGGTCAAGGCACGTATTAGAAAGCAATCAATGAACAACTAAGGAGCCTCAACGAAGAATTGATGCTTCTTTCTCATCTAACTTAGGATGCAGCACAGAACATCGGAGTACTCATTTCTCTCCCTTCCTGTGTGTCTGTCCCTATCTGTCCCTCTCTCTGACTCTCTCTCTCTGTCTCTGACACAAAAATAAATAAATAAGAGTGCAGACACTTAGTTTCCCCATTCTGTTCTTATAGACAACTGTGACAAGATTGTGTCTGAGACACTGAGCCTAAAGGCAGAGCCCACCAGGCTTATGGACTATTGGTGCTATTCCATGTTCTATGCACTTGTTGATTCATTTGTATGGTTTTTCTTGACCTCTGTTATAAGCATGCTACTAATGACTTCAAAGACCTTAAGAATGGATCACAAGTTTCCCAACAGTTTTGAAATTCATGGCACAGTATCTCTGCAAACTAAATGACATTCTACACGCAGCTACCTCACGGTTAATTTTCCAGGGTAGTGATAAAATTTCTATTTCCAAGGCCTTCATCCTTAGCCCTGTTTACTTGATAGTCTTAGGACTACATAAATGGAGCCTGCACCTCCATTCTCTCTAGAACATCAACTTTAATGTAAAGGCCCATCAAAGATCTTTGGAAGCCTAACTCTTTCCCTTCCAGCTGGTCAGAAATATTGGCATATTAATCTATCTAGTAATTATGCGAACAAGCTCTGACCATGTGTTATTGAAAATTAAACTATCAAAATGTGTCCAATCAAATCACTCAATTTTTCAATCCTATCCTGTCACTAGATTTAACACCAAGATTAATTATGTAGCAATGGGACAGGTTCGCCAGATGTGGTGCTCACTCCAGTCAAGGTGCAGCTGTTTCTCCACCCACTGCTGCTACAGACTCAGCTGCTGATTTTATAGTCACTGATCTGGTTCAGGGTTACATTAGCCTGAACACGCCTGGTACTGACTTAGTCAATGCTCTTACGTCTCCTGCTTCTTGCACCTGCGGCCAATGCCACTGTCAACAAATGATCAGTCCTGAGGGAGGCACAAGAAAGTGAGAACTGCCAGCCAGCTTTGAGATACAGGAAAGAAACTGCTATCCTGGAAGACATTAAAATGACAGAAACAGGGAGCCACAGGAGTGGGTTCTAGCCCAGAATCTCTGATTTTTTTTCCCCTCATGACACAATTGCCGGGTAAAATGACTTCCCTCTTGGCTAGGCAGTGTTACCCAGCTGGAGTGTCCGGGGTACCATGCAAAGAGAAAAACATCAGAGTTATACATAATCAGGTCTCATATTCAGCCTGGCTCTCTGCCATTTACTTGATGTACAACCAAAGGCAAATCAGTTTTTCTATCTCTGAGCTTTCTCAGTTGTAAAATGAAAAGGTAAAAATACCTACCTTACAGGGTCATTAGAATTGTGAGAGAGTATACAAATGTGGTTGGCATTTTGTGTAGTGATAAGCATGTAGGTCCTTGAGTCAATTTATCCAGAGCTCCATTCTTGCTCAACACTCTACCAATTACTAAGTGGATGACTTTGAAAAAGTAATCTAACCTTTCTAAGCTTTGTTTTCCTCATCTATAAAATGGGATGATATCTACACCTAACTGATAGGTAAGATTAAATTACATAATGTATGTAAATGTTAGGTAGAGTATGTGTGGAAAATAACAAACATTAAATAAATATTCTAGAATATTACTATTGTCATTATCATGGGATATGTAGTAGGCATGCAGAAAATATTGGTTTTCTTTTCAACTCTAAGCTTTTCTCGCCCCACCTCTATGTTTTTCTATGGCCCTCAAAGTTAAAGAAGTATTAGAAGTCACATAATCCAATACTTTATGCCACATAGACATTCATTCCTTTTATAATAAAATAAGATTTTGTAATTATAAACCCAACTTCTTCCTTAAGAGGATAGATCCTCTTCTATAAAATATATTTTGTTTTACTGAATACCTTAGGATGCAAGTTTGGGAATGTGAGCTAATAGAGATTGCTCAGTATAACAAAGAAAATAAGGGCATCACAATCGTGAGGTCAAGAGGAAGGGAGTAAAGAACAGAGAGAGGCTCAAAGGAGAATGGAGAAGGAAATACAATAAAAAGACAGAGTTCTATAAAATGACCCTCTTCCCAGTGACCACTTAAAATATTAATTAAGTCCTATCTATTAATGGTGTGATGTGATTTGATTTCTTGAAACCAGTAAAATAATTGATTTTTGTTAATATGATAAAGAAGAAAAATTACATTTGGGGATAAAGGAATTAAAGGTATAGATGACCTATAAATATAAACCTCTAATGCATTATTCAAGATATTCTAGATAATTATGTGATTAAAAATTTCAGAACCTTGAAACAACAAATGGTGATTTCAACTTCTACGTAAAAATCACAAGAAAATGTAGCTGTTACTTTAACAATAAGAGCACACTATATAACTTGCCCAATCATAATTTTTAAGAAAATTAAAGGGCCAAATGTACACATACACAAAGAAAACTTTATAAACTAAAATTCTGAAAACTTTATAATCCTCCTTGGAGAGAAGGAACCAATGATGGTTTTTACCATTCTAGAATAATGAAGGAAGGATGAAAACACCAGCCTCACATAAGAAGAAAATAGATAAGCTTTCAATGAATTTGTAAGGAATGAACATTTAGAATCTGTAGGAGCCCTGAAAATAAAAAGCCTGAATCCACTCACTAACTCTTTTCCATTGTCTTTTGTTAAGGCTCACAAGAAATATTGGGAATAACAGAAAAATAAAAGCATGAAAGTCTTCTTGTGATACGGACATGTGAAATCTGCTGAAAACTAAAGAGCAGAAGAATTGAGACTAACCCTCCAGGAATTCAACTCCTAATCCCTGCTAAAGGTAAGCTTCTATCCTATCCTCAAATCATTTGAAGTTATGACAAACTGAATCTAATGAGAGTACAATCAAGACCTGATTCAGCTCAGCTACAAACTAGACTTACTCAACACCCCAAACCAGAAACCTGACAGAAAAACATGTCCTATTACTGAAGTAAATATTATTTACTTCAACTTCTACTGTATATTTATCCACAACATTTGACATTCAATCAAAAACCATGGGACAAAATGTCAAGATTGTAAAAGACAAGGGAAGATTTAGGAACTTTCTCAGATTGGAGGAGACTAGGGGCCATGGCAACTGTAATGCAATGTGGTGTTGCATCCTGGAACACAGAAATGACATTGGTAGAAATACTAGGGAAACTTGAGTAAAAACTATAGTTTATTGAAGAGTATTGCACCAATGTTAATTTTTTAGTTTTGATCCTTGTACTGTATGGTTACTTAAGATATTAACAATGGGAAAATTTGGGTGAAGAGTATACTGAAGCTTTCTATACTATTATTGTAACTCTCCATAAGTTTTCAATTATTTCAAAATTAAAAAATAACATTATGAGATGCACAGAAAACAAGAAAGTACAATCTAATATGAAGAAAGTAAAGAGTGAATAGAAATAGTCACAGAGATGGTCTAGATATTAAAATTATGAGAATACCTTTGAAATCACTATGACCAATAGGTTACACCAGTGGTTCTTAACCTGGGTTCTATCGAACCCTAGGGGTTCGATGAGTCAGTCTCAGGGGTTATGAGAAGCCTCTGCTGTGGAGGCCAGAATAAAGTAATACCGTAATTTGTTGTGAGTTCATGCACTTTGTTGGTTTTGTTCTTTGAGTAAGGTGATGTTCATGCACGGCTCATTTTGTGCACCAGTAAAAAAACATATACCTATGTCTTGAATTTGGAAAAAAAATTATATTTTATTTATCACTAAAGAAGGGTTCGGTGAATGCACATATGAAACTGGTGGGTTCGGTACCTCAAAAAGGGTTAAGAACCACTGGGTTACACTATTTTATTTATAAGGTGGACTGCATAAAATACAGAGGGGGATATTCAGCAAGAACATTTCTACTTTCTATGAAAGAAAAAAGCCAAATAGAAATGTTATGAATAAAAAATATAATAGAATATATGAAGAATTTATTCAATGAATTATCAATACAATCAGCGAAAAGAATCAGTGAACTTGATGCCAGGTCAATAGAAATTAATTTATTTTTTATTTATTCATTTTAGAGAGGAGATAGAGAGAGAGAGAAAGAGAGAGAAAGAGAGAAAGGGGGGAGGAGCTGGAAGCATCAACTCCCATATGTGCCTTGACCAGACCAGTGCAGGGTTTTGAACTGGTGACCTCAGTGTTCCCAGGTTGACGCTTTATCCACTGCGCCACCACAGATCAGGTGCCTCAATAGAAGTTATACAAAATGAAACATAAAGAAAAAAAGAGTGTAAAAAAGAATAGGGGATCTGATCTCTGTGGAACATTATAAAATGAACTAACATTTGTGTAATTGGAGCCCCAGAAGGAAAAGAAAGAAAAAAATGAGGCAGAAGAAATGTTTGGAAACTAAAAATTTCCAAAATGAATAAAAGACAGAAATCATAGTTATAAGTAGGTTAGTGAACCTAAGCAGAATAAATACAAAGAAAACTACATTTAAACACATTTCAAAAGCAGACAGAAAATAAAAAGACACAAAATTCATATGGGGCAAATATTATGAGAGTGACAGCTGCCTTCTCATCTGAGATAATGAAGGTCGGAAGATGGTGAGATAATAGTTTAGAGGACTGAAATAAAATGATAAATCAAAATTATCAACCAAGAATTCCATACCCAGGGAAAACACTCTTCAAAAATACAGAGGTGGGCAAAAGTAGGCTCACAGGTGTTTGTATGGAAAAGGACATGCAGGTTATGATTATTACAATAGTTTTATTCACTCAATGGTACAGTGCACTCACAATTGTAAACTTACTTTTGTCCACCCCTGTATAGGTAAAATAAAGACAAGTTTCAACAGATAAATATTTAAATAATTTGGCTTCAACAGATGTGCATAATGAAAATTGATTTTAAAGAACAATTCAAGCTAAATGGAAAGGATACTAGATTAAAATCTTGTTCTACAAGAGAATTAAAGAACACTGGAAAAGGTAAATATAACAGCAAATCAGATGGTTGGCTGTTTAAAGTAAAAATTATAACGATACATTATAGAATCTTAATGTTTGTAAAAGTAAAATATATGACAAAGGAAGCACAAAAGACAGCGAGATCTAATTGGAAGTTTATTATTCCAAGGTTTTTACATTGTTTAAAAAGTAGTAGAAGATGTTTTAAAGATAGACTATGATACATTAAAAAGATATAATTTTTATGCAATTTAAAATTTATACATACAAACAATGTAAGGTAACAGAGGAGATAAAATAGATTACTAAAAAAAGTCACTTTATTTCCAAAAATATAGGAACTGGAGAACTGAATAACAAAAAGCACATGGGACACATTTTTAAAACACGTAGTTGAAATTAGGATAATGCTGGCCACTTCTTCAAAGAGGACATACAGATGGTCAATACACATATGAAAAAATGCGCAGTGTCACTAATCATCAGAGAAATGTAAATTAAAACCACTTTACACTTGCCAGAATGGCTATCATCAGTAAATTAACAAACAACAAGTGTTGGTGAGGATGTGGAGAAAAAAGAACCCTTGTGCACTATTGATGAGAATGCAGATTGGTGCAGACACTGTGGGAAGCAGTATGCAGTTACTTCAAAATTTTAAAAATGTAACTGCCCTATGAACTAGCGATTCCACTCTGGGAATATACCCAAAGAAACCTGAAACACTAATTCAAAAGAATATATGCACCCATATGTTCAGAGTAGCATTATATACAATAGCCAATGTTTGGAGTCAGCCCAGTGCCCATCAGTATCTGAGTGGATAAAAAAATCTTTGGAACGTTTACACAATGGAATACTACACAGCCATAAGAAAGAAAGAACTCTTTTGTGACAACATGGATGGATCTGGAAAGTATTATGCTAAGTGAAATAAGCCAGTCAGAGAAAAACAAGTACCATATGATTTCACTTATATGTGAAATCTAATGAAAATAATAAACTAGCAAACAAAATAAAAACTGACTCATAGATACAGAAAAAAACCTGATAGCTGTCAGAGGGAAGGAGTTATGGGCCTATGTGAAAAATGGTGAAGGGATTAACTAGAGAAAAATGACTCATAGACACAGACAACAATATGGTCATTACCAGAGGGAAAGAAGGGGGTGGGGGTAAAAGAAAATAAAGGGGAATAAATGGTGATAGAAGGAGACTTGACTTTTAGTGGTGAACACATAATAAAATATACGGATAATGTATTGTAGAATTGTACACTGGAAACTTATAGAATTTTATTATCCATTGTCACCCCAATAAGTTTAATAAAATTTTAATAAAAATGTAATGACCTCGCCTGACCAGGCGGTGGCGCAGTGGATAGAGCGTCCGACTGGGATGCGAAAGACCCAGGTTCCAGACCCCAAGTTTGCCAGCTTGAGCGTGGGCCCATTTGGCTTGAGCAAAAGCTCGCCAGCTTGGACCCAAGGTCGCTGGCTCCAGCAAGGGGTTGCTCAGTCTGCTGAAGGTCCGCGGTCAAGGCACATGTGAGAAAGCAATCAATGAACAACTAAGGTGTCGCAAGGGCAACGAAAAACTAATGATTGATGCTTCTCACCTCTCTCTCCGTTCCTGTCTGTCTGTCCCTATCTATCCCTCTCTCTGACTCTCTCTCTGTCCCTGTAAAAAAATAAAATAAAATAATGACCTCAAAGGAAATAAATAAATAAAAACACACAGTTGACAAACTTAAATATAAACATATAAATATTTATATTAAATTTAATTGGACTAAACACCTAAATTAAAGGTAGAGATTGCCAGATTGTAATAAAACAAAAGTAGACCATATGTTATTTATAAGTACTATACTTACACAGAGATACAGGTTAAAAGTTAAAAGATTAAAAAATCTATACCATTTATGATGGACAGACTCTAAGGTGGCTCTCATGATTTCTAATGCTGTTATTCACACTTTTGTGTAAGCCTTTTTCCTTTATTGTTGGCAGGTCTAGTGACTTGCTTCTAACCCACAGAATTTGGCAATTGTGATAGATGTCACTTCCATGATTATATTGCATAATATTGTAACACTTCCCTTGCAAGAGACTCTCTCCCTTGCTTGCTCTGATGTAGCAAGCAGGCATATTGGAGAGGCATGTAGCACAAAAGACTGGGAGTCGCTTTCAGCAATCTGTTAGGAACTAAAAGTGGCCTTCAGTCAAGAGTCAGCTGAAAACTGAATTCCTCAGTCCAACATGATATCAATAACTGAATTCTGTTAATAACCACACAAGCTTGGAAGTGGGTCCTTTCTTGGTCAAAGCCTTGAGATGAGAGGACAGCCTTGGGCAATAATAGTCATTGTAACTTTACAGAGAACTGTTCTAAGCCATGCCCAGACTCTTGACCCACAGAAAGTGAAAAATCAGTGTTTTGTTTTAAGTAACTGTGTGGTAATATTATTATGCAGCAATAAAAAGCTAATATTTCATGCAAACATTAAGCATTTAAAAGCTGTTTGGTTATATTAATATAAAAAAGTAGCTTTTAAGTTGAAATTACCACAGACAGATAAAAATGTTTTTTAAAAATAAAAGGGTCAATTTATGTTTTCTTTTAGTTTAATTGAGATATGATTGACATATAGCACTGTATAACTTTAATTAGTATAATGATATATTTATATTGTGAGATAATTACCACAATAAGTTTAGCTAACATCCATCACATCATATAGTTACAAAATCTTTTTTCCTGTGACGAGAACACTTAGGATCTACACTCAGCAACTTTCAAATATATATGACCTTAATTTACTATAAGACAGAACAATCTTAAATGTGTGTGCAGCTAATAACACATTTTGCAAATACATAAAATAAAAAGAAAGTGGCGGAATTAAATAGAAATAGACCAATTCACAACCATTAAAAATATGAACATTTTTTCATTAAAGAATTGACCAAATAACCAAAATAATCAGTGAAGAATTATATACCCAGCAAAACCTCTTAAAAGTGAATGCAAACTAGACTTTTTAAGGCAAACAAAAACAGAACAAATGCGTTGGAAATGGCACTGCACTACAAGAAATTTAAAAGACTTTCTTCCACAGGATGATCATGATATCAAGTGGAAAATTTGGATCTGCGCAAATAAATGAAGAGTTTCATAAATAGTAAGAATAAAAGTAAAAAAAAATGCAAGACTGTATTTTCCTTATTTAATCACTTGGAAAGAAAGTTGGTGGGTAGAAACAGTGTCTTTTCAGGGGTTATAGGATATACAGAAGTACACTGTATGAAAACAATAGGACAAAGATTTGGAAAGAGAAAACAGAAGACTATTGAAAAGTTCTTAATTATATGTGAAGTGGCACAATATTATTTTAAGATAGACTGGGAGAAGTTAAAGATACATTGCACATCCTTAAGAAAGCACTAAATTAAAAGAAGCACAAGTATAACTAAAAATCAAAGGGTATAAATAAAATGGAATTGTAGTAATTACTCAATTCAAAATTAGAAAAAATAGAGGGGGAGTAACAACAGGTGGATAAATAAAAAACAACTAGCAAGGCTACACATTTAAATATAATTATTTTATATTTACAGCGAATGTAAAAAGTTTAAAATCTCTGCTAAAAGACAGACATTGTCAGATTGGACAAAAAGTAAAGATCCAAATGTATGCTACTTACAAAAACCCACATCAAATATAAACTTTTAACATAGATATGTTAAAAGTAAAAGGATGGTAACAGAGACACAATGAAAATGCTAACCAAAGGGAAGTTGAAGCAGAGTTCTTCGACATAGCTGAGTACTCAGTTAATGTGAGCCCCTAGTCAGAGTGATTATAATGGGATTTGCAGCCATCAGGTACCTAGGGAGATTGTTCACAGTTGGTATAAAGCAGGGGTAGTCAACATTTGTATACCTACCAGCCACTTTTGTATCTCTGTTAGTAGTAAAATTTTCTAACCACCTATCGGTTCCACAGTAATGGTGATTTATAAAGTAGAGAAGTAACTTTACTTTATAAATTTTTTAAAGCAGAGTTACATCAAGTTAAAACATATAATAATAATTACTTACCAAGTACTTTATGTCAGATTTTCGCTGTTTGGCAGAATAAATCTTTATAAAACAACTTACTATAGTTAAATCTATCTTTTCACTTATACTTTGGTTGTTCCACTACCGCCCACCATGAAAGCTGGAACGCCCACTAGTGGGCAGTAGGGACCAGATTGACTACCACTGGATAAAGCAAAGAGGAAAGCCCAACAGCAGATAGGCCCTCAGCTTGTCAGCAGATGCCCATAAACTTGGGAATTGGTACAGTTTGCTGGCAACCTCTTGCAACTCCTAGAAACCCCTCCTCTTAGCAAGTAGTAAAATGTCTTTTCTAATACTCAACAAAGCATTCAAGTTTAGCTTTCTCTCATCCTTACATACACGCAGCTTTTCATATTGGGTGGGGGGGGGGTTGTGCTATAGTTGGAATTCTCAAGAGTCAAAGAGAAATTTGGAAAAGTCAAAAGAATGTGAAGCCAGACTATGTTCAAATCCCATCTATGAACTGTGTAATTTTGGGCAAATTATTTAATCCCTTCCTCATTTCCTCTTCTATAAAATGGAATTATAAAATTCTTATTTCACACAAGGTTGTTAAAAAGATTAAATGAGCTAATTTATGTGTAGCACACAGTGTAATATTTGGCATAGAGTATGAGCTCAGTATGAGCCCTGTTCTCCTAAATTCCTATGACATATGAGGATATATTAGGTATCTCAGGAAATATGGCTGATTCCCTGTCTGTCCCTTGGGGTCAGGAGATGTACTACGGACCTCTTTTCAGAACTGAAAGCAATGGAGCCTGGATGACTCATGTAATTGAATGGGCGAGACCATCTTCCTTAACTCAGTGAACTTCCAACTTTGTCTCCTCGGGGACAAAAATGGAAAGCCCGTGCCCTGTGTATTTCCAACCCTCAGCCTGATAAATCAACAATTGTGATTTATGACAATTAATGAAGATGTTAGAAACAGCAGTGACCATAATGGCTTCCTGGAGTTGAGGAAATCAGCAGCAAACTTCCGCAGTTCTTTAAGGGAGACAAGGTAGAGTTGGCCTTGACAGAAAACCTAAGTAAGACTTGCAAATAAAGTAAAATCTGCTAGCCCAGACTTTAAAAACACTTGTTCATTCATTCATACTTTCATACATTTATCCACCTTTTCTAGCCATTTATCTAACAAACATTTCTCAAGGTTAAACTAAGTGCCAGATATTAAAGCACAACAATCAATGAAACTAACCCGCTTTTCTATTTCCTGGTAACAAACTATTATTTATGGCAGTGAGTGAATATAAAATACCTGACACGTGGTCAACCACATTCCCAGAAGCCTTGGTTGGGGCTGGAACCAAGGCCCAGGTTAAAGCCCTGCCTTCAGGAGATTGGAGCACAGCTGAGGAATGAATTAGTGTTTTCAGCAGGTGATATACTGGACTCATTAGGGGAACTACCTGGTTCATTAGCCAATATACCCGGTTCAGTGAATAATACATCAGATTAACCGTGTGAAGCATTATTTCTTTAAAAAAGTGGACCTCTTTCCACCCCCCATCTACACCCTACACAGGGGTGGGAGATGTAACTGCTCAAAGCAGCTTTGTTTACTTCTGTGCTCCTCCCCTCCCCCTCAATGCAGGTTAGTGTATCCTGAGGGACCGCATGCAGGTGTGTGATGTGTGCTGTGCTAACACATGCAGAAATCCAGATTTTACTATTTCAGTGCATCACTGTCATCCAGAGTGGCTCTGAATTGTGTCAAAAAAAAAAAAAGGCCTCGATTTGCTTTGTAGTCAGAATGGGGTTGTTTTTAGCCTGCTAAGGTTCACAGCTATGAAATCTTTGTTTGCAAATCAGCTTTTCAACAATGCCCGGTGTGGGGACCAAAATAGCAATTCTACAGTCACTTCTCACCCTCAGTCTCCTCCTGCTACGGTGGCAGGGGATGCAATCTGGAGGAGGAACAATTGTTCCCTTGTTGATACTCTGTCACAACCGGGAACAAACGACTCTTGGAGCCATCCAATCACAGGCTCATGAATGCACAGATCAGAATTTTGGTGGCTTTGCATGGGAAAGAACTAGAAATATCAAAATACCCTGGAGGGTTTGTTAAAACATGGGGCAAATGGTGCTCTGATAACTGCTTAACAATCTTGCAGAAGAAAATGATTTGCACTTGCCAATTTCTATGGTGTAAATACTCCTAAAATAGTCCATTATAAGCTACTGTGAAATTGTGAAGAGAGGCGCAATCTGCTCTCAAACTTATACCAACCAGCCCCCACACCGTTGTCTCTAAATTGGCAGATCTAGTGTGGGGCCTGAGTATGCGAACTTCCAGCAAGTTTCTAGGTGGTCCATATGCTGCTAGTTCATGATTACTAGATACCAAATATCATGGAAATTTCCTTTAGCTTCAGAGGCTTTGACACCCTCCTTACCTGAACCTCATCTTCCTTTTCCCCATATATTATAAAGGCCATTGGAAAGAACTCTTAGCCATAGGCAGATGGCTCTGGGCTGTAATCTTGGGAAAGTGAAATATAGCAGTTTTCTAAAAGGAAACCACATGTGCTGCTATTTTTTGTTTGTACCTTCCTTTTGCTTAGCATGACAGTAAGAATCCAGATCTTACTCATTTTTCTGTTCCTAATCTAGCACAGTGCCAGTAAAAACCCGCTGAACTGAAATGAGCATGGTATACCGGCCTGCAACCACGAAATACAGATCTCATAATTCCTATTATTCATTCTATTTTCATTTCTTAAAAATTTTCCATTGATTTGAGAGAGAAAGGAGGGGGAAGAAAGGGGAAGAGAGAGATAGAGAAGCATCAACTTATTCCACTAGTTGTATACTCACTGATTGCTTCCTGTATGTGCCCTGACCAGGGATCAAACCTGCAACCTCAGCACTCCAGGACAATGCTCTCTCCCATGAAGCATCTGGTCAAGGATCACTCATTCCATTTTTAAACTAATGGTATACTCATCTATTTATTAGTTCATTTATTTGTGTAATTGGATATTTGAATCCTATTAGGTGTTGGTAACTGGGTACTGGGAATATAATGGTAAATGTAATAGGTACAATATCTGACCCATGGAGATTATAACATCGTAGGAAAGACAAATATTAAATACCAATTAGATTTTCTTTTCTCTTTTCCTTTTTTTTTTTTACAGGGACAGAGAGAGAGTCAGAGAGAGGGATAGATAGGGACAGACAGACAGGAACGGAGAGGTGAGATGCATCAATTATTAGTTTTTCGTTGCCATTGTGTCGCCTTAGTTGTTCATTGATTGCTTTCTCACATGTGCCTTGACCGCGGACCTTCAGCAGACTGAGCAACCCCTTGCGGGAGCCAACGACCTTGGGTCCAAGCTGGCGAGGTTTATGCTCAAGCCAGATGGGCCCGCGTTCAAGCTGGTGAGCTCGGGGTCTTGAACCTGGGTTTTTGGCATCCCAGTCTGACGCTCTATCCACTGCACCACCGCCTGGTCAGGCACCAATTAGATTTTCAATGAGTGCTTCAAAAAAAAGCCCAGGATGCTATGTGGGCATCCAATAAGGTGGGGAGGCAGTGAAAGACTCTGGGGAAGGAAGGCTATATTGAGACCTAGAGGGTGGGTAAGAGTATCTCAGTGAGAGGAGATGGTGATCACAGGTGTGTGGCAGGGGAGGATTATTCTAGGGAAGCAGGAGCAGGACATGGGCAGTATACAGCAGGAGATGGGGCTAGAGAGAGGGATGGGTTCTGGACTTGATCTTTAGAGCACAGAGATCCAGGAAAGGACCTAGCTTAAAGAAATGTTGTCTTGGGTGTGGTGCAGCTCACACTTTTGGGTGTTGTTTCTGAGTCACGGACACAGACATAGACCCTGTAGTGCAAGGTTATGGCTGAGGTTGTCCTTTTCTCTTTTGGTCAGTCACACCACTGGATGCTACCCTCTAACCATGTTCCTCTGGTCAACCAACATAGTGGTAAACCACTCAAGGTCAAGGATGCTGTCTTCATGCCTTCTTTTGTCCGTTGTGCCTGTGGTGGTGCTGAATACCCACTAGGTCATGGCCAATAGCCATGAGGTACTGAAAAAGCACTTGACTTAATGCAAAGGGATCAGGCTTCCAGACCACAGCTGCCACTCAGCAGCTGTGAAACCTCTGGGTTAGGCATGGGATTTTTCTGAGCTCCTGTTTTCTGCATATAAAAATGAAAAACAGTAAGTACCTTATAAAGTTTTTTTGTGAAAAGATAGAATAAGATATCACAGGCAAAATTTCTAGAATGCCGTGCCTGCTAGTGTTTTCCAACCACTGGTCCACGGACCCAAACACCAGAAATTTCGTGTCAGTCTGCGAAAGTTACCACACTGCTGTTGTATAAAGATTATGGATCCAATGATCTAAGTTTAATTTATTTATACTCAGGGTTATTTCTACCTTAGCGGTCCCCAAAATAATTCTCCTATTTACACTGGTCCCAAGCGTAAAAATGTTGAAAAGCACTGGTTAATGATACGTAGAGTGGGTAGAGATAATGGGCCTGGTCTTCACCAAACACAATCTTCTACTTACTTTCCTGTCCAGAATTACCCAACCACCAGGCTATCATTTTAGATTTAACTCACAGTTTGCAGGCTGCTAGAGGTGAACTTCAAGAGTCAGGAGACCACCCATTCAGGAAGGGAGAGAGATGAGAAGCATTAAGTCATCTTTGTGGCACCATTGATCACTTTCTCATATGTGCCTTGACTGGGGAGCTACAGCAGAGCTAGTGATCCCTTGCTCAAGCTCACAACCTTGGGCTCAAGCCAGTGACCATGGGTCATGTCTCTGATCCCACACTCAAGCAAGAAATCCCATGCTCAATTTGGTGAGTGAGCCCATGCTTAAGCTAGCGACCTCGGGGTTTTGAACCTGGGTCCTCTGTGTCCTTTCATATGTGCATGCCACTTTATGGTCTCTGGAGTGGATGGGGAGGGGGCACTATGGCTCAGGAGATATTGTTTAGGTTGAAGTTCATGGACAATCTATGCCAAAACTACCCAGGCAATTATTAAATCTTCAAGTGTGTGGACCCTACACCAGGTCTACTATAACAATCTTTCGAAACTTCAAGTCTCCTAACTCTGCCACTGTGGATAGAAGCCCAAGCTGTGAACTCATCCATGCCAATGTGACCTTGGTCTCCTCATCTGCACCTTTGATTATAGATTATATTAATCTCTACCTCAGATAGGAACTGTGAGGGTTAAGTGAGATAAAGTATGTGTGATTCTTAAAACAGTTCTTGGCACTTGAAAACATGATTGCATTTATTATGGCGCCCTGGCCTCTCAGCAGCTTTGTGCATGTACAAAGGGGGAGCTGAGGTCTAGAAAGCAAAATGAGTTATTAGAGGTCAGCAGTCTGGCAGGAAGAACACCCAGAATGTCTAATTCCTAATCTAGCACTATTTCCGCCACACCAGGTTACATTCTCTAAGCCCTGGACTTCCATAGGGCTTCTGTTCCATGTACCCATCTCTATGTGGCTGGGTAGAGCCCTACACAGCTTCCTTTTATTACCAATTCATCTAGATGTTGCTTTTATCTTATAGACAGATAACAGCCAGAGCTCAGTTGACCTCTAGAATCCCTTCAGATATAATTGAGTTTGCATTATCTGAAAGGTAGCCCATCTTATAACATTTAGGTAAATTGCAGCCTCCCCACCTGACCCAGACCATCTGTCCCAGGGTTCTGAATCCTTTGCCTTGCTGGCCATGCACCCTCTTCACCTCCCCTTTCTCAATTGTGTTCAGGGAGGCGCTGATGATGTTGATGCTGACTTCATGCGAAGCACGCAGGAACACAAAACCCAAACCACTCCCCTCCCAGATCCCAGCCCTAGCTCTTTGAGATTGGGGAGATTTAATTTAGATAGAGATGATTTCTAGCAATGTGGATGTTCCAGCCAACCCCTGAGGAACAAACAAGGCAAGGGCTTCAGAGCCAGACGCTGGAAGACAACCACGCGGTTCCCACACCCCAGAGTCCTGCCACCACCCTGCCTTCCTCTAAAGAATGAAGGAGTGTCTCTGTTAAGACACCCTTCAAGCTCCCTTAGGGTACGCTTTGTCCACTGCCCACCCACCCGGACTGCAGATGGGAGGGAGCAGGTGCTTGGTTTTATGAGTCAATGTACCCTCTTCTTGTTAAGTCAACTGCTTGCTTCCTGAGTATTCCTCTCCACCACTGCCCCCTTCACACACATCTGCTCTTCCTTACTTCCTCCCCCTGCAACTCAGATGCAAGAAAAGTAGGGTTAGGCAAGTCCTCTCAAGGCCTCATGCCACCTACTTGTAACCTGAATGGGTTGAAAGATCCCTTCCACCTCTAACCGGCGGAGGTTCTCCAGCTGACTCACACTTGGCTGTTCCCAGGCGTTGGGCCAGGAACAGCCATCAGCTGCTATGTGCTGCTGCAGCTTTAGGATACTTTAGAGCAGGGGTTCTTAAATTTTGCCATTCATCTTAGGCATCTTTAAAGTCTTAGTAAGTGTTTTCACAGTACCCATAGGCCAAAGGAAATACCTAGCAGATCTGTTTATTAAGTACTAAGTTACTAAATATGATCTAACGAAACTAGAAATGTTGGAGCTGTGCACTACCGTGAGTCATCATTTTGCAGTGTCTATAGGTGTTGACAATTTCTGTATCTGCCTAGAAATTTAGAAATGTCTTATGGCATCTCTGTGAGTTTACTGCAGCACTCTAGAGCACCTTGGCACAGAGTTTTGGAATTGGGGCCCTAAAGTCCTGACCTCTTATTTCATAAACTCAAATCTAAACCTCCTATTCACTGTAGCCTCTAAGAGACTCTCAGTGGGCACTCATTCTCATTGTATGACTGGCGACCCTGATCTCAAGGAAGATTTAGAGAAGCTGGTCACTTTGGCCTTTAGAAAGTTCTTTAGGACAGTCTGACTTGAAAACTAGAATGTATCTTCTAGTTTTCTAGATTTTCTTTCATTGTCCAGAAACAGAATCATCAACCTAGAGTCCAGGTCCATAGGTCATACTTCGGCAATTTAGATACTGACTGTGTTTCCCAAAGGTGTGCATGAATAGGTAAAAGCCTACACATGCAAGGGACAGGGAAAAACAAAGAAAAAGAGGCTGTGGTATAAGTTAATCAGGTATATGATCTAAATTACCTGCATGATAGTGCAGCCATACATTTTATGCACAGGAATAGACACAGCAAGATAAAACTGGGCATTACAAGTATTTGAAATGGCTATTGAGCCTGGCCGTGTGCCTCATTCTGTGGCAAGATTTCTTTACTCATAAAGTCCACCCCACAAGAACTCTAGAAAATACATAGTCTGCATCCCCATCAAGCAGTGAAGAAAGCAGAGCTCAGAGCAGTAAGTTCAGGTCAGGACTTGAACTCCTATCTTTCTGACTAGAGAGTCCCAACTTTTAGCTACTTAAGCTGTTTCTCTTAAAGTAGGATTTCCACCCCTACCCCCCAAAGGATGAAAAAATGACCTAATTGGCAGGGACATCCAGGAATTTTACCTTAGAGTGCTTTGGCAAACCTTGGAGCCTCGGGCCACATTACTCTGGACCTGAGCTCACTTTCTCCTCTAGCTCCAAAGCAAATGTACATATTTCATTTACCACCCATGCTGTTCCTCTGTTCTCTATGATCTCGCACCCTTTCCAGCGGCTGCAAAGATGTTTCCCTGTCTGTTTACCTTGTCCATCAACAATACTGAGAAGTATCTCCTCTCTCAGTCCCCTTCTCACATAGTAACTGGGAAGGAAAACACACCAAAATGTACTTTAAGCAGAAAAGGCAAAAGCTATAAAAGAAAAAGAAATGGCATTTGCCTCGCAAAGAGGATGGATCATTTAGAGGTTATTGCTTTAAGTTATAGGAAATCTATTAGGCCAGGCCAATGGACATTTATCTCTTCCCCTTGCCAACGCGGGTCCTAGAAACCCCAGTTCCACCTATAAAGCAAATGTCAGGGAGGCTCTAGCTCTCCCCTCCATGACCAGCCATTAATTCAGGAAGTGGAGCACTAATGCCTTGAATTAGCTTGGTTTCTCTCTGCATTTGCTCTGAAGAAGTTCCCCATATTGACAACCTAAAGGAATTAAGACTTTGGAGTGAGACAAAGGAAATCCTGGTGATAAGAAGAAGCCCACCTCACCCGTGTGGGATGTTAGCTCAGTCCCCAACCGGATTGTCTCCAAATCTAACCTGCGACGGTGTCTCATTCTGCTCAGGATACTTCCTGGTTTCACGCTGCTGCTGCTCCTCCTTTTTCTTCTCATCCTGGGTATAATTCGCTTTTTGTCTACGAGTCTATAGTTTGACAGTTGTGGAACCACCACCCACAATCAACATAATAAACACTTTCACAAGAACAAAAAATTCCTCCATGCCCCTTTGTCATGGCCACCTTGCCTTACCTCAGGCCCCCCTAAGCACTGACCTCTTCTCTGTTTCTGTGGGCTTGCCTTTCCCAAAATGCCAAAGAATTAGAATTACATTACATGTAGCTTTTAAATTTCGACTCCTTTCTCTTGGCATAGTGCATTTGTAATCCACTCACGGAGTTGTATGTATTTATCTATGTTGTTGTATGTGTCCGTAGCTTGTCCTTTTTATGCTGAATTGTAGTCTAGCGCATGTGTGATTCATAGTTTTTTCACCAGTTAAAAGGAGTTTGGTTCATTTTGAGTTTGAGGGGTTTAGTAATAAAACGAAAATAATGTCCACATGTAAGTTTTTGTGTTAACCTAAGTTTTCATTTTTCTTAGGTAACTGCCTAAATGTGGGCTTCCTGGGTCCTAGGGTAAGTGTCTGTTTCCTTTTATAAAAAGTTGCAAAATTGTTTTCCACAATAGGTACATTGGTTTGCAGTCCCACCAGCGATGTCTGTGGGTTCCAGCTGCTCTGCATCCTCACTAGCACCTGGAATAGTCTGTTCTCCAGTTTAGATTTAAATTATTCTACAGTTATACATTGTTCAGCTGTGGTTTTATTTTCCCTAATGACTAATAATTTCAAACATCTTATCTGCTTATTTGCCATCTGCATAGCTTGTTGGTAAAGTTTTAAAATGTTTTAACCATTTTATTATTGGGTAGTTTGTTTTCTTATTTTTGAGCTTGGGAAGCTTTTACATATTCTGGATTCAAAAACCTTAGTGTTTTGCAAATATTTTTTTCCATCCTGTGGTTTGTGCTTTCATTCTTTTAACAGTATCTCATGAAGAACAGAAGTTTTCCATTTTTATAAGGTCCAATATGTCAATGTTTTCTTTCACAGATGATGATTTTGATGCCGTATCTAACAAAGCTTTGTTTAACCCAAGGTCACAGAGATTTTCTTCAGTTTCCTCTAGAAATTTTACAGTTTAAAGTTATATATTTAAGTGTATGGTTCATTTTGAGTTTTGTGCTTCTTTCTCAATTGGTTGTCTTTTAAAGACAGAGTCACCACAGCAGAAAGAGAGATGTGACTTAACCCTTGTGAGAAGCTGGTGTTTTACTACAGTCAGCCCATTACTGCAGGGGAAGCCACTGCCATGATGTAGTGGCTAACCCTTCAGCTCTGGCACCAGATGCCTTGAATTTAAATCAGTTTTCTATATCCTAAATTGTAATATAGGGTGATTAATAATTCTTCCTGATCCTCAATTAAATGAGTTATTAATCAGTAATGCTAATATTAGCACCAGGGTTATAGCGTTAATTCTGAGTGGGGAAGACAAGAACTCAGCTGGGCAGTTCTAAATAGTCTAGGAAAGGTAGCCAAGGATGGGTTTACACTAAATAGTGAAAAAAACAACAAAGTCTAGCCCTGGCCAATTTGTTTAGTGGTAGAGTTTTGGCCAGGCGTGTGAAAGTCCCAGGTTCAATTCTTGGTCAGGGTACACAGGAGAAGATACCATCTGCTTCTCCACATCTCTCCTCCTCTATCTTTCTCTCTTTTTCTTCCCCTCCCACAGCCATAGCTCTGATGTTTCGAGCAAGGTTAGTCCCAGGTGCTGAGGATGGCTCCATGGCCTAAGCCTTGGGCACTAGAGTAGTTTGGTTGCTGAGCTACAGAGCTGTGGCCCACCCAGGCAGAGTATCACCTGGTAGGGGGCTTGCCAGGTAGATCCCAGTCGGGGAATGTGCAAAAGTCTGTCTCTGCCTCCCCTCCTCTCACTTAATAATAATAATAAAAAGAAACAATGAAGTTTATAAGATCAAGCTACTAGTATCCCCCACATTGCCCATAGCCACTTTCTTCCTGGGCTTTCTCCCTGTTCTCCCTGGATCTGAGTCAGTGTGGATAAGTGCTTCTCTTACATTCTTCTTAGCACACAAATACACACTCAGTTAGCTGTGCCATAGCTTTATCTGTTCTCTACCTGCCCAGCTTCTCCATCTCTCCTCCGTTTTTAAGGAGTACCTGTCTGCTTTTGTCTGATACGCACATCACAACCCAGGAAGGGAGACTTATAAATCCATGGTAAATATGGTCAAAATGTTTATCTTGCATGTCCCCAGCCTCCAGGCAGGGCTATCCTAAAATCTTCAGGGAAACAGACATCCAACTATCTAGATGCGAGGCGATGTGGCATGGTGTGTGGGAGTGAGAACTCATGAGTTTTGGACTCCGACTTGGGTTCAAATCATAATTCTGGGTTTTATTGTGCTACCCTGGGCAAAATACTTAACTGTTTAGACTTGGTTTTCCAATCTCAGAGTAAAGAATATTAGAATCTTTACTTGGTTTTGTGAGAATTAAGTGATATAATGATTGTATGTGAAATATCTGGTACATTGTGGCAACCTTCCTGATTATGATGGTGGAGCTTACTCAGCCTTTCTCCGCCACTGTTTCCAGGATACACAGCCCTCAAGCAGAGGAACTTTATTTCTAATCAGAATTCCCCCTGCTGCTAGCCCAACTCGTTTCTGATTATCGTATTGAGTCAATGGTTCTCAGACGATCAGATAGGAGTTGAGAACAGCCTAATGGCTTTTGAATTCTTTGAAAAGTACATATGTATATGTATTGCAATCCACTTGTGAAGAACTTACAGTAGATCAATTACTGTAAATGCCCTAAACAGTTTCAATTGATTGCCATGTGTGATCTGAAGTTCTGATTAATAGAGGCTTTGTTTAAAAAGGAACGCATTTCTAGAGAAGAGAAGAAAATATCACTACTATTGAGGCCAATAACCTGAATTGTGAGACTGAAAAATGATCTCCACTAGAAACTCCCTGCATCCAGCTACCTGCTACTTCCAGAATAAATTTCTACTTGGGTGAATGCCGCTCCTATTTGTTGGGATGCCTGGAGAGAATCAGCTGGGATCATCTCATTCCAGCATAAATTTTTCCTTGGTTGCTTAAGCTTGAAAGTGCTATTTTGTATTCCCGGGTGAATACAAAATTCTGTTATGTATCTTAATCCTGTGCAGCCCCAGTGACTCAGCACAGCTCTTTGGGGCTTAGCTTTGAATAACCTTCACTTAGGTTACAAACATCAATCCTTTGCGATGCTTTAACCTTCATTTCGGGAGCACTCGTGTGTATATCTAACCCTTGCGCGTGCATGAGTATTCATTTGCCTGGAAGTCTTCATATTGGCAATATAAAACTGAGTTAGCATTCCACAGACCGGACTCTGACTTCAAATATTAGTCATGCTAGGGGAGCCAAGGGGAGCCCTGGCCCTTGTAGGGGGAAGGCATACACTCACCCTGATGCACTGCAAGCCAAACTAATCGAACTCAAACCCCCATTTTAGAACATTTTGCTCACCATCAGGCTGTTCCTTTTTCTCAGGTGTATGTCTTGTTGTCGATTAGACAGAAGCAGTGATTTGATCAACTTTTCGATTGAACAAGAAACAAAACAAGATGTAGCCAATTCACATCATGTTTCTCAAATAGCTTTTGATAGAAATTTACTTTCTATTCAACATGATCTCAAAGGTGCTTTTCTTGTCTCTCTCTCTCTCTCTCTCTCTCTCCACCTTTACCTCTCTTTCCCTACCAACATTTCTTTCCCACAACACTTTCTTTATTTGTAAATTTTTAAAAAATGTATTGATTATTTTAGAAAGAAAGGAAGAGAGAGAGAGCACAACATCAATTTGTTGTTCCACTTAGGCATTCGTAGGTTGACTCTTGTATGTGACCTGACCACCGATTGAGCCTGCAATGTTGGCATACGAGGATAATGGTCTAACCAACTGAGTTACCCAGCCAGGACCTAGAACACTTTTTTACATGGTGAAGAATTATTTAAAGACTGGATTTGAAGTGCAACATTTCAGAGAGTTGCTTCTTATTGACTGTGAATAGTCCTTGGTCAGAGATCTCAGAGGAGTCTCTGGAGTGCACCCCTGCTGCCAGGCCATGCCACATCTATGCCCTGAATCAGGCCTGGATTGACCAGCCCCTGGCTTTGGAGCAACAGTCACAGTATAGTCACTCTGCCTGATGGGCCTGCACCAACATGCCCCATTTCCATGACAATGTCCCTTGTCTATTCATTAGACCCCTACATGAAGTCAAGCCCTGTGCTAGGTACTTTTATTTGTGACAGTGCATTTGGTCTCAGCTGGTCCTCACAATCACCATGTGACTTAGATAGTGTCCCCATCCTTTTCTCAGCCATAAAGATGACCCAGCTAAGAATCAGAATTTGAATCCAGGTCTTATGACTCCAAAGCTTACCATTTTTCCTCTGCATCTCACTGCCTTTAAATTGCCATCTAATTTTCTTTCAGGAAAACAGGGTTAACTGCCCTGGCCAAATAGCTCAGTTGATAGAGTGTTGGCCCGAGCACAGAGGTTGCCAGTTGGATTTTCAGTCAGGGCACATACAGAAACAGGTCATATCTCTCTCTCTCTCTCTCTCTCTCTCTCTCTCTCTCCCTTTTTCTTCTTTTCCTTTCTTTCTAAAATCAATCAATTAATAATAATAATAACCTCAGGGCTAATACACAAGACAAAGTTCTCTTCACTGGAGAAAGATATGACCTTATAGGTCACTTGGTGCAAAACCTTAAATGATCAAATAAAAGAACTGAGGCCCAGAGGGTCTATGTGACTTACCTGAGGTCACTCAGCTATTGAGCTGGCAGAGCTGGGACTTGGGTTTGTGTTGTACAGATTCTAATTACTACTATTGCTTGCACCCCACTGGATACCCTGCTGAGTTAAGGGGAAAAAAGACTAAGAATCAAAGACCAAGAAATAAAGTTAAACCCACGCTACCAGTCCTGGAGACAGTTTCTATTTCAATGCGGGTACTGGTGTCTCCACCACTTCTTAAACTCTTCATTCTTTCTTCTGCCTTTTTATGGTCTAATTTGAGATTCTTTGTTGGGAATATGGACAAGACAAAACAACAATGCCTCCTCAACTACCATGCCAGACACAAACAGCTCTGAGGTTTTTCTTAGGTGTTCTTAGATTTCTAGTAAATATGCCTCCTGAGATTTGTAGAAGAGCTTTTCCCATTGTAACTGGCATGACCTGGTCTAGTTGTTCATCTAAATACAAGATTGGGGCAACCTCAGAAACACAGCACTTCAGGCTTTGTCCAGGTCTCCTGCTATCTGAGGGTAAGAAGGAGAGAAAGTAGGAGCAAACTATATTGAAGTGAAGTATAGTTCTATCTATTCAACTCTCCCCCAGCTGAACTATGAGGCATCTCCAGTTGGTGCAATATGTGTTCATTTATTCATTCAACAAATGCCAAACACTATTCCATTAGGTGTTGAAGATATGATAGTAAACTACATTGACCAAAAATCACCGCTCACTTTGCTAGGTAAATAAAAAGATAAAAACAACAGGTCGGGTGATGACAAGCACAATGATGAAGTGAAAGTGGAGAAAAGTTCACAATGTAGTCAATAGAGGAAGAAATTTCCCCTGGGACCATGTCCAATTTCTGCCTCTTTGTTTGTACTCCTCCTCATTGACTGCTGTCTTTTCTAGAATGCTCTTGGCCATAGGCAGCTGTAACTCAACTCAGAAATCATCACCTCTTAAGAGGACTTCACTGAACTCAGCTGTGTCCATATTCTTGGACCAAGGTGTCCAACTGCATACCCAGTTTCCTCCCTTCTTCCTGGTGTCTACTTCCTTGCTCTACATCCAGTATCTCTCACTCTGTTCCAACCCTTGAACTCTCCTACATGACCCAGCACATGCGTGTCTCTGGTTCCTAACTGTCCTGGTCATGTCGTCCAGCACATGCCCACACCTATCCCTTGAATCTGATAATCCCTGAATGTCCCAGGAAATGGTTCCCTTCATTCTGCTTCTTCCACACCCCAGCAGTAGAACTCCAACAGAAGCCTGTGACTGCCGCTCACACCAAGCTTGCTCTGGCATCTGTCTCTAGTATCCAAGTGGAAAGGATTATTTTCAAATATTTTAAAGCAAAGAAATAGCCATCTCCTGTGTATACACATACTGGTAGTGCTTTTATTTATTAAGTACTCATCTGAAAAAGCACGTGCCTGCCCTGGGCACAGCCTCCACAATACTTTGTTGTGCCACAAACTGAAATTTATTCACAGCCATACTCTCACAAAGATGGGGCTGCCTTGTTTTTTCAGCCTTCTGCCAAATGTGTTTGAGTTTCTTTAAGTCATTCCCCTCCACAATATCTTGCTGTAGCCAGGGTCCTCAGGTTAATTATACCTTCTAACATTTAATTTTTTTTCTTTCTTAATTTACTTAAAATATGTGTTCTTTAGAATGAGAATGCTGGTCTCCCCCATCTGGAGATGTCCTATAACTGGAAGCCTAAATGGCTTTTTAGATGCACTAATTACTTGACAGCCGTCTCTACCAGAGCAGCCTCATCCACTCTCTCATCATAGCCATATGCTCGCTGACACCCGTGCCCAATGACCAGCTATGCCTTTCCCCTTTGGCCATGGAACTACTTTTCCCAGACAGACAAGACATCCACCCAACTCCTGGTATCCACAGACGTTCAAAGGGTCAACTCTGGATCATTTCCAACGAATGACCAATATCCACTCTATTTTCCAAGCAAGGAAACTTGCCCTGTGACAATTATTGTTAAAATTGAATAATATATTATGTAAGCTTAGAATTGGCACATTAGTAATTCTTGTCTTTTAATAAACATTATATAGTATTTTACATGAAAGTTAAATTAGAAAAGTCTCAGTTACACTGTCGGTCCTGAATACACATGGATTCAAGTACCCAGCTTCCTTCCAAGAGTAAATTTATAATGGCCTGAATATTGGCCCTGGCTTCTGCACCAACCATATCTCCAAACCCTGTGGTGCTACATAGTTTCATGTTTAAACAGTATATTTGAAATAAACAGGGATAGCACAGTGACAGAAAAGCAAAGAGAAAGAATTTGAGCAATTTCAGTTTTGTTACTCTATGTGACCACTTGAAGTATTTATTTATGCTTAATATTTAAAACAATGAAGCAGTATAAACTCTGAGGGCTAATATTTTTGCTTGGTAAGTGCAAACTTTATTTCTTACATGGGGTGACTTAACTAAATTTGATTAACATCTTCAAAGTGAAATGTGTTCATTTTAATTGTTAACTGTTTTAAAACTAAACTATGAATAAAGAATAATAGGTTAAAATAAACTTATTCTAGAGTTGTATACATTAAAACAAATTTGAAAATATTAGGTAGATATATAGAATAAAGATGGTGCTTTATTGTCTGGCAAGAACATGAAAGACCTAGAAATAATGGCAGAAAGAACTAGAAATGATGACAGTATTCACTCATAATTATTCTGAATTGTGTAAAGAAATTGGAAGTGGGGAGCTAACATAAAATGACACTGAAACAAATAACAATAGAAAAAAACAAAAAAGGGACAGTGAATCAACATCTGTATCTATTTTGAAATATACTGCCCACAAAAATTAAAGGATATTTCAAATGAATATGAAGCAATAAAATATCTCCTAATTTTTGTGAGAAGTACAAATAGTGCTTTCAACATCACATATTTTATTTCATGATTGTTACTGAAAATAATTATATCGTACAGAGAAGAGTATTAAAAATTATATTTTACATGTCAGATATGCTAGATACACCAGGGAACCATGTTGTTCTAATTTACATTTTTTTTAACATAAAACCAAAAATATTTTTACATTTACTGGTCATTTAGGTTTCTTATTTTTTGAAATGTCAGTTAAATTCTGTGCTTATTTTCCTATATGGTATTAATATTCATTTATGCAAATTTTCAAATATTCTTAATATTAATCTTTGATCTTCCAACATCCATCTCTATCTTCAAATTCCCAGATCATGCACCAATATTTTAGATGATTCTGTGAGCCTATTTTTTGTCAATAATTTTTTAAATTTATAGTTTTGTGGAATTTATAACTATGACAGAAATTCCTTGATATTCTGGATTTCATACTTCTTTGTATATTGCTTCTTTATGTTTATGTAATAACCTTACTCAGTCTAAATAATACTTAATTTTCTTATAGCCTAGTTTTGTTTTCTAATTTTTTTGAAAAAGTCAAGAAGCACTTTAAAAAATTCTCATTTTCCAAACCACTTCCTAAATGCTTTCCTCAAAGAGGGTCTTATAGCTTATTATTATACCAAATATTCTACCTCCAACCAAGATGGAACAACAATAACTGGATTTATCTTTCCCCTTGAAAACAACAATGAAAAGAAAACATTATTTCAAACCACTAGACAGCAGGTAATGAAGAAGTTTTTTCCTGATAGGAAACGAATGAAGTGAGAAATCTGTGGAGCTCACTGACTTGCAAGTCCCAGGGGTGGCGCAGGGAGGCGGGGCCCAGGGAGAATTCGGCAGACTGAGTAAAGCATACAGGGCCACAAGTCGAGGGAAAGCAAGGTGGCCTGAGTTCACTTTACAGAATACTAAAAAGGAGGGGACTAGACAAGAAAGTAACTCCACAGATCTTAGAGCAGTGATGGGTAATCTTTTGAGCTTGGTGTCAAAATTCACCAAATAAATGAGCATAACTCAGGTGATGTGTCACTTCGAGAAAAACGATCTAACCGGAAGTCCCAGAACTAGACACTCTGTGCTGGAGTTCTGCTGTTTTGGCCTACAGACCTCCGGCACACTACACTACAGCAAATGTTTTATCTTCGGCTACTGCACCTGGCTGTGCAGGAGCAGAGGATGAAACGTTCTTCTTGGCATGCGGCCCCATACTTCTCTGATATGTGGGCGCATGTGGCCGTGTGTCATCAAAAATGGCTACGTGTGTCAGTGCTGACATGCATTTCATAAGTTTGCCATCACAGTCTTAGAGTAAGGTGACCAGACGTCACGCTTTTGGTGGGACAGTCCAGATTTTTAACAATTTGTCCCACATCCCACAGCATTTTTAAAAAGTCCCGATTTTTGGAAAGAATGCACGAAAAGCTAGGGAACGGCGGGAGAATGGGAAGGGAATATACGGCTTTTTGTGGGAAGACCTTGCCTCGACCTGGAAGCGCCCACACTGCCGGAAGAGCTGGCTGCCCCATGCGGGGCCGAAACAAACAACTTCGAGCGGGATGCACCTGCTGGGACGGCGGCTGTCAAGTCCCCTAACTACCCATAAGCCCACATCCTGGACACCAGCGTGCGGCTCTGGGCTCCACGAGGCGCAAGCCCTTCGGTCTCCAGCAGGCGGCAGGGCTGGACGCGGGGAGTACGGGCCGCCAAGTGCGCCTGCTGCGCTGCCCTGCCTACTCCCGCCCGCTCCTGCACCTCTGGCATTGGTTTCAGGACCATATAACCCGATCCCTCTGACTCACTCAAAATTTCCCATATAGTAATATTTCTGAAAATAATCTTTTTAATGAGGTAGCATTATTAAAAAAAATAGATTGATAAGAAAAAGGTGAAATCTTGGGCATCAGCAAAAATCACAATAGAGAACAAATAGTTAGAAATATTTCATCATTTTCAAACAAACCATGTTCCATACAATAATGCACTAAAATGTGTGCTGTCTTTACCAGGAACTAATGCTGCGACTGAACATGTTTTTTCTATACTAAATAATGTGTGGACATCACAAAAATCACAATTAAGTGTTGAGACTTTGAAAGACATTTTATGTGTGAAATATAATTTAGCAAATTCTTGTGAAAAATTTCATGACCTTTGAAACAATGACAGCAATCTACTAAAAACAATTCACTCAAATGAGAAATATGCCAAAGAATAAAATAATACTATACATAGATTTTTAATGTCTTGTATTTGTAAATTGTACTTATGTTGAAATTTAAAAAAAATATATTATAATACTATTTTTGCATTCTATGAAAATTATTTTTGCTCCATATAAATCAAATTTTTAATCAAGAACCTCCCCCCATCAATGGTGTCCTGCTTTACCAATTTTAAAATCTGGTCACCTTATCTTAGAGGGTTCCTCTTGAGTATTCAGCTGAATACTATCTGTGCCAGAATATGAGAAAAATCTCTGAGGCTGGGGAAAGACCTACCCAGAAAGGACTGGAAGGAACAGTGACCAAAAATCACAGTGATAGGGGATAGTTCCTTTTCTCACCAACCAGACTGGAAAATGTCTTAATTCTTAGGTCTTCAGGTTAAGTACCATAAAGGGTCTTTCCTTAGCGGTGAAAACTTAGTGCCAGACCAGCACGCTGTGGTTGTTCCTAACCAAGATTAAAAGTAAAATCCAAATGGACCAAATCGCTTCAAGGTAACTTAATGTATTCAAGAACAAAGCTCAGGACTATTTTAGGAGTGTAAAAATATCTAGGGTCCAAGGTCAAATGTGTAGTACCTGGCATGCAAAAAAAAGGAAATCACTAAGCATGAGAAGCAAGAAAATGCAAGCCGAAAGAGAAAGAGAATCAGTCCAATGAAAACAAGACATTAAAACAATTATAACTACAAGGTGCTTACAAGATACCTTGCAAGAAAAATCTCTTTTCCTTGCTGTTTTTCAAAGTTTCCTTAGCTCTTTGTGAGATTTCCAAATAAATATATCTAATTCTTAAACAATGCAGTTTGAATTTTTATTAACATTAAGTTAAATTTATAAATGAAGTTAAAATTAGTATCTTGAAATTTCCATCACATCTCATTCAAGAGTATATAGATTTCTGCATTTTTAGAACTCCATGTTCTTTAATACAGTTTTATTTTCTATATCAATATCTTGTGTACTTATTGTGGATTTCTTTATATTTTATTGTGAATGTATTTTATTTTAATATTTTCTAGACATACTGTTATGAGCTGATCTTTTATCCACTGATCTTGCTTAATATTCACCTAATGACAAAATTTTGTCTGTTAATTTAATGTATTTCTATATAAGCAATCATCTCATCTTGTCTGTAAATAATTTTATTCCTTTTTCCTAACTCTTTAAGTTCTATTTATTTTCTCTCTATATCTCATTGGCCATGACCATTAGCAATAACAGTGATCTATGAATGCCAGATCTCAAAGGAAATGTGTTGTCTAAAACTTCTCCATTAAATATAATGTTTATTTGTTACACTGCTGTCAAGTTAGGAAGTTCCCTTTTATTCTCAGTTTGCTAGAGCTTGCATTGTACATGTGGGTGGTTTTCTGTATCTAATAAGGTAATCAGCATTATGAAGACACTATTTCATTGTCTTTAGCGATCCTTTGTTGTTGATAGGATATTGTTATCAATATCATTATCATTTCTCTGTCGGTAATCTAACATTCTGTCTATTGGTTTTAAGAGTTTTCCATTATGTTTTAAAATGCCTTTATAATATGCTTAGATATGAGATGTTTAATTTATTCACTTTTTCTAAATTCTTCTATCTGCAAACTCCCATATTTATTCAGGTCTAGAAATTTCTCCTGGATTATTTCATCTCCACCATTCCTTACTTCTGGAATTTCTGATACACAGATTATATACTATCTTAATTATTCCTCCTTATACCTCTCATGCATATTTTTATTTCTATCTCTTTGTAAATCACTGTTCCAATTTCTTTAGCTATATCTTCAAGCTTATTAATTAACCTTACTCTAATGCAAGATTAATTTCTACAACCAATTTATGTACTCACCATGGACAGTTCTTTGTGAGTCCCTATATTTGATTTCCTGTACACAGAAACAGGAGACTTATACTTTTAGTCTAGGTCTCTCTGACCAAAATCCACAAATGGGTCAATGCACATAAACTATAGTCTGTTTCTCTTTGTAAAGTAACGGTCAGGTCCCCATAGAACATGTGGCAAAGTGGATACCTGGTACCATAAACTGGAGAAAATGATACATTTTCTCCCAAAATGATTACAAGGTGAACTTCTTTACCAGTGGTCTATCACTAACAAAAAGTGATGTAAAATCAGTTTTGTGCAGATTTAATATATATTTATTTTGAGAAAATAAAACTTTGAAAAATAAGTCTTTAGGAAATCTGGTTAAAATCTTTTTTGATGTGTAAAAATAAAATCAGTGTAGAATTCTACTTAAGAGCTCAAAAATAATTTTATTATTCAAAACGTTATGTAAATATGATGCATATTTATCAAAAATATTGAATTAAATTGTAAAGACCTCTTTTGAAAAATTGGCTTAACTTACTTCAAAAACTGCTACCTGTGGCAGAAATATTTTTATAAAATGAGATTTTCAAGTAAATATAAAGAGACTTTATATAAGAGGTAAGTTTTAGGCAAACTATGTAAATTGATTATGAAAAGAACTGGTTTCAGTCAAATTGTTTTTATGCAAACTAGTCATCATCCTATTTCAACATGGAAAGAGTAATATATTTTTAAGCTGTAAATATTGGGCTCTAGCTTTCTTAATGTATAATGGAGGTTAATATAATATATATGAATAGTATGAAAAGAGGTACACCAGAGAAAAAAGGGGTACTTTGACTGAGCTAGATAAGGGAAGAATTGAGAAAATTTAATTTTTTTATTGATCAAAAGGAAGATATAGAGAAAAAAGTAAAGTGCGATCAAGTAGTGAAGAATTCAGGATGAATGTGTAACAGGATAACAGGAAAACTAAAAGGATCTAAGATAGAAGATCCCAAATGTAGAGACAGAGTCCATCAGGGTACCCTGGATCAGACAGGAGACAGAGGTGGAACAGAAGACATCATTGATACAAGATACAAAGAACAGAAACTAAGGAGCAGAGAAAGAACTAAAAGCCACTACCTTTAGCTATTGGGTAGAAAATGTGCCTGCAAATTTAAAATGGCTTTGACCAGATGTCAAAATTGTGTCCAAAGCTAAAACAGAAAGGGTTCTCTCTCCCTCAGGGCCAGAACAGATATTTTAAGTGGTCTTCCTGATTCCATGATGATGATGTGATGAGTGGTCTGGCTCAGAGTGGGCAGGTTGGGTGCTCAAATGCCAAAGAAGGTCTTTGATGCAGGAAATCTTACCTTTGCAACAGCTTAGATGGACTTGGAGACTTACACTAAGTGAAATAAGCCAGTCAGAGACAAACAAATACTGTATGACTTCACTTATATGCGGACTCTAATAAGCAAAATAAACTAACAAACACAACAGAAACAGAACCATAGATACAGAAAACAGATTGACAGCTATTAGAGAGGAGACGGATTAGGGAGCTGGGTGAAAAAGATGAAAGGATTAAGAAAAAAAAAACCCTCACAGACACAGACAACAGTATGATGATCACCAGAGGGTAGAGGGAATAGAGGGAGGTAGAAGAGGGTAAAGGAAGATAAATGGTGACAGAAGGAGACTTCACTTTGGGTGATGGACACACAAATATGCAGATGATGAATTATAGAACTGTACACCTGCAACCTATATAATTTTATTAACCAATGTCACCCCAATAAATTCAATAAAAATTTCTTAAGAAGACCTTTGAGTTAATGGGCAGTAGTAAAGAAAGCACTCTGAGAAAGCTGTCATACGCTTCTGATTATTGAAATTATCAATAATAATAAAATTATTTTATTTTAATTTGTTGGTGAAGCAGAGTTCTGTGGGGGAGGGTCAAAAGGGGGGACAGTTTCTACTTAAGAAGCAAGTGGCCATCAGCACAGTCTGGATTGGAGAAACTTCCCCATTCATACTTGAGTGATGGCACTGATTCAAAAAGCAAGCCCTGGCCCTGGCCACCTGGCTCAGTGGTAGAGCATTGGCCTGGTGTATGGAAGTCCCTGGTTTGATTCCTGCCCAGGGCACACAGGAGAAGTGTTCATCTGCTTCTCCACCCCTCCCCCTCTTCTTTATCTCTATCTCTCTCTTTTCCTCTTGCAGCCAAGGCTCCATTGGAGCAAAGTTGGCCCAGGCACTGAGGATGGTTCTATGGCCTCCACCTCAGGCACTAGAATGGTTCCGGTTGCAACAGAGCAATGCACCAGATGGGCAGAGCATTGCTCCCTAGTGGGCATGCTGGGTGGATCCCAGTCAGGTGTCTCTGCCTCCCTGCTTCTCACTTCAGAAAAATAAAATTAAATTAAAAAAAGCAATCCCCTAGATGCTGCAAGTAACCAGTGAATAATCTGTGCTTCTCATGGAAGCTTTTCCTATCTCCATCCCCTTTCTCTTCCCCCAATGTGGCTTTGATGGCTTTCCTCTGAGCACCCATTGCACCCTGCCCTTATTTATCTTACAGCACATCTATGTGTACTGATCATTCATTTCTTTTTTTCTTCACTAGACTAGAGCTTCAGGAGGGCGGGGACCATTGTATTTAATTTTTGTATTTCCAGTAGCTAGCTAAGTGCCCAACACACAGAAGGCAATGATGAAAGGATGAAGAGATATATAGGAATAACTGGAATAAATAAATTGCTAGAAGAGTAGCTCACACATACACACATAAACACACACAGACTCCCTCTATGCTCCTCGGATGCTCATCTCTAGGCTAGACTCCTCTACGCTGTCGAACATAAGCCTAGGAGAGGTTGCCTTCAGCTGTCAACTGATGATGAGTTCCAGCTCATCATCTCCCTAACTGTTTTGTTTAATATCAGCCATGCGAATCTAGAGTGTCGCCTGAAAGTCCATTCCATCTCTGGCATCTGTCTCTACCCTCCCAACCTCTCCTCTTTTGTTGTTCAGCATCTTTTCTCTTTTAAGAGGACAGCAGCAATTTGCTGTTGTGCCGTATTTATGTCTTTGCTCAATATCTATTTGTCATTTTTATTGTATTTTTTCTCTCTGGGCATTCATCTTTAGAAGAGGCCTTGTTCTCAGCATTTGCTTTCAGAAAAGAGAACAGGATGCCTCAAGAAGCTAGGAATTTATGCCAGTGGTTCCTACCGAACCTGGCTACGTAGGAACAGAACATTCTCACAGCGTCAGAGACCCTAAACATTTAAGACTATACAGTAAGTTTACATTCTTTAAAACATTTCAAAAACATTATTTTTCATTTGAGTCTCAAAAGGGTAATAATATAGGGCAGGTGTCATTCTCTAAAAGTACATTAGGGTTTTGAAAAGACAAGTTGGGTCTATTTGTGTTTGAGTTCTTCTCTGCTAGTGCGACCATGGAACAAGTCACTTACTGCCCAAACCTCTATTTCTTCCACCTCTTACATAGTGATGAGTAATAACTATAACCTTCCTATCTTTTAAGTTACCACAAGTATATATAACAGTATATGCTTAACCACCTCACACAGTTTTGATAAAGCTCAACTAAGGGAGTAAAGATGAAAGAGTTTTTGAACTCATAAAGCATTATGAAATCAAAAGAGATAAACATTGTCCTTACTAAAATATTACTATGATATAGAATAAATTGCTGAATTCTAGGAATTGAGACAGTTCTTAATGATCAGAACTCAACTCTCCAACCTCCCATTCCAGGGCTTTCCCTTCCTATCCTGCTGCCTAAGAGACACTGACAGGGGCCAGGGGGCACCTCTTCCTATCAGGGAATGCATGGGAAAAACATCATTTTCCCACCCCCACCCACCTTCCTGTTTCTGGGTGGAGGAGCTGGACTTCCTCCACCAAGGAGAGAGCAGCCAACTAAGTTTCTCTCCATCTCAGTGACTAATGGGAGAGGTGTTTGGCTGGAGCCAGAGAAAAGAAAGCAGCAGACCTCTCTGAACACCTGCAACTCACCCACCAAGTTGCTGTACAGCAGCCCAGAGAGATCTGTAAAAGGGGGCAGGAGGAGAACTTACAAAGGCTTCTTTTCTTTTTGGTTTTCCATGGTTTCTCAGTCATGACTCCAAGACCTGGGCAGTTTTTTGAGTCAGTGAATGATTCAACTCTCTTAAAAGCACTTCAGCTCACCAACAGATTTCCTTTCTGGCAAATACTTTAGTGGTTGCCACCTGGGAGCTTTCGCTTACCTTGCATTTGTTTTTTTTTTTTTTTCTGGGGCTAACTGATTTTTGCTTTGTTTTAATGCATTTATGTATTAGGCCACAACTGGCTTGAGATATGCAGTGAGAATCAAGCAATAGCCACGTAAACGAATTGCAATAAGAAAGTGACCTCGGAGAGTAGCGTGGAGGTTAAAGACACTCCTGAACAAACAGAATGAAATCATATTTTCTCGATTCAAAAGTAACTTGATGGAAATATCTGAGCCTCAGATCCAATTTCTTTCACCAGGACAGTGATAAAACGGGCTCTGTTGATAAAAGGCAGCCCAGCCCCCCTCCCTAATTGCATCAGCTTGACCCTCTCTTCTGATTAAATGCCTATAATTTTTCTCCCAGCATGTAATTTTTTAATTATAATATGTTTGAAGAACATCAAAATTGTTTGGTTGTTTGTAGGGTGATTGTTGACAGCAGAGCCAATCCATTTTTTCTCAGATGTGGCAGGCACCCAGTGGGTGCCTGAGAAATAATAATTGATGAGAGGGCACAGAAGTCCCTGCAGAGGGGGGAAGGGCTCAGAGGCAGCTTGGTGTGCAGAGGAGAAGGCTCTGGACTCCTTGGGTGCTGAATCCTTGCCTCCTCGAGTGCGTGGGACAGTATAAAAAAAGAAAGAGGCACTGGGTTATGTACCCATGCTCTTATTTACCACAGAGAAATTCTTGCTCAAAGGCCTCCAGTTAGTTCAGCTGGTTCTCCCTGGATTTGGGGATGAGATACAGCCATATTTTCAGAGAGAGAGAAACGTGGTTTAGGAAATATTTTGCTTGTCATAGTTAAAATAATCTTAAACTAAGAAAAATATATTATTTTTCTAGAGAAAACAAACAAACCCAAACAACCCAGAGTTCTGAAAAGATGAAATGAAAGACAAAGGTAGGGTTAGGAAAAAAAAGAATGTCTACAGGGGACACAAAAGGAAGCCAGGTATCCAAGTCCGAATTTCAGAGCAATGTGGGCAAGTAATGTGGAGTGTCCCAGATGCGGCTTCCCCACCTCCCTGAGTAACATGCTTACACTCTCTAACCCTGGCTTTCCTCACCTGTAATAGTGATAAGATGTACCATGTGTGCGGTGATGCTTACGGAAAGTGACACCTGTCACAGGGTGGAGCACACTACTCCACACAGTGAAAGTGCTCATGAACGGTTGACAGTAGTTGTATCAAGAAGCGTCTGAATCAGCGTCAAAGGGCAGGCAGCCCTCTTCCTGTGAACTGCAAACACAGCTTAACTTCACCGCTGTCTGGACCTCTCTGCCTCTGTCCTTTCTGGAAGCAGGGGATCAGACAATGGCCTCTGAGGGACTCCACTTGAAGGAGCGACTGGTCCGCACCTCAGAAGGTAGGGCCCTCTGACTCCATCACCTGCTTGTTGGATCTGTATGTTGTTTTGTTTGTCTTTTTTTGTTTTTCTGGGAGTCAGCCGTGTGACCCTCAGACCTGAGAAGGATACTGAATTGCCAATTCAATTTACCTAAAACTGGTGGAGCCTGAAAGCTTGCCTACATTGACATATAGCTAATCTAATACAAATTGATTTTGGTTTTAAATCCAAGCAAGTCAAGAAATTGCTGTGGATTTTTACAAAACTCAAAGGGCCCTGCTTTGCTACAACTGCAAAACCTCTAACCTAGGCTGCCTAGTCTTTGAAGCTCCTCATGCTGCATAGCTGAGGCTACAAGCTCCATCACTTTGACCCTCTTCCCAATTGCCGGCCTCAGAAGAGATTTAAAGAGCCCTAGCCCTGCGTGCTCCAGGATCTCACTGAGTTATGCTCAGTGCCCATTGGGCAGTGTCCTTGAACCTGAAGTCTGATAACTCAGATGTATTTCTGAAGCTTCATTGTCATGCATTGCTCTTCTGGTGGTTACATCCCCTAGTGTAAGCATTTGTCCCGAGAAATGTGAGTAATGAGGTTTCTATAGAATTTGGAATCTGCACTGCTTTGGGCCTCCACGTCCATCAACAGGGATTGACTTGCCAAATTCTGGGGCAGGGCACAGAGTCCCATAACTTAGGACCCTTCCCTCTTGCCGACTGCCTGCCTGCTGCCCTGCTGGCTTCGATTCCTCCACACCTGAACCTGGGAATCCTCATTGGTTCACAACCCATTTCAAATTTCAGAGACATTAGCCTCTTGCTCAGACCAGCACTGGTTATCTATCTACAAGAAGCTCTCTAAAAGCATTTTTATTGAGCTAACTACAAATCAATTTTAAGCAGTCTTTTTGATTATGAAGGAATAGATAGGACTCAGATATGACCATTTGGGAACACACGGCAAGAAAAATCACTTTGTCACATACTGTTTATGGCAAATTGAAGGTCATATGCTAACCCTTCTGAGGATATATCCAAAGGTAAAAATAAAGTCTAACTCAGTGAGGTTGTTATGATTACATGAGATAATAACACATAAAAATTACTTAACACATGTTGACTGTAGTGTTGTTTTTTTTCAAAGTCCTGAATAAGTAGGCTGGGAAATGGGCCAACTGAACAGAGTCAAAGCCTAAGGAGAGCTTACTCATTGAGGTGGAACCAGCCTCAGAAAGAAGGACACATCCAGCTCCTCTTCAAGGAAAGAGGTCTGGTACAGCCCACTGGATAGCACTCTTTACCTGGAAACAGTGGCAACAGCCAGCTCACCCCAGGCTACACATGAAGATCCAAACTAGCAAGTAGGTAGACAGTAAGTCAACAAAAGGATAACAAAAAGGTCTTGAGACTAAGAAAAGGATAAGGATTTTATTCCCCAGCTGTATGAAATAGTTGTTTCTAAATTCTAATGTGTGCAAGAATTATATGAAGTACAATTAAAAAATGGAGTTTTTAAAATTATTAAGTCTGGGGCAGGACACTTTTTTTTTATCTGTTTAGTTTTCCACTATCTTTCTTTGCTATATCATTTTTTAAAATTAATTTTAATTTTAATGGGGTGACATTGATAAATCAAGGTACATATGTTCAGAGAAATCATCTGCAGGTTATTTTGACATTGGATTATAATGCATACCCATCACCCAAAGTCAAATTGTCTTCCGTCACCTTCTATCTGATTTTATTTATGCCCCTCCTCTCCCCCTTCCCCCTCCTTCTCCTCCCCCACCCCCCCTTTCCTTCCCCCACCACCTCCATAGCTAGCACAGTCTTGCCCATGTCTCTGAGTCTCATTTTTATGTCCCATCTATATATGGAATCTTATATTCTTAGTATTTTCTGATGCTAAGGGGCCTGATGTAAACAGATCAAAGGCAGAAAAGAACATAGCAAAAGAGGAATACAGCTTTAAAGAATAAAATGGCAATAAACAACTACATATCAATAATAACCTTAAATGTAAATGAATTAAATGATCCAATCAAAAGACATAGGGTAGCTGCATAGATAAGAAAACAGGACTGATACATATGCTGTCTACAAGAGACACACCTTAAAACAAAAGATGCACATAGACTGAAGGTAAAAGGATGGAGAAAAATATTTTATGCAAATGGAAATGAAAAAAAAAGCCAGGGTAGCAATACTTATATCTGACAAAATGGACTTTAAAACAAAGGCTATAGTAAGAGATAGAGGACAGTACATAATGATAAAAGGAACAATTCAACAGGAAGATATAACCATTATAAATATCTATGCGCCGAGCATAGGAGCTCAGAAATACATAAAGCAGACTTTGGTGGTATAAAGAGTGAGATCAACAGCAATACTATAATAGTATGGGATTTCAATACCCCACTAACTGAACTGGATAGATCCTCAAGAAAGAAAATTAACAAAGAAACAGCAGACTTAAAGGATACACTAGATCAACTCGATTTAATAGATATCTTCAGAACTTTTCACCCTAAAGCAGTAGAATATACATTCTTTTCATGCTATATTCTCTAGGATAGACCACATGTTAGAACACAAAAGAGGTCTCAACAAATTTAAGAAGATTGAAATCATATCAAGCATTTTCTCTGATCACAATGGCAGGAAACTAGAAATTAACCACAAAAGAAAAACTGAAAAATACTCAAACATTTGGAAACTAAATAGCATGTTATTAAATAACAAATGGATTAACAAGATCAAAGAAGAAATAAAAAAGTTCCTAGAAACGAATGATAATGAGCATACAAGAACTCAAAATTTATGGGACACAGCAAAAGCAGTACTGAGAGGGTAGTTTATTGCACTACAGGCATACCAAAAGAAGCTAGAAAAAGCTCAAATAAGCAACTTGACCCTGCATCTGAAAGAACTAGAAAAAGAACAGCAGGTAAAGCCCAAGGGTAGTAGAAGAAAGGAAATAATAAAGATCAGAGCGGAAATAAATGACATAGAGACTAAAGAAATGATATGAAGGATCAGTGAAACCAGGAGCTGGTTCTTTGAAAAGGTAAACAAGATCAATGAACCTTTAACTAGACTCACCAAGAAGAAAAGAGAGAGGACTCAAATAAAATTAGAAAGGAGAGTGGAGAAATAACAACCGACACAACAGAAATACAAAATATTGTAAGAAAATACTATGAAGAATTGTATGCCAAAAAACTAGACAACCTATATAAATTGGACAAATTCCTTGAAAATCAATCTTCCAAAAATCAGTCTGGAAGAATCAGAAACCTTAAACAGATCAAATCCAACAAATGAGATAGAAACAGTTACCAAAATACTCCAACAAAGCAAAATCCTGGGCCTGATGTCTTCACAAGTGAATTCTACCAAATATTCAGAGAAGTAACTCCTATCCTTCTCAAGCTATTTCAAAAAATTCAAGAGGAAGGAAGACTTCCAAGCTCCTTTTATGAGGCAAGCATAATTCTGATTCCGAAACCAGGCAAAGACAACACAAAGAAAGAAAATTATAGACCAATATCCCTGATGAATTTAGATGCTAAAATCCTCAACAAAAGATTACCCAACTGGATCCAGCAATATATAAAAAAAAATCATACATCATGATCAAATGGGATTTATTCTGGGAGGCAAGGCTGGTTCAATATTAGCAAATCAATCAATATGATTCATCACATAGACAAAAGGAAGGACAAAAACCACATGATAATTTCAATAGATGCAGAAAAAGCATTTGATAATATCCAGCATCCATTCATGATCAAAACTCTCAGCAAAGTGGGAATACAGGGAACATACCTTAACATGATAAAGGCCATCAATAACAAACCTACGGCCAACATCATACTCAATGAGCAAAAATTAAAAGCAATCCCCTTAAGATCAGGAACAAGGCAGGGGTGCCCCCTTTCACCACTCTTATTCAACATAGTTCTGGAAGTCCTAGCCACAACAATCAGACAAGAAGAAGAAATGAAAGGCATCCAAATTGGAAAAGAAGAAGTAAAACTGTCACTATTTGCAGATGATATGATACTGTATATAGAAAACCCTAAAGTCTCAGTCAAAAAACTACTGAACCTGATAAATCAATTCGGCAAGGTGGCAGGATATAAAATTAATACTCAGAAATCAGAGGCATTTTTATACACCAACAATGAACTGTCAGAAAGAGAAATCAAGGAAACAATCCCCTTCACTATTGCAACCAAAAAAATAAAGTACCTAAGAGTAAATTTAACCAAGTAGATTAAAGACTTGTACTCAGAAAATTATAAAACATTGATAAAAGAAATCAAGGAAGATATAAACAAGTGGAAGCATATACCGTGCTCATGGTTAGGAAGAGTAAACATCATTAAAATGTCTATATTACCCAAAGAAATTTATAAATTCAATGCAATACCAATTAAAATACCAATGACATACTTCAAAGATATAGAACACATATTCTAAAAATTTATACGGAACCAAAAAAAGAACACAAATAGCCTCAGCAATATTGAAAAAGAAGAATAAAATGGGAGGTATCACTCTCCCTGATATCAAGTCATGCTACAAGGCCATTGCACTCAAGACAGCCTGGTACTGGCATAAGAACAGGCCTATAGATCAATGGAACAGAAGAGAGAACCCAGAAATAAACCCACACCTTTATAGACAACTGATATTTGACAAAGGAGGTAAGAGCATACAATGGAGTAAAGACAGCCTCTTTAACAAATGGTGTTGGGAAAATTGGACATCTACCTGCAAAAAAATGAAACTAGACCATCAACATACACCATTCACAAAAAAAAAAAAAACCCTCAAAATGGATAAAAGACTTAAATGTAAGCTGTGAAACCATAAGCATCTTAGAAGAATACATAGGCAATAAGTTCGCCGACATCTCTCGCAGAAATATATTTGCTGATTTATCTCCACGGGCAAGTGAAATAAAAGACAGGATAAACAAATGGGACTATATCAAACTAAAAAGCTTTTGCACAGCTGAAGACAATAAGAACAGAATAAAAAGACAAACTACACAACGGGAGAACATATTTGAAAATAGGTCTGATAAGGGGTTAATAACCAAAATTTATAAAGAACTTGTAAAACTCAACAACAGGAAGACAAACAATTCAATCAAAAAATGGGCAAAAAAAATGAATAGACACTTCTCCAAAGAGGACATACAGATGGCCAATAAGCATATGAAAAAATGCTCAACATCACTAATTATTAGAGAAATGCAAATTAAAACCACAATGAGATATCACCTCACACCAGACAGAATGGTGCTCATCAGCAAAACAACACAGAATAAGTGCTGGTGAGGATGTGGAGAAAAGGGAACCCTCCTGCACTGCTGGTGGGAGTGCAGACTGGTGCAGCCACTGTGGAAAAAAGTATGGAGATTTCTCAAAAAATTAAAATTCGAACTGCCTTTTGACCCAACTATCCCACTTTTAGGAATATACCCTAAGAACACCATAGCACTGTTTGAAAAGAAGAAATGCGCCCCCATGTTCATGGCAGCATTGTTCACAATAGCGAAGATCTGGAAACAGCCCAAGTGTCTGTCAGAGGACGAGTGGATTAAAAAGCTTTGGTACATATATACTATGGAATACTACTCAGACATAAGAAATGATGACATCGGATCATTTACAACAAAATGGATGGACCTTAATAACATTATACTGAGTGAAATAAGTAAAGGAGGCAGGACACTTTTAACAAGCTTTTTTGATGATTTAGATGTGGATGGTTTGAGGACCTGTGATATTGTGATTTATAAGAAATATAGCCTGACCAGGCTGTGGCGCAGTGGATAGAGCATTGGACTGGGATGCGGAAGACCCCGGTTCGAGACCCCGAGCTCACCAACTTGAGTGTGGGCCCATCTGGCTTGAGCAAAAAGCTCGCCAGCTTGGACCCAAGGTCACTGGCTCCAGCAAGGGTTTGCTCTGTCTGCTGAAGGCCTGCGGTCAAGGCACATGTGAGAAAGCAATCAATGAACAACTAAGGTGTCGCAACGACAATGAAAAACTAATGATTGATGCTTCTCACCTCTCTCTGTTCCTGTCTGTCTGTCCCTATCTATCCCTCTCTCTGACTCTATCTCTATCCCTGTAAAAAATAATATATCTATATATTTGGTCATTCAGATGACCAAAGTGTATTTTTCATGCATATTTTGTCCTCATCCACATTTCCTGGCTCACAGCTCCCAAAATCCTTGGAATTTCCTAAGTGTTGAGAGTGATAAAAAGTGTCTTCTATTACATTAAGAAGGTGACTTTTGGAAAGCCTCTAAAGATGGGGGCTGGTCACCAGGAGCCCCAATCATGTAATTAGAGGACTTTAAATCTCACCTCTGACCTTTGGGAGGGTAAGAGAGCATGAGGTTGAATCAATTGCCAATGACCAATGAATTAATCAATCATAACTATGCAATGAAGCCTCCTTAAAAATCTAAAAGGACAGAGTTCAGAGAGCTTCCACGTTGGTGGGCATGCAGAAGCGCAGAAAGAGTGGCATGGAAGCTCTCTGCCCCTGCCCCACATTTGCTCTATGCCCCTCCTCCATCTGACTGTCACTGAGTTATATCCTTTTATATTAAACCAGTGATCTACTCAAGTAAAATGTTTCCTGAGTTCTACTAGCTCCTCTAACAAATTAATCAAAACCAAGGAGGGAGTCATACAGTTGGGGACAACCTGCACTGAAGTCTGAAGCTGGGACTGCAGTCTTGTAGGACTGTGGAATCTCATGCTATGTTCCCTGGTAGGTAGTGTCAGCGTTGAGTTGAATTTCTGAACTTTGCTGGTGTATAAGAATTGTTTTTTGGTGTGGGAACAGCTCTCTCTATGTTGGAAATAGGGTCTCAGAACACTCAAAAAAGGACTACTCTTGAGAAAAAGTTGAATGTAGAGAGAAGACAACAGCAAGGCTGACCTCAGAACTAGAGAAACCAAGTCACTCAGAAGGTTAATCCGAGGAAGACTCCAGGTCCAAACATTTAGTGCATGGTTAGGAGGAGTCTGAGCCTCAGAAAACAAGTCAAACCCCCCATGCTCTTGACCAAGGGTGCCCACACTTTTTCAGCTTGCGAACTACTTATAAGATGACCAAGTCAAAATGATCTACCTACAATAAAAATGCAAAACATAAATTTATTCCTTCTATATTATCATTATTCAAGTTACTATTATTACTATTTAATATTGTGTATTCTTCTTTCACCTTTCTCCTTCTCAGCTCTCTTTTTGGAGAAAAGTCAATGTCATAGTTTTTATGAACAGTCCGAAAAAGCTGCTCCACATTTTCCTTCTTTGGAATAGCAATGGCACACAGACAGATGAGGCAAACACACTTAGAATATGACATAGTGAAAAAAATCCCCTCCCATTCTGTATGAAAGTGGTAGGTTTTAGGCTTCTTACTCAGACCATCTACGGCACTCATTTTTATACCCTTTGTTGTATTTAGTTGAAATAAATTGAAGGCTAACTATGCAGCAATGTAACTGAACAAGTTAGTGCAGTTTAACGCACATGCATAGGGTGTCAAAAGTTCAGACGTCAGATTGGCTACCCTGTATGCCAATCAAAAGACAAATGTCTTTTTAATGTCATGCGATCTACCCACACTTTCTTCGCGATCGACCAGTAGATTGCAATCGACGTATTGAGCACCCCTGCTCTTGACTATTGGAGAATAAAACAACTCTGGATGGCATAGAGCTGCTTTCAGGAAAAATAATGAGTCAAATGTGCATGATTTCTTTTTCCTAAGCTGAAGAAAAATAATGATTATTTTAAAGAAGAATCTGGCACCATTTTTCTCTTCCATTCATTCATTTAAGTAGGCATTTATTTATTCATTTCTGCATTGAGTGCTTCATGATTCCTGCTTCTGTTGTTCCAACTATGATCTCACTCCTGAATCTAAGAGCTACACCTAAAAATTCTCTGAAGATCTTGATATACACAAAGTCTATTTCACAATCTTTCTTCTCATCTCCAAATTAATTTTCCCTCCTAAATTCCTATTCTTCAAGGATCAAGAACGAAAATAAGAATCTCTTATCTGTATGTCAAGGAATAAAGTATGAAAAGGTTTGCCTATATTTGCTATGGTTAGTGGGGGGGGGGGCAAGGGTTTTCGAACTATTTTAAACACCTTGCGACAGAGGCTGGGAGAGGACATGCCGTCAGCATGGAGAAGCGGAGGTATGAGCCCTGACACCCTTTCCCACTCCAGGCTCTTTCCATTTGGGTCCCCCACTGGTAAACTAAGTGTCCATGATGTGGTTAAGAAATGGGAATTGGAGAATTATCTAAAGGGCCGATCTGTCTAATGGATAATTTGATTCAAGAAGCATAGGAAAGGTACCATCACTCAAAGTCAACAGTAACAACAGCTTGATGTAGTGCCTCAAACTCTACAATTAGCAATTCATTCTTTAGAAACCTTATTTTTAAATGTAAATAAATACCAGTGCCAAAGTAAATAATTACAGCAAAGGTTTTCACACTGAGTTCCCAGGACCCCTCACAGCTCCGCTGAACATTTTCCCAGGCCCACCAGAGGGGGCAAGACTCACCAAGGATCCAGCCCACCACTCCTACCAGCACTGTCACAGGAACTTCTGGTTTTTCCCTGAGAAATTTAGGAGTTTCCATGCAGAGATTTTACAGAAAAGGCACTGTACCTTCAGAATGTTAAACATCATTTGTAAGAAAAAGCTGGAAGCAGCTTAAATGTCCATCATCTTAAATTATACTGCTTTGACACAATGAAATGTTGAGGAAGCTGTTTAAAACACAAGAGACCAATATGTTCTGATGTGGAAACACATTCGGATACATCATTAAATGAAGAAGTCAGGAAAGAATTACAGGCCAGTTATAAATATGTTTAAAATGTACACTTATATAATGTGCATGTGTGAATCCTTTGAGAAAGGTTCATAACATTTTACCTGGAATTTAGACTTGGAGTTTAGGGTATACACTTAACATCTCACTATATTCTTTTCTGTATTATCACCTTCTCTCTTTTTTTTTTTTTACCATGAGCATATTTTGACCCTTCGTTTTTATTTCTTTTTTATTTTTGTGACAGAGAAACAGAGAGAGGGACAGATAGTGACAGACAGACAGAATGAGAGAGAGATGAGAAGCATCAATTCTTCATTGCAGTACCTTAGTTGCTCATTTATTGCTTTTTCATATATGCCTTGACAGGGGGGCTACAGCAGACTGAGTGACCCCTTGCTCAAGCCAGCAACCTTGGGCTTAAGCTAGTGAGCCTTGCTCAAACCAGATGAGCATGTGCTCAAGCCGGAGACCTCGGGGTTTCAAACCTGGGTCCTCTGTGTCCCAGCCCAATGCTCTATCCATTGCTCCATGGCCTGGTCAGGCTATTTTGACCTTTCAATAAAAATTTATTTAAACATTTTTGAAAGTTACTTCACTAAGATATCATTGGTCATTATTAACGTCTTGGCAGATATTAGTTATATCTCTCTTTCCACTGTGATGATTATCCCAGAGAAAAGAAACTCTTGCACAGGTTAATTTGCAATGAATGAGGCATGAAAAGGAAGGGTCCACCTATGGGCTGTTGCCTGGGGATGAATTCAGAAGTCATGAGGGGGTTGCTCACCTAGTCAGGGACCTGACATTGGACAGAGAAATGACTTCTGGTGGGGAGAAAATCAGGAGGAATGACTAAGAGAAAAGACTCCATGTTTTTGCTTGGGTCACTGATAATAAATATAATCTCAATGATTCCCAGCAGAGAAACTAGGTTCAGGGGCTGGGGAGTGAGAGTCAGCTATCATTGGAAAAATCATTGTTTCTGAAGCATTGGAAGGCTGTTATTTGGGTTGGACAATGATTCTGAAGAAATCAACCAGACTGTTGCTCAACTCACCACTTCCTGAGTCCGGGAAGGAGACAAAGTATTTACAGTCTAAGGACACTGGAGTCAGAAAGCCTGGGTTTATGTTCTATCTCTAACAATGAAAAACTTGTGACCATTGTGCAATAAAAGAATTAGATTAGATTTTATCCAAGTTCCCTTCCAAATCCAAGCTCTGTTATAATTCATGCACGGGCATGAAAACTTTCAAGGGCTTCCCTTTCTCTCCTCTGCTTTCAATTCTCCTCTCCCAAACAGGCTTCAAGAATAAAATATCTGCCTTTTGTGGGCCCTATCCTCCCTGACTCATGTGGGCATATGTCAGTTAACGTGCACCTGTGTGCCAGGCTGAGCCCATGACCCCGTGTTCAGCTCCTTCTCCAGGGCCTGTGGAGCTGAGCTGTCCAAGCTGTCAGTCATGCTTACTCGGGCAGAGAACAATCTGAACATCACAATTAATTAATCTGCAGTTTCAAGTGGACTCTCAGTGTCCACTGGGAATGCAGTTTAGGTGGTCTTGGTCAGGCTGCCACTTGATGTACAAAATCACTTTTACTCCCCACTGTTTCCTCTCAATGGGGTACCTCCATTCTCCCCTACACCCCTTCATTCTGTTCTGAGGGGAAAGGTCCGTTGTGACTAGGAGATGACATCAGAGTCAAATTGGGGTACAGGGTAAATGGAGACAGGCGGCACCTTAGATCAAGCCCAGGGCAAATTTGGACTATAAACAAACTGCTCTCTGATATCCTGTGTCCTGTTAACCCAGCCTCCCCCTGCTGCTTGCCTGGCTCTCCCGTGGGTGGTCCTGCTGGAACCATGGTTTGGAGAGTGTCAGAGCCCTGGCATATAAACAGGGCTTTTCAGCCAGCAGATTCGGTGCATACGAGGGCCACAGGCTGGGGCTCCGGGCTCCTGTTTCTTCATTTGCTCAGGCAAGTCTCTTTCTAGAAACAGGACAGTTCTTCCTCCTCATCTCAGGTTATAGGGGTCCCGACTTCTGAAGTAGCTGAGAGTTGTCTTTGACTTCCTTCCCTCACTCTCTATCCAAGCAGTCACTGAGTCCTGTTAATTCTGTTTCCTAAAGTTTTCTAAAATCCACTCACTTCCCCCCCGCCGCCCTCTGCCTCTCAATCCTACTTATGCTTTTCCAAAGAGTTAGTACAACCTCTCAGCTGGCCTTTCTATGCCAAACTTACTCTTGAAAAGTCATTCGTGGCTTTTCCACTGAGTATCCAAATAAGCAAATGTGACCGTAAAAACTCCCAACTGCAATTATGAAGCCCACGGAAAAAATTTCATGACCCTCTCTTGTCTCCACGAGAAAAGGGGGTCAAACTGCAGGGTGTTTGACAGCCTGGCTCTAAGCCAGCCCTATAACATCAACAGGAACAGCTGCTAAGTGTTCAGAAGCTAGTCTGTCCCAGGTAACAAACTAGGCATGTGCACATGCAATATATTTTTAAAAGTCAGAGGCATCTAAATTCTTGCTATCTGGAAGATGTCAGACCTCAGGAACATTATACTAAGTGAAATAAGTAGAAGACAGAAAGCTAGGACCTATATAATTCCACACATAGGCGAGATAGAAAACTGAGACTCACTGACATAGATAAAAGTAAAGTGGTTACTAGGGGGAGGGGTTTGGGGGCTGAGGGGAATAAAGAGGGACAAATATATGGTGACGGGAAATGATCTGACTTTGGATGATAGGTACATAATGCAATCAACAGTTCAAATGCTATAGAGATGTTTACCTGAAACTTATATACTCTTATTGATCAATGTTACCTCATTAAATTTAATTTTCTAAATAGAAATTTTTTTTCAAAAAGGAAAATGTTCTTCTCCCTTAAACCTTGTTGTTTCTATGTGCCTGTCCTTTTGCAAACAGTGCTCTTCTTGTCATTCAGGACTTATCTTCTACCATTCAAGACCCAGCCCAGTGGCCTCCTCCTCTCCGATGTTGCTCCTCTGTGCATGGCTCATTGCTCCCTCCTCTGAATCGTAGAATCTTGTAGCATCCAATGCTTACTGCACTGCACTGTGACCCACTTGCCTCATGGGGGTGGGGGGTGTCTTCAGGAGGCAGGCACTATTTTTTATGCATCTTCATGTCTTCCACTGTGCTTAAAGCTTACCTAACTCTTTTTTTTTTCAATAAATGAGGCAGAGAGGAACATCATGTGATTGGAAGGCCATTTAATAGCAAAACGTGAATGAGAGAAGGCAGTTTAGGAGACTCCATTGGGATCTTGGGTGAACCCAGGAGAAGAAAGCTTCCCTTCACTTCTCCCTTTCCTCCCATCTTAGGGAGCATCTGAGTGGGGAGCAGAAGGCAAGAGTCTCTGAAAATAGGGGGCTGTGATGAAAGTAAACCTCACTTCTAGTGGGATGAGGAGTTGGCCAGTTAAGCTGCACCTTTGCAATTTTGAGCTTGTCTCCTTCGCTCAGCTCCTGGATGGTGGGTGAGCATAAAGCAGGTTCAATAAGGAAGGATGCAAGTCTATGTTATTATTGTACAATGTGATAAAAGGCTGGGCACTTCCTTTACACAAGTAGGTAAGTTGAAGCAAAAAGCCTATATTGGATGCACCTCAACACATGCGTCTGCATCTTTCCGTCTGTCATCCCCCTGTTGTATCTCGCTGTCTCTCCTTCGTTTCACATCGACCCCATATCCAGCGTGCAGGGCCAAGTACCTCTGACAGTCCTGTCTGCTGGGGGCTTGCATCACAGTCCCAAGTAAAAATTATCTCTACAGATCTCTGGGTCTCAGTTAAAAGGTCCTTAAACTTCCCTTTCTACCCACTACCTGCCCCGATTTCCACCTGGAATCTTAGCTAAGGCACCGGGGCGGGTCTAACAATCACTCCGAGCCTCATTGCTCCATCTGTACAGTGCAGATAATAACAATACTTCTTGCGTGAGAGGGTTACTGTGAGGACTGCAAAGGTCAATCAAACCCTTAACACAGATAAATATTAGCTAATAATAGCAACCAGAGACACCTTCCAGGACCCAAGAATGCCTTAGACGCTTTTCCAATTTTAGTCATTTGAATTTGTCTCTCTTTCCAACCTGACCAGGTTCCCTGAGTTGCTCTCCTTAGGATCAACTCTTTCTTCCAGTGACCCGCCTAAGGACCTTCACCTGAAATAAGTCACTCTGCCCTCTGACCTGCTTCTCCACTGGCTTGCCTTTCCTCTTTTGGACCTGCCTCACTTCTTGGAGGAGGCTCAGGGAAACCCGCTTTGCCAAGTCTCCGTCCTGTCTATATATGTCCCAAAGGCACAAATGAGTCCAGAATGTCATTCATATACAACTGCCTTGAGAAAACAGATGATAGGCATTCTGCAGTAAGTGGAATGCAAATATTCACCCCAAGAATTATTTGATTTTTTTTTCACTAGAATCTGACACAAATTCTTCCCAAGCATCACCATGTATGCCGAGTCTCCCAGAGCAAGACTGAGAAAGAAAACCAAACTCCACATGACCACTTCTCTGTCCTTGGAAGGTAGCCCTGTCTGTTTGGGTTAGCAATGGTGCCTCCACGGGGCCTGGGGTAGACAGGAGTCTTCAAGCACCAGCAGGAGTTAGGCAGAAGCAGAGAGGGAGAAACGCGGAGAGTCTAAACTGTAATCCTCACTCCAGGGTCCTGTGTTACACAATCGCCCTTTGCCCACTACCCTGTATGTCCCACTAGAGTCCATGCTGCCATTCCTCTGAGAACAAGGTCTTCACTGTAGCATCCCTCTGTTCCTCCCACTGCCACCAGAGAGCCATGCTTCTCCAGGTGTGGTGCTCAAGCCCCAATGGAAGATTCTCCCCACCCACACACCGAAATCACAAATTCCAGGGAAGGTAACTGGAGCTCTCCATTTCTAGAAAGCACAACAGGTGATTAAAAGGAGGCGTGCTTTGTTATAGAAGGGTTCGCATACTTGGCCTGTCCAACGCCCTTTATGAAAAATCTGTCCTCTCTTCCTTGTCTCCAACTTTATCTCAACGACTTCAAAAGTCTTATCATTTATAGCCACCCCAACCTGTGTGCTTGCAACTCCCCAAATATAACATGCAGATTCCTACCTCAGGTCCTGCTCATGCTACACCTTCTGGAAACACTCTGTCTCCACCTAAGCCCTACTAATTCTTCGAAGCTCACTCCAGTTACAACTTTCGAACACATCATTTTTCAAGCCAGGTATTGGGTACCTTCTGATGTGAGGCTCTATGCCCTCAATTTTACCACAAAGTGCAACATGTGATTCCCGCCCTCCAGATGCTTTGAAATTGGGTAAGGAGATGGATAGTGTATATCAGCAACCATAAAAGAAGTAAAGTGGAAAAGCAACAAAGGAATTTGAGAGGGGAGGAGGCACGAGGCATTGGGTGAAGGTTAACGAAGTGGGGAAGTAAAGGCTGGGCAAAGGGAGGCATCTGAGCAACGGCACAGATGTAGGGACGTGAGGTGAATACACAGAGATGGGAAGCAGCACAGATTGGCTTGGCTTACTGTAGAGCTCATGGAGAAGAGATTGCATATGCCTATGCATTTCTTTGAAATGTTATCAATATGTTTCTAAAAGTAAAGCTTTTCCTCATTATAAAACTTTTTCAAATTATAAAATATAGGAAGACAGGAAAATGTAAAAGTTAGTCATAGCGTACCATGTGACTATTACCACAGTTAGCTTTGGGTTGATCCATATATATATATATATATATATATATATATATTTCTCCCTTACACATTTAAAATAAGACTGCATATAATTTTGCATCTTATTTTTGTCACTTTGTAGGGTGTAATGAGCACAAACCCAAATCACTAAATATTACTTGAACACACTGTTAATAGTTGCATAATATTTTAACATACAAATAGATTTCGTTTTTTTTTTTAAGTGAGAGGAGGGGAGATAGTGAGATGGACTTTTACATGTGCTCCACTGGGATCAACCTGGCAACCTCTGCCTGGGACCAATGCTCAAACCAACAGAGCTATTTTTAGCACCTGAAGCTGATGCTTGGACCAACAAGCTATCCTCAGTGCTCAGGGTGACACTCAAACCAATCAAGCCACTGGCTGCAGGAGGTGAAGAGGGAGAGGAGGGGGAGTGGGAGAGGGTGAAAAGCAGATGGTCATTTCTCTGTGCCCAGACTGAAAATCGAATCCTGGATGTTCATATGCTGGGCCAACGCTCTATCCACTGAGCAGGCCAGCCAGTGCCTCAGGTCTCAGTTTTACCTAGTATTTTCCAAGTATAATTCTACAGGACATTAATGAAAGATTTATTAATAGGTTTAATCAAGTTAAAATAATTTCTTTTCCTCCAGATTCTAATTCTCAAAATGTAATAATGTGGATTTTGACTCTTCAAAAAGGGAGTGTAGCAAGTAGTAATTTTCAAATGTATTAATAGCAGGTTCTTTTTTAAAACAAGCATCTTATGGGATTCATTTTCTACCTGAGTTTGGGAAATACTGATATAACCTTTGTCCTATACTAGAATAGAGTATTCCGAGGTTTTCACTATCATAAATATACTTAGATAATAATCTTTATGTATAAAATTCAGGCTGCAGTTTGCAATATTTGTTTTAAGATAGATACTTAAAAGTGGATTTGTGGGGTCAAAGTGCATGGCTTTTTAATTTTTTTATTGTAACAGTCATTCTTTCTCTCTCTCTCTCTCTCTCATCACAACTACAAGAACCTCCTACATTCTGTGATTATGCCGTGCATTTCTGCACCTCCCCATCTCACAGCTTTGCATTCTTTATTTAGAAAGTCCTTAGCAAGCATTTGATGATGGTGATAACAATGATAAGGAAGAGAATTGGCAGGCCAGAGGGCAGGTTAGAGCAGAGAGGAATTGCATCCTTCAGTAGAAAGTGTCCTTATAAAAGACTCCTTAAATGTTATTCTCCATCCGGAGGCCTGGGTTCAGTTGTTGCTCTTATTCTCTGTGTGACCTTGGCCAAATTAATAGCAACATCTAAATGAGAAAAATATGTTTAAAGGCTTATAACACATGCGTGGTCACATATAAGCACTGAGTAAATATGGTTGTTATCATCACTGTTAGCTGATATCTGAAGCCCAAAGGCAAGGTGACCATTTCTTTAAGAAATTGAAAATGCATGAGAGTGATACAGGCTCAGAGTCAACAGAAGCTAATTCGAGCGAAGCTTGCAGCCAGAAAGACACACAGGAGTGGCGGCTGGGGACTGGATAGAAATGGCAGCCGTGGCAGCAAAAGGGAGCCCACAGGGAAAGATGGAAGTCAGCCAAGGCAGCTAGGGACCGCATTAAAGAGAAAAAATCAAATCTGTTTTGACATGGTAAAGACTAACTTTTTCATTCTGAAGTCCTCTCCCATCAGAAAACTCCACTCTGATCCCATTTCCCACTCCAGCTCTAATCAACCATCTCCCGCTGGACACAATGTGGCGGCCACCAGCCTGGCTCTTACCAGTCAATTCCCTGTCACCGCCTAAGTGGTAGCAGGCCTTCCAAGCCGGCATCCTCAGAGGAGCCACTGACAAGAGTAACTCCGATGCCTGGCAGCTCCCTGGACCCTCTTGGTTATTTCTTGAATTCAAAGTAAAAATTATCCCTGTGTTTTTTTTGAAGGCACTACTAGTCTTTTCTGGATTTCCTGGGTGCATCTAACCCAGAACCAAAAGCTGGATCATTTGGTGGCCTCTCTGGTACAGTGAGCCCAGAGCATGGAGGCTATGGTGCTAGGCCAAGTCCCACTCTGCCTTCAGAGCCTCCTTCTCTCCTCCCTACTCTTCCTCATTACTCTCAGGGCTGCTGAGAGCTAACGAGTGTTAGAAAGCCCTTGGATCTATTTAGAGGAAAGACCAATTTACTGTGATTAAATGCAAGGTAGTGTTCAATTAGTGGAAGATAAACACAACATATCAACCCACTACGATAATTTTTAAATCAAAAGTTAGAGCACACATAGGCAGCTGCAATAATAATTTACTAATTTAATGATGATGGAGCTTTTTAAGATGTTGCTATTCTCTAAGAGTATGTATGAAGGACACCCCTAATGTTAATTAGCACTTGCTTCATTAACAACTTAACCAAAAAGCCACACTTTATGAAATTATTGGGGAACTTATGAGGAAGGAGACTTGACGGAAGGAAATTACCATGAGGATCTTTCCCATCAGTTAATGAAGGGTATAATGTATAAATCATTAGTAAAGTCCGTATGGTGACAGTCAGTAAAAGAAAGGAGAATTTGGAGTATAGAGATGGGAGCAGGACAGATGGCTGTAAAGAATGTGTGAGTGCACATGCCTCTTTATATATGCACCCCCAGTGGCAGCAAAGATCTACCCTTTCTGCCATGCAAACTGCAGGGTACTTCTATTTGGCAGACAGCTGTTGCTTACACCTCTGGGCTCTGCTTGACAGAGTTAGAGCCACCTCCCATAGAGTGTGAAAGCTTTGACAGACAGTAAGTGCTTGGGAACTTCTGATGAATTCATTAGCTTGCACTCCAATTAGAGGGATTCCTCTTAGATTCAATACAGTTCTTCTGTCCATGGTGGCCAGCTTCTTTGAAGATGTGTGAACTGGTCCACAACTGTTCAAACTGACTTGGGGTTCTAGAGGTAAGGAACCCCTGACAGTCTGGGGCAGCAATTCCCATAGTTTGCTACACCTTGGAATCAATGGGGAATCTTTTAAAAATATTAGTGCCTGGCTTCCACCCCCACCATTTAATCCATAGGCAGTATGCTGTGGGCTGAATGTTTGTATTCTCCCCAAAATTCATGTTAAAATCCTAATCCCCAAAGTAATGATATTTTGGGATGGGACTTTGGGAAGATAATTAGGTCACAAGGGTGGAACCCCTGTGATGAGATTAGTGCCCTTGTATGAAGAAACAGAAGAGAGCTTGCTTTCTCTCTTATTTTGCCACATGAGAATGCAAGAAGATGTCCACAAACCAGGACTGGGGACTTTACCAGACACCGAAGCTGCTAGCACCTTGATCTGGAACTTCTCAGATGCCAGTACTATGAGAAGTAAATTTCTATTGTTAAAACCAACCAGTCTATGTTTGTTTTGTTTTCTTTGTGGGGTTTTTTTGTTTGTTTGTTTTCTATTTTTAAGCAGCCCAAATGGATTAAAAAGGTATTTTCTGAGCATTGTTATTTTTTTGAAGCTGCACCTGCCAAGCTGATTCCAATGTGCATCAAAATCTAAGGATCATTGGTCTATAACCCAAGCTCAGAATCTAAGACAGATGAAAAGCCCACAGAAAATCCAGGAATCTGGGAAAAGCATGTTCCTGGCAAAGCTGATGACCACTGAGGGTTAGGGTCTTTAGAATGAACAGATTTGACTTGAATCCTAGTACTACTGGTTACTCTGGGTAATTATCCTCTCTGAGTTTTATACTCTGTAAAATGGAGGTAGAAAAAAAAATGCTTTTTAACAAGTTGTGTGAGCATTAAATAACACAATATATGTGAAGAGTATCGCCTAGAAAACTTTAAGTGGAAGAAAGCTTTATCTAATCAATGAGAATGAACTAGCAAAAAAGAAGCAGAGAATCATGGAACAATCAGTATCTTGGACTTGTCTGAGTTGCTGAAGAAACTGTGAATGTTTTGTGCAAGTGCCTGTGATGAACCCAGAAAGCCATGGTAATCACTGTAATTATGTGTCAGCTAGGAAACAGGGCACTCTTCTAGGCACTTTATCAACACTTCTTAGGTTGTTGATTGGTAGATATGTCAGTAAGGGTTTTCTGGCAAAGAGCAGCCCCAAGAATAGCTGATCAAAAGAAATTCTACTAATTCAAAGCATAGGCTTGTTCATAGCTCTAGGTCTTGGATGTGGAGAGAATACTCGTTAATTTCACATCTGAACAAAACATGATCTGGTGAGAAGACTGAACTCAGAAGAGGCCTAGTTACAAACGCATGTCTGCCACTCCCAGGCTGACCAACGTTGGGTAAGTTTCGCCACATCTCTGAATTTCAGCTTGCTCCCTAGTATACGATATAGATAGAGAGCTGCCTTCACCAGGTGTAAAGCATAAAATGAGATAATACATGTAAAAGTGCAGATCGTGGTGCCAAGTTCACAGCAAGAACTCAATGAAGTCTGCTGAGTTACACATTCTAAACAGCAGAGGAAGGAAATGTGGAGTGGATACTTCTAGGTGGGAACCTGGGAGCACGCAGTCTGGATCCTAAGAGGATACAAGAACGTCCATGCATCATACTACCCAATTTCCCAGCCATATCAGGTTTAATGAGCTCTTGAAATTGTCCCTTTTTCATGCCCAGGCATATTTATACACCTGTGGACACTTTGTTCCAAGCCAGCCCCTCTGCTGGAGCTGAGGAAACCAAAAGGGCTTGGCAGCTGCCTGTGCCACCCCACAGATATGATGGCTTGGCATCTCAATTAGATTGCAGTCTGTGAAAAGCCAGGGCCAGACCCTGACACAGCACCCCACCTTTCTGTAGAAACAACCGATCCCCCTAACTAGGAAAGTCAATGGACTTTTCTCCCCACCGATATCTAAATAGCTATTCGAATGTGTTCTGTAACAGGAAGAGGTGTTGAACAAAAGGTCAGGGCCGATCTGAAGCTGGTCTTTATATCAGCAATTGCTTTTAAAGACGCAATTCTCCCAACTGTGCGAGTCCCTGAAGATAAAAAAAAAATTTATATAAATGTACAAATGACTTTATGACTTTGATTATACAACTTCTGAGAAAATATCTATATGAACTGTTAAGGAAGACTAAAGATATTGTGATAAAGAAGACTCTTTGAAATTCTGTTTTAAAAATATTCTATGTCATGAGATATGAATGTAGCCAGAGCCCTGATAAAAGTCGTGTCATCCTTTTGCCATAGAAGCTGCTAAGGCATGAAAGGGACCATGGGCCGGGAGATCTTTGCCGCCTTTAAAGTCGGCTTATTAACATGCATTAGAGTCTTCCTGAAGATGGGTCCAGCCAAAGGTTATCAATGAAAACTTAATTTAATGAGGCCAGAACAGGGGGAGAGGAGCCCCTCAAAGCCAACACTGAGCGAAATTTGGGGTAAGGGCATTGCATTTTTTTGAAGAGGAGACACAAAGATAAACTCATTAAAGCAGAAGGTATTATATTGGTTTTCCTGCTCAGAGTGCCGCTCTCCGTGGGGGTGCCACTCACTCTCATTTTGGAGACTAAAACCTCACTCCACCCAGAACAGAAGCTGGTGATAATAGACGCTTTGAGGGTAGGCACATCCACAGGAAAGGCTGTTCTACGGACCAGCAGCAGCACTGAGATGCGACAGCCAATGAGTACTGGGGTGCAATGACAGGCTTCCCAGAGGCTGAGGCTGTGCTTTCTGGAATCGGATTAGCAGTAAATCCAGGCCAGCTACTTCCATCTTCGTTGTGCCAATGTGAGTAAGAATTCTTGGTATCCTGAAGATGGAGAACTGGTTAAAGAAATGCAGCATATGCTCCACAGAATGAATTGTTCCAAGACTAGAATGGTGAGGACCTGATTTGGGCTAAATCATGCAGGGGTCACAGGTTGCCAGGCTGGCTGCAGGGGACAGGTAAGTAGCATAAGTTAGGGAACCAGGCCAGCAGGGAGATTGAGGGCATGTTGCGGTGAGAAGGGTGTGGCTTTTTTTTTTAATTTTTTTTTTATTTTATTCATTTTAGAGAGGAGACACAGAGTGAGAGAGAGAGAGAGAGAGAGAGAGAAAGGGGGAAGAGCTGGAAGCATCAACTCCCATATGTGCCTTGACCGGACCAGTGCAGGGTTTTGAACTGGCGACCTCAGTGTTCCCAGGTCAACGCTTTATCCACTGCGCCACCACAGGTCAGGCGAAGGGTGTGGCTTTTTAAGAGAACAGCAGATCCTCATCTCTGATACTTGCCCCACTGGTGACATGTTGCTAGACTTGATTAAATGAAGCTGGAAACTAGAAATTTATATAAAAACTCCTAATTTTAAAGGATCGGCAACTAGTTTGCTTTTTTAAAAACATTTGGTGGGCCAAGAAAAACATATCTATGGAGTGGATGTAGCCAAAAGCCTGTCTGTCAATTTGGGGCATCTGATTAGAAACTCAGATGACAGTGGATAGCATAGTATGCTAGTACTAAAAGTCAGCAGAGAAGTACCTGTTATAGAGCTGAATGAGCTATAACATTTTCATTGATTGGGGGAAGGAAATATCATCTAACTGGAATTGTCATGAAAGCGCATGCATGTTGTATATTAAACAAGTCCAGGGGGCATCATTTAAAACAAAGACTATATAAATGGCACATCTTCAGATGCAGAGTGAACAATATGCACCTTGGTTGTGACATACACCCTGTTCCTCATGTCGATGTATATATTCCTGAGTAGCAGAGAGCAAATCCACTTAAGTCCCAATCCATTGATTCACATGAGCCAGCACACCCATTTTTTGACCCTCAAATGTACTTTCAGCAAAATCAATTATAAATAGCTCTTTAGCATTGTAAAGCATACCCAGAAAGAATTTACTATTTATTTTTCTCTCATCTCACTGACAACAAAACAGGATAATCCCAAAAGTTTCGTTAGTGTAGACCCAGTGGACTGTACTTCGGTAGTGACTTAACCTAAGTGCACTCAAGCATGAAATTTTTTTTTTAATAGAAAAAATATAAGTTATATAAGTTCCAGTGACTTTGTGGTAGGTTTATAAAATAAAAATTATTACATCAGCTTGATTGTTGGGCTGTATACTTTGTACTAGGTTAATATAATTAAACACAATTTATCCCCCACAGGCTATACAGTTATATTGTTATATCTCAAACGACCCAAGGCTTCAAAGGCAATGACAACATTGGCTAGACTTGTGAGCAGTACTAACCTCACAGTTAAAGAGAGAAAGGGAGCACCAGGAATTGGCTGCATCATCTTCAAAGAAGAGAAATATAGAAATGTGTTAGTGATTGTGATGGGCTATATTTCAGTGGCTCAGGAAATATGTAACCAGTAATTCTCATAAATATTTAATAATGAGCCAGATATATAAAAACAAAGAAGGATACAAACACATTTGTTACACGGTATTAAAAATGTATCATATACAATTGTTGACTAAAACGATATTTCAATTTACATCATCCTTCAAAGACAGAGTTTCATTGCTGATGACAAACAGTGACATTGCCTAAGAGAGAGGATCAGAAAGAAGGTTGAAACTCAGCTGATGATATTGCTGCTGGTCTTGTGGCTGTGATGGGGCACGACAGATCTCTGGCCACCTGGGTCACTAATAGGAACCTTAATACTCACTTATCTGCATAGGGGCTGTCTTAAGATACAATGTGTTTCTAGAACATAAGATTAAAACAATCAATAAGACACCCATCTTCTTGGCTAAGACTGGGTCAGTCTGCTAATAAAATTGAGTGTTCACAGTAAGAATGGCTATATCTGACTTGTTCAATTCTTTACACGAGGGGAAAAATGAACTGCCACAAAAAAAGAAACATTAGACCAGAGCAGTGCAGAGCTTAATAAACATCTTCATGAAAAGTTAAAATGGCTGCCTCATTTGTCTGCAGCGCAAGTTAGGCACCATGCTTCTTACAGCCGTTCCAAATCAGGGGCAATTTGCTAGCTTCGAAATAAAGAAAGGGAAAGAGAGGGGTCCCTGTCCAGCCAATGATTTATTCATGGAGCCAAGAAAACTCTTCCCCTCTAAAATGATATTTTTCCTAGGTTCTAACCCTTCAATCTTCCTCCGACCTGGGAATACACCTTTCTCTCCTCCATGTATTTTTCAGTGGTTTCCATTATTACATGACACTCTGTTCACCTCAATCTACAGCACCGGGATCTCAGTGGGGTTGCCCTGGCTTGGAGAATTGTGTTGCTCCACAACTCAGAGATGATGCTTTGTCTCACCTGAAGAGCCGAGCAGCTCTCCTCTAGATACCCTGCCCCTCCCAGAATGGGCTGCAGGCAGAGCAGTGGGGAGCATTGGCATCTGAAGATGTAATGGCCACAGTTTATACACAAATGACTTTAAAAGCCATCAGAGAAATGAGTGGATGATGAAGTGGCCCAAAAGATAGCCTGTTTCTAGGTAGAGAAAAAAATCTTAGCCTATGTTCATGGAGGGCTCCAAGTTGCCTCTGATGTTAGAATTATTATTCATTGTCATGTGCAGATATGGGGCATAGGGACCTGTAAGAGACTCCAAGCAACGATCCCTGGGTGTTGGTTCACGTGCTTGTCAGAGAACCCACGAGCCAGTACGAACCACACTCCTTAAAAGAAAAATGGGCAGCAAGGTATGCTTGAGTTTTCAGCATTATATGAATGTAATGAGATAAATCCTATTCCAAAGTCCAGGGTCTGGAGGAAAACATCAGTTAAGACACAGATGTAGCCATCTACTTGTTTCTCTGGCAATTCTGAGGAAGAAACAAATTGAAAGGGATAGTGTTTATTTGCAGAACTATTCCTGTAGGTAGATACTCAATGGTCTCTCATTCCATGCCTATATAATCTGCTTAGAAACTGATCATATGACAGAATTCAACTGAGATATCATGTCATCGAAGAAGCCTTGTCTCTCTGCTCTGTATCCTGTTTCTATTTCTGCGGTTGCATATGTCACCCTGCATTGCAACTCTTGGTTGAATGGATATTTCTCCTTTAAAATGTGAATCTTTGAAGGCAAGAAACAGGCTTAATCAGTGCTGTATCCTCAACCCTAGTACACATAGTGCCTGATACAGAGCATGCAATCATAAATATTTGTTTAAGTAGAACAGGGGTCCCCACACTATGGCCCCGTGGGCGGCATGTGGCCCCCTGAGGCCATTTATCCAGCCCCCGCTGCACTTCCGGAAGGGGCACCTCTTTCATTGGTGGTCAGTGAGAGGAGCACAGGATGCATCCGCACCCATAGTTCCCATTGAAATACTGATCAGTTTGTTGATTTAAATTTACTGGTTCTTTATTTTAAATATTGCATTTGTTTTTTTACTTTAAAATAAGATATGTGCAGTGTGCATAGGGATTTGTTCATAGTTATTTTTATAGTCTGGCCCCCCCAATGGTCTGAGGGACAGTGAACTGGCCCCCTGTATAAAAAGTTTGGGGACCCCTGAAGTAGAATTTCATTCTAACTTCCAATTCCTTCCCCTGTGTAGTTTAGGCATTTTCTTTTCTTTGACACGATCCTTTCTGGTCTTCCTTATTTCCTGTTTAGGGTGCTTTTCTCTATTTTTTCTTCCATTCTCATCGCTTGGCACTTAGGTTCCTTCCCTTTTTTAATCTCCTGCATTGGCCTTGTGACTGCCAGTGACTCCCTTGGGTGTTTTCTAAGAAAAGGTTTTCTGAAAAAAAAGCTATAGTTTTTGTTTTTTGATATCCCTTGGAGTCATTAGAGAGAGGAAAGGGTAAGGAGCAGTGAAGTCTTTCAGCAAGGTAGGTGGGAAGAGAAAGGTAACAATGTTCTTTATAAAAGAAAATGCCATGGGTTAGGCAGCTGCATAGGGAGAAAATGCCATGGGTTAGGCAGCTGCATAGGGAGGGGAAGAGCCTATGGTAACAACCAGTTTTGAGCTTCACCAGAAAATACCCCAATACCTATAAAGCATTTTGTGCCAGCTAGTTAGAAATTTCCTCTCTAGCACAACAGATAGGAAGCTCTACTTTAGAAAACAGGCCCTGTGTTTTGCCTACTTGATAAGACCCAACCAAAATCCATACCTTTTTTAATTTTTCTTAGAAAAGGATAACCTCACAAAATCCAGAAGTCAGGAAATGAATAGAATCGTCCAATGCAGACTCCATTAGTAACATCCCAATGCTCTTCTAAACATAGTTCTCCTGGAGATGCCAGATTCAGCAATTCTGAAATGTGCCCATAAGGCCTGTGATATTAATCAAATTCATGACAGGATGTTGAGGCCAGAATGCTTAAGGCCAGCATCCTAACATGGTCTTTCCCCATTATGGGGAGCAAGCAAGCCTCTGTGTAACGTGACATCATCAATCTAAGTAGGCAAGTGGAATAGATTTCCTGATTACCAGGTTAAGCGATGCATCAAACAGAAGTGAGCCTGGTCACTACTAATCATTTAAATTTAGAAAGACTAAGCTCAGTGACATTATCAGGCCCACATTACAGAGTGACTTCTCTTTGCTATCAAGAATGTATTGGTGTCCCCTCCAGGATTTATTACACTGGTAAGCTGCAGGATGGGCTGAGGCAGCAACTATCTATGGCACCAGCACCCCATCCATCATCTCCACCACCCCACTTCTGGTTTAGCTTCCAGGGGCTAGGGCTTCTGATCTCTCCTCTTTGCTGGGGCCCTTCCATGGTCAAGTGTACAGGCAAATTAATGAGTAAGCATCTAGATTGAGGTCAGTAGGACACTCTTTGTTATATCATCATTAAATCCCCAACTGGCTTATTTCCCTTTGATTTTCATTTTGGGAAAACACAATGTTTTCTCATATTCCAGACTATAATAGCCTTCTGAATCCAAAGATTTTTTTTTTCTAAAATATATGTGTTCAAAACTATCCCCAGAGATTCTATTTCACTTGTTCAGTAGTAGGGATCAGAAATGTAAATTTAGAATAAAATTCTCAAGTGATTTTGAATCACACACATTATTAATAATTACTTATTAATAATGATTTACAAGGTCCCCTTTGGGAATTACTAAGGAGTAGACTATATATTTGGGGACTACTAATCAAAAAAGATCATTAAACAAAGACTCACAAACTGGACTTAAGAATCAAAGTACAGCCATGCGTCAGGAACACAGATATCCGAGCTTCTCAAACGTTAATGCACCTGTGAACCACCTGGGAAGCTTGATAATTTGCAGATTCTGATTCGATTTGGTAGCTCCAGAGTTGAGCCTGAGAATCTGAGTTTCTTATAAATTCCCACATGATGCCAGTACTACTGGTCTCTGAACCACATTTTGAGTAGCAATGATCTATAGAAACTGTTCTTAATCTTGACCTCACATTAGAATAATCTGGGAAGCTTTTAAAAATTCCAATGTCAGGCTCACCCCAGACCAATCAAATTAGAATTTCTAGGGATGGGGCCAAAGCATCAATATTTTAAAAATCTCCCCAGGTGACTTCTTTGCATGGCCAAGCTTGAAAATCATTGATGTATACTGATGAACAGCCCTGCTCCTGTGGCTGAATTCAGTAATGGCTGAGTCTTCTGTGTTGGATATTTTGGTGGACATTTAGTGTAGAAACCAACCTTCAGACCAAATACAGAGGCCAAATACTTTCAGGGAAGTTGATCCTACTCTCAGCCCCAGGTACGGGTCTGAGATGTTTAAAGGTTATTTGACTCCTAACCCCTACAAGTCCCCTAATATGAGTCACTGAGATGTCAGGAGAGGTCCCTGAAATTAGTCTTAACTATAACTATATCTGAGCCAATAAATGTCGTATTGCTTAAGCCAATTTTACATGGATGTAGATATCTTAACTCATAGTATCACTTGGCTCACATTGAACAAAGGACTGGATGATGCAGTAAAATCCTACTAATTGTCCAAGAATGGATAAAAGTCCACCAAATGTGACTGAAACCTATCCCAGTTGCCTTAACCATTGCTGATCTCCATTTCTCCTGCCATCCTCCTCTCTCTGCAGAGAAGGAAGTGTGGAGGGAAAGGAGTTGGCCTTAGACCTGTAATCCCATTTCCACCCTCTCCTAAGAAGAATGACCTTGGAGAAGTCCCCAGCTTCATCTAAGCCATGGTTTGCTGATATTCAGCAGGATAAGAGTAATGTCTCTGTCACAAGGCTTTTGTGAGCATCAACTGAGATAATGGATGGGCAAGCATCCTGCAAATGGTAAATTGCTATAAAAATGTCATCTGTGGTTTTTTGTGGTTGTTGCTTACTGTTAGGAAAAATAAGCAGTGATCTCAAAGGTGGAAGATTATTCATAGTGCACGCCACTGCGCACCCACGCACTGTCTCAGGGAGAGTCCAGGCAAGGCTGGGTGCACTTGGTCTGGCGGAGTGCCCATCCAAAAAAAGTGGTCCTGACTTATCTAGGGCAATCAGGGTGCAGGAAGAGCCATAAATCTCTCTGTTCCTTGCAAGCAGGCAAAAAGTGAGGCAGAGGAAGAGAAAGGGAGGTTGCAACCTAAATGATTTTTAATTATTTTCTGATTCACCACCTCATTAGGGAGACAGGGAAAACTCTTAAGACTAAGACACAGTGATCTAATGTCATTGATTTTCACATATATTTTATGAGTGATGAAATATGATGAAGCTGGGAGAGAAAAGCTTTTCAAATATGATAAGACAAGAGAATCACCAAGACCATTAATGAAAATAAGTTAAGTGGTGAGCTCAGGCTTAGTTTGCAATAGTCAGGCTTTAAGATGTTTCTATTTGTATTGGGTCTGAAAGCTTTGTGACTCCCTCAAACCTACTCTGAGGATATGTTAACAATTCCCTTTCAATTATAAATTTAAGAATTATTGGTTTTGGCCGGTTGGCTTAGTGGTAGAGCTCGACTCAGCGTGTAGAGGTCCTGGATTTGATTCTTGGTCAGGGCACACAGGAGAAGTGACATCTGCTACTTCTCTCTCTCTCTCTCTCTTCTCCTCTCTCAACCACAGCTTGATTGATTTGAGTGCACCAACCAGGGGCACTGAGGATGGCTTGTAGAGTCTCTCTGCCTCTGTGGCATCTGGTCCCAGATGGGCAGAGCATCAACCCCATGCAGGGGTTGCCAGGTGGATCCCAGTCAATACACACTATCTCCCCTCCTCTCATTTTAAAAAAAAAAAGAAAAAAATTATTTAGCCCGAACCTATTAAAATGTAAATTTCTCTATATCACTCACTCTCGCATCCTCAATGTCTAGCATAGGGCACAGTTACATAGTAGGCCCTCAGTATATTTCAGATGAATGAAACTCAGTTGTTGGGCACCGCATTGGCTCCTTCAAGGATAAAGGAGTATGACTCTTAGTATTTCATTAAGCTTATAATTATTTGGGGGGTCTATAAGCAAAAGTAATTTATTGAGAAACAAATAGACAGTGGTACAAATCATTCAATTAAGTACCAAAGAGCTACTACAAATAATGAGTTTCTAGCATTAACTGAGTAAAGAAGAAATGAGTACTGGCTCAAGTTACATAGGATGACATTTCAGGTAAAACAGAATGTACATTCAATCTTCTAATGCCTAGCACGCTGCTTTAAGCAATTATCAAGTCTTTAAGTATTCAATCAAGTGGCTTTGTTTCCAGTCATCTTTTTTCCTTAAAGGTATAAGTAAACAAACTTTAATCAACCCACAGAAGTATAAATTATCAGTAATGTTAATATATATATATATATATATATATATATATATATATATATATATATATATATATAGTGAGGTCCACCATGCAAGGGCATATGTTGTATTCCATTTTTGTACTTAGAATAAACTAGTTATGGCTGAAAATGTAGTAGAAAAAAGGAGGTCAAATATCCCCCTAAGAAAATCGTTACATCCTTGTGTTGCAGGACTACCTCTCACCACTTAGTTTGAGCATAAACTGGGTTCACTCACAAAAGGAAAGTTGGAAGGAAAGGACAGTCTCAGCCATCATAAGGTTCATGTTGTTCCCATCATTTTGTCATTATTGTCCTCCTCAACTGTACCCATACCGAAGACATAGGAAGAAAAATCTATTAAATAACAATGTCAGCAACAACATCATTTATTAGAGCACTTTATCTTCCAATAACCAATGACTAATTAATTTTTATTTCTTGCACTCTGACAACTCTAAAAGGTTTATATTCTGCCCTTATTTTATAGATAGAGAATCTAAGGAATACAAAGTTTAAGTAACTTGCCCAAAGTCAAAAGCCAGTGAGTCGTGGAATCAAGATAAGAACCCAGATCTATGTGGCCACGGCTACAAAGCTCTCAACAGGATACTACATAGCTTCTCTTTCCTACTGTGTTGTTCAACCAGAGTTCTGTAAGAAGAGAATAGGCACCGCTACTTTAAGGACTACTTGTAAGTAGACTACAGTCAAAATAAGAAATGGAAGGCATTGTCACTTCTTCTTCAGGGCCCAGGACCTCTCTCCAAGGATGTGGGAGCCTGGGAGCAACACAGCATCCACAGGTGCACTAGGTTTCCAAAGATAACGAGTTTACATTATAGTGACTAAAGGCTGGAGCCCCGGAGTCCTGGATACTGTGATGCAGAAGCAGAAAGATGATCATTAGGATGATGGTTTCACAAAGCCAAGAGAATGATTAGCTGGCTACTTCAAATGACAGAAAAATAACTCAGAGTTCACTAAATCTGCATGAGAGGTGGGGGTTGGGGAATAACTGGAAAACCTTAACTCTTTTCTTAAGATCAGAAAATCAATAATAATAATAATAAGCCTATGCTGTGATTGGAGAGACAGACTATGTGCATTACTTCCAGAGAATAGTGGTTAGAAGAGGTCAGTAAATGTTTTTAAAAATAAGAATGGTCAGCTGAAAAGACTACTCTAGAAAATTAGAGAAGTACAGGATAAACTAAGGAAGGAAGGGGCTAGAGTCCATGTCTCAGAGATTCAGCAAACTCTTGCTAAAGTATCAATCCATTAAAAGGTTATTATAAAGCAAGAAATGGTGGGGTGGCTAAGGACTAGAATGAAAAGGTTTACTCAGAGGCATATAGCCTAAATTGCTTAGGGAATTCTGGCATCATCAATTTTCAAAAAAGGAAAAAAATAAAGAGAGTTACTCAGTTAGGAGAAAAGTTAACAATAACAGCTATCATTTATTAAAATATCGCTATGTGTCAATCAATTCATCAAGTACTCTACAGACCCTGCCTCATTAACTCTTCACAGAAGCCCTGTGCTTTAGGCATTATTATTTTCTTTTATAATCAAGAAAACCAAGGCTCAGGGCAATTCATTTGCCTAAAGTCACAGAGATGGTGAGTGAGTGATGGCAACAGAATAAGGAGGTCAATGTTAAGCATGTTGAGATGATAAGGGAACATCACAAAAGGAACGCAGAAATAAATTTGAAAAAAATGGGGTAGAAAATTAACTGGAGGTATCATTACAGTGACTTTGTTACCTGAAGATACCACCAACTGCTGCTCCTAAACAATGTTTCCAGGTGAAGGCTTGAGGCTGGACAGGCAATTAATTTAGGGGGAACTTTTCATGGACCTGACAAAGAAAATAAGATTTCTCTGATAGAAAAAAAAAAAGCCTAATTGGTGGTAAAGCAGTGGATTCAGCCTTGGTCTGAAATGGTAAGGGCCCCGGTTTGAAACCTTGAGGTCACCAGATAGAGTGCATGCTTGTTGCTGGTTGACCTGACTGAGGGGTCATCAGCTTGGACATAGGATCATCGACATGATCCCAAGGTTGCTGCTTGAGCAAGGGGTGACTGGCTCGGCTTGAGGCCCCCTGTCAAGGCACATATGAGAAGCAATCAATAAATAACTAAAGTGAAACAACTACGAATTGATGCTTCTCATCTCTCTCTTCCCCTTCTCCCCCTTCTTGTCTCTCTCTCTCAAATAATAATAACAATGATAATGATAATAATAAAGATAAAAGAAACAGGAAAAAAAAACAAAGAAGAAAAAGGCAGCAGGATTTTGTGAATTTCCATAAATAAAATAGTAGTTGAACATTAGGATGACTGTTATAGATATTAAAAAAAACAATAGAAAGTAAAGTAATAGGTATTGGTGAGTATGTATAGAAACTAGAATCCTTGTGTATTGTGCATTACCTGTGGGAGTGTAAAATGTTAGTCGCTGTGGAAAACATTATGGCAGCTCCTCAAATATATTTAACATAGAATTACATTATGATCTAGGAATTTCACTTCTGGATATACACCCAAAAGAGTTGAAAGCAGGGACTCCAACATATTTGTACACCAATGTTTATAGCATAATTATTCACAATAGCCAAAAAGTAGAAACAAGTTTTCACCAACAGATGACTAAATAACCAAAATGTGATACATATATATATAATAAAATATTATTTAGCTTAAAAAAATAAAATTCTGTCACAAGCTATAACATGGATGAACCTTGCAGACATTATACTACGAGAAATGAGTCAGATACAAGAGGATATTATATATGTTCACTTATATGAGATCCCTAGAGTGGTCAAATTCATAGATATGAACAATAGAATGGTGGTTTTAAGTGACAGGGTGGGTGGATGGAAAATTAATGTTTAATGGGTACAGAGTTTGAATTTTGGAAAATAAAAAAGTTCTAGAGATGGATGGCAGTGATGCTTGCACAACACCGTGAATATGCTTAGTTCTCCTGAACTATACACTTAAAAATAGTTAAAATGATAACAGAAAACAACTACAGTGTTTCAACATAATACATATAACAGAAAACAATTATAAATGGTTTAAGTAGTAAATTTTATGTTATGTATCTTTTACTACAATTTTTTAAAACATAGTTGGCCAAGCCTAAAATTGGAAGTTGAATGCAAGTTCTCTTACTCTGTGTTGGGTATGTTGTGAGGAGATGGAAGAGACCCAGCTAGAATTCACTAAGTGCAGGTCAAAAAATCATTCTAAAGAGGTCAGCTTTAGGAAAAGAAAAAGTTACACGTGTGTGGTTGCTGATTTTTATGTTATGACACACCTTATTAAAACAAAGACATGGGATTAACAAAACAATGTCATGGATTAGGTGGCAAATTCATTCATTTATCCTCCCAAGAAATATCACATTTAGTACAGCAAATAGCCAACTCTGGCCCCAGTATGACATCAGCAGAAAAGGCACCTATAATTGGAATGAAGAGATTAAATAGCACAACTAAAAATAAGAACAAATGTCTTCACAGTGCGAGTTCTTCATCCTGGCACTGAGCTCGTCAAGGACTGCGTGATCTTGGTTTCTGAAGTATTTATTTAGGCACACGGTAGAATCATATCTTAGGTTAAGATAAAGGCAAGGAATAGATGCCATCACTCTACATCCCCCTTCCTGCCTTAGGATCCTGTAGGTCATTTAGCTACATGCTATAGTGTCAGTTTTAAAGTGTCTCATACAGACTTGGAGATTCCTTGAGCCTTCTTATCTTGAGCAAAAAGACAACACACCGCCTCCCCAGCTCTGTAAGCACTCAGACAGGGGCTGAGGAAGAGGGGTTGGCACTGAGTAGAGACAATTCTCACAAATATTTCTCATCTCAGAGACATTACAACTCCTGACGGCTTCAATCTTTTATTTTAGAGATTTCTATTGATTGGTTGAAAATCACACACATTTTATCTACAGCACAGAGACATCAAAACAAACTTCTCCTTCAGTGTCATTTCCCCAGGGGATGGGAATGATTGATTTTTATTGGTTCAGCTTCTAGGATACTCACACATCTCAATCCAGCCAATTTTCTTTGGAGAGAGCCCACTCCAGTCCACTTAATTGTGTTTTCTAACCAAAGAGGTGAGAGAGATTTGTCATCTTTACAGTCCAGAGGAGATGAATCTCCAGACTTCTCTTCCAATTGTGTGAGCTTCCTTGTAAATACAGTGACAGCGATGCAGACAAACAGCAACAGCAACCACCACCACCACAACAACGAAACCTAATCGACCATGAAGGAATTGAAAGGTCTAGGGAGACACACTTGCTCCATGCTCTCCTAACTTTTATTGGACCTCAAGTACTGAAAGTAGTCTTTTATTTGAATCTGAACAAAGAAGTACCCTAGGCAGCGTGGGGCAAAAGTCAGTCTGTAGTTGTGAGTACACAAAACATAGTTTATTCTTGTATTACTGTTTATTAATTATTGTATTATTTTCCATACAAACAACTGTAAGCCTATTTATGCCCCACCCAGGCTCAGTTAAAGAAGTTCCCACAATTCTCTGATTCTTCCTGTTTGCTTTTCTTCATGGTTCACTCTATTTTCCTATGACCCTCTCATCACCCCTACCTTCTGTTTTTTTTAACTTTCATTTAATCTCATACCAAAATTCCCATGTTCCACTTGTCTCAGTAAAAGCTTGCTCTGGGGTGTGGAAATGAAGGTCCAGGGCAAAGTAGGAACACAAATTTATCTTGAGACTGTGGAAAAAGTAATGCCATAGGAAATGAAGGACTTCTCCATTCTCTTGGCAAATGGAAAAGGTTCCCAACATGGTTTCTTCTGCACCCTGCTCCTTCCAGTCTCCAATTAGTCATTCTTTTTTTTCTTTTCAGGGACAGAGAGAGAGAGTCAGAGAGAGGGATAGATAGGGACAGACAGACAGGAACGGAAAGAGGTGAGAAGCATCAATCATTAGTTTTTCGTTGCCGTTGCGACACCATAGTTGTTCATTGATTGCTCTCTCACATGTGCCTTGACCGCGGGCCTTCAGCAGACCGAACCACCCCTTGCTGGAGCCAGCGACCTTGAGTCCATGCTGACGAGTTTTTGCTCAAGCCAGATGGGCCCACGCTCAAACTTGCAACCTCAGGGTCTCCAACCTGGGTCTTCCGCATCCCACTCTATCCACTGCGCCACCACCTGGTTAGGCCCAATTAGTCATTCTTTCCTAGTAAATGTAAAATCAGCCTTGATACCTTCTTTACGCTAACCCTCTCCAAACCTATATATCCTATATTATATTACATATTTCCATTTTATGCATAAATTTATTTTCATATTCTTTGTTATACTGTAACATTCCCAAATAGATTGAAATAGCTGTACAAACCCATTAATACTATTTCTTTTGCTTTCTCCACAATACCTACCAAACATAATGTTGGACAAGACACCAGAAATATTATAAGATAGTAGCATAAAGTGACAATATCGATTATATTCTTTTTTCAGAGTGCATCTGTCTACTGTCAATTATAATGTTGTTATTAGTTATTTTTAACTTACACATTTTTTTACTAAACTTGGCTGCTTTATTTACCCACTGGTAAATAATTTGCTGACTTCAAATATTACTACTGGTGATTCCTTCCAAGCAAAAGAATTTACCTCTACCAAAGTAAAAAGAATGTGACGGCAGGTCTGAAGGCCATCCCCAAACAGGAACACAAAAGATTTTGAGCATTGGTAATATTTTTAGAGTGAGTAAGTATATGGCCACTGAAGTTGGCTTCTTTGAAGAAGAGATTGGCAGACAAATCTCAATAAATGTTTTCACCATTCTGCATGGTACAGGCTTTCTAAGTAAAAGTACTGCAACTTGGGTCAAAGGGATGATTGTATGATAAACGTTCAATTAGAGATAATGTATTGCTCCAGAGAGATATAAAGATACAACTCCCTCAAAGCTATTTTTTCTATTTTCTTAAATTCTAAGAATAGTGAAGTAGATGTCTTCTCTTCAAAGAGGTTCTCTCTCTTTCTCTTTTCCCTTTCTCTCTTTCTCAGGGTTAAACTGGGTATTAATGTGCCAGACATCCTCTAAAACCCCAAGTCTCATAATTTTTTGGTTCCTGTTCTGTGCTAATAAGGTTTCTGCACCCAATAACAAACACTGTTGGAGGGGTTTCCCTGCATCAACTAATTCTCTGTGGCACCATCGGAGTAGCTTACAGTTTAATTCAACTCCGATACTATCTACCTGGAGCTAGCTAGCATCAGAGACTACAAGTTAAGGGCTTAATTCTATTGTTCCCTCACACTTTAGATAACAATCCAATTCTAAGTGATACAGGCATTCCTAAGATTTGTGGATCTGAGGGTTCACAATCACTGCGGGTTCTTGATTTTGTGCAACAAAGAAGTAAAAAACAAGTCAGCATCGAGTTTAGTGGAAGAAACTTTATTAGTAAAGCAGTGGGACAGAGAGAAGCCTCCATAGGTAGAGCAGCCTCTCCCTAGTGGGATTTGCTTACTTTATTGATGCTCATTTAATTGAGGGGAGAGCATTCAATAAGGGGGAGGAATATTTTGGATTTTTCTGGGAAAAGGATGGACACTTCTTGGAAGTCTCCACTGGTCATTCTGTAACCTTTAAATGGACGTTTTGTTTCTGATCATGGGGCTCCAGGTGTGTAGTTTAGTATGCTAACATATTACACATATTACAATGAGCATGTAATGAGGCTAGAGATTAAGGTGAAATTAGCCTTAATAGATTGAGCTGGTCTCTGCTGGTTCTAAGCCACACATTCATTAGGGGTTGGTTTTACTATCTCTGTGATAGTCCTTGTAGCCTTTATCAATTACAGCCATTTTAAAGCATATCCTATCTTAAGGTGATCACTTAGGCTTTTAAGCATCCAGCTGTAGACAGGAGGCTCCAGCAGCCCTCTCCTGAGATTTAACTTGTTAGAGCAGCTCACAGAACTCTGAGGAACATTTTACTCACTAGACTTCTGGGTTATTATGAAAGACTGTAACTCAGGAACAGTAAGATAAAGGAGATGCATAAGCCAAAGAATAGGTATTTCCATGTCTTCTGCAAGTGCACCATTTTCCCCAAATCTCTACGTGTTCATCAACCCAGAAGCTTTCCAAACCCTCTCCTTTTGGGTTTTTATGGAGGCTTCCTTCCATAGGAATGGTTGATTAAATCATGGTCTTTGGCAACTGATTCAACCTCCAGGGCTTCTCCCCTCCCTAGAGGTCAGAGGGATGGGATTGAAAGTCTTCTTCATTGATAGGTAGGGCCCAAAAATCACCTCATCAACATTATAAGAAAGACCTTTGTCATTCTTATCACTTAGGGCATTCCAAGCATTTTAGGAGCTTTGTGACAGAAATAAGGGTAAAGACCAAATATATATATTTTACTTTAAATTACAGTATCACAGGTACGAACCCTCCTGTGTGCACAGGTAACATCAGGCCCTTGTCATATTATTCTGTTGTTGATTGGGACACAGGGAACCAGTGCTAAGATGCTGTATGAGTAAAAAAAAATTATATGCTTTCTAATACAGAAGTGTGATATTTCTGTTAGTGTGTGTATGTGTGTGTGTGTATTATATATGTGTATATATATATATTGGCATACTCACATATACCAGTGCACAGCACAGCAAGTTACCTCATTAGCCTGCAGGTAGGGTAACTTCTCAGGCTCATCATAGTTTTGGATTTAACAGAATATAATAATCATTATAATATCCTTGGGTATTAATCAAATAAGCTACATAAATAAGCGTTTACTAATGGTATAATAAATTAGTAGCCTTCTTTGAGGAATATCAAAAACTCTGCCTTTGGTCCTATTTTCTTACCTTATAAGTGATTGCCTACTATATGCAGGTTAAAACGTTGCCTTTAGGGGCTACCACTGTGAATACAAGGTACTCTCAGTTCTTGGGAAGTTTATCATCTATAGAAAATGATGTATTTATCCAAGTATCTTTCAAACAAAAGAGAGATAGCTTCTGTGAGAAAAGTATATTTAGTACCATGAGAACTAAAAGGAAGAAGCAGTGTTATTTTAGCCGTGTATGTTGTGGGTACAGAAGAGCTAACTCAGGAGTTGCATAAAGGGAAATTTTCAATATCTGTATCTATCATTTAGGTAGATTCACAGAAACCAAGCTTTCAAAACTCCTGGATAACACAAAGCAGGATATGATGGCTAGTCAACTGGTTAGCAAAATCAAGATTCTGAAACATTTCTATAAACTGGAATGACAGGAACATTAAGAATTGAAACTGTACAGTGATGAATGTGGAGTGATAAGCTTCAGGTTAACAGCAGTATGGATGGGAGGAAAATAAGGGTCATAGCAGACTATATAAGCACAACAGTGGCGAAATTAAACCAAAGCGTTCTTCTAGACGCCATTTCAAACCCGCATGTACCCGTTTACTTTGGAGGCTCACACAAAACTATAATGACTGCGTCAGGCAAGTTTTACTGCTCCCACTAAGTAGAAGGGGAATTACGCTCTCTGAGCATCAGTGACTTAACCAAGGTTGTCCATCAAAAACAGAGAACCATCTTTGTTCCCAGTGATTGAATGATGACATCACCATCAGTCTCAGAAATAATCAGAATTCTGTGGTCAATTTCAGGTGTGACATTATATTAAAGATAGTGGCAATGAGGGTCCACTCCATCCAGTGGAGCCAGAATGACAAAGGGTCTGGACGTCGTGGCACATAAGGAATGTCTGGAGGAACTTGGCCAGAAATAGAAAAAACATAAAAACTACTGCCTGCAAATACCTGGGAAGCTGTCATGTGAAAAGCAGTTAGACTTGTTCCGAGAAAGTTCATGGGGCAGAACCAAAGCCGTTGTGCGAAAGTTACAGTGAGGAAGACTTCAGATGCCTGTAAAGGTGAGCATTCTGTCATTTAGAGGTGGGAAAGATGAGCCCGCAAGAAAGGGAACTCAATCACAGGACTGACTGTAGCACAGGCTATGACCAGCCATGGTTGTAGAAGGAATTCCTGCCTCAAAATAAAAAGTCCCATGGCTTCCAAGATCGCTTCCAACTCTGAGACTCTATTACTTAAATAAAAATTTATAATACCAGGAAATTAATGTCCTACCAATAGAACTTCAAAATATGCTTAAACATTAAGAACCACGCTGACACCATAAGTTAGCACCTTATCCATCTAGGTTAATAAAACATCATAAATAGTCATAAGGCCACTAACACATCATGACTTCTACTCTTTTCTAGTCTTCATATCCCTCCATGAATGAGAAAACAGCTTGAATTATTATCCCAGAGAAGTTAAGTGATGAGTGTAAGCTGATATGCCCGTTAGTAGTGAAATCAGAGCCAGAAATCCAGTCTCCCCTTAGAGTCATTCAGATCTCAGCAATGATATTTGTAATAAAATGACTAATAATTATATAGATAGCATTTAATATGGGACATGCACTGCTTTAAGCACTTTACATCTATTATTTTGTTTTAACACTCAAAAATAAAAACCTATTGGGTGAGAACGATTATATCTCTACTTTATACCTTACAGAACTAGGAGGCTCAGAGGTTAAGTAACTTGCCTAGGACAACAGGTACCACGTGGCAGGACTAGATTTCACACCTGGACAACATGGCTCCAAAACCTGCGCTCTCAACATCACAGCCTCTGTGGAATATGTTGCCAAAGGAACCAAATAATCAGGTTTAGGGAGGTAGGGGAGACAAAACAGACGCTATATAAGGAGTTTATCCCCTTGCCTGGCTCAGCTTGTCCCTCCAAACATAAAGCATGGCTACACAAGAATCTTCTCACCGATGGGACTGGGGAAATTAACTGAGCACGCTGCAAACTTGAGACTCAGCGGTTTTGATAATCAGGCTGGACTGAAATGTGGCGGAGACTCAGCCAAACGTGATGGGGGAGGGGCGCTCAAGATCAGAGTAGAAAGCAGAGTCCGTATTTGACCCTTAACGGGAGTGTGAGAAAGACAAAACCGAAATAATGGGAAGCACAGATAATGGTTTATTCCTTCCCGGCACAACAAGCAAATAAACTGCCATTGGTGCTTCCAAACTTCATACAGGGTAATATTCCTTTAATGGAATGCTTTTAGAGAAGAGTCATAAAAATAAATTGAAAAGTACTTTCTGCTAGCTACAGCTGGCATAAGCAGCATCTGAGCAAACAGGATAACACAAGACTTAAGTTAGCATCGCCATTTTTATTACTCACCCACGACAGGTCCTATAATAATATAAATTCACTTAAAAAACAGACTCTTTCCCCCATCATTGCCCCTCCGTCTCTCCAGCACTACACACCCAATGTACTTGTGTTAATTCAGAGCTGCATGATTACAGGTCTTTTTAAGATTTAGGTTTGAGACCAGTGCGCTGATGCTGCAAGCTTTCGTACGCCAGCTTCCCTCTCTCGGCACTCCCTGTTCTGGGATTTATCTGTGTAGTCATGAAAGGCTAATATTTTGTGTGAAGCAGAGAAAGAGGGTCTGTTTGTGGGTTGTTTTCTCTTCCCTTCTCTTCTTCCTTTCCCATTTGCCTGTGCATCATTAGTACACCTGGTCTCTATAATTGTCACAGCGGGAAAGACACCTTGAATATTCATACTTGCTGCCCACGCTGCCTCTGATAACAGGTGGTTGTTTCCTAGAACTGCCAGTTCCTTCCTCCGTGAATTGTCTTTCCTACAGGTGGAGCCGTGGGCTGCCACCATTCTGGAATCTATTAGCCACTGGCTGAAGAGGCCAGATCTCAGGAACCGAGAAAGGCACTTCCTGATGGCCCTGGCTCCTCCACTACAACTGCTCCTAACATCCTCCACCCACATTCATCATATAACAAGGCTGCAACATGGGTCTTGACCTCAGCTGTTCATCAAAGGTCTATATGATCACCCAATAAGCATGAATTGTGTGAAGCACTCTGCACCACTGGAAAATTCAGGAGTAAATAAGATTCCTGCCCTCAATGACTTAGAATACAAGGCAGGATGTGATGAGGGCTGTACGGAGGGGGCAGTAAGTTCAAAGAAAGCGTTCGCCACGAGGTTCTGAGTCATCAGTCTCTGGGCATCTATTCTGTAGCAAGCACTTTACAAATATATTTCATCCTTACCCAACTCTTTAAGATACATATAACATATAACTGTATGTGTTACACGTATACAGTTTCCAGGAGAAGAAATTAAGACTCACAAAACTAGGTAACTTGTCAAAGTCACAAGATCCCCAAACTAATTAGTGACAAAAACCGGAAATGTGGTTTCTGGCCCGACAGGAAATCCTTCACCACTGTATCACGTTTCCTACCCTCAGATCAGCAGAAATGAGGTTCAGTGGGCATTCTGCTGGGGGTCGTAAGGGCCAGCGGGAGAGTGTTCAAGAAAGAAAAATTGGCTAATGAGGATAGAATGGAGGGATTTAAGGAAGACCACAAAACACTAAAATATTAGTCCAGAAAGGGACATACAGAGTTAATCCCAACAATATTAAATTAAAAAGTTGACAATATATTAGGATATTATTCAGGCATTAAAAAATTGTGAAGACCAGGTAGAACTGTGGGAAACACTAATGCTATAATGTTAAGTGAAAATAAAATAAGATAAAGCATAATACAGAGTACTATGTGGTTGCAACTATGTGAAAATAAATGTTAATAAGGTCTTCACATAAAACTTTTAGTTAAAATTGTTTAAAAGGGAAAAAAATCAGCCTGTTTTCCAGGCTTAAGCATGGCTATATTCACTCTGTTCCCTACAATGGTTTTCTGTCCTCTTCAACAATTTCCATGGAGGGGCATCTCCTGCTCTCCCTGCCATTTTAGTGTTTTGTAACCCCTTGCCTTGAGCCCAGCCTTTACCCCGAGTGTTGTAATTTCACCCCACAGTTGGTTTCTGTCTCTGTAAACAAATGGCTGTTTAAAATTTTTCACATGCTTTGAGTTCCAGGGATAGTGAGCATGTCACTGTCCCCACCCTCTTCCTGCACTCTGCATACCTGCGCTGGATACATTCGCTATGACCATGGGGTTGGAAGGAGGGGAAAGATGACCGAGGGAAAAAAAAAGTGAGCATCAAAATCCACCAAAGTTATTATTTTCCTCCCTTGCGCTTCTCTTACATGCTACTCACAATGATTCCACTTAATTTCCAAATACCATTTATATCTAGTCATTTTTAAAACCTGCTGTAATTTGGAATAGCCCCCTGTCTCAGGCTGTTTGTCCATGGTAATATATACACCTGACCTTTCAGATGTAGTTCCTATTAATTACCTCACCTCCTTTCATTTCTGCTCATCCTAGAATAATATGATCTTTGAGGAAATTAAATAAATCACATCCCACTTCCTTTTATGAGTACATATCAATAGGTCCTATTAAGAGATACTTAGGCAATTCTGGATGATTCTTGGTTTCTGGAAGGGTACCCAGCACTGTCATCACTGGTCACTGCTGAGCTGGAGCAAATGACTGGAAGAGGATACAAGAGAGGACATAAGTAGATCAACAGAGATTAGTTAATTTTAAAAAGGCAGGAGTCACTTAAGCAAAACAAGGATATTATAGAGCAAAGTCAATAGCTAGACCCATCGTTAAGTCCCAAATCAGTGACAGGCAAGTGGTAATGGCAAAGCCAGGAGACAAAGTCTGAGCTGAGAATCAGCTCTAAAATATTTTCAAAAGGGAAAATCAGAAGCCTGTGTAAAGAGTGGCTGAATTATGTGGATTATGAATTATAAATTATTCACTATATTTTGCCACTGCCCCTTTGGAGGGTCCACGATCTCCCCTGTCCTGTTTTACCAGAGGGCATCTTGAACTGGACATCTGATCTTCACATAGAAGAAGCTCTGATACTGTCAGCCCCTGCCCCCAGCTACCTTTCCAGGAGGACTTCCCACTCCCTCAGCCCTCACTCACACCTCTGCTGGTGGTACAGCACTGCCTGGCATTGCTCTGCACTTGCGAGCTGCCTATGCCTGGAGTGCACTGCCCCACCTCCTCTATCTGACACACTCCAGTCACTCAGAAAGCTCGTCTTTGTCACACTGTCCCCAGTACCCCTCGGCAATTTGTAACTCCATCTCTGAGGCTCCCATAGTGTTTTGTTGAGACTTCTGTCAGAGAGCTTATCAGAGAGTTATAATTGCTTGTCTACATGTCTCCCTCTCTGACTATACATGAAGTTCCTTAAAGACTATCTACACATTTCTTGTTCATCTTTGAATCCCTGTGCCTAGCACTTTGCTTGGCACACCATGGGTACTCAATGTATGTTTCTTAGATGAATGAATCAAATATAATTTATTCAACTTTCACCTATTCACTTCATTCTCCTCTAGGATCTTGCAAATCAAGAGAAGCAATCTCCTTTAAAAAATAATAATAATAAAAACATGACACCTAATAGATGTATCTATCATAATTAACAGCTGTCCAATGGCTTCAGCCAGGATAAATAATTAGCAAGCTCAACTATCATGATTCTGTTTACGCATGTATTCCCAGGGCCACTTGTCGAGGTAAGGACTCTGTCTCTGAGAGCATATGCAAATATATTTTCTGAGACCAATTCTGTGGAGTGCAGTGCAAGATTGTGAGATTCAACACACATCTGGGAAATTCAGACATGATCTCAATAATAAGAGCTTTAATCAAGGAAGAAACCCTTACTTAAGCAAATAATTTGTCTTGGGAATAAAAGGCTGAACACGGTGTTCTTCACACACAGGGACTTGAGCTGGCATTCTGTCTTCATTCCAAATAGATGTTGCTGAACAAATCACAAAAATAAAATATTTACACTATTCCCACCATCAGCACAAAAGGTCTTCCAATCAGGGAAGCAAGAAGTGGAGGAGGGAGGTTAAATGTTTGAGTCTAAGGCAGATGAGAGAGAGAGAGAGAGAGAGAGAGAGAGAGAGAACAGATTTAAAATTAAAGAGAGGTGTCATCCAAGGGCAAAGTAATTTGAACCAAATTCTCCCCAAGTGAGGGTAACCTGGATAGTAAATGAATTCTGTCTTATCTCTGTGGTTCTGGGGATCATTTTCAGACATTAGATTTAGTGATGTTATAAAACAGTCCTCAACTTGAAAAGGGGGGGGGTTGATGCAAAATAATATACTTACACTGGAAAAACAATAGCCAGATAACTGTATATCACAGCAAGATACAATGTCATGTTTGGAATCAGATAAATTGCAAATAGCAATGGAGAAGCAACTGAACCTTGAGAACTATAAACAGATGAACGAGATGTGGTGAATAAAGACTCATTGGGCAGACATGGCAGGGAAGCCACGGCAGAAGGGTGGGAGGGAGGTGGAGGAGTTGGTGACATGGTGACAGAGCATGAGTCTCTAGATAAAAGGCTGTAGCCAGCTTCCCAAAATTCAGAGAGAACGATAGTAAGAAATGATAAAGTAGAATGGTAGTAGTGTCAACTCTGATAAACAGATAATTTGTTGCTGTGTACAGCCTGGGGCCCCCTTCCAGAGGCAGGCAGAAGTCCAAGTTCCTGGACTTATCAACCTGTGCAATCAGGAAGAGAAATGTAATGCAAAGAGCAGTAAGAATCACAGGGTGTTTGCACTAAAAGGAACCTTTACAATTATTCACACTCCTCTGGGTTTTTTTCTATTGCACTAGCCATGTCTTCTCCACTTTTTTTCTGGTTTCCCTTTTTCTGCTCATCTTCTAAATGTTGAAATGACACCCATATATCTCCTTCTGTATCAAGACCCATTCACTAAGGGGTACCATTTACTTCCCTAGATGTAGATATCTAAATGCTGAGTAGCCATGACCTTCCCCAGCAGAATTCCAAACATATATTCAATTGCATATGTGGTATCCCCAATTGAATGGTTTTCAGAAATCTTCAATATCCAGAATAGAGCTATTGATTATGCTTTGTCCTCCACAATTTGTCCTTCCCTGGTCTCCCCCATTTGTGTAAATGACACCTCAATTGACCGAAGCCAAAACTAAGGCACCATCTCTGGTTCTTTCTCTCTCTCGTCGTGTATCTCACCTATGGGAAGTCACACTAAGCTATTTGTTAGTGAAAAATAGATGTCTCAATTCTATTTCCACCGTCACCACCCTAATTCAAGTCATCTTCGGAATTCCACAACAGTAGCATCCCAGCTGGCCCTTGTTTCTATTCCTGTTCCTCAAAGTTCATTCCTTACACAACAACTAAAATGATCTTTTAGAAACTTTTTTAAGTAGCAGAAATTGGGTAAATATTTGTTAAATTATGAATGAGACAGAAAAATTGGATGGGCAGAACTCCCCTGGAGTGATCATTGTGAGTGAATGTGCCTTCACTCTAGCAAAATCTTTCAGTTGAATAATCTCCCACTGAGAACCCAGAATTTCCACCGGCCTGCCATGTTCTCTAATATCACATCATCTTTTCTCAGTAGCTACTTTAACTGTACATCTGCTGCTCAATTAAAAAAAAAAATAGCAAGCATGATTTCCATTGCTCTCTCCTCCCTCACTTCCGGGACATTGTTTCTAAGTTGTTATATGAATGCTGCCAAAAATCTGGACATTTAGAAACATGTGGATGATTAACAATGTTGCTCAGTTCTCTTTTGGATACCAACTGATACCGAGTCATAGCTGTAGCTCTCTTAGCTCAAAAGAAAGCAGAAGCAATTCAGGATTTGGGGGGACTATCTCATTTTCATTAATTTCCCTCCCAAATTGGAGCACACAGGTCAGTGGTTATGTCCATAGTTGCATTAAAACCATTAGGCTGGGGACGAGGAGGCGGGAGAGAGAGAGATGTGTGTGTTTGCTTGCTTGTGATGAATGCTGGAATAAGGGCTCTACAGTGCCCCAGAGACTCTGCAGTCTGAATAATTTAATGATGTGCTCTTCCCAAAGTGCCACCATTATGTCATTATTCAGCCAAAAAAATGCTATCGCTGTAGCTCTATTTTACAAAAGAGGAAACTGAGGCTCAAAGGGAAAAGCAGCTAAACATGACAGAGCCACATTGCTTTATGACAAATGCTGAGTGCATTTTAAAATGAGCAAATGGGGAAAACAGTTTGCATCTACCCCCTGAATGAGGTTATGGAAAAACCTTTTAGCAAAGCTACCTATTACTTGTTGCAACCAAGGGAAGACTCTGCCTGCCACAGAAGCCCTTGTGGCTGGCACTCCTGCGTATAGCTACTGCGGGCACCCAAAGGGTCCCGGGTCGCTTTGTCATCAGGATGTCTGTTTTCTAGAGCAAGATTTCACACAGGATCTGTACATTATCTTTTTGCCCCCTCATACCAGCCAGGCCGTTTCTGTGTATCTGTAACAAAGTGTCCTTGCTGCAGGAACGAGCTCACACTGACGCTTTCGACCCACCCCAGGGAGTGACTGCTGATTGGACCATGAGCGCTTCCCGCCCTCAATCCAATCTGAGGCCAGAGGCATTGTCAGGCAGCCCCTCCGTCATCTTTGGCTCCCTCCACTGTGTGTTACTATGCAGACAGAGGAAAATGACAGTTTTCATCATTTCCTGCTAAATGATTCAGTGCTGATTCAGCCAGTTTCAACACCAAGCAATGCAATGAAGAAAAAGGAAAGAAAAGGAAAAAAAAAGACCCAGAATAGAAGAGCAAATGCTTATCAGTCATTCTGAAGTATTGTTATGGGTGGCCCTTGCTTTTCCTTTACTCAGAAAAATCTTTGTTACTCTCTCCAAGGGCATCTGGCTGTATTGGAGAGAAGTTGTCTCCAGTCTTTCTTTCTACTCTACTTATTTCCATTTCAGGGACTCTTTCTTAGAAAAATAAATAAATAAATAAATAAAACACCATTGTATCTAATGCACTGGCAATGGGAATTGTATGTTGGAGTAAGAATCATAAACCAAGAACATTGTGGTTCTGTCACAGGATGTAGCTGTGACCTTGGGTAAGTCGTTTTTCATCTCTGAATCTCAGATCCTTCCTATAGAACAAAGATAACCAAACTCCCTTCAAATGTACGTGAAAAACTTTGCAAGCTGTAAAGTGTTGGGACACCTCAAAATGCATGGGGATTTTTCCTCCTAAAATCTCCAATTCACCTGTACTTTACGATCTCCTTGAGTAGGTGCATGAGGGCAGGTTGGCCAAGTAGGGGGCTCCATGCCTGAAAGGCACCCAGGACAGAGTTATGCTCTGGAGAGAACTTGAGGGAGGAACTCTAGTCTTGGCATCTTCTTATTGGCTGAGGGCAGAGAGAGGACTCCTCACCTCTCTGTTGCCTTTCTGTGCCTCAACACCTCTGGAGATCTCCCAGCATTCCCTGGTTCAAGCTAGCCTTCTCTAGCCACCTCCCCGAATCCCACTGCTTTATTCACTAGAACTCTGCTTTCAAGAGACAATTCCCATTTTTTAATCCTTTCCAGATCACTCTAATCCACGCCAAAATGCATGCATTCCTTTTCTGCCCTCCCCTACATCAACATTTAATTAAACACAGCTAATTAAGTTGTGCAGATAAGTTTATAAGGTTCTTCCTGAGTACTTTGATTTACTTTGTCCAGACATCAAAGCTATACAGTAATTACATGGGTGGGATTTGCCTTTTTTTCTCTCTCAATGTTTTCATACATGTTGCTCTCCTTTCTCTCTTCCCCAACTCCTCCTTTTCCTTAACTAACTCCTACTCACATTTCGGTCAGTGTTAAAATCACCTCCTCCACGCAGTCTGGTCTCACAGTATCAGATGATACGCCTACGACACATTCCACAGCACCTGCATTTCTTCGTAACAGCCAGCGCACCTATAACTGTTGCTCACTCTTGCTCTGTCCCACTAGGCAGGAGGGTCCATGAGAGCAGTGTTTATGCTTGTGTGTTGACCCCATGTCTCCAAGACCTAGCACTTTGGCTAGAACATAATAGATGCTTAAGAAAGAGATATTGAATGAATTAATTTTGGTGGTAAGAAAGATGTTTTTGTGCCAACTTGGAATTGGCAGGACCTCAGAAGTCATTCAAACAAGTATCTTCACCCAAGCTTGGCAACCCTCCCAGAGATAGGCAAGTGGCCCCATGTGAACAGGAGCAAATATGGAGACACTACTTCTTCACAAGACCATTAATTATCTCTTTTGGTATTTCTAACAATTAGCAAGTTTCTGCTCATCTTAATTAGCTCAACACCCTGACTGCTCCCTTCCAACCTACAGGTGAGGTTATAGATGGTCTTTGATAAACCCCCAAGTTGTGTTCAAAACACAAATGGAAATCTTCCCACTGGGGATCACTTGATTTTTTTCTGAAGTCAGTGGCTTAGTCCTGCAGCCCCCTGATTCTAGTTCACTGCCTCGTATCAGATTTCCATCTTCTTCCCACTCCTGACTGCCCCACTTTCACTTCCAGATTCAGCCCAGACACCATCTTTCACATCTCCATTGACCCTGTTTCATACCCAGGCACAGTCCCTGAATCTTTAATAGAACACAATGCCCTGGATGCTCTCTTCTTCAGAAAGTGATTGGAATGTTCCTTAAAGTATTTCATCTAATGCAGTAGTTCTTAACCTGGGTTCTATCGAACCCTAGGGGTTCAATGAGTCGGTCTCAGGGGTTCAGAGAAGCCTCTGCCGCAGAGGCTAGAATAAAGTAATACCATGATTTGTTGTGAGTTCATGCACTTTGTTGGTTTTGTTCTTTGAGCAAGATGATGTTCATGTACGGCTCATTTTGTGCACCAGTAAAAAAACATTTACCTATGTCTTGAGTTCGGAAAAAAAATCATTTTATTTATCACTAAAGAAGGGTTCGGTGAATGCGCATATGAAACTGGTGGGTTCAGTATCTCAAAAAAGGTTAAGAACCACTGATCTAGTGAAATGTAGACCTTGGTCCTGTTGTGCTTTCTGGACCACATGCCCCCTCCATGTGAGACAAACTCCTACCATGACCTGCATCTCCCCACACTCTTCCACCTGAGATGGTCTCTCTTCTCTAAGTCAAACCACTTCAGATCCTGCTGTTATTTCTCATACTGTGTAGTTTTTAAACCTTCCATAGCTTCAACCATCCTTTACAGAATAATTATTAATTGAGGTATACTCCAAAATCTCAAACTTCCAGTCCTGACCCTAGCCATATCCACGTGAGCCCCCAGAGTAACAAATAGGTCTCAGGGTTTCATTTATATGCACAGAACACTAAGAAAGGTCCCCGTCACTATCAGATAATTATTCTTTCTCACAGTGGAATATGTTGTGTTCAGCAAGGCAGAAGTTGCCCTAGGGAAGAACTAGGATATATATACAATCTGCTCTATATTTTAAAAATGAAAAAGAAAATGGAAAAAAATTCCACAACTTCTCCCTTTCTGTGGTGTGAAGATGAACATTCTTCCCTCCAGTTACAGAGCCAGAGCTGATGGTGAATACATTCCTCCCTACAGAAATCACTTCTGCACAGCAGACATTTAACATTTCCAATCTGTCTCCAAAGCCGAGATTAAATTACAGTCTGTTTTGAAGGAATCGAAAACACACTTGTTAATATAATAAATGTCTTCCGTTAGTTTTAGAATTTGTCTTTGTTAGGCACATAATTCAAGAATTATCTATTATGGTAAAAAAAAAAATAGAGCCATCTGGGTCTGTGCTAATATCTGTAAGCAATAAGTCTTCGATTTCCTTCATACTTCATTACTGGTGATACACAAAAAGCAATCATTCCCAAATCAGAGTATGTTTACTGTTGTCGGACTATTGTTTATCAGGATTTATGAAGCAGCAAAAAGGCATTTTCTTGATTTTCATAAGTTAAGCTAACAGTCCAGTGATGACAGGCCCATTAAAACTCCGCAAGTTAAATGCATAAGCTATGGCGTTTTATACCGTATCTATCATTTTTACAAAGCTGCTCTCTTTCCGCTTTCAACTTTCTACAGAATCTTTTATCAATAGAAAGGACAGGAAAAATGCTTATTTACCATGTATTTGTTAAGCAACATACATTTGCAATGTATCTTACCTGACAATGTGTAAAGGATAGAAAGCATTATCAAACTGACCGATTTTGATGATGTAGACAGAAGGGATGGTGGACAAATAGCAGTCTCTTCCAAATGGACTCTGAGGTACACTGGTTTTTTTCATGCATTTCTCCCTGAGAAAATGGACACAAGGAAGGGACAGCTCACTGGTGACAGGGATCACCAGCACATTTTTCTCTAGAAGTAGCCTGCTCATCTCGGGGGGCGGAGGGAGGGAAAGAGGTTGAGCAAACAGTCTACAACTGCACAACCTGTAGACTATACGTCCTGATCCCTTTGTGCTTTAGGCTGCTGGACACATTGAGTGTCAGCTGATATTTGGGGAATGAAGATGGGGAAGGAAGCCCCAACAAGCAAGAAAAATAGATTTCTTTATTTTAAAGGCTTGCATCTTAGGAAGCTCCCATTTGCCATAAAGGAATCCTGTTAGGAACTGAGAACATAGTTCATTCTCTGTGAGTCATTCCAACTCTCAGACTGCTTGTTGGATTTTCCAGCGAGTGTTCTCCAGGGCAGAAAGTGCTTTGTTTAGAAAAGAAGCTCCTGTCACCTAAAAGTCAAATGGAAGTCTACCTGGTCCTGTCCATCTTAAATCATCTACAGTATGCTGGTGGCCGTAACCATAACAATAGGAACCTGAGAGACACGTGTGGATTCTATACACTGTACTAGGCATGTTTACATAAGCAATCTGTGGTTTTCAAAGATGCCTGAGCTGCTGTTTTTCCAAACATAGCCTCTCGTAAACCCAATGTTACAAATTCCAGCTGAGATGGTGAGACATGAAAAAGAATGTGTGCCCAGCAGTGCTTGATGTTCTGCCCCCAGGAGGTGACTGATGTGGAGCCTGCGGAGCACAATCACTTTGATAGATGACCGGCTCCTCCGGGCTCTGTTTCTAAGAAACTCAAAGTCTTCCTGTGGGATTGCCTAAGGTTCCAGAAAGCCTGGGCTTTGTTTCTTTCCGCCATCATTATGACTGAGGTCAGATGCCATCTTCTGTGTGACTAACTCCCTTTCCTGAAATGAAAACCAGTAGAAACAGCTCCCAAGCACAATTGGCATGGGCCAATTGGTAGCTGAATTCCCTGTCTACCAATTTAGCCTCTTGCTCTCTTAGCCTGGTGGGGTAATGCCGTAAAGTTAATTCTCATCAGTTCTACTATTACCCTTTATCTCTCTTCCCTTGGGGTACCCGGTGTGGAATATTGGAACACATACTATTTTTTTTAAATGAAACTGCCCTGTAATAAAATAATTTTTAAAATGATAGATTGGATCTTAAAATATATGAACAGCTTGTGTTATCATTTGCCTGAGAGACTTTGCCCCTCCTGCATGGTTCTGACTCTGTTTCTGATTAAAGGGGGGGGGGTGCCATTGTGAGCGTTTGACTTCTGATTTTCCATAATTCTTATTGGTAAGCACTTTTGTACTGCTACCTCCTTAGGTTTACTAAGTGCTTTGCTCTTAAAGAGCACTTAGCAGAAAGAGGTGCAGGGAAATTACATCTGGCAATTATGCCTGTAAATTGAACTCCAGGACCGAAGCAACATAGGTCATTTCTTCCTTCGGGTTTTGTACCCGTTACCTGCAACAAGTTTCCTGTGGGGTTGCTCCTGACCATGGGGCGATAGCCTGCTGTTAAGCTGTCATTTAGGGATCTGATGGCCCTTAAAATGCATCTGTGAGACTCATTCAAGAGTCAGAACAAAGATAGCAGAGTGAAGCCAAAGACTAAGAAGCCTATATACCAAGAAGTCACGTGCTGTTACTAGCTCACTCCTCAAAAAGAGAATGTGCCTTAAAGGATGCCAGTAAATTTCCCTATGACCTGTGCCTCTCCACTGCCTAACCGTTTCTCACGTCTCATGCATAGAACAGCCATATAACTTATCTCCAGTCTCAGGCACCACTGAGAGTGAAAGGGGGAGCTCCGAACAGTCACACAAGGAAAATGGGAGTGTAAATGAGGACTTCTGGTCAAAGTGGAGATGAGTGGACACTGTTTCCCAAGCTTCCCACTTCTAGAGTTAACAAGAGTGCAGAGAAATAATACAGGATCTAAAAAGAGCGGTCTGAGTCATCAACTCTGAGTCATGCTGCTTTTACCAAAGAACTGGTGGTTCCAGCCTCCTTGCTGCCATGGAGAGAGAAGATATTTGATACCATGTGTATTTTGTCTTCTGAGGAGTTAGCATGGTAAAGAATCAAAGCTTGTGGGCTGTGATGGCAGACTGGCTGGGTTGAAATCCTAGCTCCCTACTTACTGCCTGGGTGATCTTGGACAAGTTACTTAACTCTTTGTGCTTCAGTTACTGAGCAAGGAAGGGAAAGGATAGGAGCATGACACCAACAGAAACACATCTACCTGGAAACAAGGTGGTCTCCCAAGGAGGGTTACCATTGTTTAAGCAGCAGACCCTACATGATAACTTCAACCTTAATGACAACCCTGCAAGGTATATGTTTTCATTGTTCCCACAATCATCATCACCAATGTTACGTCCATTTCACAGTTGTGAAAATGGAGGCTCTGAGAGAGTGGGCATCATGCCCAAGGTCATCCAGCTAGCAAGAATTAGAATTCTAAGCAACTTAAATCTGACTCTTAAGTCCACATTGCTTCTAGAATGCAGTGTTTCTCAGTTGGAGTACACGTGTATAAAACAGGGTATTCGGCTTCAGTGAAACCCCCAGTCAGACTTCCCTCACTCACCACCAGCTCACACTCCCTAGAGAAAGTTAGTCCTAGCTGGAAGTTCATGGTGCTGAAGTAGTTCTCCCTGCTCAGGACTTCTATGACCTAAGGTAAGTTATTTAACCTCTCCTTTCTTCTGTTTCCTCATCTATAAAATGAGGCTAATATTCATACATATCTTATGAGACTGTTATGAGCATTCAATAAGCTAATACATGTGAAGTCCTCAGACTGGGGCCAGGCACATGGTAAGTGCTCAGTAACTCTTAGCTGTCAAAGAGTTACTGAGCACTTACCATGTGCTCAGCCCCAGCTAGTTGGGGAAGTCAGAGAACAATAGAGACAGTAACCTTCTCTTAAGGTTGGAAGGAATGTAGGGGTCTTTGGGATTCCTCTGCCAAACAAGAAAGAGGTGAGCAGAACAAAAAAAGATTCTCCTTCCCTGCCCTTGAAGCTATGCTCCCCCTTGGACCACATTCTCCCTTTCACATACATAGTAGTGAGGGATTAATCCACACTCAGCATTATTGGAACCCAGGACTGTAATGTCTGCCCTTGACTGCTGACACTGTCCTGTTCCGTGTGACCCACATGTTAGCAACATGAGCTGGATTACCAGGGCTGAGCCAGCTGCATCTCTTATGCACAACAGACTAGAGCAGTGGTTCTTAACCTGGGTTCTATCGAACCCTAGGGGTTCGATGAGTCGGTCTTAGGGGTTCAGAGAAGCCTCTGCCGCAGAGGCCGGAATAAAGTAATACCATAATTTGTTGTGAGTTCATGCACTTTGTTGGTTTTGTTCTTTGAGCAAGGTGATGTTCATGCACGGCTCATTTTGTGCACCAGTAAAAAAACATATACCTATGTCTTGAATTTGGAAAAAAAAATCATATTTTATTTATCACTAAAGAAGGGTTCGGTGAATGTGCATATGAAACTGGTAGGTTCAGTACCTCAAAAAAGGTTAAGAACCACTGGACTAGAGAGAAGAAACTGGTGGGAATTAAAGTCTCAAGTCCCATGCACTGCACTTTGTCCTTGCTGCTTATTGGGAAGCCGAAGGTCATCCTTTGCCAGCATCTTAAATATCAATCTCATCCATAAACCTTACTCCGGCTTCCTGGAGAATCAAAGACTCTTATGGAGGGGACAGAGGACAATGGAATATTTTAATAGAGGCAAACACCTTTCAGAGTCAAATCGCCTTGTTCAGCTTTCCTTTGCAACTATGCTGTTTGATCCCCTTGCCACAGGATTGAAAATTGTAAAAAATATTTAACTTGCAAAAATGACACAGGGGAAGTGGTTTTCTATCCACCAGCATTTAGAAGGCATTAAATGTACTGGAATGTTATGATAACAGGACACCATGGGCTGAAATCATCAAGAGCAATAGGTACTGGGAACAGGGATGAAGGACAGAGGCTTTGTGCTGTCCAGCTATGAAGTGCACATTTGAGTGGGAGTGGGGTGGGGTGTGTGGGTATGCTGATTCTCTATAGGGCAAAGTAATGTTTTCGTGGATGTCGCATTCTGAATGGAACTGGGCCATAGGAGAGAGAGGTGTCTCCTAGTCCCCAGAGACCTAATTCAATTCCACTGGCTGTTGAGATTCCACTTACCCTCAAGCAAGTTGTGTCTCTACAGTATTACACTGACATATTCCAGCAATTTTCAACCTTTATCATCTTGTGGCACACAAACTAATTACTAAAATTTTTTGCTTATCTGACAAAAAACAGGTATAATTTTGATTGATTTACAAAAAAAATAATAATAATAGTAATTACCTATCTTATTTGCTCCAAAGTAACTCTTAAAAATCAGATGCCTATACTTCTATACTCGAATTTCTGGTACCAAGAATTAACCAATCAGATGCAACCTTATTATGCAGTGTGACCAATAAGATGCAACTCTATTACATGACCTATATATTTATGGCTCAAGACAAGGCATTCAGACCAAATGGCTATTGTGTTGGCTGTTATCATATTTTTTTTCACTTGACAATCTAAGGGAAAAGAGGTCAGTGCCACTGACTGAATAGTCAGGTATTGCATGTTTAAAAAATTCCTGCAGCACACCTGTTGAAAATCACTAACATATTCAATAGTCTAATGAGAACTTTGCCAAGTGTTCTCCTGTCAGCTGGTTAGGGAATTGCTTGATTGTATTTATTCTAAATGTGTCTCTGATTCACATCCAGTTTTTGGTTCTGAAAACACACCAGCAAGGGTCACTCATGATATCAGGAGGTTAGCAGACACATGTGGCCATGCACTGAGAGCAGTGTAAGAGTTTGCTAAGCACCGAAACCCACAGCCTAAGTTCAAACCCCATTTCTGTCGCACTTTGACAAGTTACTTAACATTTTTGACTTAGTCTCCCCACGTGTAAAGTGGGGAGCCAAATATAATTTACTGCAGCAGGCTGTGAAAAGGATTATATACCAGATGTTACCTGTGTTTCTTTTTTCTTCATTCTCATCAAGGGTGGGCTCAGGCTGAGTCTGTCGTGTCAGACACAGCTAGAGAGATTCTTATTGGCCTTAAAATCCTCAGTCACCACCTGAGGGATTTATCCCTCCAGTATCTGCAGTTTAATTCCAGTCTTTGCTGCAGCAGAGAGAAAGGTTACTCAGCTAGTGATTATCAACGATTACCTCCCTATCTTGGTGAGATAAAACTCTGTGTTGGTTTGAAAGAAAGAGGAAAGAAAATAGAAAGGTTCTGAGCCCTGTGAAGCCAGGGACGAGGAAACTGGGGACAGAAAGAGAAGAGGGGCCAAAATAGAGTTGCCTAGAAATCCATGAAAACCTTCATTGATTTTACAGATATGCTTCTTGGGTCCCACTGACGAAGCTCCCCTTCTACCTGCATCAGAAACTCCTGGAGCTGCTCTTGCCTTGCGCTCTTCTCCTCGCCCTGCCAGGTCTCCACTGCCTTGTCCCCCAACAGGCCCCTCAGAGGAAAAGGAGGTGGTTGGAGGTGGTGGGATTTTATGTGACTTTGTGGCTACCATCCATAGCACCAAGCCCTGCTGGTGATTCGAGATACTCAGAAATAAGCCTGGGAACTCACTTGAACATAGAGCTCACTGACACTTGAGTGGCATTCGTACAGCTGTGCTCAGTAAAGAGAGGCAGGAGGGAGGGACTAAATCAGCCAGCCAGAAGCTTCTAAGAAAGGAGGTGCCCAGCTCCATGGGAAAGGAGAGGGTGTCCCCTCCCCTCATGCTGAGATTTGATTCCTTCTTTGCAGCTCAAGGCAGTAGTTCTGTCAATGGCACGTTTTATTCCCTAGGAACAAGGTCTTTCTCTGGAAAGGGCCAGAGACCCAGGTGGGCAGGCATTGGGGCCCTTACACTTCATCCCATGTCCAATTCTGTTAGAGTAAACATAGGAAAGTAAGTTGTAGAAATATTAATAGAAAAACTTGTCAACAGTTGAAATGAATATAAAGTAAAACTAAAAATATTTATGCACCAGATGAGTGCGAAGAAGTGATAAGAGCGAACCCTGGAAATAGCCAGATGTTTATGTGATTTGTGATAATCATATGGTGAGAGGTGCTACATGTAATGGTTTTTAAGAAGGGGCCCCTTGAATCTCAGTCAGTCAGTCAGTCAGTCAGTCAGTCATCTTGATTTCAGCAGAGTGGACACTTCTCCACGTTGGACCGGATCCTGAACCAGATGCCCCCAAGAGGAGCATCACTGATGAAGCCCTTTTTTAAGCGAGTACCTAGGCAGCACCTCCGCATCTAACTGTGAGTGCAGAAATACTGCCTATGCTTTGAACTGCAACTTGTTGTCGTGGTGTGTCTTTCCTTTGGAAGTGACATTGGGCTAGGCCAAGTAGAATCCTCTGAATCATGTCAAGAGTAGTCTCGAGGACACGAACCGTACTATGTTGTATAGTGGCTCCCACTGCACAGAGATAGCCAGTACTAGGGATGCCTGGCTGGCAAGTACTGGGACAATTTTCTTCTCTGCCTCTGGCTCTTGTTTCTTCTCTCCACCTCCAGAAAGAGTCCTCTGGTTGTTCAAAGGACTTAGATATTCTGGGAGGGGAAAATATTTATAAAAGCAATACATGTTTATTGGGTAAAAAAATAAGAGAATTTGTGAAGAAAAAAGCAAATCATTTCCATAATGGCCCAACCCAACAGGTCCCCTCTTCAGGGATAATCTTGTTAAATAGCCCTGTGGGTATACTTCCAGAAACTTTTATGTCCACATGAGAATAAATACAGAAACATTTATTATAAATAAAATAAATTAACATTATACTTATTGGTCTGCAACTTTATATTTTGCTCCATAAAATCATGGGTATATTTGTTTCCTAGAATTGTTGCAATAGTATATGAATGCTCCTTAACTTACAATGAGTTTATGTCCCAATAAACCCATTGTTAGTTGAAAATATCACAAAACAAAAAGGCATTTAATACACCTAACAGACTGAACATCACAGCCTAGCCTAACCTAGCCTACTTTATACATGCTCAGAACACTTATATTAGCTGAGAGTTGGGAAAAATCATATTTGCTGCTACCGGGATTATAAGAAACCATTGTACACATATCACTAGCCAAGAAAAAGATCAAAATTCAAAGTTTCAAGTATGGTTTCTGCTGAATTCATAGAGCTTTTGCACCACTGAAAGCCAAAAAAATTTTAAATCAAATCCTGATAAGTCGGGGATCCATCTGTACTAAAAACTGGGTAGCTTAAACAACAGAAATATATTCTTTCACAGTTCTAGGGGTAAGAGTCCAAAACTGAGATGTCCCTAGTCATAAGGTGACCAGACATCCCGCTTTTGGCGGGACAGTCCCGATTTTTAACAATTTGTCCCACGACCCGTGGCGTTTTAAAAAAGTCCCGATTTTTGGAAAGAATGCACGAAAAGCTAGGGAACGGCAGGAGAACGGGAAGGGAATATACGGTTTTCCATGGGGAGACCCCGCCTCCACCTAGAAGCACCTGTACTGCCGCAAGAGCTGGCTGCCCCCTGTGGGCCGAAACAAACAACTTCAGGCAGGACGTACCTGCTGGGGCGGTGGCTGTCAAGTCCCCTAACTACCCATAGGCTTGCGTGCTGGACACCAGCATGCAGCTCCAGGGTCCTCAAGGCACAAGCCACTTGGTAAACATCGGCCGGCCGGGCTGGATGTGGGGAGCATGGCCACCAAGCAAGCCAGCAGTGCTGCCCTGCCTGCAGCTCCGGCATCGGTTTTGGGACCGTGTAACCCGATCCTTCTTACTCACTCAAAATTTCCCATATAGTAATATTTCCGAAATGATCTTTTTAATGAGGTATCATTATTAAAAAAATAGATTTATAAGGAAAAGGTTAAATCTTGGGCATCAGCAAAAATCACAATAGAGAACAAATGGTTAGAAATATTTCATCATTTGGAAACAAACCATGTTCCATACAATAATGCACTAAAAATTGTGCAATACCTGCTGTCTTTACCAGAAACTAATGCTGCGACTGAAAGCGTTTTTTCTACAGTAAATAAAGTGTGGACATCACAAAAATCACAATTAAGTATTAAGACTTTGAAAGCCATTTTATGTGTGAAATATAATTTAACAAATTCTTGTGAAAAATTTCATGACCTTTTAAACAGCGACAGCAATCTACTAAAAATAATTCACTCAAATGAGAATTATGCCAAAAAATAAAATAATACTATACATAATTTTTAATGTATTATATCTGTAAATTGTACTTATGTTGAAATTTTAAAAAATATGTTACAATACTATTTTTGCATTCTATGAAATTTTTTTTCTCCATATAGACCAAATTTTTAATCAAGAACCCCCACCCCCAATCAATGGTGTCCCGCTTTACCAATTTTAAAATCTGGTCACCTTACCCTAGTGCCACACTCCCTCTGATAGCTCTAGGGGACAGTCCTTCTTGCTTCTGGAGTTTGCCAATCATTCTTGGTGTTCCTCAGCTCACATAGACACATCACTCCATTTAAATGATTCTCTTCTTCCTGGGTATCTTTGTATCCTCTTCCTTCTGCACCTATCTCATATATAAATGTCTAATTTTATTTTTAAGGACACAGTCATATTGGATTAGGGCTAGTCCAAATGACCTCATTTTAAATTGATTGCCTTTGTAAAGACTCTTTCCAAATAGAGTCATAATCTGAGGTACTAGAGGTTAAAACGTCAACATATCTCTTATGGGGACATACAATTCATCCTCTAACAATGGACTTTCTTTTGAATCTACTGAATTTATTAATTATTACTTAATACCTCAGAGTGTTATTGTGGCATAATTTACCATTTCCCAAATGATGAGCATAAATTAATTTTAATCTGATATTCCAAATAAATACTATAAATAAAAGTTCTTATATCATAGCCCACCTTTTTTTCTGCATATTTATTTTTGCTTTTATTTTTTAGACTAGGTTTCTAGAAGTAGAATTTCTGGGTCAATGGATATATGTATTTTAAATTTTGATAGATATTGAAAAATTGTCTTATATAAAATTATGTCAATTTTTACACCCACCAACAGTTTATAGCAGTGCCTTCTCCACATACATTTTCATTAACATTGAGTACCATCAATCCTTTATATTTTTGCTAATCTGATGGATAAAAAAAAAATTGTGTATCTTGTTTAATAGGTATTTCTCTGATCTCTACTGAAACCTCACATATGTTTATAATCCATTTGATCTTTTTTATTCATTGAATTGGATTTTTGATAGTTTGTCCTTTATTTCATGGAATTATTTGTTTATCCAACAAATATTTATAAAGCATCCATAATGTACCAGTTAGAATACTAGGTTGCTTCTATATTATTGGTTATTTTTTGTTTTGTTTTATTGCTTTAAAAAATTTTAGACAGTATATTCATAATAGGGAATTTAGTTCAATTTCTATAATAGTCATAAAATCTTTTTTATATTTTTGTTTTTATTTGTTTGTTGTATTTTCTGCCCTGTACAAATGATAAAAGCTTACTTAAAAATTACTCCTATCTATATATTTTTTATTTATTTTGATTCTCTGTTTTAGAAGTCTTTCTATAGGCCAAGATTATAAAAGGTATTTTTATATTTTCTTCCTCATTACTCTGTAATTTTGGTAAGTTTTATTTGTATTTTAATTTCTAATCCATATAAAATTTGTATGTGTTCGATGTAAATTTATCTTTTTTTCCAAAACGGTCTGCTGATATTTAAATACCACTTACAAATTATTCTGTCCTTTCTTCTGCTAGTTAGCAATAGAAAGATGAGCAAACATTTGGTTGTATACTTCTGTTTTAACCTTGGTTCCCTGAACACGGAACCAAGGATAAAAGTTTGTGTGTATTTAGAAATGTGATCTCAGGATTATAGCAATTCTTAAGTGGGAACTGAGACTTGTCAAGAGGGTAAGTCAACATATGAATATGCTTTCAAATCAGCCAATTCTTAGGCAACTGTTACCTAATTTTTCTGGATCTTTGGAGAAACTTGGCTAAATATTCCGGGAATATTACTAAATACACTAGGAATGTAAGGGAGAAGCATTTCCCTTTTGACTGCCATTTTGCATTGGACAAGGTTGGCTTCATGAATGTTCACTGCCCTGCAATTTCAGGCTGGGTACGTACGACTATGGAACACATGCTTACATACATTCCACATGATGTCCCACAGCAGAAAATGTCTGGTGGAGACCAAAGATGAGTGCTACCTGATTTCATATATATGAAGCTGGTCAAATCTTGCAATGCTTGCAACTATATATTTTTTGCAGAAAGCTCTTGAACAACACTGTCTAATAGCTTTTTCAGCAATGATAGACATGGTCTATTTCTGTACCCTCCAACATGGTAGTCACTAGACATGTGTGGCTCTGGACTCTTAAAATGTTGCCATTGAAACTGAGGAACTGAATTGTTCATTTTAATCATCTTAAACTTAAATATACATAGCTACATGTGCCTAGTGGCTATAGAACAGCATGGATCTGAAATAAGAGGTAGATGAAGAAGATCTTGAAATGATGAGTAAAGGTTACCAGTACCCCAAGCATCATAAAATGTAGCACATTTCATGACATCCTAAGATATTCACATTTAACCCTCATAACAACACTATGTCATAAATGCTATTGTTCATGTTTTACAGATGAGGTGAATAAAGCTTAGAAAATGTAAGTAACTTTCCTGTGTTGACACAGCTAATATTTGACTGGGGCCAGGATTCAGAAAGAGTCAATGTAATTCCACACAATCTACTTGGAATCATTATTCTTTTGATCCCCCAAATTCTCATATACATGTGGATCTAGGGCTGGATTTCTAATTGCCCATTATTCTCAGTACCACACTATTGAAATACTGCAGCTCTAGAGCATGTTTTGATTGCTGGTAGATCTTTTAGTACTCTAACATGGAGCCTTTTAAAATATTTTGGCCATAAATAAGTATTTTTACTATGTAAGCCAGAGTCATTAGAAAAGCAGAGGTCAATTAAGATGCATTGGGTTTCAAGTAATAGAAAACTCTACTAAAAATAGGTGTTTGTTATCCCATATTTAAGTCCATAGGCAGATCTCTCCAGAATTAGTTAATACAGCTATGCATAGACTTAATGTTTCAGATTCATTTTTCCTACACTTTCCCAGATTATTAGCATCTGCCATAAATTTGATTGTCCATGTCTCTGTATAGAACACTTCTAACATCACCTCTTCACACAGCCAACACCAGAAAATGTGAATTTGGGTAAAAAAGTAGCAGTGCCTTCTATAATAATAAAGGAAACTATGATGTGATTCAGAGACTGTATAAAGTTAGCATTTAGTAGAACCAAAACAATCCAAGTTTGTTTTGTATTTAAATATGATCTTTAAGTTGAAACCAAAGTAGGGGGAGAGTAGAGGGATTGGTTCAGGAAATCAAAATAATTCATTATAAGATCTTGATGCTTCCATGGGTAAAAGGAAATCATGTATGAATTAAAAAATGAACTGTAACTATGTGTTTCTTAGAAGAATTCAGTTTTGACACAGCAAAATGAAGTTGAGTTGGAACCCACTGAGCAGAAGCTCTCAGTGTGGATTCAACCAACAGCGTCCTAAAATTTTAGATCTGGGGAATCCGAGAAATCACGTGGTCCCGATTGTCTAAATTATAAATGAGAAAATTCAAGCTTATTGAGTTAAAGTGGCGTCTTCCCTGGACGGTTTCCCCAAATGCGCAACAACTTGCTGTTGTTCAGAGGATTTGGATATTTTCTAAATAATTTGGATTTGGATATTTTCAAAATAATTTAGATTATGTTTTACTCTTATAGCTAGCTATTCTATGAGATTATTGAAGCAGTTGATAGACATGGGAAGCCTAAAACCTTAAGACATGAGTCAAGTTTGGTGCGTATTTTGTAACCAAAAAAGTAATGTATATTGATTACAGAAAACTTGCAAATCCCTTTAAAAGAAAAAAAAACTCAAAGAAACAAAAATTATTTAGAATTCACCATCCATAATCATGGTTAATAACATCATGACATATTTTTCTATAGTTTTGTAGTGCCTATTAATATGTGAATTCTAAAATAAAAAGTTATCATATTTTACCTTTTTGCAGCAGATTTTTTTTAAAAAATCTATAAATCAAACTCATTTTCCAACATCAATAAACAGTATACAGTTATACTTTTTTAATGCAAAGAATCATAGTATTTTATAAACCACATTTGACCTAATCAAATCTCTATGGTTTAACATGTAGGTTTATTACTAATACTTTAATATTTTAGGTGCATATCATTATGCATTTCCAAAAGTAAAAATATGCACCTTGTTAAGGTTGTTCAATACATTTTGCCCAACTGCCCCCCAGAAAGTTTACACCAATTTACATAGCCCCTATCTGAATATGAGCTTCCCTATTCTTCTGCTCCTGTACCACTCTAGGGGTTATCAGCCATTGAATCAGAGCCAAAAGCAGCTTTTGTTAAAGCCAAGCTTACCTTTGTGACTGCACTTTATTTGCCCCTTTGCTGCTCCCAGGAATTCCTGTCTGGGCCAAGGCCATGAATGGGGCTCCTGGCTTTACTCTGCTGCACGGACTAATTCAGCAAACAGTTTTGCCGAAAGGACAAAGCTAATAGATGTGTTCACTTGAGGGACTCACTAGCAGCAGACCATGACGATGGTGTTTAGGAGAAACAGCAGCTTCTCCAGAAGTGCCTGGGACATTCTGGAGAGAAGTGATCCCTTCTTTATTGCTTTCACCTGCCTCTCCTGCAGGTTATTTCCCTCCTGGCTTCAGACCTACCTCGGTGGGGGTTCATTTGCATTTCCCTTTGCACTCCTTACTAGGGGACAGGCAAAGGTGAATCTGGGAGCCAGTCTGACACATTGGCAAGAGACTCTATTCCAGGCTACTCTGGGTAAGGTTGGTATAATCAGGTATTTTATTCGCTGATAAATCAGTGCAAACAACGGGGTGCTTTATGTCTTTCCACACAAGCTTTAATAACCTAACCAAGTCATAATGAATTCTGGGACAGAATTAATGTAAAAGAGTAATAGTGATTAAGTAATTATCAAGTACAGAGGGTATTTAACCTTCCCAGTGACAGGACTGCCTAAGACTACCTGATATCATGTATGCTCTCTGGAAATAATAATAATTTAAAAATTATCCAGTCTCCACTATTAATCAAGAAACAAGAAACCAGGAGCAGCGTCAATCAAGCTGAGTTTTTCTCTGTTTACCGTCTGCCAATGTGCTGCTTCTCTCTGGTGTCTCTGAACGTGTTGGCCTCTTTGATTTTTATTTCAGGCTGGCCAGACTTTACGCTGTTGCGAGACTCCAAGAATATCTCAACAAGCTGAGACACATCACCCTCTAAAATTATCCACCCCAAGTGAAATGCCAGGGAGTAACCTTCGGCCTCTGCCTTTTTTAATTGCAACTCAAGCCATTTTTAAGCCACAGGCTGTGACAGCCCATGTTCTGCTCTCTTTCCCCCCATTACCCGACTCCCCCTACTTTTCTTGGGCAGTCTACTCAAAGAGGATGTGTGTGTGTGTGCGCATGCGCGTGTGTTTCGTACTGCATCCTGTCCCAAAAGAAGAAAAATGAATGTGCCTTCTCCCTGACATATCATTTAATTCCAAAACAGAGGCACCTATACGTGGATGGGTCTTACCAACGTGTACATGCGTGAGTGCCTGTGTGCGCCCACAAATACATGCACACACACTACGTGGAGGGCAGAACAATTCATTATGCTAAGTGACAAAGCATGTACTACAGCAGTGGTTCTTAACCTTTTCTGAGGTAATGAACCCACCAGTTTCATATGTGCATTCACCAAACCCTTCTTTAGTGATAAATAAAATATAATTTTTTTTTCTCCAAATTCAAGACATAGGTATATGTTATTTTACTGGTACACAAAATGAGCCGTGCATGAACATCACCTTGCTCAAAGAACAAAACCAACAAAGTGCATGAACTCACAACAAATTACGGTATTACTTTATTCTGGCCTCTGTGGCAGAGGCTTCTCTGAACCCCTGAGACCTACTCATCGAAACCCTAGGGTTCGATAGAACCCAGGTTAAGAACCACTGTACTACAAGAAGAGTCAGAGTAGAAAAACTAAAAGGGATATTAAAGGTCATTTACTCCAAGCCCTCTACAGAATGTAATCCTGAGACACTGAGAAAAGAAGAGACTTTTTCAGGGTCATACAACAAATTAAAAAGAGAATGATAAATGTGATACAGTTTCCTGACTCCTGATTCCACAACTCTGTTTCCTAAGTGCAATAAGTTCCAAGAGCAGGGCATTCAAGTAATATAGGGGATATAATTACCAAAATATTTGTTTCTATGGTGCTGCTACCTCCTTCAACAATGCTCATCCAACTTCCTTCTGTGACTGGCTGACTCCTTACAATGCACATCAAGGAGTACCTTCTCCAGACCATCCCTGATACATTCAGGGTCATGGTAAAGCCCCTTCTATGAGTTCCTGCAACATTCGTGCTGAACCTGAAACTAGCACTTTTCAAATTGATTAGCCAGTGTTGGTTTTCTGGCCATTTTTCTCTCTGATTCTAAGCTAAGGATGATGCAATTTATTTCCTGTTGTCTCCCCAGCCCCTTGCCCAGTGCACAGTATCCAATCAGATATCATCAAATTATGCAAAGGCTCATGGATTCAGGAAGCATGACAAGGGCAAGAGGACATATTTGCAAAACAGCTCAAGCCAGAGAATTCATCAACAGTCTGGACAAACAGGATAGTGAAAGGAAGTCACTGCCAAAAGGTGATCCTGAGAGGTGAGCACAGCACGGCCTCAGACAGCCTTACTCCTTCATGAGACAGACACACTCATCAGGGTGAGGTTCACTGTGGTCCAGGGGGAGGACAAGAAAGTGACTCCACTTGTACAGAAAAGCAGAGAGGGAGCAGGAAGCAGCAGGGGGACTTAGGAGCCAATTACAGCCAAGAATGAGCAGCAGTCTGGAAGCCTACTTGAGGTCTACAGCTTGTTCCTTTGACAAGGGCTATTTTGTGGGGAGGACAGGGGTATAAATTTATAGCTGTTGAATCAACTGACCATCTGCTTACTGCATAGCCATGTTGTGGGCGGTTAGGTTGGGGATATAGATGGGGAAGGGATATGGAAAAATTTTATAAGATCTACTCAGTCTCTAACCCAGGGCTGGGCTCAGAAAACACAGACAATTGCCTGAGCTTTTATCCACATGTTCCTCTTTCCCTCATTAGGCTAACCCTGGGTCTGGGTCATCAATCCTGTACCATGGAAGCCCTTGACTCTGTACACATTTGCTGAGGCTGTTGATGCCAGACACTGAGCTGGTCACTTGATTTGATACATCAGGGTTTTCCAAAGTTCTGTGATTGTAATAATCACTGAAGTACTCTGAGGGGGTTAATTAGATTCCTGAAAAACCATTCTGTATGTGATGGTTTAAGCTCTAGGGACGGGGCCCAGAAATATATACTCTTTCAAGTACTCAAGGAATTCATACCATCAGAGAAATTTGGAAAACACTGGTAAAGATTAATAATAGCAATAATAATAATTATTATTATAAAATAAAGATAATGACCCAAAATAAACTAACAACAAAATAGAAACAGATGAATAGAAACAGCTGTCAGAGGGGAGGTGGGTTGCAGGGCTGGGTGATCAAGGTGACGGGATTAAGCAAAAAGAAAACAAAATAACAGCAAAAAAAACCCCCTCAGAGACAAGAGTATGGTGAGGTAAAGGGGGTGTGTGGGGGGAGGCAAAAGAGTTAGATAAAGGGGAGAAAATGATGATAAAAGGAGGCTTGATTTGGTGTGGTGAACACACAATACAATATACAGATGATGGATTATAGAATTCTATACCTTGAAACCTATATAATTTTATTAACCAATGTCACCACAGTAAATTCACTTAAAAAAAAAGGAAAAATGATAATTGCTCCCACCTCCAGTGAGTACACACTCAACTAAAAGACTGTTCTTCAAAATAATTACTTCTGACAACTCAAGGGACACTCACCTCACTTTCTAAGAAAACATATGAAGATAAGCAGAGTTCCATTTTTAACTCAATGGTACTCATTTGTGTGATTTCTGTGCAAGCACTTCTTGTAGGAATTGCCTTGGAAATCCCAAAATGGGCACAAGTAACCAAGGAGAGGACTCCAGCGTAGATACTGAGAATGTTGGTCCAACTGGAGAGCCCTTTGCAGAGAAGAGTACCTTGGGAAACAAAAGTTTCCCAAAAAAGATTTTTGGGGGTTCTAGGAAACATTTGTAGGCAGTTTGGAGAATGAATAAGAGTAAAAATCCATCACCTCAGCAGAAGCTTTTGATAGATGAGACACTTAGTACACATTACAGAGACAAAAACATCACCCAACTTCAGCCAGTAATGCAGAACTTAGAGCAGCTGGGCAAATAGTTCTCAGAAATTACTGGACAATCAAAATCCTATTTGGCTGTAAACTGCACATTGCCACCATTCTGGCTGCCCAATGTCCTCCCTCCCCCGTCTGCATCAGCATCTCTGCCACCTTAGCCACCATTCTCCCTGAGGACTCTCCCCATTTCCTCCTGCTGGTCTTGGCTCCCTTTCAAATGCGCTCACCGTGCATGAGGCATTAATGAATGCACTGATGGTAGGGACACAATGCAGTTATCTCTATAGGGTGCCAGGACAATCAGAGCACTTGTTAGGGGGAAAAACTCAGTCTGAATGACAGTTGCTAGATACAAAGACTAAATAATAGATTGAATTTACCAGTTTTTAACTAGTATATTTGGTGTTAAAATTATTAAATGTTGAGGATTCTTTGGTCCAGGGCTTTTGTTTCAAATTTGTTTGTTTGCTCATTTATTTTGATTTGTTTGGCAATGAGGTTTATTTTCCCAATGAAATATGCAGAAGTCTAATGCATGATGTACAAAAGTTGAACTGCTTTGGATAGATGAGGGGAAGGGATGAGATTCCTGTTTCTCCCTGCCCTTGTTTTCCTTCAGTGTCCCCTAAATCACCTCCAAGGTGCCTAAGATTCTGAAAAAACACCTGTCTGTAGTCATCCAAGCCCTTTGTTTTACAAATGAGAAAACTGAGACCCAGAGGTGGAACCGACTACCTAATTCTTGCCAACAGCAGAATAACTGAGAGCAGAGAACTCAGGTTTTGAATATCAACCCATTGCCCTTACCTTCATGCCAAGAAGTCAGCCTCAGCCAGGGACCCAAGGCTCCACCATGGGTCCTCTACACCCCAGGCCAGTGGGGCACGGAGGCAAGTAGAGGAAGCACTTGTTTCATAGACCAGCCATCCAGAGCCCCTACATCTGCTCATTGCTCTCTTTGTAGGCACGCTCTCCTTTCTTAGAGGTTCTGAACTGGATACAGGTGAAAAATAATGACCTAACCTCTTCTAAACTAAACAGCTGTCCCGAGAGAAAATAAAATGGGTGGTTGCAGTTTGCATCCCAGTTCAGCACCGATTTCTGTGTAGCCCAGACCTGCCTATCGACGAGGCAAGTGTTCACACAGCTCTGGACACTCCTTCCCTAATCCTTCTGCCTCCCTCTTCAATTACTGGTCTAATCCGCATCTCTGTAATAGTATCTGTCACTGTTTTCTGTTCCATCAAATAGTTTTAGCTTCTGTCCAAATTCTTTACCTTGCCCTGGAGAGTCTCTCGTTTTATTATCTGCCAATAAGGTATTAATACATTAGTTGCCTCCACGTGTACCCTTTAATGAGGGGCCATGGACATTCATTTAGCTGAATTTGATAGTGACAACACATTGACATTGGTAAGGTTAACGATCTAACGCTTTATTTCATTGAGCAAGTTGAACAACACTTAGCACATTGATCCACAATGTCCTATAATCTGTCTTTGCTATTACTTTAATGGTGCAATGGCATCGATGCCCTTTAAGTAATTGGCATCATGAAATGATGGACTTGGCCTTGTCATGTCAGATTAGAGCTATGCTGAGTTGTGAAAGATTTTTTTTTGTCTTTTCTGTATTCTCTCTTTTCTCTCATTTCAGGTTTCTCTGATTGAAGAGGCAAAAGGAATCTCAGGAAAGTCAGACAGAAGAGTCTGCTTAAATAGTGAAGATGCAGAATTGGGAATTCAAAGATACAATGAGCTACATTTTCTAAGCACATTTCTTTCCCAGGTCATCAGGCCCATATGACCTTGGACAGGCCTCAAAGACTTCATGGATTTCAGTGTCTTCATTTTTTTAAAAATGGGGGTAATTAATGAAATCTACTTGCCCCACCTGCCTAATAAATGATGGGTTCTATTCCAAGACATGATGCTTTACCTATGGTGCAAGAAAGTAAAAGGAGAAAAGAGCAGGCTGGATCTCACCTGAGCCCCACCTATGAGGCCAGGCAGGTACTAGTTGGGAGACACTATGTACCAGATGTTAACATTAAAGTGACATTGGAGTAAATTGGAAATAGAATCTAAGATCTTGGCAAACTCATGGGTCTTCTAAGAGAGGACAATGAGGTCCTGGCCATGCAGACAGGACATTCTAGTCAAGATTATAGGTGAAGCCATACAGCTGGTCATTACTTGGGAATATGTCCTTGACAAACAGTTTTCTGCCAGGAATGAATTCAAAACAGATCTCTTGACCTAAAGGTGGGCCTTGGATGGGTGAAAACTTGAAAGAGGGGACTGACTGCTGGGAATGGGTTCCAGCTGGGGTACTACACAGAGCACAGTGCTCTCTCTGAACAACAATAACCCACTCTGATTGGCAGGTGGGATTCTAGGTAACTGGGCCATTAAACCCAGTTAAGTCTTGAGCTTAAAAACTCACTAGATTAAAAATTAAATCTGTCAAAATCCTGCCTAAGTCAGGACTGGCTAAGAATTTTGGAGAAGATGTGGAAAAGGAGTCCCCTCCCAGGTAGTGAGGGAGCAGCCCCATAGCACGGGAGGGCTAAGGAGGCCCGCACACTGAACACACTTTTACCACAGGCTTGCTGGCTGACTTGATGAACAAACAGATCATAAAAGAGCTCTGAGTTTTCTTTCTCTGCTCTGTAAAAGATGGAGTGAAACCACCTCATGAGCACATTGTAAAATTGGTTGGTATGACGTGTTAGCTGGAATGGAGGCTGGCTTGGGGGAGGAGTGGAGCAGCAGCAGCACAATTTTGTTTGAAAGAGATGAAATGGGGCAGAAGAAAGAGACATAAAGTATGTATAATATTATTTATTTAACAGACCTGCTATGTACCAGACACAAAACTTGGCGTTGAGAAAACAAAGATAGACCATATGGCGTTCTTGCCCCCAAGTTGCCCACAATCTAACAGAGGAGACAGGCTGTATATTTTGATGTCAACTCTGAAATATTTCATCCCCCCAAAAGAATAAATTACCAATCTACAGGAAGAAAAACTGTGGGGCCTCTTTCTTTCCATCGTCTTCTCCCCTCCCCCTCCCCCCAGCACGTTTCTGATTCTGCCCAGGACTGGATGGGGGAGCTTAGCTCTGGAGGAAGTTAGGGAGTCACATTGGCTTCAGATCTAAGCCATGTTCTCTAGGAAACTTTAGTGATGAAGTTTATATTTTTATTTTTATCTGTTGAACAACTGTCTTATTTCTCAATTGATTCTGAACCAATAGGGGAAAGAGGAGGTGTTTGTTGGTTTTGACAAAATCCAGCACCATACAGGTTATTGTACTGCAGCAGTATGGACAAGGCAGAGGAGTCATATGCAGCATGGAGGAGTTTATTCTATAAAGGGTGTGTGTGTGTGTGTGTGTGTGTGTGTGTGTGTGTGTGTGCGCACGTGCACATGCGCACGTGTGTGTACACATGCATGCATGCGTGAGGACAGAAGATGAGTCAGAGAAGATGTAAGAGGGGGAGATGAGCCACTAACAAAAAGATGATTGGAAAAGAAAAAAGAAGCATCCAGACAAAAAGGACTGCATGTGGAGAGAACTGAAGACGAGGCACAGCAGGAGTAAAGAAGAAACTTCAGAAAGGGCAAAATGATGTGCAGATTTTTAGTAGGAGTGTTAGTATCATTTTGTCAACATTGTACTAAAGGGCCCATATCTCAAAGAGTAGCATTTCTCAGCTTTCTCCCTGTTGGAATAAACCAAAGAAATATCCGCATCGGAGCTGGCCCTGTGCAAACTGGAATGACACTGAAGTATTTTGGGGAGTGTTGCTTCACTGCAATAACTACGTCGTGGGTCTGGGTCTCACCATGCCATTATTGGTGCAAACTCTGTGCGACTCCAGTTTCCCCATGTGGAAAAGGAACAGTAAGACAGAATCTTGAAAAGTTCCCCAGTCCTGACTTCCAGGGAGCGTTCATCCTTTCACGCTGTTTTTTCTTTTCTCAATCAATTCTTTCTTGACCTTTACAATTCTCCATTCTCAATATTCGTATAGATTAATTATCAATATTTCAGATTGTACTTTGCCAACTCTTGGGAGTATAACCCTGTAAAGCAGCACTTGGCACTTATTCCATCATTTTATTATCCACACAGGAGGGTCTGGTCAATATTGCAGAGAGGAAACAAATATTTGGCTGGGCCAGTGCTTGGTTTTGGAATCAAACATAATTCCCAGAGCCCTTCTCTCTCCCTTAAAAACTCCCTTACCCAATAGCCATAGACTCATAAAAAAGGTTAATGCCAAGACTGTCTTCATCTTAAAACTAGGACAAATATGTTTCTCAACTTTGGCACCATTGACATGTGGGTTTGGATAATCCTGGTTGTGGGTGCAGGATGTTTAGCATAGTCACCTGTCTTTATCTCTGGATGCCAGAAGCACACCCTCCCCATTTGTGACAACCCAATATGTGTCCAGACACTGTCTTACGTTTCCTTGGAAGTCAAATTTGTTGCCTTTCAGAACTGCTGCTTTAGCGGGTTGCATTTCCTCTCTCTAAAGGGGATGAATCAGTTGTAAGCATATGTGCAAGTCCTCAGAGAGAAGCTAAAGAATAAACTTCTCTTTGATACTATTATTCCTTTGTTCATTCAACTAATGTGGTTCTTACTGGATGTTAGCAGTACTCCTTGGTTATTTAAATTCTCGTTTCTGGATTCCTAACTCTATCCATTTTAAGCCTGACAATGCTGGCTTTCTTCTTCGTATCCTCAGCTGTTTCTTACAACACAGCCACAATAGCCACCACTGTTGTTCATCATCCTAGGGCTCACTCATTTTCAGTTCTGTGCTGCCACACCTGTCACTCAATCCCCAGGAAATCCTAGGCAACAGGGAAAAGACCAAGGGCCTGGAGATAAGGCCTTGGATTCTAGCTCTGGCTCTGCTACTTACTTATGTGCCTCCCTGAGTGTCATATCTTGGTCTGTAAAATGGGAATGACAATGGTACATTCCTGCCTACCCACTCCAGTTGGTTTGAGAAAAATATAAGAGAATAACAGAGGAAGTGATCCGAAAATTAGGAAACACTGTGTAAGAGAGAAAGTTATCACTGTGATCATTATCTGCAAAACAAAATAGTATTAGCACAAACTGTTCATTGAGCAGAGAGAAAGCCAGCTGAGGGAGCAGAACAATAAGCACCTAGGTTGGGGGCAGGACCAGGAAGTAGAAACTAGCACAGCCCCTTTGCTGATTGGGGCGCAGCTATACTCACTGCCTCCTGGAGCAGGAGCATTAAGATAAGAAGCCCCAGTGTGGCTGAAAAGGAGCTCCAGCGACCTCGGAGCAGGGCTGTTTGACAGGGTCTGAGGCTCTGGCTTCCAAGTCCAGGTCTTCATGAAGAGGACAAATCAGGAAGTTAGTCTGATAACATATAATAGGTAGTCACCACATGCCAGGCATCCTGGGAGTGTTTCTGACCATGCTTTCAAAGCATTGCATCTCAAAAGAATGGGAAAGTATTTTTCTCACTCACAGTCCACGTGGCCTTGTCTACCCTAGAGATCTTGTCTGTGCCACCCCAATAGTCCAGTGGAGCATTCTGTAGTCCATAGGAAAAGAAGTGGTGTGCTTTGGAAACTTTGGAACATAAAACAGCATAGTCCTTGAAATTACTTATGTTAATTGTGAAGCATGTGTCATGATTCAATTTTTTTATATTGTAATAATGATGATGATGATGATGATGATGATAGCAAGCATGTGTGCAATGTTGTGCCAGGTACTAAGCGAGCCACTTTAACATGTGTCCATTAATTAGCACTGAAGGAAAAGGTTCTACCTCCCAACAAAGCAGCATGGTGTTCAGGCGACATGTACTATATGCCACGTCTAGCTCCCAACTAAAGAGACCCCCATACCAGAAATCTCCGTTTTCACACAGAACTGGAACAGTCATTTAGTGTACCTGGAAGTTGTGATTTTTTATTTTGCTTGAGGTCAAGCCCTCTTTCCAAGCCAGCAAACATTTCATTTTCACTGAGACAAAGTGGGATGGAGAGCCAGCCCTCACTGATGTGCTGTCGCTCAGCTGTGGCTCCAACCTGGAAGGGTAGCCCCAATCATTATAAGTGAGGCCACTGCTTTGATCATTCACCAGCTCGACTTGACCATCTGTCTTGGGGCCCAGGGAACATCATTGGCAGGGAAAAATTTCCTTTTCAACCAAATGCCTTACCTCCCATATTTAAAACCACCTAAAATTTAGCTTTTTGTGTATGTGTGTATTCCCCAGATCATCACTTTACATGTCATTGCATTTAACCCTTAAAACAATCCTGAGAGGACAAGTATTATTATTGGTGTTCCTATTTCATGGCTGATAATATGAGGCAGCAGGCGAGCACATAGCATTTCCAAGACCAGGAAACAGCAGAGCAGAAATCTCACGCTGCCTGACCTTCAGAGTGCTCAGTCATCAAGGACCCTGACCTTCACACTTTGCCACAGTGCATTTGTGTCTTGGCTATGGATTCAGTAACTTCTCTGAAGGCCTATTCTGCCTCATTCACTAACAACGTGATTTCTTCCATGGTGGCTGCTAAGTCTGATGGTGGCTAATCCCCCAGAACCTGCCCTCCTAAGGCTACTTCTTTCATACTTTACATCAAGCCATCAGAAAGGTGCCCATGGCTTCTGGTGTGCTTTCTGGAGATACAAAAGGACCCAGGAAGGAGCCTCAGAAAGGGGATAGTAGTGGCACAAATCCTCCTGCTAGTGGACATGGGAGTGCATTCTTCCCTCATGTTCTCTCTTTCTTCTGAATTACTGCTGATTCTGCAGCATCTGCCTCCTTCAGAGATGCGTATGCTTCTCTTCCTAAATCTGACTGCCTGTTGAGTTGCCCACACAGCACTGCGCACAGATACACAGATGAAAGTGGTCCTTTGAGCCCTCTGTAAATCACCCCTGCAAGCTCTGCTAGAACATCTCTGAAAGTGGCAGATAATGGGACAGGCAGAGATAGGAACTACCAGACCTCTGCAAGCTATGTGCTGATTCCAAAGCTTTCTGCAGCTCCCAGCGCTCCAGGCAGTCAGCAGGTAACACTTCCTCTCCCTCCGCTGGTTGGATCTTCAGCCTTCTTGGCAGTGGAAGAGAAAGGAAACTTGGGGTGTCAGGATAAGCCCACAAAACTCAAGAGGGAGGATTCGAACAATGTTCTCATCTCAGTAAACCGCATGCCAGTTTGTCTGCATGTCCCACGTACACCCATCCCGTTGCGCCTGATGGGTGTACATGGGACATGGGTGGGACATGGGTGAGAGCATGATGGTAAGTCATTCATGCTCTCACCATCGCCCCAACCCTGCTAGGCTAGCAGGTGGTTTTGGACATAGGTTCTTTCTCTCACATATCTGCCACGTGTCTTCCACAATATCGGCAAAATTAATTTGAGTTAGGTGATTTGACTTATGTTGGTGACCATAAGAAAATTTAAAATAATAATAAAGAAATAAATGTTAAAACCAAGACACCTAGTGTGAGCAAGGAAATGTGAGGGACTGAAGAGGCCAGCCTTTCTCAGGGAGCATAGGCAGAGGTCATTGCCGACCTCCTTCCTCTAACAAATGTCTTTTGGGAGAGGCTTGGGCAACCTTGAGAGCCAGAGCTTGGTTCCAGGGGCCCATCCAGGCCGTGGTGGGAGAGAGCTCCTGCCTATGTTTTCAGTGCATGAAACCAGGAGGCAAGTAGAGAAAACAGATTCTTGTTGCAAGCCAGGACTTTAAGTGGATTATCTTTGTTTTCATAGCTTTATTGTGATATAATTGACATCCACTAAACTGCACATATTTAAAGTACACAGTTTGATGAAATCTGATTTATGTGTAGACCAATAAAATTATCACCTTAGTCAAGGTCATGAACGTACCCATCACCCACCAAAATGTCCTGTTTCCTCCCTCCTGCCCCTTCACCCACTCTATTCTCCCAGGCAACTGCTAATCTGCTTTCTATTGCTATAGATTGTTCTGCATTTTATAACATTTTTAAGTGAACGAAATCATACAGTTTATACTCAGTAGCTCATTCCAAAATATTGCTGAGTATTATATACCACAATTGGTTTATCCATTCACCTGTTGATGGGCATTTGGATTATTTCCAGGTTTGCACGATTACAAAAAAAAAAAAAAAAAAAAAGGATGGTAGGATTATTTATGTTCAAGACTTTGTATGGACATATGTTTTTGTTTCTGTTGAAAAAATACCTAAGAGTGAAATAGCTCAATCAGGTGGTAGATGTATGTCGAACATTTAAGAAACTGCTGAGCATTTTGCAAAGTGTTTATGTTACATTTGTACCAGCAATGTATGAGAGTTCAGGTCCAACACATCCTTGCCAACACTTAGTCAATCATTTTAATTCTAGCTATTCCAACACAAAGTACTCTATTATTGTGGTTTTCATTTGCATTTTCCTAATGACTAATGATGTTGAATATATTTTTATAGGCTTACTTGCCATATGTGTGTCTTCTATGGTTAGTGTCTGTTTAAATCTATTGCCCATTTTTTAATTAGACATTTTCCCTTATTATTGGGATTTTTAAAAATTAATTTCACTGGATGATTTTACATACATTTCAATGGGGTCAAAAAACTTATACATCCAAGTAACTACCTATACAATCAAGATATAGAATATTTCCATCACCTTATAAAGGCATACCTCCTTTTTGAGGGTCCATCCTTTCCCTCAACTTCAACTCCTTTTAAATGACAGATTTACTGAGGTGAAATTTGCATACCAAACAATTCACCCATTTAAAGTATATGGTGGTTTTTAGAGTCACAGATTTTGAAATCATCACCATAATTAGCTAGACAGCAGTTCCAAAACCTCATACCCATTAGTCATTCCCCATTCCCCATCTTCTCCCCCAACTCCCCACCTCTCACTTTGAATCTACTTTCTATCTTTATAGACTTGTCTATTCTGGAAATTTTATATCAACTGTAAAGCCAGAGGCTGCCGTCATTGTATCCATTCACATGCAGGTTCTCATTGGATTCGGGCAGATGGTGAAGAAACAGTGGAGCCAAAAAACAGTGGGCCATTCCTTTATTAAAGTCTCACACCAGCCGATGAACAAACACACAGGAAAAACACTTTTCTTTCACTCATTTAGAGCTCCCAACTCCCTGAAACATTTTCCAGTTTCACAGCCAGGAGAATCTTCTCTGGTTTCTCCTAGAATCAAAGGCCTCACCAGTCTCAGCAGAGCTCACAATGCCCTTCACCTCTGGTTCTCCATCTACACACCTTCTCTCCCCCTGCCAACATAGCTTCTCCCTCAGCACTCTGCATTCTCTCTGCTCTCACTGCCAACATGGCTTCTTTCCTCTCTCTTTTCAAAACTTTCTGGCGCAAAAAACCTCTCCTCCAGCAAACATTAGCAAAACAATAGCCTTTCCCAAGCAGGAAGGTAATTTGCAATTCTACAGACCACATATACCTAGTGCTGTCCAGCCCCTAAAGCAAACTATAAGGGAACAAACATGAAAATTATATTTTACAAACTTATTTGACCAACACAACTAAATCATACAATATGTAGTTTTTGTGCCTGGTTTCTTTTTTTTTTTTTTAATTTCTTTTTTTTATTTATTTATTTTAGAGAGGAGACAGATAGAGAGAGAGAGAGAGAGAGAGAGAGAGAGAAAGGGCGGAGGAGCTGGAAGCATCAACTCCCATATGTGCCTTGACCAGGCCAGTGCAGGGTTTTGAACTGGTGACCTCAGTGTTCCCAGGTCGACACTTTATCCACTGCGCCACCACAGGTCAGGCTGTGCCTGGTTTCTTTCACATAGCATAATGTTTTCAAGGTTCATTCATGCTGTTGCATACCTCAGTAACTTATTTTGTTTTACTGCCAAATAATATTCTATTGTATGCATACACCAAATTTTATTTATTCATTTATTAGTTGATAGACTTTTAGAGTTTTCTTTTTGGGTGATTATGAATAATATTGCCGTATATATTTGTGTACAAGTTTCTGTGTGGATTATTGTAATATGATAGAATATATATATATTGGTCTCTGCCCTCAGTTCTTAACACAGTGCTCTTGAAACCCTTGTGAATTCCTAAGTGATAAGAGCACTAGAAGTATCTCTTGTCCTACTAAGGTGACTCTGGTGGGTTCCGGGATGGGGTCTGGTCACCAGTAAGATCAAGCCATGATTAGAAACTTGGAATTTTTAGCCCTATTACCTATTTTCCAGAAAGGGGAGAAAGACTGGAAATAAAGTTAATAATTCGTCAGGCCTATGTGAGGAAGCCTCCAGAACTAAATCATACAATATGTAGTCTTTTGTAATCTCAATAGTTCCAGGGTCCATAAGCATCCAGGCAGGTCAGTAAACACAACCATGAACTGAGAGAGTGACAGTCCTAACTCCACGAAAACAGCAGCATCTCCTGAACTTGGGACCCTCTCAGACCTTGCCCTATGTGTCTCTTTCACTGGTTGTTCATCTGTATTCATTATTATATCCTTTAGAAAATGTGTTTCCCTGAATTCTGTGAATTCTCTAACAAACTAATTGAACACAAAGAGGGAAAAGATCATGGAAACCTCAGATTTGTATCCAAGTTGAACAGAAAGTTCTCAGTGAGCTGGGGATTTATTACTTGCAACGGACATCTGAAGTGGATGGGAGCAATCTTGTGGAACTGAGGCCTTAACCTGTAGCATCTCATTCTGTCTCTAGGTAGATAGTGTCAGAATTGAGTTGAATTGTAGGACAACCAGCTGGTGTTGTGGAGAATTGCTTGGCATGGTCACATTTGCCAACCGAAGTGTTAGAAATGAAGTGTTCTATGTAAAAGAAAACACAGGAGAGAAGACTGGTTGTTTTCAATACAACTGTTTTATTTTCTTGTATAGATACCCAGGAGATGAATTGCTAGACCATATTGCAATTTTATGCTTAACCTTTCTTTAGATATTAACAGACTGTTTTCCAAAGATTTGCACCATTTTACATTCTAGCCATCAGTGTGTCTCCACATCCTCAAAGATACTTACTGTGTGCTTTTTTCTCTGATAGCTGTCTTAATGGGTATTAAGCAGCAACTTATTGTGACATTGATTTGCATTTTCTCTGGTGACTAATGATGTTGAGCATCTTTTCATGTGCTTATTGGCTACTTGTATATCTTCTTTAGAGAACTATCCAACACATCCTTTGCCTATTTAAATTATTATTTTATTATTGAATTACAAGTGTTCTTTATATATTCTAGGTACAACTACTTTATCAAAGGTATAATTTCTAAAATTTTTCTCTCATGTTGTGGGTTGTCTTTTCATTTTCATGATGTTATACTTTGAAAAACAAAATTTTTAATGTTTTTGATGTCTTATTATTGAGATTTAAGAGTTCTTTGCAGTTCTAGACATATGCGTGGATTCCATATATATAGCCTTTATCAGATATATGCTTTGCAAATACTTTCTCCCAATTTGATTTGTGTTTTCACTTTCTTAACAGTAACTTTGGAAAAGCAGTTTTTGTTTTCATGAAGTTCAATTAATCAATATGTCTGTATTGATTGTAGATTATGCTTTTAGTATGATATCTTTGTAACTTTTGCCAAGATTACAAATAATTTAATACTATGTTTTCTTTTAGAAGGTTTATAGTTTAGGTTTTACATTTTGGTCTCTGATTCATCTCAGTTATCTTTTCTATATCGAGTAAGTTATAGATTAAAGTTTGTTATTTGCTTTTTGTTTTTTCTGATATAGATATTCAATTGTTCAGCAACACTTGTTGAAAAACTGTCTTTTCCCCATTGAATTGCCTTTTTAGCATTGTCAAATAAGTTGTCCAGATATGTGGACCAATCTATAGACTCTCTCTTATTTTGCATTGACATATTTGTCTATGTTTATGCCAATATCACCCTGTCTTGAATACTATAGCTTTATTAGCTTTGAAATTAGGTAGTATTGGCTTCCCAACTTTGCTGTTTTATTTTTATTTTTGAACTTTTTATTGAATTTATTAGGGTAATGCTCATTAACAAAATAATACAAGTTTTAGGTGCACAATTCTACAACACATCTTCTATATGCCATATTGTGTGTTCACCCCCCAAGTCAAGTCTCTATCACCATTTATCCCCTCTGTACCCTTCTCCTCCTCCCCTTCTCAACACTGTTATTTTTAAGGTTGTTTTGGCTATTGTAAATTCTTCACATTTCCAGTGAATTTTAGGATCAACTTATCATCTTCTACAAAAAAAAAAAAAGTCTGCTGGAATTTTGATTGGGATTGCATTAAGTCTATAAATCAATTTAGGAACATTGATAGCTTAAGAACATTGAGCCATTTGACCCATGAAAAACTATGTTTCTATAGTTTTATTGTACATATTTTTCACATCTTTTGTTGTATCTGTCATTATTTAACATTTTTAATGCAATTGTAAGTGGTACTGTGAGTTAATTTCAAATTCTACAGTGTGTCCGTAAAGTCATGGTGCACTTTTGACTGGTCACACGGTCAAAAGTGCACCATGACTTTACTGACACACTGTATTTAGTCATTCTAGTATATAAAAATATAACTGATCTTTATATATTGATATTATATCCTACAATCTCACTAATCTTACCTCTTCTAATAGCTTGTTTGTTGATTTGATCTTGTCCAAAAGCAGAAGTCTATAACCTTGCTATCTTTTAGATCTCATAACCACTTGATAAGTACTAAGCTTGTACTAAAATAAGCTGTACTAAAACAAGCTTGTGTTTATTTTATAGAAAGATAATTTGAAATATGAAGTGTCTAAACTTGTTTAAATTTGCATAGATCCTAAATTAATGAATCAGGATTCATACCTAGAGATCTGAGTGATACCAAGGTCTGTAGTCAGAGTCATCATGATACTTGTTTCTCTAGATTTGTGACACCAGGATATTTTGGGCTTGCCTACCCCATGACCAACCAAAAACCATCTTCACTGGAAGTCCACTTCTAACCATAGTCAGACACTTTGCTGCTTCTTTATTTCTGACTCATGCAAGCAATGAGCAATGAGGGAGAAGGGGATATGAACACGTAGCCTCAAATTCCAGTAAATAAGTAAAGAATGTAAGTGGTCCCATTCGACCATCTACAATAGAAAGCAGGACCCCAGCCACAGGACAGACATATAAGGGCAGGCTTCCCATCCTTAATAAGAACTTGATAAAAGTAAAATCAAGGCTGGAGAGAAACTTGGATGGGAATCAAAATAAAACTATTATTTTCCAATACTGTTCACAGAACTGTCACTGGGCTCAAGATGAAGCTAAGAGCCTGTTCCTCAGAGCAGGTGTGCCATGGGTGAGGAGCAGGTGGAAGAAAAACTGAAGTGTTAGAGTTGGTACTGGGCACTGTGTCCTCAGCTAGAGTTATGGGGAAAATGATTCAATACTAAACCCATTGTAAGATGTTGTGAGATGCCTTAAGTACTTCTTGTTCCAGGATAGGACCTCAGATTCTTGGCAGGACATGGCTAAGAGGTAGAGAAATATAAGACCAGCTGCAGAAAAGTGGAAATGAGGTTTTGAGGACTTCTTCATTCTAGATTCCCTACCATGGTCACTTTGGGAACCTGAGTGAAGACATTTGCATCAGTTTCAGAGCTTGGGGGTGAGGGAAATGGAACCAAGGATGTAAGGGCAAGTCCAGGCATTGATAGTTGTCCAGTCCATGAGTTTGTGCTGACAAGGTCACCCCCACAGGGGTGGTAAACATCTAAGGAGGTGGTCTTGCACAGAAGATGTGTACAACTGAAGGAGGATTGCAACACCTAGGTTACTACCAGGGTTTTCTGCCTTGGGCCAAGGACATGAGGCTTTGGAGACAAAGAGACACTTTGAACTACCTCAGTTTACAGAGACTAGCAGTGAAGGTTCATAAGTAAGGTCAGTTTCTAGTTTTCTATGGGACCAGAGATTGTCACTGAGAAGGACAGCCCTTGGAGGACACCAGTCTACATTTCTGGCATAAGAAAATTAGGTGCTGTCTTTATAGGGTTGAGAGTGTTTGACAAATGATAGTAGCATTCCTCAAGGTTGTTTCATGGGTGAACCATTCTCATTCTTCAGATCTTGGCTCAAATATCTTCATCTGTGAGACCTTTCTCACTTTTTATTCTATACGCCTTCTCTAGCTCCTCTATGACTCTGCTTTCTGTGTACGTGACAACAGGGAAGAACATTGACCAAAGCCAAATTGTCTGAATTTGAATCCAGATTTTGTCACAAACTTGTTCCATGAATTTGGGCAACCTATTTAATCCTGCTTACCTCCGCTTCCCATTGATGAAATGGTCATAATATTACCTACCATCTGTGGTCTTGTAAGGATTAATTTAATATTAGCTTGAACCTATGAAATTGCCATAAAATGTATCAAAAATGGTCAAATATGAACAATTTTGTAGGGATCAGCCACACACACACACACACACACACACACACACACATACACACATATATGGACTAATAAACTCTGTATAAAAGTGTAAAAGTATTATAATTCAATCTGTAATCATTTTGCTTATTCATGCATTTATTGCTTATAACCCACATTAGAATGTAAGCACCTAGGTAGACCTTGGCCTTCCTTTTTGTACAGTCTCTGGCACAGGATCACTATCCAGTAAATATTTACTGATCAAATGAATGGGACATTTGTCCATACCCTTGTAATGAAGCATGAGCACAAATGGAAGTCATACACCTGTGAGCAGAAGGGCCCCATTTTTGACAGATATGTCTCTATGAAGAAGAATGACAAAAAGGAGGGCTGCTGAGTTTTGTCCTGTACACCTCCCAGCCTCCTTGCTTGCATGCTCGCCTCTGCTGGCCTGAGTAAAACTTGGAAGAGCTGATTGGTATTCCCTGTGGCTTTCAGCACAGTCACATGCTACTGACTGAGAACAATAACCTTCACTTCCCCAAAAGAAACAGAATTGCAGAATGAATAAATAAGAACTATACTCTTGTGTTCCCATGTTTGTTTGATGATCTGGGTTTGTGTATTTCATTGCCATAATGACGGGGGTGAGCTAGGCTTCGGAGCCAAATTCCCATCTTTATCTGGATCGCCTGGGAGCCAGCCTGGTGGGACAATTAGTGAGCGGAGCCACAGTGGGTTTGATTGCCTGTTATTAAATACGTGGCCAAGGATCTAGGGGTTCACATTTATCTGACATAAAAGTGGCCTTAATTCAGGCTAACATGTGCCTGCAGATAGCTCGGCATTGTAGGAAAGCACCAGCATTTTCCTGGACTGCCCCCTCATTCCTGGCCACCGGACTTGACAAGAGGTAGGCCCTGGGCTCTCAGCAGAGCCTCAGACCTCAGCAGAGCCTGGATGGCTATCCCCATGCACTGGGTCCCTTTCCTTTGCTTTGAAGAGTAGAGTTTAAAAAACAAACAAAAAAGCACTCTGTTTTGTCTACCCACAGATGCTTCTCAGAGGCAACACGTAGGCTGGGTTTGTCCCTTTATGGGAAGGCTTTGTGGTGTCATTACCCTAACATCTGTGCTGTGTCCTGGCGGCCCTGTTACCACAGCTCAGGCTCAAAACGGCAGTTAGGGGAAGGCAGACTATGTGTCTGTGAGATCTGGCAACTGTTCTTTTGAGAATATTGCTCCTCTCTCCCCATTGATATCTGTGTCTCCGTGTTTCTCTTACGTTTCCTCTTCCTCTGTGAATTGTCAATTCCCTCTGCCCGTGCTTTCTCCTTGCAGGTCTTTTGAGCTTCTCCTCCTTGGCCATCACTGCGCTTCAACATCTGGACCCAGCAGCCCAGCACAACCCAGCTTTAATTTTCTCTACTCACTCTTTCTCTCTCTACATGGGCCCTTCTGGCTAGCTAAGCTTTTATCTCTTTCCTAACACTCCATTCCATATCCCTGTTATAGCTCAGTTCCTTTTTTCAGCTACTTCCTCTGCCTGAGTTTTTTTTTTTCTTTATTTTATCTGCTTGTCAAACTGCAACACACCTTTTAAGCATTAGCCCAAAAGGTCACTTTCTTAACTCTCCTCAACACCTTATCCCTTCTTATTCTTACTATTGTCGTGTAATTTAAGATTTCCTTACTAAAATGAGTGTTCCCTCAAGGCAGGGACTACATTTCATTTATCTCTGAACCCCTGTTTCAAGTATGGTGCCTAATTATAAGCAGGCACTTAATGAAAAAGGAAGTGAATGAATGAACGAATGAACGAATGAATGAATCTGGGGTCTGCTGAGTGTCAGGTGCTTTCTTCTAAAAGCTTAATGTTCCTAGGATTTGCAACCATATTCTTCCCTTGTATAATGGATAAGCTTGAAAGAAATGACCTCACTTATAAACATTCTTGGCCTTTCATTTTTCATTCTTTTGCCTCCAATATCAGTCTTGTGTGTAGAATACAAATCGAAAGGGAACATAGGGGGTGTCCCCCAAATAGAATGCCCCCATCCATTACTGACAGTCCTCTACCAGAAACCTCCTGCACTCTTAGCTCTCCAGCCCTACACATGGCAATGCTAGACTGCTTCTATTTAAGGTGGAGTGCCTATTCCTTACAAATGTCAGGCGCAAGAAACTCTGCATGGGCGAAAAGATTTCCACAGGGGAAGGGAGGCACTTGCTAGTCTTCAAAGGAGAACTTCCCTGGATTACTCCAGGTCCATATGGCTCACGCTATCCAAGCATAATTCTCAGCGGGTCTTGTTTATTACTAAGTCTTCTCTAACCATAGAAAGCCCTGGTGCTCTCATTTGTCCCATTCAGTTTTTGAATTTTTTCTTTGTTATTTCAGTACATAACATTGGTCATGCTTCTGACTCCTTCCAGTGGAAACACTGGGTTTTATTATGTCGCTGTTCCTCTCCTGGCATTTTGACACTCAGTTCGTTCCCAGGCTCCGATTGCCTGGAGCAGTCCTAATTTATACTCATTGTCTCAGTGTAATTATTAATATCGCCCCTTTTCATTCTCATAAGTGCTGTAGTGTAGATGATAAATTATATGGTCACCCTACCCACCTCCAGTTTTTCCTACTTCTATCTCTGAACTGACGGCTCACTCACTGTCACACCCACCTTGTAATCTGCTGAGACAGGACAGTTCCCATCCTGACCTATTTCTGTCTATTTCAGAAATTTGGGGTTGTTGAACAGAGAGTCAGTGAATATGTTAGAATAAAATTTCAACCTTCTATCCATGTTCCATGGATAAGTATGTCTGTACTCAACACACACACACACACACACACACTCACATCTGAGACATTAACATCCCTGTTTTTAACAAAGAGTCCTCCATGTAGTAGAAAGGGAGGGAGGAAACTGTCTGGCAGCATTAAAATGATAGATGTCACACAGTGACATAGAAAAGAATTATAAAGGCCCCAAAAGATAGAGCGCTAAACAGTGATCAAACCCTTTTTGTCCAATGGCATGCCATTTTCCTTTCAAACACCACACCACAAAGGGAAGAGATATTTTTTGCACAGACATTGGCACAAATAATGCTCACAAGCTCTTCCCAGCAGATGCTCATTACCTAAACCTGCCACCAAAGAGTTCCCTACATTAAACGTGAGCTGCTCACCTCGTGGCAAATGGAACACTTGCCTGTCAGCTGTGTTTCATCAGTGTGGCTTTCCAGTCCGCCTCCTCTGAAACCTGAAGAAGCCCAGAGGCATTTGATCTGTTAAGCATTTTATGCTGAAAATAGCCCTTATTTAAAATGGCTTCATTATACCTTCAGAATGGCTCCAAATAGCAATTCAGGGTTATAAGCTTGTCGATGTATTGGAACTTGGTGTGGATAGCCACTCCCACACCCTATGCATTACTGAAATCTGATTCTCCAAGAAACCTACTCGGATTGAGTGGGTTCAAGGTGAGGTGACTTTATTCCTTTAAAAAATCACTTCTAACTAATATCTTTTAAAAGTATTTAAATCAGCATAGATACATATGGACATAGTTCTAATACCCCAAACTCAACCGGTCTGGAAAAAAAAAACATGTCCAGCTTAATGCCCCCTCATTCTCCGGTTACCAGGACTTCCTAACCCATGCATTCTAACTGAGTTAGTGGTGTGTCTGGGCGCTGATTCTCAAGCCCTCGAGGTGGCCAGGCTGGGACCTGCAGCAGCCAGAGCTTGTGAACTGTTGTCACAGGAACTGTGCAGCCTCGGTGGTATTAGTCTGCTAGAATATCCAGTATTAACATTTTCTCTGTGTGCCCTGGTATCAAAACAGTAGGCGAAGCATTGCCACGAATCAACACATGGCCCTAGGACCAAATGTGAGCTTGAGGTGAATTAAAAAAGAATTGTCACTAGTGTTATGATTAACAAGTCAAAAATAATAACAGGTAGAGAAATAGATAAACAATGTTCAAATGTATCAGTTCTAACCAGAGCCATGCATTCCTTAGGCACTAACAGAAAGTACTGAGTCATATGCTGTCCACTGTCACTGATTCTCACAGTGTCTCATTTTTATTGTTGACCAAACTTGAGCCACAGTAGCTCCCTACCTCACAGTCCCTCCTGATGCCATCCGAGAGATATATTGGAAAGGCGACTTGACACAGAGGAGCGACCTGGCCTGGAAATTCTCCCGGCTCTGCTAGCAATGATGAGACTGTGGGCAACACATGGTCTTTCTAGGTCTCAGTTTTCTTATCCTTTAAATCCGGGGATTTTAGTGCTAAAATGCTGTGACTCTTTAACCATCTGTGACTATCACTGTACTTGGAAATTTAAAAAAATTCAAAAACTATATTGGGTTTATTTAAATTTGAAAAAACACTGTCATTTAATTTAGTTCTTCTTTACCAAGCCAACCAATAGTAGAGAAATAATATAATAGTAGTGGAGACTTCTAGGGCTCATCCATCACTAATCCTCTCCGCTGAAGCATACAAGAGGATGATACCCCTTCGACCATATGCCGTTAGACAGACCATGTGGCTGGTTCTGGCCAATAGACTATGAGTGGGTGGAATGTATTTCACTTCTGAGTCAAATAATTTCATTGCCAGTGGGAGAGCCTTCTCCTGCCAGAACTAGTAACAAATCCATGTGTTCTAGATGTTGCAGCAACTAAGCTGCCATCAGCCTGGATCCCTGAAAAGCCATGTGAAGCAGACTCCTCCACAGACTTTCATGGGAGATATGCTTTGGTTTTGACAGATTTGGGGATTGTGCATTTCTGCAACATAATCTAACCAATCTTTTTTTTTTTTTTTTTACAGGGACAGAGAGAGGGATAAATAGGGACAGACAGACAGGAACGGAGAGAGGTGAGAAGCATCAATCATTAGTTTTTTGTTGCCGTTGCAACACCTTGGTTGCTTTCTCACATGTGCCTTGACCGCAGGTCTTCAGCGTACGGAGCAACCCCTTGCTGGAGCCAGCGACCTTGGGTTCAAGCTGGCGAGCTTTTGCTCAAGCCAGATGGGTCCACACTCAAGCTGATGACCTCGGGATCTCAAACCTGGGTCTTCCGCATCCCAGTCCAACGCTCTATCCACTGCACCACCGCCTGGTCAGGCTAATCTAACCAATCTTAACCAATATATTACTTCCACCCAGCCACCTAGCTGTACCCATTATGTTGTTCCTGTTGTTTGTTTCTTTAGAGAACAAGTTCCTGGGGAAAGTAGAAGAAAAGGAAGGCAGGTCGTGCCCTTTTATTATTCATTTGTTTGGCCATGTTGAATTGTGCAGTGATTGTACAGTGAAACCAAGGCTACCACTCATAACATGAGTTGATGATTCTGATAACAGGAAACTCATTATATAAACTAGGAATACTGTCTGAGAAGGAAAACAAAAGAAGAAAAGGAAAGCAACCATATCCTTTATTATTGCAAAACACTCATCTTTGGGCCCCATCACCCAGGGCCATACTATTGACCCCTTCCTTAGTGAAGAACTGGAGTGGCCCTGATGGATTTTTCTTTTGCTTCCCTGCACTTCTATTATGATGTGGAATTCTAATGGCAAAGCCCCCATCAGCACCTCTGCTCAGTGGTTCAAAGTGGGTTGAATTGTACCCGGCGGCAGGGGGTGATAAATGTAGCGTGAGCTGCCTTTCCCCCAGCAAACTGCAAATTGCCTGAGCAGTACAGCCCACAAAAGGTTCCCGTAGAGTGAATTTATCTTGCATTGTCGAGTGGAGAGGGAAAGAGAAGAGACCAGGCATTCTATTTTTGCAAAGTCACATGCGATCTTGTTCAACGTGCAGTCCACACATCTTTTCAAGGGGGCTCCAGTGGAAAAGAGTAGCAGCTCAGGAATGTACAACAGATAAAGGGATTTATTTTTAACGCTGTTGGAGTTCACGACTGTGTGAGAATTTCAATTTCAAGTCACTCGCTTCTGAATAATAGTAATGCATTCTGCATATTATGTCACCCAATAATTCAGGATGGAAAAGACCATGCCATGGACCAGAGGATACAACCATAAAGGGAAATCTTGTCTTTCCATGATGACACCTATTTATTTAAGGGAGGAGAGCTATGGTCCTATCAGTGACCCAAGTTGTCTTTGATCCTTGCTTCCGTTAATATGCCTAAATTGATTATTCCCTTCTGGACAAAATGTCATTAGTACTTTATGGGTTTGTCAAAGCAGCTTTTGTTTTGGAATCCTCACGTGTGTTAAAAACTAATAACAACTTTTGTATCTAACTAGCTTCATTATACCAGGCTTTAGAATGAGGTCTTTGGGACAAGTCTTTCAAGTACAGAAATTTTTCTGTCTCCTGGAATAACAGCTCTTCTTGAGAAAGCAAAGGTTGTCATAAGACTTGATAATTTTACCTTAGCCGCGAATCAGGAGATAGTTACTTGACTCTTTTATCTTTTTCTTACATTTTCAGATAAGTCCAGAAGGGGTTGGAGTAGGATTTAGTTTTTCTTTCTATCTGGAAAGCATCCTCTTCTCTAAACATAGGCCCAAATCCCCTCCCATTTTTCTAAATCCACTTTCTCCACAATGACTTTCCTGACAACTCCAACCCACAGAGATTTCCTGACAGTCTTAACCACTGCCTTGACTCTTATTATAAATACCTTCTCTGCCCCTTGTATCTCTCACAGCACTTTATGCACAGTAAATGATCAAAACATAAACTCTCTCAGTCGGGGTGGTAGTTAATATAGTGGTAGTTAATAGCTTGAGCTCAGGAACCACACAAAAGCAGGTTCAAGGACAAGTTAGTGATCCTCTCCACATTATGATTTCCTTATTGTAAAGTGAAAATAATGATGATAACCTCTACCTCAAAGAATCATTGGGAGGAATAAGTAAGATAATGTATTTAGCACAATATTTGTAACACTTAGGAAGGGCTAGCTGTAATTATCATTCTTAATTATAATTTATAGACACTGCCTTTGAAGGGTTGTGGTCTGCCACCCATATCCCTGTTAACTGGAGCCTGCTGAGGCACAGCAGTGACTCCATTACTGAACTTAAAGTATCTAGGGTTGAACTTATGGTAAATAAGGCAGAAGTTTCCGGTTTCTACATTCTGCTACATTTACTTAGAAGAACACCTCTGGGACTTGTGAACAAAATGATGATATAAAGAAATCCTTCAAGACAGAGTTAACAGGCAAATACCTGACCAGAGCAGAAATGATCAAGTTTCCTGATTAAGACAGAGCTCCTGAAGTCAAGGTGTTGCCCCAATTAATTGAAAAAACCATCACATATATGATAAGACCCATCACCACAGATACTGAACATGTTTTTGTTGCTAAGAGCTGCTCATGAATAGACGTCTTCAGGGGAATCTGTGGTGGGCCCTGCTAATAAGATACCTTTATTTTCTGATTAGATAAAAATAGGCTGACCTTTCCATAGCTCACTGTGGCCTTTGGGGATGAGATGAGAAAAAAAAATACCACCACTCCATGGTGCTTGGTTATTATCTATAACTATTCTAATAGATGGGTCCAGAAATCAATGGATGCAGGCATTTTCCCCCCAGATACTATAGCCTGGGAGGGCAACTCTTCATACACCGTGGGTTTGAAAAATGACAATAGTCAGAACAACTCTGTTGTTTAACTCCAAGTCAGAGACTGTTGTTCACTGAAGTCCAAGCAGAGTGTTGTTCTGTCCACACTCAATGAGGAGAGACCCTCTTTGTCAATTACCCAGAATCAGCTAAAACTCTGGCTCTAGCCACCAATTGATCTAGCAGAGCTCTCTTCACTCTTGAACATAACAGGTGTGTACATATGTACATATGTGTGTGTGTGTGTGTGTGTGTGTATGTGTGTGTGTATATATATATATATATATATATATATATATATATATATATATATATATATTTCTATCCTTTTAAAACCACAGAACCTGATTCCCCATTCCAACAGACCACATTCTGTTTTCTGCTTCAACATCATCCAATCTCACATCAGGGCCCAGCCCTGCATGCAGTTTGCCTATTGCACCGTGTGGTCATTTTTAAAATAATATTTCCAAAGCAATAAACATTAACCTTAAAATTTTATTAAAAAATTAAAAGAATGCTGAACAACAATAAGAATATATTTACTCTCTGGATATGGTAATATCCAGAGAATATAACCCATTTGCAACTTTTCAAAATAATATTTCAACAACATTTTTAATTAACAAGGTTAAAAAATAAGAAATAAATAATAACAATCTGAGCTAAAAAGTGAGATAGCTTCATTATTTTAATAGTGTTTGAGTTTACTGATTTTCAACTCCATAAAATGTTTTATTAAATTAAATCCCTTATGACTCATGCTTCCTCTCCATATGAAAAAGTTCCATTTGTCAATTTGCAGATAGACCAGCCAATTTATAATGTTCCTTGCCCTACATAACAATGACTGGCTCACTACACCTTTGATGTTTTTCTAGTGAATGAGTTGGAGTTAAAAAGAATCAGATTCTTGCCCTTCTAGTATTCTTCTCTTTGGGACCAATTGATGATGAGGTTTGTTACCCCTAACATAAAGATTGAGGGAAATGGGAAACACCAGACCAGAACCACCTCCACAATCCTAATGACAGTGATAGTCTTTAGGAAGTGGGACTAATCCATCCATAGGGAATAAACAAAACAGCTGTAGGGTTCGGCTGCAGCGTAAGGATAACTTTGAGACTCGCCAATGTGTAACAAGAACTGTTATTTGTCAGGGACTCTCCTCTACGGGCAGAGCCATCCTGCACAGCTCACATCACATAAACATTAGACATACTGGGGGACTTGGTTATAATATTTGTGGGAAGGAACATAGGACATAAAACACTAGAAAATGTTATTAATTAAAGATACAATAGACAAGTCACAAAATGGAAAAGGACAATCTGGACAGCTCACAAGTCTAGACAGTTATGCTCTACCTCTTTAATAATAAAAGACATAAATCAAAACAAAAGTAGTACTTTGTGTCTTTTATATTGTAAACTATTTGAAAATAAAATAACAGAAGAAGAATAAGGATTGCAACTACTATATGCCATGCCCTGTTTTGAGCAAAACTCCAGTAATTCTCACAAGACCTTATGAAAAAGATGCTAGTATCATTTCATTGTACAGCTGAGGAAACTGAAAGAAAGAGAGGCTAACTATCTTAACAGAAAGTTACATAGCAAAAAAGTGACAGAGCCAAGATTTAATATCAAGCCCTGGCAGGGACATGGGGAAATGGAACATTCATGCTGTGCTAATGGTAACTCAAATTGGTACAGTCATTCTAGAATGCAGCCTGCAAACCCTTAGTGCATGCAGGTACGCTTCACACTACTTTCTAACAGTCCCACTCCTGGATGCATGAAAACCTTCACAGATATCCATATTGAGACATAGACACAGTTATCCCTTGCATCTCTGTTTGTCAGTACTCTTAGCTAGGGAAATAGATATATAAAACATACTACACTTAACATATATGCATGACAGAATATGGTGAAAAATAATGAACAGAACAGATTTCAAAATATTGCTTTAAGTAAATAAAATTAAGAGTTATAGCATAAAACTATTTCTGTACTTTTTAGTATGCACAAGCAACACAAATTTTTAATTCTTTGCCTGCTTATTCCTGCAAATAAGTAAATAAAATCTGGGTCACAATGCTAGGCAAAATTATGACCTCCAAGAAGATTTTACCTTCTAATATTCAGAATTTTGAATATGGTAACTTGAATGGCAGAGGGACATTACAGAAGTAATTAAGGTTGCTAACTAACCATCTGATCTTGAAATAGGGAGATTCTCTTGGTTGTTGGGGTGAATGAATGACCCCTTAAGAGAAGAAAGGAAAGCAGAAGAGGAAGTTGGAGAGATTCTAATAGGAGAAATTCTAAGCACATAAAGAATTCTAGACACCATTGCTAGCATTGAAGGTGCAAAGGGTTACAGGCCAAAGAATGTAGGTGGCTTCTAGACACAAAGAAATGACTCCCACTAACAGCCAGCAAGAAACTTTATGCAACCAACAACCTGAATGAGCTAAGAGAAAGGTGTTCTCTAGGACCCCTAAGTAAGTACAATCTCTTGAGACCCTTAGCAGAAATCCAGTCAAGTCTGATGGGTTTCTGAGAAATAAACTGTGAGATAAGAAATCTGTGTTATTGCCTGACCAGGTGGTGGCGCAGTAGAGTGTTGGACTGGGATGTAGAGGACACTGGTTTGAAACCCTGAGGTCGCCAGCTTGAGCATGGGCTCATCTGGTTTGAGCACAACTCACCAGCTTGAGCCCAAGGTCACTGGCTTGAGCAAGGGGTTACTCAGTCAGTTGTAGTCCCATGGTCAAGGCACATATGAGAAAGCAATCAATGAACAACTAAAAATGCCACAATGAAGAATTGATGCTTCTCATCTTTCTCCCTTCCAGTCTGTCTGTCCCTATCTATCTCTCTCTCTGATTCTGTCTCTGTCAAGAAAAAAAGTGTGTTATTTAAAACTTCCATATTTGTGGTAATTTGTTAATGCAGCAGTAGAAAATCACTAAAGTAATCAAGAATATATACGACACTCACAAGAGTTGGTTCCTACAGAGGGAGGAATAGAGACAGGAAGAGAGGGAACAAAGCAGCAAACAATAACAGAATAGAGTAACAGAGGTTGATATTAATACTGTGTCGTGAATTGAGGACATTGATCAACTCAGTTCTGTGAAATTGAGGTAAAAAAATATCATGCAGGAAAAAAACTTGGTAACTATTTGCCCAGGAAATTTCAAGAGTACTCTCTGGTCTCATCGAGGTGCAATTCTGCACAAAAGAAAAAAGATACACTTGTATTTTCTGGACAGACCTACGGTAAATTTCTCTGCCCATGGGATTTGGAGGGCTTTCTTCTATGAGAAGTCGTTTTTCCCAACTGTGTTGGTGGTAAGGCTCAACAGCCTGACCTGAGGCCTCCGACCCATTGAGAGTTTTCCTCATTAAACTCTGTTCATCTTCTCTTCTTTCCCAGTTTCATTCTGGTTCCTTCTCTGCACTGTGATATTTCATATCAGCCTGGTCCATTAATTCTATGACAGATTCTATTCCTCTTTCTAACATTACCCTCAACCAGACACAAGTTGAGAAACCCCCTTCCTTTTCTTCTAAACAAGCACCATATCCCAGCTCAGAAATAAATGTGGGTCATGAGAGTGGGATTTGAGTAATTTAGATTCTAGTCCTCAGCATGCTATGGCTTATAAAATTTAATCCATAGAAGTTTCTGGTCAGATGTCAGTTATTGTCCCTAAAGTGAGAAAAGGGTCTGATATTTTCACTGAGCAATGGCTTTGCACATCATACACACACACACACACACACACACACACACACACACACACACACACACACCATGGCTGTCCAAAAGCTAAAGACAGTGAAAAATCTATCTTGGGTTTCTAGAATCCCCAATGGAAATCTCTGTTTCTGTCACTCAAGAGGTGACTTTCCTCTGTCAAATTCAGGAAAATCCTACAAGCTCTGAACTCTCAGTTGATTTGTTCCCCTATCCCAGGTGGAGAAGGCAACCCAGAGCGCCCATCTGACCACATTTGTGACAGTAATTATCCAGGAATCGCACACCAAGTCATTATCAGTGAATGAATTATTACTAGAAACAGTTAGTGTCCAATAATGAAGTTAATGGGAGGTAATATGACAGTCATTAGACTGACACAGCTCTTTTCATTGTTAAAACAGCCATCAGAAGCTGGTAACAGGCAGGCAAGATTGACGTTTTCAGGCAGTGTTTACAACACATTGCCTGGACTCTGTCCCTGCGGTCTCAGAAGTGGGCCAGGCTCTGATCAGGGTTTGTGTTTCCAGTTGGAAGTCAGCATCGGCTGGTCAGAAGAGAACTTCCTAGGCTTCAGCAATGCTGACAGCCTTGTGGCTCCTGGGCCACAGGATGACCTTTGCACAAGCTGCTCGTGTCTTTTCTCTCATTTATAAAATTCCTATACTTTTCTTCCATCCACAATTCAAATATTACTTCCAGAGAAAATTGTCTATAAATCCTCCAGGAGGAATATACCTCCAGATTCCCTACAAACATCTGATGAAAGAGAAAAGGGAGGAAGATGGAAGAATAAAAAGAAGAGAGGAGGAATGATGGAAAGGAGGGAGGTGGGGACAGAGAACCAAAGAGGAAAGAAGAGTGAAAGGAACCAGGTTCTAACACAGATTCTGCAAAGTGTGATGGACAATAAACCATTTAACCCATTTGGTTCTGAATTTCCAAAGGAGGGGGTCATTCTTCTGTCTTTGAATTTGTAGAATGGGGGTAGATAAAGGAAACCAAGTAGATGCAGGATAGCACTTGCGCTCAGATGAAAAAAATTATAAATACCAAGGATTTTTATCTCTGCGTTGTGCTGGATAAAAGCCATGTCTTTCTGACATGTTATGGAAACATCCCTCCCTGTACATACCTGTATGAGCATTGATGGGGCTGAGAACAAACGAAGCCAGCTTGGCTCAGCAGAAAGAGCGAGAGCTGCATGAGTAGCCAATGACACTCCTGCACCTGATTGTTTCCTTTCCCTTTAGCTCACTGCAGTTGGTACAAAGTGAAAATCTATAGGAAAAATCACTAGTTAACAGCAAAAATCTTTTGGTAAGAAGAGGAAAATTGAAGGGTGATAATTCTTCACCTTTATTGGCTCAGGTCATAGGTGGTATGGGTCTAACAGCTGTTCCCTGCAACACTATAAAATAAGGCCTCATTTTCTTTTTTTTCTTTTTTTTTTTAATTTATTTTTTATTTTTATTTTATTCATTTTAGAGAGGAGACACAGAGTGAGAGAGAGAGAGAGAAAGAGAGAAAGGGGGAAGGAGCTGGAAGCATCAACTCCCATATGTGCCTTGACCGAACCAGTGCAGGGTTTTGAACTGGCGACCTCAGTGTTCCCAGGTCGACGCTTTATCCACTGCGCCACCACAGGTCAGGCAAGGCCTCATTTTCTGGATGACCCACTGTGCCCTTGGAATTGAAGCCGTAGCATTCCCCTGGAAGGAATCTGAAGTGAGGAGGCTCCAAAGACTTGGAGGTGGCCTGATAGGCTGAAGAGCCAGAGAATTGGGACTTCCTGTCCTCTTAACCTCCACCCCCTCTCTCTTCTGAGCCAGCCAGTCAGAGGATGAAAAGAGACACACCTCAAACTCTTCAGAGCTGAGAACACCCAAGTAGAGACTAATGTCTTCTTTTTGAACATCATCTGGGTTTATGTATTAGTCAAGATTCTTCAGAGACGACATAGGATCAATAGGGTGTGTGTGTGTGTGTGTGTGTGTGTGTGTGTGTGTGTGTGTGTGTGTGTGTGTGTGTGGAGAGAGAGAGAGAAACTTATTATAAAAAATCAGCTTACATAATTTTGGAGGCTGAGAAGTCCCAGTATTTGCAGTTGGCAAGCCGGAAAGCTGGGAGAAAAACAGTATAATTCCAGTCTGAGTCTTAAGGTCTGAGAACCAGGAGAGTTGATGGTATAAGTTCCAGCCAAAAAGCCAGCTGGCTCACGACCCAAGAAAAGCCAATGTTTCCATCCAAGTCTGAAGGCTAGAAAGACCAATGTCCCAGCTCAAATAGTCAGACAGGGAAGTTCTGTCTTAATCAGCCTTTTTGTTCCATTTAGGTCTTCAACTGGTATGATAAAGCACACAGGAGAGAGGGCAATCTGCTTTACTCAGTCTACAAATTCAAATGTTAATATTATTCAGAAACACCCTCATAGATATACTCAGAAAAACATCTGGCCAAATGTCTGGGCTCATCACGGCTCACTCAAGTTAATACATAAAATCGACCGTCACAGCTAAGAACCCCCTTCTTTCAGCCCCCTACAGTGACAATACCAATCACCGAGGGTGGACATACCAGTGCCTGGAGGCAAAGGGATCTCCTAGCTATAGTAAACATAACATCTCCTCCAGAACATCACTCAGGGTGCAACCCTGCTGCCTCAGCAAACCCTGCTGCTACCACCATGCTACACGGACTCCCCGGTACTCCAGGCCTCAGGCTTGGACTAAATCTACAGTACCTGCTTTCCTGAACCTCCACTTTGCAAACACCAGACTTAGCAACAGACTCTCTTTATGTGCTTGGGTGACTGGGTGACAGTGTTAACTTTTGCGAGGCCTAGAGATTCCAGGTTATAGGGCATATGTGCCATTGCAGTGACAGTGCATGTTTTTTGAATTAGCATGAATGACCCTAAAGTGTATCAAATCATGTTAAATCCTTATCTTTGCAAAATTACAAAAGACACTTTAATAAACTGACATTTATGCCAAACTATTGACCAACATGACTTTATTAGCAGCCGCAGATATGACTCTGGTCAACAGCTTCCTTCTCTCGGGTGACTGTGTACAGGTGATCCCGGCTCTGACTATGGACTATGCTGCCTGCTCCTGAATGGGGAATTGGAGTTCGCCTGAGACAAATCATTTGTAATGACTGGAGCATTAATTATAAGTAATTTGGAAAATGTCTTGGTGACTATGCATGCATTGAGCGGAACCAATTAAACTGGTGAGACCAGGCACTTAGGAGGCCAGGCAGCTGCTTTGCAGAGGGCTCAGGTGAGAAGCCAGCCGAGGACTGTCCACAAGGTGCCCGGCAGTCCTGCATTAGCAAAAGCAGGCCACTGAGCTGAGTCAGCGATGGGAGGCAGAGAGGAACGAAGCGGGGAACAGGGTCTGAGCAAAGAAGAAAGCCCCCATTATATCTGTGAAATTAAACACACTTATAAAAGTACTAAGGATATTACTAGCTATTATCTGACATTAATATACAGAAGCTGATAATGGAAAGGGGTTCATGATCTCTTCAACTGAACTGGCACATGCTTACGCAAGACACTTAAAATAAAGGCAAGGCAATTATCAAAGGAGGTCAAATGCAGATACAGCCAATCTAACACTCGATGGGATTTTTCAACCTAGTTTGTGATCCACTATCAGTGGTCGGCAAACTCATTAGTCAATAGAACCAAATATCAACAGTGCAACAACTGAGATTTCTCTTGAGAGCCAAACTTTTTAAACTTAAACTATATAAGTAGGTACATTCCGTATCGAGGTAGCGCCCGCACGTGGTATTTTGTGGAAGAGCCACGCTCAAGGGGCCAAAGAGCCCCATGTGGCTCGCGAGCCGCGGTTTGCCGACCAGGGTGCTAGGTCCCCTAGTGAGGAGAACAAGTGAACTCCTCCATTGCAGTTCCCCATATACCATCTAAGTTCACCCCTGACATCCCCTAATCTCCAAACTTCAAGAAAGTGTTGGAACTAAATTCCTATTTTCTTTTCATTTTGAGGTATGTGTTCAGTATAAATAAATTTGCATGATTTTGGCATATTCTAGTGTCAAATCTATTTTATCCCTATAGCTCAGAGGTTCTCTTCCCTAGTTATTTTTTCAGTACAGTGTTTCTGTCCCATAACAGGGATCTGCAAATATATTTTTTTAAAAGCTCAGTTAATAAATATTTGAGGCTTTGTGGATAATATGTTGTCTGTCTCAGCCATTCAACTCTGCTTTTGTTGCAGAGAAGCAGCCACAGACGATACAGTGACAACAGAAGCATGGCTATGTTCAAATTAACATCTGCTCACAATCCCCATATTTACAAATGTGGCTCACACGGCCGTGGTCTGCCAACCTCCGTGCCCTAGGAGCCAAGGAGTAAGGGAGAAGATTGTCCAGATAGTGAAGGCTGCCCGACCTCTACGGACTTCCACATGAAGGAGCACCGTCCCTGCCACTGTGAGAATTCAGGCAGAGGTAGATGGGCCACTCCCGCCCTCACCCTAATGACTATGCTGGCTCATAGCAGCTTTGGAAAAACGGAAGTCAGATCACATCATTCTTCAGCTCAGAATCCCCAAGAGCACCCTCCCCCATCTCACTTAGAGTAAAAGATAAGCACTCAACATCTGCTCACTCCATGGCTCTCTGGTGTCATTTCCTCCACTGTCCCCTCTTACTAATCCAGCTCCTCGCCTCCTCGGATTCCTCCAGGGATTCAGGAAGACTTCCACTTGGGATCTTTGCAGTTATAATCCTCTCTGCCTGGAATGTTCTTTCTCCAAAAGCCTACAGAGCTCACTCCCTCACTTCCTTCAGGTCTTTACTCAAAGTCACCATCTCGGTAAGGTGTCCCCTATTCGTCTTACCTGGCATCTTACTTGGCTTTGCATACTCCTTTCTCGCTGCCCTTTCTCCCTTGGCATTCACCACGATTTAGCATAATCTATCCCTTCTCTTAGCCTAATTTCTGCGTCCCTCCACTCCACTTGAATACAGATTTCTCAAAGGCAGTTTGCTTTGTTGACTGCAGTATCCCCATTTACCTAGAACAGTGTTCAGGACATAATCAATAAATATTTATTAAATAAATGCATCGTGGCCCATAATCCTAAGAGGATCCTCATTACACTGAGGCATTTTCAATTAAATGAGGCTGCTCTTTTGTCTGAGGACACATTTCCTCCCTCCCTACGCTAGGCATCTGCCTGCATGGGAAAGATTAGAAATAGTTACAGAATGAATGGAAAGGAAAAAACAACCGGAGGCAGTATTCACTTTTGAAAGTCAAACTCTGGGTTGCTGAAGCTGTGCAATAGCTGGCACGTCGGGCTATTGTCTCGAGAAAGGATTATCCAATCTCTTTACCTCCTTTCGCACATCAGCACCTGGTCTCGATCAACACCTGGACTCAATTATGACTGCTTTTCTGCAGTGTGAAGGGCTGTTCTGTTCTACAGCGGGGGCTAGAGAGAAAAGCCCACCCCTGCTCCATTCTGGGTATGGTGAGAAGTGAGGGGATGAGGCTCAGAGCACAGCATGGTCACTGCTGTCCCCTCTGGATTCAGGTACAGAGAAGAAGGAGGTAAAGTACATAAGTTGACAGAAATGCTGATTGGAGGAGCCATTCTTCCTGTTACTGTTTGGCTCTCTTACTAATAAACAGGATCCCACCAACCTGGGCCTGACCAGAGATAATCCCTGGAGGGCTGTCAAACAGCGGACAGCCCTGAGTTCAGGTTAACTGAACCACTGGAAGTTCCTGGATGGTATGGCTGCCGAGTTGAGAGTCACTGGGTTCCCTATGACAATTCCAGATGACCCCACAGTATGGCCTAGAACAGTGGTTCTTAACCTTTTTTGAAGTACCGAACCCACCAGTTTCATATGCACATTCACCGAACCCTTCTTTAGTGATAAATAAAATATGATTTTTTTTTCTAAATTCAAGACATAGGTATGTTTTTTTACTGGTGGACAAAATGAGCCATGCATGAACATCAAAAAACAAAACCAACAAACTGCATGAACTCACAACAAATTACGGTATTACTTTATTCTGGCCTCCGCGGCAGAGGGTTCTTCGAACCCCTGAGACCGACTCATCAAAGCCCTAGGGTTTGATAGTACCCAGGTTAAGAACCACTGGCCTAGAAGTAAAATTTCTGGCCAGCACAGTGACCAGAGACATAGCCCAAGACTCACTATTAAACTGCTGGTGGGCACCAAGGGGAGGCCAATCAGCTGAAGCTGCACTGGCACTGTGGGTGGAGCAAACCCACGTAATGCTGATTGGCACTAGCCACCCACATGGGCATCAGAAGCACACAAGGTACATTAGCCCAGTGACTAGACAGACAAGGGGGCAGCAGCTAGCACTAGGAGGCCGGAATTGCTGGGAGCAATTCCTCACTGTAACAGACCCTGGCTAGATCCCACTAACCTTTTTTCTCTCCTTGAGCACGTAGGAAAACTACATTTACTAGCTTGCTTTAGAGTTACTCTGAGACCCTGTGACCAGTTTCTAGTAAATGGAAAGTGAGCCATAATAATGTCCACCGTGCACAATTCCTTTATGCATTTTTATTCCCAGAGAAATACTAAGGTCGTGTATTGGAGAGACAGAGAGAGATAGAGAGACATGTTTTGAAGGAAAAAGAAAAAGAAAAAGAGCCTGGATCATTAAATCACCACTTGGAGAAAAGCTGTCCTTCCCACATCAAATTGTGACATGCAAGATAAATAAACCAACTTTGAGTTAAGGCACTGAGATGGGGGGGGGAGGGTAGATACTAGCATTATTTGTCTTGACGAATCAATCTAACCAACACAAAGTCGTACACTCCTCTTCCATATGCCCAAATGCCAAGGACGAAGGCTCTATGAGACATCAGAATTTGTTTTTTTCTAAAGAGAAATTAAACATTACCAGAAGGCATTATTTAACTTTTTAAGTTTGAAATTGGGCTAAAGTTATATCAGACTGAATATTTAGTTAATTTATTTTTCCATTAAGTGGAAGTTTAGGAGAAAGACCAAGTTAATTACAGACAAAAGTAAAATATCATATTTTATTCTTCTGCATATCTGCGTTAGGTTGGAAGTAAAATTTGCGATCTCATTACACATAATTTGGAAGGAAGGTTAGAACAGTAATTCTAAGATTCTAATTCTAGCTTCTCAGCTCTAATAAGTGAAGGGAAGTACAGAAAGGCAATGTGCTAGGGGCTATGCACAAGGCTTTCAAATCAGTCCCAATGTGGTTTGACTTTTGCTCAGTCTCACATAAATCCATGACCTTGAGAAAGTCATTTAATGAATTTAAGCCTCGTTTCCTCACCAGAAGTGGGGATGCTACTACCTCTTTGCAAGGATTAGGAGTTATATTATGTATCAATCACTTAGCCCACTGCCTAACACAGAGAACTTGCGTAATGATTTGCAAATTTTAAAAATCATAAAAATCAACAAAAAGGAAAGACAGAGAATTCCAGAATACAGAGTTGAAAAGAAACTTTTAGACTCTAGGTCCTGAATCTTAAAGGAGTATCATACTTTTTAACACTTAAGAAGAGATTTTTCTCCTCTCTTTATCTGATTCTCTCTCTCTTTCTCTCTCTCTCTCTCTCTCTCTCTCTCTCTCACACACACACACACACACACACTCCTCATATAACAATTTTATTTGTATTTAAATGTGCAATTAATATCTTTGCAAAAATAATTAGGTCCTAAGTTTGGAACTTCACAAAGCTGCAATTTGACATCATAATTCTGCCTCTTTCCAAATAGCCATTTGGGACAAGTAACAACACCCTGTCAGGACTCCATATCTAATAATAAAAAAGGTCAATTTTCTCTAAAGTGGAAGGTGACCCCACTTCACCCTTAGAGGAACTGATATGACTAAAGATGTATATGCAGAAGATGGATGATCACCCACTTAGGATGTTAGGAGAGGAAAAATCATACATTTTTTTTCTGACTGCCTTTGATCTGCCCAGCTGGGAGAAATAACCTCTTGCTTCCTGCAGACCCAATACCACTAGTTTCTAAAATAGAGAGCCCACTCTGGAATTCCACAGGAGTCCAATCCCCAAATAAATGGTGTCAGCTGTGTCTAGAGTAGACTTTGTTGCCAAGGACCCCTTGGGTACAAGGCTGCAACCTTCTAATTGCCCCCAATTACTATAAATTCAATTACATCTTTAAATGACTTTTTATTTGATTAATTTCAACAGCATATGCATATAATATATATGTATGTATAGACATGTGTTTAAGTATACACACATACATATATATTTGAAAATAAGTTGCACAAATAAGAACAAGACATTTTTTCCTTCTGTAAACACTGCTGAGCATACTGCATCTAGATTAACCCTCCACTCTCTCAGCTGACCATAGCTCACAGGTAGATTCTTTACCAGTTAAGGTGAGGAAGCGGAAGAGTAGTGAGGACCTCAACCTGTTTTCCTTCCACCTTCCAGTTGACATCTCACACGTCCCTACGTATACCTAGCTTATGCACAATTTCCTTCTCACCAATTAACCTCACCCCTTTCTCCCTCCTCAGGAAACCAAGCAAGAGTGAATTAACAGCCTGACCAGGCGGTGGCACAGTGGATAGAGCGTCGAACTGGGATGCAAAAGACCCAGGTTCCAGATCCCGAGCTCGCCAGCTTGAGCGCGGGCCCATCTGGCTTGAGCAAAAGCTGGCCAGCTTGGACCCAAGGTCGCTGGCTCCAGCAAGGGGTGGCTCAGTCTGCTGAAGGCCCTCAGTCAAGGCACATGTGAGAAAGCAATCAATGAACAACTATGGTGTCGCAACGACAATGAAAAACTGAGGATTGATGCTTCTCACCACTCTCCGTTCCTGTCTGTCTGTCCCTATCTATCCCTCTCTCTGACTCTCTAAAAAAAAAAAAAGAGTGAATTAACAAAGAGATCACCTTTACTGTACTTTAATCTTTAGAAAACAAAGGATGCATCAATTATAAATGTTGGTGTTTTCATTACTAGTTGAAAGGAATTTAATACTTCACAGGTGAGTGTGGCACAGCAGGACGTCAGGACAATAGACCTGGGACCACTTTAGTGTTGGCATCCCTCATGGTAGGATAATACTTATCCAGTGTTACTATTGCCAAGAGGTGTGCATACATGGTCTCACTTGATACTTTCAAGAACCCTATGAGTTTACCAAAGACAAAACAGACTGAGAGAGGTTAACTGCCCAGCCCTAAATCCTCAGGCTACTAAGAGGTTTTACAGTCAGTCCTGTTACCAAAGCCCTTGCAGTGAACATTATTCTTGACTACTTATTTTTCTAGAGGAATCTTAAAGAGAAGGGAATTTTGACCACCACTAAATGATCTTGGATTTTTGCCATTGCTCTCATTATCAATATAGAAGGCTCAGTGAGTCAGCTATTAAAATTCTGCCACTGATTAAAATTTTTAAAAAGCAGACTGGATTCCAACTGGGCCACTCAGGAGGTCCATGTGTTTCTTTGCTTGTTAATTTCAATAACTTGAATGCCATACGTGTAGCATTTAAAATCTCAGACTTTAGCGCGAGACTGCCTGGATTTAAGTCCTGACATCCCGCTTAACTGAGATGAACTGGGCAAGTTGCTTAACCTCTCCATAATTGAGTTTTCTCTTATTAAATGGGAAAGGCAATAGTACCTCCCTATGACTTAATACACATAAGCACTTTCATACTGTAATACATTGCCAGGCAGATAGTAGGAACTACATATGTCTTTACTATTATTGTTCCTAGATATCATGAAATCTTTTGCATTGGGTATGTACCAGTCTTCCATCTTGAAACATAAAGAGATAATAAAGATGGTGGCATAAAGACAGCTAACATCTAATGGCTATCATCTCTCATACAGGGATTATCCATCCTCTAAACACTCAGTGAGGTAGGTTTTATGACCTCTGAATCCATGTGCAAATCAAGCACTAGTTGTACCCATAGATTTGTGAGTAGATAATAAAGTGAGGCGGCAAACCCAGGTGATCTAAGCTTTACTTCTACCCCCAATCACATGCTAGAGATCTTCTGTAATTTTAACCAAAGTAACTGACATTTGAGAAGAGACTGAAGAGAAAAATCTCATGAAGAAACACATGGCTCTTTGCCATTTAAAAATACCAAAATGAGCACATTACCCTTAGGATTTATATTGGATTTAAACTATTTCTTTATATTGGATAATGTGTGACATGAATTACAAATGAAGGCTTATAAAATGCTGTTCTCAGCGTTGACTGTGGAGTGGGCATGAACGATCCCTACCTCAAGTAATTTATGATCTACTAAAGGAGGTAAGACAGATGCACGAATAAGTATTCAACTCATTGTGGATTTAATGTTTGGTATGATGAATAATAGGCAGGATTATCTCAAGTGAAGAAGAAATTTTGAGCAAAGACATTGAAAGAAGAAAGAAAAGAATCAGGTAAGTCTGGATGGTAATGAATAATCTTTCTCACAAAGTTGTCAGAATTTCTGAAATTCTGGTAGCAACTCAGGCAGGAAGGCAGGAGTGTGGAAGATTGGCTCCATATTAGACTACAGAGAGCAACACACAAAAAGGTCAAGTGGTTTTGCTGAAACTTTCAAAAAATTAGCACATCTAAGAAATGCAAATTCCTCCAATCAGAGGAACCAGGACCATGGACATTTTTCCATGGGCATCATTCAGGGTCCACCAGGAATCAGGATGTCCATCCACAGGGAGGTTGGCCCATCACTCATCTATGACAATTAGAAGTTTCATGGGGATGCTATTACAAAGTACCAAAAACTAGGTGGCTTAAAATAACAGAAATGTATTCTTTCATAGTTCTGGAGGCCAGAAGCCAAAGATCAAGACATCACCAGGGGCCAAGGTCCCCGAAAGCTCTAAAGAAGAATTATTCCTGTCTCTTCTCAATGGCTCCAGGTGTTTCTTGGCTTGTGGAAGCATCACTCCACTCTCTGCCTCCATCTTCACATGGCTGCCCTCGCTCTGTCTCTGTGCTTGCTTCGCTTCTTATAAGAACCTCCATGGTCTTCTTCAGAAAGTTGTTGTCAGACTTTCTGAAATTCTGGTAGGAATTCAGACAGGAAGGCAGAAGTTATTGGATATAAGGGCCACCCAAAATGCAAGATGATTTTTATCTTAAGATCTTCAACTAATATATATATAAAGACCTCATTTCCAAAGAAGGTCACATTCTAAGGTTCCAGGAGCTAATACTTGGAGAACACTATTCAGTCCACTACAGTGGCCATGAGAACAAACAAGCGAGAGCCAGATGTCAGCAGCATCCTCTGCTACCACTTTCTTGATGCCAGCCGTAACCAATGACGGGCCTCAGGTACCCACTCTGGGGCCGCATAGGACTCTTTTACCCACATCTCAGTTCTGACAGCTTCACCTCTCTCGAAAGATCAGGTGGGTGCATTCCAAAGGTCACAATTTTGAAGGAAAATACAATTTATTTTGAACACATGCTCCATTGAGCAGGAGTCTCAGGGGACAGCTCGCGCTTCCTTCTTCCCAGAGGGCTGTCCTCCTCTCATGCTAAAACACTCAGAGGGAACTGCTGAGCTAGAGAACCATGACCTCCCATTAGACACGCTACATAGAAAACACACCACACAGAGATAAGAAGCAGAGGACCGAAGAAAGCAAGGCTCTGCGGCACCATGCTCGGTCTCCCATCAGTCAAATGACACAGACAGAAGCGCCAAGAAAATGGATCTTTTTTGTGATGACTGGTGTTGACCTAGTAACAGGTGGGTGAGCAGCAGCTTGAGAACCCATGCCTCCAAATGATCCCAGGTTCCAGAGAGTTCTAATTCTTCAGTCAGCACCACAGACTTCAGTGTGTTGTTTTCCTCCAGGTGTTTTAAACAGGACATTTTGTTTTATTATTTTTTTAAATTTTTATTAATTTTAATTTATTGTGTTAACATGGATTTAAATGTCCCACTCAATATTACATTCTCACCCCCATCTCTGTGTCCCCTATTACACCCCTTTGGTTCCCCTCCCCCTAACTCGTTCCCCCTTCCCTCTGAGATTTGTTGTTCTGTTATCTGTATCTATGCGTTTTATATATATATAATAATTTTACTAATATATATATAATTTTACTAATCTCTTTACCTTCTCTGATCCCATCCCCTCATCCCCCTTTCTCTGACAGCTGTCTCTCTGCTCCCTATGACCCCACCTCTGCCTCTATTCCATTCCTCAGTTCACATCGTTCATAGATTCCACATATAAGTGAGATCATATGTTCTTTTTTCTCTGCCTGGCTTATTTCACTTAACATAATAATCTCCAGGTCCATCCATGCCATTGCAAAAAGTAAGATTTTCTTCTTTTTCACAGCCGCATAGTATTCCATTGAATATATATACCACAGCTCTTTAATCCACTCATCCAGTGACAGACACTTGAGCTTAAACAGGACATTTTAAACTGAGCCTGTGGTTAGACTTGTGGAAGCATAAGAACCCCCTGACAATGAATGCCACTTGATGTGTGTATTCACTCAGGCACTATTCCGAGCATAGGATCCATAGCGGTTGTCAATATTCACAGGGTCTCTCACCCCCAAAAAGGTTAAGAACCACTGGGTTTTTCTTCTCTGTGTGAAGTTATAATTTCTTGAGGAAGTGTTTGTTATGTCCCAGATATTACTCTAGATGTCAGGGAAGAGAGGTGTCAAACAAACTCTTAATTTGTTGACCGATTTAGGTTTAAAAACAAAGGTCTAAAGTCATCTTCCCTGCTTTATCACAGGTATTTGCGGGGAGAGCTTTGCTGTAAATTGTTGAGATCAGAGAGGGGAAGTTAAGATGTTAGCTCCCTATAGTATCTGACATCCTATAAAACAGAACTGTTCATTGAGTGGACAATTGAATAGCTGGTCAGCATTTAATGGAAGCCTGCAGCTGCTACAAGGGAGGCTGAGACTGTTAAGCTCTTTGCTTAAAATTACCTTATTTGATCTTTATCTAAGAAGAATTATTAAACACTAGTTAATTCCATATATGCATTGTTTCAATGATCTGATGGAAAAACTGTCCTGACGTGGTAAACTCAGGTGCAAACAGAAAAGAAGGCAAAGCCAATGGACTGCTTTTTGTATGGTCCACGAGCTAAAAATGGTTTTTACATTTTTTAAAGATTATAAAAAGAAAACCAAAACAAGATATCCTTCCCCTCCAAAAAAATATATATATATATACAACAGCAAAACACAAAATATTTACTATTTTACCCTTTACAGAAAAAGTCTGCTAACCTGCCCTATATTATAATAAAATGAAGCTTGGCTCTCCAACCACAATTTCAAAAATTCAGATAGTATAGAGTATGGGTTAAATCAGAGGTTAATCATAGGGGAAGTGACTGAGTGTGAATCCTGGCTTCATTGCCTCCTAGCTGTTTACCCTGGCCTGTCTCTTTACCTGCAGATGGGGATAGTGAAAATTCCTCCTCAATACATTGTTTTCAGGGTAAGACAAAAATTACCCTTTTAAGGCACTTCATAGCTTAGCACATAATAGAACTAACACTCAATAAATCCCAATAGTATTTAAATGCATTTCATAAAAACACTTTTAGACAAGAAAAAGAATCAGAACTAATACACCCTGAACAGTAAACACTGTTTGGTATTTAAACACTTTTAGTGAACAGCACACTAAAAGTGTCCTAAATCTTAGATACACCACAAAATGCTCTATACCCCATCTCTCAGCCTTGAAGCTGAAATAGATCCAAATTTTACTGATGAGAAAACTGATGTCAGAGAGGTTCATTAATTTACCAAAAGCCACAGTCTTCTGCTTCTAAATTCAGAGCACCTATTGTAATGTGGAGCTATTGTCATCCTAACTCATTCAAGATATATTCATTCATTCATTCATTCACTCATTCATTCAATAAGTATTTTAAAATCAGCTGCCATAAGTCAAGCACTGCATGAGGCATTGGGGACAGGCAGGAGGACCCAGCCCTTAGTGAGTGGGACTGAAGGAGTTTGACAAACAAAATAAATGTAAAATATAAAGTGTTGCAGGTACTAAAACAAAAGCCTGCATTGGACAAGGGGAGAAGACTGGACTCCAGGTTGAGGAGGTGCTCAGCAGGCAGAGGGAGCAGCATGAGCAGAGGCCCAGTGATATAAGAGATTCCAGCATGTTCTGAGAACTGCAGGGAGTTTGGCATAATGTAAGGGGACCACTGAGGGAAGTGGAGGCCAGAGCATAAAAGGTCATGTATCATATGCCGAGGAGTTTGAACCTCATTGTGTAGCAGCTATTTTTGGAGTCTTTGGCAAGGGAATGACGTGGTTTGCATTTAGAAAACCCACGCTGCAAGCACCAGGGTGTGTGATGGATAGTGGGAGTGGGGGGGGGGGAGCACACTGGAGGCCAGGAAATCAATTAGGAGTCTATCACAGAAAACAGATCAGAGAGAATAACAGCCTGTACCAGGGCAAGAACTACTTAGAATGTCGGCAGTGGGGGCGGGAGGTTGAAGGTGGGGTCTACAGAGTTCATATTCATTTAGATACTGGGTGGTAAAGGAAAGGATAAGCACATGACAAGTCTTAGATTTCCCGCTTAATGAGAAGACAGTAGAGTGATTTATTCAAAAGGGAAATAAACAAGAACAATTTACTTTGGGAGGAAATGTCCCTGGGTCTGTTTGGGACATGGTGAATTTGGAGGACCTGTGGGACTTCCAGATGGTGATACTTGGAGTCCATGACTGAGACCCAGGTTGGAGATCAGGCTGGAGACACAGATTAATGAGGAACCAAGACACAGAAAACAGGTGTAAACCTAAAATTGATGCGTTTTTCATGTCAACTAAGAAGCTAAGGAATACCAATGTTTAAGTAGATGAAGAAAAATAACATGAAAGATAAATGTACAATTGCAGTTGAGAAGAAAATGTCAAGATGGTTAAAAATAAACCCAACAAAAATGCCATCTCCAAAACCAGGTGAGAGCAGGGATTCAGAAAGAAGGGCATAGAACAATGTCTCCAGCCACAAAGGTTTAAGCAGTTGAGAAGTGAAGTGTATTGGGTTAAGAAATGGGGAGGTCCCTGCTGAGATGTGCAAAGGCTCATCCTCAGGAGTGACACAGAGTCAGAGCCTGGTCACGGGCGGGACACAGCATGTGAAGGAGGAGTAAGCAAGTGGAAAAAACCTGCACAGAAATCCTTCTAGAACTTGGCTGAGAGGGAGGCATGAAGAGAAGGGAGTGGAGAAAGATGCAAGGAGAAGCTGCTGTTCCTTCTGACTTTTGTTTGTTTGCTTTTAAGACACTCAGACTTTTCATAGGCTTTGAGAACTGTGCCAACGAAGAGGAAAATTTTGGAAATATGCAAGAGGAAAGGGAAGAATAGTGGAGCAGGATTTCACATGGTGAGGGAGGATAGGTCAGGAGTGCAGGCAGAGGTCAGATGTGTTCTCCTACCCTTCTCCTATCACCCCCTTTCATCCATTGTCCATGAAACATCACTTCCTTGATTGTTGATTACTCTTGATATCTATTTCTTACACTGCTTTCATTGATAAGCCAAGCTCTGGAACCACATTTCCTGAAGCCATATCCTGACAATACCACTTTCTGGCTAGAGGGCTTTGAACAATTACCTTACCTGTCTGTGTTTTGGTTTACTGATCTACTAAATGCAGGTGACAGTAGGGCCTACCTCAACGAATTATTGAGAAAATTAAGTAAGCTAAAATGCATAAAGTGTATTGAGCAGACCCAAGTATTCCATAGGTACAGAATGAATTGAGATTGCATCCATTTATTTTTTTAATGTGTTTCTCCATGGTAGTGTTTATCATGATTTTAATTTACTAAATAATTATAATTAATTACTTAACTCATGACACTTCCAATTGAATATAAGACCCCTGAAGGCCTGGGACAGTCTTTCTCCTTCCTCGCTGAATTTCAAGGTACTAGCAAAGAATAAGCACCAAGGAGTATTTATGGAGCCAACTGAATTTTCTTGATCAAAAATAGTGAGGGGGAATACAACGAGAGTGATGGATAAGAGGCACCAAGATGACTCAGCTAAAGAGGTTTGAAGGGGCTTGACGCCGCTGAAGAACAGAAAATAAGAAATGGGTTCAAATTCAAGATTTTAGCAGAGATCCACAAGTATTTGAATGTTAGTGCCCATTTCAGAAACAGACAAAATGTTATCTGTGCTAATGAAAAAGTGGTGCAGTCTGTTGCTAAGCCATCGACATATTCTTTCTTGTTAACACATCCATCTGGACGGCGAGGTGCATGGTCTCTACATCCAGCAGGAGGATCTGTACTCCTCTCCTCCCTGCTCTGAATGTGCAGAAAAGTGCCTCAATGGCTTCAATTTTAAAATGGGGATGATAAGACCTTTTGTGCCAAGTTTTGATGAGTACGTGAAAATGTGAACGTGAAGTACAAGGTACGTAGTAGGTAGTCAATAAGTGGTAGCTGCTCTTACTAGCATAATAAATTATTCATTCACAGTAGATGTATTCCTGAGTGATTGTATGCAAATCAGTCAATACTTGAAATGCTCTGCTGTGTTTTCTCAATAAAAGAATCTCATGTTGAAACCCTTTGTAAAACATAAAATCATTCTGTGAAGTAGCGAACCCCCATTATTTAATTTGTGTAGTTCTTTTATTAGTCCTGGAGTAGAATAGCGCATAATAATATGATTATACTGTTGGCAATTATGGGCAAAATTATACACCTGTCACATGGATCCTGGTCCCTCCTGAGGCAATTTCCAAACAAAGAGAGAGTACTGTCTTGGTCTAGAGACTAGACCTGAACTGAGACCTACAGGACAACAGAATGGTCTTTCCTCAAGTTTGACCATGAAGGGTATGGTATTCTAAAACCTGGCTTCAAATAGTGTGTGTGTAGTGTGTGTGTGTGTGTGTGTGTGTGTGTGTGTGTGCGCGCGCGACAAGAACAGAGAGAGACAGAGAGAGAGACAGATAGGGACAGACAGACAAGAAGAGAGAGAGATGAGAAGCATCAATTCTTCATTGCGGCTCCTTAGTTGTTCATTGATTGCTTTCTCATATGTGCCTTGACCAGGGGGCTACAGCAGACTGAGTGACCCCTCGCTCAAGCCAGCAACCTCGGGGTTTTGAACCTGGGTCCTCTGCATCCCAGTCCGACACTCTATCCACTGCGCCACCACCTGGTCAGGCTGGATTCACATCTTAATTTCACTATTACTAATTCACAAGACCTGAGCTAGTTAATCAATCTGTTTGAGCCTTAGTTTCTTCACTTACAAAATGGGTTTCATAATGCCCATCACATACAGTTGCTGGAAGGGGGAAATAAAAGATCACACATCCACTACCTTCCAGAATGTCTGGCACCTAGTAGTGCTACAACAGGGCAGGCATTTCTTTCTCACTCCTCAGCAAACCCATCACACAGATACATAAGACATAAGAAATATGAATCCTAGGCAAAGGGCCATCTGGGGTTTGCAGGACCTTTGGCGATAGAGGGTAGAAGCAGCAGCCCTTGGGGTGGCAAGATGTCATAGCTTCAGGATGGGAGGTGAGCCAGGATACTAAGGTATGTTTTGTATTTCACAGGCTCTTTCACTGTTGTTCTCTATTAGTATCAGTAAAGCCTTTCCAAAGACACATCTTGCCTATAAGGAGGCAGGGGCCCCAATTAAGGCATTTGGACCTCACTTGGGCCAAAGAAGAAAGGCGAAGCAAGCCAGCCAACTGGGCTAACGTCCTGGGAGATCCCAAAGCGAGAGGACCCCAGGCATGACAATGTGAGCAGCATTTGGCCTGTGTGCCCACCCTTATGATGATCACCTCCTTCCCCAGAGCTAATCTTCAGGGGCTGAGGTTTGAATTCATAAGGGAGGTTTTCCTACTTATATCTCTCCACTTAACCTCTGGATAAACATGAGTATTCCTGAGAGATGGTTTACATAGGACACATCTGATTTTGCCAAGAGCTTCTTGCCTCATTACCTAATCATCAGATAAAGAAAAAGAAAGCTGCAGCAGACAGGACAGGTGATAAAAGTCTCCCCTGAAAGCCCCTCAGCTCCTCTCCTATTTCTCACGTCCTGTAAACTTGTCAGCTAATCATCCTAATGCAGCCAGGATGGCCAGCCCTGGACACACCAGGAGCTGGGGGCTTTCTCAGTGCTCACCAGCAGGTCCTTCCCTGGGGCCACCTCTCCCATTGGCCAGACCAGCTTCTCAGTTGCTGGATGACAGCCCATCCAGGGCCTCAGACAACACAATCTTGCTCTGGCCCCAACCTCCCCTGCCCTAACCCCCAGGTTTAATTTCATTTTCATCAGAAGCACAGAGAAGGACATTTTCAATAGATCAAAGGGCCGTAGTGAACATGAAAGAAACAGTCACAGAACAGGAGCCGGTGATGCGATACCCACACAGAAAGACGAGCTGATGCTTTCAGGAAAGCTTGTGGAGCTGGGAAACAGTGTGGCTTGAAGCCCTCTTAGAGAGATGCAGAAATCCACGACCAGACTGTGCAGTGTGGCTCTTGGGGCAATGCTGCCCTGAGAGAAACTGGTTTTGCAGAAAGAAGCCAATTCTGGGAGTAATGAGGTCATCATTCCCATTACCCTCCATCCCTCCACCCTAGCTCTGTGTAGCAGTGTTCTCAGAATGAAGAGAAGTCTGAGGCATCCTTCCACTCTCTGTGTACTGCAGCGGTATCTGGTAGCATTGAAAGATAAGACTATTAAAATCAGTGAATAACATTAACTTACTTATTCAGAAGTGCAACCATCCAGAACATAGGCATCAGCAAAGAAGAACTCTGAATCATAATATGTGTCAAAACAATCCCTGGCTAAAACAAAGGAGGATTCTGGGCTGCTGGCAATTATCTATATTTTGATCTAAGGAGTAGTTGCGTGGATATTTACTTTGTAAAAATTCATGGAACTCTGCTCCTATGATTAGTGCACTTGATTCTGTTATATCTCATTTTTTTAAAAAAAGTTTACAGAAAAGTTCCAGCCCTAGAAGTACAAATTTTTATATAAAGGAGAACTCTCTCCCCCCCCCCTCAGGACTATTTACTCTTGTTTTAGATAAAATTGAAGTAAAGTGAATTACTTAACTGCTTGGCCCTCACAGTTGTCATAAAATAGAAGTGATCTTATGTAGAGAGGGAGCTGTGGGAGATTCTACTAGTCACAAGTACATGGACAATGTAAAAAGTCTGGCATAAAAAATGAGGTAGAAAAAATAAATAGGAAAAAATACACAAAAATCAGGCCCAAGAAGACACAAAACAAAGTCATACCCAGCTTCTTAGTATAGAAGAAAGCAGTTGTAGAAAACTACACAGCCCCAAGAGAGCATTAAAAGTTTACCTCTCTCCCTAGCCATGTGTCTTAACCTCTCTGACTCTGGCATCCTCATTTCAGAAATGAAATAATAGTATCTATTTTGCCAGGTTGCTTTGAAGATTAAATGGTAAGTGTTCACATTCAATAGACAGTTACAACTAATTAGTTACTATTGTTATTATTTTGGCATATTATACTGGTAGAATAAAATTTCAACTACCTGTCCAAAAGGCTGTGGTAGACTCATTGGGAGACATTGGGAAGAAAACGTGTCCCTTGCCTTCAAGTGACGTACAATGAAATGAACAGTACATAAAGATAACAAAACTCAAATTGAATCAGATAGAGCACTCCACAAAAGGAAAAATAACACAGCAAGTGCTTATTACATACCAATATTGTATTAAGTATTTTACATCTATTAATATACTTAATCCTTATGGCAACCCAATGAAGCAGATAGTAGTCTTTTCCCTATATTTAACAGATAAGAAATCAAAGGCACATGGAGGTTAAATTTGCCCAGAGTCATTAAATGGAAGGGACCTAGAATCCAGGCAGTCTGGCTTCAATGCATGCCTGATGGAGTTCCTCATCAGGAACAGGAAACTATGTAGTACATGATTTCTAATTTATCTAAAATAGTGTCTGAGTGAGGGCCTAAAGGGTCCTCCATACATAAATCCCAAAAAATAAAGTACAACAATATTTTTTAGTTATTAACAAATTTTATTGAGGTGTAATTTCTATACAATAAAATGCACCCATTTTTAAGTGTACAGTTCAATGAGTTTTGCCAAATGTATACATTAATGTAACTACCATACCCCCCAAAATATAGGGATAAGAATAATTCCATCAGCCCAGAATGTTCACTCATGTTCCTTTGTAGCTAATCCCAGCCACTCTCAGGCCTAGATAACCACAGATCTGTTTCTTTCATTATACATTACTTGTGATTGTTCTAGAACTTTATATAAATGAAAGCATACCAAGTGTGTCTTTTATATATGGTTTCTTTCAGTCAACATAATATTTTTAAGATTTATCCATGTTATTGTATAAATCAATAGTCATTCTTTTAATGCTTAGTTGAAATCCATTTTAAAAATATATTATAATTACTTTATCCATTCACCATTTGATGGATATTTCAGTTGTTTTTGGTTTGGGGCTATAGTATATAATAAAGCTGTTATGAATATTTAGGTAAAAATTTCCATAAGGACTCACATTTTTATTTATTTTGAGTAAAATAGCTCAGAATGGAATTATTTGGCTATACATTAAATATATGTTTAATTTAATGAGAAACTGCCAAACTATTTTTCTAAGTTATTGTATAATTTTACATTACCACCAGTAATGTTTTTTTTTTAATTTCTTTTTTTTATTTATTCACTTTAGAGAGGAGACACAGAGTGAGAGAGAGAGAGAGAGGAAGAGAGAAAGGGGAGAGGAGCTGGAAGCACCAACTCCCATATGTGCCTTGACCAGACCAGTGCAGGGTTTTGAACTAGCGACCTCAGTGTTCCCAGGTCGACGTTTTATCCACTGCGCCACCACAGGTCAGGCACCACCAGTAATGTTTGAGAGTTCAAGTTGCTCCATAGTCTCACCAACACTTAAGGTTGTCAATTTTCATTTTAGCTCTTCTATTTAAAATGTAATATGCATTATGCTGCAGTTTTAATAAAGTTGAGCAAATATTTTGTGATGATTGGCCTTTTTTACATATTTTTTGTAAATGAAACTTTTTAGCCATTTTTATATTAGGATGCTCACTTTTATTATTATTATTATTAAAGTATAGAAGTTCTGGTTACAAACAAGCCATTTGTCAGATGTGTGTTGTATGAATACTTGCTCCTAGTCTGTAGCTTTTAGGGCAACAACTGTTTGATACCCACCTTTCTCCCCTAATAAAATACCTAAATTGTTCAAGGAAAGAGGGATGGAATGTAGACAGATGGGAAAAGGTGAAACTATGCATAAAGATAAACAAAGAAAACAAAAGTAATGTTTTAAGTACAAGGTGGTTCGGAGTTAGAGACATATAGAAAGTATGGTAGATAGGCAATTGGTGAGGAAGGTGCTAGGCTCAGAAATTTGGAATTTATTTTATAGGTAGTGGGAAGCCATAACGAATTACCAATCGGCAGCTGATATAATCAAAGCTCTGCCTTAGGTAAAGGGCTTTAAAAGCAATAAATATAATAAATTTTAGGGCCAGGTAATATAAGTAGGGAATTCATTTAGGAAACAATTTTGACAATACAAGTGACAGAAAATTAGGTTCTGAACCAGGGTGATAAAAATAAGTTATAATTTGTGGGACTCAGTCAACAGATTTTAATACTATTGGAGGTTAGGGATGAAAGAGCAGGTTTAGAGGATGAGGACCCTGCGGTTCTAAACTGGGGGACATCTAAACTGAAGACATCCGCCACAGCTCGAAAAGGTCAGAGGAGAAGCTGCTGCTGAAACCATATGAGTCAAGATTCAGGCATGTGTTCTGAGGCCTCTGGAATCTTTGGGTAGTGATGCTTGCCTCTGAACAAGCTGAAATGTTTTATTCTTTGAGGGGAAATGGGTTTAGAGATGTTAAATTAGAGGTCATCTGCAAGAAGATCATTAAGACCATGGAAATAGAATCATTTTGATGTAAAGAAAACAAAAAAAGAATTGCTGTAATGTTTAAGAGGTAGGGCGAAGAACAAGACTAGGTTAAGGAAACTGAGAAGAAAATGATTCAAAACATAGGAAGAAAATTGAAGAATTCAGTGTTGTAAATGCCTAGGAGGCTGTCATTGTTGTCAAATGCTTCCAGGAGATGGAGAATTTGAAGCCATGGAGAAAAGTGTGCATTATGTTTAACATACGCTATGCTTAACATAGTTTAAGGATATGTGTGCCATATTTTTTTCATCTTCTTTTTATATGTTACATATTTTTGTAACATTTTCATGTTAAAGCAGTAAGCTTGAGTTAAATTGTAAAGTCATTTGTGAAGAAAAACATAGAATTCCTTAATGGCAAATAAAACAGTGGAGTGGTTTTCAAACTTCTTTTTCCAACTAGAGAACCCTTTCTTCAAACCAAACCTTTCTCAGAAGCTCAGTTTCTAAAATCAATAATAGAGAGACTTCTCTGATTAAAGATAATGAAATTGGAACAGAGCCTTCACTACCCCATGAGCCCTTCATAATTGATCAACAGATAGTGAGATAGACAGATAGATGATAGATGATAGATAGATAGATAGATAGATAGATAGATAGATAGATAGATAGATAGATAGACAGACAAATAGAATGTTTTCAACTTCATCATATTCCCAATACACTGCAGTCTTCATTAGACCAAGGACATTTTCTGTCTGGCTCACCACTGTCTTATTATAGGTAATGCCTCACCTTGTTGGTACTAAACGAACATTCATAAATAAATAAATCTGAGCCTCCAAACAGTAGTAGAATAGAGAAAAATGAAAACTGCCATTTATTGACTGTCACCTATATAGAGAATTCTAGGCTACTTGAAATCATGTGAGTTTACTGTATGTAAAATCAACCCTGTAAGTACATATCATCCACATTGTACACATAAGGAAATATCAGTCTCAAGAGTTTCCCAAAAGGCACATAAGTTGGCAGACCTAGAAATCCAACCCAAAAGTATTTAGTGACAATACGCATGGCCTTTCTTTCCTGCAATACCGTCTACTGCCACTCTTCCTGTTGCATTCATGGATAATAAATAACCTGGCCTCTGATGGTTGCTCAGGCACAACTCAAATAAGCTGTGACTCCAGTTGATAAGATCTTTTAATTTTTTAATTTAGAAATTAAATGTAATGGGCTCTTTATACTAGATGATGGAGGCACAATTGAGAAAAGGTAGGGAACAATAGAGCAGTAATAATAATTCAGTTCTTTCTGATGGTGTAGGTGTTTGAGATGAGAAGATTGTTGGGGCTAAATCAATACAGAGTAAACACTGTTCTGATAAAAGGCTTTTCTACACACTCCCACCTCCACAGGGGTCAATGGGGGAAATGCCATGAGTTCTCCAGGCCAAATCAACATTCAAGCATTTGCAGCAGGATGTCTGGTGGTTTTCTTACATTTTAATCAGTTATCTACTGCTGTGTGAAAAAACACTCTAAAACTTAGAGACCTAACTGAACAACCACATGTTTATATCACCTCTCTGTGGGTGGATAACTGGGGATTAGATCAATTTAGTTAACCTTAGCTAACCTGAGTCAGGCTTTGGCTGATGTTGGTGAAATTTATCTGTGCATCTGTGGTTAGCTTCTAGGCTGGTATATTTATTAGTTTGCTCGGGCTGCCACAACAAACTACTGCAGAATAAGTGGCTTAAGCAACAGAAATGTGTTTTCTTATAACTCTAAAGGGTGGAAGTCTGATACCAAAGTGTCAGCAGGGTTGATTTTTTTCTAAGGCCCCTCCCCTTAGCTTGGAGATAGCCATCTTTTCCTGGTATCTTCACATGGTCTTTCTTCTGTACATACATGCCTATGTCCAAATTTCTTTTTTCTATAAGGATGCCAGTCATATTGGCTTAGGAAAAAGACTATAGTCTTCATTTTAACTTACCTCTTTAAAAACAGATCTCCAAATACCAGTACATTCTGAGATCCGGAAGGTCAGGATTTCATCACAGAAATGTTGGGCGGAACATGATTCAGCCCATATCAGTGGGCAATTACCTGGGTCATCTAAGATGTTTCAGCTGTAGTGGCTTCTCTCTCATCCTCCAGAAGGCAATTTTGGGTTTACTCACATGACAGCAGTTCCAGTCACCCTAAGGAAGAAGGAAGAATAATGCAGGACTTCCCCAGGCTTGAGCTCAAAACCAGCATAGCGTCCCTTCTGCCACATTCTATTATCCAAAGCAAATCACTAAACTAACCCATATTCAAGGGATGGAGAACCGGGGCCATTTTTGCAATCTCTTACAGCCATTCTCCTTCCCATATCCACACCCTAGAGAAATCCATATAATGCACTTTTCACGATAAGGTTGAGACCCTGGAAAAACTGTAATTCGGTGAAATTTGTTCTTCAGCCTCATCCTCACACCAACTTTTGTTCCCCGTGCCTCTCTTCTCTTTCCAACTCCTGAAATTTCCTCTGTATCAGAAGAGAATCTGGTGAAATCATTCATCCTGAGGTTAAATGGGTAGGTTGGAGTTGATGCCCTCCTGATGGAGACTGTATGTTAGTAGATACCTAAATTTTTAACATAAGAAATAAGGTCATATTTCTGGCAACTACAGGCAGTAGAAAAAGATCTCTTTAAGCCCATGAAAAGTGCTTCTCCATGTGGAGCAAGAAAAGTCTTTTGTTGTTTGTCAGTTACTTTCTACATGCTGAACACAGCCCCACGTCCAGTAGCCATTCAATAAACAGTGTTCTAAGGCTGAAGTGAGAGTGAAGGTTCTAAGTTTTTTTCCATGTGAGTGATCATGGAAGATTATTAGTGTAAACTAGGAATCAGAAGATCTGGGTCCCAAGCTATTCTTAGTTACCATTTCATGGTTGGACCTCACACAACCTATTTTTAACTTCTCTGAACCAAAGTTATTTTATCATTTCAAAATGAGACACAATCTCTAGGATTATTTCTAACTTCCTATGAATTCTAATAAGATCTTCATGAATAGGAATGATGGTTCATCTACCTCCCTCCTTTGCCAACTAATACATCAGTCTGTTAACTCAACATACACAATCTTATGCCTGGGTAGCATGGAGCCCGGGATTTTGAACTAAGTGAACATCACAACTCTGACCAACCAGGAGCAGGTCACAAACTGTCTTAGGTTGTCTGGATTCTTGCAAGGGGCTCTGGGGAGATAATAAAACTATTAAGTGTAGAAAGAATCGTTGACAGATTTCTATCCACCAAATATTTTCTGCCTCCCACTCCCAGCACTGCTCTTCCAAGCAACAACCTTGTCTAATGTATATTGCTCAGTGTATACATTGAAATGCAGTCTATTGTATACATTTTCTCTATATACACAATACATCTGTCTTCCCTGGATATACACAACCATCTTCCAACTTTAAACACCAGTCTGTATATACAATGTGGGTGGGTTGAGTTTGGACCTGACCAGGACAAGACCATGGATCCACATCTATTTAATGGCCCTGTCTTGACAATCTGCCATTACAACAAATGTGAACAAAATAAACAGGGGCAAGACTTTTCTTTTCAAACTCAACATCAAAAGTTATTGGGTGATCTTGCTGTGCAATAGCCAGAGGTAGTGTTAACAAAAGAGAAGCTCTGAGCTCTGCGCACAGCATAGAAAGTAGTTCGCATGCTTCATCATCTCTTAGGGCCTGTCAAGCTCAGTTAGCTGGGTGGACATAGATTGCCTCAAAAGGCATTTGCTTTCCAACACACTACACCTTCTTTGGAAGGCTAATCCCAAGAGATATAATATATGAAGTTTGATTTGAGGCTTCCCAATTTGCTCTCCTTTAAAACCCAGTCTCCAAAAGAAAAGCAGGAACTGAGTTATAAGGTGGATCACCTATCAGAGCGAACCTAAGCTGTAGTTAAGCTTCTGCTGGGCATTAACTGAAAGTGAGTAATATCTGTTTTATAAGCAGAGTTTATCCCTGTTCACAAATAAGGCTGTTTCTCCAGTTACCTCGAGGCCCCATGATCCAGTATCTCCAATCCACAGAGCCGCGCTGACGGCCCCCATAAAGACACTGGGTGGCGTGGGATCTGGGGGCGTTCTCTTGAGCCTCAGAGAATTCTTTCACTGCAAGGTCACTGCTCTGTGTATTATCAGCCTGGCAAGAAAGGACATATGTATGGCAAATTTCAAGGCAAGATGAAAAAGTAAACAGAAAATGTCAGCAACTTTTAAGCTTCTAGTCTCCCAGCAATGGGTAGGAATACAAATATATAGATGTAAAAAAAATTTTTTTTTAATAGAAAGACGTCCTCCTGGCTCTAGAAGTTGAAGAGACTGACCCATCTACAGCTCAAGTATAATATGAGGCAAGATACATTTGTGTGTTTGCATGGAATATGTGGTAACAGACCACATGAGAAATTTAAGGGTTTCAAGAAGGTGAATAACTCTTTAAAAGGTGGTAAGGAAGGTGTAGAAGTGAACTCCAAAGATGGCCCCCAAAATTCCCATTCCCTGGTGTGGGTGGGCCTTAACTAATCAGGTGAATTCTTTTCACAAGGGGTCTAGAAGTCAGAGACAAAGAAGTCAGGTTCCAAGCTGCAGCAAATGCTTTTCTGTGGGCCTTGAGAAGCAAACTGCTGTTGTACGCAGCAAGGGCCATGTAGCAGGAAAGGACAGACAGCCTGTAGCAGCTGAGAAAGGCTCCTGGCTGATGACCAGCAAGAAAGTAGAAATGTTTTTCATAGAAATTCACAAAAACTGAACTACACCCACATCCTTGAGGACTGTGAGCTCCAGAAAAGAATGAGTCCCAGGTAACACCTTGATTTTGGTCTTGTGAGACCTTGAACAAAGAACCCATCTAAGCTTTGTCTGGACACCTAACCCACCGAGGCTCTGAGATAACAGCTAGGTAGTATTTTAAGCGGCTACATTTCTGGTAATTTGTAACACAGCAAATAAAAAATAATGCAGGCTTCTTAAAATGGAAATAACTTGAGCAAAGACCAGAAGATGTTGACAACTTTAAAAACTTCAAATGAGATAAGAAGCAGTTTTGCTGTGGAAAAAGAGGCAGGTAATACAAAAAAGACCCTGAAGTAATTAGGCAGATGATAGGATCTGTTTAAGATAACACCATGAAAAAGAAATTCTTAAATAAGAAATCATTTTGATGTATGCAACATGTTTAACAGGTGAGCAGGTCATGAGTCATTATGCCCATTACATGTGAGAAAACTGAGATTTATAGAGGTTTGCCAGTTGTTCGTTAACATATGTTTAACCAGAGACAGTTAGCTTTCTGAAAGAAAAATCTAATTAAAATATATGCAATGCTTTTCATTCCTGTGGCCTAGAAGATAAGATTCAAACTCCTCAACCAGCACATAAAGCCCCTCATTCAGTTCTCATCACTCAGCCCCTCCTGTTGCACTCCGGCCAAGCCAAATCCACACACAGGCATGCACCCAATCTCCTACGCACTCTTGAGGGAGACAGATGATTCCCTTCATATGCACTGTCTTTCTCCACTCCATTCCTCCCCCACCTGGCTTCCCATTCCCAAGCTTGCTCAGTTATGGGTACTCTGTTCTGGTCAAAAGCAATTTCTGCATTGAAGCCTTCACCTGTGTCCCCACTGAACACCCCAGGTAGAAACTTTCCTTACTGACCCTGTAACGTATTGAATGCAGACTTAATGATAACAGCAGTAATATTAATAGTAGCTTGCATCGACTGGCTATGCATGTAAAGTCATATACTACGCTTTTACATGCATTATTGTGTTTGTACTTTTATCACATTTTTTATGTTTTTACATGCTTCTCTGCTAAATGGTGAATCTTTAAAAGGCAATAATGAAGGCTTTTCATCTTTGTATCCCCCAGAGCTTTGCAGAGGCACTCAAAATATATTTAATAAATGAGTTGAAGATTCAAAAGTAGTGTTGGAATTCAGGCTTATGGGTCGTGGAGCAGAGTTACTTGCTGTCATTCCATTGTGATAAATACAAATTCACGAGGGCTCTGTGTAATTACAAAATACTATGTGAATGGAAGGTAGAAGGTGCAAACCCAACTTCCTCTTTCTGAGTCTCCTCTTATCTCCCACAGGCCTCTTGTTGCCAAAATAATTGTATATTATGTGGCAGCTTGTCAGCAGTGCTAATCTACTTTATCGATCCCAGGAACCCAAAAATATAAAGAGTGTGTGTGTGTGTGTTTATGACAGCGGGAAGCACCCTGCAGGCTGGTGCCAGAAGCAGCAGGGTACCTAGCAAACAGCACAGCAGTCGGGGTTCATGTGCAGGGAATTCAGACGGCAGGCAGCAGAGGTAGGTTAGCTCCCAGGTGAGGCACTGCAAAGACCATGTGCTCACCAAGTGCTTAGGATTGTGTGCTAAACTCCAAACATTGATAAACTGGGCAGTCAGAGGAGCTGAAATGAATCCACTATCATCTAAGTAAGTAGAATTCCCCTTATTCGTGGTCTGATGCATAGAGATAGGCCATAGCAACATTCTGTGTAGTACCATGCTAGCTAGCCTTTGTCTCTTGCTCTTGTATTTAGGCACAAGCTGAATATTAAATCAGTTACCAGCCAACATCATGCTCTGGTCTGCACCCTAGGGCTCAGCCAGGAAAAGCAGAGAAAGAAATTTTTCCTCTCAATTTAATATAACAGAGTCTATCAGGACTTCACATTTCTTATCTTTTTTTCCAAATAGCAAGGTATACAAATCTTCTTGTTTTGCAATTTCCCATGACTTTCCCCCAAACCTCCCTCCTTCTCACTTTCTCACTTGTGTCCCTGCCAACTCCCACCCACCCCACAGAGCACAGATAGATAGACCATCTCTAAATGTGAGCTGCATAAGCAAATATTTGATGGGGTAAGAATGGAAGAAAAACATCTTAGCATCCAATTTACATAGTCGATACTGGGCTTCAAAAGAGAAACTTAAGGCCAGTTTAAGGTATAACCCTTACGAATAGTTAGCTAGACCCTGCTTTATTTTCTATGGAGGAGAAAACATTCTTACAGCTTCTTACCTGAGAAGCAAAGGGAAACAGCCTAATTCAGATCAAAAAACCTAGTGTGAAACAGGACCAGGTAGCAGAAAGGACACAGACATGAAAAAGAAATCGTCGCTAACTTCCAAAAACTGACAATTTAATTGCAGACTATGATTGATATATAGACAGAGAATAAATAAATAATTCAGCCTAAATGAAGAACCAGGATAAATGCTACAATAGAGATGGCAGCAAAGAGACATGTGTACAAGGAAAATTACATTTATGGGGCATGTTCGCTGCTTCTCACTTCCCCTTTCTGAAACGTGACAACCACAAGCTACACCAGTTCAGGTTTCTGAATAATAAAACATCCATAATTTTCATTTATAAAATAATGGTTGACATTTCTAAGAAAGATCACATTATCAAAAATAGCATTACAAAAAGTTATTCTAATAGGGGAAAAAGAGACTAGAGCCTATACATGTATAATAACAATTATTCTTTCTCCAGGAATTTCAGCTATATAAATGTTTTTACTAGGACCTAAGTGTATTTTGTCATTTGAGGCAAAATATTGGTTCATCAAAACTGACACAAACAAGCCTACATATTTCTGGGCAGATCTTAGCCGTACATAAGACAGACCAAACTCAGAAAGTTTTGAGACTATCAACTGCAGCTCCATTAAGAGCAGATTGTCTTACTCTTTGCTAGAAACTTGGGTTTCAACTCCCTGCAGTGCTTCTCTCTGCCAGAGGATGGTACACACCCTCATTGTTGAACTCCTGGGGGACCTATGACTTGCTTTGGCCAATGAAACATGGGCAGAAGTGATGTCACTTTCAAGTAGAGGATTTCAAAGGTTCACCATGTCTTTTTTCCTCTGCCACCACCACCAAGAGTACCCGGCCAGGAACTGTTCCTTCAGCCAAGCTCTGGAGTGAAGATGATCGTGGAGCAGAACCCCAACAGCTCAAGATGTGGAGGATACACAGCACAGAGGGAGAAATAAGCCTGTGTTGTTGTCAACCAGTAAGACTTGGGGCCACTGGTGACCACCACAATATAACCCAGTTTATTCTGATTGATATGGAAGTGTTAAAAAGGAAAGGAACATGAATTGAGCAGTCAGCAATGCAACTAAAACAATTAAATAAAATAACTTCTTATAAGCTCACTGGTATTTTCCAACAGTGATCCTTATTAGTAAGTACAGTCTCCTAATGGTACCATTTCTGAAGACTCCATACTAGACATTTTTCACACATTATCTCATTTAATTTTTTCAACAATGATTCATAGGTCGACTTAATTTTCTATTTCATAGATAAGAAAACTAAGAGCCGGTCTGACCAGGTGGTGGTGCAGTAGATAGAGCATCTGACTGGGATGCGGAAGACCCAGGTTCAAGACCCTGAGGTCACCAGCTTGAGCGTGGGGCCCATCTGGCTTGAGCAAAAGCTCGCCAGCTTGCACCCAAGGTCGCTGGCTCCAACAAGGGGTTGCTCGGTCTGCTGAAGGCCCATGGTCAAGGCACATGTGAGAAAGCAATCAATGAACAACTAAGGTGTTGCAATGGCAACGAAAAACTAATGATTGATGCTTCTCACCTCTCTCCATTCCTGTCTGTCTGTCCCTATTTATCCCTCTCTCTGACACTCTCTCTGTCCCTATAAAAATAAATAAATAAAAATAAAAGAAAACTAAGAGCCTAAGAGGTAAAGTGATTTTCCAAATGTTGTTTACCTATTAAGCGTCCAAAGCAAGAATTAACTTATTCTGTTTGATTCCAAATCTTACCTTCATATCACTCTTCCACAGGTCTAATTAAGGGATAAACTAATTAGCCACACAAAGTGACCTCTGAATACAACTTTGAAGTCACGAAAACTGGAGCCATGCTAATATGATCTGAATTAAGTTACTCAGCCTCCCTGAGGCTTAGTGTTCACATCTGTAAAATGGAGATAACATTATCTCAGCATTGTTAGAGGATTAAATAGACATCTAGGTACCAGCACACTGTCTGGCACATATCAGCACTCAATTAATGACTCAGTATCATCAGTGGCAGTCCTGTTATAACCTAGGCATACCTGGACTAAAGAGAGACTCATTCTTCCTGAGGTCCCTAGAGAAAGTAGTCACCTCCTGGGTCCCCATGAGACCAGGCAGGGTACAGCAGAAGCCTAAATTGATAGACATGCAGTAGCAGATTATGGGGCAGGATGGGAGTCACCACTGGGGAGAGGGTCCCAGGGCCAGTGCAGGGCAGCAGCAGACTTCACTGTGCTCCCTCAATCTAATAGTCAAAGCCCAGGTGGCCAGGGCCAGCCGCCAGCCCCCTAACAGATGGACCCATGAAATACAGGAGCCGGCTGGGCACCAATGGCCACACAAAGAGAGCTCAGAGAAACAGGGCCTGGCTCTAGATGAAGGCAGAGAGAGATAGCTACATACAAGAGAGAGTCTGTGACATGCCATGGCCCCGGACTAGAAATGAGCTGATGGAAACAGCTGATGGGACTAATGACAGTAGGTAATGATGATGAAAGCACTTAAGCAATGGGCCTTCAAGTAGCTGTTGTTGTTGCTGAAAGGCCTCCAGCACCTAACAAAGCAATTAGTCAGTCACCCAGCGCCCCAGCTCCGCCTCTCCCGCCTCCCTTTTCCCACCTTTTTAGGCCTCAAACCATTCATCCCTTTGTCCCACCAGCCCAGACCACAGCCTCCCAGACCCAGCAAACAGATATGCACCAGCTGCAGCCGGCTTATAACGCTGCTGTCTTCCAAACCCACAGCGCCAGCAGCAGGAGGGGCTGCAAAGGGAAGGATGGCTGGCCCTGGAAGGACCTTTCTGTCTCTGTAGTTATGCCATGAATTTTACATGACTAGTTACCTGTGCATTTTTATATTTCATTATATGACACTAGCCTTTTACCAGAACATAAAGACTAAAACTACTGAGGTTTTTTCACAGCTGGGAGCGTGACTAAGAACTGCAAATGAGAAAACGAGTTTGAGTTTGGGCACTTTTCTACTCAAAAGGAAAGATGGCTAGGCTGGGGATGGAGGATTCCTGAGTTCTGCTCTTGCCTTTATTCATCCTCTAAGACATACCTCAAGCAGTGCTATTCTTGGAATCCTTCCTTCATCCATAAGACTCTCCCCTGGTACACTGCCATTTCAGCAGGTATGGTGATATAATGCTCTGTGGGAATGGTTGCTTCTTGTCTCCCTTTTGGTCTTGCTTCCTTTCAAGACTACAAGCTCACAGATGGCCAGGTGTATATCTATTTCTTTTTACAGCCTCAGTATCCATCATGCCAGTGCTACACAGTACCTTTCTCAAGTTTCTAAGATATACAACTTCCAAATGTACAAAGTAGAGATAATGATACCCTATTATATGTTCCAATTTGATATTTGGGAATTAAATATGTAAACAAAACTGGAGAGTGTTTAGAAATGCACAATGACAATGACAAAGGTTAGGCATTATGTTTCTCTGCTCTCTTTATCCATTCGTACATTTGTTGAGCACGTTGTATGTACTAGGCACTATGTTGATACAAATGGAGCCCCTCTTTGAAGCTCCCCCAGATAAACTTACTATCTCACCACCTCCATCCATGGAGAGGGCCTCTAGCCATAGCCCTAACCAACGAATCTGCTCTTGATGGACACTGCCTCCCCTCCCTAATGTCTACACTCCAAGCTTTCTGCCTCCCGTCCATGTAAAGATCAACAATCATATATTTTGAGTGCCAGCTACATCTAGGTCATGGGACCAGGTGTGGAGAGGGGGAATAAAATATACAATGGAAAATATGTACAGTCTCCCACACAAGAAGACAGAAAGTGAAAAGTTGGAAGATACACAATTCAGAGAAGGGTGAGGTTCCATTAATTGACTCATTAGAAAAGTTGTAAGGAAAGGGGTGACATTTGAGTTTGATTGTGAAGAACTGAAATGTTTTAGGAGGCAAGTGTTAATCAAGGAAACCTATTCTTAGAAAATTAAAACTCGGAGGTTTCTTGGAGGGTAAACCTTCAACATTATCATTGTACAGAAGAGGAAATTGAGGCAAAGGAAGATTCAGTAACTTGCCCAAGACCACTTCACTGGTAATTGGCAGGGCTGGATGCAAACTCTGACAGGACTAGAATATGCTTTAAGTAAAAGAGACAATGCAAAAAAAAAAAATGAGAGAAGAAAACAGGTGGAGAGAGAGAGAAAGAGAATGAGAATGAAAACCAAAGAAAAACTTTTCAAAACAAAAATATCCCAGAGGAGGAGAGACCATTTAGAAAGCAACTCAAAGTCTAAAAGCAAAATAATGGAGATCTGGTCAAAGGTGGTGGCTACAGAAATGAAAAGAAATGGATAATTCTGAAAAAGTAGTATATTAGTCCATTTGGACTGCTTTAGCAGAGTATCACAAACTGTGTGTCTATTTCTATATGTTCTGGAGGCTGGAAGTCTGAAACTCAGGTTCCAGCAAGTTGGGTTCTGGTGAAAGCCCACATCCTGGTTCTTAGAGAGCCACCGTCTTGCTGTGTCCTCATGCCAGCTCTGGAGTCTCTTTTATTAGGGTACTCACTAATCCCATTCATGAGGGCTCCACCCTCATGATCTAATCACCTCCATAAAGCCTCATTTTGTAATACCATCATCTTGGGGATTAGGTTTCAATATATGAATTGGAGGGGGTAGGGGGATGCAAATATCCAACCCATAATGGATGGGTTAAAAGACTTTGATAACTGAATATAGCAAGATGAAGGGGAGCAAACTTCCATGATTTCAGGCTTGGGGAACAACTTAAAAATAGTTTAGAAATCTGTATGTTCCTAAGCATACCACTCTACTCCCCAATGTTGCCACAGATTATGAACAAGTCTCCAAACTCACCCAATGCAATTTTTTTTCTGCCTTGTTAGAAAAGAATGCTGGCAAATGGAAAATGAAGGATGATTTTTTTCACTGCAGGGCTCATTCACCATGGCAGCAATATTACCAAGTTAGTAAATAATTGATCTCAGATGAATAAGTAGGTTTGAAGTTGTATACTCTATCACACTTTACCCAAGGGCACATTACACAAGGTTATACCACTCTGCTCACAGAGATTCTGGGATGTGTAAATGCCTCTAATTTCTGTCTCTAGTCAGAGACACCAGCTTTGTTGAGATTTAGCCATGTTCAAATCTAGGATATGCCCAAACATGACAGAGGCATTGTTTTCTCTCCCTCAGCCCTCCATATGTTAAAAGCATCTATTAAAATGTGTCTGGAATGGAAGAAACCCAACACACTGTCATTAATTTAAGAAAATAAAATTACACCATATGAAGGGTTATCATAAGGAAGATGGTGACCAGCTGTTCTTCATTTCCTCTGGGTCTGAGTAAGAGAAAGTGGGAGGGATTCAATTTGAAATTGAATCAGGAGCAAAAACGTGACAGAAGGAAGAAAGCATAGCCAATAAGAGCTGCAAGACAGACAGACAGTGGAATTGTGGTACATGAGTAATGAGATTTTTGTGGGGTGGGGTGGGGAGAAACTCACTTGGCCCAAGACAAATGAGATTTTAGTTATTCTCTCCCAGTTGGTGCCTAATAGCCTTAGAGTTTCTCTCATTTTTCACCTCTTTCCAGGTAAAGGCTTCTTGTTTATTTTCACTAAGGTTAAAACAATTGAGGCACTTTCACTCTAATATAGATCAAAGCCTTCCAATAAGTGAATGAAGCAGGAGGTAGACTATCAGAGGTCCCTTGTATGAAACAGCTCCTGGTCCTGTGTGTCATTCAGTCCATCCCTGCCTAGAGAATTCAGAATTAGCCTGGATTTAGGGAATCAACAGGATAGATTAGAAGATACTACTGATTTAAGGATTTGCTAAATCCAACCTAGCCCCAGGTTAAACTATGAGTAAGCTAGTTTACTCATCAGTTACTCCAAGATACTGTGGCCTCTCTTGTACCTATATTTCCTTACATTTTAAGATATCCAGAACCTCAGACCCTATTAAAATGTGTTTTCAACAAATCATTTATACCAGTCATTTACTTTCAGTATTACTTTAAATTATTTCTTACGTGTCTCCTGATTGTATTTGTATATAAACTGTCACTCTTCCTAGGAAACCAGAGTGTCTCTAGTCAAGAAATTTCAAAATAACAACAAAAGAGTAGAAAGTTTGTGTGTGTGTGTGTCTGAAAGAAATTTGTCCAGGTCCTGAAATTGCTCAAAGAAAGAGGCAGTTTGTGCTATTGCTTCTCAGGCAGAACTGTTCCCCTCTAACCAATCCTCTATTACAACTGAGCCCTATCAAAAGCGACAGAAGTCAGGACACTTCTCAAAGTGGACAAAACAAGAATTGGCCTCCAACACTGAAATATCAGGCAAAGTCTTGGGAACTAATCACTGCTGTAATCACAAATGTAAGTTGTAACTCTTTGCAATATAGAAAAGAAGTGAGACCAATATACAATCATGTCAACTGGCAATGAAGGAGGAACAGATGCTGGAGGCCTTCAGAGGAGGGAGAGGAAGTCAAAGTTGGGATGATCAGGAAAGGATACTGAACATATGATGGTATCTGGTAAGTACCAGAATGGTATTTGGTAAAAACTAAGCTGAGAATCAACAGAACTCTGTGGGTAGGGGTTGACAAGAAGCACTAATCCAGCAGAACAGCATAGACAGAAGCATGGAGGTGCAGAGGTGGGGCCAGGGCACTGAGAAGCTAGCTTAGTGGGTGGGCAGGGTGTGACTAGGGAAGCAGTTGGAAGTTACCCTGAAAGAGTGGATCGGGGCCATGCCTTTGATTGTCGTGAGTCCTATCAAGATGAGGAGCTTATACTCCACTCAGTTGACATGGGTTGACTTGAAATTGTTGCATAAACCACAGGATTTCAGCTGGTTCTTCTTTCTTTCATAATGGGCTAATTCTTTTACTTGATAAAACAATCTTAGAATTTTCCCCTTAACCCTTGGGATTAACCTCCTTGATGAAGTAACACTTTGCCCTGAGTGACCATAGCTTAGCTTGTTTCTGAAGCCCATTCTAACCCAGTGTCCTTTTCTTCTTAAAGTGTCCAAGTTCCCCATTTGGGTCTAGAATAGAAGCAGTTCTCATTGAAAAGAACAGAAGGAGAAATGCTTTTGAATAATAATCCTTGGCATTCAGATTGCCATTTTTCTTGAAATTAGAAACATTTCCTTTAAAAACTTGGCATTGCCTCCAGGTTGAGGACTGTTGGGAACCAGGACAAGAAATAGGAGTGCAGTGAAGAAAGGGGCCGGGGGATAAATTAACTCCACCAAGAGGAGGGAAACCTTGGAGTCTGTTTCCTTATCACCTCAAAGCAAGAGACCAAGAGCCTCTGTTTCCCCTGATGACTCTAAAGCAAACATGTACCCAATTTCCAAATCTGCAGGAGTCTTGGAAACACTAAGGTCAGGGAGCTAGTTCGGTCCCCTGCAAATCAAAGTAGCATTTATTTTCTTTTTAAGTGTTGTAAAGTTGGTTGACGATAATTTACTCCCCTGCTGAAAATCTATGTCAAAGTTTCAGCCTCACTGGAAATGATTGTGATCTGAGCTCTTTCAGGGGAAAAAGAAAGAAAAAAAGAGAGAAAGAAAACACACACAACCCCACATAACTCAGGTTCCTTTAATGGACAAGTTGACAGAGTCCTTACTGAGCATTTCTTGGCCTCACCATAATTACAGGCTGGAGGGGAGAGTGGTGTTTCATGTGATTAGAGACTGTTTGTGCTTCTTGTCCATTAGGGAACAAAGAGGAGGAAGCATTTTCTAGAACTTGATGCCACACATTTTTCACTAAGGGAATTTTCCTCAATTACTGACAAAATAATTTCAAAGATGGTCATTTTACCATTAAAATGTTCCTTTAAAAATTGACCACACACTTGTTTAGAGATGATGTCCACTGGTGACACTTTGGAAATTATGGGCTTAACTTAGCACCACCAGCTCCTAAAACCGTCCTGAGCCTGCCCGTGCCCACCGGTGTTCCACTTAATTGAGTCAGCCTCTCACTTTTCACCAGCCCAGACATTGATGAAGATATACGGCATACAACTAACTCTTTAGCAGTTTCCCTTCCTTCTCACATCAAGGGAATCCATCAATTGTATGTGGAGGGGGGGACAGGGGGAGCGAAGCCCTGGGGAGGCAAGAAGAGAAGGAAAGTGGGTTGATCACCAACAGCATTTTTAGAAAGAACAAGAATTGGGAAAGACTTTTCTTTGCTGAAAGAAATCTTGTTATAGACTGATGTTGGTGATGTGGCTAGTCTTCTAGGGCCAGTGGTCGGCAAACTCATTAGTCAACAGAGCCAAATATCAACAGTACAATGATTGAAATTTTTTTTGAGAGCCAAATTTTTAAACTTAAACTATATAGGTAGGTACATTGTTATTAACTTAATTAGGGTACTCCTAAGCTGGCCTTTGCTAAACACTCAAGGGGCCAAAGAGCCTCATGTGGCTCATGAGCCGCAGTTTGCCGAACACTGTTCTAGGGAATGGAAAACATGAGAAAGAAGCCTACCTAAGATAACCTTAAAACTCAAGATCTATGAGCCAAGGATTTGTCAGGGAAATTTATTCTTAACTTATACTGACCTGTTCCAACACTGAATCATCTATGGCCCAAGAACTATCAAAATCTCCATCATGCACTCCACTCTTCCTTTTAACAATGAACCCAGGTCCTCCTCAGTCTGAAAAATGTAATTCAGCTCCTGCTTCCCCCATGTAGCTCTTCTTAGCCACTTTATCTTGCTCTTGTCTCTTTTCTCTAAAATCTGTTTCACTGTAACAAAGTCCAGCTTCTCATTAGTCATTGTCCCTCTCCAGAGCAGAGCCCAGAGTTGTAAAGACCATGTAAGACTAGTGCAGAGGAAGTGGGGTGGAGGAGGGAGATATACAACCTCCTTGCATGTCTGCTGCAGCGACTCCCCTTCTCCAGATAGAGACAAACAGGTGTATTTCTCACAAGGAAAAGGGAGTTGAAATTGCCACTTTGAGAAAGGAAGAAGGTATTAAACGGGAAGGAGGCAGAGGAATGGGAAAGGGGCCATGGAGCCTGCAGAGCGGTCTGTTTTCCCATAAGTCCCACTAGGTTAATACATCAAAGGGAGCCTGTCTGTGTGAGTTCTGGAAAAAAACTATTATGAAAGGTGCTCCTGAATCAAATTAATACAGCATTTTCTGTGGTTGGGAATGAGTGTGGAGAGTCTGCATGTGTAAAGAAAAGGCATTTGTGGAATTTATGTTCTCCCTAAGTATGGAAATTCGATTAGCAAGTACCATAGATACCCAGGATAGATCAGTTAGGAAAGCACAAAAAGGCCTTTATTGTAGCTAGAGAGAAAATATCTTTGCCCTGGAATTTTGTTACTCCTTCCTCACCAAACACACACACGCACATATGTTCATTCTCTCCTTGGTAACCTAGCAAGTTATGCTTTTGCTCTCTCTCCCCACCCTCAACCCCGAATGCTCAGACTCTTCTCCCACATTATTGAAAACCTATCAGGCACTCAATTTTGTACTGCAGTGTCACCTCCATTAATGCTTTCTCTGATGGCTTTTGCAAAACCCATATCGTCTTCTCTCTGAGGTCCTACTGCATTAAAAGTTTGCTCTGTGTTCCCTAGCACGCCTACGCTGTGTGTGTGTAAGTGTATGGGTGTGCCCTCCTGTGGGTGCAAACATACATGCTGTTCCCATTGGAACCAAAGTTTCATGAGATCTAGGTAAGCAGGGGACTCCTGAAACATATACTAGGTCTTAATAAAAGCTATTTGATCGGTTGAATATTGGATCAAACTCAGGTACCAGTGATTATTCCCTACTGTGTCTACCATTGAACCCTAGGAATTTGAAGGATATCATAATTTTTATTTACCTTTGTCAATGACTAAGGAAACTTAAGAAGATCAAGAAGTGTTTTAGCTTTCTCAATAAATGGTGCAGAGCCTGACCTGTGATGGCACAGTGGATAAAGTGTAGACCTGGAGCACTGAGATTGTCAGTTCAAAACCCCGGGCTTGCCTAGTCAAGGCCCATATGAAAAGCAACTACTACCAGTCAATGCTTCTTGCTCCTCTCCTCAACTCTTATCTCTCTCTCTCTCCTCTTTCTCTCCAAAAAAAAAAAAAAAGAATCAATAAACTTTTTTAAATAAATAAATAAATGGTTCTGAGAAAATTGAAAAGCCACATGCAAAAAATGAAGCTAGAGTACTGTTTTTCCCCATACACAAAAATCAACTTGAAATAGATCATAGACTAAATATAAGACCTGAAACAATAAACTACATAAAAGAAAACATAGGTACTAAACTTAGGGACCTTGGTCTTAGATTTTATAAATTTGACACCAAAAGCAAGGGAAATAAAGGCAAATACAAACTCATGGGACTACATCAAACTAAAAACCTGCTTCACTGCAAAAGAAACCGTCAACAAAACAGAAAGGCAACCAAATAATTGGAAGAATATATTTATCAACAACAGTTCTGACAAAGGGTTAAAAATCCAAATATATAAAGAACTCATACAATATTTTTCTTTCTCTGCCTGGCTTATTTTACTTAACATAATACAGTGTGTATGTAAAATCATGGTGCACTTTTGGCCTGTCAAAAGTCAAAAGTGCACCATGACTTTACGGACACTGTAGTTTCCAGGTCTATTCATGTTGTTGCAAAAGGTAAGATTTCCTTTGTTTTCATGGCCCCATAGTATTCCATTGTGTATATGTACCATAGCTTTTTAATTCACTCATCCACTGATGGACACTTGGCCTCACTCATTTGAGAAATCCAATGAACAATGTGAACTGAGGAACAGAGTAGAAACAGAGGCGGGATAAAAGGGACCAGAGGGAAAGTGAACAGAGGGAAAGGGGATGATAGGATGGGATCAGAGAAGGGAAGGAGATTGGTATAATTATATATACATAACACAGTGTTATAGAGAGCAGGAAAGCAAATCCTAGAAGGAATAGGGGAGGTTGTTGGGGGGAGGGGGGCAAGGGGGATGTTGATGGGAATATGGGGGAGGAGGAGATACATTCAGGGGACACTAGAATCTATGTAAACACAATAAATTAAACAATCTAGTTAAAATTGAGCAAAAGACCTGAACAGACACTTCTTCCAAGAAGACATACAAATAAATGACCAACAGATATATGAAAAGATGCTCATCTTCATTAGCTATTAGGGAAATGCAAATCAAAACCTCACACTTACCAGAATGGCTGTTATCAACAAGATAAGTAATAACAAGTATTGGAAAAGTTGTGAAGAAAAAGGAACTCTCATTCACCACTGGTGGGAATATAAACTGCTACAGCTACTATGAAAAACAGTATGGAGGCTCCTCAAGAAAGTAATAATAAAGTTACCACATGACCCAGCAACCTCTCTTCTGGGTATTTCTCCATAAAAAATTGAAAATATTTATTCACAAAGATGTATGCGCCCCTGTGTTTATTGCAGCATTACTCATAGTGGCCAAGACATGGAAACAACCAAAATGACCTTCAGTAGATAATTGTATAAAGAAAATGTTACACATGCATACAATGGATTTTACTCAGTCATAAGAAGAGATGAAATACTGCCATTTGCATCAACATGGATGAATCCTGAGAATATCATGTTTAGCAAAATAAAAAAAAGTCAGAAAAAATTAAGAACCATATAATTTCACTCGTGTGGGATATAAAACTGAAAGTAACAACTGAACAAACAAGAAAATCAAACAAACAAAAGCTCGTAGATACAGACAACAGTAGGTAGATACGAGAGGGACAAAGAAGAGGTGGTAAAAAGGGGTCAAATATATGGTGACTTTGTTTGGTAAGCACACAATGCAATATACAGATGATGTATCATAAAGCCATACGCTTGGAACCTATAGAATTTTATTAACCAGTGTCACCCCGATAAAGTTAATTTTTTAAAAAAGTACTTTGAGGGCTCTCTTCTTTCCCAATATCCAGCTTGACGCCCATTTTTCTCAGGGCTCCAGGAACTTGCTCATCTCTCCCGTCTCACATAAGACATAAATGTCATTTCCCATCATGCAAAACCAAGGTCAAGGACCCCACAAAAGCTTTTACTCCAAAAGCTTGGAGTAATAGAATCTCAAGGAGTTCCATTTGAATAACGTATTTATTTCACTGAAAAGGTCAACAAAGTATCCTTTTCCCATCCCCAAGATTTATCTTTTCCATAAATGTAAGACAGTAAGTTTTTTTCCAAAGTTTTGGCAAAAATTGTTTCTGCTCTTCCTTCTACATGTATGCTTCTTTCCAAAGCAGATGGAACTGACCATGTAATGTGTGGCACTGAAGGTAAAGAACTGGGCTTGCTTGACTCAGCACCTTCTGGGTGTTTGAAATGTGCGCACAGCAGGCTCACTAAGTTCTAATCCTGCTTCCAAGTTAGAGAGAGGAGGGGTCTTCCGTGGCTTTATAGCCATGGACATGGAGGTCCATGTCTCTCTGTTTTCACTTTTAGAGATTAACAAACAAAAGTATAATTTTAGGTAAGTCCTGACTATAGATGCAAACCACACATTCCCAACTCTAGTATTACCAATAAAAGCTTAAATTTTAATCTCAATATTTCATTCCTCTTTGTACTTCTCAATGGATTCAAAACTAAGTTAAGATTTAAGAGATAAGAGCAATCATCACCCTGAAAATCTCTACACTCAATGCATTGATTGAGAAACCTTAAAATAGGCATTTGGAAATCAGAGTAACACATAGAGAAACTGATGCTTCTATGCTGTGGGGGAAGTGGCATACTAGGCTTCCATGCTTTGGCTGGTGAGGACCACACAAGATTCAACTTTTGCAGGAAGAGTAGCCATTTGTATCTGTCTATGGATAAGTAGCTGCTTTTGCTAAAGGTGCGCATGAAAGCTCAGGCCTGTTTTAACAGATGCTGAAACTTTCATGCACAAACTGAATGACTCTTAGAAGGAGACACAGACTCTTTAGGCCTCTGCCAATAAATTATCACATACAAATACAAATGGCTATCCTTAGAAGACCAAAAGGGACACCCCATATTATAAGTCTGAAGGGCAAGCCTGCAAGGTAGGGTGTATGTCCCGTTGTATTCTTTGTCCTCCTCTTTTAACTAAAAATCATTTTCAGGCGCTGGCAGGTGACTCAGTGGATAGAGCATCGTATGGACATTGCAGGTTCAATTCCTGGTCAGGGCACACAGAAAAAGCACCATCTGCTTCTCCTCCCTCTTTCCCTTCTTTCCCTCTTCCCCTCCCACAGCTAGTGGCTCGATAGGTCCAAGCATGACCTCAGGTGTGGCCCCGCCATGCTGAGGATAGTTCAGTTGGTCCAAGTGTGTCGGCCTTGGGTGCTAAAAACAGCTCAGTACTTGTACTCGAGAATCAGCCCCACATGGGGTTGCTGGGTGGATCCCAGTCAGGGTCATGTGGGAGTCTACCTCACTATCTCCCCTCCTCTCACCTAAAAAAAAAAAAATCGTTATAATTTTGTTGTATTTTATTCCTTTATTATCATAATATTCTATTTTTAATCTCAAATTTTATTGTAAGTTTACCATTTAAGTCTATGGGAATACAAGCAGAAGAGAAATGAATATCACTTGGCAAATAAGCTTTTGAAATGACCCTTTTTTCCTATACTCTGTATGCAGTAGCAGGTCATGACATCGCACTGTCTTCTGATGGGAAGAGATTGGGTAAATGGGTGCTTGTATATTGAATATTTAGAGTAATAGTTAAATTCTCACCTCCTGATCTGGTCTAAGTGCTTAACATGTATTTATTACAACAACTCTATGAATGGTTGCTATCATTATTCCCATTTTATGGGCAAGTTCACTAAATTTTAGAAAGGTTTAAGGAACTTTTCTAAGGTCATAATAAAACTAAAATGGTATATAGCCAAGATTCAAACTCAGTCAGTCTGACACTGGAGTCTGCCCTCTTCTCCACCAAGCTTTAAAAATATCACTTATTTAGGGGCATTTTGGGAACTGAACATGTGAGAAAAATCTCAAAACAAGAAATTGAATGTACTAGACAATTCTGCAGAACCTTCCTGCCTATCCCCCATCTGACCATAGCTGATTGAACCTCGAGTGGACACTTGACACAAAACCCATCAGACAATCAAATTGTGCCCAAGGATTTGAACTATGATACATGGAGATACTTGCCAATATTGAAGGTCAGTGTGGGAACTGTGATGTTGCTTAGTCTTAAGTGCTAGTGTAGCTATTTGGAACTATATGGAATATGATGAATAAGTAGAGAAAACCGATTGGTGGAAAGGAGAACAGATTAGAAATTTAGAGATAATCTGAGATAAACATGCAGTAACTGAAAAAAAAAAAAAAAAAGGGAATTCTTCGTTTCTCATGAGCTTTCTTGAATGCATCTGTTTTTTTCTCTTGCAATCTAAGTAGTCCAACAACAGTGTTACAATAGACTTACTATCATAATGATCCAAGGACCAAACACAATGTCTGGAACACAGTAGGTGTTCATTAAATGCTTGGAGGCAAAGAGACAGACTACCTCATGCGCCCCACCTGGGATCCACCCAGCAAGCCCACTAGGGGGCGATGCTCTGCCCATCTGGGGCCACTGCTCTGTTGCTCTGCAACCAAGCTATTTTAGCCCCTGAGGTGAGGCCATGGAGCCATCCTCAGCTCCTGGGACCAACTTGCTCCAACCAAGCCATGGCTGTAGGAGCAGAAGAGAGAAATAGAGAAGGGGGAGGGGGTGAGAAGCAGATGGTTGCTACTCCTGTGTGCCCTGACTGGGAATTGAACCCAGAACTACCACAAACTGAGCCAACCCTCTACCACTGAGCCAACTGCCCAGGGCCAATAAATGTTTTCAAATAAAAAGCTAAGAAGGATTGATCCTGAATAACTACAGACCCTATGCTGAATGACCAGGTGATTTTCTCAGCTTATCTATTGTTCTCAACTATACAGCAAAATATTTTTCTAAACATTTGATTGGGTACAAGGTCTTAAACCTCTTACCCCAAAGTTTCTCGTTCTCATTGGCACTGTAAAACTTATAAAACAATAATAGTTATGTGCTTTCTTTATAATCCAAAAAAGATTCTGATGTGCCTACCACCTTACCCCCAAGAAGGGTTATCAAATAAAATGCAGGATGTCCAGCTATATTTGAATTTCATATAAACAACAAATAATTGTTTATTATGTCTCTCCTATATATTGCATTATACATACATATTCTAAAAAATAATTCTGTGTTATCTGAAATTTAAATTTAACTAGGTATCCTGTATTTTTATTTGCTAAATTAGCAAGCACCAAAGGGGAATTTACATCCAAATCACCAGGTTAGTTTAATATGTCTAGTTTTTGGAGTTCTCTTCTCATCGCATCTCACCTCACATCGAAAATGATGGATCTCCTCCCCTGCACCATCCAACCACAGGTGTACAGGTGTACAAGTATATACATGTACACACACACACACACACACACAGCCTTTAAAAAGAAAAGGCCCTAGTATTTTTTGATATGTAAAAGGTAGAAGTTAATAGATTGAAGGCCTTGTTAAGACATTGAGAAATCCAGATGAGCATGACAATCCTTTAGTGCTTTATTTCTTCACTTGGTTTAGCATTTTATTTCAGTGGGGAAGGATCTAGTATCACTAAGATAGCTTCCTTTGCTCCCAAGAGATACTCCAGACCACTTTGCTAGACATTTCCTAACACATGAAAGTGTTTCAGCAACTTTAACCCTAACCTGCTACATTGACCAATTCTTCAAATTATGAGCAAGAGCTATTGCTACTCACCCATTCTCCATGGGACACCTGTGGCACCATAGAATTCCTCTGGTGGAAAGGTATCTATCTCTGCCACCCAGGCATGCTTTCTCTGGGAAGAACATTATAGAGAAGAGGAGGCAAAGAATAACGACCTTGGCGGTTCTTACAGCAGTGCCATCACCCCTTCTGCCATTACATGTGTAGGGGTACTCAGTCATCACCCCCCTTTCCCCCAGCCACCTTTAGAGGATGCAGATGAGAGGCAATCTGTTTCAGTCACACTTGGGATCCCAGATGGCCTCTGTGCTAAAATCATAACTTAAATTCTTTATAATTTATTGAAGACATTACCAAATTTTCTTCACATCCTCACAGTAACCTTGTGAGATGGATATCACTAGGTATTTGCAAATGAGAAAAGTGAGGCTGGAGGGAGCTCAGTCAAGGACATGCCCAATGTCACGATGAGATGCTGGTAGATTAGAAACTGGTAGCGCAGGGACTCAAACTCTGACTCTACCCTTCCAAGCCCAGAGTTTCTCCCGACCCCTTACTCCTGACCCATGTAAGAACGTGTGGCCTGTGTAATGATAAGGTTTGCTGTGAGGTGTAATATCTTCTGTGGGTATAGTGGGAGGTGGGGGCAGGGATGGCCCCACTTGACAGCTAGAAAGTTGAAGAAAATTAAAAATATTATAATGACTAAAACAAGCAAGGAAAGCACAAGGGTCAAAGGAGTCTGGGATTCAAAGATGTCCAGCCCTAAAATAGACGAACATGCCTGAGTCAAGGGCGAGAGGTACTGCCTGTCACTTATCCAAGGCAGACCAGATAGCTGCAGAGGGCACGAGAGCTCCTAAACCATTGCACTAGATGTTAAATGAAGCAATTAAAGATGAAGGGGACATTTTAATTACAAGGTTTGGCCAGCTCCGAAGGGGCCCAGGCTTCACTAGAATGTGAAGACTCAATTATGCTGAACGAGAGCAAGTCACCTGGCATCATGGGGCTGATTACCCGGAAGCCAGAGGTGGAGGAAGCAGGATGCCAGAGAATAAAACAAAGAAGAAAAGAGAAGTCACATGACAAAAAATTCATAAGACAGCAGGGAAATGCATAACATCCTGGTGTGTAGGATGAACCTGCCTCTCCAGGGAGAAGAGGCAAATTAGTCCCATTAGCAATTTTAGAAATTCCCACCTCTCTTTCCTCTAATGGTTAGACAATTTTGATTTTTTTCAGTTTTCAATAGCTCATGAACTTTTCACCTTGCCATCTTTTTCAAGCCAGAATTTCTGCCTGCCTTCATCACCAGAAACCCCAGGACAGATGCCACAGCAGTTCTGGACCTGGGTGTCCTTTCTGGAAAATTCCAAACATGATTCACAGTAAGATACCCCAGGAATAAGGAAAAAGACTGAGGTTGGGGGTGCCATATATCAGGGTTCATGTTCATTTATTTCATAATGATCATTAAAACTTCAGTTTGTACAAAATTATAGCATTTTTTCTACTTCCTTTCTTTTTTTTTTCTACTTCCTTTCTTTTTAATCTGGCTTAATATACATAGGAATCCAAAAAGCAAAATTTAAAGTAAATACCTTTACATGTACGAGGTATGGCTCTAGAGCAATTCACAATTGCCCAAATTTAAAGTTACTGCTAGTTCATGTCTTCTAAAACACTGCACGTCCAGGAGCAGGTTCATTGTCAAGCAGATACAAGAGTCAACTAAACTCACCCTCTGGTCAAGAGATTTACTACCATTCACTAGCCTTGCAGCATGTTGACTTCAGATAAGCTAATTTGTCAGCTTCAGAGTGAAACCAGAGACTACATATCTAGATGTCTGGTCCCGGCACTTCCCCCAGGTGACATTACATGATATCTTTGGGGTTTTGCCTAATTTCTAAAAATGAATGCACAAGTCAGTTAAGCCTAAGTGGATTTCTCATAGCATTTTATTTTTTTTCAGTGCCTAAGTGGACATATTTTGGCTCCACATAACTTCTTTGTTCAACCCCAAGAGTGGCTAAGAATATAGCTAAGAGTTATTAATTTACTTATCTTCCTTCTCCTTATTTACACAGATCTGGCACCAGCTAAGATCACTGCATGGCTGAGAAGGATGCCTGCTCTTTCTCCGCAGCAGAGCGGGGCCCGCCAACCCCATGGATGGAACTTGCCTCACTGCCCAGCGGGGAAAGGGCTCTTTTCAGGCTGAAAGTCAGCAACATCATGGGAAATGAGCTGACAGCTGAATAGAGAAGGAGACAATAGTTGCTTAAGAAGAGTAGGCCAGCCCCTGAGAAACAGGCCTGCCCACTAATGAGTGGAACCATCCCTATGATGCAGGCGGGGAGGCGGGTGAGGTGCCTGTCAGGGAAGATGCGTCGTCTTCAAGTCCCCGAGCAATGACCTGCTTGCAAAAATCTGTGTCCCAGAATCATGATCTGAAAAAGGTCTTCTATAGGTCAAAAAGTTCATCAGTCTGCCCTCTTGATTTTACTTATCATCTAAACAAAAATATCAATGCATGTGGTTGAAAGGATAGGGAGTATTCCCTGGTGTATTTTATAAACTCCCCAAGGAAAAATATATCCCAACACTCTGCTCTACTCAGTCACACCACACCTCTCATACTGACAGGAAACAAATGTATGAACTCATCACCACTGATATTCACAGCCCCTCTCATGCCCAATTCTCCCTTTTCCCACATTTTTCTGCCATCAGATCACTTTGTTAAAAGCAATCTTGCCACACACCCTCAGAGAGCTAGGTAAGTTTTGCTTCCACTTTGACAGATGGGGAAATCAAGGCAGAGAGGGTAACTGAACAAGAGGCCCTGCGGGCTGGTGAATTCTGCTTCCCATCCTACCCAAGCCTTCCAATCCCACTTCTCCACGGAGGACGAGAATAGATACTTTTTCTTCACACACCGCACCCCCCATAATTAAATCAGACCATCACCACCTCAGTAAAAACAACATTTGCTTAGGGAGGCAAGGGGCCGCATGTGGTGCGTCCTTCCCTTTGAGTTGCCCTGACAGAAACAGCCAGCCCATGTGTACTCGCGGCTCCCCTTTGTAGTACCCGCCGTGCAGCACTGCCTTTAGGGGCAGCTGAGTAGAGGGCTGGAAATAGAAAAAACAATGACACAAGCTTTCAAAAGCGCAGTGGTATTTTTTCTCTTTTCTTTCCTTTTATTTAAAAGTCCAAAATGCAAAGTGCAGGGTTCAGAGGGCAAATGCTTTTCCATTTCAAAGGTCCTTTAATCTGAGGAGAAAATTCACAAACATCCCTTCTCCAGGCATGCCCTCACCAGTCCCACTGAGAGGACACTACGCTGCCTTCACTTGAGTCCAAGGAGTCGGGGTGGTGTGTGCAGACTCTGTCCTTCACCCACCCGGCTCTGTGCTATCCCCCTAATCTGCAAAAAAGACACCCTCCTTTTGAAATGCACTTCAGGTCTATGCTGCTATAAGAAAGCCCAATACAAGAAGCACTCAACAAACAGAAAAATTTTCCCAATTTCAAAAGGTTTTGGAAAATAAAAGGAAAGCTGCTAAAGGAAATCTACACTGGGAGTTGAGAAGCCTGGGTTCAACCCTTCATCCATCAATGCATGAGTGCATTTGTTTATCTCTAAACATGCACAGAACATGTCCCAGACCCTCTGCTAAGCTTGGGGGTTAAAAGGTGGCTAAAATGGGATCTCTCTCAAGCATTTTAGGCCAGGCTCAGCCACCAATCAGCTGTGTCCTTGAGTTAGATGCTCAAGCAGTGTGGGTTTCAGATCTCCCTTTTGAAGCAGAAAAATAATAGCTGGCTTCCCTCTCACTTGCAGAGCGAGAAGGTAGTAAACCTGTGCATTTAAGTGTTTCTTTACAGACCATTAACTGTGATGGGGAATGGAGGGTCATAGAAATGACAGCACTTGTAAGCTAGAAGGAACCAAAGACATCAGCTCCCCTAACCTTTTCATGAAGAATGGGAGAAGTCTGAAAGCGAAAATGTTAGGAGCCCCTCTTCATTGAAAATCTGTCTAAATGAAAACAAACTTCTTTGAAATAATGACAGAAGACAGAGGGTTATGTACAGTGATTTATACCCATTCTGGAGGAGAGGCAGCTCAGGAATAGCAATCAGGAAAATTGGGTTTTGGTCTTGAATTTTCTACTAACCAGCTAAGTCTATCATTGAATGATATCAGATCTCTTGAGTCCCAGCTGTCACCTATAAAATGAGATTCAAATGGTAAAATCGTGGCACAGTGAAAAGATAATGGCTCTGGATTTACACAGATCTCAGCTTGAGTTCTGCCCCTGTCATATTTTAAGCTTTGTGACCTAGGTTATTTACCTAAAAGTGGCTCAGATATTTCAAGCTGTGTGACCTGGGTTATTTACCTAAAAGTGGTTCTCTGAGCCTCAGCTTCCACTTCTGTAACCTGGGCAGAACTCCACCTTCCTCGTGGGGTAGTTAAGATTAAATAGGGTGAAGCACATAAAGCTTTGAACATGGTGAGTACTTTTAATGAGTGTTAATTCTCTCCCTTCCTAGACAGCCTATTGTCACATTAAAATTCTATGACTATGAAATATCTCCTTAAAACGTGATTCATATAAGTATATTAGCTTTGCTATTTTCTCATTCCACAGGGTAAGGAGGAGCCAGAAACTTTTCTTCTAATAGAAGATGTAGTGGGGATCCAGAAGCACGCTAGTTCAATCAAAGTCACTGCACGTTAGCCACAGAAATGGCAACTGAACCAGGTATTCCTGCTTTTAGCCTGGAGGCAGTTCTCAAAGCAGCCAGGCTCTGGCTAAGAGAGGGAGCCTCCTCACTTTTCATCTGCTGCCTTACTGAGAACTCAAATGGTTTAAAAGAGCAGTAGAAATTTGTGCTGATGGTACCACTGGTACTTCACTTAATCTTCTCTATGATCCCATGGGGTAATATGCATACCCATTTTATAGATGAGAGAATGGAGGAACAAAGGGTAAAGGAATTTGCCAAGATCCCCATAACTGCGTGATGAAGCCAGAATTCCTACAATTATAAAGTGAGTTGTCTTACCTCCCATCACACAGCCATGGTGCTTGCATGTAGGGCAAATTTTTATATCAGCAGAGGTCTCTCTATCACCAAAACAGAATCAATCTCCAAGGCCACGCAAGGAATCTTCTCTTCTACTCCGTAATCTCATTCATGATTTTTGATACAAAGCGCCAGAAGAGTATTTTCCAGCCTGAAGTTTACTTACACCTTTTTTCTGACACACTTACTTAGAACCCAAGAGAAAGGTCAAAGGAGTCTGGAGCTTCTGAAGACAATAGTCCACACCTCTGACCATCCCTGGGTAAACAGATCCAGTGCTTTCAACAGGTGTCAAAGAAGGGACTTGGGAGGTCAAGGCTTGGGACTATGTGGTACACCTTAAGGCCAAAGCCAGAAGCCAATGATAAATGAAAAAAGACTTTTCAAACAGAATAAATGTAAATGAGAAAAGAAGCCCCTGGTTAAGGAAGTTATTCTAGCAAGCGTCTATATAAATGTCTTTATATTGTTATTTCCAATATTAGTTTGTTGTTCCTCCATGAAAGCTGATTTATTTGAAATGTTATTACTAGAAACACCCTAATCTTTTGGTAATAATTCATATACTGGAAGATTACAGTTTTGGAAGGCAGCCCAGCGCTGTCTGGAATCCTATTTATGGATTAAAGGATTTGAACAGCATTGCAAGCAAGATCTCTAAAGAGTAGGATAATGTAAACCTGGTTCCATATAAAATGCTTTACCCCAGCTATTGTAACCCCATTAAAGTCAGATTGTTAGAGGACACTGGGCACGAGGACTTTCATGTCACTAAACCAGGATATCACTACCCCTGAAGAGCAGAGATTTTCAAGCCCAATTACCCCTTGTTTTGACCAAATATGCTTAACTTTGCGTCTCTCCTTTCTCCTAGGACATACCAACCTCATGTGATAGGTCTTGATTTCTTGAAAGGCTCTATTCAGGTGAAGAAAAGAAAAAAGTAATTTGTCACAGCAAAGACAATAGTGAAGTGAATGCAGTTTATCCGTGAGACTAGGATAACGTGAACCAAGAGTTTTTCGTTCTTGGTAACCATTAGGGGAAAGTTGAGTTCACTCTACCAAACAGACCCAGGTGAGCTACCAAGACAGAAAGGCCTTCACACACTCTCTTCCCTTTGAGGGCCCTTGGAGAACCCTGAGACTCTGATGAGCCATGGAAAAACCTTGGGAGTTACACTCGGTCATTTGGCTGTGTTGCCACAAACTGGTCACTTAACTACTTTGAACTGAGTGGTTCTTCATCTCTAAAAAATCCTCTCTCCTTGCATCACTGTTATTAGAATTTTATGACATCATCTATGACAAATGTCTAGCACATGGAGGGTGGTGATGGAATAGCAACAGCACCCAGCACTGTTAACAAACAACAGCCACAATATAGAAAGATGATCACAAGTCTCTGAATCAAAGACTGTTGATTTTGTACCCCCACTTCTCTGTCATGAACTCCTATAGGGTGCCAAACCCAAATTGCTATCAGAACTGGCTGGGGCTCAGGAGAAGAGAGAAGGCAGGAGGGAGGCAGGAGAGAAAAAGATAGCCCAATGTCACATTCCCTTTCAGCAAAGACACTGCCTATTAGAACAAAGTCATCAAGCATCTCGTGACCATCATCTGCCACATAAATAATGGATAGCAATTCTAATTATACCACCATCTAAAACTTTACTTAAAAAATCTTTACTTTTTTTTTTCTCCAACTTATTTTAGTCACCTCGACCAGAACTATTTTATTTTATGACCTCCAGCCTCTGTTGAATGATTCAGGTCTGGGTTCTGACTTTAGATATAGTACAGAGGGGGAAATTTCTTCTTAGGCTCATGTGAATAGGGGAAGCATTCCAGGGCAGTTGAAGGCTCCAGGGAAGCATAGAACAATATTTTTTAAAAGGTAGCCTTCGGACTACCCGTGTTAGAGTCACTGGGGAGTGGACCTTTTTTTAAAATGTGAATTTCTGGGTTCCACCGCAGAGCCACTAAGTGAAAATATCTAAGGATGGGCCCTGGGATGCTACACTGTATAATGAGTTCCCCAGAGGAGCTGGATGCACACTCAACTTTGAGACTGGATTTAGTCTAGGGATTCCCAGGGAAGAGCCAGTGGGTATCAGTGTCAGGACTTCCATGGAGCATAGTGGTAAAGGTTAGTATTGTGTTTCACTGTTAAAAAAAAAAAATGCTTTTCCAAACATTATTGCACACTAAAGAGAGTGCATTACAAACAGCAAAATATGTCCATATTGCAAATTATTTATATTGATAAACAATGCAGTCCACCTCATCGATCCAGCACTATCAGAGAAAGGGCTGTTCTATAGAAACAAATTTGGTACAAACACTGGGATTTAACCCTTTGAATACCAAGCATTTGAGATAATTAATCATAGTATATTTTTTTAAATAAATTACACACGTCCTGCCTTAATAAACCAAGGATGCCTAACATAGCATTATATTGACCTGGGGTCACAGTTAAGAGCATCTGCTTCTGCACTGAACTGCAGCTGCAGAGAGTACAGGGCACTGATGCATATGACACAGTCTGGGCTCCAGTTCTGTACAACACTCTTTGTCCTGACATTTGAAGGCCCCAAGCTTGAGGCATTTTGCTGCCCCTTTACAGGTTTTTTTTAAACTTCTCTTTAAATCAACTGCCAAATCATACTTCCTGCCAATAGGACACAAAGCCCTCTGCCCTCATCTTTTCCTATGTACTAGGTCTAAAGTAGAAGAAATTTAAGAAAGTCTTATAATTGTTAGCCCAATGAGTAGAAATTGACTGAGGTTTTGTAAAAAAATGACTTGGAGTAATATTCATGAGGATGAGTGTGAGTTAGATGGACTCTGTTTTATCGGCATAAACATCTTTCCACTTACCTCTGGTTCCTTCACTGCTCAGGAAGCTAAGAGGGGTCTGTAGCTGATCTCTGGCCAAGTTAATGGTTGCATAGCTCCAAAACTCTGAGAGTCAGAATGCCGGCTTACCAGGAAGATTATGACCAAGGACCTGGATATAGATACATATAGATGATATAGACATAGATACAGATAGACTATAGATATAGAAATAGATGTAGATAGATTAGATATAGATATAGATTATATAGGTTATAGATATAGATAGATGATAGATATAGATATAGATAGATATAGATGATATAAATATAGAACTTGAGTATGGGTTTATGTGTCCATAGAAAACAATGTGCAAATAGAGTTATTACACCACTTCACAAACAATAGCCAATAAATAATGATTTTCTTGTCTTAAACACTGCATTAAAATAATGATCAGTGCTCAGCTCTGCACTCTCTGTGACATCTTGAACTCCGCCCATTAATAAAACCACAACAGTTTCAGGGAGCTTACATCTCAGGGCCACAGCCCCATCAGGAAGATGCCCAAGCCCCATCAGGAACAAGATAACTAGATCTGCTCTTCTTCTTCCTTAATTGAAAAGGAGACACTGCTGGTTTGAGTAACAAATCTACCCAAACCAACTGAACTTACTATAATGAGCAGAAGAGAGTACAGCAGCTAAACTATTGGGAAAAAAAAGTAGAAAAGAAGGAAATTCAAGGAAACTTTATTCATTTGAACATAGAGCCCTTGTTTTCAACTTAACGTCTTTATTTGGGTGTGGGGGAGTGTGGTGGGGGTGAGCATAACACGGGAGGATGGATATAGAGCAGGCAGTCTCTAATAAAATATAAAGTCTCAACCTCCTATGTCCAACTTCCTTAGCCCACACTTGTATTTAGCAACAAGTCTGCACTGCTTTAGGAAGATGGTCTCTGCCTTGTGAATAATTCATTGAGCACTCACAAGTCTCCTGGGGCTGGCTTCTAGCTAATGGGCCCAAGGGAGAGTGAGGACTCTGAGATTAGATCTCCCACAACACACAAGCCCTCACCAACCAGCCAAGCCACCCCTTGATCACTCCCCTACCTTTCCCCACCTCACCCTCACTCTACCCCTGCCTGTGGCAGTCTTACTCTGAAACCCTATATGGTCAGGCAGGACTTCTCAGCTACACCGTTTTCTTCTCTTTTGAAGATGGTGGGCCAGCATGGGAGCAAGAGTGGCAGCTGGAAGCCTTCCAAGGTGTTCTCCAACTCAGACACAACCTTTTATCTCATCTCATTACAGGGCAATTGGCTAAAAGCACATGGAGTCTTGTTTTGTGTGGATGATAAATGCACTACTCTGCATGATCAAGGTGTTGCACTAATACCTTGGCTGAGGAAAGGAGAACCTCAGGATTTCGGGCAGGGGAAGAACTGCCCACCGGACACTTTGATCTGGTCTCATGGACAGAAGAAAGCTTTGAGTCCCTTACCTGGAGTGATTTGAGATACTTTCCTATCAGTCCCCTTTGCCTAGTCCAAAGTGCCTCCCAGATCAGTTCTCTATGATGACTGAATGTCCACCATGATAGGTTCATTCTTTGAGTATCATTTTTCCAATAGTCTGCTATGAAAATGTAAACCAGCTTGGTAAGGATTTTGGATTCTGGTTTTTATCAACCCTTAGACACTCAGATTTTTACCAGAAAAAGCTATATATACAGAATAGGTAAAAAATAAATAAAATTAAAAAAGAAGATAGGGTTATTTAGGTACTGGGTGCCAGGTAACAAAGATGGGCTAGGACAGGTCTTACTTTACAGTAGAAAAGGAGCATTAATGGAGAAGCTAGGAGAGAAACAAAGGTAAACAACTCATTTATCTCTCACTATGCCATGTGTTCAAGGTCATTGGTGACCCCAGGCTCACTCTCCACTGGATTTTAGGTGCTGGGGAAATTTCCAGAAAAATGCAGGGTAAAGGTTCACTCTGAAGTACAATTGAAACACACTTCTATCTAAGAAAGTAGAACATGAATTGACGTCTCTATACCAACATATCAATGTAAAGATATCTCTAGTTTTTGCAAGGACTGTATCAGCAATTCTGTCAAACTTTCAGTAAGCATTAGTTTGCTGGCCCTTTAATTTTATCTTCTCTTCCTGCACATCTACCTACCCCCAACTGGGAAAAAAGCTTCTCTGTCTAGTCATTAATGATGTATACACAGTCACTTAAGAGAACTAGAGGTCCTTCTTCAAGGAAGCATTTTTATTTCTTTGTAAAGCAAATAACTGCCTCCAAGAGGATATGCTATTTAAAGTGTTGTCTACATTGGGCTCTCAATCCCTTCATTAGAGTTGTAAGATCTCAGTAGAATGTTATGCTTTTGACTGAATTTAAGAACATAGGTTTAATTGGAGGGGGAGGAGAAGAGCTTCTTAGAAAGGAAGGCTGCTAAACCTTGGAACAGGTTACCAAAAAACAATTTTAGGCACTTCTTCTGCAGAGATTTGCTGAAGTGGGAAGGTCAAGGCTGCAGTGTTGCCTAAAGAGAGGGGGCACTGGCCCAGGTGACCCCAAGAGCTCTCTTCCAAGGCTCAAGCACCATAATCCCAAATCCTGGTTCTTCTTCTTTTGCATCCTTTGACAAAGCAAGAGAGCAGAATGTCTAGCCCATCCTGTCCTCCTAGCCTGCTGAGAAATCTAATGAGATAAAAGCCCAGGTTTGCATACGAAGTAAATCAGAGGAGTCCATCCACAAATTCTGAACAGAGCCCGTCTAGATAAATAAAATGTGACATTCATAACAAACAAACCAAAAAGCAGATAAAGGATGAGAGCCCTCAGCATTAATGCTGAAAAATCTTTGGCAATAAATAAGTAATACTATAATAAAAGATATTGTAATGCGTTGTCATTTGTATGGAGAAATGCAATATAGTCTGAGGAGAAAGATAGATGCCTCAAGTTGTTTCCCTGACAGTGGGAGTAATAGCTATTGAATGTTATGTTTAGCATATCATAAAATCGGTGTTAGCAGGCAAGACAGCCCTCAAGCCTTCCTGAAGTCCACATTCAGCCTTCTGACATCAGCAAGAAAAAGGCCTGGAATGCAGCTCGCCCAGATTGGATGGCCTCAATTCAAACCAAATTGGAAGAGACAAAAGTTCCTCTAGGCCCTCAGCCTGAAGTGGAAATGAACTTGGGGATGTCTGGAGAATGTCTTTCTTCAGCCCCCTCTGTACTTGCCTATCCCCAAGGGGCTCCTGCCAATTGCAGGAGCCAAGCTGCAAAACTTGAATTCATGTAGCATTGGAAACTTTTCTGAGGATGATGGTGGTCAGTTCTCTTTACACAATCAGTCACTAGGGGCCAATTTGGGTTTCCTTAAGAGGTGCTAAATATCCTCCTTCTCACTCCACCAATCATCAGCATCACCATCTTAATTATCTACACCGCATTGTCTAAAACTGCCTCATTATTTATTATATGGTATATCCCATCCACTTGATGGAGAAGAGAAAGCCTTGCGCATCTATGGGACAATAGAGCTTGCTGGAGCTGTACAGCCCTGCACATTGCAGAGACAGGAAGGCCAGTAGGCAAAAATAACTCAACCGGGTGTTAACACAAGAGGGGGCTTCACTTGCGCCAAAAGTATGTAAAAAGAACATTCTTTTAATTACTTATTTTTAATGCCAGGAAGGTCCACTAACAAAATACCCTGGGCAAAATGTCATTTTCAGGGCTCAAAAAATTAAAATAATGAACTAAGGGAAGTTTACATGCATCCAAATAATTTTTTTTTTCTTCCAAAACAGCCTATGAGATGGATTTGAGAAAGGATTAGGACAGGCGTCAGCCTCTGCTTCCCAGGACCTATGGCAACGATACTAGAATCTGAGCACTGCTACTATGGTCTGCTCAGCCTGGAAGAATAGGGACCTGGGCTCTGTGATGCAACTGGGTTCAGGAGAATGGAGGGGGTGGTGACTACAGGAAAGGATACATCTCTTTTATTTCTTGAGAGGACTTGACTAACAATGAATGTTTTTTTTTTTTTCCCTTTCCATCTGATCCTCAATACATCAAAAACCTCTGACTCCCTCTAATTACTAACACCATCAATCTCAGAGATGGAAGGAAGGGTCCTTGACTTCCAAATAGACTAGGACCCACCACCTATTCCTGCTGCATATTGAAAGGGAAAGAGTCTTCCAAGAAAAGCTGTTGGGTGAAGAGTTGCTGAGCAGAGAGTATGTGGGTTTTGGGAGGAAGAGTACTGACCAATAGAGGCAGGTCGACCAGCCCTTCCTTTCTTAGGTCCTGGATCATTAAATTTATAGGAATAGAGACAGATGTGGAGTATCTAAGCAGAGCGTTCTTTGCTAGGTGCTCTGTGGGGTACAAGGCAACCCATTTTCTGATTCAAGGAAATGAAGAGATATACACTCTTAAAAATGAGAATGTGCCTGACCAGGCGGTGGCACAGTGGGTAGAGTGTCGGACTGGGATGTGGAAGACCCAGGCTCAAGACCCCGAGCTCGCCAGCTTGAGCGCGGGCCCATCTGGCTTGAGCAAAAGCTCACCAGCTTGGACCCAAGGTCACTGGCTTCAGCTAGGGGTGGCTCAGTCTGCTGAAGGCCCGCGGTCAAGGCACATGTGAGAAAGCAATCAATGAACAACTAAGGTGTTGCGACGGCAACAAAAAACTAATGATTGATGCTTCTCACCTCTCTCCGCTCCTGTCTGTCCCTATCTATCCCTCTCTCTGACTCCCTCTCTGTCCCTGTAAAAAAAAAAAAATGAGAATGTGACCACACATTACAAACTTTGTTGCTTCACAAGATCAGTGAACTAAGCTCCAATGACGATGGCAGCTTTCCAATTCAGTGTAATGAGCTTACACAGGAAAGACAGCTTGGAGTAGTGGTTATGAGCATGGGCTTTAAAATCCTACTTACTTGACTCTGCATCTTACTTTGACTACTTAATAATTCGGCGACACTTGGCAAGTTATCTTAAGCTCTCTGAGCACTGGGTTTCAATAAATAAAAACCAGACAATCACTGTCATGCCTTCATGAAACAATTTAATGAGTTAATGGATGTAAAGTACTTAGCACAGCATATAGTAAATGCTCAATAAATGTTGGTTGAAAGGAAGTTGAAGATGTGCCAGGTACCAACCTTCAGGCTGGTCTACCAGATGGCTAATGTGCTGCTCTCCAGGAGAGTAGAGTCTAATAACTTAGAATCAAATAACTGTAGCAAGATGGCAAAAAACATACTGAGCTGCCTGTTTCTGTTAAGATGTTAAAAATAAAATAATTTCCTTTAATGGAATTGTTTTTTTTAAAGGGATTTTTGAGAGTGGGAGATATCATCTTCTACATGCTCACAAATGAGATAATGTTGTTTAATGAAAGCCTCCAGATACAAAAATAGGGCCTATGATTCTAAACCATCCCATCCCAGTTCCACCGGAGGCTAGGTATATGACCAGTGGAAGTTAATGAGTTAACTGATTAAAATATTTTGGTGCTGGAGATACGGCAGTTATGGTATAAATTGCTGGTATTCACCAGTACACACACTCTTCTTTTTTTCCTAGGCATGTAACTGGACTACATATCCCAACCTCCCTTGTAGTTAGGCAAGGCTCTGTGACTTGAATTCTGGCCAGTGGAATGTGAGCAGCAATGAGGTGCTCCATTTTCAGGCCTGACTCATGGAAATCTCCCACCCATGGTCACTTTCTCATCCCACATCCACCAGTTAAACTGGGAGCCCTGTAGGGACCCAGAGGAAAATGTAGGCACATGTAGAGACTTGAGTCCTTGAATTCTGGATCTATGCTGGACTGTGATATGAGGGAGAAATAGGCTTTCATTGTGCTAAATTACCAAAATTTAGAGGTTTATTTTCCACAGAAACTAGAGTTATTTTCCATATCTAACAAAGCAGTGAACAAGATAGACTTGTCCCTAGCCTTGTGGACCAGATAGACTCTTTAAAAATGAATAATTAAATAAGGAATTATAATGTAGCCTGATAAATATTAGGGCAGTGAAAAGACAGAAAAATGGGAGTAGACAGCAGCATGACTAAAACTAACCTAGGAGTTAGGGAAATCATCTCCGAAAAGGTGCCATTTATGGTGAGACATGAAAGATGGGCTACTGCTCAGCTAGGGCTGCCATAACAAAGTACCAAAAGCTTATTTCTTTGGAGTTCTGGAACTAGAAGGCTAAGAACAAGGTGTCAGTAGGGTTGGTTTAATTAGAAGCCTCCCTCCTTGCCTTGCTGTGTCCTCACATGGTCTTTCCTCCGTGTGTATGTGTGTGTGTGTGTGTGTGTGTGTGTGTGTGTGTGTGTATCTTCATATCTTAATCTACTCTTCTCATAAAGACATCAGTTATATTGGATTAAGGCCACCCATATGACCTTATTTTACTGAAATTATCTATTTAAAGGCCCTATCTCCAAATTCAGTCACATTCTAAGGTACTAGGGGTTAGGACTTTCATATGTAAATTTTGGGGAACACAAGACCATAACAGATGAATAAGACTTGTTCAGTTGAAGGACTGAGGTGACCCCAGGTTCTCTATGTGGTCCAATGATGAGAGCTGGCACAAAGAAGGCAGAGGGATGAATGAGAAAGAAGCTCAAATTTCTAAGGGGTAAGGTGTTAAAGATATTCAAATCACAGCCTGACAGTAGTGCTTTGATTGCAGATATGAAATTTAAGTGATTAAAAAATCAAATTGTGGGAGGGTAGGTAGCAGCAGCTTACTTTGGCTCTCTGGAGTTGCCAAGAGATTGACTGCAGCTGTGGTGTGTGGGCCTGAAGCCTTCATGGGGCTACTCTGTTTGCTAAGAAACCCCAGGGGGGTCTAATAGAGTAAATACTGGCCTCAGAAGTCAGATCAGAAGAATGATAGGTACCCAACCATATGCAGAGATTGAAGATCAATGAGTGAAAGATCAATTTGAATAAATGATCTATTAATACATACAACAGGTTCCCAGCAATTAATCTCCAGGAGGATGACAGCCCGCCAGTTACAGCAAACTGCTGATGGTGATTGACATAATGGGATCGTCTGCAGCTGCCAGGCTGCTGAGTTAGTGACATTCACATTTATTTCCTGCTTGGATGGAGTGGTTTCTGGGGCAGCTCTGGAGTTTGGGGCTGAAAACATACTTCTCCGAAGACCAAAATAGTCTCCTCGATGCAAAGGTGTACATGAGCAGAACCAAGACCATTATCTAACCTGGAATTAAAAAGAAAGAGGAGCCATTCTTGTTTCCCAAGTGATTAGTTAGACCTTTGTCCTAGGGAGCTTGGTGGAGGATTTGGGAAGCCTTGCTCAGAATTCAGGAAAATTAACATTCATTGGAGGGCTGCCATTGTGAAAGGAAAAGAACTACTTGTTTGTGAGAAATGTGTACTTTAGAGTAGTCTTTCTTCCCTTGATTCTTTCAGAAGAACACTATGAGCCAAACTCACTGCATGCTCCAAAAATACATCATTCTACACTTTTGGTCTTTGAAACCCAGAATTTCAAATGTCTGACTAATGCATCCTACTTATTCCTCAAAGCCCATCCCATAATCTCCTCTAAAAGATTTTCCCCCAGTAATTTTGATGCTATGCCCAAAATATATCTCCACACCATCCAGCTCTCTCCGTGTCCACACCCACACTTTCTGCCATGTCACCATTATCACTTGGCTGCACTATCGTAAGGATCTCCTCCTACCTGGTCCCTTGATTTACAACCTTGCCCTCTGTAGTCTAGTCTCCATGGAGAGCCAGAATGAACTGTTTTAAGTTCCTATCAGTGCGTGTTGCTACAAATGAACTCAGTTTCAGTATTAACCACAGTCACCGGCACAGCCCTATGCAAGCTAGCTCCTGACAGCTCCCATACCCCTTCTCTCACCAAGCTCCCATGAGCTCCTGCTGCACCAAGAAGAGGTCAGACTTGTCTGATCTATGGGGCCTTCCTTTTCCTGGCCTGCCTCCCTACATCCCTCTCTTCTCAACTCCCACAGATCAGATCTTCCTGTGATTGGTACCTCATCATTTATACCAGGTCATCAAGGAGGCCTACATAAACCAACCCACCACATACCTCTCACTCCTCCCCACACACACACACACATCACTAACAACACATTACTCTGTTAATTGCTTTCACAGCACTCATCGCTATCTGGAATTTCACATAAATATATATATTTATATGTATAAAGTTGTTTATTGCATGGTTTTTCCCACTAGAAGGTAAGCACCATAATAACAGAGAGCTGAATGGGATGGTTGTGAGAAAGTATGGGGATACACTATGGATCCCCCTCTTAAAGGAAAGAAGTCACTCTTAGGTCTAATATTTGCATTTCCCAGGGTGCAAGAGAGTACCTGGCATGTAGCCAGGTTCAAGTATTTCTAGAATGAATAAATGACTGGCATAATCAATCATTCACTTCTCTGAATTCCCGTAGTTTTCTATTTCTATCTCTATAAAGACATCCACCACACTGGAGAGTAGGGATTTGTCAGAATCTCTTCCTCTCATCCTTGATTATGAGTTCTTTTAAGAGAAAGAGGATCATGCATCCCGGAGCGGTGTGGCTAAAGCAGGGAATGCAGTGCCACCTGTGTAGTCAGTGTCTCTTAAATCTAATGGGTCCACGAATCACCTAAGGGATCTTGTTAAAATGCGGTTTCTGATTCATAGTCTGGCGTGGGACTCACGAGTCTTCATTTCTAACAGGCTTCTGAGTGAGGCCCGCGCTGCTGGTACTTGGCATGTTTTGAGTTAAATGGCATATTTTGATTGGATGCTTTTAAAGGTTGTTTTTCCTTTCCTTTGTATTTGCTATGGAACTCTGTACAGCACCTAGGTGTAAAATATACGCTCAATCAGCATATATTAAGTGAATGAATAAACAAAGGAGTCCAGCACCCTCAGATTCACAGGAAATGAAACTGAGCCATCAAGAACTAAATAACTTGCTTACTGAGGCCTCACAACTAGCCAAGCCAGGTCTGGAATCCTTGCCGCCTGTGCTCTCTATTCAGAGCCACAAGTCCTCCTCCTTCCAGCCGCCTCTCAGGATTAAGGTTTAGAAATTCAAGGTCATTAAACATAAGCTGCTGCGTATAGAGTAGCATCCCGCCCCATAACAAATGTTAAGGTTGAGGGAGCCCTGACAGGAGGCGGGGGCTATTGCGTGGTAACTTCCCAGTGTGTTCATACCCCGGAAGGCTGTCGGGTTGTCACGGTCTGCCCAGGTTGTCATGGTCTGCCCATACTGGAGGAGTGTCAGCCAAGAAATCCTTCTGTGCCGGCAAAACAGACAGGCATTTCTTCTTGGCAGAATCTGTCACGTTTACTGGACACAAAATCCAACTGCTGAGAAGGGTGTGACTGAGGCCTGTGAGAGAAGTTCTGCAGTTTTATTAGGCTGAAGAGGAAAATCCCCGTGTCCTGGGATTATGGGGTGAAGGGCAGAGCCAAGGGGAGGAAAGGCCTGTCCTGTTCCTCCCAAGAGGCTTGGAAAGCAAGGCCCGCATTGAGGTTCAGCATTTGTTCCAAATTAGCACAGAAATGCTTCCACCTGGGCAGATGGGTTCTTAACTGAAAACCCGTCAGACAGCACTGGAGCTGGCTGAGGACCTTTCATAGAAAAGGAGGGACCACCCACCCGAACCAATGGATCTGTTGGAGAAGAGTTCATGTCTGACTAGTAGGCAACTGAGCACATAGAATAATGCAGGAGACAGATATGCCCAGTTGTTCCTGTCACCCAACAGCATCATAGCAGTTGGCCCTCTGGAAAGAATATAGAACACAGATGAAACATATGTTGCAAAAATGTGACCCAAATTGGAAATTTTACCAAACTCTTTTGTTGTTATTTTTATCCGTGTTGGTCCTAAAAGCCAGTGATTCTTACCTAGGTCCCTCTGGTTAGTCATTTAGAGTGGCATCAGCCAGGCATGCAGGGGAAACTCAGCAACCAACCCTCTTTAGACTCTGAAGAAATCTGTCACCCCCTGCATCCCAGATGAGCACGAGGACATCTGAAAGACAGAGGTACTGCTCACTGGAAAGGTACAGCTAGTTTGCACCTTTCCAGTGAGCAGAAGGGGGAGAAAAGCACCAGTTGCCTGCAGTGCCTTTTGGTCAGACAAACAAACTTCCTGACGGAATAGGTGAGATCTCGGAACACAAACTCCTATTACGCAGCATTGACAGACAATTTGCTACTCAAAGTATGCTCCGGAATGACCGCAGCACCCGGGATAGTGTCAGAAATGCAGAGCTTTGGGCCCCCTTCCCAGACCCAGATGCTTCCATGACTGGGGTAGTAGCTACTTGAACAAGGGCAAAATGATAGACTCACGAGGATTCAAGTGTCCTCAGATTTTTCTCCTTGAAACCCTTTTGTCCCTCTCCCCTGGCTGCGGGGCCCTGGTTACTGCACAAAAGCACACCTACATTCTGTCCCATCCCAAGGACACAGCAATATTGAAATTCTTGGTCACAAAAAGCAGGCAAGTGAGATAAGCTCACAATTTCCCGGTGAATTAACATAGAACCGAGAGTGGCCTTTTTTCCTTTACAGAAAGAGCAGGATTCGTGGTGTGCCCCCTTGCTTACTCACGACTATCCCATTCAGCTCTATCTTCCCCACACTTTCCTTCTTCCTCCTCCCGCTCCCTGGACTCAGGAAAGTTGCTGGCAAAGAAGCCTGGCTCACCAGGACAAGGGGTCTCTGTGCCTCTGAGGGGCTGGTCGAGTGGTTCAGCCCAGAAAGGGGCCCTCCCTGTCTCCATCGCTCCAGATGGCTGTCAGATTCTGGTCCCTCCTTGTCATGCGCTCCCCCTCATTGCCCTTCTGCCCGAGGCTCCTCCAGAGCTGTGGGCTGCCTGTGAGCACAGTCTTCTGCCACTGATGGCTTGCCCTCCCCAGTACTCTTTGGCTTTAACCCCTCTTTGCCTGGCTGCACACAATTCTTCCTTTCCTAAGGGAACCAGAAATGGCAGATGGCAGCTTGGTGTGTGAGACATCTTCACAGGTGAGTGCATATGCCCCAAACTGGAAAGAATCCCATTGGCCACACTTTCATGGTCTGAAAATATATACCCTTAGAGGCTATCTGGTGTAGTGAGAATCTGTCCGACTGGCTGGAGTTCAAATCCCAGCACTGCCTTTTAAATTGTGTGTGACCTTGAACAACCATTGGATATAATTTTTTTCTTTGTGTTTTTCAGCTGGGAATTTAAATAATAACACCCATCCACCCGAGCATAATTCCTGGCACATAACCTGTCAGTTTTCCTAGAACTCCCCTCCTCCCACAGAACCTCTTTGGGCTGACTGGGTGCTGGAGGCCAGATTACCGACTGTTGCTGTTTCTGTGTATGCATGCTGCATCCTCACCCCCTGCTCTTCACATCCATAGGCAGGTCTTTGATCCAAAGACAAGCCAGCAGTGCACCCTGGTCTCTCTGTCCTAACCTGTGTAAAACCATTATGAAATTTTTTTTAATGAGAAAAGGAGAGATAGTGAGACAGATTCCTGCATGCACCCCGACCTGGAGCCACCAGGCAACCCTGTCTGGGGCCAATGCTCAAAACAATCAAGCTATCCTCAGAGCCTGAGGCTGATGCTTGAACCAACCAAGCCACTGGCTGCAAAGGGGAAAAAGAGACATAAGGGGGAGAGAAAAGGGAAGAGAAGCAGATGGTCACTTCTCATATGGGCCCTGACCGGGGATTAAATCCAGGATGTCCACTCACCAGGCCAACGCCCTATCCATTGAGCCAACATGCCAGGGCCCCATTCTAGAAATTTTCACCCTTCACAAATGAAAGAATTCTCTATTGCCACCATTAGAAGCTTTGGGATAGCAAGGACTCCCAAAAGCCTAGGGAACACATTCATCTGTTCACGCCCATGTGGCTTACTCAGGTGGCTCTATCCTGGGTTTAGTTTTTAGCCACTACCCAATGTCTTCATTACTGAAAAAAAAAAAAAAAAGAGGAAATCTGGACAGATCAATTAAGATTTAATTAATATTATACAATTAATCCCAAATAATTATTGTGGTCTTTTAATTAAGGATTTATTTTGGGAAAAAATAAAAACCCAAAGAATAGTTATATAACAGTTTCTTTCCTCAGGGAGGCTTTGACTTGATGTTCTCAGGAGATGTGAACCCAGCATAATAGTTTTATTAGCTCTTATTAAAGCTTTGATATAGGCACTTCAAAGGAGTGGCTGTTCTCCTTTTCATTTGAAGTAGAGGAATCTTCAGTGACATCTGGGCTGTCTGGAGGGGCAGCTGCTTTCTGTAGGTCTCAGAGCACAGACCCTGGAACAAAGAGAATGTTCTGACAACCCCACTCCTCTGTAATGCTGTTTATTTCCCTTTTCCCGATCTTATCAGGGGTAGGGGTTGGGTACAATGTAAACAAGGTCTTCTATAATCTGGACCAAGCACCATTTAGGGGTCAGTAAAGGAGGTCTGACCCAGGGAACAGATTGCAACCCGAGAGTCAGCAAAAGTCATGGGGATCCCCCAGCCCACCCACACATTCTGTGCTAGAATCTTCTCAGCAGCTTCCTGTCCCCAGGTGCTCACCTAACCTCTGCTGTTAACCCTATCAGTAGTCAGGAGCTGCCTAACTTGGATGTCTGCCTTGTGTAGTGACTGCCAACTGTTTTTTTAATCTTCTGTGCATTGAGTCAATAACCACTTCCCTGTCACTCCATTCACAGGCCCCAGCTCTGCCCTCTGGAATACAATGGAATAATCCAATTCATCTTCTCCATGAGACTCTTTCAAATGTCTAAAGCCAGCTGTTATTACTTCCCAACATGTTCTCTTCCTAAGTGCATTGCCAACTTTCTCAATCAATCTCCTGTTGACAAGATGTGCAGACACTTTCAGAGTGTTCTGGTCTCCATTCCTCTGTCTCTTAGTGTCCCTCCTAAGCGTGGAGCACAGATCTGACTACGGTGCTCCGATGTCTGAGGGACCTCTAAGTAGGCTCTGAAGATAGGGCCTCATGTTATGTATACTTAAATAACCTGCATAATAGATAAAACACACATATAATACATAATATATATATATATGATGTATTATATATATGGCCTAGTAAAGGCTATGGTTAGATAGCTTAAAAACTATATTTAAATCAAATGTTTCCCATCCTCTATTTGTAAAATTAAGCTATCATTCAAACCTAAAATCCAAAACTCTGTTTTTATTCTTGTTAAATTTATCTTGTTAGTTTCAACACATCTTTTCTAATATCCAGATCTTTTGAAAGTTATTTATATCATTTGTCATATTCACTGACCTCTGCTTCATATTATCACAAGTTTGATAAACACGTGGTCAATGTTTCATCTGAGTCATTGATAAACACTTGGAACATAACAGGGACAGGCAAATGTTCTTTAAGCTGCTGCTTAGAAAGTGCCCTCCCCTTAGATGTCATTCCAGAAATCGACTCTCCTGAATAGCATCTTGCTATCAGCCACAAATTCATACACAGCCTGTATTTTCTAGATCATTCTAGAGGATGTCAGGAGAAATTGTCATAGGCCTTACCATATTCTTACTCTTCGTGTCTACTACCCACCCTAGCACCACCACCAATATCTTCCAGTCTAATAAATAGACATTGTCAGATAACTTCACACCACCACCCAAAAAAGAAACTAAGTTTATTTGGCACGAAATATGGAAGCTTCTTGTGACCACTGTTTTATTTCTTACGTGTTCACAGACCATCTGCTTAATTATATGCTCTATGATTTTTCTAAGAGCGAGTTTTTTGTTGTTTTTTTTTATTAATTTTAATGGGGTGACACCAATAAATCAGGGTACAAATGTATAATGGAAACATCTCCAGGTTATCTTATCATTTAATTGTGTTGCATACCCGTCACCCAAAGCCAAATTGTCCTCTGTCACCTTCTATCTGTTTTTTCCTGTGTCCCTCCTCTCCTCCCTATACCAACCTTTCCTCCCTCCTCCCACGCCGTAACCACCACTCTCTTGTTTATGTCTCATAGTCTCACTTTTATGTCCCACCTATGTATGAAATCATGCTGTTCTCAGTTTTTCTTTTATTCTGATTTACTTATTTCACTCCGTATAATGTTATCAAGGTCCATCCATTTTGTTATAAATGATCTGATGTCATCATTTCTTATGGCTGAGTAGTATTCCATAGTATATATGTACCAAAGCTTTTTAATCCACTCGTCTTCTGACGGACACTTGGGCTGTTTCCAGATCTTCGCTATTGTGAACAATGCTGCCACAAACATGGGGGCGCATTTCTTCTTTTCGAACAGTGCTATGGTGTTCTTAGGGTATATTCCTATAAGTAGGATAGCTGGGTCAAAAGGCAGTTCGATTTTTAATTTTTTGAGGAATCTCCAAACTGTTTTCCACAGTGGCTGCACTAGTCTGCATTCCCACCAGCAGTGCAGAAGGGTTCCCTTTTCTCCACATCCTCGCCAGCACTTATTCTGTGTTGTTTTGCTGATGAGTGCCATTCTGCCTGGTGTGAGGTGATATCTCATTGTGGTTTTAATTTGCATTTCTCTAATGATTAGTGATGTTGAGCATTTTTTCATATGCCTATTGGTCATCTGTATGTCCTCTTTAGAGAAATTTCTATTCATTTCTTTTGCCCATTTTTTGATTGGATTATTTGTCTTCCTGGTGTTGAGTTTTATAAGTTCTTTATAAATTTTAGTTATTAACCCCTTATCAAATGTGCTGTCGAATGTGTTCTCCCATTGTGTGGTTTGTCTTTTTATTCTGTTCTTATTGTCTTTAGCTGTCCAAAAACTTTTTAGTTTGATATAGTCCCATTTGTTTATCTTGCCTTTTATTTCATTTGCCCGTGGAGATAATTCGGCAAATATATTGCTGCTACAGATGTCAGAGAGCCTGCTGCCTATGTTTTCTTCTAAGATGCTTATGGTTTCACGGCTTACCTTTAAGTCTTTTATCCATTTTGAGTTTGTTTTTATGAATGGTGTAAGTTGATGGTCTAGTTTCATTTTTTTGCAGCAGATGTCCAATTTTCCCAAGACCATTTGTTAAAGAGGCTGTCTTTACTCCATTGTATGTTCTTTCCTCCTTTGTCAAATATCAGTTGTCCATGAAGCTGTGGGTTTATTTCTGGGTCCTCTGTTCTGTTCCATTGATCTATGTGCCTGTTCTTATGCCAGTACCAGGCTGTCTTGAGTATAATGGCCTTATAGTAATCCTTGATATCTGGAAGAGTGATACCTCCTGCTTTATTTTTTCTTTTAAGATTGCTGAGGCTATTCGTGTTCTTTTTTGGTTCCATATAAATTTTTGGAATATGTGTTCGATATCTTTGAAGTATGTCATTGGTATTTTAATTGGTATTGCATTGAATTTATAAATTGCTTTGGGTATATAGACATTTTAATGATGTTTATTCTTCCTAGCCATGAGCACGGTATATGCTTCCACTTGTTTGTATCTTCCTTGATTTCTTTTATCAATGTTTTATAATTTTCCGAGTACAAGTCCTTAACCTCCTTGGTTAAATTTACTCCTAGGTACTTTATTTTTTTGGCTGCAATAGTGAAGGGGATTGTTTCCTTAATTTCTTTTGCTGACAGTTCATTGTTGGTATATAGAAATGCCTCTGATTTCTGAGTATTAATTTTATATCCTGCCACCTTGCTGAATTCATTTATAAGGTCCAGCAGTTTTTTGACTGAGACTTTAGGGTTTTCTATATACAATATCATATCATCTGCAAATAGTGACAGTTTTACTTCTTCTTTTCCAATTTGGATGCCTTTTATTTCTTCTTCTTGTCTGATTGCTGTAGCTAGGATTTCCATAACTATGTTGAATAAGAGTGGTGAAAGGGGGCACCCCTGCCTGGTTCCTGATCTTAAGGGGATTGCTTTTAATTTTTGTCCATTTAGTATGATGTTTGCTGTGGGTTTGTCGAAGATGGCCTTTATCGTGTTAAGGAATGTTCCCTGTATTCCCACTTTACTGAGAGTTTTGAGCATGAATGGGTGCTGGATTTTATCAAATGCCTTTTCTGCATCTATTGAAATTATCATGTGATTTTTGTCCTTCCTTTTGTTTATGTGATGAATCACATTGATTGATTTGCGAATATTGAACCAGCCTTGCCTCTCCAGAATAAATCCCACTTGATCGTGGTGTATGATTTTTTTCATATATTGCTGGATCCGGTTGGCTAATATTTTGTTGAGAATTTTAGCGTCTAAATTCATCAGGGATATAGGCCTATAATTTTCTTTCTTTGTGTTGTCTTTGCTGGGTTTTGGGATCAGAATTATGCTCGCCTCATAAAAGGAGTTTGGAAGTCTTCCTTCCTCTTGAATTTTTTGAAATAACTTAAGAAGGATAGGAGTTAGTTCTTCTTTGAATTTTTGATAGAATTCATTTGTGAAGCCATCAGGCCCAGGACTTTTCTTTTTTGGGATATTTTTGATAACTGTTTCAATCTCATTTGTTGTAATTGGTCTGTTTAGGTATTCTGATTCTTCCAGATTGATTTTTGTAAGGTTATATGATTCAAGAAATTTGTCCATTTCACCAAGATTGTCTAATTTTTTGGCATATAGTTCTCCATAGTATTTCTAAGAACGAGTTTTAAGATCACTTTGCTATGGTTTTTATAATTCACATTTCCCCCTTTGTAAAACTAGGACAGCATTTGCCTATTAATCAAATTCCTCATAATTGCAGAGGATAGTATCAGGACTGTCCAAGAATATATAACCATATATTAAATCCACATCCAAATAATTTATAAATCTGTACTTTAAAGCATAAGTTTTAGCCAGAGAGAGACACAGAGCCCAACCCTTAAATAATTCTTCTAAATATCTAAGAATTTACTCTCCAGCCCTTACTAGCTGCTAGAAGACCTAGAATAAAGTTGAATCCTAGCTCCGTCTCCAATTAACAATTAGTTTTCTGGTGTCAGCTTCCTCATCTGTAAAATGATGGGATTTATTCTAGTTCTAAGTTTTGATGACTTAAGAAGTTAGTTGCTAACGGTAATCAGACAGGTGACTGAATTTATATACAACAATCCTTTTTAGGAGGGTATAAGCAGCTATGAAACTTTGTCTTCTGGACATAAGCACACACATACCACCACCCACAATCATTACTTGTTTTTCTTTCTGGTATGTACATTTGATGAGAATAGAATCCATTGTTTTAACATTATCCCTGTGTTATAATGAATCCACTCTAGGAACAGTTGGTTATAGCATCATCTGTCAGGAATGTATTACTAATGCCTTTTAAGACATTATTTGTCAGATGTTACCAGAGAACAGCACTGGATCTAGATAACATTTATTAAATATTAGAAACATTGTCAGATAACTTCACACACAAGTAAGTTTTTTTTTTTTGGGGGGGGGGAGGCTTGTGTGTACTCACACACATGTTTATTTTTAAGGAGAATAATGAAACCCAAGATGAACAAAAATATTTAGTGATATGCTGTCAAATCCAACATACCTCATTCATGTTCCCTGAGACATTCCAAGTCACATATTTATCCAGATGAAACTGCAATACAATAAGCAAAACACAGGGATGCCAGAAAGACACACACACACACACACACACACACACACACACACACACACACGTGTGCACAAAATCAGAATTACCAAAAGGCTGTTGCCATAAAAAAAAAATTAAGAGAAAGTCTATAGGCTGGAAAGAATCCTCTCCAGCCCATTTCAAAGAAGACTTGGATATCCATTCTACCTCTATTCCTATCTGAGATATTGGTGGGAAGATCTAAACATGGTTCTAATCCTCATAGCTGATAAGAATCACCTGTAGGGTATTTCTAACCTACACATGCCTAAGCCAAAATGCAGACCTACCCTCCTGGAGAGACATAATCCCTAAACAGGCCAATTTTGTAAAATCTCTGATGCAGCCCTCCAGTAGATTTAAAAAGGATCCTGAATCCTCTTACCATAACTGCTGTCACCTTTGATAAATACCCACAAATAATTAATGCACAAAAATGCTTCATCGTACTGAGTGTCAATATGATGGAGTGGATAAATAGATAGATTCTAAAGCCAAAGTTCATGGGTTTCAATATTGTCTTGACTACCTTCAAGCATCTGTACATCCGTTTCCTCCCATGAAACAAGGCTATGACTGATAACAACACCACTATGGAGAGCAAGTCAGTTAATACTACTGTAAAGGGTTGTTTTTGCTTTATAGTGAGCATTCAGAAATGTAAATTTTTTGAGACAAATGTGCTTTTTTTATAAAAAAATTTTTATTGATTTTTTTTTAGAAAGAAGAAGGGAGAAAGTGACAGACAGGAACATCAATCTGTTCCTGTAGGTGACCTGATCAGGGATTGAACTGGCAACCTCTGTGCTGCATGACGATGCTCTAACCAACTGAGCTATCCAGCCAGGGCACCAGTGTGCTTTTAATTTCTAGGATTTTCTTGGCATGGGTCACTGTGTTTTCTGGTGAAACTGCGGCCAACTTGATCACATACTGCCTTGTGTTTGATTTTCGTTCTGCCCAGTCTCAGTTCCTTGTGGCCTCAGTCCTGCTTCTCTGGAATGACACTTTTCACATATACACAATAAAGCATTTGCCCTAAGTTTGGCTCAAACTTGTTTCTTGTTTTCCAAGGAACTAGACAGGCAATAACCAGATAATCTGGCAAAGAGTCTTTTTATGCTTTTGAATAGAAAACATAAATATCCATAGTTGAAATCTAAACAATCATCAAAGGTGATGAGCAATTATGGGTTAAAGTAGGGGCCAATCTAGAGAACAGTACCAACCCATGGTCCTCACCTTCCAGTGAAAACTGCAGAGGAAAATTCTCTTCAAGATCAAGGCCTTTCCCTGGATGACAGCCGCAGAGGCGACCAGTAAGAATGACGTCAGTCTCGGGGATGCCCAAGGACCTTACATAGAAGGAAGCCCATCCTGCGCAGGTCTACACTGGAAGAGAGTTTACTTGGTTCCCCAAGAATAACCCCTAGCGCATGGAACCCAAGGATCACCTGGGAGACAGAGCTTTCGGAAAACCAGAAATCTTTGAGCAGCTGAACTGCTTGACCCACGTTCTCCTAAAGTAGGTGATTTCTATTCCCAACTCAATGCAGGGCAAAGGCATTGAAATTGGCTCGGGAACTGGATTGGCCTAAACTCTAAATCAGACCCTTCACTTGAACCTGTCTGAGGAAGAAAGAGAGGAATAGCGATGGGGCTGAAACTGCTAGATAAAACTTGTCCTGTAAAATCACCAGCCCCTATAAAAAAAATCTTTCTGTAACCCCAACATTTGCCTAAGCATGTTCACGGCTAAACGCTAAATATGTGGGATTCTAAAGAGAAACCAAGAAAAAGGCCATGGTTCCTAAGGTTTTGTCTAGTGTGAAAACCCTCAGTGCCCTGGGTGCTAATAGCAGAACACAACGGGGACCAAACACCAGTAGCCACCATCATTTCTCTTTCCCCCTCCTCATTCCTCCCTGGGCCGTATTCTCACTGCCTCTTCCAGCTGGTCTTTCCCAGACCAGCGTACTGGGCCCCGCCCACACAGAAAGGGCATAAAGAGCGCAGGCGACAAGGCCAAGCATTGTCTCAGTGACCAAAGTCCTTATTACTGCCACCACACACACATGTCCCTGCTTTTCCTTTCTGGTCCCATCCTGACCTTTCGTGTAGCCACTGATTTCTAACATTTTGCCTGGGATTTGAAATTTGCTCTTTCAGTTGGTAGTTACAAAATCGTCATGGAGATGTAAAGTACAGCACAGGATATATAGTCAATAATAGTGTAATAGCTGTGTATGGTGCCTGGTGGGAACTGGAAATATCTGGGACAATACTTTGTATGGTTTGTCTATCCACTATGCTGCATACCTGAAACCAATAGAAAATAATATTGAATGTGAACTGTAATTGAAAAAGTGGTTAAAAATAAAATATAAATGTTTAAAATTTTTTCTTTATATATATATAGATAGATAGATAGATATATCTTTCTTCTTTCCATGAGACTAGATGTGGTCCTCAGTTTCCCCTGGGCTATTTTATGAGATATAACCTGATATTGGCTGACCCACCTGATTTGACAGCCTTCTCTTACTGGGTATCAGCAACTAAATTTTAATTCTGACCCTCTGCTCTCCAAACTACACATACACACACACCACCACCACCACCACCACACCACTCACACTATACACACATTCCACATTGATAAATGACCCATTCTGCCACAGAGTTTGAAAAGAGACAAAAACCATCTAATTCTGTTCAGTAGCCTCCAAATTATATCTATTCTCACCATCATAATATAGAATCCAAATGAATTAGAGAGACACACCAGCTCTACTCTGCATGACTCAACACACAAGTTCTTTGGTGAGAGAAGACCCAAGCAATGCTCCATGACTCTGCTGATGTAGCTGATTTGTCCCCAGCTCCCTCTCATCTGTCACCCAAACATAAGGATCCCAGCAGGCTCATTTCGCCATTAATGCTAAAGGAAACAGAGAAGTGATGCTGGGAAATGGATGAAATCAGAAAGGGGAAACAAATCAAAGGTGTGGCCAGGTGTCTACTTGTGCTACACCCCACTCACTACCTGCCCTAAGCCCTACCACTGTTGTGGGTAGATTTTCACTGATGAGGCAAAAAAGTTGTTTCTAGAGCCACCAAATTCACATTACTTAAGCAAGATTAAACTGTTTAAAATTTCAATGTTGTCCGCCAAAGAAAATAATAATAGGAAGTTGTATAGAGTGGAATGTGCTGACAGCAGTAATGTTTTGGTAATAATTCATGTGTAGTAGATGAAGCTCTGGAAGGAAGCCCAGCAGGCTAATGCAGATTGGAGATGCTCTCCTACTAATGGCCAAACAATTGATTGGCATTTTTGCTCCATCAAGAAATCAGCTTGCAAATGAAGAGGAGGTGGTTCCAAACGGAGGGAAATTGAAGAGGAATGATGAAGTGAAAGGTGATGAGCAGGGTTGCACAGGAAATTTGATTAAGTAGACCAGGGTAACATTTCAAGGTTGGTGTCCAATCTAAGCCATTGCCCATCGTGATTTTCTGCTGTAATTTCAAAAGAGAAAAAGCTAATATCTAAATCATTGAATAAAGGTGACATTTACCTGTTCATTCTCTCTTCCACTTGGAATCAGATGTTCCTCCCCCAAAAATTATCTGCTTTTTTTTTATTGTTCTGCTAATAAGACTCAAACTATCAATGAATTCTTCTCTTGGTGCACATAGGTCTGAAAGTTTTCAGCTCTGCCTTCGTTGGTGGATATGCTATCAACTCTAGATGTCAATGAGTAAGCAACACATCTCTCTGTCTGCTTCCCCAGGCTAGATTCATTCTGCCAACCGGGTGACTTTAAGCCTTCTTCTGCCCAGGAGTGAGAAAAGGAAAATGTGTTTCTGAATTATCATCCGTACAACATAATTAGATAATAAAATATGCTGCCCTTGACTATTTAATACATAACAAAGCAAAATGCAAATAAATTTGTTAATCATAAATGTTAAGTTTCCTGAATTTAATGTGGATAATTAAAAAATTTCCAAGTACATATCTTGTGATTAAAGAGTAAGAACCAGAAAGAATGTACAAAGTGCTTACCAAGCGCCAAGTACTTGAAATACAATTAGGCTATTGTATTGTTTGTTGTAATTGTACAAATATACACAGGGTTTGAAGAGGAAGTATAAAAAATGAATTTAAAATATGCTGATTATACATTGAAATTATATTTTGGAATTATTGGGTCAAATGAAATATATGACAAAATGAATTTTACCTGTTTCTTTTTGTTTTTTTTTCTTTTGTTTGTTTTTTTCTCTTTTTGTTTTTAATGTGGCCTGGGCTGAACTCTGGACTAACCTGAAGTGCCTTATCCTCCTGGTCTCCTCTTTTTCACCTGGGAGGGAGCATGGCAAGAATATTCAGAGAACAAGGTCAACCTGGATTTAAGCCCAGGTCTACTATTTATGAGTGGTTTTTCTCTTTTTTTTTCTTTTTTTCAATTATAGTTTACATTACAAAGTGTTCCCCATGATATTCCCAGTACTCACCTGGCATCGTACATAGTTATTACAATATTATTGACTACATTCCCTGTGTTGTACGTTACATCCCTGGAACTATTTTGTAACTACCGATTTGTACTTGTTAATCCTAAATTATTTAATTTCTTTTGTCCAGCAATTTTTACCCTTTCTCATCTCATGACATACATAAACTAGTTATTAAAATTCTGTGGCACACCAAAAAATATGTTATAATTTTTTCCTATCTGATTTGACAAAAACGTAGCTATAATTTTGATTGATTTACAAATAATAAAATAGTAATTACCTTCCCTTTTTTCTCCAAAGTGAATTTTCTTTAAAAATAATAAGGTGTCTATACTTGTATACAAAAATTTCTGATACCAAGAATTAACCAGGCAGATGTAACCTTATTATGACATGCAATGTGACCAATGAGATGCAACTCTATTATGTTACCTATATATTTATGGTTCAAGACAGGGCATTCACACCAAATGGCTATTGCATTGGTTGTTGTCAGTTTTTATTTGACAATCTAAGGGAAAAGAGGTCAGTGCCTCTGACTCACCAGTCAGGTATTGCATGCTTTAAAATTTTTTGCAGCATACCTGTTGAAAATTGATGCTCTAGTTTTTAGTTTTCTCGTCTATAAAAGGGCTCAATATTAATTAATTTTCAAAATTGCTATGAGCATTAAACAGAATAATATATGTGAAGCATGTTATTACCATTCCTAGGATATAGTAGATATTCAATAAATTAAGATTGTTATTACTATGTGTCAAAAGAAGTGGCTGGACAAATGATGGCTAACTGATCTTTAAATCTGTTATTGACTTAAGTGTCTGCCTCTTACTAGGGCGTAGTGATTCAAAATCAAATTGTGGACACAGAGGAAGCTTTTTAACAATTGCTGGCCACTCTCTTAATGTATTTATCTGTCTGGATTCAAAATATTCTCCGAAATCATTTTAGACCTTTTTTTTAATAGTTATGAGGACATCCCCAGTCAGATCAAGTTCCATCTGGTCCCTACTACATGTGGACCCTGCCACCTGACATAGAGGACTGTCCACATCTAATCCTGACAATAAGAATCTTCCTCCAACTATTTCATCTGCCACATCACTCATGGTGCCCAAAGCCTGCAGAGTGCTAGGAACTCGGTGCTGAACACCTTGACCTTCATCCCCTCTCCAACAGATTCTCTGCCAGGACCTTCTGGGGCAATACTCGAAAGCTCCACTGAAGTACATCTGGCCATGTAAATGAAGCTAAACAGAGATTATCTTCTTTTCATGTCAACCTTTCATTAACTTCTTATATGGCTCTCAAGGAAAAATCTGAAATTTTAAACGTTGTCTTCAGACCTGACATGATGGGCGCAGGCAAGCCTCATCTAGCACGTGTTCATACATCTCCCTCCTGCCTTCACTCTGTTCCAGGCAAGTTGGTCTTAGTTCAGTCTCTCCAACATGCCGAGGTCTCTCGTGACTCAGACCTTTTGCATGTGATGTTTCCTCTTCCCCCAAGCTTTGCCTAACTTCTACTTATCCTTCAAGACTTCACTATGTGTCACTTCCGAAAAAAGATTTTCCTCATCTTTTATTCTAATATTACCTCTATTTTTTCTTTATGCACTTTATCGCCCCGATCAAAATTGTACTCTTATTTTTTAGGCACAGCTCTGTTATTCTTTGCTGCATTTCCAGCACCTCACACATAATATACATGCAACAACATTTGTTCACTCAATGTCTAAAGAGATGACTAGATCGACATTGTTTGTCCAAAGTAGGATTCATTACTTGTCTACCTTTTTACAACCTGTTTTCTGGTTTCTTCCCTTTCCCACTCCAGACCCTCATGTCTAAAACTCCTTTTCTTTTCTTTTTACAGGGACAGAGAGAGAGTCAGAGAGAGGGATAGATAGGGACAGACAGACAGGAACGGAGAGAGGTGAGAAGCATCAATCATCAGTTTTTCGTTGTGACACCTTAGTTGTTCATTGATTGCTTTCTCATATGTGCCTTAACCAGGGAGCTACAGCAGACCGAGTGACCCCTTGCTCAAGTCAGCGACCTTGGGTCCAAGCTGGCGAGCTTTGCTCAAACCAGATGAGCCCGCGTTCAAGCTGACGACCTCGGGGTCTCGAACCTACGTCTTGCACATCCCAGTTTGATGCTCTATCCACTGCGACACTGCCTGGTCAGGCTAAAACTTTTCTTCAGCGATTCTTCAGCAGACCCTATACTCACCCAGCACATTAAAATGGATTAATCATTCTATGGTCTCATGATGCAGCCAAGGATAAAGTTAAGTGGATTTCATTAATGTCCAAGAATACTGCAAATAATAGTGACAATGGCTAATATTTTTAGCATGTGAATATGCCAGCCAATGCACAACAAATATGATGTTTATGTCTCATTTATCCTTCACAGCAATCCTACAGAACAGGGACTTTGTCCCCATTTTGCAGATCAATCAACTGAGACCTAGATTAGGCCATTGTCTGAAGCCATATGGCAGCTAATTGCTAGGAAGATATTTGAAACCAATTTGTTCCAATTCCAACACTGAAGCACCTAACCTCTAGAGTTCACTGTCTTTCTTAGCTTCAGGCACCAGCTTTGCCAGTTAACTCTCATCTGACCTTAGCTCCACTCTGCTTCCCTCCTAATCCATCTAAGCTCCTTTCTTAAAAAGCAACACCTTAATGGCAATTTCCAAAAATAACCCCAAATTCAGAAAGAAGTTATTTTCTCTTCAACACTCTGATACTAACAATTGATAGTCTTTTCTCTCCGGTTCCTGTTTCTAGCATTCCTCTACTAGATTTTTATAACTTTTTTTTTTAACCAAGGTTATTATGACTTTTGAAATTAATGAGTGGAGGAGCAGAGGAAAAAAATAGCACTTATTTAGTCCCTTCTATGTTTCAGCCATTTTTCTACATGTTTCCCCATGTGTCCCCAATTGCCTAATAGCCCATTAAGTGGTTATTAGTATCCTCTTATACAAGAGAACACTAAACTTCATCAAAGTTAAATGACTTATCCAAGATCACAAAGCTACTATGTGGTAGACTTAAAATTTTATGCCTATATTTCTTTAATTCCAAAGTCATGTTTTTTCCTTTATATGTATTATATCTATATACCTGCATGTTGTTTTCTCCCATCAGACTTCACCATCCAGACACTGGGTCCCGGTTGCATCTCCCAACCTCACAAGAAATCATTTTGTTTTCCCCTTTCCTTTCTTGAGCAATGATTGGCCCAATGAAAATTTTATGTTTATGTGTGTGTTCACTCTGTTTACATTTGCAAAGCAAATACATTTGCATATCTCTTTTCCACAGCCACTTTCACAGAACATTAACCAAGGTAAGAGTCCTGAACATGGGCTAAGAGAGCATTTTATTTGGGAGATTGTCTTGTTCAAATGCAACTACATTGTCACATATCATCACATTAGCAGAGAACAGGAACCCTAAGGGAATGGCACAGAAGACAGACCAGCTTTGATAGGCTAAGTGGTACCTTTGCATAAGGCAGCTAGTAGATGTGGGGGCCACATAGCTCCTGGAGGCGGAGGTGAGTGAAAATGGCAGAAGAGCCCTAGGAACCCTAGGACACTGACAAAGAGGGAGGTCAAGGGAGTGAGCACATTGTTTGAAGCAATGAATAGTGAGCTTCAAATTTTTATTTAGTCTGGTCCTGCAAATACCATCACCATGAATTTATCTCTAAAAACAAATAAAAGAGAATTAGACAAAGATATGATTGGAATGGGATTCTTATAGATGTCATAGATCACAGAGGAGCTGGGGCCCTCTCTGAATCTGATTAGGTTACTTACACAAGGTATCTATGAATATCATGAATCTAGCACAGCAGACATAATTTCTTGGGTTTCTCACACCACATGGGCCCGGCATTTACACTGGTCAGGCAAGCACAAAAGTGGGTTCTGCTCATATTAGAAAGAATTCTAAGGAAGATCTGCCTTGTGTGGTCTGTACCCTCAAAGCAAATGCTAGCTTTTAAGATTTCTTCTTCCTGGGAGTTACCAGTCCCTCCTTGTCTTTGGTAAAGCCTGTAGGCTTTATGTTATAAACAAACAAGACAATCAAATAAACTTATAAATCCCATGATTTGAGTTTAGGTAAAAGAATTATGTTTGAACGACAAGTGTGAGAGAGGTTTTTAGAGATGCAATTTGGGAACATTGATGAGTTATATATGCATTTGTGGCCTAGGCATAAAAGCCTGGATGCTCTTGATAAAAGTCATAACTATATCTAGTTTATAGTGCCTCCAAAAACAACACTTTGGTCCCCCACCCCCACCCCCTGGAACTGCCTGATGTAAAAAGACATACTCTGGTCTGAGCCACTACTGTTAGTACTACTGCAACCCTCATAAAATTGGTGCTATTCGTGTTCACACAGATCCTTTTACCCTTAGGTACAATCCTCCCTAGCTGCCGTGTGGTGGCCTAATATAAACTCACAGCTCCCTTTGGTTAAACAGGAGCATTGCTAACTCTGAGACCACCCTCTCACCACCTCCAGAGGTACACAGCCCAGAGCATAACCCATGGATGGGTCATGCCTTGTGTGGAATTTGTTTCAAAGCTTCCATGGGGGATCAGAGCTGAAACGAGTGTCCAAAGGAGAACATATTCTTGCTTAGCTTTCCCCCTGCTTTATCCTGCTCTCCTTACTCTCTTTTCCCCACAAGCACATCTCCAAAAATGGGCGTATTTATATATACAATGGAATATCATTTATCCACAAGAATGAAGGCCATCCTGTCATTAGACAACATTGATGAACCTTGAGGGCATGATGCTAAGTGAAACAAGCTAGACAGAGAAGGACAAAGATAGTATGGTCCCACCAATATGTGGAATTGAAAAAAAAACTGTACTTATGAAAACAGAGACTAGAATGGTGGTTACCAAGGTCTGGGGTTTGAGGGAAAAGGGGAGATGTTTGTCGAAGGACACAAACCTCCAGTTAAAAGATGAATGAGTTCTGGGGATGGAATGCACAGACTGAATGCTATTATAGATAACAGTATTGTACTAGAAACTTGAAAGCTGCTAAGAGAGTAGATGTTAAATGTTCTCACAACAACAACAAAAAGGTAATTATGTGACAAGACAGAGGTGTTAACTAACACTACAGCGATTATTATATTGCAATATATGTGTATCAAATCAACATGTGTATACCTTAAAGTTGCAGAGTATTATATGTCAATTATATCTCAGGGAAGCTGGAAGAAAGCATTTGAACAGGATCCCCATCTCAGCCTCTTCTTCTCAGGAACACAATCAGTGGCATTGCTCTACTGACCATAGTGGATGAGGGCTATTCTGAAACCGTAGTCTGGGCAACACCCACACCTCTGCACTGAGGACTCAGGAGGAGCCTGGCTCTCCTTTAACTCCATCAGGTCTGTATTCTCTGTTGGATAAAGTCAGCTCTTGTGTTTATCTTCAGAGGTAGGAAATGAATTTTGAACCGACTAAATAACAGCTACTCTTCCTGCTCCTGAATCAGGGAGAGTCCAGAGGGGAAAATGAAGTTCTCTAGTTTGTCTAAATAGAGGTCAAGCCCATCCTGAATCTGAACCATTGTACCCAACATTAAACTGCCTTGACATCTTTTCCAACTACCTGTACTCTCCTCAGTGGCAGCTGGGACAGGGATAGTAAGCTATGTTCCTTTCCATCAGCAGGTCTACCCCACACACACTCTATCCCCCTCCTTCCCACCTGAACCCCACCCAACCATTCCCCAATGAACCTGGTGATGAAAAACAGACTCAGGCAGAGAACTGGGAAAAGGGATGCTGGCCAACATCTGATGTGTATTTATTGAGATTCTAGGAGCTGAGAAAATAACACTCTTTGCTTCTACTCTCAAGTTTAGAAGAAAGAAGATTTTAAAACTGATCAATAAAGATCAAAATATCACCTTCATCTTTGATAAGTTGAATAAAAAATAAAGCCTTCCCCAAAATGGTCCACGGACACTGAACTATCTAACTTACTGACCCAGAAAGAGGTTGTGGGGACAACCTCAGGCCTCAGGAAGTTTCCTGGTCAGTGGAGAGCAGAGAAGAATGCACTGTCTCTGTAGGAACACAAGTCTGAAAGTGAGAAAGAAAGGGACTGTGCACAGTTCTTCACCCAAATTCATTAATGACAGAAATCACTGCTTGAGATAGGGAGGAATGGGAAAAGTGGTTTTGAATCTTCTCAAATCATTACTCAATTCTCTGGGGGTTGGGGAGCATTTAAACATGGGGAAATATGACCAGCATCTAGTAACAGAAGTGAGAGATGCTAAACATTCTATTACAGGGATGCCCACACTTTTTCAGCTTGCGAGCTACTTATAAGATGACCAAGTAAAAATGATCTACCTACAATAAAAATGCAAAACATAAATTTATTTTTTCTATATTATTATTTAAGTTACTATTATTACTATTTAATATTGTGTATTCTTCTTTCACCTTTCTCCTTCTCATCTTTCTTTTCAGAGGAAAGTCAACGTCACAGTTTTTATGAACAGTCCAAAAAAGCTGCTCCACATTTCCCTTCTTTGGAATAGCAATGGCACACAGACAGATGAGGCAAACGCACTTAGAATATGACATAGTGAAAAAAATCCCCTCCCATTCTGTATGAAAGTGGTAGGTTTTAGGCTTCTTACTCGGATCAGCTATGGCACTCATTTTTATACCCTTTGTTGTATTTAGTTTAAATAAATTGAAGGCTAACTACACAGCAATGTAACTGAACAAGTTAGCGCGGTTTAACGCGCATGTGTAGGGTGTCAAAAGTTCAGACGTCATATTGGCTACCCTGTATGCCAATCAAAAGACAAATGTCTTTTTAATGTCATGCGATCTACCCACATTTCCTTCGCAATCGACCAGTAGATCGCGATAGACATATTAAGCACTCCTGTTCCATTACATGGGTTTTGTGACTTCCAGTCAAGATGGCAAGGTAGGTCAATGGCATACTCATTTTCTCCCACAACCACATGAAAATTACAACTAAATTACAAAACAACCATCCTTCAGAATCACCTGAAATCTGACTGAATGGAAGTCCTACAACTAGGAAATTAAAGAAGCCACATAGAAATGAGCAGGAGGAGTGGAGATGCAATGGGCTGGTCCCACACCAGCAAAGATTGTGTCTGAAGGAGGAGGACTGCTGGAGTCCCAAGCAGTTCCTCTTAAAGGGCCCATGCACAGCCTTACTTGGACTCATTCCCTCTAAGCTTCAGTTCTGGGGCAACAGCTTGAAAGGCACCAGAGGTATATACAGTTGGGGGAGGGGGGCTGAATTGTCTGGCATCAACATGAGAGCCAGAGGCAGCTTTCTCCCAGACAGAGGTGCTGGCATTGTTCCTTTTCTGAGCCCTCCCACAACAGAGGCATCAGGCAGGTACCATGTCTGAGTTTCTATCAACCTGGTTATCACTATTCACCGCATCCTGGTAATTCTCTGAGGTACCGCCCCACCCAACTTTCAGGCCCACCCTATTTCCAGTGGCTTTTCTATGCAAAGGAATTCTCTTGGTTCAAGCTTCAGATTTTCCTAAAATTCTTCAAACAAGCATCATCTGGATTCAGTGTGCCCCATAACTGTCACTAAGTGGCCCCAGGCCTGGTGCCAGCAGCAGCAGGACTTGGTTCACAGCTTGACCTCACCTGGACACCTCCAAGCCCAACACAAGTTGCAGGCATCTGCTGATCACTTAGTAGCCCATACTGGGTAAGCCTGGGCAGAACACAGGCTATGACTGACCTTGGCTTTCACTTCCCAGGAGATCCTAGAACAAGCACACCCAGTGGACAGCTTCAGACCATGTCAAAGTACCACCCAACCACCTCTAAAAGTGACACACTCAAGGTGTAGACTCAGTAGGCCCCAAAACATTAAGTTCTGCTCTGTGGGTTAAGCCCCTGCACAGCTGATTCTCCAAGAGTGTTACAGCCAGTCCTTGCAGATGATGGGCCTGAGAGTAAATCCCTCCCATAGCATTCCAATAGGAATCAAGGCTCAACTACAGCATAGAAACAAACACAGGCTGCCAAAATGAGGAGATACAGAACAAAATGGAGAAAAGCAATCCACTAGATGCAGAGTTCAAAGCAAGGGTTATAAGGATGTTCAAAGAACTTAGTGAAAAACATCAACAGCATAAAAAAGGACCAGTCAGAAATGAAGGATGCACTAACTGAAATGAAGAATAATTTACAGAGCATCAACAGTAGAGTAAATGAAACCTAGAATCAAGTAAGCTCTTTGGAATATAAGGAACCAAAAACACCCAATTAAGACAGCAAAAAGAAAAAGAATCCCCCCAAATGAGGATAGTGTCAGGAGTCTCTGGGAAAACTTCAAGCCCACCAACATTTGCATCATAGGGGTGCTGGAAGGAGAAGAGAGAAAGCAAGAAATTAAGAACCTATGTAAAAAAAATAATGATGGGAAACTCCCATCACCTCCTGAAGGAAATAAACACGTAGTCCAGAAAGCAGAGTCCCAAACAAGATAAGCCTAAGGAGGCCCACACCAAGACACATCATAGTTAAAATGCAAAAGTTTAAAGACACAGAAAAAAATCTTAAAAGCAGTAAGAGAAAAGTAGTTAGCTACCTACAAGGGAGAACCCATAAGATTGTCAGCCAATTTCATAACAGAAACTTTGCAAGCCAGAAGGGATTGGCAAGAAATAATGCAAAGTGATGAAAATCAAGGACCTACAACAAAGATTAACTAGGAAAGCTATCATTTGGAATCAAAGGACAGATAAAGAGCTTCCCAGACAAGAAAAAACTGAAGGAGTTCATCACCATCAAACCAGTATTATATAAAATGTTAAAGGATCGTCTTTAAGAAAAGGAAAGAACAAAAAGATTTAAAAAATGAACAATTAAATGGCTATAAATACATATCTATCAACAGTTGGATCTAAAATCAACATGAATGAACAAGCAGAACAGAAACAGACTTATAAATACAGAGAACATTTTGACAGTTGCCAGATGGGAGCAGGGTTGTGAAGAAGGGTGAAAAAGGTGAAGGATTAAGAAGTACAAATTGGTAGTTACAGAACAGTCACAGGAGTGTAAAGTACAGCATAGGGAATACAGTCAATAATATTTTAATAACTATGTATAGTGTCAGGAAGTACAAGATTCATCAGGATAATCAGTTAGTAAGTTATATAATGTCCAATCACTGGAGTGTAAACCTGAAAATAATATAATAGTGTATGTCAACTGTAATTGAAAAATAAAAATGATTTAAAAATGGGAGGTGAAAACATAAACATTCTGTAACATGAAGGACAGTTCCACAGGACAAAGAACGTTCCACCCAAAATGCCAATGGCACTTCTATGGGAGACAGAAGTCCCTCTCTGTGGAAACACAAGGCGGCAAGCCCGGAGGCTACCTCCACCCTCATGCACACACACTATTGATCACCTATAGATTGCAAAGCACAGGAGTCTCAGGGAGAGGCAACACCAGTTTCACAACCTGTGGAAGCCCACGAGATACGGACCCTGTAGAGCTAGGCATTGTTCCCGTGCTTTATAGGGCTCCTAATTCCAGAATCAGAGCAGAAGTCAGGCAGCCCGTGGCCTTTGCTGAGAGAGGAGCACAGCACAGAGGTGGCAGCCCAGCCAGCTGCAGGTCGCTTCCGCTGAAAGCTGCAGTCAGCTGCCTGGGAGTTCTCGCCTCGCTTTCTTCCTTCCTTTCTCTCCCCTTTCTTGAGAACTGTGGTACTTCTCTGTAAGGTTAATTGCTTGCCTGTCATTGTGCTCAGGAGTCTCTCTGTCACTCCCTCTGCTTAAGGACCAAAGGTGTCAGAGAAAAATCTTCTACTGGTGCTACTCACACAGCCACCCCCGTGCTCCTTTCCTGCCTTCAAAAAAGGCTAGTGTCCCCCTAGCAGTGGCCTTTGGAGGGCTCGGGCTGCAAGCATCTACCTCTGCAGGCATTACTGTGTCTGGCCACATTAACGAGATTATAAATCTGTCTAGCAGGAGTCTGAAGTTTAGAATTGATGAGTGTGATGGGCAAACTACTCCAATACACATGCTTATTATTGAAGCCGTGATAGAGGAGCAGTGACACACAGGGCGCACTCCCCCACCTCATTCTCGCCTTCATTTCCTAATCGTATCTACTTTTATTTTCTGCCACATAAAAAATGGATGGGGAGCTGCTTGCTATTTTTGATGAGTTGTCTCTGTGAGTATTCTTTCCCCACCTGCAACTTCAGTGAGAGTGACACCAGCGTCCTCAGAGCCACTCACATCCGGCTGGGACAGCGACACAGAAAACCAGCCCCTATGGCCCAGAAGAAACAGAGGGGCCAGCTTTTCATGGAAATGAGAAATGGGTGCTCGTGTAGCCAGCCAGCAAACCTGGGAGAACTCCACAGACCCAGTCCTTCCCTGAATTTCAGTGATTGAATGAGGCATCAGTGAATGAACGTTTGTGGATAAAAAGAATTATGAAAAAATTGGTTTCATGTTTACTTATGTGACTAGTTTAGGGAGCTTTTCAGAAATGGGGTCTGTGTCTGGTCTGTGTGTTTCATAATATCAACATTTTTTAATACCAGACAGTCTTATTCTGGAAATCTTATCCAAACGTTTTTATATTATTTATAGTCAAGGCAAGATTGTATAAATATTTTATAAAAGGGCCTAATGACTAACTGCTCTGACCACTTAGATATGCCTGGCAGTATTCTGAGCTCTTTAGGAGAAATTGATTCACTTAATCCTCCCAGGAATATGTCCATTAGGCAGATGACCAAACTGAGGAACAGGGTAGATTAGTAATGTGCTGGTAAGTGGCAGAGGACAGATTCCAACTCAGGCAGACTGGCTTGAGGGCCCTGACCGTTAGTCAAACACTCGTCATTCTGACTTGTATGTTCACCAAGATTTTATTATATACAAGCTTAGTATATCAGTAGAATCAAATAAGGTTAGGATCCTTCTAAAGTAACTAGTCCCATTGCCTTTATCTCAAATTTCTATGTACACAGACAATAATATCTACATATAAACAGTGAGGTACAGGAAGGCCTGTGAATTGTAAGTATGAGAGCAAACCAATATTGTTTGGGTTTTTTTTAATGTTTAAAAATGTGTCCTTAGGCCAAATTCTGCCAGCTGGCTGCCAATATGGGAGCCACAGTCCTAGTCCAACATTTTACAGATTCTGAAACTGTAGTCCAGAGAGAAAAAGCGGTTTGCACACAGTCACACAAAAGTGGTTTGCACACAGAACTAGAATTCAAGGCTCATGCTTCACACCTTTTTGTCTACACCACACCAAAATCCTTCTCCAACCTCTACTTCCTCATCCTCTTCCCCTTCCCCAGTTCCCATTTTCCTATGCACAAGCAGTAAGGCTTTTATTCTATTTGCAAAGTAAATAGTTCTGAGATACAGATTACTCTAAAGCATTGAAGCTTTTATCCAATATAAACAGAATCAGGGTAACTTGTCCCCTTTCACGCCTCTCCCACACAAACAGGCTCTGCGCCAGCACTGGCAGAATTAGCAGAAGGCAAATAGAATTCAGGCATCCTGGCCAAACTGGGGAACACTGTACACATCCAATACTAGAAAGGAGATGCTCTTAACTTTCCTCCTTTTTTCTCTTTTTTCACTGCCCCTCCAGTGGGAATAGAGACTGAACTGTCACTCATGAGGTACATCACAGAGGAAAAAATGGAAGGCCAGGAGCAGCCATGACAACTGGTTTCTCTGACAGTGTCCCTGAGTCTCAGTTAACTTAGGGGCAGTGATGGGAGGGTTAAATGGGTTAGCATAAAATAAAGACCTGAACTATGGTACGTTATCAAAGTCCCTATTCTGTATGTCAGAGAGGTCCTAAACTAATCAAAGAGAAGACATACACACTCACACACAACTTCTTCCATATTCATAATTGTGAAAAACAATACATGTATTTGGGAAGTTACATTTTTATAACAAAAGGGCTGTCATTATTCAATTACTCTTTTTTAGAATTTACTCATCCCAGAAAATATTAGGGGCTCTAGCAAATTTAGTATAACTTTAATCTTTATTTTCTGATTGTGAATTGATTTGATCTTTGATAACAGCTGAAAGTCCTTCACAGGCTAAAGGATAAAGTTGGAAAACAGCCTGGAACACAGTTTTGGGTCTGAGGAGGCAGGTCGATATAATAAAAAGAGCTCAAGATTCTATGTCAGAAGATCTGGGTTGATTTTCTGCTTTTATTAGTCCTCTGACTTTCAGTGAGTCCATAACTGTTCTCAGGCTCAGTTTCCTTATCTGTAAAATGAGAATAACAATTTCTTCATAGAATTTTTATGAAGATCAAGTTGTAATATGTGTGAAAATGTTATCTAGGCCATAGAGTCAAAAAGTGTTTTTGCTGTTGTTATTTTATTGTAAAATATTTGGGGTGATAAGTATCATAAATTAAATCTGAAGGCAGTTTCTATAATGGAACATAAAAGTCCATTGTAATGGGAGCAGAAATAATGCCATTGTAGAGCTCGCAAGGAGACAACTGTATAGGGCCAATCTCTTATTGTTACATTTCATTCATTCAGTCAGTCAGTCAACAAATGTTCTTTGAGTACCGAGAAGGGCCAAACTCTGTGAGACTTCGGGAATACCAAGTCTAAAAGTTTACAATGAAATGTGACTAGACAGCTAGAATTTACATTTTATTTATGTCATTACTTTTAGTTAGATCTGACATAAACAATGACAGTGTACAACTTTAAAAGCTTCTTGAGGCTCCCAAGTGCCTTAAAAAATGCTGCAAAAAATAAAAGGTGCTTCCATAATGTGTTCCAAAAGAAAGCATAAACAAGTGCATCAGTGAAGGAGGTACATGAAGATGATGAAATAAAGGGTACATGAGGAAAGTTCCAGAAAGAAAGTGGGGAGTAGACCACGTTGGAGTGTCCCCCACAACACCCCCACTAAAAGCCACTGATCTTTCTCCATCTGTTCTCTAGTGCTGCAACCCAGATGGGAGTGGCCACTGTACCAAGTAGAGAAGCCCCCATTTTTCTGTTTTTCCCTTAGACCCAGCCTGATTTCATTTTAGATTGTTCTGCATTACGGACTCTGATTTACTGCAGCCTGGAGGAAGAACATGCAGAAGACCTGCACGACCTCAGTCATGCCAGTTTCCCTCTCTGACTCCATTTCTCATATCTAAAATAAAGGACTTCAGCAAATGACCATTAAGGTCCATTTCAGCATGGAGGTTTTGTGATCCTGTGACATACAAGGTAACAGCACAGTGACCTGAAGGAGTTAATTCATCTTGCAGAATATTGCTAACCTCACATCAGCATAGGTGAGACAGAATGTAAGGAGATGAGAAGGCAAAGCCGCCCATCATTTGCCTTTAATCTGTTTTCTTAATTTTCTTCCTAAGGAAAGTCACAGCTCCAATCAGCCCCCTAATCAATGGCTGCACTACTCCTGCGCAAATGAGCTAGATTTATTAAAGGAGTCTTCTCTTCAATAGAAATGGGCTCCCTGCTGGGCTGCAAATACAGGCTAAGATTGACTGCTCCCAGAATAGGTAAAGATGTCAAGAAAATGAGAACAAGCAAGTGATGAGAACAAGGGCACCCAAGGCCTCTGTGACCACTCCACTACCATGACCACAAATGGATGGTCACCAGTGGCAACCCGGACACGTGCATGTTATTTAGGCTGACCTGGAGCACAGTAGCCTGTAATGACTCACAAGCAAGTATACTCTGTCATTTCCCTACACACTCTAGGAAAAGAAGCTTACCAAAAACAGATTAAAGAAGCCATTCTTCCAAGCGGAGAACTTCACGGAACCCAAGAGTTTACAGGCTGTCAGAGGATGATGTTGTACAGTCATGGGTTGGGGAGGGGCAGGGATTATGTAATAGGACCCTGGTATTTCTGAATCATTGATGGCCAGAAGCAAAGAAATTAATATTTCAATACTGTAAGAAATTATTCATACTAAATAAAAATTAAGTATGTACATATTCATATTTGGGGGCTGAGAGCTCTTTGTTGATGCAAAGTGGACATGTTATTAAACTTTTGGCTATATATAAAAAAGCAAATGGAAATGCTTGGAACAGAAAAATTTAAGCTGTTCTACAAAATAATGTCAAGCTCTACCTTCATTGTGGGTATATTTGTATTTCTGGGAATTACTACTGTTCTCTGGGGGCAGTCATGAGATTATGATGGGGAAGTAGATTTCCTGTTTGTTTCTTCTTGAAACCTCAGAGAAGTCTGAGAGGCCTGGGCCTCAGCGTGGAATCTGAACAAAGGCACTCATGTGGGAGGCAGGTACCAGGCTCTGGCAACATGATGGAAGGTAAGAGAGAGATAGAAACAGAGATAGAGAGAGAGTGACAGGCAGAAAGAAAGGAGAGTGCTGTGCTATAAACAATAAAATCCAAGTTGCTTAGCATCTGTTTCTAAATTTTCTATTCTCAGCTATAATTCCCTTCTGTTACCTTCCAACCTCGGTTTTGTTCAACACGCCAGCCTGAGAGAGAGCAGTCTGGAGAAACAAAGCAGTGTTACAAGAGGGTAAGAAAGATCAACACAGCAGAGATCCAGAACAAGATCGTGTGAAGAGATGGCAAGGGTCAGCCAGGATAGACTTGTGGGCTCTGCACACACTCCTCTGACAACCCTCCCTCCAAAAACATGGAGAGGGGGACTGGGAGGGAGGCTTTCCTCTTTGGTTAGGTGGGAAGGAGGGCTGCTGCTGATTCTGAGTAATAAAGGGAAGGCTGGAACTTCTAAACGTTTGGGTCTCAGGGTCATCTCAATTCTGTAAGAAACCAAGTCCAGAGGGAGTCATCAATGACCGGTCCAGGGTCACATAACCAGCGAGTGACAAATTCAGATGGAGACTTTGTGACTCTTGATCTCAAATTTTCTGTAACCCTAGATTACCATGCCTCTCCCACCCACAAAGCTCAGCCAAGCTTTAAATACTTACCACCCAGAGAGGGAGAGGAAGGAGACAGGGCAGAAAAGAGAGTGAGGAGGAGAGGGACAGGGGAGTCTGTCTATGCTTAGAAGTATACTATCAGCATTATTCTGGTTGTTCACCTTTCTCTTGACCTGATTCTGTCTTTTGAGATGTGCAGTCTGCTGGAGTTGAGAGATCAGTTAATCCCTTCCTTGTTTTCAGATAAGAAAAACTGCCCACACAGACAATAGCATGCTGATGACCAGAGGTGAAGGAGGGTGAGCAAAGGTTGAAGGGGGTAAAGGGGGGATAGATGGTGATGAAAAGAGGCTTGACTTGGGTGGTGAACACACAACGCAATGTACAGATGATGGATTATAGAATTGTACACCTGAAACCTAACAAAAGAAAAGAGAAACTGCCCAAGCAGTAGAAGTGACTTGCCTAAACTTACTGGCAACTGTCAAAGTGTGTTGGGAAGCAGAGAAAAAGAGCAGCAATGACAAAATGTAGAGGAAGGGTAAAGAAAAAGAATTACCCCAGAAGCCTGTTGATCGACTCCAAGAAGTGATGCTGGGACTTACCCATAAACTATGCCAGCTGTCTCACTCTTTCCTTCTTGAACTCTAACACAACTAGAGGGAGAAAATGTGGCATCTTCCCAGTTCCGTCCCTTCTGTCTGATCCTCTCCTCCTTTACCTTGCTTAAGTCTGGTTACCCCAACATGCCCAGAGGCTTGACTTGGGTGGTGAACACACAACAGATGTACAAATGATAGATTCTTACTCCTTCTGGGTAAGAACTGAGTACCAGGAAGTCTACCATCCTACATGCTACTCTTCTATAAAACACCTTGCACAATTGTAAACAAGCAATCCATGCTCAATAAATACCTGCTTGTTGATGATTACTTTGAGAAAACTTCTCATGGTGCAAACTCTTAATTAGAGAGGGAAAAAATGGGGAAATGAGTCTCAGTTTCCTCATCTGAGAAATGAAAAGGAAGATTCGGTGGCATCTTGCCATTTCTCCTCCTTATCTGAGATGGGTCATTTGGTAAACAAAATTTAGCTATTGTATTGACAGAGCAGTTTGCAAAGTACATTCTAAGGCGGGGGGGAGGGGCTTTCTCCCTTTTCCTGGCATCTCCTACTCTCTCATCCCACACACAACCTCACAAAACCTTGGGAGCCCAGGGCTCCACATGGGACCGAGGCCTTGAAGGACTCCCGCAGTGACACGGGTAGAAATTTGCCTGAGGCCTGTGAAAGGCAGCTGCTTTTTACCACCTTTATATTTGTTGTGTTGCCATTGAAATTCTGAGTCTGAGATTAAGCAGTGCGGGTTCCGAGTGTATCTGCAGCTGCGGATGCTGTCAGCACACAAAGTTGCTTTGCCTCCTGGGATGGCGAACAGTCAGAGTTTCATCTGGAAGCAGGTCATCTTTGCAACTGGAAAACATTTCTCAGGCAGATGAGAATGGCTGTGTCAGTCGCTCACTCTTCCCAACAGCTCCTTCCCAAAATCCACCGGCTAATTTCCTTCTTCCAGTCTGTGTGTCATTAAAATGAAACTCATAATATAAAATGCCACCCTGAAGTTCTATGGTAACTATGAGAGCTATAAAACTATTTATGGAATGCTTAGATTTTAACTGTCTGCAGTCTTCACTGCAGAACATTCTAGGGAGTTGTGGGGAGGAGGAGGTGAGGACCCACTCGGGCAATCATCTTCTGCAACTGAGGAAAAAGATGGGAGAAGAACAAGTATGTTTCTGTCTAAAAGACCCATGACAGAACCTCTTGCCTGGCATTATGCACCACTTAACCTTTTCCACTTGAAAAGAAGATTCCAAATTTATTTTTGTCAAGCCAGGTCACAGCTCCACAGCCCTGCCAGAGAGGGACCACATGCGACATCCACCCTCTTATTCAGGCAAATTTAGGCAGAGGTAAAGGCAGACTCTATTCTGTTCCCATCCTTTGACCTTCACTTCTGAAAGCCACTTGCTTTCAAGGTGAACAAGTTTTGTCCTGGAACCAATTAAATATACATACCACAGTGACTGGAGTGTTCTTGAAAGGAAGTGCGAGAGGAGTACCAAGAAAGAAGAAGCATTTCAGAATGAATTATTGATCAAGATTCCCCTCTTACACACACACATGTACAAGGGTCTGGCATTTCCAGCCAGAGGAAATTACATCCTGGTGGTCTTCACGGGGATAATAAGAAAGATAACCTCTGTGCTCTAAACTCACCTTATTTAGTGAATGGAAAATGTGTTTACGTCTCTGTGTATCGCCCTTTCTTTAGTTTTCAAGAAAGCCTGAATAAGCAGGTTTCAGAAGAATGCTAACACACCTGACAGGCTTAGAGAAATGATGTGTTACATGAAAAAATAGAAAGAGAAAAAAAATACTTTTCATTTATATAGCAGGTTTATCCTAGTCTCTAAACAGGTTATGGGTCTTAGTTAAATGTGGTCGTATAATACTTGTCACTGGTTCTATTAACCCAAGTGAAAACATCAGGTTTGAATACTGTTAGTGATAGGGAAACTGAGGCAATGTGGAAGGATGGAATAAAAACAGTCACTGAGGAAGTTAAGGAAACTGTCACCTCCAAAGGGACCATTCCCATCTCACTTGTCTCATGAGAACTACTGTGGAGATGACAAACCAGGTACAGTTGCCATTGATTCTGGCCTTCCCACTCCCATGGGTTGCCATTTTCTGCTAACTCAGCTGATTGAACTGTCTCCTTGTCAGTCAGCTTAGTGGCTATTACCATGTATTCGTTATCTATGGTTGTATAACCAGTTACCACAAGCCTATAGGCCTAAATAACATATATTTATTGTCTCAGTTTCGGTGGGTCAGGACTCCAAGCATGACTCAGCTGAGTCCCATGTTTATGGTTTCAGATGACTGTGATCAAGGGGTCGGCTAAGGCTAGACTCTCACTTGATGAAGAAACTGCTTTCCTGCGCCCATGGTTTGGCAGCACTCTGTGCCTTGCTGATTCATGCTGGCTGCTGGTCACAGTTCCTAAAGGCCACCCACAGTTCCTTGCCACATGTACCTTCTGATCATGACCACTTACACTGGGAAACAAAATTTATTTTGCATCCACAAAAACCCTTGTTCTTACCTAATTCAAGTGTGCTGATCTAAAATCTGACATTAATTTTTTTCTGGAAACTACAATTTCTTTGCAATTCAAGATTTTAGGTTTTCATCTTATTGTAAAATTTTCAACATTCAGTTTAACATAATGAAGTAGACTGTCTTGTTAGGCATCATCTTTGTGATAATATAATAATTTATATAACGCAGTAAATACACCAGTACACTAAAAGATATGACTGCATCAGAATTTGTCTACAATTTCAAAATAGAACATATTAAAATGCTTATTTTAATCACAAAATTTGTGCAAAACTTATTTAAATTCTATTCAGGCAAAAATTTGTGTTTGTAGCTCTTGCATTTGTGTACTTGTTGAGGACAATCTCGTTTGATGCTCTAGCAGTAGTCTGCTCATCACTAACAGCTCCAAGATTTTCAGGAAACTTATCAAGGTGACTGTTCAGGAAATGAATCTTAATGCTCATGTTACATCCAATGTCGCGAAAAGCCAACAGCATCCTTTGAACCAGAAGTTCATAGTTTTCTGCTTTTTTGTTGCCAAGGAAGTTCTTTGTAACTGCCACAAAAGACTGCCATGCTGCTTTTTCCTCCTTATTCATCTTCCTGGTAAATTCTTTGTCATGTATGAGGGTTCGAATTTGAGGTCCATTGAATACACCTGCTTTTTTCTTCTCGAAGACAAGGTAGGAAAAGCAGAAATCATATATTGAAAGCATTCACTTTCTCTATTGAAAGCCTGAACAAACTGCTTCATTAAGCCAACTTTGATGTGAAGTGGGGGGAAAATGATCCTGCCTTGATTAACTACAGGTTTATTCACAATATTTTGCATCCCTACTTCCAGAGCTTCACGTTTCGGCCACTACTTCTGTGTCCAGTGTTTCTCCCAAGCTTGGCTGTCCTGCAAACCCAGTAAGCAAGGATACTTCATGAAACCTTTCTGTTGTCCTAGCAGGAAATTTACCATTTTAAGATCCACACAAATGATTCAGTTATGCTCCACATACTTCAGAAAGTCGAGGACAATTTTATGTCATTATAATCATCTCGCAGATGAGTTGAATAAACAATTGGAACTGCTGAATAAACATTACATATTCTCCGTTGTGTAGGAGAAGACATTTCAGACTTTGTTTAGAGCTGTCAAGAAATAGCCACTATTCTGTTGGATTGTAAGTGGAAACACCTAGCTGTCTGAGAAGACTACTGATATCATGACAGTAAACAAAGTGTTTGTATTCGGAAAAAAGTCCACAAACATTTGTTCACGCTTCTTGAAATGATATACTTTAGCTGACTGGTGAAATACATTCTTTTCCTGAAGCTGGAGGCTAATAACTCAGCTACTTTCTTTGGTAGGCCCAAATCTCTTCCTAAGTCATTCAATTTGGGTTGGCTAAACTGCTGAGGGGTTAATGACTGCTTGGCATCAGAAGAAGACCCTTCATATTCTACAACCATTTCCTCATGCATCTTATCAAAATACACTTGATCACCATGTTCACTTTCTTGGTCCTTAGAAGAAATAAAACCATTGAAAACTGGAACCAGGAGTGTCTCAGAGTGTGGGATAGGTTGTATTGCTGAAGGAATATTAGGATATGCGATCAGATGCCATTTTTATCTTGCTGATGCCCTTTGTATGGATCAGACAGAAAAAACTGCTGTGGACTTTAGGTTCACGCCAAACCATGGGAATACCAAAAGGCATTCCTTTGCATTTTCCTTTTGTCCAGTCCAGTGGTTTTTAACTTGGGTTCTATCGAACCCTAGGGGTGCAATGAGTCGGTCTCAGGAGTTCGGAGAAGCCTCTGCCGCGGAGGCCAGAATAAAGTAATACCATAATTTGTTGTGAGTTCATGCACTTTGTTGGTTTTGTTCTTTGAGCAAGGTGATGTTCATGCATGGCTCATTTTGTGCACCAGTAAAAAAATATATACCTATGGTTTGAATTTGGAAAAATAAATCATATTTTATTTATCACTAAAGAAAGGTTCGGTGAATGCACATATGAAACTGGTGGGTTCGGTACCTCAAAAAAGGTTAAGAACCACTGGTCCAGTCACAGAGCATTTCCTCACAATTATGACATATAATATAAGGAGCCCAATTCTTGTCTTGATCGCCAAGGGGAACTTGAAAGTAGGCAATATATGCACATATCACAAATGATGAAATATTGCGTCTTTGACATTGAAGTGTGTAACAGCCACATATAGAACAGAAGGTGTCAGGACTATTCTTATATTTACGCCTACTCAAAGAAGCCATGATTCAATCTTAAAACAAAGTAAGAGGGTGTTTTTATCAGATAATAATTTCTTACATTTAAAAACAACTACAATTATGTAAGAGTGATGTTAAAACATTAATTACCTTGTGGTTATGTTCAATCCAAGAGTTGTTGCCCTTTAACTCCAATTAAAAAACCAATGCATGGCATTAACTGTAACAAAAAAATTAAAATTGCATAAAACTAGAGCATATACCAAAAAATGAATTTCATATTTGGAATCAGCAATGGAGAAATATATAGAAACAGTTCTAAAACCTCACGCATCAGAAAATTTAAAAAAATATTGTTCCCCAGTGTTATTCATCAAGGAGAGGATGAGTCAGAACCTGATCACATGATGTGCTTTGTCATTACAAAAGGGGACACCCATCACTTTTTCTGTATTTGTTGGCTTAAAAGAAACTCCAGGTCTCACCTGCTTTGGAGGCCACTCTGGAGTCATCGGCCACACATAGGAATCTGAAAGTAGAATCTCTCTCATGCACTTAAGTTTTGGAGTAGGCTTTCAAGAGTAAAAGTTAAGGAGTTGGTCAGATTACTTGATATTATCTATCTTTCGAAAGATAAGAGTACTCAGTGAAGCATTAAAGCATACAAAAACAGATATTAAATAAGAATCTCAAAAAAAAAAAAAAGAATCTCAGGAAAGCCCAAGTAATTTGGCTTATGAATTGAAATATACAGGATTAATATACTCAACTAATAGCCAGAGCACTAAAATGGCCACCTTCAGGTACCCTTTAATGGTCTCATGAAAACAAAAAGAATAAACAAGAGAAGTTCTGTTCAATGCAATAAAGATCCATTAAATGCTTGCTTTCTGCTCTCACCATCCTAAACCCTGAACAGGAGAGTCAGGATGCTTTCAGATGGCAGCTGTGTTTCTCAAAGTGCAGCCCTCAGCTGGATCAGAGGCACCTTAAGAGTATATGAAAATAGACCAGTTTCTGGGTGCCATCTCATACCTATAGAGTCAACTATCTGGGTGCAAAACCCAGTTGTGTGCATTTTAGCAAGAACCCCAAGAATCTCATTCACATTGGAGTTTGAGAAACAGAACAGAGCACTCAGGAAGCTCTGACACACATGCGACTCACCTGAGGACTTGTTGGAATGCAGATTCTGATTCAGTAGGCCCAAGATTCTGGAGTAGGCCCAAGAGTCTGCAACCCTAAAAGTTCCCAGACAATGTCATTGTTGCTGGCCCTCATATCACACTTTGAAAATAAGAGTAGAAGATAAAAAAGACTGAAAGCACCAAATAGCAAAAGCCTCCTCGTACCCAAAGTGACTTTGAATTAGGGAATTTTTAATTATTTAAATATTTTAAGTGAAAAATCTCTGAAACTTTCCAGGGCCAGATGAAAAGTGCCTTTTTCTGTGCATGTGGCACATTGTGACCCATTTAGGTTTGGAGGAAAGGGACTTGGGTCAGGGGAATGAGTGATGTGAGGGGTGAAGTTTTGAAGTTAATGGGAACATGATTCGTGAAATAAGGACACACAGAGAAGACAGCGAGGGTCCAAGTGAGTGTCTGGGAAGACAATAGCTGGGTCAGAGCCCACCAGAATAGCTCAGACAAGAGGAACCCCCCTCTAGGAAGACCTAAGGGAGAGATGGAGCCCAGAGCATGCTGGTACAGGATGAGCCAGAGGGAAGGAGAAGAAAAAAAGGAAATAAGAAAATAAGAATCTTAACAATAATAGATCAGAATCAACCAAGAACCTCCAACCAAAGGCACAAATGAGAATGAGAGCACATTTCCTGGAAGACAGAGAGTAGCAGGCAGTTGGTAAAGGACATTGCCACCAACTTTGTTTCCCACCAGAAACTGACATTCGTATATCTCAAAGTGAAGGTTTAATTTTGTGCTAGAGAATAAGAGAAGGGAAAATGCCTGGGAGGCCCACGTGGCTAATAGTTCACACCTGAGTTAAGCTAACTTAACCATGAGAGTAGCACCATTTTGGGGTAGCTTGAGGCCGTGTGGTCTGGAGGGAAGATCACGGATCTGGAAGTCCAGAGACTTGATTTCTCTTTCTGGTTCATTTATTCATTCATTACAAAGTTATTGAGAGTTTGTAAGATTCCAAACCCTGTGTTAAGTTCTAGAAAACTTAATATAATTAAAAATTTAAAATAACAAAAAGTATATAACTTAATCTAAATTATAATAACATTTTGAGTGATTGATTTGTGTTAAGTACTATCCTAAGTAGTTCACATTTATTAGGTACTTTAAATATTATAACAATCTATTGAGGTAGATAGTGTTTTTTATACCAGTTTTTCAAATCTGGAGACTGAGGTGAGGAAATGACAAAGACAGACTATTTCTGCTCTAATAGAACTTATAGCCTTATAGTCACACCTCCAATTAACAGAATAACTTTTTGTGGCTTTTCAGTGTGTTTCATCTTCTACAGTCATACAATAATAGATAAATAGATTAAGAGTCTGCTCTGAGCCAGACATAGCTTCTTACTTAATCCTCGCAAAAACCTTATGAGGTAATTGGTATTATCATTCCCATCATACAGATGAAGAAACTAAGGTTCAGAGAGCCTAAGTGATTTTCCCAAGGATTTAAGGCAGTCTGACTCCAGACAAAAATACAACACAACTGAAAATAAGAGACTGAACCAAATATTTGCAATCACATCTCCTTGCAATGTTCTATTGCATTCCTCAAATTCTCTTAATCTCATAGAGTTTATGACTCAGATATCTTTGTATGTAAACCAGCTCCTAAGGACAAGTAGTGGCAGGGAAACATCAATTTGACATCTGTGGGCAATGGCAATAGAGAGCCACTGCAAGCATTCTTATCCATGGGTGATGGCACAGATAGGTTGTCCCCCCTTGTGGACCCAGACCCTGCACTGCATGAGGACATTCCATTCAGCTTGGAGACCTCAAGGAGCAAGGAATGATTGACTCTGAGTTCAAGAAATCGTTTCAGCACAGTTCCAGAATGCAACCTTTCCTGGTCGAGTTGAATAGGCAAAGATTCAAATCGAGGTCCTGAAATGAAAGAAGAACACATTAACCATGCTCATTGCTGGAGTCAGAAGCAAACTCATTTTTCCCATAAGAAGTGTTGTTAAGCAGGAAATCAAGTCCACAGGTGAGGGAGGTACCTAAGGGGAAGAGACAGAGGTACCCTTGCAGACACTAGAGTCATTGCATCTCCACACTCTATAGAACTTTATACAAAAGTTAAGTCTCCAGCCCTGGCCGGTTAGATCAGTGGTAGAGCGTTGGCCCAGCATGTGGAAGTCCCGGGTTTGATTTCTGGTCAGGGCACACAGGAGAAGTGCCCATCTGCTTCTCCACTCTTCCCCTTTCCTTCTTCTCTATCTCTCTCTTCCCCTCCTGCAGCCAGGGTTCCATTGGAGCAGAGTTGGCCCCTGGCTCTGAGGATGGCTCCATGGCCTTTTACTCGATAGCCTCCACCTCAGGGGCTAGAATGGCTCTGGCTGCAATGGAGCAACACCCCAGATGGGCAGAGTATCACCCCCTCATGGGCATGCCAGGTGGATCCCAGTTGGGCATATGCGGGAGTTTGTCTGACTGCCTCCTCCCTGCTCCTAACTTCAGAAAAATAAAAAATAAAATAAAAAAAGTTAAGTTTCCATAAACCATGTACCACCCTTTGGCTATTGTAATGGATGACCCAAAATGTAATGCATGCTCCAGAATTTGAATGCTTCAACTTGTCCAGAGCCAAAGTGATTCATTTATTCACTCAACAAATATTTAGGGAGTGTCCACTAAGCTCCAGTCCTAAGGAATTTAGCAGTGAACCAAATAAAAATTGACCTTGCCTTTCTCAAGATTATTTCTAGACATAGAAAATAATTAAAGTGCCTGATAACTGAGATTAACCAAGAGTTAAACAAGGTAATTTTAGGTGATGATAAACACTATAAAGGGCACACACAGGGTGATCTGATGGAGAAAGGCTGGAGGGGGAATCAGGATGGAGAAAGATACAAGGGTCAGGGAAGCTCTCTGTTTTGAGATGACATTGGACCTGAAGGATGAGAAGGAATCTATGTAATGAATGGGGGAAGAGGCTGTTGGGAAGAGGGAAGTGACCTCTGAAGCAGGAGCCAGCTTGGCCTGGTCAAGGACCTGAGAGGTGGCCACCATGGCTGTGGGGAATGGGAGAAGCACACGGGATGAGATGTGAAAGGACAGCTGGGCAGAGCAGGAGCACATAGGGTTCTGTGCGCCATGCTAACGAGGCAGGGTTTATTCTAAGACCAAACAAAGCTTTTTAAGCAAAGCAGTGACTTGATTTGCTTTAGGAAAAGGTCACTTTGCTGCAGTGTAGAGAGTGAGTTACAGGGCTTCTAGAATGGTGAAAATAGAAGACTTGCAGTCATCCAAGTGGGACATGATGGTAGCTCGGATTAGGTGTGGGCAGGGGAGCAGGAAAAACTGAATGGATTTCAGAGCTATTCCAGGGGTGGAACTGATAGAACTTGCTAATGAATTAGGTATGGAGATGAGTCAAGAGACATGCTTGTGCCCTTATATCACAGTTTTTCTGTACTTGAAGCACTTCTTCATGAATTCTGTTCAGCTTTATACAATAGATATCCCCAGGGGTGAAACACAAATAATTAGTCTGAGTCTCTCCAGCTCTTCTCTTGTGCTGATGGCCATGACCAAAGGCAGACCACAGGAGGGAGGAGAGAGAGCCAAGGGCCTGGATGACCCACCACCTGGACCTGCAGCCTCCCAGCATAATCAGCTTCTGGGCTGGCTTTGACGAGAGAGTAGCACCTGGAGGAAGCCAATGATGCAGCTTTGGGCACAGAACACTGGAAAATGGCCTTGCCAGCCATTACAGCTCTACCTCATCCCATCAAACAGGCATGAGCAATAAAATCAGGGGCAGCACACGTGTGCGTGCACGAGAAAGAGAGAGAGAGAGAGGGTGTTTAATCTGGGTTGAAGTTGGGAAAAAATGGAAGGCAGAGGCAGGCTTTTTTTTTGTCTTAAATAGGTAGGTATTCCTCCGCTGCCTTGAATTTACAGAAAGAAAAATAACTACATCTGAATCTTGAATGGCTCTGAACTTGTCAGAACTTGTCTCTTATTTGCAGCATTAATAGGAGCGGGTGGCAAAAATTTGACCAAAACATTGTATCTGTAGCTCAGGCTCCCTCCCTCCCCAACAGCACCATCCCTTCTCCAGCAGGCCCTCCTGCTGCCCTGCATGCTGCCTCCAAGAGGCCAGGTCTGGGCCACAGGGAATCCTAGAAATGCTGTCCCTTTATGCCCTAGTCAAAGCCAATTAACGATAAAGAGAGGGAAATATAGGTCTTTAAACATTTTTTCTTTAAAACAAATATACACTCCAGACTGGCTTGAGTGATCTGCTTTGAAAACCCAGAGGAAATGGACTAGAATCTCGGGTGGGAGGAAGCACGAATCTGCTGAAGAGAGAACCAACCAAAGGGTGTGTTTTGTTTAGCCAGCACTGAAGGAAGGGGCTACCAAAGAGTGGTGTTCCCTGGCCATTGACAGAGAGGCTGATCCATCCAAGCACTTAAAACCTCCATGTTTTGACAAGTTACTTAACCCCTTGAGTCTTCATTGCTTTGTAAGCAAAAAGAAAAGGGGAAGACACATCCTAAAACCTTAACTGCCCAGAGACAGGGAATGAACCAATTGATCACTTGAGTTCATTTCAAGGGTCTATGATTCTGCACAGAAGACAGTATCATATCATAGTAAAGAATGCAGAGTGAAAATTAAATTTTTGCCCAACCCTGTAATGTTCTGGCTAAGTTACCTTGGACAAGTCAATTATCTTCTTTGTTGTTGAATTTCCTAATTTCTAAAGTACAGATCATAATAGGGTTGTTGTAAGGACTGAAGGAGTTAATACAAATAAATAGCTTAGAACAGTGCCTGGCACATGGCTGTTGTTTCATAAATATTAGATGTGTTTTCTCTGAAAACCATCTTCTGTACCAATCACCACAATATTTAAACCGCAAAGAATTCAACACAAAGGTCCATAGTCTCCCAGAATGATCTGTAATCATCCTGTCTAGCCTTTTACTTCCATGTATGCTTTGTCTATCTAAACTATCCCAGAGAGATGGGAGTCTGTGCCACCCACTATAATTTGGAGAAGCACCCTGAGGTATCTGGTTTCCATGGCTACCATCATGGCTGGTGGCTTGCTTATAACCAAAAAGTCCCCCCTGACTAAGAAAACTTGTGGGTACACCATAACCACCATAAATGAGGCCAACCTAAAAAAATCAAGTATATGGACAAAAGATGACAGTGAGGGATTGTTTTCAAATATCAGAAAGTGACCTCAAGAGCCAACTCAAGCTCCCGTTTCCTGATCAATGTCCCAGGGACTCGTAAAGCAGAATCATCTCTTCCCAAACTTGTTTTACTTAGTAAGGCCAAAGATTCATTAATTAACCATTAGTCTCATTAAAAAGAAGAGATACGACTTCCCAAAGCACTGGGGACCTATGGTTCTCAGAGCTAGAAGCAGAGGCTGACGGGAGAGGTAGGAAAACATCAACTTCGTGACTGGGCTTGGGGAGCTAGAGAGCACTCAGGAGGCATCCCTTCCTTAAGACAATGCTGACTGTTTCTCCAAAATATGAATAATATATGGCATGTGAGTGAGTCCCTTCTCTAACAAACTCAGGGACCTTAAGAAGCACCTGTCATCTTATTCATTCCAGAACATCAAAGAAGCAGTATTGCAAATGTCTTTCCTTTTGTTGTCGTTTGAAATAAGAATTTAATTTTTTTCTTTAACTTAAATTTTATTTTTACTTATAGTTTACATTCAATATTATTTGTATTAGTTTCAGGTATACAGCTTAGTGGTTAGGCAATTGTATATCGTGAAGGCATTAAGAAGCACAAATTTGTTGTTACAAAATAGTCACAAGGATGTAAAATACAACATAGAAAATGATGTAAAATACAACATAGAAAATAGAGGCGATAATATTGTAACAACTAAGTATGATGCCAGGTGGGTACTGGATATATCTGGGGAAACACTTTAAAAATGCCTTTTTTCAGGCCGAGGCTGCTCGCCAGGCCTGCATGCAGCAGAAGGTAATGCTTCAAACCCAGGCTCTTGTGGCAGCCCTGAGGCCGGCAGAGCAACAGAGGCAAGGCATTGGAGGTGCCCGACCCAAGTCCAGGCAGCAAAGAGGAATCACTCCAGAAGCTTGCTTTAAATGTGGCAAGGAGGGTCACTGTGCCCAGCAGTGCCCCTGCCTGCGGTTGCCCACTAAGCCCTGCCCTGACTGCAAGCAACCCGGTCACTGGTGGAGTGATTGCCCCTTTGGGCAACAGGCTTTTTCTCAGTGCCTCTATGTGGAGGACAAGCCACTCAAATAGGAGGCCAAGCCAGCCAGGTGGGCCCACTGCTCGAACTCCTAGGCCTCGTGGACCACTGACTTGGCCCGGACTTGAAGACTCCCATCACCCACGCCAAGCCCAGGGTAATGCTGCAGGAGCAGGTAAGTCCAATCTCATTTCTTGTGGACACGGGGGCTACCTTCTCTGTTTTGCCATTACACTCTGGACCTCTAGTTCCCTCACAGGTCTCAGTTATGGGAATGGATGGGACCCCTTCTTTTCCTCTTTGCACGCCACCCTTGACATGCAGTTTGGATGGAATCACCTTTTCGCACTCCTTCTTAGTTATGCCATCATGCCCTGTATCCCTAATGGGTCAGGACATTCTACAAAGTCTCGAAGCCACTATCTAGCTGACAACATCTTCCTCACTACCAAGGATTCCCCCATAATCAATGCTACTTTCATTTCTAACCATGTCTTTCACCTCAAGCTTGCCCCCATGTAGGACTGCTGGCAATTGGAATCACTGGGCCCTACCCATCTCTGGCTCACCAAAAGTTTGGGCCCTGCAGATCTTCCTATTGCTCCTGTCCCTCTCACCTGGAACCTGAAACCAGAGTGAGCTAAAGCAGGGAGCAATGCTGTTCAATGAGACTGGCCCAATGGAAGAAAGCATCGGGGTCCTCTACCGTCGGCAAGAGAAACTGGTAGACCTCTTCTTCTACAACCTCCTTAACTCCTGGGGGCAGTCACCCATCCTCACCTGGGCTGCCCCTATCCTAGGTCCTCTTCTAATTATCAACATATTACTCATATTTAGTCCTCTTTTTTAAATTCTTACAGGACCGTATCCATGAGGTTTCTCGAGTCACGATCAACCAAATGTTCCTAAACCCATATACACAACCCCCCTCAAAGCCACCACCTTCCGACCTCCCCTCCCCAAAATGCCCCTGACCAGCAGGAAGTAGCCAGACAAATAGCGGCACCCCTATCTAACATAAAAGGTCGGAATGTGAGGTCTGTTGGCAATGGGGGAAGGTCACGTGAGGAACCAGACCCAGGAACTTTGGCTGGAACTGCCCACACCCATGCACACCAAAAGAAACTTCCCAGGAGCCCTTTGAAAAAGAGCAACCATCTGTCAGCCAATGAAATTTCGCCACATCATATCAACTCACCTTCACCCTCCCAACGAATTACCCCCATGCCAATCCCCCCCACCCCATGCAAGTTCTCTGGCCCCTGTCCCCTGGACCAGAAAACATCGTCTGGGAAGTGCTCTACTAAATAAAGCTTTTGCTTTTCAAAAAAAAAAAAAAAAAAAGCCTTTTCTTATTTAATGAAGGGGAAACTGAGGTATAACTTGTCCAAGATTGCAAAGCAATAGAAAGACTTTAAATTCAACTCCATTGTTGGACTCCCAGTTACTCAGCAGCCTCTTACTTGATATTTTAAGCAAAAAAGAAGAAAGATGTCTTCCTGTAGAATCTTCTGTTAATTTCCTTGCTTGACCAAAAGAAAACACAGTATTTTAGGGAAAAGAAAGAAAACATCCTCTAACTGATCTCACTGCCTCTGGCACCTTCACCTAAAACACAATTTTCTAAAAACTTAAATCTGCTTATGTCATTCTCCTGGTTAAATCTTTAAATGACTCCCCATTGACTCTAGGATAAAATCCAAAGACTTTGTAATAAGGCCATTTATTAACTGTCTCCTGCCTCCCTGGCCAGCTTTCCTTCCCACCCACCCCCAACACACACACTCTACATTCCCTCCCATCAGAAGCTTCCACTGGCCCAAATGGCCAGACTCTTGTCTCTCTCCTCTTCTCTCTGAGCTGCTGAACACACTGAGCATGTGCCTCCCTCTCTTTCACCTTTCTAACTTCAGTCCTTCCGAAGCCAGACATCACTGCCTCTAGGGTACCTCCCTTACATTCGGGCTGAATGGGGTTTTCTGTCTCTGTTCTTGCAGGGCACTGAGGAAACCCCTTAGCCAGGAGATTTCACCAAGTTATCCCTTTGCCAACCTGCCTGTGAGCTCCCCCTAGGGCAGAGGCTGGGGATATCCATGTCCTTATCCCCAACCCCATCCATGTACAGTGCCTGGCACATGTTAGGGGTCTAAGAGATAGTAAATAGTAGGTACATATTATTATTAGATGTTATTATTACTACTAAGAAATGCCTCTCTTTCACCTAAAGTAGGTCCCTTTCCTTCGGTAATTTAATATATAACTATTTGGGTGGATATTTAATTATGACCTAAAAAAAAAAAGAAAGCAGGAAAGCAAATTCAATTGTTATTTACTCTGAAAATGATTATCACCTGCTTTATCAGAGAAATAGAGTGGCATCAATAACCCAAATTAACAACCAACTCAGAAGTCATTTCTAGCTGGTTTGGGGTGCATAATATTTTGGTATAAATGTGTGTGTGTGTTTCTGTGTGTGCGCGTGCACATGTGTGTGTGTATGAAGCAGGAAGGGGCATGTGCAAGTGTATTTGAGGTTTACTTTTACCATTTGACCTTTGTTTTTGCTGATTGTGTATATGTTCCTGTTCCCGTAGCACATACTCACTAACAAGGAGAGTGAAGAGGAAAATGGAAAGAACTTGGAAAGAATGAGTCTGATACTGCAAAGTTATTACCCAGAGATATAGTATTACCCACCGAATTGATAACCCATAATACCCCAGGAATTTAGCAATAAGCTATCAATGTCTAGGACCCCTTTGTCATAAAACCCCTTACATTTATGTCACATGCTAGAGTTTGCAAATCACGGTTACACTAAAGTTTTCATTTGTTTCTGACAACGTTCTGAAAGGTAGAAAGAACATTTTATCTTGTCTTGTTTTATCTTTAAATAATATAAGAAGCAGCCAGGTACCCACAGCAACACAAAAATTGGCACCTTTTGACAAAAACGGTACCTGTCAGTGCTGTGGTCTCCTCCCATTCCATTCCATTCACTCCCCCCTCCCACACCCTATAACAGTGTGCTACAGAAGAACACCATAGACTTACTTTTATATGTATTTCTAAAAGAGAATATTTTTAGTTTTAGTTTTTTAAACAGGCATGCTGCAACAGAAAATCTTTGTATCTTACTTTTTTTAAAAAAAAAAAAAAACCCACGTATATTGCTAAGTTTCATCCATATTCACTTACCCCCTTCTCCCTCAGTGGGTAATGGAGTTGTTTATCTTTTTGCTATTGAATAGCACTGCTATGAATATTCTTAAGCATTTATCCCAGTTCCCATGTGCAGAAGTGTCTCTTGAGTATTCACATAGCAGTGTCTATTGCAAGGTAATGGAGAAAGAGAATGTTTAACATTAAAGAATAATGTCAAACAGTTTTATACCAAGGTCATGCCAAGTAGCATGCCTACCAGCAGAGTCTAGGAGTACCTATCACTCCATATATCCTCTTTATCAATAGCATTGACACAAAGGACTAAGAATGATAAAACATGAGTCTCAAACTAGCATCCTTTGAGCCAAATCAGGCTACTTGTCTTACAAAGTATTTTACTAGTTTCTTTCTTTCTCTTCATTTGGCTTTGAAAGCTTTTAGTTGGACAGACACTCTTGTTTACTACAGGTCCCACTATTCCCTAATATCTTATACATGGTCTAATTTATTCATTTATATTATTGCCTGGCCTCTGTAGGCAAATGAGTTTGAGATCTTTGTGATTCATAAAAATCTATACATTTGGACTTATGGAAAAATAGTGAGTCCAAGAAAATGTGCTTTCTAAAAGAATGCAGAAAGAACTCAGCTGAATGCCCTGCAGATTTTTGATAAATTATCCCTCAAAACTGAATCTGTGCCTATTCTGCACCAAACAGAGTGAGGTATAATCTCAGGAAGTAGTAGAATTCAAGTTCAAGTGACAGATGCTAATGGGATGGTACTTAAACAGTTGTTGAGGACATGTGTTGCCACAGTTAATCCTTGCATCAATTCTTAGAGGTACATATTATTATTCCCATTTTACAGCCTCAGAAAACAAAGCATAAGGAAGGTCACCAACTTCCCAAGCAAATAAGTAGGGGAGAAATGGGATCGGAATTTATGGCTGACCAACTGAATTCAAACACATGAACCGTACACCATAGCACACTGCCTTCAGAATAACGCTGTCTCCTCTTTATTGAGAAGTCACATGTTTTACAGGAAACACCTAGTTTAACCCTGTAATATTGTTACAAGGCAGTTATAGCATTTGTTCTTGCTGTTTCTTAGAAATAAGACATTTAGATCTAGGGGCTAGCCCAAGATCTCCTGGGAGTAATTGAAGATAGTAAAATTATGAACAAATTCTCACTCTTACATCACCTTCTTATTCAATATTGACTGAGCATCAAGTTCAGACCAAAAGGCCCCAAGAGGAGTCACGGTGGGCTGATATAATTTATTCCTACTGGATAGAACCACAAGTTTTCTCACAACCAGGCACAGAAGCGAATGGTCCTAGAAGGGCATGTTTAAGAAAGAATAGGATTGCTTTGCCCATGCTGGTCTAGAAACTAAATACCTTTACTGATGTCAATGTTGGGCTGCATTTTGAGTATAATTATCTCCTTTGGAAACCTGCTAACATAAAGGCACACACCACAGCTTAAAGATTTACTATTCTTTCTAGAAAGGAGAGAAATTTTAGAAAAACAAACTTCCAAAAAAATAGTGACATTCTTTATAGAAACAGTGAGTAAGAGCGAGAAACCCCTTTATCAAGTTTGAATGTGACGCCCTTCTCCCTCTCAAAGCAGATTTGGAAGGTTGCAAGAATAAACTGATAATCACCTTTGAAAATAAATTAAACTTTGAATTTTTTCTTATCCCGGTCTGGATCCTGGTGAGGGCTATATTGTAGAGAGCAAGAAAACCTTCCAACTTCAGAGTAATTGCCCAGATTAACTATCACTGGACTATTTACCAACAATTTCAATTCTGACTCCATATCTTCTGAGACAGCGAATGTTTTTGAAATACTGAGATATCATTTGCATAAACTGCTTCAAGCTATAATGAAAGCTGCCTCTGTCCTGGGACCCCCACCACCACCAGGTGATGAGGACCACTTGCCTTCCTTCAGGCACAGAACTAGACACAGAAGATGTGATAATAAATAAGATAGACCTTTCCCTCAATGATCTCACAGTCCAGTAGGGACAGCATATACACAAACAGGCACACATGAGGGTTCCACATACAATGAAAGAAGCATGCAGTTGAGCCTGAGGAAGAGGGGAGAGCAATCAAGTACTCTCAGTGGTAGAGGGAAGTACACAGAAAAGCAGATGCTGGAGATATGTTTTCAGAATGGGTGTAATGCTCTGTTCTATCTATTGGATCTTAAGCATGTTCCTGCAACTTTTTCTCTTGGGTTATCTCTTGACCCAGAATAAAGGCAAAGTAGTTATCTCTTGTGGGGCAGAGAATTAACACCTCATTTGTAGAGCTACGATTCGATAGCCCTAAGACTGAAATGCAAATGATCACCTTGAAATGCACCCCTATAGAGTATAGCCCTTTCCCCACAGCATATGGGAAAGAGAAAGCTCTATCCAAGTGTTCTCTTCTATCTGGATTAATTTCATACCCGTGGAGATAGGATGAACTGATGGCCTCCAGCAGTAACATCCCTCCTCTTATCTTTCTCCCTATTATCTGCCAATAATAGCAGCCTCTCCTATTGTCTCAGACGCTACCAGTTCAAACTGGCATCTCTGTCTCCTTTGACCATCAGATAACCAGATGTGACTGCCTCTGATTTCCTCTCTGGAGAAACTACAGGTTAATTTTGTTCCAAAGTAGTAAAGTAGAAAAGTTGAGGAGGGAAATTGTCAGCACCTACTCCTAGGCAATTTTAGCATCTTCACTCCTCCTGTGCCCCTCCACCCATCGGAGTCAAACAAAGCCAAACATTTCATCCTGATCTGTCCCTTTCCCCTGTACTATGTAAAGCTAGCTACAGATGGCATGCATGGATTGGTGCTCCAAAACTCCCCAGTGCCCACTCCCTTCCATCAAGCTGGTTCCTAATTCTGTGGATGCAGCAGACTTCAGAAGAGGAAGCGGCGTGATCACGCAGCATGAGCCTTGGCACAATGGAGTCTGGGCTGTGCCAGGGCCATGATGCCCAAGTCTCACCCGCTCTGATGCAGCACTCAGATTGGCATCTGGTTGCCCACTGCCCACAATGATGGGATTCTGTTTCTGAAAGCCAAGTTTCTCTCTGTATTGCACCCTGGGTAGTAGGTAAAGAAGTGCATAATAAAGTAGGGAGAAAGGGAAAAGAGAAACCATCAGAGACAAGTTGAGGAGCCTGGAGAAAATACATCCCTGAGTACCTTCTTTTCTGCTCATTAATTTTTCTGCATTCAGCTTCCCAAGGAAGATCTTGGCAAGGGCCAGCCAAAGGAGAAGAATAAAGAACTTGGAGGGTGTTTGTTCCTTGGGAGTTCTTGTACTGCTCCCAGTAATCTTGCTCCCAGTCAGCCTAGATTCCATCCAGGGCTTTGAACCATAGTGATACCATAATTTTATTTCCCAGAACATTTGTTGGTATTTATTATGCTCCAAGGATTGCATAAAATTTTTCATACTCATTTTCTCGTTAAATCTTTAAACAAAACTGAAGGCTGGTATTATTTCTCTCCATTTTCCAGAAGAGAGAAAAGAGATGAGAAAGAAGTTGCTGAGGTCACACGGTTCTTCAGTGGCAGAGCCACGATTCAAACCCAGCTCTGGAGAATCTCTAAGCCTTTATCCCTAAAAAATTGTGTCAACCTCAATTACTTGTCATAACAGAGATTTGCCTTTTTGAAGCATTACCTGAAGCTCTCTGTCTCAGAAATATTTATATTTTAATAGCCTCTTAATGAGGCTTCAATGAGCAAAGAAATGAATGGCATGTAGTACTGTTTGGGGCAGCATAATAGGTTACAAAGGAAGTATATAGGGTCAGAGGTGTCTCCAATAACTGTGTAGACTGCTGTCTATTTTGACTCCATATAATGAAGGCAGGCCCATCTGAAACTACTGCTTCACATTTACTCCAATAGTGACTATACTTTTGGGGGGTTATAACTAAGAGAAATTTGTTTGCATAAGGGAAAGCCTTTGCAGTAAGCCCGTGGAAGTTCTGTAGATGACTGTAGCACACACATACACTCTGCTCTCGCCCCAGCCTGGGAGGAATTCAGTCCTACCTGCCTGGTCTCAGAGAAATGAACAGGGTGATTGCCCAGTAAAACTCTTGGCCTCAATGTGAAACCCTGAGCTTTGACTTGGTGTATTTAATTTTATTTCCCAGAACTTTTTAAAGATACACATGTGGTGACATTTCTGTCCTTAAAACAACATTAAATAAGCAAAGTAAGAGACTTCCAACACAAGAGAAAAAATTTCCCAGACTTGGGGCAAGAATGAGTTATCTAGCCAATATCATTTGGGGATTTAATTGTCACCCTTCTCCACACTTCCAGATCTCTCAACGCAAGTTGACTTTCTGTCCTCCTGGACCAACTCTTATTAGAAATCACTTCCTGATGGGCTACTAAAAGCAGCTCTTTGAAAACTAGCAGAAGACCCAAAGATCTTTGTTTGCCTTTGTCTCTTCCCTCCTGCTGTGCAGAGAGCTCTCTCCAGCAGAATTCGACACAAGTGGAGGTGACCTGCTCCATTCCTTCCTGGGATTGGCAGAGGCTGGATGCCAGTTCTCTCCTCAGGTGCTCCCTCACCCCTCCCCTTCCTTCCAAGAGGGCTCCTGTGGCTGCCCTACCTCAAATGAAGAGAAGAGAAGGGAACAGTGTCAGGAGGACAACTCATAGAACCTGTCATTAATCAGGATCCTGCCATATGCAAGTCAGTAATGAAAGCAATTAAATAGGGGTTCAATACATTTATTTCAGAGATATGATTGCAAGTGGTCTAGATGAATATAGGTTTAGATATCCCAGGATTGCCTTTTCAAGCCCTCTTCGTCATTTTGGTATGAGCAGGAAGACCTGAATATTCTAGTTCCATGCTATCAACAAAGATACCTGTTTTCTGACACAGTTATAATTAGTTTTTAGCCTCCCAAAGTATGTGGTAGTTATAGGGGCATTTGCATTTGAGAAAGAATGCTCAAACTGGTTAGTATTTAACCTCAAAGTAAAAGCCAATGTCCTTATTTATTATAGCATCCTACAAGCCCCTTTGTGATCTACTACCCCTGCCCACCTCTCTGATGTCATTCTACTGATCTCCCTATTAGTTCCCTACTCATTCCCCTCCAGTCAAAATTGTCTCTTTACTGCATTTCCCATTTTAGTCTTTGCCCTGGCTACTCTTTTTGACTAGAATAATATTTCCCCAGAAATATCCTTGGCTCTCTTCCTTACTACATCAGAATTTTTGCCCAAATGTTACCTTTTCTAAGAGGTCTCCTCTCTGTCCTAAGCATTCTATTACAAATTCTACCTGCCCTATACCACTTCCCAACTTCCTGCTCTCCAAATCCCCTTTACCCTGTATTGTTTTATTTCCATAGCACGTGTCATTTCATAACATACAGTGTAATAATACTTTTATTTTTTATTATGTTCATTATTTTCCTTTATCTCATACTCTGCTAGAATGTAAACTCTATGAAAGTAGGAATTTTTGAGCTTTTAATCACCAGTGTATCCCAATCACCTAAGATAATACCTTTCACATAATAGATGCTCAAGCAATGGTGGCTGAATGAATGCTAAGTGAAAAGAATACACATCTAGTGGAGGAATTTCAAATACTCTAGCACTGGATATCCACCTTTATCTGTACCACAGGTGACCAGTCCACTCCGACGTGGCAGAAGCTCCAAAGAAGAGCAAGCCTCCATGCTTCTTGTATTTCCTGCAGCCTTAAGCCTTAGATCTAATTTACTTTGCACAGTTCACATTCCTCACTCAAACTTGAAGTGAATCATCTCACCTTTTAACCTCCTGTTTCATCCCCATTGTAGATTTAAGGTGCTCATAATGCCTCATTTTGCTTCATTATTTGCCTGTAATTCAGGATCTTCTCCCCAGTTTCTGGCTCCAGTCTCCTGGGACTGCCTGCTCCCTGGTTCTGCTTGGATGCTGGGCTCGCCTGCCTGGCAGGAGCCCCCACAAGCACCCTACTTGGCTCAGAGATGCCCTTCTAGAGAAACTTGGACCCTATGAGGAAGTAACACTCGAATGTATCTTCATTCACTATTATGAATAATATCAAAACACATTTACATCAATAGCAATACGCTATCGGCTGCATCAGGAAACAAGCTTAACAAGGAGTGTGACACACAATGATAACTTTCTGTGTCTGGAGTGGCAGAACAAACTTTGAATTTATGCATCAATAAGGCAAGATCAGACCATGTAAAAAACCTGAAGCCACAAGGAAGACGAACTGTCCCCAAATTGCACATGTAGTTTATGGAACATTTCTCCTGGTCTTATTCTTTTTAAGAGCAAAAATCAAATGATACTTTACTTTTCCACGGCTACTCAACCTGCAAGCTGAGCGGCCATTTTTTAAACAGTCAGCATCCATGGACTGCAAACTTCACAGCATGGAAACTCGGAGCACTGGACTGAGGCGAGGCTGTGTGGACGTGTGGTGTGCTGTAACAAGCAATAGAGATGCTGTGGGGTTAAGGGAAGGAAGAAATGAATTCCACTTGAAGAGTGTGAGAACACCTGGTGGAGTAGATGTGACTTAACGCTGAATCAAGCAGGATGGCACGGGGGCTATATAGGGGATAGATACATAGGTCTCTATGTAGAACCCCTGTCACTGTCATGAGTTCTTCTCTAGGAAAGAACTCAGACAAGACTAGTAAACTCACCCAAGAGCAGTAAAAGTCAACCATGACACCAAAAAGTAAAGAGTATGGGTTCAGGTTTCTCTCCATTTGGCAACTTGGGAAGATGATGGTTGTCTAAAACATGTCACGGAATGATGCTAACTCACTCAGTAATTGTGGGAACTCAAGATGTTAAATAAAACCATGGTTATAAAATGACTAGAGCAGTGCTTAGATGAAATCACCCTGTAGCCCTTTCTTTTCCTTACCAGCACCATCTTACACTCTTTAACATTTACTTTCAATGTGAATCCTCAATGCCAGCCCAGCACCAGTCTTGATATCAAATCTAAATACAGGGACTTCAGTAAGAAATTTTGAATGGGGGCAGCATTCCCTGGGACAAGGAGCACTTAGAACATGTCAGGGAATGGAGAATACTTCTACACTGCTCAACAAGGAGCAAGTAAGTGAGGAGAGTGGAAGGCGGCATTGGCAAAGTGTCTGAGGATTGAAGCATGAATCTTCATGGGACTATGAACACCAAGCCTAGGAGTTTTAATTGGATGGTGCCTGCAGGGTAAATCCTGGAAGGCTCCTGAGGAGTGAATTGATCTGTTTAGGTCCCTGCTGGCTCTCCTGAGACCTGTGTCCTCACCTCAGGAAGTAACTACCCTGCAGAGAAAAAGGTGTTTTTTCTATTCCTGACAGATGGGGAAGATCTTTTGTTCCTCTATGGTCTATACTCTTTCTGTGTGCCTAGAACTCAATCTGTGTGCAGATATCTCTGAGGACCTTCAATGCCAAGCATTCAGCTAGCTGTTGAACACTAACGGCTGAGCCACAGGTGAGCCCTGATGTGGCTTTCAGTCCTGATGAGGGAACCAAGGGCCTGTCTGAGCAGAGCCTTCTGCCTAACAGCATTCAGGCCCCCGCATAGCTCAAGCCAAGCAAACATGGTATGTCTCCTCTCATTCATCACACATATTCTCTATCTTTTCTGAAAGCTCCCCAAGAGAATGCATTACTAGCATGCTGTTATTTTCATTGCAAATTTATGGTATTGACCAAACCATGAGGACAGGGTTTCCCGGCACCATGCATATTCCTTTGTCTGGCCCAACGGATAATACGTGTTCGCTAGTTGGGAGCCATGAGTAACCCGTTCTTGCCATGCAAGGGCATTTGAGTGAAAACACGTAAACTCTAATCATGAAAGGCAAGAAGGATAGTGGTATGGCCAACCTTCCTCTTGAAGAGAAAGGAAGTACAGTGGACATTACCTAGCTAATTACATTCCAATTTGCTTTCAGCCTCCACTTTCTCGATTCTTAGACTTAAGTGAGGTTGGAGCAGAAACAGTGAAGCCAGTAAAAGTAAGGCTTTGCTATTCTGGTTTGTGGGTTATCAGGAACCAAAGAATGTTTCCATAGTAAAATAAATAATCTGATAGTCACAGAGAAGATATTATTTTTAAACATAAAAATTGGACATATGGCTTGACAAGTATAAGTGTGCTTTGGAAAATAGCAAAGAAGTATTTAAAATTGGGACTATCCCTGGGAAATATTGGGACTATTTCTGCCATGTGGTCACTTTCACACAGTGCCTTTACTGAAGAGAAATACAGTACATAGCATCCAGAATAAGCCAATTAACACAAATCGCTAATTACAACTATGAGTTACCTCTGATCTATGTGTAAGAGGGTTCATCAGCACTCTCAACTGAGCCTCTTCCTGACTCTCAGCGGCCAAGCTGGTCATTCAGAAGTCCTGGCATCCTACAAGTAAAGGAGGCTTCATCTCTGCATTTCAGGGTGGAAGGAAACTGACCAGTGCAGCCCTGGCAGCCACTCAGAGGCTAATCAAGTTAATAGGAGAATTACACATTGTCCTCCGGGAGAGCTTACCCTGAGGGATTATCCATCTCTCTTTGTACAATTTAGACGAGGATAAAGTGGCAGCTTTCTTTACTACCAAAGAATTGCTTTATTCTGATATGCTAAGTGCATAGTTGGTCTTGCTCACGCCAATACACATACACACAGATCTCCATCACAGTTGAGCTCTCTCTCTTTCTCTCTCTGTCTCTCTCTCTCTCTCACACACACACACACATACACACACACACACATGTGCACACACACACACTCACACTTGGAGCAGGCTCCATTTGGTTGGAGCTCCTGGGAGGGATGAATGCAAATGGAGCCAAATTTACATAGTATGCCAGACAAGCCCTCCGGCCCCTGAAACTTCACACCTGTCTCCTGCCAGGACCCAAAGTGCCATCTGCTTCTTCAGGAAAGCCAGACACAAGGCCCCTCTTTATGCCTGGGGTAGAGGATGAGAAAACCTGGCATGGGGAGCCTTCACTGCTCAAAAATAACTCCATGGTACGTAACATACAGTCCTATGAAGATCCGAAGGAAAAGCCTTGGCAGTCTCTTCACAGACAGGCAGGATAATGGCTGGGGCATGCAAAAGGGAAACTATTTAAGGACTCCACCTAGTCCCAAACGGCCCACACTGCCAAGCACTCTGCACATGAGGAGCTCTCTGTGTGATAGACCGTCCCACGAACAAGGAGCGTGAGGCATCCAGGCAGGACCATAGTTTTCATCTACTCTGCTCTGAATTTGGGATGCTCTCCTAAAATTTTTCTACCTCCTCACAATAAATAAGTTTTCTCGTTGATGCTACGTTTACAATGCAGTTCTAGTCAGCTGTGATTGAAAAGATAAAAATAAGTGAAACAAAAATAAATGAAATAGACTTCTTTTTCCAGTTAGGAGAGCGCAGCAGAGAAACATTGTCTCTCCCGCGTCCATTCCCAAGCAGAGACAAGCCCCACGTAAGACAGGGAGGCTGAGAGCGGCAAGCCGGCTCCCAGCATGGTTTAGGCACAGGGCTGTATTGATGCAAGTGAAGACACTAGGGAAGACTGTCACCAGTGGCACTGCTGACATTTGGGCCTGGATGTATCTTCATCATAGGGAGTTTTTCTGTGCACTGAAGGATGTTCTGCAGCTTTTCTGGCCTCTACCTATCTACCTACCACAGGCCAGTAGCAACCGCTCCTCCAGATGACAGGCAAAATGTCTCCAGGCATTGTCAAATGTCCCCAGGGGAGCAAAATCACCCCTTTTGAGAGCTACCAGACTAGATGGGCCCCTGCCATCTCCTCAAGTCCATTATTGGGGTATGTGGGTGGCAGAGAGTTCTGACAGCACAGCATGTACCATAGAGAAGGACATAGGTTGTCCATGAATCTGTGACTCCCATTAGGTTGTAGTTTTGCTAGAATGAGAACCATTTCTATCAGAGCCCTGCCTGTCTCTCTTGTCCATGGCCCAGTGCCTAGCACAGGTCTGAAAAGCATGAAACCATGATGAAATGAATGGAAGACTGGCTCCCGGGCTCCATCCCCAGTCCTACCTATGCTCCCTGTGCCCAGTGTGATGTCTTTGTGTTGATGGTGAGGGTATGGGGGGACAGCCTCAGAAAACTAATAAAATAAATGACTAAATAAATGGAACTTCTTGTCTAAAGAACACAGAGATAAGATAAATCATTTTGAGTCCTGGGAAAATTATCTCCACCATTCTGTCCTGGTTTCTCCATTCAGCCAGAAAACACTTTAATTTATCTCGTGAAATTTTTCACCCGCTAGACGAACATTAAGTATTTCTTTCTTCTTTTTTTTTTTTTTTAAAAACTATATTCTTCTCTCTACAAAGGTGGGTTGGCTCTCAACTCATTGGAATAAAAGCTCTATTAGCCTCAGAGCACATAAGGCTTGTGAGGTTGGCCTGAAGTCAGGGCCTGCAGAAGGATAAAGAAACCTGACACTCATTCTTCACGTAATTAGAGTTGGTAAAATAAACTGCACATTTCATTAAGGGAATGGATCCATCGGGCCCAGGACAGAGCGGGAATCCCATGCTCAATGCACCAGCCTTTTGTCTCAAATTAACCCCCAGCTAAAAAAAAAAAAAAAAAAAAAAAAAAAAGCTTCCCATGGAGTCATTGGGGAACATTCCTGAACCCCACCCCCTATCCCTTCATGTTCTTAGTCTCTGAGTCCACAGTTTCTCAGCTGGCTCAAAGCCAGCAAACACCATGACACATGTTCTCTGATTTCCCCCGAAGTCCCCACATTGGACACTCTCTCCCCTCAGTAACATGATGTCGTTTGCAAATACATGTCCGGAAACTCACCCCTAGCCAAGAGGGCTTTACTTTGCCATGCAGTCAGTAGCCAGGACAGGGTTTTCTTAAGAAGTCCACACATTTTGGCCAGCCCACTGACAAATAGTAACATGAATGTGCTCATTGACTAAATCATCAGAATAATCTGGGTGATGAAATAAATCACTCTGAAATGTAAGCAGCCTCTTTCTAAATTCAAATAATGGTTTTTAGCTATGCTAGTACCATCTTCCAAAAATCTGATCTAACCAAACCCAACCCAGTTTTCAAAAAGCCAGGAAGGTCTTCAAAACTCCATTGTACATTTATGGATTACTAGTTGCTGCAGTCATAGGTCTAGGTGGCCTTCATTTCTGTCATGGCTCCCTACCCTCCCTTTACTTTGGCTAACTTAAAATTAGTATCAATTTGCCTGACCAGGCGGTAGCGCAGTGGATAGAGCGTCAGACTGGGATGCTTAAGATCCAGGTTTGAGACCCCGCGCTCGCCAGCTTGAGCATGGGTCCATCTGGCTTGAGCAAAAGCTTGCCAGCTTGGACCCAAGGTCTCTGGCTCCAACAAGGGGTTGATCAGTCTGCTGAAGGCCCATGGTCAAGGCACATGTGAGAAAGCAATCAATGAACAACTAAGGTGTCGCAATGAAAAACTGATTGATGCTTCTCATCTCTCTCCGTTCCTGTCTGTCTGTCCCTATCTATCCCTCTCTGACTCTCTCTCTGTCCCTGTAAAAAAAATTAAAAAAAGAAATTAGTATCAATTTCATCTAATGGTCATTTCACCCCTCCTACTCAGCAGATGCTCTTTTTTTTTCTTTTATCTTTTTTTTTTTTTTTTTTTTTTGCATATTTATCTATGAAAGGAGGGTAGGTGGGAAATACAACAAGCTTAGAGAACAGACAAGCCAGCTTTCCACTAACCATGGAAGAATATCTCAAGCAAGAAGCAAGAAACATGTCAGAAGATAGTGCTGGACTGCTAGGAAGTAAAGACACCCCTTGAAACAGACGGGGTGAGGAAGAGATACGGAAGTAGGAGTTGTTTCACCCACAGGTGCCAGAGAGCAGCCAGTGGTCCCCCAACCCCCCAGAGAAGACTTGCAGGATGCTGACATCTTGTGCTGCAATGCAGGGACCAGTCACCACACAGGAGAGAGAAAGAGCCAAGGCTTCAATATCAGCTAATGGGGGGACTCCCCCGATGACAAAGACTGTGAAATACAGCTTTTACCACATCTTTGGGTCTTCAAGATGAGGAGGGACACTTTTCTCTTTAGGGAAAATAATATTGAGCTAGCCTGGAGGAATTTTTAGAAACATTTTTAACTCCAGAAAACTATGAAAATCTAGGTGCAATACTCAGGACAGAAGTAGCTTCAGAGCAGACTTGGGATGGGAGGGCGTTCCACCAGGAGCCTGACTGTCCCATCACTAAGCGGTTCAGCCGAGCCTGGGTCTCCTTTGGTTTAAGCATGTTTCTGAGTGGCTAGGGCATTTCCCCATAGTCCTGGTGGGTTTATTTTGTGGTGTCTTTTCTTTCATTGTCTCGTGTCTTATTGATACTAATGTGTGTGTGTGCGTGTGTGTTGTGTGCACACGCACACACGTACATTTCTTTGGCCATTTGCCCCATGGGAAGTTTTCCAGAGATGTTTCCATGAGTATAGAAGTCTCAGCGGAGGCGGGGAGCAGACAGAGATGACTTCGGGGGCTGGGAGGGCGTCTGTTAATGCCAGTGCCTTCTCTTCTCCATGAACTCAGCTATTTGGCATCCATGACGTCTCTCCCTTTAAGCTCACTGGAGAGTTTAGGGCAGCTCCTCTTCTCTGCTATTCTTCACACACCCTCCTCCCTCTCTCCCTCCTGCTGCCTCTAGTCCCTGCTCTCCTTTTTCCCTCTGGTTTCTTCAGTTTCAATGAGTTTATTGGCATGACGAATGTTGCCAAAGCCAATAGCACTGAGTCTCAGTGTCTGGGGATGAATTTCACAGTGGGAAGGGGGTGACCAGGGCTTCGGACCACATTCCCACTGTAGGTTTCTGCTTCAGTCTGAGGTGATGGCAGGCTGCCAAGGATCTTGTTCACTTGGGTTTCCAGTCTCAGCTGAACTCACCAGCCTTGTCTCCAGACAGAGAGAAAGTTCTTATTATGGCAGAGGTCATGTCTGGAGCCTCAAGTCTGGGGGTGGGAGGTGGGGGGTGGGAGGTGGTGCTGGTGCTTCAAGTTGATGTTTTCAAGAAGCGGTTTATAAACAAACCCTTGTACAAACTGCGATGTTATAACTCCAGCCTCCCACTGACACCGAATTCACAAGCTGGGGCCAGGGTGACAAAGACTGGCAGCTCTCAGCCAGGCATTCACAGGGGATTAGAAAGGGTCCTAATGGGTCTCCTGGAGAAATGCAAGTCCTACCAATTTCCATACCCACCCTCCTCCCCAATACACACACAAGAAGAACAATTTGCAATTTGGAGAATCTGAGCAAAGCAAGAGAAAAAGAATACTGTCACAGCTAGAGCCTCAAACATTTATTCTCAAATGAGTTCTAGCTAAGGAAGTCCCCTTCCTAATGGACGAGCCTTATGAGGCTTATCAAGCTCGCTCTCTTTCTCTCTCATTTTCTTTCTTTCATTCTCTCTCTCATACACACACATAGACACACACACACCTTGTCAACACAGCAGACATTTCCTTCCGGGGTACCTCAGCTGATAGAAATTTCTATTTGCAATGAAAATCAACTTTGGAAAACGTCACAGCAAGGGACTTTTTTTCCTGGCTGCCCCAAGATTGATCTGGTCCATAGGATGCCCCAGATCATTGCGTTTGGTAATTTCATTCTGCTTATGATCTATTTCTTATATGATCAATATGATAAATGTGAGGCAGAGCAAAGTGGGTTATGCCCGACGCTGGTGGAGTGCGGAGGAGAGAGGAGCGCCGGGCTGCCTCGCTGTGTGTCTCATGAAGCAGAAAAGCAATTCAGTCAGACTAAAGGCTACAGACAAGGCAGTATATTCTCCATGATAAATGCAAATGATGTGACTACATTTCCCCCAGCACACGTGGGGGGAGGGGGAAAAGCCCTGCTGCCTGGGATCACAGCATTCCCTTAGGAATCCACAGGAAATTTGCAAAGGCAAGCTTATTTGTGTGTGGAGGTGGGGGAGTAAGGGCACTGAGATGGAAGAATTAGAGTTGCTTAAATAATGAGTGCTAACGGCAAACCCCCCTTCTCAACCTGGTCATGCCTCTGAGCATTGGCATTTTTAAAGCATAATACAGCAGAATTAGGCATCCTGCGAGCAGAGACCTCAGGGAAATATCGGACAGTGCATTGATCCATGAGAACCCCATCATTTTCTGTGAGCATCAGGGTTCCCTTGACTACAGGTCTTGTTAGGTAGCAATCAGTTTCACTGTCTGCATTGTGACTTTGTGCCAGGGTCTTCTGCTGTCCCGTGTGAGCCGATGGATCTAGGTGTCCTTGAATGAGCCATTGAATTCTTTGCACCAAAGTTTTGTTATTTGTCAAAGGGGCTCAATTATATCTTTGCTCTGCCAGACAGTATCTTTATGAGGATGGAATGAAATTATTTAGATTATGTCTAAAAGTATATAACATGCCCCAAGTGTGTGATATTGGCTGTGGCAGGCACAGTGAAGCCTCTGAAAGAAGAAAGAGAGGTCATTGCTCTCAGAGAGCTTGGAGATTAATAGGGAAGTTGGGTCAAATGCACGAGAAAGAAAAGCAAGACAAGTTCACATGGAAAAATAGTGTCCTGAACCAGGAGGTACAAACCCCAATTCATAAACCGGGCTCTACCATGCTTCATTGCATGACCGTACACGTTCATTTGGCACTGTGGGCCTTAGTTTCCCCAAATGAACATAAGACAGTTAGGTAGTCCCCAAGGCCACCCAGGGCTCAGACTTCTTAATAACACTGTTTCAAATGGGTTCTAGTGGGGTGCAGATGTTAAAAAGTGAATTGAACTCCAGGAGGAAATAAAATAGAGGTAGGTTTTAGAACAGCGAAGGGCATGCTTTGGTAGAATGAGAGGGCAGTGTCATCCAAATGTAGAAATCAACTTTTCTAGGCTTCCCTAATGGGACTGGGCAAGTCCTGATCAAGCACGTTCCAACGGTTCAGCTGCTCAGACCCTAGAAAAGAGCAAGGAGAGAGGCAAAGAGCATGGAAGATGCATTTCTCTCCTGAACCCTTGCCTGGGATGCGCAGATGAGGAGGAAGCCGCGGACAGACTGTCTGTCTGGGTGGGCTCGTCACACCAGTGCTGAGCGCAGCCTGCCTGCTGCCCTCTCTCTCTCCCATCTGTATCAAAAGGACCGTAGCCCTCAGGATCTTTCTCCAGAGCAGTGCTCTGTCACCACAGTGCTGCTGTTTCTTGTGTCTTTCCAGGAAATTAAATTTGAAGCTGCTGGGCCCTGCGAGTGTTTGATCCTTCACAGACACTTCTCCGCTCCTGCTGCAGAGAGCCTGCCAGGAAGGTAGGTGAGGTAGGGGGTGTCGTGGGTGGAGCTGTCACCGGAAGATGGATTCCAGCACCTCTGTCCTTCCGCTCCTCCCTCTGCGTGGAAGTCTGGTCCCTGGAGAAGGGCAGATTGAAGGCCCCTTCTGTTTTTTCATCCAGCTGGCAGAGGCTGTGATGAGATCTTCATCGCGAATGTTGATTAAGTGGCCATTGCTCCAAAGGCCAGGCTGGGAGCTGCGATCTCCCCTGATAATCAGGCTCTCCATGGCCCCTGTGAAAATGGCCAGGACAACTCACTCACACACTTTTCAACACCAGAGGAATCGTGTTCTTAATGTGTACTACTTCTACCAAACGTGCATCTTAGATTTTATTAAAGATGACCATTTATTTGTTCACTCGGTAAACTTTCACCCACAGGGAATAGGAGCACCAAAGCAAAAGCATATTGCATCCCTCCTCCACAGCTGAGATGGCTGAGGCCCATTGCATGTCACACAGGTGGTCGTTAGAAGGCTCTTGGGTCCAGACCTCTGTAGGAGGTTTGTGATTTGGGGAGGAGATGGGGGCCTGAGTAAGGGGAGGGAACCATGAGCAGCTGTTTGAAAATTAAAAGAAGAAACAAAACTTTAAAAATGAAAACTATTTATTTTAGTCAACACTGTCTCATCTACTCTCCATTTAAGTGTCTCAGCAAGCATAATGTCCACAAGGGGAAGCAGAGCGTTGTCAAGGACCAAAGGGCAAGGCCTACCTTCTTCGACCTTCGGGAAATTATTTGCCTGGACAGAGCACATCCACTTCCTTCCAGTGACTAGGGACCATCAGCAAAGCTAAATATTGTGTAGGCTTATGTGTTAAGAATTCAGAGATGATGCATTAAATTAAGAATAGGCAAGTTATGACCTGCTGAAGGAGGAGGCACAAGTCACCCAAATGGGGTCGGCAGGTAGATCCCTCAGCATCCAAGCTCCCACTTTGGGGAAGTAAGAATCCCAGGGTTGTTTTGATTGAAAGCACAATTCCAATACACTGACACAAACAAAGTAAAGTCTTAAGTCTTGTCACTCACAGATCCCAGAAACAGGGGCATGGGGAGGGTTCAGTGAGCTGGGGGCAGGGCAGTCTTCCATCCCAGGTTAACAGCAAGCAGGATAGAAGCAACTTTTACTTATAAGGTGGTTGGGGTGGAGGTCACTAACCTTTTCTGGGCTCAACTCGAAGTGTTTATTTTTAAAGGTGGTCCTTAGGAAATCAAAGGGGGAACTTAGAGAAATAATTAATTCTAAACTAGGGTCCTTATCTAAGTGCCCAGACTCTGTGTGAACAGGATTGTCACACAGTAACATGCTTAAGCAACAACTCAACATAGTTGTTTTTCTTATCAGTTTGTAATCCAAAAAAGGGGAGAGATCATTCTTCTGCCAACCCACCCCACCCCCCATCTGAGTTCATTTTCTATTGACTTTACTTTTAAGCTTGTTGGAGTTTTTAGCATTCTGATTTGCTCTTTGGTTGGTAATGAGTTTAATTCACATATAAAACCAGAATATGTTTCTGAGGCATTTGGGCAAGTCCCAGGTAACACTCTTGCCAATGCCACTTGCCCAAAAATTTCCCTCGAGCCCCCAGGCCACTTAGACTCTACTCCCTCCAGACCATTCTCAATGCTCCAGAATAAGTCAAATATTAAAAATCAATGGGAATATTCCAGTAGGAAGACTTCCAAAATCACCAAAGATTTGAATTACCTCTCCATAATTGGGAAAGTCCACCAAATAGCAGAGAAATGATCTCTTTATTTTTCCCCTGGTTTGCCAATTGAAACACTGTCTGCTCCCAGTCTGAGGCATGTCATGAGGTCTGTTCCCAACGAAGTCAACCCCAGTAATTGGAAGCAGCCCTGCCTCGCCTTTGGTCTTGGGTATTTTCATCATTGGACTGTTGGAGCCAAGACATACATTTTGCCAAGCAAAACTTTCCTTTGAAAACTCCATCTTATCCAAACAGAGTTGGAATTGACTCTTGGCAGCTCCAAAGATAGTTCTAAGCTATGAAAAATAGTACATATATGTCAGCCAGTCTAAGAGATTGTCCCCAATCTGGCAAAAAAAAAACAACAAAAAAAAAACAGCCTTGCACATGAACTCATCTTTTCTTCCTGTAAACTGATGAAGACAATGCACCTGTCACAACTTCAGAGCTGGGCTAATTGGTTCTTTGAAGCCACCTGTCCTCTTCCTCTGACTGTGACCCCCAAATCCATCTACTTAAAGAGATTTGTCAGGCGAAAGAACAAGGGACATTTCAGTGAAAGGGAAGGTCTGGGGTACAGAGAAATTTAGTTGTATTCTTTAAGTGGAAGCATCTGAATTTCAGCTCTCATAAGATTGTACTTTGGGGAAGGTTTGGTCCCACATGGAGAAACTGCAGTGTTGACAAACTGTTTATCACCTCGAGTTGTGGCGTGAGTCTTCATGCAGGGAACTATGTTTATTCTCAGAAGTTGATGAAAACATTTTGCAAATATTCAAGTCAGTTATCTGACCTGGAAAACAGAAAGTATGCCATCCCCAGTCAGGCTTCTGTAGGGTAAGGGACATGGGGCCTTTCTTGAGGGATCTCAGGCTCTGTGCATGCACTGGCCCATGCTGCCTCACCTTGGGTTACTGACTTCTCTCCTGGGTCACAGCTCTTAGAGGTGAAGTACTTATTGACACACCACACTTTGAGCACAGTAAAGTTAATGGAGGAAAAAACTACTTAGAATCATAGAATCTGATAATTAGACATGACCTTAAAGCCCATTTAGTCAGATCACCGATCTCATGCTAGAATGCCTGCATGACACAATACTTCACCAATGACATGACAGTTACTGCCTACAGCACAGCTCTAGATGCAGGGCTGGGCAGAGCCACATCATCTCAAGTGGTAACTAGATACCAACGCAGATAACTGACTTTGCCAATGTAGGGAATGACATGTGGTTAGGGTCATGGGCTTAGTCTGCCTAGAGTTAGACTCCCTGAGTTCAAACTCTGGTTCCACCACTAGATCGTAGGTCCACCTTGGACAACTTACTTGACCTGTTTTGCATCAATTCTTCATCTGTAACATAGAGATAATGATATTGCCCACCTTATTTGGTATTTGTGTGATTAAAATAAGCTAATATGAGTAAAGCACTTAACGTACTGCCATCTCAACAAATTGACGAACCGAGATCTTCCTCATTTTAGAGAATGTTTAATTATAATACATTTTATATTTATACAAAAGCATAAATATCGATATGATACACCCTCATATATCAATACATCTTAGTACATATTTCTGAAAAAGGGGGACTGTATAAGAAATTTATAAACATATTAGCATTATCACACTCCCCAAATTCATAAAAATAACTCTACAATGCTAAATATCAATCACTTTTTTAAATTTTTATTTTTAATTTATTGACATGGTTTCCATATTTTTTTAACTTCTCTTTTTTTCTCTCTGTCTTCCCATCTATCAGAAATGATATGAAAAAGGTCCACACGTTGGTCTCCTAAGTGTTAAGTCTCTTTAATTTGTAGTTTCTCCCTTTCGATTGTTTTTTTTACCATTTTTCCCCTTGCAACTTGTGAGTCATGAGATTAGATCACTTGTTGTATGATGTTTCTGACAGTCTGCACTTTGTTGATTGCATATCATTTCACATGCTCTTCTGTCCCCCTGTAGTTCCTGAAAACTGATAAATCTACAAGATCAATGAATAGTTTCATTAATTTGACAAGATTACTTCATGGGTTGCAATAAATATTTCTATCAGGAAGTTCACAATGTCTGCTTGGTTCTTCTGTTGTGATGTAAGCAGTGTCAATGATCACTGTTTAAATTTATTAACTGATTGTCAGGTTGCCAAATAAAATACAGAATGTCGAGTTACATTGGAATTTCAGATAAACATCTAATGATTGTTTAGTGTAAGCACATCCCAAATATACTTATCCAGCTAATTATTGGTTTTAATCTAAAATTTATATTTATCTGGGGGCTCTATGTCTTTATTTGCTAAATCTACAACCTTAATTAGGGGGTATAAAATGGTGACATTCTAGTTCTATGATTCTCTCTTTATTTGTTAGCTGTAAGATTCTTTTTAATTTCTTTTTATTTATTTATTTTAGAGAGGAGACACAGAGAGAGAGAGAGAGAGAGAGAGAGAGAGAGAGAGAGAGAGAGAGAGAGAGAAGGGGGGAGGAGCTAGAAGCATCAACTCCCATATGTGCCTTGACCAGACCAGTGCAGGGTTTTGAACTAGCGACCTCAGTGTTCCCAGGTCGACGCTTTATCCACTGTGCCACCACAGGTCAGGCACTATAAGATTTTTATAAAGAGAAACTTCCTGTCACCTATCAGATAGCCCTGAAATATACATAGATCATATATGAAAAGCAAGATAAATGCTTGATTTTTTTTCATTTTATTTATCAATTTCAAAATAATAAGATATTTCCTTCAATGACTAATAAAGGTATTGTGATGAACTCACAGATGTGAATATATTGGGTGTGAATTTCAATCCTTTGAAGTTATTATCCTGTCTGGTGCTTAAATAAATTCTCCCATCTCTGGTCAATGAGAATGTATTCATGTCAGCTCCTGCATCCTTTTGACATGACACTAGAAGTGTTTGGTATTTGGTTTTCCTTTTTGATATGATTTTTCAGACTCATCTTGTATATTTCTTGGCCTGGATCTGGAATCAGACATTTTTTCAAGAAATCTTGTGTCCTTTTAGGAGAAGGTGGTATTTAGAAAACATAATCTAGGAGCTAGTGGTGCTCTGGGCCACTAAATTGTTCATTATATTTAAGTCTTTTCAAGAGATGGAGCCAATAAACATATATTTTTAAAAGATAATATGGCTTATGAGTTCATTATGATATTTCCAATACAAATGCGGAATCATAGTTTTTCTTCACCTCATTGATCTCACATCTGTCTCTCTTCTATAATAATAATCTCTGCCCTCAGTGACATTTATATAATTAGTCATGTATAGCACATACATATAAAACAATATATAGCAGGTCCTTGAATAACATCATTCTGTTCAGCATCATTTTGTTATAACATTGATGAGATGCCATAAGAATTTAACTCTTGTTTATATCAATAAACCTGTGGTAGAGTTCTATCAACGACATTGAGGGAGGACGTGCTGTGCACTGCAACTTCAGAGTCACAATAGCAACACTGCCACCAACAATATGCTTCTAAAAATAGCTTCATGTTTGTTTCATTTTTGTATTTCTTTTTGTCCTTAGGGTGTATCCCACTAGGGATATAAAATATATATAACTGTACTTATTTTTTTACTTGAAATTCTTTCTTGGTGTGGTTTTGCTCCAACTGGGTATACAGTTACATTAGGGTGAGCTGGGTTTTTTTTTTTCATTTTACTTTAAAATTTTTTAGAAACCACTTTGTTGTATTTTGTTTTAAAATTATGTAAAAATATTTACATAGTTCCAAAGACAAATCCATAAAAATGTGGTATATTCAAGGAAGTCTTGTATCTCTCTTGGTCTTCTCCACTCTACTCCCTCTTTTTTAAAGGTAAACATGTTGTTTTTGCAATTTACCTTTCATTCGCTTATCCTTCTATAATTATTTTAAATACAAAGATATATTTGTACCCTCCTCATTCTTCAAGGCTCAGCTCCAATAAAGCTCTTATAGGCCACACCACCAAAAATAGAGAACTCATCACATTATACCCTGCCTGACAATATACTGGTTGGGTCATGTGAATTGTTCACAGCTAGCCTCCACTCTGATTGTTGGTTTCTTTCTTCTAATTGTTTGGTGCTCTGAGTTTTTCTGATTACAGCTCATTGTATTCACATTTGCCTCCCTTGGTAGCAAAAGTTACTAAGATTTCTTTGAAAGCCAGGACCAGAAAAGCCCTTATGTATTTATATATATATATTCCATACAGCCACAGCCTCAATGGAAATCTGTTGAATTCAATGCACAAATGAGTGCCTCTTAGCCCTGGACAGGCATCCACATTACTGATCCAGCCACTTCAGATTTTTAAAAGTACAGATTGCTAAATCCTAACCCAACATCCACTGAATCAAAATACCCAAAAGTGATTGCCAAGCATCTGAATTGAATAATGAAGCATGACTCTGTCATACAAACAGTTTGGGAGGCACTGAGCAGCAGCCACTCTGGGTACAGGCCCGGATGGAGCAGAGACAGCACTTGCAGAGGGAGGTCCTTCCTAGATTCTCCCCTCTGCTCTCCGAGATGGTAAGACTATGTCCACAAAGCCAAAGGGAAAACTCAGCCGGTCCTTTCACTTACCCTGATGATTTGCTTTAAAGAAAACATAAAGAACTGAGGAGAGTGGCTTTATGCCTCTGAGCAAAAATTGGTTGCATATAAAGGTTAATTACTTTTTAAGGTCACACAGTTTGTCAACACCTAAAATGAAGCTGGCTTTGTGACCCCCTGTCACCATTAGCAAACAGCTGCTTCCTTTTGCCAATCCTAGGATTACTCAAGGGCACGGGTGACACAAATCTTCCCAGCCCTGGAAGGGCGCTTTCCATCCCCAAGCAGGACTTGAAAGCAGAAGAGATTTTAGGGATCTAATTCAATCCCTAAGGTGAGGAAACTGGCCTGGATCAGCAGGGCAGTTACTGGCAGAGGTAGGGCTAGGAACCAAGGCTCACTCCGGCTAGGCCAGCCCCTCACTTCTGTTGCTGCACCATCTTGTCCAATCTGACGGCCAACGTATTGAAGCAGATGGTAGGAGAGAAGCTAACTTAGAGTTGATGACATTGAGTCTCATCCTATTGTCCCATTCTGACACTATGTAAAAGGCAAGAATCAGAACTTACTCCATTTGTCTAAGTCTAGTCACAAAAAGCCATTGCTAAGACCTATGTCCAGGAAGTATACCCAGAGTGAGCACAGAGGAAAGGGGGAGGGGCTGAGAAAGGATTACCTTCCCCTGCAATAACCTCCAATGAACTCTCTCATTTGCTTTCTCTTGACCATCTAGCAGTGAAAAGAGACATGGGGTCAGTGGGATGGCTGGGGGTGGGGTACACAGTCAGCTCACTCCAAATCCGCCTTTTCACGTTTATCCGCCGAGCTCCATAGGCCAGAAACAGTCTAATTCGTGTCCCAGTGCAAAGAGATGGGGTCTGAACTCTATAGAAATAAAGCTTAAGTTTTTCTTCCATTGTGCCAATCTACATAATCCTCACCATTTCCTGTCTCCTGCCTGTAGTTTGAACCAAGGGCAAAACTAAAGGTGGTAACCTCGGTATATCTGGCTATTTTGAAAAGCTCCAGGGAGGAAATCATCATGGTAATCAAATGCATCAATTAAACCCAACAGATTCTTTTCAATCACAGGCAGGATGCACACACCCACAGAGGTACACACATGCACATACACACACCCTAACACAATTGTCTATCTAAATGTGCTCTCCAAAGCCCGCTTCAGCCTCCCTGGGTTTCATAGTGTTAGTCAAGGCAAAGAAACTGTTCTGTCCACAAGGCTGACCTGAGGTTGTGGGGGGATGTAGGAAACCAGAGAGGGTGGGAAAACATGCTGTTGAATTTGAATGTCTGCCAGAGAAGGGGGCTGAAGGGCTTTAAAGACAGAAGTCCCATAGGGATGCTAATCGTGAGTATTTTATTGGGATAATTCTAGGTCTCTTTTTCTCACTGGGATGCACACAAAACTATCATGTGGGGTAGGAGCCTCCCAGACGCTCACAATATTGTCATTGAAAAGGAGGTTAGTTGTAGAGCCTTCTATCCCAGGCTTTAGTAAAAAATCATTGCTTTCACTGGATTAAAGTTCAAAAGGAAAATTTAGACTAGAATATAAAAATATTCCAGGCCCAAAGTACTGTAAAACTGCACCAGGTGGCAGGAATATCAGTAATATAGTCCAGAGCTCTTAAAAGCTGTAAGGTGGAAAATGACTAAACATTGGATGGATACAAAGAGATAAAGAATGACCACTTACTGAGTTGATGTGTGAGATATTTTTATAGAGGGTATAGGGGAGTTGAATTGTGTCCCTCCAAAAGATATGTTTAAGTCCTAACAGCTGATGCCTCTGAATGTATCAATAACCTTATGTGGAAAGAGGGTCTTTGGAGATATAATCAAGTTAAGAAAAGGTCATCTTGGAATAGGGTAGACCCACATCCAATCACTGGTGTCCTTATAAAAAAGCCATGTGAACACACACACACACACACACACACACACACACACACACACACACATAAGGGAAAATGACTATATAAAGACAGAAGCACAAATTGGAGTGATCCCCCTATCAAGTAAAGAATGCCAAGGATTATGGACAATGACCAGAAGTGAAAAGGGACACAAAAGTTTCTTTCCTAGAGCCTTCAGGAAAAGCGTGCCCGTGAGGAAACCCTTGGAGAGAAAACAAACAGTGTGTAATATCACTCAGTTTGTGGCCCTTTGTTATGGCAGCCTTAAGAAACAAATACAGCCTGACCAGGCGGTGACGCAGTGGATAGAGTGTCGGACTGGGATGCGGAAGACCCAGGTTCGAGACCCCGAGGTCACCAGCTTGAGTGCAGGCCCATCTGGCTTGAGCAAAAAGCTCGCCAGCTTGGACCCAAGGTCGCTGGCTCCAGCAAGGGGTTGCTCGGTCTGCTGAAGGCCCACGGTCAAGGCATGTGTGAGAAAGCAATCAATGAACAACTACTATGGTGTCGCAATGGCAACAAAAAACTAATGACTGATGCTTCTCATCTCTCTTCGTTCCTGTCTGCCTGTCCCTATCTATCCCTCTCTCTGACTCTCTATCTCTGTCCCTGTAAAAAAAAAAAAAAAAAGAAGAAGAAGAAACAAATACAGGGTAAGACTAAGTGGCATGAGGAGAGGTCTCTTCCAACTGTATGAATAAGCTACAGCCTTAAATTTGTAGGGGTTTCTTTGTTGGGAGTTTAAACAGAAACATCTTTCCGGATTAATTTCCACCCAGACATATCATGAAAGAAGGAAAAGTGTGTCTGTAAATGAGATGAAGGGAAGCATAAAAGCCATTGCAGGTCCTGTGAAAGAGCTCAACTGGACACTCCTTCCCTCAAGAAAAAGTTTGACTTGTCAGACTACAGCACTCCCTTACACACATGTTCCTTTCCTCATGCTCCCAAGAAAAACAGCCACATACTTTGTGCTCACTCCAGGGGACAAGAACCAGACCCCAGGCCCCCAGGGCTGTCAAGTGGGATTCCTGACTCAGGAGTGCCATTCAGTCCCCAACACAATCAAGATAATCCAATCAACAATGCAGAGGGCACCCACTAATACTATTAGAGACAAACCCTCTGTTCTCTAGACTGAGTTACTTGAGACAGATGGTTCTGAAGCAAAGCCAATGTCCTCAGGGACAGATACCACTGTCGTCCTCCAGGGAAACCATGGCCCAAAGATGGTATATGTCAGAGGACAAGGATTTATCCAGCACTTGTAGGAGAGTCCGTGCATCCCCACAAAGAGTGCATGGGGCCAGGCCTCATTTTGAACTTGCATCTCCATTTATCAGCTGCATCCCCTTGGACAAAGCGCTCATTCTCCTCAACTCAGTCTCCTCATTTGAAAATGAGGATAACTACCCAACTTCTATCTTTTTGCGTTGTTCTGAAGACTGAAATGCATCAGGATCCAATGCTTCTTGCTTTAGAGAGAAGAAAAATTAGGTGACCTGACTTCAACAAGGCCACACTACCAGGTAGTGGCAGGTGGGCTATCACAGAATAACTGTCCGGTAAGTAACGGTTTTTTCTTGTGCCTGGCACTGCGGCTTACGAGACCTCATTACTTCTTATAACAGCCCTATGAGGTTCACATTCTCTTCCTGTTTTTCCATTGAAGAGACTGAAGTCAGCAACAGTTAAAAGTAACTTTGCTGAGACCATGGAAGAATCAGTGGCACAGCCAGGAATCAAATCCACCCTGAACTTTATCTATCTATGCTCTTAGCAACTGCAATTGAACCCAGCAATTTTTTTTTTTTAGTCTCCATCCATCTGCTTCGAATATATGTGAAAACTTTGCCAATGATAACCTGCTGTACATATTATTACATTCATTATTAATATTAACTGTTAAATATTATTGCATTAAAGAGAAGTGAGTAGTAGTTTGACTTTGAAACATTAAAAGCACAGAAGTGATTCACAGGTCCTGGGATGAGGTAAATATAAAAATTGCAAAGCAATCTGGCACCGTCTTCTGTCAAAGGGTCTTTTCTGAACTCATCAGTCAACAGAAAAGAGAGAATAGTAGTTTGTTTCAAGAAGTCTAGAGGTGCTGGTGGCCATACCTAAAAGTAGAACCCGTAGAAGTGAAACTGAACACATCTTTAATGTCTCAAAAGAAGAGATGTTGGCCTCCTGACATTCCTGTGTCACCGTGCTCCTGCATAAAAAGAGACTCAGATCAGGAGGACAGAGCAGGACGGCTTCTGGTGTCAGCCTTGGAGAGGAGCGTAGATATTGGAGGTTTGCTGATCCGGATCCACAGGAGACCCTAGGTCAGAACTGAGACCTTCCAAAGTTTGGTTCCATAATGTTTTAACCAGTGTTGACAGACTGGAGAAAAGTTGGGGTAAAGCAGTTACATGAGACTGATAGATAACTTTTACTTCTAGTGTAAGGTACAAAAGAATCATAAGACACAGTCCCTACCATTAAGGAATTTGCAATCTGACGAAGACAATGAAGACACTAAAAGTAGGGACTCTGATTAGTCAGAGGAGAGGTGAGAGGGGGTCAAAGTAGGAATGCAGTGCAGCAGAGCAAATAGGACCTTGAACTCAAAATTAAAACATTTGAGTTTCAGTATCTCCTCTGGCACTCACTGGACATGTGATCTATACTTTACTGAATCTCTCTGGACATCCTTATCATTATCAGCTCTGAAATGGGTAAAAAATAAAAATAAAAGGCAGATGCTATTAGTAAAAGTAATTCAGCAAACATTTCCGAAATGACTTCTCTATGCCAAACTAACCATGGATAGGAACAAGCTCACAAATTTTTAAACACAGTGTGACCGACCATAACGCGCCCTCAGCAAAGACTGGAAAAGATCCCGTAAAGGAGATGAGTCTTAAGAAGGTCCTAAAGATGGTTCGGGCTGTGGGCAAGGAGGAAGGGGAATGGCATATTCCAGAATGCAGAAACAACAGGCAGAAGTGCAGGGTTACAGTGAGCTCAGTGATCTCAAAGGACTGGGAGGGAGTCCGCGAGCCTGGGCTGGGTGGGTAGGCGTTGTTCAAAGTAAAATTGAGCACAGAGAGCAAGCCGAGATTGTGAAAAACCTTGAAAGATGGCCTTTAAGCCCTCTGATATTATGGTTATGGGTGTTATTTTTATTCAAGGGAAGAAAAAAGAAAAGGAATGCATGCTGCTCACCCAAACATCAGGACATTCTGTTCCTCTGTGATTGTGCTTCTGAAAATGCTCTCCAGCAAAAAAGGGAAAAGAAATGATTAAGGGAAAAAAAATAACTAGAGCCACATTCATTTCAGCTCCACTGAAAGCACAGCAGGAGGAAGTAGCTGTGTTTGCCAAACTCCAGAAAGAAACCCAGTTTATAGGGTTGGGGGGCAGTGCAGGGAGGAGGAGGGGTTCAGTTTTGTTTTATTCTCCCAAGAAGATATTGTAAACAGTGGTGAGGAATAGTGCACAGAAGGGGAAATTCCTCTGACAGGGCTCTTTTAGAAAGGAAAATGGAACTAAATACAAGGTGCATTATTTCTAATCTTTCATTCAAGTCCCCATTTACATGGGGACTCCCCGGAGTTGATGTTTCCCCTTTGCTGTCGTAAGTCGTCATTGACTGAAGCCGATCGTTTCAAAGTAATGGCCTGCAATCTTTTCCACTGTTGTGATTAACACAGGGTAATAATTGTTAGCCACACTGAAAACTACGGAGGCAAGGTACCACTTGTTGCCAGGCGGCCCAGCTTTTCTGAAGCCCGGACAGTTCCCCATCATTCCACCAGGGGGGGTGATGCCCTCGAGAGACCACAGACACCTTTCTGCTCCAAGCTTCCCCAAAAGGCCAGGAGCTGGGCTCTCACATCCCTGCCAGCAGCCAGGGCTGGGATCTGCCTTCATCCCAAAACCAACGCAGATTAGGAATTCCACAGGAAAGAGAGGAAGCTGAAGAGCAAGGTGGGCGGGGGAGAAGAGAGAAAGTAAATATCTGATACCCGATCACCCCAGACTCAGGAAATGCTATCAGATGATGGATGGATGGATGGATGGATGGATGGATGGATGGATGGATGGATGGATACAAGGCGCTGGAGTCGCCCCGGACTCAGAAAGATTCATTACTCTTCTGATAAACAGATGAGTTTATCAAAAAGCAAGCAGAGAGAGCAATCATCCAACCAGAGACAATTCAAAGGCAAAATCCTGTGTCTCAGTTCTGTCCCTGTATTGCACTCCGGGGTCAATCTTTAAAGGCTTTTTTCTGTCCAGTGTCCTTCTTCCATTCTCCAAGGAGAACAGCAAGGGTAAGATTAGAACCCAGATCTCATGACACCCAAGCTGGGGGTTTCAGCCTTTGTGTTTTGATAAAAACTGCAGTCTTTTCATTCAAATATGGATTCTGAGTGAATAAAAGCCATTCTAGAAAACCCATGCTGTGACCCCAGAGAAAGAGGAGGAAAGTCAGGAAAGAAGGAAAGAAACAGAATTTCTCTTGCTGATCTTTTCTTCCTATCTCCCAGATGACCCAGAACACCCAGCAGGAGAGTAGTTCATGGAACTACTCAACACGCAACTGACTTTGAAGGGAAAATGGGGACTTTTCTTTCTAGGAATTCAAATCTGAGAATACAGAAAACAATGTGAAAGTGTGTTGTTTTTTTTTTTTTTTTCTTGTGCCCATTAATTGCTTTATGATGTTGGTGATGATGCAGTTGATCCTGCCTGCCAAGAGCTTGTGTCATTTCTGGGTTTTTCTGTTTAGACCTAAGTCATTCACACCCTGCCCTAAATTCACAGCATTAAAGCAGGTACTGCGGTTTGCACCTGGATGTCAGGGGTTTTGATTTATTAAACCAAGTGCTTATTTTTGTATGGGGACTCCATGCCAGGCTCTTTTCTGGGCAAGGCCACCCCCCTCCCCCACAGGGCCTGGACTAGCCCCCACCTGTCTGGTCTGAGGCCACCCAGGCTCTCCCTGCTCTGCACAGCCCTAGTCATCATTATCATTTCACAGGGCTCTGGGCCCAGGGACAGCCTGGCACTGTGTTAGGAACTCCAGATATGAGTCAGGAAAGAGGAGTCGGGGCTAGGGGCAGACAGAGGGAGAGCTTAACATCGTTTCCCTGAGAGCCTACAGTCAGAAGCAGGAAGAAATTCTTCTGCTATCATTCTTGTCTACCCTTTCTCCCCTAATTAGGAGGCAATGTAAGTTCAACTCTGCTGGGGTCTGTAGGGCACAGATGCAATCAGGGAGAAGGCAGACGCTGCTGTTTCGCTCACCCTGCTCCCTGTGGACCCCCACAAAGACCGGCTGGCATGTTTTCTCTAGTGGGTGGGGGTGGTACACGTTGCACCCAATTATCTCATTATTTTGAAAGGCAGCCGTAGACACGTATGTGGTATGTGGTGTTGCGCAGGGCAGAGGTAGCATTAGCTGGTGGAGGTTTGCATATGTTGGCAACTTCTTTCCTCTGGGCCAACTTCCATTGTTAAATACACACATCCTGCAAAGTAGAAGAGAATTGAGCTCATTAGTATGATTGCTTATAATAATCATGGTAACAATTGCAACATGCTCTCCTTTGTAAGAGAAAATGACACCTTGACCCTCACTGGAGCAGAAGCCCGGGGAGGCTTTGCAGGACTCTGGGGCATCTGGAGGGCCCTCCGGATGCAGGGGTTCAGGCCATCGCTGGGTGAATGCTAAGAAGGAGGATGAAGCCCTTGCCTCCCATTTTCTGGAATTTAAAGTATGGGCACCCCTTGTCATTACTTCCTCCTCCTTCAAAACTAGAGAAAATGGATGTCAGGTCAAATAAACCTAGGTTCAAATTCTGACCATACCATATCCTACCTGGGCAACCTTGAGACCAATCCTTTGACTTTCTGATCATCAATTTCTGCATCAGCCAAATGGGGCGATAACATTTACCTTGTAAGATTAGACTGGTGAGGATTAGGCATCATATCAGTCTATGTCCAAGCACTGTGATGGAAACGGGGCAGGTGTCCAATTAGCACTTACCATTATTAGGATGACTGTAAGCAACTGAAGAGAAGGCATCATTTCATCGAAAGGAGGAAGCCTGGACAAAATGATTGCTTCCTATCTGTTCTAAGAGTTTCTGATCCCAAAGAAATAAACTGGACTGGCTTTGTCCTTCTCACTCACTCCCACCCATGGCCCTGGGTGGGCCTGCCCACAAGACACTCAAGCTTCCGAAAGCTGGTGACTCAACTCCAGCTGAAGCTCTGAGAGCAACTGTCATTTGAACCAGGCTGGGCCATCCAAGTCAGGGAAGGACCTATAGGGATTCCTAGCTGGCGAGGCTTACTGACTCCAAAAGTGCATCTTCACAGCGCATCTCAGGCAATGAGGGTCCATGCCATTCTGATGCTTGTTTGATGGAGGGGTGTTCTCTGAGGCATCTCAGCCACTTCTCCTCTCGGCCTGCCTGGGAGGTGGGGGGGGTGTGGACTGTCCAGCGATGGGTACCAACCCCAGCATGAATGTGCCCAGTGATTCCATATGGGAAGGTAAGTGAACAGAATATCTTTGGGTCTGTAGCACTTCCCAGTGGCAGCATGGAGAGAAAGAGGGACCCTGAAGGGATGGGAAGACGATGCAGCCACCCCTGACACAAAGGGGGTATTTCTGAGTCAGCTATTTTTCTTTGAAAACTGAACTGGAGAATGAACTGAAGTAAAAGCAGTCGAGAAACAGGTTTGGCTCTGGAAGAAATGTCTAGATTGTAAGACAACACTTCCATGCTCTGTGTGATGCCTTCCAATTTCCAGCCAGTGTCTTACTTGGTTCTTGTGAAGCAGAGTCCGCAAGCAAAGAATATTATTTTCACTTCATAGATGAGGAAACGGAGGTACTGAGAGACTTAGCCAGGGATCACATGGCCAAATGGGTTGTGTCTTTTATTTTTGAAATCCCTTAGAAAAAATAAGGACAGAGGCCCTTTCTCAGACTGTCACTGCTAGACACAGAGCAGGGACAAGAGCCATGAGCCTTCCCTCAGTCCTTACCTTCCTGGCCTGAAGCCCAGTGGGTCCGGCTCCTTCTCTCTCCCCTGCAGACCGCTTACCTTGCACTGCAGGATTCTTGCTGTTGTTCCAGGGACCCATTTAAGTGGGTCTAGAGCTGTGGTTAGCTGGGCCTCACAGAGACTGTCCTCTTCCCACAGCCACATTCTAGATGGCTGGGGAGAGGGAGGGTTGTTAGGGAAAGAGGGTTAGGTATACAGGAACATAAGCTCCACTTGTGGGAGGTCTAGGGAGAAAGGAGTGAAATCCTCCCTTGTTGGGTTTGGAGCCTTAACAGGCTTGCTACTGTTTAAAGTACACAGAAATGTGGAATTTGTGAAGGGAGGAGAGTGGGGGGGGGGCATGATGAATGGAGCTGAGCATCCTGGAGAAGGTGTCCTGTTGCTGTGTGTGCCCTGGGCCCTGCCCCCTTGCCCAGCTAAGACCCACCACGCTGGCATCCCAGCAGCTTGCTCTCCCATTCATGGGACTTGGCCCATACACGTCGGTCTGGCCCATCAGATGAATCCCTTTGTTCCCAACAGTGTGGGGCATGGAGGAGACTGCTGCTTCTGCACTAGGGCCACCTGACAGTGTCTACGGGGAGAAGGTGAGGTACAGCACGGGAGATAGAGGGCTCGCACATGAGGAGCAATCTCAGGTTCGGGGCACGTGAAAGGTGACGTGAGGTTTAGAGCAGAGATTGATTGGTCCAGTTGGTGGTGGCATTCGTGGTCTTAGTTTTGCGAGCCACATGCAAGCCTAGCGACAAAGCTTACTCCCTCAAAGATCACACGCTGACACTGGCAAGGCCACCAACCTCCAGAGCCTCCTGAGCCAGCACCCTTCTGCTCCAGGCACCCTAAATATATGCGTGCACACACTCGCAGGCAGCATTCCCATGCTAAGCACTGATGGCTTGCCACCCCCGCTTGCCCCCCCCCCCCGCCTCTGAAAGCAAGCAGACTCAATGCTGAAAGCCTGCCAATGTGTAGCCAGCTTCCAGCACCAAAAATACCTCCTGTGATTCGAGGGGCTACTGTACTGGCATCTATTTGTGGGTCTGGAGCTGCTGCTGTGACAGAGAGAGGGCTCCCCCTGGCATCGGCTGGTTGCCCATTGGGGACTACTCTCTCAAAGTCTAAGGCTTGCTTCCAAGGGCCTGAGGTGGCCCACGCAGCCAGACTTACCCTCTGCAGGAGAAATCCATACTCATTTCTTCCAGGAAAATTCAGCTGCATTCTAGAATGCTGTTGCTCTGTTCTCTCCCACGTTTTCTACCCTCTTGCCCAAGTCTCCCAGCTAGTGACAAGCAAAGAAGGGGCCTTGGGTCCAGGAGCCACAGATGACTTTGTAAGAGTGAGCTTCTAGGCACCGAGACCGATAGAGGTGGCTCGGTGGGGTGGAGAAAAACCTTGCTGAGTTTTCAAGGATTTTCCCAAAATGAGAATTTTATATAAGACAAATGCATTCCCATCCATCCACCTATTTGATAAATATTTATTAAATACCTAGAATTGGACTCGGCTGTGGCTGTCTGTCCTCGTAGAAATAAGGATGGACTACAAGGCACTGTGTAAAGCTTGGTGAGTCCCCAGGGGCTGTGGGTTTGACCTCAGTTGGACAGGATGAAGAAGACGACATCAAAGGTCAGAGAGAATCCTCAAACCCCAGAAAGACGTGGACAGGTCTAGGAGCAGAGAACCTGCTAGATTATTAGCATGATTTCTTTTTAAAAAATATGTGTGGAAGAGATTGTTATATATTGTATATAATTTCATTACATTACTTGTGGAATGAATGAATGAATGAATTGATATCCAGTGAAGAAAGAAATGAGGTTATTTGACTACCTTCGAAGACCAAGGCTCATGTATCTTGCCATTGCATAAGGGGATGTTATACCTAAATATAAACCATGAACCTGAGCTGGTTTTCTTATTCCCATGATATATTGTTATAATTATGTGCATAACTAATAAGATCCATATTTACTCCAGCCTATGAGGACTAAAAATATTAATGATACCATTTTAATTATACCACTAATTCTTCTAACACTTTGAAATGTCTATTTTAATTCCTTCAACTGTCTGAAAATTAATGGAAGAAATTCCTATCTTACAGGTGGACAAACTGAGGCCCAGAGAGGTTAAGGCTACTTCATCCAGGGTACCTCTCAATAGACCTGGTTAGTGTTCTACCCATTGTTATGTTGACCACAGGCATTTTCATAATCTCACTGGACACAGGATCTCAGACCCTGCCCAATGACAATATGGGAACTGGGTGACATATATCACTGCCATGCCACCTTCATTGTGTTCTCTGGCCTGTCTTTTCTCTCTCTCTCTCTCTCTTTCTCTCTCACTCTTTTATTTCCTTCAGTCAGAAAGGGATAGGAAGGCTAGGAGTGAAGGATGAGGGAAGTGGGAGAATCTGTTTCATTTTATCCTTTCTTGCTCTTTATTTAGGATTTCTTTCTGGACCATGGGATGGTATTCACATAATTGGATTAATACAATTTAATCACTTAAGTTATATTATAATCTTCCTAAGGTGTAATTAACTTGAGGCATGGGGAAGTGATATGACCCCCACTAGGGTCACACAGCATTGATTTAAAATCAGAAGCCTTCATTTTCAGCTTCCAACTTTTTCACCAACCCTCCTTGGCTGACACAGGTGTAGCTGGCCACACCGATAATCCACGCATCAAACAAGTGGGAGAAACATTGCTCCAAAATCTTCTAGTGCCTTCTTCAAATCATCTTCCTTAATAAATTGTTGTTTAGATGTGTCTACCCAGAGATAAGAAGGTAGGCTAGACTGACTGTCTGGGTGGGGAAACAAGATCTACTTATAAAGAGAAATTAATAATAATATAGGGTAACTTATGATAATTGCCTAGAGGAGTGCCAACACTATATGCTTTAAAAGTTCAAAGAAAAGAAAGGTATGAATCAGGGAAGACAACTTCGGTTCCTTGTTGTCTTCCAATTTAGGCTCCACAGTTCACAACCAAGCATGACCAGTGAGAGTCTCAGGGAGACAATTTCAGCTAATTACAATGAAGAAAGAACTTTTGAACTAGCTGATTTCTGTAGATGAAGTAAAACCGAGATTTTGCCCCAATCCTGTATATCGAATAAATGTTTGTGCAAAATGCCCGATAAGTCTAAAGTTTTGTTTTGTTTTGTTTGAGATCCCAACTGCTCTTCAGAGTTTCAGACCACTCCCTTTAGTGTTTCACAAGTACATTTTTTTTCTACCTTTACCACTGAAGACTGCGGCCACGAGGGGGCAGGAGAGGGAGTTTATCAGAATACTTGGATGTAGAGTAAACTCTCCTGTGCTCTAATCTCCAGCAGGGACTACGCAGATCCTGAGAACTCGCTGGGGTCTGGTGTGCAGGCCCCTTTCCTCCACAGGCTGCCGAGACACAGAGACTCTGCGGCGCGCGTAATCAACAGTCGTAAGAGCACCGAGGCATGGCCATCCGGAATCCTCTCAACTTAGGTTATTAAATAACCTCTCACCTTAGGTTATTAAAATAACTTATCTTACCGCCACCTCTCTGATTGTCCTGTCAGGCAGACCCCGGGGTCTGGATACAGACCACTCCCCTCCGATTGCCTCCGCTTGCCAGCAGCCCAGGATTTATTTAACAGAACTGGACGCTTGAGATTCCGAGCAAAGCTCATCTTTGCGTTATGAAAATAATAATTAATAACAACTTCAAACCTCATTTGACAGCTTGTTGGCTTTCTGAAATATACCAGCAGAAGAAATTTGCTCTCACAGGTTCTGAGACCCTCGTGTCAAGCTCATCAGGCAAGGCCAGTTCCTCCCCACTCATCCCACTCTCAAATTAAAGATGAAGAGAGAGATGTGCGGGGTGTGCGCGGCGACAGGTTATGCGAAGGGTGGGGGAGCCCACGTCCCCACTGCCCTCACCCCCTCTGCGTGGGTCTTGAGCTCTCCCCGCACCCGGGTTAAGCCAGCTGGGCAGGCCAGGCCTTCACCCTAATTCCCAGGCCCCGGCAGAATTGTCTTTGCCCCCCTTCACACTTAAGGTGGCCAGCGGGTCCGGGCTGAGCTGGGCACCGGGCGGGAAGAGGGGCGGCCACCCCCTGCCAAACGTGTTTCTCCTTTGTTGACATCTGGCGGAGGAGGAAGTCAGGAAAGGCGGGGGAGGGGGCAGGGGGCTGGCGGCGGCGGGCGGTGCCAGCGGCGGGCGCGGCCCCAGCGCGGGCGGGCGGGCCGGCGCGGCGGCAGGGAGGGGGTTAAGGCGCGCGGCCTCTATGATAATGAGCTGCCTGGTAATATAGGGAGGGAGGCCGGCGCGGAGAGCACCGCCGCTGCCGCCGCCGCCGCGGGAGCCGGAGCTGCCGGGAGCCGCGGCGTCTTCGCCAGCCTGGAGCGGGAGGGCGGCTAGCTAGGTGCAGTTGCTGGGAGGGCGAGCGATTGGAAGGGAGCCCCGGCGAGCCGGGCACCGCGAGCGCAGCAGACCTCCCAATTGATTGAGAAAGCCCGGTTCCCGGAGGAAATGGGACTGTGAGAGAACCGGGAGAGAGAAGGGAAGGAAGCGCCGAGATTGCTGATGTCAGAGGAGCCCGGAAAGTCGCGCTGGAAAAATCTGAAGACAGCCAGGGCTCTGCTGCTTCCCCAGGAGAGACACTGCCAGCCACCCCCACACGCCCCCTCGGTGCCTTCCGAATCACCCCGCGAGCCGGCGACAAGCGCCCACTGGGGCTGCTGCGGGGCGGCAGGGGACCGCGGGGCGCGCTGTCGGGAGACCGAGGGGCCACTTCAGGAATACAGATAAGTGGCTGGTGGCTTGACGTGGATTTTAATGAATTTGGACTCCATGTGGATGTGGTCCTCCCGTGATTGAGAGCTGCGGGCCTCGAGAGGGGCAGCGCGCCGCCCTCCGCAGCCGGCGGCCGAGGCAGACGGACCAGGACGCAAGGACAGACGGACGCCGCGGAGCTGGGTAAGCGGCGCTCGAATCGCCTGCACCCTCCGCCCTCTCCCCAGACACCCGCACTCCCCGCGGCGCCTCCTCCAGACCCCAGACGCCTCTCCGGGGTCCCGGCCCCTGGCTCACGGGCTCGGCTGCGACTGGCGAGTCCCCGCGTGGGCTCGGCCACTTTCGCGGGAGGACTCGGAGCCCCTGCCAGCCCGGGCTTCCCCGCCGGCCACCGGCTTCCGTGTCACCGGCTGCTGGCGGCGGCGTCGCTCCGCGGCGCGCCTCTCTCGCGCACCTGCCGGTGCTCTGCGGCTTTGAGGAGCAGCGGGGCGGCGAGGCTGTCCCGAGATCCAAAGCCCAACGCGGGCATCGGTGGCACCAGCGGGAAAGCCCAAGGCCACTATGGCCAGCGCTCCATTTGGGGGCGTTCACTCCAGTGCTGGAGTCCATGGTGGCCGCTGGCAGTTCTTTGGTATCAGGGGACTTGGGAATGGAAAAGAAATGCAGCGCGGGTTCCACAGGCTCAGGGAGCCAGCCCAAGGCATTGAATGGGAAGAGGTGCTCCATGCTCCTCTGTGCGCCCTCCGGTGCACACCCATCGGTGCCTTCCTTGGTCTGAGTAGTAGGAGCAGGTTGGGAACTGAAGTAGAATCTTGCCCATCCAAGAGGCTCTCCTATGGGTGCCTTCTTGCCCCACCCCACGAGTAATATAGGGATCTTAGAAAATTCTAGCCCTTTTGATCCATCCCACAGGTAGTCTCTGTAAATGTTAATCATGGACTGGATGGCCAAAGAGAGTCATCAAAAACTGTCATTTCAGGTCCCAGACCAATGTCCACCTATTTGGCATGACCCTTGTTGCAGGAGAAGTTCCCTATACAAACTCAAGTCCTGAGGGATAGAAATAATGGCTGGGGGCTGGGGGGGGGGGGAAGACCTGGGGTTCTCGATCAGTTAAAAGTCTAGAATGAGAGCCGTCTAAGGTGGTCAGTGCAAATATGGTCAGATCTCCTGTAGAGATCTAGTAACATACCATCAGTAGTATGCAAGGGACATAAGACACGATCATCTGAGGAACTGGGACTGCCAGCTGGAGCTTGAGGCAATGACTGGGGGTCCTAGTAGCCTGTAGGAACCTTTAGAAATTTGGGGACCCATTCATTCTCTTCCTTGTGTTCTTTAGCACAGTGGACAAGGCTTATGAATATCTGTGCTGGGCTGGACATTTGGGGAGTAGAGCCAGGTACAACTCTCCCCTTCCTGACATGATAGCAGGGTCCTTTCTCTCTCTCTCTCTCTCCCTCTCTCCATCTCTCCCTCTATCTCTTTCTCAGCTCCTTTCTCAGACCTTGAAACTTCCTTCTTCCCTCAGCTCCTTTCTCAGACCTTGAAACTTCCCTCTTCCCTCTGGGCAGGCTGTAGATTCTGAGGCCTTTAGTGACATAGCCCTGGGAAGAGATACCCCTGGCAGGAAGAATCCAGCTATTCCTGATCAAAATGCACAAGTTTGATGCACTCAGCCCAGCAAGCTCCTAGAGTTGCTAGCAGCCCTCTCTCCTCAGGCCTCCCAGCTAGTGGAGATAATTCATTAAATTCCCCCTGGCCAGCACCATTTGAACTAGTTACCTGTGATCTCTCCTAGGCCTAGAGAATAGGGGTGGGGGACTGATGAGAGAGTGGAAGGAACCAATGAAACAGAGAGCATCTGTCAAGATACCTCAGCCAGGTTGTTTTCCCCTCTCCACCTGACATCTCTGCCTTTCACCCCAACCCTCCCTTATCCCAGGACTTGCCCTCACTGTGAGCATTACCTGAAAGAGCCTTTCTACTTGGTCCTCCAGCTGACCCTCTTCAGGGTCCTGCTGATGAAGGGAGGGCAGTACAGACTGCTCTCTGGTCCCTCACTGTCCTCTGCAAATTGCATTAGAATGGGGCAGATTGGCTTGCAAAGCATTTAAACAGAAATGACATTTGGAGCAACATGGTACAGTGGAGATAATGCTGAGGAGTAGCAAGATCCGACCTGGTGAAGTAGCAGAAGTTCTCCTCTGCCCAGGGACCCCATGTCTGGCATGGGAATCCCATCTGGTCCTCTCCTTTGGCAGGACTGAAAGGACCGAGGGCACCGGGGCAGGCTGGCCTTTCCGCCTAAGTCTAAATGAAGAGTAAACCATGGTGTTGCATGTCCCTTGCCTGAAAGAAACCATGTCACTACAAGGTTGGTGGCCCCCTTTCAGAGCTGGCCTAAATACCTACCCCTGTCCCCAAAGCGCCAGGGAATATTCACCCGCCATTCCTCTTGACCATCAAAAGCTGCAGGTGTGGAAAATGTAAAAGTTCACCATCGTTTTACTGAAGTCTGTACTTTATATGAGGTTAAAAAGAAAACCTTCAAAGAACAACTACTTCTCTTAGGTCTTTTTTCCATCTACAAGCACTTCTGGTGATTCTGTTAATCTGTATTTCATGGGCATGTTACAAGGAAACCCACGTGAGCGGGAGGCGAAGCCAGGGACACAGTTAAATGTACAGGGCAGCAGCTGGCAGCAGTCTCCCCGCCTGTTCAGGTACCATGAAATATTGATGGTTCTGGAGTTGTCACTGTTTGAGGGTTTTATAGTCTCTCTCGTGCTTCCTTTTCTATGGCTGCCTTCCCAAGATACAGGGTTTGGGGTGGGGGGGGATGCTATTCCTGTCTCCAGCAGCAACACCCCCCTACCCCCAGCTGTCTCTCAGTGTTGCCACACAGCTGTCCCCACACACACAAACTGGGGCCCAATATACTTCTGTCCATCATGGCAAACAGAAAGGCAAGGAGCTCTGAGCCAAGCCCCTCTCCCCCACCCCCATTCTGATCATAAAGAGACGGGAGCATTGTGTTACAGTCTGTTAACTACAAATAATTCAGGACTGTCCACAGGGAAAGGCAGAAACAGGCTTTGAGGTGCTGTAGTTTTATAGCTCTGTGCACCCCCTCCCAACCCATCACTACCACCCTAGCCCAGGGGCAGTCTGTTATCAATTCATTATATGGGAATATTCTGTTTCTTCCCTGCACATATGCTCAGTTCAAACAATGATGAATGGAACTGATTCCCTTATGGGAAACCGTTTTTTCACTTAGTTACAAAGATTTCATGCCCGATTAGAGTAAATGAGGGTGGGTGGGTGTCCACTTCTTTTTTTGGTCATTTCCAAAGGTGAGGCCCTGTGGAGACAGAGAGAAAGACAGTTCTTCACAGGGTCAAACAGCCGGTCCCAAGGGAAGGATAGATGTTCAGAATGGGACCCCCTTTTCTCCTGGGCTCAGCCCTCAGGCCCTCAGGCGGCCCCCATTCCCTGGCATGGGGCATATGGAACTTCTTTATCTAGCTGCACACTGTTCCATCTGGAACTGAGGGCAGAAATAGAGGCGAGAAAGTTCTTTGTTGGGGAACAGGGTCCCTACTGGGTAAGAGTATAAAGAAAAGAGGGGGAGGGAGAGGGAGAGCTGAAAGAAAAGGGTTAGGCCTGCGCAGTGCAAAAGTTCCCTACTCTTCCCCCTTGGTTAACCATTAACCCTCTGCCCTGCCCTGGCCTTATCTCCCGCTTGAGGACAGCTCTCAGAGCAGGTGTTCCCCGCGTTGTCCCTCTCTCAGTCCCAACAGAATATTTACTCTTTTCCCCTTGCCAGCTTTAGACCCTGTTTCAGTCCTGGCCCCCACTTACCTTTTCCTCTCCCTCTTTCCTGGCACCGCCCCCCACCCCCACCCCCTCTGCTCCCTGCCGGCTGTCCCTTCACCCTGGCATTGTCAGTTGTCTGCATGGCAGTATTAAGTGTGGAGGCCAGGAAGCAGGCAGGACGGTGTGGAGAAATGAGAGCTGGTTCACACTGGACTCCAGAGCAGGCGCTCCAAGCTCAGGTTCTAGACTGCTTCAGATGTCTGTGTCAGCCCAGGACACCCAGACTTGCTTGGGGAGAGGATGTGGGGAGGCTGTTTTGCCAGAGTTTTGTTCTCCTCCTGGAGCGCTCAGTTTTCCAAGTGCTTCTCCCTGTGGATCTGGCCAAAACAGATTGCTCTTTTGGCCTTCTAAGATAAACCATTTGATCGAAGGCTTTGCTGAAGTATTTCTAGCTCATCAGACCTGGTGTCCTGAACTTCAGAAAAAAATATAGCAGGTGGACCAAAGACGCAGACCTCAGTGCAAGAGCCAAGTCCCAACATAGAAACAGTCACAGATAAACGGAGAGAAGCAGGGTGACAGGAAGGGAGTTTAAAGACACACAGACTGACAGTGTGAATGGGGCAGCAAGAGCTGACAGCTGCAATGGAAGAAGCAAGTGAGAAAGACCCTCCCAGGCAGAAGGAGGCTCTTCTCAACCTTCCCAGGCAAGAGGAGACTGTCTGGGCTGAACAGGGAGGTTGAAGTAGCAGGTTATCTCCACTAGAGGGGGCTCTTGAAAACCAGGCTTGGCTAGAACAGTGGTTTTGCACTTTTTGGTGAGACAAGGAAAAAAATAGATGAGATATATTAGAAACTACCAGCTGTCACTACCCAGAGACCACAACTGGTAGAGTCCCATTGCCAATGGGATCTCTGGGCCCCTATCTGGTTGCAGAGGACTGGGAAAGGCACCTGCAGCATTAAGTAGGGTGTCCCAGGGTGGTGAGCCGCTCAGGGAGAGGCGGGTAGCCCAGAGGAGGCCCCTGGGGGGTGCCTTCCCGAGTAAGCAGGCCATCCAGCCTGCAGGCTGGCCTGCCAAGAGGCTCTTACCTCTCTTTATCAGCGAAAGAAGTTTTTGGCCCATCCCCAAGGCGCCTTCACACTCCTCCCTTCTTCCAAATCCCTAAATGAGGACTTTCGAAACCCTCCCAGGTGGTGGCAAAACTGTTCCTGAGGAGACTGTTTTACAAAGACCCTTCAGGAACTGAAGGCATGTCAATGTTGTATCGCCGATTTAATCTTTGTCTTCATTTTCTCTGTGGGAGCCTTTCTCTGAATTATAATTCCCCCTTTCATTTCAGCAGAGAACAATATGGAGAGCAGAGTCCAGAGTCCTTTCTCATCTGAGCAGATAATAACTGTCTAAGAGGGTACAGGAAAATATTGAGGTTGTGGCGCGGGCAGAGGGCCAGAAAGTAGCATCCCTCAGATCTGATACCAACGCCTGATATTTAATCTTGGCTTCCCTTTGGCTCCCATTTACCTGGGGTCAAGGGAAGAGGGAAGGGAAGAGAGGGGAAAGAAAAACAAGATAAATGTATCATGTTATGAAAGTTTAATCCTGCTTTTCCTTGGCTAAAATTACTTTCGGTAAGAGAGATAAAAGGCAGTTGAGTTGCCCTTGGAAAGTTCAGCTGCCTTTGAGAAGGAAGCGAGGAGGGATCCCAGGGCTCAGAGTGAGTAGCCTGTGAATGAACCTCTCTCCTCTGTGCCCCCCCCCCCCAGCACACATTCTATCTGAAGCTTTGAGAGAGCACAGAGGTTTCTGACAGAGGCAATCCTGGGAGCTCCCAACTCCCAGGCTTTCCCGTTTTGTATTTGAACAGCCTCACCTCCCACCATAGTTTGGAGACTGAAGGGATAGAGGAAACAAACATTCCCTCCAACTTCGCCCTTCACCTTTGAGCTGTACACCATGCTTCTTCCCTTTGCCATGAATGGAAGACACTAAAAGCAGGACTTGCAATCCGTTTCAGTTTAAACAAATAGAAATTGATCACTTATGTAGTGCTAGGGATATAGTAGCACCTTATGCAAGATGAAAAAGTAATAGAGCCTACAGTCAAGAAATGTACAGTATTCTGGGGGGGGAGTATATAAGCCATGCCCCCCCCCAAGAATCTTAGTATAAGGCAGAAAGAAGTTAACAGTGCACTAGGGACTTGGGAAGTGAAAGTGCAGAAGCTTCTAGAAGCTTTAGCTCTAGGCCCTGGAAGGTGCCTTGGAGATGAGCCAGGAACTCCTGATAAGGAAAGGCCAGGAGAGAGACTCAGGTGCCTGAGGACGTCACAGACCCTGTCTGGGAATGACTCTCATTCTCAGCCTCTGAGGACTCCCCTTAAGCATTTTTTCCCTCATTCTCCTCCGCAGATTTTAAACTGACTACACCAGGTTGTTTTCTATTAGTTAACATCCTAGAGCAAGATCTCCAGTTCCCACTCCCCTGGGGTTTCACATTGTATTCTATGTAATTTGCATCCGTTTCCGGTCCTCTGGAGCTGGCAGTGCGGCTCATCAGGAAATGTTATTACTCATCTGTATGCAGGTATCAGTGTCCAGAATTCTGCTACAAAGACACCCTCTCTAATCTGAATAGAGAGAAAATTGTGATTTTTACCCATACCCCTTGGCTAAACAGGAAAGCCCACCTGAGTTGCCCTGTCTGCCATCTGTCTGCTACCTGGAGAGGGAACCACTCAGAGTTTCTGTGCAAAAAGAAGGCAGGATTCCTGAGGGTGGCTAGGAGGCTGGCTTCCACTCAGTGTTAAAACAGTCTCTAACCTTATAATGGCAGGCGGTTCTCTCCTTAGTCCGTGAAATGTTCAGATGGATGGAGTCCTGGCTGGGGAGATCCCTTCATTGGGAATGGCAGGACCAGGGGTTGTGCTTGGGCTTTAAGCTTTTGAAACCCTTGAAAGTTTATGCTTTCAAGAAATATGTGGAGGTCAATATATATCCTTCTGAAGAGTAGTTTATGATCCTCACCAACCCAAAACGTACAAAACCAGTACACTCTGGTCCGTAGGGAGGCTTTGGATCAGGAACTGTCACCCAGTATCTCCATCACCTCCATCCGCAGGAGCAGAGAGATGACTCATTCTCAGAGCAAACAAGAGGAACCTAGGCCAGGCTCTCAGAGTGCCAGGGGAACCCAGTGGCTAGAATTGCTCTGCCACTGGGCAAGGCGTTGACCCTCTATGATTAGAGGGCAGGCAGAAAGCACCTCCTTTTAAAGGAGAGAGAGTGGAAAGTTCAGGAGGAAAGAAAAGGGGTGGGAGAAAGCTACCTGGCATGCCCCGAAGGGCAGAAGGATCAGAATGAGGACGGACAGACAAGTGGCAGGAGGGGATGTTGTGGCTTTGAAGTTTTTTCCTGCTTCATAAAAATGAAGACCTCGCTGGGCTGGGTAAATATTACGTTGGCCTCTGACCTCCTAACCTCCCCTCACTGTTCCCCAGCTTCCCATTCTTTCTCCTGAGTAACAAAGAGACCCCAGGGAGAAGAGCCTGATTTCTGAACTTGGAGGTCGTCAGTGGAAGCCCAGCTCACAGCCAGACAGGAAGCCCAGACTCCTTCCCTGTCCTCACACGGGACAGTCCTCTCCTGGGTCAGCTGCTCTAGCTGGTGGGCCCTGCCCCCATTAGTGGGTGGGGGTGTTTTCCAGGACACAGGTGGTCAGGATTTCACAGTCCCCTGACAAGACTGGCCCCCAATCCTCACTCCAGCTGCCTAGACCATCCTGACAAGTCTCTGACCCTCTGTGGAATTAAAACCCACACCAATCCACACCAACAGGGTTTCTGTTAGGCAAACACCACCACCCCCAGGCTTACCAGGAAATTAAGAAAACTCAAGTCTGCCTCCCCACTCTGAGCGGCCTCTGGGTGTGAAGCCAGTCAGCGGGACCCAGCTGTGGGAGGCTTAGAGAATGTGAGTGGAACAGCCGTGACACTGGGGTGCCACACTCTCCCCCTGGTGCTGGAGGTTTGGGGCCCACCGAGAAGGCCAGAACAGATGGTCAGGAAGGGCCTGGTGTCCAATTAGGGTCCTGATGCACTGGAACAAAGGGCCGTTCTTCACACTTGAGCCCTTCCTTCTTCCTGAAAGATTTGTCACCTTGCCACCATTTGCTGCCTGGTCCCGGGAAGTGGAGCCACCAGACACTCCAGGAGAGCCGGCTTCTGCCCCTTACCCAGCAGCCCCCAATTTCTCCATCTGTATAAAGAGAATGACTCCTTCTCAGGTCTCCCCAAGGGCCCTCATTTGCCCTTGTGTCTGTGGCCAGGCATAGCAGGATGTTTAGGGGATTTGGAAAAAGGACAGTTTTGCAAATGTGTAAAACTATTCTAAAATTTAGAGCAGGAATAAAGCCAAGCTAGGGACATTTTTTCTTCTCCATCTCCACATTTGTTTGGAGCTTTCTGAGAAAAATAAGATTTTATTTAAAGAAGATCTGTGTGCTAAAATTTTCTATATATAAACATAGAAAAAGGGCTGAAGACTCAGCAGAGACGGGAAACGGAGGGGCCGGGCGCTGGTGCTTGGCTCGCCGTTAGCATTTAACCAGTGGGGCTGGGATTTGAATTCTGAATTTGCTACGTCTTGGTGCCCTCAGGTCTAGGAGTAAGATGAATGCTACTGTCATAGAATTGGTAAGATGGCTTTTTTTCCGGGAGTCAACCTCCCATGGCAGGGGAGGGGGCAGATCTCATGGACCTCTCGCCTACATGCCAGCAATAAGCATGCATCTTTCTGCAGGCAGAGCTCCTCAGAGTGTGAATATGGATGGGACAGACCTGCCATGAACCACATTAGCAAGCCCAGGGTCCCAGAGCCCAAGCTGGACCCTAGGCCTCAGGGATTAGGTCTTCAGCCAGCTCCGATCATTGGTTAGAACACAGTAGGAGGTCTGGGAGATACACTTGCTGCCATCTAGCCCAAGAAGCCCCCCATGGCCCTCCCAGCAGAAGCACTAGAGTCTTGTCCCTCGTTGGGAGTGCAGAGCCCAGGCAGGCGGCTCGAGGGGAGGCAGGCCTGTGCGTTTAAGAGCACTGTCCTAGAGCCAGCTGTGGAAAATGAGTGTGACAGCATGCTTTTGTTTTCTCTTGCAAAAGATTATTAAGAAAACAGCATGGATTACAAAAGAAATAGATGTTTTATGTAGAATATGTGGGGAGACCTTTCTGAGTATCTCATAATAGCTTCTACCCAGGCCCACATAATAGGTGTGAAACCCACATCCAGACTGGGGAAGTGGATTGCCCCGAGTCACACGACAGGTGGACAGGCACTGCTCTCATCTCCAAGAGGTTCGTTTGCCCCACTTAGCCCGGCACACACAGTTGACCTGTCCACTGAGCCACCTTCTCTTCCCAGTCTCTCCTTCGCCGACCTTGTGTACAGAAACCTCTCTGTCTATGAGCAGGCAGGCACCTCACAGGGACGCGCAGCCTGAGGCACTGACCTCTCCCCTTCTCTGCCTGGTGGCTGGCCCTGAGGACACACTAATGGCTTCGGCCTCTCCGTGGTGCTGGGCAGTGTGGTGTGGGAAGGCCCCCTCTCCTAACTAGCTCCACCAGCTTACCCTTGTGCACAGCGAGCCTTGCTATTTGCACAGTCAATGGCTCAGGCAAGGCCAAGCCCCCCCCCCTCCCTTCCCGAGAGGCGCTGTGGGCACTGTTTGTGTTTCGGTCTCTATAGACTCAGCATTCACACTTGAAGAGGGTGAGACAACGACCCAAGCAGCCGCCCGCAGACTGCTGGCTGGGAGGCTGCTGGGAGGGAGCATTGGGTCAGCCACGGTTTGTGTGCCAGACACCTGCACCTGGGTGCACCTGCACCTGAGGGCGTTCTCAGGCAGCCATGACCAAGCCAGAGGGAATGAGAGGGGAACTGAGATTCAGAGGTCCTGCTCCAGGCCACCTGATTAGCTTCCACCCATACCCCCAGCTTCCTTGGCCAAGCTGTTCACCAGCTGTGTAGTCCCTGGGGGCCTGGAGGGAGAGTAGGGACCTGGCTCTTGAGAAGCAGTCATTTCTGGCCTGAGGACAGGAAGAGGCAGAACCTTCACCCAGGGATAGTAAAACAGGAAGCCTCACCAGGAGCCTGACTAGGTAGAAGAAGGGCACATTACCTGCAAGGAGATTGCAATTTCATGTGATTGAACAAGTGTTTATTGAATATCTACTACGTGCTGAATCTTATGGGAGGGAGGCAAGTCACTATGCTGGTTCTTGGGGAGCTTACAATGTGCCAAGGAAGAAAGGGTACACACACAAACAATTGTCACTCAGGTTACGTGAAGTGCTGCAGGACAGGAGATTAACCAAGCCATACAACCTCGGAAGGGGCCATCTGGGAAGGGCAGGAGCAGAAGAGTGTAATAGGTGATGGCTGGCTGAGATCGGCACCCACATCCAAATCTTCTAACCTCGAGTCTCCTCCCTGTTTGCTGCTCAGTAAATTCAATGAAGGGAAAGGTGAGGAGTGTAGGTAAGTGTCAGGTCTGCAACTGCTGGCCTTAGTTCTGTAGTAAATAGAGCTGGTTCTCACACCTTCACCGCTTCCCCTTTCCTTGGAGCAGGTAGGTGTCAGTCAGACTAGGCTGGGGTAAGCCCAGGTCTCCCCTGGAGCCAGAATTCTCCTAATCATGTTAAAATGAGCATTCCCTATTCAAGCAGGGGCAGACCCCTCTGAACCGAGACCTGGTCAGCTCTCCACACAGCTCTAACTTCTAATCATTGTCATAAACGGGAAGGAAGCAGCTGCTCACTCCAGTCTATTATCAGCTTGGATGGAGACAGAGAAATTTAAATGACAGTAAGATGCTTAGCAAAGAAGCGAAAGTCAGTGTTAAAAATAAAGAAAACAAGACAGCTTGTTTCATCGAAATAGAAGGGTTATTAAACAGCCCTGAATTAATCAGTGATCTGCCAGGGTTGGAAATTGAAGAGCAGCAGGGCCAGGGGAGCAAAGAGGCTATGAGTGGGGAAGAGATGGCAGGCAGGAGTTGCCTGTGCTCTAGGGCTGGCTGCAGGGACAGTGGAAATGCCACCTTCTTCAGAGGGCCTGTGGGCAGCTAGTTTTCTGCCCCACAGAGAAAAGCAGGTTAGTGAGGACGGGGACTTGGGCACCCCAGCCCCTCCCCCCCAAAACCGTGCTTCTGGACTCTTCCCATCTGCTACCACCTGGGCCACCCCTGGGGCCAACTCCACTCCTCAGCCTATTCCCAGCCTTCCTTTCCACCAGCCAGGTCTGCATGGGAGCCAAATGGCATTCAGTGGATGCCCAGCAGCTTCCAGGAACTCAACTCTGAGTTGGGCTAATACCCCAACCCCATTCCTAAAGAGTGCTAACAGTGTATCCCTGAGCACGGGCAGAGTCTCACCTACCGGGAGGCAGCGCGTGAGCGCTGGAGTAAGGGGCCTCTCCTTGGAGATAAGAAGTGGTAGCACATATAACTCCAGGCAGCAAAGAAATAAGGTGACATGTTTCACTCCAGGAGCCCGCATCCAAGTTCTAGTTCCACATCTGGTACCTTCACCAAAATATTTCACCTCCAATATGCCCAAGTCTTCCTCCCACCAACAACGTGGTGGCGCTGATGCTACTCTGCCCCTCACAGGCTTGTGTGAGGGGCATATGAATGGAATAACATATGTGAATTCACAGTGAAACTTAGTCACTGTACAAACACTAGTTTATATTACAGTGGGGCCCCTTGGTGCCTCGGGACAAACCACTGGAGGAAAAATTTTGCAGAGGGCATGGAAGGGATCTGGAAGGAAAGCGGACTTGCTCACACCTTAGCAGGGGCAGGGGAGGGGGGTGGGCCGGGCCCCTGTTGTGTGCACGTGAGCACCCATCCCATCTGACACGCTACGTGCTGGATCTTGATTCCATCATTCCGAGAACCTTTGCTTTGCTCTTTGACCTCAGCATTCCTTCTCAGCCCCCCTGCAACCCTTATCCCTCCTGGCTGTTTACCCTTTTCCAGACTCCTCTCTCACACCCCATTCGTCATGGGGCCAGATGCTCACTCAGGGAGCTCTTTTCATCTCTCTGCCCCAGGACCCCGCACTGAACTGCCTGCCTGCCTGCCTGCCTGCCTACCTTTCTCTCTCTGCTTTCCCTCCAGCACATTCCTCTCCCATGTCAGCCTCTGATGACTGCTCCCCATTCCCCAGCAGTGCGGCTGGGGTCCCTGGCTGGGGTCCTAGGCATCCAGAGTTAACAGGGCCTCAAGGACCTCTGCACGCTCACCCAGTGGTTCAGGTGTTTAGGGTCCCCCAGCCGAGTGCTTGCATCTTGCACAGCCAAGTCCCTTACATGGACCGACCTCTGTAGCTTCCATGCGTCCCTTTTGCCCAGCCCACTGCACTCCCCTGCTAGAGTTGTGACTGTGAGCTCGCCTGCTACTGAAGAGAGCCTGCCTGACAGCTCAGAAGCTTTTCTGCAAGAGCTCCGAGTTTCAGACAAAGAGAGAAAAGAATAGAAACTGAAGGTGGGAAGGTACTGGGTGGGGATGCAGCCTGCTTGCTTGAGAAGCTTCCTCATAAAAAAAGAAGTTACAGCTTTTTATTTGAAGACTGGGCTGTCGGTCCAGTAAGCACAGGAGATAAGGAGAGACGGGAAGATAGGGAGGGGACTCACTGACACGCTCCCTGGAGCCAAGGATGGGAGCTCCAGCCCGTGAAACTTCTCAGCATCTGCTCCTCCTCCTCCTCCTCCTCCTCCTCCTCTTCCTCCTCCTTCTCCTCCTCCACCTCCTCCTTTGGGAAGGTTTTCCTTTTTCTCTCCTTTCTTCCCTTTATTGCCAAGGGCTCCTGGATAAGTCACCAAGAGCAGCGGAAGTGGCCCTTAGATCACCCTCAAGGCCATGAGAGTTGTTAGGGGTAATCTGGACAGTGTGGGGCTGAAGGGACTGGGGAGAATGGCTACTAGGAACCAACAACAACCAGTTCCTTCTCAGTGTCTCCTAGGAGCCGGGAGCTTGGCCGCCACATTCTTCAGGACAAGAATCACCTCTTACCTGGCTGAAACATACCCTCAGCCTTTGTCACCATCAGACAAGGCAGCTGCTCCTGCCAAGGGGATGACGCCCTTGTATAGTGTTTCTCCAAAAACAGAAACGCGAGTAATTGGTGTTTATTCAGAACTGCAGGGTTTACAAAAAATACTTTCACATCCATTAGCTCATTGATTCTCACCACAACCCTGTGAGGTATCCTTTTATAGCTGAGGAAACTGAGCCTCTGAAAGGTTAAATAACGTGTTCAAGGTCATCAAACTAGAAAATGAAACAGTAAGACTTGAACCCAGGTATGTCTCTGAAACCCACAGTCTTTTCTGGGCAACCGCTGCCTCGCTACATGCACCACGGTGAATCTGATCTTATAGATGAACCCTGTTCCAAAAACGTCCTGGGGACTCTCACCCCACCCAAGCCCACTCTGCTCTTGATCACTCCATGTTGACGGTGGACCATTTATTAATTATTCTATACTTTTTTGTGATCTGTGCTATTATATGATCTGTGGCTTTGGAGCTCTCTTGGCAAGACGTTTTCTATAAAAGTCCTGTCTGCACTGGGAATTGTTCAAAGGCAGAGCTGGTATCTTCCCACTCCTCTCCATCCTTTTCCCCACCTTGTCCTAGCCAATGGCATTGATCCCCACCCAGTGGGTTCAAGAAAAACAACAGGCAGGATCCTTCCCTAAGGCTTCACTCCTTTCTTCACTGTTGGCAAAAGATCACTGAGCTGAGTGTGGTAGTTCAAACGATGTCTTAGGTCATGCTAGCAGTTAAGAAAAGGCAGTGAGTATCCACATCTCCCTTCTCCTCTGCTCCCCAGGGTTCGCACCAAGCACAGACTGAGTAAAAGGCATGGGGCTAGCCCAGCACTGGATGCTAAAAAGCACAAGGTGTTGTCCCTGCCCTCTAGGAGCATCCAGTTCTATGGGAAGATAGGACATATTCACAGAGCATATAGGAGCCAACACTACAATTCCGTATGTGGTAAAAACAGTAGTTTCTAACGGACTTTGGAGGAGAGATAAGTGATTGGGGGCAGGAAGGTCCTAGAGCCTTCAGGAGGCTTTGAAGGATGGATGGGGTTTGAATAGGCAAAGCTGAAAGTGGAGATAGGTGTTCCAGGGAGGGGGAACCACAAGGGTGAAACTGCATGGTGTTCTGGGCCTTAGCAAGTAAACCAGCGTGTTGGGAGTGGAGTCACTCTGGGAGAGGTGGGAAGGGAGGCTGGAGAAAGACAGAAGAGCCATGTCGGGCAGGATATGAACTTGGGAGCTTAGTAGTCCAAGCTTGAGTCTATCGGGGCCACAGGAAGTGTTTCCATGGTGGATATCACTGTGGCCATGTGCCTGCCAAAGGGAGACAGGAGTCTGAGGTACAAGAAATGAAGCAGTACCAGGCACACCTGGCAGGATTCCACAGCTGCCAGCGGCTTTCCCCAGGGTCACTCTCAGCCGATCATCCCTACGACAGTCTTACATGCACCATCTTCAGGGAGGCAACACAGACTTGCTAAACTTTGGGGAACTGCAGCTTCCGGAAATGGGCAGTGTTAAAAAGCGCACCTTGATCTGGCACTAGTGGCCACCCTCCCTGACAAGAGGATGAAGCAACAAGATGAGTTGTGCTCCTGGTCCCTAGATCACTTTTGTGACCTGCCACGGGAGCCACTGGAAGCAGGAAGGCAGGGGGCGGTCTCTAAGAGACACAGGAAATACGCTCACCTGAGGACTCCCGGGGATCATGAAAATTTTCCTTCAAGAGGAAAAGGACAGGGAGAGCTTCTGGGGAGAGGAGGTGGGGACCAGCGCCAGTCCACTGGCTGAGAACTGCGGCAAACGCCTGGTGTTCTGTTTGAATGTTTTCTTCCCCCTTTGATTTTCCCCCCTTTCCCTCCCACTGCTATGAATGGGAGCTGTGCCATTATTCTTTGAAAACATTACAGTGGTTAATGGCAGCATAATATGCCATTATGTGGAGTGACTGTAATTTATTTAACCGTTCCGTTGGACACTTCCTACCCTATGGCCTGCTCTCCTGCCTTTTCTGCCTCAGACGCCCCGGCTCTGCCACAGACAGGGACAACGGGTGACAAAGCAGGCACTGCATCTCCAGGCTCCCCGGGAAGGTCATTCAGAATTTCTCTGAAAGGTGACTGCCACCTAGCAACCCTCTAGCCACAAAAGCACCCCTGGATTCCACCTTGTACCACATAAAGTAACCCATACCGCCCATACCCCCGGCCCTGCTCCATTACCAAAATGGGAGCCTCAAATTTTCACTTTTAAAATAAAGTACTTGCCGAGTCTTACTTCACATTCAAGGTTTAGTTGAAAATAAATGCTTACTATTAAGGCAGCATAGAATACTGGGGATAGCACAGGCACCAGAAAGTTCTGTGACCCAGTGGAACACTAGTCCTGTTGTCTACCTTCCTGAGATTCTGTTTTTCTGTCTGTGAAATGGGGAGAATACTACCCATCTTGCAAGATAATCACAACGTTTTTCTTGCATATGCAAAGAATCTGGTTCAGTGTGCCATGCAGCAGACATAATAGCTGTTTCTCCTTATTTGTTATTTTTGTTCCAGAAACACATGGGAGACGTTGTTACTATGCTTATCATGGCCTTTAGGGTAAGAATTTGAATTCAACTTAGCAAAGCCATATACCCCGACTTCTATTCTTTTTCTGATTTTAGAAGGAGCCTGAGAATTCCTTTACTTGTTCTTTAACCCCATAATACCTACCAGACAGCAACTCTCCTGCTAGAATGATTGAAGCAGAGTCCAGCTCAGAGTCGAGGGGAAGTAGGGTGGCCTTTCTGAGCCCTCCATAGTACCCAGAGCAGACTTACTCCCAGGTGCTGCTGCTTCTAGCCTCTGAACCCTGCTAACCCATAGAAATTCTTCCTGTCCCAGGGGTGTGGTAGCCATGGCAAGGCGGCCCTCCTCTCTGGCTGTTGCCCACAGGGGGTTGAAGAGAGCAGAGCCCATGGAGGCGGAAGGGGCAAGGTAGAGGGGGCAGCTGCTTGAAATTGATTGCTCTTGTAGTTTAGTTTATACCCTGGGCTCTCTCAGCGCTGCCCGGGTGGCGACCTTTAGATAATAAAGGGAATTCTGGGAGATTTCTGACAGGCCCATGACATATGGGGCAGGTCTGCAGGGTCAGGCGTACATCTCCCTGCTCCTGGCCCCAGGGTAATGAATCTTGTTTGACTTTGCAAAGCCAGCCTGGCCAGTGCCCCCTCCCCTGCACCACCTCTCAAATGAGTGCGTGTCTTTGAAACCCTTCATAATTCAGGGAGACAACTCCAAACTTTTATAGCCGGTGAGAGGAGAGGACAAACACTGGATGTTTTGCTAAGGCCCTGTGAGAGCCGGTGCAGTTTCCAGGGCTCCATTCGTGCCCTCTGGGAGGACTGGAGGGTAAGTTAACAAAAAACTTTCCCCGGCAGGAAATGACCATGGTCCCAGACACGCAGAAACAGAAACAGGGGTGGAATTGGAGGGACATTACACCCTGGGAGTCACAAAATATTCCAAAGGTACTTAGGGTCTGGGAAGACATACTGACTCTTCCAGGCAGAAGCAGAAGAACAGGGCAGGAGAGGCAAAAAGGCTAGAACCACTAGCCTTTTTGGGGAAAGCCCAGTCCTAATGTACGGGGAATGAAACTGCGAGAGGCAAAGCAAGTGGGTTCCCTGAGCAGTGGTGTCCAGTGGGTAAAAGTGGAAGTTTGCTTTGCCACCTCAGTCCCCACAGAAATGTTAGGACACCTGCCTCTCTAGGCGTCTTGGCCCTGTGGTGGCTCATACCCACTCCCTCGGCATAAGCATGCATGCTTAGACACGCATGCGCACACTACTCTTTTTCTCTAAAAGAATCATCCCTGAACCAAGATGCTGGAGTACGTCACTCCTCCCTGCTCTTAGTCTGCTAGGACTGCTGTGACAAAGTACCACAGATGGGTGGTTTAGATAACAGAAATTTATTGTCTCATAGTTCTGGAGGCTAGAAGTCAAGATATCAGCAGGGTTGGCTTCTCCTGAGGGCTGGGAAGGAGGGACCGCCCATGAGGACAACAGTCATTTGGATGACGGCCCACCCTAATGACCTCATTTTTAACTTGATTTCCTCTTCAAAGACCCTATCTTCAAATACGTTCCAAGGTACCAGGGGTTAGGATTTCCACAGATGAATTTGAAGGGACACAATTCAACCCACAATACTTGCCACCCTGCCTTTCTTACAAGCACCCAGCACCTGCACTTCACCCTGTTACCCTTCATCTGCCCACCTTGCCATCGGAGAGGTAGAGCCCATCGCTGTCATGGGCTCATGTGAGTTCAAGGGCCTCTTGCCAGAGCAGAGAGCCACACACAGCTCCAGTCAGACAGCCTTCACTGCCTCGCCACCTGGAGTGTGGGCTCTTCCCTCGCTGCTGAGCAGGACGTGGTAGAACCTCCCTGGACTCCTTTCTGCTCTTACTCCTTAGTTATTGGTGATAGGATCTGGATTATCCATCTGTAAAAGGAAGTGCATATAAAGACAAGCAGGAGATCTCTCTTCTCATGATGAGAGAAGGTGACTAGATAAAAATTGTCACCAAAAGATGTGTTGACACATGCTGGGAGGCCATCGTATCGTCTAGTTCACCTTCTCAGTGAAGGATGTCAAAAAGGCATGTAGGCAGAGACCTGTTTTCTCCGTCTGTCTCCCCTTACCTTCCTCTGCCTCGCTCCGGGGTGAGGTATAGCCACTTAGCTTCACGTAACTGCGCAGAGTCTGGGGGAAAAATGACATTCGATTAATGAAGCAAACGCAGCTGGTATAGCACTGACATCTAAATTGTTCCTTTGGTCCCATTATTTTCTGTAGGAAATTCTCCCTCTCCCCACCCCACCCCCCTTTCCCTTTAAATCGTGTGCATAAAATACGCTAATAACAATCTTCGGTGTCTGTGCATGAGTGACAGCTGAAATAAGAAAAAGACTAATCGTACCTCCTGCAGCCCTGTCACATGGAGATTAAATGAGTCTCTCCCCCCCCCCTCACTCCTTGCACACCACCCCTCTCCCCCACTCCCTCCACTCTCTCAGGGTCTCTTCTCAGTGAGAATCATGGGCATTTGAATAATAATATTATAGACGCCATCAGGGTGACAGTGGGGAAAAAATCAACTCAAACCCATGATTATTCCTTCAATCTAATAATTATTTAAAGACCAGATAACTCCTTTCAGTCTAATTGAGGCCTTTCAGCTGCCGGCATTCCCTGGGGCCCTTGCGTGCGCCCTCTCGCTCACCTTGTGCTACCAACGTGCCTGGACTACCTCTGAGGTCTGTGTTAGACAGTGACGCCTGGAATGTTTGCATGTCCAACCACGCAAATGACATTATGTCGGGTCCTTCAGGGTCATTCTGCCCACAGGGGACAAGCTGGGGCCCCATAATCTCAGTCTCTAGACATTTCATCTTCACAGACATCTTAAAGCAAAGGAAGCCTTCTGAAATCTCTGGGACCGATCCCCTGCCTCTGGGTAAACTTATTCCTACACAGCTGTCGGGAAAATTCACTGTCAGAAAATTCCATAATCTTTTTGGCAGTATGCCCTAGGGGTCCTCTCCAGCTAGGATGTCCCTCTTCATGTCTAACTTTAGTCCCTTTGGCTGCAGTTCTAACTCCTTGGGGAGAAGAAGCTTCCTGTGCTTAGATTCCACCCGATGTGTCTGTGAGGGTATGACCCAGAGGGAGGTGGCATAGGACACTATAGCCCCCAAGTCACAACGTAGGTTCCGTTCCTATGTGTGGTGACCACCTGGGCCTGCCTGGGCCTAGAGTACATCACAGAAGGCCTTTCTCCCCAACACAGGGGGAGTCATCCTGAGAGCATCTCTTTCCCACCCACTGCTCCTCCATTCCGCATGCACCTCCTTAGGTCAGCCCCACGCACTGCCTCCCTGTCCAGGCCCCGGAGCAGGCTCAGTTCTTCCCGTGAGGGAGCCACCACCATGTAAGTCACTCTCTTTTCCCCAAACGGGGCAGCCTCCAGGCCGAATATAACTGACTTCCAGGACCCTTTCACCTCTAACAAAGGAAGCTCTAGACTTGTTACAGAGTTCTGATCGCAGCCTGTCCCTGACTCATTTGGGGTGAACGTAGATAATTTTTTTTTCCATATGTTTTGGTTTCTACATCTAAAACGAAGTTGTGCATTGGAGTAATATTATAATCTCCTTTAGCACTGGCTCTTAATGGCTCTTTAAAGGTGCTATGAATTAGAAAGGAGAGCGGGTGGCAGAGGATGGACTTCCCTCTGCCGCAGATGGGGTGAGTTTCTCATGCAACTGCTCACCCCTTCCTTGATTTCACAGCCCTCTTTGCCATGCTTACTTTTTCTCTGTCACCATCTGGCTCGTTGGGATCCTGGCTGTGCAAACCACTTCGTAGGTACAGTCATAATAATAAGTACCTGTTGCTGTCATTGTTACGAAGTGTCCTACCAAGCTGGTGCTGGTGATGGTAGTGGTCATGAAGGTGGTGATGGCGTTGACAGACTAGAGAGAATGCGGATAGGGGAGCAACAGATGGGTCCAAGGGTGTGAGCTCTACTATCATGAACTTTGACTCAATTTGGCAAAATCATATCCCAACTCTTCACTCTTCTACCAGCTCCTTTTTCAATCAGAGAGGCCAGGGGAAAGCATATGTGCCTGAATCTCCTGAAAAAGGCAACAGAGGTGGCCGGCAGCATGGAGGGAATCAATCCTGCACTGAGCTGAACTGGAAATGCCTGTCATTTCCTCCCTGCTTTGCCGCTGATGCCCGCAGCAGCTGATCATGGGCCTCCATGGGCTGTCAGCAACACCTGCCTCCTGAATGCTGATCAGGGAGATGGTGTCATCAGGCCCTCCAAATAAAATATTTAGTGATACTTACTTCCCAAAGAGGCAAGCGTGGCCTCTGTTTGGCACCATCGGAGAGTGCTCGGAGTAAGATGTCCTGGGAGGCTCCACAGATAGGGCAAGCGTCCCAGAGCCACATGGCCTAGTTTGAGACTTGGGGTGAGAGAAAAGGAAGCTGGTAGGAGAACAGGGACTAGGCAAGCTTTGGCCCCGGAGAATGCATGTGACAAAGTAACTTTACAAACTAGACAGAGAGAGGACAAGTGACAGAAAAAGGGAGACACCGTTAAGTGCAAAACTCTTGAGGCTGACATTATCAGAAAATCAAGAGTTAGGAGAAAATGATAGGTGTGCAGTCACAGGCATATGTTCACTGGCTTCTACCAAGTTGAAGATGGACAGTTTATTCTAAGACAGATTATGGGATAGAAGTGAAGGGGCGGAAATATTAACAAATAAATTACTACTAATAAAGACTATTATATAGTAAACACTTAAAATGGGCCAGACATTGTTCTAAGTCCTTTATTTATATTAACTGACTTCTCCATAATCAACCTATGAGGCAGATGCTAATACTAATCTTATTTTATGTAGATAGTGAGATAGTATCACAAAATGGCTAAAGATGTGACCGAGTTCCCACAGCTATCCAAGCCTCTACGATCAGAGTTAATGCATTTAACCATTGCACTACTGACTTTTCATCAGAGGTGCAGAGGTGGGTGCTCATGCCCTTATCTCTGCACTCAGATAAGAGACTTGATCCTTGGCAGTTGGGTCCTGCTTTGGAACAGCTACCTGGTGACATCAGCACTGGCATGGAAAGACCAAGGCTCTCAACTTAGTGTTGAAGTCAGTTATCCTTATGAAAACCACACTCCTAAGATAGAGTGTGAGCCTTCCCTGCCACCCTGGCACTGCAGGAGACCATGCTGCCTCTGACTACAGTCCGCCAGCACCTGCTGCTCCGAGATGGGCCACCCTTGAACCCCATTGAATGAATTTGCTTGGCTGGTCACCAAGAGCATTCTGTCTCAAAGTGGATGCTGATTGAATAAGAGGAAAACAGTCTAACTGTAGTGGTCGGTTGAGAGTTCCTGACCTAAACAGCTTTGTCAGATAGGAGGAGAGGGGCTCAGCAGCTCTGTCAGCGCCAGACTGTGGAAGCTGAAGGAAGCAAGTCTCAAGGTATTATTTCATCTGAAGAAGAAATCTTTCAAACTGGCTAATTCAAACACCCTAATCCAAACAATTGATTTTAAAATCAAGAAACAGGTTCAAGGAGATGCTAGGCTAGTCTAAAGCCATATGACTCATGACTAACAGGCAGGATTTGAACCAAAGATTCCCAGATCCCCTCACTCTTCCTCCTGCCCCATGGCTTTATGCCTTCTAGCCATCAGGCCAATCTTCCCATTCATAATTCAACTCTCAGAATCCTGTACCTCTGCCAACCTACCTGCAGTTGGCATGGAGACTGTACTGGGACTTGTGTAGTAGTACAATTGAGACGGTCACCTCAGAGCTATTCTCTTTCTTTTGACACATGGTGCCCAGATTGAACTCCTTTACTGGGTCAGGGCGAGCTAGGGATCAAAGGTCCACCTACAGTGCTCATTTCCATGGAAAGGAAGAAATGAGCAGAAAGGGACTTCAGGAGCTCTGGCAGGATTCCTGAAGTGCAGTCTCCTGGGGAGGCTTCAGTGAAAATAATAACAACTAGCAGGAGCTGAACATCCACTGCGTGCCAGCCCCCAGGCAAAGAGGCTTCTCCACATTATCTCCTCTCCTCTCATGACAACCAGAGAGGTCGGTGCTGCAATTATCCCCATTCTGCCAGAAAGACAGATGAGACTTGACTTGCCCATGGTCCCAAATTTGTTCCCCAGCCTTGCCTAACAACAAAGATACTCACTATTCCACCTGTGTCTCAGGGGGATGTTGGGTAGGGAGGTGAGATGGTTGATCGTAACCTTACATTGTGTCCTTTGATGTTATCTCTGCTGCCAGGACTTTCTTCTATAGCCACGGGCTAAACATATATGTACATGTATGTTGTGGAGAAGGCAGGAGTGTGCTGTCCACAAACGCAGTGCCAGAGAGTCTCAGAAAGCACTTTCTAAAAGGCAAAACCATAGTGTAACGTGGTGATGATTTCATTTCTCCTCATGGCTCCTGGCAGAGCACGCTGCCCTCCACCATCTGAGATGGGGCCTGCCAAGAGCGGCCCCTCGTCGTTCCCTGCCCCGCTGCGGAATGTGAGGGTTCTGTTATTTCCTTTCTGCAGTTCCTCTTGAGGAATTCACGTCCTGCTACCGGCCCCAGGACATAGCTAAAAATAACCTCTGGTTTTCAAACCGAAAGCTCTGTCCGTTGGAGACTTTGCCGGTGGGTGCAGGCGTTGGGCCGGAAGGGCCATGCTGGAGTCCCTGAGGTCAGCCGGGGCCTCATGCTGCTGTTGCTTTCCTCTTTCCAAGGAAGCCCGGGCCTCATGAGTCACCCGGACACCCGGCGGAGCCTGGTTGGAGGAGAGCAGTCAGGTGGGGCCACCTCTGGCACCACGATGGCTGTCCACCCCTGGACCTAGAGTTGAAGTGGAGGCCCAAGGAGAGTTTCTAAAGACAGAGCACAAATCAGTGCAGATTCCCAGGGTGGCGTCTGTTCTGATTCTACGCCAGTCACCAGTCGTTGCCAGATGGGGAAGGGGCTGGGGGGGGGGGCATGGCTGGAAGGAGACAGGACCCTGCTAAGCTGCCCAGGAGCCAGCTCTCCATCCTCGATCGGGGTGTGTCCACTTCTGTCGCCTCGCTGCCCGGAGTTGTCTGGACTTGTCTGAGGGTGCTGGGCCAATTGTCCAGTGGGAGAAAAGCTTTCTCTGCTAGACAGCTCGCCGCCTCCCTTTGCCGTGGCTACCTGCTGCTGCCACGGTCCTTTTCCCAGCTGCTCAGGAGCAGCACTCCCAGAGCGAGGACACAGGCTCCCTGCTCCCACCTCCTGCCCAGGCATCTCCAGAAGCTTCTCTGCAGAGCCCCATTTGGCTCCTCTGGGCCGCTTCCTTGGAAAACAGAAAAGCTTTGAGGCCTGGGGTTCCGGAGAGAGGGGGAGGAGTGAAGGAATCAGACAGGAGACTGGGCCGGCGGGGCCTGCATGGACCCTTAAATAGTCACGAGGTGCCAGCAGCAGCTGGGATGACACTGACCCTCCACTTGCCTCCCTTTGCCCCTTCACACATTTTCCAAACCCAGAACTCTTGAGCAGGTGGCTGAGGCTGGACTCAGATGGCCAGTCCCCCTTAGCAAGGAAGCCGACCCCGTCTGCAAAGAAGCAGACGTGTAAGCAGTGTCCACAGGACCTGGCAGGCCACTCACTGGGGGCAGTGCCTGGCATCCTGTCCCAGAGGAGAAGGCAGAGGGTGCCTGCCCATCCCCCTGGAGCTGTCCAGACTTCTGAATGGCACACCTGACAGTCCCAGGCCTTCTGGCCACAACGTATCTCACTTTTCTAACAGCTTGTAACAGCGAACATCAGGGATTCTTCTTTCTGGAGAGAACGAGGCTGAGGGGCAGCGAGAGGTCCTGTTATTCAGGAGCGATTGTTCCCTGAGGAGGACGGAGCATGGGGACGTGAGGAGGACAGAGTGAGGGGATGCGAGGAAACGCTGCTGTCTGAGGGTCTGGAAGCCTGAGACTAAAGGAATCTTATTTGCATCCTCAGACTCTGGGAGTAGTTGGCCAGGAGAGCCCAGGAGAGGGCCTTCCTAAGAAGCGTTTAAAAAGCGGGAGAATTTTCACATGACTGGGAAAGGACAGACATGACACCTGGGTAGGGAAGACTGGCTCTGGTCCCGACCGGAGAGCGACCGGCCGGGTGAACTTTAGCAGTTCTTTAACCTCTCTGAGAGATAAAAACGATGTCTTAAAAGAACAGAAATAGAGATGCTTTGTAAAGTAAAAGAAAGGATTTTTACAGCGTAAAGGCTGCAGACCAAAATAGATAATAGGATTCCCTGAACAAACCCGAGAGAGAGAAAGTATGTTAAAAATAGAAAAACTGATACGCAGAAGGAAGAGACGCACAGAGCTAGTCAGGGCTAGTGCTCTGGGTCAAACAATTCGTTTCACTCCTCTTAGGACTGATTTTCCATCTGACCTCCCTGCCTTGTGTTTTCCAGAATCATGTGAGGGCCAGCCCAGGAAGGTGGCGTGGATAAGCGCTCAGAGGATCTGTCTCCTCGTCCTTGCCCAGCTCAGCATGGAACAGAGGAGGCTCTGGCCACGGGCCACAGAGATTGACAGCTGGTCCGTGGTCTTACTCTCAGTGGTCTGGGTGCTGCTGGCCCCCCCAGCAGCTGGCATGCCTCAGTTCAGCACCTTTCACTCTGAGAACCGAGATTGGACCTTCAACCACTTGGCTGTCCACCGAGGGACGGGGGCAGTGTACGTGGGGGCCATCAACCGGGTCTATAAGCTGACAGGCAACCTGACCATCCAGGTGGCTCACAAGACTGGGCCGGAGGAGGACAACAAGTCCTGTTATCCGCCCCTCATTGTGCAGCCCTGCAGCGAGGTGCTCACGCTCACCAACAACGTCAACAAGCTGCTCATCATTGACTACCCTGAGAACCGCCTGCTGGCCTGCGGGAGCCTCTACCAGGGCGTCTGCAAGCTGCTGAGGCTGGACGACCTCTTCATCCTGGTGGAGCCATCTCACAAGAAGGAGCACTACTTGTCCAGCGTGAACAAGACTGGGACGATGTATGGGGTGATCGTGCGCTCCGAGGGGCAGGACGGCAAACTCTTTATCGGCACAGCGGTGGACGGGAAGCAGGATTACTTCCCCACTCTGTCCAGCAGGAAGCTGCCCCGTGACCCCGAGTCCTCAGCCATGCTTGACTATGAGCTACACAGTGATTTTGTGTCCTCCCTCATCAAGATCCCCTCCGACACCCTGGCCCTTGTCTCTCACTTTGACATCTTCTATATATATGGCTTCGCCAGCGGGGGCTTTGTCTACTTCCTCACTGTTCAGCCTGAGACCCCCGAGGGCGTGGCCATCAACTCGGCTGGAGACCTCTTCTACACCTCGCGCATCGTGAGGCTCTGCAAGAATGACCCCAAGTTCCATTCCTATGTGTCCTTGCCATTTGGTTGCACTCGGGCTGGGGTGGAATACCGCCTCCTACAGGCTGCTTACCTCGCCAAGCCCGGGGACTCCCTGGCCCAGGCCTTCAATATCAGCAGCCAGGATGACGTGCTCTTCGCCATCTTCTCCAAAGGGCAGAAGCAGTACCACCACCCCCCCGATGACTCTGCCCTCTGTGCCTTCCCCATTCGAGCCATCAACTTACAGATTAAAGAGCGCCTGCAGTCCTGCTACCAGGGCGAGGGCAACCTGGAGCTCAACTGGCTGCTGGGGAAGGACGTCCAATGCACCAAGGCGGTAAGGGGGCATCACCTTGCTCCACTCCTCATCGGGAGGTTGGGCTTCGACTGTCCGTCCTGTGCCCTAGTCACACCCTGCTCCAGGACTGCCAAGGGCCTGAAGTGAGAGAGGTTTCAGGTTCACATTATCAGGTGGTAACCAATAACACAGAGTCAGATGTCAACTAGACACTTAGGGCATGCTTATTGATCCATTGAGTCTTTCCTAATATAGTTGAACCTTGAACAATGAGGGGCAGGTGCTGACCCCCGCTGTGGACAGAAATCCCCTTATAACTTTTGATTCCCCCAAAACTTAATTAGTAGCCTACTGTTGACTGGAAGCCTTACCTAGAACATAAAAGTCAATTAACACATACTTTGTGTGTTATAAATATTACATACTGTATTCTTAAAATAAAAGTAAACTAGAGAAATGTTATTAAGAAAATCATAAGGAAGATAAAATGCATTTACAGAATTTATTGAAAAAAACTGCACATAAGTGGACCCACCCGTTCACACTGGTGTTGTAAAAGGGTCGACTGTACGTATATTGAGTGCAGACACCCCACCAGGCACTGCCGGCTTTGGCGGTTACTACAGACCAAAGCCCCTACCATCATGGAGCTTTGATTAGGGAGACAAGCCAAATAAATATATCACATATGTAGCCTGTCAAGTGGTGAGGATTGTTGTATAGAAAGAAAAGCCAAGAAAGGAAAGAGGCAGTACCTGAAAGGGTTGACTCATTGAGAAAGTGGCCTTTGAGCAAAGATTGAGGAAGGCAAAGTAAGGTAGAGAGCCATGTGGGGATCTGGGGAACACATTGCAGAAAGAGGGAGCAGCAAGTGCAAAGAATTCAGGGCATGCCTGGAGCATGTGAGGTGCAGCAAGGAGGCCCCTGCAGCTGGATTGGAGCATGCAGGAGAAAGAGTAGGAAGAGATAAGGCCTGTCAGAGATAACAGGGATCAGATGGTGTCCATGCAGGGCCTTGTAGGCCACTGGGAAGCCAAGTCAGGCTATGGAAGCTGGAGGAGAGGGAAGGGAGTTATGTTTGACTGGTAGATTACAAACTGGGGAAACATAATCAGGTGTCTGGGCGAAGAGAAAAAAGGAGAAGAAAGGGAGCTCAAGATGCAGACCAGAGGACAGCAGACACAAGAAAACCAGTGGTGAGCGCTGTCCTATCAGAGGGTCAAGTGACTGCCATCTAAGTGGTCACCACAACCCACTCATCCATCATCCATCTATTATCCATCCATCATCCATCTGCCTACCCATCCCTTCATCCATCTATTCATCCATCTCTCCCATCTGTTACCTATCTCTCTATTCATTTACAAAGAGAGTATTGAAAATCTTCCATGTGCCCAGCACTGCGTGATCACTACTCTCATATATCTAGTCATCTAGTGGGGGCAGAGGGAGAAATATCTGGCAGTGTGAGACAGTTAGGGCTCAGAGAGAAAGACCACAGTTTAAATCTCATTGGTGCTGCTTCCTGACTTCAGAAGTAACTTAACATCTTTATTTCTACATTATCATCTATGAAATGGGAATTATAATGCCTACCTCGTGGGATGACCAGGCGAGATAATATATGACCAGATTTGCAACATGCCTGGCCTGTTAGTTAGGTTTACCATTATTAGTTAACTGTTAAGCCATGTGACAAGTGCTCAGATAGATTTCTGTGCAGAGTGCTGTGGACTCCAGATCTGCAGCCTGGGGAAAAATCTGAGATGATGAGAACGGTATTGGAAATGCCTGGTATTGGGACCAAAAACACTCCTTAAATTAAGAAAACACATCCTGCCTCTTCTATGCTCTGAGTGTACTATATTTTACTTGGTATGATAGAATATTGGTTAAAGCTATAGGCTTTAAAGTCCAACAGATTGGTATTTAAAAATCAGTTCTACCATTTAAAACTATGTGATTTTGGACAAGTTTTACCTGGTCTGCACTATAATTTTTTCATCTTTAAAATAGAGCTAATAGTGCCCTTCTTTATGGTTATTATGAAGATCACATAGAAAATGTATGTAAAATGCTTAGTATAATGCCTGACACATAATAACAAGCATTTAAGAAATTGCAGCTATAATTATTAATCATAATCATAATAATAACCAGCTATTTGCTGTTATTTCACTTTTGTAAAAAGAGGAGGTAAAACTGGATAATTTCCAAAGTTATTTATGGCACCAAAATTCTATAACCTATGGCCCCAACCAGTCAGGAGAAGTGGAGAAGAAATGAAAGGGTTAACCCCCTTGCAGTTCTGCCTGGTTCTCATTGCCCAGAGCAGTACTTGTCAGGAGGAAACTGCTGATTCCTGCCTGCTTCTGAGCCAGAGAGGAGAGGAAGCCGACACCCTTCTCTGGCTCCAGTGGGTTGCAGAGAGACAAGCCTGGGCTAATGACAGAAGGCAGCAAAGGCATTGGGAGATAGGTGACAGCAGGTGGGACCAGGACCTCAGAGAAAACAGCCCGTCACCACATTTCTCACCTTCATCCTCTCAGTATCACACTCTCTGGTGCGGCCTTTACAGTAAGAGGGAGGCTGCAATGAAAAGGGAGGGGACCCTTATCATCCAAGTCCCAGACCTGAGGATCCAGAAGCACTTGGTGACCTTAGAAGGGATAAAAGATTGGTGAGAGAATCTGTGGACCCAGGGCTTAATTTTAACATGATTTCTGGACAAACCTGGAACTCTCAGATGAAGACTTTAAGCTCTCATAAAATGGAGGAGGAAAAGGACTCTCATTGTTGAATAGAACTATGTATTATAGACTGTTCTGGGCAATTTAAATGTTATCTCACTTGATCTCAGTATGACTATGAAACGAAGATTATCATCCCCATTTGACAGATGGAAAAACAAGTCTCAAAAAGACTACATAGCTTAAATCCACACAACTATAAACAATATAGCAAGGATTTGAATTCAGTCAGCCCATATGACTTCTGAATCTGTTGGTGGTGAGAATGAAAATGACACCAGGTATTAGAAGCAAGTTAGACTAAAACTTGATTCAGCAACCTCAGTACTTGAGTTTGGGCTAAGAAAGAATTTAGAAATAAGACTCTAACTATAAGAGAAAGTTTATTTAGAAAGTCACAGAGGTAGAAGTAAGCTATAGACTAAATGGGCTCAGGGAACAAGTCACAGAGGCAAAAGAAGGGCCCTTGGAGCTTAGGAGGAAGGGAGAGGCAAAGAATGTGTGCCTGGGGGCGCCGGCTTGTTCCCTAGACAGAGCCATACTGTGTCCTGGGTCTGGAGGGGATTATCTGGATGTCTCAGGGAAGGATTCCAAAAGAATAGTCATCAGCTTTCCAGGTATGTCCTTTCAAGATGATGGTCTCTACTGATGGGTCAGCACCAGAGTAGGGTCATTAGTCAACGCAGCTGGTCTTGGTGTCAGCCATGGCATCATTCGTCTGCTTTTGCTCCTTTTCTGTACCTGGAGCTGAAACACAACTGAGCCCTAGCTGTATTTGATGTGGGTCAGAATCTCATTGTACTGGGAACTTAATGCTTAAGGGCTATTCTCCAGTCCTCTCATTAAAGATCAAGGGAGGGTCCTAACCATATGACCAGCAATATGAAAGGTCAGCGGGTCTAAACTGCATGACCAGTACACTAAAAGAAGAAAGGTTACCCTGGCGGGCAAGGTCCATGTTTTACCAGTCTTGCCCATTGCTAGGCACCCAGGGCTTTTCATCCTGGTGACCTTCTGTGCCTGGTCCATCATCCTTGCTCTGCTCGTGTCTGCGTAACTGCCCACCTCAAGTCCAAGTTATTTCTGCCTAGCCATGCTGTTTTAAGAAAGCCATACTCCAAGATCTCACCATCTGAGCAAAAGTAGAGGGGCATCAGGTGTTTGGGAGTAGCTCACCATTTAGAGGAGAGAAAAAAATGTCAGCCAGTCCCAGGGGTTTCTGCTCAGAACAAACCATTTTCCGTATGGTCTGGAGAGTCTAGATTATTTCCCTATGGTCAGGAGGGATGTAGGGAAACCCACAACCACCAGCAGCTTTTTGCTTCTGTCATCATTTCTCAGAAGCTGGTTTGGGCTATGCCTGTGTCCAGACTCTGCAGCCTGATCAGCCCCAGGAGAAAGTGGAAATTAAACTGAAACGATGAAATAAATCACTTTCAGAGCTGAAAAGAAACTGGATTACTTGATTCAACTCTTTTACTTCACAGATGAGAAAACTGAGGCTTAGAGAAGGTATGTGATACATCCAGGCCATGCACCTAAGTAGTCCTAGAGACAGGACCTCAATCTAGAGCTTCTGAGCCTTCCAGGACACCTCCTGCCTATGGTGTAGGACAAGAAAGACAAGTAGAAAATGTAAAAAAGTGGGAGCTGCTCCTCTGCCTTCCTTGCCTTCCTTCCCTTCCTTCCCAGGGAACAAGAACTTTCCACATTGGCTCTAGTGAGACAGCTAGCTTTATGCAGGCTGTGGTGGTGGTGGTGGTGGTGGTGGTGGTGGTAGTGGTGGTGATAGGAGTCTTGACTATCAGCATTTGCTAATTCCCTTGGTGTAAATGCTCCCACTGTAGCTGATGGTACACACCACCAAAATGATGTCACTGAATGCATAGATGTACAGTCATCTGGCTTCAGCATACCCCTCCTTCACTTCCTTCCTGAGAAGGTTGTGGTGGCTCCATCTTACCAAAGTTCGCATAGTTCAAGGTCATCCTTAACTTAAAAACTAGTTCTCTTTTCTAAAGAACACACACACACACACACACACACACGCGCGCGCGTGCAGCACCACCATTCCTACCAGTATCAGAAGTATCAGCTCTCTACAAAACACCAAGAAATCACACGATACAAGTTTTTGATCGTGTGGACCTCAGAAGGGACTGGAAGGGAAGACCCTGGTTTAATAATCACGTGCCCTAGCTGACGAACCAGTTATTCCCAGAAATTGAGCCTGTTGACGAATGATACATCAGCTAGCTATTTCCTGGGAAGGGACAGAGGAGGTTGAAGGGAACAAGGTGCAGGTTTCTCCCTGATGCTCTCTCTCTGCTACAACAGTCATTTCCTTCCTCCTCTGTGATGCCTTTCCAAACCTGGATGAACCAGCTGCCACACGACTCAGGGATCTTTCTGACCCAGAGTCTGCACCCTTTTCCCACAGGATTCCAGATGTACACTCAGCTGGGACATTTTAGGGGACCCACCAAGCCCAGCCCCAGGATAAGCACTGCAGAAAACACAAGCCCCTTGGCAGCCCTGTCTTCAGGAAGCACAGACTTTTTAAAATTTATTTAACTGAATGAGATCTTAGAAATGATCAACTTAACATCCCTCTTTAACATCCCCCGAAAAGGATGTTCCTGGTCCAAGTGTATACTTAGAGGTACTTAGCTGTAGAGTAGAGGCTAGAGCTCGAATCTTCCTCCTTTCTGTCCAGCTATTTTTTTCATATGCTTAAGGTGATCTTTTAAAAGTGCCCTAGTCTCTCCTGAAAGACACCTTTTCAGAAGCACACCACCACTCCCTTCAGAAGTTCAGGAATAGGAAGGGCATCACCCAAACGTCTGAAGACCTGCACCTTACAATAGTGGAAATGCATTATTTCATTTGCCCCTCAGTAATTCTCAGAAAGGTGGGCAGGTAGTTTGGCAAATGAAAGCACTGAGGTTTATATGGATTAAGCAACTTTTTAAAAGTATAATTTTCTGTTTAATATTAGAATGACCCTTTTCAATCTATCCCCAGTAAAGAATATGGTGAGTAGTTGGCTTAAATTTTTTTATGCCCAAAGTGAGGAATTGAAGCCCAAGAAACAAACAAGAAATCCTCTCCAGGCTTGGAGAGATGCTAGAATGTTGCCTCTAGACCAAATCCCTACCGTCTAAATAGAAAGATCTCCACAAAATGGCATGGTCCACGGGGACATTAAGATGTCTAGAAAATGAGTTTAAGCAATCAGCTTTACAAATTGACCTGGACCTCTTGACAGAAAGTTGAATGGGTGACTGCAGGTGAGGGAGGAAGGCTGCTGGTACCTCCCTGGTTATGCAAGCTGCCCTGCTGGATTCGTGGGTCAGTGGATGAGATGACGTTTGCAGCCTGTGTAAGGACTGCAGGGTCCTTACTATATACATTACTATACTTCTCAGAGGCCTGGTTCCTAGGCCTGGCTATTGAGGGTCAGCTATAGACTGACTGCCATGACTCTGCTGCTACTCACCCCAATTTTCTCCCCTTTCCTCCAGCCGGTCCCCATCGATGACAACTTCTGTGGATTAGACATCAACCAGCCTCTTGGAGGCTCCACTCCCGTGGAGGGCCTGACCCTGTACACCACCAGCCGGGACCGCATGACATCAGTGGCCTCCTATGTTTACAATGGCTACAGCGTGGTTTTCGTGGGGACTAAGAGTGGCAAGTTGAAAAAGGTAAGAGTCTGAGAGTCCTCGACCTGCCCTTCAGCTCCTCAGCTGGGAGCCCCTTCTGGAAGGCAGCTGTTGGTGGAGATTTAACTACAGTCAACTCTAATTTTCTTGGTGGAAACGGTTGGATAGTGGAGTAGGTAGGGGTTCATTTTGAGGCTTATCTTCTAGCTTTTTCCCCCAGCTGTTAGTCAATGGGTGTCAAGAGAATGAATGCAAACATATTTCAATATTGCCCACACGTCAAGGAATCAGGAAGGTGCATCTGCCTAAGGGAGAAAAATACTTCACTCTTTATCTCCAAGTCAAGTACTGATTTGATTTTTTGATTCTCTAAATTATAAATCCCTAGCATCACAAATTCCTCCCCATGGCCTAGAGAGTTGACTGACTGTATGGGTCAAAAGTCTTCATTGATTCCCAAGTGGCTGGTGAAAGTAGGTGATGTGTTGCCACTCTAAGGACATGGGCAAGTGACAAGTCTCTGAGCGCATAAGGTGCCTGGGTAAGAGGCCCTTCTTCCGTCTTCCTGCAATTGCAGTCTTCCCCACTCCTCTTTCCAGGAGGAAGCAGACATCTTACCCCAGGTCTGCCCTGGGCACCTCTGCCAGCTGGAGGGCATGGGCTGTCTGAGCTGGCAGTGTGGGTGGCCTCTCGTGCAGCGGGCTGAAGCCAGCAGCTTGTACTTGCTTGTCTAAGGCTTAGGGCGCGGAGATGGAGCACAGTCTGGTTCATTGTGTGGGATTACAGAGGCCACATTCTTTCCGGCCCCAGCTAATGCCTTTTCCCCAGTTTACCCTCTGCCTCCTTCCCCAGCCCCTCCACCTGGGGATCAAGGCACTTGCAAGACCTCACCACATCTCACCCTTCACATGGACATTACCCCATAGCTCTTTCCTCCTAATCCATTCAGAGCCTAGGAGCAATGTCATTTGGGTTTGGGGTGCCAAATGGGGTGGCAGAGAGGGGACCTAAGAGAGAACTTCTGTGACCTGTGTGTTCTGAGCCGCAGCCAGGGGAGGTGATTAAAAACTGGTATGGGTGTCTGCAGAGGGGCTGACCCTACAAACCTCTTCGGTTCTCAAGGGACTAATGCCCTTTAAGCCTTTTTTCACTCTGTGGAGAGGTTTCTACCTTTTCCCTCCCTGTGCCCTCTACTCTGCTGGGGGCTGTGGACCTCCGCTTGGCTTTTAGGTGCGTGGAAGAGAGGACAAGTGTGGTCCCTTAATTCACTTTCCCAAAGTGGGGGTAAAGGAGCTGCCCTATGAGCATCCACTAAGATATAAAAGTGACATATTCCACCTGGGCAGGGTTCAACTTGGACTGAGGCTAGCTACTTCCCTGCTGAGCAGGCTTACCTATTCAGTTAGGTAGACTGCTACTTGCATGGGGACACTGGGCCAAGGGGCCTATGGGGTCTGAGATCTAGCTGCAGCTCTCCTTGTCAAGCCATGTACCTAGGGTATAAACATTCACCCAGAGGGGCTCCTTGAACTAATCTGTCTGCCCGTAGAAACCACCTTTAGCTAAACTTCACAAAGGATTTCCAGGGCCAGCAATAGCCACAGATGTCCTAGATCATTCATGTAACTCTGTCTCTTTTATTCTCTTGAAAGTTGTATTAAAAGTAGAGGTCATGATTTAGTCATATTTATTTCCTTCTTTCTACCTGATTTTTTTACTGTGTGGTCATACTTGGAGATACTTAGAGATCATATGGCCTAATCTTCTAATTATTCAGAAGGGAAACTAAGGCCCAGAGAAGAAAAGTGACTTGTCCAAGCCTAGAAACTAGGACAAATTGTTTCTTACCCTGACACCCAATTTGATACCCTTTTCACTCAAGAGAAGCAGCCACAGAGCTCAGAGATGGATGCTGAGGGCAATCTTTGGGTCCTGGCTTGCTACAGAATTCAGCCAGAGGCTAGTGCCTCCACTCTTCTTGGTCTTAGATCTGAGTTAAGGAGTTAGTATTTGCTGAATGGAAAGATGAAGACGCAATAAAGGAAGACAGACCTGGGCAGACTCGCAGGGACCCTGTGCTGACCTTCCCCCTATCTCTGCATCTAGCACAGCACACACAGAGGCCATGTGGGGCATCTTTCTCAGCCACACATCCATATGAACAAGGTTCTCCAAACCCTGATGGACATTTCACTATGGAGACAAGTCAGCGGGTTCAAGGGCAAGGCTGGGAATGTGACTGCCCACAGCTTGTTCCAACCTGCAAGTTGGCTGCTCCTTCTCACTCTTCACTTTGTCTTTCTTTGACTGTTTCTATGAGCTCATAATACCCCTCCTTCTCCTCCGTGCAACTCGCCCTTCCTTTCCACCCACACTTTTTGGAGGTACTTGGTGCTTACACCCCGGCTCCTGCTGGCCTCCCACTTACCCACCCATTCCTCTCCAGAGAAATGGCCTGTGAGGAATTTATGGAATGTCCCCAGGAAACCCTACCATGGTTCAGGCCCCATAGCTCTTTCAACACAGGAAGGAAAATAAAGAAATAAACTAGCTAAGAGTGTCGAGAGGGGAGGGAAGCAGCCTGTGTCAGAACTACTCACTTCTTCCCTGCCTGAGCAGGCATCCGTCAGCCCATCCAGCCCTCATCCATTGTGCCCATAGAAATAGAATGTCCCTGAATAGGGAAGCTTAGAGGAAGCAGAGACTCATGACAAGTGCATGACCATGAGGCCACAGCCTTCTGGGCCACAAGCATGCAGAAGGAACAGGAACAAAAAGGACAAGACCTGAAAACCAAGATGTGAGATGTGTAATGCTTGCACAGGTCAAGGGTCAGTGCACACAGGTGATAAGAGGTTAGGTGAAGCTTCCCCAAGAGAGGGAACAGTTCCAGAGAAACCAGCTGTGGTAGGTGATCAATCTGGAAGGCTTTATCTGGGAGGAAGAGCACCAGACTTTGCTTAAAGACGGAGACAGAGCAACGGAGGAGCTGGGGGTACTAGAGAAGGGCCTGCTAGACCTTGGGTGCCACACTGAAAAGGCAGAGTGCACATATAAGGAGGGTCTGGAGGGCACAGGGCAGTGAGGAGGACCCGGTGGGCTATAAGGCAGATGGATAGTGCTATGAGGATCCAAGCCCTGAGAGAAGCAAGTAAGAAGGCTCTTGGGGTTTCGCTGCCCACCAGGTGGACGTGAGTCAACCGTGTGAGCCGAGTTAACTAGTCTTCACCACACTGACAGGACAGTTTCCAGGTCATGATAAATGGTATCTCTACATTGGAGGTAACATTGTAAAACCAACTAAAGTGTGAGATAAACAAGAACTGGAAGGATGTGGGAGTCATGCTTTATAAAGAATATTGTTAAAAGGACATTAAGCCAAGGTAAAAAGAGTAAAGGAGGGCACAGGCCTTTTTTTTTTCAGACACTATAATTTACTAAGCACATATTATATGTCAGGTGTTAGTCTAAGAGCTTTATGTCTATTGACTCACTTAATCTGTATGTAACTCCACGAGGTAGGAGCTGTTATCATCTTCATTTTACAGATGAGGAAACAAAAGTCAAAAAAGATTCGAAAAAATGTGTCTAAAGTACCTTACCAAGTAAATGGCAGATCCAGGATTTGAACTTTGATCATTGGATTTCACAAGCTTCATTCTTAGTCATTAAGCTGTGGATGGTGAATTAAACTTATTTGGTGTGGCCCCAGAGGGCAGACTAAAGCCAAGGGTATCAGAGTGACAGTAGATTTGCTTTCCACTTAAAACAAGGAAGAAGTTTCTTGTGGCCAAACTGTCCCAGAATGGAAAAAGTTGACTCAAGAGGGGTTGAGCTCCCCGTCAGTGGAAATGTTCAAGCAGAGACCGGTTGGTCACGGGTCAGGGAAGCTGCAGAAGGGCATCTTCACTAAGCGCATGACCCTTTCCGTTCTGCACCAGCTTTTCTCCAGCTCCTCTGGTAGGAGTGGGCGCCGGGGAGGGCAGGCTGTGGCAGGACACAGGAGGGAGGCAAGGAGGCCAAGGCTCTGGGTGTGGGCTTTGAAATCATGGCTGGGTTCAAGCTTGCCCTCAGAGTGTGCTGGAGAGCCCCTCAGGGTGGAGAAGTAGGTGCTTGGCACACCAAGGCTTCGCCAAGGTGACGAGGGCAGGAGACCCGGGGCAGGAGCTCAGGGAGCGACAGCAGGGCACCTGGGCCAGGTTGACTGTGAAGACTGAGAGCAGGCTGGGGGAGGCCGGAGAAGAGATGCTGGGAGCTGAAACCAAGGCAGAAGGAGGAAGAGCTGTGGCCATAGGAATGCAAATGCATTTAATTCAGCTTCCCACGTTGAAGGGAGGAGGCTCAGAGGTCACTGAAGCACAGGTCCTGGGGCTAGGAGGTAAGGGGCCAGATGAGAAGGCAGAAGCCCCTGAATGTGAGAAGAAGGACTCCCTCCCTCCTTCCTCTTTGGAGCAAAATCACTGTGGTTCCTTCTCTTCATTTGCAGCTACTAAAACTGCTGCCTTGTCCTGGCCTCCTCTGGCCCCTGGGGCCTTCCACAGCAGCAGGAAGTGCTGGCTCTCCAGTCTCTGTCCCCACTGGAAACCTCGCCTGCTGCTCAGGGGCCGGTGACATGGAGCATTTGAGTGGCACCCGCCTCAGTCCCCTCCTGGCACATAGTTTTGCTCCCACAGCATCTGACACGGGAACAGCTACAAATGTATCCACTCTCCTGAGATTCACAGATGCTGCAGGACAGGACCCTTTTGTTTTTCTGTCACTCATCCCCACAGCTAGATCCAACATCTCTTACACATGAGGTGCTCGTTAAAGTTCTCCCAAATGTATTGGGTGCCTTCTCCTATTCAGACACCTGTGTGCACAGATTAGACTAAATCAGACACCAAGAGTGACCCCTGTTGACATGGCTGGTTTGCCAGGGAAGGAAGTTATTGTGTGGTGGGGGAGTAGAGAGATTTCAGTGAAACAAGACAACTGCTCTGGGTAAGAGGAAGAGGTTTTGCTGCGGGTTAGCAGCGGGAGAGCGCAGGGTGGTACTCGGAAATGGGTGAAAGAAGGGGGAGGCATCAATGCTGTTGCTGGACGCCCCTAGAGTAGCCTGGGTTGCTCAGCCTCACCTGGATCAGAGGTAGGCGTGCCTGCAGCAGGGAAACAGGTACAAAGGCTCAGGTAACTACACCCCCCTCTGCCCCAGCAACCCTCTGTTTGTAGGCCTCCTGGACATTTCTACAAATGCACAGAGACCACCCTTTTCAAGTTCTGGGGTGGGCTGGCCTCCTATGGCACCCCCTTATTTCTCATTAGCTTAACAGCCAGCTGCAGAAATGCCTGTGAAATTCTTGAGGGAAATTCTTTCTGCTTTTCCCTAAGGGACACACCAATCCAAGGTCCGCAGCCCACAGGAAGCCCTGACGTCCCAATCCTATTCTACTCGTTGTAATCTCAGCAACAATTTGCTTAGCAAAGCCAGTAACACTGTAAGTTTCTTGTAGTGGCAGTTTAGGTACTGGAAAGAATCCACTGAGAGCACAGGAGGATTAACTCTTCCAGGCCTTGGGGTTATTGCTTGGTTACGTGGTAACACTGATTATTTATAAGATACCTTTCCACGTCCTTTCCACGTTCCACAAGTACTTCAACTAAGTGTGGGTTTTGTCCCCTAAATCTCTGCCCCATTCCACAGAGGTACAAAACTGAGCCACAAAGGTAGAAAGTACCTTGCCCAAGGTTATATGGCCCCTCCATTGGCAATGTTGACATTGGTGATGATACTTTCTCCCAAAACATACACATAAGTTCCCAACCTGTGACTTGGCTTCCTCATGGGGTGGAGTTGTCTTGGCAGACTGAAGGCCAAGTTGGATGGAACGCTGAGAAATATGCCTTTCTCTCTGCCAGCCGCACCAAACAATAGCCACTCATTCCTCCGAGTGGAATGATTCACTCATATCTCAGTGTGAACCCTGGGTCCCATAAACAGCCAGGCTGCGGACCTAATTTTGGGAGACCTCATGGCTCTGTCAGGATCTGTGACTACTGATCTGATGCCCTAACTCTCTGGGTATCTCAGCAGTGCCGGGGCTGGGGGAGCAAGGGTTGGGGACAGAAATCCCCTCCCTGCATGGAAGAGGCTGGTGGTGGCTCGGAACGCCCCATCACAGCCCTAGGAATGAGTCTGGCTCCCTGCCCAGGCTCCTGCCGCCAAACTGGCTGTTTGTTTTGTTGTTTTATAGCCCTCTTGAGTCCAGAGAACTGGTCTTCTGAAAGCTGGGAAAGGCAGCATTTGGCTGGCACAGGGAAGAAGGCATATTTACAGAATTCCCCCACACTCCCGCCCCTCGCCACTGCATCCCCCTGCTTGATCGTGACAGGTGTAGAAGGGGGGGGGGTGTGGGTTTCTATCCAGAGCCCCAGCCTATCCCAGGGGAGGAGGCCCTGATCTCCCAGAAGCGAGCTGAAAGGGAGAAACTAAAGACTCATTTATTTTTTGCACCTTTTGTGCAGCCCTTGAATGCTTCAATCTTGGGCAGTCTCTGTAGGAAGCATCAGGCTGTGTGCTCAGCAGGCTGCTTCACATCCAAGAGTTTGCCCCATGGAGCTCAGGGCCATATCACAGGACAGGGTGAGGGAGTGTGGAGCTCACAGAATCCAGGTGACCCAAATAGGCTGTGGAGAATTTCCCAGAGGCCAAGGTACTAATGTTACAGAGCTCTCATCTCTAGGAAAACACAAACCACACAGATGCGCGTCCTTTTAGGCCACTGAGCCTTACTTGCCCATGGAGCAGGGCTGGAAGGGACCTCCAAAGACCAGCTAGTCCAGTCCTCTGCCTACAAGTACAAATCACTCTCCATAACAAGGAGTATGAGCTTATGGGATGCCATTCTAACTCCGAAGTACCGGAGTTAGATGTACTGTGTACTGTGTGATCTCTGAGCTTCAGTTTCCTCAGGTGTAAAATGAAGACAATTCATTATTACCCACCTCGTGAGATTGTAGTGAGAATTCCATGAAATAATCCATCATTGAACAAAAATTTATTGAATACCTACTCTGTGCACTTTGTTGGGTGTACAGTAGTGAACAAAACAGTCAAAACTTCCGCTTCTAATAAAGATCACAGCTTAATCTGAGAAGACAGACAAAAAAATAAGTAAACACAATACAGCATGTTTAAAAGATAATTAGTGCTAATGGAAATAATAGAGCATAATGAAATTATTCATGTATGCAGGATGCCAAGCTGGAGTGTATAGGTACTGAAATATTACTACCATTGTACCTAACTTGTGAGCCTCCATTTTTCCCCTGTAGAGTGGGTAGTTATGAGCACTTTGCATGATTATTGTAAGGACTGAATGAAAGCAAGCTCTTAGTCTAGTGCTTGGCACAAATGTGCTTTTCATGAGGATCACCAACATCTTTGAGGCATCTCCCCACCAAAGCCCACTCTACTCTGGCTCCTTGGGGATGTGGAGCTGTCATATTGGTCTCCTTTTCAGAGACATGTTTGTAAGGTCAGAAAGAGGGAGAGAATCCTGCCCCCTACCCCCAGCTCTGAGTCATGGGAAAAAACACTTAGAAGACTAGGCCAGCTGAGCCGAACTAATCTAATCCTGCTGGACATTGGCACCAGCTGCATTAGTCACCAGTGAGAGCTTTCTGAGTCCCCGATCACCAAACAATATGTACTGACACCTCCCCAGGGCAGGGCTGGGAAAGTTGCAGTTTCCACTCTTGCAGCTTTACACAACCAACAGGGCCATTCTGTGCCCTTTGCATGCTCCCAAGGCAAGCGTGATATCATAGTGTGGCACAGCTCTATCTCGGATTAACTGTGATCTTGGGGGATTTCAGTGTCCTCTACTGGTCCACTAAGGCTACCTTGTGAGATTGCTATGCATGTCAGACATGGGGGATGTAGGTTACCTAACACAGAGGCGGATACACAGCAGGTGCTTCATAAATGGCAGCCATTGCTGCTATTACTGCCCCTCCTCTACTATTACCATGCTTTTCTTCCAAAGGCCCAGCTAGATTCGCTTGGTTTCTATTTTTTCATTATTCCCATAACATTTCGAATGAACAGGAAAGGCTGGGATATGTCTCTGCTCTGTTGCACGTGGTAGTACTGAAACTCAGATTATGGACTTACTCAGGGATATCGGGAAGTAAAGGGAAGATGTGGGAACTGGAATCAGAGCTATCAGTATTTCAGGTGGAGATGGGCCCAGCATATACCTAGGTCACTTGTATAGTTCAAAGATGCGAAGCTGAAAGCTTGCAGCTACTTGAAATTCTCTTTCCTTCTTCTTATCGTGTGTTCTTCTATCCCAGGAAGTGGATGCCGAGATGCAGGTAGTGAAGGTCAACTGAAGTCTGTCTATCAGAGTTTCTTCTTAGAATTCTGTGTCTCTCTTGGTTTCAGCTTCCAGAAAGGCGTCTGGGCTCCAGAGTGGGGCAGAAGTTTAGAAGCTGGTGTCTCTGGGGTGGTCCCAGTCAGCCATTAGTCTTTGATACCACATTCTGGTTTTCTATTTCAAAGGTTCCTGCCACCAGTTAGATGTCCCCACCTAACCTGAAAGGGGCAGTGGCATCATCAGGCTTTAGTAACAGGTCTGGAATTCTCACATTTTCCTGTCATGGTGGGTGAGAGCACAGCCAAGAGAGGAGGAGAGGCCCTGGTGCTGGGCTCCTGTAGAGGGGTCGGCACCCCTCAGGGAGGAGGTGGATTATCTCACAAGGTCAGGGTTCTTCCTCTAATTTTATAGCTGGAAAAGACCTCAAAAAATTGGTCTAGCCTACAGACTTTGGGCAACTGAGATGTTTGTTACTCTATTTTATGGATAAGATAGCTTAGGCCTAGAAAGTTTAAGTGCTTGGCATAGAATCATGGCTATGCTTAACAACGAAGGCAAACTAAAATCCAGGTCTTCAGATGCAGTGCTGGGGCCCTTCTCTCTGCATCAAATGGAAGAACACTGGCTCTGCACAAAATGTCAGACTAACCTCTGCCTCTCCCCAGCATGCGAGCATTCCGTAAACAGAGCCTAAAATCGGTGTGCGGATCCCTCTTCCCACGGCAAGAGCCTAGCTGAGCACCCTCTCCCAAGCCTGACCATGCAGCGTTGCTCTGGGTGACCAGCCTCCCTGAGCCTCATCCCACGTGTCTTGGGACCTTCCTAGAGTCTGGACAACAAGAAGACCGATGTAGCCACAAAATTCTTGCCTTGAGGCTAAAAATTTCTTACAAATCAGAATACCAAATTGGGAATCAAGTCTTACATGTTAGTTCTCTTTCTGGGTATACTTTGGGATGGGTATATTATAAATTAAGCACTACTCTTTGCTAAGCCCTGGGATAAGGGTTTGTTTTTTCAATTTAAGCTTCACACTACTCTTATAAGAATTAATACTCTGTCCATTTTCCAGATGAGCAAACTGAGCTGCGACTTAGGTAACTCGTCAGAGTCATACTGCTACCAAGATGAGAGCTGGAATATCAGTCTAGATCTGACTCCAGGCTAAAACCACCAGCTTTTAGCACTCCGTTGGCCTTCCCTAAGATTCGGTTTGTTCCTCTTAACCCACCACCTGCCCTGCAGGGAGCTACAAGAGGATGCCGAGAGAATGGTGGAGGGGCTATTACACTTTGCACTCTTTCTAGCAAAGATGCCCTGGAAACCCAGAACATGGCAGCTGTCACCTCAGCACACGCTGCCTTGTGTCACTCCTCTCAGACCTCCTTCTCCCCCTCCCTACCCATCTCAGCTCAGGCCACAATGGACGGGGTGGCAGCCTTTTGTGCCACACACAGTCCCAGCTGACTCCCCTTTCTCCAGGCATCATTATTTGCCGTGAGCTTTCTGAAGGGGAGACAAAGGAGTATTGCTGACAAGGCCAAGAGTCGCTGTGTAAAGCGTGGGGCCTGGGCCCATCACCCGTGCGTCCCTCAGAGCCCCCGGGCTCTTTTGCAAAGATGCTGTCTGGGATCTTTTGTGTGCCAGTCATACCCATTCAAAACTGGCCGGGCAAAGGTTTCAGGGGGAGGAGGACACTGAAAAATGGAGTCATTTTCGTCTGGCAAAATTGGAAGAGACATTAATGCAATAGTTAACAGCAAACCACGTCTGGGGGGAAGGGCCAGAATGCTTGTTCTCTGTTTATGGGGCTTATGCAATTCCATCAATATTGATGCCTGATGTCTTTGATTCTGACACTAATCATTGCTATGAATTAAATTTGCAGCCATATAATTAGGATTGCTATTAATAGGGCCCTGAGCTAAGTGCTACAATGCGGCATGTCTTTTTCTTGATAGAAAATGGCATCCTTGGAACTCTGCTAATGGGGCACACCTGGGATTTGCCAAGAATGATGTGAAAATTATACATTCTATATTGGTATTGGGCCTTTACTAAAATACCAGCAAGCAAAGGTGAGCCTGGAGGGAAGGCTGTCTCCTGCCCAGCACTGTGGGCAACAATTAAGTATCTCTCATGCTCTGTAAAGTCTTCAGGAAAGAATACGCCAGGGCCAGTGTTGGTCGCTCATGGTCAAGCCTCAGACAACTCACAGTCAGGAAGGTCTTCCTTACGTCTAGTCTAAGGCTAGCCAGCTTAACCTAAGATTCTCCGGTGGTCTCTTTCTCGGACTTTAAGGTAACAAGGAGATGACTAAGAAAGAGGAACTTCTTTTTTTTGTTTGTTTGTTTCTAGCATGTTATTTTTTTTATTTTTAATTTTAATGGGGTGACATTAATAAATCAGGGTACATATGTTCAGAGAAAACATCTCCAGGTTATCCCGACATTGAATTATGTTGCATACCCATCACCCTAAGTCAGTTTGTCTTCCATCACCTTCTATCTGGTTTTCTTTGTGCCCCTACCCTCCCCCCATCCCCATCCTCTTCCCCCCCCCATAACCACCACACCCTTGTAAATGTCTCTTAGTCTCATTTTTATGTCCCTCCTAAGTATGGAATCATACAGTTCTTGTTTTTTTCTGATTTACTAATTTCACTCTGTATAATGTTATCAAGGTCCATCCATGTTGTTGTAAATGATCCAATGTCATCATTTCTTATGGCTAAGTAGTATTCCATAGTATAAATGTACCACATCTTCTTTATCCAGTCATCTATTGAAGGGCTTTTTGGTTGTTTCCATGTCTTGACCACTGTGAACAATGCTGCAATGAACATGGGGCTGCATGTGTCTTTACGTACCAATGTTTTTGAGTTTTGGGGGTATATACCCAGCAGAGGGATTGCTGGGTCATATGGTAGTTCTATTTTTAGTTTTTTGAGGTATCACCATACTTTCTTCCATAGTGGTTGTACTACTTTACATTCCCACCAACAGTGGATGAGGGTTCCTTTTTCTCCATAACCTCTTCAACACTTGTTATTACCTGTCTTGTTGATAATAGCTAAACTGACAGGCATGAGGTGGTATTTCATTGTAGTTTTGATTTGCATTTCTCTAATAGCTAGTGAAGATGAGTATCTTTTCATATATCTGTTGGCCATTTGTATTTCTTCCTTTGAGAAGTGTCTGTTCATGTCCAGGAAGAGAAACTTCTTGTTATGCTCTAAGCTTGGTTGAACAGGGCTGAGCCCAGTTGGGCCTCATTTCTGGCTATATAATTGGGCAAGACCCCCACTCACCACTGATTCCAAGGGCACCCACCCAGAGAGCTCCATAGGCCACAGAGCACCATTCACCTCACACATAAAAGAGCCTGCCACTATATGTGGTGGAAGCATCTCTCATGGCCAGATGCTTCCCCAGGTAATGTGCAGCTTTTGTTTACTGGGGGGCCCCATCTTTTATTATCATAAGGCCTCAGTTTGGCGTTGGAGACTTTTGATACTCCATGCACCTTCAATCTGAGTAATAACTTGTCATCATGCACACAAGCGTTCTCTAACCCTTCCCCATAGCACATGTTGTGCCCACCCATCCCCCACCCCCGAGGCCACTTCATCACTTGAAATAATAATACACACCAGTTGGCATAAGGGATTCATTAGTCCCTGCTCTTTTGACCTTCAGACTGGAAATAATTTTTCCTCCAAATCATCATTTATTGATTTTTCCCCCTTTCATATGTTTATGCCATTGAGAGAAGACAATGGTATGAGTTCAAGCCCTAACCCTACTCTTTGTTAAGGATGAGACCCTCACTAAGTTACTTGCCCTCTTGGAAGCTTGGAGTTGAGAATTCTCATCTTTAAAACAGGGATCATAATATCTACTTCATAAGGCTTAGAATAAGGTTAAAGAATTATCTAAATTGCTTATCCTAGGTCTTTTATACCTAATAAGAATCCCCATCCCATTCTATTTCTCCTCTCAGATATATCCAGATAGAAAGGACAATGGGCTAGCTCTTGGTACCCACAACATTGAGAGAAATTCTACTTTACTTTCCTTCCATTCTCAGGGACAGCACACGGACAATTCACTCTTCTAAAATGCAGAGAATAGGATATGAATCTCAAATGCCTTTAGGCTTTTTCTCCCCACAAACTAAAAGGCTGAACAGGGGCATCTTGCCTGACTGTAGGTACGATAGTTTCTGCTATTTCTTCTTATTCTCAAGTAGTCCACTACCTTAGGTGAACTGAATTCACCTAATTCAGGGCCCAGCGCTCCAACACAGCTCTTAGGCATTGAACGCTTTGGTCACTAGATGCACGAGAGCATTCTAACATCACCCAGAATGGATACTCCCACTATACAGTATTTTTATTCATTCTGGGTTCTGCCCACACATACTCTGTTCATTTCCCCATTCTACCAAAGTGCATTCGAGTCACACGTGTGAACACACAGCAATTGGCCAAAGGCCAACATTCACCAGAAAATGTAGGTACTTCACCATATAAAACCCAAGAAGAAAATGTATGTAGATGAGTCCTCAACCTGAATGTTTTATTAATTACCAAACAATTACTTTAGTCTTCATACCTGAAGCTGAGCAGCATGGAGATTGTTGTTGAGTTATTGTTGGCAGTACTGCTGTTTTGATTCCCACTAACTAGAGAACAGAATTCAGTCCTGTTACTGTTGGAAATTAGCCTAGTGTTGCGCAAGTACACAGTTACTCATACATGCATCCAAGCTCACATTTAACGTAATTATCCTCACCTCATTCTATTCTTCTGTTACTTGCAAAATCTTGGATATACAAACAAAACCCCCAAATTGACTCACCCCATGAGGCAATATGATGCACCCACATACCCTCCTGTGCCTACAGTCTTTCCAAGAGTCTAATTGCTCCGTAATCCATTAAACACTGAGTAGTGTCAGTCTCAGACAGATTGGTGGTATCCCCTGAGGAATGACCGTAGAGAAATAGAGGAAAAAATATGCCCCCCACCACCATCAAATCAAATAAATAAAAAATCTGTCTCCTTGGTGCCTCCCCAATATTTATGTTTGAGCTCAGCAGACACCCCCGGGCTGCAGCCAGTCTGTGTATTAGCATTAGTCCATTATACTTTTTATGATGCCTGGTACCCACCCACCACCCCTTCCCCAATGCAACATTTTATGTCTGTCCTTTTCATTTCTGGAAAGAGCCTCAGGGAACGGCAGATGCCTGCATCTCCCCACTCTTTGGGGAGCTATTTGTACGCAGCCCGTCCCAGGCCATAAACAACGGGAGATAAGCCACAGCCACTGGCAATAAATGCCTCCAAGGCCAAGGAGATGCAAAGAGTAGGGGGGGCTGGGTAAATGGTGTGTGCACAAGCCCAGTGGGTATAGGGTAGATGCTGCCTACAGAAGGAGAGTCAAGGGCTAGTGCAGAAGTAGATGCCACCCTTCCAGACTTCCCCGAAAGTGGGACAGAAACCCTATAACTCTCTCCCATGCCCAGCTTCCCACTGAAGCCACTTGTCCCCTAACTGCTGTCAGAGCCAGTAAACTTTCTAGTAAAGGCAGGATGGTTCCCTCTGACACTTTTCCTTGCTAGCTCACGTTGCTACGTAGATCACCGTGTACCACTCATCGCCTGTGGATGCTTCCGATCTTGCAGGAGCCTCCCAAAAGATTCCCTGCCTGTTACACACTCCCTCTTCCTGTGACACCCATCCCAACCTCTTCCTCCTCCCCTCTCCAATACCCTTACCCTTCCTCATGCCCAAGGCCAAGCCTTTCCAATCAGTCGCCACGACTGTACGTCTGGCTTAGTAAAACTTAGGCTAGGGCTCTGGTGACTATGGCAGTGATATTTATTTATTTCTGCTTATAAGCTACACCCACCCCCAAGTTACTTATAACACTATAGAAGGCAGCATTGCACCCAGCTTTGCTCCAAAAAGGAACCACTTGGAGAAGAAAACCAAATTCCGAATGAGCAATTCATCCAGTGGAGGGTTCAGATTCTTCCTACCCATACAGACAGCAACTGAAAGCAGAGAATAGAGCAAAGATAGAGAGGGGCAGGAGGTTCAGAAGTACAGTCAGCAAGGCCCTCAATAATTAGTGCTTTGAGGAGTTTCTATCTCATCATCCCCATCCCGGTGGCAGGACAGAGACAGAGGATGGAGGTGATGTTCTTTTTCTTCTCCTTAATGGTTTTGGACTCCACATCAAAAGGAAACATGCAGATGAAAGTGATGTATATTTAAAATGTCTGTACACATCAGACGGCTGGAGATAGTAGCTATTATACTGCGTGTATGTTTTTCTGCAGTTAGCTGCTAAATTATTTATTGGTCACTGGGCTTTAATCTCATAAACCTGCCTGTGGGCCCCAGGCACCGGCAGCCTGAACTGCGTAAGACACTTACGTAAGGGGAGCTGCACAGAGCACACTCTGGGTGCTGCGGTGGAGATTGGACACTTGCACTTGGTCCTTTCCCTCAGATCAGCTCTTTAACAGCAGGCATACCCAGTGAAGATCTGATTTTTTCATCACTGTGAACTTGGAAGCAAATAAGAACCCCAACCTGGGCACAAAGGACAAGGGGAACAAGTTCACAGAGTGTCTTTCCTTGGCTGAAGGGTAGGAGAGAGCCTTAGACAGGGGAGCAGATGGTTCAGGGCCACTGAATGCTGCTGGGATTTTCTAGAGCCTACTGCCTTAGCTATGAGGTCCACCCACCACCCCCACCCCTGCTACCCTTAGGATTTATCGATGGATGACCCTGAACAAATTATTTTATATCTTGGGCCTCAACTTGACCCTGTTAAGTGAAAGTAATCTCCATTATCCTCCCTGGTTGCCAGTCTGGAAGGCAATTCTCTAGCTCTGTCCCCTAGTCATCTCCGAATCATGCCAAGATAACTATAACACACGTGAACTCGTTAAGTGGTTCAAGGTATATGAAGAGCTTGCATGTATACAGGACCCATTTTGATCTCATCTAGCAATCCCAACAACCCCATGGGCTGTGGCTTTGTGGACAAGGAAACTGGTCCAGAGAGATCCAGTGATTCACCCAGCATCACCCAGGAATGGGCGCTAAATTGGCACCTGGATGCCTATCCTTTGTCAATTCTAATCCTAGTCCCATATGTGAGCTCACTAGCATTAAACTAGTGAGGAAACTGAAGCACAAATTATCACTGACACCCAGCCCCCCTAGCACTGGCTGTGTGGGAACAATGTTCACACTGATGCCCTCATTAGAGAAAGCTGAGCACAAGAAGGTTGGGCTTTCCAAACCTGAGGCGTCTGTTCTCTTTGAGCAAATGGAGTCATACCGGGACTGTCTGGCTTCACTCTGCGCGGTACTGCAACCACCAGCACCTGCAGCTCCCCTCTGCGGAGTCAGGGGTGCAGGGAGACCCCATGGGGGATGTGGAAGAAATTAAGTGCACAAGATTTTTAACCTAATTCCAGGATTTAGGGGGTCCATGATCTACTTATAATTTTTGTGTAGAGAGAGCCTTTGCTTTCTTTACATTCTCAAAGCTGCCTATAACCCTAAAGTATTAAGTTCCTTTGTCTAATGGTTTTTAGACAAGTTTTTAACCATTCTTTTTTTTTATACAGGGACAGAGAGAGAGTCAGAGAGAGGGATAGATAGGGACAGACAGACAGGAACGGAGAAAGGTTAGAAGCATCAATCATTAGTTTTTCGTTGCCGTTGCGACACCATAGTTGTTCATTGATTGCTTTCTCACATGTGCCTTGACCGCGGGCCTTCAGCAGACCGAGCAACCCCTTGCTGGAGCCAGCAACCTTGGGTCCAAGCTGGCAAGCTTTTGCTCAAGCTAGATGGGCCTGCACTCAAGCTGGCGAGCTTGGGGTCTCGAACCTGGGTCTTCCGCATCCCAGTCCGATGCTCTATCCACTGCGCCACCGCCTGGTCAGGCTAGACAAGTTTTATATATATATATGTGTGTGTGTGTGTGTGTGTGTGTGTGTGTGTGTGTGTGTGTGTGTGTGTGTGTATCTGTGTATGTGTTTATGTATATGTGTTTGTGTATCTGTGTATGTGTTTATGTATATGTGTTTGTGTATTTGTGCATATTTATATGTATCTATATCAGGGTCATGAGTATGATTTTATTGTTAAAAAAAGGTTTGAATGAGAGATGCAAACATGCTAGGTCTGCCTACCTATCATGTGGTGTGTGCCCCCTGTAACAGGCACATATACACCATAATCACCATCTGCCCCCCCACACACACACACACTCCCACCCCCAGACCTGGTGTCAGCAGAACAAGGCAATGCTGAAATAACCCAGACCAGGGCTGAGAGGTGAGCCAGTGGGCCGAGGCAGGAAGAACAGCTCAGGCACATGTGAGGAATGGTTGTTGAGGACCACACCTGTGGGAGACAGTGTATGGATCTCTCCCAGTCTTGGCCATAAAGTCTTTAAATCAGACAGCACAGCTGGAAAAGGAGACCAAACAGGTGGCTCCATGTGAGTGTCCAGAGATGCTTACTGGGCCAGAAGGTGGGATTCCTGTTAGCTGGGTGGGCCCTAACCCAGTCAAGAAGCTGGGGTAGGGGGCCCACATGGGGGTGGGTAGGAATTGCCCCATGCCACCTCGAAGCATCTCCGTGCTCCTCCCCTCCGGACTTTGCGTGTGCTGTTCTCTCACACGAGGAGCTCCCTTCCCCTTGCCCAGCTATCACTTCTCATCCTCCAGATTCTGTGGCATCACCTCCTCCAGCTTCGTAGCACCCCATCACATGGCTATCAAAGCAGAAGAGCAAAGTGGTTCAGAAGAGTGCAGGCCCAAGAGCCAAAGTGTCCTGGGCTCCACTCTGCCCCTTAAAATCTGGGTGATGTAGTAAGAATAGTGTCTCCTCTTATACCTGTTTTCTCTCTGCAAACCGGAAATAATAGCTTCTGCCTCGTGGGCTTGTTGTACAACATGTAGTAAGTGAGTTAACGCGTGTACAGCATCTAGATCAGTCTCCAAAATAGAATAAGTGCTCGGTAAATGTTACCTATGATTATTATAATTTCCCTTTTTCCTTTCTATACCCTCAGTACACCTAGCGATTTTAGGATAGGGACTGCGCTTATCATCCCTGTGCCTATTATGCCAGCTAATATAGCAGACATTCAATAAATGTGTAAAAAGAAAAAAGGAGAGGGTGGAGAGTAGGATAGGAGGGGGAAGAAATCCTAGGACGGGAGCCACCTCTGTGCCCCAGCGGTAAGCATCTTCTTGATGTGAGTCCAAGGGGCCTGCAGGTGTGTGCTATGGCTCCAAGAGGGGTTGGACTTCAGGGGGTTCGCCCCATGTTTCTGGCTGGCCACGGGCATGAAAGAGGTTCCTTGGGGGAGTGCATGTGACTCAATATGTACATCTCATACACTGAGATTCAAGCCCTTGTTGCTGCAGGCAAATCCCCTGGAGACTGCCCTTTCCCAGAAGGGAAATTCCTTCAGCCTCAGTTAGCTCCCAGCCTCACTCACCTGTCAGTGCTCCATCTGCAAATCCCAGCAGATGCCAGGTCTGCACCAAAAACAGCTGGCAGCCGAGACACCGGGGACCGGGTGGTGCCCTTCCAAGCTCCCTCTGATTCTATCAACCTCCTGAAGCTCAGAACATTGTAAACTGTACTCCTCCTGCCACCAAGATTTGAAGATACAGAATTCTACCTGCTATTACTTAGTGTGTTCATTCATACAGTCACTCGCTCATGCATTCAAAAAAATAAATATTACTATCAGTCCCTTCTGCATGTTTTCAAATATATTGCTTGTTGCTAATATCACCACTAATCGCATTAAGCCAGTGTATTTCTCAGTAGGGGCAATTTGTAGACATTTGGCAATTTCTGGAGACATTTTTGTTTTTTCTTTTTTTTTAAATTATTTTTATTTATTTATTCATTTTAGAGGAAAAGGAGAGAGAGAGAGAGAGAGAGAGAGAGAGAGGGAGAGAAGGGGGGGGAGGAGCAGGAAGCTTCAACTCCCATATGTGCCTTGACCGGGCAAGCCCAGGGTTTTGAACCGGCAACCTCAGCATTCCAGGTGAACGCTTTATCCACTGCGCCACCACAGGTCAGGCTCTGGAGACATTTTTGACTGTTACGTTTGGGGCAGGAAGTACTACTGGCATCTGGTGGATAGAGACCAGGGATGATAGGAAATATCCTACAATGCCTAGAATATCCCCCAACAACAAAAAATTACACTGCCCTAAATGTCAACAGTACTGAGGTTGAGAAACCGACCAAAGCAAGGAACATCTGTTGAGCACCAACTCTGCTAGCCACCATGCTAAACACTTTTTTAATCCACGTAGCAGCCCTGCAGCGCAGGTACTATGACTATTTATCCTCTCAGATGAGAAAACCAAGGCACAGAGTGGTTAAGGTATTTCCCATTCATCCACGCCGTATGTATTTATTGCACAGCCCAGTAGGTGTGGATTTGGAGAGCAAACCCAGTTCTGCCGGCCCCACAGTCTATTCTGCTCATCCATTAAATCTCTGCATGAGGTCAGGAGGGAGAAAACGTGAAATAAGTTTAGGTGATGAAGAAGCATACGTTTTGCGGGGAGAGTATAGTTGATAAATGCCACTGGGTATGAAAGAAGATACTGCTTTCCTTTCCTGCTTCCTCCTCTCCCTCTTTCCTGCACATGCTCACACACTCACAGACACACACACATGCAAGCAATTGAACAAAACCCTGGAGGCCCCAGTTTGCCCTCAGGTTTATTTTGGTGCGGTTGGTGATTTTAGCCTGAGATCACCCTCCTCCTCCCCCCAAAATGTTTCTCATCTTGCAAACACTGCCAACACTTCATCTGGGAGGAGGGCAGAGAGACTTCCCTGGCTCCTGAAGTGTCTTGATAAAGATCTGCTCCCTCCCAACCTCCAGCCTCTCCTTGTGCTGATGTACTACATACTGTAGGAGGTGTGGTATTTCATTTGTAGTCCTGACTGACTGGTGGGCTGTTTGCTCAGGGGCAGCATGTGTAATGGGAAGAATATGGACTTTGGAATCAGACCATCTTGGTCCAGATCCTGTCTTTGCCACCTACTAGGTAGATGGTACTAAGGAAATTGGTTAACCTTATTGAACTTTGGTTCCTTCATCTGTGAAATGAGAATGAGGATACCTACCTTGCAGGGTGCTTTGAAAATGAAGATGAGGTCAGGTGTGTTCATCTTTTAGCATGGTTTCTTGGCAAAGAGTGAGTACAGCCCAGACTGACTATTTCCAGGGGCTCAAACAGATGGGAGACATAGTCAGTACACCTTTCCAGTGGATCTGCTAAGCTATTCTTCCCGGCCTGCTCTGAGGCTCCTTGGGGGCCCCATGTATAGGTCAGCCCAAGCTCCTGATTTGACCACTGGATGGCCATCTTACCCTGCCTCTGTGATGACTCAGGTGAGTTAGACCACAGCCCCCTTCCCCCAAACATGATCGTGTAAGCAAGTCACCCATATTTCCCCCTCTGCCCGGTGTAGACCCAAGAATGGCATGGAAGAGCTGAGCAGCAGCACTAGCCGACCTTTTGTAAAGACACATCCTAAAGCATTTAAGACTCTGAGGCCAGGAGGGATCCTCAAGACGTACTCATTATTATCCTTACCCTTTTGCCCTGCTCGTTTATCTCACAATAGAGGAAATTTTAGAATGCACAGAGACAGAAGGGGAGCCTATTCATTGAGAGCCTACCATGTATCCCTGTCACCCTAACATAACCCCCATCCCATCCTGGACACGCTGCACTCAACCTACCTGGGGCAGGAGGGCAGGCACATTGCTCTAAGAACCCTCTGAAGAGAAGCTTCCTTATCTGTTTGCTGGTTCATCTTTGGTGACTTCTGGAACCTTGGGGTCAGGAAGATCCAACTTCAGACATTACAGTTCACAGTGTTCGCATGTCTCATCTCATTTAGTTAGATAGCAGCTCTTGAGGTGGGTATTCGGATCTCCATTTTTAAGGTGTGGCAAGCAAACCGCAAGAAGTTCTTCAATCAGTAAACCCTGGAAACTGGACCTAATCCCTAGTTCTGTGGCTCTAAATTAATACCCTCCATAATGCCTTAGGGTCCTGTGTTCTTCCTCGCATACTACCTCAAGTAGCCACTCAAACAGTATTCTTGGAGCCCCCATTATGTGTAAACACAAGCTATAGGCCTTGCAGGGTGTAAAGGACAAGGTCAGGGCCCTTTCCCCAGGTATCTGATGGGGATGTGCCCGCCTCCTTCCCATCTCCCCTACGTGCACATAGATCTGGCCTGGCCATGCCACTGGGGAGGGAAGCCCAGAATTCATGTCGCCTGGGCCCCAGCCCTGGCTCTCCAGCCTGTTCCCTTATCTCTAAAATGGAGACATGGGTAATTCTGGTTCCTGCGTCACAGGATTAAGGGGCACATTTGGTGAGATAACATGTGTTAAAGCATTTGGAAAGCAAATGAAGGGGTCACTGCTCTCCTTCTCTCTGTCCCCTCCCCACCTTATTAGCGGCCTCAGCCCCTCAGTAGACATTTCTATGCTAATCACCATTGTCCCCTGACCATATGTCCTGTGATCAGGGCAATTACATATGCATGCTTTAACTGCTGCCCTAAGCCTGTGTCCCCCTCCCCATCAGTTATAGCTGTTACACAGGCGAAACCCCTCCCCATTAAACAAAAAGAGCATAGAATGAGCAGGACCTGAGAGCACCTGACATCAGCAGGCTACACCCAGAAATCCGAGGCCTGGTAATGGCCCTGCAGGTAGAAAATAATGCCAGGAACTTTCATAAGATCTTGGCTATTGTTCCAACAGGTAGGGACGTAATAGCCTGGGGAGGGCGCAGTACCCTCAGGACATCTCGCAGCCATGGTTTCTCCAAGGAAGAATTTGACTTCACAGGGTCAGTTATAGAGAACTAAGCCATAAGTAAGCACTGAGCAGATGAGAAATTCAAATTCTGAGCGTTCCTGAGGATTGCATTCATTGCAAAGGCTCAGTGTCCTCTGCCCTGTTCCCCTCCAGATCCAGCCTCCCTCATGCACCATGGAACTAGGGGTCAGCTAGGTAACACAAACCATCTTTCTCCTGCTGGTCTGTGACACGCCCCTGCCAGTCTGGGAGCCATTACTTTTTCCAGATGTGGAAGCATTGCCAGGCTAATCAGCCTGGGTCTGCTTGGACCCCTCTCCAAGGGCCAGCAGGTTCTTTTGTTTAATCCTCAAGGCAGTCGCTAACAATAAAGAAGAATGTGGGAGATGCTAAGTGGAGAGCTAAGATGTTTGTCTAAAGACACCGTGAGCTGCTCTTAATTCCAGCTCAACATTCTTAGGTCTAAAAAACACTGAAGTATGTCTCTTCTCCCTCTTCCTTGTACAGGAAGAGTTTTGTACAAAATAACATTGCAGTTCCCAGAGCTCCATTCCTTAGCTACCTCTCCGCAAATGTGGGGCCACCTCCTGCTCCCCTATCCCATTTTCTGGCCACCTCCTCCTGCCTCCAAGCCTACCTTCCTGGAAGACATTGTTGACACTGTCATTAAACAGCTGCCAGCAACACCTGCTGGCATTTCTCCGTTACAAGGGTAACGACCCAACATTAAAAAAATAATACTAAACAAGAAAGGCTCTAGGAGGTGTAGTTGTGGGGTTGGGTTTTTTTTTTTTTATTTGCCAAATTGCATTTTCTACATTTCTCTGCTTCCCCTACCCCTTTGCATTTCTCACTCTCAACTTATGAATCCCCTCTTCCAAGCCCTACTTTGAAAATCAAGTTAATAAAACCTGCTTTTGGATTTAATATGATGCCAACATGTGGCCAGGATCTTAATACCCCAGAGACTCACAGGGTTATTTCCACCCACCTGAACCTTTAACAGTGAAGGAGGTGGAAGAACCAGTCTTGCCCTCCTCTCTTCCTCGGCCTTCTTCCAAGAAATACTGGTGCAGGCTAATGAAGACAGGGTTCTTAGAACCTGTGTCTAATGATAACTCCCTCAGAAAGTCATTACCTGGGTGGGTGGCTTTTCCAGCTCTCACTGGTACCTGGGGTTTCTGCTATTTATCCAAGGAGCCATCATAAGGAGTCACATCTTTGCTTATTTGCCCAAGTGGTTGCCAAGCCTTGTCAGATGCCGGCTCAGTGGGACTTCATCCTGCCCACAGAGTTGTAACCCGCTCAGAAACCACCAGCATACTACTTCCCTAAGTGCTGGGGATCCCACCGCCTGGCTCAGCTGGAGCTCAGAGGCAAAGCCTATATGTTTGTTTAAATGATAGGTCAAAAGCAATGGATTTTTTTTTTTTTTTGCTTTCAGACAGAGGCCAACAAGAACTAAAGTGGCAGCTTCAGGAAACTGAGTTGTATTTTGTGATTGCTGGGGGTCGGGGGGCTGGTGAGGGTTGCAGGGGTTGAGTTACTAAAAGAGGATTCAGGGAGCTCTGCGGAGGTCAACCCGAAGCTGTATTTGTGGGAACCATCAAAGTGATGACTCTGCTCATTTTCTATTGTGTCATGGAAAAGGCTTCTAGGGAATTCTTGCCAAGTCTTTAGAAGAAAAGATATATATATATATATGGCTAAAGATGTGTATATTTATAGAGAGATATATGGGTATATTTATGCCAGTTGTACCAATTAGCTCTGTGGGGAGGAGGAGGGCCCCGGGAAGGAGAGAAGAGTACTAGGATCTCCCTGCAGCTCCTCTGGGCCCCTGGGAAAAGGGAGTAGCATCATGGAGGGCCCTGGGCTCGTTGGCCTTAGTCCCCTGGGTCCCCACCTCCTGGATTCAACGGAGAAAAAACACCCTAATGGAGGCCATACTCTCAGCCCAGAGTTCTCCTTTGAACTATTCAGGTGGGTCCCTGGGGTCTTGAGGACATCTTGGAAGGAAATCTTTCTGGGGGTCTGCGATCCATAAGTAACCCAATCTTCAGAGCGGAGTGTGAGAGGCCAGTGCACATGGGAAAGTGCAGGGGTGGCGAGAGGGGCTGGGCTGCCTGGGGCTTACCACCCCCAAGAAGGGAAGGAATGCCTCCGATTTCATTTGCTTTCCACCTGTGGGAACAAAGCTTAATTGGACTGCTGGCCTTAGAGGCGCCCAGACCCTGGTTGTAGAGGCACCGGGAGGCTGGCCTGCTTAGCTGGGACCATCTGTTGGCCCCCTTGGAGCCTGGAGGAACAGCTGAAGCTTACTGAGAGATTGGGCTAAAGATTCTTTCCACAAATCTCCCTGGAACTACATGGTGTGCGTGGCGTTTATGTGGTGTGTGTGTGTGTGTGTGTGTGTGTGTGTGTGTATGTGTGGTGTGTACGTGGTGTGTATATGTGTAAGATGTGTCTGTGCATGCATGTGCAGCATATTTGTGTTTGTGTGTGTGTGCATGCATGGTGGTGTGTGAGGGGGTGGTATATATGTACTTATGTATTTGGGTGTGTGCATGTGTGTGCGTGTGCTCTGCCTGACTTCTATCTGTGCAAGGACCTCCCAGAGTGGCTGGGTAAAGCAGCCAGCCTGGGAGTGGGTTGGTGGGAGGCTGAGCTGGGAGTGCTCAGTATCTGGCTCTGTATCTCTCATTCCAGCTCCATCATGTCAACAATTTTCAAAACTGACTGAAGCATAACCGCCTGCCTCAGCTGCAGCCTGTGTCCCCGGCTCCCTTCTTGCCGCCGCCCGCCCCAGTGGGGCTAGGGGGTGGGATGAGTAAGTCATCTAATGACACTACACCCACCTTATCTAGTATTACCCTGGTATATACACCTTCCTTGCCATTTCTGAAGCTGGAGCAGGGGGTGGGGACGGAAGGCAGGATATTATTGCAAAACCCGTTTGGCTTAGCTGCGGCCTGAATTCCTGGTCGTCTACAGACAGCCACCCCTCCTCCCCAGGCAAACTGAATAGCTTAGCACCAGCAAAGGGGCTCCAGGTCTAAAGGAAGCATACAGGTTGCCAACAGGAACGTAATTGCTGTGATAGTCATACATCTCCCTGCCCTCCTCCGCATCCTACCCTGCCCTACATCCATCCTCAGGGCCAGTCATTCGCCCATTCCAAAGGAGCAGGCTAGCATGTGAGCATCTGAAGAGACAGAGAATGAACGTTAATTAAACTGAAGGATGAACTTTCTAGAACAGCAGTGTCCAATGTAACTTTCTGCAGTGATAGAAACATTTCATACCTGTGTTACCCAACACAGTAGCCACTAGTGGCTATTGCGAGATTGTAGGATGTTAGTGCTGCACCTGAGGAACTGGATTTCTCATTTCACTTCATCTAAGTGGCACTAGCTACACGTGGCAGTGGCCACTGCACTGGAAGATGCAGATCTGGAATAAGAGAGGGGAGATAACTTGGAGTCTGGAACTCTGGGGTAGCCTGGAGGGGAGTCTTCTATCTCTCCCTGAAAAGGGGAAGTTTTGTAAATGCCCCAATAGAGTTTATTTTCCATGTGCCCCAGAGTGAAGCAGATTCCCACCGAAAACACCTTGATGTGAGGGCTGGAGCCAGCAGGGTGGGGCGCAGACCTCCCCCAAGGCCCAACCTGGCCCTCTCTGCACCTGGCCGCTCCCCATCCACAGGCAGGACCCCAGGAGGCGGGGGTGGGGCACCATTCAGAGTGGTACAGCTGCAGACATCTGCTCTCCCTCCTTATCTGCCCCTTCATTTCTTTGCTGTCAGCAGCAGCTCTCAGCCGCTGATGGTCACCAGAATCAGGGAGCCCTGCAGACCTCCTTTCCGGCTCCCTGGGCTCCCCAGCCCCTGCTGGGAAAGGTCAAAGGGGAAAGAGGAAAAGAGAGACAGGAAGGCAGAGTGAGGGTGAAATGAAACGTTGGTGACATTCAAGAAGGTGACTTCATAGGGCTCTTATTGCCCTCCCTCCGGATTCAGGATGAACCTTGTCTGGTTTATAAACCATTGGTGACTTTTCTCGTGTCTGAGCTGTCAAACCCTCGGGTCCCCCACCTCCCTCCCATGCAAACAAGCACACATGTGCCTCTTTCAGACCACGGCAGGTCCATCTGTGACCTTTATTCTTTTGCCCTCAGCAAAAGGAGGGGGAAGCAGGCCCCAAAGAGCTTTCACTGAAAAATTCCACCATCCTCCCTGACTCCACCCTCCCAGTTCCTCAGGGCACCCAGGAGGCAGAGAGGAAAGCTCTCTTTAGAGGCCAAGAGGTTGGCAGCCCGGCTGGATTCCACATGTAGAAAAAGCCCACAGGGAAGAAAGTGTTCCTTCTGGTCTTGGCCTCTTGGCCTCTGCTGGCTCCCCAGCCAGAAGGTGACCACCTGGGAAACTACGATTCACCAGGTTTCCCAGCCACCAGGTTCCTCCCAGAGGGGCCAAGCTGCCCCCGCCCAGCGTGGGTGAGAACCCAGGAGTGCTGCCTGTCATCCCTCCGCCTCCTGCTCAGTCACCAGGCAGTTCTTCAATGTCCTTCCCTTTCTCACAACTACAGAGAACAGCTTCCCACCAGCAGCACGAAGGCAGGTATGCCTCAGTTTCCCCATCTGCAAAATGAGGAAGTTGCATTTAAGGCCCTTCTACAACTAACATTCATTCCATGAATGTAATTTCCAAAAAAACTCCGCTCCTATGGGCCAAGCAACAAAGTTCTGATAGCTATAGAATTGCAGTAGAATTCTCTTAAGGTTATTTTGGTGGTTCTGGAAGAGAGGGGAAGCCGGGTCCTTGTCTGCCTGGCCGAGGCTGACTCACTCCCGGGCTCTGGCGTTCTGCGCCTTGGAGCCCAGCTGAGGGCTGAACCGGACTGAACAGGCCACATGGAAGAGGGAAGACAGATATTAAGTAAATAAGTTTGCGTTTGTGGAACAGCCAGATGGTGGGAGGAGTTGAAGTGAGATCATAAAAAGAACTTCCTAAAGCAGCGGAGTTCTCAGGAAAAAGTAGCTTTTCCTTTCCTAGCAAAATTCCGAAATGAGAATGCAGGAGGGGTGCATTTGTGTCTTGAAAGCCGTTTTTCAGGGCATGATTGAAAAATAGGCAATCCTCTCCTCTCAAACTGTTCACCATCACTTCCCACCTCCAGGGCTTGTCCCCCCTCCCCAGGCCCACAGGGGCCTGGGATTCAGATGGTGGGAAGATGTGGGAGGAGGGGTCTTGCCAGAGAGCAGGGGTGAAAATACCTCCCATCCCCTCACTGACTGCTGACCTCTGCACCTTTCTTGCTGGTGATCCCTAAATTACTGAGCTGTCTAAGCCCCTCTTGGGGGGAGGGAGGCAATCAGGGCTGACGGGAGGGGAAGCAGAGAAAGGGTGGGGTGAAGGTCAGGGGTCCTTTCACAGTATGTTTTGGCAAAGGAGGCCTGTGGAGCAGCCAGTGGGGTCGGACTTTCATCCTTCCAGAACTACCCTAACGCAGAAAGCCAAAGCTGTCACTGGCGCCGTGATTCAGAGCCAGTGCTCTGGGGACGAGGACACAGCTCTCAGGGTCCAGGTACCTGGGGGAGGAATTAAGTGACAGGCCCCTCTCCTTGAGGGGCTGTTCAGGAGGAGAAAGGCTCTGCTCGGTCTGGCAGCCTGGATGAGGACGCAGGTGAATGTGAGGGTCCTCGGAGTCCCAGCCAGGACGGGCGCGCCTCAACATCGCCATGTTGCTGCAGAGAACCAAGTGAGCAAATCTGTCTCCTGTGCAGGAAAATTCAGGTCTAAAAGGAAGGGAGAAGCCATAGCTTAGGGTCTGGAGGCTACAGTCTGCCTGCTGAATGAGTGCTTGGATGGCTGCAAGTTTGGGGCCCCAGGGGAGCACCAGCACCTTTCCTCAAACCTTGGAAAGAAGAAGACATCAAAGCTTGAGCTGACCAGGGCCATAGCTATTCTTTGCCCTGATGCCCCTACTCCTCTTCCCAGACCCCCAGCCTAGGTGTCTCCTGTCCCCGCTCTCCTTGTTGCTTTGATATGGGGCAGAAACTCAGACAGTGAGCTGCTCTTCACTGGGGCTAAGTCTCCAAAGCCTCAGGCCATGATGTCCCGGGCCGTGTTTCTATGCTTTGTCCACCAGTTGCTGGCTGTGTGACACTGTGACTCTCGGAGTCCTTGTCTGTGGACTGGGGATGATAACAGTGCCTCCCACGAGCCTGAAGCATAGGAAGTGCTCTCAGTTCTAGCTAGCTCTTTCCTGTTCTGTTTTGTTCCCAGTTCTCTTCTCTGTAGCACATGGGACAATCCCTTCCCAGGCAACCACAGCCACGGCCACAGCCACTGCCAAGGCCAGCAACTGAGTGATGAACCTTCTCTCTGCCTTCTGCTCCTGCCCCAGCCGGCGGGGCGCAGAATTGCCCACTGAGGCCCCTGAGCCAGGCCCTCTCCCTGCGCCTGATACAGAGGCGTTTCCTCCGCTGACAGCCTGAAGACAGGTCATTTTTCTTCTCTTCCCATATAATGGCCTTTGCTCCCCTCCCCACCACCCCCTTTTCAAGCCTTAATGACTTTAACATACACACAGTTCTTTAAAAAAAAATATAAGCCCCCAGTGAGCTGCCCCAAACCTCTTGTAGTGGAGGAGAAACACCCCAAGCACATGTTCACAAGTCACTGCCTGTGATGACAGGGGGCCTTGTGCTAATTTCCTCCTGTGTTTGAAGCTGGAGCATGGGGGCAGGGTGGCAGGCAGCAAGGGGGAAGAGATGGAGGACTTGGGTATTTGGTTGCTCCCTTTGATCCTTTCAGAAATGCTATAGCATTTAGGGAAATATTTTATCCCAGGAAATCCTGAAGAATAAGAAACATGGATTGGGTGGGTGGCAGGAGCTATTGTGGAAGGAGAATGCTACCAGATGACCTTTTCTCTCCTTGAAATTTTGAGTCTCTGCTCTGTCTTGTATCTTTGGGCAAGGGGAGGGAGGAGACAATCTCTATGGGGAGACTCTAGCTCTAAGTATTTATGGATTTGTTGCAGCCCCCTACCCTAGCATGCATGGTTTCTGCCTCTGGTTTCTGCCTCTAGTTTCTCTTTGTGGCTTATCTGAGCCACATGGAGGCCAGAAGAGCCTAGAACCCTCATCTTCTCAATGTAGGATGCATCCAGGGTGAACCTCTCCCATGCCCTCCTCAGGGCTGGATCTAGACTGCAAACTGAATACCCACAGGATGGTTCAATGGGGGTGGAAGGTGGGTACTGCCTGCTTCTTGGCTGTTTCCTTATCCCCTTGCCAGCCCAGATACAGGCAGACTCCTGTGCCAGGAGGGGGAGCTGACTGACTGGAGAGAGGCTCCTGCAGAAGCGGGGAGGACAAAGGGCTAGGAGCCCCAGCGACACCCCCGGCACAGAAATGGAGCTGGCTGGGATCCATGTTTTCTTCCAAATCAGAAGCAAACGCACAAACGCTGCAACCTTACCCCTTGACCAAAGATGGGAAAATGCCCGTCTGACCTCGCATTATTGATGTTATTATCATCATTATTGGTAATATCACCATCATCATCATCCTGTAATTTGCCAGTTTCAATGGTGGAGCTTGGGCCTCCTCTGGGCTTTCATGTGAAGAGAAAATGAGTTGTGGCAGCCTCCCCGCCTCTCTCCTCCCCCTTACCACCCACAGGGACTCTCCCTGGTCCAGGCCTAAAATGCCTTCATCCTGAGGGGTGGAAGGGATGTTGTGTGGCAGGACTAGATGCCATGGCAAGAGGGAGGCCCCTTTACTGTGGGGTAGTTCATGTCCTCCTTCTTCCAAACAAGAAAAAGACTTTAATCTGTGCCCTAAACAAGTGGGTCTCAAACCTAGGCCTTCATCAGAGTCACCGGAAGAGCAGGTTAGAATACAGATCACTGGGCCCCACCTGCAGAGGTGCAGATTTAATGGATACGGGATGGGGCCTGAGAATATGCATTTCCCAGAAGCTGATTTTGCAAGTTCCCAGAGAAGGCTGATGCTCTTGGTCTGGGGACCACACTTTGCAAACCACTGCCCTAAATCCTCCTCAGTTTTTTAAGGGACAGGTCTCTTCAACTCCCCTCCTCCTCTCATCCTCTGGATATAGGTGTTTATATTGTGCTCATTCAATACCCTCAAAAGTGGGTTTCCAGCCAGGGCCCCAGGACCCAGGTGCAGTGTGAGGTAGGAGAGTGCTGCTAGCTCTCACACACACAGACCCTGGAAGAAGAGGCAGAGGCAGGCAGCACCCCCATCCCCACCCCCTGATGATTTATTCCTTCATTTGGCATTGCAGGCCTTCCTTGAGGGGAGGCTGAGGCCAGCCTGACTCACTGTGTGAACCTCTGTGGGGAACGCTGGGCCCAAGCCAAGCTCTCCTCCCTTATTCTTCTCCACCTGTTCCTCTAGCTGCGCTACAGGCTCAGCAGAGTGGCAATGTCCCTGTACACACTGTCCCCACGCCCATGAGAGAACAGGCACCCAGGGTGCACATTGTGTATGCTAATTCTCAAAGCTTGGCTCCCACAATTCTGTGCTGTAGCTTTCCCCTCCCCTCTGCTACAGAGAGCTCAGAGGCTCGCCTCCAAACAGTGCCTTGGGAGCTTGGCTTTTTCTCCTCGTCCTCCTGCTACCACTTCTCTGCTGGAAAAGGAGGAAGGAGCATAGGAATTGACACTTGGTGGATTCACTGCATGTCGTCTCCTATCAGCAGCATTTTCTCCCTGACACGTGCTCCAGTCCTCAGGATGAGGCCCCAAGTTTGTTTTGCACCAGCAGGTTTGAAATCTCAGATCACGCACAATACCCAGTTGATAAGACACTAGCCCAGTCTAGCTCAGGGTTCTCAAACTTTCACGTGCATCCGAATCATCTGAGAACTTGTAAACCACACTCTGCTGGACCCCAGCCCCAGGGTCTGATTCAGGATTCCTGGGCTGGGATGAGGACTGAGAATTTCCATTTCTAACATGTTCCCAGGTGGGGCTGATGCTTCTGATCCAGGGACCACACTTTGAGAACCACTGTGCTAGTTCTACAGCCCATTGGTTAGGCTTTCACTGGTTGTAACTCCACCTTGCATTTCATCAGAACTTGATATCCACCCCTACCTACATCAGATCACGCTCTGTCTGAGTTCTTCTTAGGTCGCTAAGGAAAAATGTGACCTGCTTGCTAATTCCGTGTTATTTCTTCATTCTTTCAAAAGATAATAATCATTATAGTACACACTCACATAGTGCTAAGTGGCGCTGTCCTAGATAGAGCTTTGCATATATTAACTCTTTTAACCTGAATAATGATCCTGCGAGGTATCTGTAATTATTACCCCGATTTTACAGATGAGGCAACTGAGGCATGGAGTACATAAAGTGAGTCAGAGGCTGAGCAGGGATTCAAACCAGGCAGTAAGTTTCTAGAATCTGTACTCCTGAACTGATCTTCACCTCGCTGAGTATGTGTGGTAAGTTAGGCGCTCTGCTGGACCCCACATGGGTTAGGGAAGAAAGACACACAGGTGAATACGTTACATGTTGCCTTGTAGTAACAGATAGAATGCCATAGGATAATATCACAATAGAAATATGTGCTGAGGGCCAAAGGTGGGGAGAATGAATGACTTGGCCTGGGAAAGTGAGAGAAGGGATCAAAGAAGAGTGGGCATTTGAGCTTGACTTATAAATGCAAGGAGTTTTGAGCTGGTGAAAAGGCTAAAGGCCACTCCCCAGCAGCAGCCAAATGAGTCTGTGCAAAGACTGTGTGTGCAAGCACAGGGACTGTGGTGGCTCCATACTCTAGGCCCCAGGGCCCCAGGGCCCCAGGAGGGAAGGAGTAAGTAGGCAGAGAGGCTGGGGCCGAGTGGTGGGCCATCTTGAATGCTATGCTCAAGGTTTTGGACTTTGGCAACCACAGGGAAGCCATTTAAGGTCTGTGAGCAAGTGGGGGACATAATCTATAACAGTGAACATCAGATCACGCTCTGTCTGAGTTCTTCTTAGGTCGCTAAGGAAAAATGTGACCTGCTTGCTAATTCCGTGTTATTTCTTCATTCTTTCAAAAGATAATAATCATTATAGTACACACTCACATAGTGCTAAGTGGCATGTATAACTCCATGTTTTAGCCTTTGATACAAAATGAGCTACACACGAGCTAACACCACCCTCCCCCGGCATCCTCAGTGACTTGCATCCCCCTGAACAAAGCGCTCTTTTCCTGGCACTTCCCACCTACCTGGACAGTATCCTGTGACTGTTTCCCACTTTGAAATTCTTTCTAGTTGATCTTTCCCATTCCTTTCAAGGTTTTCCCAACCTATATCAACCTAGTTCTGACCTTGTTCACTCATGGTCTTTGGGATTTTCTCCATGACCCCAAGTCTTGCTGCCATATAGTCTACAGTAAGTTCATGCTTGGGTTGACCAAGGCTCCTGCTCTGTCAAGTAAGGTTATGCCTGGATACATGCAGAATTGAGGAACTATAGGACTCACAGCCCTCCCTCCTTCCCACACCCATGGAAATGGTTGGGGCCCAGAGTTAATTACAGACTACTAGGACCCCCTCTGCAGTGCTCACTTCCCCTGCATTTAAAAGGCTTTGCCTGCTCTATGTAACCAGGCTCCCTTCATCAACATCCTTTGGCTTCTGTTTCCTCACCTGTGAAATGGCAGGAAGTCCTCACCCATTTATTCAACAGAGTTTGTGGGACCTTAAATCAAACGGACTTGGAAAGCATTTTGTAAACTGTAAAGCACCAGACAAATATGAGATAGAGGAGGGTACATAAGGCTGGTTGCTTCAGTCAGAAACACAATTGATCCATCCATCAATTCATGTCAAACAAAAGCCCAAGATACCGCTCAGTAGGAAGCTGACCCATCTCCAACCTTGTAACTATCCCAATGAGTTCCTAGGTACCTTTTAACAATCTTTTGAACCATAGGGTCTTCCCTCTCAGTCCGTCAGGTTTGCTTAGGCATTCTCTTAGGAAGACTGCCTTTCTTATACCTTTTCTCCAGGCGACTTCTGCTCTCCACCCCCAGAGCCTCAGGTTGCAACACCCCCCACCCCCGGGACCATGGATAACCTTTTCAGATTTCCAGCCCATTCCCCAGGAGTGCAGTTACTACTGGTATTAAGCCAGCTAGCCCCTGACCTCCCAGCAGAGAACAGAACTAAGCAGGAGGATATAGACCTCACTAAGATGCCTACAATTTTAAGAGATACAAGCAAAGTTAGGCCTTGTCCATCCTCATAGGACTTTTCAGAGATCATTTTACCTTTTTCATTGCCTTCAAGCTGGTAACCTCAACCTTTTCCTACTTAGACACTAGAGCCCTGTATCTCCCATTCAGAAGACTCCAGGGTGGCAGACATGACAGCCCCAGAGGGATCCAGTTGGGGGAAAGAGGCACCTCCCCCAAAAGAATGGCTCCACTTGCCCAGTGACAGGCTGTATTCCGCGCTTGAGACCACACTGCACTGTAAGATGCTGGGCTGAGAGGAGCAGCCCTGGGTGGAAGAGCCACACTTTGTTCTTGACCTAGCTCATCCTATCCTCTCCCAGGCTTTCCCCTTAGCCTGCTTTTTTAAAATTTAATTTTATGGTTTTTATTTTATTGATTTTAGAAAGAGAGGAAGGGAGAGAAAGAGGGGGAAAAAAAAAGACATCGATTTGTTGTTCCACTTAGTTATGCATTCATTGGTTGATTTTTGTATGTGCCCTGACCAGGACTCCAACTTGCAACCTTTATGTATAGGGATGATGCTCTAACCAACTGAATTACTTGGCCAGGGCTTTGCCTCTTTAACCTCCTTTCCTACCCTCCCTCAGTCTAATTTCCCGGTTGCCTCTGGTATTCTACCCCTTCGTCACATACCTCCTCCTAAAAGTTCTGCCGGGTCAGCCAGTCTGCTCACTGCTGGATGGCGGCTGGTGGATGTGCTGTTGAGCTCTGTCTGGGAGCTCCCACAGAGCGGCCAGTGCACAAAGTTCCAGCCACAGCTGGCTCACAGCTGACCCACCTCCCCCAAAGATAGCAGTCGGCTGAACCTGGCCAAAAATTTCTAGCACCATGGAGACGTCAGATCAGCAGGAGCCAAATCCAATTTCCCTTGAGTCTCACAGGCACTGAGGGAGACTGGGAAATACCAACTCATTGTCTTGAGGGACAGTGTCCATCACTGCAGTATTGGGAACATCTTTACTTTGCAGCAGTGAACTTGGGGGTTAAAGGAGGAGAGGAGGCATCAGGGCTGGTGGAGAGCAGGGGATGTACTGTGGAGATTGTGTAGTGATGGAAACTTAAGGCAGAGGAGCTGCACAGAGCCTCAGCAGGAGTGCCTGGCAGTCTCAGTGGTCCCCACATAGTAACCAGCTCCGCAGGAGGCAGGGGAATACCTCCCACTTCTCACTCTGATAGCATCTCTGGGTGGCCAATTTAAGTGACCTACCTTCTTTACCTACCACTGATGCTCTTCCCAGCCATCCTCCCTTCACTGTGTTCTTTTCTCCTCACTGCCCCTCCCCCTCCAGCCTGTCTCCATATGGTCTTCACATCTGGCTGATGACCGTCCGGAGAGGTTGACGATGCCTCTGTCCCTCCCTCAGCAGCCCTTACCTCCTCCCACCCCCACCCACTGAGTCTCCTTATGACTCTGCCTTCTGTGTTTCTCCCTGCCTCCCTCAGGTACCCTGCAAGAATAGAACAAGAATACAGGCTCTCTGCAGACTTTCCCCTTTTCTCCCCCTCCCCCAGCCCCACACACAAACCTTATCAAGTCCACACTTCCCTCCTCCCTCCATTCAGAAGCAGGTCTCACTGCAGGAGCTGAGGCCCATCAGAGGGCAGGGCCTGGGCCTCTCCATTACCGGGCAGGTCCTAGACACAGTTGCAGGCATCATTCTCATTATGACTTTGAGATTCCAGCCTCAGATCCCAAGATCCTCCTTTGAGGACAATTGGCATAAAAGAAAAGACCCACATATTCCACTAACTTTTATTCTTACCAAGGCTCTGCATTTTTGGGCCCCTCATTCTGTCTCTGATGTGAGTACGTGCTTGTGTGTGTGTGTGTGTGCGTGTGTGTGTGCGTGCACGTGCATGTGAGTACGCATGCATGCGTGTGTGTTCACACATCACATCTTGGCATCCCGGTGCTCAGGCAGCATCCCCCAGCGGGATGGAGGAAATGAAAGTTGAGCAGACTGCAGCAGCAGATGTTGCTGGGAGCTCTTCTTCTTGGCTCAGTGCTGCCCATCCCTCTTTAGGTCAGGCCTGTAATGAGAGGATTAATTTTAGTTCCCCTCAGTCTCAGCACCAATATGGCTGGCTGACGCTTGTCCAGCCGGTAACATTTCCATCGGCAAATCCCCTACCTACCCTTGAGATGAGCTTAACATACACGCTTAGGCCCAGAACTGGATCTGCCTGGAACCAGAGCCGTGGCCCCATATCTTGGCCAGACATGACAGCTTGGTACCAAAGGAGCAACCCTTTGGTGCTGTTGCCAACGGATTACAATGGAAAGAGAACTGGAGTAGGGTGGGGCGTGTGAGAATCCTGGCTTTGCCATGTGCTAGCTGTGTGACCTGGAGAACTTAACTCAAATTCTCTGAGCTTTCATTTTTCTCTTTTCATAATGAGCATAATATCACAGGACTCGCAGGACTTGTTCAAGGATTAAATGTAATAACATATTCATATGTAGTAAGCGCTCAGCTAATGCTCGTTAAGTCTGAATCTAAATGGGGCTCACAGTGCAGGGAACTGGAGCCACAGACTTCTTAGAGCCCTGACGAAAGCTCACGAATCCAAACCCGTAGTGCAGGAGCAGTGGTGGCAATGACACTAGACTGTAATCAAATGTTTCTGGTGCCTAGTCATATTCTCTGTGCTGTGTATGCATTAATTCATAATCCTGCGTCACCTCATTTTTCAAACAAGGACATTTGGCTCCTGGAGATTAAGTACCTTGCCCCAGCTCCTCCGTGGCACAGCCAGGAGTCAAACATAAGGAGAAGGACTCTAGGCTTCACTGTCAGCCACCGCCCTCCACTGCCTTCAGATGTGCAGTGGAACCACTACAGCCCAGAAAGGGCAGGGACTTGCTCAGGGTCACCCAGCAGTTAATCCTCTTCCTATGCCAAGGCTCTTTTCCATGGCATCGGGCTGATTAGCTACATTCTTTATAGGGTTCTTCAGGGACCTACCAGTCCCAGATCAACTCAGTGACCAATTTCTCCTCGACTGTTCTAGAAAGTTTCTTCTGAACACAAAAGGCAGCTTTCTTCAGGCTTCTAAGGGAACTTCAGGTAAGGCCAGACTCTGGCCAGCCCTCCCTTCTGCATATATAGGCAGTGGAGCCCATACTCTCAGAGGACACAATGAGATCAGCTCCCTCTGCCCTCCTGGTCCTTTTAGCAAAAGAAGACAGCTTCCTGGGACACTTGCCACCCAAGAGCACAGAAGCCCAGCTCCCCAGCTGTGAAATAAGTGTCAGGGCACATGTTCTGCTCAACGTGCCCAGGCTAAGCTCAGACCCTGTGAGCCCCGGTGTCACCTGAAGACATGGGCAGTGCTGTGGGCATGTCTAGGAGGCCAAGGCATCAGAAATAGAAGGGGGAGCGCGGCGGCAGTAGTGAGTTGCAGGCTCTTAGGAGTTGTTTTTAAGGCAGTGGCAAAATATAGAGAGCTAGATATAGAGGAAAGCATAGAACATACCCTTTCACGAGGCAAAATCCAAGCCTCCCAGACCTTTCATAATGAGATCCCACCTGCCTTTCCAATTATACTTCCCCTGGCCATACAATGTTACTCTGTGAGTTAACTGAGGCCCCAGAAAGTGGCTTTTACAAAAGTCTGCATCTCCTTCAGAGCCACTGCTCATAATGCTAATGCTGATATTTATTGAGCACCTACTATGTGCCAGACACTGTGCTTGGTGCTCCTCATGCTATTTTTTAATTAATTGATCTTACAGAGACAGAGAAAAAAAGGGGGAGAGAGAGAGAAAGAGAAGCATTAATTTTTTGTTCCACTTATTTATGGATTCATTGGTTGCTTCCTGTATGGCCCTGACCAGGGATTAAACCCCCAACACTGTCGTTTGCTGACAACACTCTAACCAACTGAACTAACCTGCCAGGGCCCCTATGCATTTCTTATTTAATCCTCACAACATAAAATTCTCTTAGGTAGGAGCTATTATTACTGGCATTTAATACCTAAAGAAATCAACATTGATAGAGCAGTTAGGTGATTTAGGCAAGTTTCTTAAACTCTAAGTGCCTAGTTCTCTCATTTCTAAACTTGGGAGCTAGTTCATAATTTTATTTTGGTGATTAAGTGATGATTAAATGATGCATATAAAACAGGATAGTGTTTGGGCCATAATAAGCACATATAATAAAAGTTAGCTATGGTTATGATTACCAGGAAGTCTCATGAAAAGTACCCACCCATTCCCAGCACATTTAAATCTTATGAGTCCTTTAGGGTCAAGCAGTGACAATGCCGATACATAGTGGCCTCCCACTGCCACCTCCACCATGCTTTTGTGTGGACAGTTTGCCTTTTTTTTGCACCTTTGTCAAGTGCCAAGCAAACTCACCTATGTACCTTTAATGTACGGCCCCATGTTTCAACTTGCAGTCAGGTCCAGGCCCTTCACGAGATGGTCCCACCCATTACACCACCACAGGGAATGACATCCCCTCCAGGAGACCTTTCCCTTTAACCCCAGCTGGTTCCCCGAAGTCCTGGCACAACTCTTATGTGCATCAGGCATTTGCTCACTGGCATTGCTTCCTGTCATGTTTCTTTCCCTGTCTTGTGTTCTTCATTAGATCCTGGGATTCTTGAGGGCAAGGACTGTATTTTATTTATCTTTATGCTGCCAGGACATTTGCCACTCGAGAGGTGCTTAAAGAACTCGTTGGTTGGCAGATCACCCAGTCATAGTGAATTGTTCATTAAAAACAGGACAGGTTTTAAGTATAGGTTATAGGGTAAAATGTCAGCATTAGGCCTATTCCGAAGGCCAAAATAATTGTGGGGTCACGGAATTCCATCGTGAAACCTATTTGACTCAGACCGCACCAGATTTGTTCCTAGTGTGCATGGCTGAACTCGCCCCTTTATGAGCACCCCCACAGATAGCTCCTGCCGGCTAGCCAGCCCCTCACCCTGCCTCTGGCAGGCATCCAACCTCACAGGGCCTCCTGCTCCCCTGCCTCTGTGGGTGGCTGTGCCTCTCCTCCTGGCTGCGGTTCAGACCCCACTCACCCCGTTTCCCCTCAGCCTGCCAATCACCGGCCCCTGGAGATGGTCCCTGAGGCCATCCCTGTTCTCCCCAGCCTCCAGTCACAAATGACTGCTCGCTCCAAGGCAGGCTGGTCTTTGTTTAACATTCCTTTCATTTGACTTTGGTCTAAAGAGGAAGATAAATGACACTGTCTCTTTAAGGTAAAAAAGGAGGCAGAGGCATTAAGAAGACTTTTTTTTTTTTTTTTTTTTTTTTTTTTTTTTTTTTGCCTTTTAAGAGAAAAAAAAATCCTCCAAGTTATTAGGGGAAAGAAAATTATTTGACTTAAGCTGCCTCTGGCAGTCTGGTGATGCTGAGACAATATACCTGTCAGCATCTATCAGGTTTGGAAAACAAAGCCATATGCATATGGGGAGATGAAGCGGGGCTGGGAGTGAGAAAAGGTAGTGAATATCTAATGAGGGATGCACAGGGCACCCCACAGCTAGCTGGAAATCCTCAGAGATCCTGGCTGGCCGTGACCAGAAAAGTCCAGACATTTCAGGAGGGAGTAGTAAGTCTGGAATTTTTGAATTCTTAAAGCAGTAAAGATTTTAGAGTTCATCCAGATTAAGCTCTTCATTTTAGGAGGATAAAGCAACTTAAGATCATAAAGAGGATGTGACTTGCTCAAAGCTACACTTGACTGGTGCCCAAACCAGGACTGGGACCTGTTTTCATAGGGTTGAGCTTTTGTTTTCTCTGCTGCTGAGTGCTGTTCCCTTCCCACCTGTTGCACATGCTCTTCCAGCTCTTCCGCCCCTCCCGTCCCGCAGTCCTGCCCCTTCCTGTCTTCCCTTCCCCTGGGCTTCTCCACGTTCTGCCCCTGCACACCCCAGTGTAATCTCCACGCCCAAGTTTGTGTCTCTGGCTTGTGGGTGCTCCAAGCCCCTTGCCTGCTTGCCCCACAAGGCTGGGGCCACTCTAGAGCATTATTTCCTGGGATAGGGGCTTTGGCTAATTTCCAGACATGACCAGATGCACCCAGAATATACTTTTGGATGCAGCACCAGTCCACCCTGGGGCTGGGCTCTGTCTGCATCCAGTTCATTGTGGGAGACAAAGCAATATTCGTGATGAGTTGAAGTTCTACCAGTACACAAGGTTGGTAGTCCCAGACTTTGCTGATCACGTGTAACCCACCTGAACCTTCCTTGTGTCTTGTCACCACTTCATTAATCTGCACTTGTTTATCAGTTTTTTAGTATGTGTCATGTCTGGGTCTGGAGTGTGTGGCCTGTCACCCATCTGTCTGCTTGTGACTCCCAAAGGTCAGCCTCTTCTTTCCTCTGGCTCGTTCAGCAGCATAATGGGGAGCGCAGTGCAGGGGGCGGGGCAGCCTTTATCCCAGCCCGGCTGTTCTGCCCCAGTAACTTGGCCTGGATCATCCTCAGGCCAGAGTGGGGTCATCAGGACCCTCTCTGGGGAGTTCACTCTAAAGATACAATATGGACTGCTGGTCAGCTCAGCCTAATAGAAAACCAATGAAGGGCCAGGAGTCTTTTGCAATGAGCCTAAGGGTGGAGCCGAGAGTCGATGATCCTCGAGGAGTCCAGCCTTCCACTTCACAGACGTCCTACCTCTAGTGCCTGCTGGGAAGTTCTTCTACCCTGGCCTCATGTCCTGGTTGAAATTGGGGCTTACTGGTATGCCATAACCTTACAGATGGGCAATTAAGAACTGTGTCAGGGCCTATTAGCCTCTCAGAAGAAGTGTCTATCATCCTGAAAACCCACACACACTTTATCTTCTTTTTGTGTTTAGTTTTCCTTTTTCATAAAATCAGAAACTCCCCAAGCATTTTCTGCTGTAGGCATCAGAAAGGACACTTGAATTGGACACTTATTCTTTTCCCAGGCTGGCTACTGTGCCTTGGGCAAGGCACTCAACCTCTCTGAGCCTATTAATTCTTCTGCACCATGGTGGCAATAAAATCCACCACATGGAGTTGTTATGAGTGTTAAATAAGAGAAAGCCATTTATTTATTTATTCAGTGAGTGTTTCCTAAGCACTGACTATATGTTGGACACTATTCTGAGGGGAATACACCCTTGAATGAAACAGAGGAGAGCCTGTTGCATTTTAGTGACCTGTTTTAAATTCAAAGGAGTATGCTATAAACTGAAATCTGAGTGTAAAGTATTGGAACATCCCTATAGTCCCTTCCCCTCCGCTGGACAGATGCCTCCACTGCCTATCCAGACAGAGCTATGTATAAAGAGAGGAAAGAGAGGGAGAGAAGCACTAATATTTCTCATAAATTATACCTTAAAGTCTGACCAGGCAGTGGCGCGGTGGATAGAGCGTCGGACTGGAACATAGAGGACCCAGGTTTGAAACCCTGAGGTCGCAGGCTTGAGCGTGGACTCATCTGGCTTGAGCACAGCTCACCAGCTCGAACCCAAGGTCACTGGCTTAAGCAAGGGATCACTCGGTGTGCTGTAGCCCCTCCCCCCCATCAAGGCACATATTAGAAGGCAAGCAATGAACAACTAAAATACTGCAATGAAGAATTGATGCTGCTCATCTCTCTCCCTTTCTGTCCGTCTATCCCTATCTATCCCTCTCTCTGTCTCTCTCACAAAACAAATAAATAATGCCTTAAAATTTTTATCTGTGACAGGTGTCACTGTGTCTACTTTCCGTATAAGAAAAGCAAAGCTCCAAAAGTCTAGGTTACTTGTCCAGGGTTTCTGCCTGTTAGCACAAGACTTTGAACCCAGGCCTGATGACTCTAAAGGCCTGCCCTTTCTGTTCCACCCATCTGCATCCATGGAGCAAGTTCACTTTGTCACTGGTCTCAGATATGAATAACGCTGGGTCCCCAAAGCCATGGAGTAACTAACTCAGTGATGGATTGAGAGGGCAAGAGGGGGCAGGGGCAGCACGCAGGGGCCGTGCTTGTGTCTGGCGAGTCTGAGCATGTGTGTGGGGTTTCGACGATGGGATCTCAGTAGGGAATTGGTACTTGGACTGCTAAATAACCACAATTTGTATTAAAGCAAAAACACAGTCATTATGCCACACGTGCAGGCTGCCGCATCTGACTTGCATTAGAGAAGCACTGTGCCGACGGCGCTTCGGCATGTGGTCGGGACGTAGCTTCCATCAGGGGTCCTGAGATGTCCTTCGGGGCAGGGTGGGGGGGCAGGTGGTAGAGAAGCGAGAACAGAAGGGGCACATTGCACCTCGACTTCAGACGGCCTATGCCTCAGCCCCTGCCCCCCAAACCATGGACCTCTCATCAGTAGGACCATTCCTATTCTCATTAACACAAGTAAATACACGTCCCAATGCCGGGCAGGGGACACATGTGTTGATATTTGAGTAATTATATTGTGTGCACTGAGTATATTATGGCTCCTCCCGGGAATGGGGGCTACAGACAATGAGATGCAGTGGAGTACATTCAAACTACCACCAGTTAATTAATGCATTCGCGGTTCGCTTTGCTGTCAGGGTGTGGGAGACGGGACACCAGATATTTTCCTGGTGCCCTCCTCTCCCTTCCTGTTCTTCTTTTTCTCCGAGCCTTCCTCTTCCGGAAGCTTTGTGAAGTTCTCAAGTAGTCAGGGCAACCCCCATTTGGAGCGCTGGTCAAAGATTCCGCGAGCAAAGGGGGTTCAAGTTCTGCACCCGCATAAGTGAAAAAAGCTGAAAATTACATGTGGATTTCCTTTGTCTAGTTGATGCCAGTCCCCAGGGATCTAGTGACATTCCTTCATAGCCCCAAGCTCTGCACTCTATTTTAGGAACACCCTCTCCCATTTGCAGCCCCAGGTGCAGACGCAGGTGCTGAATTGCACGGAGTCCCATTGGTCTGGGAACTGAGGGGTTTGCAGTGAGGAGGAAGGGGTTCCGTGTGGGGGAGGGTAGGTGCCAGGAGCCAGAGCCAGAGGCTAGGAATCCATCCTCTCGGAAACTAACGCAGGGAGAGCCACTTTCTGCTAAGTTCCTGCCACCGTGTGCCCCGCACTCTCCTTCAACGCCATGCCCCCTTCCTGACTCTGGTTAATTATTATGTCTGTGCATGAAACCCTCATTTTGTGTTCTTGACAAATCTCTTTACTCTGCTACTTTGCACGTGTGTTGATTTTCCTTTGCTCACCCCCTGCCCCATACTCTTTGTCTCTTATTCTTTTGAACTTCCAGAACATTTTCTAAATCCTTCTACACGCATTGTCATTAAGTCTGTCTCTCTCCTTCCTGGTACAAGTGGCCGGGGGCAAGTTCAGGTCACAGCCAACTTTCTGTACCAAGCTCCACACTTTGCACAGTAGGCAAAGTGACATCTGAAGCCTCCATTGGTCAGGGATCATGTCTTTGTCCTTTGGAGTCCCTGCTCCCAACTCAGTGGGCAGAACCTGTTGAAGGTTTGGGGACTGCTGGCCCTGCTGTCTGTTTTACTTCCAACCAGCTTAATGTCAGCTCTTACCTCACCAAGGGAGGATGCGACGGGGAGTGGAACTCGGGTCACCAACTGCTCATGTTTCTGTGGGAGTTCCCAATCAGTTGAGATTTCTTTTCTTTCTCTACCAAGATCTTGTCTTTGGGGATTGATTTCTTTCCACACCATGTGTTAATGTCTGAAATGTAATGTGCCCTTACCTGGGGTGGTGTGAATGGGTCCTTTTTCAGGGTGCTCTTTCCTTAGTCCTTAGGAGATGTGTCCTGCCTTCTCCTGGGAAGTAACCCTCAGTTTACCTGAACAGAATAAATAGCTCTAGCTGTTAGGTAGCCATTAAGGGAGACTTTCTAAGCAGGAGGGAGGAGTAAAGTAAGTATTAAATCAGTGTGCCAATGGGAATTGTAGAACATTTGTTGTCTTTGGTCAAAAAAATGAGACCTAGATTCTTGGCCCACACAGAGGGCGGAGCACAGAAGGGGAAGTATGGGGCTCCTCTCTATCCTGGGACTGTTTCTCCAGCCCTGCACTGAGGAAGGGAAGCCCCAGCTGCAGGACAAGCTTCCATTCAGCCTTGCGGGAGTATGACAAATGGCCTTGACACCAGGCTGGGGCTAGGCCAGCCCTGGACCTTGTAGAGGCAGCTAGGCTTTTAAGACAAATGAAATTAACTGAGGCTCTGCCCTGGGCTCTTTGGGAGAGCCCCGTGGGCTTTTACCTGATAGGGGCATTAAGGAAAGCAAAATAGAGGCTGCACGGTGAATCCTGGACAGGACACGAGAAACCCTCATCCAGGCCACTGTCTGCCACTTTCTAGATATGTGACCTTGGACAAGTCTCATAAACTAGCAGGGCATTGTTTCCCCGTATATAAAATTAGGATAATAGTTCTCACCTCAGGCATGTTGTGAGCCTGCAATGAGGTATTGAATGTGGAAACACTTCAGAAGCAATAAAAACAGCCTATAAATGTAGGGTGTTGTTACTGCCTCCCATCCAAGATTTGGTTCCTCATCCTGGCTAAGAGAATGTGCACTATAAAATGAATCAGAGCGTGAGCACCCACCACCCCAAGCAGAGAGGGCCAGGGGGCTGCAAGTTATTCCACCCAGCATGTAGCTAGCCATCCAGACCTTGTGAAAGGGGCTAAATGAATCCCTCCACGTCCGTGCTTCTTTGCAAATTCAAATTCACAATTGCGGCAAGTTCAAACTGGAGGTCAAGCCAGCCGAAGGTCCTTGGGTTCCACTCCTGACTTCTTGTCCCAGAGGCCTCTCATCACTGCGGTTCCCATGGCACGGCCCCCACCTAAGCCTCTTTGCTAACGGTATTTTTAACCTGCCGCCTTCTTCCGCTTTGCCGATCTGCAGACAAGGGTCCCGGCGCGATAACAGAACCCATTAGTGCCGCTAGCATCAGGCAGTGCCTGCTAAGTAGTCCTGAGAATGTCCCTCCCCATGTGGCGTAGAGGGACATCGAGGGTGTGAGGAGACGGCCGGCTTCGGAACCGGAACCGGCACCGGCACAGCCCGGAAAGGATTATGATCACCTTCGCAGGGCTTTTCAGGGAAGCTCCCTTGCTCTGATCCTTGAGGAGTCATATTATTCCGCTTCTGAGAGTGAGAGTCAGATGCTCTGTCTTCCCCTTTCTCTCAAAAATCTCACAGGGATTTGGTAAGAAAGTATTTTTTAGAAAGTGTCAGGAACTGGTCCTCAAAAGAAGACACCACCACTAAGTAACCACTAACTGGAAGGAGGAGGAAGGCAGGACCACCTACACTCTCTTACCCTTTGGGCTGGGAGAGGGAGAAAACAGGAACTCCCCTGGAAAGCATTCTGGGGTACAGGAACAAACTGTGGGCTCCTCGCTCTTGCCCCTCTTCAGGTAGATGTCCGTAGTGGCAAAGCAGAAGAGTTTGAGGGGCACAGAAGGGGTAGAAGGGGATGCCCTAGGAGAACTAGAGGAAGAGTAAAGTCAGAGAAGAGAACTCTTCCTCTGGAGCTGCAGGGCTGAAGGTGTCCCCCAGCCAAATGCTCTCTAATGGCTCACACTTGCACCAACCCCCTCCTGCTAAGGCCAATTTCCATGCTAAACTGTTCATTATTGCCACCCGGCAACATTGCACGCAAGTGTCAGAATCCATCAGTGTGGGGAGAGTGGACAGGTGAACCCATGAATATATCTCCTGCCCTGTGCTCCGTGGGGAGGCGCAGGCCTTAGGGAAATGGTGCTGAGAAGCCAGGGTGATGATGCCGAAGGGTGGGAGAAGGCATCCAGCCCAAGACAGAGCTCAGTTCATTGAGCAAGTATTTATGGAGCATTGACATGCCCAGTGCTGTATCCAGTGCTGGGGCAGAGCACTGAACAAAGCACAGAGCTGATGGAGGAAGGGCCCCAGCAAGTAACTGCAGGAGTTACTGCTTATCACCGTGGTGACCATGTTAAAGGGGTGTACAAGGTCCCACAGGCAGGTGAGAATTCGTAACCAGAGAACCGGAACTGTTGGGGTGGGGCTGGGGAAGCTCAGAAAAGGCTGCCCTGAGCAAGTGATATGTGAGCTGAATAAAAATGCTTTGTCAATCTCTGCACGGTTTAGAGCCCCCACCCTCCACATTCCTCAGCAGCCGCTCCTGCACAGGTGTGCTCCCCTGGGCTCCTGCACTCCTCTCTCTCCCTCATTCCCCACATTATTAGTCCTTGTATTCTTCAGGTGCCCTCACCTGCCCTCCTTTCCCCAGACCTAGCTAAGACTTTTATCATCTGCCCCTGAACTTCTGCTGGTTCCTGCTCCCCCTCCCTCAAGTTAGTCTCCATATTTTTTAACCCTTTTAATGGCTCCCACAGATGTTAGGATATAGCTCAGACCCTTGAGCAAGATTCTGACATCTTGCCACCAGGAACGCTTCCTCTCTTCCTCTGCCCTTCCCCCACACCATCGCTGCCACACTCGCGCCCAGCTCTGCCAGGCCCTCTCCCTTTTATATGTGTGCCACTTCTCACGCTATTCCCACAATGCCTCTGCATCTTACCTTTCAGGCTCCACTCAGTTCCCACCTCCTCAGTGAAGCCTTCCTAGATTTGCCCCATTTGGACTCAGTTGTTCCCTCTATAAGCCCATGGTCCTTATCACTGAGTACAGCACTTAAGTCGGCCTTGGATGTTAAGTTACTCTATTACCTTTCTAAGACTTTGTGCACACGGTGAGTGTCACCAACTTTGGAGTGGGATGAGCTGAATTGAAAACCTAGTCTTTTCATTTGCTAGCAGTGTGGACAAGTTTCTTAATTTCTCCGTGTCTTACTTTTCTCCTCAGCAATACAGGGATTATAGTAGAACCTATCTCACAAGGCTGTTGAATGTATATAATGTATTCTTCTGGATGAAGCACAAGAAACAGTGCCTGCTTGCTATTGTTTTATTTCATATGTTTTGTGAGCTGCCTTCCTTGTCTGATAATGAACTTCTGGAGGTCAAGAAGCACATAGAATTCATCTTTGTGCTCCCCCCAAAATATTCTGCTTTGCTCCACAATCTCACATAACTTCTCCCAAAGAGAAGCACAAAGACTCAATCTCACAAGGACCTCAGAGGTCATCTTGAGTCTTTTACAGATCAGCAACCTGCGGTCCAGATGAGCTGAAGGAAGGTCTTATTCAAATCATACCGCTAGTCAGCACTCAAAACCTAGCAGCCAGGAATGGAATGCCTGGGTCTAACTCGGAGCTTTCCTGCTCCAACACTCATGCTATTCCTATGTCCTTTGAGAAGAACAGATGGTCAGTGTCAGCCCCAGCTTTGTCTTGGCATATCACTGAGCCACACTTTCAAATCACCCCCCAGCCCCCGCCCCTTACAAATGATCTCAGTTGTCGTGAGCCCTTTGGCCCTTCCTAATGAGGCAGGTTTTTCTACCTTCCAGTCGGGGTGCTGTGTGTTCTTTAAATAGGGAGCTGCGAGCCAGATTGAGCCTTGGCCTTAACAGAAACTGCAGGGGCAGAGAGCAGGGGGGACCAAGCCAAGGCAGACACAAGCTGGCCCCTGATCCCCACCCCCTCCTGGGACCCACCCCGCCAGGCACCCAGAGCACTCAGACTCCTCCCTTCACTGTGGATTTGATACAATCTGGAAAATGCATTAAACATTACACAGAGTAGTTGACGTGTAATTAATAAAGTACAGATTTTGGCTGGAAGCCTCAACTTAAAAATAGCACCATGACTATGGGGAGAGGAAGCGGAGGGGAGAGAGGCTCAGAGATGGCCTGTGAAGAGAACCAAGACCATTATCTCTGAGAATAACAGGGCCACTCTCTGAAATTAGGGAGGGAGGAGGAAGATAACGATTTTATTTTTTATTAATAAGGGTGAGACTGGGGTTCAGAAAAGCTAAATGTCTTTCCCAAGGACACTGTGTGTCACAGGAAGAGCTGGGGACCTGCGCCTGGGCCGGCGCCTTTGACACTTGTCCACACTTCCAGGTAGTGGAAGACCATCGTCCCTGTATCACCGCACCTCTCTTTCATGAAGTTGCACATCCCAGAACTGGTGTTTTATTTGAGAGATGTTTTAATGGCAATTTGAGACAGACTGTTCCCTCACTGACTCTCCAGAGAGGCTGGAGGGAGCTTCACATCTTCTTTAAAGCAAAGCAAAAAAAAAGGAAACTTTTTCATCTGTAGGCATGTTCAGAGAGCATTTGCTGCAGTTAACCAGCCTTCCGGTGTGAGAGGAGAGGCGAGGAAGGGGAGCGAGGGTGGAAGGGAAGGGAGAAAGGTTTCTGTGGCTAATTCAGATGCCTAGCCTCGGGGCCAGTCTCTCTGGAAGCTGGAGCCCTACTGCTTTCTGATTCCAAACTGGTGTTCTGAAACAAAATGCAAATTTCAGCCCAACAAATCAACCCTGACAGGGCAGCATCACCTCAAGCCTGCCACTCATTAACAAATGACCCAGGTGGGCCTGAGAGAGACGGAGTGCCCCCCCTGAGTGGAGGAGGAGGACAGGGAAGGTGAGAGGGACTTCAGAATCCAGGCACCATTGAGCAGAACCTTGACACCAAAAGGGAAACTGAGGCATGTTTCGCTAGACAGGAAATCCCGATGTGATCTTCTCATGCCACTTGATATACTTCCTTCTCTCTACAAGGCAGACATGAACTTGATCTTGTGGAAACAGCAGCAAATGGGTGAGCGCATGTGAACATCTATTATATTATGAGACCCCACAGGCCCTCTAGGAGAATAATTAATCTGTTGGTTATGGGGCATGAGGAGAAAGCACCAGCTCCTGGGGTGTGACCCTGGGGTGTGACCCGTGTTGTATTTGCTTTTATGTCCCCACAGCAAAAGCGCCATCCTTGGCATACGGTGAGTTTTTGAAAATGTTTGTGGCCAGACTCAGGACCAAAATCAAATTTTTTGCTCTAAACCCCCTAGAGCCTCAGTCTGTTCATCTGTAGGATGGGAATGAAGAAAGCTTCTCTTCTCTCCAGCCTGTGGGGTGGACTAAGTGAGATGTGCTGTGGGTCTGGAAGCCATGCAGTGGCGCAATGCGGTGGTGATGTCAGATATCTGGCTACCTCGCTCTTCCTTGTTCTCGGTCCTCCTTTCCCGCCTGTGCCTGGGTCAGAGCCAGCTGCACAGACTGGGCAGTCAGAGGGACACATGGAGTTTCTTTCTTTTACCCCCAGGGCCCCCCTCCCCCCATGCAGGCACCTTGTTCTCAGTTATCCAAACTTGAACCCAAAATCTTATACAGCTACTTTTTCCCAGGGGAAAATAAGTTAGAGATCCAGAGCCAGGAGCCCAGCCATCGGCCAGATTCTCAACTCTAACCCTTTCTACCCCGGGAGGGGGCAGGTGCTGATGCAGGAGAGAAGGGACAGGGAAGAAACGCACTATCTCGGGCCAGAGGGGGTGAAGGGGTGAGGGGGTGCTGGTGGCAGAGTGGGTTGGGTATCGCTGGCATTCCACAGCGGGCTTTGGCTCTGCAGTGGAATCGGAGCCAAGGGAACTGCCCAGACCAGAGGAGCCTCCGAGTCGACTGCGGGCGAACCTGATAGCCCATCTGGAATCCATCCACAGCCTGCCTCCCTCTCTCATGTCCTAAGCTCACTGGAGGAATCCTGGTGGGGAAGCAGAGCCAGGCGCCTCCACCAGCAGCTAGGCTGTCCCCGAGGTGCCAGCCCTGCTGTTCCCTCCCAGCTCTGAAGGCACAGGTCCCCATACACCAGCTCCCGGCTTCATTTCCTGCCCCCTCCTCTCACAACCAAAGTGAGCTGATCATATGGCTTCAAGTAGAGCAGGAGAAAGGAGAAGGAGCCTCAGTTCTTTATCCAGGGGACCGGGGAATGCAGCCCCATTCCATGTTAGAAAGAAATCCAAATTGACATTTAGGTAGCGCTGTGCTTTCAGAATCCTCACAGAGGAATCGACCAGCCCTCCTTGACTGCCAGAGTCTTAAATCTCCTTGGGTACCCAGCACCTCAAACCTCCCATCACTCCAATATCCTAAGTGCTCAGCCTGTCACAACACAAGCATCTTGGGATGGAAGATATGGGACAGTGCAAAGAGCAGGTACAACCAGCCGCCCGGAGCCTTGCGCTGGGTCCTCATTTCTGCTGCAAGGTGGCTCCGTGACCCTGAGGGTGTCTTTGCTCCCTCAGGGATCCAGCTTCCTACTCTCTAATAGGATAGGCTACCTGCCTCACTCCAGGATGATCATGAGGCTTGTGGAAGAAAAATTTAAATGACAGAAACAAAAAATGGAATGTCATTAGCAGAGCACATTCTCTGCAGAGCAGATGGCAATGCAATGCCACTTACATCAACAAGTGGCAGCCTCATCTGGGCAAACCTGACCCCAGAGCCTGAAGGAGAGGGTTTTATTTCCCCATTTTTCTGGTATCTTACCTACTCCCTGGTGTCAGTAGGAGTCATGGTGGTCTTGTCACCCACCATATTTTATTAACCTGTGACCACCACCCATCCAGCATGTGGGCGGACACCACTGGGGCTTTCCCTCCCTCTCACGTGCAGATGGAATGCCCCCCCAACCCCGGGGGAGGCGCTGGGACTGGTGGGCTGGAGAGAGCAACCCCCCACTGGGAGGATTCTGAGACAGATGAGAAAAGTTACCTATTTGTGATGTAACCTGCCAGGGTCAGAGGCATCTCAGGCCACCCGGAGGGAGCCAGGCCCTCCTGCCCACCCCAGATCTCTTCTAACAACAAACTTTGAGAACAGCCTGTTTTCCCAGCGCAGCTTCCTGAACGGTGTTTGCCTAATCTGTCTGCCCAAAATCCTCTCCAAACATGAGGTTTCCTGCCCTGCACTGGGCAATCAGTGAGCTCATTATCTGAGATTAGAGATGGAATGGTGTGTGGGGTGGGGTCCCTTTTAATTACAGGAAAAAAATTAGCCCAACTCATGTCAGCAAGGCCACTGGGATTAGAATGAAGTCCAGGTCTGGACACAGGTCAGTGGGGAGGCGGGAGGGCCCCAAGCTCTGGGCTGGGGTCTTCTGCTCTTGTCTGTCTCTGGAGTCTGGGAAGAGGTGGAAGGGGGCCCCCAGAGCTTCTCTCTGGGGGATTGGAGAGAAGGGTGCATGCGTGCATTAGAGAGACCACGCAGAGAAAGACAGAGACGTAATCAACACGCAGAGAAACCGGAACTGACAGGAGAAAAATATGTCTGGAAGGGAGGAAAAGACCAACAGGTAGGAGTTCAAAGGGGATTGCTAGTGGAAACAGACACATGTTCCAAGACCTCCCTTTCTCTCCCCACAGGTCCTGTGCATAGCATTTCTGTCACTTCCTATTTTGAGAAGCGGACAGCAGACAGGCAGGAGAAGCAGGACTTCCCTTGCCTTCCTCCTTCCCCCCTCCCTCTCTCCTAATTCTAGTGTCCAGACCTCTGACCCAGTTTTGCCCCACACAGCGCAGATGACCAATGCTTTCCTCCTGGCCAGGGGACAAGAGTGGGGTGGAGAGTTTGCACCCCACCCTTGATTTCGAGTCTCCTTTATGGCCGGATGGTGGGGCTCTCTACCAAACAGTCCTTGCCTTCTCATTTATGAGAAGAATTTCTTGGCTCAGAAAAGCATTTATTCATTATTTATTCATTTATTCTTCCATTTCACAAATAGGTAGGGAGCATTTTTATGAGCCAGACCCATAGCGGATCTAAGGATTTGTATTAGTCCAGTGGAAGGCAAATTGACCGCTGGCTCTAGGTTTTAAGTGGTATCTGTCTCCTCAGCCCTTTCCTCTGCTCTCATAGATTATATACGTACTTAACCCTGTTGGGGGCAGTCCAGGCCCTTGGAAACACCTATTGGCTAACTCCTACTCACAGAGACAAAGGACACAGCCACATGGTGTGACCCTGATATGTCAAGGCAACATCCAACAGTGCAAATGCTATATTAGTGCATGAGTATAATTACTTGTATGTATTCCTACCCAACTTTTCAAATAAGGACTTAGGTAACTTATAATAAAAGATATGGCAAACATATATAATGAAAACTATCACGGAACTAGAAAATCCAAGCCACAAAAGGGGAGTGGAAACAAATACATTAACAGTAAAGCCAATCATCACCCAGCATCAGATTTGGCCTGAGTGTCCTGAAAGCCAAATCAAAAAGGGAAATCGGATGAACTAGAAATCCTTAACGTTCTTACAGGCGTATACCTACTTTTCAGGGGAGACAATTCCCAGAGGTTACATTATGTAGGTGATTTATCACTTGAGACCTTACACAGGAACCAGGACAAAAGTTGGACATCAAAATCAGAAGCGTCTTTTATATGGCAATTTCTTATAATAACTCATGCTGAATGAGAAGGCTGTGACATCTGTGTAACAATCAACATTCACTAAATGACTCTCCTGGAGTAACCAAAAATAAAAAGCAATAGATAAGGCCATTAAAGAAAGTGAAGCATGATAATTAAGCTTTTGTGATCCAAGTTTGTGGCTTTCTTGATTCAAGGATAGCACACAACCTTAAAGAACCCCCTTATGCTTGGCACTCTGCCAAAGGTTGAATAAAATAAACCATATAGAACCAGCTCCTACATCTGGGAATTCATCATTTTTGTTGGCACTTCCATAGGGACTCAGACAACAGAATAAGACCATTAAAATGATAGTAAGGTGCTAACAGCATCCACAATACAATGGTGAATGCATTTTTGGGAGGAATTTGGCTTAATATAAGCTTGTGTAATCAAACTGACTCAGGTGCAAATCTCTGTACCATTTGCTGGCTCTGTGGCCTAAGGCAAGTTATTTAACCGCTCTGACCCCAGTTTCTCCATTAGTGAAATGGGTTTTGGGGATCAACATAGATATTTTGTATAAGGTGCCCAGTGCTCCATCTGACACATAATCTGAGTTCAGTAAGTGTTTACCATACACCCCTCTAGATAAGGTGACCAAATTTTAAAATTGGTAAAGCGGGACACCATTGACGAGGGGGGGGGGGGTTCTTGATTAAAAATTTGGTCTATATGGAGCAAAAAAAAAAATTTCATAGAATGCAAAAATAGTATTGTAATATATATTTTTTTTAATCGGGACTTTTTTAAAATGCCGTGGGACGCGGGACAAATTGTTAAAAATCGGGACTGTCCCACCAAAAGCGGGACATCTGGTCACCTTACCAGGATGTAAATAAGGCTAAAATTCCTAGTGTGGGGAGAGGGACCAGGAGAAAGACAAAGAGGAGGCGTTCTCTGATCTTCACAAGGGTGGCTGGGGACCCAGTACCCCTCCTAAGAAATCCCCTCAAAACCATCAGCTCCTAATGGCTGGGACTGTCTGAAGCCACTTCTGCAGATGTTCCAACCTAGGTTGTTTCTCGGGAGCCTCCACGATTCTTCCTCTGTGCTCTGTTACTGTCCCAACTTGACTGGGAAACCCCTCAGCCTGCTTTCTCTCACCTGTTTTCCCTCCTCTTTGGAAATGCCCAGGACTTGGGTTTTGCTGCCTAAGGTCACTTTTGAAGTCCATCTTTTTTTTTTTTTTTTTGCCCAGCCCCACAGGTCTTCCCATACCTCAGCCCTCTGGTGCCCCTCCTCTGCTTGTCTTAGAGGGGTTCAGGTGTCAGATATCATGACAGGTATTCACTCCTGCCTTTCCTTGAGGCATCCTTGTCCAGATTGGATGTCAGCCAACCACAGGCAGCCTCTAGGCGACAGCAAAGGGGGTGAGGACAGGAAGCTGTGTGATGTGCCCTGGCCATCCTACCACACCTCTCTGAAAATTGGGGACCCAGAACTCTCTTGAGCCACAGAGCTGGGCAGGAAAAAAGAGGCAGACTCAGAGCATCCAGGTGTAGGGTCAGTGGCCAGACACACACAGGCCAGCCTTTCAGACACATCCCCTTTGCCCACCCTCCCTCCACTGCTCCATTGCAGTTTCTCTGGTACTTTCCAGCTCACTGCCAAATTGTCAAAAGCTATGAGAGGCAGAGTGCTGTTCAGTTAATGATTCCAGTCCCTGGAGAAGAGAAGTGCTCTTTTAAAAGAAAAAAATATACAGGAGTGGGGGTGTGGGAGGGGCAGAAGAAGGGTATGCTTTAGTACTTCACACAAAAGCTAAGCTGTAGCTTCTTCTCACTCTTTTTAAGGAGCAGATTAGAGGTGGGTAGGTTTGCCCCGAGCAGCCTTCTCTCTGTGGGTAATAGACTGTAGCCTCCCCCTCACTTTCTGTTTTTCACAAAGTGAAAAAGATCTGAGTCAGAACACTGCCATCCTTTTGGTCCCAGTGGCCACAGCTTTCTGTGTCCCCAGCGCAGGTCCAATGGAGAGACCGTTTCCAAATCATTCCTTCAGCATTCAGAAAGGCCGTCGTCAAAAGCAGGCTGTGTGCCCCGCCCCCCACCTGGCAAAGGGCTCCACTCCAAGCCCCTGACACTCCGTCTCTTCTCCCTCCACCCTGATCCTCCCTCTCTCACTCTCCTCTTCCCCTCCTCCTTGTCCCCTTCTTCTCTGCTTCCTCCTCCTCCCCTCTCCTCCTTCTCCCTTCTCTTCACCCTCCGATCCCCACCCTCTTTCTCCTCCTCACCCTTCCCCCCACCCCCCTCCTCCTTTCCCAGTTAGTTCTCTGGGAATGGATGGAGAGCAGGAGAGACCAATTGTCCCAAAGGGCCCATGAAGAATTTCCTCCCTGCCCAATTTTATCCCTCAGTTTGGCCCCACCCAACTCTCTGGATTGGAAGTAAATCAATCATAAATTCTTTGACCCCCCCCCCCCCCACGCAGCCCTTTCCAGTGTCTCAAATGCTTCCACATTCCTTACCTACTTTGTTCCCGCCTCAGCCTTGTCAGGTAGGCAGTATTGTTTTTTCCAGTTTTGCAGATGAGGAAAGTAAGAATTAACTCTTTTGGCTGACTGCTCCTAAGTGGCCTTCACCCCAGCAAGTAAAGACATCAGTCCTGACTGGACAGTCAACACCTATAAGAAGGGAAGACTGAAGTGTGGGGTTTAAAAGATCTAGGAAGCAATGGAAAATCTAGACAGTAGCTGTGGAGACAGACCTGTGTGCTCTTTGATTTCCATCACCGCCAGGTGTGACCCAGCTTTATGGGGGATTTCTCTAAGGTTATTTTTTGTTCCATGGCAATAGTTCCCTGTGGTGTTGACTGCTGTCATCTGCCTCACATCCTTGTACAGGGAATTGCATCGGCTGTAGGAATGCAGCCACTCCTCAGGTGCAGTGATGCGTGGCTGTCCAAGTTTCAGGAACACATGTGTCCTTGGTAGTGGAAGCCCTCAGGGGTCCAGAAAAGGTGGGGAGGCGAAGAAGAATGGGGCTGTACTTTACCGACCATTGAGCACATTGGATATTCTGTCGACGTTCAAAGAAAAGGCTGTACAATCCTTGCTCCTCATAAGGCTTGTGCTTCCCTCTTTCTCCCTCTCCAGGGGGTTCCTGGCATCTGTTGTACTGCTGTACCCAGCCACCAGCAAGGTCTGCGTGCTGGCACTATGCCCAGCAGCTGTGAGGCATAAGCGCAAGGAGGGGTGGGCAGCGAGGAAAAGCAGGTGTCCAGCCAAGAGAACAAGGTGACCAGGAGGGTCTTGAGCAGTGCTGCCCGGAGTCAGTGGTAGGTCATGCAGACCAGACACTCCCTGCTCGCCACCTAGTCCCAACCCACCTTGATGAAAATGATCTGGCCTAAGAAGAAGAGCAATAAATTAATTAGGGGGCTGTTGTCACAGAGCTGCTCATTATTCAAGTCCCTCTCCTGGGAGGGGTGATGGGGAAAGGTGTGAAGAGGACAGCTATTCAAACAGAATCTTTTAAAGGAGCTAGACCCACCCCCAGCAGTCTGTTCTGCCCTTGGGCCCTGCCAGAAAGACAGACAGCAGAGCACACGGGCACCTTGAGCACCCTGTGCTGGCCACTTGAGATTTCAGGGTGGAGGCTTCTGGCCTCACTTCGTTCCGGCTTCATTCCTCTTCCTATGACACTGTCTCAGACCCCTGCTCTGACCCATCACTGTGACCTTAGGCCCTGCTCTCCATCGGTCCTCGAGCCAGTGCAGCTCCAGCTTAGTGGCCCTAGAGCTCTTTTCATAACAACAGCTTGAGTGTTCAGTGCTTGTCTCCTAAGAGCTCTTACAGGTGCACTGGGGAGGCAAAAGGATCATTTCAGCAGAAGCAAAGTGCGTGGTTTGTTTTGGTGCCAGTTGCAGAAGATTTGGTGGGGGGTGGGGGTGCTGGGGGTATTGCAGAGCAGGATTCCCCATTCTTTTCTAGAGATGGGAAAAGAGGGGTCTGGAAAGTGAAGGCCTAATAGGCTTGAGATTCTGGTCCTTTCACCTACAAGCTGTGTGACCCTAAAGAACTATCTCGCCCCTCTCTGCCTCAGTTTCCTCAGCTATAACATGGAAATAATAGGACCCTTAGCACAATGTCTAACAACAATAGGAGTTAAATGAATGTGAGCTGTGGCTAATGTTCCACTCCTGTGCGTTTCCGGGGACAGAATTCATTCACTTGATCAGCATGTGTTACTGAGGTCCTACGGTGTACAAATGCAATGGGCACATGGAGCTGTACAAAACAAGATGCCTGTTTCCTAGGGACTTAGCGTCTTAGGAAAGATAACTGCATGTGTTCGCAAGTGACTGCACCAAGAGACACTCTAGGTGCTATGAGAATTCAGAGGGATCAGGACAGGCTTCATGGAGGAGGTGGCATTTGGATTGGGCCTTGGAGGATGGTTAGGAGGTAAAATAAATTTTCAAACAAAGGCATAGGGACCAAAAACCTGGAGTCATAATTAGAAAATGGTGAGAAGGCCACGTGAGCTAGACCCCTAAATGACAAATTAAAAATGTAAACTTTTCTAAACCATCAGTAGGGGCAATTAAAGGTGTTTTGAGTGTGTGTGTATGGATGCATGCAACTGTTTACTCTCTTTTATTTTCCAAAAGTAGCATATGTTCATTATTTTTAAAAATTAGAGGCGCCTGAAATAAGCAAGAGAGAGAAAATTACAAACACCTGAAATTTAAGGATTTTGCATACAGAAAAGGCAGGATCAAATAAGTGTTTTAAGAAGATTAATCTGGTGGTGTTTGGGAGAACAGATTAGAGCAAGAATATGCTGGAGGCGGGGAGATTTCTCCGGTTATTGCAGTAGCACAGATAAGAGGCAATAAAGGCTCAGTCAGCCCCAGCCCCTGAGCAATGGTAGGGAAGCACAGTGGCATGGATGTGGTTTCCGTTTTTGTTTGTTTGTTTGTTTTCCGGTTACTACGCTTTTTCTGCACCATGGTATACACATGCCACATGCATTCTTTAAATGACTTTTCCTTTGAAAATCCCAGGGAGTCCCCTGCATTCAGGCACAGCCCAGTGTCAGATTGCTGTGCACACAAGTCTCGACCTCCCTTCTCGTCCTCACAGCCCGAAATGCCATCCTCTATGTTAATGAAAGCAAGAGATTACTGTTCCAGATTATAAAATGCAGAGCAATTTTAGGCCATTGAAAAGAATGAGTTAAATAAAAAAGGTAATAACCCTCTTAAACACCCACCCTTCGCTCTTTTTCCAGACTGCAGGTGGCCTTCTTTGTCACACTGGAGGAGACAGCTATATGATCTATTTTTCCCCAGGACTTATCTCCAGGGGCACCCAGCAGTTTGGGGATGTAATTTTGAGTCCCAGCGCAGGCTTTGTTGTCTTGTTTGACTTACGAAAAACCGAGGCCCCGGGGGGGAGGTTGAATGAAAGAGTCCAGACCTTGGAATCAGGCCGACCAGCTCAGAGCTTCCCTGGGCCACCTACTAGCTGTGTAAGCCTGCTCTGGACACTGAACTTCTCTTATTCTGTGAAACAGGGAGCCTATCCCATAAAGTGTTCAAGATTTTTCATGTTGATATCTCCGATCCTTTGCACACCGGTTGTCGTGTTCAATAGATGTTCAATAGATAGGTTGAACTAAATTGATAAAAAGGAGAGAAGTGGTTTGAAAGCCTGTGTCAATCCAGTCCCAAGGATAGCTGGCTTCCTTTGCCTGCCCCTCCCTGGGAGTGTGATGGGGCCTTTCCAAGGTCTTTAACCTGTGTGCCTAATTCTCACCACACCCAGTTACTGAGCTTGGTGAGGAAGGTTGCACCATCCCCCTACATGGGCCCTAAAAAACGGTTCTAAGTAATTAACTCAGACCTAAAACAGCTAGGGCATCCCCAAGCAGAAACCTGTGTGTTATGCCTCAAATGGAGATTGCGGGAGCCCCCACGTATTAGAGCTTTCGGTAAAGAGAAATTCTAATTTGGCAGAAGTTGCTCATTATTCTTTATTAATTCCTCCTCCCACCCCTCTACGCTTCCCCCAACTCTGTGCACGCTCCCTGTGAATTATTGCTTTGCCACTGCGTGATCTGATTTCATCTGAGGCTGCTTAAGGCCTTGGCTGTCCCTCGCTGTGTTTATCTTATTGTTTCCCAGAACAATCAAGTGCTTCCCTTGCCCCTGGCAGCTTCATCCTGTTCGCAGCACCTCCTGACCTGCCCAAGTCTTAAGCTGGAGCAACTCTGAAAGGTGGGGCTGGTCTGAGGCCAAGCCCCATGCTGCAGAGTGGCCCCACGTCACACACCTGTGCAAGCTCTGAGCTCAAAGCACCCCCCCCCCCCCCGACAGAGGTAGACCCAAGAGTTGGATTCTTTTGCTTCTCTGTCTTCTAGGTCTTGATGTCACTTTCCCCTGCTTCGTAAAGGGAGAGGCCCCTGGAATGAGGAAGTCGGTGCCCTGTGTAGTAATGTGTCATTAACACAGGAAGGTAGGGAGCAGAGGCCATGCCTGCCAGTCCCGTAGGCAGCAGGGATTGGAGACTGCTTGGCCGTCCACCCCTGGCTGAGAGATGCAAAGAAGCCATGATTAAGGAAGAAAAAAATAACCATCTCCCACTCCAGCCAATCTCTCCAACCTAACTCCTAAACACTTACTTGACTCAGAGTGGGTGTTCAATGAATATTCACGACATCCACTCTCCCCTGTCATTGTAAGCCAGGCTCCTACATCTCAGATTGTCCCAAGCTACAGAAGCCCAGAAAAGCTACAGACGTCCAGAGAAGTTCTTAGGACCACTTCCCCATGTTTCAAAAGAAAGCTCTCTATGGTTTGGCCCTCTGAGCTACAGGAGCCTCTAGCCCCATGCACCCCTCTGCTAGTCCATCACCCCCAGTTTTATATTTAGGACAGACTCATTATGTGTGCAGAAATGGAAGTAGTTGTATATGGAAATGTCAGTCTCCAATGTCAAAGCCCTAGTGATTGACTGACAACTCACCGGGGACCACTGTTTGGAAGCATCTGCGTGGGGTGGGGGGTAAGGGAGAGTGTGTGTTGTGTGAGGGTGGGAGCAGCCAGAATTCTCTAAGTTTAGCACATCTTAGTGACCGCCTTCCTTTTCATGGACAGGCAGATCCTGGCCTTGTCTTCCCCCTTCCTTTCCTCTCCTGGATCAGTGCGACCCACAGGCCAAGTTTGCAGGCTCCTGTGTCCCTCTCCAATTGGCCAGGCATTTAGGGCCAGGCTCCTAACCGTCCTCTGGGGAGCCCCAGCCTGCTTGGCTGTGACTCTGCACTGTTAGTTAATGTTTGCACCGCTCCCAGGGGGTGGGGGCTGAGCCAGCGGCCGGCACGCTGGAAGTTGCTGGTGATTTTGTGTGTGTGCGGGACAGAGGGGAGAAGAAGCCCAGAGACCGAGTTTACTAAAGACTTCAATCTATAAATAATTCGGGTCATGGAGGGGCACAAAAATAAACCAGCTTGAATCCTTTCCACCTCAGCACTGGTGCACAGCTGCAGGCACGCACGCTCATTAGCTCACCCCGGAGTTTAGTCTGGGCAGTGCCAGGCTTTCTTTACCTCGCCCTCTTTAAAGGTCTAAACGTGCACACGCATGCATGCACACAACGCACATAGGCACACACACTTATATATCATGGAAGCCCTGAGTCCTGAGGCAGAGATACAAATAAATCATAAAGGCCTCTTCCAAAGTGAATTTTAGGACCTAAGTTGGCAAGACCTGCCGAAATTGTTGTTGAGCCGCCAGTAACCGCATGTCAGAAGTCTCATCCTCTCCACGTGCTCAGGTCTGCAACACCGTTTCCAAGCAGTCGATGCTCAAACAACAATAGCTCCTTCATATTTACATTACACTTTAAATTTTCCAGGGAACTCACATCTCCACCTCTGCTGTTCAGTTGAGGCGTCAGTTCCTCCAGGAAACCCTCAGTCTAGGTGAAGTGCTGTCCTTCCCCTCCCCACCCTGCGCTGGCCTTCCCAGACTCCCTGTGTGTTTGCAGAGACCAGTGCAAAGTGTCTCTTTCCCTTTTCCTCCAGCTTCCTAAGAAGATCTTTTCTCACAGTGTCCCCAGCTGTTAGCCCAGGCCCGGCTCACGGTAGGCATGCACTACACGTATGTGGGACAATCCTGAAATTCATAGTTAATAATGCAGTTCGTTGTCACACATCTTTTTTGAGCTAATAAGGGCAGGAGTTACCACCCTTATTTGGCAGCTACAGACACTATTACACAAACAAGTGAAGTGAGTTGCCTGAAGTCACATAGCCAATTAATGAGAGAGTTGGGCTTAGATTCCAGCCCTCCAGACAGAAACCAGTGCCTCCCATTGCTGGGGATGCCTCTCACACCAATGTTTCTTCCTGAGAGGCCCAAGAAGAGAATCCTCGGTTCTATTGCTCTTCAGCTGATCTTGAAAAAAAAAATTACTATGACTACTACTACCACTAATAATAATAATAATAGAATGATATTAGAGTGCCAAGCAGAGGCGCCATAATTTAGGACTAACTAGAGAAGAAATTGATGCACAAGAGAAAGAGTTTGGAGGGGCCTGCAGGTAAGCTAGTTAATTAGATATGCTGATTTGAATTGGATGTTCAAGTAAACAGGCTGTCATTAATTTCTGCACAGACCTAGTTGTGAGTTAAAGGAAAGCTCCCAATAGGATTGCAATTTCATTCCCATTTCAAAGAAGCGCCTCCCACCTGGGAAAAGGACAATAAATCTCCCCTGGATATCATCTGCCCCAAAGCCAGTCCTGAGAAACTGACGCTTTTAGCCTCCAACCGAGGTCCCCCAAAATTAGGTTTTGAGTTTATTGTTGCCTCCAGGAGAGAGGTGACTGTCCCACTTTGGTTTGACAGAGGAAGAGTGCATAAGGACAGAATTTGGACTTTCACTGTACTCTCTTCTCAGCCACGATGAAAAGCTGTGGTCGCCCAGGTTTTATACTCTTGCACGAGTCACAGAGTGGCTGAGATGTCAGGGTCTGTGTGCAAACGAATCCCCATTCTGCCACGCTTAGCTGTGTGGTCTTGGGAAAGTCACCTAACTCTCCCATGCCTGAAATTTCCTCTCTGCAAAATAGAAATTATAATAATATTTACCTCAGGGGTGCCTGTAAGGATCGAATGAGTTAATTTTTGCTAAGTGCTTTCAACGGCACCTAGCACGTTGTAAAAGCGTTAGTGCAGCATGTATTATAAAGTTCTTTAGGACAGGGCCCTTCCTTTGAAAATCAGGCAGGACCACATTTACCCCTGAAACAAAAGAGGTTATCCTGGGTTCAAAACCCTCCTGAGAAGGCAGTGACAGCGTCCTGTGGTCACTCATTCTTCAGTCAGTGCTCCCTGCAACAGGAATTCTTACAAGAGCTAGCTGAAATCTCCTTGTGCGACGCTGCGCACACATCTTCCCGTTTCCCGGCCCCAGTAAAGACTGCCACACTGCGCTGTGGCACACCATCCTTCTTATCCCAACTGTGAGTTTTGTACAAGTGAAATGGACATCTTCTGTATGTCCCGCGGAGGTCTGGCCCTCCCAAGAGAGGAGGATCCCAGCTAGAAAGACCTGCTCAGGTGACTGGCTTCCACCTGTCAGCGTCACCTCCCTCCTCTACCTGCCTCCTCGCTCTTCCCTTGCCTGGCTGGGTGTGGACGTCTGTGCAGCTTGGTCTGATAATGCCCATCTCTTGGACTGGATTCGTGACCTATTTCAGCTCATTGTTGTCCTGTGGTCATTGAAACCTGGCTCTGGGGACACAAGCTTAAAAGAACTGTGAGTTTGTGGGACACCATAGAATAGACACACTCAGTTGGATTTTTAAATCCTACTTTTGTTTGGGAGTCCCTGCCAGTCCCTTCACTACCATCCTGACAAGGATGGGGTCAACTTTGCAAATCTTCTTATCCAAAACAGAACGATCTAGGCAACCTCTCAGCAACCGTATGCTTGCACCCTCCCCACTTCTTAGCTGGCCACTCCTGCCCAGTTCCTAGTGTCCCTCAGCCATATCATTCCTCTGGACCCACTGGCTGGGAGCCTATTTGAGCCCCATTTTTATCACTGCTAGCTGTGTGCCTTGAATGGAAGAGCTTAGATGAGATGGGCTTCAAAGCAAGCCCTGGAGCTCCAGCAGTTTACATGTCTGTGCTTCTCTGGTGACAGGCACTGAGCAGATTGTTTCTTCTGTTTATCTAGAAGGGAAAAACTGAGGCCCAGAGAGATGAGGTAACTGGCCTGAAAGTATACCATTAGGCAGAAATCAAGCCCAGGCAAGAACAGAGTCAGACCAGAAACCCAGGAACCCTGAACCACAGAGCTGTACTCTGTCCACTCTGGTGGGTGGCCCGAGGGAGGAAAGAGAATTAGGGAGGGGAAAGCCCTCTGCTGCCCAGTGGGCCTCTCCTACCGTCTGCCTGCCAGCTCCTGTCCCCACCTCATTTCCTTTAACCTCCCACCCCTAACCCCCGGTCTCCCGGCCCCCACTGTCCCTCCCTCTTCTCTGCCCTCCTGAAGGTTTCTGGGAGGGTCACACAAGCTGGAGGCAGAGAGCGTGGAAGGAGGGAATGAGAGGCTCAGACTTCCTGGGCAGTACTGCTGTTCTCTCTAGGGATTCAGACTGAATGAAACAGGATAGCTTAGTTCACATTCAGTTCCAAGAACATTTTCTGTTCTGGTGTGGTTTTAGCTCTGACGTTTGAGAGGTATATAGATCTGATTCTGGATTTTACTGGTTTATTAAATAGTTGGTGCTGCAAATGGAAATTAAAAAACAAAACAAAGAATCTGCTTAGGTCTCTGAGTCAGTAAAAGGTAAAGGCCCCATTGGTTCTAACTGGGACGTAGCCACAGATGTGATGACAACTTGTCTTTGGCTCAATCCAGCTCCCACCTGGCTGTGGGGACCATCTAGTTCCAAGGATCAGAGAGGGAGGGCCCGAGGTGCAGCACTCCTCCTTCTGACTTTGTGTCCAGACCTTGCTGGGGATCCAGGCAAATGCCTGGGCTTGTGGGGAGAGGAGCTGCCCTACTTGGCGGGGGTTAACTGGCCTTTTGGGGCACAGAGATCCTGGGCCAGGCCTGAAGGAGGGGGCAGGTTCTAAGCTCCTGGAACTGAGCCAGTACCTTGAGGAGACTTAATCTCACAAAAGATGAGCCGCTGTCACAGGGAGGGTGATGAGAGTCACAGGGACAGTTCCCCTTCAGAGGAAGAAATGGCACCTGGGCCATCCTCCTTTATGGAGACAGAAAGCTGAGGTCAAGCCAACCAGAAGTCATGACTATCACACCTTCCCTCTTCCTCCAATAATAGCACGAGAACTTTTGTGACTAAATGCTACTGCACTTCTGGAAGGATCTCATGGAAATTTGATATCTGTCCACCTAAGAGAAAATGCTGCTTTGATGTTGAGGGGAACCAATTTAATGGTGGGGTGTTTTCCCAGATATAGACCCTGGCTCTTCCCTCTACCTGAATCCATGGTCAGTTTAACTCAAGCAGGTGGGTGGGAGCCTTAACCCCCACCACCATTACTGACCTGACTCTCCCTCTATCCTGTGAGAATAAATTAAATGGGGCCTTGACCCCTCTCCTGAAAGGAGGGGCTTAGTGACAGTTGCCAAGGCAACAACTCTGAACAGAGGAAAGCTACAAACCAGGTAGAAAGGGATCTAAAGAAGAGCTTAGGGGAAACAGGAGAGTCTAGCCCACAAGGGGAGTAACCGGGCTAGGAATGGCTGAGAGCAGTTGGTCCCATTGAGGTTACATCCTCATCTTCAAGCCCAGAGGCCACCAACTCAACCATCAAAGAGGGTGAGGAGAACATGATATCCCTGACTCCAGGCCCTTGGGGCCGGGAACAGGGACTCAGGCAGGAATCTGCTGTTTCTACCACTAGGAAATCCAGGGTCCCACAGTTCCCCACACACAACGAGCTCGTGGTCTGCCTCCCACCCCACCCATTGTAGTCCATTTCCACCCAGCAGGTACACTTCAGGCCCCTCAAGTATGCAGTTCTCAGAAGGGTAGAGAAATATGAATGAAAGTGCTGGTCCCACTTCCCCAACTCTGCAACGATTAATACTCTTGACCCTTCCTGTTTGGCCAATAGGAACTAACAATGCCTCCATTTGTCCATCCTGACATGTTTACTGTGGCATCTGGCACCAGGCTCAGCCCTTCCGATGAACAAGCCATGGTTCTTGCATTCAGGGTGGGAGAATAGGGCAGAGGGGAGGAGATGGTTAGAAAGGGAATCAGGACAGGAAGACTTAATTTTAAAATTTTCCAAAGAAAATCTTTTGACTTCATTTTGATTTAGCACGAAAGAGTCCATAATATTTTATCAGTTGGCTCATAGTTTATGTTCTTTCAACAAGTATTTCTCCAGCATTCCCTTTTATGCTTCACCAGCTGTGTTCCTAGCCCCAGTCTAGTCCTCGGGGTTAGAGGGTTGTGAGAGGAGTAGAAAATACATCCCTGGCCTCAGAATGTGGACCAACATATGCACATGTGAAACAATTAGAGAACAATTTACATAGGTCACGAATACAAGTTAGATAGTAGATACACAATGAACAAACCAATTGACCACAATCCTAGGACACAATGTCTGGTAGGAAAGGCATCAGGCAGAGGTGCAATTAGTGTGGTACAGAGATGCTGGGAGGCTTTGTGGAGGAAGCAGGACTTGAGCCAGGAGGTTTTCTGTGAGTAGCGGACACAGAAGTGAGCCACTGGGAAAGGAATGTTGGTCAACAGTCCGCTGTTATGTTGGAAACACAAACCTGGAGGTGGGGGCACACTCGACCAAGGACTCCCAGCCGCCAACTATTGGATGACCTAGGAACCTCTCCCCACCAAGTCTCAGTATTCTATACATATATTGCTTAGACTAGATTAGCACTCTTGAAGCCTGGATCAACAGTATCCACATCACCTGGGAATTTGTTAGAAATGAAAATTCTCAGGCCTTATTCCCACCAAATCAGTAGCTCTGAGTATGGGCCCAATAATGTATATTACCAAGCCCCACTGGTGATTCAGCATGCAGGTTTGAAAACCACTGGGCTACATCAGTGCTTCTAGACTCTGGCTGCTCATTAGATCCACCTGGGAAGCTTTGAAGCCCCAAAAAGATGCCTAGGCCCCGCCCACAGAGATTCTGATAAATGGACCCGGCCCTGACATCCATATTCTTTACAACTCCCCAGATGATTCTAATGTGCAGCCCAGGCTGAGCAGCGCTGGCCTAGATGACATCCAAGTCCTTTCTGACTTATTATGCTGAGATGGGCTCTGAGAGCAAGCCGGGACGCCCCCTTACCAGCTCTCACAGAGGGGGTTTGCAGATATTTGGAGGATCGATTTGGGGGCAGAAAGACCTTCCTGAGACCTGAAAGTCTTGCCAGGGGTCCCCAAACTTTTTACACAGGGGGCCAGTTCACTGTCCTTCAGACTGTTGGAGGGCCACGACATACAGTACTCCATACACTGACCACCAAGGAAAGAGATGCCTCTTCCGGAAGTGCAATGGGGGCCAGATAAATGGCCTCAGGGGGCCACATGCGGCCCGCGGGCCGTAGTTTGTGGACCTCTGGTTGACTCTCTGATTGACCAAAGATGATCAACCAGATGATGGTTTATGTGCTTGTTCTGGTCTCCTCTCTTTCTTCCCTGAGACAGAAACACTGTGCCAATGTTGACTTTCTCATCCCAAACACAAATAAGTGTACATGAGCACACACTCACTTGCACACATGCCCATCACACTATGCTGTAAATGTACGTAGATACACACAAGAATGACCACTTAGGGATATTCAAAATTACATCTAAGGGTTTATATGTACAAATAAACCCACCATTAGGAATCCCAGACTCAGCCCACTCAGACTTCTTAGGGAAGGATTCTTCTCAGTGGAACTGGTAAGTTAGTTTAGGGGCACCTCTATCTTCCCTGCAGCCCAACCTGGTTCGGGGTAGCAATTGGTGGTGGGGTGGGGGGATTCTCGGTAAAGCAACCTACTCTGGCTGAGGCCCTTCACCCACAGGAGGCTGCTGAGAACAAGATGCTGAGGACACCCTTGTTTTCTTTGCAGATTAGAGCCGATGGTCCCCCCCATGGTGGGGTCCAGTATGAGATGGTCTCAGTGCTCAAAGATGGAAGCCCCATCCTCCGGGACATGGCCTTCTCCATCGATCAGCGCTACCTGTATGTCATGTCAGAGAGACAGGTAAGTGCCAGCACCTAGCCCTCCTTTCTGAAGCCCAGAAGAAACTGATAACCTGTGACCTTTATTCAGGAGCTATTTCATTTAACAAGGGAGACCTCCGGGCTTGCTGCTCAGAGGCCTAGGAAAGCAGAGTCCATAGAAGTTTTTGCAGGGAGCCAGAGAGAAGCAACAGGGGCCAGCCACTTCCCGTAGGCTCCTCTCTAGGCCACAGCCCCTGTCTCAGCGTGTGATGAACAGCCCCGCAAGAATGGGCCAGACTGCATGGAGCAGCTTGGTGTGATTAGGAGGTAGATTTACTGCTCCGGGGCCCACAGAGTCTGCTGTTCAAGGGAGCCAGAGAGGTGTAAATAATCCAGGCCTCCAGGCTGGGCCAAATCCTGGGAGAGACAGACCCAAGAGAGGGCCTCCCTACCCAGGAGATAAAGATCTTGGCCTGTGTTTAGACTGAGGAAGGGTAGAAGCTGGCTCACATGAGAAGCTGAAGCCCTGCCTGCCGAGCTGGGGAGCCCTGAGAAATAGACTCCTACCCTCTGCTGGGTCACCACTAGGCCAGGTTTCCTCCCTCTAAGAGGGATGAAGCATTATTTCCCCGGATTGTATTTGCTCTGAGTATGTGTGAGCAGAGAGAAGGCAAATGCAGAGAGAGCCACGGGGAAGGGCAAGAGAAGCAGGGGAGATGGGGGCTTCTCCAAATCAGCGGAGATGCAGAAAGCAAAGACCTTAGGAAAGGCTGGCTTTTTTCATTCATTCAATGAGTGGGTCAGCAGTGGTTCAGCAGAAGCTGTTGTCCTGCCATTGACCTGAACACGGTAAGCATGATAAAGACCAAAGGTGGCGAAAAAGGACTTGGTGCTGAGGACAATGACTTAGGCTAGACAAGGATTTGGGGCTGGAGGAACAACAAGCTTTTACAAGGTACCTCCTAGATCATGTGTCTTTCTCAAAATACTCTACCAAGGTTCCAGGCGTCCTTGATCAGTGTCACCCAGAGTTCCCTTCACTCTTTTCTTTCTGAGTGTGGGCATGCTGAATCCAGGAATGATGGATGAGTGGAGGGAGGAAGGAAGAGGCGAATGGGCACATGACAGTATGAGGGAAGCAGTGGTGCAGCTCTAACTTGAAAATTACTTCTGGAGAATAGATGACACAAATCATATGCTAATTACATGCAAATTACATCCAGATCCTCTTGAACCCACCTGTCTTCTTACCTCCTTTCATGTGGCCCCTGCAGTTGAGGCATAATAAACAGGGCCAGATGGGAACCCGGTAGAGCTGGAGGAGGCTGTGCCTGACCTAGAGTGAGAAAGACAGTCTTGGAAATAAACACTGACCTACTGTTCAATAAAACCTCACTCCTGGTAATATATTTATTAGGAACAATATACTAGGACAAGACCAAAATGAATGGGACTTGATCACTACCCTGAAGTTGCTTGTAGTCTAATGAGGGAGGGACATATACCCAGAAATCTTTAAGTCTATAAATACTCTGCTTTTTCTTCTTCTTCTTTTTTTATAGACAAAAGGTTATTTCTTAAACAAGCAAAAAAGGGGTAGGTACTCACTATACAAATTTAAACTACATGAAGAAGACAATAAGTTCCAAAACCCCCTTCTCCAAAATGTAACAGCTTGTTAACATTTAGTGAACACCATGTCAGACACTTTTACAAGAATACGCACAGATAAGGATGGATGGATAGATGGAAACTCGGACGGGTAGATAAAGTGATGGTATAAGGGATCAAATAGACCCACATGATACAAGATACTTTTAAAAGATATTATATCTGGCTGAGGACCAGTTGGGTTACCCTGAGTAAAAGCACTTTCTTGGGTTCTCTGAGCCCAGGGAAGGGGAAAAGCAGAAACAGCAAAAACAAGTGACGAACGAGACCTTAATGGAATTGAGAACATTTCAAGGCACATATTTTTTTCGATAGCATATCTTTTTCCCAAATGGGATGCTTTCTGAAATTGCATTTAAAACGTGGCCAAAGGAGAGGGCCTAGGCTAAGAATGAGGGTTGATGAGTGGCCTTTAGGGAATATAATGATCTCTTGAGACCATATCTGGTGTCACCTCTGAGAGCATCAGTCTTGGCTAAAGCAAGTGTCCACGTTGCTTGTTTCTAAATGTCCTCTCCTTCTATCTCAGCTGACAATTCTTGTTATAATCTGCACCAGGCAGAGGGATCATTAGTAGCCAATCACCCTGAGCAGATATAGGAAGAGCTTGGGTTGAATGCTTTGGGGCTGTCTCTAGCAAGTAACATAGTTGTCCAGGGAAACCCATACCAGGTGGAATTGTGAGCAGCAGGCAGAGTCTAAGGGGGATTTGCAGTGGACTCTAAGGCCTGTCACCTGGAAAGCTGTAAATCATGTAGAAATAGGTAGCCAGGTGATTTCACCAGAGGCTTGGCCAGGGATGAGGGCCAAGAACAGCTCAGAAGACCCATCTGTCTGAATCTGAACAGCCATGAGTACAGAACCTTCCCCGGCAGCTCAGATCTCTTAAAGGAAACTCTTCAATGTATGTCAACAGAACAGCTAATGAAAATGAAGTCAGATGGCTTGGGTTCTAGTCCAGCTTTCACTGTAACTGGAAGTTGAACCCTCACAGCTTCAATTACCTCACTTATAATAAAGGAGTTGCATCAGATGGTAGGGCTGTCTCTGAAGTCTGCAGCTTTGATTTGGATCCTATCTCCACATTTAATAGCTGGGCAGCCTGAGACAAGTCACTTCACCTGAGTGCGTTTCACGGGGTCCACATGAGGCTCAGTGGAGACAACAGATGGGAGTTTGATTCACAGTGCCCAGGCACCACACAAATGGTTGACATGAAGATTTTATACGGCCCCTTTATGCCCTCAGGCTTCCCAGTCCCACAACTCAGAAGGGTGGTGACTGCGATCGTGATTAGCAGGAAACTAAGTGGCAGGGTAGAACACCCAGGAGTCTGCAGGCTGAGCCAGGGGGCCTATGTTCTAGTCCTGGCCCCACTTCTAAAAAGCTGGGTGACCTGGACTTACCTTCTCAGGGATGCAGTTTCCTCACCTGTAAAGATGGAGAAAATAACTACCCCCACCCCCCACAAAAAGAAAATAACTCCAGCTCTTCCCTCTTCAAGAGGTTTTTCTATGGTTTCGGCACTGAGAATCTCCTCCTCTCCAGAAAACAACACTAAAAACACAGTGGACAAGCTCCCAAGTTTACAGGGCCATGTGTACTCATAGGAACTTCTTCCCCAAAGGGTGACCAGAAATGCTGGCTGGTACGGTAAGTGTATCTCTGTTTTGAGGCAAACACTTAAGGCTTTAGAGTTCTCTGAAAGACCTAAAACCTTAGAAGACATCATGGGAATGGCCTTCCTATCACTTCACTTTATAATAAACCCCTGGGTGACCTTCTCTCATCCCTGTGTTCATCTTGTCCCCAACTCTTCCCTCTCTATTCTCCTCCCCCACTCCCAAACATGGCACCTGTTATATTCATGATGCCGTATGAGAGTGGAACCAAGTCTCAGGTCTCAAGTTCTGCCTATGGAAGTTTACATCCACCCACTGGGCTAGAACAATTCAGTACAGCTCATTCTGTGTGTGTATGTGTGTGTGTGTGTTAATTAAATGTAATTAAAAAGTAGAATAAGACTAGTCAGAAGTATTGGTTCGTTAGCGCCACTGCCTAACAAGTTGGGTTAATGTACTGTTAATAGATCTAAGACCAGCCAGTCCCAGGGTAAAATTTAGTAACCAATTCCCCAATGCTGTTATTCACCCAGAGTCTCCATTGATAGGACCCCTGGTTCTTCTCTAGAAAATCCATCCCGCCTCCTCAACAGTGAATTGACAGATATTATAGGAGGGACTGCAAGTTACTCCCCTATCTTCAGTGTCTTATGGAAGTCAGACAGCAAGTCCAGGGAAAATCAGGCTAAGAGCCAAGTGCAAAACCAAGCAACAAGATGAAAAGAAACTTGATAGCCCCAGTTTCCACTCAACCTCTCAGGCTGGCCACTCCTCGAAAGAGAATCTAACTGTACTCTGAGTGGATAGAAAAAGAGTATGGGGATGGAAGCAATTATTCTATTTTATACTTTAATTAGTTTGAATTAACAGAGGGAATAGAGGCATAAAATGATCCAGCGAAGGATGAAATGGAAAAATGGAGTCTCAGTGAATGACTGTATGCAGGCTGGAAAGGGCCTTGGGAACATCAGAAAGGCTGGTCATGGGTGTGTGTGGGCAAGGGCGGGTGGGGCAGGGCTTGAGATGCTGCTGTATATTTCAAGGCTTGGAGAGGTAGTATGGCACAGTGGTTAAGAGCTGGAGCACTGAAGTCAGACTGCCCTTCACTCAACCTACAGCCACTTCCTGGGTATGTGACTTTGAGAAAATTATTTCTCTTCACCAACCTCAGTTTCTTCATCTGTATAATGGGCCAAATAATGGCAACTATTATGAGGGTTAAGAGAATATACTTAAATGACCTAGCCCTGTGCCTGCTACATAGTCAGTGCTTTCAAATAGTGGTAGTGATCATTTATCATTATCATTGTTGTTATTAGTAGTAGTAGTAGTAGAAGTTCCCTGTGACTCCAAAAAGGGCTAGAAGCATCTCTACTTAAATTATGCCTGGGACAGAGTTCTAGTCTCATCAAACATCTCCAACCTGCCATCCTTGCGGCTCCCTCCCAAGGGATGCCTCCAAAGCCTCTGGCCTGGCCAAGTGACAGCATCAGGCTGAGTTGCTCATAATCTGCTATTTATTTTAAAAAATCAGGAATGTGCCCAGCAGACTAAACAGTCCCGCTCCCCTGGACACACACAGAGGCAGCCCCAGGCCTGTACGTGAGGCCCAGGAGGCCAGTATTGTGGCATCTATAGAGAGAAGGGAAGGGCTCCTAAGGCCTGGTCATGCCCCCACCCGCAGGGCCCTGTCTGTCTGCATGGGTGGATACTTGGCCAGAAAGGGGCTGTCCATGGGGCTTTTCATTTCTGGCCTCCTCAGGTAAGTAAACCAAGTCTCAAGCTCCAAGCAGTGCCCACTCAGCCCCAGCTCCTGATACCCTGATATTTGTCTATAGTTGGCACACTGTTCTGGGCACTTATTGCTATATAACCAATCACTTCAAAATTTGGGAGCATAAAACAACCATTTACTAAGCTCATAAACTGTGTAAGTCAGAAATTCAGATGAGATGCACCAAGAAGAGTCTTTTTCTTTTCTACAACATGAATGGTGTGGGGTGACTAGAATCATCTGGAAACTCCTCTACTCACATGTCAGAGAGCTGGGAACTTGAAGGCTGAGATCAGCAGGGACTGGTGACCAGTGTGCCTTAGGCAAGGCTCCCTAGGTGTCTTGGACTTCCTCACAACATGGTGGCCTTAAGACAGTCAGCCTTCAGGAGCACGGCAGCTCATGGCAGACACAGCAGCTCAGGGCTGCAAAAATAAAGTGGGAACTTTATTGCACTTTTCATGATTTAACCTTAGAAGTCACATAGTTCCCCCCCTCACCTGCCTCTATGTCCCTACAGCCACCATCCCACCCCCTGCCACCCCCAGGGAAACCTGATGTGTGAGGCCCATAGCACACTTTGAGAAACAAGGCCCAGGGAAGGTAGACACGTGGTTTCCTGTCCCCAGGGTCATGGGGCCACAGAGCATCTGCGCTCCTGTGGTAATGTTGCATCAGCCCAGGCAGAAGGTGGTCTTCACTGGTGGTCCACCTTTGCCACGAAGGGCAATGGATTATAGTGGATTATAGGAAACTCATCCTCATGAATTACGGGAGATGACCTTTTAACCACCTCACTCTCAGTCCTTTAAGGAGAGTAGGGGCACAAAGAACTTTGACTTGGTGTTTTTAGAAACAAAAATTATTTTAAAAGATTAGGAAGTCCCCTTCTCTGAAGTTCTCATGTAAGGACAGACCCTTCCAGTGCCTCGCACTGGGTGAAGACCCCGTGTGGGGTGGGGAGGGACACACCAGTCCCCTTCAGCATGCCATCCCAGTGGTATCCAGCTGGTCTCACCAAAGAACTAGTTTGGGTTTCTTTGGTTTGGGGGAGGGCCTGTCAAGGATAAAACTGGACTTAGGGCCAAAAACAAGAAGCATTTTCAAAGCACCTACTGTGATACAAGTGTAATCATAGGTCTCCTACCTGTGGCCAAAGCCACTGCTCTGGCAAACCCTAAAGGCATCTAAAGACTTGGGGAAGGGAAAGAAAAAATATGGGAACCATGCTGCCAGATGTCCCCTGCCCATTTATTTTGACAACTCAGACTATTATTTTGATTGTGCACATTTGTTTAGTCCGGGCGATAAGGCTTCCCAGGGCGCAGGCTGAGCGTGCCAAGGTGTATTTTTACAAGGCGATGGAGTCTCAGTAACGGGAGCCCTGCTTGCCGCCAGGGCCTGGGGTTGGGAGGCCGGGGCTGGGAGGAGGCCTGAGGCGGCAGGGGCTGGAGCAGAGCCTGAGGGTCTTTGGGGAGAATTACAGAGTTTGTGGATTAGGAAAGTGAGGATAAGCGAATTTCTGCTGCACTTTTGTTTTCAAATGTGTCACTTTCAATCCGAGCCTTTGATGCACAGATGTTTCTGGTTAAGGACGCAGCCCCCAATGTGGGTCAGGAGCTGAGCGCACATCTCAACCTTTCCCAAAGGCGGGGCGGGATCCTGCCTCCCGGGGGTGGGGCACAGGCAATAGTGAACCACCTCAAGCCTGGGTTTTGACTTTCCCTCTGCCTTACCCCCCCCACTTCTCCCCCCCCTCGCCCCCCCCCCCCCGCTTTCAAAGAGACCAACACGGACCTGATCCCTTGACAATTAATATTCTCATTGGAGCATTTCTGATAAATATTTTCACACCAGGGAAAGGGAATGCAAACCCACCCTATTAATCAGACGCTTGGCTTGTTTTACTTAAGAGAGAAAACTCCAGCTTCTTATTTTAAAATCCTTTGGTTTGGAAAGAAATGATTAAACACAATGCCCAGGCTAAAAGAACTGCTACCAAAAAACTATTTCTCTAGATGGGCAGGGAGGCTGGAGACTCTCTAATCCTTGGCAAGGGATTTGACTTCTCTTTTTAGGTAGGCATTGCTTAACGCTGATACTGACCGCCTAGAAAGGTGTTCCCATGACCGAGAAAGGGGAACTCGTAGTGCCTCAATACCAGAAGGAACCCCCAGGCCCCCACTCATTTTATTTTTCTTACTCCCCCCCGCCATTTATTTTCAAGATGAGGAAACTGATGCCCAGAGAGGGGAGGTACTTGCCTAGGCCATCCTCTTAATTACCAGAGGAACCAGAATTAATCCTAATTAACCTGATCCAGCCCAGCATATTTTTCCCAACCCGACAACAGCTTCACTCAGCACAAGCCAGAAAGAGAACTGATTGTGTTAAAAGGCTTTCAATTAAAAAATTAAAACAACCTGGGCCCTAGAGAGTCCCTGAAGGTGTTCCCAAGGGTCAAATTAAAATAGGGAAAGATTTGCATATCATTTGCAAACAGACTCATTTATTCAATAGACCTTTAAGTGTCTACCATGTATAATATATAGAGCTGTCCACCTGACAAGTCATTTGCATATGCAGATACAGATAGGGGCAGTCTTTCTAAGTAATATTCCAGCCAAGATCTTATAAATAGGGTTGCCCTGAAGATCAGTACCTTCTTGATTTCTTTCTGCTCTTTCCAGTGCAACAACCACCCTGGTAAGTGTCCTTTTGTGTAGAGATAAATAAAATAGAACCCTTGCCCTCAGGAGGTCACATCCAGGTGGGAAGATTGGTGAATAAATAAATTACAAATAGAGTCAGCACTGTTACAGCAGAGTTATACCATGCACTCCGTGATTGAAGTAACTCATACCAGCCAGCCAGAAACCGGTCCTTGTCCCTTCTTGAAGTCACATAGCCAGGGAATTCAACCTCTTTCTGACACAGCAATCCAGGGCTGGTAGAGCATTAGACATTATTTCTTGAAAAGTAGGGCTTTATTTTATAGTTGAAGGCTGGAGACTAAAGGGGAAGTGACTCTTGAGAAAGAGTGTCTCCCAAGATAGACTATAAAGAAGCAGGTCATGATTGAGAATGGTGGTTTCCTAACCCCCGAAGAGCATGAGTTCTAGACTCTGTCTACCGGCCTAGGTCAAGTGCTTACCCTGCTACTTACTGATGGTGACCTTGGGCAAGTTGCTTTATCTCTCTGTGCTCTAGTTTCTTTCTTTCTTTATTTTTTTATTTTTTTTGCAAAACGGTCATAATTATGAGATCTGCTGGAGGATTAAGTTAATGGAACAAATATACATAAGAAGCACTTTGAAAAGCACCTGGCACATACTACCCGCTTAGTAAATGTGAGTAGTAGTAATTATATCTTTACGGCTGTGCCCCCATGCATAATCACCTGGCCCAGCCCTGCAGATCATGCCCTGCATAGAGCCACACCTAAAAAACAACATCACCACCCTGCCTTGCCTTTCAGCTCTACCTTAAGATGTGTTGGAATCAGATAACTAACATGTAGGTCAGGTGTTTTTTTATTCTTATTTTAGTTTACAGACATGACCTCAGTTAATACAACAATCTCATGAGATAAGTGGTATGTCCTGACCTTTTTTACAGATAAGAATACTGAAATTCAATCTGGCTAAGAAATTTGCCCAGGGCCACCAAGCTGAAAAAAAGCATGGCTAGAACTCCACCCCACACTTCAGAAGCCAAATCCACCTTTAGCTTCCTAAAATGATGCCCCCTGGTGGCCGGATGAATGCAGAAGGCACTTCTACCAGGCTCTAAATTAAGGGAAAGGGCTCAGAGGGGTCATTCAAGGCTCCAGAAGATCAGTGCAGACACACAGGTCCCCATGTGACACCCCCGTGGAGACTGGAGCAATGCACGGTTTTGTTTAAAAAAAAAAAAAAACAATAATAGGTAGTGAGCAGTGCCCTGGGCTTTACACAAACAGTCACAGGCGTTATCCCAAGTGGACAGAGTGGAGAGAGAACGTGGTGCCCAGTTACTGCTGTATTTATCCTGTGCTGCAGACCAGGCACCTCACAAGCAGTATCTCCACTCTTACAACAACCTTGGAAGACGAGTATTACCACCCTCATCTGACACATGAGGAAAGCTCAGCAAGGTTAGGTGCCCTGATAAGGACATTCATATAACCCCTAGGAGGCAGAGCTGGAGTTGAGGTGTGGGCTGCCACCTGTGTGCTTGCAAAGCTCCCGCCCCGCCCACCCTCTCCCCATCACAGAGAAGAACAATTCAGGGATCCTCAACCCACTCTCTACCTCCATCCACAGCTCGGCTTGTCTAGCAAAGGAAACCTTTGCAAGAAGAACAGATAAGTACATGAGAGACATTGCACCAAGCCCAAATTCAGCATCCTGGGTGAGACTATACGTGGGAACCAGGCAAACTGATATCAGCTCAGTGGCTGGCCCCAACCAGGGCTTCTTAGACTCTAGAAAGCTCCTGTGCTTGCCCTCTTTTGTCTTTCTTATCCACCCAAATTCTGGGACCCCATGATGACACCCCAGAACTCTGCAGCCCATCTTTTATCTCCAGAGCCTTCCCTCATGCTCCCTGTGTTGAGTTTCTGTAATTGAATGTGTGCCACTTTGGATTTCCAATTAGGCTTCAATCAGATGCCGAGAGTCTGATTCGTTTTGTGTTTTGAGCCACACAAAAGATGGCAACATCAGAGGAGCCATCATGAAAAGTTATTTCCAACCGCTGATGACGAGGACAGTTGCTGTGATGTGAAGACCAGCTTCAGAGGTGGCAAAGAAGAACCAGGCATCAGGGAAGAGGGAAGGGAGAAAGGCGAGGTTGGCAAACCCTTGGAAAGAAGCATGATGGGAAGTTCTGAGTGCTACATGGTCTCCCCCAGAGAGGGTGGAGTTGGGGTAAGCATTAGGCAAGTTGATGAGGCTCCTTCCTAAGGGCTGGGGTCCTGGATGCACAGCAGGGTGGGGAAAGGATCTGGTCTCCACTCCAGCTGGTTTCTCATGCAAATGGCCCAGGCCTTCTATCCAGGTGAGGTTCCATGAACACAGGGTTCACATGAGGGGGGCAGCTGACCATAAGTCCGTTTCTCCAGAGCAAGGCCTCTCGTTCCTTAACCAAAAGTGACCAACTGTGCTAGTTTACACACATACTGGGGGACCTTTTCTCATGCCTGTGAGTTCTGGCCAGCTGCTTACACGTGCTGCCTACCAGACAAGGTTTCTCTCTGAGGCTGCTTCTAGGGATGAAATTTAGAATTCAACTTTGAGCTGCAGGGAGTTGGTGGGGGAGGGTGATAGAGGGATGGCAGAGGGGTGATGGGAGAGTGATGGAGCAGTGGGCAGTTAGGATTCTGCCTTCAGTTAACCATAAGAGGCTTGCCAGTGCATCTGAACTAAGGCCGACTGGAGCCTGTTCCTAACCCACAAAATGTGTTTGAATGACAGTTGGGGCATTCTTTTAGCCCTGAGTATGTTTCAAACAACGGCTATGTGCATAGCATTTGGAGGGTGACCTGGGTCCCGTATGCATGTGCTTGTGAGAATAGGGGTGTGGGGAGGATGAGTAAGATGGGGCAAGGGCTCCTCTGTGCTGGGGGTCATCTACACTGGCACAGCTGTTTCCTACAGCAGGGCAGGGCCATGCCCACAGGGAAAGCAGGTCTGTGCTCCTTCTCCTCGGGGCTTGCTCTGTTTCCAGGGCCCCACTGGGCTGCATTTTTCCAGCTGGCCCTATGATCTTTCTGTAACCCACCCAGCTCAGGGATCCAGCGTCCCAGCCACGGTCAACACTTACTAGTTTGCATGCTGCACAGTGGAATTCCCCAAGCCTTTGCCACTCAGCACAGAGTAACCTCTCCTATCCTCCCTCCCCCACCAGTCATTCTCATTCCCGCTTCTGCAAACAGGTTGGCAGTTGAGATTTGCACCAGGTGGAGGAAAAATTGACTGTGTCCTCAACAGTTGGTGGCTTAGCAAACAGTCGGAGTTCAGCCTCTGTCCCTCAAGTAATGTTTAAAGATGAGGAGAGGAAGATGGGCAGAGAGGAGAGTCAGGCAGAAGAAAAATTGAAAAGAGAAAAATGGACAGCTCAGAACAGTGTCTAGTTAACCACTAAGTCACCGAGTAATTCATAAAGAACCGTTGAGGACCTATTGGGCACACAGAGCTCATCCTCACAAAATCACTCATATACAGGGAAAACAGACAAGTCAGCAGTGAGCTCCACGCCTGTATGCAGAACTCTGGGAATGCACAAGAAGGTGCCACCCAGCAGAACTTGTGAATCAAGGAAGGCTTCCCAGAGAAGGTGCTTTAGGTGAATCATGAAATTAATTAATTTGACCAAGTAGAATAAAAAGCAAAGGAGCATTTCTCCAGTGAAGGGAAGTATGGAGACTTGAAAGAGTTCAGCATATTCAAGGCACAGTCCTAAGATTTATTGACGTTGGAGCGTAAGGCAAGGATTAGGAGACATCAACTTTCATGAAATAGTCATAGCACCCCGGTGAGCAGCCTCTAGGTGGACACAACCCACCTACCTACCTTCAGCAAGAAGAAAAAAGTCTCGGCCCAAAGAGGTGGCGCTTCAGCCCCCCCATCCCCCAAGCTCTGCTGCGGCGACATAGAATTTGGGAGGAAACAAACATGCACACACTTCCCAGCGTTTCTCTTTCCCTGGCAGCAAGCCCACCAGCCAGCCCCTGGACAGGCCATGGATCTAAGCAGCACAGTCAAGAAAAAGATGCCAGGCTGGGCAGAGCCCACCACCAAGGCCCTTTGGGATCAGGCCAACCCACTTCCCCTTAGGACAGCCACATCTCTGACTATGAAAACCTCTTCCCATCTCAGGTTCATGGGAAGAGAAAAGGAGAAATAGGGGACCATTTCACTCATTCATTCATTCATTCATTTCAACAGCATTGATTGGCGGTGGAGACCTTGTCAGTCTGGGCTGCTTCTGTCTCCCCAAGAGATAGCACAATTTTTGGTTCTTACTAGGTGCTCAATAAACACTCAATGAAGGTTAGGAAGAGAGACAGGAAGAAGGAAGGCAAGAAAAGAGAGAACTATGAAAAGAAGCATTGCAGGGTAGTGTAGAGAGTTCATCTTCAGAAGCAGTTAGGTCTATATTCAAATCTTGGCTCTGTCTATCTTTGGTGGGGCCTGGCATATATCCTCTGTAAGCCTCAGTTTTCTCTCCTGTAAAGTGGGATTAACAATAATACCTGGCTTCTGGGGTTGCAGAGGAGATTCAATAACAAATCCCTGCCAAGAACCTGGGACAGAGGAAGAACCAAACCCCGGAACCAGCTCCAGCCAAGCCCTGTGCCTTCCGGCTGGTTCACTCACGAGCATCTCGTGACGCTGCCTCCAAGCCCCCACGCTAACATGTTGCTCATTTTTCATCTTTAAGTCATCTGCCAGTTGCATCTATTTCTAGCCTCTGTCTTATGAGACAAGAATAAGGCAGGGAAACAGATAACTGCAGAGGCTCATTTGCCAATTGTCAGCTCCTACCGTCAGCAGAGCTCTCTGTCTGCTTCTCCCTGGGTGCCTGGAAACATCAGTGTGACCTTTTATTTACTGGTTGATCTAGTCAGCTCTGGGCTCTGGGCCTCTCTGCCTTCCCCCCTCCAGGCTACCCCCACATCCCCAGTCCGTCATCAGCCTGGTGCTGGCCTCCTTCCTCTGAGGCCCCAACACACTGCAGGATGGGCAAGTTATGCTGGTCCCTTGAGCCTCTCTCTCTTTATGATCATTTTCTTAAAAACCTGTGGGCACATAGAGGAGAAGGAACCAGAATTATTGATCTTTCCTGCTCAGTGCTCTCACCAGGGAGAATTTCTGCTGCTGATCCCTTTCGGCAGACCTCCTCTGCCATCCTTATTTCTCTGGAGAGCTCAGCTGAGCTTCAGGCCAGCCGGTGGCCTGCCCCACCATTAGTAAGTTGCGGCATTTCCCAGAAGAGCATGTGTTTCCCCACCACTCACCCCAGATTTTGTCCTTAGAGCTTAACCTTGTGTCTCCTGTCTTCCATCCATTTCCCCTCAGCCTCCACCACTCCTGCTTCAGCTTCTGGCAGGGCCACTTTTTTCTCTTCTTCCTCCCTGGGCCCATGCATTCATGTACAGGTCCTCTGAGCCATCAGGGATGAGGTGTGCGCCCAGGTGGCGTGGGGTGGCCATTGAGGGTAGTGACAAGGAGTCAGAGATGGTTAACATATGGTTGCTGACAAGAAAACAAACCACAGAGGTCCCAGGAGGGCATGAATGAGCCAGGCTGATCCAAACTGTCCGGGTCTTGATTGGCTGTAGGAGTTAAATGTGTAAACAGTGTGTGTGTGTGTGTGTGTGTGTGTGTGTGTGTGTGTGTGCATGGATACTCACACATACGTCTACACACCCAAATCGGTTTCTGGAAAAACTGTGACTCCTTCATCCTTGCATACAGGCCATGTGTTGTGGATGTCCCAAAGCCTTCATCGCCTGTCTCAGACTCAGCCAGCCTTACAGTTCCCTCGAATTTGGGGGAAGGAATTTTAGAATCCTCTTGCACAGGTCATCTCCCTTCTTTCCAAGCTCTCTTCTTGGCCCCTGCTGTCAGCATCAATTTTCTGCAGGGAGTGATTTAACCTTCATTTATTCATTAATTCTTTTTCCCCCTTAACTTCATTAGTTAAGATTTATAAAGGTGCTGAATTGGAAAGGTCACCTGTCCCCAGGCCCGGGACACAGTGTGCCTGCCTCTCTTTCATGAGGTTCCTTCCAGAAGTGCTCTGGCGGCGGTGGGGCCGGGTGGGGGGTGGTAGCAGGGAGAGATGAGTGAGAGCATCATCACTCCTGGAAGGCAGGACAGGCAGGGGAAGCCACAGCCTTGGACACACCCACTCCCTGGTGCCTGCCATTTGGCTGGGTGGCCTACGGTGTGGGGGAAGGGCACATCTGGAATCCTGGCTTCTTACTAAACTTCACCAAATTCTCTACTCTCATTAAGCTCTCAGTTACCTCCTAGAGAAATTGTCCATAATGACAGCCTCTACTTCATCAGGTTGTTGCAGGGGTTAAACAAGGGGATGTATGCAGAGCACTGAGCCCAGTGCTAGGCTCACAGCAAACATTCAAGAAAGGAGCTTTCTAGCAAGATATGAAATGGTCCTGGCAGAGCCCTGGAAGTGCTGGGCAGTGGTCAGCTCACCAACCATTAGAGACTGGTACACAGGGAGTCTGTTTGATTTCTTTAAGAAAAGGAAGCCCGCATATTATATGACTGATCCCACCTCTAAAGCCTCAGGAAAAACTTCAGCTCATGGAGAAGCCAGAAAGAGCCAAGCTACTTTTTGGTGTCAAGATTGCTTCCCAGGGCCCAGCAGATTTCAGCAGGAAGTCGGGCGAGGCTGGCATCCTACTCTCTGCCGCAGGCTGGCCACACTCACAGTCTCAGGCCCACCCAGCAATTACCCATGGTCACAGGCCTTTCCCAGGTTTCTGAAGCCGGCTGGGCTCAGCGTTTAGCTATCTCATCCCAAAGAGCTGTCTCGTTCAGTAACAGCCTCCCTGGAAGGAGGAAGAACAGGCAGCAGGCTAAGGAACTATGCAGATATTCTGAACTTGTAGAAAGACAAGGGTATCAGCTTCCTGCCACTTTCATATGTCTTTGGTTCTTATGCCCCCAATAGAACTCAAAACCATCCCAATTCCCTCTGATCAGAATGAATTCTACTCACTGAGCTTCATTAACTTATTTGGTGTCTCCCCCATTAGAGTCTAAATGGCTGGGAGACCAGATGCATGTTGAAAGTTCCACACACACACCCCCCCCCAGAGCTGATTGTATGGCCAGAACTCAGTGTTTGATAAAATAATTCTAATAGGAAAGCAGGCAGGCAAACCTATTCTGTGTGCCAAGCTGGAGAATATTGGGTTTGAATATGATAACCAAGGATTACAAGAATTAATTTTATTTTACCTAACATTCTTAGAGTTCCACTTTCTAGAATTCAACATGCAAATTTATGCTCATAGTGCAAATTGGAGCATGCCAGATTAGTGAAGAAAATTCTAGTCACCTCACTTTTCCCAGAATCCTGTTTTCCTCACCTGATCCCCTATTTATTTGCCAAGGATGCAATGAAGAGTAAATTGCAATAGAGGGAAGAAAGCAAGGGCTGGGTGAATGTGACCCGTGTCTCCTCTATGTTAAATGGAACAAGAGATATGCTGAGTACAGGACAGCAACCCTCTGAGGAGCTAGGGGACTTCTGGGCAGTAGCCACAGGAGACCCACACTGGTACTCTGGTCCCAGGGCATTTCTCACTGGTATGCAAAACACTTCACATGTATCATATTAGTTTGTGCTGTTCTCATGTGTCCGAATTTAATAAGTTTTTTTGGGGCATTGTTAATAAACAATGCTTGACCTTTTAAAGAGTGGCAGCATTGTATCTTTTTATTTCATGAAAGAGGACCCTATACGACAGTCCCTTTGGCATAGTTATTGTTTCACTTTCAAATAAATTTAATTCTAAAAACAAATTTGGTTCTGCAACTCTCACAGTAGTCACTGAGATCACCAGGGACACTAGTCACTGAATGGCCCAGATAGAAAGTGACCAGCAATGACACTGAACTTCACAGATACTCCTCAGTATCTGAGTTCTCCCCCAAATCTCTAGCGATGGCTGCTACCACTGCCTTCTGGCATCAAAACACTCAATAGCTGAAAGCACTATCTTGGCTTGACTGTGGACAATTTCCTCCCACTATAATTCAAGCTAAATCAATATTGGAGTTTATAGGAAAGAAAGAAGGCCTCACATAACCCTCTTTAGGTGGGTTTGCCTAAAGCATAAGTAGAAGTCAGTGTGGTATGTCTGGTTTTATTTTGCATGAGGTGTAACTTCTTTGCCCGTCGCCCTAGACTAACATCTAGTGGTCATGGGGTAATGACGGAGTCATTAGTACAGAGAGTGAAGCTGCACACAGCAATTCTTTTTAAAGAATAAATATATAATTTAAGTAAGAGGAGGAGAAACAGAGAGATAGACTCTTGCATGCACCCCAAATGGGATTCACCCAGCAACCCCCGTCTGGGATGGATGCTTTGCTCATCTGAGGCCATGCTTGCAACCAAACTATTTTTAGCACCTGAGGTAGAGGTTCCACAGAACGACCCTCAATGTCGGGGCTGATGCGCTCGAACCAATCGAGCCATGGCTACAGGAGAGGAAGAGAGAGATAGAGAAGGAGGAGAAGATGGCCACTTCTCCTGTGTGCCCTGACTGGGAACCTAACGCAGCACTACCACACGGAGAGTCGAGGCTCTACCACTAAGCCAACTGGACAGGGTGCACTCAACAATTTAACCTTTAAATATTTTTGGTCTCTGGGGTCAACTGGACAGAAATATACCATTATTCTTGAAACTCTCAGGATTGCTGCCCTAAGGAACACATTTCACATCAGTCATAAAGCAAAGATGATTGACATTCCCTGAGTCCAATGAATGGCCTAGTCCTTTTCAATCTAGATGATAAGCCCCTCCTATTTCAGAGACCACCTTTGGCCCAGGGGTGTTCTTTCCTGCTTCTTAATGATACAGTCTTAACAAAATATTACTTTAAACATAAACAATGACAGGTAACCATTAGAGGAGGGTCATCATTCTACATTGTAAAAATAGAGTTGGGAACTGCCACTTTTGAGAGGTAAGAGAAAGACATATGGACAGAATACCAAGAGACTCTCATTTGTCTTTTAACATTAAATCTAAATCATAAAACCATAGACAAGAGATACTTACACTTGGAGCCTATGTTGTTTTGTTTTGTTTTGTTTTTTGTGCAGGAGAAGCATATGGAGGGTGCAAAAAGCACATGCTCAAAAACCATACTATTTCTCCACACTTTGGTTTCCCAGTGGTAAAAGCAAAGACTCCAATGGCCTGACCTATTAAACTGATGACTCAGTGACTAACCGGGTTCAATGAGATTTCTTAGGGCAAACGATTGGAGCGTTTCCATTATTTATGACACTTGCTGATGTGTGAGTATAGTAAGCTCTGTTCCTTCACCATTTTGGCTTCGAATTAAGAAATTTAAGAAGTTACTGACACATACTACAACATGATGAACATTGAAAACTAATACTAAGTAGAAGAAGTCAGCCACAAAAAAACCACATATTGTCTGATTCCATTTACATGGAAGTTCCAGCATAGCCAAGTCTACGTAATTGATTGGTGGTTGTCTACAGCTGGAGCACTTGGGGAGGGGGCAAAAGGAGGGACTGCTAACGGATATGGGGTTTCTTTTTGGGGGTGATAAAAGTGTTCTAAAATAGATTGTGGTGGTAATAGTGGCACAGTTCTATGACTCTAAAGAAAACCACTGACTTGCACAGTTTAGTGGGTGAATTTTATAGTATGTGAATTATATCTCTGCAAAGATATTATTTTTAACATCTTAGGGAGGCTGGGCCATCACTCCATAGTCTCCCCCTCCCCCAGTAATCACCACCCAAGAAGGTGCAGGCACCCGGCACAGTGTGGCAGCCAGAGGACCTGGTCCTCATTTTCTCTGCCTTTCCCTTCTCCCGCTCATCTCCTGCCTCAGTCCCCTGCTTTTGCCGCTTCTTTTTCCCCTCCTCTCCCCAATGTTTCTACCAGCCAATGGGCTCTTATTGACCCCAGGAAGCTGAAAGGGGAAGGAACAAGAGATAAGGAAAATTAACTATAACTGTGATAGTAATTTATTAGTATCACAAATTATTATTAGAACTGTCCAGGACTTAATTTTATCTCCATTGCATCCCTATTTAGAGAATAACTATCCACATTCTATAGATAAAGAAACCGAGACTCAAACAAGCAGAGTGGCATGCCCAGGTCAGTCAGGACCAAACCAGAACCCAAACCCAGGTCTGTCTGGCCTCAGAGCCTATTCTTTGAAGCACGATAAGCTCTTAAATATGAGGCTGAGCTTGGTTATTTATTGATGAATTATAATAGAAGTAATTTGATGGGGTTCAAAGCTGCAGTATCTAAGATCTCATCTGTAGGTCTGATATTTATGGCCGTTTATGGATTATATCTGTGTGGCTCTCCAGTTCATGATGGCTTTCATTAAGACTCTAATACTGTTTAGAAGTCTGTTTGTCATTTTTAACTCCTGTTTCATATTGAGCAGCCCTAATCCTTCTTCACTGCCAGCCAGACGGAGACAGCTCTCGGTGGCTCTTTCTTCTCGCGATCGTGTTCAGGCATGGCCCGGAGGGAGGCGATGAGTGTGGCAGGAATGCCTGTGTGTTGTGAGTGTCTATGACATGTATATGTGTGTGGGATATCAGTGTGAGCGTGTGATGTATGCGTGAAGTGTGTGCAGTGTCAGTGTGTTGGTGTGGCACGTGAGTGTATGGTATGAATGTGTGTTTGTGTTCATGAGTGTGTTTGTACAAGAGTATGAGTTTGTGGAGGGATGGTGAGTGTGTGTGTCAGGGGTCTGTCATTCAAAGATTCTGTTTTCAGAAGCACAAGAGTTCTTGAGTTGAGGCCTAACCATTTGTTTCCAACGCAGAGGGGCTGTTTCCCAGCCCCAGCTGCCAGGCTCCCTCCCCGACGACGACAAGGGAGTTGAAGAGGACTCTTGAGTTCAGCCTCTCACTTACTATGGACACTGAGCCTCAGCTTAGCATTGCCAGTGATGGGACTCTCCCTCCCCCCCAGGGCTGTTATTTTACAGGAAATTTCTTCTGTTGGCCTAGTCTTCCTTAAGGGAGGCCTGGAGTTCTTTTACTTTTAAAATTCTTAGTTAAAATGTCTACTCACAAGGGGGGAAAAATCTAATGGGACATCCCTTATTGTGTTATTTGCTGTCCCCAGAGCCCACCACAAAGTTCATTCTCTCCGCTTTAGCTTATGACATTTCCCTGCCCCTCCTCAAGTCCCCCCTCCTCCTCCCAGATGCTTCCCTGCTCCTCAACCCACACTCAACTCCCACCGTCTCTGTCCCCCAGAAAGCTTATGATAGTCACCCACATTCCACATTTCAGCTTCCTATTTCCCTCTAGATTTAGGGCATCGGGGCCACCAGATATGATGGCTCAGGTGTGTACAGCGTAGAGGAGTTTGGCCTCAGGGGCATGTGTGGGCTGAGACCAGGCCTGGTCCTCACTCATCCTACTAAGTTGTGCATTAGAGGGGGCGCCCTTTTTAAATCCTACAAAAGCGCTGTATTGGCTAGAGGTGGCCCAGAAAGGGAGCTCCAGAGAGTTCAATCTCATTGTCTGAAGGTCCCCAGTAGCAGCCAGAAGAATGCTAAATGAGAGCCACAGAGGGTGCTGCTCCCGTCCCTGTTTCCATCCCCAAGCCTCGGCAGGTGAAGTCTGGCCCCACAGCCCTTTCAAAGCTGTCCGGGCTCTCAGATGACTCCCACCGGGCTGTGATCACCACTTCACTCCAATGCCCTTGTCTGGCTCCAGCTTAATTTTCACTTCCTGGTATCTGCCTTTTAAGTGTCCTAAATCTTCTTTTCACATCTTTGTTATGTCCTTCCAACTACTTGGCCAGCTCTAAGAGGACTGAGAAAGTGTTTCTATTTCCTCTGCTTCAACCATCTCATGACATCTGTCCGAGGACTCTGTCCGTTCCTACCAATGGGGGCCAGATCAGTGTCGCTGAGCCTGCCACCAGCTAAGGGGCATAGAAACCACAGTTCTGTGCTCAGAGCCAGGTGGCGGGCCAGAGCACTGACCCTTCCCCAAACACCAGCTCAGCCAGTTTTCTCAGGGGACACACATGTCCACTTGGCCTCCCTCCAGCTCTGGACCTAGTTACCTAAAAAATGTCCTTAGGGATTCAGAAGTTCTGGGTAAACTCAGCGTACCTCATGGTCCCTCTCTCGGGTGATACAAAGTGCTGGACAGAAAAATTAAGTGGCCCCAAACCCTCACCAGATTAACCTTTAGTCATCATGTAGCGACTGAGTGATTGGTTTCTGATGCACAGTGGCTAGGCTTTACGCTCTTGGACAGGAGTTTGATTTGATGAGGGGCAGGCCCTCATGAAGGCAGGGCATCCTGGGAAAGTGATTTTAGCTGGCTCTGTGACATTATGGCTTGGTTGTTCAGCTGCAGAACAAGTCATGAGGCAGGTCTAGCCTGCAGCACCAGAAGTCTCTCCTGTCTTTTTCCCCCCGAAGGCCTTCTAGCCAGGGTCTCTTGGCTGACTCCCTTCCCTTCAATCCCACCATCAGCGTTCCTGCCTTGTGCCCCCTCAGCACACTCTCAACTCCAAAATGAAACATCCAGGCAGTCACCAAATAGCAGTATCATACAGATGCTCCAGCCCCACAGGCCCTGAGACGATAATGCATCACCCGTGGTGCGCATCCAGATTACGCTCAGGTGGTTAAGAGTCCAGGTCTAATTAGAGTTCCAGGGAATCGAGCTATTGTATTATTAATGATTCACCGGCAATGTTCTGATTAAAACAGTAATTTTAATAAGCACAGCTCAATGCTAAGTGTTCACTGAGCACCTAATTACATCAATTATAACTCCAAAATTATTTAAAATTCCCCCCCCCTCTTTTTTTTTCGACCAGAGCCGGTGTGCACCAAATAAAATAGAGACTCGGACAACACGGTGATTATTTGTTCTAATTAATTTCCTAAGCACCTGTTAAAAATAAAGGGAAACATCTTTTGTCTCTCTTCCACCTTCCCACATTCCCTCCACCCCTTTCTATCCTCAGAGGCTTGAGGACATTGGGTGTATTTGAGGCTGCCATTGAGGAGGCCACAAATAGAAAGCAGTGAGGGAGGTAAAGATTTTAACAGTTCCCGCTGCTGGCCTCCAGGCAGAGGGAGGACGCAGAGCTATAGTCCCCACCGACTGTTCAGGCAGGGCTGGGCATGGGGCTGCTGGGCACGGGGCTGCAGGAGCACCACAGGGCTTCTGACCGGAGCCAGTTCCTCCCAGCAGCCCGTCCTCATTAGACCAGCTTCATAGCCCATGACTGTGCTCGCGACTCTTGGAGGACAGAGGCAAATGAGTCAACAGTCTCTCTAGGGTGGCAGTTCTTAACTTCTTTTGACACATGAGCCACTTGGGTTGGAGTGAGACTTCACACCTCTTCACCCCCTAGGAGGACCCCAAGATTCTAGAGAGAATGGTCTGCTGAGCCATCTGAGAGTTGACGTCCATAGTTTGATTTTTTTTCAACAATTGTATTGTCACTAAGTTATCATTTTGTCGCCGGAAGTAACTAACACCCATATTTCCCCCAGGTTTGTGCAATCAGCCTGATCTTGAATTAGGCAATGTCCTGCCCTCACTTCACATGACCCTCATGACAGCATCAAGAATGGCCGTCCATAGCATTCTCAGGCCCAATCGGGGCCCCGTTGGGAGACAGAATCAAAACAGCTCTTATTTTGTCTTTCACCACCCCTTTACCCCATGTCTCAAGCAGCCAGCGTGGCTCAGTAGCTCGCTGTTGGATAATACAGAGTCCACTGAGTCTCAAACCCAGCCTCATCTCAGTAAAGAATTGTAATGTCCAGTTCCAAACCAGAGGGAAAACTCTGGGTTTGGCTGAAGCTCGGGTCTTTCCCCTCCCCCACCCTGTGCTTCCTTCTTGCAGCCACGAGAGGTGGCAAGCCTGTTCTCTCTCTCTCCTCTTCCCCCATTGAATCTGTCCTTATTGTCTCCATAAGGGGAAGGGAGGAGAGAGGAACTGGAATTGTCACAAAATGGGCTCACGCTGTCCAAGCTGGCTAATGGTGACGTGGACTGTTTCGGGGCTGGGTCCCTCGTGGCCCTTGAACAGCCCTCTGCTGAGCTGCTCGGGCTGAGGTTTCCACCAGCTGGGCAGTGCCTCCTGCTGCCCACCACCCTCCCCTCAGCCCTGATTATCCAGCACTTCCCTCCACACAGGTGTTCACAGTTGGGTCCCAACCCCACCTCCAGGGCGTCCTCTTGGACAGCTCCTGAAAATGCTTCCAGGCCAGCTCCCTCCTCAGGTATACACATCTGGATTCTGTGCAAGAAAGCACTTCTACATCCTCCCCTGCCACTGTCACAGGGGTGGGGGTCTCAGTGACTCCCAAAGGTCCTGCCTTCATTCTGTCTGTTAAGAGCTCAGCAACCTACCCTCTGGATTTCCTGCCTCCTGGACTCTCCTGTCCACTCTGTCCCCTCCAGTCCAGGGGACGCATCTCAAACTTTCCAAGTGGTCCTGCTGGAGGGTGGCTAGGTTACAGCACTACAGGCGCTTCCTTCAAACATCTCACAAAATCCCCCCTTTTTTATTCCTGGACGCCTTTATTTCTTTGATCTGGGCCAGGGGACCCAGGATGAAGAACCAAAGAATGAATTGTTAACCTGGGTCACAGGAATCTACTCCAAAAAGTCGCGGGGTAGTCTGCCCTTCCTTCAGCACACAGCATCCAGGGTACCTCGGTGCCTTGGAGGGGGCGTTAATTTGATATAAGTTGTATTTACAAATGTGGAAACTGAGCAGTTTACCCAGCACAGTTGAGTACATGGTGAGGTTGAGCCAAGTCCTTCTGATTTGAACAGTCGTGTCCTTTCCATGACACCATGCGCCTCTGCTGGGTTATAAACATTCAGTCCATTAAAAAATAAGAGCCTTCGCGTCACCTAATGGATCCCCGTAGAATGTCAGGGGCCTCAGCCACACCTAGAGAACCTTCACGTAGTTTAGTACATTCACTTAAGGAGCTTAAAATAAAACCTGGATCACTGGGCAAGTGTGGTTAACTTCTCAGCAGGTGTTTCTAGACCTATTTTGTGTAAGAAACTGAGGTTGGAGCATACAGGGATATCTCATTTGAAGAAATAAAAAGCAGAACCCTACAAGTAACCTAAAAAGATGGGGGCCTGAGAAGAGTTTAAAAGTACATTCGAGTCCTGCCAACTGGGCAGGGAGTCTGATTCTACATTCAGAGAAAGATCACAGAGGCTGGTCAAGGAAGGCTGCATGGATGAGGGAGAGACCAGGGATTTGCCCATGAGCAGGGGAGGGGAGGACATTTGACATTCTGATGAGCAGGAATGTGTGAGCAAAGTTAAGGAGGCAGGACTGTGCAGAGCATGGGAGGAGGCCAGCCTGCCAGGAGTGGGGGATTGACCTTGACAGGTGCCTGGAGGGGAAATACCAGCCAGGTTAGGACCAGAGCTGAAAAGGCTGAAACATCAGGTCCACGCCTTTGGACTATAAAACTCATCTGGGAGGCAGTTTTCTTGTTTTGATCTTTTTTATTTTGGTAGTTTTTTTTTTTTTAATATGAAGTTGTCATTACAAAACACTGCCTCTAGGAAGTCTTCTCTGACTTGCCCTTTCTCTTTGCTCTTGTAGCTAGCTAGCTAGCTATACCACATCTCAGTCATAGCACTAACATTTTATTATAGTTTGGGGACTTGCCTGTCTTCCTGACAACATTCTGAGTACTTCATGATCAGGGCCATGTCTGGTTATCTTTTGAACTTCATACCTGCACAGAATATATAACAGGTGTTTAATCTAAATTTATTAATAATAATGAATAGCTACATGCCAGGCGCTGGGCTGTTTTCTGACCTCTATCATCCTTCATTCTACAAAGCAATTTAGTGTAGAAGTTCAGAGTGGTTTCTTAACTTGGCTTTAAACAAATTCACTAAGACTCTCTGTGCCTCCATTTCTTCCTCATCTGCAGATAGTGAGTCTTATATAAGTATGTGCTATTATTATCACCATTTCAAAATCAACAAATAAGGCTAAGAGTTAAAGAATGGGCCCAAGTTCACACAGCTAATGAGAAAGAGGTCTGAGATGTGGACCTGGGCAGCCTGACTCTAGGAACAATGCTCTCATCCACTATGCCTTTTTGAAGAAAAGGAAAAATAAGAATGTGCAGAACACTCTAGTGTGGAAGGAATAGAAGGGAGACCAGTGATGCCACCAGTCATTATCCCGCTATGAGGATGTGGGCCTGCAGCCGGGGTAGCAGAGGGAGGCTGCAGGATTACAGTGACAGGGACAGACATGGGACACATCTTAAAAGAAGAAAGGCAAAACTTCTTCTTTCCCTTCTTCCTGTTCTGTGTCCGCAACCCAGGCCTTTGATGATCTACCTTCAGATCACTTCTCTTATCAGCAGCCTTGCCCTAATAATCTATGTCTATTCCTGAGATTCTCCCTGCACCTGCTCTTCTCATGGGTGTTCTTTGCTGATGCTCTTCCTCATAGAATGTCCTTCCTCTATTCCTGCCTATGAGAATATCCCAAGTTTTTAAGGCTGCCACAAATGATGACACCTTCCTGGTTTCTTCAGCCAGAAGTGATCACTTCCAGCTTGGAACCTCCTGTATGACATCTTTCACTTTCTACTTACCCACCAGAGGGTCTACTTCTTGAGGGCACTGTAAGACCATGGCTAACTCTTATTTGTACCACCACAGTACAAGACTTGATACTTGGCCTGTTGACTAAATGAATAGATGAATAAAGGAGTCATACCTAAATGAACTAATAAATGAGTTTGTGAATGATAAACAAGCAAGTGAACACATTATAAGTACCAATGTATTTCAACCATATGCAGGTCTATGCAGTTATAGATCAAGTCCACATGAATCTAGATTCACAAGGCCAGGCCAATCAATCCATATCAACTAGCTCCCAAGTACAGAGTTCTATGTCCCTGTAGTCATTGCTGCCTCGGTGGAATGGTCTTTGTCCAAATGGCCAGTCTATATAGATTCCCAAAGCAGCACAATGTCACAGGATTCAGCAATGCGTGGGATCCTTTCTGCCTTACACATCTCCATCTGGCTAAGGTTGAGTGAATGAATGAATGGCATGAATGCATACATGCGCTCTATATGGAAAGGAAATTTGAAAAGTTTAACATATGTGTAGGAGCCTATTTTCCGCTTAGAGATTTAAGATATACTTTTATCCTCCATGTCTCTTTCTCTTGCTCTCTGTCTCTGTCACACACACATGCACACACGCGCACACACAGATACAAACTCATCCACTTACCTACTAATTTGTCCCAGGAAGCTGTGAGTGACAAGAAACAGCTCTGTCCTTCCCAAGAGTGCTAGCCACTTAGCATACTAAGAAAAATGAGACAGGATATTTTCAGATCCAATATGTCAGGGAAGACAAGATAGCCACGTCTCAGATGGTTAGAAGGGAAAGTTGAGAGATGGTTGAGAAAAATGTGCTCTTTGTGTTACACTGGAAACCAGATTTCTGAATTACAACACAAGGTTCCAATGGTTTCTTGTCTACTTAGAATTAGGAGGCAGACAGCTTAGGCAGAGAGGTGGAGGACTGCCTCGGATCCAGCACCCAGGGACAGAGCTAAGCCCGCAGTGTTTTTTCCAGTGTACACAGCTGTTGACTGAGGACCACTAAGGGAGAACCTGGGCGTTGGGCTTGATGAAATCCGATTCCACCTTATACACCATTTGGTAGGATTGTTCTCCCTAGACTAAGTGACCCTGAAACTTCAAGTTGAAGTTCCTTCAGAACCTCAGAAACAGGGAGGGTATTAAGGATAGAAAATTAACACACAAGCAATCCCTGAGAACCTACCAGCTTGTATCAATGACCGTGAGTGCCAACATCAGAACCAGAAGTGATGTTGAGCACCAGGAGGTGGAAACCAGAGCGTGGCAGGGCGCAATGCCAGGATCTATGCCAATGGGAGAGTAATGATCTGCAGGAGCAGGGTGCCCTAAGGCCCCACTGTCCTCTTACAGGTGGATTCTCTGACTCACCTCAAACAATGCTAGAGTTAGCCTGTGCCTGCTACCCGGCCCACAGCACAGGTGTTTGTACCCCAGATCTCTGTCCAGCCTCTTCTTGGGCCCTGATGATTCCCACCCAAACCTCACCCTCCTTAGCTTATAGGTCACTGATGCTTCACAGAGAATTTTGGATCAACTGGTGCTCCGGCCCCTCTCATCTTGCTCTCCTGGTGGCTAGAAGGCAGGGGAACCAGAAGTTAACAGGATGGGGCCCAGAGGCCAAGGCCTATCAGAAAAAGACCCAGCTTTTATGTAAAATTAAGCTGCATGTAATAAGGGTAGACTTGGGTGTTGTGCACCCAAGGGCGTCGCTAGAACTTCCTGAACAAACAGAGTGTGGAATGAATGAATGAATGAATGGGAACGGGTGGGTCAAGGGGCATCACTGCCTTGTTATCCATTCCCCCTGCCATCATCACTTTTCCCCTCCTGGAGCAGATGAATCGAAGCTGACCCTTTAGGGAGCTTTGTGGGACCTGGCTAATCCCAGGCATCTGGTTCCCAGATGAAAGATCTATTTTAGTTATTTCTTAGGCCCTATTTCCCAAATCCTTCTCATCTCCCATTTCCTACCCCACCTGCTTTCCCTAACTGAATAAATCCACTGTTGTCATGGAGACAATATAGTATTAGCATCTCTGCTTCTTTGTAGATCCTTCCAAAAACCAGAAGTAGAAAGGGTCCTACTCCTACCTCCCTAATATTTTTGGCCCAAAAGTCCTGTCTGAGAAAATACAGTATGGTATTTGGAATAGCTGCCTTGCCCATTCGGTTTTCTTGCCTCTTTGTATGTTTTTCCTGTCCCAAGTTTTACCTTCTTGCTTAGGAGACTAAACCTAATTAGACTTCTTTCAGCCAGGGATCCTGAGTCTCGGCCTCCAGGAGGGATTATATCATCAATAAAAACAGTAGTCTATGGGGCTGCACTGCTCTTCACACAGAGGGCGGACGTAATCTCCCCGCACGATAGATCAGCAGTCTCAGCGCAAGGAGCTACCTGGGTGGCTTGCTCAAGGTCACCCAGCCCATGAGTGCAGAGGCCGGGCAGGGGCCCTCTGCAGCTTTCTTGTGCAGACACTGCCACCTTCAGTGGGGTCTGCATATAGAGACTGAGCATGATAGCTACCGCCATTGAGCACCAACTGTGTGCAAGGCTCTTGGTGTACAGATGTCACTTCAGCTTCAAAACAATCTGATGAAGTTGGTGTGATTATTGTCACCACATCACAAAGAAGGAAACTGACCCTCAAGGAGGTCTGATAACTTCCTGTCGCACAGCTGATAAGACAGGAGCTGGACTTGAAACTGAGGACTGTCTCTTTCAAAGTCCATCTTCTCAGCCAGAACAGAATGTGGCCTCTGCCTGCAAAAAAAGATTTAAGAGGGCCATTCCCCAAGCACTCATCAAAAAGATAAACTCCACTCTTTTAAGGCGAGACACTTCTTTCCCTAACGTCCTCTCCCCTTTGACCCCTGCATGATCCTCTGCTGGGTTTTATGAATGAGGAGGGGAAAATGCCATTGGAAAGTTCAACAACTTTGGATTCCACTTCTCTGACTGATAGCTTTAATTACTCTGAATTACTCAGCCACTCCACTCTCCTCCCCAAGTCATTAAAAATAGATTTTCCCTTTGAACCCCACTCCACCCTCAGGTCTCTAGATCATCAAGAGTTCTTGGGAGACAGCCCCAGGGTCACCTCTGGTTGGAAGGTGCAGGTTGCTTTAGTGGCAGTCACAGGCTCCAGAACCTCCAGCTGCTTTTCTGGGGATCCGTGCCTTCTTTTTCTCTTAATGATATTGGCCATGTGATTGTCACAGCTCAGAGGATAGGCAGGGGGCTGGGTTTGTGTTTACTTTATGAGGATTTGAGGGGATCTCACGCATGCCTATTGATTTTTAAAGAACGGGCTCTAACACTGGGAACAAACAACAGGGAGTGTTTCACATTAATTACTAGGAAGTTGACTCATAAGAAAGACCAAGGCTGAGAACATGAGCTCAGAGGCACCCCCTGAGGAGCAGGTGGGATGGGTGAGACAGACATTGCTGTTTCCATTTTAAAGATGAGGAAATGAAGGCTTGAAGAGATCAAGTGGCTGGCCCAATGCCACACAGTTAATACAGGGCAATACCAAGACAGAATCCCTGCCACCTTCACTGTCCTAAGGGTGCTCACTGAGGTCTCCGTGGCATTCCTAGGAGGCTCAGGTCAGAAACTTGCAAACTGCTAAGAGCTGCTTCCATTATTGTCTGGTCCTGGCTGGCTTAAAACTCCTGTCAGGGACTTTCCACCCCCACCAACCTACGTCCCTCTTCCCCTCTGTGATCACCCTTTTGTTGTCTGGCTCAGGAGTCACCAGCCGAATCATGGTTAGCAAACAGAAGAGTACAATGAGCTAAGAGGCATGCAGTGGCGGGTGGGGGGGGGACACGGGGGGACGCAAGCAAGCGCACTGTCCATCAGCCTCAGCTTGCACTGGCACCGCGTGCCTGGGAGAAAGCAGGGTGACCTGACAGGCAGCCCTCAGGGCAGCCCCAGGACAGCAGCCTTCCCTCCTTAGTGGTGCCTCTGTTTCCATCTCACTCCTCAGTTTGACAAACCTGACCTCTAAGTCTGTCTCTGCTGCCTACAAGGCATGTGACCTTGGGCAGGTCACTTGACCTTAGACTCAGTTTTCTAGTAAGTAAAGTGGGCTCAAGCATGCTTCCCCTGCAAGGTTGGTATGGCGATAAGAAAAGATAAAATAGCTAATAGAGTGCCTGGTGTGCAGTGGGTGCTGGATAAATGGCTGGAGTCATCAATGTTATTATTATTATTGTCCCTGCTGCTCCATTCTGTTCAACAAGTCCGCCAAGAGCAAGGTGGTGCCAGCCTGGAGCCTGCCAGCCATCGCAGGAGACCTCAGTACCTGTCACTTGGTCCCTCAGTCCCAAGGAAAGAGCCAAGGAGGATGTCTTTACCGCCTCAGCACTCCCCACTCCCATTGCTCCTAGCAGGGGAGATGGAGATTAAGATGCCACTTTAGGCTCTGGGCAGCCATTAGACAACTGGCTCTTTCCCTGTTAAAGACAGGAGAGAGGATGTGGGTATTATTCCGTGGAGACTTCCTGAGCCAAAGGGGATATCATTTGAGGCATGTCGGAAGTGAGGGTGGGGGGATTTGGCCCATCTGCAGAGGGTTCACGTGGGCTTTGCTGCCTGAGAGAATCTGGCCAGAGCTGGGGCTGGGCTAGGCCTCCCTGACCAACCATCTGGCCATGTTCGTCTCCCTGTGAGGACCCTGGAACCTGGACACATCGGTGCAAAGGGAAGGACAGAGCTCAAAGCTCTGGGCCTTGCAGTTCTGATTGCACCTGTTGACAGATTTGGGGCAAGTCTGGGAAGAGAAACTCCACCCACCCATCCCTTCCATCAAGTAACAGCTGCTGGGGGCCAGCAGGCTGCTAAGAGCTATGGAGTCAGAAATGAAAAAGCTTCACCTGCCCTCAGGTGGCTTCCCACTTCCTGTCTGGTCCCAGCCTTCGTCTCCTGGAACTGACCCCTGAACTTTTATTTCCTCATTCTCAAAAAGACACCTTACAGCATGTCACCATGATGGGTAATGGAGGACTGGCCTTCAGCTGGCCACTTCTCCACTCACTGCACGGGCTCTTTGTGGCCTCTGTTTCCTGGGGGATCGAGTGGAAATGTGGACACCCAGCCTCTCTTCCTCCCTGGGAGCCCGGCAGATCCAATGAGACTGTGTGTGAAAGCGCCTGGAAAATACTAACAGCTCTCCGGCTATTGGGATTGTGTGCCCTGCACGCACCAGCCCTGGGACCAGGGGGGAAGGGGGCCTCTTGTTAGTCTGCTCTCAGACATTGTGTATGTAAATGAGAATCAGATCTTTTCTTGAAAACAGGTTGGATTGGGGAAAAGAGAAAAAAAGTGGGTCTAAGACCTACAAACTCCAAGAGGGGAGGGCAGACTGGTGGGCAGGGACCACCGGGGAAGGTACCAGGGAAAGGAGAGAGGTCGGGAGGCAGTTGTGTTTCAGCTGCTGAGCACTTTGCCCTGGGCCCTGGGGACCAGGAGGCTGTGAACCAGGCCAACTGCGTGCTCCAGCCAGGCTGTGGTGTCACCTCTCACCCCTGCCACCTGGCTCTCCGCACTGAGAAGGCCTCTGTTTCTCTCCTTGTGTCAGGAAGCAGGGAACACGTGTGGGGACAGGTGTACTAACTGGCAGGGGGAGCAGATTCCAGGGAGGTGGGGGAATTAAGTTCAGTCCTCAAGGGGCCCCTCCAGCCTGGGGAGCAGCTTTCTCTAATTCCCACACACACACACACACACCCATGGCTCTTGCACAATCACAGAGGAATCCTGCACGCCTCTTGAATACCAAGTGCTCGTGCCAAAGCCCCCCCCTCCTCTCTCCTTTGATCCACACTGTCTCTTGAATGTGTCTCTACTGTGGCATCTATTCCCAAAGGATTGAGATGACCCGTTTCCTTAGTTTTGTCCTCAATCAAACCATGGCTACAGGAGGGCAGAGAACGCAGCCCAATGCCTAACAGAGAGCTTGACGCACAAATGCTCAATAAATGTTTAAGGACTACGTGAGACTCAGAGACCCGGGCACAATCCATTGTCAGGATCCTAAGTGTTGTTCTGTTTTCAACTCAAGTGTGTCTGCCGTAAAGCCCTCCAAGTTCTCAGAATCACATCGCTCCTTGCAAGTGTCCACACAGGGGCAGAGATGTAGCACGGATTCTCTGCCCCCAAGTGCGCTCAACAAAGGGTTCTTATTCCTTGCTCCACCGTGGCAACTCCGCTCTGAAGAGTAATGGGTTTGCCCCTACTGGCAGTGACAGCTCTGGGGCCTCTGTCTCAAATGGCAGTAACTCCTGCCCTCATCCTGGATGGTCCAGACCCTGCAGGACTGCCGTGTTCTTCAGGGTCTCCAGGAATGAGGCCGGTTTAAGCAGTTCTCTCAGTGACTTGTCCCTGCAGTCAATAATAGTACTGTATCACAGTGTTTTTCAACTCTTTCTTGGATGGGCATAAAATTTCTGGCAGACCGGCACTGATCCACAGATCGGTAGTTGAAAAACACTGCCTGCTGTATCATGTCCCTCGCTGTGCTGGGCCTGACACACCCCAGGTTACCCAATGTGTTGAAAGGAGAGAGAGTTGGGAACCATCCCAAACTCTGAAAGCACTGCTGAGTCCATCCCACAGAGACCTCCAGCTCCCCCAAATCAGGCCAGAAAGATACCAGAGACGCGGGGCCCTGGGGCCAGGAGAGCCAAGGACACAGTATGAGTCACCTTTAATTAAGAGTATATCTTAAGTAAATGACTTAATAGGACAGTTATATTCATTAGAGGCATAATTACAACACGTAAGAGGAAGCAAGAAGAATGCAGAGTGTGAGGGTGGCCTCCAGCCTGGAACAGCTCTGTGGTCCCGGGGAGAAGGAGACTCAGGGGCAGGAGAAGGGCGCCCTCCGACTGTGGGCTTCTCATCACCGTGCTCACTGGCCAGCCCAGCCACTCTCAGATCCCAGCGCTCAGTGAAAGGGGTGGGGGAGACTCGGGCATAATTAACATGCCACCATAATAAACACTAATTAAAGCATCATAGAGTGGCCCATTAAACTCTGAGTCAGTCCTGACAGAGTGCCACCTGATGCGGTGAACACTGCCCAGGAGAAAGCTCCTGCCCCTTCTAGAGCTTCCAGAGAACAACTCCCACACCTCCTACCCCACCAGGTCCTAGAGCAACTGGCCACCTCTCACCTGGGGTGCCGAGTGACGTGCCCCCTGACACCGGAGGCTTGAACTTGGTCCTTTAGGGTCTCCATCGACTCAGAGTTATTAAAACCAATTTCTCCCTGGACATAAAACAGTCCCCAAAGGACCCCTATCTACCTCCCCCTAAATCAGTCTAGTTCCTTACCTAGCCCCACGGCGGAGTTTTATTCCATTTCTTCCTGGTTCCAGAGACAAGTCTCCTGATATTTAACAAAACTTCCCTGAGGTTCTCAAACTTCAGCGTCCTAAGAACCAGCTGGAAGACCGGGAGAACCATTTCCGGGCCTGTCCCTGGAGTTTCCGGTCCGGTGAACTCTGGCTTCTCTCTCTTGTAGTCTCACAGGCCAAAGGGGCTGGCTTGAGACACAGTATTGAGAGCTTTGTCCCTTGAGAGCCATGAGGCCACCTCTTTTTGGAGAACATTCTTTTGACCAAGGAGTGACAGGCTGGAGAGCTAAGAGGCTTCATATGTTCCGGCTCTGTGGTCTTCTTGGTCATTCCCAAGTTAACCTGATCCATACCCATTGCTCCCTGGCCCTCATACCAGGTTTTCTGAAGACATTCTGTTCTCCTATGTCTGCTCATGTAATTCTTTCCACCTGGAACCCTCTTCATCTGGATAAAGTGTGTGTGCGCGCGTGTGTGACAGAGAGCCAGAGAGAGAGAGGGAGAGATAGGGACAGACAGACAGAAAGAGAGAGAGAGATGAGAAGCATCAGTTCTTCATTGCAGCCCCTTAGTTGTTCATTGATTGTTTTCTCATATGTGCCTTGACTGGGTGGGCTACAGCAGACTGAGTGACCCCTTGCTTGAGCCAGTGACCTTGGGTTCAAGCTGGTGAACCTTGCTCAAACCAGGTGAGCCTGTGCTCAAGCTGGCAACCTCGGGGTTTCAAACCTGGGTCCTCTGCATCCCAGTCCAATGCTCTATCCACTGCGCCACGACCTGGTCAGGCCATCTTTTACCCTTGAAGACCCAGACACGTGCCGTGCCCCTCACAAAACCTTCTTGGGACTCCCATCTAGAGCAGCGCTGTCCCATGCAAATAAAAGGCGAGCCACAAATGTCAGCTACGCGTTTAATTTTAACTTGGCTAGCAGCTGTATTCTTAAAAATGAGATGAAACAGTTAAAACTAATAATGAATTTTATTTAGCCCAGTATTTTCTAAATTTTCATCTTTTTAACATGACAGTAAAAAATATTAATGTGGTATTTTACATCGTTTATTTTTTTTTCCAAACTAAATCTTCAAAATCCATTGTGTATTGTGATCCGACTGCACCCCTGAGTTAGGACTCACCACCTTCCGGATGCTCTTTGCCACACGGGCTGGTGGCCGTCACATTGGACAGTGCAGACACAGAAGAATTTTCTCTTCCCTCTGAACTCCCTCAGCCCTCTTTTAACACCTCTGTTAGAACCCACATCACTTTCTTGTTTTTATTGCTACTCCGTTTGCAACTCAAAGATGAGAGCTGTGTTTTAATGCTGCTGCTATTTTTATTCCCCTGAAGTGCTTAGTAGCACTGGCCTGTCCGTAGGACATGATCGGTGACTATTGGCTGATGAATGATGAATGAATGTAGCAACACATGGAGATAGTGAAGACAGGGATCCCATGGTAACATCTGACTTTGAGGGTCTCCTCCCAGTCTCTGTAACATTTCTTTTCCCTGGTTTGTATTTAGCTATTAGATCTTTGAGGAGAGAGTAATTTAAGTTTTAGGCCCTCCCCCCCCCCCATAAGTTTCCTGTTTCACTTTGCTCTTCAACTCAGTGCATTAAAAAAAATTCCCACCAGGAGGGCCCAGGAAACAGGAAAAATAGTTGTGCTATTGGTTTCATGTTTGGAGAAGAACAGGGTTCTCACTATCTCCGTGGCACTTGGCGTGAAAGTGGGCTTTGTTGCTGGAGACACTGCTCCCATTCAGGGCCCCCTTGCCCAGCTGCTGAGAGCCGGGCTGTGTTTTGACAGACGGGCCGAATGCAATGCAGACAGTTGTTTTAATTTCCAGCCAGATGCAGACATCACTCACACGGAGCCCGAAACCCAAGAAAGGAAGGCCGGGCACTGGGCTGCTGCTCTCAGGCCTCGGAGGGGAGGTTGGAGGGGGCCTGGCGGAAGCCAAGTGGGTGACTGGGGTCACAGATATCCCGAAGGGCTGAGAGTCCCAGGCCCGGAGGGGCACACTAGGAGAATGTATGGCAAGCACCTGTCACAAAGGTGCTTCTGGTAGGAATCATAGGCTATGAGTCAGGGGCCAAGGGTTACTCCTTAAGGCAATGCGGTATCTGTGGCTGGTGGCAATGGCAGGATGTTATCTTTCAACGTGCAAGCTCAGGGGACAGAAATTATAAACAGTCTCAGGGAGGAGTTAGATAAACTGTGGGAAACAGAATCTTGAATGTTGTAGTAGAAGGAATAGGGCCACCTTCCTCTGAGGGCAGAAATCCCTTCACAGCCTCCCAGACACACGTTGCTGACCCTGCTTACACATCCCACCAGTGGGAGTTCCTTCCGGAAGCTGTATTATTAAACAACCTTGACTTTCTTCTGCTGAGCTTTCCTGAGACATTTCACCCATGAGTCTTATTGTGGCCACACTGATGCCCTTTAAATGTTGAAAAACAGCCTCCATGGCTAACGTGAGACTCCCTTGAGCTAAATAAACATGCCAGGTCCATCGCTGTACCTTGGATGCCATATCTGGGTCCCACCCTGTTGTGACCTCACTTCTGGAAGATATCACAGGTTGAGCAACACCCTTCTCCGGGCAGGTTGTAGAAACCTGAGCAGGAAACTCGCCCTGCATGGGGCAGCCTCTCTCAATCCTAACACTGTTTCTGTAAATTACCCCCTCCAGCTATTCCAACACCGTGTCAGGTTGTGTTGGCCAGAGAGTCAACTCAGACCCTCAGGTCTCTCACGCATGAGCTCTTTCAAACCAGCTATCCCCCAGCTGCCGCTTAAAGTATGAAGGTTTAAAACTGAATTGCAGGATTTTACACTTCTCCTTCTTGCCTTTTCTATTTTTATTATTAACAGAAGGTTAGGAATGTTTAAAGCTGATTATGTCACTCACGTACAAAAAAGCCTTGAAATACAGAATGTTAAGTGTTATGATGTCGTAAAAATGGGGGAGGGCACCCAACAGAAAGGAAGGCTGGTGCGGCTGCCCCTTTGAGCATTTGGCCCTTGCTTGCATCCCAGCAGCCTCATGTTCACCCCGCCCACCCAGCGCGCATGCTTACTCCTCTTGTGTATGTGAACTTGATTACTTTTGTGCGTGATCTTTCAGTTCGGAATGACCTTCCAGGCTCACTCTGTCCCTCACTCATCCTTTTATTCTTCCTCCTGAAAGGTTGTACTGGGGGCCCCTCTTTTATGTTCCCAAGGCTGCCAGGGCACACACCCATCCCAGGCACAATGGCGAGCAACTCTCGGTTTGTAATTACCAACTTCCACTAGACTGTGGACTCTACAGGGGGCAGAATCATATCCCATTTGCTGTTGTTTCGCTTGAGCATAATGCCAACCCTCCTTATAGTGTTATCCAGTAAACGTTTGCTGCAGGAGCGATGTTGGCCTCCATCCGTATCCCCCCAGGAGGATGCTACAAAGGCATCTCTATCATATCTTTTTGCCCCCGACCCTGCCAGAGGCAGTACACCATGGTGCTAGACCACAGGTTGTGTTTCCACTTGAGCTCACATATACAGGGGGTGGGGGACCTCTGTGTCCTAACAAATGAGAAGCTATTCCCAACTCAGCAAACGTTTTTGCAGCCCAGAAGCCTCCTGCCCCAGCCAGTGACAGATACCTAAGACATATCAATCTCCTGGTCCTCTTTCCCAGCCTTAATGTCATACACGCTGGGCAGGTGGAGGTGAGTAATGTCCAAACAGGCCCAGCTCAAGGCCTACAGGGCACCACCAGGAAGCCAGGAGCTGTGGGTGGAGGCCACAATCTCTGACAGGGCAGGAGCTTGATCTGAAAATTCCCTTTCCCCAGGAAGATGGAATCAGTCAGGCAGCTCATCTCTGTGGATGTTCCCATTTAGCCAGACTTTTCAAAGGGTGGGAGATGCACTAGAGAAACTGAATTCAGACATCAGAGAAAGGGATAATTGGATCCAGGTGGTATGTTTGGTCGGCTATAAAGAGACCGTGCCACATGATGAATATTATTTGATAGAAAAAGTTGCTCCTTCTCAAATGTGTTCTGAGCAGGCAGGATGTCTCAGCCCAAGCCCAGCTGAAAGCTCTTCAAAGACAAGCTGGTGGCATGCAATAACCTTTTAAGAGAGTTAACCATTTTCAGCACTGCCAGGAGCGAGCCCAGCTCCCGGCAGGACGTTGGTGCAGGCAGAAGGGGACTGGAGCTTTGGCTTCACTTCTAAGAAGGCAAGAAGCCCTGACCTGTCACCTAACAAACACGTTCTGCTTAGCCGTACCAACCTGTGCCCAGCAAAGAGATGAGAACATTGCAGCTAATAATTTACCCCCACCAACGTGACCCTCTTAGGGGCGGTGATAGCGCAGATGTGAATAGATTGTACAAGCATCTGACCACACATCGGCGAGGCATCACTGCCTGCTCTAACCATGGGTTTTCCTCTCTCTACCAGATCACCAGGGTCCCCGTGGAATCCTGTGAACAGTACACGACTTGTGGAGAGTGCCTGAGCTCGGGGGACCCTCACTGTGGCTGGTGTGCCCTACACAACATGTAAGTTTGGGACCATTCTGAAAAAGGGGCCTGGGATGCATAAGACCAGACACTTTCCTGGATGTGTCAACAAGGGATGCCACAGCGGTTTGCAAGGAGGGAGGACTTCCCCTCTGCTGAGCAGTCACAGGACACGGTGGGACTTCCAAGCACAGTGCCTTTGTGTCTCTCTTTCATTCCGCTTTTTCAAAGTCAGCCTTCCGGCTGCCCTCAAGTCTGTACCTCATCAGTAGAGGAAGGGTGGTGATGTTGGAAGAACTCGCACTGGAAGTTATAGAATCTCTAGGTTCCCCAAGAACCCTTTGGATGCAGCCTGAGCGCTGAGCGAGGAGTCTCCTGCTGCGAATGTGCCGATGACCATGCACCAGAGTCGGGAGGTTTGAATGCACTTAGATGCTGTGTCACCCTGTGTGGTCCACTACCTACTCTGGGCCCCCATTTCCCCTGGCTCAATAGGAATAAGGCCTATCTAACAGTGAGGATTACATGAAATAATAAATGCTCAGGAAATCAGGAAGCCCAGAAGAGGTCACACAAATCAAAATAACTACTATGGACCCTTCTGGCCTCAATATTTCATGATTCTAAGGAGTCTGCATCCCACTCCAACTGGCCTCTCATCCCAGTTCAGATACATCCCCTGCCACTGAGCACCAGCTCAATAGAAATGCAAAATTACACTTAAACTCTCCAATTTGAGGAGCAGCAGAGGGACAGAAAAGGATGAAAGCGCTGAAAGGCCGGTGCTGACTAGGAATTCCGTTCCCCAGTGGACTTGGAAACTTCATGGCCCCGTGCCAGCCGGCAAAGCATCTCTATGAAATGCACTGGGTTTGGGTTTGGGGTGGAGGCGGAGGCGGGGGCCAGAGTTCAGGGGAGCACAATAGCTCTTGGCTTCCAGCCTCAGCAGCAGGTGTTGGGAGGGCTATGGAGGGAGAGAAAGAGAGAGAGAGAGAGAGAAGCAGGGCCTTGCAGATGCAAAATCTGGACTGGATTTGGGCCCACAAATACTGGGTTCACCACTTGGGTCTGGAGGGAAAGGACTAACTCAAAAAGTTTGGCAAAAAGTGTTCTCCCCAGAATCCAGACATTGAGTGACCATTTCAGTCAGGCAAGTGATAAAGATGCTGATGACACTCCTATTGTGTCCCAGGAATAGTAAAGGTGGCTAAAATTGGATTGCCTTCAGTGGGGCTGACATGCCGGGCAGCAGGCAATCGCTCAAGAGGATTTCTTCCTCCAGAGAACTTGATGGCCACCCCGACTCCATGCAAAGTGTCCTACCTGGGCTACCTGCCCTCTCACGGGGCAGGGGGCACCCCCAGCTGCACCACCCACTCCCCGCTGCTCCCTGCCAGGCATACCCAGCTTCTACAATGTCACTTGTCCCATGCAGAACACACCAACATTATGGATGGAGCATTGCCATTTACTGAACAGCGAGGACTTGCACATTCCCCAACTTGTCGTTGTGCCTACAAACTTACCCACAGTGACTGGGTCTCCTGATAACCCCAAACCACCTCTGTCATCCTCCTGGCTAAGGTCAGATGTGGCTACTAGAATGACTGAGCCACAACATCACAGTCTCAGATTTCCTCTGTCCCCTGGTCTCCTTCCCTACCCTCAGAGATTCTCCGAGGCACACCTCTCCTTCCAGCTACTCTGCCTGCCCAGAGCCTGTGGGAAACAGCCTTTTCCTGTTTACACCCAGAGGTTTCTCCTCTTCTGCTCACTCTCGTCTACACCAGCCTCTCCTGCCATCCTTCCCACCTGCCACCACCAGCCTGCCTTGGTGAGGGAGTGAGGCGACAGGCACACACCTCCAGTTCCCGGGCCCACACCTGGACTTCAGTGCAGGCACAGTGAGGGGGAATTCACGACCTTCATGTCTGTTCTGTGTGCCTTGCTCTTGCAAGTACGTTATTGTCTCCGGGGCTATTTATCTCTGTTAGGGCTGTTGCCATAAATAGTATGATAAAAAAGAGCCATTTCAGTGAGTCAATGAGATAAAGGCTCTAGTCAAGAGCTCACTTTAGAGCTATCTTAAGGATTCACTTAAACGTCCATAATTCTTTTCTTTGACAGCATTCATATTTAGATCCATTATGTGCCTGGAAGGGAAGAGGGGGAAAGGCTGAGGGGAGTGGGTGGGAATCACTGCCCCATTGTGGAATCTGGTACTGTCCCGTGGCTATTGGGTTGCAGAAGCACCAGCGTGTTCCTGTGTGACATAAGTGGCAACCAAATTTTCCTGCATGTAGGTGCCACCATTCCCACCTACCACCGTGAGCAGAGGAGCCTGAAGCCAGAGATAAAGATGTCGAGAGAAGCAGCCACAGTTTCCTGACAGAGGCGGCCCTGGCTGCGACTCCTCGTCTGTCTCTGTCTCCGGGCATTATTTCCCACCACAAACATCTAATTTAAAATATACCGTGTGACAGGTAGAACGAGCTCAGTGAATAAAGCATGGTCCCTGCCTTTAAAAAGCCATTAATCCAGCCACAAGATCACATGTACAATGTCCCACACAGCTAAGTCCCTGTCCAGAGTTTTAAATATCCCTGGAGAAGAATAATATTAATAGTCATCATCAATGTTATTATAAAGGCTAACAGGCTGTTTTCTAAACACTAACTCATTTAATCCTCACAGCAACCCTGTGAGGTAAGGTTACCATTTTTACAGTTGGGGAAGTCAAGGCACAGAGAAATTAAATAGTTTGACCAAGTGGCCACAGCCAATAGGCAATAGATCTGAGTTAAAACCCAGGTAGTCTGGCTTCAAAGGTTGGTTATATTCTTAGCCTCTGTGTGCTTCTCACATTCCCCACCAGCCCTCCCTTGCTCACTGAGAAGCCTATAAAGATGCTAACTACAGCTATGCTTTATGTCTACACCACATCTCTCATTCTGGGAGTTAGTCCCACTTCCTGCAGTTAATCGGTCTTTAACTGCAATAGAGAACATCTGGGAGGCACCCAAGCCTCTGGGATAAGAGGAAGTTGTAATGAGAAGACCAGCCACAGGCCTCAAAAGCAGCAAACCCTTCTTACTTACCCCTAGAGGACAATGGAGCCCAGCAGATGGGTCTCCGAGGCCTGACCTCTTGTAAATCTGTGTCTGTGGCAGGTGCTCCCGCAGGGACAAGTGCCAACGGGCCTGGGAACCTAATCGATTTGCTGCCAGCATCAGCCACTGCATGAGCCTCGAGGTGCATCCCAGCAGCATCTCAGTGTCTGAGCACAGCCAGCTGGTAAGTAACTCACCCAGGGGACAGCGGGGACACAGAGCACGCATGTGTGTGGCTGGGTTGCTTTAACACTCGCACAGGAATCTGTAAATGGATCGTGCTTTACGTGCTCCCAGGAAACTATATTTATAGAAAACCTACAGCAACTCCTATTGTAAAGGGCAGAGTCATCCACTATACTCCGTGCAAATTCATTATCCATTGATCTGTTTTGTAAACCTAGATTTTGCATTTAGTAACAAACATCTTTGACATCATGCAATCCGATAGCAAATAATGCATTCTTTGGTAGATGCTATATTTACAATCCGCCACTGGTAACAGCTTTTCACAGAAACCTGAGAGTTGCATTTGTGCGTGTATGTACGCATGTGCATATAACAGAGACAGAGAGATAGAGACAGAGACACAGAGATTGAGACTTAATTTGCAGTCTGTGTGTGCTTAGAAAGAATATTAAAGAGAATAAAATAGCTCTTAACCACCTGTCGAAGTACAACCCAAAATATTTCATGTCCTCAAGCCCTGCACAATTATTTCATTCTGAAGGTTTTATGAGCATTCACGAATGTTAATTAGTTAATGAACCTTCCAAGATTTCTGTTCATTCATCCCCACGGGGAGGTTTTGGCTCCTACGGAGCCGAGGGAACAAACAGCAGAGTTTGTACCTAAGTCTCTGGGCCCCATGGAAACAAAACTGGGGCAGAGATTCAGCAGCAAGCAAATGTATGGGAAGGGGAGGTGACACCCATGGTGACTGAGACACCCACTGCTAAAATATCCCACAGGTGCTGGTAGGCAGACAAAGGGAGACCCACCCACATCATGGCTCCCAGTCTGGAGGCTACAGGGCTATTGTCACCACGACCCACTGCCAGAAGGAGCCAGTCAAGTTTCTTATGTACTGTTTTGTTTTGTTTTGTTTAATGTTTATTCTATTGATTTTAGAAAGAGAGGAAGGGAGAGATAGAGAGACAGGAACATCGATCTGTTTCTGTATGTGCCCTGACCAGGGCTCAAATTCGCTACCTCTGTGCTTTGGGATGAAACTTGAACCAACTGATCTATTTGGCCAGGACTCTTAAGTATTGTTTTAAATACCACTTAGATGGGATAGTGTGGAAATTGAGTACAATCTCTTTGCAAGTGCACTGAATTCAGAGCAGCATTTTGCCACTACATAGTTTCTCAGTCAACAGATTCTTCTGACAGTCTGGGATATTTTTACTATTCAAAGGAGGGCGTTCAGACTTGAAAAGGCTGGATACCACTGGCCTAGATCATTGGACCCTGGTGTAGGTAACAGCTAACATCATCCATGCCATTGGTGTCCACTTCCCTGCTCTCATCCCCTGAGCTCCCTATGAAGTGACAGCCCTCCTTCAGGGGAGCTGTCAGCAGACGGAGAGCCCAGGAGGAGCAGAGAAGCGGAAACTGGCACAGTCACCAAAATGATAAGCAGCCCCTGAGGAGAGCCAGAGTGAGGCGCTCACTGTTTTCCACCAACCTGGCAAACTCCTGGGGAACCTCCAGGCTGGTGACACTAACTCTTCCATGAGCCAAGGCTAGGTCTTATTGCAAAGGGCTCAGCTCATGGCTTGCTTACAAGTTTGCATGTCAAAATTAGCTGTGTCTATGATAGATTTTGGTACATTTCCCCCATACCCCCCCTAGTGCATTCTGATGCTGGACAAGACTGAACACCCATATCAACATCCTTTACAGACGAGGTCAGGGGAGATGAGTGAGCCAGCAGGCAACCACAGGGACAAGACTGGGGCCCTGTCTCCGAACCCCTAGGGCTCTTCCGAGGGCATCAGCCCTTTGCTCCTGAGCCCCTTTGCTCCTCCCACAGCTTCGCCTGGTTGTGAGTTATGCTCCAGATCTGTCTGCGGGCATCTCATGTGCCTTTGGAAACCTAACAGAGGTGGAGGGACAGGTGTCTGGGAGCCAAGTCATCTGCATCTCACCTGGGCCCAAGGATGTCCCTGTCATCCCTCTGGATCAAGGTAAGAAGTGTCTGCTGTGAGAGTCACATGCTAGGGGCTGCCCTGCGAGGGGGATCAGGAGTAGAGGGCACAGGGGACAGGGTAACAAGTACCAGCACAGAAGTTGCCTGACCAAGTCTCCTCATGCCCAACACCAAGATGGGCTTATATAACTTGTCTGAATTTGAAATCAAACTGTCATGCCCCAAAGTGAAATTTGGGAAGAAGGAAATCCCTTGCTCTCGTTTGAGTTCAGGCTGCGCAGTGCGCCAAGAGTTCTAGATTTCCCTTCCCTTCGAGGGGTGGCCTTGGCTTCCGCCAGGGTTTTCAGCGGGGTTCTCCCCACAGTCCTGGAGGCTTGAGGGGCTCTTCCCAATATCTCTAAAAGTGTCTCAGCAACTGAACCTGACTGACCACAGTGAGGCGCTCTGTGGGTTCCAATAGATTACTTCCTCCCTAAGCCAAGGGTGAGGGTGCCTGGGTCTCAGGAAGATGAAAGGGACTTTCCTGTGAAGAAATGACTCAGGCAGGTTTCATTTACTCTCTGTGCCCCGAGAACCTGAATGATTTACCCTCAGGATCTCCACTGGGCCCCCACATTGTCACCCTCACTCCTTTTTTCCTTCTTTTTTTTTCAGACTGGTTTGGGCTAGAATTGCAGCTGAGATCCAAGGAGACAGGGAAGATATTTGTCAGCACCGAGTTCAAGTTTTACAACTGCAGTGCCCACCAACTGTAAGCACTTGTCAGTCTGGGTAGGAGTGTGTGGTTTCTCTCAGCTCATATCATAATTGTATTCACCTTCCAGTCTGCCTCCGTGCCTGGCCCAGTGTCTGGAACAGAGAAAGCTCTCTGTTAATGTTACTTTTCTATTCAGTTCAGTTTATTCAGTTACATTAAACTAAATGGCAGTCACTCTCCACGTCCTCTGATTTCATTAAGACTTCCCTGCCTGTACCGCCCTTCCTCCCCCCCAACAATCCTGCCCCTAACTCTCAAGCTGAGTCAGTAAAAAGAGGGTTTGTAGTAAAGACAATGGCTCAGGAACCATAAGAAAAGTTCTCCATTTCTAACCAATTGGTGATGGCTTTGGACATAAAGATTGACAGTGATTAAGTTTAGACATCATCCATGACCAAGTGAAGAGGGACTCAGAGAAAAATATCCGCTATGTACAGTTACCCCCCAGAGGAGGGACGGAATGGGGCCATAGCCCTGCCCAGCACGCAGAATAAGGGCTTGAGCTGGGAGGGGAAGAGGAGGCTTTAACTCCACCCTGGTCCATACCCACCCTTCAACATTTTAAAGAGGAAGGGGAAACCAAACCAACCCCCAGCCTCCAGGGGGCATGAATACAGCCCAGATGACCTTGCCAGCCATGTACAGAAGCAGACTGCTTATCCATGGGTACCCACAAGCCATGAGATCCTACAGCTGCACAGGAAGCTGGGAGAGCCAGGAGCAATGGAGAGAGATCCACATTTAGTTTCTGCTGATCACCTCTGGAAGAGAAACCAAGACTTCTGTACAAACTGGGAACAGGACCAATGACCTTGGACATTCAGCAAAGAGAGAGATCAGACAACTTCTTACCAGAGGGAACAGTAATTAGGAATATTCTGTGGACCCATCCTCCCCATTGCCTGAGACAGGGACAGCCTGAGGTCTGCCTAATGGGCAGAACTCCAAAGCATGTAGTCTGTAAGGTCCACACTGGGGACAGGCACGATGAGCTCAGCATCCACACGGGGTGAGGGTCTGTTGGCAGCTAACCCTGAGTGGCATCTTTAACACTTAAAATAGAAAAATGAGCTTCCTTTCTCCCTTTCTCTGATCATGATTTTGATGATTAGAATCATCTGCTAGAGTTCTAGGGCCTCCACTGTAGTTAAGGAAAGAGACATGGCAGAGCCCCATTGGGACAAATCAATAGATGTGCTGAAAAAGACAGGACAAGTGGTAAAAAAAAAAAAAAAAAAAATCCACGGGAGGAGCTAGGGCAAGGCATTAAGTGGCTGAAGTCAGAACAGACAAAATCGCCCACTGGCCACTGCATTGCAATCCTAGCTAGCCCTATTTTAGGAAATGCAACCATCTTAGAAAAAGAATCTCCCAACCTTCTTCTCCAAATTCAACACAGAGGGATGGAATCCATTGTTTGTGAGAGCATTCTCATCTCTGTGGCAGTCCAGTGTGATGTCACACTTCCAACTGGGCACTGCTATGGCAACAGAGATGCTGTCACAAGTAGCAAATTTCAAGGAAAAAATAAAAGTGGGTCTCCTTGACAGCAGAGATCCATTATGTTATTGCCAAATGCTATCTGTCTTGGCTTTCATAGTAAAAAGTCACAGAATCAGGCTAAAACTTCTCCTTTTAATGTGGAAAACTGAGACCGGCAGAGGAAAAGTGCTTCAGTGAAAGTCACAAAATTAGCCAGTAGGAGATCCAGGATTAGAACCCCATCTCCTCATCCTTGTTTCATTTTCACTATTTATTTGCTGAATCATAAGATGTTAGCAAGACTCAGTCAGTCTGGCCTGACCACCTGGTGGTGCAGTGGATAGAACATCAACCTGAAACCTGGAATGCTAAAGGACCCAGGTTCAAAACCCCGAGGTCACCAGCTTGAGTGCGGGCTCATCAGCTTGAGTGCAGGATAATAGACATGACTCTATGGTCAGTGGCTTGAGCCCAAAGGTTTCTGGCTTGAAGCTCAAGGTCACTGGCTTGAGCAAAGGGTCACTGGGTCACCTGGAGCCCCCAGTCAAGGCATGTAGGGGAAAGCAATCACTGAACAACTAAAGTGCCACAACTACCAGTTAATATTTCTCATCTCTCTCCCTTCCTGTCTGTTCTCTTCTGTCTGTCTCTCTCTGTCCTCCACTAAATAAATAAATAAATCAGTCAGTCAGTCTGGCTCAGAAGTGAAATAACTTTGGGTATATCCAGAGGGGATAAAAATGATTGGCAAGGGGGAGATGAAGTGTAGGTAGCTAATGCACCCAACACACTGTTGCATAATAGCCTATGGGCCCCTGGGGTGGAGCCCCATCTGCCCAAAGGTAATGAGAGCTCCCACCAGGTGGCGCCAAATTGCAGACCCTGCTGTGTCCCCTCCAGGTTGTCCAATTGTAAAAGGCTGGGCTAGGGAAGCTGTCCAAGGGCAGAAGACCAACTTCACCTTACAGAACCCATTTTTATTATAATGATATGATCATACACAAAGAGCCAAAATAATAGCACACAGCCTCCAGGTGAAACAGCAGAGAAGGAAGTGCTTCCCCTGGCAAGAAATGCTCATGAGTCACACACACAGCCTATTTGCTACCTCTGCCTGGTTACTTGGAGAGCTGGACAGAGTTTCCATTTAATACTACTTAGCTCCCAAAGCTAGCAACACAGGTCATCTGAACCGATCATTAACAAATGTGATTTAAGAGGTTGAAATAACAGGTAATTTAAGAGCTTGAAAATAATACATTTAGCAATGTATTTTTCAAAACTGTTTCCTATACATTATCTGGTTTGATGCTAAACAACCTCATGGAGTGGACAGGAAAGTTTGATTACAGACAGGTGAATTAATTCCTATTCAGAAGGTGAAGTGACTTACTCAGGGTGACCCCAGTGGCAGTGGCAGTGGCAGAGGCAAGACTGAAATCAGATCTGCCCAGTTTCTATCCCAGTGCTCTTTCAGCTTGTCTGTCTTATAAGTGGTGGTGTGCTGGGAAGTGTTTAACCACCAGCAATCAATGGCAAAAACCTGCTATTAGCATTTGCCAATTTCTATGGTGTAAATACTCCCTCTGTGGCCAATTTCAAACTATCAACATGATGTCAACCCACTTGTAAAATTCCTCAAGACATAATCAGCTCCCATGAACTGATACAGGCCAGCTCTAGCACACCGCTGCTTTATAAGTTATGTTATTTCCACTCTGAGCTTGTCTATTTTGTTCAGTTCTCTGGTCCCATGAGTATCTTGGAGGGAGAATCCACAATTCTTAGTGCTGGGGGCTGCCCTACCAATCTTTCCTCCTGAGAACAAGAACTAGGATAACAGACAAACATCAGGATACCCAGGCTACCTGGTGCCCTCATTCTCCCTCTCTGCTTCCTTCTCTTTGCCTCTTACTATTTCTGTCCTTGCAGGTGCCTGTCTTGTGTCAACAGCGCCTTCCGCTGCCATTGGTGCAAGTACCGCAACCTCTGCACGCATGACCCCACCACCTGCTCCTTCCAGGAAGGCCGGATCAATATTTCAGAGGTAAGTAGGACTCACCTTGGCATCGCAATGTTCCCAGTGAATCTAACTGGCCCTCCCTTTCCAGTGGTCAATCCAGTGGCTTGGCCATCTCCTGGCTCTGGCCCATCTTGATCTTCTTCCAGAGATTCAACATGTTAGAAAGCCATGGTACTATAAAACTCAAAAAGTGGCAGGGAACACCCCAGAGGCAGAGAAGTGTGCCGTATCTACTAGACTTCTGAGACTCTATGAATTCAAAAGCTAGAGGGGAACTGCGGGTTGAGACTGAAAGCTTAGAGGAAGCATATCCAACCAAACAGACTCCATGGTCTAGAAGAGTGCAGTGAATGCCATTTATTCTTTGAGTCTAAGGCCTTTGCTTGGCTGCAGACATAGTCTAGTTCAATGGAACATTCACTCTCAACCATTCTTTCATGCCAGCTTCTCTTCCAAGTGTAAAATTCAATGAGTCTTTGACTCTGATGTAAGACTGGGTGGGTGGCCATATAGAAAGAGAGAGAAATTCAGCTAGTGAAAAGAACCAGGCCTTGCTAAAAGCCCCATTTATATATAAGCCATGTTGCATCCCTAAGACCTGACCCAGCTTTGTTATCAACACAGTGAAAAAACAAATTGCGCATCTTTCCAATGAATTTTCCATTCAATGATTATTCACTGATATTGACTTCCTTATATACTCTCATGGTGTGCCTTTGGACAATGGAGACTGCTTGGTCAGTTCCCTTTCTTGTGTCTAATGTCGTTCACACCTGAGGGTGGCCACTGGTTAGGTTTAAACCACCACAGTGACTTCATGTACTCATCCAAATGCACACATGTGTATGTACACATCCCCTCTTATTCTACATTTTGGAAAATCCACAAATGTAAATAAGTGACAGAGCAGCACTTGCATATACTGATATACTCTTTCTATGCATGTCTCCCTCTTGCACTAGACTACAAGCTTCTTAAATGCAAAGGCCACATCTTTAAATCCTTGGTGCCTTGTTCAGCGAATGTTTGTAGAGTGCATGAAAGGGTGGATGAACCAATGACCACTTTACCCAAATGCCACAGGTAGCAAGGATTCCTTGGATTTGCATGTCTAAGATTTCAAGAAATAGAGTCTCACGTGTCTCCTACTCCTGATTGATGTGCTGGTTGCTTCCATAAATAAACATAAGAAAGTTTAATAAGTATATCAAATCATAACAATGTGCATTTTAAATATCTTACAATTTTATTTGTCAATTATACCTCAGTAAAGCTAAAAAAATAAAGTTTTTTAATTAAAATAAAAAAGTGAGTAGACCTTTGAAAGATTTTCCCAAACACACACTCTTGGCCTTAAATTCTAAGTTTCTGAAGCAATATGTGTTACATTCAGCCAGAAAAAAGAATGGAATTTGCCTGTTTTGGAAGAGAGAAACATAGATGATACCCACAGAAATTTAAGGCAGACCCACCCAGAGGTGCCTCAGCACAATGGGCTATCTAGTCCCTTGAAAAGCTTTGAGAAAAGGTTTTTCCTCTGGCCCATTGCTATGCTTTGTCGTAGCTGACCAGAAAGCAGTGCACTGGTCTTAGTGGACCCCAGAAATTCATCCCAGCCTTGGGACTCTGCAAGAGGAGGAAAATGATTTTAAACCTATCTTCTCACTCAGAGGAGAGAGCCCAAGGTCTGAGACAGTGGGGTGGGGTGGTCAACCCAGCTTGGGAGGTATCAGAAGAGTGGCAAAGGGGGGCAATGTGGGCCAGGATGAGCAGAAGCCACGGGAGGACCTCAGAGTAGAGGCAGCGAAGGCTCAAGATAAACAGTCTCAGAGACTGGCCTTCACACTGGCCACTTCTAAACTTCTAAGTTCCTTAATAAAATAAATCTAGGCGGACTACACAGAGCACACACAGAGAGAAAAAGAGGGAGAGAAAGGGGGAGGGAGGGAGAGAGAGGGAGAAGTGCAGATCTGGACAGGGAGGAACAGCTGCTGCATTTTCTCCTAGGGATTCCCCCTTGGGCAAAAGAAACCCAAAGCCAAGCCTGCAATGGCCAGCAGCTGGAGCGAGGGCAGGAGTGTCACAGAGCAAGACAAATAAACTGCCTGGTGTGGAGGCCTAGAGGGCTGAGCCCCAGAAGGCTAATTGGAAGCATGCTAGCCTCCCTCCTGCCCTTTAGAAGTCACTGGAACACAGTTCTCTCTCAGCCATGGGGCAAGATTCAGGCATTCTGAGATCTGGGGCTGAGAGAGTCTATTGACCACCCCCCATCACCCCCTTCCATTGCATTTCGGGACTGAATTAATACGGAAAGAGCCCTAGGGGCAAACCCAGAGGCTTCCTATCTCTTTTTAATTTTGTTTTCTCTCCCTCTGGTCTGTTCCCTGGGGTAGGAGAGGTACCTTTGTCTCCCCTCACCGCCTACCCTCCTGGACCAGAATGGGGCGGAGGGTTCTCTGGGCCCCAGGGAATGGGCCCTCTGGAGGCCGGTGAGGGAAGTGCAGACTTCATCCAGCTGGTTTTTCTCAGGAAAGGAAATAGGGTGCAGGATCCCAGCGAGGGTGCCAGGGCTTCTGTCTCAGCGTCCTCCTGATCCTGCTTCAGCTCTTAGCCTCTCCCAGCACAGAGCTCCCATCCCTGCTCTCCTCTATCCAAAGCTCTGCTGATGGGGAACCCCATTCCTAAAAAGGCAGGGACAGCAAAAGCACATGTCCAGCTTGGGAGAGGTTCCCCTGATTCTATTAGGAGTCCTGTCTGACAGCTCAGTTTCTTCTGGGGACCGTTGACCCCTTAGGTGCAATTTTGGGATTCCTAGACTATCTCTTCCAGTAAGGGCCCGTGACTCGGAATCAAAATTTTATGTCTCTCTACTTCCTAGAAACAACATATAACTGATTAGCTCCATTGATTTACATGGCAACATGAATGCATCACACATTTGTAATTTCTCACGTGTGACAGTTCTGAGTGTGGGGAGGTGGGGAGGCCCCAGCAGCAGCACCTGGGAACTTGTTAGAAATTCAAATTCTTGGGCCTCATCCCAGGTTAGTCTGAAGATTGAGAAGCACTGACATATGGCATCTCAATTGATTCTCACAACAGACCTGCAGTTTCACATAATTCATATTTGACATATAGAGTAACCAAGATGCTAAAAATGTAGGATTTTTGCCCACGGCTACGGAGAACTCAGGCATCCGAAAGAGCTGAGTACAGTATGCTTCCTACTGAAAATCAGGGCCGCTTAGGTTGAGTGTCTGCATGGCTGCAGCCACACTGGAGGACCTGACGTCAATCTGGCCCTTTGCCACTGGTCCTAAGGGTTCAGTGTGTGGAGTGAGCAGCAGAAATCCAACTCCATAGATGGAGAAACTGCCATGGCAGTTGGGCCGGTAGTGCCACATGCAGGTGCAGACGTAGATCTGGCCCATGTGGTAGATCTGCCCACTCTGGTCCAGAGGGCTGGTAAACCAGCCCCACACTGACACTTGACAACAGAGAACACTTGAATGTAATGCAAACATAAAAACTTTAGGGGTTAACCTTTATTCAGTGTTTATTATATATTCAACATTTAATATATATATTTCATTTAATCTACTCTAGGAAATGAACTCTTATTATAGAAGAATAAACTGAGGTTTAGGTACACACACAGAAGAAATATGCAATTATAATATTAACATTGTTAATCCCATTTATTTATTAGCATACTTTTAGATTGTTATTTTATGCAATCTAGTGTTGTCAGTTATTATTGGCCCCATTTTATAGATTAGGAAACTACAAATTTTGGTTGAACCATCTCTTGAAGTCTTTCAAGGTTGTGAACTACACTTTTCCACCACTGAGAGCACAGCAGATTTCTGATGGGAGCCCCCAAACCTCTGCCTCCCTGGGCTGAACCCAGCTGTGACGTGGGGTTAGCAAGCGTTGTGCACGGGAGTATGCATGCCTTTCAGCTTTAAAAGCTCATCTCCATCCATGGCTAAGCCAGGCCTAGTTAGATGTAGATACATAAATATCTTCTTTATGCCCTGCCCCAGGGGATAGATAGAACCAAACAAATCCGATTAGCTTCCTGGGATGCTGCCTGCTCTCTCTCTCTTTGAAGTCCAGTGGGTGAAGATAATGCTATTTTTATACGGGGGAAGCCATTTCAGAGAAGGGAGGGTCCCCAGCACTGATAGCTAGTGATGCACAACTAAGTGGGTGGGTGATGTGACCCTAAGATCATAGGGCTCCGTGCCAGGGTCCTGCCCTCCCTGTGGTTATGTCTCGTCCTCCCAGCCTCTCCCCTCCCCTGGAATATACCCAAATACAACATCTGTTCATCTTGACGGATACTCGGGTGGCTGCTAACAAGGTGGGGCTACTGCCTTGAGACAGAGACTAAGAGGACGTAGTGATACACTCAACACTGAGGGGTCAGTAGTAGTGTTAACTATCATCCTTAAGTCCTGCAAAGGAAGCAGAGCATGGTTATTTGCTCTCTTGTTCTTAGGACAGGAAGTCTGTGTAAGTGTGTGAGTGTGCGTGTACGCACATGTGCACATGTGCATGCGTGCCCATAGAAGCAAACAGGTTAGAAGTGGCCTCACTCTGTCTAATGAAACTTGTCACCTTCCTCAAGTTCCAGAGGTATTGAAGCTCCAATAACTTGGCAGTTTGGGGGGCTGCTGGCCTTGCCGCACCCACCTCCAGCTCTCACCATTGCATTTCCACCCAAGGCTCGCTGCTCCCACAGTACTATGTCCACCGGAACCATCTCACAGCCCAGAGGGTCTATGTCTTCCCCTGTTTCCCAGGAAGACAGTGTACCTGGGCACCAACCGCTTCTCTCCTTTGCCCCAGAGACTAGATTAGAAGGATGAATCCTACTCTCTCTGACCTGAGAGAAGCAGCCAAATACATAAGCAAAGCATAAGACATCTTTGTCTAACTGTGGCAATCTTGCCCGTTCAGGCATTTGGGAAGCCCCAATCATTGTCTTTAAATTCAGTGCCAAAAGGTCTGAAACAGCAGACTACAAGAAACTTTTGTACAATTTTATAATTTCTTGGGGGAAAAAAACAGACTCCTAAGAGTTCTCATAAAGTCTCTTCTTTTGATTCTTCAACCTCCAAACTGAATTAGACCTACCTAACCCACAAAGAAATGGGGATGTGCGCATGTGTGTTTGCATATACTATTGTATGTAATAAGACAACTATATATATATATATTTGTCAAAGTTAAAAGGATTCTACAATCCTTTTTACTAACTCAAGACATTATACTTCCAAAAGCACATCTTTAAGACTCTGCTACTGAAATCTGAATTTGTTCTCTGGGCTCGTTAGAGATGAAAAACAATTGGTCATCATTTACAATGTATCAACTCGTTTTGAGTCTGAGGATTTATTCTCTCTCACACAAACACATACACACATACCTCTCATTATACCTCAACCTTATTTCTAGTCTAAATTAACATTCTAATTTATTAGACTTGATGGGGATGTTTTAGTCACTAACAGGAAGTAGTATCTACTTTTCCATAGGATGCCTGTGTTTCCCTTAAGCAGTGGTTTTTTTTTTTTTCTTGGCTATAAATATATGAAAGACTCTGTCAAGAGTACCCGCAGGGAATTAAAGTGAAAGTTCGGTAGAGAGCACATTTACGGGTTGGCAGCTTGAGTGACTGGCTTCTGAACAGGGACCCCTCTGTTCCGGAGTTGCCTTACGATCCCATCCCTTATGGAAACCTTGCCTGCTGGGTATCTTCACATCCACTTGGCCTGTCAGTGAGGGATGGCATCCGTGTCCCTGGAGGTTCATTCAGGCCCTCCTAGGTAAGTTTCTATAGGAAATTTCCCTTGGATCCAGCTTCTCATAAACCCTCAGATTCCTTAATAGATATGGATACGCCAATTTGGTAATTGTGTGCTTCCAGAAACGATGACCATTTCCAACCCCATCTTTGGGAATCAAACTCCTTCTCAAGTCTTTTGTGTTGGGAAGGCAGGGCTGCCCCCTCCTCTGTAAAGAATCTAGAATCTATAAATGTAGGATCTAGAAGGAAAGTTAGAGATCTTTTTGTCTGTTGCATTATTTTCTTATTTTTACTTACCTTCCCAGAAGCAAGAACCAGGTATCCACTACATATCAGGAACTAGAATAAAGACTGGGGACCCAGAGGTGAATCAGGTATAGCCTGATCCTCAAGACTCACAGACCAGTGAGAAAGATAAGCCAACAAGAAGCAGCATTTCTGAGGGATAGATACAATCACAGAAGAATATCTATAAGCCAGCCTGGAGGCCAGTGCAGGAAGAGGGCCAGCGACAGCTTTCAAATAGAGGAGATGCTGAGTTTGCAGTCTAATAAGAGGCAATTTAGCTGAATAGGGGCTGAGATGGGGACCAGGAGGAAAAGAGGTGGGCTGGGTAGGAGTGAGTGTTTCCAATAGAAAGAAAAGCATCTTCCAAGGACTAGAGGTGGATGAGTAAGGCTGGCCCCTCAGAACTAATCTTCAGCTCATATGGCTGGACCCTGATGCACAAGAACCTCTGTGTAGGAGGTAGGCAGGGGCCCGGTTGTGAAGGGCTTGCCCCTGAGGCCCAGAGAAAAAAAGATCCAGCCAAAGCCCTCCCTGTGAGCAGAGCCTGGCTCTCCCGTGTCCTTCTAAGGCCTGTTGAGCAGTGTTGAGCATTACGTCTCACCTCCAGCATTAGGACAGAGACAATTTACAATTTATTGCTTTAGTCTGTTCCAGACTTTCCAGGAGGTTCAGTGATCCTGGCCCATTATACACATTGTAGCACCTTCTGAAAAGGTAACAACATCACCCAGCACACCCTCCCGAAGGCTCCCTCTGAGAACCATGGTGAGGGGAAGGGGAGCGGGAAAGAGGCACCGCTTTCAAGAATGCCCCTGGCTGACCCCTGGAAACAGGAAGCGGTGGCATGTGGGGGTGGCAGCCAGGTCCTCACTGAGGGTAGCTCCCGGGCTTTGCCTTCCTTGGAGAGGGAGAAAGTGGGCAGGGGGTTGGAGCTGTAGGGCGGTGGTCATTTCACCTCCGGTGGAGAAGCGACATCTAGCAACAGAACTGAGGAAAATCAATCACTTCTCCTCTCTCTCATGGTCTCTTCCCAGCCCCTCCCCATCAGGACATTTTTCCCGTTTTGTTTTCTAAAGCAGCATGGCGTTCATGCAGGGCCCGGTAATGAAATGAGATAAAACGGCAGAGCAAGTGTTTAGAACATTGCAGGGAGGGCTCTGTCTACCCCTGGAAAGGCCTGCGCAGTCAGAGCTGGGAGCTGAAGCGGGTGATAACAGAACGCCTCGGGCAGGGACACAGTGAGGGGGCGGGGGAGCTGGAGCTGGGGGACAGATGAATGAAACTGAGGTGGGAGGGTTCCAGGCTGGGAACAGGGACACACAGAGCCTCTTTTATCCTGTGTCTCAGGAGATAAAATCCGCAGGCTGCCACCCTAGTGGCCTGAAAATTAATTCCTGAACTGTAACACGCACACCAGATCCAGGACAACTGTGGGATGCGGATAACAGGCAGTATCGAAGGCCGGGAGGGAGCTAAGAGATCGATTTCATTTTCCTTGTTGACTCCTTGTGCCCCTTCTCCTGGGCAACCCCCTGGGTATCAGAGGGTCTGGCCTGGTATTGGGTCCGGTCCTCTGTGCTGGCTCAGGTGAGCAGGAAGGTGTGACCCAGGACTGATGGAGCCTCTCTGCTTGCTCCCCTAGGACTGTCCCCAGCTGGTGCCCACAGAGGAGATCTTGATACCAGTCGGGGAGGTAAAGCCCATCACCCTAAAGGCTCGAAACCTGCCCCAGCCTCAGTCTGGCCAACGAGGCTATGAGTGCGTCCTCAGCATCCAGGGGGCCATCCACCGCGTCCCCGCCCTGCGTTTCAACAGCTCCAGCGTTCAGTGCCAGAACAGCTCGGTAAGAGGGCTAGGTGTGTGGGCCCTGCCAGGAGCAGTGCTTCCTCTCCCATCCCTGCCGAGGCCTCAGCCAGGCCTGCACCAGCTTCTGGAAACTTCCAGGGCCACGGGCTGATCCCAGATGCCCAGGGACAGGGGAAGAGGTGTGCACGCCGAGCCCCTCAGCAGGCGCCAAGCATGTCGGTGGTACCAGAGGACATAGAGTGCTGTGAGAACTTGAATGACAGAGGTTGAGAGCTTTGTGCCTTTTCTGAGTTTAATGAGCACCTCTCGGCTTTTGGTGAGACTTCAGCCAGAGCCAGTTAGCTCCACTGCAAACCCTATCCCTATCGGGGAGTGAAGAAACTGAGGGCACTACACAGGAGAGACAAACAGGGAGCAGGCTGGGGTGGGGGAGGGGAGGGAGGAAGTGGAAGCAGTGAGTTTCAAGAGCAGCCAGGGTCAACCAATTCCGAATGCCAGACAGAAAGCGCGAGGTGTTTAATTATAATACCAGCCTGGGGAAGATCTTCCTATCTGACAACTCCCTGTCTCTGACGGTGGGGGGTCAGCTGGAGATGGGGGGAGACATGACAAAGGTGTTGAGGGAAGCTAATTCACCCGGGAGAGATAAAGAGAATCTGGACCTCTTATCAGGGAGCTGTCAGATTGCCGGGTCACAGGCGCTTGATAGAATTTGTAATCAGTGGAAGGCCGCCAAGCACAAGGGGAAGTTGGGACGAGGAAGAAACGGAACACAACAAAAGGACGAAGGTGGCAGGAAGGGTTTCTGGCCAGAGGGCTGACAGGGACATGGCCTCCGAGCTAAGTCGCCAGGGCTGGGGCAGTCCCTGCAGAGGGGATTCCCAGCGAGCCTCTTCACAGACCCAAGGCCTGGGCCAGGGGGAGGGACTGTTTCTGGAGCGTGTGAAGAGTTTAAACATCCTCTGTGGCATCAGCATGAGGGAGAGAGTGGACTCCTGGCCACAGCTTGAGGCCTTTCATGGTGGAGCTAATCAGATCTGTGCCCAGAAGGCTCTGGGCCCTTTCCCTAGTGGACTGTTGACCAAGGTCAATTTGGCGTGTACAAAGAAAGGACCACCGCAGGGCCCGGCCAATTGTTTGTTCCGCGCATGCTCTGCTCAAGGCTCTGGGGTTTTCAGAGCAGTTCATGGACCTTCTGGGGAGACTTGACTTGCACATGAAAAGGTGCAAAGCAGCCCCTGGGTAGTGCCAAAGTGCCAGGTTAAAAAGAGAACTTGGCAGCACCACAGGACAGAGAGCTTGGGGAAGGGCTGGCAAGGATGTCAGAGGACACACCCAGGGAAGGCAAGTCTGAGGTGGACTAGAAAGATAGAGATGGGTTGAAAGGATGGATGCCCTAGGACAGTGGTTCTTAACCTGAGTTCTATCGAACCCTAGGGGTTCGATGAGTCGGTCACAGGGGTTCGGAGAAGCCTCTGCCGCGGAGGCCAGAATAAAGTAATACCGTAATTTGTTGTGAGTTCATGCACTTTGTTGGTTTTGTTCTTTGAGCAAGGTGATGTTCATGCATGGCTCATTTTGTGCACCAATAAAAAAACATATACCTATGTCTTGAATTTGGAAAAAACAATCATATTTTATTTATCACTAAAGAAGGGTTCAGTGAATGCACATATGAAACTGGTGGGTTCGGTACCTCAAAAAAGGTTAAGAACCACTGCCCTAGGAGAAGGAAGCATTGCCTGTGAAGAGTGACCTGCACAGAAGCTCCAAGGGGCTTGGCGGAGGGGTTTGCAGTCAAACGGGTTCAGAGATTTCTGTAGGAAAGTAGTGGGAGGGAAGGCTGGAGAAGCAAGTTTGGATCTGGAAGCCACTGAATGCCAAGCTGAGGGGGCGGGCTGGATCCAGTTGTCATTAATGACTGGGAGTCAGGGTGGTGGGCCATGGGGGTATTTGAGTGGCACATGGGGTTTCTCTGACTGTCCCTGTGCTGCTTTCTCAGCCCAGAGGGAACCAGAGTCCCTGGTTCATTTCCTGCTACGGTCCCAGTCCCCTGAAATGCCTGCAGCGCCCTGAGCCCTGTGATAGAGAGCCTCACTAGCCATGTGCCTCTGCCCTCTCCCCACAGTACCAGTACGATGGGATGGACATCAGCAACCTGGCCGTGGACTTCGCCGTGGTGTGGAATGGCAACTTCATCATCGACAACCCTCAGGACCTGAAAGGTAAGCAGCTACTTCCAGATGGAGGTTTGATCTGTTCTTGACCCTGGGCAAGACCGAGGCTGGTGGGAGCAGAGCCTGCTGGCCATCGTGTCATGAATAATAATACACTCCCTCTGTCAGCGGCACGCTTCAGAGGCTCCGAAAGCAACATTTGGAGCCATCATCAAAGGAGTCCTGTTGGGAACCCTGTTTTATTACCCTCAGAGCATCCACTGTGGCTGCCAGCTCATCACGTTTTTCTTGGGCTCCCAGAGACTTTGAACTATGGAACTTGACCCAGGAGGCGGAATGTCCTGCCAGTTTCCCTGGAAATGGGGATATTGTTTCCAGTCAGGTTCTGGTTCCCCATCCAGGGCTCTGTCTTTGCACAAAGAAGGTTTTCAAGGCTGCTCCCCTGGTCCTGAGGTGGGCAGGAGGGAGCAGCAGGGGGAATTCCAGTGCACAGCTCATGCCAGGAAGTCCAGGAAGGAGCTGGCCTGGTGCAGGGGGCGCTCCCCAAAGGCCACCCTCATTCATTGCCCGGCAAACACAGGAGCAGCTACTCCCGTGTGTCTCACCTTGACAGGTATGCACTAGCATCAGTCTCAATTCATAGATTAAAAACCCAAGACCCACCAAGGTGTAGAAATGAAACAAGAGTACTCACGTCAGCAGCGCCTATATTAGGACTGAAACCATGAGTAGTATAGCATGGCCCCTGCTCAAATACACAAAGTGTTCTATATTTTTAAGACAAATGTTGCATGATATCACTTATATGTGAAATCAATAAAAAAAATAAAATAAAAAAGGAGTCATATTCTTAGAAACAGAGAGTAGAAATGTGGTTGCCAGGGCTGGGGGTGGGGGAACTAGGGAGAGTTTTGTCAAAGAAACAACCTTTCAGCTGTATGATGAATACGGTCTGAGGGTCTAATGTAAAAACAGGGTGACTTTAGTTGATAACACTGTATGGAATAATTGAAATTTGCAAACACAGTAGAATGTAAATGTTTTCACTGTATACATGGTGAAAGGTGTGTGTGCTAGTTAACTAGACTGGAGGAATCCTTTTATTGCATGTATGTGTATCAAATCTTCAGGATTTGATATACATATTATAGTGGAACTATATATTTATAGTATAATTTTATTTGTCAGTTACACCTCAATAAAGCTAAAGGAAAAAGAAAAGAAATGGACCAAATGTCAGATACTAAGAGCCAGGATTTGAACCAAGACAATCTGATATCAGAGCTCATAGGCTGAACCACATCACTGCCTCCCAGGGATGTGAAGCCTTCTCCACCCAGAACCTCTCCCCCAATGTGAGCCACATGTCTCAGCAAAGTTCAAGTAGCTAGGATTGCCATCTCAACCGCTCACTCAGTCTGAGGGTCACCCCAAGGACACACAGAGAGCGAGAGGTGGAGGTCACATAGGACCTGCAAGTGCTTCGGCATCCAGAGGGCTGCAGCTACCTGTCCCGGATGCCACCATGAAAATCCACACTGTTTAGACTGGAAGAGAGAAACTGAGCCTGGGAGGGGTTTTTCTTTTCTTCCTCTTTCTCTTCATACCCAGGCCAAATTTTCTCAGTAGTAAGATAGACATTTCCCCTGCTGAGGATCTAGTCTCAGTTCCCAGAGGTTGCCTTTGCACCTGGAGTTTAGCGAAAAATGGCCACATCCACGCTTTCACATTAGAACCCTCCCTTATGGCGCTTGACAACTTTGAAGCAGCCCTCGAGTGCACGGACATCACCATCTAGCTTCACATCCGGCTTCCTCCCAGAGCCTGAGTGATCCTGGAGGCTACGCACTGTGTTGGATGGAGAAGGCCGTTGTGTTTTAGAACTCGAGTCCTAGTATCTCATAAACCAAACTTCACATCCTGTCTCTCTTACTTACAGCTATGTGAACTCAGGCTAATTACTGCTCCTCTCTGTGTCCAGGTTCCTCACCTGGGAAAGGGGAGAAACGATGTCCTCCTCTCAGGGTCATCATGGGGACCAAATGAGATATTAGATGTGGACCATTTGTGCGTAGTAACAAATGCTCAGTGTGTACCTGTTCGTTGTAAGATTTCTCTTTCCTGCCCTAGACCATAAGAGGCCACAGACAGGAAGATATTCCAATCTAGTCCCTCCAGCTAGGACGGGCATGGTATCAGGACGAGAACCTATAGAACAATAAAAAGTCCTTCCTCCTGTGGGGCATGTACCCAATCTGCCTCAGAGAAATACTGCCCAGTCCTGAAAGCATATATGTCTTCTTGACTGGAGATTTTGAAAATGACTTTCTGAGAACTTTGCTTTTGCAGAATTCTTGGGTCTCTAAGTTCAAAACACCAGCAGGCAACAACTAAGTCCCAGGCTCACAAAACACTACACCATCCTGCTAACTGGCCTGTCGAGGACTCCTAAGTCAGGAAATGACAAGAGCAAAGGCAGTGGGTTTGCAGACTTTATCCTCTCTGGGGAAATCCTCTCCATCCCCAGGAACCTTGAACAGGACTGTGCCAACCCTTGTTTCTTGTCAGCTCTGTCTCCACTTTGCCAGTCACCTGGCCTTCCTTGAAGCTCCAGCTGACTCCTCCCCCCAACCCACCACTTCCCACTGTGATGGGCCAGGTGCCTCCCTGCTCAGGACCTCCAGCCTCGTGCAGCACAGCCAGTTGGAATATCAGGGTCCCAGCTTGGGTACTAAGCGTAGAAAGCGCCAAGAGTCATTACATGTCTCTGAGCTTCATTTGAATGTGAAATGGGGAAGTAGGTCCTTACCTCTTAGGATGAGGGGCCACATACATGTGAGAGTCAGAGAGGTAGCAGCACAAGAATGCAGTTTGTGTGCAAAGAAAAGATAATGGGCATATATGCAGAGCATCAGCTATGTTACGGGCACTGTGCTATGATAACATCTTGTTCAAACCTCACACAGTAAAACGATTATCTCTATGTTACAGATTAGGTAGACAAGGTTCCAAGAAGTCAAATGCTTTCTCACATGACTAAGAAGTGGGGAAGCCACAATAAAAGCCCTGATCTGATTCAATCTGGAGCCCGTACTTTTAAATAATCATATTTTCTGAATTGCCTTTAAATGATTGCTAAGAGGCTCCATTTATTATTCATCCTTTCATTATTCTCGTAATGATAACGATGACTGTTGGTGTTATCTGTGGTTGGGGACGGTTTCTGTCACGCCTGTAAGAAGCGGGTAGATTGTGGGAGGACCTCTCCAACCCCACCTGTGACTGTCCCCTGTCTTTGCAGTCCACCTCTACAAGTGCGCGGCCCAGCGGGAGAGCTGTGGCCTGTGCCTGAAGGCCGACCGGAAGTTCGAGTGTGGCTGGTGCAGCGGCGAGCGCAGGTGCACCCTCCACCAGCACTGCACCAGCCCCTCCAGCCCCTGGCTTGACTGGTCCAGCCACAACGTCAAGTGCTCCAACCCCCAGATCACCGAGGTGAGTCCCCCAAACTTCAGAGCAGACAGGATGGCCAGGAGCCAAGCCCGGGGCAGTGGGAGAGAAGTGCAAGTCAAGTCTGTGTGGAAGAATTCTAAGCATAGGGTGTGATTAATGTGGAGATGTATAACGCCTCTCGTGGGTGTCTCGATGGCCCGTGTCCAGGTGTGAGCCACAGGTGTATGGAAGTGTGCCGTCGTGCCTGTGCCGGGATGTGTGTGCACGCAACGAGAGCAGCAGAGCCAGCCCAGCCTCCGCCTCCGCGCCAGGCCCTCTGGCCAGGGGGCGGGGGAGGGGGGGGCAGGGGAGGGTGCGAAATCGGCTGCGTGGTGGGTGAACACTTCAGAAAGCAGCTTTCGCTTTTCTCAGCAGAAATGTGATTTCAGGAGCTGAGATTAGCTCAGAGTTGCAAAGTTAAAAACAGAATAAGAAAGTAAAGGGAGGCCTTGCACTGGCCACCGTGCCTTTTCCCAGGGTTTATTCTCTGTCCCGGTTTGTTTGTGCATTCTAATGGAAAGAAATAGGTAATTATCTGGGAGAGAAAGAAAAAAAGATATTTTTTGAATAACCAATTGCAAAGGAAGATGCATTGATGATGTGAATGAGAATGGAGCTGGTGGGGTTGGAATGGCTGGGGAGAGGAACAGTTGTCTTTAACTTTGCTGGCATTATGTATTCATCACTCCTTACTGCTCGCAATTCACCCACTGTCACTTGTGCTGTGAGTCTAATTGCACGTACCTTCTGGTGACTAAGAATAAAGGCCTGGGCAGGTGTCAGAGTGGGTGCGTGTTGAAGGAATCCGGGAGGGGCTGCACCTCCTCTGGCCTATTTCAGAGCAGGAGCTGTCCCTTCCCTTTCCCTGTCTTCACTACTGGCCAAAGAAAGCAGCTCTCACCTGTGCCATTGGATATTGGGAAACTCCTGAAGCATCCTTACACTTACATCCAAGGTTCAGACCAGTGGAAAGAAAACCCTCAAGATCAAATGAATGTTGTTAACCTACAGAGGGGTTATTTGAAGAGGGAGAGCATATTTATTTAGTGGGCTTGGTTGGCACTGTCTCATTTAATCCTCGCAACCACCACGGGAAGTGACTAGTCTCACCTCGACTTTACATATTAAGGAAAGGAGGCTTAGAGGAAAGGCGTGAGTTGCCCAAGTACACACAGGTGTTAAATGGCAGAGCCAGAATTTTAGCTTTGATTTATTTCATTATTAAACCATTTTTAAAGCCTTTACTATATTTTCTCAAGTAACATAAAACAAGAAGGGGTGCTCCCCCTTCCTTTATATCCAACCTTTCCAGCTGATAGAGACCAGATGGATGCCATCCCTCCACACGGCAGCATGTCCCAGGGAAGCATGGTGCTGTGGGGCAGTTACTCCATATGTAGTGGGCTTGCGTTCTGCAAGAGTAGACACTGCCTCTCAAAGACTGGGCTTCTTCAGTCCCATTTTACTTTGAGGTGTGGCAGCAGTGGGGCCTACTGACTTTCCCCTGGGCACTTTTCTCCCTGGGAAAGAGTGCCTGCGTGGGCCGCCCTGGCCTCTGCCCTCAGACAGCTGGCTCCGGGAACAGCTCAGGGCTCCGTGCCTTCACCCTGATTGTCATGGTTTCCAGCAGCCATTGGCCTGAGAACTTGCTCTGTTCTGTAATTCTTCCTGTCAATGCAGTTGTGGTCTCTAGGTCTCTGTGCCTGTGTCACCAGGACTCGCCTCTACCAGCACCTCCCACCTCTGCCAGCACCGACTGCTGCCCCAGCCCCGTCTGTCTGTTCCCCCGACTGGCAGTGGCCCCCTCCCACCCAAAGGCAGGCTTCTCCCTGGGAACCTCTGCCTCAGCGCCCTGCTCACTGACCGGGGACTGACAGGCTGCTCTGTTCACAGAGGACATCCAGCTACACAATGCTAATTAACCCCCTGAGGTAATTAGGCTGTAATTGATTTTCCCAGTGAAGGTAGCATCAGAAGCCAGAGGCCCCAAGCAGTGGGGTCTCCTGTTGGTGTTTTCCTAGCAGAGGCGGTGGGGAAATGAAGCTGCATCTTTTGGAGAGACAGATCCACGATGTGTTCCAAACTGCTCTGGGCACATCATTCTGGACAGGACACATGGGAAGGAGGATCCAGGCCTGGAATGTTTTATTCACTATGATCAGGAATATTTTCTTTCAGTTTGCATCTCCTACACCCAGCCTATCCTTCTCTCCCAGTAAAAGTCAGCTTCAATTTTTTTAACTTTTAATTTTTGAAATAATTTTAGGCTTAAATAAAAGGTACAAAAATAGCACAAAGAACTTTCATATACCCTTCACTCAGACTCTCTAAAATTAACATCTTATATAACCACAGTATAATGATCAAAATCAGGAAATTAACATTGATACAATAATGTCATCTAATATACATGCCTTGTTCACATTTTGCCAATTGTCTCGCTGATGTCCTTTCTCTAGTCCAGGATCCTATCCGGGGTCACATGTGACATTCATTGTCATGTCTCCTTCATGCTCTGATCTTTCTTTGTGTCTCATGACCTTGATACTGTTGAAGAGTACAGGCCAATTATCTTGTTGTCATCCCTCAGTTTGAATTTGCCTGATGTTTCTTCAGGATTAAATCCAGATTATATGTTTTTGGCAGTGAATATTAAAAACACTGTAGGGTACCTGTCAATAGGGCACAGAAGCCAACTTGATTTGGCTCCAATGGCCTAATCTGAGCAATTTTGGCAAGAAAATAAATAATGATACTAATGGACTATATACAATAGAATAAAATAGGAATTTATGATCCCTATTGATATAAATAAACAAACAATTCATGGAGGAGAGAGGAAACTCTTCTTTATACTAGAATTTCAGCTCATAAATGTACAAGGAAGTATGAAAATAGAAAATCATCATTTGGCAAAATTCATAGTGATAATTGTTTGAGGCAAGAATGGCCAATGAATGCTAAAATTAGTGGATGAAAGTATGATGAGAACTAGGATATTTACATAGTCTCAAACTATCTCCCCACAAGATACCTATTAATTACAACAAGAAATAGTAACTTTTTAGTAAAAAGAAAAAAAGAAAACCTGGCCAACACAAACAACCAAGCAATCAAAGTTAACATCACCAGGAGTGGAAAAAATCAACCTCGCATACCTCTCAGTAGGATGTGCTAAGAAGGGCACAGCCTCATTTCTGTGGTTCTCCCCCACCCCCTGCCAAAAATGTATAATTTGTTAAAAGTAACTTTTAAGAAGAATCAACTTACAGGTATTGATCGACTTACGACCTATGCAACTTATGACCATTCGACTTTATGACCACAATCGCTAGCCACGACTGGAGCATAAACCTGACGAATGTAAAAATAAGAAACAAAATGGTGTAGAGATGATACAAATGGCATAAAATGAACAAAGAAAATTATTATATATAACAATAATGAAGAAAATTATGATAAAATATGGCTTAAAGATTTTTATAACCTCGCCTGACCTGTGGTGGCGCAGTGGATAAAGCGTCGACCTGGAATGCTAAGGTTGCAGGTTCATAACCCTGCATTTGTCTGGTCAAGGCATATATGGGAGTTGATACTTCCTGCTCTTCCCCCTTTCTCTCTCTCTCTCTCTCCTCTCTAAAATGAATGAATAAATAAATAAATAAATAAATAAATAAATAAATAAATAAATAAATAAATTTTAAAAACTGAAAGAGAATTAAAAAAATTTTAAAAAAAGATTTTTATAACCTCATTTCACAGTGCTGTACATATAGTCTACTCAACTTATGACCAAATCGTGTTACGACCGGTCTGTCGGAACCAATCATGGTCGTAAGTCAAGCACTAGCTGTATTCTTTTTACCTCCACTTTCTTGGCTAATTCCTTGACATTGGCATAGGTCTTTTTCTTATCAATTGGAATTCTTTGAGATCCCTGCCCTTTTTTCTCCCCCTTGTCATGGGCCCTTCTGTGTACCCCCTCAGTGCAAGCTCACGTGTAGGCTAGAGCCATTTTCTGTGAAGATCCTTTCTAAGGGGTGAGAAATAGAGGATTCTATGATGGCCGTGAGGCTGGTAGGGGTGGGCGAGGGGGGTGGGGGTCCAGTGCTGGAAACATTGGGCTGGAATGAGTGCTGCCCTGCCCAGGGGCAGGGAAAGCAAGGAGATGCCCTTGAAAGAAAGAGTTCTACTTTGGGGAAAGGAGTGGGCTCATGCTTACTTTGTTGAACAGCTGTGTTCTTCCTTCACCCCTCCCTTGCCCACTGTCTCCATGACAACCAAGCCCACCCCTAGAGACCCATCTCTTATAGTAACTTCATGTAGGACAAGTCTTACAGCCTATCAGATTTCCCAGTTTGCATAAACTTCAGGTTAGGACCCCTCCAGGACTCACTGGCTGCTCTTTCTCAGCCAGCCTGCGTTGTGATAATGACGCTGTCCCCTGTGGGAAGCATCCCAGGCTGCTCCCACTCCAGCTGTCATCCTGGATATCTACGCACCTGTCACCTGTTCAATTCCAGGAACAGGCAACATGCAGAGGAGCAGAGGCCTATGAGATAGATGCCTGGCCCATCACGTTTCTATTCTTCCCAGCATGCTTCAGGACGTGCTGGGATCTCAGAGAGGAGCATGTGATGAGCCACCCACTGGAAAGGAAGGTTCAGAGAAAACACTTCCCTAGAAGCTGTGAGTGGGCGGCATCCAGCAGAAAGGGGAAAGACACTAAATATGTCTTGAAAAGAGAAATTTTGAAATGGGCTTTGGGGCTCATGTGGCAAAGGTCTCCACTCAAAGTGAGTGTCATTAGTTTGCTAGAGCTGCAGTCACAAAACACCACAAACTGAGTGGTTTAAACAATTTATTTTCTCACAGTTCTGGGTGCCAGAAGTCCAAGATCAAGGTGTTGGCAGTGTTGGTTTTTTCTGAGGGCTGTGAAGAGAATATGTCCTGTGTCTCTCTCCTAGTCTCAAGGGTTTGTGGCCATCTTTGTTGTCCCTTGGCTTATAGAAGCATCACCCCAGTCTTTGTCTTCATGTTTACATATTGTTTTCCCTGTGTGCATATCTGTCTTCAATTTTTTAAAAACTAAGGATTCTAGTCATGTTGGATTCGGGCCAACACTAAGGACCTCGCTTTCATGTAGTGACCTCTTGTAAAATCCCTCTGGCTGAATCAAGTCCCACTCTGAGATAATGGGAGCTAAGGCTTCCACATATGAATCTGGAGGGGATAAAGCTCAACTCCTAAGGAGGAGAGGCCACAGTTCTAAGGAAATGAATTCACTCTTTTAGCGAGTGGCTACTATAGGCCGTGCACACTGCAAGGCCTAGAGGTTCTCACAAGGATGCATTAGTCCTAGGGGCGGGGGTGGGACAAAGCAGCCTCTCTCCTCCTGGGAGAGGCTGGACACTGTTTGCCCTGCAGCCAATCGACTTCCTCCAAAGGGCCTAAGACAGAAACTTCCAGTCTATACCCCCGGCTGGTGTCTCTTTTCTGGAAAGAGGACTGCTACAGGGTCCTAGGTCTCCGCACTCAGTAAGGACACAAACTTCAGGCCAGGGATATGAACAGATGAGCCGCTTCTTAGTTCTGGAAGTCGTAGTAATAACAGCTTTTCTTTAAGAAGACTCTACTGTGTGCCAGGACCTATGTACTTCGCATACCTACTCCCCCTAAGAATTCTGTGAGATGGCTATAATTATCTTCATTTAAGAGCTGGGGAAATAGTGCTTAGGGAAGTAAGCAATTTGCTGAAAATCACACATTGGTTAAGGCAGAACAAGCTCAAGAACAGGCTTATGACTCCCACCACGCCCTGTGACCTCTGTCGGTCAGAGGGACAGAAGGGTATTCCTTAGCTAAACACCTCACCCCACCCCAGGTGTATCAGAACTACCTGGGCCCAGGATCAAAATCCTCTTGGAAGGTCCCAGGAGATGCCAGACCAACTAGGACCATAGGTTACCTTTGTATTGAGCCTTAAAATAACCTTGACCTCTCTGCGTAAACATATTTTTGTGAGTGGAGGGGTGTCCCAGGCTGGTGGCTCTGACTTCTCAAGCATCTCAGCCCAGAAGATGGAACAAAGCAGGCCTGAACTGCAAGGGGCAAGTTCCCATGCTGGGGTCTTCAGGGAGTGACCAGGAAGCTACCACCCAAATAGTATTTGGGTCCCAAAGACTATTCCCATTCCTGTTTGTTTCTGAAGTCACCTGCCACATTGCCTACTGAGGTCATGCTCATGCCAGGCCACATGGGTACCGGTTTTGCAGTTGTCTCTCCATTGGCTGCTGTGTTGCTTTTACTTCACAAATTTTCTAACTTCAGTCATTTCCCCAACACCTCATTAGGCCCTGCTTAGGTAAATTTCCTTTAACCTTATCTTAGGTACATGTAACTGGGAGAAAGAACCATTGTAGAACACTGTGTGTAGTACACCGCCTTCCAAAACCAAGCCTAAATCACTCTTGCTCCTATAGTCATTTAAGATAATCTACCACTCTTGTTTCCTCCTGCCTCCCTCTTGCCCAAATAATTTATAGTAGACTTTTCCCTATGGATTCCCTCAGATGCAAATGCATTTATGAAAGTGTTTGGGGATCTGGACATTTACAAGTATTTATCTGTAAGGCTGCTTCAAATCTCTGTAGAAAAGGCCAAAAGCCACCCACCTGGGTCCAGACTGACTCGCGGCAAAGTTCCCAACAAATAAAAAATAAGTCAGCCAGCTTTCCTGAGAAAACAAGTCAGCACTCTGATCTCCGTTCATTTATTTGTGGGCCTCATTAATATAACATCACTGTAACAAACAGCTAACGGGGGATGATGTCAAGATGAATAATGGAGTTACTCCACTGAGATAACAATTAGGTTTTGAATGTACTATCAGCTAAGACAGAGCCAGCAAGGATTCACATCGGGCAGGAGAGCTGGCACTGGTGATGCCATAGATTCCTGCAGAGCCATCAGCTGGGCTCTAGCCTACTATGAAGAGTATGCACACACACAGGCACACACACACTGAGTTGGAGAACAATGTGACAGTGTACCACCTTAGATCAGCATCCAGGCATCTTTGGGATCCAGGATGAGATCAACATTTGCAGGCACAAAGCTAGCACCACCACTCTCCAAAGTCAGGGAAACTCTAAGCAACAGGAAAGAGGTAACTAAATTAGTCAGGAGAGGATGAGCTGTCTATGCACCCCAGACTTATCCTCACTGGCTTATCTTGATTAGGGGGCTACTTGGGGCAGAACCTTCCTGATCCCAATCTCAGAAACAGGAGCTTCAATACATTGAGTGACCATCAGTTGGGGGTGCTCCATCCTGGAGCAACTTCTCTGGGACCCCCTCCCCTGACTGTTCTGAGAGGCTCTGATATCAGTCTCTCCTGTCCCCTCTGAAGAACCCAGCCTAGGGTGCAGACAGCCCACTGGGGACATGGCAAGAGCTGTACAGACCCATCAGAGAGAGAGGTTGCCGACACCGTGCTAATCAATCTCCATATCAGTCGCTCTGGCCAGGCCATCTGCCTCTCCCTCGAGTTCCCACCAAGAAGAATACCCAGAGGCTCACCTGCATAGGACACTTGTAAAAACAAAGTCACTTTTCCTCTGGACTTCAGCTAGCCCAGCTTCTGCCTAGATTTCTTACTCAGAAAATAGTGAGGAAAAAAGTAGCTAAAAATCACTGAATGCTTACCTGGCACATAGCACTGGGCTTAGCACCATAGGTATATTAATTCATTTAGATCTTACAGTAACTTTTATGAGGTGGAAGCTACTATTATTATCAGCACAACTTAAAAAGGAGGAAAGCAAGGCTCTGTGAGGTGTACTATCTTGAAGCCACACTACTAGTAAATTAGAACCAGGAGGTAATCCTCAGCTATTTGATTCTAAAACTCCACGTTTGACCAGAAGACCATCCTTAATCCCTTTCCTGGGCTCACTCAGACAAGTGGAACCCTCAATCCAGTGGGCTGGCATCAGCCTGCTTCAGAGATGGGGAGAGAGCTAGCAGTACCCACTCCCAGCATCCTTTGGGGTGATTGGACAGGTACAGGGAGAGGTGACAAAGGAACAAGGCCAAGAGAAGAGTGTGGACATTCATAGAGAAGGGAGAAAAGAAGCTGAGATGTTTGGAGAGATCATGGTGACCAGTGAAGCCAACTACAGAGCTTCTTAAAAAGCAGCAAGTGTGGCCTTAGCTAAAGGAGAGGGGCTGGGAGACCTTAAGCAGAGAGACCCACAGCAGAATGTGACCCCACAGCTCACAGTTGATGACCTGGGGGTTTCTCTCAGAGTAGGAGTACGGTCAGTTCAGGCAGTATTGTGTAGAGGCTGGAAGCACAAGTTAGATAGACCTGGCTGGGCTCTGCCACTCACTGAGCAACCTTGAGCAACTTACTTAACCTTTCTGGAACACCATTCTCCATCTATACAATGACAATCATAACAGTACCTCCCTCATAGCTTGTTTTGAGCTCATAGTGGAATAAAGTAGGTAAAACCCTTTGCACAATTCCTGGTTCACAATAAGTACTTAATTAGTGAAGAAATGGTCATCATCATTATCAAAATCTTTAATAACCTGGAGCCGATACCCAGTTTCTGTCTTTTCTCACCGGGTCTATCAGACGGGAGACATGACCAAAGGAAGACGGACTCCAGAAAGGAAGTGGGCTTTGTGATTCACATTCCAAGAAGAGGTCCTCCTCTGACCCCTTAACCCGGACCCTGTAAGAGCCCCAACTGTACCCCTGCGAGGCTCCCTGAGTCCCAGGAATGGCCCAACCACGCTTCCCAGGCTGCGTAGCCCTGGGCCTTCAGTGCCTCCCATTCACTCCCCGGTGCAGCCCATGGGAGCTCTCCAGCTGTAATTAATCGGCTGCATCTGCTCTTGCCCTTGGGCGGCTCTGTGGCACAGTTCCCTCTGAACTGTTCAATTAGCGGCTGCAAGAATCAGGGCGCGTGCAGAAGCACGGCGGCTGTTTTCCAGGTCACGGCACCCACGGTGGAAAGCAAACATGACACAGTCTGGCAGGAGTGCCGATTTGGCCAGGGTGCCCTGCCCTGGGGAGGGCTCAGCTGGGCTGGGCTGCAGGCAGGTGGGGTCTGGGTAGGTGGGGAAGTAGCTCTCCAAACCTGAGGTTCCAGAGGCTTTGAGAGGACCCAGCAGGACACAGGACTCACTGAGTTAGTCCCCTACCATCAGCGCATGCCAGCCTCACGCCACCTTCTTCTGGCCTGCTCATCCTGGCCCAAGAAGACCAGATAAAGAAGTACTTGGCCAATACTGAAACAAGCCCTGTTTATAACTACTCGTGGTCAGTGACAACTCCTCAGACAGAGTTTAGCTGCTGAACTGAGTCCTCTGTCCTAATGTGTTTTCCACATTTTCCTTCTAAATTCTGCCAGTAGACAAACACTTTGTTCTACAGCCAGTTAAAAAGCCAATACTCTTAAGGCAAGGTAATAACAGAACCTAATATCCCATTAAGATGCATATAAAGGTTTCTTTAGGGAGGACAGAATAGGAGGGTGAGAGGTGACTACAATGGCAAAAGGAACTCCAGAGAGGGAAGAAAGAACAGGGGAAAGATACCAAGGGGTTATCCTCCCTCTAGGGTTTGTGCAGGGCCAGCCTGGTTAATGTCTGTGTGACAAGGGAAGGGAAGCCACCTGCACGGGCCCTCACTGTACATCGGCAGGCCTTTGCTCAGGCCGTGAGCCTACCTGGGGTCATTATACTCTGGGAGGATGCATGGAAATCCAGGGTCCAAAGAAAAGCATCTGAAATGATCAAAGGGTTTAGAAAACAAGATCTTCTGACAGAAGCTGACAGAATTGTAGGAGTGAAGGCCAGGGGTGATATAATTGCCACCTTCAGTATCTGAAAGATGTTTGATGAGGAGGTAGCTGTTAAGTCCTCCGTTCGATGAGGAATCACAGCAGAAATTGGCTTAAATGAAAGTAACGGAGATTGCAGAGAGAGTTTCTTGATGATCCCAATGTTAAAAGACAGCATCACTCCCAAGCAGCACGTGGGCACATCCATGCTTCCGGCTGTCAGGAAAGAATACAGTTTGTTCCAGAATCTGGTTGAGCCTGTGTAACAAAAAGCCGGGGATATTTATCCAAGCAGTGTGCTAAGTATTAGGTTGCTAAGCAGAAGTGAGAGAGCCCCTGTCCCAAGATAGCTATTGACTCATTGAAGAAAAAGCAGTTACAGCCCCATGTGGGCTCCGCTGTCCTTGAAACGGTCACAAAGGGCAGTGGGGGTGTAGAAGAGGGTGCTGCTGGATCCGCCCTCGGCAGTCAGAGAATGACTATCTGAGGAGTTTCCTGTTAAGAGGGGTAGGCATTTGTCAATAGACATGCTTTATGCTCGTGGCTTTAAGGTATCTAGTTGTGGGGACTTCTAGCTCTCTCTGGGAGCACAGGTTATAAATAAGGAAGCTGAGCTGAGGTGGTGGGGGGAGCGCTCAGCAGGAGCCAGCACAGAACTCAGGGGAGACCGTCAGTAACTCCTTTACCCCACTCAGCAGCAGCTGCTGCTTCTGGGATCTTCTCTCCCTGGTCCCTGACTTCTGGCTCTCACTTCTGAGGGCCAGAGAGAATTTAAATAGATTACTGGTCCACAGTATAATATGTGTTACAAAGCACAGGGCTGAAATTAGTCAATATCTAAAGATCTTACCAGCTGATTTTACAAGTTTTCAGCTTCCTTCCTCCTCTTTCCATGCCCCCCCCACACACACACACAAACACATTCAGCCAAAACTGTCAAACCATTTGTTTGTGTGGGTGACTCATTCAGAATTGCTCTCTTAAAAGAATTTATTGAGTTTGTTGTAACGTTCTGTGCCTACCCCCGAGTGGCTAGTAGCAGAGGAAAAAAGAAGTGAGAATGGAGGGAGGAAAGGATGTAGATAATTTTAGACAGGACCAGTGTCCTCCCAGATTTATTCCAAGAGAAAAGGTGATATATGGCTCAGAATATGCTTCTGTGTAGGGCCCAGAGTCCACCAAAACCAAGCCCTGCCCTCCGCAGCACAGCCACTCCTGCCCAAGCCCAGGCTGCAGCCACCTCTGAGGCTTTCTCCAGTCAACCCGTGAGCATCTAAGTTATGTGTTCCTGGTCCATGTGTCCTCCATCCAGATCAATAGGAAGCTCCCCATCCTCCCGAAGCTCCCGACATACACCAACATCCTGTGTTTTTGTGATCTAGGAAGGCACAGGTGCAGGGATAGCACAGGAAAGGAAATTGCCAATTTCCAAGGCCTGCTCTCTAAACCACCATCACATCAGGGACTTCCCAAGTGTTGTCTTACCTAACCTTCACAACATCCCTGTGAGGCAAGCATCATTATCTGTTTTTTGATAAGGACACCAAGATTGAAGGTCATAGCCCATAAGTGTCAGAGCTGGAATTCAAATCCAAGCCTATCTGATGCCAGGGGCTACTCTGTACACTACCTGGGCACTAGAAGGTCTCTCTTCTCTACCCCAGGGTAGTCAGTCACCCAAGGGCCACCTGAAACTGGAAGCCAAAACATGTGGATCTGGCTACCTTTGACCACATCTTTTCCCCAGGCAGCGGGGGCGTCTCTGTAGGAGAGTGCTCTCCCTGTCACTGTGGCCCACTACACCTTCCAGATCCACCAGGCAGACCCTCCTTGGAGTTCTGCAGGCAGTGGCTACCACTCCACCACCTTATCTTTCTATAGACCCAGACAGAATGGCCTGACTTGGCTCCCAAGAGAACCAAGTTTTGTGGGCGCTACATTGGGTACCCTGTAATCTAATGCTACTTTTAAGAGATAGCCTTGCTCCAGGCTCAGCCTCCAGGGTGGGTTTGGGATCCTATAGCTACCTGGTCTAAGGTGGTATCTTGAAGGAATCCTGTTTACTCCCCCTACAAAGACTAGATCCTTTTCCATCAAGCTTCCCCTCTTCTCCCCAACCCCTGATTCTGGGGAGAAATGAGGAAAACAGGAAGGCTAGGTGTTCACCACCCCAGGCCACCACAGACACCAAGGCCCTTATACTCATTCTTACTTGGAAGCCATCAGGTGGCAGGGGGTCTGTTCTACAGGATACTTTCCTCTGTCCCTTTGTACTCTGAGCGCAGACCTCCACCTTGACTCTCTCCAATTTGTAAGCTAGGGGAGAACAATGGCATGTACAAAGGCCCTGATATTTGAAAGTGCATGTGTTTACAAGAATTGCAGGTCTCGAGGGAACATAGAAGACATACAACAGGAGAGCAGATGTGGCTGAAGAAGTCACAAAGATCAGAACCTGAGGGATAAGTACCTTGACAGTGTTAGAACTGTGAAAGGTTTTTAGAGCAAGCAGCTAGTAACTTGATCAAGTATGTGTCCATGAAGGTCACCCTGGCAGTCGGAGGAAGTCAGATCTAAGGGAGAAACATGGGGTTCCAGCTGTCAGAGTGGGTGACAGGTGGTGGAGCCCTGCTTATTACCTACTCTGGAACACAGAGCAGAGCAGAGTCGAAAGACACCTGGGACTAAGAACTGGTCGTGCCTGGTGACCATATTGAATATACATAGTAGGTGAGGGGGAGGAAACAGTTGAGCTCACACGATTGATTCCTAGCTGGAACAGTGATCCCGTTAACCTTGAAAGAGAATCTGGGAGAATAATCAGGTTAGAGGTAGACGGGGGGGAAATTAAGAGTTCATTTTTAGACAGGGTGAAATTTGAGATGCCTGAGGGACATACATGTGAAAGTGGAGATGTCCAGTAGCAATTGGATATATGGATATGGAGCTCAAGAGAGAGGTCTGAACCAACAAGATGGATTTGGAAGTCATCAGTAATGGAGACATTGGGAATTCTCTTGCATATCAAATGCTCACCACCTCATCTATGTTTTGGAAATCCAGATTTTTACACATCAGTTTTGTTTTAAGCAAGGTAGACATAAGCCCCAGGGTGTGATAGCTGCTGAATGTCTTGACCCTCAAACTCCTCTGCCATCTATGCCAGGAGCTGGCAGCATAGCACATAGCATGTGCCATGTGGGAAAGAAGGCCCACGTGGACCCAGCGTTTCCCAGGTCAGCTGGTAGTTGGGTTAGAAGGGATCAGGCTAGTGTCTCCACACCCCAAACTACCTATCTCATTGACCCATGTCTCCATGCCAAGATCGTAACCCTTGCTAAAAATTTTCTCTACACAGGATAAGTTGGCTTATGCTTCTGAGCAGCTCGGTGCCCCAACCATGTCTCTGACCCTGACCCTTAAACATAGGAAGGGAACACAATGACTTTACCAGCAGAAGGAAGCTGCCCCATGGAACCTGCCAACACAACTGCCTATTCACAATACGATCCCTACATGCTACCTGTGAGACAGAAATATTTTTAGGCTTTCCAGAAAGATTTCACTTCACAGTATTTCTGAAAGGTTGTAATTAACTGCAATGAGTGAAAGAATGTATTTTTAAAAATAAAAGTGGGGGAAGGAGAGTGAACCAATCACCAGTTTTGTCAGTTCCCTTTGGTAAATGGGTTCCTGCCATCCAGGTGGCTGGGGAGAGGGGAGAGGGGCCAGCTGAGCTCATTCCAAGTGGATCAAAGGAGAACATGGTGCGCAAGTTGACTTAAAGCCGCTTCTTCCCCACAGATGCTGTCTTGAAGGGGTGTGGAAGCAGCCCTTTCCTTTTCCTTGTTCACAAGGGTCCACCCATAGAGTGCAGGAGGCTCGGGCACCAGAGAAAACTGTGCCAGGGGAGAGTGGAAGAGCCAAGACCAAGTACTGGTTATTTTTAGAATCTCCAGAGACAGATAGCTTTGGTTCCTCATGCCAGCTCTTTTCTCTCCAGACTGTCCCGCCTTCCCCCACACTCACGCCAACACTCAGAGATGCCTGCGGGCCCCTCCACTCTCCCTCTGTTGATTCATTTCATAATCTTGTTGATTTTTATTCATAAGGTGGGATGTTTTATTCCCAGAAAAGGGAGTCAGAGCCACAGACAAGGTGTCCTGGTTGAGATGAGACCCCGATGAGAGGGTGCAGGGCCTGGGCCGACAAGGAAGGGAGGATGCTGCACTGTGTAAGGCCGTGATGGTGAATCTATGACACGCGTGTCAGCACTGACACACGTAGCCATTTTTGATGACACGCAGCCGCATGCGGCCACATACCAGAGAAGTACGGGGCCGCATGCCGAGAAGGAAGTTTCATCCTCAGCTCCTGCACGGCCAGGTGCAGTAGCCGAGGATAAAACATTTGCTGTAGTGTAGACACTCTGTGCCTGAGGTCTGTAGGCCAAAACAACAGAACTCCAGCACAGAGCGTCTAGTGCTGGGACTTCCAGTTAGGCTGTTTTTCTCAAAGTGACACACCACCCGAGTTATGCTTGGTTTTTTGGCGAATTTTGACACACCAAACTCAAAAGATTGCCCATCACTGGTGTAAGGCTACAGGAGAGGGTGGGGGTTAGGACTCTTGAGCTCCAGTCCAGGCTGTGCAGTCAGATGACTGAGAGCCCAGCAGTTGGCCAGTCACTGAGGGAGGAGGCCTGTCCTGGTTCAGTCCTCATCCCTACCATCCTCTCTTCTCTGTCCACGATAACCTGAGGATTTGTGGCTAAGTTGGTGGCAAGACTCATGGTGCCCATATCACAGGAAGAAAGCAGGCCCCTTTAAGGGAGGTGGGAGGTAGGAGTTTCCAGAGTCTTCAACAGCATTCTCACCTGTACTTACCTATCATCTCTGCCCTGTGGTGCACTGACTCCTCTGCCCACTGGACACCCACCAGCACATAAGAGGATAAGAGGAATCTCCCCAGAAGGGCCAAAGGACAGAAAAGACCAAGGATCAGCTCTGCCCAGAAGCCCCATCTGGGAGTCTGTTGACCTCTTGGCCTTGACCCACCTCCTCCCTCCCTCCCTCCTTGTCTTACTTTCTCATGGTAGTGGAAAGAGCTCTGGACTTTCTTACAACTGAGTGTATAGGTTACACAAGTATCTTAGACTAAGACCCAAGTCCTCTTCCAGTTCTGAAATTCTGTGTTCCTGCTTTGCAGTGAGTTCTAATTCAATTTTTTTCCTGCTTCTGATAACTATGGACCACAGAGTGTAAACTTATTCCCTGGGATCTATTGGATCTCAAAGAGCTGCATTTTTTCTGGGTGTGATCTCTTCCCAGACAGAAGTTTACACCTTGGGAGAACCTGACTTCGGGTCAGAGCAAAATGAGAGTCATCATTTGGTATGCATTAGGAAATGCATAAATAAATGATCCTTGTTAACAGGAAGCCAGCAAAATTGGGGAAATCCTACAGTTAATTTCTTTTTGATCCTAGCATGAATTGTGAGATTTTTTTCCCGAACAATGTCAAAACACACTTTCTATCTTTGATCATCCCCTTGTAGGTACCTAATTTCAGGCTCCTCTGCGCTCCCCCAGCTCTCTGTCCAAATTCACCTTGCCACTGGCATCAGCATTATTTGTGGTCTCCTTCACCTCTTCCTCTGGCCCATCAGTTCCTTGAGGACAAACTTCCTGTGTGTTCATCCTGTATCCCCTATACAACCTAGCACACAGGAGCAGCAGTGATAGCACCTCCCAATTACACAGCCCTCTCTGGTTTACCAAATGCTCCCACACCCCCGGCAAGGCTGGTCAAGATGACTATCCCCATTCACACCTAAGAACAGAGGTCCAGGGAAATTAGGTGACTCGATCACAATCAGGCAACTAGTGAATTAGAGACACGTCTCAAACAGTGATTTTCTTCCCTGAGTCTCTTTCTAATACATGGAGAATAAATGAGTTAATGACCTAAAGACCCAAGAGAGTGCCTGACCAGGCGGTGGCACAGTGGATAGAGCGTCGGACTGGGATGCGGAAGACCCAGGTTGAAGACCCCGAGGTCGCCAGCTTGAGCGTGGGCCCATCTGGCTTGAGCAAAAGCTCGTCAGCTTGGACCCAAGGTCGCTGGCTCCAGCAAGGGGTGGCTCAGTCTGCTGAAGGCCTGCGGTCAAGACACATGTGAGAAAGTAATCAATGAACAACTAAGGTGTTGCGATGGCAACGAAAAACTAATGATTGATGCTTCTCATCTCTCTCCGTTCCTGTCTATCTGTCCCTATCTATCCCTCTCTCTGACTCTCTCTCTGTCCCTGTAAAAAAAAAAAAAAAAAAAAAAAAAAAAAAGACCCAAGAGCGTAGAACAAAACAAAGTGGTACCAGGATCCCAGATAAGCTAAAAGAAAACACTTTCTGTTCTCCCAGATTCCAAATGTTCATCAAAGTCCCTAAAACTCACCAGGGAGGGGAAGGAGGCTGCTGCCTCTGCTTCTGTGACCCCCAGGTTCGCTAACTCCATTTTCCTCCCATAGATTTTGACAGTGTCTGGACCGCCTGAAGGAGGGACTCGAGTGACCATCCACGGCGTGAACCTGGGCCTGGACTTCTCCGAGATCGCCCACCATGTGCACGTGGCTGGGGTGCCCTGCACACCCCTGCCAGGGGATTACATCATCGCTGAGCAGTGAGTCCAGTCTGCTCTGCTCCCCCTCTCCCCTTTCTGGGTGGGCTGGAACTCCCTCCTTTCTCTGGGGCTTTTCCAAGAGTCCTCTCTCATCTCCCTTCTCCATGGACCCTGCCCCGAGACATCTACCCCGGCCCCCTCTTTCCCAACTCCCCTCTCAGAAGATCATATCCTGCTCTGTTCCCCTGCTCCCTGACTCCTCTGGCCTCAGGGATCCCTGTGCAATGCTGGCCCTCAGTTAGTTTTCACCTGCCCACTGACAGGACTGAGTCAGTTTCCCAACTGGCCCAGGCCCCTCCTCTTCTTCCCTGGCCCCTCCCTGGCCAGTCCCCATTGGAATGTATCCTGCAAGGTGGGCTGTGGGCAACTATTTGTTTGGCTCATGGGGCTCTGACAGCAGCTTAATCCGAGCGGGACCTCCACTGGGGCAAATTCATTTATTTCACTAAGGGAAATGTCAGCTGGAAATTAGAAAATAGGCATGTGGCAATGGACAGGAGAACGGGGCTCCAGGAGTGACATATGTTCCCATTTGGGGTGCTCATTTGGCAATGGCAGCCACTGTGGAGCTGGTGGGCAGGAGGTGGGCGGGCACAAAATTGGGGCTGAAGGGTAGTAGGAGGGGTGCCTTCCCTTTGAAGGAGAAAGGGAGGGGGCCAGCCAGATCGCTCTGCAGGATTGGTCAAGTCACCCTGGTTCCACAGAGGACACCGCTCTTCAAGGAGTTCTAGAGCTGGACCAAGAGCATAGTTTGAGGGTGGGGCTCCTCTCCCTAAGCTTCCCCTCCCTGCAGCCTCAGATCCACCCTCTGACTCCCCAGATCCGACCTCTAGTAGCAACCATGAAAATGGCATTAGCAACCCTAAAATGACATCACTTTCTTTTATCAGTATTTGCCCTGCTTCATCCATTATCTCATTTTTAATAGGGCAGGACTCTGAAAGGTACATATTGTTATTGTCACTTTACAAAGCCAGAGAGAAGTAGAATGGCTTTCCCGGTTCACTCAGAGCACGAGTGGTCAAGGCAGTCAGAACTTGAGTCTCCTGACTAGTCCAGGCCTCTTCCTTTTCTTAGCAGCAATGGGGCAAGACTCCTGGGTAAGAGAAGCCTGGAAATCTCATGATTCATCAGAACGTGACTTCCAGGGTCAGGGGCCATGATTCCTATGTGGCCCAGAGCTGGGTCAGAGTCAGGACGGTGAATTCCCAGACTCTGAGGCAGGGTGAGATCTCGGCCAGCACCACAGGGGAGAAGAAGGAGCCAAGTTGACCTTCAGACCTTCAGACCTTCAGACCCTTCGTATCTGACCCTTCACTGATGTTATCCCTGTAAGGAGAGCATGTCAGAGGGAAGGCTGGCAGGGTCTGCAGGAAGGAGGGGAGGGAGGTGAGAGGGGTCACGCCACAAGTAGCACCTCTGGGCCAGAAAAGGAGGTGAAAGCTCTCTGGACAGGAGCCAGGACAGCCTGAAGAGGGCCTCACAATCAAGAGGCCAGTGCCCTACCAGACTGGGCTAGACACTTGGTCTCCCTGACCCAAATCCACCCTGGCTCCCAGGACCTGCCTTGTGGCTCTGAACATAGGCTAAGTCTCCAACTTGGTGAGCTGCCCCAGCTCCAAAGGGAAGGATCCGGGGTGAGTGAGGGCTAAGGTTGTGTGCTAAGCAGCTGGACGTGGACATGTCCTCGGGTCTGGGGTTCCCAGGTGTTCCGAGTCCTGGCTCCTCTACTGACCAACCCTGAGACCCTAGCAAATGGTTTAGTCTCTGACTTATATCTGCCTAATGGAAATCATGATTCTGCTGCATGAGTTTTGAGGAAAATTCAATATGATGAGAAGATGGAGACTGTAACATACCATACAAATATACAGGAATAGAGTTTTATCTATGAAATCAAATTCTCCGCACTGGCCCGGGGGCACAGGAAGGGACTACTGAGAGAACCTGGAGGTGAGGCTATGAAAGGAGCCTGAGAAGGGGAATGGTTACCGCGAGTCCCTGCCAAGGCTGGTGGTCACCCTAGAAGACCACCACCACCGTCTTCGGGCACAGGGCAGGCCGGAGGCAACAAGAGCACTTGGCACCTCAGCTGGAGGCAGCCCTGGTTTCCAGCCATGCCAGGCTCATCACTGCTCTCGAGGTTTCAGAGTTTGTTAACGTTATTAAAGCCTCCATCCCGGGCAGGAAGCAGCAGGCACAATCGTTACAGATGTCTGCGAGAGATGAATTTGGCTGAACAGGCATGGTGCAGAGTCCCGGGCACAGGCACGATTAGTGGGCACAGTAATGACTCACCATATGCTTGTGACTGCCATCTATCACTCAGCAATTAGGTTAATGTTGGCTAAAGCGCCCCGCTTAGTCCTGCAATCAGCACCCCACAGGACTGAGGAGGGCCGGATGATTCCATCACAGGACATTTTCTGGGTAGTGGGACACAGGTGGAGGCTGTAGCTCAGCCCATCCTGGGACAGGTGCGCTGGTCCTCGGACCACCTCACTCTTATCTGCTGTACGTGTGAACTCAGCCACAGCTGGGTGGATGTTAAATATGTATGTCTCCTATCCCAGGTGCTGCATGCACCCTTGTGTGGCAGAAGAGATTTAAGGGAGATTGTCAGGTGTGGGGGTGAGGGCACTAGCTGGGTGCTAGGAGTTTAGCTATTGATGAGGCAGGTGAGTTTGGACAAATGACTTTGTTCTCTGATCCTCGATCTCTCATCTGGAAAATGGGAATGTAGAAATAGACTATCTCTTCAGCCATGTGTATGGTCCTTAAGATGTCAAAAGGAATAAACTGTATGTCCCATGGGACCTGTATCTCCATCCATTAGAAAACTTATTGGTGGCACTAATGTGTCTGCAGGGGTCAAGCAGACCAGGAGTCAAGCCTGTCCAACAGTTATTTAGCCCAACTCCTCACTTTATAAGGAGAAAACACCCCCAGTTGTTATCTCCTAATGAGACATAGGGAGCCTAGAGCCACCAGGGATACAGGGAGGAGGCGGGGAAGGTACAAGACCTCCAGAAATCAAACCACAGGAACATCGCCGACTTGTAAGGCCTAAAGGAGGAAGTGGCGTGCACACTGCTGCCTGTGGTCATCTATGACCAGGAAGGCAGGAGACACAGGTGCTTAGCTCTTAGAGCCTTAGGAACCTAGCCAGGTCTCCCTCCCCGCCCCATAACAACCTCAACTGCACCCCAGCATTGCTGCCATGTTTACTCTGTCCCCTTCCCAAAAGACACACAGATCATTCCATTCATTCTAGAGGCAGCAGAGTGGAGTGGTCAAAGGCATGAGCTTGGGAGTCGGGCCGATTTCAATCGTGGCTCTGTGGCTTACCAGAGCCAAGACTGTAATGAGTCACTAAGCGTCCCTGAGCCTTACTTCCATTATCTGTAGAATAGAGATCATAAGACCATCACTGTAGGAGAGCCTGAGGATGACACAAGATCCTGTCTTGTCCAGTGCTGGCCACAATCACAGCTCAGTGAATCATGGCTTTTATTGTCACTAAGCTCTGGAAGCCTGACCCTCCTTCCTCAGCAAAACCCTTTCCACTCCCTACAGCCATCCTTCCTTTTTTCTTTAAATGCCTACATCCCTGAGCTCAGAGAATAAACACCTACCACAGATCCACTCAAGGATGCAAGCACTGGGTCCCAGGAATAAAAAGACAAAGCATTAGAGCAGTGGTTCTTAACCTGGGTTCTACCGAACCCTAGGGGTTTGATGAGTCAGTCTCAGGGGTTCAGAGAAGCCTCCTCCGCGGAGGCCAGAATAAAGTAATACCGTAACTTGTTGTGAGTTCATGCACTTTGTTGGTTTTGTTCTTTGAGCAAGATGATGTTCATGCATGTCTCATTTTGTGCACCAGTAAGAAAACATATACCTATGTCTTGAATTTGGAAAAAAGATCATATTTTATTTATCACTAAAGAAGGGTTCAGTGAATGCGCATATGAAACTGGTGGGTTCGGTGCCTCAAAAAAGGTTAAGAACCACTGCGTTAGATGGTATTCAAGGCCTTCTACAATGCTGCCTGATTCCAGAGGACTGTCGCCCAGTTCTTAAACTTACCAGCCCAGTCCCTTTTTCACAGCCCACTGCTTCTCTTCCCACTCACTTGAAGTAGAACTTCATTCCACAGGTGGGGAGAGGGTCAGCTTCAGGGCCAAGGAAGGGAACCCATGCTCTAGCTCTGGGTCCTTGCTGTAGCCCAGCAGTCCCTGGTCCCCTACCCCACCCCCTTCCAGGTGGGTCATTCAGAGCCAACTGCAGCCACTCAGCCTTGGACACCTGGGTAGCTAGTGCCCATCTGCCATTCATTCCCCTTCTCCCAGGTGCTTGACATGTAAGGCTTATCTTTTGGGCCATGAACCCTGAACAAAAAGTTGTTCTAGAAAAGACAGTTTGAGGCCAAGAGGCCCCAGCTCATTGGTTAGCTTCCTACAGGTACAGTTGACTGCCATTCTAGGCTTTCTCTTCTCCTAGACAGGCCGTGGGGTGGCCCAAGGAGGAGCAGATATGCCCATGACCTTCACATGTTCTCACAGTTCCTTTTTCCATGATTTCAAGCCTGCCATAATTTCTTCTGTTTCTTCTCGAGAATCGCTTCGGCACAGATGGTCCAAGAGGGGTGAGTGAGGGACAAGAAAGCCCTGATTCGAAGAGAGGGAAGGAGCTATCTACCCCCTCCTCATCTTTGCCTCCTCTGGAGCTCCTTGAGAGCACAGGGCATGGTTTACAGGATGCCCAGGGCCCCAAACAGCAGCAGGTACTAGGGCCCAGGAGACAGGGTAAGAGACTTATTACTCTAAGCAGGTAGCAACACTGAGATAACCACACATGGTACCATAAATTAGGCTTCTCAAATACTCTGCTAATGAGGTTTAAGGAGACGGGTATGTGTAAAATACTAATTGCTCGTTTCTATCATCTTTACTCTGGATTCATAATTAATTTATTCATTCTTAGAGAAAGGGACGGGAGAATATCCTTCCCTATGCATTCAGGACTCTCTTGTTGAATCTAATATGCTAAACATAATAAGACAGTTATTGCATGTTAAGTAAATATTCACCAGGAGTGAAAGTTCTTATTTGGGATTAACTGTTATGAAAGAGACGGAGATCAGTGGCATGCCGTGTGTGCGAGCATGCGGTGTATTTGTTTAATGCAAGTTTTATTACATCGAAATGAAATCTCTGTTTAGTTACCTTCCTTCCTAGAGAAGCTGTTGAGATAAGCATCGCTCGGTTAAACATGGATCTTCCCCACCGTGCCTGGATAATGCTGGGGATTAGTGCAGGGGGGTTTGTTTCACTGACTCCCCCCTGAGCAAACCTACCGGTGCCAGGCTGCCCTGAGCTCTTAGGTGGTGTTGGGAGGAAAGAAAAAGCTTTGTCTCTGTTCCTGGATGCCTTTCTGCTGAGCTTGGTGGGGCCCTTTCCCATGCACCCCACCTCTACAATCCCAGGCAAGAGGTCCCCCCAAGGACCCGATTTCTCAGTCTCTCTAGCTGCCCACCCTCTTTTGCCTGTGGCTGTGACCACGGCAACCAGTCTCTAAATGTGGTTGTTGTAACTTATCTCAGGCACCAGGGAAGTCATCACTGGGGCTATTGATTTGCACTTCATGAGAGAATGCTGCACTCCCTCTTCTCTCCAGCCCCCCTGTTAATGTGAGGCATGACTTCCAACCCCAGGGCTGGGTCGCTGTGTCGCCCAACCAGCTTAGTGCGCTCAGCCCTTGATTAACTGGGAGTCCAGTGCCCACTGCCGTCCTAATGAACTCATCCGCCTCCCAGCCCTGCGCCTGCTGCACATGACCCCACTGTGCTCGGAACTCCTGGTTTGGACTCTCACTATCTCACCAGATTATCTATTCTCTTTTGAAAACTCACTGCAGGAAGCACAATTGAATCAGTTTGGCAAATAAGCCCTCACTCCCTCTTTTCGGGAGAGTTGCAGTATTGGCTGGTCACATAAGAAAGAACGCTAAGTTGCTGCCCCTAGATCTCTCTGCTGGCCATTAGGTTTATTCCACACATATTGAGTAGCCACCAGTAATAGGCACTGCACCAGGCACTGAGTACTTCAGGCTTGTTCAGAGAATTAGGCAGTATAACATTTTGGAGGCACACAGGGCTTTAAAGATGATCTCATCCAAACCTCTTACTGTACAGATGAGAGACTAAAGCCCAAAGAGGGAAAGCTCTTTACCCAAGGTCTCACAGCTGGATGGGTGAGCAAGCTGAGGGTTGGTTTAGCACTATTGCAAGACTGTAATGAGTCATTCACTGTGACAGTGAGCAAGTAGGGGCAGAGATGCCAGCTCTTGCCAAACCTCTCATGGGAAGATTTACTCTCTCCTCAGGATCGTCTGTGAGATGGGCCACGCCATCGTGGGAACCACCTCTGGGCCCGTGCGCCTATGTATTGGCGAGTGTAAGCCAGAGTTCATGACCAAGTCCCATCAACAGTACACCTTTGTGGTGAGTATGGGCTCCCAGCAAGGGCACACTTTCTTCTAGAATTCTCCACACACCTCCTCCCAATCCAGGCACCTCCAGGAGACCAGAAAAGGGAACTGCCAGCCTCACGTTGCAACCCTGCTGTTCTGAGTGGGGTGGGTTTGTGACTAACAATGCTGTGAAGACTTGGGAGTCCCCCAGAGCCAAAGGTCAGAGTTCTAAATAAGGCAAAATTAGGCCTTTTTTAGAATTCTGATCTTAGCACCTCTCAGGGTTGGGAGGGGCTGCCCTTTGTCCCTGCCAATGTGATATCTTTGTCCAATTCCAGTCTAATGAGGACAGAGCGCCTGAGGGACCTAATTAAAAAGGTCTATATTTATCAGCAAGCTTTGTTTTCTGCCAAGGATACTGTAAGTAGGAATTTAGAGGAGTCACTTGAAATCCTGCAGGAGCAAGTGTCTTTGTGCAGGATCACGGGAGTGGGGTGTACAAGAGAGTTCCTCTGTGTGTCGGCGTGGTTACACGCAGGTATACACACATTCACACCTGAAAACATCTCTTCACAGTCAGGCAACCTGGAGCCAAATCACAGAGGCTTTCTTTAAAGTGCCTACTGAATCAATAACTTATTTCTGGGGCCGAGTCCCTCTTCTGACATCTACCTACATTGCCACATCGAGTTCTTCATTATAATGGGTTAGCACCAGTGGGTGGGGTCAAACCATCCTTGCTAAGAGTTTTGGAAAATCGTTAAACCGCTAAGAGTCTCCTCGCTCTGAAGCATTTTTACTGCCTGTTGTCAGTGTTCAAAGTCTTTGCCTCCTTATCCTGACCTCAGCGCCCTTCCTTTGTACTCTCTTCTCTCAGATTAGAGAGAGCCACGGCCTACCTGCCCCGTCTCCTGCACAAACAGAGAGGGTCTTCTCTGAGGAGCACAAGACACTGGATGGAGAGAGAACTGTAAAGTGTCAGAGCAGGAAGGGGACTCAGAGATACTTTAGCCCACCCTCCTCTCCACTGAGGAGCCAACAAAAGCCCAGGGTGATCCAGAGTCTGCTGTGGGGCTTGCTCGTGTCTGTGTAGTTGCTCAGTTAAACGTACTTTCTGCTTCGCTCCACTGCCCGTTAGCAGGAGCACTTCCTTTCTGATTTAGGTCAACTGCCTGACCAATTTTTTAGGCTGAGTGACATTTCTTTTAAGCTTCAGGCTTAATTTTACAACTTAATGAGCCTACTAAAAAGTCCCAGCCGACAGTGAGCCATCCTTCCAGTAGGAGAGGGGAAGCCACGTCTAACATTTACGTACAGCGCTTCACACCAGGCACACTACCGTGCCCTCTCGTGCGTAGGGAGGGACAGAAGGACGTGTGCGTGGACCATTAGTGCAGGACGTTAGCCTCATGATGGCCCAATCAAGGCAGCGGTGCTTTGTTCAGCCCTATTGATTTTGTGCCAAAAAAGTCAGTACAGGCTCTAGATAGAGAAGCATTTTCAAATTGTTTTCAATTTGTAAACTAATTGATAGATTAGTCAGTGTCACCTCTGCCTTCCCATCAGTGTTATGGGCATGAGACTCCCTGGGGAGTCAATTAATTTCAAAACATGACCTTTCTGCTTTCCGTGGATGTGCCCAGAGCCTGTTCTTAGAAAGGATGTTGGCTCCAGGGTAAACAGAGAGAGTGGTTTGGGATTCAAAAAGGCAGGAAAAGTACCTCCACTTTGAGCATGGAGACGGTCCCTCCTCTGTCCTTAAGTGTAGCCTGGGTGCACCCCTTTGGGCAACACCTGAGTTGTGATCGTTTCTCTGCTTCCTCCCAAAGAACCCTTCCGTGCTGTCCCTCAACCCCATCCGCGGGCCAGAGTCAGGAGGCACCATGGTGACCATCACGGGCCATTATCTTGGGGCTGGAAGCAACGTGGCTGTATACCTGGGCAACCAGACCTGCGAGTTCTATGGGTGAGACGGGCTTGGGGAGCATGAGAAGACTGTCCTTGTGTGGCCTGTGTACGCACATTCCTGTGCACGCTCACACATATACCTGCCCACCACCTTCACGTTATGTGCTACATGCTGGACCCAAACACCATTCCGGTCACTAGTCAATTCATACCCCATGCATCACAGGGGCTGGGTACTTCTAAAAACGATTCAAAGTGAGAGCCATGAGCCTGCTGATGAGGGAGGCTTCGAAGCTGTCCAGTCACCATCAGGACCGGACATTCATTAGGTCCCCTCAAAGGTTACTTGAGCAACATGGGCATTGCACAGCCTCAGTTCTCAGCAAGCACACAGACTCATACTCAGAGCATCTCTCGGGCCTAAAAGAATTGAACACCTGCCATCTGTCAAATGCATTCAGTGGAGATGTAGAGAATAGGAGATCATTCCGAAAGAACCCACAGCTGAGAACCCTACTCTTCCAGTGTTACCAGACGATCTCCTCCTCGGGCCAAGATTGTGTGTTCACTTTTCTGTGTATTAGATGCTCAATGAATATTTATTAACTGACTGACTAGACTCTAAGCACCAGCTAAATAGTCATATTCTAGAAAAATCCAGTACAGAGGATAAAGCCCGCACAACCCAGCCCTGCCTCACGTTCCCTAACCCCTATCTCCAGTTTGCTCCCTCCGAATTGAACCAGAGTTGGAGCTTAGGAAAAAGGGGCTCTGCAATGCTCTGAGGAATGATGTGGTCCCTAGTCTACAGAGTGACAGGACAGGGGACACATCATGACCACACCCTCAGACTGAGGGAAGCACCCCCGATTGCCCATGCCTTTTTTCATAGCCCTCCTGCTGTCTGTCTCCCTGTCAGGCGATCAATGAATGAGATCGTTTGTGTCTCACCCCCATCGTCCAATGGCCTGGGCCCAGTCCCCGTTTCTGTGAGTGTTGACCGAGCCCATGTGGATAACAACCTGCAGTTTGAGTACATAGATGACCCCCGGGTGCAACGCATCGAGCCAGAGTGGAGTATTGCCAGGTGAGGCACGGGGGAGGAATGCACCATATGTCATCATCCCCTCAGCCCAGTGTGGCTTGTGAGAGGATCCCAGGGGTTAAGGGGGTGGCGTTTTAAATTCTTACCTAACCTAGTCTCTGCTTGTTCCCAGTGGCCACACACCCCTGACCATCACAGGCTTCAACCTGGATGTCATTCAGGAGCCAAGGATTCGAGTCAAGTTTAATGGCAAAGAATCTGTCAATGTAAGTAACCACTGGTTCGCCTGGATCTTGGCAAACACAGCTGTGGGTTGGTGTTTTGTCATATGATGGGATCCGTGTTGGGCACTGGTGATCTGACTGCAGGAGAAGAAAGGGAGCTCAGGACTGAGCTTAGAATCACGTCCCCAAACACCCAAGCCTGACAGTGGTTTTTATGATTATGGTATAATCATTTCTTGTCAGAAGGTGATATAATGAATACATAAACACAGTGCTTTCTGAGCTTAAGACACAGCACAAAAGGGCTCCTGTTCTATGTCATGTTTACTGTGAAGTCTAATAAGAGGCAATGTTGTGAGAGGGTGAAGAAATTCTGACTGTAGATTCAAATCCTTCTCGATCAGAGGCAGAATACTGCTATCTATTCCATGGACAGTCAGGATCAAGTCATTTAACCTCTGTGATCCTCCATCCCCATCCCTCTGGCTATAAACGGTGATAAGACTCGCCTTGCAGATTTGTAACCTGCAGCCATTGGCCGGCCTGAGGTTGGCACTTGATAAATGTTAGTCACTGCGTCCAAATAGTTCCATCCGGGTTGTTGAGATGATCAGGTTGAACATTTTACTTCATTCCTCTGTGCAGAGCCATGTTATTCAAATTTTTTTTTCATTATGGATTTTTGTGATTTTTAAAGAAGTTCTCTATCATAAGAGCAGAATATCTAATATGTTATAAATTTTTTAGTTTGTACTAGGGGTTCTTCTTAGCCCATATTTTCTGAAACATTATTGTATTTATAATTATAGTCCAGGGGATGCTGGCATTATAAATTATGGCCATTATTTTTCAAATAAATTGCTATCATCACTGCTTCGACCTTCAGGGGATTGACGAGGCTGAGATGAAGAAGGGGAGGATGGCTTTATATCTGCCACCACTGACACATTGCCAGAGTGCCAAAGGCTTTCTTAGGAAACAGAAATACATACACAAATGACAGGGTGTAGAAGGCCCGATCTAGAAAGGTCTCGCGGATCATTTGGTTCAAACCCCTCATTGTACAGCTGAGGAAACTATGGTCAGAAAAGAAGAGTGGCTGGTGGCAGAGAGCCCAGAGAGATCCCAAGCTCTGGACTCTTCTTAAGTAGACCCCATGGGATGCTTCAGGGCCTGACATTCCCTCACGCCAGAGACATGGGGACAACTGTCTCACACCTTCAATACACACCATGGTCACAGCTTTTAGGATGAAGAGAGCACATGACTCCTTATCCCAGGAATAGAGCTTGATCTGTGGGTAAAGAGTCTATGCCCCAACTCCACTTCCAGACTGAGGCCAATGTCCCCAAAAGCTCATAGACCACCTTCATCTCTCTAACTCCAGGGCCTCAGGGGAATGGAGGAGTGTGAGGGGTAGGAACGGGGATGGCGAGTTCACACTCAGGAAGAACAAAACTCCCACAATTAGGTACATTTTTTTAAATTTAGGTATTATTATTATTCAGATATGGCAGGGCCAACAGATCAGGAGATGACTGCCAATGGAGGGTTTATTAATACTCACAGATCACAAGAAAAGGGGGTCATGCCATGGGGTCTGGGAGGAGGAGAAGCCCAGGATAGGTTAGGCAGCAGAAGGAAAAAGGAATACTTGGGTGAGAGCCTTATTTTGGCTTGACTGGCAGGAACTAGCATGGCAAGGTTTAGAATCAGCCGGATTGGATCATTTCATTTGGCTGGGTGCAGAGGGGCTGTCCCTAGTTGTCAGGTACCTAGCCCTGGTAAATTAGGGAAGGTGGAGAGCTGCCCATAGTGTGAAAGGAGGAGGTTGGGGGTGTGGGCTCAGGGTTAGTTTTTGCATTAGAAAAGCATGCTCTAGCAGGCAACGAGCTATTCCCTGTCCCTAGAAGCTGGTGAGTCTGGGAGAGGCAATTCCTCCAGAGTCAGTAGGGTCCCAGGTGTTATAGCATCAGGATACAGAAGATAAAAAACATGGTTAATATAGTACAGAGGGAACTTTGGAGAATGAGTATGTAACTGACAAGATCGACCTCCAAAGCATTCGTCCTGGGGAAGCCATTTGAAGAGAAGACTGGGTTGGGAAGGCCGTCACCAGACCTGGCATTCATCTCTAAGAAGGCTCAGTCCTGGACGCCCTCTCCCCACACAGAAGGCTTCGCAGCCCTGGGCTCCCCGCCCTCCACCCTCCTCTCCCGCAGCCCACCCACCGTGACTTCAGTGCCTCACAGGGTTAGGAAGGTGTTCCTGACACCTCCCTCCGGAGAGCTGGGGCCCCTCTGCTTCAGCAGTGACCTGCCCGGGGTCTGCAGGCTGGCAGGCCCAGAGGAAAGGCTGGAGTCTGCAGCTTTCCATCCAGCCTGGCTCCCCAGAGGGAAGTTATGCACTCTGCCCCGGGCTTTCTTTCTCAGAATGGTGGGAGAGAAGCACTTGGCTGCTCGGCCCGGCCTGGGTTCCATGGCAGCCTCAGCCCACTGGGGCCTCTGCTTCCCTTTGGGTCGTGGAGCAACCCTAGTGAGAAGAGCCAAGGCAAAGGCCACAAAACCCCAAGGAATGTTTGGCAGACAAAGTGCCGATGCAGCATAGGGCAGGAAGTAAATGGGCCGCTATTCGGGGTGAACTGCTTGCTCATGGAGGAGCCCTGTCTGGAGGAACTGGATGAGCAGGACTGCGATGTGGTGGAGAGTGGGGGACACACTCAGGCTGTATGTCTGCTCTGCAGAGCCCAGGCTTTCACTCCTCCTGGCTCAACTGTACCGTTTGACTGTACCCCCCACCCCCCGTTTTCCTTGCACCAGAGTGTCCCCAGCTGGAAATGAAAGGGACATTACGCTTCTAAGGGGCTGCTGAGGTGTGAGCTGAAAAGGGTGGAAGTGGGAACTGACCTCCAACAGGGCATGCAGCCCCCTGGGAGCTGTTGGTTTAAACTCAAACTGCCTCTGGAAATGGGGGGGTTAACAGAGCCTTGGAGCTCTGACCTAATATCCATGCAAGTGTCAGCTCTTTTGCAATTTCACATATGGTCTTGTTTTCTGAACAGCAAGTTTGTGTATGTGTATGTTGGCCAGACACACATGTGCGGACCTGCCAGGACAGTGTGTACTTGAGCGGGCCGAGTTCTCACAGATGCCCTTGGCTCTCAAAGCCAAAACCGAACCATGGGGGTAGGAGTCCATGGTTTCTTCCCAAGCCCCACATGGGTCCTGTAGTGGTTTCTTCATTCCAGATGCTGCACTGGGCAGCCCCAGAAATAACCCACACGAGAGCATGACACAATTCATGCTAAGCAGAATCAGCCCAGCTAGGATTTTGGTTGGGAGACCAGGGTCCACCAAGAAAGGAAGGACATTCTGAACTCAGTGTCAATACCAAGGTTCCACCCCCCTGCAGTTAGGGGACACTCAGTTGGAGAAGAGAGAACCCAAGTAGAACATTTAAAGAGTTGAAGACTCCTTTTCACTCATCAGTGTATCAATCTACATTAATTGAACACCTACTATGTGTTGGCAAAGTGTTTGCCTTATGTCCTGTTCCCCTTCACTCGCTCACACCACCCACATACTCACACACCCAGCACTGCTCCCTCATCCCTGGGCCTTTGCTGTTATTCCCTCTGCTTGGGACTTGTTCCCCTCCTTCTGTCCCTCGCTCTCCTTGTCCCGGTGAGGCCTACTCATTCTTCAGATTATAGTTCATTCATTTCTTCCCAGAGAAAACCTAACACACATGCTCATGGCCACACACAGAAAGTCCCCCAGTACCTGGTACTACCCACCAGGGCCTCCCTCACGTCCATTTGTGCATCTAACAGTGCTTGTGCCCTGACTATCTTCCTGGTGCTCTGCCAGGACTATATTATGCCTGTCGGACTGTTTGTCTTCCCTGTAGACCATGACTTATTTCACTAGATAGCCCCAGCTCCTAGCATAGTGCCTGCTACAAAGGAGGCACTCAAGCAATGTGGAATGTGGGTGAATGAATGAATGTGAATGAATGAGATTAAAATGCAACCCCCCCAAAAAATTAGTTTCACAGCTCTTTTCCTCAAGGAGTTCACTATCTAATGAAGTCAAGCAAATAACCTAATGATGATAGCCAAAGCAAGCAGAGGGTGAGAGGGGTGGCCACCAGACCCTCAGTCACTTGCTAAGCATTTGAATGCTGTGCTCTGGGCCTCTTAGGTATGTAAAGTTGTGAACACCACCACCCTAACCTGCTTGGCACCCTCTCTGTCCATGGACTACCGGCCTGGCCTGGACACTGTGGAGCGGCCAGATGAGTTTGGATTCGTCTTCAACAATGTCCAGTCCTTGCTCATTTACAATGACACCAAGTTCATCTACTACCCCAACCCAACCTTCGAACTACTCAGCCCTACAGGGGTCTTGGATCAGAAGCCAGGATCCCCCATCATTCTGAAGGTAGGAATTCAGAGAAGTCAGGGACAGTAGAGAGCATCCCCTCTCTCCTGGCCTTTCTCATTCCCCTTTTGGCACATAATGGACTCACAGACCCGTCATCTCCCTGAAAAGGGGGCTTGATTATAGGTATTTACCCATCAGGTGATATACATGGTGGGGCACAGGTAGAGTTACAATTATGAGCATGCAAAACACAGAGTTGATTCTTGTATTATTTGTTAATTATTGTATTACTTTCCATACAAACAACTGTAAACCTACATTTGCCCCACACTGTGTCTAGCACCTGGGATTCTCAAAAACCATTTCAAAGTATCTCTGTTTGTCAACTGTGTACTTTGGCGCCCAAAAGGTCTGCAGTGAGTGGAAAGTAGCCATTGCCTTTACTGACCACTTTCATGGGCGCTGTACCGTGTTTCGTATTTCAGGAGGTCACGGTTCCCCAGTGCAAAGCTTTGTTACTTCGCCAAGTTCACTACTATCCCATGTGCCCTCCCCTACATCTTCACTTAGTTAATGTTCTGTTTCCTCCCTCTTTCCTCCTCTCTTCCTCTTTCCTTCTTTCCTCTGTTCTCTTTCTCTCTCAACTGTGACTGTTTAAAGTCCTCACCAAAACTTACCATGAAGTCACCCATTGGTTTCTGCACTGCAGCTCTTCCCTCCTTAATCTATCACCCTCGTCTTTTTTTTTTTTTTTTAAAAAAAGGCAATTAACTTCTGAGCGCACATGTCAATTATTCCTATTAAGATTACTGTTATCTGCAGGGCAAAAACCTCTGCCCTCCCGCCTCTGGAGGTGCCAAACTCAACTACACGGTACTGATTGGAGAGACGCCGTGTGCTGTCACTGTGTCCGAGACACAGCTCCTTTGCGAGCCCCCCAACCTCACGGGCCAGCACAAGGTCATGGTGAGTGAGCCCTCCTCTTTTATCATTTCCCTCCCTTCTTGTTGTGCGTACATGATCTATCAGAAGAAAGGCTCTCTCTGTCTCCTATTCCATATCCCGTCTCCACATCTGACATTAAAATGGGTAGCAGTTGAGGACGCAAGACCAGAGAGGCAGATAATCAGCAGGATGATGTTTTGTATCCAAACTACACTGTGTGGTTGTAGGCTCTGGTGTCCTTTCTGAAACAATAAGGATCCACTGGCATGCCAGGGCTCTACAGCATCTGTGTGTGTGCAATGCACAGGTTCACGTGGGCGGGATGGTGTTCTCTCCTGGCTCGGTGAGTGTCATCTCAGACAGCTTGCTGACCCTGCCAGCCATCGTCAGCATTGCGGCGGGAGGCAGCCTCCTCCTCATCATCGTCATCATCGTCCTCATCGCCTACAAGCGGAAGTCGCGGGAGAATGACCTCACGCTGAAGAGGCTCCAAATGCAGATGGACAACCTGGAGTCCCGGGTGGCCCTGGAGTGTAAGGAAGGTAAGCAGAGGCACTCCCGTGCTTCCTGGACCCCTCTTTCTTCAGCAAACTTGTTACCTCCCTCCTTACCAATAATACTCATCTTTACTTCCATCCTTTCCATCCCGGCCATTGTACTCCACTTAGACCTGTTCCCTCTGCCCTTAGGGTCAGAGAAGTCCTGTTAATGCCTGCAGTTAGGCCCCAGGCCTGACCATGTTGTTCTGTCCACTGTGCCCTGAGCCATGGCACAGCCTGGCTGCCTTTCTCTCCCTCTCGGGGCCTCAGTCTCCCCCAGTCAGAATCTCTGTCTTTAGATCCCCCCACACTGGAAGTTCATGGAGGCAGCATCAGCAGAAGGAAAGGAAGGAGCCCCTCCCCCGGGTGTGTTTTCCTCCAGAGCCTAGTGTGTCCTTGGCTGTGGATGTGTGTGGGAGTGGAGATTGTATGTTTTTTCTCCTGTCTCCCACGCAACCACAACCTCAAGGTGATGGGTGTACCTGGAATTGCTGGAGCTGAGGACTCAGTGAGCTCTCTGGGTAAACATTTCAATTAGGAATCAAAACAGTTATTTTGCTGCAAATGTCAGTGTCAGAAGGAAGCCCTCTGCTGGATGAAAGGAAAGAGCCGGGCTGGGAAAGGTGATCAAGTGCTCCCCCAGTGCCAGGGCCGGGGAAGAAGGGGGAGGAGGGCACCAGGAGATAGGCCTGCCACCAGGGGTGCTCCCATTGGCCAGAGCCTGATGGCCAGGGCGTCTCAAGGCTGGGTTAGTTTTCTTCTCAGTTTCTTGTGTGTATGTGTGTGTGTTAAAATATACATAATATAAACTTTACCATTTTAACCCTCGCTGTCTCTACACCCCAGGGGTTCCCCTCCTCCAGTTCCATGGCATTAACTACAATTACCTTATGCAGATGGTCACCAACATCCGTCTCCAGAACTTTCTCACCTTCCCGCTCTATATTCACTGAGCAAGAAGCCCCCATTGCCCTGTTCTGCTCAGCCCTTGGCAACTCCCATTCTACCATTCCCCTTTCTGTCTCTGTGAATATGACAACTCTGAGGACCTTGTATGAGTGAAATCATAAGGCACTTGTTCTTTAGTCTCTGGATTATCTCACTTAGCATAATGTCTTCAAGATTCATCTCCATTGTAGCATGTGTCAGAATATCATTCTTTTTTAAGGCCAAATAATATTCCATCAATTGTATAAAATCACATTTTATTTATCCGTTCATCTTTCACATTTGAGTTGTTTCCACCTTTTGATACTTTGATAAATGCTGCTGTGAACATGAGTGTGCAAGTGTCTGTTCAAATTCCGGCTTTCCGTTCTCTGGGGTAGATACCTGGAAGGGGACTTTCTGGGTCACATGATAATTCTACATTTAATTTTTGAGGAACTGTCAAATTGTTCTCTGGGGTGACAGCACCAATTTACATTCCCACCAGCAACGTCTGAGGATCCCAATTTTCCACACCCTTGTTAACATTTATTATTTTCTACTTTTTGGTAATAGCCTATCTCATGGTAGTCTTTATTTTAATTAACCCCCCAGGTTTTTTGCATCTGATTCATTCTCTTGCTTGGAAAAGGGGATCAAAGCTGCCTGTTTGTGTCTTTGCTTAACTGCCTTGGTCACTCTCTCACCTGCCTCTAGCACCTGCCGCACCTGCATGACAGGTCATGGTGTCCTTCCTTCTTCTTTGTTTTAACTATACTTGTAATGTGTAGAAAGAAAATTCACAATTGTAGATAAGCACAGAAAGGAGATAATAAGAAAATCACCCATTTTCTCACCATTTAAGAAAGGCAGCCTGGAGATATCTCACCCACTCTGGAGATGTACTCCTCTAACCTTTTCTGTCTGTATCCCAGGCCCTCTTCCTCCTTCACAAACTTCTTCTCTCACCTTACCCTCTTTGCTGGGGTCCCCCTCCTGAGTCTCCCTGTCTCCACTGCATTTCCGTAGCTTTTGCTGAACTCCAGACAGATATCAATGAGCTGACCAGCGACCTGGACCGCTCAGGAATCCCCTACCTGGACTATCGTACCTATGCCATGCGAGTGCTGTTCCCTGGCATTGAGGACCATCCTGTCCTGCGGGAGCTGGAGGTAACACCTGCCTCCCTGTCCCAGCCACATAGTAGGGACTGGGGATTCTAGGATAGGCAGATGGGGCCCAGCACCTCGGAGAAAAGTAAGAAGGGGCAATAGCTTATAACAGAATTATGACAACAGCCATATTTCCAGTCATGAAGATTGTGGCCAGTGGGGGCACCGAGGCTCTTTGGGATGATTCCAGAGGAAGGCTTGCTGTTTGTCATTTTAAAATTAATAACTGAATTAATGAACTATAATTCCGCCTCTTTCTCAAATGGATTTAAGGTGGCTTAGGGAAAGGCGTAGTATTCTGTGAGGTTTGTTTGCTCATTTGTTGGCTTGTTTTACTAAAGATTATAAATCAGGACAGAGATTAAGGGGAGACCAGGAAACAGAGCAGGTTTTACGGGGTATCTCCTGTCACAGCCTTGGGAAATTCAGATGGATGGCGGCCTCACGGAGGGCCCCTCCTGGAGCCTGACCTCCCAACCCAGGGCAAGGCCAGAGCAGACTGTAGCCTTCAGAAACAGGCCATTCCTACATCTTCATGGGCAGAGGGGTACAGACCTTGGGGAGAGAGGGTCATACAGCTGGTATCGTTGGCAGCAAAGACCCTCAGTGAGAGCCGGGTTAGAAGGCCAGGAGCTGTTCTCTGAGTATGTACCCTTCACGCCCACTTCAGGTGCAGGGGAATGGGCAGCAGCACGTGGAGAAGGCCCTGAAGCTTTTCGCCCAGCTCATCAACAACAAGGTCTTCCTGCTGACCTTCATCCGTACCCTGGAGCTGCAACGCAGCTTCTCCATGCGCGACCGTGGCAACGTGGCCTCGCTCATCATGACCGGCCTGCAAGGCCGCCTGGAGTACGCCACCGATGTCCTCAAGCAGCTGCTCTCTGACCTCATCGATAAGAACCTGGAAAACAAGAACCACCCCAAGCTGCTTCTCCGGAGGTGAGCCATGGCCAGGGCCCGGAGCGCGCGGGTGTCTGAACAGGGACCTGGGACCCATGAGAATGGATCCCGTAAACAGCACCAGACGGTTCCCTCCCCAGAAAGGCCTGTGTCCGCACATCTCACAGCACAGAACCTGCCCTCCCCGGGCCAAGCACAGTGGTGGCTGCAGCTGAGTGCGATGGGGGAGCGCAGGCCTCGGCTTCGGTCTCGACTTGAGCCCCAGCTAGGCCACCTGCTGATGGTGTGAACGTGGGCCAGTGACACGGCCTCTCTGCCATTCCGCTTCCTCGTGGACAAAGTGACACTGAGAGCACCCGTCTCGCTGTCTCTCTCCCTCCCTGTGCCTCTAGAGCTGTGCTATCCAATATGCTAGCCACTCATTAAAATGAAATAAAACGTAAAATTCAGTTCCTCCATTGCACTAGCCACATTCCACCCATGTCACCACAAAATGGCCACCCTGTTGGATAGAGCAGATGGAGAACATTTTCATCTAACAGAAGGTTCTGTTGGATAGCACCAGGCTGGAGATTCGGCGCAGCCTGTGCCTCCAGTGCCCAGCTGCTTGATCTGAACCACCAGCATCCACTGCATGCTTCCTGTCCAGTTGCCATTTTCCTGACAGTGGATTGTGTTTCAGACCTTACTGTCCATCCCCAGAGCTCACCCTCTCCAGAGAACCTGGGGAGAGAACCTCCTCCAAGCCAGAGCTCAGGCTTCCAGGCCACGTGTGGGGTGAGAAGGGGAGAAGAAGGGCTGTGTTTTATGACTACTGAGCCCCCTTCCTGCCAATCTGAGCATTAAAAACTGTCATTAAGAACTGTTTTAATTTAAATTAGAGCTAATCTCAGGCACAATGCAGGGAGAGGCTGCTGGGAGGGGCCCAGGGAGAGAGCTGCAATTTCTTTTGCATTGTCCCTCTCTCCCAGGCCCAGACTGCTGAGCAGCCCTGGCTAATGCCTGCGATTTGCTGCAACCAGAGGGTGTAATTTCTACCATGTGCAGGGAGTTAAAATACCCCTCGGCCATCCCCATCACTGAGGACCTGTCACAGCCACTTTATTCCTTCCTGAGTCCCCAGATCTGCAGGCCAGGAATGGGGGTGGAGGCAGGTGGTACAAACAGATGCAGGTCCCCTGTCAGTGAAATACATACACTGCTCTCTACCTGAGGGTCTGGGATCTAAGACCCTGCGTAACATCAATGACCCCATCTGACAGGATACCAGGTGTTCTTCTTAGCACTTTACATATATTAACTCATTCAACCCTGGCAACATCCTATAGAATAGCTGCTGCTGCTGCTGATGATGATGAAGTGAAATCACTTCTTCAAAGTCACACAGCTAGTACATGGCAGAGCTAGGATTTGAACCCAGGCAATCTGACTCTGAATATTTGGAGGACAGGTACCAGATACCTTCTGGATGCAAAATAGAGGACAGTATTCAAGCATGCAAGAAGTCTCAGAGGGACGGGTAACTGTTTATCACCCTGAGGCCAGCAGTGAGTAAGGAGAACTCGTTCTTTACAGCCCTCTGGGATGAGGTACTGGGCACCTTTATCTGCGGATCACAGCGCCACTCCATTTTCACAGGAAATTGGGGCCCAGAAAGAAGATACCTCTGGCCTAAGGTCATATTTGTGGTTATTGGCCAAGTTTGGCTAGGACCAAGGTGTCCTGGTTCCCAGCCCTGTGTCCTTCAGTGCCCACAACTGCTCTGAGACTCGCCCCCCCCCATAAAGATCTGCCCCTTGTCCCTCCTCAGGACAGAGTCAGTGGCTGAGAAGATGCTGACCAATTGGTTTGCCTTCCTCCTGCACAAATTCCTGAAGGTGAGTGGGCGTGTGACAGGAGCCGCAGGTGAGAGCAAGATGGGGAGGCCTCTGCTCTGCACCCAGCCACCAGAGCTGCATGGGGAACCCTCAGTAATGGGGCCTTACCTGGCCAGGGGGTCAGGAGGTGGGGGAGGAGGCTGGTGCTGCCATGCGCCCACCCCACTGTGCCCGCAGGAGTGCGCGGGGGAGCCGCTCTTCATGCTGTACTGCGCCATCAAGCAGCAGATGGAAAAGGGCCCCATCGACGCCATCACGGGCGAGGCCCGCTACTCCCTCAGCGAAGACAAGCTCATCCGCCAGCAGATCGAGTACAAGACCCTGGTGAGGAGGCCGAAAACTCGGGGACAGTGCACACTTCCTCACTTCCTGTCCCCGACTCACCCTTTTCCCTCTGACTACACAGCCATTCTGAGGAGGCACTAAAGAGGCCGGGAGACTGACTGACCTGGGAGCGAGTCCAAGTGTAGCAAGGGCAGGCAGATCCACCTGGGTGCCTTCTCCCCATCCCATTTGGTGAGCCTAAAGAGCTCTCAATGCCTCAGTTTATCCTAGATAATGTTGAGTGGAAAAGATCACCCACCAGTATGTATGAGGAAATTAGCATCATGGGAGGGAATGTAAGTCTGTGGATTCCTCATAGAGAGGCTTCAGGGAAGGGCAAAGCCAGCCCTGGATACACCTGGAGCCATCTCTGAGGTCCAGCATGCCTCATTTCAGGGGCACAGCTCCCCTGAGCTATCCAGGAGATAGGGAGAAGAGCCCCAGGTCTTGGTGAGAGAGGAGAGGGGTGGAATGACTCAGGCTGGCCTTGGCAGATGGCAGGGAGGTGAGAGAAAGTGAGGAACAGACAGAGAGATACCCCATTTTCCCATGAGGGGTGGAACCTGGTAAGAAGATATTCCTTCTGAGGTCTTGGTCTTTGTCCCTCAACTCTTCCTGCTCCCCCTCTCTGGCCACTTGTAGATCCTGAACTGCGTCAACCCTGACAATGAAAACAGCCCAGAGATCCCAGTGAAGGTGCTAAACTGTGACACCATCACGCAGGTCAAGGAGAAGATCCTCGACGCCGTCTACAAGAATGTGCCCTATTCTCAGAGGCCGAGGGCCGTCGACATGGACTTGGGTAGGAGGCTGGCTTGGAGCGTGGGGCAGGGCTGGAAAGGTGGCAACTAGGAGGACCTCTGGGCTGTGGGAAGGGATGGGGAGATGGGGAGCCATACATGCATATGACTCCTCCTGGGGGTGGGGCTGGGGCTGAGTCCTGAGCAGTGAGGAGCTACCTAGAACACTGTCCCAGGACACTTTCTGCTCAGATGTGGCCACCTTTGGTGAGGCTCTCACTTCTGCCCAGCTGTCTGGACCCCATAGAGCCCTAGACCCCTTAAGCGCTATTGTTGCACCAGCTTGAGGGAGCCAGGGTTGGCAAGTCCCTAGAGCAGGTAGCACTGTGTGATCCTGGCTGGCAGCCTTCGCTCCCTCATGGTGGCCTGCACCACCCCTCCACCCAGAGTGGCGTCAAGGCCGGATCGCCAGGGTTGTACTGCAGGACGAGGACATCACCACCAAGATCGAGGGCGACTGGAAACGGCTCAACACACTGATGCACTATCAGGTGAGCCTGCATAAAGGCTTTGCTCCAGGACCTTTGTCCCAAATGTCGTCTTCCCTCTAAGGTTGGCTCCTAGGCCCTCAAAGGCCTGAAAGGGGTTTCTTTTTCTCCTTCTCTCTGATCCTAGAGCAGTGCTTCTCAGCCACGGCTGCTCATTAGAATTACTGGTGGAACTTATCAAAAACATGAGCACCAGACCCATCCTGACAAAGTGACCCAACTGGTCTGGGGTAAGGTTAGGTAGGCATTGCTATCCTGCTAGGCCTACATCTGCGGGAACATTGTATATCCTAAAGTCCTCCTCAGAGACAATCATAGGTGTCTGCTGCTTTCTCTCTCTCTCTCTTTTTTTTTTTTTTTACAGGGGCAGAGAGTCAGAGAGAGGGACAAACAGGGACAGACAGACAGGAACGGAGAGAGGCGAGAAGCATCAATCATTAGTTTTTCGTTGCCGCCGCTATACCCTAGCTGCCCATTGATTGCTTTCTTACATGTGCCCCAACTGTGGGCCCTCAGCAGACCGAGCCACCACCTGCTGGAGCCAGCGACCCTGGGTCCAAGCGGAGAGCTTTAGCTCAAGCCAGATAGGCCCGCGCTCAAGCTGGCGAGCTCAGGGTCTCAAACCTGGGTCTTCTTCATCCCAGTCCGATGCTCCATCCACTGCGCCACCGCCCGGTCAGGCTGCTTTCTCTCTTTAGCATCCTGCAAATGCAGCTTAGGCATCTCACTTGGAACTCAGCAGGAAGTTGGTTAGACTTGTCTTCAGGTCTTACATTCTTCCCCTCGTGCTAGCTGGCGCCCTTGGGGAAATTACATAAACTCTCATCCCTCCCATCAGTAAAATGGGCTTAATGGTGATCCCTGCCCTCTTAAGTTACATAGACTAGATTAAGTATACTAGGTAAAGTGTGTAGCACACTGGCAGAATTCAACGGCCTGTTGAATGAACAATCAAAAAATACCACTACTAAAAAAAAAAAAAAAAAAATACCACTACTAATAATAATCCCAGCAACAGAGCAAAAGATCCAGGAGGCGTCACTCCTTTTCTTCCCACGGTAACGACTTGAGGCTGGGGGCCTCTGTGAGAGTAAGCACAGGTAGGCAGGTTGGGATTCAGAAAGAATAGTGAAATAGGAGCTGAAAATGAGAGACACCAGGGAAATTAAACCAACCAGAGGAAGTGCCTGAGGCTACAAGGCACATTGGGACTGCCTGATTAATAACATCCTCCTCTGTCTGTGCCTCACACTGGACGGTGCAGGCGGCCGGTAGGCTGAGCTCTAAGGCACTGAGTTGTCAATGACCAGCAGCCAACAGGAGCTGGCTGGGATCCTTTCGGGACACAGAGAAAGCTGGGGGCCCTGGGAAACCCCCAAACACTCCTCTCCAGGCTGCAGCCCCCTTAGTGGCCTACGTTCCCCTCCCCAGATAGAAGGAATGTGCTGTAGTGGGAAGAGAAAGAGCTTTGTCAGCTGTATTTAAACCCCTGCTTCCCCACTCACCAGTGGTGTGACTTTAATCTCTTGGAAACTTGGACTTTTCACCAGTAAAATGGAAATAACAGCCCAACTTGTGAAGGTGGTTAGAAGGATTAGGAACAACAGGTGGGGTGCTTGGGATGTATGCTTACATCCACAGAGCCATAAACATTCTGTGTTGGTCCCACCCTACCCCCACTTCACGGTGCTTAATGTATTCCGTAGAACAGGTGTAATGAACCAATTACAGCTGGAAAAAAATGTGCAAAACCAAATAGCATCATGCCCCCCAATTATTAGTTTCTCAAGGACAGGAGTGGGGCCTCTCTTCTCTGTCTGTGATGCTCTAACGCTGTTACTGGGCTGTCCTTCCAATGGTTCCCAATCAGAAGAAGGGGATATTCTATTCTTACAGTGCTCATCATACAAAGCACTTTCAATTCCCTGATGTCATTTATCATTCATGTATTCATTCATTCCTCAAATATTTGCTGAGCTTTACGGAGTGCACGGCACTTCCCACATGCTAGCCCTGAGTGACAGGGGACCACAGGGATTACTCTTCCCTTTGGGAGCCGATGATGATGATGATGATGCTCATAATAGCAGCACTAATGCCAGCTCCTTTCAAGTGCTTGCTGGGCACCGGAGCTGCAGTCAGCTTTTCCCGTCGCAGATCCTGGCATCTGCCCAACCAACCCAGACAAGATTATTATCCTTTTTGACAAATGAGACAACTGAGGCACAGACCAGTTAAGTGACTTTCCTGGAGCAATGGAGCAATGTAATCAGGAAGTGGCGGAGCCACAGTCAGACCCAGCCAGGCATCTTGATCATGGATTTCACTGCCTGTTGGTCAAGAGGAAAAAAAAAAAAAGAGGACAAGAGAGATTTAATGACGAGCCTTGGAACTGAGTTAGACTGTGGTCATTCAAGTCATCCAGTGAATCTTCCTTTAGGTGACAACAAACCACAAATGATAAGGTCACCTGTCCTTCCCAGGAGTGTAAACCCCTGCCCCTGCCAGGCTTTCGAAGTATCATTTCTAGGGTGCCAGTTGCAAGGAGAGTTCCTGAAAGACGGGGGTGGAGAGTTTTGCCTCATTTCCAGACCTGGTGCTGATGGTGCAAACTGCTGGTGGTCCTGACAGCTGCCAGGCTGGGAAATCATGGAGCTTTGGCACTTTTTAGACCTGGGCAGAGAGTAGACCGTACAGCTCTAGGTCATCACATCAAACCATTGCTCTCTTATTATCTTCCTTGGAGTCAAAGGTCCTTGGAGTTCCTACAGGAGAAAATCTACATAATCTTAATTAACAAAGTGATGTTAAAAATCTTCCTGGGCTCCTGCAGATTTATAGGGAGGGTAAAATTAAACACCACTACTAAAACCAGCTATCAGGGAATCTCGTTAGTGCTAATGTTCATTTATAGTTTGACTTCCCAACATTTAATTCTTTTTTGGTGGGAGAGAGGGGCTGACAATTTAAGACCCAGAAAGATGGTTTTATGACTGGGGCAGCTATAAATCAAACTTATAAAGTTCATAAAAATTGTTAAAATAAAAAATGGTTTAATAGGAATGTTTTATGGCCCATAACATTATTATAGCTGTTTTATTCCCTCTGCGTTAGGGGTTTAATTGGATCGCCACAATTCTGGGGATTCTCCATTTTTATTGGATGGAGGATAATCTTAAATCACAATGGCCCCAAATGTCTTCAATATGACTCCTCATTCATCAACCCTGGCCCTCCAGGTTGGGTGCTGAGCCTGGGCACCCTCACAGAGAATGGGGTGAGACACCGTCTTTCCCTCAAACTCTCTAAGAGCTCTGTTTGAGAAATTTTTCAAGGTGGCCCAGGCATTATAGGACCCAGGCCAGAAAGAAATCAGAGCCAGAAGGGAAAATGGACTTCAAACCAGTGTGACTTGCAATAAAACCAGTTAGGATATAATGAGGAGAGCAGGTGTTCTGGAGCCCGACAGACCTGACTATTGACAGTGGCTCTACCAGGTGCCAACCTTAGAGAAGCTCTTGATGCTTCAATTTCCTCATCTGTCAAATGGGAATCATTGTCCGTAACTCACAAGGTTGAAGGTGGTACAGTCTAGCCCAGCACTGACCAGTAGAAATATAATGTAAGCCACATGTGTAATTTTAAATTTTTACTAACCACATCTAAAAACTAAAAATACACCAATAAAATTAATGTCAACAATATAATTTATTTAATCTATATGATCTAAAATAATTATCATTTGAACATGTGATAAATATAAAAATTATCAGTGAGATAGGTTGTATTTTTTTTTTACTTGTGCTAAATCATTGAAACTCAGTGCATACTGAACATTTATTGACACACATTTCAGTTCAGACACCTACAGTGCATCTAGTTTGGACTGAATGAATTGTAAGGGCTCAGTAGGCACAGGCGGTAGGTAGCCGCCAAGTTGGACAGCAGGGAGTGTTATTTCTAGTGCTCCTGAACTCCTTGCACCCTACTCCACATCTACTATTTCATACCCTTGTAGAAGTACTTGACTTCTCAGTTTCCCAGGACACTAACATTCAGCCACACTGTACCTTTTATACCCTTCTCAGGTATCAGACAGATCGGTGGTGGCTCTGGTCCCCAAACAGACCTCCTCCTACAACATCCCCGCCTCTGCCAGCATCTCCCGGACGTCCATCAGCAGATATGGTAAGGACCAGGAAGGTAGCCGGGCAGCTCGGAAGGAAGTCTTCTGTGACCTAGGGACACTCTGTCCTTCCTGATAGCAGGAAGCCCTTGCTACTGCTGGCCTCTGGTCAGAAGCCTTTGCTCATTTGTTTCCCTTCCTCCCTGTTCCAGCCATCCCCAGAGCAGCCCATCTCAGAGCTGTGGGAGCAGCTGGCGCCATGGGCCCTTCCTTCAATAGCCCAGGCTTAGCAAAGGAGTTCAAGGGGGCCAGGCCCAGAGAGGCACTTGAATGGGGGAGGTTCATATAGCCCAGTCTATACCTATGATCTTGACTAAATTATTGGAAGTGTCCCGGTTTAGGCAATAAATTAGACATTTTCACCTGTCTACCACGGAGGAGTGTTAGGGAGTCCAGTGACCTCTGGGTAGTGAGGTTCCGGGGCTTCACTCTCTCCCATTTTGTTTTCTCTGAACTCATGTATGTATGGAGGCTTTGGGCTGTCCTGCCAAACGTCACCTCAGCACTGAGGCCCACAGCTCTAGAAAGGCCTTGGCAATTTCATATTCTTAGTCCCGAATAAGAAGGGCCCCGTTAACTTCAAAGGGGGAGGATTACAGCTCACAGCTCCTTAGTATCTAGTTTTCAATCACAGCGCTTAGGAAAATATCCATTTGACACTTTACCTATTGATCATTCTTTGCTGGAAGCATCAGGGGAGGGAGACTCCAAACTTCCCAGCGGTCTCCAGCTCACAGAATTTCTAAACACTCTTTTTACAAAAAGCTTTCAGGCTGCCCTCATGCCAACCAAGGACCCCCATACCGTACTGCCCCCTATACAGGTCCCAAAGATCCCCTCCCAATTGAAAGTGGTTTATTCTGAGTGAGTGTAGCAGGTGGGCAGGGATTCTGGACGGATTCTTCAGGCAATGATGATGAAATCAGTGGCTCACAGACCTCCACTACCCACTTCTCCTCAGACTCCTCCTTCAGGTACACAGGCAGCCCTGACAGCCTGCGGTCCCGAGCCCCCATGATCACCCCAGACCTGGAGAGCGGAGTCAAGGTGTGGCATCTGGTGAAGAACCATGACCACGGAGACCAGAAAGAGGGAGACCGGGGCAGCAAGATGGTGTCTGAGATCTACTTGACCCGGCTACTGGCCACCAAGGTACCTTCTGCTCTGCTCGGCCCACGGAAGACATCACAGAGTCTATCCTTCAAGGGGACCCAATCAGAAAAGCAGGCCCAGGTCCCCAGGAAGTCTTTCTAGAGGACCAGCCACCACTGTTTTCTTCCCTTTGGCAAAGATCATAACGTTATTGTTGCTCCTTAAGACCGCCATTACTCTTCAGAGGAGTGGCTCTCCCACATCTGGGCCCAAATTCCTTAGGAACATACTGAGGTTTTCTTATTGGTGTTAAGTGGACATACATGCCGGTCTTCACCATCACCACCTTTACTACCTACTTTCTGGCCACAATGGGAGGGAAAGCATGAAGGAAGGCCTGGTCCTGCCAATAATCCCAGAGAAAGCTTCCCCCAACACCCCCCCCCCAAACACTGATGGAAGTGAGGCATCGTGCTGGAGACTGTGACCAAAAGCTATCTTTCAGCTGCCCCTGCAGAGAACTAACGAAGTTCTGTAAGTGTGGCGATCATATGGCTCATGCAGGCCGGGCAGAGCTAGATTTCAAATACTCGCCCCCACAGAAATGCCCCTGCAGTCCTCGTACAGTGGTTACAGCTCTCATGCATGTTCCCAGAAGTGGCACAGAAATATACCATCCAATCACATGTCTCAAATGTTGCCCTGCCCCAAAGGCTAATGAGAGACCAACAAAGAGACATCAGGAAAGATTAGACATTTTCCTGACCTCCAGAGGTACTCCTGGAACCTGTGACTGTAGGACTCAGGCCCAGTCTTGTCCCTTCCCAGAGAAGCTCCAAGCCCTGTGGGCCAGGGCTCTGCCTGAGTTTCTTAGACTTGGACACTTCAGTGAAAGCCCCAACCCCGACACCTCAGACCACTAATATCAGAAGTCTTTTCACAGCTTCCTATCTATACTGCTCTCAAAAATTATGGAATATTTCAAAATGAATATGAAGCAATAAAAAAAGAAGCATTTGATTTATATTTTATTAAACAAGAACATTAGAAAAGCAAATGACAAGTCAAAGAAAGTAGTTTGATTGTGTAAATGAGATGCAAAACCAACTTTTATTTCATGAAAATGCACTATACAAAAGGCTGAAAATACTGGACTATCTGCATGTTCCCTGATCCCTTAGTTTTTTTAGGCACCCTCTGCTCATTTTTACTAGACCCTCTGCCATCCTGCCATCCTCCTTCCAGGAGGCTCCTACTGTAGCTGGTTCTTCAGACTCCTCTTATCAGCCTGTACCCCTATCCCCTGCCCCAGGGGAAGCCTGGGCTCAGACCACTCACTGTCTTCTCACTTGGCATGGACACAGCATACATGTGGCATGTAGCTGCAAGCTCGTGAAGATCTTCCCAGGAATCTGCAATCCATTTAGTCCCTCCCCCCTCCCCGACACCCCAACAGTCATCTCCCCACCCCCACCACACCGTCTGCTCAGCCTGGCGTCACTGGCGGCAGACAAATTTCCAAGGTGGTATTTGGTCCAAGGCACCATCTGGCCTGCCTGTCTGCTGCCAGCTGCCCCCTCCCCCACCCTTTACCTCATTCTCTCCCACTGCCCCTCCCCCAGGGCACCCTGCAGAAGTTCGTGGATGACTTGTTTGAGACCCTGTTCAGCACTGTGCACCGGGGCAGCGCTCTCCCCCTGGCCATCAAGTACATGTTTGATTTCCTGGATGAGCAGGCAGACAGACACAGCATCCACGACACAGATGTGCGGCACACCTGGAAAAGCAACTGGTAACCCCTGGGAAGGCCAGAGGGAGGTGCATCCTGGAGAAGGGTGGGCTGTGTGGGGTTGGGACCACTGGGGTCCAGGGAGGTGGAGGAGCCTGTTCACTGGGGCTGGTAAGCCCAGGCTCCTTGGACAAGTAGCTCACATATGCTCTGCAGAGCCACCGTGGTCCCCAGGCTGCCACCAAGTGGGGCCTGCCTGGCTTAGGGCCCAGCACGAGGATACACCCTGGAGCTCTGCCCTTATGGGTTGAGCCCTTTCCCCGGGAAGTGCCTCCTCTCTGACTCTGAGACCCCTGGCCTCGGGAAGAGGGAGCTAGGGGGACCTCCACAGAGAGCCTGATTTGAGAACTAGCAGCAGAGCCTCAGAGCCACGGCGGTGCTGGGCATTCTGAGCAGCGCAGCATCTCAGGCAATTCCTGAGACCTAGAAACCCTGAGTGAGACTGAGACCCCTGAGGAAGGTGCCCGGTGCTGCTCCGGATGGAGTCACACCTGCTGTGGACTTGAGCCCACCCACCGGGAGGATGTCACTGCAAACTTGATCCCTCAAGGCCAAGTTATCACCCTGTAGCTTTCAGAAAGCAGAGGGCAGATGTCCCGCAGGCCTAATTCTCGTCCCTAAGATTAACCTCTGCAGCCAGCAGGTTCCCACAGGTTACTGGCATAAGACTTTTCTCTCCTGGGTTTGAACCTGGACCACAAACCAAGCTAAGGTCTGACTTTCCGGTCAGACAAGGCCTGTCCAAGACCCGTAGTCAAAAATCTTCCTTTGGGAAAGAGCACAGAGAGTAGAGAAAGGAGGTCCAGGCATTTGGGTTGGGCAAGCAGCCCACACAGCTGTCTGAAGTCAGCGATCTCTTTAGAAAACAGAGCCGCCGACACAGATGGGCCCAGGCTGTTATTTGGGAATCAAAAATCCTAGCAACCAGCAAAACACTTTGGCAATGCCCAACCCCAACCCTGTGTATACCTCTCTTCTCTGTGGCTCTGTGGTTGCTGCGCCCCAAAGTCTGCAGCTTTGATCTCCGTAGAGTGAGATGGAGAGGCGCCGGAGCATGTGGGGTGCAGAGCCCACTGTGCACTTCACCGGGGCAGGGCAGGCATTTTGCCTGTGTCCCCAGGGGCAGGGCCATGGCTGTCTCCTTCGCTTTGGGTGACTCTAGCCCAGCACTGGGAGGAGGCAAATTCAGGGAAATCTAAAGAAAATTCCAGATTATTCCTATCTCTGTGCTATTTGTTGCTGGCCAGGCCCAAGTCACAGAAATTCCCTATCCTGCTGTGGTGGTGGGGCGAGTCCCCTTACCCAGACCTCAAAGAGCTAATGTCCAAAGAAAGACTGTCAGAAAGTCCCCAAAGCCACTGCAGAAGGAGACAGGTGGAAGGGATGATGAGTCACCCTCAGCTGAAGCAGCTCCTCCAGGGTCAGGAAAGTGAGGAATCCCCTGGCATTTTGGAAGATAAGCAGAAATCTGAATGGAAGGGCGTGGAGTGGGCAAAGCGACTCTTTCCCAAGACTTGACAGGACTGAGATAAATTGGGAAAGTTTGTGGTCCATCAGAGTCAAGAGAAAGTAAAGAATAGGAGAGGAGAGGTAGGCTGGATTGCTGGAACATCACTTCAAGCCAGAGGGACAAGCCAGGGACAGAGCTCACTTCACAGAGGAGCCAAAAGAGTTAAGGCCCTGAAGGCAGCTGGAGAAGAAGGCAAGTTGGAAAAGGCAGGAAAAACAGCAGCTGTTCTGGTTTTGAAGGGGAATAAATGGGCTTATCCTCCTTCTGGCCTTGGGAGCAGAGAAAATGCATTTTGCTCTGATTATAAATTCCCACTTTGCAGAAGGAACTCTCCTAAGGACCGATCAGTTCCTCTTGGGGTGGGAAAGCTGACTACAGTGAGTCACTTCCAGCATGCTAACAATGGCCTCCTCCTCTCCCTCTGCCCCTGCCCAGATACACAAATGCCCTGGGGAGCCTGGTGAAAGAGCTGCCCCCAGGGGAGCCCATTCCCCAGCCTGGGTAGGCCGGGCCAGCCCTGGGAAGTCGCCTGGGTTGGGTGGGGAGCACAGGTGGTGCTCTTTGTGCGCTCTCTGAGGCCTGGCCGGGCTGCCGGCTGCACACTTCCAGACAATGGCCATGGGCACTGTGAAGGGACTCTAGGAGCCTGGTGGCTTTGTTTGAAGCTCTGAGAAAATGTGCAGTTCTCTGCACTTGGGCTGCCCTCGGGGCACAGAGGCCTTGGGAGAAGGCTGCCAGGGAGGAATAGAACCCCTCTCGCTCACCCCTCCATTCTTAGCAAGCAGGGTCAGCACCCCATTAGGGTACAGTGGCATCTCTCCTTTTGTCCCAGGATCAGGAACAGCTTTAGCTAAATTGGCAGGCCTGGCAGGACCTGTTTTCTGGAATTTCATTTCTTTGCCCCTTGGAGAGAGAATTTGGTATTTGGGGGACAGGGAGGACTATCAGTGGGCAGCGTCAGGGGTGCAGCTGAGATGCAGCGCTCAGGATGTGCTCTGCCTTGTCCCACAGCCTCCCTCTGCGCTTCTGGGTGAACGTGATTAAGAACCCCCAGTTTGTATTTGACATCCACAAGGGTAGCATCACGGACGCCTGCCTGTCTGTGGTGGCCCAGACCTTCATGGACTCTTGCTCAACATCAGAGCACCGGCTGGGCAAGGACTCCCCGTCCAACAAGCTGCTGTACGCCAAGGACATTCCCAGCTACAAGAGCTGGGTAGAGAGGTCAGTAGTACCATGAGGACAGGCCCATGCCCTGTCTACCTGCTCTGTCACCCATTCTGTAGGTTTAACAATCCAGGACTCACAACTATAACTTGGTACCTTCATGCATGTCCCCATCCTTTCCCTTGTCGACACTTCCTGCTGGGGGAAGAAAAGTGTTTTGCCCTTGCAAGTCAGATTATCATAATCTCAACCACCATTTATTGAGCACATGCTAAGCCCCAGCACTATGGTAAAGGTTTTGTCTGTACCATTTCAGTAAAATACCCAACAGATTTGTGAAGTGGGTATTATCGTCATCCTTATTTTACTGATAAGGAAACTGAGGTGTGGAGAGGCTAGGTAACTTGCCCAAGTTCAAACAGCTAGCAGGTAGCATAGCCAAGACTTGAATACAACAAGTTTGGTTAGAGTCTGGGTTTTTAACCACTCTGGGGTCGCTGTAGCTAAGAGCTCACAGCTAGATACAGTCTGCCTTAGGGGAGGACCTATCTCCAAGCCTCTACCTCAGATTGATGCAAGAGGCCATAGGAAGGCACAAGAGAATGGTGACATTTCATGCTCACTGGGGGCCTAGGGTCAGGGTAGGTATAGGCCAACATTTGCTGAGCCCCCAAAGAGCCCGTGCTCTCTACGGCAGATACTATGCAGACATCGCCAAGCTCCCCGCCATCAGTGACCAGGACATGAATGCCTACCTCGCTGAGCAGTCCCGCCTGCATGCTATGGAGTTCAACATGCTAAGTGCCCTCAATGAGATCTACTCCTACGTCAGCAAGTACAGTGAAGAGGTAAGACAGGGCTCTGGAAGGAACAGAAACCAACATGCAGCAAGCAAGGCAGTTAAGCAAAACACCTGCCCTTGTCCTTAAATAATAGCCTCAGAGGGTAATTTAGAAACCACACTCATGGAGGCAAAAATAGTGAGCTCAAACATCGTTCCCATTCCTTCGGAAGGCAGCCTACTTCTCCTGATTCATCAAGCACTTCCTTACACACCACACTGTCTTTCACTCATTGTTAATTCGATAAATAACACTTTTAACAATGTCATTGTTTTTCAGTTGAAAGTGTTGTACAAGTAATTTCATTCTTTCTTACACTGTGGGTTAGACTCCTCTGTGCACTTGGGCACATCCTCAGTTCCATCTCAGATATGCAGGTGGACCTTAACATGAGTAGAGATCAATAGGACAGCTTCAGAGAATTCATAGGTCATCCATTGGCATTGTCCCTGAAAGTAGTGTTAGCAATAATAATAATAACAACAACAACAATAACCACAATAGCTAATACTTGCATGGCACTTCCTAAATGCTAAATATTATTTTAAACACCTTAGGTATACAGCTGACCCTTGAACAACATGGGTTTGAATTGTGCAGGTGAGAATCTGCCCATGCAGAAGGCTGAGACTGTAATTATATGAGAATCGTCTACTATATGAGAGGTCAGCACCCCTAATCCCTGTGTTGCTCAAGGGTCACTACATACATACATAAACACATATATATACCTACTCTATAGTCAATTAATCACATACATTATTTAAGGCTGTGTTCACTAGGGCAGGATGGAAAGGCAGATAGGAGGATGGAGGATTCGGAAAGTGGCGTCTTCTCTACTGAGTCCTGAAGTCTCCCCCGCTCTGTTTTGTTCCTCAGCTCATTGGGGCGCTAGAGCAGGATGAGCAGGCCCGGCGCCAGCGGCTGGCATACAAGGTGGAACAGCTCATAAATGCTATGTCCATTGAGAGCTGAGAGATGGAGCGTCCCATTCCTGGGAAGAGGGACCCGTGAAAGCTGTCACACTGGCAGTCTCGGAAGAAAGGACAAGTGAAAGGGGACCAGCCCCCAGAGCTTGCCGTCCCCTGAGACCCCATCCAGGGAGAGGGGAGGGCCCCTCTGCCCACGCCAGCCAAGTTCCCTCGAAGGCGGCTCCTGCCAGGAGAGACCATGGGTGTCATCCACCCCCAGGGCGGACAGGAGAGAAGCAGGCCCGCAGAGAAGGTGGTTCTTCAAGCCGAGAGGCACAAGCCAGCAGGCTTCTGCCTCTGTGACTGCTGCTTTTTGCATGAAAACTCATTTGATGTATATTTGGGAAATAATGAGAACGTTATTTAATTTTTTTTAAGAAAAAGGAAAACCAGAAATAAAACAAAACAAAAAGCCTCCCTGTTAATCCCGTCCAACTTTTGTTGAATTCTGGTTTCTGTCCCCCTTCCTTCCTTTGCCCACGTCCCTCCTTCCTTATCTGAGTCCTGTTTCCAAATGCCAGAAAAAACCTACACAGAAATGCTGAGAGAAGTCGAAGGGAAAATGATTGTTATTTTTCCCTTGAAATTAAAAAAAAAAAAGTGAAGAAGAATGAGCACAAGTTTGCACCAAATGCTTTGCAAACCTAGAGGCCAGTAGACCCCGGGATTATCCCGGCAGCCGAAAGAGCACCGGAGCTGCAGAACTTTGCACCAACTGCAAAGCCATCGGGCGCTCAGCCTGGCTGAGGGGAAATTGAGCTTTACAGATTGTGCACCTGTATATTCTCATCTATTGAGAAGATATATGTGTCTCTAAGGAACCAATGCTACTGGTGTGTGTGTGTGTGTCTGTGTGTGTGTGTGTGTGTCTGTGTGTGTTTGGTTTTATTTTATTTAATCCCAAACCTCAACAAATGAGGTGCTAATATTTGGTACTTTCCCTTTTGGGTTCCCTAAGTTCCTATCAGAAGTCGGGGAGAGGTGGGCCCCTCTCAGACCAGACGCCTGGCCTCCTTGGGGACACTGGGCAGCTCTGCCTTATATCAGTCACTGTCATAAACCAGGCACCCTGGGGAAAGGGACTGGAGGCATCTGGGCCAGGCCTCCAGGAGGTCCCATGTGGGCGCATGGGTACATGGCTTCAGATTTCATTCCAATCCACTAGTGGTTTTGCTACAATTAAAGAGAAAACAAAAATGAAACACTGTTTACAGCAAGCAATACTTGAAGAGCAGAGGTTAAAGAAGCTGCAGTATTTATTGTTATGCTTTTTTTCTTTCTTTCTCTCGTGCCTGGAGTGGGGAGACAGCCTTTCGGTCATATGTGGAAGCTCCAGACTGAGCCCTTGCTCTGGAGGAATGACTGTAGCATCCCCACATGACTGTCTTCTGCCTCTCCTTCTGCTTCTCTTGTCCTTGTGTGTTTGGAGGACAAGCGGGTGGCTTCTCACTGGGTTCCTGTCCTGCTCTCTCCTGCTGACACCTAAAACCATGATGACCAACTCTCCTGAGTATGTTTCCAAACAAGGAGACCAGAGCTCCTCACCCTGGTTTAGACGACCCATGGAAGCCAATGGGAGTCATCAAAAAGAAGGTGGCTCTGTTGGTGGCAGGACCTTGGTGACCAGGACAGCCATCTGAGTTTCCAGGCCTCCCACACTGCAAGGATCCAAGCAGACAACTCTAACTTCTCTACAAACAACATCGAAGTGTGGGGGAAGGAGGACAAAAGAGAGGCAAAAGGATGGGAAGGGGGAAAGGAGAGGACCAGCCTCCCATTTCTACCTACTTTTCAAGGGGCTGCAATGCTGGGAAACTGTACCAGCCCCCCCAGAAAGACCAGACCAGGGTCATTTCCTCCATAATTAACTCTGGACCCCAGCTTCTCCGTGCCATGATTTACCTCCAAAAAATTCCAATTTCCAGAGGTTCTGTTGACCACATTGTATTCCCAGGAAAGGATTGGGGGAGGGGGAGCTGTGAGGGCTGGCTTCTATCTATCCCTGGCGTGTGGCTTTGAATTGCTGAGCTAACCACACAGCAGACATCGCCTGGTCTCCTCAGCTCTAGTTTCTTGCCTGAATGCAGCTGACAAATGGGAAGAGAAAAGCATTCAGCAAAATGTTCACGAAACCCACTGTTTTCATTATAATTCACAACCAGCCATGCCAAGGCCACCTTCTTCTGATAATACACTTCTGTTAACTTTCTCTGGGCCCTGTTAATAGACTGAAGAAATACTAATGACTGACCTTTTGCACTAAGCCAGTGTTTACTCTTCACAGCACCCAAAGCTTATTAGCCAGAGCCCATGATTTATTGAGACGAAAAGAGAGGCGATAGGGGTGAGAACTGCGAGCAAGGAACCTTGTGCTGCCCACAAAAAAAAAAAAAAAAATTCAGCTCACTTCCAGGATCTGAATGAGAGGTTTTCTGATCACAGCACTGTCCAAACTGGCATCCAGGACTTTGCTCCACCAAGAAGTCAAAGCAAGTTAGACATTTCAATTGCATCTGAATCATCCCTACCTCTATGCATCCAGTCAGGGCCCCCTAGCAGCTACTTTAGGTGACCTTTCACTGCCGCTGGGGATGCTTCCATGAAGGTTTTTGGAGAGTGCAGAGAATGATGGGAGGTGGGTGGGCAGATAGGTGAGCAGGAAGAAGAGGAGCCAGCGCTGGCAAGAACGACTTGGCCCCACTTCTCAGGATTCCATGAGAGAGTTGGGGACGTTGGGTTGACAAAGAAGTGGAAAAGGGGCATCCCTGAGAAAGGAATTAAGAAGATGGAGAAGTCAGTTGGACTCAAGGCAGGCCAGGAGAGTAAAACATTGTGGAGCTTTGCCCCCTCTCTGGCTTCTCACTTATCCCTCCTCCGCCAACACTTGGCTTTGGGTCACCAAGAATCAATGGGGTTCACCCTGTGGAACAGGAAGGAGAAAAAGGTGGTTGGCCTCTGTCCTCACTATTATCCAGTTTGAAGATACTTTGACCTTGAGTGAAGAATAAACGTTAAAACCACAGCTCCTCCACCATATGAAGCCATCCATCTTGGAGGGAGGCAGGACAGGAAGTCTCTCTTGAAAGTCAATTCGGCTTCATTTTGCTTTATTGATCTGCACAAGAGACAATTCTCTGGAAAAGGAAAAGGTGTCAACATGGTGTCAGCTGCTTTGGTGCCTGTGCTGGGCCCCCTCCTGCTCCCCACAGCACGTCTCTCAGAACCATTTCTGATCAACCACTGGCAGAGATCTCCCCCTCCTTGCAGAGTTCAGCCATTGAAAGCGTGGATCGGCTGTTAACTTCACTCGAGTGAGGGACCTGTCCCTTACACCCATTTCTTCATTCAGGGAACCTTCAGACCTGCAACCATTTTCTAGGCTCTTCTCCATGTGCTCAGAAACAGCAATGAACAAGACAAAAGAAGGACCTTCTTCTAGCAAATTACATTCTTCAGACTGTTGGTTCCTGCCACTTAATAGGCGCAGTTCTCCTTCCCCACCTGCAGGGGGCAGGAGTTTTCTAGAAAGGGGGCCAGAAGAAGGAAGAAAGCCGACCAACCCAGCTGCCTTACTGTATTCTGGGGACATAGTACTCAGGCAACAGAGCCTCCCTCATTTCCACTGCGACTGTCCCTTGTGGTGATACTTCCCCTGCTGCTTGAGCTCCTGACCTTCCTTCATTTCCACCAAACGAGGGCAAGAAATAGCAGTCGAGGGCCCTGGTCCAGCTGCAAGTGAAGCAGAAGTAATGGATGGGTGTGCGAGACTAAAAATGGCCTGGGCAGAACATGCAGACAATGCTTGAAAGCCTCTGGCTGACAAATCTCCAGGTGCATCCCTATCGCCACACCTGCCCCCATTAACCTGCAGCCAGTAAATACTGAGCCAGCAGCTGCTCTCGGGACTGTGGTCTTCTCCTAGCCACCTTGTATGGGGCCTGAGGCTCCTGCGTAGGAAAGAGCTGAGACTCGGGCAGAGCAGGCTCCATGCGTGAGAAAATGCAAAGCAGCCTCGCAGACACAGGAGTACATGTAGGAGTGGGTCCCACAGGGAGACTTGGCGGATAAGGTTCAGGGCTTGGGGGACAAGCTTTGAGAAAATAACAGCATCCTCTTTGTAACAACTCCAAATCTCTCTTCTCTCTTTTCTTTCTGCTGGTTCCCCAAAGAGTGAAGTTTAGCAGCTGAGGCTCAGCAATGCCACGGATGAGAGATAGTTTCACTCTTGGAATCAGGAGAGTCCTGTGAGAGAGTCCAGACCACTACTTGTCACACAGGGCGACAGCCCAGCAAGCAAACCAGAGTGCTCTACCCCCGCACTCTTCCCCTTAGAGAAGCTCTGCCTTCAGGCCGCTTTGCCCTTTCCGCAGGGCGGGGACTCCTCTCCTAGCCTCAAGGAGGATGGGCAGACCCTCTGGGTCCCCGTCAAGGCCCTGACTTTACCCTCCTTACTGGTATCACTGGGAGAGAGCAAAATGGAAAATAGTCCCCTCCATAAGGAGCAGATATTCTCAAGTGTGTCAGGGAGGAAGGGACAAGCTCCTTAATCCACGAGACGAGGGACCTGAGCCCACTACCTCCCCCACAACTTCTCCAACCCAAACCACTCTTCTTGACACACTGGAATCTGTGTTATATATATATTTTTAAGAAAATGCCATGATAGTTGTCTGGTTTTGTTGTTTTTACCAGTGTTGTGAAATTAAAAAAAAAAAAAAACATGCAAAAGAAGTATTTAAAATGTTACAATAAAATAGGGTTTTTGTTATTCTAATATATTATTGTGTACCTATTGTAAATATGAAACGCTCCTATTTTGCAAGCCAAGGACACAATTTGTACTGTTGTTATATATAAATAAAATTTACTGGATTAAAAAAAAACTTAAATCTTTAAATACACTTGATTGCTCAGCAGCGTACATGCAGAAGAACATTTCACAGCATATTTAAGAAGTAGGGTATCATGGAAAGATGAGCTAAGTTGTTTTGAGAGACTTCTAAAATTCTCTGTGGAGCCAGAGCTCATTAATGTCCAGTCATTGCCGCCACACGCACATGCACACACGCACACACGCACACACGCTGCACTGGCCTATACTGATAGGTAAACACTGCCCTCTAGCCCCAAGACCCCACACATAGCCTTTCTCCAACAAAAGGCTGACAGTGCAAAGACACTATGCGTTGAGCTACGAAGAATGAAGAGACTCACTCTTATTAGCCCTTGCTGAAAATTACATTCAGTCATTTGTACAAACCATGTATTAAACATCTGCCCTGGCCTGATACTGTGGCAAGTGCTCTGGGATAAAATAAAAAATGAGAAAGACATGATCCTTGCCCTCACCAACCTTGTAGTGTGGTGAGAATCATAGGATTGTGGAAAAGGCATATCCCAGCCCTGGCACGGGATTCAGGGGAGGCAAGGGGAAGGTGCCGGACTCTGTGTGCTTTTAGGTCCAGCACAGGGTGGGGTGGGGATGGGGGTGGGGAGGTAAAGTGGTTTGACTGACTGGAGGACGTCCTGCTCCCTCCCCGTCTGGACTTCCATTTTATTAGTCTTCTTGCTCATATCCCATAGCGTTTGGGTGACACTTCCACTCTGGGCCGGTTAAGGGAGTGTAGGAGGATAACCAGAAAACCCGTCCATCAGCTGGCCTACATCAGCTGAGCTGAGTAGGCCAGAAACTGCTGGTGGCTCCCTTCATGATAATGAGGCCAGAGCTGTTTTCTGGCCCCACAGCTGTTTTCCAGGCCCACAGCTGTGTGCCTCCTGAAGAAGGAGATGCAGCCCTTGCCCTCTGAAAGCCTCCGATCTGATGGCAGAGAGAGCTGCCTCCTTCCCGGGGCCACTAGCCAAACAGGGAGATGAAAACCCTGCTGTCAGGGACACCCCAGTCTTATATGGGTTGTGACGCTGTAGGAATGGGGCCTGGGACTCAAAAAACAATAGCACGTGAGTAAGTGCATGTTAACAGATGCAGCGCATGCTAGGGATATGAATTAATGTAGATTCAAAGACAAAATCCCTATAAACATTTTTCAGCCCCTACTTAGTGGTCTCTGAGTTTATGGTGTTTACACACATATGCATGCATTCACACACACACACACACACACACACACACACACACACACACTGTTCCCTAAGAGACAGGATGCAAGTGCTGGAAGGTGAGGAAAATGCAAACACAAGCCCTGAAAAGCCCGAGAAGAGTGAAGAGCACGTTGCTGAGGCCTGTGTGTAATTGCCACATTGTTTTCAACTGCACGGAGGGTTTGTTTGTGAGTGCAGGGGCCATGGGCCATTTGACTACCATTATTGACATTAAACCATTCTCCGCTTCTTATAAATGCAGGCCTGGGGCACTGGAAGCACTGAGTTGCACCACTGTAAAAAAAAAAAAAAAAAAAAAAAGTGGTAGTTTTTTCAGCAAAGCCATAATGTGGCCAGGCGAGCTCCTGCTAAGAGTGTGGTTAGAGGAGACTTCCTATGTCAGCGTCTGATGGCCTTGGAGTCACCTGGGACACAGACCGGATAGAGGAGGCCCCTTCTTCATGTGGGGTCCTTGCACTCCAGAGTTCCCTGCTCTCCCTGTTATATCCCATCTCCTCTCAGCAACTTGGAGGACTATTATTATTAAATATCCACTGCAGGAACTACCATCGCCAGGAAGGAAGAGAGAAGGAGAATGGACCAGATCCCTGTCCATCCTGTTCCCAGGACAGAGCATAGCAAGTGCCATGCCCACAGCACATGCCCAATAACAGTGTTCTGAGTGAATGGATGATTTAACAAATGGCTGTTGGGTGCCACCTACCATATTCCAAGCACTGGAACATCCTCTCTTTCAGGCCTCTTAATATCATATGATGGGAATGTTCCATTTTTATAGTCTGAGGCTCAGCGAGGTTAACGGATTTCCTTAAGATCACACAGCTACTAAGCAGTAAAGCCACTGAAATCGGACTCTAGAGATCAGATTCCATGCTCCTTCTTTTGCCCACTCTGCCCTTCATTGCCTCTGTCCTTCATTATCTATAGAAATATTTAATACTTGGAAGTCTTCCCCAGGCATGGCTTTTTCCTCTCATAATAAGCAGGTCCAATGGGACCACTCTTCAGCATTCATTAATATTCATATTTGTTTGACACAATTGCTATCAATTCATTGCTTGAAATGGGCATGACCCCAGACCGGGCACCATAAGATATACAAAAAGGGGAAAAAAGTAAGTTTCAAAGTTGCAGCTTGTTCAGATTTTACAATCTAATGTCAACACTGAGAAAGATCCATCCCTTTTCTTCATTTTCACTACAAGTGCAAACTAACTTTGCCAAGCTGCAGTACTAGGAGTCCCAGAGTGCTAAGCTCCTCAGTTTGAGGAGAAACCTGCATGATGAGCCACTGGAGAGAATTCAGGGAAGTGGGCATTGCTGGTAATGTGTGCTTGATCAATATTGGCACCATGAGCTGTCAAACCTCTGCTCAGCTAGTGGGCCGAAATGCAGATGAGGCCCCCCTGTGCTTGGCTGCTAGAAGCTGGGAGCCAAATTGGGAGCCCACCAGGAACACACGCATAGGACTTTCTGCCGTGCGTTAGTAATATATTATTAGTTAATATGTATTAACTTAATAATAGAATATATATTATATTAACTAATAAAATATATAATATATACTAACTAATAATAGTAGTATACTAAATTCATCTGACTCCTGGCTTTGTTTTGTGTCTCTGCCTCATTTTCCTTGATTCCTCACTCCCTACTCCTTCCTAATTGCTGCATTCTATGTATCCCTAGGAGCACAGGCCTTGGTTTGAAATTGCCTGCAGTTGAATTCTATCCCAGAGCGGAGGGGTCGGAGGCAAAATGCATCACCTCTCTGTGTATCAGTTTTCAAATCTATAGATGGGGATACTATATATTAAATCAGGTTTTGTAGGAGTTAAATAAGATAATATATGTACTGGGACCCATAGATATTACAAAAGGTAAATGAGAGAATTAACCATAACTCCTTCTTTCAGAGAGAGTCCCGCAGGACCCACAGGCAGGAGGAGATGAGGGTCCCTATCTGGCTGTGGGAAGCAGCTGAATTAATGCTCACAGGTTTCAGAAGGTGAAAACTGGTGCCTGAGAAGTAAACCCTTAGGGGACTAGGCTGGATGCTGACCAACTAAAACAGGAGATGAATCAAACCATGGTTTTGCCTGGTGGTAGAACCAGCTGTAAACTAGTCAGTAAATGATGTTATAGGTTGATAACAGTACCAGAGGGACATGGTCAAGCCAGATCTCCATGTGCTCAAGCCATAGCATCCAGCTGGCCACAAAGTCAGTAGGTGGCATTCTGGAAGCCTGACCAGGACCAGAGTCCAAAAAGTAACTGGGACCTGGTAGGAAAGATACCACTTCACCCAGAGAGCCAGGGGGCAGGTCAGGCCCAGGCACCCAGGGCAGGGGAAACAGAGAAGGATAAGTAGGCTGGAGGCAGAGAGCACAGACCCCAGGGTCGGGAGTCAGCAATTCCCGGGGAGAAGCCAGGAAAGCAGAGCAGGAGAACAAACGGAGTGCTCACCAGATCTGGGAGGGAGGCCTTATGTGTGTCTGCTCTGGGAGAAGTCTGGGCATCTCCATCTCCAACTGTTTTCAGGTGAGTGTGTAAGTCAGACCGGTAGAGAGAGAGAGAGAGAGTGTGTGTGTGTGTGTGTGTGTGTGTGCACATGCACATGTGCGTGCATGCATGTGTGTGTAGAGGGGTAGATAAAGAAAGAGACAGAGAGGTTTTAGGGAATTGCTGTAATTGGCTACATACCTGGAAGCTGGCAAATCTGAAACCCACAGGGCAAGCTGGCAGGCTGGTGACTGCGGCAAGCATCAATGTTGCCATCTTGAGTCCAGAGGTAGAATTTCTCCTTTGGCAAACATGAGTTTGTATCTTAAGGTCTTCAACTATTAGATGAAGCTCACCCATATAATGGCAGGAAATCTGTCTTGCTTAAAAGCTACTGGATGTAAATGTTAATCAGATCTAAAATACAATTTTGCAGGAACATCTAGACTGATGTTTGACCAAACAACTGGGCACCAGAACCTAGCTAAGTTGCCATAAAAAATTAACCACCACAATAAGGAAAAGACTAGTTCATTTGCTACCAAATTGAAGCTGAACACAGTTGTGTGTAACCCGTAAATCCATTCACTTCGATGTTGTTTTTCTTATTATGGTGATATACACATGACATGAAATAGACCCTCTTGACTATTTTAAATATGCAGGTCAGTAGTATTGAATACTTTCACATTGTTATGCAACCATCGCCACCACCCATCCTTGTAACTCTTCATCTTGTAAAACAAACCCTATACCCATTAACAATAATTCTCCATTCTCCCTTGCCCCCGCCTCTGGCAACCATGAATAACCTCCTAGTTTCCCAATAGAAATATCTTAAAAATCCCAACCTTTGCTAGGCAACCAAAAAAGAAAAGGGATATAGACATCAACAAGGTATAAAGAGCCCTGGAGGCCAGAAATAGGGTGGGTGGGGGAATGTTCCAGCTCCAGATCAGGGGAAAGAGGGTCATCATGGGAATAAAATGGAATGGGAAGAGCTGGAAGTCATCCCCTCCTCTGCTTTTTCTCCTGAACTCATAAACATCTGTATAATTCTAGTCCATTTGTAAAAGCCCCGCCTAGAAAACATACACCAAAAACTAGTCAAACAAATAAAAACCTGTTTAGTGGTTTAATCTCCAAGAATCATTCTAAGTCTAACCTTCCTGACCCATCTTCCAGTCTCCTTTTTTCATGGTTCTCCCATCTTCATGGGGTTCCATGTCCCCTTTCCTGACTGGCACCTCAAGTGCCCCTAACTTTGGGCAGCCTCAAGAGAGCACAGGATCTTGTTAACTATCCTGTAATCTCATCCCCCACCACCACCACTTTGCTTTCTCCCACCTCATGTAATCTTCCTTAGATTCCCTCTTTAATTTCAAATGTATAAATGAAGCTGCAAAACTGTTATTCTCGGGAGCAGTTGAGATCTAGTTCCCTGGCATAAGTTGTCAGTTTGGCTCTAAAAAAACATAAAAATTCTCTACATGCCTGACCAGGTGGTGGCCCAGGATACTGAGGACCCAGGTTCAAAACCCCAAGGTTGCTGGCTTGAGCAAGGGGTCACTGGCTCGGCTGGAGCCCCTACGGTCAAGGCACATATGAGAAAGCAATCAGTGAACAATTAAGGTGCCGCTACAAAGAATTGATGCTTCTCATCTCTCTCCCTTCCTGTCTATCTGTTCCTCTCTCTCACTCTCTCTCTCGCGCGCGCTCTCTGTTGCTAAAAAATAAAAAATTCTCGGCCTGACTTGTGGTGGCGCAGTGGATAAAGCGTCGACCTGGGAACACTGAGGTCGCCAGTTCAAAACCCTGCACTGGTCTGGTCAAGGCACATAGGGGAGTTGATGCTTCCAGCTCCTCCCCCCTTTCTCTCTTTCTCTCTCTCTCTCTCTTACTCTGTGTCTCCTCTCTAAAATGAATAAAATAAAATAAAATAAAATAAAAAATAAATAAATAAAAAATTCTCTACACGTTTGGCTGTTTCTTGCCTCAATAAATGCAACAAAAGTAACGGAGACTGGAGGTACTTATCTATCCACCTACAGAGAACCGATGAGTTCTAGAAGGGGAGACTGAGAACAAGGGAGAGGCCTGGAAATAAAGCAAGTGTAGAGGGAACCCTGCTGGGGGATAAAAGAGTGATAGAAAGAATGAGAGAGATCCTGAGGGGGAAGAAGGAGAGAAGGGACCATGAGATAGTGGACCCAACTGATTTATACTTGAATGAAGACCAGGACTTCCCAACACGTATGGCTTTGGGATTTAGGTAGCTTTTACCATCCCAGGGTGTGTTACACTGTACAGCCTGTCTGTCCTGTTGTGGTAGAGAGTGGCAAGGATCTACAAAATGTAGAGGGGTCCTGCTGTTTCAAGAATCAGGTTCCTATTTCAGAGCTGACCTGAAGGCACAACACCTGATTAGAAGACAGAAGAACAGGCCAACTCCTGACTCTAAAATGAAGAGAGAAAGGAAAGGGGAAAAGATACTCAGGACCTTTTGGGATGGCAAGTAGATATGGGGCGGGGGGAGGCTCAAATGGACATCCTTCCTATTCTTTTTACCCCTTCCACCTCCCTTTCCACCCAGGCCATAGAGAGACTTCCAGGGTCAATGACTCCACTTCCTGGTGCAAGAGGCTCTGCTCTAGACCAGATATTAGGGAGCCTGGAGGTTGCTCCCTTCCCCCTGCCCAGCCTGCCTCTCCACCACTCCCTATTCCTTGGCTGTCATCACCATTCCTCCTCCTTTGTGTGCCTTTGCACTGAATTAAAATTGTATTTCATCAAAGACACAAGAAAGAACCATAGGGACACTGGACAAAGTGCACAACTCAGAAAGCCCTGGCCCAAAACAGCTCTTTGGAGGAAATCTCCTCTGATATCTTTGATAATCTTAGTCTTTAGGAAATTCAGAACTTGTAAAACCATGTTGCAATTTTCTCTTCCCTCTGTGCTCCACCGCACTGCCCCCAGGCTGCCCACGTCTCCTCTCAGGGCCCCTTCTGTCCCTGAAAGGAGGGGATAGAACTTAGACCCACAGGCCACAGACAGACAGACCGGCTTCCCTCCTACTGCCTGCAAGCCAGTCTTACCTCTTTCTGTGTCTGTCGTCTCTGCATCAGTGATATTGTTGACTTGTTATTGTTCTAGGACAGTGGTTCTTAACCTGGGTTCGGAGAAGCCTTTGCCACGGAGGCCAGAATAAAGTAATACCGTAATTTGTTGTGAGTTCATGCACTTTGTTGGTTTTGTTCTTTGAGCAAGGTGATGTTCATGCACGGCTCATTTTGTGCACCAGTAAAAAAACATATACCTATGTCTTGAATTTGGAAAAAAAAAAAACATTTTATTTATCACTAAAGAAGGGTTCAGTGAATGTGCATATGAAATTGGTGGGTTCAGTACCTCAAAAAAGGTTAAGAACCACTGTTCTAGGATGACTTTAAACAGACAAAACCTGTTCCTGGAGTCTGTTTCCAGCCCCTACTGCACAGCTGCTTTCCCTAAAAGTGTCTCCATCAGAACCTGAGACTTCCCAGCTGCGGGTTCTCTGTCCAGACCAGAGCTCCTGGGGCTCACAGCCCCACTGCGCTCCATTATCCTCGCCCCTGTGCCTGTGTCTTTGTTTATTTTGAGCTTTCTGTCAATTGAGACAGAAAGATAGCAAGATGGTGAGGTAATTATGACAAGCCAAGCAGGTCAGAGCCTCTGCCAGTGCAGAACAGCAATGCTGTGACTGCTTCCGCCTGTTCCCAGAGCAGCTTGAAGGTCGGCTCAGCTCATACAGACAGAAAGGACAGAAGACAGGGCAGAAGGATCTTGGAGAGAAACAGGAAAGCCTCAGGGCTCAGGTGGGAACCTGGTGGCCCTTTCCTCCTTCTTTTCATAAAGCTTGGTCAAGTCAGCCCTCCTGGGTGTCCAGACCAAGAGGCAGAAATCTGGGAGGCATGTGCCAACAACCGATTTGGAAAAACATGCAGAAGATTGAAGGCTGGGCAGGCATGAACATAGTGAGGGCTCTCACCAGCCTTTGTTCATGAGTGCCAAGCCCTCCGTCTCTACTGCCATCCCAGAACCACGAGGCTGGTGGAGGCGACATATGTAAAGTCAACGGCTGACTCTGCCACCTTGGGCAAGTGACTTGATCTCCGGGGCTCATTATTTCTCATCTGTAAAATAAAAGGATTACATGAAGTCATCTCTCTGGCCCCTCCATCTCTGCGGTTTAATGATTTCTGACTATCAGAACAGAACAAGCAAAATCTGAGAACCAAGGAAAGAAAGTATCTTATAAAAACACACAAAGTCAATAAAAGAAAAAGCCAAGGTCGGAACACAGGTGCCTAGATTCCTAGCCCATTGCTCTACCTGCATCAAAGGAAGGTCTTATGAGTAATAATTTGCACTATTGCATTTCCCATGCCCCCTGTAAAGCAAAATCTCCCCACAGAGTGAACGTCCTGCATCTTCCCACGACCAGGTCCTTCGCTCTCAGTCTACCTATCATGCATTGCCTCTTCAAGACAGCGCTGGAAATATGTTTTTTCTTCCAGTTTCGGATTATTGACATGATCCATGGAAAACTAAGCATAGGAACTACATCAATACATGGACATGTGAATATGGACCAACCTCTGTGGGGAAGAGGCAGCTCCATGGGGACAAACACACACCGACGATGTGAGTGGAAAGTGACCATGCTCATCGCTTGCTCACTGACCCAAAATAGAGGCAAATTCCGATTGTATTATTTTAATAGTAGAGATTCAACAAATGTATGCTTATTATATTTTTAGCCTGGCTCTTTTAGCCATGTTGGCCACTGTTTTCGACAGGATGTGACCAGGTTCGCAGAATCTTTTTTTAAGCCATGCGCTTCCCCTTCTCACGCTTCTCCCCCCACACCCCACACCTCTGCAACCCACCCTCACTGGGCCCACAGGTCTCCCCACCCCCCTTGCCTGCCTGGGTGGGAGAAAGGAGAGCAGCAGCAGGCTGAGGGGGGTGGGAGGGAGACAGGGGACTCGCAGATAGAGCCCCCATGGCTGAGGAAGGTACAGAGGCTCAGGTGAATCCATTGGGTGTTGATTACTGAGTCCTGGCTCAGGTGCCTGGCTTCAAATACCTAGACCTCTTATTACCAGATTCTATTACCAGGAGAGTTGCAGTCAGAGACCCCTCAAAGCTCAAGGAACCTCAAACATTTTCTCAGATGAGAAATCTCCGCAGTGGGGAGAGTCCTTGGCAGAGGGGTAGCAGGGTCCACCACAGCATAGCAGTGGAAATCACAGACTTTGGAATTAGGCACAACTAGGGTGGAAAATGAGTTCTGCCATCTTAGCACCTGGGTGATAGTTTGTGTTCCTTACTCCCTCCCAGCCAGTCTTCTAATGTGTAAAACATGGTCTTAGCCCAGGGGGTTGGGGGAAAAATTACACTAATGTGTGCAATGTCCTTAGCACAGGCTTGGTATATGGCAGGCCCTTGAGAAACGAGGAGGTTTCCAGAATAGCATTTTTATTACTTTGCACTTTATTACCTCCCAGGAATGTTAAGGCCACTCATTCTTCCTCATTCTTCATGGGGGGTAGGGGGTGGGAGGAGTGGGGGGGGTGTTTAGAGAGTGGAATCCCCCATGGCCAGCATCTGTCTGTGCCGAACTAAGAAAGGGCAGGGGCTGGGACTCGGCTTCGGTCTTCACCAGCCTTGGTGTTTGCTCAACTGAAAACCAAAACCTGGCATCGAACTGATCCATCCAAGGCCCTAAGAGCCCTGAGAGGCTTCTGACCAGAGGCTCTGACCAAGGGGCTGCTTCCGTATTCAGAACATGAATCCTGGTTTGGGAGAAGCAGGCAGCGACTCCAAGAGCCATCTGGAGGGGGTGGCGTTTCCAACTAGTGCTGGGAGAGACCAGACAATAATCAAAATACCATGACATTAGCACAAGAATAGGCAGATCAGTGGGATTAGGCAGCCTGGAAACAGACCCTAATACATACAGAAGGACTCAATCAATGATAACAGAAACTTCATAAGTCACTGGGGAGGGCGGGGGTCATGCAAAAACTGGGATGGGATCCTGGGGAAACTGGCTATTTGAAAAAGGAATCAATTTTGATCCTCATCTCCCAGTATTTACTAAAATTTCACTTGGGCCAGAATTAAACCTGCAAAAACAAAGGAAAGAGAGAAAAAGCCAGAACATGTTTTTCTGAACAGTAAGACTGCATAGTTTAAAGATACAAACAGTTCAGGAATTAAGATATGAAGTCCCGAGTGAGATTTATTTTTTTCCTGAAGCTAGACAGCATGATTCTAAAATTCATCTGGAAAATGAGCAGAAATAGCTATTTAAAAAGAAAGAAAGAAAGAAAGAAAAACCTGAGTAATGTGTGGAAGATTTGTTTTACCAGATAATAAAATGCTACATTTCATATACAAAAATGTCTGAATCTATAAAGATACAATAATTATAACAGTGTTTTATAATAGAAGAACCAACTGAACAGAATAACAACTCAGAACAATCTACTTTACATGTTAAAAAGTTAGCATGTGATAAAGGCCCACCTCAGCCAGACGGAAATCAAGACATTCTTTAATACATGATGCTGGGATAAAAGATTGCCTATTTAAATGCTTATCACACAACATAGAACAAAATAAAGTTCAGACGAATTAAAAAAAGTAAAATGTAAGAAAAGAAATGAAATCATAAAAACTTAGACTAAAATATAGATTATTTCTAGCTCCGTGTGGAGATGAAATTTCTAAGCATAAAAGCAATTGGGGAAATCACAGAGGAAAAATAGATATATTTGGCTGCATAAAAATTCAAACCACCTCTATAAAAAACATCAAACAAAGTAAAAATAAACAGTAAAATCAACCTGTGAAAAGAGTCTGCAACCAAAGCATCAAGAATTAATGTTCTTAAAATATAAAATAAAATAATATTTATACATAACATAACCCACTAAATCCAAAGAAAAAAACTGTGTAAGGAACAAGAATAGGCTATTGCAGAGGAAGTACAAATAATGGTTTAAACAAAGAAATGTTGAACCTCACTGGCAATCAATATATGTGAAAAAAAAAAAAAAACCACAATAATGAAATACATTTGTTGCCCTATCACCTTAGCAAATACTTGTAAAAGTCAATACAGGTATTGACGAACGTATGGTATAGCAATGAGGCCTCTGGCACACTGATCACACCATAGAAATTTGTACAATGTTTCTAGAATGCAATAAGATAATAAGTCTCAAGAGTCTTTAAAATATTCATTCCCTTTGTTGCAATAATTCCACTTAGATTTTAAGCAAGTAAAAATAAAGACAAACATATATGCTTGTATCATTTATCTATAATAAGTAAAAACAAATTAAATATCTACCATGTGTTTGAATATGCACCAAATTTTGAGAAGTTGAATAAATTAGACTATATCTACAAGATGGAGTATTATATTATCATTTAAAATTATGCTCACAAAGAATTTTTAATGTTTGAGAAAATTGTTCACAATGGTATGAACAGGGTAGTGGGATCGGGGGTGAACTTTATTTTATTACTTGTTCTGTTTCCCACCTCCCTACACCCCAAATTTCTACAAGTATAATGACAACTTTTTTTTTTTTTAAGAAAAATCTTTGCGCCTGACCAGGCAGTGGCGCAGTGGATAGAGCGTTGGACTGGGATGCGGAAGACCCAGGTTTGAGACCCCAAGCTCGCCAGCTTGAGCACGGGCCCATCTGGCTTGAGCAAAAGCTCGCCAGCTTGGACCCAAGGTCGCTGGCTCCAGCAAGGGGTTGCTCGGTCTGCTGAAGGCCCGCGGTCAAGGCACATGTGAAAAAACAATCAGTGAACAACTATGGTGTCGTAACGGCAATGAAAAACTAATGATTGATGCTTCTCACCTCTCTCCGTTCCTGTCTGTCTGTTCCTATCTATCCCTCTCTCTGACTCTCTCTCTGTCCCTGTAAAAATAAAATAAAGAAAAAAAGAAAAGTCCTTGCAATTCTGAGCTCCTCATCTTCCATAATCACTCTTGTGGTGTAGCAAATGTTCTCTCCCCTGACCTCATCTCAGCAGACCCTCTTCTTCCAGGTCCTAAACTAATCTGTACTGGTTGGTGATCTCTTGTCCTCCTCTGCAGTTGCCCAGGCGGAAGGGCAGATGGATCTTCACACTGTAGGCTTTGTAGCAGGCTATACCACCCGCAGAACCTGGCATCCAAGAGAAGGCCAAGTGACTCTCCAGAGTTTAGCATTGGAAGAACCTGCCTGGGTTCATTCATATCGTACTTAGTCTTGCCAAATATGAATGCTAGCTAGTGACCTTGAGCAAATCTCCCCATCTGAGACAGAAAGTATGGTCCAGGAGGGCAGGCTCTTTCTTGTCCCTTATTGTCTCTCCAATAATGGGGGATTCAACAAATAATGAATAAATGAATGAACGAATGTTTCTTCCATGAAGTGAGTGAAATAAACCCATTTAACAGAGAGGTTTCTGAACCAAATGCAATAACAGTCAGGCCCACAGTAGATGGTCAATAAATGCCCACAGCACCTGGCTGACCAAGGACAGGGCCATCGACTCCCCGCTCTCCTACGGGGAGACAGCTTTGATGAAGGTATAAATGGCTTAGCCTTGTCTCTTTGAGTTTTCCCAGGTGGTCTGAAACACGTGGCTCTTTTCTCCTTCTTCCTCTTCTTTTCCTTTTGGTTTCCTCTGAATTGATTCTGCCACTGGTGAAGGGCAGTAAATTAATAACTAGATTTCCCCCCACGACAACAAACCCAACAACTAATTGGCTCGATATCTCCCTGTTGCTGTATCACTTTGGGATTTTCTGGGTGAAATATAAATAAGCCAATTCTATTAATAAGCCATTTGGCCAAGGGAAGAAAATACACTTCCGAGATCCCGGGGGGCCTGGGGAAGCCGCTCAGTGGTCCATGGAGCAAAATACTTGATTACAGGAACAGAGTATTCCACCTCCAGCCTTCCTCCCTGTAAATCCGTTCTCCCGGCAAAGTCCTCTCAGTCCTGGGGGGTGGAGGGAGGAAAGCTTTGTGAAGTTTAAAAGTTATAATTTAGATAAATCTGTGCATTCATTGGCCTGAGTGTATCTCTGGAAAATAATAGTTAGCAGGGTAGGACCTGCCGCATTTCAGGGCCTTTATTGTCTCTTTATAATTAAGTCCTGCGCAGAAATCCAATTACAAATGTTCTCGATCGCCCTCCAGCTAAGTGCTAACAGAAGAGGGGAGGCAGGCTCTCAGACTTGAATAACTCTGGATCAAAATTAATATCATGGCTGTGTTAGCTCATTAAAAGTGCCGCCTCTATTAACGGGCCTTTATATTAATAAATGAGACTATTATGATCATATCCGAAAACCTAGGCCCTTATCAAGTCTGCTCTGTCAACCTTGCTCTTGAAGGCACAAGTTCATTACCTTGGGCACAGGCTTCTGCGGGCGCAGAGGGCCGGCAGAAGGGCGGCTGCATCCCAGCTGGCCTTTTACTGAAATGGGCACCTCGGCGGCGGCTACCTAGCATGTCCCTCACACTGACTCTGCTTAGTATGTGTTTCACAGCTGAGCCAGCAGAGGCTTAGATGTTCAGCCACTTCTCCTAACAAGAGGCAGAACTAGGATTCAAACTTGCAGCCTCAGGACCTTGAGGCTAGCACCCATTGCATTGTTCTACCGGCTAATGTCCTTGTGGGACCGGTGCAGCCCGTTGAGGTTTTTACTATGCATTGGTACCCAGAAGGTGGAAATTTTCCCCTTGGTAGCTTTGGCACATTCCTTTGCTGCCCAGTGATTTGTTTACTAATCCCCCCTCCCTGTGGCCCAGGCACTGTCCCTGCTCTCAGAGGAGCAAGCAGGTATGTATAATGGCAGAGCAATCACTGGCCACTATAGGAGCACACCAAGAAATAGCCAACCCAGACTTTGGTGGTAGGAAAGATTTGTTAGAGGAGGTGGAATCTAAGCTGAGTTTGGAAGGACAAGGACAAGAAACCCAGGCCATGTGGTAAGCCTCAGGGGAGGGGATCCCCAAGTAATTCCCCAAGGAATCCTATACACTAAGGCAGAAGTGTGCCTGAAACCTAGCATTCAAGGTGTGCAATGAAAAAGGGTGAAGGCCACAGGAGGAAACAGGGCCAGGCCAGATCAGGTAGCCTTGAGCCTGTGCTCACACCTTGGGCAGGTTGTCCAAGGGCGATAAAAAGTCCTTGAATGATTTGAAACAGGAAATAATATAAACAAAACTGTATTTTGTACTCATCTCTGTAGCAAGAATGTGAAGAGGAACTGACCACAGGCCACACTGGAAGCAAAGGGCCAGTTAGGAGACACATGAAGGTGACAATGGAAATGAAGAGATGTGGCCCCACTCCAGAGATATACTAGAAATAGGATGAACAGCTTAGTGACTGACCACGTGTACCATGTGAGGGAGGAGGAGCCACACCTGACCTCAGTCTGGCTTGAGCAAAGTGCAGGGATTCTAGGGGACAGGAAAGACAGGATGAACAGAAGCTTTGGGTGAAAGATCGCCAAGTTCAGATTTGGACATGAGGAGCTTTCATGTTTCGATGAACACTCATGTGCAGCTGTCACGTGAGCTGCTAGAAACACAGGTCTGGCTCAAGAAAGATAATGGCCTCGAGATAATGCTTTGGGACCTATTAGGTCACAGATGATGACTGCAGTGTGACCATAGAGGAAATTGTCCAGGGAGAGCAGATGGAGTGGCCACACAGGTTCTCAGTGGGTCTTCACCTTTATTTGTCATTTTAGCAAACATTTACCATGCATCTCCTATAAGCAAGGCAGTCATCTCTTGTTACCAAGCATTTCTATCTATTCGTATATCATTTCTCTGGTGACAGAGATGAGGAATGTCATGTCCAATTTCTAGCCTAGGCTAGATAACCCCCAGCCCAGCCAGGAACATTAAATTTAACTTGAGTAATCAGTATTGGCTGACAATCCAGTGACCATGAACCAAAGTCCAGTTCTGTGCCCAACCTTGGGTTGGCCTCTGATTTACTCTGAGGCCTGAGCTATGTTGAGGCCAGGATGACTGAGAAAAAGTAGCCCTATACTCTCCCAGTCTCAGAGATTATTTACCCTAAGTCATTGGAGCCCTATAATGGAACCCAGACCCAATCATTTCAATGTCTAAATTCCAAAAATAATAATAATAATGAATGAAATACTGACCAGACTTAAAGAATGAAAGCTTTTAAGTGAGGCAGGGTGGGAGGGAGAAGGGGGAAAGAAAACTATCCAAAAACAACATCTTAGTTTTACAAAGTAATGAGCCAACCATTGGCCATCCATCAGCTAACAAATGCAGGAAAGGCCAGACTGATAGGAACATTAGAGAATGGGGTGAAGGACTATAATGCAAAGCATTTTCTCATGATAAGGAGGTGGTTTCAGCTTTCATTGAAAATCCTTCCTTCCTGAGTTTCTGGTTAGGCTTTCCTGCCCTAGTCAGTCGGCTGCTTTTCTGATCCTGCTTCTGGGTCAGACCTGGAGCAAGTGAGAGGCATTGCTGGCCGGGGTAGAGTTCAGTAGGTTGATTCTTACATGAGATGATAAAGTGTGAAGTCAGAAGGCAGACCCCAACATTGTATCTGGAGAGATACCAAGGTCAAAGCCACATGATAAGATCTAAGACATGCCTATCAACCCAGCAGCTAGAGAAGGAGCTAAAAATATAGAATCAAAACAAGCGATGAGGGGGTGGGGAGGATAGAGTCAGGAAGCTAAAGAATGTAAGTAGGGACAGTGGTAAACAGAGGGAGTCTGAAGGAGTCCCTGAGATCAAGAACTGGTGATATCTGGGTATATTAGTTATTTGTTGCTGTGTGGCAAATCCTCCCAAAATTTAGTAGCTGAAAATAACATTTACTATCTCACAGTTTCTGCACATCAGGAATCTGAGCATGTCTAAGCTAAACACCTCTTTCTTGTTCAAAGTCTCTCCTGAGGTTGAAGTCCAGCTGAAGACCAGAAGTGTGCCTCCTCTTACAGGCTTGCCTGACAGATGGGGCGGGACAGAGGGCTACTTCTAAGCTCACCCATGTGGTTGCTGGCAGATCTCAATTTCTGATTTCATGGGCCTCTCCATAGGCTGCCTGAATGTTCTCACATGTGGTAGCTGTTGTTGGAGAAAGACAGAAACAAAAAAAAAAGGAAGGAAGGAAGGAAGGAAGGAAGGAAGGAAGGAAGGAAGGAAGGAAGGAAGGGAGGAAGGGAGGAAGGAAGGAAAAGGAAAGAGAAAAATAGAGAGAGCAAGCTCCCAAGATGGAAGCCTCAGTCTTTTAATAACCTAATATTGGAAGTGACATGCCATCACTTCTATCATATTTTATTCATTAGAGCAAATCAATAAGTCCACCCACCTTGAAAGGAAAGGAATTATATAAGTAGATGAATGCCAAGAGGCCAGGATCTCTGGGGGACATCTAAAAGGGTACCTACAACACTGGAATTACTCTTTAAGTTCCACCAGTGGGACTGTATATGTGGGCAAGCCAGGTTCGTTTAAAGGTCCATTACAGGCTGAACACAGGATGTGGGATCAACTTTTTTGATGGATGAGAATCTTGCAGAATTTCTGGCTTTCATTATCGACCTTGTTTATTATTTTCCATGGTTAAAGATATGGAGATAGAAGGTATAATAGGAAAGATGACCATATACTGATTTTTGGATAGTCTGTAGAATTTGACTTTGTGACCAAATCTTTGATAGCATCCTATGTGTGTTCCCTATCCCACTGATTCCTCCTTCTCAAAAATTCCTCTATAATTATTTTCTGTGCTGCAAATTAGGCTTTTATATAACCTCCAATTATCAGTACTTCCTCACAATGCTACCTTGATTGATAAATCTAGTCAGTCACATCAGGAAAATAAAGTTAATATCTCATGGAGGTGTATGAAAGGCTTCTACTCCTTTATCTATCTATCTATTCATTTATTTATTTATTTTAGTAAGAGAAAGAAAGGAATAGACAGGGACAGACAGACATGAAGGGAGAGAGATGAGAAGCATCAACTCATAGTTGTGGCACCTTAGTTGTTCATTGATTTCTTTTTCATATGTGCCTTGACTGGGGGTTCCAGCTGAGCTAGTGACTACTTGCTCAAGCTACCAACCTTGGTCTCAAATCAGCAACCTTGGGCTTCAAGTCAGTGACTTTTGGCGCAAACCAGCACCGTGGGGTCGTGTCTGTGATCCCACGCTCAAGCTGGCGATCAGTATCAAGCTGGCAACCTTGGGTTTTCAAACTTGGGTCATCAGAGTCCCAGGCCAATGCTCTATCCACTGCACCATTACCTAGTCAGGTGGCTTTTACTCCTTTAAAAGAATGTCAAGCACCATCAGGTTGAAGAGAACATGGTGTGTGGTGTGTAGTCAGAGTGACACAATCAAGTCACATTCTGGGCCTGCTTGGCATGCCTAAATGCAGTCTGACCCAGTTCTTTCAGAACATCTTAGAGGGACCCTGGAGAAGTCTATGACAATAGCGCACAGTGGAACCATGGCTGCATGTCTTCATACCAGGCCTGGGCCTTTGGAGAGGTCCCATTGAGAATGCATGCTATAAATGCAGGGCTGTATGGTTAAGAACCATCAGGAACCAGGCCAGATCTATGGAGAGGAAACTGAGAAAATTACAAAAGAAAAAAATGTCAACAGTAGAAGATGAAGAAGAGAGGGGTTCCAAGAAGAGAAAGAAGCCAGGCGGAAGAGCCCACTGCAGAAATGATGGATGGCCACCACACCCAGTTCTGAGCCCAACAGCAGTCTCTCCCTCACGGGCATATCCATTCACTCAACTGTATTGAGTTCTTACTAAGTTCTAGGCCTGGAGGATACAACAATGAGCAAAACAGATATCGTTGCTGTTTAATGTGTCCCCTGTAGACGAGCAACAGAAACTGAGCCAGTGCACTGAGGCTCACCAGGGAGACGTCAGGTCATTAAGATGAAGCTCAAGGGGCCCACGATGTTGAGGTCACCCACCAGAACAGGCCTTTTGGCTTTCAGCTCCTCCTCAGGGGGCCATGTCTAAGGGAAATGCCTCTCCAGATCTTCCTCACTCCAAAACTTAGCCACAGCCCAAGAGCCACATGTTCAAACCTTATATCCACTTCTCACACTGCATTGGCCATCTCTCAGGATCGGGGCTTTTTATCCTTTTCCTGCCTCTTCTTCTGTCATTTCAGACCCATTGGGAATGGCAAAAGGAAGAGAAAAAGCCAAGGGCCACCGTTTGCCATGAGTTTGGAAGAGAGCACACCTTCTAGTCCTGCCGACAGGAACAGGAAGGAAGTATGTCCCCTGGAACTCTGCAAGGGAGAGGCCATGTCCCTTTTCACCCTCCTCGTCTCTCAGAGGCACTATGCTCCCTTGTGGCACTAGGAAGCCTGACCCTCTGGCCAAACTACAGGGAGATAAGGCAGCTCGGGAAGAAAATGGTAGTTGGTGATCTTTAGTTCCCAGGTGTGCATCAGGACTTGACTTGTGCTTAGAGAAGTCTCATGTCTCTGGCTGGGGGGCTCCTCCCCCAGCCTCCAGAGAGGTCAGCTATCAGCATGACCCCACTTGTCTGTCCAGACTGCTGAAACAACCCACAGTCATTATTTTTTGTCCCTCGTCTATTTTTATGAGTTAAGAGTTTCTTCCTGATGTCTGCCCTAAACCCTTCCTGTGATTATTTCCTCCTACAATAAAAAGCAAAGAACTAGAGTCAGCAAAATGTTAGCCTCCGGACACAGCGTGCCACACAGACATCAAGTGCCTGAAGGCGCTCGGGGAGCTGAGCATGGGGTCTCTCAAGCAGGACCTGAGAGGGACAGGAAAGGCAGGTGGCCCTGGAGTCCGCAGAGTTATGGGACGTGTTCCATGTGTGCCTCTCCCACAGCTGTGGCTCCAGGGACAGCCCTCGATGTGCTCCACGCAGCCCTATCCTGTGTGGGGGTGACAGGTGCTCCCCCACTTCTCTGACACTTGCCTCCCCTTCTCCCATCCAGGGCTCCTTTTTAATTTTCCATGTGGGTTGGCCAAAGGCAGATGCTGTTTCCAGAGCTTCAGGTCTAGACATGACTGACTCCATTACTGTGTGGCTTCAATGACCCCTTCTCTCTGCTGTCCCTGCTCAGGGAACCCCAGAACCCAGCTTCTCCATCAGGTGGACTTCCAAGCTGCTCAGAGACCCTGCCACCCCTTCTCTTTTGTCCTCCTAATCCCAGGGCCCCTCCCTTCCTAGCCCCACCCAGACTTAGAAAAGGGGGGTGCTCCATAGACCAAGATTGGTACAAGGGGAAATAAGAGAGGCTAAGAACTCAGGGTCCCCTCCTTTCACATCTGCTGCTATAATCACACCCCCAACATCCCCCCCCCCCAACGGACAAAAGCCCATGTCAGCCCAGGGCTCTGGTGCTGGCCCAGCCTCCTAGAGCAATGACAGCCGTGTGCTACGTATGCCCAATTCTGCAGCTGGGCTAATTACTGTAGTTCCCGAGCTTGGGGTACAGCCCCAAACCAAACAAATTAGGACAAAAACCACAGGCTTCCTCATTCCTCTCATTCTCAGCCAGCAATTACTGAAGGACCCCTATAATTGATAACAATGCAATAAAAGCCCACCACCTGTCCCTAGGCCTAAAGACATGGGAGCCCAGCCAACAGCTCAGCCCACCCCTCCATGACTGCAGCAACATGGAGTTGAGCACCACTGCACCTCCAAGTGCCAGCACTGCCCCAGGAAAAATCTAGGACCTGTCATATCCCAGGACCTGGCTGAGCCTGGAGGAAAGACTGCCGCTGGGTGGGCTAATGGAGGGAGGACTCGGGGCTGGGACTGCCACTGGGGTGGGCCAGCCCCACGAGGACTGGGCTGGGAATGGTACAGACACAGGGGCGGGTGGAAGGAAGGGAAGCTGTGGTGGCCTAGGCCCTCAGGATGCACTGAGGACGGAAGTCGCGCGTGGACAGCCCAGTGGCTAAGAATCATTCCCAGTAAGCTGGGAAGCAGGAAGAAGAAACCAATAAGGTCTGATTGTGAGGAGGAGATCCCTGACTACAGCATCCAGGGTCAGGGGCAGAAGTGCAAACAAGGATGCACTGATACAGGACGCATGGTTCTTAGGGGCAAGAGCCCAGCATGGCAAAGGCACAGCTCCTGCAGAGAGGGAAGCGGACTGAGAGCAGATGCCGGGCATCTTGACTGGAAACAGAGGTGGCAACAGAGGCCTAGCCACAGACAGAGAACCAGCTGTGACACTCGCTTGCTGAGTTACTGGACCTATTTCCCACCTACAGTTTGAGCCTAGATTGGTGTTTCTGCAGAGCTCTGGCCTGCAATTGGCAGGCACCCAGTCGTCACGGCTGGGGGAGCGGGGCGTCAGTGCTGAGCCGCTGCCCAAGGCAGTGTAACCTCGGAAGCTGGAATCAGCCATGTCCAGACTGAAGGAGACAGGGAACGCTTTGGACCCTGAAGGTCCTACTGTGGCTGGAGGAACCGCTTCCTGAGAAAGTGCCGGGAGGAGTTCACAATGGCTCCAGGACCAGCCGCAGCGGCAGCTTCTGGTTCTCCAGCCTCACCTCAGACCCTGTGTCCAAAACTCTGCAAGGGGACTAGACGGTCTGTTCTTCTAAGCACAGGTGATTCTGACCCTAAACCTTAAGAATCTCGCTGGTTCCAGCAAGGGGTTGCTCGGTCTGCTGAAGGCCCGCGGTCAAGGCACATGTGAGAAAGCAATCTATGAACAACTAAGGTGTTGCGATGGCAACAAAAAACTAATGATTGATGCTTCTCACCTCTCTCTATTCCTGTCTGTCTGTCCCTGTCTATTCCTCTCTCTGTCCCTGTAAAAAATAAAAAAGAATCTCAAAGCCACAGTTGTCAGGGGGCACTCCTGTGTTCACAGTTATTGTTCTCAAACTCTACTCCATAGCAGAAAAGCCTGTGGAGACTGTGAAAACACTCTGGAGGTTTGGGCTGGGGCCTGAGAATTCACTTTCTGGCTAGTTTCTACAATGCTAATGCTGCTGGTCCAAGAACCACACTTTGAGAACCAATGATTTAAATACCTGGGGACAGATCTAATCCTCAAACCGAAAGTAAGCCTTTCTCAGACTGCATTGGGGGCCTCCCCAGAGGCCAAGCAGAAGCACCAATCCTGTTAGGTAAGGTTATGGACTGAATGTTTGTGCTCCCTCCAGTTCATATGTTGAAGCTCTAACCTCCAATGTGGCTGTATTTGGAGATGGAGCCTGTGGGGAGATGATAGAAGTTAAATGAGGCCAGAAGGGTGAGGCCCCATCCTGATGGGGCTGGTGCCCTTATAAGAAGAGAAAGAGACCTCAGAGCTTGGGGGCATGTTTTGGCAGGTGCACATAAAGGAGAAGTGAGTTTTCTGCCTCTTTTTCTCCCCACCCTTTCTCCCGACCCCTCCTTCCTTCTTTATCCTCTCTCTCTCTCTCTCTCTCTCTCATTTCCTCTCCCCCACTTCCTCCCTTTCTCCCTGGTGAGGACACAAGAAGACTGTCTGGAAGCCATGAAGAGAACTCTCCCCAGAAACTAAATCAGCCAGCACCTTGATCTTGTACTTCCAGCCCATCCTCTAGAACTATGAGAAGTAAATTTCTGTTGTTGAAGCCACCCCGTCTGGAGTATTCTTTTATAGGAGCCCAAGGGGTCTAAAGTAGGCAGACTCAGGCAGCAAATGACCCGAGTAAATACTGAGAATTTTAAAGAGAGAAAGGTCTGCCCATGCATCCGCAGCTGGCAGCATAGGTGAGCTCCATCCCAGGCACTCTGTCTGTGCTTCCAAACCCATCCTCACCTTGTAACTGACCCTTCTCCTTTGCCTTTAGCCCAAACAATCCTGATGACACTGCCTATAAATCTCTTTCTGAGCCCTGCTCCTCACTCCATTTCTCCACCGTAGCCCCATCGTCAGCCTTCATCCCGGCTTCAAGGTCACACCCGGAGCCTTGGAGCAGCCCTCTCCTGGCCTGTTTCCTTTCACCCCTGCCCTGGACTCTGCCCCAAATTAATTACTCTAAAGCCCAGTCAGGAGAAGCAGGGCCAGTCGTGCAGCTGAGGACCAGGCCAGCCAATGAGTCACCGCCGAGACAGCAGCCACAGGGCAGGGAAGCCCGAGGAAGATTTACTGGCCACTGAACTCGGCCAGACGTGACAGGTAGGAAGGCAGAATGTAGTCAAAGTGATGCTTTATGAGGCTCCATCCCAGGAAAATAATCGTTCCACTGGACCATCATTACACGATCATTTTTCTGCTCCTGTGCCACTTACAGGGAAATAGAAACTCACTTTCTTCTTCATAATAAGCTGCAATTTCAATAACTCAAAAGGCTTTACCTGAGATGAAGCCATTCTCCTAGAGATGCGGGAGAAGACAGGCGCCTTTTCCAGACTTTCAACTGGCCCCGGGGACACCGTGGCTTCTTGAGGGTCTCCTAGGTTGTCACCCAAGTGACCAACAGTCCCAATTTGCCCAGAACTCAGGGATTTCTCAAGATGCTGGGCAAACCAAAACAGTTGGTCACCCTACCTGTCCCTAACTGGAAATAGGGAGCAGCATTGTGTATTTAACAAGTGTTTGTTAAGTACCTACAATGTGCTGGGCACGTTTTCCAGATTTGTAGGAGACCCGCAGTGTACAAAGAAAACACTTGCCCTCAAGGGGCTTACATTGTAGTGGGAATGACAGACAATAAACGTATTAAATAAGTATGCTGTATAACGTGCCAGGAAATTGTAAGTGCTGCGGAGAAAAATAAAACATGGAAGGAAGACTGACAATGAGGAGCAGGGGTTATCATCTTAAACAGGGTGGTCAGGGTAAGCCTCACTAAGAAAGCAGCATTCGAGAAGTTTAAAGGAGGTGAGAATATGTTATAAGATATCTGGAGGAAGAGCATTCCAGACAGAGGGATCAGCCAGTGCAAAAGCTCAGAGGCAGAGCTTGACTTGCATATTCAACAACTTCCAGGCAGGTGGAGCAGAGTGAGCAAATAGCAAGAAAAGGAGAGAGAAGTGAAAAACATGGACAGAGAAGCCAAATTCTATATGGTCTTATAGATTACTTTAAGACCACTTGGCTTTCTCCTAGAATGAGATGGAGAAAGGTTCTAATAGACGCTCTCTAACTACTGTATTTAGGATAGATCATGCAGGGACAGAAGGAGTGTGTAGAACAGTGGTTCTTAACCTGGGTTCTATTGAACCCTAGGGGTTCGATGAGTCGGTCTCAGGGGTTCGGAGAAGCCTCTGCCACAGAGGCCAGAATAAAGTAATACTGTAATTTGTTGTGAGTTCATGCACTTTGTTGGTTTTGTTCTTTGAGCAAGGTGATGTTCATGCATGGCTCATTTTGTGCACCAGTAAAAAAACATATACCTATGTCTTGAATTTGGAAAAAAAATCATATTTTATTTATCACTAAAGAAGGGTTCGGTGAATGCGCATATGAAACTGGTGGGTTCGGTACCTCAGAAAAGGTTAAGAACCACTGGTGTAGAAGAAGAAAGACCAGGGAGGAAGTTGGTGCAATACCACAAATACACAATGACAGGGCCTGGGACCGAGATGGTAAGAGTAGAGGTGATACAAAGAAGCTGGACTCTGGATCTACCTTGAAGGTAAAGCTGATAGAGTTTTCCTGGTGGGGGTTGGGGATGAGGTGTGAGAGTAAAAGGAGCATCAACAGAACTCCAGTATTTGAACACACAGCTGCCACTACTAGACCTTAGAATAAATAATACTCATCTCAAAGACATGCACTTGAGGCACTACTGGTTTACCTTGAAGACTACAATGTACTTCCAAACAGGGTTATTTAGACTCTGGAGTATGGCCCTTCACTACAGACTAGGTTTGCATTTATCTGTGGGCTGGGGTTAGATAACAGTGCTATCCAAGGTCAGCTCTCAAGGTGCAGCCAGCTGACTGAGTACAGCTCAGTGGTTAAGAGGCTGGATCTGCACTTCAAAATCTCTGAGGCTCAATTTTCTCATCCAATGATGTTTGTGAGAATTGAATAAGATCATGTTTATAAAACACTTGGCACAGGGCCTAGACCCTGAAAAGCACTTCATTTGGTTTACACACTCTTGAGGTCGTCATGTGGGGATTCTGACAGTGACCAGCAGAGGGCACCACCAGCAGAAGGTGCTGGAGCTGAGTCTTGGACCCACTAACCTGTCTAAAAAAAGAAATTAAACTAACTAGCTTTGTACAAATAGCGTATTGGAACCTATGGGTTTTTTTTCCTCTCTCCTCTTTCTGCCCACCCTTATTTCCCAATTCTCACATTTCTCCTGGATTCACCCCCTCAAAATCAGTCATCTATTTGGGGTTTTCCTTTGCTCAAACAGCCCCAAAGCTCTGGCATCGGATGGGAATAATGTAACGGTCTACACCATCCTAAAGTCTTAACTCCTCCCCAGGGCCCTGCAGGATACCCAAAACCCAGCCGACTCCCAGTGTCCTGGCCACAGGGACGATAGAGACAAGGAAAGATAAGGCTTGTCCAATTTGTTCTGGTCCCTGGAAATTCTGCTCCTTATCTCCTCTCCCATTGCTTCATCACATGGCCAAAATTACCTCAATAATGTATTTTTTAATTTAAGAATTCATTTTAACTTCAAGAAAGAGGAACACTGTAGTCAGATAAGCAACTCCATCTGTCATCAAGAGAAAGGGTCGTGGATTTGGGTGTCAGGAATTCTGTAACGTCTTAAATTAAGGTGCCACTTCTGAATGCTCTCTTCATATTTATGAAATGATTATTCTACAGAGGTGCATGTAATAATGTTAATATAATGGTTGTGCATGTTTAATACATCAATTTAAGTTATTATCGCCCATGCTATAAAATGCAGGATAATTTCATAAATAATTATAAAGCAATTTACAAATCGTGCCTTAATGCAAAGCATTCTTGCTAATCCTTTATCTTTCACAAACACAGAAATAACAGCTAGCTTCCTGGAATAAAAAAGGGAGGTTATGTTCTAGAACAGGGGTCCCCAAACTACGGCCCGCGGGCCACATGCGGCCCCCTGAGGCCATTTATCCGGCCCGCTGCACTTCCGGAAGGGACACCTTTTTCATTGGTGGTCAGTGAGAGGAGCACAGGATGCATTTGTACCCATAGTTCCCATTGAAATACTGGTCAGTTTGTTGATTTAAATTTACTTGTTCTTTATTTTAAATATTGTATTTGTTCCCGTTTTGTTTTTTTACTTTAAAATAAGATATGTGCAGTGTGCATAGGGATTTGTTCATAGTTTTTTTTATAGTCCGGCCCTCCAACAGTCTGAGGGACAGTGAACTGGCCCCCTGTGTAAAAAGTTGGGGACCCCTGTTCTAGAACGTGTCATCTCCTTCCTAAAGGCAAATAATGGGGCAAGAATAAAATAACCTGGAAGAACTAGTGAGCATTCCCCTTTCTTTTTATATATATTTATTTATTTTTTTTTTTCCAAGGACAGAGAGTGAGAGTCAGAGGAAGGGATAGATAGGGACAGACAGACAGAAACAGAGAGAGGTGAGAAGCATCAATCACTAGTTTCTTTTTTTTTTTTTTTTTTTTTAAATCTAATTTCTTTTTATTTTATTCATTTTAGAGAGGAGACACAGAGTGTGTGTGTGAGAGAGAGAGAGAGAGAAAGGAGGGAGGAGCTGGAAGCATCAACTCCCATATGTGCCTTGACCAGACCAGTGCAGGGTCTTGAACTGGTGACCTCAGTGTTCCCAGGTCGACGCTTTATCCACTGCGCCACCAAAGGTCAGGCTCTCAATCACTAGTTTCTTGTTGCTCTTGCGACACCATAGTTGTTCATTGATTGCTTTCTCACATGTGCCTTGACCACAGGCCTTCAGCAGACCGAGCAACCCCTTGCTGGAGCCAGCGACCTTGGGTCCAAGCTGGCGAGCTTCTGCTCAAGCCAGATGGGCCCGCGCTCAAGCTGGCGAGCTCGGGGTCTCGAACCTGGGTCTTCCGCATCCCAGTTCGACGCTCTATCCACTGCACCACTGCCTGGTCAGGCTCCCCTTTCTTAATGGAAGGAAAATGTCTGTCCATGGCATTGTGACTCTAGGTACCAGCACCTTTCTGTGCAGGGACATGGGAGGGGTGCCACAACATATGGGGGCGTTTTTTGAACCTCTTAGAGTAAGGGTAATTCTACTGCCTGCTAATTTCTTTTCAGAAATGGAAAAGCTTCAGTACAGAGAGGCCTGGCTGTGGGGTTAGAATAAGAGGCACTTTCCTCATGCACCCCAATTTCTGCACCACATACGCAGGCAGGAGCATGCACAGGCTAACGCCAGGCTCCTGGATGTTTGATCCAGATCTTCCAACCATTCCAGAGAAAGAATTGAATTACAAGTCACTGGACTGTTTAAGATCAAAAACCTTTCGTTTTTTATCCTTTAGTCCGCCTGTCAATAACACAGACTAAAGGGAGGTAGGAGATACCTTCAAGGAGCTTGTAGTCTAGAGGTGTCTGAACGTTCACATTGGAAACCGCTCAGTGATACAGACAGCATAGAACTGATGTTAAATTAGTTGTATTAAAACTGAGTTGATATAATGTTAATCCAGGAAGGTTTTTTGAAAGAGGTGAGAGGGAGCCAGTCACAGATGGTTAGAATCAGATAAATCAAAGGTAGGCTGAAGATGCAAAGAGACAATGCACAGTCCATTTCATGTGTGGGCACACGTGTACACACACACACACACACACACACACACACAATATGAAAACAAGTATATAAAGCAGCAAGTGATTCAAATCAATCAGGAGCCTGGTTGGGTTAATCCTAGGAGATATTTTGGGATAATGCCCTTTGAATTAATCTGTCTGACTCTCAAAGTGACAGAGATAACTGAGTAAAGGAGAAATGAAGTCTTAACCAGCCCACAGGACACACTGCAGCCGATCCGAAATAAACAACTCCTTAATTTGGGCACCTGTCTTTGAAGCTGAGCTATGGAAGAAAAAATAGGAGGTACGTGAGCTCCAGCAATGGTGCGTTGCTGCTGTCTGTACACCAGCAGAGCTAAAGTGAGTCCCAGCTGTTCACTGCTCTGAGACGGGATGGGGAGGTTGATCAGGAACAGACCACAATCAGTGGGCTAGCATCTGGGCTGTGTCAGGTTGCAGCCCTAAGCAGAAGGCTACCAACAGCTTCTGAGTGTGCTGGGAAGCAGGCTCCTGTCACAGCTCAGAAGTAAGGCATCCAGCGAAGCAGCTTCCCCATTCATGTCCCGTCCCAGGGCCAAGCAGGGAGAGGCAGAGGACAAGACAGAATTCTTAGAGCAGAATGACTTCCTGAGCCCTCCACTGTAAAAGATGGCCAAGTATTTTTTACTAGGAATCCATGCTAATTGTGTTCCCACACCTCCAGTTCCCACACCTCCACCACTTTTCTCACTAATACGACCACATCTGTAGAGGCCCTGGCCAGGTTCTCAACACTCAGGCAGCCCCAGCTCTGGTAACAAGTTACTAGGGGACTGACCAGAGGCAAAGAATGAACTTCTCTTGCTGTCAAACCCATCTCTAGTCCGAGGGACCCCAGAGCCATTGTCTTATGTCTCTATCTTCCTCTTAAATGTGTCCACTGGCCTATGATTACAGCAAAATAACTCACCCAAAAATGAGCTCATCAAAATAGGATATTTGTATAGCTTCAAAGCATTTCCACCCAAATATGTATTATTACTTGGTGGCTTTAACATAGCTCCATAAATGGTTTGCCACTCTTTCTTCCAGAAGGTGGAGCTTAGTTCCAATTACCTTGAGCGTGGGTTGGACAAATAAAGTATAGGAAGGGGAAATAGTGGGTTTTTTTCAATATATAATCCTGATGAGCAAGCCATTTCTTCTGAGCAGGAGACCTTTTCTAGTTCATTTGGACAATAAGGGACTTATAGGCAGGAATACTAGATTATTCAGGAGAATTAGGTTGAACCTACCCTAGGAGAGGGCCTGGAAATGCTCGCTTCTGTAAGTCATGCTGAGATCATGTACCTTTAAGATAATTCACTAAGAGGGCACTTCACCTCTGTGGTAATTCTCCCCAAACCCATAACCTCTCTCACATTGTAAGACATACAGCCAAGAACTAATTGTAGGACAATCTACAAAATACCTAATAAAGATACTCAGAACTGTCAAGATCATGAAAAATAAGGAAAGGCTGAGAAACCATCGTAGATTAGAGGGGATGAAGGATGACTATGTGTCAGGTGTTCCCGAATGGGATCCTGGAACAGAAAAATGAGCATTATTTGGAAAACTGGTGAAATTAGAATAAAGTCTATAGTTTACTTGTATTGTACTGATTTAATTTCTTAATTTAGGTAAATGTAGCATGCTTATGTAAGATGATAATATTGGCCAAAGTTGGATAAAGGGTACATGGAACTCTGTAATCTCTGCAACTTTTCTGTAAATATTAAATCATTTCCAAATAAAATTGTTTTGTTCACTTTTTTTTTAAATAAAAGAAGTCATTGTCTTTGCTACCCTCTCGACCCTGAAAAACATTCTCCATCCTGATATCTTATGTTGCTTTATTTCACAAAGTCAAGACTTCAGACTTATTCGTCTTCCCTGAACACACCAGGTTCCTCCTGCCACAGGAACTTAGCTCATGCTGGCCCTCAGTGGCCATGAAGCCTGTCTTCTGCCTTCCTGCGGGTCCCTTTACACTGGCCTTCAAAGGCTGGTCCGAGGCTCACCTTCTCTGTGGTTTACTTACTGTCCACACTCTGTCCTTTGACTCTAAGAGTATCTAGTGTGTGTCACACTGTTTGGATCTTTACAACCTAAGAATGGCTGTGCAGAAGTAAGTGCCAACTTGGAAATGTCCATCACACTCCTTCCCTCCCGCTTATGCTGTCCTCAAAGGCTACCACACCCATTCTCTCCCGGAACAAGACAACAGCGCCTCCTGGTGGTTTGTGTGGGATCTGCTCACATGGCCGCTCTTTCCCCCACATGCCCACCAGAACCTGGGGATCTGCTCTATCCTGACTTCCTTCTAGTGGCTCATCATACCTCCCTCTGGTGCTCCCACTCCCACACAGCCACATGCGTTATCACTTCTGTGCTGGTTTTCTCTTTCTAACTCTTGCCCAAACACTGGAAGATTCCTTTTCTCCCATTTTGTTACATTTGTGAACAAACTAATAACCTTAATTAAGGCCAATAAGAGCTGGCCACATTATAAAACAATTTTTATAATGCCTTATAGTTTAGGGGAGGAACCACCTTGAATTTTGCACAAAAATTAGATCAAATAAAATTATTGGCTTCTGAAACCCTTGAAAAGATTCAGAAATTCCATTCAGATTATCCATTTCTTTCCTACCTGCTCATCCATATTCCTCAAACTCTAATATTCAAAATTTAAAAAAAAAATTTATTCAATACTATCACATTTCTTTTTTAATTACTAACCTTGCAAGAGTATTGTTTTCTACCATTTTTTATGGCAAATGCACAGTACTTAATCTATACTGTGGGTTAAATAGGTTTTTGGCAGCCAGCCCGGGAGTTTTGCCAACACTGATATCCTTGTTGTTATGGGAAAAAGCTTCAGACAACTAACTCAAATGAATTTTTGGAACTCAATCCATTTGTAAGCCAGCAACAGCCTGTGCTGCCTTGGATGGTTATTTGATTGGTTTCAGGGATGTAGGTCTTTCTTGTTTCCCAAATAACTCATTCAATAGGCAACAAATACATATTAAGGCCTATTACAGGCAGACTCTCTGCTGGGCCCACGGGATGTTATAGGACCCTGTTTAATGTCCGCCCTCACAAAATAATGGAGAGCATGGGCAGGGAAGCTGGCAAGTCCGAGACCAGCTTGCAGGTAAGGCTTGAAATGGTATGTATTAGTCAAACCAATAGCGATATCTATCTCGTTATATCTGTATTTCTATGTATCTAAAGATGGATTTATTTTAAGGAACTGACTCCTGTAATTGCGGGGTTGCCAGGTCTGAAATGTGCCAGGCAGGCCAGCAGGCTGGGAAGGAGGCAAAAGCTGATATGGTGTTGAGTTTGAAATCTGTAGGGCAGCTAGATGGTGAGGAACGCAGGGCAGATTTCCATGTGGCAGATTTTTTGTTTTGTGACAGAGGCAGAGAGAGAGAGAGAGACAGAGACAGAGACAGAGGGAGGGACAGATAGGGACAGACAGACAGGAAAGGGAATGAGAAGCATCAATTCTTCGTTGCGGCTCCTTAGTTATTCATTGATTGCTTTCTCATATGTGCCTTGATCAGTGGGCTACAGCAGAGCGAGTGACCGCTTGCTCAAGACAGAGACCATAGGGTTATGTCTATGATCCTATGCTCAAGGCAGCGACCTTGGGCTTCAAGCCAGTGACTTTGGGGCTCAAGCCAGAGACCCCATGCTCAAGCTGGTGAGCCCACACTCAAGCTGGGAAGCCCTCACTCAAGCTGGGGAACCCTCACTCAAGCCGGCAACCATGGGGTTTTGAACATGGGTCCTGTGCCTCCCAGTTTGATGCTCTATCCACTGCACTACTGCCTGGTCAGGCACTATGTAGCAGTCTTGAGGCAGAATTTCTGCTTGTTCAGGAAACCTCAGTCTTTGCTCTTAAAGACCTTCAACTGATTGCATGAGGCTCACCCACATTCTGGAGGATAATCTGCTTCTTTCCAAGTTGTAAATATTAATCACATCTAAAAATACATTTGCAGCAACATCTAGACTAGTGTTTGAGCAAACAACCAGGCACCTCAGCCTAGCCCAGTGGTGGGCAAACTGCCTAGCCTAGCCCACGTGCGGCTCTTTGGCCCCTTGAGTGTGGCTCTTTCACAAAATACCACACGCGGGTGCTACCTTGATAAGGAATGTACCTACCTATATAGTTTAAGTTAAAAAAATTTAGCTCTCAAAAGAAATTTCAAGCATTGTACTGTTGATATTTGGCTCTGTTGACTAATGAGTTTGCCGACTACTGGCCTAGCTGATTTGACACATAAAATTAACCATCTCAGGATAGAAGCCTGGGGAGCCATGGAGCACAGAGGCAGGGGGCTCCCATCTGGATCTAAGGTAATGAAGAGTCGCTGAGACCTGAAAAGAACCATAGCCCAGTGAGCAGTGGCAGAGAGAGCTCGCACATCCTTCTATGGTCCCTGGGTGGTCAATTCCACGATGAGCTCATAGACTATTACACTGTACTATATTCACCCCCCTCCAGTATGAACATGCCCTCATGCCCTCAAGACCTTATTAGGAGGCGTCACAAACCACCTGTCCACTCTGGTTAATAATAGCAAGTTCAGCCTTGAACCATTTAGTATTAGCTGAATGAAGGCCAGCAACCCAGACTGGACAGCACAAGAGTGTCTTCCCCTTCCCCTCCCCCTAGTGGGGTCTGGGCTCCCCCCTGTCACATTCACAGATGTGAGTGTCTCCATGTGAGCTCCATGGACCCGGCCCAGACACGCCGCAGGCCCACATCTGCCTGGTCACCCCTGCGGGTCCCCTGGTCCCGAGAACCCTTCCCCGCCTCTCCAGGACGGGGGAGTGAACAGCTGGTGCTGCCTCCCGAGCAGTCCATCAACCTTCACACCGCTGTCACCATGAGACGTGGTGGAACGAAAACAAAAGAAGTGACAAATTTGTCCTTTTCTCTTTCATAATTAACCAAAATATCTCAGCATGTAGCAAAGCTCAGCTCCTAATTAACAGACAGGCAAGAGGCGATTAAGGAAAAAGCCACAGCCCCCACTCAACACCCTTCCCACACACACTCCCCCACCCTACCTTGCAGCCCACCCTTCACACACACATACCCCTATTCCGGTAATTATATTTTCAGGAGAGAATGATATTCTGGTCAGACACTACAGACAGAAAGAGCCCGGTCCCCAGTGAGGCAATTAATATTTCACACCTGCCAAGGCAAAGTGGCCAGGGGAGGGGGGCGCCAGGAAGGCGACTGCATTGTCACAAGGCCAGAGTGTGCAAAAGCCAAGTAGGGACAGTCCTTCTGTCAGGCTGCGGGAATGGGAGGCCCTGGCACAGAAAACAACTCTTTAGGGTGTGCATGGAGTGGGGGTAGGGGAATCGTTCCACAAAACAAAGACTCTGATTGCATATGCTTCGTGGGTGCCCCGCTACTCTGCTCCCCAGCGCCCGCTCTCACTGACGCACTCCACACATACCGCCCCCCACCGAGAGAGAAGCCTGGAGAACAAATGCAGGATAAGTGGGCATGAAGCATTCCCTGCTGTCCCCCAAGGCCCACAGATTTATATGCTGTCAGCAGGGGCACTGTTTATATGCCAACCCTGCCTACAACAAACACACACCCTCGCACCCACTCTGGCACTCCCCAGTGAGCCCATGTGCACACATACCCACATATGCTCACATACACAGCCACATACTCCCACATATATACTCACACTCATGTTCATGCTTTCACATTCACACAAACACAACCCTCCGTAAGTCAAGCAATCAACAAAAAAGTGACTATTATGTTCAAGTCTCTGTCTCTGAGATTCTAGCAGGAGTTATGGAGATAGAGCTAACACAGATTAACCAAGAAAAGAGACCAACACTGCAAAGCATCATGGGCAAGTGACACTGTGTGATATGGGTAGCTTCCTAGCATCTACTGAGCACTTACTAGTTGTCAGATGTGCTCACCAACCAACCACTTCACGTCCCTTATCTTCCTCATTGCCCATAAACATCTGAAAAAGCACGTAAAACCATTGTGATGTAGGTATAGGAAGTCTGAGACTTCTGGAGGTCAGACGTCTGACCCAGGTGAGAACGTTAACAAAGCTGTGCTATAAACTCTCCTGGCTTAAGCAAAACCCAGGTTGCTGATTTATAGTAACCAAAAGCTAGTAGCAACCTAAGTGTGCAAATGAATAGATAACATAATGGAATATATATATATATAATGAAATATTACTTATTTAACCTGAACAAAGGAGGAAATTCTGACACATGCTACAATATAGATGAACATAGAGGACATTATGCTCAGGGAAATAAGCCAGTCACAAAAGAACAAATACTATGATTCTTAGATGAGTGACCTACAGCAGTCAAATTCATAGAGACAAAAAATGAAATGGTGGCTGCCAGGAAGCAGGGGCAAGGGGAGTTAGTGTTTAATCAGGACAGACTCATTAGGGGAAGACGAAAGGGTTCTGGGCCCGGATGGCGGTGCTGGTTGCCCAATATGAATGTACTTACTGCCGCTGAACTATGCATTTAAAAATGATTAAGATGGGCAATTTCGTGTGATGCGTAATTTACCAGAATTACAAAAACAAAACAACTCCGGCTGTTAACTACCACACCAAGGAATTAGAAAGGAAGAAAGAGGGTGTGGGATGGGCAGCCAGAGCAAGGCGCAGGGGGCAGAGACTGGAAGGAGTAGTGGGGGTGGGGTGTCGGAAGGAAGGGGGCGGGGCTCGAGTGGGAGGAGCTGGGTGCCGAGTGGGCCAAAGGTCAAACAAACTGCAAGAGAGGCAGTGGTACCTCCTGGGGGCTGGGGACCTCTGGAGGCCATGTTTATCCAGAAGAAACCATTTTATTAGAGATAATCTAGAAGGGATACCAGAACTGAGTGAGAGGTTGGATTACATGTCATTAGGTTTCTTCATTACAGTGGAGATTGTAAGGTTGCCGAGGACAACAAAGCCCCTTTTGAAGATGTGAGTAGTGTGGGTGCAGTACAGGGGCCTGAAGAGGAAAGAGGCCGCCAAGCCAGACAGGAGGCTGCCGGGGAGGCAGGCTGCGGCCAGGCGGAGGGGTGTGAGCGCCCGCAGGCTGCCATAGAGCCCTTGTCCAGCCAGCCGCAGGAGGCCTGAGGGTCCTGGGGCTCGGAGGGGTCGGCCACGCAGAGATGGAGGCCATGCTGGCAGGGAGCGGAGGAAGAACTGGAGGGTGAAAAGGAGAAGAAGCCTCACACGGAAGAAGCGAGGCTCTCGGAATGCACTGGAAGACAGAACAAAAGGTGACTTCGAGGCTTTGCTGATGCAAAGCCAGGAGTGTGCCAGCGTCAGAGATGAAACCGAGGTGACAGCCATGTTGGAAGGGAAGTGAGTGGTGGAAGGGGCGTTTCCGCATGGCGGGTAGTGCAACCGAGCGCAACTACCCCTCCTGCTGGCGAGCCTCCTGATTCGGCCCCAGTTCACACATAGGTTCCACTCGCTTTCCTCCAACTTCACTGCTGCCTCCCTGGTCCTTTCCTGTGGCTTTGCTGAGTGATACGTAAGTGCATTAACACCCCCAATATATTGATTTTGGAAACAAAGTCCACGAGGTGGAATTACTTGTTTAAAGAATAACTAGTACTGATAGCTCCTATTTAGGATCTAGGGAACTAGGGACCTAGGAGAACATTTGCCATCCTTTTTTTCCCCAGGGATTTTACAATCAATGGTGGCTATTCAAATATGCACGTGAGAAATATGGACAGTGCATACCCGACTCCGATGTGAAGTGAGTTCATACCAAGGCAAGTGGGAGAGCAGAGAGAACCCAGATTTGAGTGACCCACACGCATGGCTGCCATCTTATCGTGGTAAGATCATGACACCACAAACACATTACACTGGGGAACAATTTTTTTTTTCATTTTCTGTTGCATGAGGTTTTAGAACTTTTTCTATATATTTCTGCATTGCTGATTCCAAATCTGAAATCCGTTATTTTTTGTTTTGTTTTGTTTTGTTTGGTGCATGCTCTAGTTTTTATGCAATTTTAATTTCTTTTTGTTACAATTAATGGCATGCATTGGTTTTTAAATTGGAGTTAAAGGGCAATGACTCTTGGATTGAATGTAACCACAAGGCAATTAATGTTTTACAAACATCACTTTTACATAATTATAGTTGTTTTTAAATGTAAAATATTATTATCTGATAAAAACACCCTCTTATTTTGTTTTAAGATTGAATCATGGCTTCTTCGAGTAGGCATAAATGTAAGAATAATTCTGACACCTTCTGTTATATACGTGGCTGTTACACACTTCAATGTCAAAGATGCACATTTAATCATTTGTGACACGTGCATATATTGCCTATTTTCAAGTTCCCCTTGGCGATCAAGACAAGAATTGAGCTCCTCATATTGTGTGTCATAATTGTGAGGAAATGCTTCGTGACTGGACAAAAGGAAAATGCAAAGAAATGCCTTTTGGTATTCCCATGGTTTGGCGTGAACCTAAGAACCACAGCAGTGACTGTTATATCTGTCTGATCCATACAAAGGGCATCGGCAAGAAAAAAATGGCATATGATCACATATCCTAATATTCCTTTAGCAATACGACCTATCCCACACTCTCAGACACTCCCGGTTTTAGTTTTCAATGGTTTTATTTCTTCTAAGGACCAAGAAAGTGAACATGGTGATCAAGTGTATTTTGATAAGATGAATGAGGAAATGGTTGTAGAATCTGAAGGGTCTTCTTCTGATGCCAAGCAGTCATTAACCCCTCAGCAGTTTAGCCAACCCAAATTGAATGACTTAGTAAGAGATTTGGGCCTATCAAAGAAAGCAGCTGAGTTATTAGCCTCCAGGCTTCAAGAAAAGAATATACTTCACTGGTCAGCTAAAGTATATCATTTCAGGAAGCGTGAACAAATGTTTGTAGACTTTTTTCCGAATACAAACACTTTGTTTACTGTCATGATATCAGTAGTCTTCTCAGCCAGCTAGGTGTTACCACATACAGTCCAACAGAATGACAGATATTTCTTGACAGCTCTAAATGATGTCAAGAAAGACTACTGCTGGAGCATCAAACGAGATTGTCCTCAACAAGTACACAAACACAAGAGTTACAAATGCAAATTTTTGCCTGAATAAAATTTAAGTGATTTTATGATTAAAATAAGTGTTTTAATATGTTTTATTTTGAAATTGTAGACAAATTCTGATGCAATCATATCTTTTAGTGTATTAGTGTATTTACTGCATTATATAAATTATTATATTTTCACAAAGATGATGCCCAAGAAGACATTCTACTTCATTATGTTAAACTAAATGTTGAAAATTTTACAATAAGATAAAAACCTAAAATCTTGAATTGGAAAAAATCTGTAGCTTACAGAGAAAACTAAGGTCAGATTTGAGATCAGCACACTCAAATTAGGTAAGAACAAGTGTTTTTGTGGATGCAACAAAAATTTTGTTCCCCAGTGTTAATAAGCCTCAATATTTTCATCTGTAAAATGGCTGTCATTTCTTCATTTATGTGCTTTACTCTCCCACGCCAAAAGAAGTTAATTTATCTTCATTGAGGTGTTAATTTAGAAGTTAATATTCATTAATTCAGAAGTTAATATTGAACAGATAACGCAAGTCAGGCATTGTGCTGAGCACTGGAGAGAGATGCTGAACAGACGTGCAGGGTCTGTCCTCAGGAAGCTTGTCTTCTACTAGGGTGGCAGCCGGGATGGAGACTGAAAAGAAGGTGTGCTGTCAAGCAGACAGGAGAGAACAGTACCTTGGATTGGAGCAGTGGTGTAGATGTTGCAAGAGCAACCCTGATGGAGGATAAGACACTCAGACAACTTAATAGAGAAAAGAGAATTTATTAGTAGCTGGTGGAGCACATGGGGTTAGTAGCACCAAAACACAAGCTCCCCAAATTAGATTTTCTCACAGGTTTACCTGTACAGTATCTAAGCCAGTGGTTCTTAACCTGGGTTCTAACGAACCCTAGGGGTTCCATGAGTCGGTCTCAGGGGTTTGGAGAAGCCTCTGCCGCAGAGGCCAGAATAAAGTAATACTGTAATTTGTTGTGAGTTCATGCACTTTGTTGCTTTTGTTCTTTGAGCAAGGTGATGTTCATGCATGGCTCATTTTGTGCACCAGTAAAACAACATATACCTATGTCTTGAATTTGGAAAATAAATCGCATTTTATTTATTATCACTAAAGAAGGGTTCGGTGAATGCGCATATGAAACTGGTGGGTTCGGTACCTCAAAAAAGGTGAAGAACTTTGGGTGATGGGTATGCAACACAATTGAATGATAAGATAATCTGGAGATGTTTTCATTGTACTATGTTCCCTGATTTATTGGTGTCACCTCATTAAAATTAATAAAAAAAGAAAAGAAAAAAGGTGAAGAACCACTGATCTAAGCAATGGGCATGTGACCTCTTTGTTTAAGGTTTCCCAGGACTCAAAGGGGGGCGGCGTGTTTCAGTGGTGTAAGCAAGGAGAAAAGGGTTTCTAGATCACTGGCCATAGCTACATACAGATCCTGCTTTTCTTGCTTTGTGTTGCAAGCGGCTCTAAGCAACTATTTAGAGAACTATGGGATGTAGTTTATTTATAACTGGCTGACTCAGTTATCCCTGCTGGCTCCTTTCCCTTGTATTCTTCTGGTTTGTCCCCTGTCAAGGGAGAGGGAGGCTTGCTCCCTCCTCATGGAGAAAAAGAGAAGAGAGTGGGGACAAGTTATGTACTAGAAGCAGAATCAGCAGGGCCTGCTGATAGATTAGATGTTAGAAACAAAAGGAAGATGGGAGGGTGATTGCTATATAAGATTTAAAAACAACAAAGATGAGATACTCAGACAGTACCTAGTACCTACAGGTGCTCCAAGATGGTAGCTCTACCTATCATGAGCATTGAGGGAATTAGAAATGAATCCGAGTGAAGTTTCTGCAGACAAGGGCTGGAGGAGTGGAAAAAGATCTCTGGAGGAGGTGGATTTTGAGCCAAGTTTAAAGCAGAGGAGTGAATTGGATTGGCGTAGGGGTGAGAAGGAGGGTGTCAGGACTTACTGGTGGGAGGCAGGAAGGAGTGGACCAAGCAGTTCTGGAGATGGGTACTAAGTCAGACTGGATAATTGGTCAGGGTGTGTGTATGAGAATTCTGTTTGGCACACAAGTAAGATATCTGTAGGATTTTAAATTAAAATGAAACCAAACCCAGATCCTCAAAATTAATTCCTGACCCATCTTGGAGCTGTGAGCCTAGGTCACAAGATTTTCCCTCCACTTTCAGAGTCTCCCCTTCTATGCATCTAAAAGGAGGGACAACTCTGAGGCCGAAAGGCTACAAGAGGTTGTAGGGCAAGGGACTGGACAGGCAGGTGGGGGTCAAAGAGGAGGTCCAGCGCCACCTCAGCTCACCTACAGCAGGCCGGCTCCTTGCAGTGTCTTCTAAAAAGGCAATTTCCTCAAAGGCCTGCCGACTCTTCCTCTTTCGGTACTTGCTGTCCACGCAATCTCTGCTTAAGTTTCAGTCCCCTCTCTCCAGTGAGTCTGAGTCCTCTGACCCAGAAAAACTACTTAAGGATCAGATAGAAGTAGCTGTCCTCTGGCACATACAACACCACCGCCTAAGACATCCTTCCACACCGCTAGGTGGTCTATGGGGGCAGCAAAGGCCTAGCGCCTTTGAAGGGAGTGGGGGCGTGTCTCAGGGCAGTCCCTCCCACAGGTGGGACCGTGCCTTCCAGTCCCTGTACCATCTCTTCCTGATGACCTCGCTCAGCACTGTTCAAAATGTGGTCCACAGACCCCTGGGGCTCCCTGGAGCACTTTCAGGGGTCCACAACATCAAAATATGTTTGTAACAATATTGTGACATTATTTTACTTTTCCACAGTGTTGTCATTTGTATTAATATTCAAAAACAGTGGTGGAGAAACTGCAGACACAGGAACCAAAGAAATAGCGCCACGTTGAACTAGGTTTATTATTTCCTCACCACACGATCAATGTTGTTGTTTTTTTTAATTCACTTTTACTTTTGAATGTCCTTTAGGAAGCTGTAGAAATCGGTAATTTCATTAAATTTCATCCCTTGATTACATATCTCTTCAGTATTCTGTGGGATTACTGAGACGCAAACAGGAAGCATTTCTGCTGCGTGTGGAAACATGACTCTCAACTCAAAGTATGAGTAAAAAAAAGCTGTGACCTGAGCTAGTTACTCCTTCCATGGGACACCATTTTTATTTGAAAAAACAACTGACAAGCTGTGGTCACTGGGACTTGTGTCTTAAGTACAAATTTTCTCAAAATGAACAAAAGTGAGCCTGTCACGTTAAGGAAAACAGCTGACAGATTTATGGCGAATGATAAAAGTTGACTTTCTTTTGCAAATTAGGATTGTGGAAAATTTGTCCTCACCACCATGAACTTGATAGCTTCCCAGTACTTAAAATCTTTCCTGATGAGGTCAGTGGTAACAGTAACAAATCGGGGATTTTTTAATCTTCTATAATGAAATGTGTCAGCATTTGGAAGAGCTACATAACTCAGTGGAATAATGTTTTTTCAAATGTCCAATGCATGATTTTACAAGATTATGCAGGGATGAACCAGCCACTGGAAAGAGAAGAATCACCCATGTGTTTCCATAAATATATGCAATAGAGTATAAAAGGTTTATTAGTTTCAAATTTCATATTGTAAATAACCTTTAAGAACCTACCATGTATTGAGTTTTAGTGTAGTATCAAAGATGAATATCCACAATTATCTGAAGAAAGTATTAAAAACCCCTATCTTTTCCAACTACATCTTCGGATGAGGCCAGATTTTCTTCACATATTTCAACCAAAACAACACAACCCAACAGATTGATTGCAGAAACAGATGGGACCCAGTCAGACATTAAAGAGATTTGCAAAAATGGAAAACAATGACACTCTTTTCACAAATTTTTTTGTTTTTAAAAATATTTTTTTATAAAAATATGTTATTTATATTAACACATATCTCTATTGCTAATATTTTAAAATAAATTGAAAATAAATCTTTTAAAAATTCACATTTTAATTTCTAATACAGGACATGTTGTATTAGAAATGCAACCCACATAATGTTCTTTGGAGTCTGAAATTTTTATGAGTGTAAAGGACTCCTGAAAACAAAAAGTTTGAGAATCCCTCTACAGCTTGCTGCTCCCCGTTGCCACTGCTTCCTCCCCTTGGACCTGGGGCCTTCGTGTTCCTCCTGCATCCAAGCCCCAGGGTCCAGTTCTTAACCCACAAGGCTTGCCCAGAGTCCTCTGGCCCCTTCCAGAAATCTCATTTCAGGGTGGCTTGTGAGAGTTCTAGCTTCCTATGGACCCCTGTCCTCACCACTTACTCCCCACCCCCACCACCCCCCCACACACACTTTAAGGACAATTGTTCCTATAAACATTAAAGGCCCAAGTCTTCCTTGAGGTAGCTTTTGATCATGGAAAAATCAACCTCTCAGGCCTCATTTTCTCCCACAATAATATACAGGTGTTCATTGTTACAACCCTCCTCATGGGGCTGTTATGAGAATTAGATAAGACAATGGATGTATATTGGATATTCTACATCTGAAGACCCACCCAACTATCCACCTTTCCACTTCCTGCTCTGTGCCCCTGGAGGCTTCCATTTGGGTTTGGTCAATGGGAGGCACTGATAAGAGATCCAGAGGGCAGGCAGAGAAAGAGGTTGGAGGGCTTGTCATTCTCCTACGCATACAACATCTTCAGACACATATATACACCCAGAGTTTGGCAGTGCCCCTGTTAGTGCCCCCTCACAAAGCATCTCTCCGTCCCTTTGTCCTTCAGTCTCATGATGGGACTTTGTTGGCCCCAAGGTAGAACATCGTTGTTGGTTTCCCTTAACAAGCCACACCTTTGTGAATAGCTTCTCTCTTCAGTTCTCCTCAGTCACACTGTCTGGGTATGCCATTTATTTCCTATGGCAACCTTGACTGATTGCTATAGGGTGTTGTAAAGCCAGTAGTCATGGTCAGGATCACAGCCACCTTCTCATGCAGATTCACATTAGATTCGAACAGTCGTTAATGAAACAATGGAGCCAAGAACTGGTGAGCCATCAGCTTTAATTCTAGCTTGCACCCAGCGGGCAAGCAAAAACACACACTGGGCTCCAAAACCCACACATTCAGTGCTCACAAGGCTACTGACTTACCCGAGTTTCCTAGAATCAAAGGTTTCTAGCTCACCAGACTTATTCACCTCTGTTCCCCATCTCCTCCTGCACAAACTCGCTTCTCTCTCAGCACTCTACCATGTTGACTGCTTCTCCTGGCCTCTTCCACGTGGCCTTCATCTGCTCTCCTCTCTGATACTTCAGGAACCAAGAGAGCAAGCTCCTGGTCTGCCCCACTTTAGAGTGCAGAAATCCAAACCTTTAATCCAATCTACAGACAAGGAAGTCTCTGATACAAAGTCACCCATCTAAGGTATAATGGGTTTCCTCAGGAGAGCGCACCACCCCACATCATCCAATCAGTCAAGGGTGTGGGGAAAAACTTACTCTTAAAACTAAGCCTTAGGCTATAACGACCCGGCCTGCCCACAGCCAGTCCCAGAACACACATTAATATCAACAAACTTCCATGTGGGCAGCACCATCCTTAACAAAGTGAGCATAATATATTTTATCTGCCCAACAGGTGTGAAACACTGTAATCTTGGGTGTATCTGTACCAAAGCAAGGTATTTTTCTTTGTGGTCAAAAGCTTTCTATGATCCCGACCTTCTTTCCTTAGGAGGAGGAGACCAGGATCTTTTTTTTAGAAGTTTAATTTTAATTTTTCAATTACAATTTACTTTCAATATTATTTTGTCAAGTGTACAGCATAGTGATTAGACAATCATATACTTTACAAAGTGTTCCTCCCCTATATTTCAAGTCTTTGCCTGTCACCATAGATAGTCATTACACTATTATTGACTGTATTCCCTATGCTGTGCTTTACATCCCCATTACTGTTTTGTAACTGCCAATTTGCATTTCTTAGTCCTTCACCCTGAGCCCCAACTCCCTCCCCACTGGCAACCATCAGTCTGTTCTCCGTTATCTATGAGTGTGTTTCAATTTTGTGTGATCCGTTGTCTTATTCTTTAGACCCCACATGTAAGTGAAATCACCTGGTGTTTGTCTTTCTATGACTGACTTATTTCATTGAGCATTACTCCCTCTAGGTCCATTCATGCTGCTGCAAATGGTAAGATTTTATTCTTTTTTTATGAATGAGTAATATTCCATTATAAATATTTACCATACGTGTTGGGCAGATAAAATATATTATGCTCACTTTGTTAAAGATGGAGCTGCCCACATGGAAGCCCATCACCCAGGTGATATTATTTGCCCTTATGCTTGGGATGGGTGTGGGGGAAAGGCTGTAATGTAAGCAGGCCAGATCGTTATGACCTAAGGCTTAGTTTTAAGAGTAAGCTTTTCCCTACACCTTTGACTGATTGGATGATGTGGGGTGGTGCACTCCCCTGAGGAATCCCATTATGCCTCAGATGGGTGACTTTGTATCAGAGACTTCCTTGTCTGTAGATTGGATTAAGGGTTTGGATTTCTACATTATAAAGTGGGACAGACCAGGAGCTTGCTCTTGGTTCCTGAGGTATTAGAGAGGAGAGCAGATTAAGGCCATGTGGAGGCCAGGAGAAGCATCCAAGATGGCAGAATGCTGAGTGAGAAGCCAGTTTGTGCAGAGTTTGTGCAGGAGGAGATGGGGAACAGAGATGAATAAGTCTGGTGAGCTAGAACCCTTTGATTCTAGGAAACTCGGATAAGTCAGTAGCTTTGTGAGCACTGAATGTGTGGGCTTTGGAGCCCAGTGTGTGTTTTTGCTTGCCCGCCGGGTGCAAGCTAGAATTAAAGCTGATGGCTCACCAGTTTTTGGCTCTGTTGTTTCATTACCGACTGTTCGAATCCAATGTGAACCTGCATGGGTCAGCCGGCTGTGATCCTGATCCCGACTACTGGCTTTACAATACCTTTTTTATTCACTCATCTATTGATGGGCACTAGAGTTGTTTCCATATTTCACTCAATGCAGTTTATTCCCAACACCCCTTATGTCCAAGGCATTGCACAAGGGGCTTACAAAGAAACTCAAGAAAAGAAACAAACATACTACATTTTCCCAATTTTAAGCCTTGGCTCCTAATGTTGCCTCTGCACCTCCAATGTTCTCTTTCCATTATTCAGAACCCTCAGATGTTATCTTCTTAAGAAACCTTTGCACATTCCCAACCATAAATAATGTCTTTTCCCCCAAAACACCTCTTTTAAAGCACTTATCTCTTTTTAACTTGTGTTATTCAATGTGATTCAACACACATTTATCCAGTGTTTATTTTCTGCCAAGCCCTAACTAAACCAGACACCGAGCAGCACAAGGAAAACTATTAGACTGTACCTGCCCCAGGGCAGCCCGTGTTTCATCTGCGGAGACAGAAACATACATTTTTATGATGCAAAGGGAAAGAGGTTGTAACAAAAGTTTATACAAAATATTATAGGTTCTGGTCAAGGGAAACATCTAGATGGATATGGGGAGATCAAGAATATTAGAAAGATGACAGTACCCTCTCCAGGTTAGGAAACCTCGGTCTAAGAAAAACCCAGCACTCAGGCAGCACATGTGGCACAGGGCATAAGGGTAGCCATTGCAGAGGGTGCCTGCTACATCAGTGAGTCTGAGGCCATGCCCTTGGCTCCCTGCTATGTCAGCTGATGGCTGTGGAGATGACAAAGGACCTCCCTGAGCCCTGGTGAAGAATCTCAGAGCTACCTGGCAGACCAGTAGACCAGCAGAGGCTTGAGGTCTGATGAAAAATCAGGGTTTCCCAGCTGGAGTCACAAAACTGGACTATGGCTCTAATAGTGGGAGCCAGCATGACGCTCCAAACAGCCAGGTAGGCCCTCAGGGCTTGCTGAGCCAGGTGCCACCCCACATCAACCATTCTGCAGGAGACAGCAGACAATGTGATGTTGTGTGGATCCAAGACATCCTTCTATCACAATGAAGGGGACTAGGGAGAAGGAGAAGACATCTCCAGGACTGAGCATTTACCCAAAAAACAACGAGTTACCAGTTCCTGACAAGATGGCAAACTAACATAAGCTGCTGACTCCCTCCCCCTTAATCAATCTTGGAGAAACTTATTCTCTTGGAGACAGTAAGTCATGGATTTGAATATCTAAACATAAAACTGCGAGAAATCCATGGCGATCAGAGCTCCCCCAAAATGAGAACAGTTGTATGTGTGGAGGGAATGGGTGGGCGGGTGAGTGGGAATAAAGGGGGAGAAGCCCCAGTGGGTGATTAGCTTGGCTCTAGAGTTCTGTTCTGGTACTATCCTTTCCCACCCTCATGCACATATGGGTAGACCACAGTCTTCCTAGAACAAGCAATATCACAGTCCAGGCTCCCAGGATTCCAAAGTATTATTAGAGACATCCTAAAACCCTGCTGGTATAAGAGCCGATGGGACCAGAGTCGTGATTCTAGCTGCCCTTGGGTGTGCACTCATCCATCCAACATGCCCTACCCCACCATCAAGACTCATAGATATACTAAGGATATGGCCACCTCCCAAGTTGGTTTATTTCAAAGAAGAATGTCAAACAAAGGAGTTTCATAATAAGGGAATAGAATCTGAAAGGGACCTTAAATTGAGAAGGAGGTGGGAGTTTGCTGGGACAAATTAAGAGTATTTCTGCAGAACCAGAGGTTCTCTGCCTTAGAGTTTATGCCCTCCTCTCTTCTTTAAGTTCACCAGGAGGTAACAAACTAGGATTTCAGTCCCTTCTTCACTACACATCACAGATAGAATGACTATATCCCCAAGGGAACATGAATTTGCAGGTCAAAATAACTTGACCTTAAGGAATAAAGTCACTTTAAAAGAAAGATAACAAAGTGAACAGTATGCATCCCATGGAGCAGGATAAACTGAGACAGTGAACCAAGATCTTTAAATAAGCATAAATACTCTCAACAAAAAAGAGAATATTGAAATATAAAGTAGATAGTATAAGTCATAAAAATAAACGGAATATTGTATATGAATAATGACTGCAAAAAAAAGCTTGTTGGATATCCTTGAAGACACAATTTGTAAGCTGTAAGATCATGTAAAACATTCCTGAAAGCAACAGAAGAAGTAAAGAGATAGAAAAACATTAACAAAAAGCTGCAACTCATTTTTAGTAAATAGATGTACTTATATACAAGTATATACTTGTATATACAAGTATACTGGGGGTCCTTGGGTTACGACACAGTTCTGTTCCTATGATAGTGACATAACCTGAATTCTGGTATAAGTCGAAACACACCCTAGCTTAAGTCATTTACCTATCCTAACACAGTTGTAAAATCATAATCTAGAACATAAAAACACAGCTAAGCCACAGAAAAAAGAAAGGACATATCATAAATATACTGTACTGTAGTAACAGAAAAAAATAAGTGTAAAAAAATTCCTTACCTATATTTTTGTGGTTGGCTTGCACACTGGAAAGGGCACTGCAAGGTGGGAGAGAGAGAATTATGGGGAGGAGGAAGCTGGAGAGGCAGGAGAGCCTGCAGAAGGTGCAGGAGATACTGGGTCAGGTGAATCAGGACTGCCTAAGGCACATGCAGGAGTTGCTGGAGATGATTCTACAGGTGTTTCATCTCAAGAAACAGCTGATGTAGAGGGTACAGGATCTGTTGCAGGCCTCTCTACCGTCTTAAAGAATTGTTCCAGGCTAGTCTGGAACTTGTTTGCCCACGTAGTCCGTAAATACAATGCTAATGGCGTAAGCCCAAAAGCTCACATCTCAATTTTTTAAAGTTTTTATGGGAGTGAGCATCATAAACTTGAAGTGTCATATGTTGAGACTGTCATAACCCAAGGACCCCCTGTAATGGGAATCCAAAAATAGTGAGAGAAAAACAGAGGGAAGACTAAAGAGGAAAGACTTCAATTAAAAGGACTTAGAGAGTGCCAAGTAGGATAAAGAAAACCCACACCTAGGTATATTTTAGTAAAACTTTAAAAATCAAAAATACAAAATACTTTTGAAAGCTTCCCAGATAGAAAAGTAAGTCTATCTAAAAAGATAAAAACTCATATTTTTACCAGATTTCTTAACAGTTTATACTCTGGATATAGGAAAATAGAAATATTTTCAAAATATTAAAGGAAAAAAACATTGAACTTAGAATTTTCTAATCAACCAAATTGTCATTTGCATGCAAGAGTGCTATTAAGATGTATTTAGGCATATGAGGCCTCAGAAGACTGATCACATAAAATTCTATTGTGATAAACCTCTTGGAAGAATACTCAAATAAAAAACAAAGTAAATACAGAGAAATGCAAGAGAAATTCAATGGAAGAATGATCAAATTCCTCAGTAAAGCTTAGTGTCTGTAAAAGCGGAGCTCAAACAAAAGATTGAAAAACCATGTTTTCTGTTATGATAGAATAGTGTTCATTTTCTGGGGTTTTTTTAATATATAAATAGGATTATACAGCATGTAACTTTTTTTTCCCCTAGCTTCTTTTGCAATATATAATGATTTGAGAGTCATCTGTGTTGTATATTCATGGGTTGTTGTTTTATTTTTTCTAAGACTGGAATTGCTCTGTTGTTAGTTTCCTGTTTATAATTGTTCTCTTGCTGATGAATTATCCCTTTTATCATTATGAAATGTCTTTCTTTATCTCTAGTGATATTCTATCTTGAAGTTTATCTGATTTTTAAAATAGCTAGTATAGCCTTCTTTGCTTATTATTTACATGGTATCCATTTACTTTAAACCTATCTGTGTTTTTATATTTAAAATGTGTTTGAAAGCAACATATAGTAGAAACTTGCTTTTTAATCCACCCTGCCAATCTCTGCTTTTGAATTGAAGGGTTTAAACCGTTAGCATTTAGTGTAATTGTTGATATTGTTGAATTTAGTTCAACCTTCACTATTTGTTTTCTATTTTTCCCTCCTTTTTGTACCTCTATTCCCTCTTTCCAGCTTTCCTTGAGATTATTTAAATTTAATTATTTAATTATCATTTAAATAGTTATTAAAATAAAGTTGACAATTATTATTTAAACAATCACTTCTTTAAGTGTATTCAAATAACTTTTAGGCCTGACCTGTGGTGGCACAGTGGATAAAGTGTCGACCTGGGAACACTGAGGTCGCCAGTTCAAAACCCTGCACTGGCCTGGTCAAGGCACATATGGGAGTTGATGCTTCCAGCTCCTCCCCCCGCCCCCTCTCTCTGTGTCTCCTCTCTAAAATGAATAAAATAAAAAAAATAACTTTTAGTGTTCTGTTATCAGTGACATTTTGGCTAACTCTCTTTGGATTATTTTATAGCTTGCTCTAGAGATTACAATATATATACTTCCACATTCAAGTAAAATGTAGAAGTTTTGCAACCGTATAAACTTCTTTACTATTTCCCTCAGGTGACCTTTGTTATCATTATCATTTGTATTATGTCTTTATACATGAAAAATTTCACCAGATATTGTTATAATTTTTGCTCTCAGTAGTCATATGTGTTTTAAAGAATTTAGAAGGAAAAGAATGATCCATTATATCTACCCACATATTTACCTTTCTGTTGTTATTCCTTCATTCCTGAAGACCCAATTTTCTTTTGCTACCATTTTCCTTTAACTAATTCTTACAGAACAGCTATTGCTCTTCTTTAAGACAAATTCTCTTAGCTTTCCTTCATCTGAGAATGACTTAATTTTAGCTTCATACTTGAAGGATATTTTTGCTGATTATAGAATCCTGGGTTGACAGTTCTTTTCTCTTAGCACTTTAAATATGTCCTACTGTCTTCTGACCTTCAGGATTTCTAATGAAAAATCTCCAGCCATTAGAACTTTTGTCCCCCTATATATGTCGTTTTTCTCTTAATGCTTTCAAAGATTGTTCTCTGTTTTAATTTTCACCATTTTTATTATGATAAGTCTAAGTGTACTTTTCTGTGAACCCTTATTTGGGATTCATTAAGCTTCTTGACACTTAAATCTGCCAACATGGAATAAAATGAAAACTCAGTAAGATGTTAATAGAAGTATGGAGCAGATACAGTGAGGACCCAGAAAAGGAGTTGTCAATTCTACCAAGTTGGTGAAGGGAAGAAGATGTCAGGAATGGACTTAAGCATATATACAGAGTATGGAGAGGCAGTCTAGGCACAGGGGACAGTGTGAGCACAGACATGAGAGGAGACACATACAGAACCCAGCTCTTTGTTCTCCAGTGCCCTCTCACTTCACATCGCCTTCTTTAAAAAACCAGCTGGCCTTGTTCTGTGAGGTCCTTAATGACACCTTCAGGAGAGTCATGTTTTCTCACTCTGTATTGTCTTTTTAAGGGCAGGAATACATTTATGCCTTTTCCTGTATCTTCTGAGGATGCCTAGCACAGGGATTTGCAAATTAAAGAAAAAAATCCCTGCCCTTAATAGCATGTGGGGGACTGATTCTGGTTTGTCACTTTATGAAGACACAGTGGCAGAACAAAGAAACTCAGTTTTCCTTATTAAAAAGGCAAAAAAATATGCCTTTTTAGACAGTAACAATTTAATTGGTTGGAGCCATTTGAGACTCTCAGAAACAGAATAAGTAAAAACTTTTATTTTATCTCCCAAACTTATATCTGTTAAAACTAACCCTTCAAACCTTAGATGTTCATCCACCATTAATTACTACCGTTAAGTGGCTAAAATTAAGTGCTTTGTTGGTTTCTCTAGATCATTTACATATCATTACTTTACAATTCATATTGCAATGATTTGTATTAAAATTAGTAAATGAAAATGGAATGATATTATGTCTAAACTTTCAGGATCTTAGGGTCAGAGTCACTAATTTTTTTCCTTTAAAATTATAATTGTCCATTTTATCTTTATTCTTATTTTTTAGTGAGAGGAGGGGAAGCAGAGAGACAGACTCCCACATGTGCCCCAACCGGATCCACCTGGAAAACCCACTAGGGGGCAATGCTCTGCCCATCTGGGGCCATTGCTCCATTGCTCAGCAATGGAGCCAGTTTTAGTGACTGAGGCAGAGGCCACAAAGCCATCCTCAGTACTCAAGACCAACTCACTCAAACCATGCCATGGCTGCAGGAGAGGAAGAGATAGAGAGAGAAAGAAGAGGGGTGGAGAAGCAGATGTTCACTTCTCCTGTGTGCCCTGATAGTAAATCAAATCCGGGACATCCACACACCAGGCCGATGTTTTACCACTGAGCCAACCAACCAGGGCTCTAATTGTCAATTTAAAAAACATAAATGTAGAATTTAATCATTCATTTGAAAAAGGAAATCATAAAACCAAAATGAGTTAGTGTTTATAATTTCACTGGTAGTGTATTAAACCCACAATCAATACTTTAAAATATAGAAGGCTAGAAGAGAAGAAAGATGCCTGACCAGGCGGTGGCGCAGTAGATAGAGCGTCGGACTGGGATGCGGAAGACCCAAGTTCGAGACCCCGAGCTTGCCAGCTTAAGCGTGGGTCCATCTGGCTTAAGCAAAAGCTCGCCAGCTTGGACCCAAGGTTGCTGGCTCCAGTAAGGGGTTGCTGGGTCTGCTGAAGGCCCGCGGTCAAGGCACATGTGAGAAAGCAATCAATGAACAACTAAGGTGTTGCAATGGCAATGAAAAACTAATGATTGATGCTTCTCACCTCTCTCTGTTTCTGTCTGTCTATCCCTCTCTCTGACTCTCTCTGTCCCTGTAAAAAAAAAAAAAAAAAAATTAAGAAGAAAAGAAAGAAAGAAGCAGACAGAAATCAACCAGAGAAGAGAAGGAAAGCAAAAAATACCAAAAATACAACAGAGGAAATGACATTGCTTAATTCTGTTAACCCAGCATCTCCCAAATGTATTTAACTGTACCACATAGAGAACAGCTCTTGCACCATTGATGCCCCAGGGACTCGTCTGGGAAACCCTGATTACAGCCATCCTCAATTGCCAGCCAGGCACAGAATGCATCATTTGTGCAAAAAGCTTGGAGTCCAAAGGCAAAGACTTTTGGGGAGCACTTCTGTCTCCACCGATCCCCCGCATAAAGAGTGGCCCTAGGCAACCATAATTGTCATTTCCCGTCACAGTCCAGTTTTTTGGAGAAACCTAGTAAAGCTAGTGTAAAGTCTGGGGGTGGGTGTGAAGTGATTGTGAAGCACAGTACACCTGTGAGACGTCTCTGTGATTTATTTGGACTCTGGGGACCCAATGCACCTCCACACTAAGTCAGGGAGGGGGTTCACCAGGAATGCACCCACTTGTCTGGAGGCCAGCAACCTCACTGTGCTCCCAGGGAAGCAGCCCGGGAGCAGATTCCCAGACTTAAGAGATGCCCACCCATCCTGAAGGCAGGGATTGTGAGCTCCTGCTCTAGACTTCTCTGTTTCTGTCTTATTCAATCTCTTATGTGCCCTTTCTCCCGGTCCCTCGGTGTTTTCTGGTTGTCTTCTCTGTCTGTCCCCCTCCCCATTCTCTTTTCTCTCCTCCCTCTCTCATTTGAGGTCCTACTGGCCAACAGGGCCCTTCTGGTCAAATAAGAACCCGCCAGAATTTTCTCTGAGCCCTGTCTCCCACTCTAAATAAATCCACCTGCTGCGCTCAACCCACCCCCACCTTAAGCCATTTCAGGCACAGTGAGGGAAAAGGCCCGGCCTAAAGTCCGCAGATGGAATGGGGGTGTGGGTGGGGTGTTTGTCATCCATCGTATCTGAGTTGGGAGGTGGACGATTGTCTCCAGAGCGAAGTCTCCTCGGAAACCCTCTCTCTACCCCCCACGTCCCCACCCCCGTGCCTCCTCCTAGGAGAGAGAGGGATCCGGCCAGTGTGACATTTCCTGACAGTTCTGACAGGCCTCAAGGAGACAATTATTGCCTCACAGCTGCCTCTACCAGGGAAGGTGCTGCAAGGGGAGGCAGAGAGGGGGGAGTGTGTACATTTGCAGAGTTTTGAAGCAGTAGTAGAGAGTAGGGAGGAAATTGAATCAAAATTTTATTGTACAAATTTCTCTTGGAATCCCCTCAAGGGCAAGTCAGTGGACACCTGAGGCAAACTTGGAATCACCAGAGTGAGACTAATGGATGTCTTAATTGTTGGAGCTTCTGGAAAGAAAGCCCTGGGCAGAGCCTGTGCCTCTGACCTCGAAAGCTGGAATGTTGCACTTTGAACCCTGCCTGCCTCATGGATTGGGATGGGGGCTGTCTAGAGCTGCAGGTGCCCAGCGTCTCAGGCCAGGGAGGGGACAGGAAATCCCTGGGAAAGTGGTTTCTGATAAGAATGCAGACAGACAGACAGAAAGATAGACGGGTCTCTTTTCTTCTCAGACACTCCACGTCTGCCTGGGCAGACAGATGGGCCTTTCCTCCAGGCTTTATAGATTAATGCATCCTTCTTATCAATTATGGAAACAAGAAAGTGTAATTTTCTCCCCATGTTTATACTGTTCAGGATTAATCTGCTTATAAATGGATAATCTGTCAGCTTTCTGAGACACTGAGTGGGGTGGGGGTGGGGCAGGAAATGGGGAAGAGACTTACCAGTGGGTAATGCCATCTGCTTTATTAGGTTGTTTTATAAACCCGACATTCAATTTGTTCAGGAGGACTTGGTGACAGATTATTCTGTAAATTCCCAAATAATTACGATAACCAGAGAAAGGGGGGAGAAAGAGCTAAGGAGGTAGATGTGGAGGGGGAGCTTGCCAGCACTGTTGTGAGTAATGATTCCAGGGTACAGCATCCATTCTCGGCCACCTCTGAGGGTGGCTGAACAGAGGCTAGGCCTTGGAGGTGAAGGACTGACACAAAGGGCTGGGCAGCCCTTCACCTCCGGGTCTCAGCCATTATTATCCCCCTGTTTTCAAACCTTTAGACTCTGCTTTCCCCAACAAGATGGTGAATTATCAAATGCTATGTCATGTCATGTCATGTCATGCTATGTTATATTCTTTCTCCTGTCACCTGGGTCTGAATCCTCTCCTCTCCTTACTAGCTATGTGAACTTGGGTAAGTTACTTCGTTCTCTATGCCTCAGTGTCTCCCACCATAAAATCTGGGCAAAAGTAGTACTTAACTCCTGTGATTGTTGCCACACTCAAGCTAGCTCCCATAATTTGAAAGCACATCATGGAAAGCACTCAAAATACTGCTTGGTGCATACTAAGTGTTATCTAAACTGTTTGCTGCATTTTTATAATTGATTTGTGTTTTTATCCTGCAGTATTGAGCCCAGAGCTGACGATATAGTATGCTCTTGATAGATACCTGATGGTTGAATCTGAAGAATCTGAATGTTAGAACCAGAATCTGGGAGCTGATAGGTCTCTTAGCGATCACAGGATTCACCCCTCCCCTCCATCCCCTGTTTAAACACTGCAGGGGACAAGGAGCTCCCTACCTACCACTTGGGCATCTCGCTTCCACCTCAGACTGTTTCAAAAAGTCCGCATGTAAAGCCACACCTACGTCCTCCTAGCGGAGCCTCCCAAAGGGTTAAAGCTGCTGGGCTGGCACAGGGAGGCAGGGAGAGCCCCTCCCATAAAGCATAGTGTTGATGATGAACTCTGAGAGCTCGTTTTTCAGCAGAATGCTATTCAATTACCCTGTACACGTTTATCATTTAAGTTTCCGAATGCTGCTTTCCATGGCTTCTGTAATCCTATTTGCTGCTTGTGCTGGGGTGGGAGTAGGTCAGGGAAAGAAGGCCACACAGTGTGCATCCTCAGGGTCCACCCACCTGATGCCTGTCTTTGTGTTCTAGGTACATGGGTGTGGTCATGGGGTCCCATGCCGAGAGAAAGCAGAGCTGGGGTTGTAGTGCTTATTGCCTGCTCTATCTGGCCATCTCTGTGCCTTTGTTTTCCAAGGACAGCCTTCTGCTACCTCAGTGGGTTAGCAAAATAATGAGGCTTGGGGAATGGAGTAACTCATATGTGGTTTCCCACAAAGACAACGTCTGCACCGTGGGTGGCCGTTGAATAGCATACCCCTTATACCTCTGAGTGCATTCTTGAACATTGGCCCTCATGTTACCTGCGTGGAAATATTATTACATACACAAGAAAATTGCTCCTCTTTTGGAAACGAATGCATAATTAAGTTTGCTTCAAGTAGTTATACATGCAGTCAGGGTTTGGACTGTGGAATGGACTGCATTTGTGTTGCCTGCCTGCCTGTCTAGAACAAATCTCTCCACTTCTGCTGGTGTAAGAACCCTCTTTTCTGTGGGAAATCTACTCCAAGTGCTTTGGATGGGGCTGTCACTATCCTTCTTCAGGGGTATGCAGAAGACTCTGACCTGACCACTCAGAATATACATGCCCTTTGCCACTGTAATTAAATCAGAGATGGCCAGGTGACCCCAAAACCAGCCAATCAGATCCTTCTATAAGATTTTTCTGCCAAAGTTATTGGGAAAGAAATTTTATTCTTCCTCGAGTTGCTAATCTGGTGGCCTTAGGCTACTGGTATTCTCTGTGCTCAATGTGATATGGAGAGACAGAGCCCTGAGACATTGTGGAGGTTCTAAACCCAGCCATGCTTGAAGAAGTCCTATCCTGCAGACTTTTCAGTTACATGAGTTAAAATATTCATGTTTTGCTTGGTAGTGTGAGTGGTGTTGCTGCCATACAAAATCTCATTAATGCAATCTGTAACTAGCACCTCCTCCTCGTCCTCAAAAGTTACCTCACAAACCCCAAGTGTTCATCAAAGGAGGGTTGGGAGCTGAGTGACCTGCACCTCCAGAGGATGCCCCTCCTCTGCTGAAGCCCCCCTCCCATGATTATTGGTGTGCTGACCCATGCTTCTCCTCACTGGTATTGTAAAGTTTCTTCTACCCTCTTTCTAATGATTTTTGTCTCCATCAATAATTACAAACACCCTGGGGATCAAAACAGCCACGGCAACCACTTCAACTCTTCTTGGTCTCCAAAGTTCTCAGGCATCTGTTATGGAGCGTGGTGGTTTGAAGGCGTCTGCGTGTGTGTGTGTGTGTGTGTGTGTGTGTGTGTGTGTGTGTGTGTGAGAGAGAGAGAGAGAGAGAGAGAGAGAGAGAGAGTGCATATGAGTTCTTGAGAATGTGTGAGAATGAAGAGGGAGGGATTGCCAAAAAAACCTATATACTACAGATTAGAGGAGACGGAGAGAGAGAGAAACAAAAACACACGTCTAGTTGAGACTGATCCACAAATGTTCTCCGCAACTTCATTTATAATAGCGCCAAACGGTAAACAACCTAAATGTCTATCAGCGGGTGCCTGGATGAGCAAATGGCAGTGCATCCATACAATGGAATAGTGCTCAGCAGGAAGCAGTGAACCACTGGCAGATAAAAGCACGTGCATCAGCCTCAAGGACATATGCTGAGTAAATGGAACCAGATACATTGAAAAGTGTGTATTATATATCTCCATGCATATACAGTTAGAGAACAGGCAAAATTAATCTATGGTGCAATGGGATCGAGGATTGCCTAGGGTAGATAGAGATGGGGGGTTGACTATAAAAGGCCATAGCAAAATTTCTGTGTGATAGAAATGGTCATTTCACAATTAGAGTAGTGGTTGTGTGACTAGATACATTTGTCACATCTCATCAAACTGTATACCTCGGATGTGTGTGTCTGATATGGCAAGCCAAGCACTCCTCATTGCATGAAATACTCCTCAGTCAGAACAAGGAGGGTGCTGCAAGCTCTGAGCCCACATCACTCCCACTCTGCTCTTCTTCAAGCAGCACAGTGCAGGTCTAACAGCCTCCCCCAGGGAAGGGCATCTTTATGTCACAGGGCTGCCTTTGGACCTCACAACCCAGGACCCACAAAGCTGAGACAGACCATCCAGGACTTGGGGCACAGTCTTTAATGGAACCCCAAGAAGGGAGTCATTTCCCAGGGGCAGCAGACACAAAGCAGATTCACTGAACTCCAACTTCTCTGTCCCCACTGACATGGGCAAGGTACTCAACTTTTCTGTGCCTCCGTTTCCTCATCTGCGGATGGGAAGCATACCCAGGATTGTTATGAAGGATCAGTTAATTCACCTTAAGCATTGAGACTAGAGCTAAGCATAGAGGAAAGGGCGTAATCGGTGTTGGCTACAGCAGTGACGCTGAGGGTGGCTGAAAGCCGCTGGGGTGGGAAGTCACAGGAAAAGATGACCCAGGCTGCCGGGAGGGAGCAGAGGAGCAGGGGAAGTCCACCCGACCTAAATATCTCTTGCCGCGTGTCCAAAGGTCCTCTTCAACCCAGGTGTGGGCATTTCCTCAGGCTGTCGTAACAGAGCACCACAGACCTGGTGGCTTAAAACAACAGACACTTATTTTCTCACAGTTCGAGATCTAGAAGTCCAAGATCAAGGGGTTGCAGGGCCATGCTCTCTCCAAAGTCTCCAGGGGAGGATGTGTCCTTGCTTCTCCCAGCTTCCAGGAGCCCCGGGTTCCTTGGCTTGTGGCAGCATCACTCCTCTCTCTGCCTCTATCTTCACATGGCCGTCTTCCCTCTGTGTATCTGTCTGTGCACATTTTCCTCTTCACACAAGTACACCAATCACATTGACTGGGGCCCTCCACTCCAGTACAACCTCCTTTTAACCTGCTTTCATCTACAGAACCCCTGTTTCCAAATAAAGTCACATTCACAGGTGCCAAGGGTTGGGACTTGAGCATATCTTTTTTGTGGGACACTGATTATCTGTGAGAACATTCAGTGTCATGTGAGTCCAGGCATGCCATCACACAGGTTTCGGTGGTGTCTGTGTAGAGCTCTGTGTGTGTGTGCACTCCTGCATGCTTGGCCTGGATGGACCACCCATTGGTTCCATATGCGAGTTTTGGGTTCGTATAAAACATGGGAGTTTCTGATTAAAACAGGCTGATTTTTTTCCCCACTCTGTTCTGAAAACCCTCGCCTACCCACAGGCCACTGTGCTCACAAAATAACCAAAAGGATGGTTTCTCCATGACTTTCCACTAGTAAAATGAGTTATTTCCTCACTGACACATTTCTTCTTACCTCCTCCATTAGCTCACTATGGAGGAAAGACACGAGGCCCAAAATAAGGGCTGACACGCTCACGGGCACACACACACTCACTCATGTTCACAAGGCAGCTCTGGTCAGGGTGCGGTTCTCCACGGTCTAAGGACCCAGGGATCTTCTTGGCTGAACAAAAACATCTGCGTGCACACACACACACACATACACACACACACACACACCAGCACCTCAGACCATCAGGCTTCTCTGCTTTCACGTATGTATTTAAAGACACAAACATTAACATCAACATCTCAAAATATTCTTTTAAGGTAAAAATCCCAATGATAATTCATCCAAAAAAATTACAGCTGCTGCTGGCTTCTCCGCTGGCAGGTGGATGCGATGGGTGCTGGACTGACTAGCATAGAAGTGGGGCCGCAGGCTGTGTCTGAGGGTGGCCAGAACCACTGTGCCCATCATTCTGCCCAGCCTGGAAGTAACTGAACAGGGAGCCTAAGTGATAGGTCCTCCCTGCCTCTTTTCTAGAGCAATACAGTTTATGAAAGACAATTCTAGACTAATTCAGCTTCCTTACTTTACAGAAGAGGAGACTGAGGCCTCGGCTCCAGGGTCCATATCTCCTTTCTCCTAGTCCAGTATCTCTTCCCCTCACTTCCCGCCTCTCCCTCTCCACCTCTGTGGACCTTGGGGATCGGGTGGAGAGAAGGATGGAGGGAAACCACTCCTGCCTAGGAAGGTACAGAAGGAGCCACAGGAGAGCATGTGTAAGGCACAGACATTCTCTCTCCAGCTGAAGGCTCCTCTGCAGCCCAGACTTCCCTCCCTGAAAGTCTGCAGTGCCCACTGCCTGTCCTGCTGAGCTATTTAATCCAGAGACGTGCTTGCCTCTGTGCTTTGATCCTGCAGATGCTGGTAGTTTTTGTTCTATTATTCACGGTAGGGAGGATGTTGGGCTGTCTCTCTTTATTACAGGCCCTGGTTGCCCACTGCTTCCCTCCCAAGACCACTGGACAATGTCCATCAATAAGTCAGTAACAGCAACTGGATTTGAGTTGCCTTTGGGGGAAGGGATGTGCACGACTTTAAAATCGGAATGTTCTGCAAGCCTAGTTTCTCGAAGAGATCAGGAGAGGAAAACAATGAGTGTAACAATGGCAGGCGTACTATAAAGATGATGCTGAGAGGACTGTCTTGTCTGCCCAGGTGAGGGGCAGGCTTTTGAAGGCAGGTCCTGCTCTTATTTGTGTGCATCCCCTGTAGGACCCAGCACACACTGAGGCATCACAGATATTTATTTAATGGCCAAATGCGTGAGTTAGCATCTGCTCCCAAGCCTCCAACCCTTCCCTCCAAGGACAGAGGACCAGGAGCACCGAGCATCATAGCACATCTAACTGCATGGCATTGTGGGATAAGTGTGTTTTTGTTTACCCACAATCTCCCCATCTCCCCACATACACAGAGGGTATAAGCTGTATGCCGATACTTCATATTATTAACAGCTGTGTTCCCAGCACCTAGCACAGCACCTCACACATAGTAGGTCCGCAACAATTGTGTGTGCAAAAAATAAATGAATTGGGTGGCAGGAGATCTGGGATTGAATTCAAGCTCAACCACCAGCTTGTTGGGTGACCTGGGCCAATCACTTCCCCTCTCTGTGTGACAGGGCTTTGTGGCAGAAGATCTCCCATGAGGTCACTCAGTCTACACAGTTTTTGAAGAACACAGAACATTGATCGGTGTCACCGTATAGAATCTGCACTGTGAGCCTTCCAGACTTGTGTTCTGACATCTTCCTCCACAGGAAAACCTTCTGGTAACCTCCACCATGAAGAGCTTTGAGGTGGGTGGGGTTCTTCTATAGCAAACCCCGGTATCTGCAGCCAGGGCGAAGGTTCAGAGGCCAGAGAAAGGAAATAGCCTCAAATGGAAGGCATGACTGCTGAGAAAGTGGGGAGACCATTGTCAGTTCAAACCTTTATTCTTGAAATTGCTCTCTTCCTACCAAAAACCCAGGCACTAAAAGCCACTCTGGTGGTACCAGATGATGCCCATTGGTGGGCTGGCATTGGGAGCTGGGAGAGCACAAAACAGGGGGCACCCTAAATAAGCCGTTTCCCAGCGTCATTCCCCAGCAGCTGCGTTAGAAATATGATGGAATCACACAAGGGCAGAGGCCACTGAAGGCTTTCATGACTCATCTTTACGTCTCAGAGATGAAACGTTCCAAAGCGACTTGAAATAAGAACAGGGTGGGGCCCAAGAAGAACAAGGACAACTCAGACCCAGGATTTATCTGTATGTGGTGTGGTTCCTTAACCCGCCCAGGGCACATAATTTACATTCCACTGTGGGGTCCATTCTTCTCTGCTAAATCTTCCATTGTTGGGGTTGCCCTTTCGCTGTTATGACTGGGTGGGTCCCCAGCGACCCTTTCACCCTCATCCCTGCGTAGCAGAGAGCTCTCTCCTCTGAAAGTGTTACTAGTCCACGTATATTATGCCTTAGCCAGGCGCGAGCACAGGTTAGGTGATACCCACTGTTTAGAGAGCCTGGGGTAAAATTAATGGGCTAGGCCGGACCAGTTCTTAGTTCTAAGTAAGTGTCGACTCTCCTGCCTCCTCCTTCCTTATCCTGCGCAACAAAGCTGTTTGGCCTGCAGTGCCTTCCTTGTTCAAGGTCAGGGAACAGCCAAGGCCAAGAGAAGGGGGCGGTGGTTCCCAGCACTGCTATCACCTGACATTTACTTTAAGTCTGTTGACTCCCAAACAATACAGTACATACCGATGCACAGGGTACCTTCCGTCTAGTTTTCCAGTAATCTATTCCCATTAAACAAACACGCAGGGTTTCCCTGGCCCTGCGCGGACCTGGAAAAACACAGCGCTTGGCCAGGCTCCCGGGGTTGGGTTTGCCAGTACTCTGCCTCTCCACCCACCCCCTTTCCCCCGACCAGCGCCAGCCGGCGGCTGAGTGGAAGCGGCCGTGCCATGGCGATTATCTTCCACCAGAGGGCAGCCCCAGGCCGCAGAACCCCCGACCGCGCCCGTCCTCTCCCGGCAGGTTCGGCTTGCGCCTGCGCAGACCCGCTGTGGCTCCTGGCCCTGAGCCTGACCCGCGCTTCCGGCGGCGGGGTGGCGGGGGTTGTTGTCTGCCTCCTGCCTAGAGCGGTGGTGTTGCTGTCCCCAGAGAGGACAATGGGTGGATTTCAGCCGTCCCAACCCGGCAGCTTTCCTCTGAGGCCCCAGAGACGCGATAAGAAGCAGGAGCTGCGGTTGCGGCCGGGGTTGGGAAGGATTCCCTGCCGGATGGGACGCAGCACAGCGACCGCGCTCCCCGCGCCTTGAATCCCGGGGGGATTCCTGGGCCGCCCGCCGTTCATCTGGCGCCTCTTTGAGAAAAGTCGCTTCGACCTCTTTTTTCTTTTTTTCTTTCAGCAATCGCGCCCACCCAAGGTTCGGGGCATGGGGAAGGGCTCCTGAAAAGGTCTAGTTTACAGAGAGCCCCGCTAACGGGCGGGGGGCCACAGTCAAGGTCAGAGCAGGAAACGACTACAGAGATCCGTCAGGCTCTGATGAGAATACAAGGGAAGTACATTGCCCAAGGTCATAGAATTTGCCAGCCAGGAGTACGTGAGATCATGTCAGTGTCTCCTTCGGACCCTGTGTAGGTTTCCTTCCCTAGTTCTGGGGAGAGGGGCAGAGCTCCTTAAACCGGCTTGCGGGCCGCCAGCATCACCTGCTCCGGCTTACTGCCCGACACGCCCCCCTCTCTACTCTGGCTCTCCTCCATCTCTGGGCTTTGCACGTTTGGCTCCATTATCCTAGCTGGCTCCAGCCCCAACCTCTGCCGCTAACTCCTGCTGTCTTTTAGGTCTTGGTTTACGCACCATTTCCTCTGGAAAGCTTGCCAGAACTACCCTGTGTCCCCTGATATAGAACCCTGCTCAACACTGAGTTTCAGGTAACCCACGCAGAACCTCCCTGCTTGTTGAGTGGCTGGTCCCCTTCTCTACCCACACTGGGAAAAGCTACACATTAGGTCCTGATTAATATTTCCTTAACGTCTAAGCTAGTCCTGAGCCCACATAGGGACTCCATAAATATATGATGAATGAATGAGTCAGAGCCAGCCCATCTAGGCTTCAATTTCTGGGCCTGTGTACTTTACACTATATTGCCCACTATCCCTTTAATGAAACTAAAATAAGCAGATTTGTGGCAGAGAAGAGCCTAAGCTACATGGCAGAGGTGAAGAAATCAAGTCTCACAATGAATCCTAGTCTTAGAGAATATTATGTTCCTTGTTTCTGCAGCAGGAGAATAATTTACAACATGGTGTTCTCCCTAGTTCCGTACTCTGACTGATAATTTTTAACTTTAGTTATTCTTATTTTACTCAGAGAAATTACCTTACAAAAAAGAGATTTCAAACTATGTTCCTAGAATTTTACAGAAGTGCTTGAAGGGCTCCATGTGCCCACTTCAATCAGAACAGCACCATTTTCATTTTTTATTTAGGTTATTTCTTGTGGAAAAGGGGCCAAGGTTCTATTAATGCTTTAAGAATGTTTTAAAGTCTGTAGCGCCAAAGCATTGTAGAGTAGAGCAGCTGAAGAGCTGTGAACAATGGTTAACAGCTAATCACTTCAAAGGGCTATAGACTACATTCCCACTGAAGTACATATTACAACCTGCCAAAATCCTGAATCTTTCCCCCTTCCTTTTCTGTGGAGTCTGTTACCCATTGTTTCTTCTTCCCTGATAGCAGAAAGTCTGGTATTTACTAGATATAGTAAGAAACTGAGAGGTACTTTTTAAGAATTTTTTAACATTGATAGAAAACATTGCTATGTTACTTCTTAATTGAAGGGAAGAAAGAGTTGAACATTTTGTATTTCTCTTTAAAAAAATTTTTTTTTCATTGAGGCTCTAGTTGTTTTGTTGTTGTTTTTCTGTTTGTTTTTTCCCCTAAGTGACTCCCCTCCAAATCTGTTCAGGACCTATTTCCTGAAACCTATAAATATGTAACCTTACAGCAAGAGGAACTTTACAGATGTGATCATGTTAAGGATTTTAAGATAAATAAATTTTCCTGGACTATTCATGTGAGCTCAATGTAATTAGAAGGGGCCTTATTAGTGGTAAGTTAGAGGGTCAGATTCGGAGAAGGAGGTATATCAGGGGAAGCAGAGATTGGAGTGGTACAATATGAGAAAGATTGGCTTTGAAAGATGGAAGGGGCCATAAGCCAAGGAATGCAGGTGTCCTTCTAAAGGTAGAAAAGGCAAAGAAACATTCTACCCTTGAGCCCCCAGAAGGAACACAATTCTGCTGATTCCTTGATATTAGGCTAGGGAGACACATTTTGGACTTCTGGCCTCCAGAACTGTAAGATAATAAATTTGTATTATGTTATGACACTAAGTTTGTGGTATTCCCAATTGCTATGTACAGATGTAAAAGTTGAACTGTGAAGAAAACAGATGGAGGAAAAATTGATTCATCTGAAATATGGTGTTGGAAGAGAGCTCTCTGGATACCCTGGACCACCAGAAAGACCAACAAGTGGGCCCTAGAGCAATTAAGCCTGAAACATTGCTGGAGGCAAGATGAAAAAGTTGATGTATTTTATTTTGGGCACTTCATGAAAATGCAGGATTCTTTCGGGGAAAAACAGTAACGCTGAGAAAACTAGCAGACAGCAAGAAAAGAGGAAGACCAAATATGAGATGGATTGGCTCTGTAAAAAACCATAGGTGGGAGTCTACAAGAACTGAGCAGTGCTAGTGACAGCATATTGTGGATTTCACTTATTCATAGGGTCTCCAGGAGTCAGAAATGACTCAACAGGATATCACACACACAAACACACACGACTTTGTTGTAATTTGTTACAGTGGTATTAGGAAACACATACACCAACACCAACAAAGAAAATAATTCCTGCTGTAGATGCACATTAATGGAAAGAAGGGGATTAATTAGAGAAGGGAGACAATTATATTAGAGCTGTTATGTAGAGAAGTAGCTCCTGCAGTAGAATGTTAGAGGCGACCCAGATAGAGAGATATATTCATATTATTTGTTATTCCAGAGTATTTGCACCACAGGGATATATTTGTGTAGCACCTGCATGTGCTGTGTCTTATAGTTTAACTTTTGTATAGTCATTTTATAGCCCCTGCTAGCCTGAAGGATTCCATGGTGACATTCTTCTTTATATTCCTGACCTTTTCAGTGCTCTTTATGAATAGCAGCACCTTGCATTTCTGGGCCATGTCACACTTTTCAAAGCCCTAGTGTAGCCATCATTCATTCTGATCCTTCCACAACTCTTGTGGGGTCAGGCAAGACCAGTAGCAGTAGTATTTACATATTTCATTTCACTAAAGACTAGCATACAAATTTCCCTGGCACCCAGACCCTTCCCTCCCTAGCAGTCCACCAATTTTACCTGCAGAGTGAATGTTAGATCACAGATGAGGAAGTTGAGGCACGGCCGGGCTCCTAAGGGTAACAGAGACAAGGCTCTAGAGTCCAGAGTCACTGTGTGGACCTCCTGGGCTTACTTCTTCCCCTCTCAACACAGGAGAAAGTCCTTCTGCCCAACTAGTCATAGAGGGGAAAACTCCACGACATTAAAATCCTTTCTGCTTTTCAAGGCCACTGATCCATGTGAACAGGAAGAAGGAAAATCACCTTCTGGTTCTGGGGTGGAGAGATAGGCCAAGCTGACTGTCAGAAGTCCCCAGCCTGTCCTAGGGAAGTGTTGCTGTGGAGGTCTGAAGGGAGAATGGCCATACCTCCCACCTGGACTGACCTGAGACAGGTCGGAAGAAAATGGTGTCTATCACTGTTTTACATTTTAAAAACTCTTGTGTCGCATTTCCATTCTCACTTATTGAGGCAGCACAGTCTCTGGAGTGGGAGACAGTTTCGTGTCATAGGTCCCCACTTTCATGTGGTGTAACATTGGCAAGTCACTCCCTGGATGAGATCCCACTTCATCTGCAGAATGTGGATAACACCTACCCTGCAAGTCATTGGGGAGATAAAAAATAATATACATAAACGGCATAGGAAATACACACTCAAATGATATCTATATTTATAGTCAAGAAAACAGAGCTGGAGTTGAATTCCCAGGACTGGACAGCTGGTAAATGGTGGAACCAAGACCTCATCTTCAACCCAAGTTTTCAGTTTCTCATCCAAAGGCCCCCACCCAGAACCCGTTGGAAGCCGCGTGCGGCACAGCTAGAAACATCTGGAACCCCGCCCGGCTGGAGCCCTAAGGGGTGCGTCCCTAATCCGAAACCTCTGCACCGGGACGTCTGGATGGCCGCGTGCGTCTCCTCCCTGCAGCCGCTGCTACAACCCCCGCCCCCGGGAGCAGAGGGGCACTGAGCCCGCAGTCAGGGTGGAACCCTGGCGGCGCGCGGCACACTGTCATTGGGGAAGCTCCCTGTGAGCATCCATGTGGGCGCGGGCTCTTCCAGCCAGGGTGGCTAGGGGTAACGGGGAGCGTGGGGAGCCCGGGACGCACACAAGTCTGCAAAGCCTTTAGCAAAGCCCTCGCTTCGCAAGCGTTAAAGATCGGCGCGGAGGCCGGGCAGGAGGAGCCGGTGCGGGCCCGGGAGGCGTCGGGAGAGGGGCCTGGCGCGCGGCTCCGGCCCGCCCTGGCCCGGGGCCCGCAGGGTTCAGACGGGGCCGAGACAGCCAAACCCGGCGGCTCGCGCCAGCGGCCGGAGCCAAGGCTGACGCGGGGTGCTGAATAATGTTGGGACGAGCCCGCGCGGGCCCCAGGGCCCCGCGACGACGCGCTGGAGGGGCGGCCCGGCCTCCCTCGGTCACTCTGCCAAGAGGCCTGCATGGGTCCCCGCGCCCGCCACCGCAGCGCCGCTCTGCAGGCTGGGAGATGCCGGCTCCCTCTCCGACTCGCACCTCGGGGTTCCTCGGGGTTCCACGGGCCAGCGTGGATTATGGAAGAAAGTCCTGGCCTTTCCCAAAACAACCAACACATGGTGTTCATTCCTGCGCTTAAGTCAGGAAGTGAGGAGCGGAACTACGGGGAATGGTCACCTGTGAGAAGGTAACCAACACAGAGAATCCAGACATGCGCCTATACAGAGCAGCCAAAGGGGCCTTTAAACAGCCTTGATCCGTGATTAATGAGACTGGCAATTATAACGTGCTTTGCATTTTCAGGACACTCTCAACCCAGCTGTTTTCTTTATCCCGACAGCAACCCTGGGAAAGTGGGCAGGGCTGGTACCTGCTCATTGTACCACTGAGCAAGCACAGGGGCAAGAAAGGCCTGAGGCTATGGGCCACTTTGTTTAGCTGGACTCTGCCAAGAGGAGATTAAATCCCTTCTCTCTCTCTCTCTCTCTCTCTCTCTCTCTCTCTCTCTGCCCCCACCCGGCGGGAGGCCATGTTTCCACCCTCCAAACTTCCTGTAGAGGGGTGGCCTCTATTTCTCAGAAAATTAGGCCATCCAGCCACTGCTACCTGGAGAGGTGGTGATAGCCACACAGGGAAGCAGGTTTTCCTTATTGCAGGAGAAACTAGGGCCTCCTCAAGTGTTTCCCTTTCAGTTGGAAGGAAGGTCAGCACGCCTTGCCCTAGATCAGTGATTCTCAAAGTTTTGTCCCCAGATAGAAGAATGATCACCTGAGAATTTTTAGAAACTACACATTATCCCCTTACCCCAGACTTTCTGAGTCAGACCACTGCAGATGGAGTTTTGCTCTAAGGAGTCCTCCAGCAGATTCTGTGATGCACACTGAGGTTTTGAGAAGCACTGCTCTAGAAGAACCTTGGTCTGGGCCAGAGGTGGGCCTTGCACCCACAGGGCAGACTGACACACACTACTTAGAAGGCCTGAGAACGTAAGATATAAACTGGGAACTCCAGTGGATAGCAGTAGTATGATAGGTCCATTCCTCAGTCTCTGGGGTGTGTGTGTGTGTGTGTAAACCTATGGAGCCCCATAAAATATTGAAAGTAACAAAGATTCTTTTTTTATTTTTAGTGAAAGAGAAAGAGAGACAGATAGGACAGACAGAAAGGGAGAGAGATGAGAAGCATCAATTCTTTGTTGCCACACTTTAGTTGTTCATTGTTTACTTTCTCATATGTGCCTTGACAGGGGTGGGGCAGGGAGAGACCTAGAGCTGAGCCAGTGACCCCTTTGCTCAAGCCAGTGACTTTGGGCTTCAAGTCAGCTCAAGCTGGTGACCTCAGGGTTTTGAACCTGGGTCCCCTGCATCCCAGGCCCACGCGCTATCCACTGTGCCACTGCCTTGTCAGGCAAAAAGTAACAAAGATTTTAGGGCCCCATATAATATTGCATTTACATACCCACTTGACTCTCACTCCACGTGTACCTTCTGTGGTCCAGTCCCTCTACTTGCTAAGGACGGTCTGGATGGTAGCTGATTCTGAGTTGAAAGAAACAGATGCAACCAGGTCATCCCATGAAATGGAATTTAATTGTTAGGTCTGAGATACTACTTGGAGCAGATAGCACTGTGTGCTTCTCCCTGGCTGACAGAAAGCTGACTAGATTAAAGCATACAGAGCCAGCCTGTGCATCAGCGGAAGCTGCTTCTGCCCTCGTGCCCTGATTGACCCAGGAATGGGCATCAGGTACTATTCTGACCAATGAGGTACCCCGGAGTTGATAGAGAATGTTCTCCCCTCTTTAAAAGGGGTACAAAAGAAGCACTTTCACTTTTTTGGGTCTCTGGATATCATTTCCTAGAATTGCAACAATCTTTCCAAACAATGAAAGAAATTGAGCTAAAAGTACAGCAGCATATTGAGGGTGGCAGGGAGAAGGTCAGGAAAGACTTGGATCTTCATGACATTATTGAGCCCCTAAATTAATCAACCTGGCGTGAGATCCTTAGGGTTTTCTCATTAAATGAGATGCATTGTTTTTCTTATTTAAACTGGTTTAAGTTGCATTTTTTTTGAATTCCAAACTATCCTAATACAATGAATGAAACTGGAGTGTCGCTGAAAAACACCAGCAGAAACAAAGTCCAATCAGGTTTCAGAGGGAGTTATCGGGAGTGCACTAGGGTCTTCTAGCAACACTAAACACTGGCTTATCTTGTCAGCCACATCTACCTCAGGAGTTCCCAGTTCCACCACTGATGGGCTCTGTCACTCTTGCTGACTGGCCTTTTTTGTGTATGCTGTTTTTTCCTGCTGCCAGCTGGTACTGTCAATAATTTTCAGTTCACATTTTCAAGAGTGAGAACCTGATTGGCCACATCTGATAAGAAAGAACTTGTCATGCGAGGCCAGCTCCTGGGCGGCTGATCAGTCTATAGATAGGCTGTCCTTGAATCAGGGTCCCACTCCTGTCTAGCCAGCCATGATAAGGTAGGTGGATACAGAACATGGCCAGCCCCCACTCAGCCTGAGCAGAGGATGTGATCTGAGAAGGTTTGCTTAGAAGAGGACATTGCTCTCGGCAGGTACTGAACCTGACTTGCCAGCACAGCCTTCATGGGAACAATGAAATGGCAGTGCTGAGCCAGCCAAGGTCAGAGCAAAGGAATCCATTCTACCACAACTCCTGTCTGCTGTAGTCGGTTAGCTGCCCAAGAGTCGGGGTGCCTGGCCACAATGTTTGCCTGGCACCTAGATCTGCCTGAAGCATAATCTCTACTTCTCAGAAGCTAATCCCACCCCAGGCGCACCCACTCATACAGGAAGCAGAACCATGCTGCTGTCCAACCAACGCACACCACACATGATTTATCAATATGGCACTTGATGGTAAGTGTTTTAAGAACCACTTGTATTTCCAGTCGTGAACACTTCGCGGCACGGCGCTGTGCTGGGTCGGAGAGCTGCAGCTGCCCAGGTGGAACTGGCAGCAGATGTGACAGCACCAACTGCAATAGAATGTTTCCTAAATCAAAGCTTTAAAAAGCAGATGGGATAAAAGCAACTAGGAGCCAAGGAGTGAGAGAGCAACATGCTTCCACTGTTTACGGCATTCTGATAGCATGTGCGTGATTATTTCCTTAAGAATAAATACATAATCACAGGAGTGGAAGAGGTGTCATCTGAGGTGTCTCTGTTACTTGTTAGTTCTGTATCTTTAAGACAAATTGTTTGAACTTTCTGAGCCTCAATGCCTTTATTGGTAAAATGTATCTTTTTTTAAAATTATTAAGTGAAAAGTGGGGAGGCAGAGACAGACTCCTGCATGTGCCCTGACCGGGATCCACCTGGCAAGCCCCCTACCAAGGTGTGCTCTGCCCATTGGGGATGTTGCTCCATTGTTCGGCAACTGAGACATTTTAGTGTCTAAGCAAGCCCATGGAGCCATCCAGAAGAAGGAGGAGGATGAGGAGGAGGAGGAAAAGGAGGAGAAGGGAAAGGGGAAGGGGAAGGGGAAGGGGAGGGGAAGGGGAAGGGGAAGGAGGAGGAGGAGGAGGAGGAGGAGGAGGAGGAGGAGGAGGAGGAGGAGGAGGAGGAGGAGGAGAAGGAAAGGAAGAGGAAGAGGAAGAGGAAGAGGAAGAAGGAGGAGGAGGAGGAGGAGGAGGAGGAGGAGGAGGAGGAGGAGGAGGAGGAGGAGGAGGAGGAGAAGAAGAAGAAGAAGAAGAAGAAGAAGAAGAAGAAGAAGAAGAAGAAGAAGAAGAAGAAGAAGAAGAAGAAGAAGAAGAAGAAGAAGAAGAAGAAGAAGAAGAAGAAGAAGAAGAAGAAGAAGAAGAAGAAGAGATGGTTGCTTCTCCTGTGTGCCTTGGCTGGGAATCGAACCCAGGACTTCCACATGCCAGGCCAACGCTCTAACACTAAGCCAACTGGCCAGGGCCAGTGCAATGAGTCTTTGTTTATAAACTCCTTCCCTTATAAGAATGCCATAATCCTTACACACAGTAAAGCACCTGGGAAAATGTTATAATAAAATAACATTTTAAAGCTGTAATTCCAAAATACCTCTTTCTTTCTTTGGGGCAAAAGGGGAATCAAATTACTTTGAGAGAATCATAGTCTGAAGCTATAGTTCACGGTATTGATTGGGCCCTGTGAGGTCTGTCAGCAGCTCAGTGAATGAGCTTGGAATTCACTGTGGTCATCAGATCAGAAATGAGATATGGCTAGAAGGTGCCAAGTGGGTGGTGAGATATTGGGAAGAAAACACTTTCATTAATGTTTATCTGACCAGGAAATGGAGAAGAGCCAAGCAGTATTCAGAGATGAGCCCAGGTGGGTATAATTCATCATTTGATGCTACATGGGGAGTGGAAGAACTCAGGCCTGATACTAGCTGGACCCTAAGGGAAGAAGTTCAAGTTCACCATAAGGCAGAGACCACTGTTACTAGTCAGTGAGTGATGCTGAGGCAAGAATCACTCAGGGTACCAAGAGATGGGTCATGAATGAGAATAGGATGTTCAGAATTTGAGAGCCAAAGGACCTTTAGTGGAAGGAAGATAGTTAAGAATTCTTGGGACTAATATCAGAAAAGGTCTACTTTTCTCTTAGAAGTCTAGTATGACTGCCCAAGGCCACACTCAGAGAATAAATCAATAACTAGTGCTGCAGATGGTGGGGAGAAACAGGTATGCTTGGAAAACAGTATTTTTTTTCCAGAAGGCAGGATTCTAAGTATTTTACCCCCCTGGTGTACATATCCTGCAAAATCCTTAGGACTGTCAAGAGGATGGATTTTACTCCTGTCATGTTAAATGATACAGTTGTCCTTCGGAGAGGAAGATTATCCAGGTGAGCCAGACCTAACCATTTGAGCCCCTTAGAAGCAGAGTTTCCTGTAGCTGGTGGCAGAAGGGGAAGGCAATGATCTGAAGTAGAGGGATTCAAGGCACCGTTGTTAGATTGAAGATGAAGGGGGTCACCTTTCAAGAAATTTGGGTGGCCTAAAGGGGCCAACAGCAAGCTAGACTGACAACCAGCAAGGGAACACGTATCTCAGTTCTACAACCGCGAGGAACTGAATTCTGCCAACAAGACTGTGCTTAGAAATGGAGTCTTCCCCAATGCCTTCATGGGGGAAGCCCAGTATGGTAAATGCCTTGATGCTACCTTGTGATACCCTAAGCAGGAATTCAGCCACTCCATACCAGATCCAAAACCTGGATTGTGAGATAATAAGTGGATGTTGTTTTAAGTCGCTTTGCTTGTGATAATTTCTTATGCAGCAAAAGAAAAACAAAGATAAATGAAGAAAAATATATTTCAGACTTAGGACTTAGAAATGTGTCCATCTTCATCTGATTTATACTTTAGCTCTTTCCATTTTTATTTCCTCTTTGTTTTTTATTAGCTTCTTTATATATATATATATGTATATATATACATATATATATTGATAATTCACAATCTGATTACTAGAAGCTAGAAAAAATTGACAATACTTAAATTCTCATAAAATATAAGAAAAATGCAAAGGTTGAATTCTACTTCTGTCTTTTAATTTGTGTAGTTTGGGAAAATTTTCTTAACGTCCTTACATCCTAGTTTCTCATCTACAAATTAAGGATTATAATGCTTACTTACTGCATTTATACATGTATATAATGAGATATTATATATATAAATATAAATATAATATATATAATACAGTGTGTCCGTGAAGTTATGGTGCACTTTTGAGCGGTCAAAAGTCAAAAGTGCACCATGACTTCATGGACACACTGTATATAATATAATATATATGTAATATATATTATATATAATAATAACATATAATATACAACACAATACATATAAATATATATAAATATATATATACATACATACACACACAGTAGTTACTATGTTTGTGAAGCCACAAAAACCATCAGGATGTCTTGGGAAGTCAGGTGAACCAGAAGCAGTGGAAGTCCCAGAAAATCTAGAAACTAATAGGAGAAAATAAACAAAGAGAGCTCCTTGGACAAGGCATTGGGGAATAGTTGCAAGAGCTATTTCTCCTCTTGAGTGTGCTTTCATTCTGCATGTGAAAAGATCAGGTTAAAAAACATGGTTGACTAACTCTCAGTATCACCAAAAACAGGGTTTCAAATCCTAGATGGGGAAAAAAGTTATATGATCCCCAAAATGGCCAGCTAAATTGTTTAGAGAGCTAAAGAAAAAAGGAAGCCACACTACAATACATTATGTAATGAGGTTAAGAAGCAGAGCAAATGAATAAAATCGAACACCTATAAAGCAGAGGAGAAGCAGAAGGAAATTTCTTGGAGGAAATGTTATCACTGACTAAAGAGAGAATATGCCTGTGTTTAACAATGGCGTGTGAAACGTCTTACACAGGAAAGAGGTCCTTGGAAAGAAAGCTGCAGGCAGTGCACATGGAAATTCAATCAATAACAAAGAAAATCAGACAAGACGGGTGATAAGCACACCCAAGAAGTACAAAAAGACAGATGTGAAAATCAGATGAGTTCTCCAACTGCAAAATCCAAATGAGCAGAATGTTTATTAAGGATCAGATTTCAGTAGCTACACAGAGCACTGTGGAGAAAATTCAGAAAAGAAAAATACCAGCACTGTACTATATTTACCCAACAATAACAACAAAGTGTTTTGTTTCCTGCCTGTTTCATTGTTCATTGACAATGAAGTTGCACTTAGAAAGCTGAACTTACGTAATATAAAAAAAGAAAGAAAGAAAAATGTAAGTTCCAGATAAATTTACAGAGTAATTAAAAGCTTTTACAACACACAAAATTTTGTACTTGTTCTAGAGATTAACAAAACTGAGAACCAACCCCAGAAAGTGAGACCAGGTAGCCCCATCCACAGAGAAGATCCATGTTTAGGATCTTGAATTACTTTGAAAATAGAAACAGGCTTGACTTCAAAGCTCAGCTCGGACGTTTATCTTTTGTGAGATGCTCAGCATGTTAATTAGCCTCTCTGAGCATCAGTTTCTTGATCTGTAAAACTGAGATGATAAACACTTTATAGGGTTCTGGAGAGGACTAAGTGAAATAATGTATATAAAATGGCTGGCAGATAGTCAATGATAAAAAATGGTAACTAATTTTTAAACTACTAATGTCTCCCCAGCTGTAAAGTAAGGGAGATAACTAAATACACTCCAGGATTCTCTCTGTCATGGAAATCTTACAGTTCTACCCTTGTACCTTGCTGGTGAGGATGTCAAATGATCCGTCACTATGGAAAATAGTTGGGCAGTTCCTCAAAAAACTAAACATAGAATCATCATACAACAGATGAATGGATAAACAAATGCAGTATGAATATACAGTGGAATACTATTCAACCATAAAAAGGAATTAAGTTCTGTTACATGCTACAACATGGGTGAACCTTGAAGACTTTTCACATTAGGTGAAATAAGCCAGAGACAAAAGGACAAATATTGTATGATTCAACTTATATAAAATAAATAGAATAGAAAATTTACAGGTACAGACAGTAGAGATTCCCATGGGCTGGGGGAAGACAGTAGAGCTTCCCATGGGATGGGGAAAGACAATAGGGTGAGTTACTGCTTAATGGGTTACAAGTTTCTATTTGGGATGATAGAAGCATTTTTGAAACATTGTGGTGATGGTTGTACAACAGTATGAATGTAATTGATGTCACTGAATTGTACTCTTAAAAATGGTTAAAATGGTATATTTTATGTATATAAGCAGATTCTATCTTTCAGATGCTTCTCATGTGATACAGTAACATCCAAATTAGAGAAATGAATGCTCCATGCATTTTTATATTCCCTACAGTCATGAGTGTGGGTTTTAGAGTTAGTTTGCCCAGTTTCAAATCCTCCCTCTGCCACTTACGACCTGGGCCATCTGGGGCAAGTTTCTCAAATGTTTTGAGCTTCAGTTTTCTCTTCTATAAAATGGAGATGGTATGAAGAAAGATCTTACAAAAAGTTGGTCTTGTTATTCTTTGATAAGCATTGCTAAAGTAGTCACAGAAAGTAGAGAGAATCAGAGGGCAGAGTGCCCAATGATGCTGAGGCCACAACTCTTAAGAACTTCAATTATGCTTTCCCAAGATGCTCCTCATGGAGGAGGACCCCAAGATCATTGCTCTTGGCTCTCATCTATAGATTATTGAAGGACAACAAAAATACTTTCCAGTTTAGACAGAGAGATCATTCTAACCCTGCAATGATAGCTCTGTGCTGCTCTTAGAATCCAGGCACTTCACAATCCAGCCCATTTCATTCTTTCTTCTTAACCACACCTCACATCCCCTTTATGTTCCAACCATGCTGAGCTGTTCACAGCTCTCTGCCTGGAAACCTCTCTACCTCACTATCCCACCTGGCTCTCTACTCGCCATCCTTCTGGTCTGTACTTGGACATCACCTCTTCCAGGGAGGTTTCTCTGACCCACTAGGGCTGAGTTAGATGCTTCTCCTATGAGATCCCATAGCACTATCTCCTCTACCCTATCATTGCATACTCATTCTTATGTTACTGCCTATTTCCTTATCCTATCTCCAACAAGACTATAAGCTCCCTGTGTTATTAAACATTTCATCCTCAGTACCTAGTATAGTGCCTGCAATGTCTGACTCACAGAATCACATGCTAGTTGAATAGATGAATAAGCTTGAATGAGTAAAAGCATAGGTGGCATGTCATTGGTTCTATAAATTGCATTGGGTTGTAAGATGGCAACATCAGCTCCTATACATCTTCTTCTTCTTTCTGACTCTTATCAGGCTGTCATGGATCCCTTGACATTGTGTCAATGCTAACAGGGTTTAGTAAGTGACAGCACAAGTCCCAAACAAGGAAGGTAAGATGACTGTCAGTTTTCTTAAGTGTTCACTGGCCCCAACCATCCATCTTCCAATAAATTTCTACATATGATCCCTGATCCTCTACCTTCAAAACTATCTCATTCTTAACCTTCCTCCTTCTGAGCTGCAAAAATGTAAAATCTTTGCCATCTTTGACTCTCCCGTTGCCCCTCAAATCTCTACAGTCTCTCAGTCCACTGAGTTGGCTTCCCATTTATACACATTTTTAAATTTCTATTATTACTATTTAAAAGTGCTTTGTGTAAGAACAAAGCTCTATTAAAGAATAAGTTTTCCTCCACATTGTGAAGTCATCAAAGACACCTGGGCAACTCAAAGTCATTTTGTACGTAACACACACTTCGGGCTAACCTCCATTTCTTTAGCACCCGCAGGAAAACAGCACCATGGAAGCAGTTAGATTCTCATGGGAGGTAACAGTACTGACTTTAAAGGATGTCAGATGGGGCAATGACCTAGTACTGCTCCTTTTTTAATCTTTATAATACTAGGAAAATTAAGGGCATGTCTTTATGCCTATGAAACAGGAAGGCTGGCTTAACTCCTTTGAACCAGTGTCATTGTTTTATTGTTTTTGACTAGGAGAGGTCTTAAGAAGCAATTGAATTTGCAGTTTAGCTATTGCCAGAAGGAACATTAGTTAACATTAATGACACCACAATTAAATCATAAAAATAAGTAAACATTCATCAAAATTTAAAAGGGCAATTTTATACAGTCTTCTCCAACTGGTCAAATTGAATCATTCTGCTATTTTTTTAAATTTTTATTTATTTATTTATTTTGTGACAGAGACAGAGTCAGAGAGAGGGACATACAGGAAGGGAGAGAGATGAGAACCATCAATTCTTCATTGCAACACCTTAGTTGTTCATTGATTGCTTTCTCATATGTACCTTGACCAGGGGCTGCAGCAGACTGAGTGACCCCTTGCTCAAGTCAGTGACCTTGGGCTCAAGCTGGTGAGCCTTGCTTAAACCAGATGACTCCACACTCAAGGTGGTGACCTCTGGGTCTCGAACCTGGGTCCTCCACATCCCAGTCCGACGCTCTATCCACTGCGCCACCGCCTGGTCAGACTGAATCGTTCTGCTATTTAGGTTGTCTTTTCACCCCATAGACACTTTCTTTAGAAGAAAATACAGAATAAAGAAGTTGTTTTGTTTTGTTTTGTTTTTTGAGAAGGTATAGACAGGTGGTAACATCCAGCCTAATCATTTGCCAAGCTGAAGTCTTGTTTTCCCAAGCAGTATAGACTAGAGTTCTTAAATTATTTGGACCAGTTTTAACTCTAGTAAGAGCAGGGCCTCTGCAGTCCATGCTTACATATGACTTTTGAGTTCTCTGAGCTTCAGTTTCCTCATATGAAACATGTAGATAATAACAGTATCGCCCTCACAGAGTTATTTAGAACAGTGCTTAACACATCATTCATCTGTCTATTATTCCTAGTTCTTCCTTTGGACCACCTTCTGTGGAGAGTCCCCGCTTCTTCTGTAGTGGGCAGCCTACAGGAAAGAAGAATTACAAGTTCAGATCTTAATATTGCAACACAGAATAACATGTTTCCCATCTTGTATCTAAACGTTATAGCTCTCATTTTAATAAACCGTTCAGAAAAAGTTTATATTGTTTAGAGGATTTGGTCATTGTCTATAGTACCTGCCTAGGCATTGTTTAGGCATTTGGTATTTGACAGAGTCAAAGCATATAAATCAGCCATCAAAGATTCTCCAAGTTCTCATCATGTAATTTTAGCCCTGCAGGAAGCACTTTTTCAGCCTGTGGAGAAAGATGCTCTATCAAGTAACAGGTTAGTATGCAAGGGCATCTGCTCTTATTTTAAAACAATATGACAACCAACTATCTGAATGACTCTTCTGTGTCTCATAAAACCTGGCTTAGATATTTACCATGTTGTCGCCTAATTCCCTTTACTTAACGACTCATCCATTAATTCCTACTTGAGTGTCTGCTGCTGAATTTTATTCTTTTTATTGTCAGGAAACAAAAACTATGCAATCTGATGTGTTTAGTTTTTTCTTCTGCTTCCAGAAAGCATATAGCCAGCTTATTGCCCATCTGTGCCAATCAGTTCAATTTAAATGCTAACTGTATATACTATCCTTGTATCCTTGGTCTGTAGTCTGCAGGACTTTAATGTTAATTATCTTATCTTGCAATAAAGTTATATTCTTGACTCCCTTCTGAAATAGAAGGCAATACCATTTTCAACCTTAAATTTAAAAAGTTAAATAGTTCATTCAATTCAGCAATAGCAAGAACAGCAAAAATACTGAGTAACTGAGTATCATAAGAAAACTAGTAGATCGCTGTGCAAATGTTTAAGATTTCTGTTCACAAAGGTTTAATAGAAGTTTAAAAAATAGAAATGCTTTCTGCAGACTCATATATATATACAGATACACACATATATATAGACACATGGTATATGTCATATTTTGATAATATTTGCGTATATAGACAAAGATCAAATTCTAGAGTCGCATTGTCTAGGTTTGAATCTTAGCTACACCCTTTACCACTTTGTGTTTTTGGGGGGCAAGTTACTTATTACTCATAGCCTCAGGGAATCATCTCAAAATTGTAGATAAAAACAACCCCAACCAGTGCTGTTTTGAGGATTAATGAGATACTTAGCATATGACAAGCTTTCAGTAAATACTAGCTTCTACTCTCATAATTGCCTTTTTCTCATTTATGATTTCAATGTTTCCAACAACATTTGACAGTCCAATATTTAAAAATTGAACAATAGGCTTACATGTTTTAAGGTAGATGAGATATCTTCCCAAAATACTAAAGACTAGAAAGTCTTTAATTTTACTTCTTATATGCATTGCCTCACTGAAACTCCAACAATCTAAAATATATGAAAATCTTTAACAGGTACAGCTGGCCAAGGAAGAAGCAGCTGTGATCTTGGGAGAGAGACTCGAGGCTTGATAACCCATAGGACCAAGGAAGCAAAGCCATGCAACCTCCTTCTTGACCCTTCTTCAGGACATGCTGGTATGCACAAGGATCAAGGTCAGGGTAAAATCTCTTTCCTTGCTTCTAAAACAGTTGCAAAATGAAGGCTAGATCTTTTTTATTTTTATTTATTTACTTAAGTGAGAGGAAAAGAAATAAGGAGACAGACTCCCACATGCACCCTGACCAGGATCTCTACCCAGAAACCCCCAACTGTGGCCAGTGCTCTGCCCATCTGAGCTATTTTTAGCATCTGACATAGAAGCTCCACAGAGCAATCCTCAGCACCCAGGGCCAATGCACTGTAATCAATCAAGCCATGGCTATAGGAGGGGAAGAGTTAAAGAGAAAGGGAAGAGGAGGAGAGGAGAAGTAGATGGTCGCTTCTCCTGTGTTCTCTGACTGGGAAACGAACCCAGGACAGCTACACGCCAGGCGATGCTCTGCCACTGAGCTAACTGTCCAGGGCCAAAAGCTTGATCTTTTGTTTCCTCCAAGTTCACCTTTGAGTAAGGTCATCTACTCAGTGGCCAGCCTTCCCTGTACGTGGGGTCAGAGTGAGGGTTGGACTAATAAGAAGATACCAGCTTGAGATAATGACCTCCTGAGGTGAGCAAGCTCCATAACCTGGCCTTCAGGGATGGGGACATGGGTTGGGCAGAGGAATGGTGGTGGGGACACCTGCTACTTCAGAAGCCCAGCCTAAGCACTCAACCATTGTCTTTGACCTGCCTGCATTCTTAGCAGCAGCACCAAATTATGAGCAATTAGATGACTGGGATAAAACAAACCATTGTATGATTTATTATGTTCCCGACATGATGTTAAATGGTTTACATGCGATGCTAAATGGTTTACATGCAATATCTATTTAATATATGTAATAAGGAAAAGTGTAGAATTTGTGAAATCTAGATTTCTGGAAGTTGAGATTATTTTCATTCTTTTTTTTTTTTTACAAGGATAGAGAGAGAGTCAGAGAGAGGGATAGATAGGGACAGACAGGAACGAAGAGAGATGAGAAGCATCAATCATTAGTTTTCGTTGCCGTTGCAACACCACAGTTGTTCACTGATTGCTTTCTCACACGTGCCTTGACTGCAGGCCTTCAGCAGACCAAGCCACCCCTTGCTGGAGCCAGCGACCTTGGGTCCAAGCTGGCAAGCTATTGCTCAAGCCAGATGGGCCCGTACTCAAGCTGGCGAGCTCGGGGTCTCAAACCTGGGTCTTCCGCATCCCAGTCCGACACTCTATCCACTGCACCACTGCCTGGTTAGGCGTCATTCTTAATTTATATCATTATCTTATTATATCTTTATTAAAGGGGTCATAATGAATTATAACATAAGCACATTTTAAAAATATCTGTTCATTTATATTTTTAAATATTCATGTAGGAAAATGGAATAAAAATTTCCTTACAGAGGGCTTTTAGACTCAGCTAGGAGTCTACCAGTCTGACTACTGCACAATCAGTGGACGCACTGTCCAGTACGGAAACCACTAGCGACATGTGGCCACTGAGCACTTTAAATGTGGTTAATGCTACTGCGGTACTTACTTTTTATCTTACTCAATTGTAATAATTTACATTTAAAAATGAAGGAGCATAAAATATTTTCCCAATAATACTTGGTCATTTAGTTAAGACTACATTCCACTTGCACCATTTCCCACATTTGATGTCACTGTATTAGGGTGCACAGATCCAATAAATTTATTGTTTCTCATGTTGCATATAAGCACATCACTGATCTAGTTCATGTTCATGCATGGCTTCAGTTCAAATGGTTCTTTTTCTATACACCAATGTAGCATGTGTTTATTTAAATATTTTATGAAGACAGCACCAAGTTAAAGTGATATGTATATAAATTATAATTGATAATTAAATCAAAATATTATTTTAGTTGTAACACAATTAAATTCTGTCTAGTTTAAAAAATAAGTATGGGCCCTGGCTGATTGGCTCAGTGGTATAGCATTGGCCCAGTGTGTGGATGTATTGGGTTTGATTCCCATTCAGAGCACACAGAAGAAGTACCCATCTGCTTCTCCACCACTCCACCTCTCGCTTCTCTCTCTCACATTCTTTCTTTTCCCATCCTGCAGCCATGGCTCAATTGGAGCGAGTTGGCCCCAGGTGCTGAGAATGACTCCATGGCCTCTTCCTCAGGTGTTAAGAAGAGCTCAGTTGCTGAGCCACAGAGCAACACTCCAGATAGGCAGAGCATTGCCCCCTGGTGGGCTTGCCAGGTGGACCCCAGTCAGGGCACATGTGGGAGTCTGTCTCTGCCTCTCCTCCTCTCACTGAATTAAAAAAAAAAAATGGACAAACATTTTTTCATTTTTAAAAATATTTTTATTGGTTTGGGAGAGAAAGAAAGAGGAAGGGAGAAAGAGAGATGGGAGAGAGAAAGAGAAAGAGAAAGAGAAAGAGAAACATCAACCCATTGCTTCACTTCGTTGTTCCACTTAGTTGTGCATTCATTGGTTTCTTCTCATATGTGCCCTGACCAGGGATGGAATTGATGACCTCAGCATAAGGCGATGACACTCTATTCACTGAGCCACCTGGCTAGGGCCAAGTACAGACAAATTTTAAAATTCAAAGTGAATTTCTCATTGTACTGAGGCAGAATTATATAGAGATGCAAAAACTAGTACTATGATGGAAACACCAAAAAAACAAAAATGACACTGGATAATATACGTCTCAAATTTCACAATAAATGACAATTGCAGTTGGCTGAAGTGGAGAAAATGAGAAAATTGGTTGTTGTCTAAATATTTTTAAAGATAATAAAATGTACAGTATTAAAAGACATTTTTAGCAAATACATACTAAATTTGATAGAGTTCCTCTCAATATTCAAAAGATAGTTACCTCAGGTTAGAATTAAATATTTAAGGAAAAATCTTTTTTCATCTCTGTAGAAAATCTATTTTCTTTTTTTGTTTGTTTTTACAGCTTTATTGAAGTATATTTGAAAAATTTTAAATTGCATGTACATAAAGCATACAATTTGATGAGTTTAGACAAATGCGGACACCTGTGATGCCATCACTACAATAAAGATAAACATATTTATCACCTGCAAACTTTCTTGTGTCCCTTTGTGTATGTGTGGGTGTTAAAAACACTTAACATGAGATCTGCCCTCTTATCAAAAATTTGAAGTACACAATACAGACGTCCCCAACTTAACATAGTTCTACTTACAATTTTTTTTTAACTTACAATGGTGCCAAAGTGATTGATAGGCCTTCAGCAGAAATCACACTCTGGACTTTTAATGTCAATCTTCCCCCAGGTCAGCAATATGTGGAAAAATCCTCTCTCATGTTGCTGGGCCATGGCAGCCCATCGCAGTTCCAGGCAGTCACGTTATCATGAGTTTCTACAACCTGTGCTCTATAGTGTACTGTTTGGGTATTCTATTTTGTGTTTTCATATTCCATCGTGTCTACAAGACACTCATCTGTGTCTCCTGCTTCAGGTGAGAAGAAGGTAATTACCCTTGAGATGAAATTCAAGATAATTGTCCAACTGTACGCTCATGTAAGTATTCTGAGCATATTTAAGGCAGGTTATGCTAAGTAAGCTCTGATGCTCCATAGGTTAAGTAAACACATTTTCAATTTAGGATAGGTTTATTGAGATGTAACCCTATTGTAAACTGAGGAGCATCGGCACCATATTGTTAAGTATAGGCACTACGTTGTACAGCAAATTTCTAAAACTGATTCATCTGGTGTGACTGTAACTTTATACCCATTGAACAACTCCCCATTTCCCCTCCCCATCCTGTTACAATCAGAATTCTATTTTCTGCTTCTATAAGTTTCACTAACTTAGATTATCTTATATAAGTAAAATCATCTAGTATTTGCCCTTATGTGACTGAGTTATTTCACTTCCCATAATGTCTTCCAGGTCTTTCCATGTTGTCACAAATCTTTAAAACTTTTAATAGGATCTGAGCTTGTGACTTTGGCCACATACAAAATTGCTTTGATTCTCTCTCTCTCTCTCTCTCTCTCTCTCTCTCACACACACACACACACACACACACATTTTTAAATGGAAATGACAAAAGAAACCATTATTTCAGTTATAGAAATTTTGTTATAAAATTATAAGAAAAATACTTACAAAAAAAGATACTTCACAAAAAGTAAGAAATTCAATTAAGCTAGCAAACAAGATCTTTGTAGTAATGTCAAAGACAAATTGATTCAAAGTGTAAAAAATTGCAAGGGTTTTGTTGTTTTTGTTTTTCTTAGCTTTAAATGAGTCACAAGATATAAAAGACACAGCCCAATTAGTAACTTGGGTATGTTTTGTCTCCAAGAACTTCTTAATTTACAAAGAAATATTGTCCATTCATCCCCTAAAATATCAAACTCATGACATAGGTATTTTTCAATATTTTACATCTGTCAAAGAAGAATTTTGGCTAGAAATTAAAAATTAATCTCTAACACAACAAATAGATTTTTTTAGCTATGTTAGTTCAAAAACCCAAATTTGTTGGAATTTTTAAAAAAGAAACTGTTTCCTTTATGTCTTTGTTTCATGGTGTGATACATCACGTAAATATTTATGCTCAGTTTCTAAAGCAGACCCCATGAAATTTGCCCTGGATACAGTTGTTAAAACCACTCAGTGAATACATGCAAATGTAATGAATCATTACACATTTTAAAAGGAATGGGAGAGTGAATGTGATGGCTTCATGACTTCTTCTCCAGGCTCTTTGGTGGAATCGTGCAAGAGTTCTACAAAGACTTACTTTACTGTCAACTCGAATGGAAGATTTTCTTGATAATAAAGGAACACTTGCCAAATATCTGATAATCAAAGAAAAAAATTACAGTGGATTTATTTACATTTTTACACCAATGTCACACTGCCTATGAAAAAGCTCAATTTGAAGCCCCAAGGAAAGGGAAAACTTACCTGAGATTTAGTTAGACCAATACAAGATTGTTAGGTTGACATTGAAACTTTTCATAATGTAATCAATGATAGTGATTTGTGCGCGTTTCTTACAAGTCAATATGCAGATGTTAATTGTAATTATAGCATTACGTAAACTGGCTGCAAAACTGCAAGAAACACGTGAGGAACTCAATACTGATGAAGAATTGCTTTTCAATCCAGCAATGCCATTCTAAGTTTGATGTGAATAATACTGAGTTAGCACAAGGGTTAATAAGTTTTCTTATACATACATTTAAAACTGGTACCTTTTGTTTTAAAGTCAAAGCAATTATTTAAAAAGATGAACCAGTTTTGTCATGTGGATGTAAATATTAAAGGAGAATGATTTTTCGCTTTGTGGGAAAACTTTTTAGTATGTTTGGGACACCTTAGGTATGTAAATATACTGTTCCCACTGTACAGTATATAAAACCGTCCACTTTAACCGCTCCCCATAAAAACTGAGCATGTGGCCTGACCTGTGGTGATGCAGTGGGACCACCATAAGGTGTCCACCCGGAATGCTCAGGTCTCTGGTTTGAAACCCTGGGCTTGCCTGGTCAAGGCACATATGAGAGTTGATGCTTCCTGCTCTCCCTGCCTCTTTTTCTCTCTCCCCATGTCTTTCTAAAATGAATAAATAAAATAATAACTCAGCATGTAAATTTGGTGTGTTATAAATGTAAAATATGCTTAGTAAGAAAAAAGAAACTAAAATAGTTTGGTTTTCTTTTTAATTTTAAGTTATTGTGTTTACATAGATTCTAGAATGCATTCCCCCTCCCCGTGTGCCCCACAACATCTCTCTTTTCCCCTTCCCCAAAACCCCCTCCCCCTTTTCCTCCAGGATTAGCTTTTCTGCTCTCTGTAACGTTGTGTTGTGTGTGTATAATTTCACCAATCTTTTTCCCTTTTCTGATCCCTTCCCTGTGTCTACTTTCCCTCTGGACCCACTGATCCTGCCTCTATCACTATTCCGCTCCTCAGTTCATACTGTTCACTGGATTCCTCAAATGAGTGAGGTCATATGATATTTTTCTTTCTCTGCCTGGCTTATTTCACTTAACATAATAGTTTCCAGGTCCATTCATGTTGTCACAGAAGGTAAGATTTCCTTCTTTTTCATGGCCCTATAGTATTCCATTGTGTATATGTAGCATAGCTTTTTAATCAACTCGTCCACTGATGGGCACTTGGGCTGATAGCTCTTTAATATTTTTATATTAATTATATGTTGAAAAGAATATTTGGAGTGTATTGTGTTATATATAATATTAAAATTAATTTACCTGTTGATTTTTACTTTTTTAATGTGGTTACAAGAAAGTTTACATAAGATATGTGCTTACCATATATGTCTGTCGGATAGCGCTAGACAAGGGAGAGGGGGGTTATGTGCAAACTGCCTCCTCAATACGTACTGCGCTTGCGTGCTCCAAAGGGCGGGGAGGGGAGGAAGTCTGCTTGGGTGAGTAACAGGTGCCTTGACTACTGGGAAAACTCTTTGCCCTGGTGGGTATATAAGTGTTTGTCAGGGCTTGCCATTGTCTTCTTGTTCTTTTACTCCTCTAAGCACAAAAAGAAAGGCAACCGGAAGGTCACTTCTGGATGCTTAAAGCCAGATTTCCCCTCGGAGTCTAGCTGGCCTGTTAAAATACGTCAGAGTCTATTCAGAGAACCAAGGAAAGAAAAAGAATGCCCTTTTTCTAGTGAGTGTAAGCAAATAGTTATAGGCTTGTGACCCCAGAACTATCATAAGCCCTGCTGCAGAGAAAGGCACTTGCTGATGGTGGAAGCTTCATATAAAAAAGTAAAAGGTGATTAGGACTAAAAGTTGAAATTTAATGGGGAAAAAATATTTAATTCACCCTTATGTATTTTTTATGTTTTTCTATTTTTCTCTAAAATATACATAAATCATAAACAATGATTATGATCAGTCATGACCTAATAACTCATGCTCTTATTTTGATAATTACATTTTAGAAGAATGTCATTATACTGATCAGATTGTTTTCTACTCTGGCTTGCTGGCCATGGTTGGGGAAAGTTTGGTTTGTTTAGGGAGGTGGGGTGCTATGGAGAATAATTCATTTACCTAGAGGCAGATACACAGAATCCTGATGTGTAAACTGGGAGAAAACAAACACTTTCTGGAGCAAGCTCACAAACTCAGCTGAGGTTCTCAGTCTGTGTCATAAGCAACCCTCTGCCTGGCACAGTGCCTGCCACCATTGAGGCAGGCAGCATCGTTTGTTGGATTGAATTGTAAAATAAAGTCATTTGCCCAAAAAGCTTTGTTGTTTAATCAGAAGACAGAATGCAAGTCATTAGAAATATATTATAAATAAATACAACTGGCTTTATTTTTAGCAGTGCATATTTATTTTGTTAATTATAAAAACCTTTTTCCTAGCTGTTTGTTTGTTAGTTTTAGAAAAGATGGTGGTTACCCACAACACATTACAGATATTGACTTTACTACCTGAATCTCACTCTCCAAATATTTCCTGTAATAACTTGAAACCACTTTTGCCCCACATGCATTATCCTAATTGAAGTTCTGCTATAAAGTATTTGCATGCCAGGGCCAGTGAAAACTCATCCTTTGATCACAAGTCCAGGCAAGTGCACATGGGGTGCCCTGCAGTCTATCTTAGCTGTTCCCCTGCAAGATGGCTTCCCTCTTGCTTGTGCCGTTGATTGCATTGTTGAAACTTGTGTGTTATCGCTGTCATCTTCCCCACGTTGTTAAGAGAAAATGCCTTCTAAGAAAGTGGAGAAGTCTATTTAAAAATTACATAAACCAAGGAGGCCTAGAAAAACCTAATCACTAAAAAGAGAGTAGAGAATGGAAAAGCATTTTTATGAAAAGAGAATGAATAAAAAACATAAGGAGGTAGAGAGGACAACATAATTTGTATTGGATATTGAACAATTTGGTTGCACATTGATATTTTAGATTCTTTATACCTTTTAGAAATCTTTTATGGATTATTATAGTGACTTCTAAGAGTGGTTTAGTGCTATATGAGAAGATTGGTTGGGATTTTAAGAAATATATTTTTATTTTGAAATTTTAATATCCAAATTATTTTCAGGAATAAATTGAATTTGTACAATACAGGGTACCAGAGGTCCCAAAGTAAAAGCAGAATTAGATGGTGGTATGAAAAAATCTGTTTTAAAGTTTCCATATCTAGAAAAACCTTTTAAGCTATAAACAACTTAATATTTTTATGTTACTTAGAGATATTTGGCAAAGAATTGACTCTAGATAATATTTCATAACTGAACTTCAAAGCAGTCCTGTGATGTTGAAATAAAGTTGGAATCCTACATCACAATTTAAAAAAAATACATTTGAAATTTTTGAGATCTTTATAAACTCTTCTTTCCCCAAAAAAACTGAGTGTGGAAGTCATTGGACTGTTGTGGTTGTTCTTAGCCAGTTTCTCTAACTCTAGTCATCCCGATACTTTCCTGACCCAGTAGTCAGCACAAAGTTCTCAGAATTTTCTGGTGAAACACTAATTATAATAGCTTCTGGTTGAAAAAACATCAACTTCTGATTTATTTTTTGTATCATACTGAAATGTCTCTTTCTAATGATCAAGGCCCCACTATTTAGCAAGTCCCCTTAAACGATCACCATGCCAATGTTTAGTTGCCCTCTTTTGTATGTTACTGTATGGTTCTTTCAAACCTCCAGGTTGGCAGACCGTCTTATGCTCAGTTAAGGACACTGCTTGAAACTTCTCTGCTCTGTTCAGTTCTCTAGTCCTCTTGGGTACAAGCATAACAAGGACACGTCCCCATGTGGCTTCAAGCACAATCCCAAGCACAAGGTACTGTTTGTTGAATAAATGAATGAATGAATATGACATTATCTGCCTGTGTAACCTTGAGAGAATCTAAAGAAGACTTCCATCTTTAATCATAGGTTGGATGACATACCCTAAAATGTCCTTCTGTGAAACAAAATAAAATATGATTGACATCCTTTTAAATCAAAGCTGAGTTCACAAGGAGGTAAGAAAAATTCCCGATGGAAAGAGAATACAGTCATAAACATGTGTTCATGACAAGCCCTCTAGAGGGATTATTGCGATTAGTCAAGCAGAGGTTTTGGTTTAAAGGACCGTAAAAAGGAGAAGAAACAAGGCCCACTCAACATGGGACCTGGAACCAGACCTCTGGAGAGCACTTTTAGTGGAAACACAAAAACCACTTACTTGATAAAGAAGGATCAGAAAACTGTACTTCACTCCTGGATATACATGGAGGAAAACTATCACTTACTGCTACCCTCTCTGAAGCCCCACTATAAATTAGAGCAAAGAGAATTTTTTAAAAGGAAATTGTAGTTTTATTTTTTAAATCATTTTTTATTTTTTAATAATGGTTGACATACAATATTATATTAGTTTCAGGTGTGCACCCTAGTGATTAGACATTATATAACTTACTAAGTGATCATTCTGATAAATCTTGTACCCATCTGACATCATACACATATTATAATGTTATTGACTATATTCCCTATGCTGTACTTTATATCCCAATGACTATTTTGTAACAACAAATTTGTACTTCTTAATCCCTTTACCTTTTACGCCCATTCCCCCAAACACCCTCCCATCTAGCAACTGTCAAAATGTTCTATCTACGAGTATGTTTCTGTTCTGCTGGTTTACTTTGTTTTGTTGATTCAATTGTTGATAGGTACGTATTTATTGACATTTTATTGTTCATATTTTTATTTTTTTCTTTTCTTCTTCTCCTCCTCCTCCTCCTTCTCCTTCTTAAAGAAGACCCTTTAAGATTTTATGTAATACTAATAGAGCTTTTTCTTGTCTGGGAAGCCTTTTATATGTTCTTAAATCCTAAATGACAGCTTTGCTGGGTAGAGTAATCTTGGTTGTAGGTCCTTGCTTTACATCACTTTGAATATTGCCAATTTCTTCTAGTCTGCAAAGTTTCTGTTGGAAAATCAGCTTCTTTTTTATATCCTTAGTTGTAGGACATCTGTTCAGCTAGATTTCAAGTGGCTCTGAATTATGGCTATTGTAGTTTAGTTGTATTTTTGATGTGGTTGTGGGAGGCTGTGAATACTGCATTTACTTACATCGCCATCTTGACTAGAAGTCCAAAGAGAATTTTTAATGAGAAACCAAAAGAACAAAGAGTGAAGGAAAGAATCAGTAATGGTAAAAGCTTTGAAACATACGAAAGAGCGGTAACTGTCAAAGAAGGTTCTTTGAGGACAGAATTCTAAGCCTGCAGTAAGGAAAGTTGAGAAAGAACAAAACTTTTATTATAAAATCTGGAAAGCTAAGAATTGGCATGAAGAATCTCTTGGAAAGGGGTGGGGGTAGTGTTGAGGTTAAAAACAAAATGATTGGTTGAAAGTCAATTCAGCTGAAGAAGCAGTTCAACTCCCAATTTCCAACTTGCCCCTCCTGGCCCTTCCTGCCATATCACAAGTGATAGCCCCTTCTAAAACTGCAGCCAAGTGATTGAAACTTTAACAGGTGAAGGACATAAAAGAAAGTTTCTAGACTGTCAGACACCAACCATTGTTTAGAACGGATGCATCACTCTGAAAATAGGGGTACATATTGAATGTTAGGATTCCCAGGCCACTTCTCCCACCAGGTCCCACATTATAGGCATGTAGAACTAAACACTTTAGGCAGGAGAATGGAAAACCTCTAGGGTCTCTGGTGAATACAAAAAGATAGATCTAAAGCTACTGATGCCTGGGGTTCCACAAAGATACATCCAGCCAAAACACCCCACAGTAGAGACCACAGTTGACAACCCAAACCCTCACTCTCAAGGCTGCCAATCATCTTGCTGTTGTCCTGCCTGAATATAGCAAGGGTCATCAGATATATATATATATAAAAGCTCCTATCATGAAAGACATAAACCAAAACAGAAAAGCAAATAAATAACAGGAAAATAAAAAGCAGCTTAGAGGAAATGGAAACAATGCCAAAAGAATATAAAGAAAATGAACAGTCACCAAAATCCTTAGAGAGATAAGAGAAGATGTAAAAATAGTATGTCCATAAATCAAAAATAGAAAGCCAAAAAAGACAAAAAAATGAGAAAAAGAAACAAATGAGTATTTAGAAAACAAATTAAAAATTACTCTGAATATTAAAAACAAATTCTAGTTTTTTGTAATAAAAAGTTGAAATTCACCAGAATGGAGTAAGAACACAATATGAAAAATATTATTGAAAGTATAAAGTCAGAGAACCAGCTCAAAAAGTCTAACTTCCAAAAAAATAAATCAATTTAAGGTATTTACCCCAGGTGGGCAGGTAAGTTTTTCCAAAGAGAAAGGATTTACTGATCACTGTAGATTAACATAACCACACCAAGGCATGCCACATGATGGTTTCTCACAACACTGGGGAACAAAATATATATATCCTATGAGTTTCCAGAAAAAAGAGAACATGTTACATCTAAAGATCAGGAATTAGAATAGCTTAACATCAGCACTAGTTCAAAATTATAAAAGGAATCAATTTATAATCAAGAATTCTATTCTCAGCTAAACTAAGCATGGGAGCGGAATAAAGACGATTTCAAAAATGAGGTATGAAAATGTTGGTATTTAGTTCACTGGTTCTCAGAGAGCTGATCAAAGATGTGCTTGTCACAAATAAGGGAATTAGCTAAGAAAGAGGAAGAGCAGGTACAGGAAATAATGCAACACAGGAGAGAAACAAAGAAATCCTAGGATGAGGGGGAAGGGTAGCCTGAGTCAGGGACAGAGGGCTGCCTGCCAGAGTGGAGCAGATTCTGAGGCTCTAATTCCATTTCCCTAAAAAGATAAAATTTTTAGAATGGCTAATGCATCTCAGTGATGGAGAGTTTAGGATTGAATCAATGATGAATGCACAGGAAACTACCCAGATAAAAACTCTAAATTGTGGTTATCTCCTGGGAAGATTAAAAATATAATTCAGGAAAGTAAAAAAATTAATTGCTTGGTTCACCTATAAATAGAGTTTGTATAGTTAGTTTAATATAGGAAATAGATCATATAGAACAATAATGGGATAAAACTACACAAAATAAACTGCTCATTGTCTTTCCTGGAACTAACATTGTGGGGACAAGAGTGAATGGGATAATGGAGGAACTGGAGTGAAAGACAGCTAAATCTCGTCTGCCAACCCAGGGAATTGATGATGTGTAATGACTAAAATGAGAAGTCTGGATGGAGGAATGCAAAGATGTTGTTTAGAAATATGGAATTAAATACCAACTGAATTAGTGAAAAGAGAGGAAGGTGCCTGATCTGAAGAGGAGAAATAAAAGGCAAGGTACACTTCTTTTTCCATTTTGTTATTTTATTTTTGGCAATAAGCCTTATGAAATACCAGGAATCTTTAAACTATGTAGAGATATATTTTGATAAAATCTTTGTGTGTTTGTTTGTATGTATATATACATATAGGTATATACATATATTTATACATGTGTACATGTATGTGCAGTTTAATTGATCTATTTCAACTTCTATTTCTATCAGCTTATATACAAAGAGAAATTATAAGGGAATTTTTCTATTTCTCCTAAACTTTGAGACTTGTTGGGGTAGGGGTAAGATGGACAAAAAAAAAAAAAAATTTTTTTTTTCCTAGAACACTTAACTATAGGCCTGCCTTTGTAAGGATTTGGAGTAAGAATTCTTATTTTGAAAAATTTTTCTTACTGATATATTTTGGAATATTTTGCTTATTGGTGTATCTCATGTTACTAGAAGAGTGTTGGCATATACTAAACGCTCAATATATATTTTCTGAATAAATAAATAAATGTATGAAGATAGAATTAAATTACTGTAATATAATAACATGTAAGACAAAAGAGAAAATGCTTATATGTATACTTTTTAAAAATCAATATAATTGTTAAAAATTTAATGTTAACTTCTTAAAATAGTTAAAATAGATTCAAAATCTTCCAAATTAGTACACAAGATAAAAATTGAATTAAGAAAAATTATCATTCTAAAAGAATGAGAAAAAAGGTAGTCCATAAACAAGAAAAAGTAGGACAAATAAAAAAGATGAAGAAAGATTGTAGAAATAAATCCCAATCGATAAGTAATCTTAATAAATGTAAGGGTTAAAGGATGAAGGTACCAGTTAAAGGACAGAGGTTATTAAAATGGACTTTTAAAAATTCAATATTATACTGTTTAGAAAAGATGGGTCTTAAAGTAAGGACACATGTATGACCTGTGGTGGTGCAGTGGATAAAGTGTTGCCTTGGAACACTGAGGTTACTGGTTTGAAACCTTGGGCTTGCCGGGTCAAGGCACATATGGAAGTTGATCCTTCCTGCTCCCTCTCCATCTCTCTCCTCTCTAAAATGAATAAATAAAATCTTTTTTTAAAAAAAGTAAGGACACAAAAATGCCATAAGTAAAAGGATAAAAAATGATATTTCAGGCAAATACTAACACTGTAGAATGAAAGCTCATGTAGCTACATTAATATCAAGCAAAATTCATGTTAATGCAAAAGCATAACTGAAGAATTAATATCACTAAATATTGATGTTTTCATATATAATGAAAATATAACAAGTCTCTTCCATATGTAATAGTTTCAAATATGTAAAGCAAAAACTGATATTACTACAAAAAATGGCAAAATCCACTTACTCATTGGAAGATTTTAATATAATCCCCTCCAAAATGATAGATCAAATAGGCAAAAATTATCTAAAAAAAGAATATTTAAATTACATAATTAACACTTATTCCAGTCGTTTTATATAGAACTCTGAATCCAACAGTGGCTGATAACAGATTGTGTTCAAGCACAATGGAGCACCTATAAAGTAAACTTGTATTATGAGACCATTAAGCAAGTCTCTATAAGAAAGAAACCTGTTAATAGACACTATTATATTGACTAAAATTAAATTGTTGTGGTTTTTTTGTTTGTTTTAATTTTTTTTAAATTTTATTCATTTTAGAGAGGAGACACAGAGTGAGAGAGAGAGAGAGAGAGAGAGAGAAAGGGGGGAGGAGCTGGAAGCATCAACTCCCATATGTGCCTTGACCGGACCAGTGCAGGGTTTTGAACTGGCGACCTCGGTGTTCCCAGGTCAACACTTTATCCACTGTGCCACCATAGGTAAGGAAAATTGTGGGTTTTTTAAAAAAATAACATAACAAACCCCATATGTTTGGAAAATTTAATAAACATTCATGAATTAAAAGACAAATCATGGTAAAAATTGGAAAATATACAAATTCAAAAGATAATAAAATAATATTTATTAAAATATGTGTAAAGAGCAAAGGTGATATTAGCGGAAATTTTATAGACTTAAATATTTATATTAGAAAATAAGAAAAAATTGAAATGAATGAGCTAAGTGTCTTAAGATATTGCCAAAAGGCCCACAAGAGAATGCACATAAAGAACAAAGCCAAAGTTGATGTTTATAAAAATTTTTAAACTAATTATCTGTTGACTAGATTGATTTTTTAAAAAGAAGGAAAATATTAATATTGATTTAAAAATCATTCATAACTATAAATATAAAACATTTAAACTATTAAGAGAATAGTATGAACAATTGTATCCCTTTAAATTTGAAAACTTAAATTAAGGGGAAAATTAAAATACTAAAATTTACTCAAGAAGAAAAAGAAATTCTCCATTTTATTATTAAGTAAATTGAATGAACAATTAAAAATTGACCTACACACATACTCACTCTCCCCAAGACTCAGACATTTCTATAGAACATTCAAGAAAAAAATAATTCCAAGTTTATATAAACACTTTCAGATAATAGACAAAGAGGAAATACTAATTAACTTACTATATATTTCTTAATATAACTTTAAAGCAAAAGTATACTACAACGGTAAGAGAAAAAAAAATAACGTAGTAATCTATTAATAAATAGAGGTACAAAATTTAAGGCAAAAATACTAGCAGACCAAATCTAGCAATACATATATTAAAAACGTGCACTCACCCTCACATAGACACACCCACACATTTAAAAAAACTATCAACATAATTTTTTATGTTAATCCATTAAAGAATAAACATAATATTACCTCAATAGATGCTGGGAAGAATTTAATAAAGGTCAACAAAGATTCATGAGAAAAAGAGTTGAATTTCTTCAGGCTACTAAAGTAGGAATATGCTGAGACCACCATGGTGTGATATGGCCAAGCCATGTAGAACAACCCTAGAGGAGGAGATACCTTGTGAATAGAACCCAAGGAGCACAGAAGTTCCAGACATATGAGTGAAGGCATCATCTTGTAGTAGATGCTCCAGATCTCCTAGAACCAAACCCTTCTTGAATTTCAGACCCACAAAATATGAGCAAAGTGACATATTGGCTTTAACCCACTATGCTTGTGTGGTTTGTTCAACAGCAGTGTATAATCTAATCACTTCTCTTTGAAGGAGCTTTCCCACACATCTCACACAAACTTGGATTTATATTTTGTGTTCCTCACTTAGTCATGTGATAACACCTAGCTGCAAAGGAGTCTGGGAAGTGGCATCTTTTCTCTGGGTTGCAATGTTCCCAACTAAGAATTGGAGTTCTGTTACTAAGGAGGAAGGGTAGAATAGATGACAGGATCTCAAATAGCATTCTCTGACAAAAGTTATGTCTAAACCAGTGATTTAGAAAATCTGCTCTCAAGACAGCAGCATCAGTATCACCTGGAAATTTGCTAGAAATGTGAATTCTCAGATTCCATCCCAGACCTACTGAATCAGAAAGGTGGGGATGGGCCCAGTGTTCTGTGATTGCTCCAGGTAATTTTGAAGTTTGAGAATTGCCTTAAATTAAGAGAAAATGATTCTTCCTTGCACAATGTCAGAAGTATTTCTTTTAAAATAAGAAACAGAGCAAAGATGTCTCATATCACTGCTTCTACTGAACACTGTTCTTGTTCTGGCCAGTGTAGCAAGAGAAATAAATAAATATTATAGGAAATGTAAAGAAAGAGATAAAACTGTCATATTTACAGTTGATATGATTGTTCATATAAAAAGTATTTATAATTAAAAACCCAAAATATTTTTTCTGGGTAAGCTAATTCTAAAATTTATATGCAAGAGTAAAAGTTCAAGAATAGTCAAGATGTTTTTGAAGGAAAAGAATGAAGTGGAGGAGATTAGTTCTACTATCTCTATATCAAAGTTTATTTTGAAAGTATAGTCATTAGGACAGTGAGGTATTGGCACAAGAATAGAAATATAAGTGGTGAAACAGAGAACCCAGAAATTCACACACATATATGGAAGCTGTTTCAAAGATTGAAGTGACATTTAAGGTAAGGGAAAGATAGACAATTAATTAGTGTTGTGTCAGTCGCCCTCATGCAAAATAACAATACTGGATCTTAATATCAATACAACACCAATATCAATTTCAATTGAATTAAAGACTCAATGTGAAAAGCAAAATTTAAGATGGTTGGACAAAAATATAGGAAGATGTCTTTAAGATTATGATGTAGAGAAGAATTTCTTATACAAAATATAGGGTGCAAATGATAAAGAAAAAGATCAATAAGTTAAACTACTTTACAAATTAAAAGTTCTAAACAACAAAAGAAACCATTAAAATAAAAGGACAAGTCATATAGACTGGGAGAGATATAACACATAAGTAATGAGCAGTTATTATACTGAAAATGTTCTCTTGAAGCAACCCAATGGTTCTCTGTGTTGGTATATTTACAACATAAAAATAAAAGCTTGAAATTGTTAAATATAGAAATCTATATATTTTAAATATATAAATCTGTATCTATAAGAATTTAAAATAAAAATCAGCTATATTTTTATGAATAAATGTTTTCAAATTTTTTGAGAAGATACTCAGAAGAGGGGTTGCTAGGTCAGGTCATTGGCAACTCTTTTCTTCATATTTTTAGTAGCCTGCATGCTGTTTTCCATCGTGGCTGTATCAGTTTATATCACACCAGTAATGAATGAGGGTTCCTTTTTCTCCACCACCTCTCCAATCCTTGTTATTACCTGTCTTGTTGATAATAGCCATTCTAACAGGTGAGAGGTGGCATCTCATTGAAGTTTTGATTTGCATTTCCCTAATAGCTAGTGAAGTTGAGCATCTTTTCATATATCTGTTGGCCATTTGTATGTCTTCTTGGGAGAAGTGTCTGTTCCGGTCCTCTGTCCATTTTTTAATTGGACTATTTGTTTGTTTGGTGTTGAGTTGTGTGAGTTCTTTATGTAGGATATAAAGCTAAAACAAATGAACAAGGAAAATAAACAAAAACTCACAGACACAGACAACAGTATAGTGGTTACTAGAGGGAAGGAAGTGGGGTTAGTAAAGAATAAAGGGGGTCAAATACATGGGGAATGAGAAGATTTGACTTTAAGTGGTGGATACACAATGCAATATACAGATAATGTATCATGGATTTTTACACCTGAAACCTATAGAATCTTATTAACCACTATTATCCCAATAAATTTTAAAAACTTAAATAAAATAAGATGCAGCTAAAGAGAGAATTAATGGAACTAATTGAATGATAAAATATAACTTAAAATGGTTTAAATGCAGCTCAGAGATTCAAAGAGTTAGAAATATGAATGAAAAATTGATAAATTAATTAGTTCTGATAACTAGCTAATCAGAACTTGAGAAAGAAAGGACTGAGCATATGTGATAGGGGAAATATTCAAAGAGTGAATAACTGAGACTTTCCCAAAACTCTTAGATAAGAACAATCACACTGGAGAACAATTTTCTGATATTTACTGAAGTGGAGCATTTCACAATAATCCAGCAATCTTACTCCTAGGTATGTATGTATGTATCATAAATAACTTCTTGCACATGTGTACAAGGTAACGTGTAAGGATGTTCATCATGTCAGTATTATAATTAGAAAATACTTGAAATATTTATCAGTAGTAGAAAAGATAAATAAATTATGACATAGCCATATAATGGAATACAATATATTACTAAAATGTAATTAACTAGAGTTACATGTATCAACACAAATAAATGTCACAAACATATTGAAGGAAAAAACCAAGTTACAGAACACATATGATACAATGCCATTTATCTAAAATATACAAACTGAGGGTTGCTAGACGGGGGTGTTAGGGATTGGGTGAAAAAGGTGAACGAATTAAGAAATAGAAATTGATAGTTATAAAGTAGTCATGGGGAGGTAAGTTAGCATAGGGAATAGAGTCAATAATATTGCAATAAGTATATAACTATGTATAGTGTCAGTTGGGTACTATACTGTTGGGGAGATCACTTTGTAAAATACATAATTGTCTAACCATTATGCTGTACACCTGAAACTAATTATAAAATAATATTCAATATCAACTTTAATTTAAAAATATTTTTATAAATAAAATAAAATATACAAATGTGTAAAACAATACTTATTACTTAGAGATCAATACACATACATTATAAGTACAAAGAAATGCTCAGGAATAATAAACACCAAACTCAGGATGGTGATTTCTTTTGGAGAAAGTGGGAAGGGAGGAGTTATGATCAGAAATGGGGTCCTAAGGGATTTTTAATTCTACTGATAGTGTTCTGTTTCTTAAGGTGAGTAGAAGTCCCTTACACTACTCTTTATAGCTTTCTTATGCCTGAAATATTTCAAAATATATTTTTAAACAGACAAAAGGCCTTTGAGATATAACTGAAGATGTCTAATAATTGGAGCTATTTTAACAAAAATGTCAATAGTTTCTGGTGACATTTAAAGATTCATAAAATGCAGTTTAACCTTGTGTTATTCTTGACACTTAATCTTCCTTCCTCTCCTGGAATGCAGTGAATTTCCTCTGGACTAACAATATAATTTATCTCCATGCATGTATGTTCTACTTTTTCCTGTCAACTTTCACTGTGCTCTCAGCTTTTAGACATACACACATTTCTACTATCCTTAATAAATAAATAGGAAACGCTTGCCATGAATTTCTTGCCTTTCCTTCCCCAGAGTTCTTGGAGGAGCAGCCTAGTACTTTCTATTTCTAACCCATCATTTCGACCTGCTCTGTAAATCACTGCTATCTGGTTCATGTCTGCAATGCCGGAAGAACTCACACTTAAGTTACAACAATCACTTGAAAGTCAAATTCAAAGTAACTTTTCAGTTTAAAGGACAACTGCTGTATTTGACACTATTTCTTCCTCTTCCCTGAAGCTCTTTCATCCTTTGGTTCTATGATACTGATTCCCTTCTCTGTATTCTTCAGCATCTCTAAATTGTCACCTTGTTACAAATCAGGTGACCAAATGTCTGTGGGTGCATTTTTGAACTCTCCCTTTGTTTCAGTTCATGACTTTGCCTCTCCTTGTTCCAAAATCACAGGATTATAATTACTACATCTTTATAATTTATTTTGATTTTGTTTTTCTCCAAGATTTTTTTGGCTATTGATTCTTTGAATTTACATATACATTTAGAAAACTGCCTTGTTTTTTTTTTTTAGTTTTTTTCTTCCTAAATATGTCCCCAAAGATTTTTTGAAAATCTTTAAAATTCTGAAGTTTGAGAAAAACTAAGCTAGTTATTCTTACTCATTTTAAGGATTAATTTAAGGGGCATCTTGTTCATAAACTTTCTTATCTCTCCCACCACAAGTTGCTTATATGCACTTATAATTCCCAAGGCACGTTTTTCTCCAGAAATCTTTTCTTTTGACATAATAACTATTATTTATGTGCTATAATTATCTTTATTCTATATCTTCCACAGCCCCTATTCAGTAGGTATTATTACCCCATTTCATAGATTAGACAACTGAGATATAGAAAAGTAAGTCCACCTGCCTTTCACACAACAAGCAACTTTTAAATTTAGAATTTAAATCCACATCTGCCTAATTCCAAAGCCTATTTATTTTTTCACTATTCACTCCTCTTCTAATGGCATGATATTTAATCACAGAATTTAAATTTAATATGTTGGAGAATTGATGTTTACTATTTAAAACCTAGTGGATTATTAATTTTATAGCAAATAACATTTAACACCTGTAAATAAAGGCTCATGATAATATTTAATTTTTAAATATCTTTCTATATTTTCTTTTTCTAAATAAAAAATGTTGCTTATGTTTGAATTATTTATTGCTGAGTAACAAATCACCCCAGAACAAACTGGCACAAAACAACTAGCATTTCACAATATTTGTGAACTCTGTCGCTTAAGGCCCAGCAGGAAGGGCTTGCCCCTACTGCACCATGTGTGGGGCCTCAACTGAGAAACAGGAATGGCTGGAGGCTCCTTCATTCCTATGCCTGGTGCCTGATCCAGAATGACTGAGAGGCTGGGCTCAGCTGAGGCTGCTACCAACCAGTCTAAATAGCCTGTCCTCCCCTTGCCCCACTACCCCCCCCCCGCCCCCGCATGGCAACTGTGTTCCGAGGGAGGAAGAATGTTAGGGGAGCAAACATTCCAAGAGGAAAAAGGAAAAGTTACAGGCTGTTTTCTGATCGGGTCTCAAAAGTCAAACAAAAGCACTGCCATCATACTCTATTGGTCAAAGCAGTCATATCAAGAGGCAGGCTCCATGTCCCTTCCCTTTGAATCTGAGCTAGCTTATGAAAAGGACTAGCCTACCTCACATGGTATCCCCAACAGATGTAACAGGGAGTGTTTCCCAACATATGAAATTTTCTTTAAAATTATGGTAATAAGAAATCTCGGAAGATATTGAAATGAAGATACGTGAACATTTTAACATTTCATTTGAATAGTAACAGTACATTTATTGCACACTTAATTTAACATTTATTAGCACTGTGCTCAGCACTTATATTTGATCCTTTTTTAAATTGAATTTATTGGGGTGACTTTGATTAATAAAGTTCTATAGTTTTCAGTTGTACAATTCTATAATACATGATCTGTATATTGTGTTATGTGTCCACTACCCCAAGTCAAGTTTCCTTTTATCACCATTTATTCCCCCTTTACCTATTCTACCTCTCTCAACCCCTTTTCCCTCTTGTAATTCCCATTCTGTTGTCTGTGCCTATGAGTTTTATTCTTTGCTAAATCCCTTCACCTTTTTCACCCAGCCCCTCCAACCCCCACCCTCTCTGACATCTGTCAGTCTGTTCTCAGTGTCTATGAGTCTATTCTGTTTTGTTTGTTAATTTATTTTGTTCATTAGAATCCAAGTGAAATCATAAGTACTATGTTTGATCTTTAAACGTTCTATACCCCTGCTACTCAAACTGCGGTCCTCAGACCAACAGCATCGACACCACCTGCGAGCCTGTTAAAAATGCAGAATTTTGGGCCCCAGCCCAGACCTCTTGAATCAGAATCTGTATTTTAGCAAGATCCCCAGACAATTTGTGTGCACATTAAAGTTTTAGAGATCCTGCATTCTGAAATAGGCACTATTAACTCTTTGCCTAAAGAAACTTGCAGAAGAGTGCAAAACATGTGAGCTAGCATAACCGGAATCTGAATCCAGGTCTGACTGCCTCCCAAACCTACTCTCTAATAAATACTCCAAAATGCCTCTTAGTAAATTTCATCATCATATTAGCAAGGCTTATGCTCTATGGAAAACTGTCATCAGCTTAAAGGGAGGTTGTGTAAGTTTCAGAGATTTTGAAAAAGAGGTTCCAGAACAGGTTTCTCCACCAAAGCAACATTGAGCAACGGTCTGCATGCCCTTAGCCCAGGTCCCCCTGCTAAATTTGAGAGCTTCTTAAGAGGTGAGACCATCGCCCTGTTTGTTTTTACCTTCCCAGAAATTAACACAGAAGCTGGCACATAACATAGAATCTATTCCTGACATGCTCATTAAATGCATCAGCAATGGACCTGTCTGTTCAAGTGAACGGTAGAGACTGTGGACAGTTCTCTGGGAGCTGACATTATTTGGGAACAGAAGAAGGTGCAAGTGTTCTCACTGAGGCTGGCTACAAGCTCAGGATTTCAGCTTCAGGAAAACAACGAGCAAGGCTGCTCTTGGCTTGTCCGTGCAGCTTCTTTCTCCATCCAGGCAGCCCCCGCCCCAGCTGCGCAAAGATCTTCCTGAGAAAAGTCCTGCTTTCTTTTCCAGTTGTGGAGAACAGCTCCTTTGAGGTTATAATTAACCTCCGCTTGACTTAAGAAAAACGGGACCTGTGAAATGAAACGAAGCTTGATCATCATCTCCTGGTTTCTGTAGTCCCTCAATTTCTAAAGCTTCTTTTTAATCTATTCCATCTCATCTCTTTTTCTGGGGAAATGTAGGGAGAGGGACATGTGGATATCCAAGTTGTTGGAGCAACCAGACGTCCTGATTTTCCAGGGACAGTCTTCGCTCATGCTTGTTGCCCTGCTGTGGTTATTAACGATGTCCTCTTTTGCTGTCAAAAACATTCGTGTTTGGGTGATAAATTATATGCTCACTCAGTCACTGGGGTATGTGTGTGTAATGGTCTTGGAGTCACCTCAGGAGTTAGAATGTGGCCAGTCGATCACACAGCAATCTGTTTTCTGGACTGGTGACCATCCATGGTTGGTTGTTTCATTGGGCCAGCTGCTTCAAGCAGCTGTGGAGCTGAGTGTCCTGTAGCTGCCCAGGCCCACCAGGTCTGCTCAGTCAGAACCAGAAGCTTCTGTTCCCTCAGGGCGCTAGTGTGACATGCTCTTCTGTAAGTTAGCTTACCTGGAAGACCCCTGATAACTCTCTCTTCCTGCAAACACACATCCTCTCAACCCTTGGCACCTAGAGTGGTAGTTTCCAGTTCCAAGGCCCCCAGCTTCCCAATACCCTTCAGCCGTGGCCTGAAAGCACAGCACAACACTATTATTAGGCGGTAGCATCAGAAACTGGAACAGCAATCCCTAGCAGCCCTTTGATCCCTGGAGCGGAGGAGAGAATCGCCGGAAGGGACAGCCCAGCCTGAGGTTAGATAGTCCAGCTCACTTTCCTCTGGGCTCCGGAGGACCGAGGGCCAGCAGGAAGGAGCTGAGCTATTCTTAGCCAAGGTGTGGGAGCCTGGCAGGAGCCACAGGCGCTGCCCCAAGGGTCAGAGACAGGAATTAGCCACCCACTCTGGCTGCTTCCCCTCTCTCCCTTGTCTGTCCCTCACACAAGGAAATGACCACCACAAGCCCCTCACCCAGCAGGGCTTAGGGCTCAGACACAGGCCACATTTTTGGTCCCCTCAGCAGCCCACATGGCTCAACCTCCCTCTTGGAGGTCAGTTTGTGCATACAGGTAGAACTGAGAGGTGCCTTAGCATCTCAGTTCCATCATAGAATGCTATCATTCCACAGATGCCAGGACTGAGCCCCAGAGAGGAGAGGTGATCTGTGAAGATCCAACCCGGATGTCCCCGGTCTGACTCAGAACTCAGCCACTGTTGCCTGGGAATAAAGGTCGTAGGAGCAATAAGATTGGGCTCAGGTTTCCAAGTGCCAGACAGAGGTCGTGGGCTGCCTGTGAAAACGTTTCCACAAGTCTTTGGTAAAATGAAAGAAATTAGGATAAGATCACCAACTTTGCTTTTGTAGAAAGGACTATCTTTTGAGTTTATGCTCTTCTTACCTTCAGGTAGTAAAAATAACCTTGTTTTTATTAAATGACTATAATAGTATATGATAATCTTATGTTAGTCTCTAACAAAACATTTTCTTTTACTGATGTGTAAGAGAAATAAACCAATAAAGTGGAGAATATTTAAATCAAATAAGGATATTCTTTATCTATTCATTCATAAATATTCAGAGTGCCCATTTGCACAGGGCACAGAATATATGTGATTCCTGCTGTCATGTTTTCATAGTCACATGGGGGTGAAAAGTAACAAAAAAGTAAACATATGACTATAAAACGTGATTTGCACAATAATTATGCTTTTAACAGGGGTTTAATGAGACAGACTAGAGGGGACTGGAAAGGAACTTGTTTTCAATGGGGTGACCAGGAAAGACCACAGGATGAGGAGCCAGTTTACAAAAAGTGAACAGGGAAGAGGAGGAGCTGTGACAAAGGGTAAAGACTCAAGATTGGCAAAGACCTAGGCAGTCTGAGGAATCAAGACAGCCAGCACAGTGAAAGATTGGGCAAGGAGGTGAGCCTAGAAGAGGAGGTTGAGAGGCAAGGTGGGGTCCAGCCCTTTAGGTCTTATTGGCCATGGTGAGAAGTTTGGATTTTATTTTGGAGCAAAGGGAAGTCACTGAAGAGTTGTCAGCAGGAATCGGAATGGCCCAGTTTTAATTCTGAGCACTTCATTTTTGCCTGCTATCTGAAGAATATGAAGGAGAAACTTAAGAATGGTTACAGGGAGGCCACATTAGAGGTCACTAATCTTTCAGGTGAAATGCAGGAGCAATGGAGTGCAGAGAAGTGACAGGCTCAACACCTCCCTAGAGAAGACTATGTTCCACTTGTCAAGCGAACACACAGATGTATACACATACATACACACAAGACACAATACACACACAATGCACACACATGAATATATGCAGACATACATGCAGACAAACATACATACCTACACATATACCCACATGCACTTGCACACATACACATACATACACATGCATGCTTATACACACACATACCCACATGCCCACACGCTAAATGAGTTAGTTTTCTGGCAAATGTTATAAAGTCATATGTTTGGACTCATATTTTTGGAGAGAAAAGCTGAGAACACTCCCAGACCCTCCCATCCCTCTCCAGTTCTAACCCTCTGGCTTTACTTTGGGGTCTTCAGCTGCCACTGTGCTCACTCTTCTTGGTCAGTATATGCTCACAGGACTCTCCCAGGTCCTGTTCCCACTAAACCCAGCCAATTTTCCTAAAGTTCCTCAGTTTGGATATGACCATCTCTGGAGAAAACACACATCTGGGAAGCAGCTGCCTGGCCACTCTCACAAAATCATCTTCGTCTAATCCAGTTGAAGCTGGAAGAGAAAGGAGGCGTGGAAAACTAAGGAAAAACACAAAGCCTGTCCAATATGCAATCTGGGTAGAGTGTCCATGGCACCACCCCAAATCTTTGGAGACATGCCTCCAGGGTGGCCATTGGGATTTCAGCTGGCCTTTGTGTCTTCTTCTGATCCCTGCAAGACCAGATGTATCCCACAGCTGTATACCATCTGCTACCTCCACCCCAGGGGAAGCTACAGTTTGGAGGTTAAAGAAGTTGGGTAGGGTGCGGAGATACTTCATTGGCTCTAGAGTGCGAGTTGTGGGTATAAGGAGTCTAGATTTCCCACGAAGTAGGCCAATGGCCTGGCATTTGTCTGCACAGTGAATGGCTCCCTCAAAACTCTCCTGGCATGGGAAGAATTTTCATAGAAAACTCAATGTTCTGAAGCTTCCTAAGTCATTCCCTACTAAATGTTTCACAGACTCTAGCTTAGAAATTTCATCTTCTTTATTTACTCCACTCCCTGCTTTCTCCCTTCCTCCACACCACAAACACTTGCACCCTGAGTTCCCAACCTGGGTCATCCTGAGTCTGACAGAATCTACTCGAGTGGACATGTAATCTTCCCCAAAGGAAGAGAACTGTACTCCCATCCAGCAGATGATGTTATCGGCCGCCTCCCTGAGCTCAGAAGTTTGGTGCAGCCCAGACATATGGATCTTTTTAGAGACTCATGCAATTTGGCAGCCCTGTTTTACACCCTCCACGTCCTGCTGCTCTCCACTGCTTCGCTGGGAGTGCACCAAGAGCGGGAAGGGAAGGAGTGCGTCCGTGTGGGCTCTTTGCTTCTTCTCTTCTCTGTCATTTCTCCTGGCAGCTTTCTACTCAATCTGGAAAACAAAAATCATTTCTCTCCTGGCCCAGTCTTTGGCTGAAAACAGGGTGGGGGAGAGAGAGAGAGAGAGAAAGAAAGAACACAGAACGAATCTGGTCAGTTTTCCAAGGCAAAGACAAAGATGGGAGCCCCTTAAACAACTACATACTTGTTTTGCTCTTCCTTCCACCTCTTCTCCAGCTCCAGCCACTCGAGGGGGAGCCATTTACAAGCCAGTGCCTGTGAATCTGCTGCTGAACCCATGCAGTGCACAGCCTGAGTGCTATCTGCTGCAACCCTGCCTCCTCCTTCAGGGAATCCATCCTGAGCTTCTGACGGGTAAATTTAGCCTTGCTCTGTGCACTCAGAAACAATGGGAAATGCTTCTGCTAAGGTAAAAGATGTCTCTGGAATATTGCAGGCTCACACTGGCCCGCTCTTCTCCAGCCAGATACACAGGAGGTTGGCATGTCTTGGAGGAGAGGGTACTTTCTTGCTGTCCCTGCAGAAAGAACAACTGCTCAGAGACCAGCAGCCAGAACTGTCAAAGGAAGTGTCTGGAACTCAGAGGTTCTTTTGTCCCTTCATGAGGCTTCCGGTGACTCTGAGCTGGGGAGTCTGCAAAATTTAAATCCTAAAGGGTGGTGCCATCTTTGATGAAGATGCTGAACTAAGAGGGGTTCAAAAAATGCAATGGAATTAGGCTGTCCTTGAGCCATTCCCCTACCTTTTGCCTCCTAGGCAGTCACTCCTAGGTCAGGGGTCCAACTTTGAAGATAAGAAGTGGGAGAAACAAAAAGTGAGGAACACTTTGCCTTTTTCTTCCAGAACCAGACCTGGCCAACCACCTTATTTTATTTTTGATGGTATCAAGACAGAGAAGACCTCTACTTAAAGCATAGGAGTCAATAGTTTGGGACAGATGTTTCCTTTCCAGCCACCTCTTCCTGCCCCAAGTTAAAAATAACCACCCTCTTTGCTTTGACGTCTATAAAATATATGTCATTAAAGCTCTGCATTTGGGTTTCCAGAGGCAAAGACTGATAGGGCCTTGGATTTTACAACCTGTTGGCTCATGAGTTAGATGCAGTGTCAGGTACAAGATGATCCAGCCCTTTGAGGTGAATTCCTGGACCGTTTAGTGAGGGAAATTGCTTCCCTACACGTACCTTCAGGTAGCACCAGAGAGAGTTTCCAAGTGAGGAAAGACAGTTTGTCAAGTAGATCTACTTTTGTTGCTCCAAATTAATCCATCTTGGAATTTTATTGAATCAATTATTTCTCCAGCCCTAGTGCAGCCTGGACCCCTTTGATACTCTGGCTTTAATGGAAATACAAATGCTGTTCGGTAGCACTCATGAGCAATGGTGAGGTAGGCAAGCACAGTCAGGAAGATTTATTGAAAGCCTAGAAAAGACACAAGGGAAACAAGCAGGACAATACCAGAAGGTACAGACAGACTCGCATCCACAAACAATGGATTTCTGATCCATTCTCAGAGCTACTTCCGGAGGCTTAATGGATCTCCCAAGTCGCCGTCATTGCTGACTTTTTCTCTCTTCAACCCAGATGTTTTCAGCTATCACACTGCTGCTCCCACAGACAGCCCAGATCCTGACAAATCTAAAGAAAAGGACTACAAGAACTAATAGTTGCCACATCTTTTTCCTTTTCAAAATGAAAATAGCTTTTTTTTCTTTTTCTTTTTCTTAGCAAGTGAGAGACAGACGGACAAACAGGCAGACAGGGACAGACAGCCTAATTTTGTAGCTGTAACTCCTTAGCTGTTCACTGATTGCTTCTCATATGTGCCTTGATGGGGCTGGGAGAGGCTCCAGCTGAGCCAGTGACCCCTTGCTCAAGCCAGCGACTTTGGGCTCAAGCCAGCAACCTTGGGCTTCAAGCCAGTGACCTTTGGGCTCAAGCCAGTGACCATGGGGTCATGTCTATGATCCCACACTCAAACTGGTGACCCATGCTCAAGCTGGTGAACCCACTCTCAAGCCAAATGAGCCTATGTTCAAGACAGCAGCCTTAGGGTTTTGAACCTGGGTCCTCAGAGTTTCAGGTTGACACTGCCACCACATACCTGGTCAAGTGAAAATAGTATTATTAATTATTTTTATTTGTAAAAGTAACACACAGTTTTTTATAACTGGACCTGATCCCGTTACTTGAAGAAAAATGGACGCGATGTATACAGAAGTGAAGAAGGAAGGGAAATGTACCCACAACTCCACCACTCAAAGATAATCATTGTGTGTGTATGTGATGCTTATTATCACATCATCACAGGACAGCTTTTTCTCCCTTACCACAACAAAACAGCATCAGACTGTGGCATGCTTTTCCCCCACTCATATATCACAACACCAGTTCCTAATAGCTTAGCAAGGCACAGAAAAGCTGTGGACTGTGTGTGTAAGTCTAGCTGAAACATCACAGCTTTCTCTCTCATCAGAAGCTTGTCTCTTAAGGGACAAAACTGGGATGATAAACCTGGGCCAATGTTTGAGGGGAGGGAGAAATGAAGTATTCCTTCTCTGCTGCTTTTCTGAACAGCATTACATTTTTGTTTTTAATGATCTCCCAAGGGGCCTGTGGAAGATACCAGCAGATTATCATGGGTGTCCGCACTGATGATCAGCCCAAGCTCACTCCCTTCTAAGAAACAGCCCAACCCACCAAAGGGCAAGAGGGGAATATCCCGACCTAAGAATAATCTCTAACCCACTTGAAGTTACACATAGGTATATTTAAATACACACACACACACACACACACACACACACACACACACACACACATACACACATCCATACTTTGAAAACTTTTGTAATTTATATATTTGTAACAAATTAAAAAAAAATATTTACAAGTCATGAGATAGATGAAAAAAGGGGCCAGACTAGATACAGATTAATGAGATGAAAGGAATTTTATCCACAACAATTTGAAAACTTTGATAAGCACATAATTTCCTAGGAAAAGAACAAAATTTACCCAACAGGAAATGAAAAAAAAAACCCTGAGAGGTCTTAGAACAATTGCAAAAATTAAAACAGTATTTAAAAAGAGTCCCACACTAAATACCCGGCCTAAATGACTTCATAGGCAAGCTCCAACAAAACTTTCAGGAAGTGATCGTCCCAATCTTATAAAAACCTTTCCTAAGAACAGAAAGAAAAGAAAATACTCTCCAACTCATTTTATAAGGACTTCATAATCCACTACCAAAATCAGACAATGACTCAGTGAAGAAAGAAAAAATACAGACCCATATCATTTATGAATATAGAAGCAATACTCATAGGTAGAAGATTGTATTAGAGAATTAAATTCTACAGTGTATAAAAAAGATAATAAATCATGACAAAGTTGAGTTGAATGCAAAGTTGGTTTAATGTTAACAAAAACTATAAATACAATGCACTACACTCACATATTAAAAGAGAAAAACCACATATCATTTCAATAAATATAGATAAAACCTTTAAATATTATTAAAGAAAAGAATCTTTTGATAAATTAGAAGTAGAAGGGAATTCTTTTAGAATAATAAAAAGCACATATAAAAATTAAGCAAATGTAGTCCTAAGCAGGGAAACATTAGAATTTTTACTTTTAAGATATGGAATGAGGCAAAGACATACAGGATCACCACATCTGTCATCCTTGAAGTGAATGTTCTTACCAGTACATAAACTTAAAACAAAAATAATTCAAAGGGAAAAGGATTGGAAAGAAAAGCTACAACACTATTTGCAATTGCTTATAATCATTTGCATAGAAACCGCCCAAAGAATCTACAAATAATTAGACATAATAGAATTTAACACAGTAGCTTAGTAAGATTCAATAAAACAATAAACTGTATTTTCATACACTAGCAACAAAAATAGTTAAAAATAAGGTGCTATTTACAATAACATTAGAAGAAGACATCAATTAGCTAGAAATGAATCTAAGAAATAATGAATTAAAACCACTATGGGTAAAATCATAAACTCTAAAGAAAAACCAAACAGTGGAGACCAATGTTATACTGATTAAATGAAAGATTCAGTTCTCTCCAAATAAATTTACAGAGAAATTTAATCAAAACCCAAAAAGATATTTTGGGAAAGAATCTGATACGCAAATTCTAAAATACAAGAAAGGGAAAAGTAAAGGGTCAAGAATAACCAACCCATTTTCCTGAAGAAAATGAGAGTTTTCACTTTCCCAACCCAATTAGGACTTATTTGAAATGTCAGTAAACAAGGCAACGATAAAGGCACTGGGGTACACACAGTGACCAATGGATAAAGGGCCCAGAAATAGTCACACATAGGTATGAAATATTGGCATATGGCAAAAATGCCATTTCAGATTACTAGAGAAAAGACAGACTATTGAGTAAAGAGAACTGTTGAAGTGGTTATATCTTTATGAAAAATATATGAAACGGGATCAGGTCCAGTTATAAATAACTAGTGTCTCCCAGTCCTAACCCCATGCTTCTATACTCTTCTCTGAAATGCTGGATATAATGTGTGTTTGCTTTATTATGTGAGAATATTTAATTCTGCTACAGAGGACAAGGAAAGCAAACAAGATGAGCAAAATTTATCATATGTACTAACTATAGATAATAAGTTAGCAAGTCACTTATGAGACATAGGCAGGATTCAGATGTGCTAAAAATGGGTAGTAAGTTTGTAATGGGTAAGACATGTAAGAATAAATGGAATAGATTATAAAAAGAATGGAGTGAACAGGAGTGTTCCTTACAGGTAGAAAAGGATGGAAAAATCAAGTCATAGGTTACAGTACATGCCACTTTGGTGCTGACAGCTGGGTCATCCCTAAGTCTTCTACCTGTTAGTGACACCATTCTGGCCTTGGTATACTCTGTCCTAGAAATGCTGACAAAAAGGATGGCTGCCCAGAACACTGATAAGCTGTGTGAACAGACCTGTGGCCAGTTTTACTTGTCCTTGTGTCTTCCAATAAAGTGAGTACAGTGGTGGGATTCAGCCACTTCACACTGGTTTGGCAGAACCAATACCTAATTTTTTGTTGAGTTTGGTGAACCCATTGTTTACATGACACTTGTAATTAGGGTTCTCTCTAAGATAATCCTACCTCTAAATAAATGGGATTCTACTCCTACAGTGAAAAGATGGTTAAGAATAAATCACACAGCCGATGATGCTTGGATAAAAGCTAAGAAAATTGTAAGTGAGGACATCAATCAAGAAGCAATATGGAAATACCTTAAGTAACAATTTTATTGTTTTTTGGTCAGGTATTATTTAATATTTTTCATTAATATTTTAAAACTCTTTCTTATAACATAATCTAGTTTTCTGTACCTCTTTTATTGTTCTTATTTAAGTATTAAATGCATGAAATAATAAACTGCCTTTTGGTATATCTTTTTTATACTTAAAACAGTCATTAGGGCAGAGAATTAGTTGTTAAATTATTTGAATCCCACCATTGAATAAGTATACATTGGTTTCAAACAGCTTCCATCTATAGATCCTTTATTTAACCTCAATTCTGTTCTTATGACTGCACTATAAGAGCACAACACAAGATTCAGATAGTGTGGTCCTTTCACCCTGCTTGCACCCTTGCCAAATGTGCTAACCTACCCCAACTCTTTCCTCTTGGCTCTGGATGTATGTTTTAATAGGCTCAATACCCTTTGTGCTTTAATCAGCATGTTTTGGTTTGAGCCTTCTTAGTCTGTAGCCATTATAGCTCGCCTACAGTGTACTTGGAGGCTACCACTTCATGGAGCTAATTTCCCACAGGACAGGGGGCTAGGAATCTCCATGCCGCATTTTTCGGACTCCCTTGTCAGCTGCTTTCTGATTAGGTTCTAGCAAGAGGATGCACTGGAGAGAGATTGGAAGGCAGGGAAAGGAGAAAAGGGACTAACTTCTGACTTCAAGTTCTCCTTGCCTCCCTCTAGCATCTGAAGATCTCTGCTGCCAAAGACCCCTCCCTGCCAAACTGGGAGCCAAACCCTCAGAGCTTTCAAAGACCCAAAACAAGTTTGCAACGTGGGGGAAAAAAAGTTTTGGTTCCAAAATATGAACTTGAAAAATCAAAATGAACAAAAGTTTTATTAAATGCTTTCAAATGGTAAACTTAGCCAACTTATAAACTGCAATTCAACTCTTTAACAGTTTTATATAAATGTAATAAAGTTTGAATTACAAGAACAAAATGAAGAATATATTTTAAAACTCAAAAAAATTTAAAATCATTTTCCTTAATGTTTTTTTACATCAAAGTTATATTTAACATGGGATTAGAATCTATTTTAAATTGATCCATATGACATGTGTGTGCTTGGAGGCTGGGGTGGGAAGATGTTCAATGGTAAGGGTGATCATGACCTGGAGATCTATAAAGAGCCTGAAATAGCCTCATACTATATATTTCTGTTGCACCGTCCACTATGTGCAGTGTATTTAACATCTTATTCTGGCAACAGCTTATGTAATGAAGTAGGAAAGCAGAGACTTTGAGGATCAGCCAAGAAAGGCTAGAGCTTTGAAGAGAGTTGCTAATTCAACTCTATATGGCCTATGAGGAAACATAAAGCTGGGCTCCCAGGGTGGACTTATGTCCAGTGGCCAAAACCTGAGTTCATGGGTGGCTGTGCAACTGGCAATGTCAGCTTTCAGTTCTTGAGTTTGGCAAAGAAAGAATTTAGAGCCAAGAACTCTAGCTCAAAAGGAAATTTTATTTAGCATGCAAAATGAATGGACACTCAAAGAGAAGATTTAAACAGGCTGATCAGAAAGCTGCTTTGGCCTTTTAGAGAGAAAGTCAGAGAGACAGAAGAAGTGAGCCAGATGTGCTGTGTGGATTCAGGAAACAAGTTACAGAGGCAATGGAAGGGCCATTAGAGTTTAGGAGAAAGAAGCAAAAATACATATCTGAAGAAGGAAGGCGTGGGTGTGCTCTGGAGAGAGAGCACACACTGGGTTCTTTGTCTTAAGGGTTTTTATCTGCTTTCCAAAGGCAAACATTTTAGGGGAGATCTCAGGAGAGGATCACAGTAGAATATTCATCAGCTTTCAGGAGTATCCTTTCAGGGTAGTGGTCTGTGCTAATGGGTCAGCCCTAGTGTAGGGTGTCATTGGTCATTGCATCTGGTCCTGATGTCAGCCATTGCTTCACTTCATCTGGTTCTGTTGCTTTTCTATGCTTGGAGCTAAAACACAACTGAAGCCTAGAAGTTTCTCTAGTTTGACCAAAACTCTGTCTTTGTGGTCAACAGACCCAAGACTTTATTCCTAAGATGATTTGATGCTGATCAGAACCTCATAGTTCCGAGGGGTTACTGCTTAAGAGAGTGGTCATGGAGGGGAGAAGGAGGCATTGTCAGAGTGCTGGATAAAGCCTGTTTGAATCAGCTATCTTTCTCAGTTTCCCCATTCCACTTGCCAAGGAATTATCCTGGTTTCTCACTATCCTGCCTCAGTTGGGGATAAGTTGTGTGTGCTTTGAATGATGTGTCTCAGGGGCCCTAGCAAATAGGCAGAGTAGCCAGTTATCACCCAGGGTCATTCATAGCCTTGCTGGCCAGAGAAAATTAGTCCTAGCTCTTAGAAGAGGGGATTTGTCAGACTCCCTTCCTCCACTTCTCTTTTCCCTCCCTCAAGTCTGGCCTCCACTTAGTACCTCATATATCTTCTTTCTATGCCAGGGCTTCTGAAACTTTAGGGTGCATTAGAATCACGGAGAATGCATATTAAAAGGGCAGATTCCCGGACCAGACTGTCCCCTTGGTTCTGCCCATACCACAGTTTGAGAACTTCTGCTCAGTAGATCATCCACTCTCTCTGTCCTCTGCTCTCAAAGCTAGTTAAGAAATTTGGGAGCTAGAGACAAGTTCTTTCCTGCTCCCCTTGGTCCAGCTAGGGAAGACAAATGGCATTTGAAGTAACCAGAAGAAATTTTATTGAGAAGGAAGGAATAGGCAAGTGGACCAAACTGGTTTTCAGTGTGAAGCAGCCCCAGCAGCCCCCTGGAGCTCAAATGTGTGTGTGTGTGTGTGTGTGTGTGTGTGTGTGTGTGTGTGTGTGTTTTGGGGGGGCTGAGAGCTAAATTGGGAGTCCCAAGGACAAAGGCTTGATTTAAAATGTATACTGCTCACAAAATTTAGGGGATATTTTATAGCTTCATATTAATTTTGAAATATCCCCTAATTTTTGTGAGCACTATATTTTGCAGCTCTTTTTGCCCCAGGCTGCAGGCCCTTGAGATCACAATGTGGCCTGTTTGGAATCACCACTTGCACTTTGAAACAGAATTATACCATACCATTGTTCTATCAAATTTGCATCTTAAGCCTTTGGTTTTATTGTGTAATTGAAGTCTTTGTTTCCCATTTAAAAGAAAGTTGAGAAACAGGATCAGAATAGGGAGTTTGGGGGTTTGTTTTTAGACCTGGACACCCTTCTCCTGTGCAAACTCAATTTATAGTACGTTAGAAAAGGACCACAAAGATAAACCTACTTTCATAATGCGAGGGAGTTTGCTGAGAAGTATATCAGAAAGGATCAGAGGGCGCTGGTCTGGCTTCCTTTCTCCCACTTTGGGTTATGTAGCACAGACTTCATGAAAGAGACTGGCCTGGGTGTTTGTAATCCTGTGACCCCACTCAGGATCCCAGAGCATGTTCTCCCAGACTGCGCCTTATCAAGTCCCCTCCCTGCTGCCGTCATCTGTTCCTCCCGGCTCCTGGCTCCTCTCTCCTCCAGTCTCCACCTCCCCAGTCCAATCTGTGACTAGGCTGCCTGCCCAGCTCGGTTTCTGCAGTTCAGTTTACCAACATCCTGAAGATTAGTGAGGAACAGGGCACTCCTGGAATAACCAGGTAGCAGAGGAAGGGGTCAGGGAAGTCCTGTTTCTGATGGGAGAGCAGGATGAAGCCCCTAGACTCTAGGGGCTTGAGTCTGGGACGGAGGGCTGGGCAGGGGATGTCTGGAGAGTGGCACCCAGGTGCTAAGGGTGTCCTTTGTCAATTAGGATGCAACCATGTGAGAGAATATTGTTCTGTCCCTGAAAAAATCCTTCAAATGAACACAAATAGAAACATCTTGTAGGAAAAAAAATGAAAAATCGACAAGGACGGTTTGGACGGGTAAAATACATAATTACAGTCATTTATGTGTCCTTCTCCCTCATTATGCTTCATTAACATGCAGCAATCTCCAGACGACTATCATTAAATGCATCAGACTGGACACGTGGCAAGTTTTACCTGATTAGCAAAATGCTCACACTTGTAAACTCAGGTTCTCACGGTAAATTCCTTCTGTAAGATTGTTCTTGGCATTAAACTTTAAAATAAAGAAAAGCAAAAGAGAATGGAAAGCAAAAAAAAAAAAAAAAAAAATCAAAGGAAACTTACCCCTGTCCTGGCCACCAGCAAGACTAACACAAAGGGGTTAAAAGTTAAGTGGAAGTGGAACTTGAAGTAAGATGGGGCCTCTATGTAAAGTTGAATAAGGCAACTGGGGCCCGCACAAACCTCCACCTTTTTTGGCCTCGAAGGCGGTAACCCCAGCCTCCCTCCTAAACGTCCTCCGCCTTTGGGACTAAGCAGGGAAGCTCACGTTAGTGGCTGCCAAGGAGAGGGGCTGGCCTTGCCAGTTCTAGGGAAGGAGGGGAGGGGAAAAGCAAGAATCGCCCACCCCGCTCCCGGGCGGAGGGGCGGGAGCAGCGGCCCCCGCCGAGCGAGCAGTGTCTTGGGCTCTGTGCATCTCTCCGGAGCCGCGCGGGAAGGATGCTGGGCCGCAGGGGCGCGCGCGCGGAGCGTGGGATGCCGCGGGGCTGGACCGCGCTCTGCCTGCTGAGTCTGCTGCGTGAGTACCCGCCGCGCGGGCGGCACGCCGGGCTGGGCGGGGAGGGTCGCCGCTCCCCCCGAGGCCGAGCGCGGTCAGCCAGCTTCAACCCACGCCCCCACACCCAGGGCTGCTCCAGGCTTTGGTGGGACAAGGGCCGTATGAACCGGCTCTGGTCCCTCACCTGTGAATCGGCGAAGGTGGGACGGGGAGAGAAGGCGACCACGACGCGAGTGTGAACTAGCCCAGGTGTGAACCGTGGCGAGTCCTAGGCGTCTCGGAGTCCGACAACGCTCCTTGCAGGAGTTGTCGCTAATATAAACAGCTTTGAAGGTGCCAGGGTCTTCCTTTTACCAAGGGAGCGGAGCGCAGTTAGAGCCACAACCAGGAGAGAGGGGAAGAGAGAAGCCGCAGAGTTTTGCGGCTGGTGGTTGATTCAGAAAATCGGGGCCTGAGCGCGTTGTGGCGAAGGGAGCTAGGTGCCCACCGCCCCTCGGGACAGGGGGAGCCAGAATTGTACATTTAAGGAAAAGGAGCAAAGCCAGTGGGGCGAGACCGCAGGAGGCCCAGGAGACAGGCTGAGATAGGTGACCAGGAGAGCTTGGAACAGAGAACAATCCGTGCAAAAAATCCTCGCATTTAGGATAGCAAAGCTAAGTTACAACATGCTCTTCCAACACCCACAGCCATTCCACTGGAGAGAAGGTGGTGGTGAATGGGGTTTGTTCTCCTCATTGCCTTCCTCTCCCTGGCACCAACTCAAGATTGTTAGGTTTTCAGATTTTCTTTCCCAGCTTTCCTCCAAGCTCTAAAACTAGTGGACAGGTCCGAAAACCCTCCTCATCTACAATGCTTACATTCTTGCTCTCACTTCGGTTTAAAAAAAAAGAGCACTCAATTAATACTTATTCGTTATTACTTTCATTTGGGAATAATAGTCTCCATCTCATTTCATTGCACTTAGAAGGTTTTAAATATTGTAGGTTGTTCTCCCTTTTGCTCAAGCTTCTGCTTCCAGCCCTCTAGGGCTCTGGATTTCCTACTCTTACTGAAGGCCACCCAGCATGGCCCGGCACAGCGGTCTCCACCAGTCAGCTAGGCCTTTTTGCTCTCACACTCCTCTGCTGTCCCTCTTTGGATCCACCCAGTTGGAGAGCAACTCATTCAGGGCTGGAGGAAGCTCTAGGTTAGGCTCTGGGTTGATCTGTTTGGCAGCCTCAGACTTGCCTGTTGGGGTAGGGAAAAAGCTGTCACTGAGGTGACAGATCCCTAGAAAGGGGGACTTGATTACTCTAGGCAATAGACTGTGCCTTCCTAGCAGGGGTGAGTTGATCAGAGGCTCTGATTCAGATCAGATGCTCCTCTATGCTTTGACTACACAGCTTGTGATGGTGACCTGGTCCCGGGCCGAGCGAGGCCCACCCTTTGCTTATTTCCTCAGCTGGCCAGTCTCAGTCTCGCCTGCAGCAGTTGGGGTGGGAAAGCAATTTAACCTTTTCAAAACCTCAGGTTGATATGTTGAGAATTCCAGTATCTCAGCTTGGGGATGAGGGGTGGGGCATGGGTCCGTAGTCTAAATTTTGGGCCAGTTTGTTAGCTCTATGCATTTCTTGAGAACTTTCTAGGATGTGTGTTTTTTAACACTAGGAGTCGTTTTCTGTCCTGGGATATAATGTGGAGTAAATGAAATGAGTGACTGTAGCTTGAAATGCTAACAACGGGACATTGTAGAAACTCTGCGCTTTTACTACTGTGAAATTTAAGGCAGAAAGGGGCTCTGTGGTTTCTCATCACTTACCCCAACACAGAGCTTTGTTCTGGGAAGGTATTTTTTCTGTCCCTGGGAGAAGTTGTCATAGGGATGGGCATAGTAGCCAACCAAAAGTAGACTTTCTTTGTGGGAAATGGGGAGGCTCTGGGTGGTCACCAGAGTCAGGGTGGTGATGAGAGGCAACCCGGTACCATTGCCACACTGCACCTGGGGCGAGGAGCCTTTCAGGTCATTAGGGAATCTCGTTTGTCAGACTCAGGGTTTCCTCCGAGCCCTCCATAGCCTGTCCTTCTGATCTCCCCAACGACACCCGCCAGTCCCACCCCTTCACATTCCTCTTCTTCCTTTTGGTCCTTCGTGCCTGCAGACCCCACACCCATATCCTGTCTGGGGCTACATGTGTAAGGGGGAAAAAAGAAAAGGGAAAAGAATTTTATCAGATATTTTCCAGAGGAGAGAGGACTCCACCCTTTGAATCTCTGCCACATGGCGACTGAGGAGCAGCCTTGGGGACCGCTGACTAATCCAGTGGCCCCCAGTATTCTGGCTTGTAGGGCCAACCCTGATGGCCAACCTTTGCAAATGCAAGTCTTCAGCAGCCTTGCTGTTTGACTGAGAAAACTTGCCACCAGGGCCTCTTTTACTCATCCCTCTGGCTCCACCTCCTGGGAGCCTCATTCACTTGTCCTCATCTCCTTCATTCTCTGAGTCTTTGTCTTCAAAAGCTCAGGGCAAAGAGTGCCAAACTGCAGCAGATAAACTCCTGCGCATTCTTACAAAAACAAATAAGAGGGAGGAACGAGTTCTACATTTTCTGGTCTCACTGCCTGATTTCCTTTAGACCCTGGGCAGGCAAGCCTGGGCTGACTTTCAGAGCTGGATGCTTACCCAGCTCCACCCTCAGGGTGCTGGGCCTCCCTGTCTCATTGACTTTGCTTGATCTAACTAAATGGACCAAGTGTGGAGAACCGAAAATGTGAAGTATGGAAAAGGAACAAACCACCACCCTGCAGAAGAAAATGCTCAAGAGTTGCCAGGATAGAATTTCCATAGTTTTCTGGCTTTGACTTCACTAATGAGAACATTTTCTTCCCTCCTTAGCAAAGAGATAAAAAACACATTATCTATGACTTTACTCCCAAGGGCCTATGATTGTGCTAAAGAGAAAGATGCATGCATCTTGGAAGGATGAGATACAGATGAATGGGGATAGATCTTAGGACCTCCAAAGCCTGGTCTTTGTTGATTTCGAGAAGAAAAAAAATAAAACCAACCAAAGTACCCATAACTCATACCTTCTAGGGAGGCAGCATCTCTAGATAGCCAGTTCTGTTTAAGAAAATTCCTCAAATAGTCTTTGGATAAGAAAACCTGGACAGACTTTGGATGTGCAAGTTAACAAGAGGTTGAATTGCTGAGCGTGATCAAAGAAACTGTAACTTTGCATTTGATGAGCCCAAAAGGCAAAAGGCTGAAAGAGTCCAGAGTCTAAGAACATAGAGATGAGTAGGGAAGGTGTCTGGCACAGTAGAGGGACAGTGGAGAGTGGAGGGTGGAAAAGACCTGGCTAGGAGAAATACCTTATGGTACAGCATGGATGTTTATTAGCACAGTAGTGTCTAGAATTTCAAAGCTGTGCCATCGTCTCTTCTGGGCTGGGCTGTGATTTGGCTCTAGGCTCTCAAACCTTCAGTAAGCACACACTAGCCCTGTGTTAGCAGTCCTCTTGGGAGAATAAAAGAATGGGTGCTTGGCTAGCCCACAGTGAAGTGGTGCAGACCAACTGTGGCCCGAGGAGGGAGAGGCATGGAACTTCCATTTGGGAGTCAGTGGCATCTAGGAAAGTGGAGGAAGGGGTGACTAGGAGAAATGTAGGTCTCCAAAGAAAGCTCAGGCTATTGGGGTTTTGGTACAAGACAGCATATGAATAGTAAAGGAAAGTCTCAATACACTGGGAATACTCAGGCCACAGATACTTAGTTTACACTCACACTTCAGCTTAGCCTCGGATGCGTTGGAAGGCATCAGCCCAGTTCTTTTTTCTCATCCAACAAGGCCCAGACTCCCCGAGACCTATAATAAGGATGCTTCCTGAATGCTCCCAGGAAAGAGGGGTAGCTCGTTCCATTTTTAAAAAATTAACCTTATTATTTTAAGCTTTTCTTTGTATTATAGTGAAATTAGCCTTCCTATAACTCACTTTATTTTTAAAAAACTAACCACATTATTTTAAGCTTTTCTTTGTACTGTAGTGAAATTAGCTTTTCTGTAACTTCTAGTCATTAATTCCAATTCTATTCCATTAGTTCACAGAATTATTCTGATCTTTTTTCATGACAATCCTTAAGGAATTTTCTAGTTACCCCACTAGATTATAAACTCCTTGAGGACAGGAAAACATTTAAATTCTAATGACACTCACAACTAATAGCGGGAAGGAAACTTCTCTTATTTTGTGCTTCCCACAGTGCTGAGTGTGGACCTTTGCACATCACTGGTGCTTATGAAAAATAAGAATGAATAAATAAGTGAAATGTACCTTGAAGAAAGTGATTTATTCTCCCTTCCCAAATTCATCTTTTCTAGATCAGAGATCTGCAAACCTTTATAGCAAAGGACCAGACAGTAAATATTTTAGACTCTCAGGCATGGTGGTCTCTGCTGCATATTCTACTTTATTTTATTTTACAACACTTTAAACACATTTGCAGTTATCACTTGCAGTTACCCCACTATACAGTAAACAGTCCACGGGTGGAATTTGGTCCACCATCTATGGTTGCCAACCCTATTTTATCTAGATGAAATACCTTAACATGAGGCCCTCAGCATATGAGTTGGCTTCTAGAACTCTCCTAATTCTGGTTATCTTCCCATGGACACTCCCTAATTTAATAAATTTGTCTTAAAATATAACATCGAATGAGATCCCTCTGTCTGGACTGTTGTGAGGATTGGTGTGAACACACCTGACACAGTGGCCATTCAGCCCAAGTGTTTGTTGTGAACTCAGAGGACTGTGTTAAGTGCCCTGAGTGAAACAGATGAGAAGAAGAGATGGTCTGGCACTCAAGAAATTTATAATGCGTCCAAGAACAAGAGTTCTTGGACAAGACCTATACTCAGGAAGCAGCATGCATAATTTGTGCTAGATAAGTGATGGAGACACATGTGTTAAGGCCCTGGGGCCCACACTAAAGATAACCACTGGTGCTTGAGCATTTACCAGACAAACTGCTTTACACCCCTTTTCTCCTTTATTCCTCAGAACAGCTAGGAAGTGGGACTGTTTTTATCCCCATTTTACAGATGAGCTTTAAAGAGCGCAGGTGGCTTCCTGAGGCCACACTGTAGAGCACGGTAGAGAAGCCTTCCTTCCTTCATGGTTTGACAGCAGGGCCCAGGCTCTTTGTTTCTAGGCTCTGCCACCTTCTTCTCAACACGAGCCATGGACTCCCAGAAGAGGCCACTGTGTTCTTTCTGCCTAGGACTGTATCTTGTGGGCTAAGACACCCAGGAACTCATCTGAAGAAATTCCTCTTGGGCAGTGTGCGAGAATTTGAAATTTTGGGCAGAATGGGGCTGACTGGCTAGGAGATCAGAAAACAACACCAGCAAAAACATAAAACTAAAGGTCTACGAAAAGCAAGTCCAAGTACAGGAAAACCTAGTCTCCTAAAGTACAGAACTGGAGTTATTTAGGTAGCAGACCTTTCTGGATCGCTGAGGATTTGCAACCCTGTCCTCTCCCTGTTAAAGAGAAGCAGCCTCTTCAATTCACTGGTTGTAGGTAGAAATCTTATAAAAATATATTTAATACACCTCTGCCTCCTTAAGTGTACTAAAAAAGAAGACTTTAACCTTCATGACTCAGATGTATCGTGAAACAAACTTGGTCATGATGCAACTCACTGACATCGTAATGCTTATTGAGGTGTACGTATTTATTTACTTCTGCCATAAATGATTCCAGACTAGTGTGAGTTTTGATACTCTTCTCTGTTTTTCATTTATTTCTGTTTCTTCCTTTTTAGCTGCTGCTTCTCCTTATTGTTTGTTTCTAAGTCTCTTTCTAGCTTTTAGCTTTAGCCAGTATATCAGATAACCAAGCTTGATAGCATTGTGTATAAAACAAGAATACCTGCCCCTAAATAAGCACCTATAAGTTAAATGGATGACATTTACTACATAAATTTTATGATGTTTATTTTGTCTTCAAAGAATCCTAGAATCCTCATTTTGCTAACTTCCTGAGATATTGTCTTCTCCCCTTGCTCCAAGTTCAAGAGTGGAGACCAAATAGGGTACCTGGGGTCAGATGGGGCACTTAAGGAGACACGGTTAATAAAGATGGAATGAGAATAAACAAGAGACTATATAGCTTTCCCTTCTGTTTCTCAAAGAATTTTTAATTTTTTTTTTTTTTTTACAGAGACAGAGATAGAGAGTCAGAGAGAGGGATAGATAGGGACAGACAGACAGGAACAGAGAGAGATGAGAAGCATCAATCATTAGTTTTTCATTGCCATTATGACACCTTAGTTGTTCATTGATTGCTTTCTCACATGTGCCTTGACCGCGGGCCTTCAGCAGACCGAGCAACCCCTTGCTGGAGCCAGCGACCTTGGGTCCAAGCTGGCAAGTTTTTGGTCAAACTAGATGGGCCCGCGCTCAAGCTGGCGAGCTCGGGGTCTCGAACCTGGGCCTTCCGCATCCCAGTCTGAAGCTCTATCCACTGCGCCACCGCCTGGTCAGGTAGAATTTTTAAAATTTTTAAACAAATCTATTTATTTTACAGAGGAGAGAGAAGGGGCTGGGGAGAGAATAGGGGAGGAACAGGAAGCATTAACTCCCATATGTGCCTTGACCAGGCAGGCCCAGGGTTTTGAACTGGTGACCTCAGCATTTCCTTCTTTTTTAAATTGTATTCTCATGTGGTCTGTTAGGCCTGGGGAAAGGGCTATGCCTCTAGTCTACAATGGAATGGAGTGCAGGTTTCATCGATTACTCTGTAGAATCAGACTGGGGGGGCTGTCATTCCTCCCCTGCAGAGTAGGGGATCAGAAGGTCAGGTCTAATGGGTTTAATGCTATGGATGTGTGTGGAGAGTAGGACTGAAAAGAGGTCTGTGGCCCATCTTGATTCTTATGAACATCATTCTTCAAGACCCCAGTCTCATCATGGGAATGAACTCTATCAAGTGGCTCTAGAGACGGTGAAACCAAGAAGCTCCCTCACTGATAGTCCCTATATTGTAGTCTCTGAGCCAGGGTGACCTCCCAGGGCCCTGCCAAGGTGACCCTGAGCCTTACACCAGCTTATACATACCCCACGCTTAGCCTTGTCTTTCTGCCCTCCCTCTCTGTCTAGTTTCTCTAATCTCAGAGGCTTCCCTGCTCACCTTAGGTTCAGGGACATGGAACTGAGGGTGTCATTTGCAGATGGATCCCACTAGGAGCTCCTCAGTGCTGGCCTGAGTGGCGGGTGGGAGGAGGCTGCTGTAGCCGAGAGCCCGACCCTAGTGGGTTGGTAGCTGGCCTGGGCCCAGGGTTGCTTCACTCATCTGGCACGGGCACTTCTGTCCTCATAACTAGCAGCAGGTCTCTTTACACATCTGGAAAAGTTCAAAACTGTTTGTCTGGGTGAAGGAGGCCCTGGGGGAGGGGGCTCAAAGGCATGACATCACCTCAGCCAGGCCCAGCTTCCTTTGGGAAGAGAAAAGGGTTGGGCCAGGCTGGGCCAGATGGGATTCCCAGGAATTGACGTACTGGGAGAAAGAAAAGGAAAGGGTGGGCAGGAAGAGTGATGTCAATGGGGAGTTCCAGCGATGCCTTGGATTGCTACCTTAAGAGGATGAGCCTTCAACTCAGTTCTTTCCATCTGCCCGGTAAAGGGAATCCAAACATTAGGGTCAAACTGCTTGAGAGGATCCTATTTCAGGACAGAAGAAGACTGAATCTGCTTTCTCATCATCTCTTTTATTTGTTAAACTCACCCCCTACCTAAGTCAGAAAAGGAGCCTCTCCTTTTCTCTCGAGAGTGTGGAAGATGCATGCTGGTCCTTAGCAGTTTAGTCCTCTGAGCCTCTACTCAATCAGCTAGACCTCCGTGGCCTGACTGTTCCTCGCCCCGGATGAACTGTGCCCTTCCCTCTCTGCCTACCCGGTGGTGACTCAGGCTCTCATCTCTGAACTGGAGATAGCAGTATTACTTTGTCCTCCTGCTCACCTGCCACCTAAGATTAAGATGATTGATGTTCTCGCCCTTAATAACAATCTTCTTGCATGAGGTTGGGGAGGGAGGCAGATATGGGACAGGGAGATTTGTCACCACCTTTAGGGAAAACATTCCTGGCGTCAAGCTAATTGCCTTGCAACTGAAGACTAACCTCCCGTTAGCTGCTGAGGGAAAGATTGGGTGTCGTTCTATATTGCTTTTTACCTGGAAAGCTCTGAAAAAGGCATATCTGCATCTCAGGAGCCTTTCCTTGAGGATGGTACTGCTGGGTGTGAGCTCTGGATACCAAGTCCACCTCGAACATTTATAGGGTTCAAGCCGAGAGAGTACAATACTATATGTCTAAACACTTCAAAGCTATAAATCAGGTCAACTAATTGATAAATAAAATATCTCCTATTCTCATACATTGCAAAACATACCTTCTTGGCCACCTGGAAAGCCACCTGGAAGGCCAGGTTTGAACTTGAGGCTCTCACAGTCTTGGAATTCAGTTCTACAATGTGGCTGAGCAGGAAGAGATTGCCCTTGGCTCACCACCCATCTCTTAACCATGATTCTTCCATACCTTAGCGGATCATGCATGCATGTAAGGATATCCCATCCACCCGCTTATGCTCTAACCCTTCTCCCTGCGAAGAGTCACCCCTTGGCTGCCCTTGGGCCTTGGAGGTAGACACTCTAGTGTTGCAGTTCACCCTTGAAAGGATGGGCTAAGAGAAGAGGCCCATGCAGGTTCTCCAGTGGGTGACAAGTTCTAGGACTTCTGGTCCCCAATGTACAATCTAGAAGGGAGGATACATCTCTGTTGGCTTCATGGACTCCTCGTGGTTTGGGGAATGACGGGGCAGAAGGAGGGGCAGAGTGTGGGCTCTAAAGTTCGGGGTCTAGGCAGGAAGCTTCTCCTCCAGGGCTAAGGGTGGCACTGTTGGATACCCCAAAAACATGGAAGGGCAAGGGCCCTTGTGAAAATCTTCAGAGAACTAGGTCCAGGAACATTAGACTATAGAAATTTAACATTTATCTCATTGATTCTCCCAAGAATCTATGTAAGGAAAACCCTCACTTTAGAGGTTTGTAAACGTGCACGCACACACACTGACACACATACACATTAAATCGCAGAGTTACTGGTGAGCCTAAACGAACCTCCCTATCTTCCACTACATCTGGTGAGAAGCCAGGCCTGGTGTTCTCTAGTTCATCAGCTGATTTCTAGGCAGAGCTCCCTGAAAGAAACCGTACGGTTGCTTCCTGCAGTTCTTCCACCAAAGGAAAGCAGAACAGGTTTAAAGGGCATGAGGGAAAGAATGAGGGGAGTTTGGGAATGGGAAAGTCTAGGAAGGAGAGATGTTTAAGGGGGTTGCTAGTGAGTGATGTGAACCTAGTGATTATTCCAAGAATTAATATGGTGGGTGGAGAGTGACAAGAAGAGAAAATATATTAAAAAGGGAATAGAGATACATCCTCCCCACAGTGTAGATCTTTGTAATATTTATTCTGGTATAATTTGATATCGTACTATTTTACTTAACATGCTCTGAACATAGCCTCATATACTCATGTTGCTGTAGTTTCTCCATAATTACTTATTTGTAATGACTATGGTATCTTAGGTACGTACGCCATTTATCTTACTGTAATTCATTTAGTTGCTCGCAGCGTTTCCCTCCTGTAGATAGTCCTCCTATAGATACAATATACTGGATATGAGCTTTTCCTTCCCTGTTTCCTTAGGAACAATCTAGTAATAGGTAATTCGTTTCCTATCCAGGGGTGGCAGGAGATGTTCTAACACGTTACGAATTTGTGTGTCATCCTTGCACAGGGGCCATGTTGTCTTTTCTGTATCGTTCCGATGTGTGCTGCCGAAGTGAGCACATGGGTGTTCTAGACGGATTCTCCTTGAGGTCAAGAAATTCAATCAGGCGATGTCATGAGGCTCCAGGACAATTTAGGTTCTGACTTTTCCTCCTTGTTTCCCTACAGCCTCTGGATTCACAGATATGGATAACTTGACTACTGTTACCACGAGGTCATCTACTCCAGAAATATATTCTACAACTGGACGCAATAAGGAATTCGTAATATCAAGTACTCTGGAAACTACCACCCTCTATTCTGTCTCTCAGGGCAGCAGTGGCACCACAGCAGCCATCCCAGGTACAAAGTATTGTCTTGGGCCCCAGAGGGATGCTACTGATGCTTGCGTAACACATTAGGACATTTGAAGACCACCCTTCCTGCCCCTGCTTACCCCATGAGAAGAGGGGAGATAGAGAGACAGACTCCCACTTGTGCCCCAGCCAGGATCCACCCAGCAAGCCCCATCTGGGGCTGATGCTCTGCCTATCTTGGGCTATGCTCGGCAACTGAGCTATTTTTAGCACCGGAGGGGAAGGCTCCATGGAGCCATCCTCAGTTTCCGGGGCTGATTCACTTGAACCAATCAAGCTATGGCTATGGGAGAGGAAGAGAGATGGGGAAAGGGAAGAGGAGGGGTGGAGAACCAGATGGTTGCTTCTCCTGTATGCCCTAACCAGAAATCAAATCTGGGACTTCCACACGCCTGCCAATGCTCTATTACTGAGCCAACTGACCAGGGCCGACAAGCCCCTTGTAATAATGTCTTGGGCATCATGTTTAGGGTACCCTGAAGTAAATTCTAGGTAACTCTTCCTATGGTGACAGCTTTCTCAGGCCAATCCCTTGGCCGCCAATCCTGATCAGCAATGCTCCTTGTACCCCTGTTGTAATGCAGGGTTCAGTTTAGTGATAAAATAAGGATCTGATGAGAATTCCCTGAAGATCTTGGGTCTCTTCTAAGTAAAAGAAGGTGTGTACAGGTTCAAATTGGAGATCTTTGACTTTTGTATGGGGCACTAGCATCCAGTTAAATTTCAGAATTCTTTTTTTTTTTTTTTTTTTTTGTGTTTTTCCAAAGTTAGAATCAGGGAGGCAGTCAGACAGACTCTCGCATGCACTTGACCGGGATCCACCTGGCATGCCCACCAGGGGGCGATGCTCTGCGGATCTGGGGCGTTGCTTGGTTAAGGCTGGAGCCATTCTAGCGCCTGAGGCAGATGTCCTGGAGCCGTCCTCAGTGCCCGGTTCAATTTTGCTCCAAAGGAACCTTGGCTGTAGGAGGGGAAGAGAGAGACAGAGAGGAAGGAGAGGGAGAAGGGTGAATAAGCAGATGGGCACTTCTCCTGTGTGCCCTGTCTGGGAATTGAACCTGGGACATCCACACGCCAGGCCGACACTCTACCTCTAAGCCAACCAGCCAGGGCCTAATTTCAGAATTCTGAGGGCACCTCTCATACATTCTAGATTACAACTATGCTTCCAACAGCTGGCTTGAAATGCATCTGGTGAGGATTAGGACATGCAGTAACTTTTAGAGCCCTAAATTTCTTTTTCTGAGTTGAAGTCCATGCCTATGTCATCATCTATAAGGTGTTTTCTCAAGACAGTGAACTGAGATATGTGTGCATATGTGTGTATTTATGCATATGTGTCCAAATGCAAACTTGTGTTTTGGTCTTTTTCAGAGTCTGCAGTCAACTTCACATCTACCTCTGGGATCACCCCAGTTCCTGGAACCATGAACTCTTCTGTCCAGACACAGACCTCCTTAGCCACCATACTGTCTTCCACCCTAACCAACTTTTCAACTTCAGAGATGACCCTGAAGCCCAGCATGTCACCTGGAAACATTTCAGAGCTCCCATACAATAGCACCAGTCTTGTGACATTTACCACTAAACCCTATACATCATTTTCTCTTATTCCAAGTACCAACAAGGTGGGTGAACTGGGCCAAAAATGGCAGCTTGCCTTCTCACTTCATATGTATACAAGCTCTCTGCTCCCCTTAACCTCTTTTCATTCCAGCCAACGAGATTTGGGTCACTAAGAATTAGCACCGAAAATATGCAGCTTAAATATTGGTGGAAGGGGTAGAAAGAGGAAATGAGGGATGGAGTCAGGTGGCAAAGGTGATCTGTGCTGTGGGAATTGCATTTCTAGGGAGTAGAGAGTAAAGGGACTTTTCTGAGATCCATCCAATCCTGGGTGGTTCTTCCTAGTACCTCTCAACAGCTTTCAACATGAAGGGTAGAAAATATGAGGACATGGAACGTTGGAGCAGGCACTGGGCGGCCTGCCTGGTTTCTGTTTTCATAGAAGCCAGAAAAAGAATCTGGGGTTCTAGGGACCAGGAAGAAAGTGAGCGTCACCAGGATCTGCCCAGGCACCCCATTATCTGTTTGCCTGTATGGTATGGCATTACTGTAAGTAAATCATTCACTGGAGGAAAAACAGCCCAAATGGGATAAGATCCTGCCCATTTCCATCTCTGCACCATCCAAGCCAGTGTTTACCAAGTTTGCAAATAGCTAGTTGCTTGCAAGCCCAGGCTAGTAACAAAGGTTTTAATTATCTGCTGGGGATAAGGGTGAGATGGAGGAAGAGTGTATAATTATTATAAAGCTCTTGTCCTCTAATAAATTTTTAAATTTTTTTTCCTCTAAAATCTCTTAAGAGAATACGTCACAGAAATCAAACTGGAAAAGAGGTGGAGAAGAAATGAGAGGCAAGGATTCTGGCTTATTTGTTTTTGGTTTAATACAGGGAGAAATCAAATGTTCTCGAGTCAAAGAAGTGAAATTGACCCACGCTATCTGCCTGGAGCTAAATGAGACCTCCAGCTGTGTAAGTCAAACTCCCCTCTCAACCTAACCCCTCTTTTATCCCCCTTCCACCTCCCACAATCCCTTCTCCTTAAGCCATTTGGACTAGAAGGACTTCGGTGGGGTGGAAGGAGCTTAGCAAGGTCAGGCTATTTCCAATGTGGAGCTTTGGATTTAGGGAGTAAGAAGCCCCATCTGGTGGAAAAAGAAGGCAAAGACAGTTTTACTTAAATTGAGTTGTTAGTTTTTATCTCTTATACTGCATTTATTATGTATAGTCAGATTTAAGTTTACTTTTATGTTAAGAAGGTCCTTCATGAAATATAAAGTAGTCACCTAAAATGTTAATTATTTTCTTATATTTACAGTATTTATATATAACTTTAATCCATATAGAATTTCTTCTTCTGTAATGTTTTATTTTCTATGTAGCCATTTTTCCTAATATTATTTCTTTCTTTGTTGATTGGAATGCTTCTTTTAGCTTATATTAAGTTTTTATATACCATGGGCCATATTCATGATAGATATAGAAATACATATTTTATTTGTTCAGTTTGTCCTTTTTTTTTACCCGTTTTAAATTTTTAAAGATTATTATACCTTCACATTATAGTACTTTTTATATCTAGCTCTGCAGGTCTTTACTCTTTACACTTTAAAAAATGAGAAGTAAAAAAGGTACAAAACAAAATGAGATATAAGGAGCTGATAAAAACCCATGTATTTATGAGTCACACTCTCAGTTATTAGCTGGTAATAACTTAAGGTCAAATAAATATAAATATTCATTTAAAAAATAAAAATAAATAATAAAAAGGCTTTCTTAATCTTTTAGAAAAACTTTAGGAACATCTTGTGAAGATCCAAAAAACATAAAAATTTTAATTGAAACTACTCTAAATTTTTTTTAAGTTTATTGGTCTTCTCTTGTATCAATCAGCATCTGTTTTTTTCTTTCTTAGTTTAAAATTTTTTATAGGTTTAATAGGTTACTTGAAGTTATTTATAATATAGACTTCTCATTATGTGTTCCAATTGATTATTGCTGGTGTATTAGAAAGTTAACTGAGTTTTGAATCTTGAGTTTAGCCATATTGTTTAACTTGCTTATAAATTCCAGGAGCTTTTTTAATTGATTCATTTCTGTTTTTAAGATAAGTTATCATGTTATGTTCCACAATATATTGTTTTTTCTTCCTTTTTATTAGTTATGCCTCATTTCAGCTTTATGTCTTATTGCATTGGTGAGATCATGCAGCATGGTATTAATTTTTAATGATGATAGCAGACCCCCTTGCTTTGTTTTAGTAAATCCATTTTCCTGACAGTAACAAGGCTCTGAATAAAAGGATGGGATGATAGGAAGGGTGGTATTTACTTACAGGGGAAATAATTTCTTACAAGTTGAAAATTTATTTTAAAAGAACCATATATGTGATGTGTGACATAAAGACTGGAAAAGGGGTAGGAAAGGACTATTCTGAGGGCATCAAGTTACTTATTTTGTCCATTCTGACTATTGATATCTACCTGTGATTATCAGTTGGGTGACTTACACAGATATTTTAAAATTATACCTAAGAGAATTATTTAACTTAGGACTTTTAAAAGGAAAAGAAATTGGCCCTGGTTAGTTGGCTTAGTGGTAGAGCATCAGCCCAGTGTGTGGAAGTCCTGGGTTCGATTCCCTGCCAGGGCACACAGGAGAAGCACCCATCTGCTTCTCCCCCCTCTCCTTTCTCGCTATTTCTCTCTTCCCCTCCCACAGCCAAGGCTCCATTGGAGCAAAGTTGGCCCAGGAGCTGAGGATGGCTCTGTGGCCTCCACCTCAGGTAGTAGAATGGCTCTGGTTGCAACAGAGCAACAGCCCCAGATGGGTAGAGCATCGCCCCCTTGTGGGCTTGCCAGGTGGATCCCAGTTGGGCGCATGTGGAAGTCTGTCTCTCTGCCTCCCTACTTCTCACTTCAGAAAAATACAAAAAATAATATAATAATAGTAGTAATAAGAAAAGAAATTATGAAAACATAAGTTCTCACAATGGAATAATCAAGTGCAATTTGCAAAAGTTAACTTACACATGATTATAAAATGCACAAGTAACACCCTGTGTGTTTCTGATATTGACTTTCAACTTTATTCATTTTTTTAAATGTGAAACCCTTTGCTAATTATAGCTAAGGAAAAGAACCATCTTCTCTCTCTTTTTTCCCTATTGTCTTGGTTGAGCACTTACTTTCCTGTGTATCACAAGGGTCTGTGCCAGAACACTCATTCTTTGTACCAACAATTTATATCTCATTTGCAAAGCCTCCTCAGTGTCTGTCCATTGCTCTTCAAAGTTCACGTTTAAGTAGGGTCATCATACAAGACAAGTGCCAGGAAATTACTGCTACTCCATAAATAACTCCTCTTATGCTACTATGGCCTCTTTCACCCTCTGGTCTTTACTGTTTAATCTATTTTGTGGCACATCTGAGAAGATCAGCAGTGTCCTCTGAGATCTGGGGAGGATCTGTGAGTATCAATGTGGAAACAGCAGCTCCTTCAACATCCTAGAGAAGGCTTCGGCTCTGCCTGCAATGCATCAACTCTGGTAGCCTCTGTGTAGTGCAATTGTTTCCCTGGTCATTCCACTACTGTTGATCCCCTTTCCTTGCTGAGGTCCCCTCTCCCCAGACACCAAGCAGCAGTGCCTCCTATGACTCCCCAAGGTCATTTTTCCTCCATTGCCATCCTCGTTCCAGAGTTTTTAGCCATAGCTCCCGATTGTGTCCCAGATTCCTTTTCTTGAATCCTGTGTGATTCTTCACATAGTCTGTTCCAAAGATTGAGTGGAACAGGTTAATTTTCTTTAGGTTACATTTGTACTGTTGGTGTCAGAAGGCCTTTAAGGTACTGGTTCTAACCGTGGGAAACTTAGGCTCTACTCACAGCCTAATGACAAGCATGAGGGTTTCGATTCCCCTAACATCATGCCCTTGAGTACTAATGTAATGTTGACATGCTCTGGCATCTATATTACAGAAATACACAGGTATTGCTCTCAGCTATCCAGACACTCATTCTGCACTGCTACAAACTGAATACCCAGGATGTTAGCTCTCTGTGTTGGATTCCTTAGACTTGTCTTCTGTACATGCATTCTGTACACGTTTGTATCCCAACCACTCTTCTTTTGCTCCTCATCCTTCTTCTCATCACCTGTATCATCACCTGTATCACCTAGGTAAAGGAAGGGCAATCCCCACAGTGTTCTCAGACACCTGGTACCACATCTCAGAGTTTTAGAACCCTCATTAGCAGAACGTGTCACCCTAAATCTGACATTCATTTTCTCTGCTGCAACATCAGGTTAATTAATTTTTTGTGGTTGTGGTTTCTCAAACTGTTTTTAAAATGTGAGATTACTTTATTCTTTTATGCCATACCCATTTGTCCAGGGGAATCCACCCCTTCAAAAAAGGCAGTAAAATACACATAACATAAAATATACCACCTTAAGCATTTTAAAGTATACAGCTCAGTAGTGTTAAGTAGATTCACATCATTAGGAAGCCAACCTTCAGAACCTTTTTCATCTTCTAGAACTAAAACTATATGCCCATTAAACAATTCCACAACAACGCACCTTTCCTAACCCCTCATGACCACTATCTACTTTCTGTCATTATGAATTTGATTACTAGATATGTCAAATGAGTGGAATCATACACTATTTATCTTTTTATGACTGGCTTATATCACTTAGCATAATGACCTCAAGTTTCATGCCATTTTACGTTCTCATCAACAGTGCAATTTCTCTCCATCTTTGCCAACACTTGTTATTTTCTGGGTTTTTTTTTTTGTTGTTGTTGTTTTTATTTTCTTTGACAGTAGCCATCCCAATGGGCATGAAGTGGTATCTCATTGTGGTTTCGGTTAGCATTTCTTAATGATCAGTGATGTTGAACATATCTTCATGTGTTTATTGGGTATTTGCATATCTTATTAGAGAAATCTCTATTTAAGTCCTTTAGTTACCTATTTGTGTTTTTAGAAATACCTTTCTTTAGAGCCATGTCTGTTTCTTTGCAGAGGTTTTATTTATTCAGCTAGCTCACGTCACCCTTATTCTGTCACGTGGACTTCATGTGAGGCAGACTCCCTCCAGCCTCCACATTATATCCCCCAGCCCACGCCTTCTTTGCCCTATGCCCAAACACCAGAGGTCATTTTCCATGCAGAACAATAACTCACAGATGGAAGACTGTGTGCATCTTGGAAAGAGCCTGAAATCTGGGAACAGTCTAACTTCTCACCCTTGGTCAGCTGCATACTTGTGTGACTTGTGGCAGGTCCTTTAATTAGTCCAGAACCTATATGAACACAGAGGTTTTGCCTGAGTTGTCAAACTCACACCAAAGTAGATAAAATTATTTACAAAGAAAGAGAGATGGAGAAAGAGAGAGAGGTTGAGCCAGCATTGGGAAATATCAGTCCACAGACTGGTCCACCAGAAATTTTGTGCCAGTCTGCAAGTTAATCACCCTGATGTTGTGTGAAAATTATAGACCTAATGATCTTAGTCAAATGCTCAGGGTGATTTCTGCCTTAGAGATCCCCAAAATAATTCTCCTTATTTCCTCAGTCCCCAAGTGTAAAAAGTTTGAAAACCACTGTCTTAAAGGTCATTTAGAAAAATACCTGCCTTTCTTTCCCCACTTTAATGCTTAACGTGCTTCTTTCACATCTTAAGAGTCTTTGCAAAACTTGAGGGTGCTCCTCTAGTAAGGTTGGATGGTTTCATCATTGTGGTTATAATTTTTGTAAAATAACGTATGCAAGCTGATGTAGTTAGGGGCTCGCAAATCTGATTTTTATGAGCAAAATGGTGAGGCTGTGGCTTCTTCCTGCCCACTCTCCCATGATGTCTGCCCACAGCCTCTCTTGGGGGAGGATGTTTATATTTCAAGCATCCGGAGAAGCATTGTGCTTTGTTCAGGATCCACCTGCTCCTCTCCAGGCCCAAACACAATTCACTGATGCTGTTGGATTCCAGGGTGGGAGGCTGGCCGCTGTTATTCCCTTGAATTTAGTCCAAGAAACAAAGCAAGGGGTGGAGGGACTCAGTGTGAAGGCCAAACCAGTTGGGATGCTAGGTTGAACAACAATTCACTGAGTTGTTTTGTTTATTTGATGCTATGCTTAGTTCAGTCTGAGTTCCAAATTATGTAATAGATACCTGCTCCCCACACTAAGGCGTCTCACAGTCTAGTCACTGAGAAATAACAATAACAGTAAGGCAGAATATGATTAAACATCAAAATGTGGGTTTTAGATGATATAGTATATAAGGTATTGCTATTATTAATAGTAATAGTGATAGCTGCCATTTTTTCAGTGCCCATGGAGTTTCAAACACCTTTTGGACACTCTTCCTATGATACCTCCTTATTCACCTCGACAGCTCAGTCTTCAGCTAAGGAACTTGACACTCGTGCAAAGAATCTAGTAAATAGCAGAGCAAAGGTTGATGCCCATTCTGGTGAGGGTGGGACCAGCTTCATTGAGGAGGTGGGATTTGAGTAGAGTTTTGAAGGATGGAGAATCCAAGGAAGATGGCAATGTTCACCTGCCTGCAACTAGGGTTGTGACAGTCGCAGGCTGTCACACCTCCAAGCATCCTCATGGTGATGCCCCCAGTGAAAGATCTCTTCCTGCCAGCTTGTCCTGGATGGACACTTTCTACTCATTCTTTTCTTTTTTTAAATTTTTTTTAAATTTATTTATTTTAGAGAGGAGACACAGAGTGAGAGAGAGAGAGAGAGAGAGAGAGAGAGAGAGAGAGAGAGAGAAAGGGGGGAGGAGCTGGAAGCATCAACTCCCATATGTGCCTTGACCAGGCCAGTGCAGGGTTTTGAACTGGCGACCTCAGTGTTTCCAGGTCAATGCTTTATCCACTGCGCCACCACAGGTCAGGCTCTACTCATTCTTTAAGGCCTGTAATGAGATGCTTCTGATAACCCCAAACCAGGTGTGTCCTCATCCTCCTTTGGACAGCCATAGCATCTTAATTGTACCTTTCTTTGGTGAACTAGCTCTGTGACCTTTTGGTCTCTTTGTGCCTCAGTTTTTTTCCTCTGTGAAATGGGGAGAATGATAGTACCCATTTCATAGGGTTGTGCGAGGCCTGAATGAGTCAATATGTGTAAAACACTTAAAACAGTGCCTGCGATATAGTAAACCTTGTTTATTTTCACTGCCATGCACACAAACCGATCACTTGGGTATGTAGAATTCAGGCTGCTCCACCCCCACACACACACACACCACATGACACACACACACACCACATGACACACACACAGGTTTTCACATGGTGTCTTATATTCAGGGCTAGATGAATGTCAGAACAGCTGAACCGGATTGAGATGCAGCTTCCTAGGACCCAGCAGGCTGAAGAGGGGCCACGTCATTTGCTTGTTTAGATTATGCAGGAGCCCCATCCCTCTGGTCCTCTGGGGAAGGAGATGTGTTTCAGCCGGAGGTATATCAGGGGGCCAGTCATCCAGTCAGCACTTCCCTCCATGTCATTCAGAAGGCGTGGTGCAAGGAGGGCGTAGTGCCCAGGACAAGCCACGTGCAGCTCTCAGAAGAGGAATGGGCCCAGAGAGGACAGAGACTGCTGGTTATAGCCAGTATGATGTCCACACTACCTCTGCAGCAAATGAGGTTTTAAAAGGCGAAAGACTTATGCGATCTGAAGAGAAACCGGAGTATTGCAAATGAGATTTTAAAGAGCCAGATTTTCCCAAAAGCAGAGCCTCCATCCAAGGACCTGAAGAATTAGTGCTTTTCCTGGAAGGTAAAGCAGCAATGGCCTGAGAATTCATTTCTCTGAGGCCTTGACTCTGGGAGGCCTTCCAAGGCTACCATTGGACTCAGCTCTCTGTGACGTGGGGGTAAGCTAGCGCTGTTCTCCCGCCTCATCCAAGCCCAGTGCATTTCACTCGGCTCCCGAAAACTTCAGCTGATGGAAGAAAGCTGGGACCTGAGGCCAGTCTTGACCTTGCCTTGTGCAAGAGCGAAGGAGCCTAGGTTTTCCTGCACTGGGCCAGAGCGGTTGGAAAATACCCAGGCTGCTTTCCAAGCTGGGAGGGCCCCTAGCCACAGAAGCAGTCCTGCCTACAAACAGGAAGCTTTCTCCTCCATGTAGGCTCGGTTCCGATGGCCCTCACATGCCCCAGCAGTGTTCACCAAACAGGAAAGTTGTTGGAGCTGTTCAGGCATTTCCTCCTCTGCCATCTGCCATCCGCCATCCGGACAGAGGAGAGAGTCTTGGTTTCTGTTCCTTTCCCGTGCTGGGGAGGCCATTGTGGCAGAAGGCTGCTGGAAAATGTCCTAGGAGGCTCGAGAACAGGGTGTTGGAAAGGCACAGCCAGGGCCCTTTCCTGGAACTCAGTGTTGAAGAATGATCAGAGTTCATCTGAGTCTGACTTCCTAGTAGGACTCAGTTTCTGAGTGTGGACGAGTAAATAAACTGGAGGAAGATCTATGAACCTCAAAAGCATGAGTTCCACAATTTTAATGGGAAAGGGAGATGGTTAGACTAGACAGAAAGACCATCCGTTTGAGCCATGATCTTTGTGAGACCCTTGGAAGAGTAAGAGGGAAGGCCCCGAGGATCCCACTGAGTCTATCATGGATCCGGTCTCTACCTTCACCTCTCTTGGCTTTTCTTCCAACATTTGGGGCTTTTTTAACCTTGAAACAAAAGATTTTCTTCTCACTATTACACTATTAATATTTTTTGTTATTGGCAATTTCTTTTTTTTCTTTTTTTCCTTTTTTTTTCTATTAATTTTAATGGGGTGACATTGATCAATTGAGGGGCAATTTCTTTTTGAATTCACCTTGAATAGTCTATGTGGACCTGAGCAATCCTTAAACTAAGATGATACTTTGTAAATTTTTTTTCTCTGGCATCTAAACTCAAGACACTGATAGGTGTTTTGGTGATGAGAAATCTTTGAGTGTTTTTTGTTATTGTGTTCTTGTACACATATAGTTCACAGTTGTTGTTTTCAGTTGGAATTTTAGGGGGGAAAATGATCCTTCTTGTGAAGGATTTAACTAGAATTATTGTCGAGGCTTAGATGCAGTTGAGGGTATACTAGTCTTTTCACTCTTGCTCATCATTTTTCTCTGTCTTCCCAGGAGGACTTTAAGAAGGACAGTGGAGAGGAACTGATCCAAGTCCTGTGCAGGCAGGATCAGGCCGAGGCATGCTCCCTGCTCCTCGCCCCGTCTGAGCTGAAGCCTCGCTGCTTGCTACTGGTTTTGACCAACAAAACAGGTAAGGGGCACAGCTGTCTTGGGGGCTAGGGATGGAGTGGGCGGAGGTCAGAGGACACTGGCTGGAAGGCTTAGTGTAGAGAATGCAGGTGCTGGGGAGCACGGCTGGGCTGACTTTGACAGAGGCCCTCCTGACATGAACCAACCATCCTGGCCATCAGAGCATCTTCTAAAGCAGCTTAGGGGGATAGAACAGGATGAGCTGATCCAGCTTCTAGATTCAGCAACCCTGTTTCTAATTCTAGAACTTTCCAGCAAGTTCCATTTCCTGCAAAGTCACCAGTCTGACCTGAAGAAGGTAAGTACTCTAAGATGATGGGTCAGGGGTATTCACTGGAGTAGGGGAGAAAGCAATACTCTTCCCCAGCTCTGCCCTCCCTTCTTCTCTATCCTTCTCTGACAGTCTTCACCTTTCTCTGCTCGAACCCACATTTTACAGTGCAGCTTAACTAAGAGTTGTTAGTATCAAATCCTACTTAGGAAACCCCTGAGGTCAATGTATTGTATTTATTCACTGTTGGGTCACACACAGGCATGTAGTGTGGGTTGGGCTCCTTTCTGGAACCCACATTCTACAAGTGACTAGGCTGTCTTTTCTGTGTCTTCTCTTCAAGCTGGGGATCCTGGGCTTAACTGAAGAAAACATTCGGGACCATCAGAACTATTCCCGCAAGACCTTAATTGCACTGGTCACCTCGGGGATCCTGCTGGCTGTCTTGGGTACCACTGGCTACTTCCTGATGAACCGCCGCAGCTGGAGCCCCACAGGAGAAAGGCTGGTTAGTTCTGGGGTCCAGGTCAAAGGAAATGAGAAAGACAGTAGTTTTCTGGGGATGGCCATGGCTGTCATGTGGGAGGAGAAGTACCGGAAAAGGCATGTCTGTGCTCTTCCATAGGGACATGTGTGCCTACACATACCGTGTCCTTGGTTGAGTCAAAACAACATTGTATTGTGGATTGGGGAGGGACACTAACTGGGACAGCCACCTCATTGTGGGAACATATGGTTCACATCATTGATTTATTATTTTTCTGGGATAGTTCACCTGGGTACAACCAGAACAGGCTACTTATATCATCCACTTTGCAAACATATTAAAAGGCCACAGACACCACTTGGCTTGCAAGGGGTCATGGGGAGAGTAAAGCCATTTTTGAATTGTCTGGATGAGGAAGGACAAAGCTGGGGTTTGACTCTCGGCCTCTGGCCTGGGGACACCCCCAGCCTGGGGACTGCCTGGTTCTGGCAGGAGCTGGCCGCTGAGCTACAGTGGCATGGTGTGGTGCCTCTCCTGTCCTTTCTCCTCTAGGAGCTGGAACCCTGACTGCTCTTCAGGAAGAAAGGAGTCTGCACATGCAGCTGCAACCACCCCCTTTCTTCCCCCACCAGTGTCTCACTCCCCTGCTTACCCGATAATGCTCCTTTATTTATACACCGTCTAGGGCGAAGACCCTTATTACACGGAGAACGGTGGAGGCCAGGGCTATAGCTCAGGCCCTGGGGCCTCCCCTGAGGCCCAGGGCAAGGCCAGTGTGAACCGAGGGGCTCAGGAGAACGGGACCGGCCAGGCCGCATCCAGAAACGGCCATTCAGCGAGACAACACGTGGTGGCTGATACCGAATTGTGACTTGGCTGGGTGGGGCGAGGCCGGGCATTGTATGAAGTAGGGGGTCCTCCCTGCATCTGGCCACCTGCTGCCTCCATGCTAGAGGTGCCACCCTTACCTCCCACCTTTTGCCACTGCACACACCCTCCAGTGCCATTCCTGGGGCCCTGCTCTGCACCATAGAAGGGTTCTCTCCACCTTGGGGAGAGGCAGGTAACCCTGCCCTTTATACATGCGGTCCCCTGAACCCAGACTCTGTCTCCTTTGAGTAGGAGTGTGAGGGGAGTTCAGAGAGGCTCCCCACCAGGCTGATGACCTTGTAGCATTCACACATGGCCCTTCCCTCTCCCTCCTCTCTGCCTCGTTATGGGCACTCCCAGGGGAAAGCGTGGCTTTTCTGGGCTACAATTTCCTTCCAGGAGACTTTTGCCTGTTACTGTTTCTTCCTATATTTTCTTTCTCTACTTTAGGGAAACCAAAGCAACCCACAACACCTGCTCCTTTTCAATGGCATAGGCAGAACAACTTGTTGTCTTACACCATGTACCTTACGACCCCTGCAAGTCACTGTGGATTCAGTCACCAGCTTCCCTCTTGCTCTCCAAGTCACCCCGGAGCTCCATGGGTCCCTCCCACAGCTGAGTGCCGAGGCCTGCACAGCTTTCTGGCGGAGCCCAGACTGGGCTCCAAGTGTTGGAACGATGTCTGTGTTTGGGAGATAAGGTGGAGCTGCATGGACACACGTGTTCCCACCCGTGCGGGCAAATGGTGGAGAGCAAACATCTCTGTTCTGGTCTTCCAGGAACCTCGCACAGCCTCTGCTTGGGCTCCCCTTTCCCTGTGGTCAGAGTGGAAAGGAACACAGGACCACATCTTTGAGCCAAACCTCTTGACTTGTGTGCATCTCAGGAAGCCTCTTGTCTTGGGCTAGGTCCTGGCCTTATCCTCTGATCTTGATGGCTTCCTCCTTCCTCCTCAATTCCTGGGCTGAGCTGTGTCTTCAGTCCCCCAGCAAACTCCTTTCTGTCCCTGCCTCCCCCACCCTGACTCCCTTCACTGCAACTCCTGCGGTCAGGGCCCCAGAACATCTCCAGAGGACCTCACCACCTCCTCTCTGGGTGACCCAGGGCCTCATTTTTTTTTTTCCTTTTTTTCAGAGGGGTGAGCAGGGATCCTGATTTCAATGACGGTTGGAAATAGAACTTTCCAGAGATAGGAAGATTGGGTGGATTTTTTTTTTCTGAATAAAAAATGGTGTGTGAATACTGTAATTAAAGTGATAGTGAAATACATTTCTCTGTGGCTCTGACCCAGCTGGGTGTGTTTGAATGCCAGGGTGGTCTGTCTCTCCATCAGATCTGACCAGACTATGCAGTGATGTGGTGGGGAGGGCCTTGCCAGGGAAGAGAGGGGCCATCTCAGGGGACGCAGGTTCCCACCAGAATGCTGCCCCTTGGGATGTCTACTAACTTCTCTCCTCTCTGGGGTGGGGATGGGGGGCAGGGGAAGCTCACAGGGAAGCTGCACACCTCCTCATAGAAAGAAAGGCAAACCAAATGCAGCGGGGACTTAGGATCCTTGATAAATACCTTTCTGAGAAGAGGTGCATTATGGTAACTGTATGCAAAATATGCAAAACAAAGGGAGGGAGCCAGGCCTCATGCACCTTTTACTATATCTTCCCTGCCCCTGGCTGGGTGCAGAACAGTGGGGAGCTTCTGCTTTAGAGATCTGGCTGCCAAGTCCAGGAGCAGCGGAGTGGGGGAGGTGTTCCACCTTCAGCATGAAGACATCAGTCTAACTGCAAAACCTAAGCACCCCCACACCCCCATCCCTGTGCCCAGACACCTCCACTCTCACCGCAGCCATAGGAAGTGGGGGAGGGAGGGCTGCGGACACAACTGAGCAGCTTCAGGAAACGCTCCCAAGTGTGTCAACAGCAGCAGAGGTAGTTGAGGCCAAACAAAGGATCTTTCCATTCTTATCTGACCAAAGCCAGACCTTTCCCTTCAGCACCGCCCTGTGCCCACTTCCCCCTTGCCTTCTGCAACTGCTCTAGCCAGAGATTCCTCCCCCACAAGACAAGAGGGAGATCTGGAGCCTTCCCCAGAAGGTGATGGCTGATGGTGGGGAGTTGGAGAAAGAAAAGATGGTAATCTGAAAAGAGAAGTCGGGTTGGTCTTCATCTGTCTAGTCACACATCCTGCCATGAGAATGACCAGATGAGGGTCTGGCCAGGTGGGGGTGACAGAGAGAAGGGATGGTACCAGGTACAGACTCCCAGGAAACATGGGAGGAGGAGAAAAGGCAACTGAGTCTTTTAAAGGTCTCCAGCCTCAGGCCCAGCAACCTAAATAGTATTTTACCCTGAATTTGTCAGAGTGTACACGCTTTGGGAGGAAGGGGTGCATGTGTGTGTACTTAGGGGCGGTGTGGGTTGGTGAGTAGTACTCTGGTGGCTAGACTGCTAAAGCTGAAGGGTCTCCTAGCGTTCCAGACAAACTCTCCCCTATGGCCTAAGCATCCTGGTGCAGCAATGGCTCCCCCTGCTGGCCTTGCTGGGTTACTACCACTCAGTTTCAGTTCAGTTGCCTCCATATTGGGTTTCCCTCCGCTGCTGCTTCACCCTTGAACAGCCCTAGTGCAATTGTTCACATAGGTGAAGCTCATATACCTGCAGAAGACAAATTCAACTCAACTTTCTTGTGGTACTGGTAAAGACAAAGTGAGGCCCAGGAAGCGCACATGGCTTCCCCAGATCACCTGGAATTCAGGTGTCTTGAATTCAAAGCTCGTTTCTTCACCATCTCGACTCACTCTTCTGCTGGGGCCTCGGGGCTCCTCCAGTCAGATGTCGCAGAGCTAGTATGGGCGGTGTCAAGACACTTTTGCGGCTTCACCTGTGGAGCATCTCATCAGCATTGCTCTTCCAGGCCGTCTGGCCTAGCAGGACCCAAGGACAAAGAGGAAGCTGAAGACTGTGGGAGGCTGGGAGGCCCAGCTACCTCCGCGGTGCCTGTAGCCAGCCCCAGAGAATGACCTCTGGAGTAACAAGGTTCGTTGTGGAACGCATACCTGGAAGTGTCTTCTGCCAGACTTGCATGTAAGTGGATAAATACGAATGTCCTCTAAACCTGGAGAAATGGGTCTTCCCTGTCCTTTCCTCCTTAGGTAGAACAGCCCCACTATTCCTCTTCACAGAGACCCAGAGCAGGTAAGCAATTGTGTGCGATGAGATGTTGCTTCTGTCCCTATAGTCTCCATCTGAGGAATTCCCAGCCAGCAACTTGTCATTCAGCAGGTCTTAGGGAACACCCACTATGTGCTGGACACTGTTCTAGAGGCTGGGGACAGAGCAGTGAACAAATCTTGATGGAGCTTGCAATTCTAGTGGAAGAGAAGACAACAAACCAACACATTTTTCTAAGTAAATCCACATGTTTTCAGGTGGTATTAAGAAGTATGAAAAATATAAAATAGATGGAGAGTAACATTTACATATAGTGGTAACTCTCAAGGAAGTAAAAGTGGAGAGCATTGCCTAGTTCAGGGGTCCCCAAACATTTCACACAGGGGGCCAGTTCACTGTCCCTCAGACTGTTGCAGGGCTGGACTATAAAAAAAACTATGAACAAATCCCTATGAACACTGCACATATCTTATTTTAAAGTAAAAAACAAAACAGGAACAAATACAATATTTAAAATAAAGAACAAATATATTTAAATCAACAAACTGACCAGTATTTCAATGGGAACTATGGGTGCGGATGCATCCTGTGCTCCTCTCACTGACCACCAATGAAAGAGGTGCCCCTTCAGGAAGTGCAGCGGGGGGCAGATAAATGGCCTCAGGGGGCCGCATGTGGCCCACAGGCCGTAGTTTGAGGACCCCTGGCCTAGATGAATGAAGTAAGGAAGAGATTATGCTACACAGAGGAAACAGCAAGTTCAGAGTCCTGTGGTGCAAAGCCTGGCAAGTGCAAGAACTATAAAGGGAGTGAGGGCGAGAATGACACGGGTCAGACATGTTAGGCCTTTCAGGCCTCAGCAAGGAGTTTGGATTTTATTAGTAGATCGGGAAACCATTAGAGGATTTTGAGCAGGGAAGTAATACAATCTTCTTTGTTGTAAAAGATCACTCTGAGTGGAGAACAGAGGCTGAGAGGCAAGAGAGGGAAAGGAAGGTAAGCAGGTAGACCACAGTGATAATGGCAAGAGCACTGTTCCTGCTGTGGGCAGAGCGGTAAGAATGGGAGTGGTGAAATGAAGCAGAATTTCAGTGACGTTCCAAAGTAGAGCTTAAAGGGCTTGCTCTGTCCATTTATTTCTTCAGATACTAATCATACTAACAACAATAATAGTTAATTAGCATTGAGTACTTATTGTAGCAAAATTGAGACGCTACCAAAATTTAAATAGTGTATTTTATTGAATATTCACAGAAGCCTGATGAAGTAGGTAGGTACTATTATCTCAGAATAAGAAACTGAAACTCAGAGAGTAACAGGGAGCTGTGCTAAAGGGTTCATGGCACAGGCAAAGAGGAAGAAGCTCTGGGTTTAATTCAGTGATTCTCAAAGTGTGCGCCAGGGCACACTGGTGCACCCTAGAAGATTTCCAGGTGTGCCCTATGGTATTCCAGAGAAATATGTGCCTGTTGGGGACCAAAAAGCAACAGGGTTTTGGAATTTAGATTTTGAGGGGGACAGAGGTGTGGAGATTGGCTGTAAACTGACAGTCTGCCCAACCCCCCACCTCACTTGCCTGATTAGGTTGCAAAAGGCTGTTAAGCTGTGATGCTGGATTGTTTACACCACCCCCCATATTCCCCGGAAAGACTGGAGGCAAGTGTCTTCTATCCTTTGTTTGGTATAAAGTTAAAATGATATGTATGGTGGAGGTTTTCTGCACTCAACACAATTAAGAGTAAAAAGAGAGGAATTCTTCAATGTATTGATGAGGAAATGAGAGTTTGCCTTTCAAATATATGCCCAAACATTGAAGAAATCACTAGGACACATCAGGCTCACATTTCTTATAAACACAAGAATGAAAAAACTTAACACATTTGCACCAGGACCTGCCAGATTTACTAAATCTTACTAAGAATGTATCTATATATATAAAAAGATAACTTTTTGTCGGGTTTTTTTTTAACCCATATTTTTTAGGAATTCTAAAAAGCATAACTAAAAAATGTAACAAAATGGTTTTTTTGTTTGTTTGTTTACAGGGACAGAGAGAGAGTCAGCGAGAGGGATAGATAGGGACAGACAGACAGGAACGGAGAGAGGTGAGAAGCATCAATCATTAGTTTTTTGTTGCCGTCGTAACTCCTTAGTTGTTCATTGATTGCTTTCTCACATGTGCCTTGACCGCGGGCCTTCAGCAGACTGAGCAACCCCTTGCTGAATGAAGTAGGAACCTTGGGTCCAAGCTGGCGAGCTTTTGCTCAAGCCAGATGGGCCCGTGCTCAAGCTGGCAAGCTCGAGGTCTCAAACCTGGGTCTTCCGCATCCCAGTCCGATACTCTATCCACTGCTCCACTGCCTGGTCAGGCAAAAAAATATATATTTTTAATGTCAGAATAAATTTAATTTTGTTGTATTTATTTCATTTAATTACCATAAAAGCACCCTTGGACTTTATATTTTTTCTTTAATATTTGACTTAATTATTGTAACATATTTCTCAGAAATTTTTATATAGTGCACCTCGACTTCAAAAAGTTTGAGAACCACTGGTTTAATTGAATGCAGAATACTACAAATGCATTAATACAAATAGACAGAACCACCAACAAAAACAAATGTGAGGCAGAAAGTGAGAAATAACATGAGAAAAGACTAAACATGCTGTGTATTGAGAGGTGGGCGGAACTCCTTGTAGCGGGCAAGGTCTGGGGCTGGGTGATGGAGAAGTATCTGAGTGGGGCTGTAGAAATGGCTATGACTTGGATGATAAAAATGTGTGAGGACATTTGAGGTTGATAGAAGAGCATGCATGATGTATTGTGAGATAGGGACTATAAAGGACTTGAGGAAAACTGTGTGTCCAGAGTGGCAGAGAAGAAGGATGTGTGAAAGGAAGCCGAGAATCAAGAAGATGTGAGTTGGTTTGTGCAGGGCATTGAATGGCAGACCACAGAGTTCAATTTTATTCAATGGGAGAGAGCCACTGAAGAGTTTCCAGTGATCCATTGATTTATTCATTTATTCAACAAATAATTTTTGAGTGCTTATTATAAGCCAGGCACTTGGGATATGACACAGTCTCTTCTGTCAAGTCTTTTGTTGTTGTTAAATATTTAATACTGATGGTGGGAGGGACAGCTGACAGAACAATTAGCATTGAGTGTGAGTACTATGGTTTAGGGAGCTTTACATGGGAAGGGCATGGAAGCCATAGAAGGCTTCCCATCTCAGCTGCCTCTAGGGAACAAGCAGGATTTAAAAGGGAGAAGCCTGATCTGTGGTGGTGTAGTGGATAAAGCGTCGACCTGGGAACACTGAGGTCGCCAGTTCAAAACCCTGCACTGGTCTGGTCAAGGCACACATGGGAGTTGATGCTTCTAGCTCCTCCCCCCTTTCTCTCTTTCTCTATCTCTCTCTCACTCTGTGTCTCCTCTCTAAAATGAATAAATTAAATAAATAAATATATATATATAAATAAAAGGGAGAAAAGGGTAGAGATGGACCTTTCAGGGAAAGAAGAGAATGTTGGCCCACATGCAAAGTGACAGTGGTCATTCCTGAAATGCAAGTGGTTCTGTTTAAGGTCCAACCAAAGAATACGGTACTTCTTTCTGTTTCCTACTTGTGTCTGAGAGTTCCTCTTTGTACTTTTATTTCAAGCATGTTATAATTGCTCATCGAAGCTTTTTTATGATAGCTGTTGTCAAATCCTTGTCAGTTAATTTCACCATCTCTGTCATTTCAGTGTTGGTATCTGTTAATTATTTTTTCTCATTCAAGTTGAGATTTTCCTGGTTCTTGGTATTACGCAAGTGATTTTAAATTATATCCCAGACACTTGGGGTATTATGTTTAGTCTTCTGTTTTAGCAGTCCCTCTTTGATACGGCATTGTTGGGATGCCTCCTAGTTACCACCAGGTTGGGGTAGAAGTCCGGGCTCCCCACTCAGCTGTTGACAATGGTATGGGGGTGAGTGCCTCATAATTTCTGGGGCAGAGTGGAAGTTTAGGATCTTCACTAGTTCTCTGCTGATGTCATCCTTGTGACATGTCATTCCTTGAGTCCTGAAGTCCCTAACTGCCTTCTCTTGCCTTTTAGTATCTTCTTATATTTGTTTTCTATATAATGTCCTAGGTTCTTAGAAGCACTTAGCCAGAGAAATAGGGAGAAATGTGTCTGTTTCATTTGTCTGAAACAAACTGGAAATTCATGCAAAAAATATGAAGGGGCAGGGTAGAATTACTAGTCATGAGGCTGCAGGGCTAGGTAGGCTCTAGCCCAGCTGTTCTATTTTTTTTTATTTTTATTTTTATTTATTCATTTTAGAGAGGAGACACAGAGTGAGAGAAAGAGAGAGGGGGGGGGGAGGAGATAGAAGCATCAACTCCCATATGTGCCTTGACCAGACCAGTGCAGGGTTTTGAACTGGCGACCTCAGTGTTCCCAGGTCGACGCTTTATCCACTGTGCCACCACAGGTCAGGCTTAGCCCAGCTGTTCTTAAAGCCCTCTTACACCATTACAAATTATTGAAGACTTCAGAGAGCTTTTAATTTTGAGAGTTATACCTGTTAATAATTACTGTCTCATAAATTAAAACTAAGAAAAATTTACACAATTCATTAAAGCTAATATTTGTTAAAAATAATGTCATTATGTGAGTATATCAATAACACATTTTAATTTTTTTTTAAATGGTATTTTCCAGAGCAGACTCAGTTAGTGAGAAGAGTGGCATTGTTCTACATTTTGGCACATCTCTTCACCATCTGGCTTCGTAGAAGACGCTGATGCTCTTGTATGTTTCTGTGTTCAATCTGTTGTCACATGGCATGTCACGTGAGAGAAGGACAATGAAAAAAGCAAATGCCGTTTTAGTAGTATGATGAAGATAGTTTTGACTTTACAGACCCTTCGAAATATTTTGAGGACCCATAGAGAGGCCCTGGATGATATGCTGAGACGTGCTGTCCTAGAATTGTACTCTTTCAGTCCCCACAAGTCCTCTGTAACTACCGAGCACCTGAAATGCGGCTAGTGTGAATGAAAAACAAAATTTTTCATTTCATTTCAATTAATTGAAAATTTAAAAGTGGACAGTTAACTACAACCTTGATGTTTTGGTAAAAATATATTTCACTTAAGCCTTGAAAATTTAGCATCTGAATTAAAGTTAACATAATACACATGTTAACTATAGATCAGATTTTGAGGACTTAGAAAAGAGAATGCAATAATGATTTTTTCACATTTGGCTTTTGTTGTTGCTACAATAGTACTTTAAATATATTAGGTTCAATAAAGTTTATTTTTGAGAGTAATGTCACCTGCATTATTTTTTCTACTTTAAAAAAATGTGGCTACTAAAATTTACAGTTATATATATAGCTCATTTTATATTTCTACTGGGCAGTGCTCCTGCAGATGCACCTGGATGAGGAAAGCTTTATAGACTATGTGAAGTATGTTTTTCATGTTGAAGGTAATAAATGGTCATGTGGGGCCATTGAGAAGTCTGACGTAGGGAAGTGACATAGTCAGATATGCGTTTTAGAAAGTTCTCTTTAGCAGAAGTGTGGCGCAGGGGTTGAAGGAGGGCCTGTTAGAAGGTGACTATACTACGGAAGAAAAGGGAAACTTGTGGCCTGAAGAAAAGTGGCTACCCTGGAGACATAGTGGGCAGATGTAACCAACTGGCTCTGGTTTGGGGTTGTAATAATGGCATTGTGGTTGTAGAGGGGATGTCCTTATTCTTTGGAGATGCGTGCAGAAATATTCAGGGGTGAAGTGTCACAATATCCATAAATCCCTTTTAAATACAGCATATTCACGTAGAAACTTTATATACACACATCCTGTACATCTCCGGAGATGAGAGTGAAAAGGCAAGAAGCATCTCAGTATTATTATGAAAGATACGTGTAGGTAGAGAGAGGAGGAGGGGAGAGAGAGTAAATGCGCCACAGAAAAACCAGCAACTGTGAATCTAGGTGAAGTAATCTAGTAAAGATGGCATCATTTTACTCTTCTTGTAACCTTTGTGTAGGTTTGAAATTTTTCAAAAGAAAAAGATGGGGAAAATAATGAAAAAACAAAGAACCTTAACGCACTGATGGGATGTGAAAGAAAGGAGAAGGACAGTGAAGAATGATCTTTGGGTCTCTTGCATGACAACAGAGTGGACAGTGTTGTTCCTATGAGAGAGAAACACCGGAAGAGAAACAGGACTGTGAGGTTGATGAGTCACTATGGAAGATGTGGACCTTGAGGTGCCTTTGGGGTACAATAGGCAGTGTGCCAGCTGGAGTTCCAAAAGGGAACTGTGCTTGACATGCAGACTGGGTGTCTTTAGAATCTAGTAAAAGTAACTGAAGGTATTAAGAGCACTATGGTATCAAGGGTGTGTGTGGAAAATGAGAGGAAAGGAGGTATGAGGATGCAGCCCTGGGGAACACTGACTTTAAGAGTCAGCCAAGAAGGATGACGTGATGGACAGCCTCCAGGATGGCCCCCAGTATTGCCCCTTCTATTCACACCCTTGTGTAATCCTGTCCCACAGTCTACCAGCCTTGGTTTGTGTAACAAGGATGTAAGTGGTACTATGTCACTCCTGAGATTAGGTTATAAAAGACTTTCATCATGGCCACATACACTCATTTTTTTTGGATCACTCACTTTTGGGGAGGCCATCTGTCATGTTCTGAGCATCCCGGTAGAGAGGTCCAGGTGGTTAAAACCTGAAATGTCCTGCCAACAGCCATGTGAGGGAGCTGGGAAGAGCTTGGACAGAGACCTTCATGAATGAATGGACGAACAGGACAGCAATCTCCTGAGAGATTCAGAGCAGAACAGCCCAGCTAAAACACTCCACCCGACTAATCTGCTCCAGAACACCTGAGTTTAAGAGACTACGTGAAATAATCAATACTGTTTCAAGCTATTAAATTTGGGGGAAATTTGTTATACAGCATCAGAGAACTAATAAAGATGCCTCAATGTAGACTTAGCCTGGTGGTCAAGGAGATAGGAAACCAGGGGAGAGAACATGTGGAGGAGGGAAGCCTGGTATACAGTGTGATACGCCACCAAGCAGTAGAGAAAAGGTATTTTCAAAAGAAGGTGGTTGGTAACCTTGGTGAAAGTGGTCAGTGGCATGTCAGAGGGCTGAAACCAGATTATAGTAGGCTAAAGAATAGTAATAATAAAAGCTATAAATTTCCCATCATCGCACTCATCTGGGAGGAAAACATCATGTGATAAGCATCATAACCCGCATTTTAGAGATGAGAAAAAGGTCACTGCTACTTTATGATAAAATCTGCCCCCCCCCCCGCCGTTTTGGTAACCTCACCATTTCCAGTGAGGTCCTTTATATAATTTTGATACTTCAGCTGGCTTCCCGGCTGAGATGGATATGCCTTCATCTGACTCTGCCTAACTCACCCCTCCTGCTTTAGATTCTGTGTGGAAAACTGACAAAGTGAGTGAAGAGCCATTTTCATTCGTTCCTCAGCTATTTCCCAAGCTCTTTTTTAGGCTAAGCCTCAGCTACCAGGCCGGCCTTCTTCATTAACATGGATGAGCTATGTTTTACGAATGAAGTCAGCATTCTGTAAGCAAAAGAAATCCACCCTTGCCTTTCTAGAGAGGGGACCCCTACTCAAGGCTGAATAGAGCCAGCAAAAATCAGCAACTGCAGCAGCATCGAAGGAGGCGATCAGAGTCATCCCTCGGTGGAGATGCAGAGTAACAACTCCTCTTGGGTCTCATACGTGAAGCTCTAGATACATGGCTAGTTCTATCTCTAACTCTGTTTTAATGCCTTTGGCCTTCAGTCAATCCATTCACCTCCCTATGACCCACACCGCCTCCGCCACAGACAGATTTCCTGAGGATGGTGTTCTCTGTGAGTGAAACCTACCTCGCAGCTGCTTGAGCTGCCTTCAGCGACCACATGGTGTCGTGGTCAGTCTCTAGTTTTGGAATCAGACAAGACTGTATTGAGAATCCAGCTCTGATATGACCTATGTGACTCTGAGTGAGTTATTTTTTAAAAAAACCTTTTTCAATTTTTAGTCTCCTCATCTGGAAAAAAAAAATGGGGATAATAATATCTACTTCATAGCATTACCACAAGTATAAGAGGAAGAAAAAGCTTTGTGTAAAAATATGACCGCCGCATTCCCTCCTTCCGGGGTGGGACAGGACTCATCTCAGAGGGGCTTGACTCCTTTGTGGAGGAATACATTTTGGGAAACCTTTGTGGCTAAGAAAGCAGCCGAGCCCCCACATGCTCACCTGTCTCCTCAGCTCCTTCTCTGATTCTTGATTGAAAAGAGCTCAGAGTGGAGATGTTTGTCCCAAGGAGCTAAATTTATATGTGTTGTAAAGTAATAACCACCTGATGTGTTCAGATTGAGGTGGGGCACAGTAGAGAGAGGGAGGAGAAGAGTGCTGGGAGGGGACATAGCTGTAGGAAGGGCGCTGAGCAGCAGACAGCCAGGAACGCCAGCACCAGGGTGAGAGAGGCGGGGGGGGGGGGGGGGGGGCTCACTGTGGTGATTTCCAGCTTTCACTTGCTCTAAGTGGTGCTATAACTATCTTTTATAGCCTCAGACCTTTGGCAGAAGTCTTCAACTCAAAATGGTCCTATGTTCTAGGGGCTTTAGGGATAGAAGGGAGGACAAGAGGGAGGGGCTCGGCTTGCTATGAGTGAGAATGAGGGACAGGAGGATGGTATTGTCGGGAGGCAGGTGAAAGAGCTGGAATTCAGCCAGAGCAGAAATTCATAAAGGAATGTGATCATGAAAATGTCAGCCCATCCCCCAAGAGTCCTTGGAAATCTTGGGGAAAGACAGACATCCCTCAAAATTTGATGTGGGGACTGGGGCTATTTAAGGAAAACATGATCCAAAAAAGCTGGTAAAAATCAGGCTATATAGGGATTAAATGAAATAATAAAGCAATTAGTTCATAGCCTAACCCAGGATAAGCGTTCAACTAAAGGCAGCTTATTATGATTTAGAGAGCAATTTCCTCTTTTTTTCACCTATTTGAACTTCAAGGGCTCACAATCTACTTGAAAATTATGATACAGTCATTCATTTACTCTACTAACATTTATCAAGTTCCTTCTATGCATTAGGTAAGTTAAATAATTTCAGACAGTAGTGATTATCATAGCTAACACTATAGAAGATTGAGTTGTCCCCGAGTACGTGCTAGGCATTGTGCTAAGTGCTTTACCTGGCTTGTTTCATTTAATACTAGGGAGGAACAATTATATTCCCACATTCCCAATGAGAAAACTGAGGCACAGTGAAGTTAGTTGCTCAGACCACATAGCTGGCCAGTGGGACAGCCAAGGTTTGAACCCCGGTAGTCAATTTCAGTGCATGCTTTTAAGCTTCATACCAGGCTGTGTTTGAATGTAACTGACACATGTGTGAGTTATGGCATACCAAGTGGGAAGAATCAAGAAGGGAGAGGCATGAGGAGGTAAGCCAATACTATGGGTAGGATTTTCTTTTCTTCTTTTCTCCAATATGTATTCCCTTTCTAGCTCTGAGCTTTCAAGTTTGGGGAGCACCAGAGTACCAACATGTATTTGTGCAGAGCTGCTTGTCGGCTGGGTTGGGTTCTCCCATTATGCCTGGGCTGACCACTAGCAAGGGGAAGGAGAAGAGGGAGGAGAGGAAAACTCCCATTGAACCAACCAATCAATAATTAGAAGCTGACTATTGTGCCATAATGCGGCACAACAGCAATAAATAAATCGATCACTTGGGGGGGTGGGGAATGACTTTCCTATAATCAGCTATTAAAGGCTTGTACCACTAATTAGTCTATTAATTAGAACTGTTCTCATCCTTCCACATGTTATCAGACTGCCAAGGCAGAGAAAACTCAGCCCCCAGGGCAGAAGATAAGAGAAATAAGAAGTAGCAGATTCAAACAGCTGGGCATGTATGTGTTTTAAAAGCACAGCTCTTAGCGCCTGGGGCAAATCCACCTGCTAGTAGGAAAGAAACATTTATCAAAAACCAAAGGGTTGTTGTCTTTGTTGAGCAGAAGAGGGAAAAAAAATGATTTAATCTTTAAAGAGAAAAACCATCATAACCACACACCGGGGATCTGTGAAGGGCAGTTCCACTGGGTGTTCCCTGGGGCACTGGACACAGTGAGAAACAAACATGCTTTGTGCAAAGGCAGTGTTACCAGAAGACCCAGGAGTGTGGGGACTCTACCTCCTGATGCCTAAGAGTGTGCATTTTAGGGAACTAACACATACTGAGTTCCTACTAAGTGTCAGGCAGCACCTTTATTCTTTACGTTGCTAACATCTTGTTTGATTACTTCACCAACATTCTTAGGGTGCCCTAGAGCTATTTCTGGGAGACCCCCAAAAGGAGCCTGGAATGAGCCCTTACCACTGGGGTCAGCAAAAGATGGCTGCTCTGCTCTAGTCCTCCTTCTTGGCTCTCAGGGGTCCACTGGGGCTGAACATGTCATAGAAACTCAAAGGGCCCAGAAACTCAGAAGTCATTATCGAACAGTTCAAATAGGCTCTGAGCCCCACTGCTCTTCGTGTCCCAGGGAGGGGCATGGTGGGAGGAGTGTGCCCTTCGTAGTCCTTTCCTTTCTTTTCCAGCCCCTCAGCTCCTCTCCATGCTTCCCTGAACACCAAACATTCCCATGCACTTGAATGAAAACTAGCAGACACAAGGTCGGGTGTTGGAGGCAGTGTCTCCACTTGTGTTGGCCCATCAACCACTGTTAGGTTATCTTGTTTAATCCTCACAACAGCCATGTGAGATGAGGGATTATCAATCCCATTTTGCCGAACGGCGGCTCATAAGGGTTAAGTCATTTGGCCAGGCTTCCAGAGGCAGTGACAAAGCACTTAACAAGAGCTCAGGAAATATCTGCTGACAGACAGCATTGGAAATAGGGAGGCCATAGAAGATCTCCAGCTCCTGGGAACCTCAGAACCCACAAAGGTTCAACTATGTGGTGAAAGGGGGCTGTCAAACAAGGTAACACCTCCCAGGTGGGAGAAGGGGCAGAGATGGGGAGTGCAGGGTCAGCCACAAGGTCAATTGCTCCTGACCTCACTCCTTTCTGTCCTGATACCTGTTGGTATATACTTTATTTTATATTAACAACTCATCACCCCCCCACCAAAAAGAAAAAAAAACCTTCAGAAACGGTAAGCACTGACGTTTGTGAGCTACATGATCCACAGGATGTCAACATGCATGTGTCCCAACATTACTTCCTACTTTGAGGATAAAGGGAGGGGCAATGGTGACATGTGGAGAGAGTGGGGCTTGGGACCTAGTGACAAGCCTTTGTTCCCTGGCAACTAGCGAGGTGACCCTATGCAAATTGCTTTACATTGTCTACCTTCAGTTTCCTCATATGCAAAATAGGAAACAATAGTGGCCTACCTCAAAATGTTATTGTGAGGATCAAGTAAAGTAACACAATACTGCTATTATATATGTAATATATTATTTTTAATATATAATATATAACATATAAATATGTATATGAGAGAGAGAACTTCAAAATTACAAGTGCTTTTACATATATCTATGGCAACCTTTGAAGCAATCCTATCATTACGTCCATTTTTTGGTCGAGGAAACTGGAGACTCAGAAGTCTGAAATCCACTTGAAAACACTGTGCAGTACTAATACTCAAAAGCAGAAGGGCTGGCCCCACCGCAGCTGAGTGTCTGATCCTACAACACCACTGCATTTGCCCCAAAGTCTCTCAACACAGTCTGTGTCATGTTCAAAGCCTTCATTCATTCAATAATTATTTGTTGTGTCCCTGCCTGACACCTGGTATTGTGCTAGGGATTGAGGATACTATTGAGAAGGCAGTACATAAGGGAGGCATAATACTGTGCAATGAGTGTTATGGCAGGGAAGGGCAGGGTGGCTTAAGAGGAGACAGTAGGGACACCTGAAGAATGAGTAGGACATAACCTCATAAAATGTCAGGGAAGGAGTCTTACCTCAAGTGGGAAAGAATGTGATGGTTAGGATGAGGGAACTATAAAAGGTAAGAGGGAAGTGGCAAGAGAGGAGGCTGGTGGGGTGGCTGAGGGTCAGAGTTTATAGGCCTAGTGATCTGGGTGAAGGAGTTTGGGCCTTGTCAAGCCAGTAGCTGTAGCCACTATCACAGCTGCCTGGCCCGTAGAGGTTCACATTTGATTCAGACAGACAGTAATGAAACAACGGAGCCAAGTACTGATGGGCCATTACCTTTAATCCTAGCTCACACCTGGCGGGCGAGAAAATACACACAGTGGGAAAACACTTCCCTTTCCATTCAGGGCTCCCAAAGTCACTGACTCATCTGAGTTTTCCTAGGATCAAAGGTTTCTACCTCACCAGCTTTATTCACCTCTGTTCCCCATCTCCTTCTCTCTGCACAAACTCTACACAAACTGGTTTCTCCTTTAGCACTCCACTATCTTAGCTGCCTCTCCTCTGTAATGCTGATGACAGGATCTGAGCAAAAGTGCCCCCGGTCTGCCTCATTTTATAGTGTAGAAATTAAGGCCTTTAAGCCAGTATACAAATAAGGAAGTCTCTGATACATTATCTGGGGCATAAATGGGATTCCTCATAAGAATGCACCACCCTACATCATGCAACAGTCAAGGGTATGAGAAAGAGCTTAGTTTTGAGAAGATCTTAGTATTAGAAGGGAGGGAAAGTCCTACAGATGGCCAATAGACAGATGAAAAAATGTTCAACATCACTAATCATTAGAGAAATGCAAATTAAAGCCACAATGAGATACCACTTCACACCAATCAGAATGGTGCTCATTAACAAAACAATACATGATAGGTGCTGGCTAGGATGTGAAGAAAAGGAAACCCTTCTGCACTGCTGGTGGGAATGCAGACTGGTGCAGTCACTGTGGAAAACAGTATGGAGATGCCTCAAAAAATTAAAAATGGAACTGCCTTTTGACCCAGCCATCCCACTTTTAGGAATATATCCCAAGAACACCATATCACCGACTGAAAAAAAGAAATGCACCCCTATGTGTATGGCAGCATTGTTCACAATAGCAAAGATCTGGAAATAGCCCAAGTGTCCATCAGTGGACGAATGGATTAAAAAGCCATGGTACATATATACAATGGAATACTATGGGGCCATGAAAAAGAAGGAAATATTACCTTTTGCAACAACATGGGTGGACCTAGAAACTATTATGTTGAGTGAAATAAGCCAGGCAGAGAAAGAAAAATATATGACCTCACTCATTTGAGGAACCCAAGGAACATTGAGAACTGAGGAACAGAACTGAGACAGAAGAGGGATCAAAGGGACCAGAGGAAAAGAGGACAGAGGGAAAGGAAATGATAGGATGGGATAAACCTGAAGGGAAGGGGGGAGGGCGCTGTAGGAAGGGGGACAAGGGAGATGTTGAGGGGAATAAGGGGGAGAGGGGATGCATTTGGGGCTACCCTAGAATCTATGTAAACACAATTAATTAAATTTAAAAAAATAAATAAAAATAAGTTTATCTTGAAAAAAAAAGAGAAAAGAAACAAAACAAAAAAACTAAGCCTTAGGCTTTAATGACTGCCAGCTTACAGCCTGTCTCCCACACCCAAAGCAAGCAAACATATACACCATATTTACAAACTTATTTGACAAACAGATCTCATCCATAGTAAATGTGGCACTACCTAAGGGTTCTAAATATGGAAGTGACTGACATTTTTGGAAGATCCTTCTGGCTGGGATATGCAGACTGTATTGAACTGGTGAGACAGGAGGCATGTAAACCAGTTAGGATGGAGACAGATGCAGAAATTCAGGCAAGAAATAATGATGGTATGAGTTCATGATGGGGCCATCAGACTGGAGAGAAGGACAACCTTTGAAATGGATTAAGCTGTAAAGTCCTGCTGGGAGGAAGATTGATGGGAAATGTGTATGGAGGGAAGGAGATGAGATGGAGGAGTCAAGGATGACATCTAGCTTATTCCTGGCATGTGCCACTGGCTGGTAGTGGTGTTCCTTACTGGATAAGGGGATACTGGGAGTAACACATCTGTTATGTGGTCGGTGTATCCTGCATGAACTTCTATCCCAACTTCATCCAGGGACCTCTAAATTATGCCTGCCTTGCCCAGAGGAGGAAGAATATATGAAAAGACTTTGCCAACTTGAGAACTATGTTTGCCAGGTGCCGAGGTGTGCCTGTGATGGATAAGTGTTGGTAGTGGAGCATCAAGGCAGAGAAGGCATGTTGGATTCCTCTGGAACAAAGGCATTCATCTCCCTGGGTCTCCTGTTTTCTCAACCCAACTTCCTTGATTATTTAAAAGTTATTTGTCAACAGTATACCATGTAAGGCACCTTAGTAGCTGCAGAGGGGGAAACTGACCTTAAAAGAGTTTATAATTTAAAAGAAGCAATAAGACAACCAATCACAAAAATAACTATAGGTCTTCTATAGCATTCAAAGACATAAATGGCATAAAGAACATAGTCCCCAAAAATACAGGTCAGTGATGGTACTTCTGAATGGGAAAGTCAGGGAGGAAAGGCTGAGAACTGGTCTTAAAGGAGAGGTGGGGTTTCTATAGGCAGAAATGCAGGACTGGGGTATTCAGGAGGAGATATTCCTGAAAGAGAAAACAGCATGAGCAAAGATGGCAGCAAATTCAGGTAATCACCATCTCAGTCTCTGCTGTCTTAAGGTATCTGCAAAAAAAGTTCTTAAGTTGGTGTCCATGGAGTTTTGAGATGTCTGAGAATTCCGGCTATGCAAAACTGTATTTATGTATGCATGTGCACGTTCCTGGAGGGAGGGCTCGCAGCTCTTTTCCAGTTTTCAAAAGGGTCCATATATGAGAAAAGGTTAAAAAACAGTACTCCAAATCTCCCAAATTAGAACTTACAGGTGAGCTGGGGCGTCTTTTTTATTTTTATTTTTAAACAAGCTAGCTCGGGAAGTGATCGGTGCACACCTCGTATTTCCATACAGGACCAAGGAGGCCTTGGAATGCCAGCCTCCAGAGTTTCCTGCCCTTTGCCCATCCCTGATCCACCACCCCCATTTCACAACAGTAGTCACCACCCTCACCACAGTCTCCATTGCCCAGAGAGAAATATGGAAACAAGGTCAGAGGAAGAGGGCGGGCGGGGGGGGGGGGGGAGTCGGGGAGTCATGCAAAGACTTGGAACCTCCTTCAGAGCTAGGGTAGGTGGAAGACGTTGTGTATGAGGCTGAAGATGGTCAGAACGGCCTGTCAGCCCCCCACTCCGCAACAAACCTAGGTCAAATTCTGGGAATTTCTGAATCAGTCGGCCGGACTGCGTCAGATTTTCCCGGACGCCAGCGTGCCGTGCCCTCCGCGGCCGCTGGGTGGCGCGGCGCCGGCCGCCGGCCGCCGGCCGCGGAGCGTGGGAAGCGCGGGCGCGCGGGCGAGCTGAGCTCACACGCCCGGGAAGCGACGGCGGTGGAGCCAGCGTCTGCAGCGGCTGCGCATCTCGCACCTCCCGCCGGGCGCTCGCGGGACGGCCAGGCGGGTGGCGCAGTCCCGCAGGAAGGAAGCCGCCGCGGGAGGTAAGAGCAACGCTCAGGCCAGGAGGGAGCGTGCACCGCTGGCCGGGCCTGCAGGCGGTCCCGTAGAGCCCGGGGCAGGGGTGGGCCCCTGGGGGCGATGCACCAGCCCGGCTGCGCTCCGGTCGCGCCCCACCCCCGCTGCGGCGCGGCCTCCGGGCACAACTGCCCTCGCCGCGTGGGTGGCAGCGAATCCGGGCCCGGAGCAGCCCCGAGCGGTCCCGGGGATCTGGGGAAGGAGCCGGCGGGGTGGGGGAGGTGGAGGAGCACCCCCCCCTGGGGTGGCCAGGGAGCTCATACCCACTCCCCACCTTGTATTTCTCCGCTCCGCAGTGGGCGTGGTGCCCCTGTGCTGCAGAGAGGACGCCCGGAGTTGTGGAAGGCTGTGGGGGATGGCGAGCGCAGAGACAGGTGGTTGAGGGGGCGAGCGATGGTGCGCAAGGGCTCGTGATATTAATGCGTATTTCTCTCTCCCGGCTTCTTCAGGGGGCGCGGAGATGCGAGTGGAGGAGGAGGAGGGAAGGCCAGAGGCTTAGCTCAGGAAAGGGCAGGCCCTGCAGGAGATACCACTGGGGCTCTGTCTCTTTCAGTCTCTACTCCCCTCACCCCCCAAATAATAAAGGGGGTGTGGTGGTGAGGGTGGAGGAGTTTGAAGAAGACCTGGCCCAGAAGTGCCCAGGCTAGCCGCCTGACTGCTGCATGCCTGCCTGGGAGCCCCATATTCAGAGCACTTTGTAGAGACTTGGGGTTTGGGGGTAGGGATGCCAGAAATTGCAGCTCCAGCAATAGAGGCAACTCTAGATTGTACATTGGGGCTGGAGGAAGGGAGGGAGGTCAGGAGGCAAGGGGGAATCTCCAGGCCAATAGCCCAAGTCCAGAGGTGGTGGGTTGGTCAAAATATGGTGGGAAGTGAGGGCTTAGAGAAATTGGGTAATGTCCTTACCCCACCCCCCCCACCCCCACCCCCGGCCATTTAGCTTTATTTGCAGCCATAGACCAAAATTTGGGACTCATCATTTGCCAAATGTGCACAATTTTTTTCTTTCCCTTTCGGTTTGTTTTGTTTTTTAGAGGAGCGACAAATGGCAGAACAGAAGGACAGAGGGATGGCTGGCCCAGCCAGTGCTGGAGGAGCTGCTGCAGCCCTGCCCCAGACAAACCCATTCTAGTACAAGGGCAGAGTGGAGGGGGCTGCTGGCTCACACCCCCTCCCCTGCCTGTGGCCCCCTTGCTGCTGCTCCTCTATGGGGAGGGCAGCCTGGCCGACTTCCGATGCCTGGACAGACAGAGGCTGCCACGGGCCAGGGTGGTGATGGTGTCGAGCCCCTCCCTGTTGCCCAGCGTGGGAAGAAGAATGCAGAGCCAGGCAAGTCTCTGTGTTCTCTGGGGTGGAAGGAGCAGGTATTAACAGGGCTGGGGAAGCCAGGGCCTGGTGTGCTTTGGCATTGGTGGGGAAAGAGCTGTTACCTCCAACCCCTTGGGTTTCATTTTCACCCCTGGCCTGTTCCCGGCATTATGTGCTTATTGGTGCCACCATGTTATATAACGCTTATATAATCTCCCAGGGCAAGCACTCTGTCTCCACTTGCAGGTCACCAAAGCACGGTGACCGTTGGGGAGGCAGGATCTGTGGAAGCTCATGGGTAGACCTCCTCCCCCCATTTTCAACCTGGCTCTTTCTCCTGATCCTGAGCATAGGAGGGGGCATAGAGAACAGGGCCTTGCTCTGTACCAGTTTCCTGGGACTGAGACGGAAGGGCTGGCTGGGCAGCCTTCCCTACCTCCTTGCCCTCTAATTCCTGTTGCCCAAGGGACTATCTGGTGGAATGCATACCACTCTTGTGCTTTGAGGTCAGCATTTTGTTTTTGGGGTCCCCTGGTATGGCAGATGGGTATGGCAACATGACCCCCAGAATGTTGCAGTGGAAGAATACATGGTACATAGTGTTGGATAAAGAGGCAGGAATTAGCTCTGCCTTTGAGGTTTTCAGCAAGAGGTACCAGAAGGATGTTGGTGGCATTATGAGAAATTTGGTGCAGGCCTGGGAGCTAGGGGATGGTCAGGGAAGGGTGTATAGGGAAGTGGATCGGAAAGCAAAGATAAACATGGTGTTCTTTTACTGTACTCTCCATTGGGCTGTCCCTGGTTACCAGGGCAACAGAAGCAGTGATGAAAATCATGCCTTTCTGTTCAGTGGAAAAATCTGGCTCCTCCCCCCACCTCTTCCTTCTCTAATCGCCTGAGACCCATTGGGATAGTGATGGTTCCACGGATCAGAGACCTCAGCATATCCCTGTCATGTACCCTTTCCCCAGTCTTTTAAAATGATTTCCCCACTTCCGACATCTCCTTTCTCCCTCAGAGCTCAGCAGTTGCGTAGGAGTTGGAGTGGATGGAGGGGGAAGGGCATGGACGTCATTACAGAGCAGGGTGAGCAGAGCATGGGCAGAGATGTGGATGCAGGAATGACTGGCACATGAGGAGGGTCAGGCATTGATCAGCTGGGTAGAGCTTGTTTCTGAGATGGTAGGAGCTCCGGGTGGGAAGGGTGGATAGATAATGGAAGCCTGCAGAGCCTGGCAGTCTGGGCTTGCGATGGTAGGAATAGGAAGGCCCTGAGGTTTCTCGTACGATCATGGCTCCTGATGAAAGCTAGGGTTCATTCATTAAGCAGTTTTTGGGCGCCTGCCATATTAGGTCAGGTTCTGAGAGCTGGGAAGACAGGTCAGGGACTGGGCCTTGACCTTGAAGAGATTGTGGTGAATGGGAGGAGGATGGGGATATGGGGGAAGATCAGCCTGGTCTTGTTACAAGCTTAGAATCTGGGCCCCAGGCAGGGGACTGGCAGTATTCCAAGCTGGAGGTGATGGATGAGAGTGGGGCTTGTGGGAATGCAGAGAAAGAGCCACTTTGGCTTGGGCACAGGATGTGGGGAAGAGAAGGTACTGAAATTTTGAGCCTTAGTGATTGACAAAATAGAAAAATTAGGGTTCAAATTTGTTTGAGGGAGTCATGTTTGTTTTAGATTTAGACATATTGCGACATATTGCCTTCAAGTTGATGGTGGGTATCTGGATAAATATGTTTATGGTCAGGCAAATGAAGTTTTAAAGGGAAATCAATTCTGAAAAGAGATTTGGAGGAAAGTGTTGTGAAGCCTTGAAGGTGTGCGGTTGCTGAGAAGGTATGTAGATGGAGATCCCAGGGCCTGGGGCATCGGCCAAGCTGGGTGAGGCTGTATGTCTTGTACTTGTTTATTATCCCAGGGCCCGCCCAGACTGCTGGACCAGTTTCTGCTAATGAACACCCACGTCTTCTACCAAACCACACCCCTTTTTCAAGTTCAGGTTTCTGTTTAAGTTTTCTTTTCTCTAATAACGATGACCAGGAGGATATGTTCTGAAAAGATGTGCGCAAGTGCGTGTATGTATGTTTGTATATAAGTATGTGTATGTACCTCTCCAAGCTCTCTCCTTGACCTTTGCTCTACCATTCACTTAGAAGTTACTGAGAGTTCCCAGGACGTGGTATAGAGATGTGTCTTAGGTCCTTAATCTCCACCAGCAAGGGTGTTGGTTTTGGTTCCTTTTCAGTCATTATTCTAGAGCAGTGATTTTCAACTGGTGTGCCACAGGATTTTTAAAACATGCAGTATGTGATTGTTTAGTCAGGATCACTGACCTCTTTCCCCTTAGATTGTCAAATAAAAATAATGACAGCAGCCAACACAACAGTAGCTGTCTGGTGTGAATGTGCTGTATTGAACCATAAATATACAGGTCATATAACAGAGTTGCATCATATTGGTCATGTTGCATGGTAAGGTTGTGTCTGATTGGTTAATTCTTGGTACCGGAAATCCCTATATACAAGTAGAGGCACCTGATTTTTCAGAAAAGTCACTTTGGAGCAAAAAGGTTAGGTAATTACTGTTGTTATTATTATTATTTTGTAAATCAATCAAAATTACACCTATTATTTTCTGATCAGCAAGAAAATATTTTTGGTGTGCTGCAGAATTTTAGTAATTAGTTTATGTGTGCCATGAGATGAAAAAGGTTGAAAGTCACTGCTCTGGAGGATTAAGAACACTGGACAGAGTCAGGAAGCCTTTGCCAACTGCATGGTCTTGGGCAGGTCATTTCCTTTTTTAGACCTTGGTGCCTGGTCTAAGGAGTCTAGTTATTTCCAGCCCTAAAGCCTTTGGATTTGATGTCCCCTCCTAGCTCCAGAGGGGGTGGGAGCCCTCCTGGTGGAGGGTGGCCTCTATTCCTGTTGGGATTTGAAAATGCTGGAAGGGCAAGAAGAGCAGGAGTTTGCAAACTACAGCCTGTGGGCCAGATGCCTCCTTTTGTAAATAAAGCTTTATTGAAACATAGATATGCCCATTGTTGATTTGGCTATGGCTGCTTTCATGTTGCATTAGTGTAGCTGAGTATAGCAGGTCCTTTAATAATGTTTTGTTTAACGTCATTGTATCATAATGTGGATGAGGAAAAAAGTCGGTTCCTGGCCGGGTCACTGACCGTGTAGAGTTTGCATGTTCTCCCCACGTCTGCATAGGTTTTCTCAGTACTTTGGTTTCTTTTCACATCACATAGATGTGACCCTTATTTCACATCACATAGATGTGGTGTGTCTAAATTATCCCGCTCTGAATGAGTGCTGGTGTGGGTATAAGTGGCCCGGCATCTTGTCCAGGATGCCTGCCTGCCTTGTACAGGGAGCTCCTGTTACCCACAGCTCTGAACTGGGATAAGTGGGTTGGAAAGTAATCATCTTACTTGTTTTTATTTATCTTTCTTAAATGTATGTATAGCTCATATTTATTTCAATGTTTAGTATTAGAAGTGTTTTGGGTCTTTATTTAGAAGTTTGGTGATGATTTTGTGACCAGAAATATGCCTTAGGAATTAACTATTATTTACATCAATTAGCCTATAGTGAAATTGGTTTTGTTATATGTCATTTTGGTTAAAGTCACAGTTTCTAAGAACCTATTCATGACTTGAAGTGAAGACTTACTGTAGTTACAACAGAGACCGTGTGACCCACCAGCCCCAAATATTTACTCTCCTTCCATTTAAGAAAAAGTTTGCCAACCCTGCCCTCTGCCACCAGCAGAGTGCTTGGATCTCTACTGGGGATCCTTACTGTGGCCAGTTCACATTCCTTGGGTTTCTTTGAGTCTGCCTTGGGCCTGCTTTTGTGATCCCCTGAGAGGAGAATATGGCCAATGAGATAGTAGATTATTGGAGTCCACCTAAAGACAGGATCCTGTATCAGGGAAACCCCTTTCATTTTTAGTGCTTTCTCTGGAACCTGGAGGGTGTCTCCCTCACCTTCTTACACACACACACACACACACACACACACACACACACACACACTTCTTTGAGTCTGGGGGCCTGAACTCCTCAGCAGCTGTGGGTGTGGCCTTGGTGTGAAAAGGTAGCCTCCCTCTCATTTCCTGCCGCTATACTGAATAGACCACCCCAAGACCCAGTCTCCGGTAAGGAGAGAGGGTCATTGGTTCTGCCCAGTTCTGTAGCTGTTTCTCTTGATATCTTTGCTTTGTCATTTCCGGCCTCGCTGTAACTTTAGTGCCAAGGCCCTGGAGATGCAGCTGCAGTGAGAGTTTGCAGCCCAGCCTGGTTTGTCTGCCTGAACCCTGGCGTCCGTCCACTCTGGGAATAAGGCCCTGCGGCTTGGAGTTGGTGGGGTGTGTGTCTGTGTTGGCTTGGACCCAGAACCACTACTCGGTAGCCTTGCAGCCAATCTTTACGGAGTCCTCTTGTGTCCTGGTTTCCACCTTTTTTGACTTGGGCCTCAAACTGGAGTCTTGGTGAAATTCCTGGCAGGGACAAGACTAATTTAAACTTCTTGCTTTCACAAAACAGCACAACAATCTGGTCACTTCTGTCCAGAGCTCAGCTGGGAAGTGAAACTCTTTGGTGACAGAGGTAAACTGTATGGTTGGAACAGCGGGGTGTCAGGGGGTGCCTGAGGTTTATTACCATTGCAGCTGGAAGGGAGGAGGCTGGCAGTGGGCAGTGGGAGCAGATGACCCAGAATAAGAAAGAAGACAGCAGGTAAGCACACCCAGAGCTGCTTTTAGCTGGCAGTGGTGAGCCTGGTGCTAGGAGTCTTCCTTCACATGAACCTCCCCTACACACGTTTTCCCCAGAGAATGGCATAAGGACAGTTAATCCAATTTAAATACGATCTGCACTAGATCAGGAGCTTTAAGCACGCACGTTGTCAGTCTTGGTCATTGCTGGCACCCAGCATGGAGTACCGTGCTTGGCACACGGTTGGCATGCAGATGTTAAGGAGGACCCATCCTGGAAACATGCAGGAGGGATCTGAGGAGGTGGGTGGAGGCAGGGAGGAGCTCGCAGCAGTGTATGTGACACATTCGGGGGAAGATGGGATGCACCTGGGCGTGCTGGTGGTGCGAGTGCCATCGAGGAGAAGTGGGTACAGAGGATCGACACCATGTGGAAATGAGAGAACCCTTTGGCATTAGGATGATGAAAAAGGAGAATGACCGGTACAGAAAGGCGGGTTGGCGGCACCCACATCATTGGAAACAGTGAAGGGCTGGGAAGAAAGAAGAACCAGCCAGTGTCAGGAAAGGTGAGATTGGGGTCCGAGAGTAGAAACCAGTATGAGAGGAAACAGGCTGTGTCTGGTAGTTTCATTGTAAACATCTCACCCCCAGCATGTTTGCCTGTAACTATTGGGCCCTAAGGCAATTTCATGATAAAATATAAAAGAGGGACATTAAAAAGGATGTAATGAGACATGAACAAATTAATAACAAAATTGAAAGGCTTTATTGTGAAAAATGAAAATGTATTGTCTTTGAATTCATAATATTACACATTTTCTTTTTTGCTTATTGATTCGTCTCATTCAGAGTTGCACTCTTTCTCTTTCTTGCTAAAATTTCTTCTTGCTTCATTAAGAATCGGTTTCCAACTAAAGAATCGAATAGTAATACTCTTGAAGACTTGTGAATCAGCACGCACCTCTTTTGTATTTGCATAGCATGGTAAACTTTGGGTTTAGATGGATGGGAGCGCTCACTAAAGGATTTGCAAACTGACCTGTGATCATTTTCTTTTTTTTTTAAAGGTTTTTTTTTTTTTAATTTTTTTAAATTCATTTTAGAGAGGAGACACAGAGTGTGTGTGTGAGAGAGAGAGAGAGAGAGAGAGAGAAAGGAGGGAGGAGCTGGAAGCATCAACTCCCATATGTGCCTTGACCAGACCAGTGCAGGGTTTTGAACTGGCGACCTCAGTGTTCCCAGGTCGACGCTTTATCCACTGCACCACCACAGGTCAGGCCGTGATCATTTTCTAGTAGAGTGTGCGATCTGGAGTTTCATGGGGTTTTGAAGTCTGCTTTATATGTAGCTGTTACTACCTATAGACTATTATGAGGACTGAGACTTACATAATGTGAAAATAGGCATGACCAAGAACTTTGTCCATGGAGAAATAAAACCAAACTGATAGCTAGATTAAATATGTGGTGTTTGCCAAATGTAAACCTAACTGTCAACCAGTTATTTTATCTTTTATGGTGAAATTGCCTTAAGGCCGATTAGTAGTGCAGTTGGAAGATTTGCGGAAAATACTTATGGTGGAATAACCTAGAACCCATAGAGGTGCCTCGAGGACCATGTGAATGCAGAGCTAAAGCAGGTGAGTCCCAGGTGAAAATGATGGCAGTAAAGAAGTAATGACAGGGTTCTCGGCTCGGTCTGCAGGTCTCCTTGGAAATGACCGTGTCCCGGTATGACCCAGAATAACCACATATCGCTGCGGTGTGGCAGTGCAAGGAAATTAACTGCAGATTGAGATTATGGTTACTTTTCTTTTTGGTGTCCTTACTGCGGAAAGTTTCACATATATATAAAGGTAGAGAGAGTTAGTATAAGAAATTTCGGGCCTGACCAGGCGGTGGTGCAGTGGATAGAGCGTCAGACTGGCATGCGGAAGACCCAGGTTCGAGACCCTGAGCTCATCAGCTTGAGCGCGGGCCCATCTGGCTTGAGCAAAAGTTCGCCAGCTTGGACCCAAGGTCGCTGGCTCCAGCAAAGGGTTGCTCAGTCTGCTGAAGGCCCCCGGTCAAGGCACATGTGAGAAAGCAATCAATGAACAACTATGGTGTCCCAATGGCAACGAAAAACTGATGATTGATGCTTCTCACCTCTCTCCGTTCCTGTCTGTCTGTCCCTGTCTATCCCTCTCTCTGACTCTCTCTCTGTCCCTGTAAAAAAAAAAAAAAAAAGAAATTTCGGTGTTCCCATCACTCAGTTTCAACATATTATCAACATGTGGCCCCTCTCACTTCACTTATACCCCCGCCCACTTTATTCCTTACTCCCTTCTTAAATTATTTTACAGAAAATCCCAGAGATCTTATTTCATTGCAAATACTCCACTGTGTATCTCTAAGACACAATACCTTTTAATATCATAACCCTTTGCAAAAGCACCATGTTTCCTAAATGTCACCAGTCATCCAACAGTATTTATATTTTCCTGCTTGTCTCAATTTTTTGTTGTTGTTGTTAATACAGTAATTGGTTTTGTTTGAATCAGGCTCCAAATAAGATTCACACATTTCCTTTAGTTGATGCCTAATCTCAAAGTCTGTTAATAAAGATTATGGTCATTCTGGAAAGAATTTATATTTTGCACTTCTGCTTTTTAGATTTATTTAGCTCCATCCCTCTCTCTTCAATCAGCTGCCACCACCAGTTTTCCTGAGTTTTGTTGAACCATTTTGTGATTTTTGAGCATTCTTCGTTATTCCTTATCTTTGTGGTTTAATGTAATGGTCATTTTTTTTTTATTCAATAAATATTTCTTGAGAGCCAGCTCTGTGCCGAGCACTGTGCATACAGTTGTGGAACAACCAGCAGGGCCCTGTTGTCATGAGCTTATAGTCTGACCACATTAGAGCTATTGTGGTCCTGCCTGTTGTCTCTTTCCCCTGTGTTGGGTGACCATGACTATCACTTCGTGCAGAAACATTTGCCATGTTCTGGGACTTTGTATGCATGTTTCTATGCTGTCGTCTTATGTGGTTCGTGAGGAGTGCGCCCAAGCTGCTCAAGGTGGCTTCTGTGGCCAGCCTCTGTTTCACAGCCATGTGACTGGGATTCAAGCAGCGTCACTGACGACTTTGCGTCTATCCATTTAACTCAAGCCACTCTGGGGTTGGATCTTCATAGCTAAGCTAAATGGAGAGCTTACTTACCTGGCAGGTTGTAAAGGGGGACTGTGTGAAAACATCTGGAAGGTGTTCTGAGCTGTTAAAGGGCTCAGCAAATGCCAAGCATGCTGACTTGCTCTTTGAACAACTTGGCTGTTTATGTGTCTCTATGGACACTTGTGGTTGGGTTGGGGCTTCACCTATTCAGATTCGGGTACCTGCCTAACTAGGCCCACTTTTTCCATTTGCTGTGCTTTGCCAAGCAGTATGGTATTGGGTACGCATTCTGCCTCAATAGCAGAGTGGGACGGTGCGATTCAGAACTGACTTGCATTTCTCTATGTAAATAAATAATCAGACTTGTATTTAGTTGGTCCCTGTGACGCTCTGATTTTGATAATGGTTCATGATTCTTGTATTTTTTCCATTTGCATTTCAAGTTCAGCTATATTGCAGTTTCTGGCTTATAGTGTCTGAGCCTTTTAACAAAATCTTAGTTAATAAAAAAATCTATTCTCAGACACAAAGACTAGTATTCTTTTACCTTTCCTGGATCTCTTATTATATACTTAACCTAACAATCCAGAAATACAAAGTATACCATGGCATACATGTTGGTCATTGAAGGCTACCTAGTTTAGGGTTTGATGGTATGCTTTATTTTCTTCTAATTAAGTGGTCATTCAATATTTTGACTAACCCTCTTGGTTAAAACTTTTGAAATACCCGCTTAGACTCTACTGGTACATTTTCTACATTATAAAACACAAAATGAAAAAAGGGTCGTGGTACAGTGTATTCTGTGCCTTCTCCCAGGTACCCATTGAGGTCCGTCTGAGGCCAACCCCTGTTCTTTGCACTAAATTTCATCCCTCTTCCGTGTCCAGGAGTTGCTCCTGGACTTCCCTCTCCTGGCGTCACCATTTCCACCTCGACTGGATCGTTTTCATGAGCTGCTGTTTTTCTCGTTTTAGAAAAGCTCTCTCTGACTCCAGCTACTGCCCAGTTCTCTGTCCCTTAAGGAGCTTTCATTTCTTACTCTCTTCTCTTCCTCTCTTGAATCCTTCCAGTCAAGCTTGTCCCCACCGCTCTGGATAAAAGTGCTCTTGACAAGGCTAATAGTGACCTACATGCTACTCAATCTGGTGGCCATCTCTTATTCTTCACTGTAGCTTCAGAAGTATTTGACCCAGCTGGTCATACTCTTTCCTCTGAAGCTCTTTCTTCATGTGGGTTCAGGACACAGATTTCTAGTTTTCCACCTGTCTCATTGGCTGATCCTTCTCAGTGTCTCATCTCCCTGACCTCTAAACATCAGACGGCCCCAGGGCACCTCCTCTTCATCTTCTCTCTTTCTTTCTGTGATCCTCTCCCGACTCATGGCTTTAAATACTAGCTAGAGGAATGCTGTCTAGAATTTGCTTCCAAGTCATCCTGGGAGATAAACAACTTTGACAATGAGTTGATAATAGCTAAAGCTAAGTGATAGGTACCTGGGGCTTTATTATAATGTCTCTAATTTTACTTATATTTGAAATTTTCCAGAATGAAAAGTTAAAGAGTCTACATATATGTTGATGACTTTCAGTTATTTGTCTCAAGCCCCACCTTTCCCCTGAATTACAGACCTGACCTGTGTCTCCATCTACCTGATTAACATTTCAACTTGGATATCAATAGTCGTTTCACACCTAACATGCCCAAAACTGAACTGATTTCCCCGCACAAATATCTTCCTCCTGCAATCTCCCATCTTGGTTATGGGATTGCCACCCTTCCAGTTGCTTGTCCAAAATACCCTTGATCCTGCTTTCTTCTTCTTATGTCCGTACAATCCAGCAGCAACCTTGGCGACACTACCTGTAACATATCTAGAATATGACAGTCAGAACTACCTTCACTGCCCTCACCCTGGTCCCAGCCACCATCACCTCTCACTTGTTTCTCCTCTGCCCCTTACAAGCGGTAGTCCTCACAGCAGTTATTTGTCACCTCCATGCAACATGTCACCTTGTACCCTGCCGTGCTCAAACCCCGCAGTGGCGTTTTTTTCTCAGTGAAAGCCATAGTCCTTCAAATGTTCCACTAGACTCTCTAAACACTGTCCAGTAGAAATATAATGTGAGCTACGCATGAGAGCCACATATATAATTTAACAAGTGAAATTAATTTTAATAATTTATTTAAACCAGTATGTAAAAAATATGAAAAATGTATAGGGGTGGGCAAAAGTCGGTTTACAGTTCATATGGAAAGACATACAGGTTGTGATTATTACAGTGGCTTTATTAACTCAAAAGAATGTTCCAGTGGCTCAGTACGTTTGAGTGCAGTCTCATAAGCGCTCAAATGGCCGGCCTTCGTTACTCACCCGTTCTTGTAGTGCACTTGCTGTATACTCAAGCATACTTCGGCACAGCGTTCTTTAAGCCTACTTTGCCCAACCCTGGATTTTTATTGCTGATATATATTACATGATTTTGCCATCCTCACTCACATTTGGACGGGGTACATTTCATATGTTCAGGGACCTTGTGACAAGTGGCTGCCATGTTGGAAACTCAGGCCTGCCTGGTCTGGCCCTGCTTTACTCTGTGTCTGTATCTCCTGCCGTTCTGTCATTTTCCCACCGTGCTCCAGCCAGACTGGCCTCCTCACTGCTCCTCAGATACACTAAGTGTTTCCTGTTCTAGGGTCTTCGCACCCAGTGCCCTCAGCTTGGACCGCTTTTGCCCAGGCAGCCCCATCGCTGACTGCCTTCTGCCAGGTCAGTGCTCAGACATCAGCTTAGTGCCCCCCCCACACACACACCTTCGCTACCAGCATCTCCTGCCTCCCTTCCCTACAGCGTTCTTTCTCCATAGCACCATCCACATTTAACATCCTGTGTGTTTCTGTTACTTCCAATGTCTTCTCTCCCCACCCACTGGAATGTGAGCTCCATGGGAGCAGGGATTTTTGTCACTTTTGTTCCTTGCTGTATTTCCAGAGCATGGACAGTGCCTGGCACATGTAAGAGATAGGTGGGTGTTGTTAAAGAATTAAGTGGAATGAATTGTTAAGAATTATTCGTTTTTAGGAAGAACCATGCAATTAAATATACTTCTGTTTTTCACAATATCTTGGTGTTATATTTTACAATATAACGATTTAAAGGTCTGGTTCACGTCAGGGTATTTTGAAAGAGACCTCTTTATTGAGAGGTTACTATGGATTCCGTTTATAGTATAAGTGGACTTGTGACCCCTGGAACATTGCATTTTATTCATTTCGTTGAGACATTTTCTTTAAAGTGTGGCTGTTGTAAGTGTGTGTGGACACCCAAGATTTTAGAGAGGACGTACTTAACGTTGAATTTGGAACCGCCATCACATAATAGTGGAAATGACTTCCAAATGCTTGTTCCTAAAAGGCCCTTTCTATATGTCTTTCCAAAAGTAAAGGTTTTCTTTCCTGTTTTTAAAATGTCACCTTTACTAAAAGGATAGATTAAATATTTATCTATTTGTTTAAAACTATTCATTAAGGAGGCTTCTACTGACAGGCACTCATTACAGAAGAAGTCAGCAAATTTTGGAACCTTGTTTTCTGGTTCAAGTCCTTGAGTTGAATAGCTCTTCCAGGTGCTTCACCATGAAATAATCAGCGACATTATGGTCAGTGAGTTGCCAGTCTCACCTCCTCGTTACGACAACTGTTACTGATTGTATTGAAGGTGATATCCTTAAATTGGCTGAACGGGCCACATGTAAACTGTACTTAAAGTACGTGGACCCCTGGGGGTGCCACAGCCCACCCTTGGTGTTTGGGTCTCCCACACAGACACAAGATGCCTCCTGCACCTTAAGTGATGGGATGGAGACCGCCACCACAGACCGAAGGAGTATACCTGCGTCGGTCCGTATAGTCAGTGATAGCAAAGCTTAATTCCTTATTTTGAAATAAAAAATAGACATTCTAATTCTCCTTCATCCTAATGGATCCTGTACATGCTACCCCAGGGATGGTTGCTCTAATCGATTCTTTTTGCCTTCCGAATCAACCTTTCCACCAATATTTGTTGACTGAATAACGTTGGGGAATAGATCTATTTTCTGATCTCAGTACAAATATACTTCTTAGGATTATATCTGCTAGACAACAAAGTTCAATAGCTAGATTTCTGTGGTGGCTTCTAGAGCCATTTCTTTAGCAGGATCGAAAGCATTTTTGACATTCAAGAAAACAGCACTGCAAGCTGGATGTCCCATTCTGGATCTGACAGGTGGCAAAGGTGGCAGCTATGTGAGGCCCCGCCTTATTGTGGTATATAGGTGGTAGATAATTGTGTTCAGCACTGCCCTGGACATGGGCTGGCAGAGGTTGCTGGGAGGTGAAGTAGCCAGCTCTGCAGAGAGGTGATACATCTTTGAAGCATTGTGGCCTGTCTTCCCTCAGCTCACCTATATCCTGAAACGCTTGTGCAAATACGCTTTTCACCTTGACAGCCCTGGAGGTGTGCCAGCTAGATGTGTATGTGCCCTCAGAGTTACTGCCGGCTGCCATGACCAGCACACAACATAAAGGGTGAGCAGCTGGAACGAGAAGCACAGGCCGTGGCGCGGACGGAGGCCCTGTGCCTTTCTGCTGAATAGAGACCGTCTCCCGTGTCCCCTGGGCCCTGCTCGGTAAGCAAGGCTGTTCCCCAATGAGCCAGTCTTTGCTGCTCAGAGCCCTCGCTAACCCGTCAGCACCCATTCACTGACGCACATTTGCACAGGACCTCCTGGGTGAAAGGCTCTGTGTCTTCCTGGGTGGGGTGGGCGTAGGAAAGGAAGGAATATGCCCACACGTGTGAGCACGACATGGTCTCTGTCCTCAGGGAGCTGTGGTTAGTGAGGGAGACAGACACCCATGCTAGGAGACGAAGCTTAAAAAAGGGACATGAAGGGAGTGTAAGAAAATCTTATATTAGCCAGAGGGGCAGTTGGGAATTGGAGGGTGTGTCCTAGGGAACACAAGGAAGATCTCATCCATCTTGTTCATGGCTCAATCCTCGGAGGGTAGCACAGCCTCTGTCAGGTGCTCGGTACATACGTATTTGTAAATAGTTGGGTGTTGGGAGAGTGGGACTTCTTCAACTGAGGGGTGCAGTGCAGTGGCCCAGGGATGAAGGAGGAAATGACTTGTTGGGAGGAGGTGGTCAGCATTCTCCAGGGGAATGGGAGATGGGGGGTGTCATATATGTGGCAGAAAGGGGCTGTGTATTGCAAAAGTAGGGGTGGTCTCAGAGGGCCTTGACCAACTTTCTAAGAATTCGATTTTGGTGGTTCTTCACCGCTTTTTATGCCAGTTATGGTCAACAAGGAAACTATGGTCTTTTTATCTGGGAAAACAAAGCACAATTCTGCATCTACCATCACAGGACTCACAGGTCCTGCAATAGGCCAGGGGAACCGTCATTGCTTCTGGAGCTCTGAAAAACGGGCTCACACACTTGGTCCCCACTGGCTCTTTGGGAATGACTCAGAGGAGTGTGCCCTGTATAGGCTTTCTGGGTTTTCAGGGCACTGTAGTGGCCCTGATGAGCATGAGGAAACAATGGCCAGTGAGGAGTCTCTGTGCACTGACATGAATGGAGAGTTCCAGGGTTTGCTCGGTCTAACGGGGGACAGAAGAGTTTCCCTGGGAAAGAAATAGACAAGAAAAAAATGAATCTTTAATATTAATTCAGAATATGGAATGCTAACTTTTTCCCGTGATATGGTTTCCAGCTCAGGTACTCCGCCAAGCAGCAGTTAGAGATGGAGAGAAGCAGTGTGTTGCCTTTTTTGGGTTGTGATGGTGGAAAGGAGTCATTAGAATTTCATGTCACCATGGTATAGGGCTTGGAGAGCTCCTTAGCTGCCCTGGTCCACTGTGGAGGCTGCCTGCAGGTGGAGGTGGCGAGGTTTCACGGGCTGCTTAGAAAAGCACAATGACTGGTTGGATTTTTTCTCCTGTTCTCATAAAAATTCCTAAGACCAGGAAAAGAGGTTAAGAATCATCAGAAAAGAGTTCTGTATACCTTCAGTTAAAAAGTAAATTAAAAAACCAAACTTCTTGTCCCTTAGGAGTTTGTGTATCTGATGTACAGATAAGCTGTTTGGAAATTTAAAAAACCCAGTGTAGGCTGCACAGTGTTGACATTTCTGCCTTTCATTTCAGGTAAGTTCATTCAGGGAAGGGATGAGGTTGAGGGCGGGGAGGTAGTGCTTTGTCCCAGTGAACACTGTTGATTGAGATACCCGCCCTGCGCCCGCTGCAGCTGTGTGATGCTGCACAGCACCAGACGGCACCGCTGGAGGTGAAGGACAGAGCCCCGCACCCCGAGCGCAGCGGGCGCATACATGGGGACTCCTGGGGGCAGGCACTGCTTGCTGCAACGACACAGGCTCTTCCTCCCCTCACTTGGCTCTCACGTTGGGCACTTAGTGGGTTTTTGCTTAGTGAGGTTAGTCTGTGAGGGAGTTTTAAAAGTTCTTTTGAGAAAAAGAGCCACTCCTGTTTCCCCAGACTGGGGTTCAGACCCAAGTTCAGTCACCTTAACGGGAGATGAAATCAATTGAGTGGGTTGAAACCAACTTTAAAAAAACAATAATAAAAAATACTAGATTGCCTAGTACAGGGGTGCCCACACTTTTTCAGCTTGCGAGCTACTTATAAGATGACCAAGTCAAAATGATCTACCTACAATAAAAATGCAAAACATAAATTTATTTTTTCTATATTATCATTATTTAAGTTACTACTATTACTATTTAATATTGTGTATTCTTCTTTCACCTTTCTCCTTCTCAGCTCTCTTTTCAGAGGAAAGTCAATGTCATAGGTTTTATGAACAGCCCGAAAAAGCCGCTCCACATTTTCCTTCTTTGGAATAGCAATGGCACACAGACAGATGAGGCAAACGCACTTAGAATATGACATAGTGAAAAAAATCCCTTCCCAATCTGTATGAAAGTGGTAGGTTTTAGGCTTCTTACTCGGACCAGCTACGGCACTCATTTTTATACCCTTTGTTGTATTTAGTTTAAATAAATTGAAGGCTAACTACGCAGCAATGTAACTGAACAAGTTAGCGCGATTTAACGCACATGCGTAGGGTGTCAAAAGTTCAGATGTCAGATTGGCTACCCTGTATGCCAATCAAAAGACAAATGTCTTTTTAATGTCATGCGATCTACCCACACTTCCTTCGCGATCGACCAGTAGATCGCGATCGACGTATTGAGCACCCCTGGCCTAGTATGTGTTAAAGGTGGATATGATTTCAGGAGAGTGTGTGTCCGTTAAATGTACATTTACCTATATACAAGTGCTCACGTGTGTATGTGTGTAGCAGGTGACTTTGTAAGTTTCATTTCTTAAGGCGGGTCAGGGTCCAGAAAGTTTGAGAAACTCTCATGGAAGGATTTCCTTGCTCTTGGCATAGACAGCTGGTTGCAGTCACTTCCCCAGAAGCCATGTCTGTGGAGACAGGTGTGGTGAGAGGTGCATGACTGGTCACCCACTCCCCATTCCCTGCACCTGTGACCTCCTGCTGCAAGGGTCCTGGCTGTGGTGTGGGAGCCTGACGAACCTCCCCAGGGTCTGGGAACAGAGGTCGCCTTCCCCGCGGTGCTACTAGGTGTGACGCCTGGAGAGCAGCATATCTAGCCCCTCACCTCTTCTCTCCTGTCCTGACTTTATTCGCTATTTCCACACCCAGGAGAGGGCAGGGAGGGGAAGGCCATTTCAACTTATTATCTTGTCCTGTTCTGTATCTCAGGTGCGTTGGGCGGGAGGGTAGTGTTCACACGATCCGGGAGAGATTCCCGGTAGAGTGGAACGAGCTGGCTCCCCTCAGTGACCTCATTGAGCGCCGGCCTCCTCTGGCTCAGCTGGCCTCCAAAGGACAGGAGTCTTTCTCCAGTCCTGCTCTGCTTCCACCAACTGTGCCAACCAGCCTGCGAGCGCGTTGACCCACTTGTCCTACCTCAAATAGAGGTTTAAATTAGGACCTTTAATCTGTAAGAGGCTTACAGCCTGTTGGTGCCCAGCTGCTCTGGACATCCAGGTGGGCAGCCTCGGCTCTGCCTGGCTGCTGCGGTTGGGTTGAGGGAATGATGGGGGTCAGTGGCTTCGTGGCAGAAGCCATTAGACACGTGGCCTCACTCGGCGAGGCCTGGGAATAGCATGGTCTCGGGGAGCAGAGTTGATTGCCCAACATTCCTTTTCCTATCAACACTTACCCAGGCCCTGTGAGTGGGTGGCCGGGGTCTGTCTCTTGGGGTAGAAAGGGGTGGTGGTCTGTCCTGTAATGATGGGGTGCAGAGTCCAGAATCCCATGGTCTTCAGTGCTGGTGCCGCTTTTCCTGGGCCCTGAGCCTGACTCCTTGCTGATGTGCAGTTAGCTCTGCTGGCTCAACATGTATTTTCATCCCACAGGTAATCTTTGTTTATCAAGGGCTGTGTGTCCAGTATGGTGTTGGGAGTCAGAGGGGACAAATAGAAGCATGAGAATTAAGACCTCCCCCAAATTGCTTATTGTCTCTTTGAGAAGGGAAATATTGTTGTTGGGACCTGAGAGGGGAGAGGGCCCTGAGTGACCCCAAGCTGGGCCCTGAGGAGTGGGATTTTGGAGGATGGGGGCAGGGGAGGACATTGAAGTGGGACAAACAGCGTGAACAGATGAAGGGAGAGTGGGTGGTCTCCTCTAAGTACAGGTGGCTCTGGGGCCTCTTCCCCCTCCCACCTCTTGGAATAGTCCCAGTTTCAGTCCTAGAGACTTGAGTCCTTGGGCAGCGGCTCTTGGTTGCCCTCTCTTTTCTCCTCCTTTTTATTGTTAGAACAACAGTGATAGGGTCCTAACTTTTATTGAGCACTTACTACATAACACTGTCCTGTGTGCTTTATTGTCTCCCTGGGTTACATAGTATTGTGTGCATTTGACGTTGATGCCACTGAGTCATAACTTGCCCGAGGTCACATAGCAAGGAAGTGTTTTGGGTCAGGAGCCCCCCCCCCCCCCCCACACACCCTGAAGGCCGAAGCCCAGCTTAACCCACTGCTTCCCGAACTTGTCTGAACATTGGACTATAGGACTAGCTTTTAAAATTTCCAAAGCCTGAGCCACACCAATCTCATCACGGTTTCTGGGGGTATGGGACTTGGGGATCAGTTGGTTTCTGTTTTTTTTGTTTTTTAAATTTTCAATTATATTTTACTTCCAGTATTATTTTGTTTTGATTTCCGGTGTCCTGGTTAGACAGTTACACACTTTACAAAGGGCTCTTCCTCCCGACACCCACCTGGCACCATGCATGTTTACTGCAATTCATTAGTTGTTTTTGAAGCTTCCTGGGTAGTGTCCATGTGCGACCAGTTCAAAAACCACTATCTCAACTTCTGAATTTTAGTGCCTGTGAGTATTTGATCAGATACATTTTTATCCCCAAGGAAGAAGGCCCTCCCTTCTTAGGGTGTGTCTCCGCATTACCCACCATTCCACAGGGTGTGACTCCGGCCTCTCGTCCAAGGGAGCAGGGTCACCCCCACACAGCCTCTGTGATTCCCCAGGAGCGACACCTGGGTGGGTAGAGTGGGCAGAGGGAGGGTGTTCTCCTGTGAATCTGTGCCCCCTTTCTCTGCCTGGTGGCAGAGCCTGCTTTTAGAGCCCCGGAGACCTCCGCCTGTGGTTTCTCACATCTTCTGCTCCCATGGGCCCCTGACTTCAGCCGGGAAGGGAGAGGTCACAAGAGGGCAGATCTCTTCTTGACAAGTCCCTCTCCTCTCCGTTTGTCCCCGGGTGAACCTGAAATGGACACGAAGAGCAGTGCTGTTTGGGTGACTTGGGAACAGCACTAAATTTAGCAAAACTAGCTGGTGGGGGGCCTGCCTGGAGTGAGCCAAACCCAGCCCCAAGTGGATGAGATTTATAGTCAGCTACGCAGCCAGCGTCGTCTCTGCTTGGGCAAGTCTTCGGAACAGGATCTTTTCTGTTCCGAAAGCCCGGAAGCTTGTCAGCCTGCCTCTGGGGATCTCCCTGGCTCGGTCCCTTCCAGTTTTGGCTCCGCCCTACTGCCCTTCAGGTTTGGTCTTCCGTCTGTCCTTCCTTCATGTGTCTGGAATTGTCACTTCAGTTCTTTCGTCTTGCCTTGCAAACTCTTCCATGCCTCTTGATTTTGGCGCCAGCCTTGATTTCCAATGCCCTGCAAAGCAAGACCTGAGCTTTAGTAGATTTTTCTTAGGGCATCTGGTATCCTAGGAGACCTTCTGGTCAAGGTTGTTGAGTAGAGGAAAGGGAAGAGCTGGAATGGTTAGTTGAACAAGGTTTTGAGGGACTGAGATGTCTGTTCCCTCCTGCCAGAAATTTAGGCCAAGTCCATGGCATTTGTATACCCAACACGCACCATGATTTAGCCTGTGCAGTGCTGTGGTGAGGCTGTGAGGCTGACTTGTGAGAGATGGGGGCTTCTCGGGCCAGCTGTCTTTTGATATGGACCTTATTTGAGAAGAGGTGGGGTTTGTAGAATTGTAGACAGAACTTGTTCCCCTCCTGGACCTCCTCTCCCCACTTCTTAGATCTGGTGGTGGCCGCTTACTTGGTGAGCTCGGTTGCCTTAATGCCTGAGGAGATAATGAACAGGCTCCATTTTCTCAGCCCTTTCCGAAGTGGATGACTACAGTTGGGCCAGAGCTGGGGTCTTGCCTCTGTGAGATGTGATTTGTTAGTATAAGGCAGTGCTTCTCAACCAGGGGCAATTTTTGTCCCCAGGAGGCATTTGGCAACATCTGGAGACATTTTGGGTTGTCACAATTAGGAGTCAGAGGAGCGTTTTTGGCATCCAGTGGAGAGAGATCAGCGCTGCCTGCGAAATATCATACAAGGCACATGGCATCCCTCCCCATAGCAAGGAATTACCGAGTCCAGGATGTCAGTGGTGCTGAGGTCGAGAAACTCTGGTGTAGGAGGACGGTCTTGTAGAAATGACCCCGAGAGGTCATTTCATCCAGATCTCTGCTTCTGTTGGAAATGGCTTAAGAGCTGTCTGGCTACTGCTTTGTCCCTTTGTTTCTCAGCTTCCTCTATCCTCAGCATTTATAGTGTCCTATAAAATTGTGTTGAGTTTTTTCATAACCTCATATGGTACAGTTTCCCATAGAGTCCCACCGTTTAAGCACACGTGTTCCAGTTTAGTCATGCACGTGGCTTGCTGCAGCTGTGTCCCAGAGCACCTAAATATGCTCTGATGTTGGCATATTTAGATGCCGATAACATTTGAGATGAACTTTAAGGGCAACAGGAAGGCCATTCCAAGCAAGCATGTGGAAATGACAGGAGTCTAGCCTGTACCTGTTTCCCTTCTTTCTCCCTGTTGCTGAGGTGTTTGCTCTGCCTTGCAGAACTGAGTTCCACTTGCTAAGTTCTCTGACACATAGGAAACACATCTTCACTGCCCTGGAGAACATGATGTTGCTTCCCAGGTAAAAGTTCCAGCCTATTGCCAGATGCCACGGCAACCCAGACCCTCTCATCGGCCAACGCCGCCCTCCTGTGGTTGGCAAGGCCGCTTTAAGACCAGAACAGGGAAGTGTGTCTTCCAAAGTGAGGCCCTCAGCTGACTCTGGATGGTGGGGGAGGGTCGCTGTGTGTGGATTCTAGAATTCACTGGCTGTTTACATTTCAGGACAAGCTTCGAGGTTCTTCCTATGTGACCTCACTACCTGGACTCTTTCATTGGGATGTCACAGTGAAGGCATGAGTGGAACTTGGCAGAAGCCAAGGTAAGGCCAGGCGACCTGGGACATGTACAGCTGCTCTCCTGGGGGCATTTGACATCCTCACCCCCTGCCCCTAACATAGTCACTCAGTTTCTGCATGTTTGAATAATACCAGTATGTTTTTGGATGGGCCCCAAAATAAATACAAGTGATGTTGGGGTTGCCTGTTTTTAAATTTTATTTAAAATTTTGAGTTTTCTGTCTCCCTTTGTTGGTGGAAATCACGCGGGTAGATTATAAGGCAAATCTTGATGTTCTTGGAATGTAGATTCACTGCTTCCCTTATTCTCATGTAAAGGACCGAGATGATGATTGTGGGCTTGGGAGCCAGGTTCTAGATCATTGCTCTCTTAACTAACTGGCTGCTGGGGCAGTCGAAACCAAAAGCCTCCGAAGTCCTGTTCAGTGATCGTAAACATTTGAATGGATTGTATTATACAGATGAATGTGTGTATATTTAGAAAGTCACACCCAGTAGAGAAAAGACCAGCTTGCTCATCCAGTCTGCCGGTCTGAGCACACCCAGGGTCACATCCTCTTATTCCATGATCAGCTGAAGTCACTTCCTTATGTACCCAAGGCTGCCCACACCCCGCCACTCTTTCCTGCACTGGGTCAGGAAGACAGATCACGCCTCTGCTAGCCTCTTGGTAGCTTGTCGTTATCTATCAGCATTCTGGGCTCTTTTGCCTTGGTTTCTGAGCCTCCTTATAACTTAGTTACCATCTTGGTCCCAGATCCTGACCTTGTCTTTGAGTCCCTGGCTTCTGTTGGGACTTCCTGGCTTCCGGGCCCAAAGCCCCTTTAGTCTCAGCAGCGCCTAGAAATGTGAGCCCTGGGCTGCTGGCTTGTAGTCGGGTTTTCTCCTCCATCTTGGTTTCCATTCCCTTCACCATTGGCCCACCATTTTTTTTTCATTGAGAAATCTTGTTTCTCAAAATTTCTTCAGATTTCAACATACATCTTTAAAATCCAAATACATTCTCCAATTCAGTTCCACTGATCATAAAGCTTGCTAAATTAATTTGGAATGTTGGAGATGTGTTTATTTTATGTGGTTTTGAAGTTTAAAAAGTACTATGTCCGCCATGTACGGGAAGGCAGTAGGGAAGTGATCAGAAATGAGTATGTGTCTTAGATTTCCTGGAGACGCAGAGGCACTGAACCCTGTTGGTGTTGGGGCAACGACCCATTGGGACAAGTGTCTATTTTTTCCAATTTAAAAGAAAATCTTTCTCATTAGCTATTTTTATTTTTTTACTTGACATATAACACATACATGCAAGAGTGAACAAATCCTAACTGTTTAGCACAGCCTGTAACCAGCTTCCAGGTCAAGCAAAGAAATAGAATTATCAGACCCCTGCCTCCCCGGCAAGGCCTTGTGCTTCTGTCCAGTTACTAACTGCCCTTCCAAGGATAGCCGCTGCTTCGACTGCTAAAAGGACAGATTCGTTTTGCTTCTTTTTCATCTTCATATAATATGGGTCACACAGTGTGTTCTCCTTCTTGTCTGACTTCTTTCGCCTATTATTTTGTGATGTTCATCCACGATGTATGGCATTTTAGTTTTCTGCTCTTGTGGCTGTGCAATATTCCATTTTATTAATAAACCACAATTTATTATCCATTGTGTGGTTGATGGATGTTTGATAAATGTTTGAGCTGGGTACAGATTGGCTGTTTCCAACAGTGCTGCTATCAATGTGTTTGAGTACAGCTTTTAATGAATGAATATTTGTACATACGTGTGTGTGTGTGTGTGTGTGTGTGTGTGTGGTTGTTGGGTGTATACATAGAAGTGGAGCTGCTGGGTCACAGTTTTAGTAAATAGTGCCAAAGCATTTATACCAATTATACTCCTATTAGCAAAGTAGAACCGTTCTGGTTGCTCCATGTCCTTGCCAGTATTAGGTATTACCTTCCTTTTTCATTATCTTCATTCTGGTGGGTATGAAGTAGTATTGCACTGTGGTCTGAATTTGCATTTTCTTGCTACTGGCTATTGGGGTAACCTCTATTGTGAAGTGCCTACTCAGGTCATTTGCTCATTTTTCTATCCGGTTGCCTCTCTTTTTCTTATTGGTCAGCGGAAGCTTCTTATATATTATTGAATATATGTACTGCAAATATTTTATCCATTTAAAAGCTTTTGGTGTCTCTATCTTTAATGATATCCCCAAGGTGAAGCCATGTGAAAGCGTTAGGATTGTACGTAGTACTTTGCACAGGTATCTTTATTCCTTTATTAGCAGTGTTGACATCGGGGCCTCATTCTGTCAATACTTGTCTCGAGGGCACTATTGGGATATTGGTGGACAGGGACTCTTGAAGTTCTTGGCATATGTCGGTCACATAAAAATAAAAATTATTAATGTCCATGTGCTTGCCGTGTGCCACATCCTGTGCTAAGCATCTTACATGGACTATCTCATTCATTTCTCAGACAGCTTATCATTTACTTACTGCCATTACCCCCGTTTTCAAGTGAGGGAACGAAGGCTCAGAGAGATTCTGTAATTGCTGGAGGTCGCATAACTTGCTGCAGAGCTCAGGCTATGTTGTTCTGCCTAGAAGGTTACACTTCCTAAAATTGATGTTTTATTAGAATGCCTGGAATGGTGCCAGGCACCTAGTAAGTGCTCAATAAATACCTGTTGGGTGAAAGAGTTGGACTTGGATGAAGTCTTCATTCAGTTGGGAAGCTTGTCCCGGCAATGGGACATTGATATGGGAAGCAGTTGTGTTCCATCCTGATGTGTCTCTTGCCTAAACACTGCCTGTCATGACATAGACATCATGTGAATGTTTGTGGAGAGAATGACTCAGTCACACAGACTGTAAGCCCAGCTTGCTTCAGGGGTGAACTCAGAGGACAGTGCAGGGACCAGGGCCAGCACTGGCCCATCAGCAGGGGCCATGGTGATGATCCAGGAGGATCCAAGGTCCAGCCAGCAGCATCCTTGCTGTACAGCCACCAGGCAGCCCAGTTGGTAGGAGCAGAGCAAGGTCCACTGTCTGCAGATGAGCTGTCCCGGTTAGGGGCAGTCAGGTCAGAAGAGGTCTCAGCAGCAGTGCAGGGCTGGCAGAATCCAAGGTTAGGCGATCCAGAGTCCAAGGTTGCAAGCAGTAAAAGTTCAGGCTGGCAGGAAAGAGAGCCAAGGAGCGCTTGGAGGGAGGTGTCACGCTGGCTGGGTTCCCCTCCTGAAAGAGGCCTTTCTTCTTAGGCCACTGAGTACTTGTGAGGAGGATACCAGATCACAGCCTGGGCTGGGGAGGGGGGCCAGGGACTTGTCCTGTGCTGGGGCCAGAGGAGTCTTCCAGGACGTCTCATCAGATGCATCATATAACGGGCGGGGAAAGGGAAGCGTAAGTGCGAGGTCGTTCAGAGCCCGTGGTGAAGTAAGCATTGGAACCAGGCACTGCTGCTGAGTTTCTTCCCACTGCCTGACGTTTTTCTATCAAAAATTAAAAGGGAATGGGAATTGTGATGCAGGGAAGAAGGAAGGACGAGGTGACAGCCTGACAGAGGGACAGTGGGGACAACCTGGGTATAGGGGAGGCGGGGGACAGAGCCGGCCTGGAGAGTGGCCATGTGAGTGATGGGCATCGGGAGGAGCTGCTGGGAGGACAGGTCCAGAATCTAAGTTCCGTGACGACAGTGTCTTTTGTATTTTCGTTGAAGCAGTAAAATATACAGAAAAGTACAGAGCTCAAGAATGTTTTTTTATTGTGGTTAAATACATGTAACACCGGATTTACCATTTTAACCATGTTTAAATGTACAGGTCAGTGGTAGTAAACATATTCCGATTGTGCGGCCATCACCACCATCCCCCTCCAGAAGTCTTTTCATATTGCAAAGCCTGAGCTCTGTCCCCATTAAACGACAACTCCCGACCCCTCCAACCCCAACCCCCGGTACCCGCCATTCTCCTTCTGTCTTTATGAATTTGATTGCTCTAGGTACCTCATCAAAGTGGAGCCATTTAGTATTTGCCTTTTTCTGACTGGCTTATTGAGCCCAATGTCGTAGGTTTATCCGTGTTGTAGGATGTGTCAGAGTTCTCTTCCTTTTAAAGGCTGACTTTAGTGCCCCGTTACATGGCTCCAACCCATTTTATTCACCCGTGCGTCCATCGATGGACATTGGAGTGAGAACATTTATATGGTTTGCTGGCCAATGGTTAGGATAGATTCTGGCTTTGTAGGCACTCAACAGATAATTGTTGAGTGACCTTTAGTTATATTGAACATGAGGTAACAGTGGGATACCCAAGTGGGGTGTCCAGCAAGTGTTCCAAGATGACCAAGACGAAAGCTGAGGTGAGGTGTGAAGTTAGTGGTGCATGAAGGTGTATCTCAGGACACTGGGGCCTAGACTTAGCACAGGTGGGAGCAGAGTCATGAAAACTACTGGAAAGATGCTCTCAGGGTAGTGCCATGGACTTAAAAACAGGACAGGGGAATTAAGAAGAAGATGCTGGGAACATCCAAGTCAGTAAGGATGTGATCTGAGGAAGGAACACCGGGATGGGCCAACAGTGAGGGAGCCGACTTGAACTGGCTCCTCCTGAAGTCATTGTTGACCCCGGAAGGAACTTACAGAGTGGTGGGGGAGGTATGGGCCAGAACATGGGGCCAGGGGCACCAGGTCTGAAACAGCCGGCTGTGGGATGCTAGGTGCTGGGGCAGGCACTGTGAGTAGCAACAAGTGAAGCAGTAGCAGAGAGAGGCTGTGAAGCACAACTCATCTGAAGGCTTCCCGGACATCTGGATGTTGAGTATGGCCTTGAAATATGGTTGGGCTCCAGGCTAATAAAGAGGAGAGAGAAGGGCACCTCAGGTAGAGAAAATAGTGAGAAAATGAGCTTGGTGGCAATAATGGGTGTGTGCATCAGGACAATAAGAGACCAGATCACTGGAGGCAGAGGACGGGGAAAGTGGGAAATATGGTTGGCACTTCTACTGTCCTCCCTCTAGAGCTGATTAGGAGATGGTGATTGGGATGCTTGAGATATCTATGTCTAAACACAACATCTAATGTGTTGTTATAATTATAATTATTGGACACCAAAGAATCCTCAGGGTAATAGAATATTTGTCATGGACACTGGCAGTTGCAAAGACCTGGTTGCACGTGACAGACACACCTGCAACCTTAAGATTCTAAGGAATCAGAGACTCTATTCAGTGTAACTGGCATTCACTAAGCTCCTTCTGAGAGCACGGCCAGGTGCTAGACTCTGTCTGGGCTATGAAGATAAAAAGGCTGAGATCTAAAAAGTAAGAATTGAGCCTGAATGGTCCCTCTACTTACCTGAGTCTTAAAGATTTTCCTTTCTGTAGAAACGGGAGAGTTATTGACAGAAGACAGAGAACATGGATGCCACCTTCTCACTCTTGGCAGCTTCTAGACCAGTGCCAAGCAGCCAATGCTCTTCCCTGGGGCCAGACAAAATCTGTACTCTCATACTTACCCCCTTCTGAAGAAACAGCAGAGTGAATTCTTATATACACCCACCAGATTGACCCCAAATCTTAGGGAAATATTCAGCTGTGACTTTTAAAGATAATGTCCAGCTAACGCCTCCAAATCCTGGACCTGGATTATCTCAAGGAATATATGTCTGGAATGATTTATTTCAAGGAAAATGCCTGGAGCACTCCCACAGGATGTTGATGAGGGATGCGGGTGTGTGGAACATGAACCGTTTGTACAGGAAAGCGGTCAGGTGCCGCCCCCAGTGCAGGAGCTGCAGCAGAGAGCAGGAGGCAGGATGGCCGGAGTCCTCACCTGCTTCCGAGGACCAGGGCTTTCCTGGCAGTACTGGGAAGGGAGTAGCATCACCTGACCTGCCTCCAGCTCTCTGAGATGCAGAAAGAGAAGTCAGGACATTGAAGTAGGCTTTGTATCTCTTCAGGCTTGTGCCTGTCTTATCTCTGGTACCACTGTTTACTCCGGCCCCAAAGTAGTTAGTTACCTTAGCATCCATCCTGGCCTGGCCTGGCCGGGCCCCACAGAAGGTTTCAGTTAGCCTTACGTACAAGCAAAAAAATAATAGTAATAGCTAAAGTCATCGAGTGTCACTGTGTTCTAGCTGCTGTTCTAAGTGTTTTCTATGTCTTACATAGAAACTCTCTGTGGTTGTTATGTGTGACCAAGGAGGAAACTGAGTCACAGACAGGTATAGTATCTTTCCTGAGATCACGCAGCTAGAAACAGGTGGAAGCCAAAGTCGAACCCATCTACTGCCAGAGCCTGTATTCTTCAGGGAGGACCGCCCCAATGGGCTGAGGAGGAGCCACCAGGGGCCAGCAGAGAGGTCAGCTGCTGACCAGTCAGCGTCCTCGATCCGGTTTCTCCCTGTTGGAGCTGGCTGCCTCCGCTGCTGCTTCGGGGAGGGGACTGCTGCCCTGCTGCATTACCCAAACTTGCCAGGAGGATTAGCCTCTTCCTCATGTCAAAACAAGCCAAGCCGGAAGAAAACCAACAAACAACTCATGACTCCCTGTAGAGAAGGCTCCCAGGAGGGGAGGCTGGTGCTGCGGAGGAGCCTGAAGGGCCTGGGTCACGTCCTGGGCGTAGACCCTGCTATCCTGATTTAGGGGGAGGACACAGCCGGCCTGCGGGCTGCTCAGCCCGTCCAGCAGCGCAGCTCCCCTGCTCCCTGCGTTACAGCCTGTGAGACTGGTGTCCCGGACAGCTCGTGGGCAGCCCGGAGGCCTGGGCTCTCCCCCAGTTCTGCCACAAACCTGCCCTGGGACCAGGGGCGATTCCAGTTTCCCATCTGCAGGATAATGAAATTGAACTTGAGCAGTGATTTCAAAAAAGTATTTTTTTTGTTGGCGTAAAACTTTTTTTTTTCAAATAAAACATTGGATAGGTACAAAATATGAAACAGTTAAAAAGCAGAGGTATAAATTTTCAAAAAATAAAGAAGGAAAAGTCTGAGGCCAGTCACTCTTCCCTGTGAATTGGCCCCACGCCACATAGCTCCTCTTTCCTGCACATCATTCTTGCCCTGTGGCTGCCTTAGCCCCTTCGTTTCTGTCCAAGGTTTTGCATTCTTGAGTCCCTCAGCCTCTGTCTCCTTTGCCTCCAGTGAATCTTGTGCCCTCCAGGTTTCTGTTGTGTCTGTTAACTGTTTCTATCATTAGGCCCTCCCACACTGTCTAGTGATGGCTTAAAAGAATTTAGTATATAAGATATTTGCATATATGCATGACATTTACATATGTACAGTAGCATGTTTCCATATGCACTTACATATATGTCTGTATGCACGCATATATATACACTCAGAGCTTTTATTTTAAAAAAGGCCGTGTCTTTGTGTCCCCTGACACCTGGCCCATAATAGGCCCCCGGTAAAGTTTTGGTTGTGAGGGTCATCGTCTGTGTCCTCTCTCCCCAGTATGGTGCCCAGGTCAGGTACTCAGAAATACTCGAGTCAGATGATTGTGTGATACGTTGTGCTGTGTACCTAGGAAGTGCTGCCTATGAATCTTAGTTCTTCGTGTACCAGTTGTATAATTTGGGAAACGTATATATTTTCCCAGCTAGAACTTGGAGATGATAATGCCTTCCATGAGTATTTACTGAGTGCCTACTGTATCCCGGGTATTATTGTAGGCCCCGGGAACTCGGCAGTTTACAAAGCAGATGGACGTCGCTGTCCTCGTGGAGCTTACGCTCCAGCCAGTTTCAGGAAGAAACGGAGGACTGCTGCAGATGAGGAGGAGGAGGGAAGGTCCTTTCTGCTTGGTGAGAGGCAGAACTGCAGCCGACGTGGGGCTGCCGCAGGGTGGAGGCTGCCCTATGACCTGTGTGGGGCTAGGATGGCCTGGATGGGCTTTCCACTCAGAGAAGAGAAGGAGGAGGAAAGGACACCCGGGCTGGACTGAAGGGGCACCCACCCCACCCCACCCCACCCCACCCCACCGTCTTGTTGCAGGACCTGAGGCTTCCTCCACGCCCCCCCCTACACACAGCCCCTGTGGGCAGGAGAAACAGCATCAGGTAGAGAGGCCATGTGCAGGCCAAAGCCCCAATGCCCTGTGCCCACCTGTGAGTGGAGACATGCCAGCTTCCAGCTCCAGCTCTCTGAGGGTTTGTCTGGCACAGGCATAGAGGTGGTCTGGCTGGCAGGGACATATGGAGTCTCCTGGCCATGCAGGAGATCACAGCCATGCAGGGATGGGAAGAAGAGGCCATCTTGACACCCCTGAGATCCCCCCCCTCTCCAGTGTGTGCCGGAGGCGGGCTGCTGGAGTCGCCGACCCCCAGTGATCTCGGCCTAGGTTCCCCCACCCAGTGGCCTGGGATAAATGGAGATGCTGGTGAATTATCTGTGGATTTGGGTTTTCCATCACCTCACACTATGACAGTTGGCTTTTTGCTCATACACATGTCCCCTCCCTGCTTGCTGCTTTCTTCCTAGAATGAAGGAGGGCAGCCTTGGGTGATGTTGTACCTCTCCCTCCACGCACCTCTTCTCCATGTGGGAAGTGTTTCTTCTGGAGGTAAAGGAGGGTGCTGTGGTTATGGACATTCCTGCATTTGACTCTGCCCATGACTGTGGTCACCTCTCACTGCACTGCTGGGCATCAAAGACCATAGCAGCCTTTCTGCCAAGGATGCCCAATGTCCATGTAACTTTGTACTTCATTTAGGGTGAGTTTGAGTAAGTTTTACTTGACTTTTGCAATACCTCAGTTTTCTCATCCATAAAATGGTACTGGCTGATAATAATTGGGTTTACTAGGTTTTTTAAAGGATTAAACAAGCTGGTAAAGGCTGAAAGTAGTGTTTGGCTCATAGTAAGTGCTCTGTCTCTCTTAACACTGCCACATTTGTATTTTTATTGATGTGCTTGTTTGATTGGCCCTATGGCCAGAAGCTCACTGTGGACAAGAGATGTCTTACGTGTTCCTGTGGTCTCAATGCCTGGCGCAGTGCCCGGTACAGAGTTGGCCTTTGGCAAATATCTGTTAAGAAAACAGTGACCACCAGGTTTGGGCCGAGGTGAGGGGGAAGACTTGCCATATGTGGAGGTACATAGGAGGAGTGTATGTGGAAGGGGCGGTCAGGCTGGATCAGAGGGTACAGTGTGGGAGATGAGAGAAAAGTGAGGTGGGAGGGGTCGATTGGGACCAGGTACTGGAGGGCCTTGAGCTTTAGGAAAATGCCTCAGCAAGGCATTAAGAAGCCATGGGAGGTTTCAGAGCAGGGGAAAGACATGATGGTCCAGGATTTCCAGGAAGATAGCTGTACAGGAATCTAGACTCGATAGGAGAAGAGATAACCTGGAGCTAGCAGGGTGACCAGTCAGGTGGCATTGGGGACACGTGGCTGGCAGTCACGAGCTGTGTGGGCAGGTAGCACTATCTGTTCTCCCCTATGTCCTCAGCACGCGAGGAGCCGGGCCAGCCCATGGACCTTCCCCCACCAGCTCTGACTGTTCCAGCCCTGGTACTTGTCTACGTCCTACTCACTGACACACCTTTCTCAGGTTGCCAGGTTACCGCAGCCCGGTGCTGCGTGAGTCCTTGTGCCGCAGCTCCGATGCCACTTAATTACCCCCTCACTCTCCAGCCTCTGTATGTCCATGTGTTTATTATTTTAATCTTAAACTGAGAAACAGCGAGGTTGCTGGAAGTAGGCCATGAGCTTTTATTTGCTCTTCTCACCAAGGACAGGCATGTGCCCAAGCCCTGGGAGCAGAGACCAGGAGCCCTGGGGGAGGGAGGTGTGAGGCAGCACGTGGAGGAAAGGCGGCCGCCCGCCCCCGGGAGGCACGAGTGTGCTCAGCCTGGCACAGGCCTCGGCGCGGCCATTTTGTTGGTGGCCACGCCTGCAGTTCGGAGCCTTCTTCTGCCTCCTTGTGGGGCCCTGAACACGTCCATCAAGGCAGACGCTGCTGCTTCAGAGTCGCTGTGTTCGGGACCCTGAACCCAGCCTCCCTGGCAGGAGAGGACAGGTCCTGGCTGTTGTGAACCCATGTGGCAGCTCGGCCCCGCCTGTGGCACTGGGCTTGGTCTCGCTGTCCGCGTCCTGTGACCTCGGCCCCAGCTGTTTGGAGCTCTGGTGTTGCGTATGAGGAAGTTGCTTTACACTAGCCTGTGTTAAGCACCTGCTGCATAGAGTTTTGTATCTGGTCTCTACTCTGTACAGTCAGACAGAGTTCAGGAGACACCGGAGTTCTTGCCTGGGCAGTGGAGTTCAATAAAAATAACTGCCATTTAATGAGTATTTACTATGTGTTGGCCAGTGTGCGAAATACTTTGCATACATCATCTTACTTAATCCTCATGGTCACCACATGCCACGGTAGTTATTAGCACTGTTTTACGGATGATGAAACTGAGACGGGATGAGGTTAATGAACTTGCCCTGGGTCACACAGCCAGTACATGTGAGTGTTCCTGAGTCCCAGGCCCCTACCGTCAGCTCCGGTGCCTCTCTCTTGGTGGGAACCCAGAACATAGGACTAGCATTTGGAAATCCTGGGATCAGTTTACTGCTCTGCTGCTGACTGGCTTACTGAGCTTGGCCAGCTCCCCTCACTTTTCTCATTTGCTCATCTGTGAAATGGGAATCGTTGTGTACACTTCACAAGGCTTTGAGGGAAGAGGAAATAGGCTAATTTGTTATAAAACTTGGTACACTATAGGAGTTACACATCCATTACACCTCATTAAATAAGTCAAACTTCTTTTATATTAAAATGAGTAAAAACTTATTTTAAAAATACTTACAACAGAGGCACACGTGTGATTGCTGTTTGTTTGTTTGTTTAAGGAAACATGGTTAGCCCTACCTTTATACCAGGAGCTGTCAAGTGTGAAAGGGGGAAAGGAGTGTGGGGGTAGTCTTCTAAGAAGATGATGTTGCTAGCTTCCCTCTCTCAGTGGTTAAGAGTCCAGTTAACTGGCTGTATACTGTTTCACAAACTGCTCAGTTGCTGACCTGTAGAGTGGAGGTGGACATTGCCTGGGCTTCATAGCACCATTGTGAAGATGTGAGCTGTGGTCCATGCAGAGTGCTGAGCACCAGGCCTGAGCAGTGTGTAGTGCTTGATGGATGTTGAATCTATATTCATGATGATGAGGATGCTGTCTGAACAGATAAAAGGCAAGGGGCGTTCTAGTTTGGGGGCTTAGTCACAGCTGAAGGCTGTCTCAGAATAGCGAGGAGGGGACCATCCATGTCTGGTAGAGCTGAGTGCTGAGGCCACAGGGCAACCTTTGGAGGAAGCCAGACAGACCGCTGTTAGGGTTCTAAGCCAAATGAAGACTGTTTCTTCTATTATTCCTCATCTCCCAAAGCTAGGGGTCAGCTGGGGTTGATGATGAGGGAGAGGGAGGTAGCCTCTGTCAGAAGTCCTCCTACAGGCCCCAGGGAGATGGCCGGGTCCTAGAGGTCAACTGGCTAGCATCCAGCTTGGGCCTGAGCAGGTTGCAAATCAGCAGGAGGAGGGATGTGTTCTGTGGTGTAGCTTGGCTTCCACATGTTGGCCAAGGAGCAAAGTTTACTCACCAAGAGTTCCTGCCACTTTTTAATTTGTTACTTGGTTCTCTGTATGAGAGTGTGTAAGGAACCAGGGGAGCCGGGAGTGGGGTGAGAGGTTCTCGCTGGGAGCAGCTTGCAGGGACACATCGATCTTTTTCCTACATGAAGGTGACAGAATAGCCTCATGGTAGGTAGTGGTCAATTAATATCTGAGCGTTTTGTGATTCTGAAAATCAGAGGCAATCGTTGGTATTTTGGATGTTTAGAAGTAGGTCCCAGAGTACTTGCACAGTGCCTCTACTCCCGATCTGCCCTGTCCATTCCACCAGCGGACGATGGCCAGGAATGCATGTGCCATCGTGGTGGCGTCAAGGGCTGCGAGATGCAGTCCAGGTCCACACGAAGCTTCCTTGCAGTTAGGCTGTTTTATAACTGTTCCCAAATCATGTTAGCTCTGGAAGCTATTTTAGGAACTCCTTTGGTTATGAACCGTATCTTGTATTTAATTTTTATTCTCTTTCTCCTCCTGTCCTGGATTCAATAGCAGTGTCAACAAACACTGTGTGCCTGGCATTGTCTTAGGTGCGGGAAGTATTTAGGAGAATCAGAGATACTTGGTAAGAGCTTGTTAATTTAACTAGAGCCAGTACCTAGAGCAGCCTCACAAGGACCTTAGGCCTTCTCTGCGCGGTCACCAGTTCTGTCTCAGAGTGCTCTGAGTGTCTGTTGGGAGCCCACCAGGATCTGTGAGAAATGGCTGGAGCCAGCACAAGGCTTTTCCTTGGTTTGTGCTTGTTCATAACAGCAAGAATTCCATCCCACCTGAAGAGGCAGCCTAACACAGGCAAAGCTCTACCTTTCCACCGGCTTCCTGAGGGCTGGGGATGGTACTCCTTTGCTCCCTTCTCCCCTTCGCCTGCTGCTGTATCAGGTAAAGAAGGGTTCCACTCTTTCCTTAGCCCAGATCTAGTAAGTAGCCACAAGGAGCTGTGAAGAGTGTCTTGTCTGGTCTTTGACTCTTTGGATGAGAGTGGGTTTGATAGTGCCTTCCCACCTGTGAGATGTGGACAGTTGATTTCTGTTTCCTCTAATCTCAGGCTCACGTGGGGCCGCATGGAGAAGGAACCCGCATAACCAATCCCCAGGGTTCAGAGTTGACATATGCTTTCAGCATCCACCAACGAGAGGGTGAGGGGATCGCTGGTGTTTGTGAAAGCACAGATCAGGTGTCCCTTTGATGATTGCTTGGGGACCTTTTCCAGAGACTGGAGTAAGAGGAGTAAATTTACATTTGACAAGTCTAGATCAAAGGAAGGAGAGAGGAGCAGAAGTCACAGAGGACTGGTGCACCAAGGAAGGGACTGGACCAAGTGAGCCCGTTTTCCGTGTGTTCCTCTCCGGAATATGGGCTGGTTGTATTGACAGGCAGGCCTCATCTAGCACAGTCAGCCAGTCAGCAAGTATTGATTGAGTGCTGCTGGGAGCTTGGCTTGGGGAGAATGAAAGAGAGTTGTAAAGCTTGCCTGCGCCCTGCCTTTGAGAAGTTCAGCCTTTAGTTGGAGGCACCAGATGAGCACACATGATGAGATGTGACAGTGTATTGTCAAATCTCTAAACCATCACATGGGGTCACACATGTTACTGGCATTTGTAAAAGGGAGAACAATCACTGTGTCAGATGCAAGACCTTCAGGATTGTCACCGATCCAGCCTGGGAAGGAATGGAAAATGAAGGTAGAACATACTGCTTCGTCCAGTGGAGACCACGGGTCTCAGATTCCCATCCAGAGTCAGCAGTGGCAGAACGCCTACTTGGAGGAGCTTGGCCAGGCGGGAAGGATCCCCTGGTGAGCACTCAGGAAAGGAGCAGGTGATCTCTGGGGTCAGAGAACAGGGTTTGAGTCCCAGCTAAGGGAAATCGAGCAGATTAGTGAAGGTAATATATGTAAAAGCAGCTGTCTAGTGTTTTTCATACAGAAATAATCAGCAAAGGTTTATTGATTTGTTCCTAAAATCACAACTGAGAGGGTCCTGATGGAGACACCATAGCGGTGAGAAAGGAGAGGCGGGTAGCCACCCAGGTAGACTAAGTGGAAGGGGGTGAGATACCGAGGTGTGTGTGTGTGTGTGTGTGTGTGTGTGTGTGTGCGCACGCGCTCTGATTGAGGTCAGAGTCTGCTGTCCCCAGGCCGGTTCAGGCCACTTTTGGAGGATTGTTCCAGTTCTTGATCCCAATTAGAAGGGAGAATATCAGCGCCTAGAACAAGTTTCAGAGAAGGACTGCTAGCATGTGAAGAATGGTTAATAAAACATGGGACTGTTGACCGCAGAGAGGGGAGAATTTCAGCAGAGCGGGTTTGCTGGGCACAGTTTTGCATACTGAAAGAACTGTCAAGTGGTGTAGGTGTCATTCTTCCTCTGTGGCAGTCCGGAGGGCAGCCCTGGGGTCATTGGTGACAGTGACTGGGAGGCTGGTGTTGATGCATGAAACTGGGTTATTTTTCCATCATTTGAGCTGGGGGCGGGGGGGGGGATATGAAGGAAGGAGGATGGGGGACTCTGAGTAGTGAGCTCCTTCTGTGGGGCCCTGGTGTTTACAGGCAAGCGGAGTGGCCCTCACACAGGACACTAATAATGGAAACAATAGTAACAGCTACCTCTTGCTGAACACTTGTATACCAGGCAGTGTTACCAAGTTCTTTACTTGTATGGACTCATTTAAGCCTACAACAACACAAGGGGTACAAATAGCTTTTTCATCTTACTTTATAGATGAGAAGATTTAGGCTGAGCGATAAAGTATCCACCCAAGGTCCCACACTTGGCCTTGACCCCAAGGCTGACCTTGGATTGGTAAAAGGTGAGGCCAGGTGACCGCTACAGTACCAGGACTCTAAAGGCTTTCTCTGGCAGCTCATCATGTTCCATTTGGACGGGTTTGGACGGCTCTTTTGGGTTTGGGGCAGGAAGGGTGGTTACTGGTCTCAGGTGACTTCACTGTGGGTGCTTTAGCCTGGCCTCAAGGGTCATGGGAGAGGTGCTGTCGGCAAGGGTGTTCTGTTGGCTGTTACAAAAAGACCTCTCCGGGAAGTAGCTGGGGATTCCCAGGCTTATCTCAGCATCTCAGCTCCTCCTGTCCTGTGTCCCCCAGTCCGTTGGTGACTCGGGGCTCTCGGAAGCACCAGAGGTGCTTTTCTCGTGTCAGCCTTCCCAGAAGCTTCTTGGCTGTCAGCACGCTGAGCCGCACATGCCCCCCCCCCCAGCTCTGCCCCTCCAGCAGGGCACAGAGTAATGTCTGGGTGTCATGACCCAGACGAGTGGCTGGACTTGAGCTGCCTGACTGGATTCCTGTCCTAGTGGATTCCGAGGTCACCAGCCCCTGCTGGCCACAGGCAGGGTTCTGAGAGTGCGGACACATTAGGTAGTCCCCAACACATTTTTGGGAGTAAATAAATGCCCATTCGTGTAGGATTCACCTGCTTTCTCAGTGTTCACCTTGACCCCTGAAGATTTTGGAGTTTTCATAGGGGGAGGTTGGGGTGTCAGAGAGTGTCAGGATGCTCCCTTCCCCCAAACCACATGGTATTGGGGGAAACATCTCAGTATAACCTTTTGTTTCTGAAGGCAGACCTGTTACTGCTGTCTGGTTTTAGGGAGAGAACATTGACCCCAGAGACTTAGGCCAGACCCTGACTTGAGAATAACAGCTGCCCACTGGTCCCAGAGCGCTTCAGAGAGCTGAATCTTCTAGAGGGCTATCTTGACACCTTCCCTCTGTAAATCAAATAATCACAGGACTGCCTCTCACCCCAAAGATTCCAGTCAACAGCCCCTCCCAACTCTCCAGCTGTCTGTAGGCAAAAGATGTAGTCACATCATCGAAGATTTTTTGGACCCTTAATTTTGTTAAACTGTCATATTATAAAAACAATATACAGTGTATAGCAGATGTTGCCCCAAAGTGGCATTAAATATGATGTTTTAGACCAGGGGTCCCCAAACTATGGTCCGCGGGCGCATGTGGCCCTCTGAGGCCATTTATCCGCCCAGCCGCACTTCCGGAAGGGGCACCTCTTTCATTGGTGGTCAGTGAGAGGAGCATAGGATGCAACCACACCCATAGTTCCCATTGAAATACTGGTCAGTTTGTTGATTTAAATTTACTTGTTCTTTATTTTCAATGTTGTATTTGTTCCTGTTTTGTTTTTTTACTTTAAAATAAGATATGTGCAGTGTGCATAGGGGCCCCCTGTGTAAAAAGTTTGGGGACCCCTGTTTTAGGCTGTCCCCAGCCCCTTTGCCACCCGCCTGATCAAAGCCTCAGCCCTGGAGGCCTTGTCCCTGATCCAGCTCCTGGCATGGCTGGCCCTTTGTGGAGACCCAGACTCGCGCCTCGGTGTGCGTGGTGGCCCCCGTGTCTTGCCTCCTTCCTCTCTGGCTGTGGGTGTAGGCATGGGCCTGCCCCTGCGTGGGGGAGAAGGCAGAAGCTCCAGCCAGAGTTGTTTGGGGAACTCCTTGTCCTCCTTGTGTTTGAGACTCTTGCTGTCTAGATCTGACTCAGCTTAGCTAAGCGATAGTTTGTTCCGCAGCAGGAAAGAAACTCCAGTTTTTGAGTCACATGGTATAAACTGGTGGTCACACAGAGGTCAGTTGCAGCCCACATGTCATCACTTGCCCAGTCTCTCTGTACCCTAAAGATATCTTCTCTGTACAGAGCTTCGCTCCTTGGTCAGGAACAAGAAGCCCAAGAGCAGCAGGAACACGTGAGGATTCCAGCCTGTGCCTGGAGGGGGAACGGCAGGACACCTCGTTTTCCCCTCTCTAGGCAGGTCTTGCCTTTGGCACGGACTGCAGGTCTCACCATGCAGGGACGGTGTAGAGCTCCCTGTAGTCCGACTCACATGGCCCAGCCACACTCCATCTCTCTGGAAATTATTTCCACCCATTGACAAGGCCAGGATTTCAAGAGGAGCTAGCCAAGAGTCATGTTGGCTTACTCACTGAGTACCAGGAAGATTTTGTCCCCCTGCATTGTGGGCAACACTAGAAGCCTCTGGTCCAGGGGCTTTGGCTAGTTGAGTGACCATGTTCACTCAGCCCCAGCCCACTGTCAGAACAGCAGGTGCCAGTCCCATCGCAGTCTGGGTTTTGATCGTAACTGGGCCAGGAACTTAGATTTAATGACCAGTGGCCTAGGACAAGACAGACATTCTGGCCTCTTTTCACTTTCCCAGGAGGTGATGGAAACTAGCTTGGATAGGACATTTTGGAGCCTGGATTTTTGGCCTGAGTGGCCAACTGACTCAATCTGCCCAGGAGAGAGCGTCTACTTAGAAATACCCCACCCCATACCCGACCTTAAATGTGCCCCATAGCTGTACTGCCTGCAGATTCCATGTGGATCTCTGTGGGTGGAGGGACTTACTTCCATTTGTGCTGAGGATTCAGAACTTGGCTTGGCCTTTGCTCATCTTCCTTCACCCTGCAGTCATGAGAGTCCTGTGTGCCCAGGGCCAGCGTCTGCCAGGCCACTTACTGTCTGCTGCCTGGCTCCAGCTCCCTGTCTGAGGCAGCATTCCATGTCTGCATCTGCATCTCACCTCTGCCAGGACCTACCCTCCAGCACAGGCTGTCCCCAACCCTTGTCTCTCAGATTTTCACTTGGCACATGGCGCTATATTGTGTCCTTAGAGTGAGTGTTGTCACTGCTGGGCCTTGTTTCAATTCACATCAGTTCAGCAACCGAGGTGTGAGTGCCATGGGCCCTTGGGCTGGGGACTTGATGGGAAACACTCAGGGACTCTGGGATTACATGTTCTAGAGACGGACAAGCTTTGGTCTTTATGGTCATTATTGTTGATCAGAGCTGTTGACTGCTCTGTTCTTCATGAACCATCTCCCCATGAATACTAAACATCGGGCTTTCAATGTAGAGGGTAACATTTCTGACACCCTTGACTCAGTACATTTTCAGACTTACTCTGATTATATATATTTGTAGATTGTGTGATTTTGTTTCTTTTTTCTTACCAAGAGTTTAACTGCCTAGCTAGCAATGTGGTTTTTACTTGGCATCTCTAACCACTGTTCTCCAAATTCCTCCTTTGTCATGGGCCTACCACCTAAACACACTTGATCTTGTCTGCTTAGTGTTGTTGATAGTACTTGGATGGAAGATGGAGAATCCAGGTACTGTAGGTTTTTCCAGACGTTCATAGGCCTTTTTTTCCAGTGTCTGGTATGATACCAAGCACTAAATCATCACTGTCCATCACCGTCATCATTGTATCGATAGTGATAGCTGGCATCATTTAAGCCTTTACTTTGTGTTTACAGGGCATTGTAAACACAATGCTGAAGGCTCCTATATCTCTTAACATCTTCACCAAGAAAACTGCTACGAAGTATAGAGGAAGCTGAAACTAGAAACTGAGATAAAAGTTATTCCAGTCTGTATAACTAGTGAAGAGGCTGTACTAGAACTTAGATTCAAACCTGTCTCATTTTAGAGTCTGAGTTTTTAACCACCATATATATATTATCTTTGTACTGTTGCATGTACTCACTTAATGTCTGCTGAACAGCAAGATTGCTCCAATAGTCTGCCTGGTCGCCATGGTATCACTAGCTCTGATGAGGATAGCACCAGCAGTTTTTGAGTATTTACGGAGCTGGGCTCTTGTATTAGATGGCATACATCAATTAAACTAATTAATCTGTACCCGTCAGTGAGGAAGGTTTTTCCCATTTTGCAGATTAGGAAACTGAGGCCGAGAGAGGTTGAGCTAACTTGTCCAGAGTCACGCGGCCAAACTGAATACATTCAGGATGTGGATATAGGTTGTCTCTTACACAGGATGGGTCACTGAGTTAACAAAGCTCCAGATGCGTTTTCACCAGTTTCTTTTTCCTACCTGTTCCTTACCTTGGAGTTGTCTTTGTTTATTCCTTCTCATTTGGTTCTTTCTCGGAGGCCTAGAGTGGACGGTCCTCTCAGACTATTTGTGTCCACACTGAACTCGTTGTGCAAAACTGGCTCTTCGATTTATGTTTTCTTAAACTTTTACTCGTAGATAAATCCTCACGGTAAATCACCTGATTTAAGATTAGTGCTCCATAATGGACCCATTTGTCTATCTTATTTTTGACCAAAGGAATGGGACAGGGAGCCCAGAAACAGACCCATACATATCTGGACACCTGATTTACGACAGAGGGGCCATTGCTGAGCAATAGGGAATGGATAGTCATTTTAATGAACAGTGCTGCTCGGGGACTGTGGATATCCACAAGGAAAGAAATGAATCTTGACCACTACCTCATGTCACACACAGAAATTTTAGAGAGATCATCAATCTAAATGTGCAAATAAAGACAAAATGAAACTTCATCTACTTGATAGCACAGAATATTCATAACATTGGGTGGCCATACATTTTTTTTAAAGAAGACACCAAAAGCACTAACTATGAAGGGTAAGATTGATAAGTTGGGGCATTAAAATGAGGAACTTCTGATCATAAAAAGACATTAATAAAAGAGGGAAAATGCAGGTGGTACCTATAACTGGCAAATGGATTTGTAGCCAGAATATATAAAGAATCCATAAAATCCGTAAGACAACTTCTTTCCCCAAAATGGTCAAAAGAATGCTCCCTACTTACCAACTGTGGGCTGTGTGCAGTTTTCTTCTCTCAATTCCAGGTTTTAAGCAGTTGGGTCTGGATCAGTGGCACAGCCTGGTGGCTGGCCGTGGGAACTGTCTTGTCTGGTGGCTCGTCTCCCTGTGTGCGTGGACCCCAGGCCCCTCCTTCACAGGTCCCGCTTCACTCCGCTGTTTATTTGGCCCCAGGTGCCTCTTTGTCATGAATGCATAATAGATATGTCTCTTCCTCTTTTCCTTGGGCTTGTTAATTTTTGATCAGCTATTTTAAGAATATTTCTCTCTGGCTTTCCCCCACACCCCCATCTCCTTTTTTCATTTCCCTTTTTGTACCTCCTTGTTTAGCCTACAAATTTGTAGTTGTAAAAGTTATCCTAAAATATCTGAAAGCTTTTGTGTGGGGGGGGGGTAGACTTGTTCTGTGGGCTCCCGAGGCAGAGGGAAGACCTGAAGGTTAGTTGATAGTGACCTAGAGGATGATTTCCCTTCAGTTACATTCCAGTTGTGAGACCTCTCAAGGGGGCGTGGGGGTTACTAGGTCACAGAGGCTGGACCACACCGCGCCTGGGTCATCGTGTTGTTTATAGAGGGCCCTGCGCCTTGGACGGGGCAGCTGGATTAGGATAATCCCTTCCTATTTTATCAACAAAGCCCTGAGCAGACCCTTTGAGGTGTTCAGAGCAGCACCTCTCAACTGGGAGACTCTGGTTCTGCTGGGTCAGGCTGGGCGCACGTAGTGCTTTAATGGTGTTGTGTGTATTTAAAAATGACGCTGAGGCCCCCTTCTACCTGCAGCCCCCAACTTAGAGCTGGTTGACAAGCATTGAGTCAAATGTCAAGGGTCCCCTCATTTTCCTCTATGTCATTCTTTCCTCCAGTAGCAGCCTCTGAGGCAGAGTTTTCTGTTCTGTTCTTTGTTTCTTTATTTTAGTTGAATCCTCACTCAGACAGTGCCTGTTCTTATTTTTTCATGGCAAATGTATCGTATTTTGGGTTCATTGCCACAGAGACAAAAATGTGGCAGGTCTACAGGTATGATTTAGCTTTTTAAGTTTTGAGGCATTAAAAATCAAGAGTTTAATATGGTAAGTCTGGGTTTCTGCCTTCTCCTGAGAAAGTGGGTGGCCTGAGCTTTTGGGCCTCCATTCCCAGCTGGCCCGCAGCAGGCAGGGCTGGAGAGCAGCTGCCTGTGAGGACAGGATGCCCTTCCACGGGGCACATCCGTGCCCCCCACCCCTACCTGCCTGCCAGCCCGCAGGCATTTGAGTTTGCGACTTCCTGACATGGCTAAAATAGGCTTTTGTGGAATACCCTGGGAACCCAAAGAATATTTTTAATATATTTTAATGGGAAATAAATTCCAGCTTTTAAAGAGCAGGTTTCTGAAATATCCAAAATACAAATCTGGGAATGCTTATAGGGTCCTCAACTAGAATGGGTCCTCTGTGCCTGGCGATGATGGCCTGTGTCTTACACTTCATGCTGTAGTTGGCTTAGCACCTAGTAGGAACCTAATAAATGATTTCCTGAGCAGTCGTTGTCTGCCCCTCCCGGGCGGTGAACAGAAACACCATGTCACTGTGGGCCTGGGCCTGTCACTTCCTCCTGAGACTGGATCGCGGCCTGATCTATCTAGAACACCCACTCTAGCCCTAGATACTCGTGTACAGTTTGGGATTCGTTCTCTACACAGCTCCCCGTCTCGAGAGAAACAGTTTCTTTCCTGATTAAAGACCCTGGCCCTGTAGAGCGGTGCTAATGAGGAAATGAGAGGACAGAGGCCCCACGTGAAGCCTGCTTTCCTGGCGGATGCTGGCTGACAAGAGTCTGTGGCAATTAAAGGGTGCTTGCATTCCAAACCCTGGACAAGGGCTGGGTAAAAGTTCAGCTTATTCCCTTTAAAGAAAAAAAATTCTAAGTCTTTGGCATTGCAGAGTTTTGACCCAGATCCGTTAGAGGCCATGAAGAGCTCGCGATGTTTGGAGAGTGGGTCTTGTTTCCAAGGCCTGTAGCTGCAGAGGAGCCAAAGAGAGCCAGTGACCTGCTGGGCTTGAGTGGGAGCCCTGCCGTTCCAAGTGTGCCCTGGTCCAGCCTCCGTGGGCTTCAGAGGGAGACAGAAGGACAGTACCTTTCTCTCACTCAGAAGTTAGCATTACGCCCAAAATCAAATACCGCATGCAGCCCTCTAAAACTGCTTCCTTGTAGGTCCGAGCTTGCTTGCTAAGTAAACATCCTTTCCTGTTTTTGGAACCAAATTCATTTCCGTTTACTGGTCATCCCTTTTGGGTGTTTCTGTTCTTGGTGCCACGCAGAATCAGGTTAATAGAAGAAAGAGCTAGAATTGGTCAGAGGCACCTATTCAATCCTAGTAAGCTTGTAAGAACAGTGACGGGGTTATGGGAAGAAGAAGAAAAGACTTAGGTGAAAAGTGAAATCAAACAAATTCTTCCCAGCTATAGTGCTGTCATAATGCTCTGCAAGTTGAAGTTGGTCCCGGCTGAGCCCCTGAGATGGGGACCTTTCTCTGCATTGACTCAAACTCAGTGACCACGGTTGGCTTCTCTCTGTAACTTCTGTGGCTGTGCATGGCCCTCCTCTGACCCGAACTTGCCCTTGCTCCATCTCTCATGACTTATTAGCCTCTTCTCTCTCACTTCCACCCACCGTGCCATGCCCATTGCCATGGCAGTGAGCAGCCACGTCATTCACCAAGTCACCGGGTGATGGGCCAACTCTGCGCTGAGCCCTGTTTCCCTCTAGTTCTCTGTCCTGAAGCAGGAGGCTCCCTGGCAGAGCTCAGAGCCCTTTGTTTATTTGATCCTGGGCTCTTGGATAAATCAGGAATGTCCTGACATGAACTTAGGCATGTTTTTCTTCCCTGGAAAAGGAAACTATGGCAAATGGTATTTAAGTAGGCAGAGGACCATTCCGGGGGACTTGCTTTAGTGCCATCAAGGCCGCATTCCTTTGGTCATCAGACCAGTAGGTGACTTCTTTATTGGCATGCTCTACCCTGGAGCCCAGAAGGTGTGAATTTGAAGCACTTTCCCCCCTGCTGGGAGCCTGGCACAGATGCTCTGGGCTTCTTTTAAAACTGCAGAGCACCAATGGTTGTCTTCCAGGTGGTCTTCTCTCTGCTGCTGGGTGAAATGTTGCCCGAGAGAAGTTGCTTGAAGAAAGCTGCTGGGGAAGCAGGGTACGGGATAGGGTGGCTGCCTGACCTCTCTCAAGCCATCTTCCTGGGAGTCGCAAGATTCTTGATCTGGTATACTGTATGAGTCAGCTGCCCTGGGACCTAAATCTCTCTTTCACTTCCGGTCAGGTCTAGGCTTATACGGTGCAGCTGGTTATCAGAAACCTTTCTGGGTCTGCAATTTTTGGATGTTGCAGTATGAAGCCTAAGGCTACCTGGGTCTGTCTGGGTACACAGAGTCCAGTGATAACACTGGGGCTGTTGTTGAAACATTCCTGGGTCTTGGGGGGCAAGAAAACGTTGAGAGCTATTTGTTTTGCTGCAGGGGAAACCTGTCAATGTCTAAAAACAATCTCAGGCAGTTTCCAGAACATTGGTGGTCACCTGCAACCCCCAACCCCGTGAGAGAGTTTCTAGGTGTGTGACTGCCCATGCGATTACCGTCACAGGGGCTGTGGTGGATTGGTGGCTCATCTCACTCGGCTGCCCACCTGAGAGAAGAACCCAGTCGTGGGCCACTCAGTCCAGGCGTGGCTGCCACTCTGTTTTGTTGCTTTTCATGTTGTCAGAGAATCTTCTTGGGAACAAATGACTCAGCAACCTGGGTCTCCGGCTGTGACTTTTGCGAAGTGCTTGCACATACCCACCTCAGCCCTGAAATCCTGAGCTCGGAAATAAGGGAGATCCAGACAGTGTTTTACTCTAGATTTTTCAGGCTGCAGTTCAGTGGGGTTTCTCCAGTTCTTGCCCCGATCGAGGATCTCACTCATGGGCTAAGCGGGCCATGTTTTAATTACACTTTTTGTCTTTAGGGAATTCCAGGGAGAAAAAGGTCCTGGTTGGTGGCCAAAAAGGCAGAAACAACAAAAGTCAGCTCTGGCTGTAAATCTGGACTTGTCTGTGGCAGAAAAGAGCTAACAGGACGGTGGTCTCAGGGTGAGGACCGTTTTTTTCCTTATGGCTGGGAGAAGCTCACGTGGGTCAAGAAAAGATGATGCAATATTTAGTGTGGGACAGCCCCATCTGCCTTGTGGGCACCGTCACTCAAAGAGTTAAGCTAGGTCTGTGGCTGGGAAGCCCTCAGGGGAGGTGTGAGTCTACAGGGACCAGTCCCTCTATGCCCCACAGCAGTGAGGTGCGGGGTAGAAACTGGACTGAAAAGTGTGGCCAGGGATCGGAGTATAGGCCCAACTTTTTTTTTGCCTTGTTTGACCAGCCTTGGCACTGCCCTCAGGCTCTCCAGGGGAAAAGCTGCAGTTCTGCTCTTGCAACACAAGGAGCAGACTGGAGAATTTAGATCTGCGTCACAGAGCTCAGAGAGAGAGAGAGGGAGAGGGAGAGAGAGAGAGAGAGCGCTCCGTCGATAGGTCTGCTAGCAGCAACAGCCGTGCTGCAGCAGAGAGAGAGAAATCAAGAAACAAGTCATAGCAACACCGGGCACCAGGTTCTGCCAGCTCACTTGCCAAGCGTTCAGAAATCTGTCAGGGGCCAGAGGCCTCTGGGTAGCCTAAGCTAAGGAGATGACACGCAAGGTGGCACGGGCGTTCCCGTGGGGAGGAGGTGGAGTGGTGGAGGGGGCAGGGGTAGGAGCAGGAGGTTGTGGGGTAATGGTGGAAGGCTTAACTGGACCAGTTTCTGGAACCTTCGGGACTGCGGCACCTTATAGCCAGACCAAGCTTTAGGTCTGCGCCGGCAACGATGGGTGGTCCGATGGGCTTCAGGACTTGATGGCGTAACCCCCTTCTTCCCCCACGTACGTATTTGCTGGGAACGGGGGCGATGTCTTTGCGTATGTGGGCGCTCTCTGTCTTTCTCACCTTCTTTCTCACTTTTTTGCTATTTTCTTCTCTGAGGGAGGGTTTTTTTCTTTTCACTTTAATTTCTTTTCCCTTAGCGTCAGCTGCTCAGACTTGACCCGGGGAGAGGAGAGAGGAGCAAGCTGTCCCCGGCGTCCCACCTGACCTACCAGGCTTGACTCTTATTTGCTTCTATTGGACAGACACACAGACTGGTTTTCCAGGTTAAGTGTCAGCATCTGTCTGTCTGTGCAGTTCTCAGGTGGAAGGTAGGGAGCGTGGAGGAGAGGGGCTGCGAGGAAGGCCAGGCACAGTTTCCCAGAGGCTGCCTTATTGAAATGTTTGTCCCTGGGAATCAGGCTGGCGGGGAGCAGGTGGGCAGGATGGGGCGTGGGCTGGGAGAAGTGGGGTAAAGCTGGTAGGTTTGTCACTGCGTAGTTGGGCAAAGTGGGGAATGGTGACGCAGTCACTGTTGCATCTTGTTAGGAGCTCTAGGGGGACAGGTAGTGAGGCTCCTGGGGTCTGTAGGGCCAGCTGAGAGGGCTTAAGGATGAGCCGAGAAGGGAAGCTAGCATTTAGAGATTAAATGTCATCCTTTTGGCGTTGGAAAGTTGTTTACCTTGCGCTCTCTGTGTCTCCATGTTGGCACCCTTCCAGTTCACATGTGATGGCCTTCCTTGTACTGCTGCATCATTAACTAAGTGACTGAGCTGGCCTTCCATTGGCCAGGGGAGGGCTCTCACTCCAGATACTTCCTCTGATTGGTGGGTTGGCTCATGGCAGGTGAAAACCTTTTTTTGATTGGCTGAGGGCAAGGTATCAAATCTGAATTTGCATTTCACTTGCTTAAAGGGGAGGGGGGAGAAGCCCAGCAGCTTTCTAAAATCTGTTTAGGGGTGTGCGTATGCTCCTGTGTGCCTGCTTTGACTGACCAGTGGAAGCCTCTTCGTGAGCCTTTTTTATTTCATGTACTCTAAGGAAGAGGAGCGTAGGGTACCCCAAACTTTTTGGAGGGAGAAGGGATGGGGAGATGGGTGCGCAGACAGTTGGCCAAACTGGAAGAAAATATTTGTCCTTTAGTTTGGTGTCAGAAAAGGGAATTTTCCAATCAGCCACACCTCAGTGTTGCGGCAAAATAATTCTTGGCTCCCCTGGAAACGCACGGGCAAGGTAGGGCAGAGCTGCTGCTGCTGATATTGCCACCACCCTGGGCTTCCTGCTGACTCTGGGCTACTCCCAGGGGACAAGAGATTTGCATTGCCGTCTGGGGCTGTTCAGAGCTGAACCCAGTATGGGAAGGACCTGCCTTCTGGAAGCTGCTGCTCCCTGGTGCTCGGAAAGGTGAGGATGGGGACCAATCCCAGGACATTGCTCAGCAGCTGCGTATTTGGTAGGGTTTTGGGGAGACCCACTGGGCCATATGGGTTTCGAGGTCCCAGGTTAGAAAGGCTTGTCCTTTCTGGGGAGTGACGAGAGTGAGAGCAAAACTAGGACAGCAGGCTGTCCTTCTCTGGTTGGGGGTGGGGGATGTGGAAAAATCAGGGTCCCAGCTCCCCATCCTGTCCTTGGTGTGGGTCTCACGTTTGTGGGGAGGGGGTTTCCGAACCCCTGCTCCGTGCGCAGTGGCCCCCACCCATGACTGCGCATCTGGGAGCGCAATGCGCCCTGGGTCTCCGGCCTAGGACAGCACCGCCCTTCTTATTACATAACGGAGGGCACGGCTGTGCCTTTGGGCCCTTCCTTGCAACCCTACCGCCTGGCTCCCCAGGCTGGCAGAGCTGAAGAGGGTCTTCTGGGGGAGCAGTGCAAGATGTCACTGTCTTGGAGGGCTAGCCCTTGCCCGGTTACTGGTAGGAGCTAGGTTTGAAGACCGAAAGGAACTGCTGTTCCCCATCTTGGGGTATAGGATGTAGAATGTCCTTCTGAATGCCCGGTGTCACCTACGGTATCACCTATGGCGTCACCTATGGCCCCAGGACCTCTCGGGGCATGGGGCAATGCTCTTCTTCTTACACTTTCTGCCTTTTGAGAGGAAGTTTCTGAAGGGAACAATGTAACAATTGGGAGAGTGAGGAAGGGTTTGAGGGGCCCGGTTGGAAGGTGGTTGACAGTTAACTGCCCTTGTTACTGGCTTTCCTTTCCCTAGGTGGGTTGACAATATTTTTTGTACTCTTTTTATGACAAGGCTGCCATTTTGGAGGTATTTCTACTGGTCTCTGACATGGTAGCGTTGGTTTTTCTGGTCCTGCTGTGCCTGTTCCGCAGAGTGGGCGAGGGGGCGGGGGCTACGGGGGGGGGGGGGCACGGCGCAGCCCAGGCGGGCACAGTAGCGACTGCCGCAGTGAAGGTGGCCCCAGGGGTAAGGCCGCCCAGTCCCACCCTCAGACACAGCCCTGGGTGGGGGTTTTACTGTGTGGGGCCCCGGCTTTGCCAGAGTGTAGGCACTGCTAACCGAAGACCTGGATGTCTCCTGCCCTCAGCCAGAGGCTTACAGCAGTTCGGTGAAAAACTGAATCGGGGGTGGGGGGCAGTGGAGGCAGAGACACGACAGCTGATCTGAGACGTATTGGATCTGTGGTTGGTGTTCCCCAAATAGGTCTGCCTCCGGCAGTCTCCCCACAGGGATTGGGGGGGGTTCATGGCAGCTTCGAGGATGTGTTCGGGTGGCCCTGCCTTTTTACCGTTTTTCTTCTCTGTTTGTCCTCCTGTCCCCTGCCAGTACCAAGGTTCCAGATGTAGTCCAACAGTGAGGCTCCCTGCTGCCCTTTCCTCTCCAGGCCTTCTGCGTGCAGCGGCCATCTTGTCTTTCTTGCCCAGAAATTTAAAATGGTTTCTCCCCATTTCCAGAATAAAATCCCTTCCCTGTAGCATGCTGCCGAAGGCTCTCTCTAACTAGCCATTGTTCCTGTGCAGCCTTCCCTCTCTGAGTTTCCCTAGGTGGACCGTGTACTCTAACAAAACCAGGGGACTGACTTTTTCTTGTTTTTCCCATTTCTCTGTTTTCACAAGTGGTATTTTCCAGAGCACCCACCTGCGGCTCTGTGCCATCTTCTACGTACGGTCCCTGCTTATCTTCACAAGAAGGGGTCCTCATAACCACCCTTGACCCCTTCGGCCAGACTCCCATGTTCTTGATTGCTCCCGTATGCTGTTTTAGTTGTTATTGGTTTCTTTGTATATAAATCTTATGTCATCTAGTAGATTGTAAGCTCCAGGAGGCTAGGGAGAGGAGGGAAACACATGCCTAGTGGGTGCCTTCTGTCCACCGGGCACCCCATCAGGCTCGTCCACGGCAGGTATTTGGTTTACTCCTCACCACAGCCCTGTGAGGAGGGTCCATGGCTGGTAAGTGTTCTGATCGTGATTAGAACCCTGGTCTCTGAAAGCCTTTGCATTTTCTCTCTCTCAGTCCTCAGTGTCTGCAAAACGCGTCTTAACAAGGTAGATCCCCAAAACATGTCTATTTAAGGACTGTCGTAAGTTCCTAATGTACTGTGGGAGTTTGGGTGGCTGATCCTCTTGGACCCGAGGTCTGGGTCACTTAGCTATCACACCACCCTTGCTGTTACCTCATTCACTTTTTTCTCTTCCTTTGTGGCCAGTTTCACTCATGATGCTGACTTTTTTCTGTAGCTGAAATTGATGGATTGACAGGCTTCCATTAGCCTGGTTGCTTTCCTCCTGGAAGAAGATGTGGAGGTGGGGTGGGGTGGGTTGTAGTATCTTCAGAACAGAAATACGCTCCAGGATCCAGAAGTGAGTAGAGATCGTAGAAGGCAGGGAGTGGGGACATTGCCCTTGGATAGATGTAGTTTTGTATCTTGACCCTTCCTCATCTTTGCTGGTTAGCTTTAAACAAATCATTTGATCTTCATGTCTTAGTGTCCTCAGTCAATGAGATAGAGCCACTATAACTTACTGCACAGAAATGCCAAATGTATTGCCAAGCAAACAGGTTCCCAAAAGAAAGCGTGGCATGGCACCCTTCCCCCTACCCATTTGTTTGTCAGGGACTTAAGGAAGGAACATAGCACTTGACTTGGCTTGAGAAGAAATGGGGGAGAAGGGAGCTGGCATGCCTTTGTTGGTATAAGAAACGGGCAGGAGAGGTCACCAGGCATCATGCACCTGAAGGCTGCCAGGTCGCGTCTTTCCCCTACCTAGAGCAAATACCCCTTTCACTTCTGCGTCCAGAAGACACCATGAGAATTCGAAGCCGGAGCCGTGAGGACTGGTGGTGGCAGAGTGAGGGTTAACCGGGCGCCTTCCTAGGAACCTTTAGATGCCAGGTTAGTGTCCCTTTTTCCCTCGCAGCAGAGGCTGCCTGCTTCCTGACACTGGCATCCTGTGGGAGGGGAGTTGGGCACCCTGAAGCCCCTCGTCACCAATTCTGGGGCTGCAGAGCAGAGAGTGACGACAGCCCGTGAGTCGTCAGCCAACGGCAGTGGGGACCCTGGTGACGGCTGCTTTGTTGTTTTTTTCCTCTCTGGATGATGACTCAGTGTGTCGGGAGCAGGGAGATGGAGCTCTCAGCTGAGTGGCCAGGACATTCTGTCAACATGAAAGCAAAAACAGCTTGTCGGGGCTCAGAGCTGACCCTTAGGCTAGGTCATTTTCAGGAATGGCTTGGCAGCAAGAAACCCACCCTGGTCATAGGGGTCGGTGGGGTGGGGGGGCAACACCAGGTGACTAACCAGGGTTCTGTGGACCCTAGAATTTTAGAATATGAAAAGAAAATGCAGCCGTTTGTATTTTTAGATGAGCTTGACAAACATGGTTGCTGCTACGCTCCTCTCTCGTTAGTCCCACACCAGAGACATCTTCCCAAGGCCCTTGGGGACTCCTCACTTTGCTTCATTGCCTTGGACAGAAGGCATGTTTCTTCTTGGGGTCAGGGTGGGCCGAGCAGGCGCACTCAGGAGCCCACGAGCAAGGGCCCATCATTGGGAAGCGCATCTCGGGTTTCTTCAGCTGGTATCCTGTGAAGATGGTGGGTCCAGGTCTTTGGCCTGAAGTTGAAGGCCAGTTCTTGGGCAGCTTCTTTCAGCCCCTTTCCTGTTGTCTCAAACCAAAGCTTATCTCCTCCCTTTCATCTTGACTTCTTTCTTAGGAAGAAATGTGGGCCTTGAGTTTCTGACCTGTGTGTCTGCGTGTGGGTTTGTGTGTCATCATGGCGGCTCAGGGTTCTAGGCTTTTCTTGAATCTGCTGCATTGCGCTGTGTGCGCGTGACATTCCCGCAGGCCCCGCCCGCCCCGCCCCGCCCCGCCCCACTGTGCCTTCTCGGGAGCAAGAGAGAACATGGACGTTCATTGCCTCTGCTTTGTGGTCAAACTATTACCTCCAGCGTTTGACTTCCCTTGCTCTCCTCTCCTCCCGTGTCTTGGGGCAGAGGAACAAACGACCTGAGGGTGGGGACTAGGGATAGCCAAGCTCCGGAGCTCCCTGCCACCTTTCCCCGTGTGCCGTTTTTCAGTCTCGCGTTCCCATAGATGATGGCAGTACTGACATTTGTCACCAAGTGCCTCTTCCTTTCCCCCAGGGACCCCCTGGCGTGACTCGGTGGGGATCTCTGGAAGGGGTGGCTTTGGGGCCCTTGGAACCTGAAGGAGCAGGGAGACCTGACCAAGGTCAGAGCAGACAGTTGACCAGGGCAAGGGATAGGAGCCAGGCGTCCTCACCCAGAGCGCACAGGCAGCCCAGCCCCTTCACGTCATGTCTTTCTGAGCCTAAGTACAGAGCAACTTGACCTAAAAATATTAGATATATGTGGGTGTTGGATCCTTTGAATCTCGTCTTTCTTTGTCCAAAAGCTGCGCGTATGAGGAGACCCCAGATTCTGTACTTGAGGGAGGTCTGCAGTCCTTCAGATTTGTTTTCTCAACGGGCGATGGACAAGCCCTCCTTGACAAGACTCTGCGCCCTCTGGTACTGGTCTCTGCCCAGGCTGATGGGCCAAGCGTTGTCTTGCTTCTGTCACTGGCTGGTGAGAAGCAACTGAGGGCCACAGTCCCTGGGCCACATCATACCGCAGATGGGACCTTGATTGGGACCTGCACAATAAATTGCTTGAGGTGGGCCCTGTGAGCTGAGCCCACCCATCTTCCTTTTGCTTCTCCCACAGAGAACTCAGGAGTCTCGTTTCCATGAGTAAGTGACCATCTGCTGGAGACCAGGCTCAGCCGGGAATGGTGCCGGTATGCAGAGGACAGCCACCATACTGTGGGATAATGTGTGTACCCGCTTGCACTTATTTGGAAAAACAACAAAAAAGAGATGCCTGGCTTTGTGCAGTAAGTATTTGTCTGCATCCTTTTATTTCTTCAAACATCGCAAGTGGATAGATGTTTATTGAACCCGGCCAGCTGCTGTGCCTTCTCCATTCTGTTCCTGCACACCCCCCATCCTCAGTCCTCCAGAAGAGAGGACTGGATCAATTTTCTTGTGCTGCCAGAGAGCTACAGATTTGCTAGAACTCAATGTTCAGCCACGCATGTCCCCCTCACATTTAGGAGAAGTCAATTTTCTCTAAAATGGAGCCAAAAGCCCGTGTCCCTCAGTGCAGAGTGTTAATGGACCAAATGGAAGGACCCTGTTTGCCCTCATTGCCCCCAGCAGGGAGGTGAGGCTCTCAGTTGGCTGGCTGGGGGAGGCTGGTCCTTGCCAGCATCTAGCATGGTTCTCTGCCAAGTTCTAGCTCCAAATCTCTAGGCCGGTTGGAACCTAGACTATATATAGCATTGTGCTAAGCAATTCTTATCAGACGTGTCTGCCCTCCCCTGTGGGAGAGGAATACTTCTATCAGAATCAGAACCTAGAGAGTGAGACATCTCTGAGGGACCTTTCATTTTGGGAAGGGTTTGTTTGTGTGTTCTGTATGCTATGTACACATATGCATGCGTGTGTGTGCACACCCTGTATCTGATTCAGGGCTGCCACGCTCTCTTTCCCCTGTTTCAGATGCTGATAGATTCAAAGGTCATATGGATGAGGTACTGCTATGGGAGGGGCTGACAGTTCCCGATGGATTTGGGATTTGGATGAAGAGAGACTGGGTATACCATGTGGCTGAAGGCACAGTGTGACCCGTGGCAAAGACCAGCCTCCAGTATGTCTTCTGGGTTTCCTGTTTGCCTCGCTTCGCCCAAGGATGTCTTCTGACATCCCTCTTCCTTCTTTCAGACCTCTTTTCTTCCCTGCCTTCCTCCACCCCTTCCTCCTCCTCCCTTTGATTTTCTTTGGGATATATGAGGCAAACTCAGCTCCAGTGTCTGGGAGCTCTGTCTGCTCCTCGTCCTCATCCCCATTTGGGGTTTCTGGAAATCTCCCTTTAATAGTCACAGGTGGCAGTTGTCCTGAGGAAAGGCGGGTGGTATAGAGAGCATGGGCTGGACAGCTGCCTTCTTCCTCTCCTAGGTGCTGTCGAGCCACCACTCTGTGCCGTTCTGTGACCCAAAGTGCTGATTGATGTGACAAGTTCCTGGTCCTGTCAGTGGCTCATCACCAGGCTGCTTAATGGAAACCAGAAGCAGCATGGAGAATACGGTTTAATTTCTGCCTCCCAGGTAAGTCAGATGTGGGCTGCCTCTTTCCCATTGTCCCCACACCCCTTCTTTTCCCAGGGAGACCGTTTTCCTTATTCAGTAAGGAGTCCTTCAGTGTCTTCATTTGGAATCTCCTAAACAATTGTTCTCTGCTTTTTACTCTCTTCCTCCTGGCTTTTCTGTGAATGGGTTTAGTGACCAGTAGACACTTGAGGAGTGGCGGCCAGCCGAAGTGACCAGGCTGCTAGGATGTGTGGGAGATAGCTGTGGAGGTTGCTACGTATGGTAGTGGCTTCCTGTGGTCACTGACCAACACCTTGGCCGCTGACACCTCGCCTGAGATTTTGGGTTTAACCTGTCAGGGTCCTGGGGACTCTCTCGGGCTGGGGTATCCTCTTCCCTGTGTCATCCCAGGGGACACCCTCTCTTACTCTAGACACCTTTATTTAGCCTTGCTGGCCTCAGTCTAGGTCTGTGGCCTGGAGATTAGACTATGGTCTGGGCAGTAGATGTTGGGGCGATCTCTCTCTTTCTCCCCCCCCCCCCACTCTCCCTCTCTCTCTCTCTCTCTCTCTCTCTCTAGTGAGTCACTCTCTTCCTCGAGGCTATTATTGTCTTCGCCTTAAAAAAAATCCTTGGCCGAGGAAGCCATTGCAGAGCATCTGTAGGCAGTTGATGTAGAAATGTTTTTCTCTGCCTCACTTGATGATAATAGCAACGGTGATTAAAAATGATGACGGCCTGCAGAACTGGGGAGGTCTGTCGCATTGTAGAGACAATTCAGAAAGCAGACTCTAGGCGCTTGCCTTGTCACCGGGAAATCTCTACCCTATCGAGTAGATCCCTGCAATGTTCCCGGTCAACAGGGCTGGCTGGAATTAGCCAAGAGCAAATTTTTCTGGGGTCTAAAGATAAAAGGAAGGGTGCTGCGCGATTTTATGATGCTCTTGGCTGATGTCAGGAAGCAACTGTGGGATCCCACTGCTCTGTTCATGTCTCTCCTGCACCCCATGCTCACTGCTCTCCAGGGAAGACTGGCCAGTTCTGCCGCCCAACATTTCACCTTCTTTTCCCACCTGAGATGAGTCTGAATCGGCTCAGCAGCCTGAGGTTCTCGCCGGCTGTGGGGAAGAGTCCGGTGTATCTGCCTTCCAGGAATTTGACAAGTCTCAGCCCCTCCGGCACTAATGTAGCAAGCAAGGGATGGCTAGGGGTGTTGGATCTGGAACACAAATAAAGAAGAAGGACTGACTTTCGTGCAGCTGGGGAGAGTAAGAGGAGCAGGCCAAGTACCTCGAGTCGTGTTGGCTAGAGTCTGGCCAACGCTGGCTATAGGGCTGGAGCCAGAAGGAAGCTGTTGGCCATGCTGGGAGCCTCTGCCCTCATATGTGTGGTGTGTCCCTAGGCCTGGCTCTGGTGACTGCTACTTCTATTCATGGCCCTGCCTTTGTCTAGGTTGGGATAACCAGGGTGGGAAGCAAAGGGGCCATTGGGTTTGCTCCTTGTGATGCAGTTATCCCTGTTGCCTCTGGTATTTCCAGAACTGGGGTTGGTGCTTCTCTGTTGATTTTCCTATTTGTATCCCTCACCTAGTTCTTTTCTCCCTGCTTACCAGCCTAGCTTCTCCTGACACGATATGGGGCATTAGGTGTCGCAAGTCAGGCTAGCAGAACAGTTGACACCTCGGGGTGGGGGGGAGGCATGTCTGGCACCTCTTTCTTTATTATTTTTTATTTCTTTATTTTTTATTTTATTCATTTTAGAGAGGAGACACAGAGTGAGAGAGAAAGAGAGAAAGGGGGGAGGAGCTGGAAGCATCAACTCCCATATGTGCCTTGACCGGACCAGTGCAGGGTTTTGAACTGGCGACCTCAGTGTTCCCAGGTCGACGCTTTATCCACTGCGCCACCACAGGTCAGGCTGGCACCTCTTTCTTGACCTTTGGATCCTTGTGGTCTGGAAGCCAGGAGGAAGGGTGGGGCTTTCCATCTGGGTCCAGCAGAGGTTAACAGGGCTGGTGGCGCTAGAGCTGTGGTGGTGTGGCTTGGCCAGCGGGCATCGGGGGCGGGGCCCTGTCAGGAGACCTGATTGGTCAGCACCTTCTTGATTCCATTGAATTCTGGTCTGGTCAGGGCAGTGAATTGTTTAATGCATGTCTTGGCTCTGTCCCCTGGCAGCCGTCCCCCCCACCCCCCAAGGCTGCAGCCACAGCTTTAGAGAGGATCTGTACCTTGTGCTGGTCACTTTTTTGGGTACACTGCCTCCCTGTGAGATATGTAAGAGATACTGCCCTTTTCCACTAGCTGGCTGTCCATGGGAGGCCCTCATTCTGCTTTGCTTTTCCAGGACTTGGAGTGTCTGTGAGGAAAGCAGAGACTGGGTCTGGTTTCTTGCTGGCTTCTTCCACAGGAGCTGCCTGTGGGCTGATAAAGTCCGGGAACATCTCCAGGCCCCAAGGCCTGTGCAGAAACCGATGCAGTGTGTTGAGCCTGGACAGGGGAGGGCTGGAGGGGGGTATGAGGATGGGGAAAGCCCTGTGGGGAGATGGCTGTGCATTGTCCGACCACAGGATTAAGGCCAGGAGGATGTGGGAAGATATGTCCAGTGTTCAACCAGGGCTACCAGCTGTGTCTTCGAATGGATCTGTGTGTTCACGGAGCCTAGATCAGGGTCTGTTATGAGGCATTAAGGCATGAGATGGGCACCAGAGTTCCTGGTCTCAGCATGCAGTCCACAGACAGGGAACTGACCTTTCTGAGGGGTCCCCCTTTGCTTATCTGATTTCACTGGCAGAACAACATATGAAGTAGGCGTTAATTCCATTTGATGAGATTAAAGAAACTGTGATTTTTAAGTGACTTAACCAATGTCACACACTTGGTAAGTGGGGTTGTTGTGATTTAAAGCCAGGCACTTCCAAAGCCTGTACTTTTTTTCCCCCATTCTCTTGGGCTGAAGTGAGACATTCTGGGGAGCTAAGACCTTCAGAGGATAGGCTACCAGAAGAACTAATGTGAACCAGAGTGAAAGGCCAGGTACCAAGGGAATCCTGCAGTCACCGGGGTTGGCTATGCCACGTCCCGTTCTGGGGAGACAGGGCTGAGGAAGACTCCCTAGGGTATCCACAGACCGGCAGGGCTGAGTAGGCATGTGAATTTCTTCTGCAACTCTGGATTTGACCTCTGCTGTCCACCCTGGATTGGACTGGGTATTGGGGATGTAGACTTCAGCCACACTTCAGTGTGGGAGAGGTCATAAAAGATAATAGACAGAATGAAAAGCATACGGAGTAGATGTGGTGGAAAAGGGGGACCGCCATACGTAAGAAGAGGGGATCCAGATGTTGGTCAGGGAAGGAACTGAAGAGCCTGAAGGACCTCAGCCACATGGCAAAGCCATGGTGATCGGGTCTTCAGAGAGATAGAATCCATATGGACGCCGACCCCTCTTTTTCTAACACTGAGAAAAATTATCTAGAGTCTCCATAGCTGAAAGAAACTTGCAGTGAGTGAGGGACCAAGGTGTCAGTAGACCTCAGGCCTTCGGTCTCCAGAAGACTAGGGTTTTCCCCCTTAGCTGTGGCTGCTCTTGGCCTTCCTTCCGTCTCCCACCCCTGCCAGGTGCCAGCTGGTGTCTCTCCTGCAGCCCGGTCACCGTGCTCCTCGTGCCCATGCAGTACAGGGGAACTCTCAGGTGAAGGCTTTGCCAAGTCACTGGTAAAATATGTGCCTGGGGGAGGCTGACCTCTGTGCCCAGCCTGTCCTGCCAGAACACATGATTCTGAGATTGTCGTGATAGGGAAGGGACAGGTGGAGGGTAAGGGACGAGAAGTCACCTTGTGTTAGATGCTTGGACGAGCTCTGTGTCTTGAGGGGTTGAGGCAGGTTGGCGGTTTAGGGATGTGGGAGGGACGCTGCCAGCGAGTGCGGCTCCCGGGCTAACACTTGTTTACGTGGTAGAAGTGGAGCAGCGGCCGGCCCACGTGAGCCAGGCCACGTGAGCGCTTCTTCCCTCCTGTGCCCCACGGGCAGGCGGGTAGGGGGGGAGGGCAGCTGTGGAGACTGCCATCTGCTGCCAGGGGTCTGCTGCTGCACAGGGTGCAGTGTGGGTCCTGGCAGTGTGCTGTGGGGCTCAGGGCAAGTGAGCCTATGTTACCCGGTGTAGAAGAGTCAGCAGGCCCTGGCACCATGGGGGAAAAGTCACTTACTTTATTTACCTCTTTGGGATTATCTAAAAATGAGGGGATTGAAAAGAACCCTTTTGGAGGTTCCTGCCAGCTCTGACATGGGAGCTCCCTGGATGTTCGTGGAGGTATTGCTTAGTCGGAAATTTGGGACGAGAAAAACTAGACCTCAGTCACAGAAGCGGGGCGGGATCTGGAAGACCTGTGAGCAGCTGCAGGTCTGTTTTCTGAAGAGGCTGTTGCCATCAATTAGGGCAGGTGGGTGGAGACAGTTTTTGAAGGAGCCCCTCCCCCCAGAAGTAAGTGGGAAAGAACATGAAGGTGGCTGACCAGAATCGTCCAGATGACAGAGGATGTGGACTCTGGCTCCCACTGGGAGGCTTATCTAGAGATGGGCCAGGCGTGTGGCCCCTGCTGGGGCTGGCTGTGCTGCCCCGGAGGACTTGAGGTGCTGTGCTCTAGGAAAGATGCCTTGTCCTTCCTGGCCCTACGTCCGGGAGAGAAAGTGGAACTGCAGCTTCTGGGTGTCCTCTGTGTCCCTGAGACATCTGTCAGGGTCTCTGCCCCTTGTCAGGAAGTTTTCCTTTATATTTAGCCTCTTTTCTCATGTGGTTGTTGAAGCCCTTCTATTTAAGAAGAGAGAGAGAAAAGAAAAAAACAAAAACAAAAATATCTCAGAGCTACCAGTTCTACTTTGGCTTTTTAGTCTTGAGTCACTAGCTAAAAAGTAACAAAAATAAAACACAGGCAGGAAAGCCCAGTGTCCCAAGGTCCCCAGTCTTCCCAGGCTGTTGTGCAAGGCCAGCCCGAGGCTAGGAGGCTGGGGCCCGGGGGCCCTGGCCTAGCTTTTCCAGGGCAGCCTCCATCCCTAGTGTCCACGGCTTCTTCAGGGCGGCATGGGTAGGAGCCCCCTGGGACTGAGGGCACACATGGTGCAACTCGCCAGCCAGAAGGCAGAGCTTTAAAAATAGCTACGTTTCTCCAAGCTACTCCCTGATCACTAGACAATTACCTGGGCTTCATCACTGGGAGCTCAACCCCCGCCCCCCAAATGATGGCGTAACCAGGGATTTGGGTTGGGACTCCAGCCGGAGAAGAATTGACCAGCAACCATCATCTCGCACACACCACGTGATGTTTCACAGTTCTTTTCGCATTTCCCAGCTCACTCGGTCCCCACACAACCCTGTGAGGAGGTAGCGTTATCCCTGTCATTGATGAAACTGAGCCAGAGAGCGTCCTGCCAAGATCTCATTGCTGGTACCTGCTGATTTGGGTCACCCACCCAGGTCCCCTGACTAGCTGTCATTTCCTTTGGTTCCAGTGTGTTCTTCCACTGAGCAGTGGGGCGGGGCAACGATGGGGAGTGGGTCCAGGCAGCTGACTCGATCTCTGGAGGCCGTAGGTCCCTTCTCAGAATATCCAGATTCTCCTGTGCGCCAATCCTCTCAGCTCCTCAGAGCTCCTGTGAGGACCGGCTGGCGCTTCTTAGCTGGGAAGCCAGCCATTCACCATGTGTCTCTGGTGAGGTTTCTGCATGCTTCACACCACTCTGCTCGTCTACACTGCACTTTGTGCGTGTGCATAGAGTCCTGTTTCTGCAAAGTGGCTCTCTCAGAAAGGTCCTTTGTCATGGGACCTTTGAGATTTTCTCTGACAGGTTTATGAGGTATGCCCAGAGCTTTGCCAGTGTGCGCATGTGCTGTGTATGTGTCGTACCTGTCTGCTGGCTAATGGACAGTGTGAAGTCAGATACTGGAAACGCTGGCTTCAGCTCTGAGTGCCGGCTTCATAATTGACTTGAAGAGGCAGACCTTACCCATGGAGAGGAAGGCGGGTCAGAGAATTCTTGGGCATCAGTGATCCCTGAATAGTGAGCATGATGCCCCACTCTTTATAAGGGTGCTGAGGCAGAGCAGGGAACGGCATGTCTTCTTGGCCATGTGGCCCTCTGAGGGATCTTCATCTGAATGGACCCAGAACTTGCATGAAGGGGAAGAAAAGTGTTTTATCTTTGTTTCCATCACCTTTAGCCAGAATGGATTAGGCTTCATCTGCAGGTGTTCCTTGAGGAAGGTGTGGGATTGGACAGGGGGTAACATGCACGTGTTTGCGAAGGCCTGCCCATCTGAAGTCCCTGAATGCAGTCTCAGCTTGTAAGGAAGCCCTGTGGGGAATTCACAGGGGAGTGTGTCGGTGGCTGAAGCCTTCAGTAAGGTCACGTGTGAAGGTTTGTCCTCTTGGGCCCAGTTCTTTCTGTCCACCTGAAGGGTGGGAAGGATGGCTGAACCTGCAGCAGGGAGGGGGGTTCAGGCTAGGCTTCAGGGAAAACTGTGGATGTCCTTTGCTGAGGGCTCCCGAGGAATGACGAGTCCGCTTTATCTGAGGGAGAGGCAACGTCCTTCCAGTCCTGTTCTTGGGGACTCGTAGAACACCTGGAACAGCACGAGGTCTGGGTGCCAGGATCCAGGGTGTGCTCTGTGGCTGCGCTGTCTCCCTTCCTGCCATCGAGGCCAGCCTACGCTGGGGGTGGGAGCCACACGAGCATTGGGCCTGCAGTCTCGCCTTGTTCCCCTTTGCAGAGACAACTTCGGAACTGACCCTGTAAGAGCAATATTATTTGTAAATAAAAAGAAAGACAAAGAAGTGTTGCCCCTCCTCTCTACCAGGAAAGAGCCTTGAGCTGCCCTAAACCTGTCTTTGCACCCCCACCGCTGCTACCACCCTGAGCTCCCCGCAGTCCTGGGGATCTCTGCTAGGCTTGGAGATGTGGGGGGTGGGACGGGGGCAGGGCCGGACACGTTTTGCTGGGCAGAGGTAGGAAGAGGTAGACGGGGAGCACCCCAGGCATTTCCACAGCTTGGGGACCACTGGCATTACCTGCTGTGCGGAAAGCACAGGTGTGTTAGCAAACGGGCCTGCTATTTAGAGGAAATTCAAAATCTGAAATAAATCAGCGAATGGCTAAATGAGGGTTCGATTAAATACGGAGAACCGTATATCCTTTTCTGTTATTACTCCTGCAGATTAAGCTTCAAATGGCTAACGGGTTGGGGACATTGCCTTGGGCCCTGCCCTCTATAAGATCATGCTTATTTAATGTTGACTCCTTGTTTCCTTTTCTGTTTTTACTCACTCATTTCTTAAGTATCCATGTATATCTGTCCATGCATTTGTGTTATTTGGGCGGGGGGAGGAGTACAGTTCTTTTTGTGTCTCTGACATCATTGAATGTTTTACTTTTATTGCACATGAACAAACCACAAGCTCCCTGCTGACAGCAGCCATCTCTGAGACAGGGTGGGTGCTTGTGGACCCCCCCTCCCGCCCCCCAGGCATCCAGCCCCTGTGGAGATGAGAACCAAGGGTGCTGGAGGTAGGGCCAGCTCAGCCACGTCAGGCCCTTTCTTTGTGGTGGGGGTTGCTCAAGCATGAATCCCCCAGACATTTTAGCTGTTTCTTTTTTTTCCAGCCTAAACCCTGAGTAGTGGCTTTGAAAGTCTGAGAACACATGTTGCCCCTAGGTGAGAAGGGGACGGGGCCAGAGAGGAAGGGAGCACAGGCTCCTGGCGACTGACTGGCCTCTCAAGACAGGTGAACTGTGTGTTCAAAAGGAACTTATTTCATCTTTTGGACCTAATGAAAGTTATTTGTATTTTCTCTCCCTCTCTTCCCTCCTCTCCCTCAACCCTGCCCCCCCCATCCCTCACCCCCAGCCTCCAGAAGAATTTAATCTGCTGGACAACAAACAATACTGTTATAAAACTTGGAAAACAAGAGGGCGAGGCCTCCCTGACAAGGAGAAGGGCATGCCGGGTAATAGCAAGGGAGCCTGCCAGGCTGAGATGAAGCCGGGCGAGAGCCCAGTTGGCTAGGTACCTGGGTGCCAGCTCCTGCCTAGCCCACCAGCCAAGCCATGCCATCCCCAGTCCAGAGGGCAAGGAACCAAAATGAAAGTGGGGAGAGAGAAGCATTTGAAAAGGGGAAGTTGTATGTGTTCCCCCTTCTCTGATCTGATGGGAATGCACTAGACTGTGAAACTTCCTCCTCCACCTCCCGCCCCTCCCATCCCTTGCCCTCCCTCCCTCTCCTCCCCTCCCTCTCCTCCTGCCTCCTCCCGCCACTGCCACTCACTGTTCCAGGTTCTGAGACTGGCAGGCAGAGGCCCTGATAACAGAATGAGGCTGGTCGTGCAGCCTCAGTGTAGGCACAGCGACCAGCCTGGCCAGCTTCGGGGAAGCAGGAGAGGAAGGTGCCCCGAGTTGGCTTTGGACTCTGGACCTATCCTCTGTCTGCGCAGCCTCCCTCCCCCCACTGGGGAAGTGGAACCATGTCACAGGGTGTGCCCCGTCCATGTGCTCAGCCAGGTGTGTCCCAGGTACGGGGTAGAACCACCGCTCGGAGGTTAGTGGGTAGGCCTCGGGCTCCCCGGTGCCAGCCAGGCCTTGTTCCCGGGAGGATGGCCACCTTGGGGGGAGGCTCTGCTCTCCCTCCAGGAACAGTGGGGGCTGTGCTGCCAAGACGGGGCGTGCCAAGGGAGGTGGTCCTGGGGACAGGAGCGTGCTTCTCCCAGCAGCAGGCCTGAGGCCCTGTGAGTGGGGTGCCCATGGGGTACTCCTGTCTGCTGGTTACTCTGCGGGTGGAGGTGGGGAGGCTGGGCCCTGGGCTTTTCTCCTTCGACCTCTGGAGTTAGGTTTCACCTGAGACTGAGTTTCACTTCTCTGTCCATCTTTACTGAGTTCAGGAGATGCTTTGGGTCCTCATTGGTTTGGACCTGGGCACTGTGGTGGGCGTGGTGTTTGTGTAAGAGGCATGCTCCCTTTTCCTCTTGTGAAAAACACTAGCTCAGGGCCCTCGGCCTGGGCTAAGTCGTTCTCTGGAGACACGGAGACATCCATCCTCTATTCCTCTATCCTTCACTCTAGCCCTCTCCCTTCCCTTTGCTCCCCACTGCCGCCTGCTGCCTCCCTTGCCTCACTGCACCCCAAGGGCAGGGTAGCCCTGGGGCATCCTGCCCTGCAGCCAGCCCTCCCGCCTGCACTATGGTTCCTTGCCCTGGACCAAGTGGGAGATTTCCAGAGCCAGCTTCTCGCTGGTGGTGACAAGGAAGGGACAGAGAGCCTGCCTTTGTAGAAAGCCACTGCCTGGGAACATAGGTCTCTACAACCTGGCCTCCAGGGAGTCCAGAATTGCTGGTGCTGGGCCCAGGCACGCTGAGGAGGTAGACTTCCTGCCCTGACGCCTCAAGGGAGCATGTTATTCCCACTTTGGGATCTGGGACCTGGGAAGTACGGTGGTTCCTGGGGAACAAGCTGCCCATAAGACAGAGCCATGCCCATGCTGCCCTCTACCCCAGATCCCCGTACGCATGCCCTCCATTTTATTACCCTTTCCTCTGATCCATTCACCACAGCTAATTGGCAGAGGCTTCACCCTGACAACTCAAGACAAAATGTTCAGGACACTGGGCCTGGGCTGGAGCGGGGAGTGACAGGAAGTTGGGCTGGGCCTCTCAGTCATACGTACAATGGTCTGGGACTGAGGGCAGAACGTTCTCCTTTTTCAGAAGGGCCTTCCTCGGGCCCCTCTCTCACCAAGATGACTCTTCCTCACTGCCGGGAGCCCTGAAACCAGCATTCCCAGTGGCAGGAAGAAGGACTATCAGGGCTCTGCTTCCGGCACCCCTCCCCCGCTCTGGCTGGAACTTGCGTCAGTCAAGTAAGTAGCTGTGACTCAGCACCCAGCCCTGTGGGGAGGGAGAAACTGCTGTGTCGCAGGAACCATCTCAGCGTTCTGGATTGGAACACGTCGTGGGTGGGCAGAACAAGTCAGCAGCCTCAGGTTCCTGGGGGTGAATATCATTTGTTCCATGGGTTTTGGTTATGAATGTCATAAACAAGGATGCTGCCGCTCCTTCCCATTTTCCTCCTGTGTTATTTTTTGGGCACCATGCTGGGTATACAGTATTTAGGGCTTGAAAACACAGAATGACACAGAGGATCTCCTTGCAGCCTCCAGACTGTTCTGTCACCGACAGCCATGAATTACATTTCACCTTCAGATGTTTTTGTTTGGCCTGAACAGTTGTTGGGTTTTTGTTTTAACGTGTCTGATTTTGCATGCCTTTAGACAAAACGTGGCCTCTCCAGGTCACTCCGCTTCTGCTGCAGGCTGTCGCCGCCTCTCTGTCTTAAGTTTCCTGCCGGGCCCTCGGAGCATGTGAGCGCACGGTGACCTGCCTGTGCCAGGCCTCTTCTCAGATGAACGTTCTGAGGCCCATTCCAGGGCAGTTCTCACAGTCCAGGCCGAACAGGAAGTAAAGCCACCACGTTCTGATTCACTGTGTGGTGACCTTTCCTCCACGCGCAGGTCCCTGCTCAGGCCGAGGAGTGTCTTGGGCGTGGAGGGTAGACAAATCTGCAGACAGACTGTGGGCCCAGAAATGCCCAGGGGTTGCAGTGGGGCTCCAGAAGTCCCCTTTCGGGACGGTGGCACCTCCCAGGGTGCCACATCACTCCTGTGGGTGGTCGGTTTTCCACCCCACACAGCCCAGCCGGCCCTTCTCTACTGGCAGTGTGTTTGGGGCCATTAGGCCAGTGTGGAAGGACCCTGTCGCTCGCAGGTGACAGCAGAGCCCCCAGCAGGCACTCCTTTCTTACAGACGAGGTGCCCCAGAGCAAGCCCCTTCTGGCCCTCATCAGACCGGCTGGACCCAACTAGGGAACAAAAACAGCGGCTTGTTTCAGGTAAGGGAGTCATTGCTCCACGGACTTGGAGAGAGAAGCCCCGCCCTGCTGGGATGGAAGGCTGAGGCCTGAGCAAACCCTTTTATCTGGTAGGATTGGAAGGGCAGAAGATTTGGGTACTAAGATTACTTTCTCTCCCCTCTTCTTCTTTTAGAATGTTTACAGTGATGCATTTTTAATGATTTTTTTTTTAATCTCTTCTTCCAGAGAACTAAGAAGGTTTTAGAACTCAGAAGTGGGGAGCCCATACTCGGGTCGGTGTTCCGTAGTTCCTCAGTGACGCTTGCCCCTGTGTTGTGTGCAGCCCCTCCTCTGAGCTCCTGATTGACATTCACTGGGGAGCAGGAGAGACATTAATCACCCTGATGACCAGATGTCATAGTGTGTTCTGAAGGAGCAGAACTAGAGGCTATAGGATGATGGCTTAGCCGCAGTCTGGGCAGGGAGCAGGGTGGGGGGCTTTCCTCAGGAGAGCTGAAGGAGGACATCAGGCCACCTGGGTTACGTGGGGGAGGGGTGTGTGGAGGGGTGGGGACGGGTTGACAGGTGGTAACAGTGGGAGAGTAGATGGAGAATGTTCCAGAAACAGGGGACAGCATGTGCAGAGACCTTCTGGTGGGAGGAAGGGTGCCGTCTGGATCACTGAAGGATGTCTGACGGCATCTTAGGGGAGGATTTTGTGGATGCTAGCAATTGGGAGTTGCTAAGGAAGGAGAATTTGGCTGAAGAACAGAAAAGCTGAGAATTCCCAAATGTAGATCTCTTCACTTTGTAAGATTCAGACCCCATGGTCATGACTGTCATTGAACACTCATTCCTGACCCTGGGACCCTAGCAGTTACTTGGTGGGTGGGCCCCGCTGATGACAGCAAGTGTCCTCACTCAGAGCCCCTGTGGGCAGAGCCGGCCTCAGCTCCCAGTCTGCGGCTGAGGCCTTGCCAGGCCCCACGGGCCCCACGGGCCGCACGGGCTGCATGCACTAGTGCAGCGTCAGAATCACTCGGGAACCTGACAGCAATATGGGGAGGTTCATCTCCTGCCGCCCTCAGTCCCGCAGCCATGCCCTGGGCCACTGCAGGAGCTCCAGAGGTGCAGGAGACCAAGGCCGGCTGCCCCCCACGCGGCCCCTGCACAACCAGCCACGCTCCTGTCTCCACCCGAGCTTGGCGTGTAGTGTGGTCGGGGACATCCCACTGTCATGTAGAAATAATGCCTCAGATCCCCACCCCGACCCGGTTACTCCATCATGCTCATAATTAAGTTCAACAGTGGATTGAGGTGCTAGTCCAGCGATGGAGCAGGCAGCAGGGACAGAAGCAGACTTTAGGGTTAGATCTGGAATCTACCCTATTTATTAGTCATGTGACTGTGGACACATTACTGAGCCACATTAAAGAGCCATCTCTTCTCCAAATATGGGAATGATGTGTGCTTCAAATGACTACTGTGAGGATTAAAGATACAACTCAGTATTCAGATGTTACCTGCTTCTCTTCGCCAGAGCAGGACACCATTATTTCCAGGAGCCGTAAAAAAAATATGTGAGCCAGGCCTGAAGGATTGGCAGGCACCTGAAAGGTACAAATTCTACTGTTTCCTCCTCCTGGTGGTTACAGTCCCCAAGGAAATGGAGACATGTCTCCTTAGCTTCAAACAACCAAAGCTGATGATGCAGTTAGCAGATGGGAAATCTAACTTAAACCCAGTTTGAAAGTCTTATTTTCAGGAAAATTTTGAAAACCAACATGAGACATAAGTCAGTTCTTATGTGAAAGGGTTATCTACTGAATACAGTTTTAGGGCACTGAGTTTTTGTGTCAGACCAGATGTAAGTACGATTGCCCATGTTATGAGACCTATTTATGTTTGGGAAGGGGCAGCCCATCTGCTTCCTGAATAGGGCACCTACTTGCAAGAGTTGCCCTGGCCCAGGTGAAAGTCACCTTTGTGTAGCGGCGAGAGCCTCACAGGCAGACGGGGCTTGTTTCCTGATGAAGTAAGATCCCAGAAAACATTTTGCAGACTTTGTAATATTTCACAAATGCGGGGCAATAGTAATGTAGAAATGCATTTTAATAATAGCTTTGGCTGTTTTATCTCACAGTGTGTTTAACGTAGGGGCTACTTGTGGAACTTAACAAATTAATGTAGAGTGTATGGATGTGGTACTGCCACGCGTACGTGGAGCGTCAGCCGTGACTTGCGTGCTCCTCGAGCATCACTGTGGAGCACTGCCCTTGGCCTTTCCAGCGGCTCGTGATATTCTGGGACGTCACAAGTGGACCTGCAAGAAGACATGCTCCCCGGGCCGGGCAGAAGCTGGGCCTCCGATCGCATCTCCCTTTTTCCTTCAGTGACATCCTCTTCTTCTGGAAGCTGGTTTCACATGGTGGCTTAGATTTTTCCATCTTTGTATCTAGCACCATTTGAAATCAGTGTTTTAGGAGTAAGAATTGCAGCACAGCCAAGGGCGGACGGCAGGGGAGCTGCTGCTTTGGGGACTGGCTCCTCCTGCCGCCTGAGCCGGCAAGACGGAAGCTACTTGAAAAGCCAAGCTCACGCTTGAGTAGGTTGCGACTGGGGGTAGCAGTGTGTGGGGAGGGGGTTTGAGCAGGGGCAGAGGTTGTGATCCTCTTTGTGTTGACAGGTAGCCATAGTCACCTGTTGTCAGGGCCTTTGAGTGCGGTGATGGGCACTGCTGGATTGGGCACTGGGTTGTAGCAGGAAGGGCAGAGGGCTGTGTACCGGGAGGACCGTTTTGTCCGCATCAGCCCTGTCCGCCTGCTCCTAGGTCCTGGAACGTCCGGCTGCATTTGCAGTGCAGCTGGTATCAGACTTGCCACCAGGAGCACCGCCGGACCCATCTCTTACACAGGCTGACCGATTTCTCCTGGTGTTCAGAGTCTGTTTTTGTCTAGCACCATTTGAAATCGGTTATGATGTAGGGGGAAAAGCAGCAGCCTCGAAGCCTCGTGCCAAGTCTGCTCAGCAACAGCCTGTGGCTCCCGGAGGATGGATGGGCAGTGAGTGGGGAAGGCAGGCCGCACTTTCTCCTCCTAACTTCTTCAGCCGCATTTATGGTACCTTATTGCAGAGGTAGGAAAATGGATTCTTAAAAACAGGTCACTATAATGTATCTGAGGGTCTTCAGTTGCATTTACTGAAATGTGGCAATTTATAATTCTATAAATTAGTTGCCTGTTGACTTATCTTTCTGTTAAGAAGAAACTATTCATGCATCTGAATTTAATAAACATTCACTATATTCAATTTATCATGTCTTTGTTTTTTATTATTTTCCATTCATAGTTCTTCATAATCAGAAGTGGGGACCGGAAAAGATAAGTTTCTATGCAAAGCTTATACATTATGAAGCATTTGAGCCCTGGCCGGATAGGTCGGATGGTTATAGCATCGTCCTGAGTACGGAGGTTGCCAGATCGATCCCCAGTCAGGGTACATACAGGAACAGCTCGATGTTCCTGTCTCGTGTTCTCTCCTTTCCTTTCTCACCAAAATCAATAAATAAAATTTTGAAAAATAAATGAATAAATAAGTAAAGCATTTGAGTGGGTTACAGCAAACAATTATAAAGAAAGTCCATTAAGACAAAAAGGGAATTCTAGGAGCCAAGAAAAAAAGGAGAAGAGAAAAGATGACCAGTGTTGGTGCCCTGGGCCTAGAGGGGCTCCTACTGGTGGGGAAACTGACCTGGATTCCCGTGGGCCACAGCCTTGACCTCCTGACAGGTGGTGTCAAGTTTGCTTAACTGAACATATCGTCACATGGCCCTTAAAGGGGAGCAGCTTGATTTCAGTTGCATTAGAAGCAATGCAGGAGTTATCTTGGTTCTCTGTTTCTATTAGCCCTTGAAGATGGGAACACGTTCTGTAAGGGAATTCAGAAATTATCCAGATTTGACATGGTGTCAAACCTGTGGGGTTGTCAGGTTGCAGGGCTGCGGCCCCTCGTGTGAGCCTTTGGCACAGAACACACCTGGCCGACCGTGAAGGACCTACAGTACTTCATGCTGGTGCTTCTCAGTAAGTGGCGGCAACTGACCCCCAGGTGGCTGCCCTGCCCGGTGGGGTGTGGGGCTGCGCGGGCTGAAGCATTGCTCGCGAGACTGCAGCTCCAGTGCCATTTTAGTCTGTTGAGTGAAGAGTCCGTGTTCTCATGTCCAGGGTGTTATGTGGGGAGTAGTTAAGATCCAAACATTTCATTCACTCCTCTGCTGAGGTAGGTGAAGATAGTTCCTATGGGTTTAGAAGCTTTGGGTCAGTTGTAATAAATTGAACAGATTTTGCTCCATCTACTGTATCCTCAGCTCCAGCCTAGTTACTGGGGGGAACAAAAACATAAAAACAAGACATGGATCCTGCTGCCAGGTTACTTTCATTCCGGTCCCCAGATGGCGAAGTGCTGGAAAGGTGAATCGGTGAGCGGAATGCTGCTGTTGGACACATCAAACCTGGTTTCCGAGGCCCTGCTTCCCACCTAGATAGAAAATGCTTTTTTGGGGGCCGGCCCCACCCAGCTGCGTTGTACCACATGGTTAGTGGAATTGAGTATTGGACAGAAAGCACACTCAAGCCTTGTGCAAGTAGTACTGGAAATAAATGCTGATGAGTTCTTAATAAACATGAGAGAGATTGAATCCCTGAACAATTCAGGTGAAACAGATAGGCTAAATCTGGAACCTGGTAATTCTTCATGTGAGGTGTTGGCCCGGGCCTCATGGAGAAGCTGGTGTATAGTTTCAGGGAGCCCCAGGCAGACTAGTGTGTCTGTATTTGGGGAGCTTAAGAGTTTTCATTGAAAACAAGGAAAGTTATGTTTTGGGTTTATTCTAATGTGACAGCTCCACCCCACCTCCTGAATAGTTTTACCTAAGGATCCTTTACATTAGTGATCCTGAGAGTTGACAGCCGCTCCTCTGTGGTCCTGCTTCTCAAAGGCTTTGCTACTCAAGAGTGTGCTGAGGACAAACGGCATTGGTGTTTCGTTCCCTGCTACTGTTGTAACCACAGCAAACTGGGAGTGTTAGTCAATTCAGGCCTTTATAAAAAACACTGCAGACTGGGCAGCCTCAAATCAGAAATGTATTTCTCGCACTTCTGAAGGCCAGGAATTTTAAAATCAAGGCGCTGGCACTTTTGGTGTCTGGTGAGAGCCAGTTTTCAGTTCATGGACAGTGACTTCTAGCTGGAACTTCACAGCAGAGGGGATGAGGGAACTTACTAGGAATATTAATCCCACTCATAAAGCCTCAGCCTTCATAACTTAGTAACTTCCCAGTGGCCTCACCTCTTAGTACCATCACCACAGGGATTTGGGAGGGACACAAACATTGAGTGTCTTAAAACAATACGCATTTATTCTTTTCGTTACGGAAGTCAGGTCTGAAGTCAGTTCCTGCGCTGGAATCATGGCATTGGCAGGGCCCTGCTCCCACCAGAGGGAACTGGAGAGAATTGGTTTTCTTGCCTTTTCCAGCTTCTGGAGCTGCCTTCTTTTTTAATTCATTTTAGAGAGGAGACACAGTGAGAGAGAGAGAGAGAGAGAGAAAGGGGGGAGGAGCTGGAAGCATCAACTCCCATATGTGCCTTGACCAGACCAGTGCAGGGTTTTGAACTGGCGACCTCAGTGTTCCCAGGTCGACGCTTTATCCACTGCGCCACCACAGGTCAGGCTGGAGCTGCCTTCTTGGCTTGAGCCTCCTTCCCCCATCCTCCAAGTTGGCAGCATTTGGCTTGAGTGGTCACATTGCCTTGTGTAGTCAAATCTCTGTCTTCCTCATATAAGGAGACTTGTGCTTGTATGTAAGGCCTGTCCCACCCAGAATATCCAGGGTATTCTCCCTAACCAATCTCATCTGTGAAGACCTTGTGCCATACAGGTAACACCACAGTCCCCCAAGTATTAATTAGTACCCTGATATCTGTGAGGCCATTTTACAGGGTGCCACAAACACCAGAATGTGGAACTCACAGAACTGCAAACTCTGGGCCCCCTTGAGACCTATCTAATCAGAAAATGCATTTTAACAAGATCCCCATGTGATTCACCTGCACATTAAAGTCTGAGAAGCAGAGCTCTCTGGGACCTTATCCAAGGATTCTCTCATAATTGAATCCATTGTCAAATACAAATTGAAGGAGTATTTTCCTAGGAGCATTTTCAGGTGGTGGTGGGTGTCCATTTTCCTGGACACCATAAATAACTGTTCATCTAAACATCAGATTAGACCTGACACCAAAACCCCTAACCTATGTCCCAGGATAGCAGAGCTGTTGCTTGTTTCTGATATTCAGTACAAGGTTCCCCTGTAACATACAATCATTGAGTATTTTTAATAGCTGCATAAATTATCTGTGGCTCCTGCAAACATTGATGTTACTACCCCTGTGCAGGTGTTCTTGGGCTAGCAAGTCAGGAGGCAGGGTGGATAACTTTCTCTATGTGATCCACATATAGGGCATTGGTTCCCTTTCTGCTGGTATGTAAATGAGGGAAGGAAAAATAGTTGACTGAGCTCAGACACTGTGTTATATACTTCCTTATATTAAGCAATAGGGGACAGAGTTTAGACATTTAAAAAATGTTACTTTCACAGAAAGTAACCAGAAAAGAGCCAGCTGATACGAAATTCAAAGTGAAATGATAAAGGGCTTCTGGTAATGACTGAAACCTCTGGTATAATGACAATTTGAAGGGCTAAGGAAGGGCTTGTCAAATGCCCTGACAGTCCACAGGAGGGCAGCAGTGCTACGATTTACAAAGACAGCTCATCTCTATAACCTCCCATGGATGAGCCTGGAAATGATGAAACATTGCAGTTTAGAAAAAAGAGTAGTCACTCAATTTTGCATGCTTTCTGGAAATCAGTACACTATGTTAAGTCCCGCTCTTGAGTACAAATATGCAGTCTTAAAATATGTAAAAAGTTCATTCTGAATTTCAATATTAGCCGTCAGGCCAGATGCCCACTTTCCTTAAACCTAGAATCTGCTTTAACAATGCAAATTCAAATTCCTTCTGTTCCAGGTCCCTTCAGCATTCTCGCAGAGAAAGTATTGTTAGTTACCTTCAATGTTCTTGCATATATTATACCAATATGCAAATATAAAAAAACTAAACCGAAGTTAAAGTCAAATGAAATTTGTTAAAATGCTTTACTTATAGTCAAGCTAACTTTCATCTATTGTCAGAATTAGAAAGATCGCTTCTGTGTTTTAAAACCAGATAATCTTGTTTGGTTAGCCAGGCCATAAACCCTTAACTCAAGTATTGGGCATTTTCTGATTTAATAAAACCTTAAATCTCTTAATATAAGCCTTTTCCTTCTTTCTTTATAAGTTTCTATGTAGAAATGAACTGTGGGAGTTGAGTGTCTCCAGTGAAGAGGTTCTCAACCTTAGCAACATATTAGAAGCAGGTGGGGGCTGTAAAACCTCCTCTCAGGCCACACTGCAGAGCAGTTATGTGACAGCTCTCAGGTGACGAGTGCAGCCATGGTTGACAGGCTGAGGCTTAGCAATCTGATTTAATGCCAAGAGCAAGAATTTTTTGCATAAAAAGTAATCCTAATATTAGTTATACAAATCAAAATTTAAAATTTCACTGCTGGACTTAGATTAAACAGATGTGGAAGGTATGTCAGCAGACACGTGTGCACAGAGACTTAGATGCAGTTAACTCAAGCTAGGTAATGGGGGCAGGAATCAGAAGCTTCAGGGAATGGGCACTGCGCTGGTCTGGGAAGATGCCCAGGGCCTGACAGGACCATAGGTGTTTCAGGCACCAGGAAGCTAGAATACGCACAGGACAGCTGGTCTGGCTTGACTGAGAGTAGGTTACCTGAAGAAATGCAACAGAAAGAGGTGGCTTAGGAAGAAATTTGGGATTTAATGGTAGAAAGTCTTCCCACATCGTGGTGAGGAACTTGGACTTCATGCTGCATGCTTTGTGGTGTCACTGGACACCTGAGAGCAGGAGAGGCCCGTGATGGGCTGGGAGTGGAGAAGCACGGATGCACTTCAGGTTCTGAGTCGTGGGGGCAGGAGTGAGTGTCTACTGTGGGGGTGGAACTGTCAGAGGGGACAGACTGATTAGAATCATACTCTGATGTGAAAGAAAACACACTAGAAATAAATACATGAACACAAATTAAACTTCCCCAATTCCATACTTTATTTTTATCTGATTTGAAGATACAATTTTCAAATATTGAACAATAAAGACCTCCATACACAGGGCTTCCCATTTCACTGCAAATATATTCTTCCAATTTTAAGAAACTTTTAATTCAAATAAGCTTACTTCTCTATCATTTAAACTTTTCTCCAAGAAACTGGTTTTTCCATATATTTCAGTAACTGAGAAATTATTTGATAGTTATACATATATAAATCAGTCTCTCACATATATTAAATTTTAAAAAAGTAAAAATTTTTTTAAGAGGAGGGGTATAGTGAGACTCCTGCATGTGCCCTGACCAGAATCCACCCTGTAATCCCCACCTGGGGCCTATGGTTGAATCAACCTAGCTATCCTCAGCACCTGGGGCTGACCACCTGGGGTTAAACCAAAGGAGATACTGGCTGCAGGAGAGGAAGGGGGAGAGAAGGGGGAGAGCAAGCAGCAGAGAAGCAGATGGTCGCTTCTCATGTGTGCCCTGACTGGAGATTGAACCCGGGATGTCCACACACCAGGCCAATGCTCTATCCATTGAGCAAACCAGCCAGGGCCAAAAAGAATACATTTAAAGCAAAAACTACTACAGAAGTGAAATTATTTTGGTAAGCATAACAATCTTTGGTTGAAAAATACCTCAATTAGTCTTAAAAAAAAAAAAAAAGAACAGACATCCCTGCTTCTATGCAAGTACTACATTCTTGAAAATATGTATGTGAAAATGGGTACAGTAAACTTCTGTATTTAATTCAGAATTTCAGTTTATTTCTGCTCAAACCCTTCTTTCTTATGCCCTCATCAGACATTAAAAAGGGAAGGAACACTTTATAGAGTAAAAGAATATTTACTCTGGTCCACTCTGACACCCAATCATGTCCATCTCAGGACGTTTCTTTGGATTTGTGCTACTAAAATATAAAAGTGTAAAACAAAACTTGTAAGGATGAATGAGAGTAGCAGTCCCTCCTCTTTGCCCACTAGCTCGTTTGAAGGAAACCCCACCTGGTGTGAGGCCTTGGAAGAGGGGGGAATCTATTCCACCTGAGCGTAGAGTGCCGCCTGAGTTAGCTGTGTTCTCTCCCCTTTCTAGCACCAACAACCAACACACGAAGTTAGGTTTCCTTTTCTGAAATATGTGGCTTAACAGTTACTCTGCCTGTAGCAGGTGAGGGGAGATGCACACACAGATTAATTCTGATACAACTTGAGGTTATCTGAGGTCACTCCCTACAAAGCTACCTACTGTTAGGTGACATGTTTAAGAGATAGCTTTTTATTCATGGAGGGAGAGAAAACCACTAACGCCAGAAGGTAGAGTGGATTCTATGTCTCTCAAAGAGTGGGATTCTCCCTAAGAAATCGGCAAGGCCAGTGTTCACTTTGTACCAAACTGGCATTCTTGTTATGAGTGCTAGAGCCCTCTAACTTTTTTACAGAGGTTTGCAACTGATACTAAATTTTTATTGTTCTTAGACTAGTTTGGTATTAAGGAAGGTGAAGAACAAATGCTGTGCATTAACTTTATGGCTTCTCTAAATCATCAAAATGTTGCATATGATAGAATTTTAACCCATGTAGGAGTACTTTCCAGTAATATTCTTAGTTAAGGAAGTCAAACTTACCCAAATCTCTAGTTTTCAGTGATTTTGTTTTTAATGGCGGAAATGGTATATATGTATCTGTACAAACTCTTTACAATAAACTATATATAAACATAATGGAGTTTAAAGAACAGATCTTAAGAATTGGCATTACCATTTAAAAAATGATTTTAAAATCACATTCTTTACAAATAAAACCTCACTGTGAACTGTATTTCTCTAATTTTGAAATTTTATAAAAACATCACTTTCTTACCTTAATTCAACCAGGGCTACTGTATTATTGACTTACCCTATAAACCCAAGTGTTCTTTAAGAGAAAACAGACAAGATGCTCATACCAAGTTCATACATGTTTCAAAATACCAATAGATCAGGACTGCTTTCAAGTGACATTAAAATGTTAGCATTATGTCTTAACAGTATATTCATGACAGTGAAAGAAACCAGAGAACACCTTTGGAGATCTTTTCTCCCCTTCTAGTTTTATTAAGATATAATTGCTATGTAACATTGTGTGTAAGCTTAAGGTGTACAGCATAAACGATTTGATATGTATATTATGAAATGCTGAGCATAATAATTTTATCAATTCACATAGTTCAAAATAAATTATTTTTCCTTGTGATCAGGATTTTTAAGATCTATTCTTTTAGGAACTTGCCAATATGCAATGCAGTATTACTAGCTATGGTCACCATGCTGTACATTACATCCCAATAACTGGAAGTTTGCACCTTTAGACCATATCCGCCCATTTTACTCATCCTACCACCCACCCTTGGAACCATAAATCTGATTTATATTTTATTTTTATATTTTACATAGAATTGAGATCACACAGTATTAGTCTCTTTCTGTATGGCTCATTTCACTTAGCAAAATGCCCTCACGGTCCATCCATGTTGTTACAAATGTTGGGATTTCTTTACGACTGAATAGTATTTCGCTGTACATGTAGACATTTTCTTTATCCATTGATCTGTCGATGAAGACTTAGGTTGTCTCCATGTATTGGTTATTGTAAATAATGCCACAATAAAACAGGGAGGGAAAGAGATGTCTTCCAAAGAGTGAGTTTACATCATCTGGATACATACCTATAAGTGGAACTGCTGGATCATTGGGTGGTTCTATTTTCAATTTGTTGAGGAACCTCCATACTGTTTTGCATATGAACTTAATGCAGATCTTGGCATTTGAACATAATCAAAAGATAAAGTGTGTTACAGCAGTTTCTGGAAAACATTTAGCATGTCTAGTCTGCCGGAGTGGCTGATTTACTCTGGCAAGGACTGTATTCAGCTTTAACATCCGCTTCCCTACAAGGCAAGATAGAGAGTAGCATCAGAGACACACATGATTAAGTCCAGAAATGAACTTCAGAAGTCTACTTAGAAAGTGGACAATGAAAATAAATTGTACTGAGTTCCTGATTTAGGAAATAAACAATTCTTTCCAAATAATGTCACATGTTCAACTCTACTCACTCTAAAAACCCTGTTCCCCACATTATTTATTCCCTGCAAACAAGAAACAGAATAGCTGCAGATAATGTAATTGGTCACTATGTCACCATTTATATTTAGGGCAGATGGGAAAGACTAAGGAGAAAGATGTATTCTCCTAACATCTCAGTTTTAAATCTACCTCTGAGATGAAACTTAAGAAGGTGACGATACTAACAGTGTTCATGTTCAATAAAGCCTTTTACCCATATTGTCAAGGAGATCAGGGGTTCTGGTAAGAAATTCTCCTAAATAACTGAAGTTCATATCCTATTTCTGAAACGATAGCTTCCTAAAATCTATGATTCTAGTCCAGCACTGTCCAAAATACGAGAGTCATATGGGTAATTTAAAATTTTCTATCAGTCACATTAGAAGAAATGGGAAAAATTAATGTTAGTGTATTTTACTTGACCCAATACAGTGAAAATATGAACATTTGCCACGATTTCACATTTTTGGTTTGAAATCTGCAGTGCATTTCACATTTATAGCACACCTTGCATCGGACCAGCCACATCTCAACTCTTCAGGAGCCACACACAGCCACTGACTTTTGAACTAGGAAATGTAGTGGTTGTCCTGCCTTTGTAAACTGGCCGGAACAGGCAGACTAAACCGAAAATTGGCTCAGCCAGCACTTCTGGGATTCCTACCCAGGGTCAGAGTCACGTGTTCGGTTTGGACACTTGAATATATAGTTCTCTTTGTGGGGGGCAGCTCTGTGAACCACCACAGCCAAGGACTGCACTTGTAGTACAGCAACTGCTGTGGGCGTGATGTAATAATTAGGCCTGTCACTGAATTCTCCAACATTGATTTATTTTTCTGTTTTTTGAACTCAATTCATTGTTCTTTACTGTAAAAATGGAATCCTTTTCTTTTTCTTTCCTCCCCCACCCCTGGAATCCTTTTCTTTACATAGAATTTGAAACATAATCCCAACATGTGAGAAAGATCAAAGGATTAACATAAATTTCTAAACATTTACTTGATATAACATGAAGCTATTTAAAGGTGATAAAAATCTGAAACCTAATTACTAATTAATTGCTTTATATATAATTTTGGCATTAAATTAACTTCAACTGTTTTTTAAATTTCACTTAGAAAATTAAATTTAATGGGGTGACTTTGATCCACAAGAGTACATAGGTTTCAGGTAAACATCTCTATAGCATTTGAACTGCTGATTGTGTTGTGTGCCTCTCAGCCAAAGTCAAATCATTTTCTATTCCCTCATTAAGCCCCACCCCCAGATCCCATTCCCTCCCCCTGGTAACTACTTCACTTTTATCTATGTTCACAAATATCATTTTTATATCCCACCTATGTGTGAAATCATATAGCGCTTAGCTTTTTCCGACTTACTTATTTCACATAGTATAATATTCTCAAGGTCCACCCATGTTCTCTTAAATGGCAATACATCATCATTTCTTATAGATGAGTAGTATTCCATTGTATATATGTACAATGGATTCTTTATCTAATCCTCTATCGAGGGACATTTTGGTTGTTTCTATGTCTTGGCCACTGTGAATAATGCTGCAATGAACATGGGGTACATGTGTCTTTGTGTACCAATGTTTTCGAGTTTTTTGAAGGTGATATAATTCCGAAACTCAATTACTAACTATAGTTGTATGATATTAACTTCAGTATTCATTAAGTTAATAGACACCTTGAAGCTCATGACAATCCCCAAATAACTTTCCTGCTTGGCTTTAGCCTCAAGAGACTCCTAAGAGACCAAGAAGAGAGAAAGGGCTGGGAGGCCCAGACTGCCCGTCTAGTTGGGAGTGTTTTGTCTTCCTCTTTGCTCCTGGGATCAAAGACACCACTTTACTTTTACCAGAGTGCCCTTCCCACTGGGCCTTGTAGAATCTGCTCCCAAACTCCTGATTGTACCCTTGGGTAGCGCCTCACATTACAGGTGTTGGGATACATACCTCCCTCTCTTCTCCCCTGTGCTGATACCCATTCCAACACAGAGTAACACTGTTCATTTCATTCAGACAGAAGGTAGAGGGGTCAAAGGGGTTTAAGGCAAAGCACCTCAAGATTTTTCAAAATCTGATTTTTCATTAGATTCTCTTTCATATACTAAAAATATTCTGGTCAAGGGAAACAGACAAATGCCTTAAAGTAGTTAATGTTTATAAGTTAAAATTGAACACATTTGCAAAATTAAATAAAATGTGTTTTGATTTCTATAAAAGTAACCCCCCTGCCTCCCCCCCCCCCCCCGCGCACTTAAACGGAACAGATTCTGTGATTATTTCCAGTTGGGCTAAAACATCCTCCCACTTCTGGACTCACAGCTGCTCAAGGGCAGAGCAAGCGGACAGTCTGACCAAAGGACAAGGAGACATTACTGGAGTTGCCCTCAAAGCTGAAGCCTGTCAGTCTATATTATTTTACATTAAATCTGGAATGGTATAAAAAATAATTTAGCACAAGAAGCAGGAATTAAGTGTTCTCTTTAATGTTTACTCATCATATCTTAGATCAGATTGCTGACACCTATGTAATCACTGAACATTTTTCCAAAGACAGGACAACTGAAAAGAAACACAGGAAGCAGATACCTTTTAATGATAAAGGCAAACCTTTTCTCATCTCTTCTTCTCAAAGACAAATAAACTTTACTTCTCTGTGGCTCTCACCAGTTAGGTAGGTGCTGAACAGAGGAAGGGAAGAGGGCTGAATAAAATAGTGACAACAAACCAAAAGGAAGACTGGCATAATGACTGGGAAAAAATCACTGACAGGGGAATATGGCAGGACGCTGACAGGTTCACACACTATGACTTCCCTGGTTCTGATTTAGGAGCTGGAAAGAGAAATGTTGTACAAGAAGCTACTTGAAGTTTGAAGTCTTATAGGTCATCCAGCAGATAGATGAACCGATTCTAAACTTCTGTGCAGGCTCTTTATCTCTAAAACACTGAGCCTGCTATGTATACTGTAAACTCTCACAGAGTAACAGGTTGGGGGAGGAGAAATGGCCCCAGTCTCTAGCACCTTAGATTTTGTGGGGATAGACATGCATGGAATACTGCCTTAGAAATCTGTTTTACGACAAGTCAGAGCTCAAGGTCACTGGCTTGAGCAAGGGGTCATTCACTCTGCTGTAGCCCCCTGGTCAAGGCACACATGAGAAAATCAATGAACTAAGGTGCCATAACAAAGAATTGATGCTTCTCATCTCTCCCTTCTTGTCTGTCCATATCTGTCCCTCTCTGTCTCTCTATCTGTCACAAATATAAATATATATATTTGAAGAGTTTGTTGAATACTCAAGAATTTGATAACAAAGTAGAAAAATGTCCAAGTTCATTTGATTCTGCAGGTTTTTGTCCCATGTCATTATACTGCCCAACACCTGACCTGGCCACTACATACTATTAAAAACAAAACAAAACAAAAAAAACCTCCAAAAAACTCTGTGACATTCATTTAAGCAGAAAGCTTAAAAATTACCAAGTTACTGTATCAGTCATTATTTAATATTTAAGATAATATTAAAAATAGGTTTAAATATCCTTAATAAAAAAAACCTATTTAGTCACAGGTAATAAAATACATAAGTTATACAAAGACCTCTAATTTATTTAGCAAACTTACTTATCTATGGATGATATAACTACAATACAGGGGGTCCACAGGTTACAACAGTCTCGACATACTATGTTTAGAGTTTACGAAGCTCACTCCCATAAAATCGCAAAAGAATTAAGACGTGAGTGTTCCAGCTTACGCTGTCAGAGTAGTAATGTGGCTGAACTAGTTTGGCTGCATGCGGCAGCAGAAGAATTCACAGTAACTCAGGTATGAGGGAGGGAGTTGGCATCCCCCATTACGCTTACCTACGCCATTTTGGACTGTTAAAAGCGTAAGTGTTCCATTTGTGTTAGGCTAGGGTGTGTTTTGACTTACCCCAAAAATCGGGTTATGTCACTGTTGTAGGAACGAAACTGTGTTGTAACCTGAGGACCCCCTGTAAAGGGAAAAAAAATCATGCATCTGTGAAAAAAAGTATTTACTACAAACAAATGAGACTTTAATGTAAACAAAATGGAAGCACACAGTCAAGACACGCAAAACAGGACTGCAGGGAGCAGCAAAGGACAGGGCGAGCAAGGCCTGCGATTCCAGACAGGAGTGTGGGAGAACCAGCTCAAGGCCACTGGGAGTTGGAAAAGGAAGGAGCATGTAGATGGGCCCACTGCAGACCAATCTGGAATCCTGGTCCATTAGTACTCTTAGCTGAGAGCTAAGAAACAAAACTATATGAGAATAATTTTACAGCCATTTTCATAATTTAAATGATGTTTAATGATCTTAAAAATGACATCCTATTTTGTACCTTGTCCTCTTTAATTAGCCAATGGATGAGAGACAGTTTTATTTGACAGTGGTTCCCCTATATGTAATAATTTTTGGTGACATTTTCCTATACAGACTCCCTAGCATATACTTTTTAGGAAGTGATGCAAGGGAATCTAATTTATTCTCCTAACTTCATATAACCCCTATCACAGGCTGCCCTGCATATTCTAGCAGTAATTTCTCTAGCAGTAAAGTCTAAGGTGTAATCAAATTTTACATATATATGGGCAGCATTTTTGTTTCTTTTGCTATACTATGTCTCATTCTTTTCATTTTCATGTTTCATTTCTTCATTTCAATTTACCTATCACCCCAAGCCCCTCCCCTTTGGCAACCCTCAGCTTGTTCTCTGTATCTATGGGTTTTGGTTTTCTTTATTCGTTTTGTATTTTAGATTCCACATATAAATAAAATCACATGGTATTTTAACTGTGACATATTTCACTTAGCATAATACCCTCTAGGCACATCCATATTGTTGTAAAAGGCAAGATTTCATTCGATTTTTTCTAATTGCTGAGTATTATTTCATTGTATACATATATTTACCGTCATCTTTAGTCATTCTCTATCAATGGATACCTAAGTTGCTTCTGTATCTTGGCTATTATAAGTAATACTACAATGAACATGAGGTTGCATAAATCTTTTCAAATTAGTAATTTTGTTTTCTTTGGTTAAATACCAGCAGTGGAATTGCTGGATCATATTTTTAATTTTTTTGAGGAATCTCCAGACTGTTTTCCATAGTGGTTGTGCCAGTTTACAACTGCAGACAGTGCCATGATCCATCCTCACTAGCACTTATTTTGATTGTCATTTTGACAGTTATGAGGTGACATCTTATTGTGGCTCTAATATGCATTTTCCCAATGATTAGCGATGTTGAACATCTTTTCATACATCTGTTGGCCATTTTTATGTCCTTAGGGGATGTCATTAGTAACTACTTTCTCCCATTCAGTAAGCTGTCTGCTTTCTTGATGGTTTTCTCACTGTGCAAAAACTTTTTAGATTGATGCAGTTTCATTTGTTTCTTTTTGCTTGTTTTCCTTTCCTGAGGCATATCCAAACAGATATTGCTAAGGCTGATGTAAAAGAGTTTATCACCTGTGCTTTCTTCTGGGAGTTTTGTGGACTCAGATCTTACATTTAGGCCTTTAATCATTCCATTTTGAGCTTATTTTTGTTTATGGTGTAAGAAAGCGATCCAGTTTCACTTTTTTTGCATGTATCTCTCAGGTTTTTCTATTACCACTTCTTGAAGAGACTGTATTTACCCCATTGTATATCCTTGCCTCCTTTGTAACAGTGAGAATTTCTGGGCTATTTTATTTCATTGTTTATATGTTTTTATGCCAATGCCATACTGTTTTAATGATTGTTGTTCTGTAGTAATAGCTTAAAATCAGGGTGTGATATCTTCCATTTTCTTCTTTCTCAAGGTGTCACTGGCTTTTAAGGTCTTTTTTGGTTCTGTATAAATTCTATGATTAGTTGTACTAGTCTGAGATGAATGTCATTGGTATTTTAATAGAAATTGAATCTGTATATAAGGATATTTTAACAATATTAATCCTTTGCAATCAATAAGCACGTATCTATTTATTTGTATCCTCTTCAATTTCTTTCAGAGTACAGTGCTGTTTTTTTTCTTACCTCTTTGGTTCAATTTATTCCAAGGTATTTTATGCTGTCTGATGTAACTGTAAATGGGATTTTCTCAATTTCTCCGATTGTTCAATATTGGTGGGTAGGAATGTGATGGATTTCTGTATATTAATTTTGTATCCTACTTTGCTAAATTTATTTTAGTTAATTCTGTTAACTTTTTGGTGAATTCTTTAGGATTTTCTATATATAGTATCATATCTTCTGCAAATATTGAGAATTTTACTTCTTCCTGTCTTAATTGGATGCTTTTTATTTCTTTGTCTTGTCTAATTGCTATGAGTAGGACTTCTAATACTATGTTGTATAGAAGTGGTGACTGTAGGCATCCTTGTCTTGTTCTTGATCTTAAAGGGAAATCTTTCAGCTTTTCATCATTGAGTATATATATCAGCTATGGGTTTGTCATATATAGCTTTTATTACATTGAGGTATGTTCCATCTATAACCATTTTGTTGACATTTTTTAATCATAAAAGGATGCTGAATTTTTTCAAACACTTAAAAATTTTTTTTATTGATTTTTAGAGAGAGAGAGAAAGTGGGAGAGATAGATAGATATCAATTTGTTGCTCCACTCATTCATTCCATCATAGGTTGATTCTTGTATATACCCTGACTGAAGATTGAACCAACAACCTCAGGACTACGCTTTAACCAACTGAGGTACCTAGCCAGGTAGCTTTTTCTGCATCTATTGAAACAACCGTAGGATTTTTATCCTTCATTTTGTTAATGCATCATGCTGACTGAGTTACAAATGTTGAACCATTCTTACTTACATCCTGGGAAACATCCCACATGGTCATGGTGTTTTCTTGAATCTGGTTTGTTAATATTTTGTTGAGAATTTTGGCATCTATGTCATCAAGGATATTGGCCTGTAATTTTCTTTTTAATAATGTCTTTGTCTGGCTTTGGTATCAGGGTAATGTTGGCTTCATAGAATGAGTCTGGAAGCGTTCCTTCCTCTTCAACAGTTTGAAATAGTTTAAGAATAGTTATTACTTCTTTAAATGTTTGATAGAATTTGCCTGTGAAGCCGTCTGATCATGCACTTTATTTTAGGTGTTTCCTTTTTTTTCTGCTTCAATTTCATTACTAGTAACCCATCTGTTTAGATTTTCCATTTCTTCCTGGTTTTGTCTTAGAAATGTCTTGCATGTGTGCTTCTAGAAACGTATCCATTTCTTCCAGACTGTGGAATTTTTTAGCATATAATTTTTCACATTATTCCTTAACGATTCTGTGTATTTCTTTGGTGTCTGTTCACTGTAACTTATTTTTCATTTATAAATTTATTTCATTGGGTTCTCCTTTTTCTTGATGAATTTAGCTAGGTTGTCAATTTTGTTTACCTTTTCAAAGAACCATCTCTTACAATCTTGTCTATTTCATTTATTTATGATCTGATCTTAATAATTTTCCTTCTTTGGTTACTTTAGGTTTTGTTTGTTCTTTCCAGTTCCTATGGTGTAAAGTTAGATTGTTTATTTAGGATTTTTCTTGTTTCACGATATAGGATAGCTATGAACTTCCCTTTCAGAACTGCTTTGCTGCATTCCATAAATTTTAAATAGTTGTGTTTTCAATTTCATTTGTCTAAACAGAACTGTTCATTTCCTGTTTGATTTCCCCTTTATTTAAACAGTTGTTTAGAAGCATTTGGTTTAGTCACCACATATTTGTTTTTTTCTGGTTTTCTCAATTGTCAGGCTAGAGGAGCTCTGGTCAGGGATGCCTTGTTCATCCTGCTTGCTCATTTTATTTGGACCCAAAATGGGCTACAGGGAGTGTAGTTGGGAGCACACTGCAGCAATCTTGCAGGTAGGCCAAAGCACCCAGATAGAGCTCCCACTCGTCTTACTGAGGTGGAGGGGAACATATACAATGGAGTTTATAGGTACTTCCTATCTCAAAGAGTTCCCATAGATCTCAGAGTGCTCCTAGGTTTTCAAAGATTTCTCTATTTGGGCTCCTTTCGTTTGTTCTTCAGAAGCTGTTCAATCAGCCCTCAGATGCCAATCAGGAGTAACTGCTCTCTATATACGTACATATTTTGATGTGGTTGTGGGAGGATAGGAGGTTAGTGTCCACCTACACCACAGATATCCTGGACCTCCTTATTCTTTTGTACTATGGTATGAGGTCTATAGAAGGGCAACTGTGCTCCGAAATCACCATAAATTCAAGTTTACATCAAATCCATTTTGTGCCGAGTTTTAACGGTAATTTGGGATTATCTCTGCACGCTGTCCCACTCCCAGAGTTACCCCTACAAATACAGAAGAAACTACACTTATTTTATAGTTTTATAAAGGAGTCTCTAAGGCAATAGCAGCCAGCTTGCAGGAAGGGGGCAGAGTGCAAAGACTATGAACATTAAACAGTGCATAAAATAGAATATATTTACTTTTTAAAAAGGAAAGCAAAGTGAAGCTAACATTACCTGCCATACTTTTTAAAGCATATGCATAGATTAAGGTCTTTAAAAATCCAATTATTATAAACAGGAAAAAATGTTTACCTATAAACTTCATTGTATTTCTTTAAATTTCAAATATATTGGGATATCAGTAATATTTCTCACCCTGGTTACTCAAACACAGTCGAGGCACAGCACATTGTCACTTGGAGCTCATTAGAAATGGAGTATCAGATCAGTAACGGTATAAACCTTTACTCAGCAGGTACACTGCTCAGATAATTCTTCAGCTTTAGAAGACTGATTAACTGGTAGCTAGAGTGTTTGATTCAAATTTTAGTATTTTGATGCACTAATGTTTTTTAAAAAGGGACACACAGCTATATTATTTTGCTTTCTTTAGAAGTTGTTTCTACTCAAATCATTTGGAATTGTAAAACTACTCCACTGATAGTATTTCCTATACAAACTGATGTGTATATGTAATTAAATAAAAATCTACTGAAAAAGAAATCGCATATGCATAGCATGTGTTCTATAAATATAAGATTTACGATTCAAATGAAGGCATAGTGGGTATATTAAAAAAACCAATAATATAGAAGTACGAACTCTTTATGAGTACAAGCAGAATGTAATTTTATTACATAGCCCAAATCTAATGATCAATGTCAGAGAAAAATATATCATAAAACTATGAATATCTAAAGTCTTAATATTATTGGTTTGATTTCAATACTATTTGCGAAGTAATCAGGAAGAACAAAAAACTGAAAATTAGAATTTTCAAAGCATGTGATATTGGTCTATGCTCTAGAATTTATCTCTTTCTTTAAATTATATATTATTTCATTAGTTTAAGTTTGATGTTTAAAAACCCATGACCTTAGAAGAATTTTTACATCCTTTTTCTAAGTTGCCCACCTTTAAAAAATTTTATAAATAAAATAAGACAGATAAATGAGGTGCCTTATGAATCTTACCCCTCTCAGCAAGTTTAACCCCATCAGTTTTACTTCAACCTAGTAAATTAAGAGAACATAAGAGGGAAATCAAATAGTGTTGCTTTTAATTCCCCAGTTTAAGTTGTACAAATAACAACTCTAAGTGAAAAAAAAATCAAATTGGGTATTTGACTGAAGACATCTATTATGTAACTGTAACTACTTAAGTAATAAGGAAAAATGAAAATTTTCATCAAAAATTTCCAGTGAATATACCTGCCAAAATTTCCAGTGATCAATTTTAAATTTAAGCCTGGCTACCAGCCCAATTTAGAACATAGGGTATACCTAAGATAGGGAAGGCCCCATCATGGTCCATGATTTGTTATAGAACTACACCTCAAATCCCACAGAAATTTTTCTTAGACTCATAATAGCTTAGGCAGCTCTGCACAGATTTCTTGTTACAATGATACTAAAAGTAGCTGTAAATATTTTAGTAAGGAAATGCAATTTGATGGCACAATCATGCAGGCACGTTAAAAAGAATGCATGCAATACAGAGTGCAAACAAAAGCTGCACAAAACTATGTAAATAGTGAGAAGCAGCAATAAGCTCAAGAAACATGCTCTAATTTACCCTTTCTTCTTCTTGTGACGGTACAGGAGGACACCAGCAGAAATTAATGCAATGCCACAACCTACAATAAAACCAAATGAAGTGTGACTGAAAACTAATTACCAAGATTCAAAATCTAGCAGAAGAAATTAATGTTGGTTACATTTCAGTGGTCAGCAACGCTATTTTATTTAAGCATATATACATTTATATTCCATCTGGACACTTCACCATCTAAATGCAATTCCCTGGATCACTTAAACAGTCCATAGTAAGTCAGAGAAGAGTCCTGGCTTGATTTAGAAAATTACCCAAAGTATATTTGGGATGCAAACTCATATGACTAATCATCTTGAAAAAACATGTATTATTTAAGATTTGATTTGTTACTAGGTATACATACAGAATATAAATGAATACATAATCATGAACACAAAGTAGACTATCCTAGAAAAGATCAGTTGTTTCTAAATTTGTTTACTTAGCTATAAAAACTGTAGAAATTGAAAAACTATTAAACAAATAATGCACTTCTTCACAGTAATACTTTGATTTAAGTGACATCCAAGCTGGGATACTTACAGACACCAACAACAATCCCAATGATGGTTCCTGAATCTGAGAAAAAAATAAAGCCAGTGTGAAGATAACTGAGCACATGTGGATCTCCAGATAGTAAATACATTTTAATTTTGATCAGATTACCTATAAACTATAGCAAAGAAAACGTTTATCAATGTAGTGTAGTGTGACTGCTAGTGCATCCAGCTGATTTTGATCACAGAACCCTTCTCATCTGATTCCAGGCTTAGAGTCCAACATTGTTTGGTGCTGTAGCTATCACACCAGGTTATATAGTAAAGGTTAGTATTAGAACAATTAGAATCCACTAGCTTAGTGGAAAATTAGTTTTAAAAATGTATTATCCCATTATAGTTGATTTAGTTCAGTATTCAGTCTCTCCTATCTTATTACAAAATTAATTTATATTTCTTCACCAACAGTAGGTATATGTGGAATAAGTCATAATGAAGTTCTATTAATCTATTAAGCAAATGTAATTTGCAGAATCTTCACAAACAATACTGTATGCTATTTTATCATCAATCCTTCCTCATGCCCTCCCAACCCCATATTAAGACATATCATAGAGATTCTAGGAATGTAAAAAATATACCAGGGTACATAAATAAAACTTATGCTTAGAAACTTAAATGTGCATTTTCTGACTATCCAGAGAGCAATAAAATAATACTACTAAATCTTAATCTTTATAAACGTTGGTCAGTAGTCCCTCTGCATTTAAACTGCCATTACTTTTATTAAATTTATATACGTCAAATATACAATGTCATGTTTACCTTTGCTCTTTTCATTTCATAAAAAATTATCAAGTGTTTAACATCTTAAGATGGCTTTGGATTTACTGGCACAATGATAGTTTGACCACAGTGTTCAAAGGGAAAATATAACAAGCCTAAGGTGCATTTTATAAAACGATTAACCTTACTACACTAGTATAATGTAATGAAAAGTTATACATATTTCTCTTCATTTATTCACCAAGAAACTTTTATATTTCATTTAAATGATACTATACTTTATCATTTTCTTGAATATATAATATGCGAACTATGTAATCCTACATAAACTGTGCACACCAGCCTATTCTGAAAATAAATAAAAATGAACCTAATTTATAGTACTTTAAGACTTGCACATACAAGGCATGAATAGAAAAATAACTTACCTACCAATTGCCAACACAAAATAACACTATCACATGGAAGCAAGTTATATTCTGTAAATTTTAACTTAACTATAAACATAGCATTTGAGAAAGTTACCTAATTTACAAGGAATACTAATTTTCATTGATTTCATTTTCATTTGAAATATTTGAGGTACCTCTTAAAAACTGTATTATCTACATGTGTCTACACATACTACTGATTACATTTGTCAGAGTATCTGCACTATTAAAACAAACAAGTGATAATTATCACATATTTGAGACAAGTTGTATCTTCTTTAATTATAGAGAACTAAAATATGATACTTCCCTATACAACTTTAAGGTGTATACTGTATGCTACTTATATAATTAAAAGTTATAATAAGCAAGATATATTCAATAGCATAAAAATCTTAACAGAAAACTGACTTGTAAAAACTTATGCAAAGAAAAAACCTAGGAAACAATGTTCATTTCAGGGTATAAAACCCTTTGAGTAGTGAGTTTTTCCATTCTTGCTGACTTCCAGGAATGAAGTGTTTTTCAAAAAATGAAATTAGTTCCAGTTCCAGTTTTATTAACTTAAAATCATGTTTGTTTGATAACCAATTTATGGAAACAAAAAGAACATACATTTGCCTTTTTTTAATGTTGCCTAAAATATTTAAAATTTTTAAAATAAATTGATCGTACTCTGGTCAGGAGACATGAGGACGTACATGAACGTTCGTACTATTCAAAGGGTTAATTTATGAGTTCCGACAAATCAACACAACTAATTCAGAAACTTAATAGACAAATGAACAACAAAAATGAAGATATGTATAAACCAAAATGCTCATTTTCACTGATAAAATTAAACAAATGCAAATTAATACATGACATTTTCTACCCATCATGCTATAAACTTCTTAACAATACAAATAGGATAAAAAGTTTTTGAACCTGGAGAACTTGAAACTGGAGGCTTGGTGGGCTGAACAGGTGGGACACCTGGAAATATAAATTTGATTCCATTTACCAGCCTTATCAATACAATATGGATACAATTTTTATTTTTTGAAAAGGTTAAAGGTTAATTAGTCATTAATATGAAACCTCACAGCACTTAACTAAGGTACTCAGGTAGGCTACCAGGTACCAGGTATATAGGAATTATAGAAAGGTGTTCTAATTACCCTGGTAACATGCACAATCCCCTTCAATCTTTTAAAGTATTAGGACAACAGAAAATATACATGCAAATTAGAAGCCAATGATTAACATTTGAGTTCAACACCCTTATTAAACAACAGGAAAGTAAAACCCACAGAAATGATGTTACATGAGTAAGCAGAACCAAATTAGGGCCCTGAGTGAGGTCAGCCCAGGCTAATGCTCTTCCCTCTATTGCTCTTGTCTCTTGTTTCTGCTGAAACCAAAGAGAAGCCAGAGATAGCAGCACTGAAATCAGAAAGAGAGTTCCTTCTACCATATTAAAATAATTTCCCAAGTCTTAGGCAGAGCAGAGGGGAGCGGTGGGAGCAGTAGAAATACAGGTCTTGTTCTAGGACAGCAGAAATTTCCCAGTTTAAAAGGTACTACATAAAAAGAATGAAAGTGGTTGCAGTTCAGGAAATAAAACATCATCCTGGGTCATGAAGATAACCTGAAAAGGTGTCAACAGGTCATTTAAAAAAAAGAAAAGTCAAGTTGGTGACATAAAAACAGTATGTATTAAAAAACAGAAGCCATGGACCTTTTGTTCCCTGAGTTAACTGCCATGATGCTGTAAGTCATCTGAGCCTTCTTTAAGAACTTCCTATACGCCAAACACTATGCAAAGTGCTTTTAATGCATCCCACTTAAAAATTACTATATATACACATTTAATGTCTATATAACTTGCCAAGTTAGCACAGCAATTTGCTTCTGAGGGCTATGGCAAATAATTTTAGAATCACAAAGTATAACAACTAGGATAATTGTAAATATGTTCTGCTTTCTTTCATTACTAAAAATGATGAACTGAGGATAAATCATCAGATATTTAAAGGATTTTGAAAAAACAGCCAGGAATCAAAGCCACTTTAAAAAAATCACCAGCAACTTAAAATATTTTGAAAAATGTAAATAGGAAGTTACTAAACCTGAGACACTGGAAATTGGAGGTTTTGTGCTGGGAGGAGTCGACACTGGAAAAGAAAATAATGCAGATTGGATCAAATATTTGGGAGTTTTCACTAGCATCTGCACTAAGAATTTGAAAGAGTTTTGAAAAATATAAGTAGGATATTACTAAACCTGTACTCAAAATCGGAGGTTTGGTACTGGGAGAAGCAGTCAACTCTGGAAAACAAAATAATGTCGACTGCATTAACCACATAGGAATTATTGCCTTTTCACTGATATGAATTATGCCTTTAATTCTTGACTTATTTAGAAGAAAATACTCATGCTTCAATTTTCTTAAAAATGGCTGCTATCCAGTTTTACACATAAAAAAAGCTGAAGAAAGATTTATACACCTGTGTGATGTTCATAACGTGCTAGTCATATGAAAATATATGAAACAAAAGCAGAATTCTTTGTAAATTTCCCGTGTCTTGTTAAGACATAAAGGCTAAAACTGCTTCATTTCAATTAATCCGTATCATTGATATATAATATCAAAGAAATAAAATCTAAACAAAAAATAAAGAAAAAGACATCCTTTGTACCTTTAGTACACTTTGGCAGCCCAGGCTCCCAAGTACTGTTAGCTCCACACTCAACAGTGCTGTTGCCTTCAAGGAGAAATCCCTCCAAGCATTCAAACGTAACCTTAGCTTTGTAGGAAAATTTTGATCCAATTGGTGATGTGGGTTTTCCATTCTGGACTACTGGATATGGACATTTGACCACTGAAAAGCAGAGAAATTCCAGAATTAATGCAAAGCTACTTTAACATAGGAAAGGAATCTAGTGAAAAATAGTAATTTCCCTTGGAACAGAGACAAGGAACGGAAGGCAGGATGTTAAGTTTAAAAAAAAATAAGACTTTATTTTAATTCCAATTAAACATTTCACAAAATCAAATCATCTTTTCCCACCTAGAACAGACTATCATTATAGTTTATTGGCTTTCCTACATTTTTTTTTCTCTTATTGACAAGTTCTGAAAAAGATCTGCCTACCAGATACTATCTCCTGTAAGTTCAAACACCACCTTTGGATACTTGTTAGCTCTAGGGATTTGTTAAAATTTTATGCTGACACTGATTATAGTACCCTACTTTTGTAGAAAGGCAGGAGAAACTCTTGTGATAAAAAAAATACTTGAGCTCAAATGTAAATAGTTCGAAAGAAGCTAGCCACACAAAGATATACAGAGAAAGTTCTCAGGTACTAGCAACACGCAAGAACTGAGATGGCACGAAATAGAAAGGGCAGTGTCATCAGGGCTGTGTTTTCCATTTTTGACTCTAATCCAGGAATCAAAAAAACAACACAACACAACAAAAACAACACCCCCCCCCATTTTCTATTGTAAATCAGTATATAATCCCATAGGCCTAAGATAAAGTTAAAAGTTAATACTTAAAACTTCACACCAGTGTACTGTGGTATTTCCCATTCTACTCTGCTTCTCAAGAAGTAAAATGCTGGTCATGACCGTCTAGACTGATTTCAGGATCCAATAATGGGTTTGGCAGAATTTGGAAAAAGACAAAACACACTGGCTGGCACTAAGTATAAGAAAACATCTTAGGAGGTTAAATCTGAGCAACAGACAAGGCCCCACAATGCACATTGTCTTAAACCAGAAGAGTGCTCTTCCTCCCTGCGTGGGGATCTGAATTTCCATACTGTACCATTTCCCTTCAGCCTGAAGAACTTCGTTTAGCAATTGTTATAGTTCAGGTAGGGCAGTGACAAGTCTCTTAGCTTTTGTTTTTGTTTATCTGAAAATGTTTTTATTTAGTTCACCTTCAGTTTTAAAAGATTTCTCCTTGAAAGGTGAAGGGATTAGAAGTACAAATTGGCAGTTACTAAATAGTCACGGGGATGTAAAACACAGCCTAGGGAATAAAGTTAGTAATACTATAATAACTACATATGGTACCAGGTGAATGGGTGCAAGAATTATTGGGTGGGAATCACTTTGTAAGTTATATAAATGTCAAACCACTATGTGGTACACCTGAAACTAATATAATATTAAGTGTCAACTGTAAATAAAGTTTTTAAAGTATTTCTCCTTGACAGAGATTTCTAGGTTTCCTGTTTTATTTTTCTTTTAGGTTTAGTAGATGTTATTGTTGTTTAGTCTCCACAGTTTCATAAGTGAAGTCAGCTGTCATTCCTACTTAAAGACATGGGAAAATATAATTATCTACACCCCACTCCCATTGGCGGCTTTACCTTTATTGTTTTCAGAAGTTTTACCATGATATGTTTACTTTAGCAGGAGTTTGTTGGTAAATTTTTAAAATTTATCCTGCTAGGGTCACTGAATTTCCTGGATTTGTGAGGTAGTGGTTTTAGATCAAATGTGGATAATTTTTGGCTAATATTTATTCAAATAATTGTCTATACTATTATTTCTCCTCTCTTTTTTTTTTTTTTTTTTAAAACTATTCTTTTTGGCGGGGGGGGGGGTTAATTTTTTTTTTAAATTCTTTTATTTATTTTTATTTATTCATTTCAGAGAGGAGACACAGAGTGAGAGAGAGAGATAGAGAAAGAGAGAAAGGGGGGAGGAGCTAGAAGCATCAACTCCCATATGTGCCTTGACCAGACCAGTGCAGGGTTTTGAACTGGCGACCTCAGTGTTCCCAGGTCGACGCTTTATCCACTGCGCCACCACAGGTCAGGCTATTTCTCCTCTCTTACTGAAATTCTATTAATATGCCTATTTGACTGCTTGTTATTCTTGTACGTCTTTCTCTTTTTAAAAAGTATCTTTCAAATTAGTTAGTTGGTTTCTATTGTCCCCACTTTGGGTTCACTGATCTGTGTGCTTAAACAGTGGTTTTCAACCTTTTTACAGTTGGCGACTGGTGAAAATAAAATTATTTCAGGGACCACTAAAGCAGAAATTACCACGGGCATAAGTGAATCTGACTAAGATCACCAGGTCTATAACCTTCATACAACATCAAGGTGGTTAACTCTTACGCAGACCAGCACAAAATTTCTGGTGGATGACCAGTGGTTAAAAAATATTGTGCTAAAATCACAGCGATTTCTGTAAGTTAGTGTTACTAGATATAATTTACATGCATAAAACTCAACCTTTTAGCATACAGCTGAATGATTTGATCAATGCTGGTTTCCTTCAACTGCTTATCCCACCAAGTAATGTTATTCCTATGTGGTGGCGCTTCGTTATAAATGTGCCGATATTCACATTGCACTTTGGTCACAGATTCAAATTTAGCGAGCCAAAGAACACACTGAACTTTCCTCTGTACCATCCACATCTCGACTGGCATGGCCATGGGCTGCTCCGCTGTATACACGGTGTTACGTCATTATCTGCACGTGTGCACATGCTGCCACATCATCCTACAGAAACTGGGAGGGTTTTCCTTTTATTTGGTGCAGATTTCACATTTCTATTGTCTTTTGTTGCTTTCCTGTGACTGGTCAAAAGTGCACCATGACTTTACGGACACACTGTATTATACTTTTTTTTGGTCTCTGCATATAAATTTTAGAATCTGTTTGTCAATTTACAGAAGTTCTACTAGGACTTTTAGTGAGATTCTGCCAAAATTGTAGATTATAGAAAATTGGTATCTTTATTACAATTCAGCTTTCCAATCCACCACCGAATTTCTCTTTATTAAGGACTACTGATTTCTTTTATAAGGATTTAGCCATTTTTACTATTCAAATCTTGCACGTGTTATAAAATTTATTTTCAAGTATTATATGTAGCTTGGAGCTATTGTAATTATGTAAAAAATTTCCAATTTCTTATTATTTATTGCTAGTATATAGACATATAATTGATTTCTGTACATTGACCTTGTGTTTACAATTTGGCTAAGATTTAAGTCTTTTGAATTTTCTACATAGGCAATCATGTCACAGTGAATACAGTCTACTTTATTTTTTCTCTCCAACATGTATACCTATTTCTACTTCTAGCCTTATTGTTCTGGGCAGGACTGCCAGTACAGTGCCGAAAAGAATGAAGAGAGTAGGCATTCTAGTCCTATTCTTACCTTAGGGGGAAATATATCAGTCATTTACCAATAAGTAAAATGTTAGCTATGGGATTTCTGTAGAAGCCATTTATCAGGAACAAATAGTTCTCTTCTGTTCTTATATCACTGAGAAGTTTTATAATAAAAATATGATAACTTCTGTCAAATGCATATTTTTACCTTAAGATGATCATGTTTTTCTTCTTTATATCTCCTGATATAGTAAATTATACTGATTAATTTTTAAACTTAAATCAACTTTGTAGATATGGAATTAATTCTATTTGATTATAATGTATTGTTTTTATTCATTATAGGATTTAACCTGTTAATAAATAAGAAGTTTTTGGTTCTATGTTCATTATGTATATTGATTTTAATGTTCCTGAAATGTTTCTGTCTTGTTGTAGTATCAGGGCAATGCAATCCTCATGAAATGAGGTGAGATGTAGCCCTACCTCCTGAAGAGCTCATGTAGAGCTGCTTGAATTTACTCCTGAAATGTCTGGTTAATTCCCCCAAGGAAAACAGTTCTCTTTATGAGAAGGTTTACGCTGTCAAATTTATATACATAAATTGTTTGTGTTAGTCTCATTATTCTTTAAACATCTGTAGGATATATTTAGTGATGTCTTCTTTTTCACTCTTAATATTGGTAATTTGCATTTTCCTTTTTTCTTGTCAGACTGGTTATGTTAAAACATTTTAATTGATCTTCCCCAAGAACTGTGTTGGTGTCATTAATTCTTTTTTCTCTTTTCAACTTCATTGATTTCTCTTTATTCTTTCCTTTTGTTTCCTTGTTTGGAGTACAATGTGCTCTTCTTATTTTAGGTTCATAAAATGGAAGCTTAGATTACTGATTTGAGATGTCTCCCCTTTTCTAATATAGGCATTTCATGCTATTGATATCCTACTAAGCAATACTTTTGTTGTATCCCACAAATTTTGATTCTCTATGTTGTAGTTTCACTTTTATTCAATTCAAAGCACTTTCTAATTTTTTCAAGTCTTCTTTGTCTCACTGGTTAGATAGAAGTGTCTTTCATGATTTTCATGTACGCAGGGATTTTATAGATATCTTTTGATTTCTACATTCAGTTCATTCTGATCAGGTAATACACCGTAAATGATTTCAATATTTTGAAATTTATTAAAAATTATCTTAATGCCTAGGATATGTAATTAGGGAATGTTCCATTTGCAATTGACAAGAGCAGTTATTTGTAATCATTCAGTGGCTCTTTTCTTTCAAGAGTCAAATAACCTCCAGTGCCTACCTGTTCTAAGTCACGCTCTTATGCCTTAAACATAAAAAGATATAGCGGGTTTGGTATCAAACCACAACAATAAAATAAACATCGTAATAAAGCAAGGCATAATCGTTTTGCTGGTGAGAGTCTTCCCTTCAATTTTTAAAAACATAACACCTGTGAAATACAATAAAGCAAACTGCAATTAAACAAGGTATGCCTGTATGTTTCGGCTAGAGTTTACTAATCTTATTGGTGAGGTTAATCTTTTACAATTCATTCTACCATTTTGTTTTAGCAAGAACTCTTAGACTTCCTGTAATACAAAACAGATCTGTTATTTTTAAGCCAATATGGGTTGAGTATTTTTGATACTCTGAAGCAAAAAAGAAAACCAAAATAAAAAAAACTAAACCAAAGAAACCCCCCAACTCTCACATCTACACAGTAATTCACAATGTATAAATCAGAATACCAAGAACATGTGTGGAGAACTCTACAACTAGAATTAGTTTTGATTCCATTCTACGTTTTTAATGAAATTAGAAACCAATTTAACAGGGTGAGCGAGCATATACTACTGTTTGGTTTACTTGTTCGTAAAGTATTTACAAAGTATTTCAATACTATTTACAAATGAAGAATGAAATGAAAAAATTACCTTTACACTCAGGAGGGTCACTACTCCATTTGTCTGGCCCAGAACAAATCAATGTGCTCTCTCCAATAAGTGAATATTCATCTGGTCCATTTAAAGGATTGCAATGATAAGTTACTACTTCATTATATCCATATGTATCCTTGCCGCTATTGGTGTATGCTCCATTTTCTATTTCTTTAGGTGGTTGACACAAAATTTCTTAAAAAGAGAAAAAAAAAAAAAAGGACAGGAAAAGCAAAAGAAAAAGTCAAAAATTAAGATAGCATTCGTAACATCCTTTGACCTGCCTTCAAAAACTGCACTGACATACGATTTCTATAATGTAGTTGTAATCCAATATCCATTTAGAAAAAAGTTTCTATGAAAAAATATGTTATGTTTTCCATTTTCATCCTTAAGAGTGTATCATAAAATTTGCCGATGATATAAATGGTGTGTTAATGCAACAACCCAAATCCAGAGCTCTTCCTTTAAGCCAGATACTGATGATACTTGCAAAGATGTAAAACAATGCCACTATTCCCAATATTTGAAAAATTTTAGTTTTTCATATAAAACATGTTGTAAACATTAATATGTATTGTACTTACTGTTCTTAACAGTGAATTAATAAATAATTATTTAAAAACATTTCAGTTCTAATTCCAGTATAAGAAACAGCAACAGCCATATCCCACCTAAAGCTATGGTAGGTCTTTTTAAATTTAAAAGAATTGATTCAAGACAAGGCCAGAAATTTGAGAACTGCTGCTCTAAATTGTAGAGAGAGAGAATATACTTACTTTCACAAATTGGGGGATCACCACTCCATTCCACAGAATCTCCAGAAATGTCACAATGTAGGACTTCGGATCCAATTAAGTAAAAACTGAATAAGATAAAAGATTACTGTTTTTATTTTTTACTAGTTAACATGATGCACATAATAGAGGAAAACTTTTATTTGGTAGTTATTCTGCACTACAGTAGTTTGAGAGAGAAGTTTCTTAAACAGTCTATAATGAAAGTACTAACTAAATCTATGATTTAATGAAATAAGAGTTTCTGAATTGGAGCATACACTGACCTAGAGCAAATTATCTACGTCAGGGGTCCCCAAACTTTTTACACAGGGGGCCAGTTCACTGTCCCTCAGACCATTGGAGGGCTGGACTATAAAAAAAACTATGAACAAATCCCTATGCAGAGGAGCAAGATGGCGACGGAGTAGGCGGATGTACCAACTTCCAACTCCCAGAACCAAAGTTTGGATTATAACTCAATTTTAAGAACCATCATCTTGATAAACCAACTTTGAACTAAACTAAGTGGACTCTTCAAGCAAGGAACACAGAAGAAGCGACATTGAGACTGGTAGGAATAGCGAAAACAAGAAGAGGGCTGCCCAGCTCCCCGGAGCAAACAGCAGCCCAGAGACCCCCGCGTGGTGAGAGGAGAGTTTGGCGGAGAGGGAGGGACCTGGGTCCCAGAAACCAAGCCCCAGACTGCAGTCCCAGAGCCTAGAAGAGGCGTTTGGACAGTTTTGAGCTGTGAAACAAGTGAGGGAGCTCCCAGGCCTACAGTGTGGAGACTTAGGGCACTTCCATCTCTCTGAGGGTTGCCGAAGGGTATGGTGGCGGCAGGACGCTGAAACGCGGTTTGTCTGCGTGGGCGGAGGCCAAGCCGGAGTGAGCTCGGTCTAGCCCAGCAGGGGCGAAGGGGATGTGCGAAAGTGGTCTGGAAGCTGCCGTCCCGCCTGTAATCCCACCTGTTGGGACAAAGCGGGAGGCAAGGAACGGGCAGAGATCTGCTCTGCAACCCTGCGCAAGCCAGCCCTGACCGCGGGGAAGGGCTAGGACCAGGAATGGGCAGGGTCTTGCGGCTGAGCTCACGCTACCAGCCCCGCCTGGCCGGAGAAACCGCGGTTTGCCATTCTACGTGCACGAGCGGGCTCCAAGCGAAGGGGGCCGGGCAGACCCCGAGATGAGCGAAAGCTTGCAGCTGAGTCCATGCTACTATCACCGCCCGGCCGGAGAAACCGCGGTTTGCCATCCTATGTGCACGAGCGGGCTCCGAACGCGGGGGCGGGGTAGAGTCCGGGACGAGCGGAAGCCAGCAAATATGCCCGGCCCAATAAACCTTGGTTTGTGACCCTGTGTAGAAGGGCCCTGGCCTCGAGGGTGGGACTAAAGCTCCGGACACGCAAAGGCTCACAGCTAAGAGCACGTCAAAAGTCCCGCCCAACCCACGAAACTGTGGCGAGCAGGCTCTGACTTCGGGTTCTGGACGGAAGTCTGGAAACAGGCTGGTTCCGCAGCTGAGAAAATGCTCAACTCTACCCTTGGTGCTGAGGCTTGTGGCTTGAGTGACAGCATCTCCCGCGGAGGAGAGGCAGAAATCACAGCAAAAGCCACAGTGGGCCGGCAGTGGCAACTCCCATACCCAACCGCCCTAGGCAGCGGCAGAGGGGCTGGCGGGCCTGCAGACAGACCACACCAAGAGAACACAAAGGCAACACCTACTGGACTCCAGTGGCTACAATTTGCTTATACACAGACAAAATGGGCAGGCAGAGGAATGCAAACCAAATGAATCAAGAGAAAGCCCCAGAGAAGGACCTGAATGAACCAGATATGACCAAATTACCAGAAGCAGAATTTAGAATAATGATAGTTAGGATGTTCAAAGAAATTAGAGCAACAATGGATAGTCATTATGAACACCTAAATAAAGAGATAACAAGTATAAAAAACGAAATAGAAATAATAAAAAAGAATCAGACAGAAATGACAAATACAGTATCAGTACTGAAGACCACAATGGAAGGAATTAAAAGCAGGATGAATCACGCTGAGGATCGAATCAGCGAGTTAGAGGACACAATAAACAAAGGCACAGAAGCAGAGAAGAAAAAGGAAAAGAGACTCAAAAAATGTGAGGAAACTCTAAGGGAGCTCTGTGACAACATGAAGAGAAACAACATTCGCATCATAGGGGTGCCTGAAGAAGAGGAGAGAGGACAGGAAATGGAAACTTTGTTCAATCAAATCATAGCAGAAAACTTCCCTAAATTAAGACTGGGAAACACCCCACATGTTCAAGAAGGACACAGAACTCCATTAAAGAGAAACCCCCCCAAAAATCTACACCAAGACACATCATAGTTAAAATACCAAAGCTAATGGATAAAGAAAAAATATTAAAAGCTGCTAGGGAAGAAAAGGCTATCACCTACAAAGGAGCCCCCATAAGAATGACATTGGACTAGAAACACTTGAGGCCAGAAGGGAATGGCAAGATATAATCAAAGTAATGCAGAACAAGAACCTACAACCAAGACTACTTTATCCAGCAAGGCTAACGTTTAAAATTGAAGGAGAAATAAAGAGCTTTCCAGACAAAGAAATCCTCAAGGAATTCATTAAAACCAAACCAATTCTGCGAGAGATACTAAGGGGCCTGTTGTGAACAGTTTAAAGGTAGGAAAGAATATAGCAAAAGAAGAATACAGCTTTAAAGAATAAAATGGCAATAAACAACTACATATCAATAATAACCTTAAATGTAAATGGATTAAATGATCCAATCAAAAGACATAGGGTAGCTGCATGGATAAAGAAACAGGACCCATACATATGCTGTCTACAAGACACCTTAAAACAAAAGATGCGAGATGGCGATGGAGTAGGCGGACGTACCAACTTCCAACTCCTAAAACCAAAGTGGATTATAACTCAATTTTAAGAACCATCATCTGGATAATCCAACTTTGAACTAAACTAAGTGGACTCTTCAACCAAGGAACACTGCAGAAGCCACACTGAGACTGGTAGGAATAGCGAAAACGTGAAGAGGGCTGCCCAGCTCCCCGGAGCAAACAGCAGCCCAGAGGGACCCGCGTGGCGGGAGGAGAGTTTGGCGGAGAGGGAGGGACCTGGGTCCCAGGAACCAAGCCCCAGCTTGCAGTCCCAGAGCCTAGAAGAGGCGTTTGGACAGTATTGAGCTGTGAAGCAAGTGAGGATACTGTTTGTGAAAAAGAGATAGTTTTCTCAGACCCAAGAATCTTTTCAAAGGGACAGCGCAGAAACCCTCTCTCACAACCACGCCCCGGGGCTCCGGGGAATGGGGACGGAGGAGAGGAACAGAGCAGCAGGAACAGAGAGTGGACTGAAGGCACGAGGACACTCTGAGGGACAGCCATCCTGATCCCTGGGCCAAGTCATTTCCCTAAGTGAAAACGAATATTTCCCCTGGAACTAGCAATACCAGCAAAGGGAGACGGGAAACTAGCCAAACAAGCTCTCCCGCGGCAATTAAAGCAGTGCTGCTTAGAGGGAGGGAGCTCCCAAGCCTACAGTGTGGAGACTTAAGACACTGCTATCTCTCTGAGGGTTGCTGAAGGGATGTTGGCGGCAGGACGCTGAAACACGGTCCTGTCGACGTGGGTGGAAGCACAACCGATGAGAGCTCAGTCTAGCCCAACAGGGGCGCAGGGGACGTGCGAAATCGGTCCAGAAGCTGCGGGCCCGCCTGTGACCCCACTTGTGGGGAATAATACGGGCAGAGATCGGCTCTGCGACCCTGCGCAAGCCGGCCCTGACCACGGGGACGGGGCTAGGACCAGGGACGGGTGAGGGGCTCACGGCTGAGCTCACGCTGCCAACCCCGCCCGGACGGTGAAATCCTACATGCGCGCGAGCTGGCTTTCGCGGCTGAGCTCACGCTACTAGGCCCGCCCGGCCAGAGAAACCCCGGTAGTTTGAAACCCTACGTGCGCGCCACCTGGCTTTTGCGGCTGAGCTCACGCTACTAGCCCCCCGGGCCAGAGAGAGAAACCCAGGTGGTTTGCAAACCTACGTGCACGTGAGCTGGCTTTTGCGGCTGAGCTCACGCTACTAGCCCCGCCTGGCCAGAGAAACCCCGGTGGTTTGCAAACCTACGTGCGCGCGAGCTGGCTTTCGCAACTGACCTCACGCTACTAGCCCCGCTGGGCAAGAGAAATCCCGGCTGTTGGCCATCCTATGTGCGCAAGCTGGTCCAAATGTGGGGGCGTGGTAGAGTCCGGATCGATCGGAAGCTAGCAGCTGAGCTCACGCCAGCAAACACGCCCGGCCCAAAAACCCAATAAACCTCGGTTTGCGACCCTGCGCAGGAGGGCCGCAGCCTCGAGGGTGGGGCTAAATTCTGGATGGGCAAAGGCTCACAGCTGAAGAGCACGTCAAAAGCCCCGCCCAACCCACAAAACTGTGGCGAGCAGGCTCTGACTGCGAGGGCTGAGTGTAAGCCTTCCCGAAACGAGCTGGGTCCGCAGCTGAGCAAAGGTGCTCACCTCGGCCCTTGGTGCTAAGGCTTATGGCTTGAGTGACAGCCCCTCCCGCGGAGGAGAGGTGGAAATCACAGCAACAGCAGCAGTAGGCTGTTGCTGGCAACACCCATACTCAACGACCCTAAGCAGCGGCAGAGGGGGTGGCAGGCCTGCACACAGACCACACCTAGATAACACAAAGGGAACACCTACTAGACTCCAGTGCCCACAACTTGCCTATACACAGATAAAATGGGTAGGCAGAAAAATGCAAACCAAATGAATCAAGAGAAATCCCCAGAGAAGGATCTGAATAAACCAGATATAACCAAACTACCAGAAGCAGAATTTAGAATAATGATAGTTAGGATGTTCAAAGAAATTAGAGCAACAATGGATAGTCACTATGAACACCTAAATAAAGAGATAACAAGTATAAAAAATGAAATTGAAATAATAAAAAAGAATCAGACAGAAATGACAAATACAGTATCAGAACTGAAGAACACAATGGAAGGAAATAAAAGCAGGATAAATCACGCTGAGGATCGAATCAGCGAGTTAGAGGACACAATAAACAAAGGCACAGAAGCAGAGAAGAAAAAGGAAAAGAGACTCAAAAAATGTGAGGAAACTCTAAGGGAGCTCTGTGACAACATGAAGAGAAACAACATTCGCATCATAGGGTTGCCTGAAGAAGAGGAGAGAGGACAGGAAATGGAAACTTTGTTCAATCAAATCATATCAGAAAACTTCCCTAAATTAAGGCTGGGAAACATTCCACATGTTCAAAAAGCACACAGAACTCCATTAAAAAGAAACCAAAAAAAATCTACACCAAGACACATCATAGTTAAAATACCAAAGCTGCTAGGGAAAAAAAAGGACTATCACCTACAAAGGAGCCCCCATAAGGACGACATCGGACTGCTCAACAGAAACACTTGAGGCCAGAAGGGAATGGCAAGATATAATCAAAGTAATGCAGAACAAGAACCTATAACCAAGACTACTTTATCCAGCAAGGCTAACATTTAAAATTGAAGGAGAAATAAAGAGCTTCCCAGAAAAAGAAAGCCTGAAGGAATTCATTAAAACCAAACCAATTCTGCAAGAGATACTAAGGGGTCTCTTGTGAACAGTTTAAAAGGTAGGAAAGAATATAGCAAAAGAAGAATACAGCTTTAAAGAATAAAATGGCAATAAACAACTACATATCAATAATAACCTTAAATGTAAATGGATTAAATGATTCAATGAAAAGACATAGGGTAGCTGCATGGATAAGAAAACAGGACCCATACATATGCTGTCTACAAGAGACACACCTTAAAACAAAAGATGCACATAGACTAAAGGTAAAAGGATGAAAAAAAATATTTCATGCAAATGGAAATGAAAAAAAAGCCGGGGTAGCAGTACTTATAGCTGACAAAATGGACTTTAAAACAAAGGCTGTAGTAAGAGATAAAGAAGGACACTACATAATGATAAACGGAACAATTCAACAGGAAGATATAACTATTATAAATATCTACGCACCAAAGATAGGAGCCCCGACATACATAAAGCAGACTTTGATAGATATAAAGGGCGAGATTAACAGCAATACTATCATAGTAGGGGATTTCAATACCCCACTAACAACACTGGATAGATCCTCAAGAAAGAAACAGCAGACTTAAAGGATACACTAGATCAACTTGATTTAATACATATCTTCAGAAATTTTCATCCTAAAGCAGTTGAATATACATTCTTCTCAAGCGCTCATGGTACGTTTTCTAGGATAGACCACATGTTAGGACACAAAAATGGTCTCAATAAATTTAAGAAGATTGAAATCATATCAAGCATTTTCTCTGATCACAATGCCATGAAACTAGAAATTAACCACAAAAGAAAAACTGAACAATACTCAAAATCTTGGAAACTAAATAGCATGATATTAAATAATGAATGGATTAACAATGAGATCAAAGAAGAAATAAAAAAGTTTCTAGAAACAAATGATAATGAGCATATATCAACTCAAAATTAATGGGACATAGCAAAAGCAGTACTGAGAGGGAAGTTCATTGCACTACAGGCATATCATAGGAAGCTAGAAAAAGCTCAAATAAGCAACCTGACCCTGCATCTAAAAGAACTAGAAAAACAACAGCAAATGAAAACCAGGACAAGTAGAAGGAAGGAAATAATAAAGGTCAGAGCAGAAATAAATGACATAGAGGCGAAGGAAACACTACAGAGGATCAATGAAACCAGAAGCTGGTTCTTTGAAAAGGTAAACAAGATTGATGAACCTTTAACTAGACTCACCAAGAAAAAAAGAGAGAGGTCTCAAATAAATAAAATTAGAAAGGACAGTGGAGAAATAACAACTGATACAACAGAAATACAAAGCATTGTAAGAAAATACTATGAAGAACTCTATGCCAAATAATTAAACAATCTAGATGAAATGGACAAATTTCTTGAATCATATAAACTTCCAAAAATCAATCTGGAAGAATCAGAACACCTAAACAGACCAATTACAACAAATGAGATCGAAATAGTTATCAAAAAACTCCCAAAAAAGAAAAGTCCTAGGCCTGATGGCTTCACAAGTGAATTCTATCAAAAATTCAAAGAAGAACTAACTCCGATCCTCCTCAAGCTATTTCAAAAAATTCAAGAGGAAGGAAGACTTCCTAACTCCTTTTATGAGGCGAGCATAATTCTGATCCCAAAACCGGGCAAAGACAACACAAAGAAAGAAAATTATAGGCCTCTATCCCTGATGAATTTAGACACTAAAATTTTCAACAAAATATTAGCCAACCGGATCCAGCAATATATGAAAAAAGTCATACACCATGATCAAGTGGGATTTATTCTGGAGAGGCAAGGCTGGTTCAATATTCGCAAATCAATCAATGTGATTCACCACATAAACAAAAGGAAGGACAAAAATCACATGATAATTTCAATAGATGCAGAAAAGGCATGTGATAAAATCCAGCACGCATTCATGCTCAAAACTCTCAGTAAAGTGGGAATACAAGGAACATTCCTTAACATGATAAAGGCCATCTACGACAAACCCATAGCAAACATCATACTAAATGGACAAAAATTAAAAGCAATCCCCTTAAGATCAGGAACCAGGCAGGGGTGCCCACTTTCACCACTCTTATTCAACATAGTTCTGGAAGTCCTAGCTATAGCAATCAGACAAGAAGAAGAAATAAAAGGCATCCAAATTGGAAAAGAAGAAGTAAAACTGTCACTATTTGCAGATGATATGATATTGTATATAGAAAACCCTAAAGTCTCAGTCAAAAAACTACTGGACCTTATAAATGAATTCAGCAAGGTGGCAGGATATAAAATTAATACTCAGAAATCAGAGTCATTTCTGTATACAAACAATGAACTGTCAGCAAAAGAAATTAAGGAAACAATCCCCTTCACTATTGCAGCCAATAAAATAAAATACCTAGGAGTAAATTTAACCAAGGAGGTTAAGGACTTGTACTCAGAAAATTATAAAACATTGATAAAAGAAATCAAGGAAGATACAAACAAGTGGAAGCATATACTGTGCTCATAGCTAGGAAGAATAAACATCATTAAAAGGTCTATACTACCCAAAGCAATTTATAAATTCAATGCAATACCAAATAAAATACCAATGACATACTTCAAAGATATAGAAAACATATTCCAAAAATTTATATGGAACCTAAAAAGAACACGAATAGCCTCAGCAAAAGAAAAAATAAAGTAGGAGGTATCACTCTTCCAGATATCAAAGTCTACTACAAGGCCATTATACTCAAGACAGCTTGGTACTGGCATAAGAACAAACACATAGATCAATGGAACAGAACAGAGAACCCAGAAATAAACCTGCAGCTTTATGGACAACTGATATTTGACAAAGAAGGAAAGAACATACAATGGAGTAAAGACAGCCTCTTTAACAAATGGTGTTGGGAAAATTGAACATCTATCTGCAAAAAAATGAAACTAGACCATCAACTTACACCATTCACAAAAACAAACTCAAAATGGATAAAAGACTTAAATGTAAGCCGTGAAACCATAAGCATCTTAGAAGAAAACATAGGCAGCAAGCTCTCCGACATCTGTAGCAGCAATATATTTGCCGATTTATCTCCACCGGCAAATGAAATAAAAGGCAAGAGAAACAAATGGGACTATATCAACCTAAAAAGTTTTTGCACAGCTAAAGACAATAAGAACAGAATAAAAAGACAAACCACACAATGGGAGAACATATTCGACAGCACATCTGATAAGGGGTTAATAACTAAAATTTATAAAGAACTTATAAAACTCAACAACAGGAAGACAAACAATCCAATTAAAAAATGGGCAAAAGAAATGAATAGAAATTTCTCCAAAGAGGACAAACAGATGGCCAATAGGCATATGAAAAAATGCTCAACATCACTAATCATTAGAGAAATGCAAATTAAAACCACAATGAGATATCACCTCACACCAGTCAAAATGGCACTCATCAGCAAAACAACACAGAATAAGTGCTGGCGAGGATGTGGAGAAAAGGGAACCCTCCTGCACTGCTGGTGGGAATGCAGACTGGTGCAGCCACTGTGGAAAACAGTTTGGAGATTCCTCAAAAAATTAAAAATCGAACTGCCTTTTGACCCGGCTATCCCACTTATAGGAATATACCCTAAGAACACCATAGCACTGTTCGAAAAGAAGAAATGCGCCCCCATGTTCGTGGCAGCATTGTTCACAATAGCGAAGATCTGGAAACAGCCCAAATGTCCGTCAGAAGACGAGTGGATTAAAAAGCTATGGTACATATATAATATGGAATACTACTCAGACATAAGAAATGATGACATCGGATCATTTATAACAAAATGGATGGACCTTGATAACATTATACGGAGTGAAATAAGTAAATCAGAAAAAAAGAAAAACTGAGAACAGCATGATTTCATACATAGGTGGGACATAAAAGTGAGACTATGAGACATGGACAAGAGAGTGGTGGTTACGGGGTGGGGGCAGGGAGGGAAGGGTGGAACAGGGAGGAGGGGAGGGACACACGGAAAACCAGATAGAAGGTGACAGAGGACAATTTGACTTTGGGTGACGAGTATGCAACACAATTGAATGATAAGATAACCTGGAGATGTTTTCATTGTACATATATACCCTGATTTATTGGTGTCACTCCATTAAAATTAATAATAATAAAATAAAATAAAATCCCTAGGCACACTGCACATATTTTAAAGTAAAAAAACAAAACGGGAATATAATATTTAAAATAAAGAACAAGTAAATTTAAATCAACAAACTGCCCAGTATTTCAATGAGAACTATTGGTGCGGATGCATCCTGTGCTCCTCCTACTGACCACCAATGAAAGAGGTGCCCCTTTGGAAGTGCGGTGGGGGCTGGATAAATGGCCTTAGAGGGCCGCATGCGGCCCGATGGCCATAGTTTGGGGACCCCTGATCTATATAGATGCCCGTTAGTTTGGTTTCTTTCCCATCTCCTGCTAGCACATCAGGATTCACTCTGTGCCCTAGTTCATGCCATTCTGCAGACAGAAAAATTACTGAGTAGAGTGATCAGGCCCTAGACCTTCTCTACCTAGATTTGAGTCCTAGCTCCACAGCTGCCTTGTCATTTGAGTTGGCAAGTCCCTTATTGTTTCTTTCTCAGTCTCCTCATCTATAATAGTATATACCTTATGGGGTTGCTGTGACTAGTAGATGAGTTAGCATGTGAAATATGGCAAGTGCTACATAAGTTTTAAGCCTTATGAATATTCTTCAGATCAGGGTACCTTTCTAGCAGTAGCTTAGGAAGATCCTTTCTTGATGAAATCTCTAATGATTCAAATTCACAGTATTCTCTCCTCCTGGGGACCGTCATTGTAATGATCATGAATATATCTATTTTTTTTTTATGGTACTGCTCATTTACTAATTAGCTTTGACATCTGTCTGTGTATATTGTGCTTATAAATAAGGCAGAAAGTTCTTTGAAAAGAGTGTATGTCTTAACCTTTTGGTATCTCTCAAAGTCCGTACCAGGTTCTAACTTTATGTGTTTCCTTGATCAAGTGAAAACATAGTAAATGAAATTGCCCATAGCTGCTTCCAGCTGACTTTTCACCCAAGGCTCACTCCTTGGTTCTATCTGATAATGTATTAGGAGAGGAGTGAGGGATGAGGGTAAGGTAGAAACACCAAGAATCTGGCTTCCCACCCAGACAACAATTAGTGCTAGAATTGGCAGAGTGTAACTATTTTGGAAATCTGGAGTCCCTTGACAAAGGCTTGCAACTTCTAGGGGAGAATTTGGACAGGAAAGTGTATTAATATTGGTCACTTTCAGCTCTTAGCACCTTGGCAGTTACTCATCGCACTCCGACAGCAGGCAGCTATGTGTGTGCTCCCGGAGCCTTAGAAAAAGCCTACAGGAACCAGGGAAAGATAAAGAACCCTGCCCTCACAAATATCATGGATCTGCGCTCTTATTACTGACTGCTGCTTCTCATCACAAAGAAGCAGACAAAGAAGTGGGCAGCCATTATTGTCACACGTACCCACTCTTGCAAGCCTATTCCTTGCCAACTAAAGTGAATTCCTGGATATTTACAGATCTAGTGTCCTTTGTTCCTCCATTCAACTTTTGCTTTTTACCCTTTCAGGAGTCAGGCCTGACAACTAGGACACACATATGTGGAGGAAATTAGGTGACTGCACACGCCCAGGGAAAAGCTAAGAAAAGACCTGAGAAGACCTTCATTTTACATATCATACTGATCCTTGACCCTACAACAATCAGAACACCAAAAAGAAATGGAGAAAATAACAAGTCCTGGGATGGAGAATTTTATTCCTAGAGTTACCCCATTATAGACTCAAGTGTCCAGTTCAAGAAAAAGATCACAAGGCATACAAAGAAACAGAAAAGTATGGTGCCTTCAAAGAAAAAAATAAATTAACTGAAATTATCCCTGAAAAAGACCCAATTCCAGAGCAACTACACAAAGATTTTAAAATAACAGTTTTACGATGCTCCGAGAATTAATGGAAGAAATGTAGAAAGTCAAGAAAACAATGAATGAATACATTGTGAATATCATCAACTGGGAGATGGAAAACCTCAAAGAAACTGAAGGCAATTTTGGATTTGAAAAGTACAATAACTTAAATAAAAAATTCACAGGAGAAATTAAAGGCAGATTTTAGCAGGCAGAAGAAAGAATCAGTGAACTTCAAGAAAGGACAATGGAAACTGAGTCTGAAGAACAGAAAGAAAAAAGATTGAAGAAAAGTGAACAAAGCCAATGGACCTGTGAGAAACCAATAAGCAGACTAATTAATGTGCACCGTGGGACTCTCAGAAGACAGAGAGAAAGGGGAAGAGAGAATATTTGAAGAAATAATGGCTAAAAGATTCCCAAATGTTATGAAAGACATAGATATAAATACTCAAAAATCTCAATCTCAACAAACTCCAAGTAAGATGAATTCCAGATACCCACATTAAGAAACAAAATCATCAAACTTTCAAAAGCCAGTGACAAAACTTTAAAAGCTGTGAGAAAAAGTGAATCATCATATACAAGGGATCCTAAATAAGATTATCAGCAGATTTCTCAGACTCTTGGAGGCCACAGGGCAGTAAACAGATAGACACAAAGTGATAAAACACATCTGTCAACCAAAAATCCTCAGTCCAGCAAAACTGGGCTCATGTGTTAGGGACGTAGTAAGATTTTCCCAGAAATAAAAGCTGGGAGAGTTGTTACCACTAGACCTTATCCGCAAAAATTGTTTGACTAAGTTCTGAAAGGGGAAATTAAGGAAAGTAACCTAAGAGCATGTAGATAAATAAGCATTTCACTCAAGGCACATACACAGCCAATTATTAAAGCTACTATTATTGTAAGAATGGTTTGTGCCTATAATTTTTGTTTTCTGTGTGACTTAAGAGACTAATCTTTCAAAAGAAAATACATTACTATAGAAGTTTGTATTACAGTTATTATTGTAGAGGCTAGGATGACATGAACAACCAAAAGGGGTGGAGAGAGAGTTGTAAAGGTACAGGTTTTATAATTTATTGAAGTTAATTTGGTATAAATACAAATTAGAATAGTATAACTGTAGGATTTTAAATATAATCTGCATAATAACAATAAACAAAACCCCTACAGAATGGACTCTAAAGTAAAAAGAAAAAAGGAATTATAGCATTTCACCATAAATATCTACTAAACAAGGAGGGACAAAAAAGCTATGAGGCACGTAGAAAACTAGTAGCATAATCACAGAAAACAGTCCTTTCTATCCTTAAAAGATGGAGAATTCTTTTAAATTTAAAATATTAAATTTAAATTTATATTCTCCAATCCAAAGAGAGACATTGGCAGAATAGTTAAAAACAAAGGATCCAACTATATGCTGAAATGCACTTAAGATTAAAAAACATGAACAAGTTGGAAGTAAAAAAATGGAAAATATATTTCATGCATACAGTGGTCATAGGAAAGCAGGGGTGGCTACACTAGTCCATTCAAAATAGACTTTAAATCAAAAAGAATGACAAGAACAAAGAAGGGCATTATATTTTAATAAGAGTTCAATTCTATAAGAATATGATTATCAACATTTATGTACCCAATGACAGGTCTTCAAAATATATGAAACAAGAATTAATAGAAGTGAAGGAAGAAATACGCATTTCTATATGACTGGCATTTCTCCAATAGTTGGAGACTTCAATACCCCACTCACAATAGTGAACAGAACAAAAAGAAGATAAATAACAAAACAAAGAACTTCAACAACATAATAAACTAGATCTCAGAGCACTCTACCCAACAACAGAATACACAGTCTGAGGTGCAGAGGAGACATCTTCCAGGATACCATATTTTAGGTCACAAATTAATAGCAAAATTTAAATTTATTAATAAATTAATTACATAATAAATACATGATTAATAACATAATGATGTTTGGCCGCAAATAAATTTTTCTTTTTTTTCCCTTCTTTTCCAAGTGAGAGGAGGGGAGATAGAAAGACAGACTCCTGCATGCACCCTGACTGGGATCCACCGGCAACCCTGTCTGAGACTGATGCTCTGCCCATCTGGGGCCATGCGTTCAATGGAGCTTCTTTTCATGCCTGAGGCAGAGGCTCCACAGAGCCAGCCTCAGCACCCGGAATGATGTGCTGGCACCAACTGAGCCATGGCTTTGGGAGGAGAAGAGAAAAGAGAGAGAGGGAGAGAGGGAGTGACAGAGAGAAAGAGAGGGAAGGGGAGGGATGGAGAAGCAGATAGTCACTTCTCCTGTGTGCTCAGACTGAGAATTGAACCCAGGACATCCACATGCCTGGTCAATGCTCTACCACTGAGCCAAATAGCCAGGGCCAAGTTTTTTTAAAAATGTATCTGAATTTATTGGGATGACATTGGTTCATAAAACCATACAGGTTTCAAGTGTACAAGTCAATATAACACCACCTATACAGTGTCATGGAACCTTCCACTCCAAGCAAAGTCTCTTTCTGTCTCCATTTCCCCCACCCTTTTCCCTCCTCCATCTAACCCCACTACCCCTCTTTCTCTGGCTATTGTCATTCTGTTGTCTGTATCTATGTGTTACATATATATGATTTTGGCTAATCCCTTCACCTTCTTTCACCCAGTGCCCTTGCCCTCCTCCCTTCTGACAGCTGTCCATCTGGTTCCATCTGTCCATGCCTCTGTTTCTACTGTTCATCAGATCATTGTTTTCATTGAAACAATGTAAGTGAGAAACCATGTAAGTGAGATCCTATGGTATTGTCTTTGACTGGCTTATTTCACTTACCATAATGATCTCCAGGTCCATCCATGCTGTCACAAAAGGTAAGATTTCCTTCTTTTTTATATATATATATTTTTATGGCCATGTAGTATTCCATTGTGTAAATGTACGATAGCTTTTTTATCTACTCATCCACTGATGGGCACTTGGGCTGTTTCCAGATCTTGGCCATTGTAAATAATGCTGCAATGAAGATGGATGTGCTTTTATTCTTTCGAATTAGTGTTTCAGGATTCTTAGGATATATTCCCAGGAGTGGCATCACTGGATCAAAAGGCTGATCTGTTTTAAATTTTTTGAGGAAACTCCATACTGTTTTCCACAGTTGGTGGGCTGCACAAATCTGCATTCCCACTAATGGTGCATGAGAATTCCCTTTTCCTCCATCAGCACTTGTTTGTTGATTTCTTGATGATAGCCATTCTGGCAGGTGTGAGGTGATACCATGTTTTGGTTTTAATTTTCATCTCTCTGGTGATTAGTGACACTGATCAATTTTTCATATGCCTTTGGTTAGCTGTACGTCCTTTTTGGAGAAGTGTTTATTCAGGTCCTTTGTCCATTTTCTAATTGGATTGTCTTCCTGGTGCTGAGTTGTAGAAGTTCTTTATAAATTTGGGATATTAACCCCTTATCAGATGTATCAGTGAATATATTCTGCCATTGAGTGGACTGTCTTTTCATTTTGTTGATAGTTTCTGCTGCTGTACAAAAGCTTTTTAGTTTGATGTAGTCCCATTTGTCAACTTTTTCCTCTGTTTCCCTTAACCAAGGAGATATAGTGGCAAAAATGTTGCTACAAGAGATGTCTGAGATTTTATTACCTATGTTTTCTTCTAGGATTTTTTTGGTTTTGCAATGTACATTTAAGTCTAGCTTCATTTTCTTTTTTTTGCATGTACCTGCCCAATTTTCCCAACACCACTTATTAAAGACGCTGTCTTTACTGCATTGTATGTTCTTGCCTCCTTTGTCAAATATTAACCAACCATAAAGGCATAGGTTTATTTCTAGGTTCTCTGTTCCATTAATCTGTATGCCTTTTTTCATTTTAATCTTTTTTTATTTTTCCAAAGTGAGAAGCAGGGGTCGGCAGACAGACAGACTCCTGCATGAGTCTGACCTGGATCCATCTGGCATGCCCACCAGTGGGTGATGCTCTGCCCATCTTGGCCATTGCTCCACTGCAACTGGAGCCATTCCAGTGCCTGAGGCAGAGGCCATTGAGCCATCCTCAGCACCCGGGCCAACCTTGCTCCAGTGGAGCCTTGGCTACGGGAGGGGAAGAGACAGATAGAAAGAAAGGAGAGGGGGAAGGGTGTAGAAGCAGATGGCCTCTTCTCCTGTGTGCCCTGGTCGGAAATCTAACCTAGGACTTCCACATGCCGGGTTGATGCTCTACCGCTGTATATGCCTGTTATTATACCAGTATCAGGCTGTTTTGATTACAATGGCCTTGTAGTATAATTTGATATCAGGCAGTATGATACTTCCCAATTTGTTCTTCTTTCTCAAGATTGCTGAGGCTATTCTTTTTTGGTTCCATATAAATTTTTGAAATATTTATTGTAGGTCTGTGAAGCATAACACTAGTATTTTAATTGTGTTGAATCTATTGATTGCTTTGGGTAGTGTGGACATTTTAATGATGCTAATTCTTCCAATCCATGAACGTGGTATATGCTTTCACTTATCTGTACCTTCCCCAATTTCTTTTTTCAATGTCCTATAACTTTCCAAGTACAAGTCTTTTAACCCCTAGAATAAATTTATTCCTAGGTACTTTATTTTCTCTGGCCACAAATTAATAATAAATAGTCAATAGATTTAAAAAGTAAATACTCATACAAAGTATCTTCGGACCACACAGGATGAAGTTAGAAGTCAATATCAAAAGGAAGACTTGAAAATTCACAAAATTGTGAAAATTGAACAACATAATTTTAAACAATCACTGTATCAAATAAGAAATCACAAGAAAAATTATAAATTACTTTTAGATGAATGAAAATGGAAAGGCAACATCCCCAAATTTCTGAGACACAGTAAAAACAGCACCAAGGGGGAATGTATAGCTATAAAAGCTTACAATAAAAAATGAGATCTGGCCTGACCCGTGGTGGCGCAGTAGGATAAAGCGTAGACCTGGAACACTGAGGTCGCCAGTTCAAAACCCTGGGCTTGCCTGGTCAAGGCACATATGGGAGTTGATGCTTCCTGCTCTTTCCCCTTCTCTCTCTCTCTCTCTCTCTCTCTCTCTCTCTCTCCCTCTCCTCTCTGAAAATTGAATAAAGTCTTTAAAAAAAATTTTTTTTAAAAGACTATAAAGAAAAGAGATCTGAAATCAACAATCTAACATCACAACTTAAAGGATTTGACAAACCTTTAGCTACATGAACTAATAAAAAAAGAGAAGACCCAAATGAGAAATAAAACTGGAGACAGTAATATCAATTATACAGAAACAGAATATATTTTAAGAGTACCATGAACAATTTCACACCAACAAATTTACTAACTTAAGTAAAATGGGAAAATGTTGTAAACACAAAACCTATCAAGACTAAATCACAGAGATATACAAAATCTAAGATCTGTATTAAGTATGGAGGATCAAATCAGTTATCAAAAATCTCCAAATAAAGAAAACTCCTGGAACTGATGGTTTCCTAATGAATTCTAATATTTAAAGAACTAAATTCAATTCTTTGCAAATTTTTTTTTAAAAACTGAGGAGGATGGAAGTCTTCTAAATTCATTCTATGAAACCAGCATTGTCTTGATACCAAAGCTAGTCAAAGATATCACAAAAATACACCAACAAACTAAAACACATATCTACATAAACCTAGATGTAAAAGTCCTCAATGAAAGGCTAGCTAACAAAATTGAGCAGCATATTAAAGTATTATTCACTATGACCAAGTGGGGTTTATTCCTGGAATGCAAGGATAGCTTATTATATGAAAATTAATGTAATATGTTACATCAATTGAGCAAAAGAACACGTGATCATCTCCACTGATGCAGTAAAATCACTTGACAATATTTACACTTTCATGTTAAACATAATCTATAAACTAGAAAAGAAAGAAACTACCTCAAAATAATAAACACCATATATGAAAAACCCACAGCAAACATAATAAAGCCAAAAAGCTGAAAGATTTTCCTCTAAGATAAAAAACAATGCAAGGATGCCTGATTTTGCCACTTCTATTCAACATACTAGTGGAAGTACTAGCCAGAGCAACTAGGCAAAAAAAAATTACATAAGGCGCCTGAACTGCGCAGTGAATAAAGCATTGAACTGGAATGCTGAGGTCGCCTGTTTGAAACCCTCAGCTTATCTACTCAAGGCACATACGCGAAGCAACTACTATGAGTTGATGCTTCCAGTTCTCCCCCACCCCACCTTGCTCCTTTCTCTAAAATCAATAAATAAAACTTTGAAAGAAAAAAAAAAGATAATTTTATATATAAAAAAACAACACAAGGCATCAACATTGGTTAGGAAGAAGTAAAAATATCAGCATTTACAGAGAGTATGACTTTATATGTATAAAATTCTAAAGATCACACACACACATACACACAAACCCTGTTGAATATATGAATTCAGTAAATTAGTAGAATACAAAGTTAAAATACAAAAAGTCAGTTGCATTTTATAGTGTACTACAGTTACTCTATAACGCACATTTTTTCATAAATTTCCAATATCCTCAGTACATACTATTAAAAAAGCCCTAGAGAATAACTGCTACTATTAAGTACTCATTACCTCTTTTTGAGATCATCACTTCTTTGTAGCAGTCTTAAAAATAAGGCTTTCCACTAGGAGGTCTTGATCAACATTATGGTCCAGGCTAACCTGGTCACTTTTTGCCTGGTAACACCTGACAAAGTTATCCCAATGTAAGATATTTTTGGCTGGCAATTCTACCTCCCATTTCTATAAGCCCTCCTTCAACTCTGAGGGTTGCTCATTTTAAATAGGGCACACTTTATTATCAAGGATAAAGCCACCATGATTACTACATTTTTAATGCTTACGATAGGCTTATTATATAAAGCATTATACAATTTTGCTTTCTTTCTATTTATTACATATCTTTTCAGCATCCATAAAAGGCTCAAGAGTTGCTTGGCTATGAGGACAACTGTTTAGCCAGAAAGCAAGATGAAATCAACGTTATGAGAATACGTCGAAGAGGAGCAAAACAAAAACAGAACTAGTAATATTTACCTTTTTCCTTTACTTACCCCTCATTACAAAAATAATTAATCTGTGAACCAAACTCAAAATTTCCTTCCAGACGGCCATTTAAGGGGTCTGATGGTCGTGGACATGATTTTTCTGAAAGAAAATTTTGAAATTCGTTGTTTAATACAAATTTCAGAAGAGGTTTGAGTCAAAACCAAAATCCTACATTGCTCTACTGAATTCATGCGAATACTATTTTCTTTCGTTAGCTATTAACCAATCGCTAAGAAAATAATTCCCTGGAAATCTTTCAAATCCTAAAAAAATACACTGCTAACTAAAATCTATAGTCACACAAGAAAACCACCATTGCAGTAGTGGAATATGCATCCTAAATATGAGAAAATCTCTAGAGCAATAAGAGTAAGACATTTTGTGTACTTACTTGTACAGGCCTCCTTGAGGGGTGTCCATGTGTTATCAGCCTGACAAGTAGTAGTGGTGGAGAGAGGAGGAACAATACGCATATACCCTGGGCGACACTCATATTCTACTTTGTCCCCAGGTTGATAAACAGTTTGAGGAGGACCTTTGTGCATCATAGACTGGAATCTTGGTGGGTCATCACAGGCATCTGGGCATAACAGAATAAGAACATGAAAATCAAGTATTTTCTCATTTTCAACAGCCATGGATTATGGACTGGCAGCAGGCAGGTAGTCAGAATAAAGAGAAAGGTTCTTAGAAAGATTTTAGTACAAAATAAATGGAAAGGTCCTTGGAAATATTTTAAGTGATTATTCCATGTTTTTACTGGACAATGTTCCATGATTACTTTAAGTGATATTCAATTAGCTTTTGGTTTCTTGGGGAATAAGATGAATATTCATTCAACAGTAAACTGAAGAGACAGCAGCAATATTTTTGGCTTTAATATATATTTATAAGTATGTGTCCTTCCCCATTTTTTCTAAATTCATTTCACTTTCACCTTTCCTCTAAGAAGACTTCTGTGGTATAGAGCCTTCAGTGAGATTACTCTCCCACAGTCTGAAATGCAAACTGATGACGATGCTGACGTTGCCTTGTTACTTCAGGCTCAGTCTCCACTTGGAAGGCAAGACCTAGAGGTCAGGGATCCGGTGCCTTCTTTTCCGAGTACACTGTCTAACCAGTGTGTGCTCAAGTAATGCTGTGGGAAGTGTGACTCTTAAATAAGCATTGTGGATTTCAGAGCAAAATAACTATGAACTAGACTATTTCAAAATACGTATTAGTGAAGTGAGCATAAGTGAATAGATGCCATTTAAAATCAAATTTTATTGCTTTGAATAGCCTTACATAAAAAAATAATCTGCTTTCTTCACATTACTTCAAATACTCAGTTCACCCATGAACAATGCAGGGGTTTGATTCATTGGCCCGCACGCAGCTGAAAATCCACCTATAATTTCTGAATTCCCCAAAACTTAATTAGAGTGTTTCCTCTATGTCAGTGGGGAATGGTTCCAGGACTTTTGTGGCTACAAAAATCCCTGGATGCTCAGGTCACTTATAGAAAATAGTGTAGAACAAGGCATAAAGGATGCCACCTGCATTGTTGGATTCCCAACCACAGATGGAAACTACTATTGGCTGTTTCCAAAGACATGAAACCTGGATATTGACAGACACTGTATTTATATTAAAAAATCTGCATACAAGTGCATGTGGGGCCTGACTGGTGGTGGTAGAATGCATAGAGAGTCAACCTGGGATGCTGAGGTCCCAGGTTCAAAATCACACACAAACGTTGCTGGCTAGAAGCCCAAGATAGCTACCTTGAAGCCAAAGGTTGCTGGTTTGAGCAAGAGGTCACTGGCTTGGCTTGAGCCCTCCAGTCAGGCACGCATGAGAAGCAATCAGTGAACAACTAAAGTGCTACAACTATGAGTTGATGTTTCTCATCTCTCCCTTCCTGTCTCTCTCTTTCTCAAATAAATAAATATGGGTAGTCAAACCCATGCTGTTCAAGGGTCAACAGTAATTTAATTGTACTTCACTGATCAACAGATCACGCATGACCTCAGAAACTCCATGAGGTGGCTGTTTGGGCTATAGTCCAATGTCTCTACAGTAAAGCTCCTATATTGTTATGCTTTTAGAATTTTTTACTTCTGATTTTTTCTTTGGAGGGGGGTAGTTTTCACTCCCTCCAAAAATATCACTTCTACCTAAGCAAATCCTCTTCCTTAAATTATGCATGGGCTTGAAAACCTAACAAATCTGTCTGAACAATTATATAAAGGAATGTGATGGATATTCACACAATAAAGTCCTAAAGAGCAAAAAGAACGCTGAGGTCTCTTCTACAAGGTTAAGGACCTAAGGAGAAAGTAGATCTATTCAGATTCCTGAGGACACTTTCTCTCTCACTTCCCTGGACTGGTCTTACTTCAGACTGAGAGACCAGTCAAGGTAACTCTAAACAAGTGAACTTTTAGTCTTCACATCATTTTCTAAATTCTAAAATTCTCTATACACAGTCCAGTATTTTCTTTCTATCATGTCCTAAAATCCACCTACTGGCAAATGTTTTCAACATTCCTACTATGCTTACCTTAATATCTGAATGTTCCTTAATCAACTGCTCAAAACAAAAAAGCAAAAAGCAAACCAAAAGCCCTAGTAATTAAAAGCATTGTTTCAAAAGATGGTTAATATAGTGGTAAGTTTTATTGATAACATTACATTTACTGAATACCCTGAGCTAGATATTCTTACTTGCAACAGGAAAATAAAAATGAGCTAGAAATGCTATATAATTCTGTTCAGATACAGCCTAACCAGGAGGTGGCACAGTGGACAGAGTGTCGGACTGGGATGTGGAGCACCCAGGTTCGAAACCCCGAGGTCACCAGCTTGAGTGCGGGCTCATCTGACTTGAGCAAAAACCTCACCAGCTTGGACCCAAGGTCGCTGGCTCCAGCAAGGGGTTACTCAGCCCGCTGAAAGCCCGCGGTCAAGGCACATATGAGAAAGCAATCAATGAACAACTAAAATGTCGCAACAAAAAACTGATGATTGATGCTTCTCATCTTTCTCTGTTCCTGTCTGTCTGTCCCTATCTATCCCTCTCTCTGTCCCTGTAAAAAAGTAAAAAAATAAAAAATAAAATAATTCTGTTCAGACACAAATGCGTATCATTCTAGAATTTACTGGAACCATCAAGAAAAAAAAATAATAGCATGCCCAAGATTAAATTATACAAGTATTCTGTTTTATGAATTCAGTTTCAGTAACTATCTTGGAGCCAATAAAGAAGGACCCCTAACATGAATTTCACATATAGTCTTTGCATTGAAAAGGAAGTCAATAAAATAATCTATTCAATCAATATGATGTATTTCTTCCCACTAACACACATCAATGTGCGAAGTGTTAAGTTTGGTTTGGCAACCAGTTGCTCATAAGCTTTATACACTGTAAAAAAAATCTGATACCACACCTTTTAATAAGCAAATTTCTTCCCTTACTCAGATCACTGAATTTTTTTCCTATGGGAATGTTCAAACAAAATATTCCCAAATCAAGAAATACAGCACCCTGACTTAGTATTTTTCTAGGCAGTTTAAATACAATTTTTACTTGGCTGCAATGCTATACTTTAGCAATAGATGACATCGGAAAATTCCCCAATGTTCCAGAAGAATTTCAAGAAAATGAAATAAGTAGTTTTCTGCTATAAATCAAGAGAACTGCTCACTTTGTCTACATGTGCCAAAATTGGGTAAGCACTCTCTATCTGCCTGCAAAAATTAAAATCACATTCTGACATGAGTACACATACCCCTGCTCAGACTGGTGCCTTCAGAAAATCATGGTCTCTGACCAAACTGGAACCCCAATGAAACCTGACCATCTGCTCCTACTCCCATTGTTCATGTAATCTTTTAAAAACTTCTTTTGCTTCTCAAATTGCAGACTCTGGCATTTTAATTTTATTTCTCACTTCCTCATTTCTAGGTCTACAAAATCATCTTAATTACTTCCCAAGTCATTAAGTGTCCTTGTTTTTCAATGAATGCTAACATTGTCTTCCTCAGTAATTTTAGTGACCGTCTATAACATCTGGAGCTGTTGATCAGTTTGTCTTTGCTCCTTTCTGCCGGAAAAGCTCTCTTTGGTTTCCAGGACAGCACAACCTCCCTGGTTTTCAGCTTGACCTCTGACTACTCTTCCTTCTCTGCCTGATAGGATATGATGTTTCCAATGGGTCTTTCCAGGAAGTCTTGTTATTTAATTCTGTAGATACCCTGTGGGTAGATATACTGCCATGACTTCATTGCACCCAAGAATAGCTGCCTCCCAAATCCCTCTCCTTCCTAGATCGCTTAGCTGTAGTGTCAAGTCTATATATTCAATCGCCGCCCCACCCCACTCCACTTGGAAAGTGCCGTGCTGGCTCAAGTAACATAATGAATACACTCGTTCGATTCCTCACAATCATACACACCCAGCAAACCAGGCATATTGTTTCCATAACTATAATACTTGTTCATCCCTCTAGTTCTGTCCTTAACCTCTACAGCCACTATCATGTTATTTCTGGATTATGACCAGTTTCTGGATAGGTCTCCACACCTACCTTGGCATTATTCATTTAATTCATTTTTTTCATGTTGCTACCAGAATAATATAGTGACTAAGGACCTTCCAAGTCAAGAAGGTGCTTTTCAATGGATCCCCCATGCCCTCAATATGTCTAAAGCTCCTTACCATGGCTAACAGACTTCCACAGTCATTACCTGAATCCTGCTTTCTCTTGTACACTACTCTCAAGCCATAGTCAATCCTTTGTGGTGCCCATTAAGTTACTCAAATTACATGAGCACTGTAGGCCTCCAGCATCATTGTACTTCATTGTGATCAGAGGCCCAGTCATTCTTCCCACCCACTCACCCTTCAGTTTCATCTTAGATGCCAATTCTTTCTTGAGGCTCTTCACATTTCTCACTCAAAATACTGGAATAATGTTATTATGACACCCCAATATACTTTTCATAGAACATTTTTTTTGTAATTCATTTCCTCCCTTTTTCAACTGAGGATGGGATAGAAAGACAGACTTCCACATATGCCCCTACTGGGATCCACCCGGCAACCCCCCTCTGGGGCTGATGCTCTGCCAATCTGGAGCCACATTCACAACTGAGCTATTTTTAGTGCCTGAGGCAGAGATTCCAGGGAGCCATCCTCAGTGCCTGTGGCTTTTGTACTCGAATCAATTGATCCACGGCTGCAGAAGGGGAAGAAAGAGAGAGAAAAAGAGAGAGAGAGAGAGAGAGAGAGAGATCGTACACGAGAAGGGTGGAGAAGCAGATGGTCATTTCTCCTGTGTGCCCTGACCTGACCAGGAATTGAACCTGGGACATCCACATGCAGGGCCAACGCTCTACCACTGAGCCAAATGGCCAGGTCTATTTGTAATTCTTTATTATTTTTATCTCCTATAAGACTGTACCTTCTTGAGGACCTCATCTCATTCATCACTGTATTTCTAACACTAGTGTCAGAGCTGAATGAGTACTCTTACCAGTTCCATACACTCTTAGATAAAATTCAAATTTTTTACTGTTGAGCTAATTTTTATTCCAGAGATATCTGCAAATCATAATTTTTTCTTCAGTTTTTGCCTGTATTCAATTTTCTTCATTGGTTTAGTCACAGATATTTCCCTTTATTAGAGTTTTAAATTTCTTTCATTTCAAAATAGTTATACTTAGCTTACTATGAATCCATATCCCACTACTGCTATTATTAGAACTCATATTTTAACATTATCGAAGGTGGACTGCCAGCCAGCACAGTTTCAGTAGAAGCAGCCAGGTTCTCAAAGGAATCAGCCCAAAGTTGTAGAAGAATAACCTGATTTCAAAAGTCATGCAAGTCCTGGCTGCGTAGCTCAGTTGGTTGAAGTGTTGTCCCAATACACCAAGGTTGTGGGTTCAATCCCTGGTCAAGGCACATAAGAAAAATCAGCCAATGAGTGCACAAATAAGTGGAACAACAAATCAATGTTTCTCTCTTTCTTCCTCTCTCTCGCCATAATCAATTTTTTTTAAAAAGTCATGAAAAAGTATGAACCTAGTCCTCTCAGACAAAACAAGGCCTTACCCAGAAGAGGATAAAGCCTTAAATTAGATCTGGAAGAAACTCCTTTAAGTAAGGCCCATTTCTCCTGTTGCAGTAATGATTCTTATTTAAATAGCAAACGTCATGCTGCATAAGCAGTATCAACATCCTTTGTTATAACTGAAGCTGCATTTTTGTCTGAGTGACTTCAAGGCCTATACCCTAGCCAAGGGCAATTTCTACTGATAGTAGAGTTGCTTTCAGGTTAGTTCATGATGTTGGAATTTTGTGGAAGCAACATGGCTTTCCTACTTCCAGCTGAAATAAAATTATAAATGGCCCCTATGTTCAGGAATTATTGGGTGCTGTACTTACACCTGCTGCTTTAGCTACTGATGAGATCCCAGGGCATTCTAAACTTGACTCTCCTGAAGCTAAAGGGAAATCACCTTGCTGACACTCCACAAGGAATTCTGTCCTTCAAAGGAGCCAACAGCAGTCAAACCTCCTGTATATGTTAAAGGGATATTTCCCCAAATGATAACTTAGAGAACCTGGCTAAAGAAGCCCAATAATTGGCCTCAAGAAAGGAAAAATAAAATTGCAAATTCAACAATTGTTGGTTTGATAAAAAGAGGAACCTCTGGATGGGGCCAAATAAAAACCCAGTCCAGCCAGAAACTTTAAAATCCCCACTCCTAACTACTGTACATGCATTCAACCATTGGTCCATTGATAAAATGATATCGTTAATGAATCAATATTGATGGGGAACTATTAATAAGGCCACAAAAAGGCAACTACTTGTCCCACTTGTCCAAAGTACAACCCAGGAAAGCCTGATCCCACTGCTCCCAAGCATTTTAAATTGCCTAATGGACTGTTTGCAATCCAGCAAATGGATTACAGCTCCCCCATCTGATGGATATAAATGTATTTTAGTCATGGTCTGTATGTTTTCTCACTAAACTGAAGCTTTCCCTTGTAGATAGGCTACTGCCTCCTCTGTGGCTAAAGTCCTTGTGGAAAATATTATTCCTACCTAGAGAACCCATCCAGAACCCATAGGGATCGGGGAACCCATTTTAGCAGTCAGGTGCTTTGACGGGCTATATGGCCAGTCTGACAACACTTTCACTGTGCAGACCAGCATTAAGAATCAATTGACAAAATATGCAGAAATCCTCTAAATATCTTGCCAAAAATACTGCCACTGGTCCTTCTAAATCTCAGATCCACCTCCTTTGAAACTCAAACTCTCACCCTTTGATATAGCCACAGAGAGCCCATGCACAACTGATAAAAGGAGATATACTTCAATATTGTAAAGGCCTAAGTTCTTCTATCAAAATAAACCATGTTCTGGTAAAGCAACCTTTTCATAGTACCCTCTGGGGAAATGAAGACCTTAAACAGCACACTGTGTGTCCTGGACACTTTCATCACTGGCAGACACTTCCAAAAAGACTCTCTTCAACCTTGCTACAAAGGTGCCAACAGACTTCTGGATTCATGTGACACATCTAAAAAACAGCACCTAATCCTGACTGAACCTGCGCATCATCTAGTGACCTAAAGGTAAAAAATTTTCCAAAATTGATGCAGAGTACACCTGGTGAGGCTGCTTCTCCAAGATGTTCAGACCAAGCCAATTAGAAGATTTAATATTCAGAGATCAGACTATTAACTGATTGCGAATTCTTACCCAATTCATAGTCTCTGGATTTGTAACCTACAGGCTTTATTATCGGTAAGACATTTTGCTCCAGTTTCTTTTACAATATTAATATTGTTTAACTGCTTCACATTTTATTCCTGCATCATGTCTTTCCAAAGCTCTTGTTTAATTCTTTCAGTCCTGAATATGCCTCTGTCAGATCTCAGTTCTAAGACACAAACTTGAGATGGGTAATTTCTGAGAGATCTCCCCCTCGACCCCTCTTCTTACTCAAATGTGATAATAGGTTTACGATCTGTACATTTTCCTCCAATGTGGGACATGACATTCAGGAAAGGTCCCTCCTGTCATCAAGGAACAAAAAGCCACTGAATCCAGAAAAACCTGACTTTTGATCAGCGATGATTTTGGAAAAAAATCATCAAAAGAGGGGCATGTGGATATTAATAAATAGAAACCACACTGAAAATGGAGTCAAGAGGCTAGAAAATGCTCATGCACATTTCAATCAACATACATTAATGAACTGTTAGAGACCTCACCATCCATCTCCCACAGGAGGTGATACTACTTTGCTGCCTCAACAGGAGGAAGAAAAGATTTCTCCTTGCCCATTAACAGTTCAGCCAGTGAGAGACTGCCATAATATAACCTATGAAGTCACTACACCTCGCATTTTCAGTTCCCCCTCCTTTATTTCTCTGGACTTGTTCTTAGTTTACCTTTAGAACACATGCCCTAAAGTGCAGTTCTTTGTTGTTCTGGAATAAACCCACTTTGCTGGAGAAGTATCTGGCTATTTGTTTAAGGATAACAGATAACAGACTCTTCCCTCCTAGGAGAATTTTTTTTCCTGAGCCCTTAAAACCCAGCTTATATTTAATTTAATTCAATATAATTTAATTACATTTAATTTCCTGCTACTTGATATTTATACAAGAGTGTTGATACAGAGGCAAAAAAACCCTGAGCATTTAGAACTACAAGCATGACAAGACACACATCTCTATATCCTAGTGGGGAGAGGACAGAAAATAGTTTTGGAAGGGTGACTACAATATAGGGATGATTTGAACTGAAGTGTGTCTATCCCCGAGATTGTTTGTTCAGAGAAGGTACCTTTTAGGGGCTAAGGTCACAACTGAATTTGAATAAGGAGCCAATTATACAAGAGGCCGGAGAAGAATGTTCCCAGACTGGGGAAACAGCAAGTAGCAGTTTGGTCTTTCTGATAAGCACAAAAGTCTTCCCTTCCACACAGTCATTTGTTAAATGCTGTCAGAGAATTGTGCATTTTCCCTCCAGAGTATCTATCCTGGGTTATAACATATTATTATGGTTTGGGGGCTGTCTGCTAGGTCCAATAAATTTTAGCAAATATTTATTTGCTACTGTGTGCCTGGCTCTGGGGATCCAAAACTGAGCAAAACACAGTCCCTATTTATTTCATGTGTGTACAGGTGCAGACAAATAGTGAAATAAGGATCGTAAAAGGGTCCTACAAATAACTAAGGTATAAAAACTCACATGCACATAAAGACGGTTGGAAATACACCAAAGTATTAAATGGCCGTCCTTTATGTATAATTTCTACAATAAGCATGTCTTTTTTAGCATATAAAGTACTTAGTCCATTCAATGAAAGACGAAACAAATTTAGTGAATAGGCCTTCACTTTAGTTTATGACGTGTAGGGGAAAACCATATTAACATTATTTATTGTCCATTCCTTAGGATACTAATTTCTTACTAGGTTTGCCAACCAATATTTTTTTGGTTACAGATATTCCTTCAAATATAACTCAACCTAAATAAATAAATACTAATTTCTTACTAGATTTGCCAACCAATATTTTTTTGGTTACGGATATTCCCTCAAATATAACTCAAACTAAATAAATAAATAAATAAGTAAAAATAAATAAATAAGTAAAATAAAGTCAGAAAGTCATTTGGTAATTAAATAGGATACCGTCCGTGCATATTCTTTGGGAACAAGTTCACTTCGGTGAAAAAACAAAAAAACAAAAAGAAAATCCACCCGGCAAATCAATGCTAGTATGAATTTGGGCAACAAAGAACGTGTTAACAGTATAAAAGCACTGCGCGCCCTTCCAAAACCGCACCTCTCAGTCACAGAGGGCTCAACATGCGCCCCCTAACCCCCACACAGAGCAAGCAGTGAGCTTCCTCGCCCTACCTCTCAGTCATAAGGGCTCAACATGCGCCCCCTAGCCCTCACACAGAGCAAGCAGTGAGCTTTCTCGCCCTACACTCCGCACAGTTACCCTGGCCACTTCCGTAAAGCACATACGGTATTAACACCGGGCCGGCTACCCCACCCCCCCAACCCCAGCGGGAACAACACTCCCACTCGCGAAAGCATCACCTCGCCCAGGAAATAGCAAACACTCCCCACCCGCACAGCACGGGTCCTAGCAACTCACCTGGGCACTCAAGAGCAAGCTCTCACCTTGAGCACCGGGTCTGCACTTCCTCTCCGGCTTGGTTCAGTCTCGAAACACCTGCAAGCTTTTGTTTGAATCTAGGCACACACTGGCCACGCCCAGCGCCCAGCGCGGCTCACGGCCGACCACCAAGCAGCCTTCACCGCTGGTGCGACTTCAGGGTTCCCAATTCCCCATCTGCACCCAGCACAACCTGGGGGAGCTCTGGCCACGCCTTCACCCCAATTCCGCACCACCAGGAAGGTCCAAGAGACACCTCTAACCCGATCTACTAAACAAACCTCTCCCCGCCCTCGGCTCGGGTCGGCCAGCTCCCCTACCCGCTCCAGTTCGCCCTCGGAGCGCACAACCTCTCCAGCCTCCTACCGGTGGATGTGGGTAGCAGGAGCACTAGGGCCACCAAAACGGTCGCAGCTAAGCTCCAACAAGAAAAAGAACTCTCGGGACAGCGAAGAAGTGTCGTTCGAGGCCCGCAAGGAGGCGTCATCATACGAGATCTTGGCAGAAAACCTGAGAACTCGCGGAGAATACAGCCTTTGGAGTGAGTATAACAGACTTTACAAGCCTCAGACTCACAAAATGTTGAGTACGGAACTGCGGGTGGGCGTGGCTTTGGCCGACCACGCCCAAGCGGAAGTGACGCTCACTGGGCGGAGGGCCAATCGGCGGTCTGTAAGGTGTGGCCTCGGCTCTCCGGTGTGACTTAGCGCTGAAGGGAGTGGAGCGTAGCCTGGCCGCGGTCACCCACCCCCACCCGCTGACAGCTCAGGCTCCGCCCGCACCCGCGGAGCTGATCCTTCTACCAGGAAGCACCGCCGCCGTTTGCGGGAACTGGTGGTTTACTGCCACCACCCTTATCGGGTAGTTACCGTTTCACTCCGGAAGGGTGGAAAGGAAACAAGAGCTGGCCGAGTCATTGTTGCGCCTTTTCCGAAACCCTGGATGGCGGAATAAAGCGCAAGGTCCTAAAAATAGAAACCTAACCTCGAGACAGTGAGTCTCCTAGGGGTCAGCAGCCCTAGGCTTCCACTTTTGTCCTGGGGCCTCCAGAATGTCAGTAGTGCCAGGGCCCTTGCTGCACTAATCAGGCATAATTAGCACCAGTATTTGAGATTTTCGTAATTTATGGTTTGCTACTGAATCCTGCTAGGTTTCTAAATCACAGAGTTGGTTTGGCCCCTGCACCCACAACCCCAATGTAAATGACTGCCACCTACTTTCTTGACAGGACCCCTGGGAAGGTAAATTAATACCTGGCTATAAGCACATGGGGCTCTTGCCCTTGAGCAACTAAATGTTTCATTGAAGAAGAAATATACATGAATGAAAAAGGTAAGGACAAGGGTGTATCGACTTGGAAGTGATGAATGTCATTATTCTTGGAATAAATAGGAATAATAAGGAGAATTTTTCTGATGAAATAGTCTCTCAATGATAGAAACATAAGAATGAGCAAGATATATTTTTAGAATTGAGAGTAAACCTGTATAACTAATAAAAGGGGAAAAAGGTAAGATGACCAGTATTGAAAGAATAAACAAAAGAATTAACATTTTCTTCCTATGTCCCCATGTATAAGACGCACCATTTTTTGAAAATTTTGGGTTCTAAAAACTAGGTGTGTCTTATACAGTGATTGTAGATTTTTTTACTTGCATTTCCCTCCTTTTTGCGCTTGTTTTTGTGCTCATTGTTGAATACAGTGATTCGTCCTAAGACACAGATGAGGACAAGCTAATGGATGGGAGTTTTGACAGTGATGAGGAGTTGTATGAATTTTGTGATGAATAAAACTTGAGTTTAATAACTTTATGTAATACATTATTTTCCCAAAATTCAGGTCCCAAAATTAAGGTGTGTCTTATACATGGTAACGTCTTACACGTGGGGAAATACAGTAGTTGAGAATAAAACATCGAACAATGGGAAGAAACACTGGAGGGACCAGTGCCCACAAAAGTTTAGTTTTTAGTATAATTTTTTACATGTTTTTGGAGTTTTTAAATGGACATGACTTTTAAAGCAGGAGTTCCATTTAGAGTTCATCTTACAGAGGTCATCCTACAGAGATCATCAGACTTATGAGCAAATATGTATAATTTTGGGAAAAAAGTTTTTAAGTGTCTAGCAAAACTATAAGATGGCTTATAAAGTATATTTGCTAGGTAGCTTATGGGGTGGAATTCTATGCAGTAAGCAGTGTAAAAATATCAATGTGAGAAACTCTCTTCTGTTTTAAAGTGGAAAAAGCAGATTCCAAATCAGCATGTGCCTTTTGATTTTCCTTTTATAAAACAAGTTTATTGATATACGAAAAAAGAAATTAATTGGAAATATACCAAAAATAACTAATAGTTGACAGGATTTTTATGTATGTTTAATTTTTTGTGCTTTTCTGTTTTCTATATTGACCTAACTTACATTTGGAGTAAGGTAAAGAAAAAATTTTTAATAAGCCAACTTATACATCAATATATATTTTGTTCATAGATTAGTGAAAGAAACTATCACAGAGGGTTAAGGAAGAAGAGGATGGTGAGGAAATGGAAGCTCTCAGTAAAAAGCTCAAATGCATCTTCTAGAATTACAAAATTTTATATACTTTTAAACAATTCTGCAGCTGACATGTGCTAAAGACTTTCAGGGTTCAACAAATCATGAAATTTCCTCTTCCTCCCAGACCAACACAGTGTTTGGATTTTTACCTGAGCATGTCAGACAGTTAGTATGGAGGTGACATAGAATAAAGACCTTAGGATCTTGGATATTGAATTTAGACACTTGATGATACTTGAAGAAGTTATATATATTTAAGGCAATAAGTAGGAAACTCAAATGAGAGGCAATTATAACACTGGGGAACAAAATTTTTGTTTCATCCGCAAAAACACTTGTTTTTACCTAATTCGAGTGTGCTGATCTCAAATCTGACATTAGTTGTTCTCTGTAAGCTTCTGTTTTTTACAATTCAAGATTTTAGGTTTGCATCTTACTGTAAAATTTTCAACATTTAGTTTAACATAATGAAGTAGAATGTTTTCTTGGGCATCATCTTTGTGAAAAATATAATAATTTATATAATCCAGTAAATACACTAATACACTAAAAGATATAATTGCATTAGAATTTGTCTACAATTTCAAAATAGAATCTATTAAAACACTTATTTTAATCATAAAATTTGCGCAAAACTTATCTAAATTCAATTCAGGCAAAAATTTGCATTTGTAGCTCTTGTGTTTGTATACTTGTTGAAGACAATCTCGTTTGATGCTCCAGCAGTAGTCTGCCATCATATTTCTGTCCCATCACCCCTGATAATGCTCTTCCATCGTCTTTAGATCTTGATGAAAGCATTCTCCCTGCTCATCACTAACAGCTCCAAGATTTTCCGAAAACTTATCAAGGTGACTGTTCAGGAAGTGAATCTTAATGCTCATGTTACATCCAATGTCGCAGAAGGTCAACAGCATCCTTTGAACCAGAAGTTCATAGTTTTCTGCTCTTTTTTTTGCCAAAGAAGTTCTTTGTAACTGCCACAAAAGACTGCCATGCTGCTTTCTCCTCCTTATTCATCTTCCTGGCAAATTCTTTGTCACGTATGAGGGTTCAAATTTGAGGTCCATCTAATACACCTGCTTTTTATCTTCTCAAAAGACAAGGCAGGAAAAGCAGAAAGAATATGTTGAAAGCATTCACTTTCTCTATTCAAAGCCTGAAAAAACTGCTTCATTAAGCCATGTTTGATGTGAAGTGGGGAAAAAATGATCCTATCTCAATTAACTACAGGTTCATTTACAATATTTTGCATCCCTACTTCCAGAGCTTCACGTTTCAGCCACTTCTTCTGTGTCCAGTGTTTCTCCCAAGCTCGGCTGTCCCACAAACACAGAAAGCAAGGATACTTCGTGAATCCTCTCTGTTGTCCTAGCAGGAAATTTACCATTTTAAGATCCACACAAATGATCCAGTTATGCTCCTCATACTTCAGAAAGTCGAGGACAATTTTTATTTTATTATAATCTTCTCGCAGATGAGTTGAATAACCAGTTGGAACTGCTGCATAAACATTACTGTTGTGTAGAACACATTTCAGACTCCATTTAGAGCTGTCAAGAAATAGCCACCATTCTGTTGGACTGTAAGTGATAACACCTAGCTGGCTGAGAACACTACTGATATCATGACAGTAAACAAAGTGTTTGTCTTCAGAAAAAAAGTACGCAAAAGTTTTTTCACGCTTTCTGAAATGGGATACTTAGCTGACCGGTGAAGTACATTATTTTCTTGAAGCCAGGAGGCTAATAACTCAGCTGCTTTCTTTGATAGGCCCAAATCTCTTACTAAGTCATTCAATTCGGGTTGGCTAAACTGCTTAGGGATTAATGACTGCATGACATCAGAAGAAGAAACTTCAGATTCTACAACCATTTCCTCATGCATCTTATCAAAATACGCTTGATCACCATATTCACTTTCTTGGTCCTTAGAAGAAATAAAACCATTGAAAACTGGGAGTGTCTGAGAGTGTGGGATAGGTCGTACTGCTGAAGGAATATTAGGATATGCGATCATATACCGTTTTTTCTTGCCGATGCCCTTTGTATGGATCAGACAGATACAACAGTCACTGCTGTGATCCTTAGGTTCACGCCAAACCATGGGAATACCAAAAGGCATTCCTTTACGTTTTCCTTTTGTCCAGTCACGAAGCATTTCCTCACAATTATGACACACAATATGAGGAGCCCAATCCTTGTCTTGATCGCCAAGGGGAACTTGAAAATAGGCAATATATGCATGTGTCACAAATGATGAAATATTACGCCTTTGACGTTGAAGTGTGTAACAGCCACATATATAACAGAAGGTGTCAGGACTATTCTTACATTTACACCTGCTTGAAGAAGCCATGATTCAATCTTAAAACAAAATAAGAGGGTGTTTTTATCAGATAATAATTTTTTACATTTAAAAACAACTACAATTATGTCAAAGTGATGTTTGTAAAACATTAAATGCTCTGTGGTTCTGTTCAATCCAAGAGTCGTTGCCCTTTAACTCCAATTTAAAAGCCAATGCATGCCATTAACTGTAACAAAAATAAATTGAAATTGCATAAAAACTAGAGCATGCACCGAAAAATGGATTTCATATTTGGAATCAGCAATGCAGAAATCTTTAGAAAAAGTTCTAAAACCTCATGCAACAGAAAATTAAAAAGAAAATTGTTCCCCAGTGATAATTTATTTGCCTTTGTCATTAGAGTTGTATAAGTGTGACACAGCGAAATGTTCTGTGGCTCAGTGTTGGCACTTATTTGTGAAAATAGGAAATTGTTTTCTATAGCCATCTGTATACTATACTATGTCAATTATATCTCAGTAAAATCAAAAAAACCTTTCTCATCTATTTCTAGACTTGGATGTAAGTTTTTCATTTTTATTTTTTTTCTTTGAGAAAATTTAACAGGGGAAAATATGTGGCTAGTGTTTGGTTTCCTAGTTACCGGTACGAGATTAGTTTCAACTATTAGGGTTTTACTTGTTCTTTCAATCAGTGAAAGTTCTATAGTTGGGAATCATCAAACCATTCTTAATATAGTTGATGGCATTCTTGTTAATTTATTTAACTTATTTTGGAGTTGACTCAACTGAGGCTCCTTTTTTGTATGTTTTGAACCTTGTTCTCTATTTTTCTGGTCAAGCTCCATGAGGGGGAAAAATGTTTTCTTGCTTTTTCTCCGCTGTTCAGATAGTTCTAGGTCTGTAGTAAGTGCATAATAAATACATATTAATTACTAAATGAAATAAATAGGTGAAGTTATTAAGTGGTTTAACATGTTTTTGCCCATTCTCTGTGAACATGGACTTAACAAATGTTGAGAAAAGTCTGAAAGGTTATTTTATTTGTTTGTTTGTTTGTTTGTTTGTGACAAAGACAGAGAGAGGGACAAATAGGGACTGACAGGAAGGGAGAGAGATGAGAAGCATCAGTTCTTTGTTGCAGCTCCTTAGTTGTTCATTGATTGCTTTTTCATATGTGCCTTTGAGGGGGGGCTACAGCAGACCAAGTGACCCCTTGCTCAAGCCAGCGACCTTGGGCTTAACCTGGTGAGCTTTCCTCAAACTAGATGAGCCCATGCTAAAGCCAGCAATCTCAGGGTTTCAAACCTGGGTCCTCCATGTCCCAGTCTGACGCTCTATCCACTGCACCACTGCCTGATCAGTCTAGTCTGAAAGGTTTTAATTGTAGTAATAATTAGACACTAAGAATAAAAGCTGGATTTGTCTTTAAAAGGAATGAACTCCACGGTGGCCAACACATGGAAACAACCAAAGTGTCGCTTGACAGAGGATTGGATAAAGAAGATATGGTACATATATAAATACAATGGGCCTGACCTGGGGTGGCGCATTGGGTAAAGCGTTGACCTGGAATGCTGAGGTCGCCAGTTCAAAACCCTGGGCTTGCCCAGTCAAGGCACATATGAGAGTTGAGAGTTGATGCTTTCTGTTCCTTCCCCCCTTCTCTCTCTCTGTCTCCTCTCTCTAAAATGTATAAATAAAATCTGACAAAACAAAACAAAATATCTTAAAAAAACATACAATAGAATACTACCCAGCCATAATAAATGATGATATATTGCCATTTACAACATGGATGGACCTTAAGAACATTATACTAAGTGAAATAAATAAATGAGCAAAAGCTAAGAACTGTATGATTTCACACATGGGTGGGATATAAAACTGATACTCATGGACATAGATAAAAGTTAAGTGGTTACCAGGGAGAGAGGGGCTGGAGGGAGGGGAGAAAAGGACAAATATATGGTGACCGAAAATGATTTGACTTTGGGTGATGGTCACACGAAGCAATCAACAGTTCAAGTTCTATAGAGATGTTCACCGGAAGCCTATGTACTCTTTTTTTTTTTTTAATATTTTTTTTATTTTATTCATTTTAGAGAGGAGAGACATAGTGAGAGAGAGAGAGAGAGAGAGAGAGAGAGAGAGAGAGAGAAAGGGGGGAGGAGCTGGAAGCATCAACTCCCATATGTGCCTTGACCAGACCAGTGCAGGGTTTTGAACTGGCGACCTCAGTGTTCCCAGGTCGACGCTTTATCCACTGCGCCACCACAGGTCAGGCAGCCTATGTACTCTTATTGACCACTGTCACCCCATTAAATTTAAATTCAAAATTAAAAAAATAGAAAAAATGAACTACAACTTTCTGCACAGAAAACCCTCCTAAATCAGGCAAGTAAGCTAACTGTTAGGTTGGCACTAATGTCTGTTCCTTAGCCTTAAGATCATTTTAGTGATTGGGTTCATAGGAGATTATTGACTGTGAACTTCCTAAGGTTCTGACAGGAAAAGAACTCAAAAGTGTTAGGTAGCACAAAGGCAGCTTCATTTTGTCCCTCCTAACTCCCATTGTCATTGGACTTTGCAGATCACGATGACCACAGTCTAATCCAGGGGTCCCCAAATTAAGGCCTGCGGGCTGCATGCAGCCCCCTGAGGCCATTTATCTGGCCCCCGCTGCACTTCTGGAAGGGGCAACTCTTTCATTGGTGGTCAGTGAGAGGAGCACAGGATGCATCCGCCCCCATAGTTCCCATTGAAATACTGGTCAGTTTGTTGATTTAAATTTACTTGTTCTTTATTTTAAATATTGTATTTATTCCAGTTTTGTTTTTTTACTTTAAAATAAGGTATGTGCAGTGTGCATAGGGATTTGTTCATAGTTTTTTTTATAGTCTGGCTCTCCAATGGTCTGAGGGACAGTGAACTGGCTGGCCCCCTGTGTAAAAAGTTTGGGGACCCCTGGTCTAATCCAATAGGAATGGATTTGGTTGAGAGACTCAAAGGCTATAAACACCTTTCTAGTGTTCATGGAACTGACTCACTGAAGACTGACCCACCGAAATTCCATGGAGCAGATAAAGTCTTACCAGTTCCTAGCAGCATGCAAGTCAGCAAGAATTTTCAGACCCTATAAAGCCCACAGACTCCCTCCTATAGGGGCTGACGCCTTTTTCGGCCTCAACCCATCTTACACCTAGCTGCGCTAATATTGTTTTACCTCCTTTGGCTTTGTGTGATTCCTCACTGCTAACATAACAAAGAGAGGCAAGGGTTTGAGTGAGGTAGGGGAGTAAACACTAGTGGTTCCTTCAATTATTCCTTAAGATGTTGTGAGAGTGCCAAAAGAAAACGAAAATATGCATGTTTATAGATCAGGTTTTGAGCTGTGTGATAAATCTCCTTTAAGGCTTTATAAATGGAGGAGGTAAGTGTGTATGTATGTCATTAAACAGAGGTCAACTTCTTTAGAATAAAACTTAATAATAGGTGGGTTTTTTTGCCTTCTAAATTAGTTTATTTACATGCTTTTCAGAGGTGAGAATAGCAGCATGAATAGACCTATTAATTCTTTCAGAAAAGAGACTCCATTGGCCTGGTGAATTACAACTTAGGTGTTTGTGAAAACCTGAAAGAAGATACACCATTGTTTTTACGTTGTCCTTGGGAGCTGTGCCTCCTCTATTTGCACCTTGCTGTTACCAGTAAGAGCATTACTGTGGTATGCCGCACCCAAAGCATGGAATCTGAAGCCAGTCAAATACAGAAGGGAGGGCATTTCTCAGAAGAAATGTATTTTCATTTTGTTTCCTGTTGGGTTTTGGTGGCTTTCAAAAGTAAATATATTGCAAAGCATATTCCACAAGTAGATTTGGGAAAATAAAAGGTTTCATTTCTATCTCATTATAATGGTGTTGATAAGAATATTTCACTTAAGCTTCAGAGTGTTAAACTAACTTACATCTCACAAGTACAAAAAAGCAAACAAAACAAAGTTAGAATACTAGCTCTAGAAATAGCTTTTGACAGCAATTGGTCCAGCTCAGGCTGTTCAGATGAAAAATGTAAGGCCAGAGGTTAATAGAAGTACTCAAAAACACAACCTAAATTAGGCAATATGGCATTTTATGCATAGTTAATACTCTGCTCACAAAAATTAGGGGATCAGGGAAGGTGCAGATACTCCAGTACTTCCAGCCTGTTGTATAGTGCATTTTCACCAATGAAATAAAAGTTGGTTTTGCATCTCATTTACATAATCTAACAACTTTCTTTGACTTGTTTGGTTTTTCTGATCTTGTTTAATAAAAAAATCAAATGCTTCTTTCTTTATTGCTTCATACTCATTTTGAAATATCCCCTAATATTTGTGAGCAGTATATATACAGTATTTCCCATAGATAACTGGTGTGATAGAAATAAAATTTAGTGGATTTCTTGCAATTAAAGTCATAGGCATCAGATATTTGTTAATCATATTCCTTACTGACTTAATTCTAGGGGGGAAAATCATTTTTCTTGTGATGAAAAATTTTAGTGCTAAAAATGGCCAGTTACTAAGCAATTCATTTCTAGGCCTTTAAAAGTTTGTTCTTCAGTAACCCCTGAAAAAACAGATTTCCTGAAGTTTCAACTAGCAAAACCACTGAGCATCTTTTCAGATACCTGTGGGCTACTTACTTTTCTTTTTTTGGTGACTTGTCTGTATGTCCTTCTACCATTTTTGGGAAAGTGAGGGGAGGACTATTCTTTGATTTTTAACCCTTTGTCAGTGATGTGTTGTAGGTTTTTTCTCCCAGTTTGTCAATTGACTTTACCTACGTTGTTTTTTGTATCTATCTTGTATGATTAAAAATAGAAATTTAACTTGTCATCCAGCTTACTCTTTATATTTCTCAAGGTAAATGTGACTATATATATATATATATATATATATATATATATATATATACATTGTTTATTTATTTATTTATTTATTTTTACAGGGACAGAAAGAGAGTCAGAGAGAGGGGTAGATAGGGACAGACAGACAGGAACGGAGAGAGATGAGAAGTATCAATCATTAGTTTTTCGTTGCCATTGCGACACACCATAGTTGTTCATTGATTGCTTTCTCACATGTGCCTTGACCATGGGGCTTCAGCAGATCCAGCAACCCCTTGCTGGAGCCAGTGACCTTGAGTCCAAGCTGACGAGCTTTTGCTCAAGCCAGATGAACCCGCGCTCAAGCTGGCAACCTTGGGGTCTCGAACCTGGGTCCTCTGCATCCCAGTCTGACTCTCTATCCACTGCGCCACTGCCTGGTCAGGCTGACAGAATATACTTTTAAGCAACTTTTAAAGGCAGAATTACACAGAAGTAGTCATATACAAATGTGTTCTTAAGTACCCAGAAAGATGCTTATACTTTTTAGAAGTCATCAGCATGACCCAAAATATCACACAGAATGAATTTTTTATTTGTAAGGATATCGACTTTTTAGAGACTTTAGGGCTACTTATCGAGAACATTCAATACACGTTTATTAATTTGATAAAATCTTAAAGTTCATGCTTTCTTAGTTAATTTAGCATATTCTGAATCTCTCAAAAGTAAGGTAGTTATTATTTTTTAATAAAAAACTATCCTTTTTATTTCAGTATGCTTTTTATAAGAGTACAAAATGCTTTTGAATTAGAGCCTAGGAACTACCCAAAGCTTAATTTTTCCAGATTTTTCTCTGAAATAATCATGACCCATCTTTTCTATAATCATTTAATGTCCTTTTAATGAACAGAAATTGCATTTTTTTCTTTGAGAAAGTGAAAACAAACATAGGATATATTTTACTTCAATGTGTCTAAAAGGAGAGGATTCTGCACTATAAAAGAAAAAGAAAGTATTGAAGAAAGTCATGTGTTTATAAAAATAATAGAAATAGACATAGATAAAAAGAACAGACTGATGGCTGACAAAGGAGAAGGTATTTGGAGGCCTGGGAGAAAATAGGTAAAAGGATTAAGAAATACAAAATAGTTTCAGATTAGTCACAAACATGTAAATGACAGCATGGGGAATATAGTCCATAATATTGTAATAACTGTGTATGAGGCCAGGTGGATACTTGAAATATTGGGGGAATACTCTGTAAAGTACATGATTGTCTAACCATTGTGCTGTACACCTGAAACCAATACAGAATAATATTGGATGTAAAATGTAACTAAAAAATAAAAACAACAACAACAAAAAGATTAGCAAAAATTCAAATATTAGCAGTTATTATCAATGGGTAGTATAATTACAAGTGACTTATTTGTATTTTATATTTTCCTCCTGCATGTTCCAATTTCTCCTTACTAAACCTATTCCATATTATAAACATTTAGAAAAATGACAAACTTGTAAATAGAAATCCTAGGCAACACCTTCTTCCCTTGAGTAATTGAGATTATTTATACATACCTGTATATCCTAAGCACAGTCTTTCCCATGACTACATAGTGTGTGCTTTCAGCACAAGGAAAGAAAATGAAGGAGTGACAGTACCCAAACTAAGAGGCGGAGCTTCCTCACTACAGGGAGAGCATCAGCATCTTCAAGTGCACGAGTTTGCATCTCTACAAAGTCACTTCAAAGATTTTATGAGTTGCCCTGGCCTGATAGCTCTGTTGAAGCATTGTCCCGATACACAGAGGTTGCTGGTTCGATCCCCGGTTAGGGCACATATAGGAATAGATACATGTACCCCCAGCCACTTTTTTTTTCTTTCCATTTCTCTCTCTCTAAAATTAATAAATAAAATTTAAAAAAGATTTTATGAGTCTCGAATTTTATTTTGTTGAATTGGTCCCTTTCCAGCGATCATTTGAATTTGAGGCGTTCTCCAGCTTTATAGTACTTTGTCAAGGAAGAACATTGAATTATCAGGAATTTTTATTTAGTAGGCAGCATGGTCAACAATTGAACTACCCAGAATTTATATAGTGATGATTACAGTGCTAGCATCACACATACATTACAAGTTCAGATGAAATGCTTTTTGCCCTTTGCTGTGTTTGTTATGTAGGGCATAAACTGAGATACTGAGTAGATAAAAGAGAGATTAATAATTAACTGACCTTTCCTCATTGCTTTTTCTGTCACAAGTGTTCTCAGAGCCGAGCAACTAAATACAGAGAGCCTCATTCCAGAAAACATACAGATCCCTCATAACACACACTCTTTCTCTGAGTCTCTTTTCTGAACCATGATGATGGCAGGGGAGGATAAACAGGCTGATATAGTTTGGAGGAAGTCCAGCTTCGGAGAGCATGGCTTGCTCTTATCACAGTCGAGATGAGAGGAGGTGTTGTACAGTGTAAGGTATCCACATGCTTCCTTGGCCAGGCTGAAGCCTCTCCTCTTTGTTTAGGCTAGGACACTGTCCTTCCACCAATGGACAGATCCCTGCTGAGTCCCATTTGTTCATCCAACTCCCTAACTAATTATTGCCACCTGATTCCTCTTTCTAGCTCATAGATCTTCCCAAGATTATGTCACATCATCAATGAGCATTCTCATGTCCTTCAACACGTGACTGTGTCTTTGGAGTCTGTCTCTTCACCGGTCTCACCCCCACCCCCAGTTCCCTGTACCTGTCCTGGACATGCAGGTTTTGGGGTTGGTACAAACTCTAGCTCACTCCTTGTCTGCGAGATGTTGCCACAAATTATTAATCTCCCATAGAAAACCTGTGGTCAAAATTCCAATATTAAAAGAGAAATCGGAGATAATTCATTATAGAATTTCTACTTTTTTAGTAAAAGGTATACAGAATTTAAGATTTACCCTGATGTAAGAAAATGTGTCCAAAAGTTGAGGATAAATGAAATTTTGATAAATTAATTCTGAAATATTTGCTGTATATTTCTCATTTAATTAAGTCTATGCTCAGAAATTTTGGGAAATTTAAAAGGTTGTCTTTACTCATAAGTTAATTTACCATGGGAATAAAAACATATAAGCAAAATGTATGATATTTTATGAGTGACTAATCATTGTTTGAAGAATGAACAAAAGATTAAGTAAATGAATGCAATAGAAATGATAGGCAAAAAACAACAAATGTCATATACAATGAGATGTATTTGTATACAGTTTTTAATGACGTGAGAATGGTTGTCATTTGGTGAAAAAAAAAACAGGATTGAATATTATACAGTCAATCTAATCTCAAGGTGTAACCCTGTAAATGTAAACTAATGTACAAAGAAGCTTAACGAATACTAACCAGTGGGTAGAGGCTGATACAGGTAATTTTTATATTTTTTATGTTTTTTTGTATCTTTTATGTTATCAATAATAGGTGCATGTTAATAGTTTATTTAAACTGAACTAGACAGGGAGTGCTGTGAGTTTCAGAGAGAGACATTTTTTGGACTAGAGTTGCTTAGGAGAGCTTCTTGAATCAGGGAATGCTGAGCTGGGTTAATGCAACTTAGATAGGAAAGAAGGTGGCAATGTGTTTTAGGCAGGTAACCTGGAAGGAATAAGGTGAAATCAATGATATTTAAAGTAGTCTTCTGGAATATTTAAAATTTTTTTAAATAAAGGCAAACATTGCCCTCACAGTCTCATCATTTAGTCTCTTTATATTTGGTGGCAGCATGGCTGACTACAAGTCAGTTTTGCAAAACTTTTCCATCAAAGTACCCTAATAATAGAGGAAAACAAATGCATCCCCCCAAGAGTCTTTGAGTCTAACATCAAGCATCCCAGAAAATAAAACATTTTGTGCCTCATTTTATCTGAAAATCTCCTAAATTAATTTGCCTTCTGTTTCCCATTAGTCTATTTGTATTAATATAGAAATAACACTATTTTTTTTTTCAAACTATTGGGATAATATTAGAAAAATATATTTTCCTAAGTGACCAGGCCATTTTTACTCATGAATTTTGTATCCCCTTGGTAGACTGGTCACACATTCCCCAGGCATATGTAAACACCCATTTAAGAAGGATCAAGGTACATTTTTAAAATCTTCAAAAAGCTAATTACCAATTCTAAATTTTAAAAATTCAATGCACATTTTGTTTGCTCTTGTAAACACAAAAAACAAGCTATTAGATAAAAGCAAAGTGAGTATAAACCAAATAATAATATAAGACTGGTTCGTTTGTTTAGGACAATTTGATTGACGTATATTTTAGTTAACTATAAATGCTTCTCCCAACCTGTCACCTCTCCCTGCGGCCATTGCCACTGTCCTCTGGTCAGTTTAGGATTTCTGACACATGTGTAAATACAACATGCCAGGTTGAGATTAGTGCACACTGATATGGAAAGAGGTAGAACAGAAAGAAATGAAATTTACTAAGAAATGCAATGTGGGTTTTTTTGGTGTTTGTTTGCATTCTATAGGAGTGGCCTACTCCCTTTCTAGGGCCTTTGGTGCTGTTGTTTATGAAAATGCCCTGTGGATCCTCTGGATAGGAAATTTCAGGACTCCAGGGCATAGCCAGAGTAAGGAAGGACCAAGTGTCTTGTTTTGTATAATTAAGGAAAATGGGAATATTTTGGTTTGGTGTACCATACAGTTTTTGGATCTCTGTGGCTTCTATTCAACTCTGTTGTTCTTCCAGTAAAACTTTATTTTTTAAAAAAGTTACTCTGTTTAGTAATATCTAATATTTAATTCTGTATGTGCTGCTTTGGGTTGCAGCATAATTTCCCTTTGCACCCCAAATCTTTGGCAAACAGCTGAACATTTATTTACACAACAGCCTGTCGTCAGGCTACCAGACTAGGTGGACAGAAGGGATAAGCCACGGTAACCAGCCCAAGGGGAGGAGGACAGAAAGGAGAGAGCAGTCACAGGAGTCCAGGTGAGGGACAGAATTCAGTGACAGTGGGAAAGCAGGGGAGAGGGGAAGTCTGTACTGAACCCTTAAGAGACCTTGCCCATTTAAGGGCAGATGAAGAACTCAGGGGCACACCCAAGTGACAAATGCTTGGGTTCCACTAGGAGAAAAAAAGGTTACTACTTCTCAAAGGTTCGTAGCATAAATACACAAAAATATAGGGATGCTTACAGAACAGTTCCTGGGCAGAGCACTGACCGGGTCCTCACTACAAGCCCTTGGAAACAATTAACCAAGAAAAGACAGCAGCCCTGGCATGTCCAACTCCTGAAGTATTTTCAAACACCTTTATTATCCATGACCTGCCTGGTGCAATACCATATGCAAATCCTGTTTGCTTTTTTGATATCTGAGATGTTGCATTTTGAATTCAATTCATGTATACGGTACCTGCCATGTTCCTGATTTGTTTGCAGACTTTGGGCACGCTCACAGCTGCCTTCTCGGGGATTTAAATGGATATTCACTTCTTTAGGTTTTCCATCTGTAGTTCTGCTAATTGGCAGGGGGGACAATAAATTAGTTATGTACATTTTAGTTTTGAAAAAAATTAGTAGTTTTTATTTTGAAACTTAGGGCATACTTTGCTTCACATCTCTGAAATATTTGTAAGATATCTAAAAAGAAAAACAATCAAATTCCACTTTTCAAGATTAAGTAAAAGCTTGTATTAGAAATACTAAAGCCATTCTATATGTTGTGTCAGAACTCTAAACTGCTTATAGACAAGTGCCCATGCCTTAAAAGAACACATTTCCCTATTTTAAAGTAGTTTTGATTAGTAAATATTGTTACAAGATTGTGACATTTAAGCTTCACACTGTAAATAATTTTGCACTGCAATCTTATATAAGGCTTCCTTTTTTAAATTTATTTTTATTTTATTCATTTTAGAGAGAAGACAGAGTGTGTGTGTGTGTGTGTGTGTGTGTGTGTGTGTGAGAGAGAGAGAGAGAGAGAGAGAGAGAGAGAAATGGGGGAGGAGCTGGAAGCATCAACTCCCATTTGTGCTTGACCAGACCAGTGCAGGGTTTTGAACTGGCGACCTCAGTGTTCCCAGGTCGATGCTTTATCCACTGCGCCACCACAGGTCAGGCTTTTTTTTTTAATTTAATTTTTTATTTTATTCATTTTAGAGAGGAGACACAGAGTGAGAGAAAGAGAGAGAGAGAGAAAGAGAGAAAGGGGGGAGGAGCTGGAAGCGTCAACTCCCATATGTGCCTTGAGCAGACCAGTGCAGGGTTTTGAACTGGCGACCTCAGTGTTCCCAGGTCGATGCTTTATCCACTGCACCACCACAGGTCAGGCTATAAGGCTTCCTTTTAATCCCCTATAATGAAGATATAAGTTCTGTTTTCTGTATATTTAATACTCACAGTAGAAAGCATCAGTCATTTGCAGGAAGGAATATGAGAACTGTTAAAACAAGTATTTAATCATGTTTATATGCCAATAATAACAGTTATGTATAAATAACAATAGCTAACATTTTCTGACTTTCATCATATTGAGGCACTGTGTTAAGGTGAGGTAAGAACAATCATTATCCCTATTTTTCAGGCAAGAACTTTAGAAAGATTAAGCATCTTGTCCAGGGTTTCAAACCTGGTGAGTGAGTGTGAACACAGTCATTACAGCTAGTGCTTGACTTACAACCACAACTGGTTCCGACAGACTGGTCATAACACGATTTGGTCATAAGTTGAGTAGGCTATATGTACAGTACTGTGAAATGATGTTATAAAAATCTTTAAGTCATATTTTGTTATAATTTTCTTTGTTCATTTTATGCCATTTGTATTATCTCTACACCATTTTGTTTCTTAGTTTTACATTCGTCAGGTTTAAGTAAAACTCTGTATTACCAGTACAACTGGTTTAATATTTGCAAAACATACAAAATTACAAAATACAGGTGCATACAAAAACTGCTCCAGTCATGGAGCAGTCCTGGCTAGCGATTGTGGTCGTAAAGTCAAATGATCGTAAGTTGCATAGGTCATAAGTTGATCAATACCTGTACTGTATTTGTAAAGCCCATGGTCTTATGTGATACGCTCACTGCCTCTGGGGGTTATTTAATGAGCACTTCATTTTACATAAATGAAATGTTAAATTCTACCAGTTCCTTTAGATTTCCAGTAGACATTGGTCTCTGGGACTTGAGAATGGAAGCACAAAAGGCAAACTCACTCTACCACTTTCCACTACTTCCTCTTTACCCTCTCATGGAAAATAGGTGAGGGCACCACTTGAGACAAAGAAGCAGACTGTGAGTCAGGAGCCAAAGTATTCACAGGATGAGGAAGGGCCAAGTTGAGATCAACATATGAGTGAGTTGAGGTTTGCACAGCTCAGTGGGATGGGCTTCTAAAGGGCAGTGACTGAGTGGTTAGATGAGTAATGGCCTCCAAGTCTCCATGGATGATAAGTGGTACAAGGGGTGTGAGAGAAGACCAGCTTAGTGAGTATATGTTGAACGAATGGCTGTCCAGTTTGTTAATGGTAGTTAATGTGACTATAGGGCAATGCAAGGAGGTTTTACAGAGTGGTTTTAATACCCTCCAAGCATCATACTAATGAAGACTTTAAAGCTTTATCTGACTGAACAAGAAGGGTGTTTTGTACAGAATGGGAATGGATTAGTCACAAACAAAAGGCAAGGACAATAGGTTCTGAGTGTAACAGTTGAACAGTATTATTCCTCAGATATCAGTGTATGGCTTATCTTGTTTAACATTTATCACAAGTTATTGATTTGTATATATAGTGAAATATCGTATATGTAGATAACAGTATATATTTTTTTCATTAGTGAAATGTCACACTAGTGAGGTTAAATCACAGAAATAACTTGCAAGTCTGTGTGATCAAACAAGAAAGTTTTCCCTAAAACTTAATATGAACAGAGGCCCTTACAGAAATATTATAATTTTTCTATAGGCTAATAATGGAATAGAGTATAAAAGGAAAGATTGTATACTGTTCTAAAGAAAGATATTAGCTCAAGATACCCAAGTAGCTAAAACAAATTCAATAAAATGAAGTTGGGAGGGGATATGAAAAATAAATAAAGAAAAACTTCAGTTTTGTACTGTATGCAGGTCTGGATACTAAATTTCAGTGAAACAGAATCAGATTCAGAAATGGCCATCTAAAATTATCAATGGAATAACTGAGTGGGTTCAAGATGTCGAGTCAAGTGATTGGGACTAAAACCCTAAATCTTAACAACTTCCGACTGGTACCATTTTAAGCACATAGCTGAATTTCTCTGAACCTCAGAATCTCCTGTGCTTTGGATAACATTATTGGGCCTACCTACCTCTCAGAGTTGCTTTGAGGATCAAAAGACAATAAATGGTAAAGCAAATATGTTAGCTGTTGCTATTCTTAATATTTATCTTGACTACTGTTAACCTGGAGGTTTAAAATATTTAAATAAAAGTTGTTTGCGTGGCTATAAGTGGTCCCTGCTCACAAGTAACTCACTGTCAGGGGAAGAGGATGGTGAGGAGTGTGGTGGGGACCAAGAAGACAAGAGAGAAGTTAATAGGATGTGGGATAGACTAATGCTGGGGCGAGAGAGGACATGCACAGAATAATTAGACATTGTGAATGTGGGAACGCTGAGGATTGAGGAGACATGAAATCTTCAATAATGTGGTATGAATCTGGAACACACAGTGCTCACCCAGTTCAGTGTTAGCATATTAAAACAACAAGCATCCTGAAACCCTGAGGTAAGTTTAGGACAAGAGAAAGATGGACTATTTAACTTGGTGGAGAGTTGCGGCAGAATTCCTCAATGGAGAAGAGTGACAGTGTATTGGTCACAACACAACCCTTAGAAGATACCACTAATTATCACAATACTGCTTTCTGCTGGAAACTAGCTACTGTATCTAGCCACCTCAGCCCACTTACAGGTATTTGCAGTGGCTATTTTCCCCTGCCCACATCACTTCCTGGAAACTTCATTCTTATTCCTTTCTCTAAACAAAGCTTTCAAAACCAATGTCCCTCTCCCTCCCTCCCTCTCTGTCCTTTTTTTTTTTTAAAGCATAAGCTGTTTGAAGATTTACTAAGAAGTTAAAATAAGACAAAAGCGGAAAGAATTACACACACACACAATTATGATCTCACTTTAAAACATTCTTCCATGAGGCTGACTCTAGCTGTCATATGTAAGAGGCCATCTCCACCCATGTTCCTGATCTCTCTTCCTCTGCTCATTTGTTCATTGTCTTTTTCCCTTTTAATATAAATAGTTAATTAAGTGTCTTGTTTACTATCTCTCTCTCCACTAGAGTGCAAAGTCCATAAAAGGCCCCGGTTATTATTGCCTATCTTCACTGACAGATACATAACAAGCCTTTGAACTTTTCTGGCCCACAGAGGTGCTCAGTAAATCCTCGCTACATGAAATGTGTGTGCTCAACAGTACTTCCAAGTGTTACCACAAAATTAAAACATAGCTAGTTTCTTGGTTGTCTCCTGAGTCAGAGGTAGACATCAGCCTGCACCCTTCCCTTTCCAGCCTGGTTTGACCCTGTGTCCCCGACAGAGCAGGCCATCTTGTTCTACACTATTCCATCTCTGTCCATTGCTGTTGTTGTTATTTTTCTCTGAGATAAACTGCTCTTCTGGCTATATAGCCCCCAAGGTCCTCTCCATTCCTTTGTTCTGCGTCTTCTATGTGGTCCTTCTTTACCATGAGGACCTTATTGCCCTTCCCTTCCTGTGGGGAGAGCCTGAGTTCCAGATAAGAATACCCAACCCTCTCAACGCAGCTGCACCTCCTCAGCTTATCAGCTTCCCCCACACATCGACCTACGACCGAGTGATTAATCAACCAAATTGCTCCTAAGAGAAGGGACGTCTGCATTTTTGGTTACTTAAACTTACAACCTCCTCCCCTTAAGTGTAGCTATCCATTATTTCTAACATGAAAATAAGTGGCATTTTGTTAAACTGAGAATGATAAAAAATGAGGGTTGACAAATGTTTTGAAATCTTCTTGGTTTACAACTTACATACTAAGTTTTATTGGGGGTTACTTAGCTGTTTGGGAACTTTGCTCCCTGACCTTGCAGGTTAGAGAGGACCTGCCACATGCCACTGCCGGGTTGCCACTGGTCAGGGAGAGCATGGCTGTGTCATGGGCTTTGCACTTAATGTGGAAAAAACAGGAGGCAGGTTTCAAGAGACAGAATACATGAAGAAATAGTTATGATCTGAGGTAGATTAGACTAGGCAAGACAACCATGTGTAAGCAAATAATCATTATGAAACAGTGATTGAATCTTTTTTATGCTTGAGGATGACTAACATGAGGAAATGATCTTAAAATATGTAGGTGAACTATATCAACAATCATACTTGGGACTTGGACCTTCCAACTCATTAACAAGGAATAGACCATGGAAGTGAGGAATGAATTAGTTGGAAGGGAGGTGATGGGAGGTCATCTTGACTATCTCCAAGAAGGAATTATTTACCCTGGGTAGTTATTGTTTGTTTATTTGTTTTGTATTTTTATAAGTTAGAAGCGGGGAGGCAGACAGACTCCTGCATGTACCCCACCGGGATCCACCCGCCATGCCCACCAGGGGGCGATGCTCTGCCCATCTGGGGCATTGCTCCATTGTGGCTGTGGCCATTCCAGCACCTGAGGCAGAGGCCATGGAGCTGTCCTCAGCACCCAGGCCAACTTTGCTCCAATGGAGCCTTGGCTCGGAGGGGAAAAAGGAGATAGAGAGAAAGGAGAGGGAGAAGGGTGGAGAAGCAGATGGCCTCTTCTCCTGTGTTCCCTGGCCAGGAATCGACCCCAGGACTTCCACACACCGGGTCAATGCTCTACCACTGAGCCAACTGATCAGGGCAATGCCCTGGGTAGTTTTAACTGGAGACTGGTACAGAAAAAAAAAAAAAATTAGAAGCCCCAACTACCTTAATCCTTATCTTTTTAGTGAAACCTTTTTTTTTTTAAAGCATAAAACTTTAAAAAATGAACTTATAAATTCTAGTGGTACTAAGTGAGAAACTTAAGGGGGAAAGATTATTGACAAAAGACATACGTTAATGTAAGTTATCAGTCTATATCCATTTTCTTTTTGTAATGAAGAAAGGCAAAATGCATTGGAATGTCAAGTCAAACATATGGAGAACATTAGTTAGGAAGGATAAAAATTCAACTTCAATTTAAATCTCTACTAATTATTTTATCATGAAATTGAGTTCCTGACTGGATTGTTTATGAGAAGTTCTGTTGTAATATTCTGCTTTTGAAAGTTTATATTGGCATCCTCTCTGAAATATCAAAACTTTAATTTCTGTAAAGCTTGTTAGAGGTCAATCTAAACTGGATTTGTTTAGATTGTTTGCTATAGAAACTGTTCACTTAAAGTGATAAACTGTTTTTTCAGGGGTATAGAATTTGCTCATTGAGCTTATAATATTGATCTCCTTGAATTTGACCTGTATTTTGCTCAAATGAAACCAACTAATACAAAAGCTACATATGTCCTCTTCCCAATCAAAATGTTTTTTTATTTAGATTTTAATCCTTGCAAAGCTTTTGGAAGTTTAAGAAATAAATAGTGTGTCTAAGTGATTTATTCAAAATTATTTTTTAAATGCTCAATACAAAGTGTTAATTCTTCCACACTGGCAGGCTGTGGTATGTGTACCAGTGGGCACACTCCCTAACGTCCAGGGCTAAAGAAGGAAAAGGTGTAGTAAATTCCATCACTGCTACTTTATTCTATCACTGCTACTCAGCTTTCTCACTTCAGTCACAATACTGTTTGGTTTTTAGGTTGAGGCCTAGCCAAAAGTCTCTGAATATGAGGGACCAGAATTCAGTTCCTGACAGGAACTCAGAAGCCAAATTATTCTAAAGACTCACCATATTCTGTAATGAATGTAAGCAAAGCTGGTAATTTGATAGTCCTGCAGACGTCACAGTCCAATGTCACCTACAGAAGTCACGGAACACAGAGTTGGACCCATCCATAACAATATCACTAATCATAGCTAATATTTTGCTATTAAACTATCTAGACCTTTTATCTAAAATATGCATGTAACCCAGATGTCAACAGGGTTCACTTACCTTTAGATAAGAGAGCTGGTTAAATTGGAGCACAAATTCCACCTCTGTGAAATACAGATTCCCATGTGCCCTCCCCCGCCCCACTGCCATGTGTTCTCAGATTTCATAGGGCTTACTTCCCTGTGTTTCTCTCTGTTTCTTTGCCTCCATAGTTCAGGGTCCTATTACAAAGAACCTACAAAGATTCAGCTTACAAAGCCCAAGCCCTTTAGGCTTTCACTAAAAATTCTAGATGTTCAAGAATGTTATGACTTTATTACTTTTACTTCATATTTGGAGGTCACATTTTGAAGAACATCTCTGGCCATCCTTTTGTCTCCTCCATCCTTCATCCTCCCTCACTGGAATAATAAATATTGTACATCCACCTGTAGCAGAATTGTCCTACCCACATTTAGTTTCCACTTTTTTTCTAAGTAGTTTCTCAAACTAATGCAATTTCTTCCCTAAGAGAATGAGTAAAATTTTTTACTCTTCAAACCTTCATTGATGGTTTAAACCAAATGTTTTAACTCATATGCACTTGTTTTATAATCTTTTTCTCATTTTCAATTTGTTTCATTTTTATTTTTAAATTAAATTAATTGGCATGACCTTGATTAATAAAATTATATAGGTTTAATTCTATGATACATTATCATATATTGCATTATGTGCCCAACATCCAAAGTCAAATTTCCTTCTGTCTCCATACACTGGACCACCCCTACCCTTCATGACCCACCCACACCACTTTTACTCCGGCAACCACCATACTGTTGTCTGTATCTCTGAGTTTTTGTTTTCACCTTGTTTATCTGTTGCTTTGTTTTATATTCCATATGAGTGAAATCATTTGGTTGTTTTTTTTTTTTTAAAGAATTTATTTTTATTTTATTCATTTTAGAGAGGAGACACAGAGTGAGAGAGAGAGAAAGAGAGAAAGGCGGGAGGAGCTGGAAGCATCAACTCCCATATGTGCCTTGACCAGACCAGTGCAGGGTTTTGAACTGACAGCCTCAGGGTTCCCAGGTCTACGCTTTATCCATTGCGCCACCACAAGTCAGGCTCATTTGGTTTTTTACTTTTTCTGTTTAACTTATTTCACATAGCATTACTTTCTTTGATAATTATTAACTACATTGTGAAAAATCTTTTCATTACTCTGTATTACTCCCCACATCATTTTTAGTGGCTGTTTATTAGTTATTTCTTGAATCAATCTATTTCTTATTGTTGGAAATTGAGTCATTTCTCAACTTCATAAGTTGGGGGAAAAAGATACACTACAAAGAATATTCCTATCTATACAGATGATAAGAAATGAAACATGAAAGAAAAAAAATGACTTTAAAGAAATCTTGATGATTCAGAACTTTATGACTACCCAGAGAGAAGATTTATAGATCTGGGCAAAAGGCTATGCATAGTTTTAATTCTTTTGGTTCATTTTTTCAAATTGCCCTCCAGGAAACTTTGACTATTAAAAAAAATTTTTTTATACATTTTAGAGAGTCAGGAAGGTAGAGAGAGAGAGAGAGAGAGAGAGAGAGAGAGAGAGGAACATCAATATTTGTTACTGTATGTGCCCTGACTGGGGATTAAACCAGCAACCTCTGTGCTTCAGGGCAATGCTCTAACCAACTAAACTACCCAGCCAGGGCAAAACTTTGACTATTATTAGTAAGTCATAGCAGAGCATTTTTTCCCAGAGTCTCTATTACTCCTAGGTTTTGTTCGTTTGCTAACCTAATAGGCAAATATGACATTGCATTTTTTATTTTAAAGAGTAGTTTTCATATTACAAGTGGAGCTAAATTCTTTCATATATTTTTTGACTATTTTTATTTTTTAATACATTATTTGATAGTAACTCTACCATTTTTCAACTTGGGTGTTCAGTTTTTGATAGAGTGGTTTTTATATTTTTTCCATTTGTTGTTTATCTTTAAATTATTTTTGTATATAGTAGCTATTTTCCCTTAATATATGCCTATAGAGAGCTCAAATCAGAAATTTGTTTGTCTATGTATTCACCTAGTTCTTTCACAGTTTTATTTTTAATATTTCTTCTTTAATCCATATGAATGTGAGGCAGGGATTTAACTTCCCTTTTTGGATAGTTGTTTAATATTAAATAATTCTGGTTTTTCATGCCTTGAAATGTCATGTTTATTACTGCCAAAAGCTATTTCTTGGGCTCTGTGAGTTTTCTTTGTTTTTGTTTGTTTGTTTGTTTGTGAGAGGCAAAGAGAGAGCTATAGGAGCAACATCAAGCTGCTTCTGTATGTGCCCTGACTAGGGAATCAAATTGGCAATCTTGGAGGCCACTCCAACCAACTGAGCTATCCGGCCAGGGCTAAAATTTTTTAACTGAATGATTGATTCTTAGAGAGACAGAGAGAGGAGGAGAAAGAAAGGGAAGGGGGTAAGGAAGCATTCATTTGTTGTTCCACTCAGTCATGCACTCATTGGTTGCTTCCCGTGTATGTCCTGACTGGGGATGGAACCTGCAACCTTGTCCTTTCAGGATGACGCTCTTAACTGACTACTAAGCTAACCGGCCAGAGCCAGGCTCTGTGTTTTGTTCTGTGACTCTAGGTCTCTATTCCTCCATCATGTCATTATTTTATTCTTTTAAGTACATTTTAACAGAACTTCTATTTTATAATGTATTCTGACATCAAACACCCCTCTTGTTAGTATTTCAGAGAATTCTGTTAGTCTCATGACATTCCAATTATCTTGTTAAACTGAAAAAGAATGCCATTGGACCTCTAATTAGAATTGCATTAAATTTGCGTACTAATTCAGAGATAACTAATATCTCCATAACATTAAGTTCTCTTTTAAATACAATTTTTATTCTTCACTTAAGTTTTTGATTTGTTCTTCAGTTATTAATTTCTAGTGTTATTGTAGTGTAATTACAATTTATTGATGTTTTGATTTCTCTTGTTTATCTGTATTGAGCTACACTCTTTCATAAATTACTCCTGGAGAGAAAGTTTATACTCTTTGTAATGTACAAAGTTCAGCACACATGCACCAAAGCAACCTTACTTCTCAACATCTTATTTTTTGTATCTTTAAAAAATTTTTAAATCAATTTTAGAGAGAGAATAAGGGGCGGGGAGAGAAACATGGATCTGTTGCTCCACCTCTCCAGTATTACTGGTTGAATGCTGCCCATGTCCTAACTAGGCATCATATCTGGAAGACGCTCCAACCAACTGAGCTATCCAGTCAGGGCTTATATTTTGTATATTTACTTGCCCAATATGAAGTTTTCAACTATTATTATTTTACCAATTTATCCTTTTATTTCTTTTTAAACTTCTCTGACTTTGAAAAATTCTTTCTTCTAACCAGGGATTGGCAAACTAAGTCTTCAGGATTAATACATCCTGTGGCCTTTATTTGTAAATAAAGTTGTATTGGAGCACAGTCACACATTTATTTATCTGTTGTCTGATGCTACTTCCCCCTTGCAACTACCGAGTTGTGTTGTTACAGCATAGATTGTATGGCCCACTGTGGGGAAAGTGGCTGTTAGGCTTACGTGCAGGTTTACTGGCTGCAAGCTATTTGCCTGATTGGTGAGTGGGTGCATGGCAGTGCCACATGTGTGTGCTCTGTGTAAGGCTGCAGGTGCTTGCCCTGGGCAGTGATTTTCCCAGGTCGCTCTCTCGCCACCATGAGGTGCAGTTTTCCTTGCTCCCTTTCCCTTACTGTAAATAGCAGATTTTCCTTTGTTTATTAGCTCTTTCCCTTTTTGTTGTTTATTCGCTCACTTGTTTTTGTGAACCTCCAATAAAGGGGTATGGCCTGACGCTTTCTGGCTCTGCAGTTTCTCCGCTGTCTGCCCGAATTCAATGGGAACCTGCTTGGCCATGGCCACCAGCATTACATCAGGTATAGTGGGCAGGATTCAGAGCAGATCTGTATGCAGCCACTGACTCTCTTGAAGGGTGAGGTAGAGGAGTGGCAGTTATTCTCCAGTGTGTCCAGTTCTCTGTGGCTGTCCTTTTGGGGGCCATAGGCTGTGTGTTTTGGGGGCCATAGGCCCTGCATGAGGAAACTGAGAGCTCTGTGCAAGAGGCAGCCCAAGGTCGAGAGCTTCAGGGTGAGCTGAGGACCAAGCAGCAACAACAGCATGAGCTGGAACGGTCACTGGAGAAAGAGCTGCAGATCCAAGAACTGCAAGTCAGACTGCAGGCTGAGAACCAGCAACAGAGTGAACTGGAGTGAATGCTGAAAAGGGAGGCCGACTAGGTTTGAGAGCTGCAGTGTGAGGTGAGGGCTGAATGCCAATCGCACCTTGAACTGGAGCGGTCTCTGGAGAAGGAATTGTGGGTTCACAAGTTGCAGTTTGCCTTGGGAGCTGAATGTTGGCAGTGACAGCTATTAGAGAAACAACTGTGAGTTCAGGAGCTTGGGAGTCAGCTTCAGGCTGAGAGCCGGCAGCTACAGGAGTCAAAGTGGGCACGAAAGACGGAGCTGCATTCCTGCCAGTGGAGTGGCTCTGAGTCAGCAGGAACAGGGATTTTTGACTCCCTTCTTCTGAGGAAAAGGCTCGGGCTGCAACTGCTGTCCACAAACTCAGAGCCTGGCCAGTGATTGCCAAGAAGATAAAATCCCAGCAGCAAAGAGTCTCTCAGGGACAACCACAGCCACATCCACTCATAGTAGGGCACTCTGTGGTTCTGTCCTACACCCAGGCAGAGCTGATGGAGTTTGGGGGGGGGGCAATTATCTTATCCTCTGCAGTGCTCCATCAGCCCTTTTTGGGTCACTAGTGGCTATCTCGAGCTCCTATGTAGGGCAGCCCATCAACGTGGTTACAGAGATGGCAGCAGATTCAGGGGAGCTGAAGATAGCATGGAATCACAAAGCTGTGAGGGCTGCTGCCCATACTGCCCCTCCGAATAGCAAGAAGAATGGGCCTGTGAGAGTTATCTGAACACAGATATGGGTAGATTTGATTCCACCTGGGACAGATATGGAGAAATTGGATGGCAAGCCTAATAAGGTTCTTTTGGTGTTTTGGGAGCAGCTTAAACCAGGACAGAGATTCCAGCCACTGAGATGAATGGCCCCAGCAGCTACCAATAAAACGGTTGGTGCATAGGTGGCATGGTTACAAGATTATATAATGGAGACTGCTGAAGGAGAGGAGGACCCCCAAGACACAACTGTTCCAGTTTGAATAGGGGGAAGGCTGAGGGATCTGTCTAACAGGTATGGGCAGAGACCGGAGGTCACACATGGAACTGGCTATCCAGTGGTCCCCTTCTAATGTACAATGGTACTGACCTTGGTGGACACAGGTGCAGAATGTTCCCTTCTTTATGGGAACACAGAATGGTTTGCTGGGGCCCCAGTGGCCATTGATGGTTATGGAGGCCAAACTGTTCATGTGAAATCAGTAACTATTCCATTGGAGATTGGAAGACTGCCTCCTAAGTCATATAAGGTATATGTATCTCCTATTTCTGAATATATTTTGGGGTAGACGTCTTACAAGGACTGTGGTTGGAAACTACATCTGGGGAGTTCTGACTGCGAGTCCGGGTTGTGAAGGCAGTGTTGTGGGGAGACGCAGCACATTCCCCCTTGCAATTACCTGTCCCCTGGCTGTGACTAGCACAAAGCAGCACTGCCTGACAGGAGGTTATGAAGATATCACAACAACAGTCCTTGAACTAGAAAAGGTGGGAATAATCCAGCCTGAACACAGCCGTTACAATTACCCGGTGTGGCCTGTGAGCAAACAGACAGAACCTGGCGAATAACAGTGGATTATAGGGAACTTAATAAAGTTGTTCCCCCTTTGCATGCTGCTGTACCCTCAATAGCTAACCTGATGGATCAGTTAAGCCATGAGTTGGGGACATACCACTTTCCGGCAGATTTGCCTAACACTATTTTCTCTATTGATATAGCTGCAGAGAGTCAAGACCAGTTTGCCTTTACTTGGGAAGGGTGGCAATGGACCTTTACAGTATTATCACAGGGCAATTTGTATCGCCCCACCTTGTATCATGGGCTGGTGGCTGCTGACCTGGCTAAATGGAAACCACCAGAGGCAGTTTATATGTATCATTATATTGATGACATTATGCTAACTAGTGACTTTCTTTCAGAATTGGAGCAAGCAGTCCCTACCCTGCTATCCCATATGAAAGTGTGTGGCTGGACGGTCAACAAGGGCAAATTACAAGGACTTGGGTTATCTGTTAAATTCTTGGGAGTTGTCTGGTTGGGTAAGATAAAGGTTACCCTTGACGCAGTTATAGATAAGATCGAAGCATACCTTGTGCGCACTACGGTAAAGCAGTTACAGGAATTCCCAGGTCTGTTGGGGTATTGGCGAGCATTCATACCCCATTTAGCTCAGTTACTGTGTCCCTTATAATACCTTATTTGGAAGGGGGTTCACCAGGATTGGACAGAGCAGGCACAAGGTGCATTTGCAGCAGCTAAGAGAGCTGTCAGAGTGGCACAGACCTTGAATGTGTTTGATCCTGCCAGGTCCTGTGAGCTTGATGTCCATGTAACCTCAGAGGGTTTTGGATGGGGCTTGTGGCAATGGACAGAGCACCTACAGTAATCTTTTGGGTTTTGGTCCCACTTGTGGAAAGATACTGAAATCCATTATTCATTAGTGGAGAAATAGTTGGCAGCTGTGTATACTGCCCTCCTAGCCACTGAGAATATTACGACCACAACTCCAGTTACAGTCAAGACCACATACCCTAGTGCAGAATGGGTGAGAGATTGGGCAAACAAATCTTGCAGTGGTATGGCCCAAACCTCTACCCTGGCCAAGTGAGGTGCATACTTGCAATAATGCTGTGCTCTTAGCACCAGCCTGTTGAGGGCAGAACTACCGGAAGTCTTGGATCAAGTCACCTATGCAAATCAGGTGCAGCTGGGGTTCAGGAGGCAGAACTTAAAGTCAGTCCCTACCAGGAGGGGCGAATGCCCATCTCCAAGGATGCCTGGTATACTGATGGTTCTAGCAGGGGCCAACCTGCCAAGTAGACAGCCAAAGCCTTCCATCTGGCCACTGAGACTATTTGGATGGACACAGGTACAGGCCAAAGCAGCCAATTGGTGGAATTAAGAGCTATATGGCTAGTTGCCCATAATGAATCTTCACCTCTGGTAAATTGCATTGACAGCTGGGCTGTCTATTATAAAATGACCCTTTGGATTGCTACTTGGCACATTAACCAGTGGATGGTAATGCACCATTTGCTATGGAGTCAGGCCATGAGGTAGGACTTATGGGAAATAGGACAGCAGAAGCATGTGACAGTATACCATGTCACAGGTATGTCCATGTCCCTCTAGCCCATCCTGGGAATGATGAGGTAGACACTTTGGCAAGGGTGCGATGGTGGGAGATTGCACCTGCAGTTGATGTGGCACAGTGGCTCCACTGGTGTATGCTCCATGTGGGACAGAAAACTATGTGAACTATGGTTAAGGCATCCTATGCTGAGGTACTTGCAGCTTGCAAGCAATGTGCAGTGTGTTTCAAGGAGCATCCGCGCAGACCAACTGGCATCACCTGGACAGATCCAGAGAGATCATATTTCACTGACACGGTGGCAAATAGACATCATTGGACCCTTACCAAAGTCAGATGGTTACCAGTATGCAGTCACATGTGTAGATACTGCCACCGGTCTGCTTGTTGCTTACCCTGCCAGTAACCCAGACCAAAGGGCAATCATATACTCTCTAGACCACCCAAGTGCTGCATACGGGCAGGCACTGGTCCTTGAAAGTGACAATGGTACCCATTTCATGGGTTCTATGGTGAGGCAATGGGGCTCAAGACCTAGGGGTGGACTGGAAGTACCATGTCCCATACCACCCACAGGCTGCTGGCATCATTGAGCAGTATAATGGACTCTTAAAACAGGGACTGTGACAAGAGGGGGGCGCTAGCTCCCTTACTGGATGGACACACTGCTTGTGGACAGTACTCAGGATTTTGAATGAGACACCTTGCCAGGGGGCCCAGCTCTGGTGGAGGCCCTCTTGCACCGGGCAGCTTCTCCTGTTCAGTTGCAGATATGCACCAAGGATGCTCTACTCAAACTGGGCTTTGGATGGCAGGGAAGCATTCTCCAGCCTGCCCCAACAGCTCTCCTTTAAGGCCAACGGCTTCAACGGACTTGGCCCTGGACAGTACAGGCCCCCCACCTACGATGGGTAGCCTTGCTGGCATTGTGGGGTAGGGGGCTAAAGGTGGACCTCTAGTTAACTCCCTGGGCAACCAGCACCTGGCCACCTAAGGTAGAAGTGTATTATCCCTTAAGTGCTCATGGGGGCAGCATTATGAAGGGCACCTTTGTAATTTCTTTATGGCCCATAATGAGTTCTCCCATTTTGCTGTGCATAGAACCAGCAGATCCTGGTGTACTGGCCCACAAGGTTTGGTATGTCTGCTCGGGGCGGCCTCTGGTACCTGCTACTATGCTGTCTGTGGACAAAACTCTGGCCTGTATTCTGCCAGAAGGGAAAGATTTGCCTCTCTTGGTGCCACTGATCACTCTGTCATTTCGCCCATAGCTGTGTTTTGTAAATCTGTTGCTGTAGTCCGTGCTGTTTTTGTTTTTGTAATGAACCTCACTCCTCACACAAGGACCATCGTGGAACAAACCTGTCATGTAGATGGTGAAATGAGCAAATCTAACAGGGTGGAATGTGGGGAAAACAGCTCTTAGGATTGCTCACGGGTTAACTGCTGCAAGCTCTTTGCCTGATTGGTGCGTGGGTGCATGGCAGCGACAAGTATGTGCTCTGTGTGAGGCTGCTAGTGCTTTCCCTGGGTAGCAACTCTCCCAGGTCGCTCTCCTGCCACCATGAGGTGTGGCTTTCCTGGCTCCCTTACCCTTACAGTGAACTCCTTTGTTTATTAGTTCCTTTCCTTTTGTTGTTTATTCGCTCACCTGTCTTTGCCAGCCTCCAATAAACAAGCATGGCCCAATGCTTTCTGGCTCTGCAGTTCCTCTGCTGTCTGTCTGAATTCAATGGGATTCAGCCCGGTCTCGGCCACTGGCATTACAACCACAAAGCTGAAAAAATTTACCATCTCTCTCTCTCTCTCTCTCTCTTTTAACTTATTAACATTGGTTAATAACATTATATAAATCTTAGGTAGACAGAGAAGGTGGACTTCTTGTATATTCTACCGTGTGCTCACCACCTGAGACCTATCAATAAGATGAGAAATACCAAATGTTGGAGAAGATGTGGAGAAAAGGGAACCCTGGACAGTGCTAGTGGAAATGTGAATTGGTGCAGCCACAATGCAAAACAGTATGAGGGTTCCTCAAAAAATCAAGGATAGAGTTACTATAGGATCCAGCAATCCCTCTTCTGGATCTCTACCTGAAAAATGTGGAAACACTTATTTAAAGAGTAAGATCCCCTTATGTTCATTATTATCTGTTTGTTGACAGAAAAAGCTTACCATCTTTTGTTCAAAATAACAAATGTCCACTCAATGACTACATACTTATTTAATTTCATTTGTTTTCAGTAATTAAACAACATAATTGTAAAATATATGCATTCACTTAGACTACCATCCATTTTTTGTAACTTTCACCCCATTTCAGGTAACTCCATTTTTTCCCAAGTGCATTTAGACACACATATGCATATAGAATACCTCCTTCAAATTTGTCATTATTTTTCTACTTGAGAGCAAACTACATGCTTTTCTGCAATTTGTTTTCTGAGTTAATATCACATCCATCCCAATAACTGAATATAGAATCTAATTTTCCTTTTGAGTGCTGGAAAATAGTTTATAGTGAAGGTATCGTGCCATTTTTGCAGTGGCTGCCCAATTTTACGTTCCTACCAGCAGTGTACAAGAGTTTCAATTTCTCTACATTCTCACCAATACTTTTTTAAAAATTATTAAAGCCATCCTGGGCACGTGAAGTGGGTTTGATTTGTATTTCCCAGATGAGTAATTATGTTTAACATCTTTATGTATGTTTATTGGCCATTTTATATCTATATTTTAAAATTTATTTTATTTTATTCTTTTCAGAGACAGAGAGAGTCAAAGAGAGGGATAGATAGGGACAGACAGACAGGAACGAAGAGAGGTGAGAAGCATCAATCATTAGTTTTTCGTTGCTGTTGTGACACCTTAGTTGTTCATTGATTGCTTTCTCACATGTGCCTTGACCACGAGCCTTCAGCAGATCGAGCAACTCCTTGCTGGAGCCAGCGACCTTGGGTTCAAGCTGACGAGCCTTTGCTCAAGCCAGATGGGCCCGCGCTCAAGCTGGCAACCTCGGAGTCTCGAACCTGGGTTCTCTGCATTCCAGCTCGATGCTCTATCCACTGCGCCACTGCCTGGTCAGGTTTATATCTATTTTTATACCTGTTTAAGTACTTTACCCATATTAATTTTTGTTGTTGTTTTATGGTATTTTCTATTTAGAAAGAGAGAGAGAGAGAGAGAGAGAGAGAGAGAGAGAGAGAGAAAGAAGGGAAAGAGATAAGAAGCATCAACTCGCCTGACCAGGTAGTGGCGCAGTGGATAGAGCGTCGGACTGGGATGCGGAAGACCCCGGTTCGAGAACCCGAGGTCGCCAGCTTGAGCGCTGGCCCATCTGGCTTGAGCAAAAGCTCACCAGCTTGGACCCAAGGTCGCTGGCTCCAGCAAGGGGTTGCTCAATCTGCTGAAGGCCCACGGTCACGGCACATGTGAGAAAGCAATCAATGAACAACTATGGTGTCGCAACGGCAACAAAAAACTAATGATTGATGCTTCTCACCTCTCTTCGTTCCTGTCTGTTTGTCCCTATCTATCCCTCTCTCTGATTCTCTATCTCTGTCCCTGTAAAAAAAAAAAAAAAAAAAAAAAAAATGAAGCATCAACTCGTAGTTTGTATTGCATCACTATAGTTATTCATTGATTGCTTCTCACATGTGCCTTGATGTGGTGTGTATGAGGGAGTTTGTGCTCCAGCCAAACCAGTGACCTTGGGCTCAAGCCATCAACACTGAGACCTTGTCAACCATCCCATGCTCAAGCTGGCAAGCCCGCACTTAAGACAGTGACCTCGGATCAACTCTCTATCCACTGTGCCACCACCAGTCAGGTGGTCCTTTGCTCATTTTTAAATTGGGTTGTTTTTCTATTGTTGAATTGCAAGTGTCTCTATATATTCTGCATATATTTGCACTTTGTCAAATATATAATTTGCAAATATGTTCCTCATTCAATGAGCTGTCTTTTCACTTTCTTTATAGTGTCTTCAATAGACTGGGTGTTTGTGTCCTCCCCCCACTCCCTTCATATTGAAATCCTAACTTCCAAAGGGGATGGTATTAGTAGATGAGGCCTTTGCAGGGAGGTATAGGTCATGAGGATGGAGACCTCATGAATGGGATTCATGCATTTATAAAACAGTCCCCACAGAACCCCCCTGGACCCTCCACCATGTGAGGACATGACGAATATATACAATCTGGAGGAGGGAGGGCACTCAACACTGTATGAGGCTACAGTAACTCCATTCTTGCTCCGCTGATGCTGTTTCCAGCGGGAGACAGAAAGCTTCCTTGCTCTTCCTAGTCTCACTTTTCTTTTGTTAATGGACCAACTGGTTGCTCTTTTAATTGTCGTTGTAATTTTGAAGTTATATATTTCACTTTTATACTAGTATAGAATAGCATTTCCTTTTTGCTTTTAAGTCAAGAACATGTATAATCTAGCTATCCTCCATGTCCTGTAAGTTAAGCATAGTCTTTTTTCCTTTACTCCATCCCCAACTTCCTAGTTATACTGATAAAATCTATTATTTTATACCAAGTTTAGTATTCTTTTCTTCATATTCCATGAGTTCTCTTACAAAAATTAGTCTTGTCATTGCATTAATTTCATATCCATATTAAGAACAATGTTGGTGATTCTATTTAACTAGTATTGTGCCTCTTAATATTCTTTTGATTTCTTCTTTTAAAAATTTACTCATAGGTTTGTAGAAACTATTCTTTTTCAATAAGTATATCCAATTGGTATACGTTTGGGTTCTTGCTCATGTAAGACTATACTTCTGTGCTTTGTAAATAAATGACAGCTTAGCTGAGTACAGAGATTTTATGATACACTATTTTCTCTCAAAACAACAATTTCTGGTGTTTAGTATATTGAGACTTAATACCACTATAGATTTTTTTTTCTTTTTACTTTATCTCTGATAGTGACTGTATTTTTTTATTACCTGGATTTCATAAATTTTCTCCATGTAGGGTAAGGGCCTCTTATTAATCTTGCATTTTTTAATTAAGCCTTTAAGATTTGAACAATCTAGTTTCTTTTTCTTTGGGTCTGGGAAAACACCTTGCATTATGTGCTAATTAATGCTTCACCTCTTTCTGCTTTCTTTTTTTCTCACATCTACATGTGTGTATAATTTCCAGTTTATCCTAGGTTAATTCTGGAGAATTTAACCCTGTTTTTTCATGATCTCTTTGGTTTCTTTTTCTTTCTCTTTTTGCTTTTCTTTTCTTTTATAGGATTTGGTCTCCTGATTGTTGTTGCTCTTTTAGACTCCTGTGTGTTTATTTATATATAAATTTTACTGCTATCAGATCATTAAATCTTGCATCAGATCATTAAATCTTACAGACTCCTCTTATTGTTTCATAGATTATATGTTAACAAGCACATATCAGATTTCTAATCTCCTGTTTTGGAGTTTATTTCCTTGTTTATTGGTGAACACTGATTTGCAATCTAATTTCTCAGATTGGTCTTTTATTTTCAGTTGCTGTATCTGCCTTTACATTCATGATGCTTTGCTTTGCTCATGAAAGAAAGAGACCTAGACTTATTCACATTGGGAGGTGTATGTTTAATGTTGGACATGGTCTTTCCACACCTCCTGGCAGATGGCCCAGGACCATGGTTTTTCAGCTCTTGAATGTGTATCATGTTCTGCCAAGGAACAAACAAACAGACCTTGAAGAAGGCTTCCGTTCCCTGACTGCCTACATGACTGCTTCCTGCCCTTAGCTTTGTGCTGCTATTGTCCAACTGCTTTATAAACATAACTTCCCAGGTATGGTTGCAGAACCACAGCTGCACTGGCCACCATTGGGCCTTCTCGTATTTAAGTAATAAAGCCAATGTCTGCTCCATCTGTTGCTCTCTGTGTTTTTTTTCCCCCAGCATATCTGTGAGATAGACATACCTGGTCTTGAACTTCTGCATTACAGGAAGTGAGAAGGGATTGGTGAAGAGAGTGTACGGAAAGGTGTTAAAATCCCCCAGATGCAAGAGAGTGAGCAGGGGTGAATTCTTAAAATTGCTGGATCATCAGTACAATCCCTTGAATAGAATAGGATAGGACCAATCACCAAGGGCCATCTGCAGGAAGATGTAGTAGTATACAGACACCTTTCCCACCCCCCCTAAATTTACTGTGACAACTAAAAATTAGTACACTTTCTTTAATTGCTCCTTCTAAATTGGGGCAATGGTTTCTATCTCAGTTACTGTCCTCAGGAAAAATCAAGAGCAAACATTCCATTAGTGTTCCTTCTCTGTGTGCATTTTAGTGTCTACACATTTCCAAAGCTGCTGTTATGTAAGATTTACCCTCTCAACCCCTTCATTACAGTCCTCCATCCCAGCCATAATCCTCGATGGTCTGTTAAGCATGTTTGCATGGTTCAACTAGCATTTTTTCTTTTACTGATTTGGCTGGCTGGTTCTTTTTATCCACAAGGTATCTTACCAGGTTTCACATGTACTACTTTGATGGAAGCATGGTGTGCTCCCTGGTTTGCTACACAGATACAGATTCTTCCTCCATTTTTAGATTACTTTGGTTGTATGCCTATGTTCAAGTTACCATCTCTATCCGGCAGTCCTATTGATTACTTTTTGAAGTACATGGGACAGCAGTCTAGTTTGATTTTCTAAGACTGGGGCAGAGATTGATTGCTACTGTTGTGGAAATCATATTCCAGAGAAAGTGTTCCCAACTCACCCTTCATTACAAGAATAATTAACTGTTGATCTGAAGTGGGTATCTGTGTTTATATGCACCATGCCTTTGACAGGTTCCAGTGGAGTTCCACAGGACTTTCCTATGGGAAAGAAGCAGAATTTGGGACAAGAGTTTGACCTTTGTTTTTAAGTTCAGAATGAAGTGAAGCATACTGAACAGCCTATATACTCCTGACTGTTCCAGAGCATTGAGCACTTTGAGGAAATTCACCCTCCAAGCTTAGAACCAATTTGCTTTAAAGACTATGCTGCATTTTCCAATAAAGGTTATATATGGCTAAAGAGTTATTTTCTCACCCAATAGCTGCATATACAGGTGCTGGTGTCAAGATCACTCGGGAACCTGATAGCAATATGGGGAGGTTCACCTCCTGCCACCCGCAGTCCCGCAGCCATGCCCTGGGCCACTGCAGGAGCTCCAGAGGTGCAGGAGACCAAGGCCGGCTGCCCCCCACCCGGCCCCTGCACAACCAGCCACGCTCCTGTCTCCACCCGAGCTTGGCGTGTAGTGTGGTGGGGACATCCCACTGTCATGTAGAAGTAGTGTCTCAAAACCCCCTTCCCTGGCCTCATCTTGCTCATTTTAAAGTACAAGAACAGAATGAGATGATACGTCAGCTGGGGAGCAGGCGGCAGAGGGCATCTGAAAGACACAGTTTCTGCTCCGTCTCCTCCTTCTCTTGGTTATAGTCTCAGGGAAATACAGACATGTTTTCTTAGCTTCAAACAACCAAAGATTTAGGAGATGAGAAATCTAATGAGAATGCAATTTACAAATCTTATTTTTAGGCAAAATTTGAAAGCAACACAAAACAAAACTCAATTATTTTGAGAGCATTATCTACTTAGTACAATTTTAGGACAACCGTTTCTTTTGTGGCACATCAGAGTGCAGGTGCACTAAACACCTGAGAGCAGGAGAGTGATGGGCTGGGAGTGGAGAAGCCCGAATGTGCTTCAGGCTCTGTGATGTGGAGGCAGCAGTGCCTACTGTGGAAGTGGAACTGTCAGAGGAAACAGGACCTGATTAGAAGCATACTCTGAACTTAGATAAAACACATGGGGTTTAAACATATCACAGAAGAAATTTCTCTAATCTTACATTTTATTTTTACCATGTTTGAAGATCCAATCTTCAAAAATTAATAAAGACTTCTATATCTAGAACTTCACTTTTTTTGTTTGTTTTAAGAAACTTTTTTCGTGTGTGTGACAAATACAGAGAGACAGAGAGAGGGACAGATAGGTACAGACACACAGGAAGGGAGAGATGAGAAGCATCAATTCTTCACTGCAGCTCCTTAGTTGTTTATTGATTGTTTTCTCATATGTGCCTTGACCCAAGGGCTACAGCAGAGTGAGTGACCCCTTGCTCAAGCCAGTGACCCTGGGCTTCAAGCCAGCCACGTTGGGCTCAAGCCAGCTACTCTGGGCTTTAAGCCAGGAATGTTGGGCTCCAGTCAGCGATCCTGGGCTTCAAGCCAGTGACCTTTGGGCTCAATCCAGCAACCACAAAGTCATCTCTATGATCCCATGCTCAAGCCAGTGACCACACCCCCAAGCTGGTAAACCTGAGCTCAAGCCGGATGAGCCTGCACTCAAGCCAGTGACCTCAAAGTTTCTAACCTGGGTCCTCTACATACCAGGCTGATGCCCCATCCATTGTGCCACTGCTTGGTCAGGCTGTTTTGAGAAACTTTTAATTCAAATATTCTTCTCAACCTGTCATTTAAACTTTTTTAGATAAAACTGGTTTGCCCACATATTTACTAATTAACAAACTATTTGACAACAGAAGCCATTCCCTGGTTCTCAGTAAGCACTACATTCTTGAAAATGTGTATGTAAAAATAAGTGCAATGTAACTTCAACTCTATTTTTAATTCAGAATTCCAGTTTATTACTGTTCAAATTCATCTTCCTATTGTCCCTCTCCAGAAACTGATTACAAAGGGGAGGAATGCTTTATAGAGTAAAATAGTATTTGCTCTGGTTCACTCTGATTTTCCTATCATATTCTCTTCATGGAAATGTTTCTTCAGCCCAATTTGTGCTATTAAAAATAAAACTGCCTGACCAGGCGGTGGCACAGTGAATAAAGCGTCGGACTGGGATGCGGAAGACCCAGGTTCGAGACCGCGAGCTCGCCAGCTTGAGCGTGGGCCCATCTGGCTTGAGCAAAAAAGCTCACCAGCTTGGGCCCAAGGTCGCTGGCTCCAGGAAGGGGTTGCTCAGTCTGCTGAAGGCCCACGGTCAAGGCACATGTGAGAAAGCCATCAATGAACAACTAAGGTGCCGCAATTGATGCTTCTCACCTCTCTTCATTCCTGTCTGTCTGTCCCTATCTATCCCTCTCTGACTCTCTGTCCCTGTAAAATAAAATAAAATTAAATTAAATTAAAAATAAAACTGTGAAAAACAACTTGTAAGAATGTATTAGAGTGGCAGTCCCTCCTCTTCTCACTTGTTTATTTGAAGAAAACCCCTCCTGGTGTGATGCCTCGGAAGAGGGGGTATCTATTCCACCTGAGCGTAGACTGCTACCTGAGCTAGGTATTTTTTCTTCCCTTTCCAGGACCAATAACCAACACACAAAGTTAGTTTCTTTTTCTAAACTAGGTATCTTGAAATTTGCTCTGCCTTTAGCAGGTGAGGGGAGATGCACACACAGATTAATTCTGATACAACTTGAAGTTATCTGAGGCTACTCCCTACAAAGCTGCCTACTGTTAGGTGACATGTTTAAGTGAGATAGCTTTTTATTCAAGGAGAGAAAACCATCAATGCCAGAAATTAGGGTGGATTCTATGTCTCTCAAAGAGTGGGATTCTTCCCAAGAAATCTGAAAGGCCACAGTGTTCATGTAGTACCAAACTGGCATTGTTTTTATTGAGTGTTAGACCCTTCTAACATTTTACAGAAGTATGCAACTGATCTAAATTTTTATTGATTTAGACTGGTTTGTTATATTGTTAGAACAGGTGAACAACAAATGCCATATATTAACTTTTTGGCTCTTTGAATCGCTAAGAAGTTGCAAACATTTTTTAAAAATAGAATTTTACCCCGTTAACTGTAAGATGATTTTCCAATAATATTATTAGTTAAGGAAGTTGAATTTGTTCAAATTCCCAATTTTCATATTTTTGTTGTTAGCTTGATGGCTGAAGTGGTATACACATATGTGTAAATACTTTATTATAATAAACAATATATAAAACACATTTTAGAGATATTGAAAGGACGGACCTTAAGAGCTGGTATTACTCTTTGAACAAAAATGATTTCAAAGTCACTTTCTCTCCAAATAAATGTAATTTTATTTTGTATCGTATTTCTCTAAATTTGGAGATTTTATAACAAACTCACTTACCCACCTTAATATTACCAGTGATAGTGCATTGACTTGCCCTATAAATGCAAATATTTTTTAAAGGAAAACAGACAAGATGCTCATAGCCAAATTCATACCCATTTCAAAGAAGCATCATAGGATGGTGACTACATTCAAGAAACACTGGAATGTTAGCACTAGGTCTTAACAGCTGCATTCATGATAGTAAAGGAAACTAGAGATTACTTTTGTAAATCTTTATCTCTCCCAATTTTTTTTTTATTCATTTTAGAGAGGAGACACAGAGTGAGAGAGAGAGAGAGAGAGAAAGAGAGAAAGGGGGGAGGAGCTGGAAGCATCAACTCCAATATGTGCCTTGACCAGACCAGTGCAGGGTTTTGAACTGGCGACCTCAGTGTTCCCAGGTCGACGCTTTATCCACTGCGCCACCACAGGTAAGGCTTCTCTCCAAATTTTTATTGAGATATAATTGCCATATATCCTTGTATAAATTTAAAGTGTACAGAAATAATGATTTGAGAATATTTATATTGTGAAAAACTATAATAAACTTAATTAACATTCATTCCCTCACATATTTATAAAGTTTTTGTTTCTTCTTTGCCATTAGAACTTTTAACATCTGTTCCCTTAGAAACTTGCCAATATACAATAAAGTATTACTAATTATAGTCACCATGGAAGTTTGTGTGTTTTGACCACCTTCACCCAATTTCTTCATCTCCCTAAACCCTGGATCTAGCAAGTACAAATCTAATTTCTCTTTCTACAAGTTCGTTTTAGATTTCTATATTTGAGTTCAACAGTATTTGTCTTTCTCTGTATGACGCATTTCACTTAACATAATGCCCTGAACATTCATCCATGCTGTTTAATAAGGGCAGGACATATGTAAATACCATTTTCTTTATCTAGTCATATGTCTAAGAACACAGGCTGTCCCATGTCTTGGTTTTTGTAAATAATGCTGCAGTAATCAGGGAGGTGCAGTTATCTCTTTTCCACATGTGATTTCATTTCCTCTGAATATACTCACAGAAGTGGGATCACTGGATCATATGGTAGTTTTATTTCTAATTTTACGAGTAACCTCCATACTTTTACTATTTTAGCCATACCAATTCACTACAGATCAAAGATAAACTGACACACTGGATTGTGGGAACCATTTAGCATGTCTGCTCTGCCGGAGTGGTCGATTTATTCTGCTACGTGCTGTGATACAGCAATAACCTCTGCTTCCCTACAAGGCAAGCTAAAGAGATAGCATCAGAGAGAAACATAAGTAGATAAAGTGAATGCCAGAAGCCCATTTATAAATGGACAATTAAAAAAAAACCAACAACTCTTTAGTCCCTGAACTGAAGAAATTATTCTTTTAAAGTAATTTCAAATATTAGTCTTATTCTTCAATTTCTGCATTGTATGTTTTATTTCCTCAAAACCAAGAAACAGAACTGTTACATATAAAGTACTTAGTAAGGTTTTCTTATTTTAATTTAGTTCTAATGGAACTATTTTAATTTAGTTCAAGAAAATTAAAAATAATTTTTTTTTAATTGATTGAGAGAGAGAAAGGAAGGGAGAGAAAAAGGAAAAGTATCAACTCATTGTTCTCTTAGTTGTTCTATTTAGTGGTGTACTCACTGATTGCTTCTCATGCATGCCCTGACTGGGCAGGTTAGTCTGGGATCAAACCGGTTACCTTAGTGCATCAGAACAATGCTTTATTTGCTGAGCCACCTGGCCAGGGTTGTAATATCACAATTCAAAGTCAGGCTCTAAGATAAAACTTTTAAAGTATCAATTTCAATAGTATTCAAGTTCATTTATGCCTCATTTATCTCTATTGCCAAGGAAATCATGTATTCTGGTAAGAGATCCTCCTAAAGTTTATATTGCCCTTTAATTGTAACAACAGGCAACTTTCTAAAAATCTATCATCCTAGTCCAGCACAGTCCGAGAAATATAATGAGTCACATGGGTAAATTAAATTTTCTAGAAGCCACATTATAACAGCAAAAAGAAATGGAAAAACTAATTTCACTATACATATTTTATTTAACCCAGTATACATGTATTCTACATTTTTAAAATTTGTCTGGAGAATCATTTTCTAACCTCTCACTTTGTGTCTGCTTTTGTCCTTCCATCTTAGATGCGTCTCTTGAAGGCAGAGAATGGTTGGGTTTTGCTTTTTGATCCAATTTGCTACTCTGTGCTTTTTTTATTGGTGAGTTCAGTCCATTTGCACTCAGGGTAACTATTGATGTATGAGTATTTCCTATAGCCATCTTATATTTTGTTTTCTTGTAACTCTATGTTTCTTTTCCTTTGTGTTTCTGTAAGTTGTTTTTGTTTGGTGGTGTTCCCTACTTTTCTGTATTTCTTCTTTTTCAAAGCTATGTATTTCAGTTTTTGTATTTTTGTGTGTGTGTGTGTGTGTGTGTGTGTGTGTGTGTGGTTATTATTATGTTATTGAGGAAAAGGTTGTACATATATTGAGTCCTTTGTCTTATGAGTCCTTTGTCTGTCCTCCATCCTCCTTTCCTACTGCAGATCTTTATTCTTTCCTCTTTTATTTGTTGTCAAAGATTATCCTTGTTTATATTGTAAATTTGTTGGAGCTTTCACTTTTAGTTTTGATTTGTTTTGTTCTTTGTGTCTGGTTGAATAACTCCCTTGAGTATTTCCTGCAGTGGGGGTTTTCTGGTGCTAAATTCCCTTAGCTTCTGTAAGTTTGAAAAAGTTTTCATTTCTCCTTCTTATTTGAAGGATAATTTCTTATTTAAGCACATAGTACTTATTATTGGCTGGTTAATTCCTCTCTTTCAGTACTTTTAGTGTTTGGGTCCACTCTATTCTGATTTATAGGGTTTCTGCTGAGAAGTCTGATGATAACCTGATGAACCTTCTTTTATGTTATTTTCTTCTTTTCTGTAGCTGCCTTGAGGACTATGTCATTGATTTTTGACAGTTTTAATACAATGTGCCTTGGAGGAAGCCGTTTTGGATTGAAATAACTAATGTTCTGTTTGCTTCTCGAATTTGAGGATCTAACTCTTTCTTTAGGCTTTAGGAAGTTCTCATCAATTATTAGTTTGAATAGGCTGTCCATTCTCTTCTCCCTATCTTCTTCTTCTGGTATATGTATTATTCTTATATTGCTATTTCTTAGGGAGTCAGATAATTCTTATAGAGCTCTATCATTTAAAAAAATTCTTGAGTCTCTCTCTTCTTCCCTCTTATCAGCTTTATTTGCCTGTTTTCAACGTCATTGATTCTATCCTCTGTCTAACCAGTTCTATGAGCTAAACTTATTAGTTCAGTTTTCAATTCCCTTATTGAGTTTTTGATCTCCAGAATTTTTATTTGATTCTTTTTAAAATTAATTTTAATGGGATGACATTAATAAAGCAGGGTACATATGTTCAAAGGAAACATCTCCAGGTTATCTTGTCATTCAATTATGTTGCATACCTATCACCCAAAGTCAAATTGTCCTCTGTCACCTTCTATCTGGTTTTCTATGTGCCCCTCCCCTCCCCCTTCTCCCTCCCTCCCCCCCTAACCACCACACTCATGTCAATGTCTCTTAGTCTCTTTTTTATGTCCCACCTATGTATGGAATCATGCAGTTCTTAGTTTTTTCTGATTTACTTATTTCACTCCATATAATGTTATCAAGATCCATCCATTTTGTTGTAAATGATCCGATGTCATCATTTCTTATGGCTGAGTAGTATTCCATGGTATATATATATACCATATCTTCTTTATCCAGTCATCTATTGAAGGGCTTTTTGGTTATTTCCATGTCTTGGCCACTCTGAACAATGCTGCAATGAACATGGGGCTGCATGTGTCTTTACGTACCAATGTTTTTGAGTTTGGGGGATATATACCCTGTAGAGGGATTTGATTCTTTAAAAAAAATTTTAAGACTTAATTCATTTTGGAGAGGAGAGAGAGAGATAGATAGATAGAGACATAGATAGATAGAGACAGAGAGAGAGAGAGAAAAGGGGGGAGAAGCAGGAAGTATCAACTCCCATATGTGCCTTGACTAGGGAAGCCCAGGGTATTGAACCAGTGACCTCAGCATTCCAGGTCGATGCTTTATCCATTGCACCACCACAGGTCAAGCCTGTATGGTTCTTTTGTAAAGTTTCAATCTATTTGGTGAAGTATGCATTTTGTTTATTAACCTGTTTTCTCAGTGCATTAAATTGCTATCAGTGCTATCTCACATCTCGTTGAATATTTTCATAACCTCAATCTTGAATTTTCTGTCATTTAATTCCCAAGTTTCCATGTGATTGAGACTGTTTTCTGGAGACTTTCCATTTTCTTTCTGAACTGCATCTCTTTCTTGGTTGTTCATGGTATTGAAAGGACCTTGTCTCTGCCTACAAGACATTGAGAGTGGTATTATATTTGCAAAACATTTTCCTATTATTTTCAAGTAGGTATTGCTGGGTTATAAGTTTTATCTCTGTAAAGTCTTCCAGCTGACTACGGCTGAAGTGCTGCAGCTCTGATTCAGGAGGTGGGGTTTCCTCTCAGGCCTTTTTTGTCTTCTTTTTTCTTCCACGTGGCAATGGTGATCTCAGACCTCTACTGGTCTTCCTTGTGTCCCCTCAGACCAGGGACCAGACAGAGAGTACCCCGTTCTTCAGGGGAAACATTGGTTTTGCAGAGTGTATGGCCAGTAGCTGCCACTATCGTGACCATGTACATGCAGGTTCTCATTAAATTTGGACAGATAGTAAAGAAGCAATAGAGCCAAAAAATGGTGGGCCATTCCTTTATTTAAGACTCACATGGGCCGATGAGAAAACAAACACACAGGGCTCCTAAAGCCACTCACATATTCTCTGGTTCCACAACCAGGAGAATCTTCTCCAGTATTTCCTAGAATCAAAGGCCCCCACCAGTCTCAGCGGAGCTCACAAAAACCTCTTGCCCCTCACCTCTGGATCCCCATCTGCCATGTGGCTTCTTACTCTCCAAAACTGGCTTCTCTCTCTTTCCCTGCCATCTTGGCTTCTTTCTCCTTTAGCACTCTGCCTTCTCTCTGCTCCCACTCTCCAAAAATGGCTTCCTTCTTTCTCCTTCTCCTTCTCTTCTCTTTTCAAAACTTTTTGGGGTAAAACCCCTCCTCCAGCAAACATTAGCATAAAATGGCCCTTCCCAAGCAGGAAGGTAATTAGCAATTTCACAGACACATGCCTGGCGCTGCCCAGCACCATTTTTAACAACAAAAGTGAGCAAACTCAAAAAATACAAAATTTATAAACTCATTTGCCCAACACAGAGTTAGTTCTAGGGTATGCTATTATTACTTTCTGTTTCCCACGAAGGGAGAAAAGTGAGATCTGAAAAATTAAGGTGCTACACTTTGTAATTCTCTTTCTCTGTCCCAAGTGTGGGCTGTGGGAATATTGTGGGATCACTGGCAATGTCCCAGAGTTTTTACATCTGCCCTGTCCTCAGACTCAGATGCTGTTCTATTTTAGTGCTCCTCAAAGTGCCCCACTCCAAATCTCTCTGATCATGCAGGCAAAAGAGACCCAGGCACATGGGGTTTCTCCCTTCCCTGAGTGCTCAGGCAGTGGGGTTTGTGTCCTTATGTTTTGCCCAGGGTACCTACCTTTTATTGTTTCAATGTGCAGATCTTTAAGGCAAGTCCAGCTGGGTTTCTTTGCTGAGTTACAGCTGTTCAGATTGCTAAAATTTCAAGGGGCGAGATCAATGGTATCTCTCACACTAACATTACTCTGATGAAATCTTGAAATCTCCCCCTCCCTTTTCCATTTTTATAGATAAAGTTAATGAGGTGCCTTGGTAATTTACCTATTTCAGCAACTTTACATTTAACCCCCACCAGTTTACTGCAACCTAGTAAATTAGTAGGATGGTCAAATGGTGTTGCTTTTTTAATTCCCCAGTTCAACTCATATAAATAGCAACTCTAAATGAAAAAGAAAATCAAAATTGAGTATTTGAATAAGACACCTACATAACTTCTTAAAGCTATTTAAGTTAAACAGAAAAATGAAAGTTTTTGTCCTAAAAATTACAGTGAATAGAATTGTCAAAGTCTCCACAGTGAACTATTTAAATTTAGTCCTGGACACCAATGCATTGTAGAAATAAGGTATACCTGGGGTAGGGAAGGCCCTGTAATGATCCATAATATTCTGCAGAACTTATAACTCAAACTCAACATAAATTTTTCTTACAGTCACCATAGCTAAAGCAGCTCTGCACAGATTGCTCTTGTTACAATGATAGTAAGAGTAGGTGAAAATATTTTTAGTAAGGAAATGCAATTCTGAAAGCACACTCACACAGGCACAGTTTTTGACAAGGCAGCATGCAATACAGAGTGCGAACAAAAGCTGCACCAAAGTATATCAAGAACGAAAACCAACAGTACATTTAAAAAACATGTTTAATTTATGACCTCCTCTTGACATGAAGAAATTTATACACACAGGTGCCAACTACTGCAATGCCAAGAACTATAAGAAAGCAGAAAACAAATGACATGCAACTCTAAAATATAATGATCAGTTTCAAAATCTAGTAGAAGAAACTAATGTTGATTGCATTTCAGTAGTCAGCAATGCTATTTTATTTATGCACATATTAATTTATATTCCATTTAGACACTTCACTGTCTAAATGCCATTCCCTGGAATCACTTAAAGAGTCTGCAGTAAGCCAGAGAAGAGTCCTTGCTTAATTTAGAATATTACTCAAAATATTTCAGATGCCAATTCATATGACTGGTCACCTTGAAAAAATATGTGTTATTTAGGATTTATTACTAAATGGACATACAGAATATAAAAGAATATACCATCACCAACACGATATTGAATATAATATGAAATCCCAGATATTTCTAGACTGGTTCACTTAATTTCAAACTATAAAAACCATAGACACTAAAAAGTCATTTAAAACGCACTTCCTTCCTCACATTCATATTTTGGTTTAAGGGTCATATTTCGTTTGAGACACTTACCTACAGTAAGAGCAATCACAGCAATGAGTCCTCCGTCTGAGAAAAAATTATCAGTTTGAAGATAATTGAACACATGAGGGTCCCAGATAGTAGAAACATTTTAATTTTGATCAGATTACCTATAAACTACAGCAAAGAAAACGTTTATCAATGTAGTGTAGTGTGACTGCTAGTGATTCCAGCTCATTTCAATCACAGAACCCTTCTAATCTGATTCCAGGCTTAGAGTCCAACATTGTTTGATGCTGTAGCTATCACACCAGGTTATATATAGTAAAGGTTAGTATTAGAACAATTAGAATCCACTAGCTTGGTGAAAAATCATCTTAAAACATATTGCCCCATTATAGTTGGTTTAGTTTAGTATTCAGCCTATCATTCTTATGATTTTCTAGGTAATTTAATTTATGTTGTTCCCCGAAAGTGAGTCTGTGGAATAAGGTATAAATGAAATTTTATTGATTGATTATATAGATGCATTTTGTAGTCTTTACAAACAAAATGTAATCTTATCATCAATCCTTCCTTCCTCATGCACTGCCACCCCCAAATTAAGACGCGGTCTGAATTACCAAGAACACTCTAAGAAATCAAATGAAATACCAAGGCCAATGGATAAATTACATATAGAAATTAAGTATGCCTTTTTGATATCCAGAGAGCAATCAGAAATACTACAAATCTTAAATCTTAGAAATGTTGGTCAGTATTACCTCTGCTTCCAAACTGCCTTTCTATTTATTAAAAATTTTAAGTTGAAAGCATTCAACATCATAATTAGCTCTGGTCATTTCATTTTATAAAAAATTATCAAGTATTAAAATGACTTCAGATTTACTGGTACAATGACAGTTTGACCACAGTGTTCAGAGGGAAAACATAACAGGCCTAGGGTGCATTTTATAAAATGATTAACCTTATTAAACCAGTCTAATGTAAATAAAAGTAATACATGTTTTTCTTTATTTATTCATCAAAATATTCTTATATTTCATTAAACTGTCACAGCTATACTTTATCATTTCCTTTAATGTATATTGTGTGAACCTTGTTAGCCTACATAAAGTGTGCTTCACCAACCTGTTTTAGACAATAACTAACCCAACTTATATTACTTTAAGGCTTGTGTATATACAATGTATGAATATAAAAATTTTATTTACAAGTTGCCAACACAAAATAAAACTATTACGTAGAAGGCAAATTAGGTTTTACGTATTTTAACCATATATAAACACAGCAATTATGAAAGTTTCCTCACCCTAATGGGAATTCTAATTTGAGGCACCTCTTAAAAACTGAATTAGCTGAACAGTGGTGGCACAGTGGATAGAGCATCCACCAGGCACTCTGAGGATGCTGGTTTGAAACCCTGAGGCTGCTTAACTAGCCAGCTGGAGCAAGGGATCATCAACATGATCCCATGGTTGCTGGCTTGAGCCCAAGCTTGCTGACTTGAAGCCCAAGGTTGCTGGCTGGAACTCAAGGTTGCTGGCTTAAGCAAGGGGTTATTGGCTCAGCTTGAGCACCACTCTTCCTTGTCAAGGCACATATAAGAAGCAACAAATAAACAACTAACGGAAAGCAACCATGAGATGACACTGCTCATGTCTCTCTCCTCTCCCTCTCTTTCTCCCTTCCTGTCTCTAAAAATAAATTATAAAAAAATTTAAAAAAACCCCAAACTGTGTTATCTACATGTGTCCAGTCCTACTAATGCTTATATTTGTCATGATATTCATGCTCTTAAAATAAGCACCCATGCCATTATCATACATTTATGACAGGTTGTTTCTTTTCTAAGTACAGATAATTATTAATTTTTTTTTTTTTTTTTTACAGGGACAGAGAGAGAGAGTCAGAGAGAGGGATAGACAGGAACAGACTGACAGGAATGGAGAGAGATGAGAAGCATCAATCATCAGTTTTTCATTTTGACACCTTAGTTGTTCATTGATTGCTTTCTCATATGTGCCTTGACCGCGGGCCTTCAGCAGACCGAGCAACCCCTCGCTCGAGCCAGCGACCTTGGGTCCAAGCTGGTGAGCTTTTGCTCAAGCCAGATGGGCCAGCACTCAAGCTGGCAAGCTCGGGGTCTCGAACCTGGGCCTCCGCGTCCCAGTCCAATGCTCTATCCACTGCGCCATCACCTGGTCAGGCTAAGTACAGATAATTGAGATATGATATTTCCATGTAGAACTCTAAGGTCTCATCATGCAGGGGTATAATAACAAAAATAATACCTATATCTTCATTTAAATTCTCAAAGTCTTCATCTGATGATATTGCAATCGAAGTGAAATGTCATAGAAGAAAAAAATAGCAATATTTCAAAAAGAAGTAAAAAATAGAAAAACATTTAGACCCATAAATTCATAGGTTTTGATTTTTTGCCTCTGTACAAAACTCTTCACAATTTCATTTTTCTACATAGATTATATTAATGTTTCTCATATAAAACATTATCATAAAATATTATAAACTTATATTTTATGTCATCAGCATTCTTCTTCTTCTTCAGTAAGATTTTCTATGACAATGTTCTGTGGTAGAGCATGCAAATTTATCATTAGTGTATTGTCAATATTAGCCTATGGATTCAGTGTGATTCTGCTTACAATGAAAATATACACCAGGGCATAATAAATGATTTAGAGGTCACCCTGCAACACATAAATTTTAACACAATAAGACCCAAAAATGCCCATGGATAACATCATGCTCAATGATGAAAGATTAGAAGTTTTTCCCTTAGGATTAGAAACAAGACAAGATGACCATGTTTGTAATTTTTATTCAACATAATATTGAAAGTTATAATTATATCATATAGGAAAGAAAAAACATCCAAACTTGGAAGGAAGAAATAAAATTATCTCTGTACTAGAAGACATGACTTTTTAAAGTACAAAACTGTAAAGGTTACACACATAAACCTATTGCAATGAATAAATAAATTAGGCAAAGCTGCAGGCCAAAAAATCAAAAAGTAAAAATCAGTTGCATTTCTACACACTAACAATGAGCAAACCAAAAGGGAATGAAAAAATAAAAACAATAATTCTGATTACATTGGCATCAAAAAAAAGTAAACTGCTTAAAAGGAAATTTAATAAAGTTGCTGAAAGACTCCTACACTGAAACTACAAAACATTACTGAAAGAAATAGAAGATAATATAAAAAAAATGAAAAGACATCCTATGTTCATACATTGGAAGACCTGATATAGTAAAGACGTTAATACTACACAAAGCAATCAACAGATTAAATACAACCCACATCAGCATTTTGAATATGCATTCAGCAGAAATAAAAGAATCTAACATATAAATCATATGGGATCTCAATGGATTAGGGATAGCCAAGATAATTTGAAATAGAAAAGCAAAGGTGAAAAAACTCACATTTTCTTATTTTAATCCCTACTTAAAAACTACAATAATCAAAACTCAGTGGTACAGGCATTGATACAGACAGACCAATGGCATAGAATACAGAGCCATCAATAAAGCTTTGCATATATGGTCAAGTGACTGAATGCAAGGGTGCTAAGAACATTAAACTGGGAAAGACCAATCTTTCAACAAATGGTTCTTGGAAAACTGGATATGTACATACAAACAAATGAAGTTTGATCCTTATCTTACATCATATACAGAAATGAATTCAAAATGGGTCAAAGAACTAAATGTAACAGCTAGAACTATAAAATTCTTAGAAAAACACTTAGAGGGCAAGCTTCATGATGATAAGTCTGACAATGATTTCTTGGGTGTGGCACCAAAAACCCAAGCAACAAAGAAAAACAGATAAATTGGACTTCACCAAATTTAAAAATGATTATCAAGAGTGAAAAGGAAATCCATAGAATGGGAGGAAACACCTGCAAAAAATACATCTGATAAGTGATTAATATCCAAACTGCATAATGAACTCTTAAAACTTAGTAACAGGAAAAAACCTGAAACAAAATGTGCAAAAGACAGGAAGAGACATTTCCCCAAAGAAGATATACAAAACACCAAGAAGCACAGGAAATATGACCACTAATCACTAGGAAATGCAAATAAAAAACAATAAGATGCAGGACAATGGCCAGATATTAGAATGCTGCCCTGAGACAAAGTCTTTGGTGTGGACTTTGGACTGCCAAGTCCTGCGGGGGCAGAACACTGCCCCACAAGCACTGATAAGATTGTTTTAAGCAGGGGTCCTAAAACTACTGCCGCCCACTGGCCGGCCGCATGTGGCCCCCTGAGGTCATTTATCCTGCCCCCGCCCCACTTCCGGAAGGGGCACCTCTTTCATAGGTGGTCAGTGAGAGGAGCACAAGGTGCCTCTGCTTCCTGTGCTCCTGGAGTACTGTATGTGGTAGCGCTGCAAAGCGCGGGTGTTGCTCACCTACAGTATTACTTCCGGTGACGGCTCCAGAAGCGAGTCATATGTCGCGTGCGCATATGTGCAGTGTGCATAGGGACTTGTTCATAGTAGTATTTTTATAGTCCAGTCCTCCAATGGTCTGAGGGACAGTGAACTGGCCCCCTGTGTAAAAAGTTTGGGGACCCCTGGTTTAAAGGAAGCAGCTGATCCCTATAGCCATTTCCTGCATACCTGAAAGTTTTTAGTTAATCATCCTTCTCTGCACCTGAACCCATGCTCTGCTAATTTAACCCATGCTCTGCTAATTTGCTTGATGATTACAAAAATTAATAAATACGATGAGGCTGCAGAGATCTGGCTTTTCAGTCCTAGAGGCTGGGAGTCCCCTGAACCCATCTTTCCTTTATGTTGTGTCTTGTGTGTTTTTCTTGAGTCCTGCAATGCCTTTCCCTCGTGCACACCCATTGCCGAGCTGATCTCAGCAATGAGATACTACTTCATATACATTAGGATGGCCATTATCAAAACAGAAAATAACACGTGTTGGTAAAGAGGCAGAAAAATTGGAACTTCATGCGTCACTGGTGGAAATGTCAAATGATGCAGCTGCTATGGCAGACTATGTGGCTGTTCCTCAAAAAGTAAACACAGAATGCCCACGTAACCCAGCAGCTCTACTCCTGGGTGTGTACGCCAAAATAAAAACAGGCCTCAAATGAGTCCTCAAATGCTAATATTCAGAGAAGTATATTTAGAATAGCCAAAAGTTGAAACAACCCAAGTGTCTATCATCAGTGAATGGATAAAAAAAATGTGGATATACAAACAATGGAATATTACTCAATCATAAATAGGAATACATTTTTGATACATGCTAAAGGTAGATGAACTTTGAAAGAATTACACTAAGTGAAAGAAGCCAGAATACATTTTACTAAGTGAAATAAGCCAGAAGTGATTGTAGTTCTATGAGGTTTCTAAAATAGTCAATTCACAGAAGATTGAATAACAGTTCTCAGGGTTGAGAGGAGGGGGAAATGGAGAGTTGTTGTTTAATGTGTATAATGTTTCAGTTTTAGTTTTGGATGTTGATGGTTACACAACAGTGTGAATGTACTTATTTCCCCTGACATGTACGCATGAAATGGATAAGTGGTAAAAATAAAATAAAACAAAAGTTGATCTGGCCTGACCAGGTGGTGGCTCGCAGGTAGAGCAGTGGCCTAGGATGCAGAGGACTCAGGTTCAGAGTACCAAGTTCACATGCTTGAATGCAAGCTCACCAGCTTGAGGGTGGGGTCGCTGGCTTGATCCCAAAGGTCGCTGGCTTAAGCCCAAGGTCATTGGCTTGAACAAGGGGTCACTGGCTTGGCTATAGCCCCTAGTCAAGCACATATGAGAAAGCAATCAATGAACAAATAAAGTGTCACAAAGAAGAATTGATGCTTCTCATCTCTCTCCCTTCCTGTCTGTCTGTCCCTCTGTGTCTCTGTCACTATAAAAAAAAAGAGTTGATCTGTAAAAATTAGTATCGAGAGTGGCTTGAACATTTATGAAGAGGAAGTGTTCTGCTAGATATTGAAATATATCATAGTAGTACAGTGAAGAATAAAAGATTTGATGTTGGCAGAGTTCAAGGGAGGAGAGAAGTCAATGTATGATAAAAACTGGCACTTTAAACAATTGGACAGAAGACAATAAATGTATATACTAATGTTAGATATAACAATAATTTAAATGTAAAAAATAAAATTAGCACATATAGTTGAAATTTTTACCTAATTTCAGCATGGGGAAAACCTACAGCTTTTATAAAAAAGACTGAACACACATAACCACTAGAGAAAGAAATTAATACATCCCACTATCTATTAATGTGCACATATAAATGACATTGATTGGAAAAAGTTAAATAAATATGGTATATGTTAAAGTTATTAAAAATGTGGCAATAAATCTAAATACAATCCCAATATAAGACAGCAAATGTAAAATATGAGAGTTTTGGAAGAATATGAACAGCACAATTCCACTTCTGGTTAACAAAATGAAAAACAGAATATTAATATATGTATATATATTCAAATAAAGATATTAATGTACAGAAAGAGATAAAAAGGTACTTATACTATTAAGTGATTAACTCAGGTAATGAACTACAGAAAGAGGACACAATATTTTACTTTGTATACTTTTGAAATATTCGATATCTTGCAAATTTATATTTGTATACTAATTAAATAATTAAAGTTATAAGAGGCAATCTATATCCATCTATATTAAATCTTAAAAGAAAACTTATTAGTAAAATTAAAGCAAAGAAAAAGACCTAGTTAAAGTTCACTTTATGTTAAAAGGTCTTAAAATTATAATGGGTTCTGTAAAATCAACAAAAAGTATTTTAGAAACTTAATAGAAAAATGAGCAAAGAGCATGAATAAATAAAAGTGGTCCCAAAAAAGTTCAGCTTCATTTACAGTTAAGGAAAGCAAATTTATACATAACATTAATTTTTACCCATCACCTTATGAAATTAAGAATAGAAATAGGATAAAGAGCTACTGGACCTGGTTCACTTGAAATTGGAGTTGTGGTTGGCATAGGAGGCTTGATACCTGGAAAAATAAATTTGACTACATTCACTAACTATACAAAATTAGGAATTTACTTTTATTTTTTAAAAAGAATTATTTCTCTAAATGAAAAATACACATACTTTCCTATCTTTCCAATTCTGCTTCTGGAAAGTTACCTAAATATATAATATATATATAAGCACATATGGATTTCACATAAGAATGTTCACTATAGCTTTGTATTCAAGAATGGAAATGCTTAACATTAACTAATAAAAACAATGTATTCAAAATAAACATATGTATTTCTAAAAGAATTTAGTGGTCAATTAGTGTCATACTACGTAATTCTTATCCTTTTGTTTTCTGCTTAGTATTTCACAGACAGTTTTTCACACTAGAACAATTATATCTACCTTATCATCATTACATGTTACTACATATTCCTTTTGAATAGTTTTCTTTGATGATAAAAAATGTTTGACAGTCACATGAGGAATTTTGATTTCTGGTATTTAAGAAAAGATCCCTGTAGTTTTCCTTCTTTATAAACATTTCCTCACAATTCTTTGTTTTGAAACACTAAACAGTATCAGTGTTTTATAAATTGTATAAAATGCTTATGGTAAACTCTTTTAAAGAGCATGTCAACAAACCCAGTATCCCACAGTGCATATGCTCACAGGACCATCTGAGTACACATGGGTGGATCGATGAAAGTAAACTTCACATGCAATCTTAATGTATCAGTCCACCAAAAACCATCTCTTGCCCCCCAAAACAATAGTTTTTACTGATCACCTTTACGAAGTTAACAATATAAATAGGGTAAAGAGTTATTGAACCTGATGGCTTTGAAGTTCCAGTTTGGGATGGAGAAATAGGAGTGGTACCTGGAAAAACAGATTTGATTACATTAACCAGATTGGCCTGTACAAATTTGGGATTTAATTTGAGTTTTTACTTTTTAAAATTACAGCTAGTGCTCAATTTACGACCAAGATTGGTTCTGACAGACCGGTCGGGACACGATTTGGTCGTAAGTTGAGTAGGCTATATGTACAGTACTGTGAAATGATGTTATAAAAATCCTTAAGTCATATTTTATCATAATTATCTTTTATTATTGTTATATATCATAATTTTCTTTGTTCATTTTATGCCATTTGTATCATCTCTACGCCATTTTGTTTCTTATTTTTATATTCGTCAGGTTTAAGTAAAACACTGCATTACTAGTACAACGGTTTTAATATTTGCAAAACATGCAAATTATAAAATACAGGTGCATACAAAAACTGCTCCAGATGCGGAGCAGTCATGGCTAGTGATTGTGGTCGTAAAGTCAAATGGTCATAAGTTGCACGGGTCGTAAGTTGATCAATACCTATAATTATTTCTCTAAATAAAAAATACCCATACTTTCCCATCTTTCCAATTCTGCTTCTGGGAAGTTACCCAAATATATATCTATACAAGTACATATGGATTTCACATAAGAATGTTCACTATAGCTTTGTATTCTAGAATGGAAATGCTTAACATTAACTAATAAAAACAATGTATTCAAAATAAACATGTATTTCTAAAAAAATTTTCAGGCCAATTTGTATCATACTACATAATTCTTATCCTTTTGTTTTCTGCTTAATATTTCACAGACAGTTTTTCACAATAGAACAATTATATCTACCTTATCATCATTACATGTTACTACATATTCCTTTTGAATAGTTTTTTTTTGATGATAAAAACTGACAGTCACAGAAGGAATTTTGATTTCTGGTATTTAAGAAAAGATCCCTGTAGTTTTCCTTCTTTATAAACATTTCCTCACAATCCTTTGTTTTGAAACATTAAACAGTATCAGTTTTTTGTTTTTTTTTTTTATAGGGACAGAGAGAGGGATAGATAGGGACAGACAGACAGGAACCGAGAGAGGTGAGAAGCATCAATCATTAGTTTTTCGTTACCGTTGCGACACCATAGTTGTCCATTGATTGCTTTCTCACACGTGCCTTGACCGCGGGCCTTCAGCAGACCGAGCCACCCCTTTTTGGAGCCAGCGACGTTGGGTCCAAGCTGGCAAGCTTTTGCACAAGCCAGATGGGCCCACGCTCAAGCTGGTGAGCTCGGAATCTCGAACCTGGGTCTTCCACATCCTAGTCTGACGCTCTATCCACTGCGTCACCACCTGGTCAGGCAGTATCAGTGTTTTATAAATTGTATAAAATGCTTATGGTAAACTCTTTTGAAGAGCATATCAACAAACCCAGTATCCCACAGTGCATATGCTCAAAAGAACCATGTGAGTCCACATGGGCAGGTCGATGAATGTAAACTTCACATGCAACCTTAATGTATCAGTTCACCAAAAACCATCTCTTACCCCCCAAATCAATAGTTTTTACTGATCATCTTTATGAAGATAACAATATAAATAGGGTAAAGAGTTACTGAACCTGATGGCTTTGAAGTTCCAGTTTGGGATGGAGAAATAGGAGTGATACCTGGAAAAACAGATTGGATTACATTCACCAGATTTGCCTATACAAATTTGGGATTTAATTTGATTTTTTACTTTTTAAAATTAATTATTATTCTAAATGAAAAATACGCATACTTTCCCATCTTTCCAATTCTGCTTCTGGGAAATTACCTAAATATATATCTATACAAGCACATATGGATTTTACATAAGAATGTTCACTATAGCTTTGTATTCTAGAATGGAAATGCTTAACATTAACTAATAAAAACAATGTATTCAAAATAAACATATGTGTTTCTAAAAGAATTTACTGTCCAATTAGTATCATACTACATAATTCTTATCCTTTTGTTTTCTGCTTAGTATTTCACAGACAGTTTTCACACTAGAACAATTATATCTACCTTATCATCATTACATATTACTACATATTCCTTTTGAATAGTTTTCTTTGATGATAAAAAATGTTTGACAGTCACATGAGGAATTTTGATTTCTGGTATTTAAGAAAAGATCCCTTTAGTCTTCGTTCTTTATAAACACTTCCTCACTATCCTTTGTTTTGAAACACTAAACAGTATCAGTGTTTTATAAATTGTATAAAATGCTTATGGTAAACTCTTTTAAAGAGCATGTCAACAAACCCAGTATCCCACAGTGCATATGCTCACAAGGACCATCTGAGTACACATGGGTGGGTCGATGAATGTAAACTTCACATGCAATCTTAATGTATCAGTCCACCAAAAACCATCTCTTGCCCCCCAAAACAATAGTTTTTACTGATCACCTTTACGAAGTTAACAATATAAATAGAGTAAAGAGTTACTGAACCTGATGGCTTTGAAGTTCCAGTTTGGGATGGAGAAATAGGACTGATAACTGGAAAAACAGATTTGATTACATTCACCAGATTTGCCTATACAAATTTGGGATTTAATTTTACGTTTTAAAATTAATTATTTCTCTAAATGAAAAATATGCATACTTTCCCATTTTTCCAATTCTGCTTCTGGGAAATTACCTAAATATATGTCTATACAAGCACATATGGATTTTACATAAGAACGTTCACTATAGCTTTGTATTCTAGAATGGAAATGCTTGACATTAACTGATAAAAACAATGTATTAGAAATAAACATATGTATTTCTAAAAAAATTTACTGTCCAATTAGTATCATACTACATAATTCTTATCCTTTTGTTTTCTTAGTATTTCACAAACAATTTTTCATAACAATTATATCTACCTTATCATTATCTGTTACTAAGGACCCTTTCTGTATAGTTTTCTCTAACTGATGATTAAACACAAGTGACAGTCATATGAGGAATTTTGATTTCTAATATTCAAGTAGTTTACCTTTTTATAAACATTTCCTCACAATTCTTTTCTCTTTGAAACACTAAAGGTATCAATGGTTTTTTTTTTTTTTTTCAATGAGAAATAATTTTTATTGCAACCCCACCAGCTGCACAATCTGTTCCTGACATTAGGCTCCTTCTTCTTTTGCAATTCGGTCTTTCTTAAGTGGTCCCATGAACGCCTTCTTTTCTTCCACTGTCTGGAAGCGGCCATGGCCAAACTTGGAGGTGGTGTCAATAAACTTAAGGTCAATCTTCTCCAGGGCCCGCCGTTTGGTCTGCACCAGCAAGGACTTGCGGAGGGTGAGCACTCGCTTCTTAGTTCCCACCACACAGCCTTTCAGCATGACAAAGTCATTGGTCACTTCACCATAGTGGACAAAGCCACCCAGAGGATTGATGCTCTTGTCAGACAGGTCATAATCAGTGGAGGCATTGTTCTTGATCAGTTTGCCATCCTTGATGAGGTAACCCTGGCCAATCTTATAGATCTTCTTATTGATCTCGGTGCGATGATGGTAGCCTTTCTCAGCCCGGGCCACAGAGAAGGCCACCCGGGCAGGATGCCATGCCCCAATACAGGCAACCTTGCGCAGCCCTCGGTGGGTCTTGCGGGGCAGCTTCTTGGTGTGCCAGCGGCTGGTGACCCCTTTGTAGCCTTTGCCCTTGGTCACCCCAATGACATCTATCATCTCGTCCTGTCCGAACACCTGACTAACAGGGACCTGCTGCTCTAGTTTCTCACCGGCCCAGTCCAGTTTTTCGGCCACTGTGCCTCCATTCACTTGGATCTCCATGAGGTGGGCCTTCTTCTGGCGCAGAGGAAGCAGACGCATCTGGGTGTGGGCAATGACACGGATGACCTGGCAGTACTTCTTCATGCTGTTGAAGTCCTTCTCCAGCTGCTTCTTGCCATCATCATCCTGCCATTTCTTGCACTATTTGGTGAAGGCCTTCTTCTTAGATTTATGCCAGTTCTTATAGAAGCGCCTTTTGCACTCATCACTGATATGCTCAGCAAAGATGGTTTTGAAAGTACGGAGGCCTCGAGGGGTTTCCACATAGCCCACAATGCCCACAATGACCATGGGCGGTGTCTCCACAATGGTCACAGCCTCCACAACTTCCTTTTTGTTCACCTTGGATCCGGGCCTATCAACCTCTCGCACGATGTGGGTCATGCCAGCCTTGTAGCCCAGGAAGGCTGTGAGGTGGACAGGCTTAGAGGAGTCATCCTTGGGGAAGCTCTTCACCTTCCCGCGGTGCCGGCTGCTGCGTTTCCGAGGTAAGAAACCCAGGGATCCATGCCTGGGAGCTGAGAACTTCCTGTGAGACATGCCGCCGCCTAACGCTGCCAGTAGAGCAGGTATCAATGTTTTATAAATTCTTTATGAAATACTTATGGTCAACTCTTTTGAAAGAGTATTTCAATAAACCTAATATCCCACAATGCTCACAGTCATGAGGATTATAAGTAAACATGGATGGGTTGATGAATATAAACTTCACATGTAATCTTAATGTTTCAGTCCACGAAAAACCATCTTTTTCTCCCCAAAACCTTATAACACTTAACAAAGAACCGAAGAAAGCTCCTAGTTTTTAGGTATAAAAAATATAAAGGGTGTTCTAATTACCATGTTAACATGCATAATTCCCCTTAGGACAACAGAAAATAAACAAAGAAATTAGGAGTCAGTAATTGAAATTTGAGTTCAACACTCTCATGTTTAATAGGAGACTAAGCCCAAAGACATTACTGGAAGAGGTAGAGCCAAACTAACACCTTGTGTGAGGTCTGCCCAGGCTAAGCTGTTCCCAAAACAGTTGTCTCCTCTTGTCCACATGGGATATATTCTAAGACCAAATCTGTGCTTGGAAAACTGGATAGTACTGGCCCATTTGTCTATCTATCTATCTATCTATCTATCTATCTATCTATCTATCTATCTACCTACCTATCTATCAATCATCTATCTATTATCTATCTATCTATCATCTATCTATCTATTATCTATGTATCTATCTATCATCTATCTATCCACACATATACATATAATGTTTTTATTGTATATATATATTTATAATAAAGTTTAATTTATAAATTAGGGAATGTAAGAGATAAACAACAACTACTAATAAAATGGAATAATTATAACAATATTCTATAATAAAAATAATGCAAATGTCTCTCCCTCTCAGAATATCATATTGCACTGCACGCTCCCTCCTTCTAGTGATGATGTGAGATGATTCAGTGCCCACATGATGAGAAGTGAGATGAATACACTGAGCCAAGGGATGATTCCTGTCTTGGGTGGAAAATAGCGGGAAAGTGTGAGATGTCGTCATGCCAAATGGCAAGTAACTTAAAACTTATGAATTACTCTTTCCTGTTATTTCCATTTAACAGTTTCAGACAATTGTTGTGGGTCTGAAAGCACAGAAAGTGAAACTGTGATTAATTGCATCACTCCTGAATTGCTTTGTCCCTTGGTTCTGCTGAAACCAAAGATAAGTCAGAGGTCACACACAGCACACAATAATCTCCAAAGCAGAGCAGCTGATGAGTAGTCCATGCAAGAAGTCCTCCATTTCATTTCAATAAATAAGGACTTTTCCTGCCTTTCAGATGATGTGAAATTTACTTTCTATTGCCAAATAAAAATGCCCAGTAAAGAGAAAAAGGCTAATTATAAGAGGCAGAGAGAGGTGGGAGTCTTGTTCTAGGACAGCAGAGATTTTCCAGTTTAAAAGGTACTACATGAAAGGAATGAAAGTGGTTGCAGTCCAAGAAATAAAACATCATCCTGGATCATGAAGATAACCTGTAAAGGTGTCAACAGGTCATTTTAAAAATAATAAAATAGCAAACTTGATGACACAGAAAACATATGTATTAATAAATATGAGCCATGGCCCTTCCTTTTCACTAATATTAACTGGAGTGATGCTGTAAGTTATATATGAGCTTCCTTCAACAGCTTCCTATAGGTCAGGCGCTGTGCTAAGTGCTTGAAATATACCCCATTTTTAACTTTATTATTAACCAGTGAGAAACACATTACACTATTTTATAAGAAAGTAAACACCTTGAAAATTTACATCACTTGCCCAAGATTGTTCTGATTCTGATGTCTACAGACTGTGGCAAATAGTTTTAGACTCACAAAAGCTAACAACTAGAATGGTTATAAATATGTTCTTCTTTCTTTGTTATTAAAAAGCAATGAAAGAGGGTAAATAACTAGATATTTAAAAGATTCTTAACAAATAACCAGCCCAGGCTGGCTGGCTGAGTAGATACAGGGTCACCCCTGTGAATGGACAGCACAGTTTAATTTTTGTTCAGGGCACACAAGAAAAGCAACCATCTGCCTCTCTTCCCCTTCCTTTCTCCCTTCTATCCCTTTTCCTTTCCCACAGCCCGGGGCTTGATTGGTTCCAGTGTTGCCCCAGGCACTGAGGATAATTTGGTTGATCTGAGGGACAGCCTCAGTCACTAAAAGTAGTACAGTTCATTCGAGCCTGGGTGGATCCCGGTGGGGAACATGTGGGAGCCTGTCTCACTATATCCCCTCCTTTCACTTAAAAGAAAAATCACCAGCCATTTACAGAAGTTTGAAATATATAAGCCAATAGTTACTAAACCTGAGACACTGAAAATTTTGTATAAGGAGGTGCTGACACAGGAAATAATGACAGTCGGAATCGACCACTAGGTAATTATTGCTTTATCTTTCATTTATATAAATTTTGCCTTTAGATTCTGACTCTTTTAGATAAAATTGCCATGTTTCAATTTACTCTGAAAAATGACTGCCATACTGTGTTACACATAAGAAATGCCAAACAACAGAAGTTTAGACACCTGTGTGATTTACATAATGTTCTAAGACCCTATAAAATAAACTATGTCATAAATTTGTCAGGAAAATGAATATGAGACAGAGATAAGTACAAAAACTACTTCTTTTCAATTATTTCATATCATTGATATTTAATGTCAAACAAATAAAATCTAAAGAAAAAAGATACCCTTTGTACCTTTAATACATATTGGCATCTCCGGTTCCCAAGTACTGCTAGCTCCACACACAACAGTGCTGCTGCCTTCAAGGAGAAATCCCTGCAGGCATTCAAACGTAACCTTCGCTTTGTAGGAAAATTTTGATCCAATGGCTGACGTGGGTCTCCCATTTTTGAGTACTGGATATGGACATTTGATCACTGAAAAGCAGAGAAATTCCAGAATTAATGGAAAGCTGTTATAACACTGAAAAGAAATCAAATGCAAAATACTAATTTAACCTGGAACAAAGAGACAAGGCCTGGAAGGTGGGATGGCAACTTAAAAAGAAAGATTTTGTGTATTTTAATGCCAAATAAACAGATAGACAGTGTGTCTGTAAAGTCATGGTGCACTTTTGACCGGTCACAGGAAAGCAACAAAAGATGATAGAAATGTGAAATCTGCACCAAATAAAAGGAAAACCCTCCCAGTTTCTGTGGGATGATGTGGCAGCATGTGTGCATACGCAGATGATGACGTAACATCGTGTATACAGCGGAGCAGCCGACAGCCATGCCAGTTGAGATGTGGACGGTACAGAGGAAAGTTCAGTTTGTTCTGTGGCTCGCTAAATTCGAATCCATGACCAAAGTGCAACGTGAATATCGGCACGTTTATAATGAAGCACCACCACATAGGAATAACATTACTCGGTGGGATAAGCAGTTGAAGAAAACCGGCAGTTTGGTGGAGAAACCCCGTTCTGGTAGGCCATCAGTCAGTGACGAGTCTGTAGAGGCTATACGAGATAGCTACCTTGGAGCCCTAAAAAATCTGTGCGTGCATGTGCTCGACAATTACACCTAAGAAAGACTACAGTTCATAAGGTGTTAAAGAAACGTCTCTGTTTTACGGGGTACAAATTGAGGCTGTTGCACGCTATCAAACCGGCGGATAGACCCACACGATGCGCGTTTGCTACAGATATGCTTCATGAGATCGACATGATGCAAGATTTTTCCAGAAGATTGTGTTTAGCGATGAGGCGACCTTCCATATTTGTGGACATTTTCATCGTCATAACGTCCGAATATGGGCTGCTGAACATCTTCATGCCTACGTTGAGTACAAACGTAACACACCTAAAGTGAATGTGTGGTGTGGCCTGATGCATGATAAGGTGATAGGCCCATTTTTTTTCGCGAAGCAGTCTGTGACAGCAAACAAGTATCTTGACATGTTGGAATTGTATGCAGTGCCACAATTTCCAGGAGGTGTCATCTTTCAACAGGACGAAGCTCCTCCACACTACGCCACCATTGTTCGTGAGTTTCTGGAGAGAACATTCCCCCGGCGGCGGATAGGCAGGGGTTCTGTCAAGCCATGGCCACCACGATCCCTGTATCTGACGCCCTTAGACTTTTACTTTCGGTGTTATGTGAAGCACCATGTGTACATTGAACATATCAACGACATTAATCACTTAAACAAAGAATCACAGACGTTATTCACTCTGTTACACCAGATGTCCTTACCCGTGTGTGGCAAGAATTTCACTATTGTTTGGATGTGTGTAGGGCACCAAATGGAGCCCATATCGAGCTGCACTGAATAGGTATGAAACTGGGAGAGTTTTCCTTTTCTTTGGTGCAGATTTCACATTTCTATCGTCTTTTGTTACTTTCCTGTGACCGGTCAAAAGTGCACCATGACTTTACAGACACATTGTAGAGAACTCTAATGTTTTTCCACCTAGAACAAACTATCATTATAGATGATTGTTTTTCCATTACTGACACGTTTTGAGAAAGGTCTTACTACCACAGACAATTTTTAGGTAAGTTTAAAAGCAACTTGTTTGATGCTCTTTATCTCTAAGATTTCTTAAAGATTTCCTGTTGACACTGATTTAGACCCTGACCTTTTATTTTTGTATTTTTTTGTTTGTTTTTATTTTGTGACAGAGACAGAGAGAAAGACAGAGTGAGGGACAGATAGGGACAGACAGACAAGAAGGGAGAGAGATGAAAAGCATCAATTCTTTGTTGCAGCTTCTTAGTTGTTTACTGTTTTCTCATATGTGCCTTGACCCAGGGTCTACACAGAGTGAGTGAGCCTTGTTCAAGCCAGCGATCTTAGGGGTCAAGCCAGAGACCATGGGGTCATGTCTGTGATCCCATGCTCAAGTGGGATACCTTGGAGTTTTGAAACTGGGTCCTCTGCATCTCAGTCTGATGCTCTATCCACTGCGCCACCACTTTCAGGCAGACCCTGATCTTCTAGAAAATCAGGAAAGTCTCTTCTAATAAGGTAATACTAGAGCTCAAATGTACAAGTTAGAAAGAAGCTAGCCATGCAGAGATATGCAGCGAAAGTTCACAAGTACCAAGAACATATAAGATACGGGATGCTCAAGAAAGAGAAAGGTGCCTGACCTGTGGTGGCACAGTGGATAAGGCACCATTTACCCGGAACGCTGAGGTTGCCTGTTCGAAACCCTGGGCCTGCCTGGTCAGGGCACATACGGGATTTGATGCTTCCTGCTCCTCCCCACTCCTCTGTCTTTTTTTTTTTTTTCTCTCTCTCTGGTCCTCTCTAAAAAAAGAAATAAATTCTTAAAAAACAAAAACAAAACAAAAAAGAGAGAAAGGCCAGTGGAGGTAAGGCTGTGTTTCCCAACTATTTTGGACTAGAACTCAGAGATCAAGAAGCACATTTCAAATTTTAATCTTACAGCTGGGATAAAGGTGAAACAATATTTAACCTTTGCAACCACGTACTCGTGTGTTTCCTGTTCTGCTCTACATCGTAGGAAGTGAAATGCTGGGTACGACCCTACAAACTTATTTCAGGATCCACAATGGGTTTGGCAGAGTTTGGGAAAAAAATCACAAACAGAACAAACACAATAAAATACTGGGCTGGGTGGTAAGTATGAGAGAACCTCTTATGAGATTAAAATTGAGCAACAAACAAGGGCCCACAATGCACAGCGTTTTAAACTAGATGAGTGCTCTTCCTTCCTGTGTGGATCTCACTTTCCATCAGGTATGATTTTACTTCAGCCTGAAGAACTTCGATTTGCAATTCTTATACTGCAGGTATGGCAGTGACAATTCTTTAAGTCTTTATCTTTAATTTTTTTTTTTCTTTTTGAGAGAGAGAGACAGGAAGGGAGAAAGAGGATGAGGAGGAGAGAAAGGAGAAGCATAAAGTCATAGTTGCTTCACTTTAGTTGTTTATTAATTGCTTCTCATACATGGCTTCACGGGTAGCGGGGGTGGTGGGGTGCATGGTTGGGCTCCATCAAGCCCAGACAGTGAAGGCTTGCTCAAGCCAGCAACCTTAAGTTCAAGCCTTCGACCTTGTGATCATGTCAATGATCCTGTGCGTAAGGTGACAAGCCTGCACTCAAGCCAAGGAGCTGGTGCTCTAACTGGGGACCTCTGCTTCCTGGTTGATGTTTTATTCACTGTGCCATTACCTGCCAGGCAACTTTTTTTTATATTTCATTTTCAGTTTTAAGACTTTTTATTGACAGAGATTTCTGTTACCTATTTTATTCTTCTTTCAACATATTGCCAGATATTATGGTCTTGTCTCCACAGTTCCTTCAAAGAAGTCAGCTGTCACCTAAAGAGGTGGGGCAATGTGATATGTTTCCTTTGTCTCACTGGTTGCTTTTCTTTCCTCTCTTGTTCTCAGAAGTTTAACCATGATGTGTTTAATTTAGTGGAGATTTCAGGCTAAATTTTAAAATTTAATTTTAAAATTTGTTAGGGCCACTCAATTTCCTGGACTGTGAGTTGTTGTTTGCATCAATTGTGAATAATTTTTTGGACATTATTTATTCAAATTACTCTAATGCTCTATAGTATCTATACTATTGTTTCTGAAACTCCATTGATAGGTATATTTGACCTGCTTGCAACTCTTCCCCAGGTTATAAGTCTTTCTCTCTCTTAAAAAATATTTTTAAAAAATTATGTTGGATTTTTAATGTTCTGACTTAAGGTGCACTGATCCCTTTCTATGAGTGCTAAACAGCTGTTAATACAGTAATGATTTTAAATTAGGTTTACTGGATAATATTTACATTCAGTAAAACACACTATTTTTAAGTGTACAACTTGTATGAGGTTTAATAAATGCAAACACTAATCATTTAATTACATCACAATAGACATAGAAGAGTTCCATTATCCTCCAACATTTCTTTATGACATTTTGTAATTAATCCTCCCCACAGTCACCTCCAGCCAGCCACTTTCCCCAAACAGCCAACCATTGATCTGTTTTGTATTTCTAAGTGCTTTTCTCCAGAATGTCAGAATGACATCACAGCCTCTGAGTATGGCTTATTTCACTTAGCATATAGCATTTGATATTTATATCTGTTGTGTGGATTAGAAGCTTATTTCTTCTTTTTGAGGAGTGTTATTCCATTATATGGATGTACTATGCTTGTTCAGCCATTCACCACCTGAAAAATATGTGGATGTTTCCAATGTGGAATGATTATAAATAAGGCTGCAATGAATATTCTCATATAAGTTTCTATGTGAACATGTTTCATATAATTTACTTGAAATATGTGGATGTTTCCAATGTGGAATGATTATAAATAAGGCTGCTATGAATATTCTTATATAAGTTTCTATGTGAACATGTTTCATATAATTTACTTGGATTGCTGACTTATCTGGAAAGTATGCATTTAACTTTTTAAAATATTGCCAGCCCTGGCTGGTTGGCTCAGTGGTAAAGTGTCAGCCTGGCGTGTGGATGTCCTGGGTTTGATTCCCAGTCAGGGCACACAGGAGAAGTGACCTTCTGCTTCTCCACCCCTCCCCCTCCCATTCTCCCGCAGCCATGGCTCATTTAATCAAGTGGGCCCCGGGTACTGAGGATGGCTCCATGGCCTCACCTCAGGTGCTAAGATAGCTTGGGTGCTGAGCAACAGAGCAGTGGCCTCAGATGGGCAGAGCATTACCCCATAGGGGGCTTGCTTGCTGGGTGGATCCCAGTCGGGGTGCATGCAAGAGTGTTTCTATGCCTCTCCGCTTCTCACCTAAGAAAAAATAAATAAAAATGAAGTTGGCAAAGGTGTCCTAAAATGGACATACCACTTTGCATTCTTAATAGCAATGTATTAGAGTTCCAACTGCTCCCTATCCTTGCTAGTATATGGTATTGTTAGGTTTTTAATTCTTGTTTTATTTCCAGCCTTTCTAGTAGGTACATAATGGTACCTCATTGTGGTTTTAAATTGATTCCTGTACTTATCATATTAAACAAGTTTTCATGTACTTTTTTGCCATCCATATATCAACTTTGATAAATAGGTCTATTCAAATCTTTTGCTCATTTAAAAAATATTCTTTTTTTCTTATTGTGTTTTGAGGTTCTTTTATATATCTTAGATAAAGTCCATTATCAGATATGTGCTTTGGAAATATGTGTTTTCAGTCTTAGGATCATTTAAAAAATTTGCATATATAAAAGTATATATTTATATATATATATATATATATATATTAAAATGTATATATAGTTGTTTTTTTTTAAAGTGAGAGAGAGAAAGAAAGAAAGACAGGCTGGGACAGACAGACAGGAAGGGAGAGAGATGAGAAATATTAACTTGTTTTTACAGCACTTTAGTGGTTCATTGACTGCTTTCTCATATGTGCCTTGAATGGGGGGCATCTGCTGAGCCAGTGATCCCTTGATGAAGTCAGCAACCTTGGGCTCAGACCAGTGACCTTGGGGCTCCAGTCAGTAACCATGGGGTCATGTCTATGATCCCATGCTGAAGCTGGAGAACTGCCCTCAAGCTAGTGAGCCTGCACTCAAGCTGGCGACCTCAGGGTTTCAAACCTGGGTCCTCAGCATCCCAGGTTGATGCTCTATCTACTGCACCACCACCTGGTCAGGCAGCAATACCTTCTGATGGCAGAAGCTTTAAGTTTTTAACATCCCAAATTTATGAATTTTTTAATTTAAAAATCATGGGTTTTCTTTTGTATTTTTTTCAAGTGAGAAGCAGGGAGGCAGAGAGACAGACTCCTGCATGTGCCTAACTGGGATCCACTTGGTAGGTGCACTACGGAGTGACCTAGTGACCCACCTTGGACTGCTGCTCCTTTGCTCTGTATGGAGCTATTTTAATGTCTGAGGCGAGGTCATGGAGCCATACTCTGTGCCTGAAACCAAATTGCTGAAACCATTGGAGGCATGGCTGTGGGAGGGGAAGAGAGAGAAAGAGAGAGAGAAAGCGATGGGGGAGAGGTGGAAAGAAAGATGGTTCATTCTTCTGTGTGCCCTGGCTGGGAATCGAACCCAGGACTCCAGACACCAGCTGATACTCTATCACTGAGCCAAAGGGCCAGGACTCAAGCAAAAAATTTTAATTCATGCATATACATAGTAATTATCAATGTATAAACAGAAATGTCAAGAACATGTAGGGTGAAGAGTGGGAAACTACAATTAGAATTATTTTTGATTCTGTGTGACACATAAACAATTGAAGTAAAAAACAATTTAATAGGGGAAACAAGCACATACGGCTCTTTTCCGTTCTTTTTTTTACTGGTTGGCCAAAGTATTCAAACATTGGTAAAAGTCTGTACACTATGTACAAACAAGAGGACAATAAATTGAAATTTTATCACCTTTACACTCAGGAGGGTCACTACTCCATTGGTCCTGCCCAGAACAAATCAATGTGCTCTTTCCAACGAGTGAATATTCATCTGGTCCATTTGTAGGATTGCAACTATAAGTTACTACTTCATTATATTCATATGTGTCCTTGCCGCTATTGGTGTACATTCCATTAGGTATATCTCCAGGTGGTTTACATATGATTCCTGAAAAACAAAAAAGGAGAGGACAGAAAAGGCAAAAAAAAAGGTGAAACCTTAAAACTATCTCAGTAAAGGCCTGTGACCTGACTTCAATCAATTTATTAACATATGACTTCACAGTCTAGTTGCGAATCCAATATCCAATAAGAAGAAAATTTCTTTGAGAAAATATGTTATCCCAATTCAAAACATTAATAGAAAAATGGAATTTTAGAATATAGTCACTTTTTAAAATACCTATATGAGATATCTATATAAAATATCTGTATTTATTGGCAAGGCCATTTTAAATTTTGTTCTAATCATAACACATAGTGAAAAGTTAATGAAGAAATGCACTTGTGATAAGGAAAACTCAGTGCTAGTTGAGAAATGCTTAATAGATTATAAATATATCTATTTCTAAGTCAATGGTTTACAGGTATACCAAAATTTATTGTCATTTTTCACTGTCATCCTTAAGAGCATACAGTGAAATTTTCCAGATTGCTTGATCATGCAACACAATGAATTAGAACTCTTCCTTTAAGCCAGATACTGAAGAGAATAGAAAACAATGTAAAGCAATAATACTAGTCTCATTATTTCAGAAATTTTTCATTTTATAAATACCTATGTTGCATTTGTTAATATATAAGAGAGCTTTCTTTTCTTACAAATTAATTAATAAGTAATTATTTTAAAAGTTCTCTGTTTTAATTTCTATTTTTTATTTAGTTTTTTTATCTTTTCCAAGTGTGAGAAGAAGAAATAGATAGATTCCTGCAGACAACCCCCACCTGGGGCTGATGCTCTGCCCATGTGGGACCATGCTCATAACAAAACTATTTTTGGCACCTGAGGCGGAGGCTCCAGGGAGCCATCCTCAATGCCCGGGTAGATGTGCTTAAACCAATAAAGCCATGGTTTTGGGAGAGTAAGAGGGAGCGACAGAGAGATTGGAGGGAGAGGGAGGGAGGAAAAGCAGACAGTTGTTTCTCCCGTGTGCCCTGACTGGGAATCGAACCTGAAACATCTATATGCTGGAGTGATACTCTTCCACTGAGCCAACTGGCCAGGGATGATCTGCTTTGATTTCAATATACAGTCGTCCCTCGCATATCACAGTTCACTGTTCATGGTCTCACTGTATCACAGATTTTTAAATTGTATATATCTAATTTTATATCGCAGATTTTTTGCTATATCATGAGATTTTATGGTATATAGGTATTTTAATATATTTATTACTTTTATTATTTTTGTGATAAAATAAACAAAATAAGTTTGGGAAAAGTTAATAACAATTAGTAGGAAATAATAATACAGGAAAGGTTTATAAGAGTGTGGGGAGGGTTTACAAAGCCTTAAAATATATATAAGTGATAAAATAAATATAAGGTCACTACTTTGTGGATTTATACCAATTGTGGGGGGTTCTGAAACCTAACCCCTGCAATAGATGAGGGACCACTGTAAAGCATATCAATAGCGGTGACCTACCGGCAGCAAAGCCCTGTGGGTCTCTGTTCTGTTTAAAGTATAAAGGAGCCCTAAGACCAAAAAGTTTGAGAACTGCTGCTCTACTTTCTCAAGAGAGAATATACTTACTTTCACACTGTGGGGGATTATCACTCCATTCCACATTACTTCCAGAAAGTTCACAATATAGAACATTTGTTCCAAGTAAATGATAACTAAATGAAAAAAGATTATTGATTTCTGTATCAGTTAATGAGACTACATAACAACGAAGGCATTTTTATACAGTTTTCTGCAATACAATAGCTTCAGGGAGAAGTTTCTTCAGTGACATGTATTGAGCGTGCTAATGAAATCTGCTCTTTGATGAAATAAAGATATTCTTTACATGAACACACACTGGACTAGAGCAGATTATCTGTCATGCCTGGTACTCTGGTGATCGCCATCTCCGAGCCTCACCTCACATGCACTTCTGTGTCCTTGCTCAGGCGGTTATGCTCAGTCGGGACACGACTGAGTAGGGAGACCTGGCCCAACATATTTCCCTATTCAGCTTACCTGACTGGATTCGAGTCCCAGTTCCAAGACTGACTGGTTTTTTGAGCTTGGGCAAGTCCCTTAGTGTTTGTCTTTCTTAAATTCCTCCTCTGTGGAAAGGATGTAATAGTATACATGTTGTGGGTTGTTTTGAGTTGTAGGTGAATTAGCATCTGGGACACAGTGAGTGCTAGGCAAGGTTTTGGTGTTACGGATATTCTTCAGATTAGAGTGTCTTCACAGGGATAGCTCAGAAAGGTATACCTACTCAGTGAAATATGCGGTGATTGGAATTCCCAGAACTCTCCCCTCCTTCAGGATTCTCCTTACAATGATCATGAATAAGTCTATTTCTGTGGTACCTCTCATTTACTACTTTCCCTGGACACCTCTCTGTATATATTATGGTTCTCAGTAAGGCTAAAATCTCATTGAGGAAAGTCCATACAGAGGCAGATTTAACGGTGGGCGCACCGAGTGTCTGCCCTGGGCCCCGACTTCTGAATGGCCCCACAAAACCCCAACTTTACACTTTTTTCTAATGACACCAATTTTGGTTTTATACGGGCAATTTTAACATTAATAGTACATAATATCTTTATTTATTTAAAAATATGGTTAACTTTTACTTTTACTTTCTTCTGCATCTGGGGCCTCAAACGACCTTACACTGCCTCTGAGTCTATGTCAGCAATTTTCAAACTTTCTCCTCACACGGGACACATGTACTAATTACTAAAATTTTGTGGCACACCAAAAATATATATTTTGCCGATATGACAAAAACAATATATATAATTTTGATTCATTCACACTGGACAGCTATTGTTATGTTGGTTGCTGTCAGTTTTTAATTTGACAATCTAAGGAAAAAGATCAGTACTCCTAAGTAAGTAGTAGTCAGTTACTGTATGTTTTAAAATTCTGCTGGCATACTGGTTGAAAATTGCTGGTCTATGTCTTAACCTTTTGGGAATTCACAAGGTGCCTAGCAGGCTTTCCCTATATAACTATTGACTGGATACCCTCCCTTGGTCAAATTCAAAAATAGTAAAATTACTGTAAGTGCTTCCAGTTGAATTGTCCCCCAAGGCTCACTTATTTTATATTGTAATGTATTAGCAAAGAATTCTGGGATGATGGGAGGGTCGGAAGCACTAAGAAATTCTCTCCCAAACTAGACAAGAATTTCACTGTTAGAATCTGTGTGATGGAACTGTTTTGAATCTCTGGAGTCTGTCGGATGGAGGCTTGCAATTGCACGAAATAATTTGGAAAGTTAAATTGCAGTAAAAATTGTTCAATTTCAGCTCTTAACACAGTGGTAACTCCCTATCCCGATTCCACAGCAGGAAGCTGTGCATGTGTTTCTGGTGTAGCTTTAAGCAGCGAGGGATTCAGGGGTGCTGAAAACACCACGTCTCTGGGGAATCTGTGCTCTTATAATTGATTGCTGTTTCTGATCACAGAGAAGCAGACAGAGAGGCAGGAAGCCATCATTGTCACACTTCCCCCTAAGTTTCCAGGCTATCCTTCCAGGGGATTTTCAGATCCAGTGACCATTGCTTCCTTCTTCATATTTTACTTTCTCCCCTTTCAGGAGGCAGACATGGAAAACTGGCACATTTAGGCCTTGGCCAAGTTGCTTATTGGGTTAGAGAAGAAAGCATCATCCCCATATATCTAGGTGGCAGTTTCAATCCTGGTAAGGGCATATACAAGAATCAACCAATGAATGCACAAAGCGATGTTTCTCTCTCTCTCTGTCTCTCTCTCTCACACACACACACTCTCAAATCTATCAATAAATAAAATATTTAAAATCTTAGAAATAAAAAAACTGGGACATTTAAATATAACTACATATATGGGGACAATTAGAGTGATTGAGCATATCCAGAACAATGCTCAGTTTAAATGTCAGGCTGATCCTCAGCACAGATATGCTTTTCAACAGTCAAAAGCAAAATTATAAAACAACAAAATCTAGATAACTGTGAGAATCTGATACCCAGAGTTACCCAAGATTGTCCAGTTCAACACAAAATTACAAGGCATACAAAGAAATAGGAAGTATGGCCATTGAAAGGAAAAATAAATCAACAAAAAGTAGCCAGTAGCCTCAGCCACCTTCACAGCTGCCTGGCCCATGCAAGTTCACATTTGATTCGGACAGACGGTAATGAAACAATGGAGCCAAGAACTGGTGGGCCATTAGCTTTAATCGTAGTTTGTACCCCGCCGGCGAGAAATATACACATTGGGAAAACACTTCTCTTTCCATTTAGGGCTCCCAAAGCCACTGACTCATCCGAGTTTCCTAGATTCAAAGGTTTCTACCTCACCAGCCATATTCACCTCTGTTCCCCATCTCCTCTATGCACAAACTCTACATAAACTGGTTTCTCCTCAGCACTCTACCATCTTGGCTGACTTTTCTATGCCATGCTAATTTCAGGAACCGAAGAGAGAGCAAGCCTCTGGTCTGCCCCATTTTATAGTGTAGAAATCCAAACCTTTAAGCCAATATATAAATAAGAAAGTCTCTGATACCAAGCCACTTATCTGAGGCATAAATGGGATTCCTCATAAGAGTGCACCACCCCACATTATGCAACAGTCAAGGTTGTGGGGAGAAGCTTAGTGTTGAGAAGATGTTAGTATTAAAAGGGTGAGAAACGCTTAGTTTTAAAACTAAGCCTTAGGCCAGGCATGGCCGCCAAACCGCCCGCGGGTCGGATCCAGCCTGCATAATGAGTTTATGTGGGCCGCAATTAAATTTTTAATATTCTCCACTACTTTACAATCTCAGGTACTCAGAAGAGGAAGCGTCTTTGATTATTGGAAATCGAGATATTTAAGAAGATAGTGATATGAGAAAAAGAATTCCCCATGTAACCAGTCTAGGGTTAACTTCCAATACACTGGGGAACAACTTTTTGTTCTTTTTCTGTTGCATGAGGTTTTAGAACTTTTTCTATATATGTCTGCATTGCTGATTCCAAATCTGAAATCCGGTTTTTGGTGCATGCTCTAGTTTTTATACAATTTTAATTTATTTTTGTTACAGTTAATGGAATAAATTAGTTTTTAAATTAGAGTTAAAGGGCAATGACTCTTGGATTGAACATAATCACAAGGCAATTAATGTTTTACACACATCACTTTTACATAATTGTAGTTATTTTTAAATTTAAAATATTATTATCTAATAAAAACACCCTCTTATTTTGTTTTAAGATTGAACCATGGCTTCTTCAAGTAGGCGTAAATGTAATAGTCCTGACACTGTCTGATATATATGTGACTGTTACACACTTGAAAGTCAAAGGTGTAGTATTTCATCATTTGTGACATGTGCATATATTACCTACTTTCAAGTTCCCTTGGCGATCAAGGCAGGAATAGCGCTCCTCATGTTGTGTGTCATAATTGTGAGGAAATACTTCATGACTGGGCAAAAAGAAGATGCAGAAGAAGGCCTTTTGGTATTCCTGTGGTTTGGCATGAACCTAAGGACCACAGCAGTGACTGTTATATCTGCCTGATCCATACAAAGGGCATCAGCAAGAAAAAACAGCATATGATCACATATCCTAGTATTCCTTCAGCAGTACGACCTATCCCACACTCTGAGACACTCCCGGTTCCAGTTTTCAATGGTTTTATTTCTTCTAAGGACCAAGAAAGTGAACATAGTGATCAAGTGTATTTTTATAAGATGCATGAGGAAATGGTTGTAGAATCTGAAGGGTCTTCTTCTGATTCCAAGCAGTCATTAAGCCTTCAGTGTTTAGCCAACCCAAGTTGAATGACTTAGTAAGAAATTTGGGCCTATCAAAGAAAGCAGCTGAGTTATTAGCCTCCAGGCTTCAATAAAAGAATGTACTTCACCGGTCAGCTAAAGTATCCCATTTCAGGAAGTGTGAACAAATTTTGGTGGACTTTTATCCAAAGACAAACACTTTGTTTACTGTTATGATATCAGTGGTCTCAGCCAGCTAGGTGTTACCACTTGCAGTCCAACTGAATGGCGGTTATTTCTTGACAGCTCTAAATGGAGTCTGAACTGTGTTCTCCTACACAACGGTAATGTTTATGCAGCGGTTCCAACTGGTTATTCAACTCATCTGCGAGAAGATGATAATGACATGTATGTGTTTGCTTGCTTATAGTTTGCATTTCGTGGGGGACAGGCTACAATTTGAATTAATACCAGCTTAATTTCATTAAATTACAATAATGGATTCTTATCCATTCCATCCCTACCCCTTTGGGTTGTTCATGTCATACTTTCCTCTACAACAATAATTGTAATGCAGGCTGCTACACTAATTATTTTCATTGTAAGATTATTTTCTTAAATCACAGAGAAAATAAAAACATACTTATAAACACTGTTACAATAATACTAGCTTTAATAACTGCCCATGTTTGTCCCTTCAGTGAGCTGTTTACCCATATGGCATGAGAAACACTCGAGTGGCCTTTTATTCACCTTTTAGGACACCCTTGAGCATTTTTTGTAGATGAGGTTTAGTGGTAACAAATTCTCTTAACTTAAATTTCAGGGAAAGTATTACTATTTCTCTCACTTTTTTTTTTTTTAAGAATCTTTTTTTTTTTTTTTTTTTTTTTACAGGGACAGAGAGAGAGAGTCAGAGAGACGGACAGACAGACAGGAACGGAGAGAGGTGAGAAGAATCAATCATTAGTTTCTCATCGCCATTGAGACCCCTTAGTTGATTGCTTTCTCATGTGTGCCTTGACCGCGGGCCTTCAGCGGACCAAAGCAACCTCTTGCTGGAGCCAGCGACCTTGGGTCCAAGCTGGCAAGCCTTCGCTCAAGCCAGATGGGCTCGCACTCAAGCTGGCGAACTCGGGGTCTCGAACCCGTGTCCTCTGCATCCCAGTCCGATGCTCTATCCACTGCGCCACCGCCTGGTGAGGCTATTTCTCTCACTTTTAAAGAACCATTTTGCTCTTTACAGGATTTGAGGGTGACCATATTTTTCCTATCACTTTGAGTGAATTGGTTCAATGTCCTCTGGCTCCCGAGTTTCTGATGAGAAATGTATTGATCATCATATTTCTGATCCCTTGTGCATGATTATTCTTCTCTCTCTTGCAGCTCTCATATTCTCTCTTCATCACTGGCTTTTGAAAGTTTGATTATTATGGGTCTTCCTGTGGGTCTTTTTGAGTTCATGTAGAACTTTTAAAATATTCATGTCTTTTATCAAATTTTGGAGGTTTTTAGCGATCATTTTTTCAAAGATTTGGCTCCTTCTCTTTATGTTTTCCTTCTGGGATTCTGAAGTGTGTATATACTGGTCTACTTATTGGTATCCCAGAGACCTATAAGTCCCGTGGGTTCTATTCACTTCAATCTTTTTCTTTCTCTTCCTCAAGCTAAGATATTTTCATTGGCAACTTCAAGTTTACTGATTTTCCATGTTCCTGCTCACAACTGCCTTTAATTTCTCTAATGTATTTTTCATTTTATCTGTACTCCTAAATGTGGGGGGGGCATAATTTATCTAGGATGTTAAATGTAATCGCCATGGTAACCTCAGGCAAAATCTCTACAGAATATATGAAAGGAAATAAAAAAGGAACCAAAACATTTCATTATAAAAACCAAGTAACAGAAGTAAACAGGAATTCAGGATAAGAAGGGCATAAAAGCTGAAAGGCAGGTAGAAAACAAACAGCTTCCTCCTTGTCAAAAATTACTGTAAATGTAAATGAATTGAATTCTACAATCAAAGGCAGAGATGAGCAGAGTAGATAAAGACAGATGATCCAATGCTGTCTACAAGAGACTCACTTGAGAGTCAGAGACATGTGTGAGTTGAAAGTCGGAGGATGAGAAAGATGGTCGTGCAAATTGTGATCTAAGGAGAGCAGGGTGGCCATATTAATTCAGACAAAATAGGTTTCGAATAAAAAATGGTTAATAAAGACAAGAAGCACATTATATTTTAATAAGTTTCAAATACTACAAAATGATATAATAATTATAAAGGATTATGCATAGACCTTCAAAATAGACACATATGACAGACTTTCCAAATACATGAAGCAAAAGCTGACAGAACTGAAGGGAGAAATACACATTTCTACATAATAGACATTTCTCCGATAATACTTGGAGGTTTCAATATTCCACTGACAATAATGGATAGCACAGTTAGACTGAAAATTAAGTAAGGGAAAGGAGGACTTCAACAACACAATCAACTAGACCCCACAGACATAGTTGAGCACCATATCACAGAATACATGTTCACCTCATGTGCACATGGGTCATTTTCCAGGAAAGAGCATACCTTAAACCACAAATTAATATTAACTAATCAATAGGTTTTAAAAAGATAGCTATCATACAAAGTCTGTTATCTGACCACAATTGGGTAAGGTTGTTAAGTAAAACCCTGCTCAGCCAGAAGCTTTCCTGTAAGAACAGGTTTATTGACTAGCCATATGTTAGCCAGAAAAAGAACCAGGTCCTGGGGCATGCAGTAGAAACATCATCAGTAGGGATAGATGGGGGACGCAAACATTTCTGACATCCAGGGTTTAATGGAGTTCTCTTACATTTTTGCAGAGAAAGAAATGAAAATTATAGACACATTTCATTGTCTATAAATGGGGGTGGAAGAAGAATACAAAGGGCTCGTTCTGGGAGAGGTTCCTAATATGCAGGAAGAAGTGTTTGCTGTTTTCTGATAGTTTATTGGTAACAGTCTGAGAAGTTCATGTGTAAGCAGGATACAGTGAAACCTGGTGGTCAGCTATCCCTTTTTGAATAAGAGCTGTACTAGCTCTTATACTAACACTCTTCTGAAATAGCTCTGGAAGTTGATTCAAATTTTTGACATATGCTCAGGAAAGGAAACAGTCTTCCATTAAGACTTCATTCACTCTGTTAAGTGATTAATTTCTGTCCCTTCTTCCCACCTTCTGGCCTGCGATAATTTAATTTAGGAATATGTCACCACAATTACCGCATTTTTAATACCTAGTATAGACTTATTATTATTTATAATAAATACTGTACAATTTTGTTTTCCTTCAATTGAGATTTCTTTTTTTATTACACGTTTTTTCAGTCTTTATAAAAAACCCCAAGAGTTGCTTGGCTATGAATACAACGGTCACCCAGAAAGCAAGATGGAATCAACATTATGGGAACACTGAAGAAGAGAAGCAAACCAAATATGGAACTAGTAATATTTACGTATTTCTCTAAGGAGCAACTACTTACCCCTCATTACATTCATAGTGAGCCTCTGAACCAAATTCAAAATTTCCATTTAAATAGACTACTTGACCATTCACGAGATCTCCTAGCTGTTGACATCGCTTTCCTTAAAATAAAAATTCCAAATTTATTGTTTTATACCTATGTCACAACAGATTTAAATCAAAATCAAAATTTTACATTGATATCTTAAGTTCATGAAAATATTTTTCTTTTTACTTATTTTTATTAAATTTTTAAGATAACATTGGTTAATAATGTTAATAGATTTTAAGTGTACAATTCCGTGATACATGATCTGTATATTGTATTACGTGCCTACCACCGAAAGTCATATCATCTTCTATCGCTATAGGGTACACTTTACTGCCCTCCCCACCCCCTCTTCCCTCGGGTAACCACCCAGCTGTGTCTCCATCTTTGAGTTTCAGTTTTATGTCCCACATATGAGTGGAAATATATGGTTGTTAGTTTTTCTTGACTGACTTATCTTGCTCACAAGATATTCTCAAGATCTATCCATATTGTTGCAAATGGCTTAATTTAAGAGTCACATTTCCCCAGAGATTAATAACCAAATAATAAATTTCCTGGAATTTTTCAAAGTCTAAAATATACATTGCTAACTAAAATCTAGAGTCACACAAGAAAACCACCATTGCAATAGTGGAATATGCATCCTAAATGTGCGAAAATCTCTAGAGCAATAAGAGTAAGAAGTTTTGTGTATTTACTTTTACAGGCCTCCAGGAGGGGTGTCCACGTGTCATCAGCCTGACAAACAGCAGTGGTGGAGAGAGGAGGAACAATAGGCATGTATCCTAGGCGACACTCATATTCTACTTTGTCCCCAGGTTGATAAACAGTTTGAGGAGGACCTTTGATCATCATAGAATGGAATCTCGGTGGATCATCACAGCCATCTGGGAATAACAGAATAAGAACATAAAAATAAAGTATTTTCTCTTTTCAATAGCCATGGATTGTGGACTGGCAGCAGGCATGTAGTACAGAATATATGCATAGGTCCTTGGGAAGATTTTATTAGATTTTTCCATGCTTTTACCAGACGATGAGCCATGCTTGTTTTTCATACATTCTACCAGCTTTCATTTCTTGGGGAATAATTTGAATATTCATTAAACCGTAAATTGAAGATGCAGCTGCAATATTTTTGGTTTTAAATTTTATTTAAAGGTATGCTTCCTCCCTATTTTTTTTTAAATTCATTTTACTCTCACCTCTCCCCTAGGAAGACTTCTACAGTATATACATAGTCCTTGGTCAGATTACTCTCCCACAGTCTGAAATGCAAACTGATGACAATGCTGATGTTGCCTTGTTACTTCAGGTTCATCTTTGTTTGGAAGGGAAGACCTGGAGGTCAGGGATCCTGTGTCTTCTTTTCCGAGTACACTCTCTACCCAGTGGGTGCTCAAGAAATGCTGTGGTAAGTGTAACTATTAAATAAGCACTGTGATTTCATAGAGCAAAATAAATATAAACTAGACTATTTCAAAACACAAGACTTCATGCCACGTTTCATATCAGTGAACAGAGCATTTTATAAGTGAATAGATGCTAAATAGGTATAAAATTTTGTAACTTTGACATTATTTAAAATATAATTAATTCTTTCTTCATGAATCAGTGAATATTGCTTGACCTCAAACTATAGGCCAAATAGATAGCTATTTGAGCTATACTACTACATTGCTATGCTACCAGAATTTTTATTTCTGGATATTTTGGGGTGTTTTTTTTTAATCCAGAACAGTGTCTTTTCTACTTCAACAATTCTCTTCTTTTAAATTATCTGTGAGCTTAAAAAGCTAACTAATTTGATAAAATAATGTGGTGGATACACATAAAGTTAAGTCCTAAAGGGCTAGAAGAATGCAGAAGCGTTACCTGAAAGGGTCAGGTCCTAAGGAAAAAGGAGAAGGATCTATTTTGACCCCCAAGAAACCTTTCTTTTCTTACTCTCTTGATTGCTTTTATATCAGATTGATGTTAGCTTTTATATATATATACTAATATATATATATATATATATATATATATATATATATATATATATATATATATTAGTATATATATATTTCTATAAAATAGCAAAAATCATGTGATTAAATTTATTGGAATAACATTGGTTAATAACATTATATAAATTTCTGGTGTACACAGTTGTAATAGGACATCTGTGCAATCTATGGTGAAATTTAGTCTCATTCCCTCACCTCCCTTAAACCTCATCATACTTCCCCCACAACACTTCCATTATGGTAACCACCATTTTGTTGTCCGTAACTGTGATGTTTTTATTTATTTGTTTTGTTTGTTAATTTGTTGCTTTTTTTAATATCCAACATATGAGTGAAATCATACAGTTTTTGTCCCTTTTGAGCTGACTTACTTAAAACAATCTTCTCAATGTCTATTCACTTCTTTGAACATAGTAATATTTAATCCTTTTATGAGTGCCTAATATCCATAGCATACATGCAACACCTCTTCTTTATCCAATCATCTGTTGTTTTTTTTTTCTTAGTGAGAGAGACACAGGGTCAGATAGGGACAGACAGACAGGAAGGGGAGAGATGAGAAGCATCAGTTCTTTGTTGCAGCACCTTAGTTGTTCTTTGATTGCTTTCTCATATGTGCCTTGACTGGGGGCTCCAGCTGAGCCTGCAAACCCTTACTCAAACGAGGCACATTGGGCTCAAGCCAATGACCTTAAGTTTCAAGGAAGAAACCTTTGGGCTCAAGAAGTGACCATGGGTTCATGTCTTTGATTCCATGATCCAGCCAGCAAACCTGTGCTAAAGCTGGTGAGCCCACACTCAAGCCAATGACCTTGGGGTTTCAATACTGGGTCCTCTGTGTCCCAGGCTGATTCTCTATCCACTGCACCAGTGCCTGATCAGGCTCCTAATAGTCTTTTGATAAAGTCTTTAGGGTTTTCTCTATACAGAATTTTGATATATGGAAATAATGACAGCTTAACTCCTTCAATCCCAATTTGGACGCCATTTAGTTCAGTTGCTTGTCTAATTTTTCTGGTGAGGACTTCAGTAGTATGTTGAATAACAGTGGTGAGAGTGGGCTTCCTTGTCTTGTTCTTGATTTGAGAGTGAAAGCTTTCAGTTTTTCACCAATGAGTATAACATTAGCTGAATAGTTGTCATATAGTGCCTTTATCATGTTAAGATACTTTGCTTCTCTGTTGTGTTTTCATCATAAATAGATGTTTTATCTTGTCAAATACGTTTTCTTCATCTGGTAATGATCATGTGGTTTTTATCTTTTATTTTGTTAATGTGGTACACCACATTGATTAATTTATGAATGTAGAATCATCTGTCCATCCTGGAATGAACCCCGCTTGATCATGATATTTATGATCCTTTTCATGAATAGCTGTATTAGATTTGCTAGTATTTTGTTTAGGATTTTTCCATTGATGTTCATCAGAGATACTGGCCTGTAAATTTTGTGTGTGTGTTGTCCTTGCCTGGTTTAGTTATTAGGATAAAGTTGGCCTCATAAAATGAGTTTGTAAGTATTGCCTCCTATTTTTTGAAAGAGCTTGAGATGAATTGTTATTATATTCCTTTGAATGCTTGGCAGAATTGACCAATAAAGCCATCTGGGCCTGTACTTTTGTTTAAGGGGCAGATTTTAATTACTGCTTCAATTTTTTTACTAGTGAATACTCTCCTTAGGTTTTCCAATTCTATGTTTTTAAATTTAAGTATAATAGTATATAATATTTCACTGATTATATTATTTTCAGGTATGCAATATAGTAATTATAAAATTTTATTTCTTACAATGAGATCATCCCACTAATTCCGGGAATCATCTGTTACTGTGAAAACTTATCACAATATTATTGATTATATTTCTCTTCACTCTTTCATCTGCCTCTTTCTGGCAACCACTTCTTTATTCAATGTTTCTATGAGTTTTTTCTTTATTTTTAGTTTTTTTATTGATTAAATTTGGGTAGAGAAGAGAGAGACAGAGAAAAAGGGGTGGGAAAGAATGGGAAACATCAACTTATAGAGGTTGCTTCTCATATGTCCCATGACCAGGCAAGTTGATGATCTCAGCATTGTAGTTTGATGCTTATCCACTGTGCCACCACAGGTCAGGTTGTTTTGCTTTGTTAGATTCCCCAATCAGTGAAATCATATCATATTTGTCTTTCTCTATCTTAATTTAGCATCACACCCTCTAAGTCCATCCATGTTATTGTAAATGACAAGATTTAATGTTTTTCTTATTACAGTACAATATTCTATTTGATGTATATATATCACAAATTTTTATTTATTTTTCTACTGATGGACACCTAGTTAGCTTTCATATTTTATAAGTAATGCTGCAAGGAACAAATATGTGCATATATCTTTTTAGATTACCCAGAATTGGAGTTGCTGGATTGTACTGTAGATCTGTTTTTATTTATTAAGGAATATCCATACAGCTCTCTATAGTGACTGCTGCAATTTGCAGTGCCACTAACAGTGCAGAAGGACTCCATTTTCTGCGCATATCATTTTCCGACATTTTTAATACAGTCATCCTGACTGGTGTGATGTGATATCTCACTGCTGTTTTGATTTGCATTTTCCTGATGATTAGTGATGTTGAGCATCCTTTTCTATGTCTGTTGGCCATAAGTGTGCCTTCTTGGAGAAACGTCTTTGATGTCCTCTGTCTGTTTTCTGATTGGTTGTTTAATTAATTTTGTTAGTGATTTGTATGAGTTCCTCATATACTTTTGGTTATCAATACCTTATCTGATATATGTATGTATATGTATATCGGTGGTTCTTAACCTTTTTTGAGGTACCGAACCCACCAGTTTCATTTGCGCATTCACCGAACCCTTCTTTAGTGATAAATATGATTTTTTTTATAAACACTCAAGACATAGGTATATGGGTTTTTTTTGTTTTCTTTTTACAAGGAAAGAGAGAGAGAGTCAGAGATAGGGACAGACAGACAGGAACGGAGAGAGGTGAGAAGCATCAATCATCAGTTTTTCATTGCCATTGCGACACCATAGTTGTTCATTGATTGCTTTCTCACATGTGCGTTGATCGTGGGCTTTCAGCAGACCAAGCAACCCCTTGCTGGAGCCAGAGACCTTGGGTCCAAGCTGGCAAGCTTTTGCTCAAGCCAGATGGGCCCGCGCTCAAGCTGTTGAGATTGGGGTTTCGAACCTGGGTCTTCTGCATACCAGTCGGATGCTCTATCCACTGTGCCACTGCCTGGTCAGGCGGTATATGTTTTCTTACTGGTACACAAAAGTAGCCATGCATGAACATCACCTTGCTCAAAGAACAAAACCAACAAAGTACATGAACTCATGACAAATTATGGCATTACTTTATTCTGGCCTCCGTGGCAGAGGCTTCTCCAAACCCCTGAGACCGACTCATCGAACTCCTAGGGTTTGATAGAACCCAGGTTAAGAACCACTGCTATATATATATATATATATATGTATGTATATGTACATGGAAGTGTATTCTTCCATACTGTAGGTTGTCTTTTCATTTTTTGATGATGTCCTTTGCCATGCAGTGCATTTTCGATTGATAAAGTCCTATTTTTTTATTTTTCCTTTTGTTCTTCTTGTCTGAGGAGACATATTCAAAACATCATTACTAAGACATATGTCAAACAGTTTACTACTTACGTTTTTTCTAGGATTTCTAGGGTTTCAGGCTTTACATTCATGTCTAATCCATTTTGAGTTTATTTTCGTATGTAGTGTAAGAGAGTGGTCCATTTTCCTCAACACTATTGAAGAGATTGTCATTTCTCCTTTGAATATTCTTGCCTCTTTTTTGTAGCTTCGTTGACCATATAAGCAAGGGTTTATTTTGGGCTTTCTATTCTTTTCCATTGATTTCTGGGTCTGTTTCTGTGCCTGTACCATACTGTTATGATAATTACTGCTTTGTAGTAGTTTTAAACCAGGGAATGTGATACCTCCATCTTTATTCTTCTCTCTCAATGTTGCTTTGGCTAGTTAGGGGCTTTTGTGGTTCTATATCAATTTTAGGATTATTATTTTGTTCTATACCAAATAATAATCCTAAAATTGATATAGAACCACAAAAGAGGAAGGCCAATGATATTTTATAAAGGGTTGTATTGGAGCTGTAGATCGTTCTGTGTAGCATGGTCATTTTCATATTAATCTTTCCAGTACATGAGCATAGTATATCCTTCCATTTATGTGTGTCTTATTCAATTGTTTCTTCAATATCTATAGTTTTTAAGTACGTCTTTATTCCCATTGATTAAGTTTATTATTTCCTTGAAATTGTAAATGAGATTGTTTCATTTATTTCCCCTTCTTATTTTTTCTTATTCATGTATAGAAACTTGACCAGATTCAGTACCTTTAGTACATTAATTTTGTATCCTTCTACTTTACTGAATTCCTTTATTAATTCCATGATTTTTTTGGTGGATTCCTTAGGATTTTCTATGTATAGTATCATGTCATTACAAAATGCTTACAGTTTTACTTCTTTCTTTACAATTTGGATGCTTTTTATTCCTTTTTCTTGTTTGATTGCTGTAGCTCATAATTTTGATCCTATTTTGAATAAAAGTGGTGAGAGAAAGCATCCTTTTCTTATTCCTGAAAACTTTTGAACATATTAACTGTGTACTTGTTATATATGGCTTGATAAAGTTGAGGTAAATTCCTTCTATACCACTTCGTTGAGTGTTTTTGTCATAAATAGATGTTAAATTCTGTCAAATACTTTTTCTGCATCTATTGAGATAATTATGATTTTTATCATTGGTTTTCTTGATGTAATGAATCACATTAATTGTTCTGTGGATGTTGAACCATCCTTGCATTCCTGGTATAAATCCCATTTTATCATGATATATATAAGGGTGGGGCAAGTATAGTTGTAATACACAGTTATAAGTACACAAAGCTAGAGTTTATTCTTGTATTATTAATTATTAATATATTATTTTATTTTCCATATGAACAACTGTGAGTTACTTTTGTCCCACCCTGTAATCCCTTTAACAGATGTTGAAGTTGGTTTGTTGAATTTTGTGGAGATTTTTAGTATCTATTTTCATCAGGGATATTGTTTTGTAATTCTTTTCATGGTAGTGTCTTTGCTTTGTTTTGGTATTAGACTAATGCTAGCCTCATAAAATAAGTTTGGAAATATTCCTTCCTCTTTAATGTTCAAAAATAGTTTCAAAAAAGTAGGTACTAATTTTTAAAATATTTGGTAGAATTCACCTGTGAGGCTATGGCCCTCGGCTTCACTTTATTGTTAATTAAAAAAAAATTGCTTGAGTTTCATTGCTAGTTTGTTCAGACTATCTGTTTTTTCCTGGTTTAGCCTTGGAAGCTTATATGCTTCTAGAAATGTATCCATTTTTCTAGATTATCCAGTTTGTTGCCATATCATTGTTCATATAGTCTCCTTTCTTTCTTTCTTTCTTTCTTTCTTTCTTTCTTTCTTTCTTTCTTTCTCTTTCTTTCTTTCTTTCTCTCTCTCTCTCTCTCCCTGTTTCTTTCTCTCTCTCTCTTTCTCCCTCTTTCTTTCCTTCCTTCCTTCTTTCTTTCTTTCTTTTTCTCTCTGTCTCTCTTTCTTTATTTCATTTTCTTTCTTTTTTTATTTTACCAAGTGAGAGGCAGGGAGATGGAGAGACAGACTCCCACATGTGCCCCAACTGGTATCTACCCGGCAACCCCTTCTGGATCTGATGTTCTGACCATCTGGCACCCTATTCCATTGCTCCCAAACCCAGCTATTCTAGTACCTGAGGCAAGGCCAAGGAGCCATCCTCAATACCGGGGGCAAACTTGTTTATTTGAGCCATAGTTGAAGGAAGGGACAAGAGAGAGAGAGAGAGAAAGGGAGCACATTAGTGAGAAAGGGGAGGGGTGGAGAAGCAGATGGTTGCTTCTCCTGTGTGTTCTTACCAGGAATCAAACCTGGTCTTCTACATGCTGGGCTGATGCTCTACAGCTGAGCCAACTGGCCAGGGCCTGTTCATATATTCATTAATTATCCTTTGTATTTATGTGTTGTCGGTAGCAATATCTTTTCTTTCATTTCTGATTTATTTTCATTTGTGTCCTCTCTCTTTTCACTCTATGTTTTGTACTAAAAGTTTGTCAATGTGATTTATCCTTTCAAAGAACCACCTCTTAGATTCACTGATCTTTTCTTTTTTAAAAAAAAAATATATATATATTTTTTATTTCTTTATTTCCTTCCTTCTACTTACTTTGGGTTTTGTTTGTTCCTCCTTTTCTAGTGCCTTTAGAAGTAAATTATATTGTTTATATGGTATTATTTCTGCTTATTAATAAAGGCCTGTATACCTATAAACTTTCCTCTTATCACTCCTTTTGCTGTCTCCCATAAATTTTGTAAAGTTTGTTTTTATTTTCATTTTTCTTAGGGTAGTTTTAATTTTCTTGTTTGATTAGAATTTATACTGACTACTATATTTATTATTATTTTTGGGGGGATGGCACTTAATGGTTTTAAATGAGTGCTGATACCAAGGCACAAAATTGGTCATTTGCAAAGAGAAGTGTGAGAAGACAGAGAAAATATCTTCATTCTAATAGAGATAAAATAGAAGTGATAGTTTTCGAAGAGTGACTACAAGTTTCGGGGAATATGAGCTGGAGCGTGTGGATCTTTCTGAAATAGTTTGCTCAGAAATAGTTCCTAAGGGGGTAACGTCATAACTCAGTTTGAAGGAAAGGACCCAATTATGCAAGATGCAGGAGGAGAATGTCCCCAGACCAAGAGACAGCAAATACAGAAGCCCCAAAGTTGTAGTTTAACCTATGTGATGAGCACAAAATTATTCCCTTACACCAGTCATTTGCTAAATACTGTCAGAGAATCATGCTCCTTCCCCCCAAAGCACCTGTCTTGGGCTATAACATATTATGGTTTGATTAGTGTCTGCCAGTTCCAATAGATTTCAGTGGCTGGATCATTCACTTATTGATTGCTTACTGTGTGCTGGCACTGGGGATCTAATAGTGAGCAAAACACAGCCACTGTCTATGTTCATGTGTGAGTGGGAACAGACAAATAGTGATATAAGGATCTTAAAATAGGAATGGTTTGTTACTACTCACCAGGGTATTGCCAAAACCAGAATGGACCAGGCACATACAAGGCAAATATTTATTGAATGAATTCTTCTAAGGACAGAATGCGGTCTACAAACTCTATATGTAATAGGGTCCTAAAAATAACTAGGGTATGTTTTTTGATTGTATATCTTTTATACAATAAGCATGTGTGTGTGTGTGTGTGTGTGTGTGTGTGTGTGTGTGTACAGGAATATACGAAACATGAATCAAACTTAGTGGGTGGCCTTCAGCTTCAGTTTATAAACTTTGGGTAAAACCCTATTGATATTATTCATCATTCATTTCTTAGGACTTTTGTTTCTAACTCGGATTGGCTATCAGTATTTTTTTTTTAATTTCTTCGAATCTCCCTCAAATGGGACCCAACCTGATGAAAAAAGAGAAAAAATATTGTCCAAAACACATTCGGGAACAGAATAGGATATTATCTATATTGGATGTGAATATGATTGTGACTCCATTGTTAAAAAAAGAGAGAAAGAAAAGGAAAATGCCTGAAAATCAATTACCATTAGTATTTGTGGGCAACAAGCAGCCTGTTACCCTACAAACAATTACTGAGCACTCCCTTCCTAATCTCTCTAAATCCCAAGACCCAGAGCCAGCTCTCCCTCAAGGGCTCTTTGCAACACTGCTCCCCAACTCCCAAACAAGGCAAGTAGTGATCTTCCTTACCCCACAATCCACACCCAATAAAGCACACACCCAATAATACCTGGCACAGGATCCTCCATCCTAATCCAGTGGGGCACAAACACTCCACTGGCCAGGGTATTAACCCGCTGAGGAAACACATCGCAAAACTCCCCACCGGTACAGCACGGGTCCTAGCGACATCCCAGGAACCAGGGCACTCAAGAACAAGCCCTCACTTTAAGAACAGGTGAGGGCTTCCCATCCTGATTCACTCAGTCCCCAAACACCTGCAAGCTTGTGCTAGGGACACAGCTTGGTCCCGGACAAAAATGGCTGAGTCTAGCACCCTGCGAGACTCATTGACTATAACTAAGTAGCCCTTCCCATGGGATTACAGGGTCCCCACGGCCTGGGTCCACCACAGCACAACCCTGAAAATCTGTGGCTGAGCCTTCCATCCCAACTCTGTACCACTTCGGTCGAGCAAGCCCCGGCTTCCTACCCCACCCACCAGGCAAAGTTCCCTCCACCCTGGGCTCAGGGAGGCCAGCTCGCCAACCCACTCCAGTTCGTCTCCAGAGCTCACAACCTTTCCGGTCCCCTACCGGAGCCTAAGGGTAGCAGGAGCACTAGGGCCACCGAAAGGATCGCAAGGAAGCGCCAAGAAGAAAAGGGACTGTCGAGGTGGTAGGAAGGTGCCCCGCGCGGATTGTAAGACACCGCCATTTTCCCTGACATCAGCGGGAAACCTGAGGGACACTGAGCATTTACCTTTTTGATTGTGGCGGATGGGAGATGCAACAATCCCGGGGCTAACAATGTATCAAGTGAGGTACCACTGGTGCGCGCGGTGTGGGCCGTGACGGAAGGGACGGGCGGACCAATGGCAGGCTTCTTTGAGGAGCCTCAGAATGGGCGGGGTGTTAGCCCTGAAAGTGCGGGCAGTGTCCTCGGCGCGGTCTCACCCACCCCCACCCGCTTATAGCTCAGGCTCCGCCCGCACTCGCAGGGCGAACCCTTCTTTGCCACCCAGAAGCACTGCTCTGGTTTGCGGGAATTGGTGGTTCACGGCCTTATCCCTAAAACAGGCAGTTACCACCCCACTCAGGAAGGGTGGAAAGGAAACAACAGGTGGCCAAGTCATCGTTGCGCCTTTTCCGGAACCCTGGATGGCGGAATAAAGCGCATGGTCCTAAAAATAAAAACCTAAACTCCAGACAGTGAGTCATCTAGGGGTCAGCAGCCCTAGGCTTCCACCTTTGTCCTGAGGTCTCCACAGAGGCAGATTAAGGTCGGTTGAGGTCCTGAACGCAGAAGAAAATATCTGGTCCCTTATATTAGAAAGAAGTGTAAAGTTGGGATTTTGCCAGGCCCTTCAGAAGTCGGGGCACAGGGCGCACGCCCGGTGTGCAAGCCATTTAATCTGCCTCTGGGTCTCCTGCCTGCCAGTAGTGCCAGGGCCCTTGCTGTAATTTGGCATAAGTAGGGACAATTCTTGAGATTTCCGTGGTATCTTGTCTGCTACTGGATTCTACCTCTCGAGGCCTGCAAGGTTTCAAAATCACAGAATGATTTGTCCATTGCACCCTGTACAGCAAAGTAAATGACTGCCCCTTGTTCCCTTGAGAGGACGTCGTGTTGCTAAATTATTGATTTCTATGCCATTAAGCATACTGGGCCTCAAGCTATGCAGCCCTTGCCATTTCAGAACTAAATGTTTTATTGAAGACAAAATACATATGCTTGAGAAAGATAAGTACAAGGATGTTTTAAATTAAAACACTTTATTTTATTGATTTTTAGAGAGAGAGGAAGGGGGAGAGAGAGAGAAAGAAAAAGAGAGAAACAATGGCTTTATTGTTCCACTTATTCATGCCATCCTTGGTTGATTCTTGTATGTGCCCTTACTGGGAATCAACTGTACCCTGCCAGGGCCCAAGTGTGTTTAAGTGTCAAATTATTGACGTAATTAATGCCATGATTGGTGGGATGAGTTGGAAGAATTAAAAGAGGGAGACTTTTGTGGTGAAGCAATCTCAATTCTAGGACATTAAAAATGAACAAGAGTTGTGAGTAAACCTGTAAAACTAGTAAAAGAAAAAAAGTAACAAAGGATATAAAAGATCACACGAAAGGAGCTGACATTTTGTTCCTTACCTAGCAAAGAATCAAATTTTAGTTTTTAGTATAATCTGTTTGTATGTTAAACGTTTTTAAACAGAAGATGACTTAAACTACCGTTTCCGCTTTGAGTTTATCCCAGAGAAAACAGCAGAGCTGTGAGCAAAGATAAACTTTGGAAAAGTAGAAGCTTGAAGTGTCTAGTTAGAATATTAAAAAATTTATGGGATTAAATTCTAGGCAGCATGTAGTGTAAAAATATCAATGTGAGTAACTAGAATATATTTGTAAGTAGACAAAACAGACTGCAGATCAGCATGTAACTTTTGGCAATTCTTTTATAAAAGAGTGTACATTGATATACATAAGAAGAGATTAGTTGGAAATATACCCAAATGAACTCATAGTTGATAGGCTTGTGCATATTTCATTTTCTTTGTACTTTTCCAGTTTTCTATATTGCTATGTTACAACTGGAATCAGTTGAAGAGTAAAATGTAATAATCCTCCTTCTATATCACTGCCTGTTTTAGTCATAAATGGTGCAGATAGAACCTATTTCACACAGGGTTAAGTAATGAGAGGATGGTGAGGAAATCCTTTTCCTCTCTCTGTTCAAACCTGAGGTGCTTCTTCTACAATTACAAAATTTATATGTATTTAAACAATTGTCCATCTGAGGTGTACTAAAGACTTTCTGGGTTCAACTAATCATAGAATTTCCTCTTCCTCCTAGACCAATACAATGCTTAGTCATAGCTGTGCATATAAGACATTTTTTTATGAAGGGATAGATAAAATTTTTGACCCTGAGAAAAATTCACCTGCCAAAAAGACCTTCACATTGTTAATTGGGCTCAAATTCATAACCACAGTCTAGTAGCCATTGTTTACAGAGGCCCCTCATGCCCTCAGCATTACAGGAAAATCCCACAGACTGTGCTCCAAGCCTCTTGCACAGTGTTCCTGCCTTCTTGACCCTTATAAGAGAGGTTCAGTAGTACTGAGACTTTCCTAGCCTAATTGGATCTGTGCAGATTCATCCTCATTTGCATTTCCTGATCAATCAGAGTGGCTAAATTATGACTAATGAAGACAGTGTGTTTTGGACCAATCAAACTGTGGATCTGGAGCCCTCATTTGCTTGGGAACATAGCAATCCGGGTCAGGGAGAGAAGTCTCCCTACATGAGCTAGCTTCACCTCTATTTGGGGGAAGGACACTTTCAGTTTCCACTGAAGACTTCCTTTTTCCTGCTGGAGCTGAAGCACTTGGATCGGAGTTGCCAGGATTGCATTGTGGGCCTTCTAACAGTCCTGCTGTTCCACCGTCCTGCTGTCCAGCAGTTGAGCTGTTATGTAGTCCTGCTGTTTCATGATCGAACTGTCTCACCGCTGTGCTGTTCTATAGCCGTGCTGTTTCAGGGTTGAGCAGTATTGACTGAATAAATTTCTTCCTCACACCACACCTCAAACTGGGGAGATCTGTTGGCATGATTGGCAGTGATTACCTCTATCAACAAAATAACACCACAGTATCTTTGATTATGAAATCCAGGCATTCCATATGACAATTATAGGAAGTATAATTAAGGAGACAGTGAATGAGACTCAGTGAGGGGGAGTTATCATTTATCTTCATTCCAACTTTTATAAAAGTGACATAGCAGAAATGTCTGTGGCTCAAGCTTGGCACTTACTGTGACAACAGAATCTATTGTTCTCTGCAAGCATTCTACACAATGTGATATATCAATTATATCTCAAAGCTGAAAAAACCTTCCCATCTATCTGAATGTCAGTAGATTACAGACCTGAAGCCACAAGCTCCAGCCTATGTCCCAGGATAGCAGAGCTGTTGCTTGTTTCTGATATTCGGTACAAGGTTCCCCCTGTAGCATACAATAATAAAGTATTTTTAATAGCTGCATAAATTATCTGTGGCTCCTCTTGCAAACATCGATGTTACTACCCCTTTGCTGGTTTTCTTGGGTTAGCAAGTGAAATAGGTGGGTTAGTAACTTTCTCTATGTGAATTATGCATAGGGTAATTGTTCACTTTCTGATGGTATGCAAATGAGAGGGAAGGATAAATGTTTGACTGACCTCAGACCCCAATCTTAAACTTCCCTATATTAAGCAACAGGGGACAGAGTTTAGTCACTTAAAAATGTTAACTTCACACAAAGAAAGAAAAATAAGGACCAGTTGATACCAGATAAGAAGAATTATAAATGACCTTTGGGAATAAATGACAAACCTCTGAATAAAGACAATTTGAAGGGCTAAGGAAGGACTTGTTAAATTCCCTAAGAGTCCACTGGAGGGCAGCAGTGTTACAATTTACAAAGAGTTCATTTCAGTGTAACCTTTCATAGATGAACCTGGAAATGATGAAAGGATTGCAGCTTAGAGGGGAAAAAGAAAAATGAGTGTAGTCACTCAATTTTGCATGCTTTTTGGAAGTCAGTACAGTATGTTAAATCCTGTTCTTGAATAGAAATTTGCAAAGTCTTAAAATATGTAAAATAGTTTATTCTGAGTTACACTATTCGCTGTCAGTCATGCATTACTACATTGCAGAATAGCAGAGTTGCCTTTGTGCCTTAAACTTAGACTTTGCTTTACCAATGCAATCTCAAATTCCTCCTGTTCCAGGTCTCTTAGAAAGTTATTATTAGTTATCTTCAATGTTTTCCCTGCATATAATATAGCAATATGCAAGTATAAAAAGTAATCCAAGTTAAATCTAAATAAAATTTGTTAAAATACTTTAGTTACAGTCAAGCTAATTTTCATCCAGTGTTGGTATTAGAAAAATTGCTCTGTGTTTTTAAACCACAGACCATACTGTGTGTTAGCCAGGCAATAAGCCCTTAACTGAAGTCTTAGGCAATTTTCGATATCTTTAATAGGCTGATTTAATCAAACCTCACATTCTTACGTAAATATAATCCTTTTGCTTTTATGTTTTTAAGTTTCTGTGTAGAAATGGACTGTGGGAATTCAGAGTCTCTAATGAAGATGTTCTCAAACTTACTGTATATTATAAGCACTGGAGAACTTAAAAAATTCTCTCTGTCCAAGACACAATTCAGATCAATTATTTGGGAAAATTCTGGGTATTATGGACATTTAAATGATGTTAATTCTTCTAACGTGTGAACATGATATATGTTTCACTTGTTTGTATCTTCTTTAATTTCTTTCTTCAGTATTCTATAGTTTTCTGAGTACAAGTCTTTTATATACTCGGTTAAATTTATTCCTAGGTATTTTATTCTTTTTAAAGCAATTGTGAATGCTATTGTTTTTCTGATTTCCCTTCCTAATAGGTCATTATTGGTATATAAAAATGCAACTGGCCCTGGCAGGTTGGCTCAGCGGTAGAGCATCGGCCCGGCGTGTGGAAGTCCCGGGTTCAATTTTCGGCCAGAGTACACAGGAGAAGCACCCATCTGCTTCTCCACCCTTCCCTCCTCCTTCCTCTCTATTTCTCTCTTCCCTCCCACAGCCAAGGCTCCACTGGAGCAAAGTTGGCCAGGGCACTGAGGATGGCTCCATGCCCTCTGCCTCAGGCACTAGAATGGCTCTGGCCACAACAAGCAATGCTCCAGATGGACACAGCATCGCCCTTTGATGGAAATGCTGAGTGGATCCCCATCAGGTGCATGCAGGAGTCTGTTTGCCTCCCGGCTTCTAACTTTGGAAAAATACAAAAAAAAAAAAATTAATAATAAAAAAAATGCAACTGATTTCTGGATATTTATTTTGTATTCTGATACTTTGCTGAATTCATTTATCTGTTCTAGTAGTGTGTGTGTGTGTGTGTGTGTGCGCGCGCGCATGCGTGTGTGTGTGTGTGTGTGTGTGTGTAATCGTCTCTGTATATTGTATCATGTTATCTCCAAAAAGTAACAGTCTTCCTTCTTCCATTTCAATTTGGATGCCTTTTATATCTTCTTCTTGTTTTATTGTTTGTGGCTAGGACTTCCGGTAGCACACTGAATAAGAGTGGTGGCAGCGTACGTTCCTGTCTTGTCCCTGATCTTAAGGGAACACTTGTAGTTTTTGCCCATTGAGTATGGTGTTGGCTGTGGGTGTCATATACGGCCTTTATTAGGTTGAGGTTTTCCTCCTCTATCCACACATTACTGAAGTTGTTTTCATAAATATGTGATGGATTTTATCAAATGCTTTTTCTGCCTTTATTGATATGATGTGATTTTTATTCTTCATTTTGTTTATGTGGTGTATTGTGTGTATTGATTTGCAGATGTTGTATCAACTGAACATCCCCTGAATAAACCCTACTTGATTGTGGTTTATGGCTTCCTTAATGTATGCTGGATCGAGTTTGCTAATATTTTGCTGAAGATTTTAGCATTTAGGTACATCAGGGATATGAGCTTATAAGATATTGATACTTGATTACAAACAATTAGCCTCCAAACTTTAAACTGGAAAGTCACTGGAATAACAGTTTAGAAAGAAGGCACAACTACATGACTACGTTTTTGGTACATATGTTAAGAATTGTGTACTAGTTGAGATGTTTGTGTAACTTATCCCCAAAGCAGTCAGTAATCCCCACTGTAAACTAATTATTTTAACCAAAAAAATAAAAACTTTTAATTTAAAAATACTTGTTTTTGTGTCATTTAAAAATATTCTCTACACAAAACTATTTTTCTTATAGATTTCAGTAATTGACAAGCTATTTGACAACAGAATGTAAGTTATATTTACACATATATATCAACATCACACATATATATTTAAATGAGAAATATAAATTTGAACTAGAACCTTTCATAAAAGTCAATTTATGTTGATAAGAATAATGACCTTTGGTTGAAAAATACTTCAATTAGTCTTTAAAAAATAAATATTACAGTAATCTCTGCTGCTAAGCATTTGCTGTTTTTGAGTGTTAGACCCTTCTAACATTTTATAGAAGTATGCAACTGATCTAAATGTTTATTGATTTTTTCAGATGTTTTTGTTTGTTGAGGTTAGAATAAGTAAACAACAAATGCCATACATTAATCATATGGCTTCTTAAATTGCCAATAAATTTACCTGACCTGTGGTAGTGCAGTGGATAAAGCATCGACCTGGAATGCTGAGGTCACTGGTAAAAAACCCTGCACTTGTTTGGTCAAGGCACATATGGGAGTTGATGCTTCCTGCTCCTCCCCCCTTTCTCTCTCTTTCTCTCTCGCACTTTCTCCTCTCTAAAATGAATAAATAAATAAATAAAATAAATTGCCAACAAATTGGAATATATTTTTAAAAAGTAGCATTTTTACCCTATTTACTGTAAAACAATTTTCCAGTGATATTTTTAGTTTAGGAAGTCAAAATTGCTCAGTAAACTGGCCGTAACAGACAGACTAAAACTAACAGTGCCCAGCCAGTGTGCCTGTCACAGCAAATACTTGTGGGACGTCCACCCAGTGTCAGAACTGTCTGTTACACTTGGATATTTGAATAGTTCTCTTTATGGGGGGGGGGGTCAGCAGTTGTGGTATTCAGCCAGTTCTCACAGGTTTGGCAGAACTGATACCTAAAATTTGTTGAGTTCAGTGAACCGGTTAAAATAGCACTTGTAATCAGGGTTCTTTCTAAGAAGGGGACCTGGGCAGCCGCCTAATGTGGAAATCACACATTTACACTCCTTACTCTTTTGTAACTTTTATCTGTACAACAGTGTATTCTAAGCAGCCCTAGCAATGTTCATTCCGTCCATAGGTGAAAAAATATGATAGAGCTATGCTTGTAATATTCATTTCATAAAACTCATTATACCTTTGATGGAATACTACATTTTATTTCCCTCCTACAGTGAAAAGATGATTTAGGATAAATCACAAAGCCAATGATGCTTGGTATTAGGGTACAGAACTGGTTGTTAAATTACTTGAATCGCACCACTTGGGGGCAGCACTGTGAACCATCACTGTCAAGGACTGCACTTGTGCTAGAGCAATTGCCTGAGGACTATTGTGGGCCTGATGTAATAATTAGGCCTATCACTGAATTCTCCAAGACCCTTATATTTTCCTGTGTTTTGAAGTCCATTTATTTTATTTCCTGTAGTAGTACAATCTTTTTCTACAAATACATTTTTATACAAAAATACAATCAATAAAGGAGATAAGTAAGACTTAATATAAATTTAAAGAAACATTTATTTAATAAAACAATAATTCTATTTGAAGACAATGACAATATAAAACTGAATTTCTTTTTTTTTAATGTTTTCCTTTATTGATTTTAGAGAGAGGAAGTTAGAGAGCAAGAGAGAGACAGGGACATTTTACCTGGATGTGCCCTGACTAGGGATTGAACCAGCAACTTCTGTGCTTTGGGATGATACCCTAACCAACCAAACTATCTGGGCAGGGCTAAATCTAAATTTCTAATTACAATTTACATTAATTTTATTCATTAAGTTGATAGCAAGAGTTTCAGCATAGCTAGAGTGTTTGACTCAAACTTTTATTAGAAACTTATAAGTATTTTGATGCACTAATTTTTGTGTGTGTGTGTGTGTGTGAGAAAGAAAGAAATAGAGAGAAGCAGAGGGAGGGGAAGGGAGAGAGTGAGAAGCATCAATTAGTTGCAGCACTTTAGTTGATCATTGATTGCTTCTCATATGTGCCTTGACCAGGGGGCTTCAAACAAGACAGCGATCCCTTGCTCAAGCCTGAGATCTTGGGCTCAAGCTCGCACCTTGTGCTTCCAGCTGATGACCTTTGGGCTCAAGTGAGAGATCATGTGATCATGTTTATGATCCCACGCTCAAGTCAGTGAGCCTACGCTCAAGTAAATGAGCCCGGGCTCATCTGTATACCCACTAATGTTTTAAACAAAGAAAGAAAGTGAGAAACACAAAGTTATTTTGTTTTGCTTTCTTTAGAAGTTATTTCTTCATGAACCTTTAGGAATTGTAAAAATAATCCACCAAGATAATTTCCTACTCAGACAACTGTGTATGTGTCATTTAAAAAATATATTGTACTACTAATGGAGTAATATGTATATTGTGTGTTCTACAATATAAGAATTAAATTTCAAGTGAAGGAATTGTGAATATTTAAAAGAGATAATCAATAATATAAAAAAAGTTCGAGCTTTTTTTATGAGTGAAGAATGTACTTTTATTACATAGCACAACGCAAATATTAATATGAAAGAATAATATATTATAAAGCCACAAATACAAAACATCTTAAAAATATTTATTTTATTTTAAAGCTATCTTCAAAATGACAGGCAAAAAACAAATTGCTGGCAACCCAATATTTTAATCTTGGTCTATGCTCCAGATTTATTTTAAATCTTTTATTACATTGTAAATTATTTTTGATGTTTACAAATCTTATTCTCCTTACAAGATAAATATTTTTACACTTTTCTCCCTTAAATTCCCCCCTTTTTCATTTTTAAAGATTAACAAGGCAGATGAATTAATGAGATGCCTTGGTAATTGGCCTATTGCAGCAACTTTAAGTTTAACCCAGTAAATTAATAGAATATAAGAAGAAAGTCAAATAGTGTTGCTTTTAATTCTCCAGTTTGACTTGTATAAGTAACAACTCTAAATAAAAATAAATTAAGTTGGGTATTTGAGTAAGACACCCATATAGCATCTTAATGCTACTTGAGTTATTCAGACATGGCTTTCTCCTAAAAATGACAGTGAATAGAATTGTCAAAGTCTCCACAGTGAACAATTTTAAATTTAGTCCCGAACACCAATGTGCTGTAGAAATAGGATATACCTGGGGTGAGAAAGGCCCCATAATGATCCATAATATTCTGCAGAGCTTACACCTCAAACCCCACAGAAATTTTTCTTACCGTTATAATAACTAAAGCAACTCTGCACAGATTGCTCTTGTTATAATGATAGTAAAAGTAGATGAAAATATTGTTATTGAGGAGATGCAATTCTGACAGCACACTCATGCAGGCACAGTTTTTAACAACACAATGTAGAATGCAAACAAAATCTGCATGAAAGTATATCAAGAATGAAATCCACCGATATGTTCAAGAAACATGTTTAATTAATACATTCTTCATGACATGAAGACATTTGTACAGACAGGTTCCAACTACTGCAGTGCCAGGAACTACAAGGAAGCAGAAAACAAATGACATACTACTCTAAAATATAATTACCTAGTTTCAACATCTAGAAGAAACGAATATTGATTACATTTCAGTGTCCAGGAATGCTATTTTATTTAAGTGCATATTCATTTATATTCCATCTGGACACTTCACCGTCTAAATGCCATTCCCTCGAATGACTTAAAGAACCTTCAATAAGCCAGAGAAGAGTTCTTGCTTAATTTAGAATATTACTTAAAACATATTTGGGATGCAAACTCATGTGACCAATCACCTTGAAAAATATATGTTATTTAGGAATATATTCTATATTCCACTAAGTGGACATATAGAATATAAATAAAAACATAATCACCAACACAAGGTTGAATATTGTACAAAGGTCTAGTATTTCTAGACTGGTTTACTTAATTTCAAGCTATAAAAAATATAGAAACTAATCAAATCATAAAAATGTACTTCTTCGCATTAATACTTTGATTTAAGTATCATCCAAGTTTGGGACACTACATACCATAAGAACAATCAAAGCTGTGAGTCGGCCACCTGAGGAAAAAAAAACAGTTTAAATAATTGAGCACATGTGTGTCTCCAGAGAGAAGGTTCACTTTAATTTTGATTAGATCATCTATAAACTACAGCAAAGAAAAAGTTTATCAATCTAGTTTCGTGTGACTGCTAGTGATTCCAGCTCCTTTTGATCCCAGAATCCTTCTCATCTGATTCCAGGCTTAAGGTCTAACTTGTGAAATGCTTAATAAGAGCCTCACTTGTCATTGTTTTGTGCTCAGTCAGCACAACAGATTATAAACATTAGAATTATTTTAAAAATTTAAAAAATTATTATAAAAATTAGAATTCATTAGATTAGAGGAAAATCATTTTAAGAATGTGTTATTATAGCTCGTTTAGTTTAGTATTCAGTCTATCATTCTTAAGATTTGTTAGCAATTTCATTTATATTGTTCCCCTAAAGTGAGTCTGTGGACTAAGTTGTAAATGAAGTTCTATTAATTGGTTACATAGACACATTTTGCAATGTCACAAACAATATGTTATCTCATCATCAATCCTTCCTCATGCACCCCACCCCCAAATTAAGACAGGGTCTTAATTTCCAATACGAAGAACATTATAAGAATGCAAATAAAACACCAGGGTACGTGGATAAATTACACATAGAAACTTAAATATACATTTCTGACTATCCAGAGAATAATAAATAATACTACAAAGTCTTAATTCTTAGAAATGTCAGTTAGTGCTATCTCTGCTTCTAAGCTGCCATAATGTTTATTATATTTCTACCAGTCAAAACATACAATGTTATGATTCCTTCTGGTTGTTTTCTTTTACAAAAACATTATCAGATGTTTATCGTCTTCACATGAATTCAGATTTACTGGCACAATGATAGTTTGACCACAGTGTACAGACAGAAAACATAACAGGCCTAAGGTGTATTTTATAAAAAGATTACCCTTACTAAAGTAGTCTAATGTAAATACAAGTACTACATATTTTTCTTCATTTATTCTCAAACATTCTTATATTTCATTCATCTATCACAACTATACTCTATCATTTCCTTTAGTATATATTGTGTGAACCTTGTGAGCCTACATACAGTGTGCTACACCCGCCTTTTTTACACAAAAACTAACCCAATTTATGTGTATATAATGTATGAATAGACAAACTTGAGTTACAAGTTGCCAACACAAAATAACACTATCACATGGAAAGCAGTTTTTTTTTTTAATTTTTAAAATTTTTTATTTTTATTTTATTCATTTTAGAGAGGAGACACAGAGAGGGAGAGAGAGAGAGAGAGAGAGAGAGAGAGAAAAGGGGGAGGAGCTGGAAGCATCAACTCCCCTATGTGCCTTGACCAGACCAGTGCAGGGTTTTGAACTGGCGACCTCAGTGTTCCCAGGTCGACACTTTATCCACTGCGCCACCACAGATCAGGCAGAAAGCAGTATTATGTATTTTAACCTTCATGTAAACACAGCAATTGAGAAAGTCACTTCATCCTATTAGGAATTCTAATTTGAGGCATCTCTTAAAAACTGTATTATCTACATGTGTCCAGTCCTACTCCTGCTTATATTTGTCATGTTATCTGTGCTCTTAAAATAAGCACACATGCCATTATCACATTTGTGACAGGTTGTTTATCTAAGTACAGATAATTGAAATATGATATTTCCACTTAGAACTCTACGGTCTCATCATGGAGGGGTATAAAACCAAAATAATTTCTATATCTTCACCTAAATACTCAAATCGTTCAGCTGATGATTTGTAATGTCCTAAAAAGAAGAAAAAAATAGAAATAATTTTAAAAAGAAGTGAAAAATAGTAAAGCGTATAGATTCCTAAGTTAATAGGTTTTGATTCTTTGCCTTTGTACAGAATCTCACATTTTATTTCTTTACATAAATTATTTAATGTCTCTCATTTAAAGTATTATCATACAATATTATAAATTTATATTTAATGTCATTAGCCTTATTCTTCTCCAGTAAGTTTTCCTGTGACATATTCTGTGGTACAGCATGCAAATTTATCATTAGTGTATTGTCAATAATAGCCTATGGAGTAAAAGAAATTCTACTTACAATTAAAAGATACAGGAAGGCTTAATAAATGATTTAGAGGTTATTCTATAATACAGTGAAATTTCAACATAATAAGACCCATTTATGAAAAACCCATAGCTAACATCAGGCTCAATGGTGAAAGACAAAATTTTCCCCTTAAAATCAGAAACAAGACAGGATGACCATGTTTGCCATTTCTATTCAACATAATAGTGAAAGTTATAATTAGAGAATCAGGCAAGAAGAAAAGCATCCAAATTAGGAAGAAAGAAATAATCTTTGTTCCAGGTGATATGATTTTTGAAGTACAAAACTGTAAAAATTACCCTCATACCCAGGCACTCACATTAACCTGTTGCAACTAATAAATACATTTTATTAAACTTACAGGCTACAAAATTGACAAGTAAAAATCAGTTGCATTTCTATACAGTGACAATGAGCAAATCAAATGGAAGTTTAAAAGAAAAAACACAGTTTTGTTATAATAGCATCAAAAAGCGTAAACTACTTAGGAAAAAAACATAACCAAGCTGCTGAAAGACTCCTACACTCAAAAGTATAAAACATTGCTGATAGAAATAGAAGATAATATAATTAAATGAAAAGACATCCTTTGTTCATACATTTGAAGACCTTATAGAGTAAAGACGTTAAACTACACAAAGCAATCTACGGATTATACACAACCCAAATCAACATCTTGAATATACATTTTGCAAAAACAGGAAAATCTATATGTAATGCATATGGGATCTCAGGGACTAGAAATAGCCAAGATAATCTTAAAATGGAAGAGCAAAGTTGATAAAACTCACATTACCTGATTTTAAATATACTCTAAAGCTACAATAATCAAAACTCAGTGGTACAGGCATCGATACTGACAGACCAATGGAATAGGATACAGAGCCATCAGTAAAGCTTTGCATATATGGTCAAGTGACTGAATGCAAGGGTGCTAAGAACGGTAAATTGGGAAAGACCAATCTTTCAACAAATGGTTCTTGGAAAACTGGATATGTACATACAAACAAATGAAGTTTGATTCTCATCTTATATCATATACAGAAATGAATTCAAAATGGGTCAAAGAACTAAATAAGAGCTAAAACTATAAAATCCTTGCAAAAGCACAGAGAGGACAAGCAACATAACGATAAGTCTGACAATGATTTCTTGGGTGTGGCACCAAAAGCCCAAGCAACAATAACAACAACAACAAAAACATAGATAAATTAGACTTCATCAAAATTAAAAATGTTTATCAATAGAGTGAAAAGGCAATTTATAGAATGGAAGGAAAATCTGCAAAGAATACATCTGATAAGGAATTAATATCCAAACTGTATAATGAACTTCTGAAACTTAGTTATGAAAAAAAACCTAAACAAAAATGTGCAAAGGACATGACTAGGTATTTTCCCAAAGAAGGTATACAAAACACCAAGAAGCAGAGGAAAATATGACCACTAATCAATAAAAACTGCAATGCAAATAAAAATCATAGATAATTAGGATGGCTAGTATCAAAAATAGAAAATAACATGTGTTGGTAAAGAGGTGGAGAAATTGGAACTTTATGCATCACTGGTGGAAATGTCAAATGATGCAGTTGCTGTGCAAGATCATGTGGCTATTCCTCAAAAAGTAAGCTCAGAATGCCCACGTAACGGGGCAGCTCTACTTTGGGTGTGTACCGCACATTGAAAACAGGCCTCCAACAGGTCCTCAAATGCCAATATTCAGAGAAGCATATTCGGAATAGCCAAAAGGTGAAACAACCCAAGAGTCTATCATCAGTGAATGGATAAAAGAATGTGGAATATACAAACAATGAAATATTACTCAACCATCAAAAGGAATAGAGTTCTGATACATGCTACAAGGTAGATGAACCTTGAAAGCATTACACTAAGGGAAAGAAGCCAGATCACATTTTTCTAAGTGCAATAAGCCAGAAGAGATTGCAGTTTTATGAGGTTCCTAAGGTAGTCAACTCACAGAACATTGAATAACAATAGTCAGGGTGGGGCGGGGGTGGGGGGAATGGAAAATTGTTGTTTAATGTGTATAATGTTTCAGTTTTAGTTTTGGATGTACAGAAGTGATGGCTGCACAACAGTGGGAATGTACTTAATGCCACTGACATGTATACATGAAATGGATAAGTGGTAAAAATAAAATAAAAATTGATCTGTAAAAATTAGCATAAAAAGTGGCTTGAATATTTCTGAAAAACAAGTGCTCTGACAGATATTAAAACGTATCATAGCAGTACAAGGAAGCATAAAAGATGTGGTGTAGGCTGAGTTCAAGGGAACAGAGACAAGAAGAACACCTATGAATTTAATGTATGATAAAAACTGGCACTTTAAGCAGTTGGAGTGAAGACAATAAGTGTATATACCAATGTCTGATGTAACAATAATTTAAGTGCAAAGAATGCAATCAGAACATATGGTTGAAATTTTTATATGATTTCAGCATGGGGATGAACTCCAATTTTTATAATAAAGACTGAACACATATAGCCACTAGAGAGAGAAACTGATACATCCAACTACCTATTATGTAAAACTTCTGCACATATAAATGTCACTGATAGAAAAAAAGTTAAATAAATATGGTATATATTAGTCATCATTAAAAATGTGGGAATAGCCTGACCAGGCGGTGGCACAGTGGATAGAGCGTAGGACTGGGATGCGGAAGACCCAGGTCGAGACCCCAAGGTCGCCAGCTTGGACCCAAGGTCGCTGGCTCCAGCAAGGGGTTGCTCGGTCTGGTGAAGGTTCGCAGTCAAGGCACATGTGAGAAAGCAATCAATAAACTAGTTGTTTATTAAACTAGTGTCGCAATGGCAACGAAAAACTAATGATTGATGCTTCTCACCCCTCTCCGTTCCTGTCTGTCTGTCCCTATTTATCCTTCTCTGACACTCTCTCTGTCTCTGTGTAAAAAAAAAAAAAAAAGTGGTAATAAATCTAAATACAATCCCAATATAAGATTGAAAATGTAAAATATGCGAGTTTAGAAAAAATGAACAGCATGATTTCATTTTTGGTTACCAATAACCACAAAAAACACTGAAATATGTATATATATATATACATACAAGAATATTAATGTACAGAAGCAGCTAAAAAGACACCTAAAATATTAAGTGATTGTTTTTAAGTGAGAAGAGGGGAGATTGTGAAATGGACTCCCATATACACCCCTACTGGGATCCACTCATCAACTCTTGTCTGGGGCTGATGTTCCAGTACTGAACTATTTTTAGCACCTAAGTCCAACACTGGAACCAACCAGCTATATTCAGCACCCAGGGTCGATGCTTGAACCAAGTGAGCCACTGGGTGCAGGATGGGAAGAGAGAGAGAAGAAGAAAAGAAGAGAAAGAGGGAGGGGGGAAAAAAGGGAGAGGGAGGGGAAGAGAAGGTCATGGTTTCTTCTCTTGTGCCCTAACAGGGAATTGAACCTTGGACACCATATGCAAGGCCAACGCTCTATCCACTGAGCCTACCAGCAGGGGCTACTATGAAGAGATTAATTCAGACAATGAATTAGAGAAAGAGAAGACAATATTTTGCTCTATAGTTTTGTAATATTTTAATTTTATAAATTGATATTTGTGCACTATTTACATAATTAAAATTTATAAAAAACAACCTATATCCAAACATATAAAATTTTAAAATTATATCCATTAAAAAATAAGGCAATGAAAACTAGTTAAAATGTTCACCTCATGTTAAAAGGGCTTGAAATTATAATGAATTCTGTTAAATCAATGAAGAAACATTTTAGAAACCTAATTAAAAAATGAGTGAAGAAAAAGAATAAACAAAAGTGGGCCAAAACAAGTTCAACTTCATTTATAACTAAATAAGTGCTAATTTACACATAAAATTATTTTCGTCACCTTATGAAGTTATTAACAATATGAATAGAATAAAGAGTTACTGGACCTGGTTTTCTTGAAACTGGAGTTGGTTTTGGAACATTAGGCTTGACACCTGGAAATATGAAATTAATTACATTTAATAACATGGAAAATTAGAGATTTAATTTGAGTAATTTTTTTATAAAGATTATTTCTTTAAATGGAAACTACACTTATTTTCCTATCTTTATAATTTCTCTTCTGGGAAATTAGCTAAATATATATCTATACAAGTGCATATGAATTTTGCATAGGAATGTTTTGGATTCTAGAATGGAAATCCAGAAATTAATTAATGAAAATCATAAAAATAATGTATTCAAAATGAACATCTGTATCTCTAAGAAATTAACTGTCCAATTTGTATCATACTACATATTTTTTATCCTTTTGTTTTCTGCTTACTATTTCACCGTTTTTCACACTAGAACAATTATATCTACCTTATTATCATTATATGTTACTACGGATTCTTTTTGTTTAGTTTTCTCTAATCATAAAAAATGTTTGACAGTCATATGAGGAATTTTAATTTTTGATAATTAAGAAAAGATCCCTGTAGTTTATATTTTTAATAAACATTTCCTCACAATTCTCTCTTCTTTGAAACACCAGAAGTATCAATGTTTTATAAATCCTTTATGATACAGTTATGGTTAGCTCTTTTAAAAGAGAATATTAACAAACCCGGTATCCTACAGTGCATATGCTCATGAGGACCATGTGAGCAAATATGGGTGGGTCAATGAATATAAACTTCATATGCAATCTTAATGTATCTGTCCACCAAAAGCCATCTGTTTCCCTACAAAACATTCATTTTTACCCATCACCTTATGACATTATTAACAATATGAATAGAATAAAGAGTTACTGGACCTGGTTTTCTTGAAACTGGAGTTGGTTTTGGAACATTAGGCTGGACACCTGAAAACATGAAATCGATTACATTTAATAACATGCAAAATTAGAGATTTAATTTGAGTAATTTTTTTAAAAAGATTATTTCTTTAAGTGGAAACTACACTTATTTTCCTATCTTTACAATTTCTCTTCTGGGAAATTAGCTATATATATCTATACACGTACATATGAATTTTGCATAGGAATGTTTTGGATTCTAGAATGGAAATCCAGAAATTAACTAATAAAAATCATAAAAATAATGTATTCAAAATAAACATATGTATCTCTAAGAAATTAACTGTCAATTTGTATCACAGTACATTTTTTATTCTTTTATTTTCTGCTTAATACTTCACAGTTTTCCCTTTACAACAATGATACCTATCTTGTCATCATTCTATGTTACTATGGATCCTTTTTGTATAGTTTTCCTTAACTGATGATAAAATATGATTGACAGTCAAATGAGCAATTTTGATTTTTGATTGTAAGAAAAGAACCCTGTACATTGCCTCACAATCTTCTCTTCTTTGAGACACTAGAGATATCTGTTATTTATAATCCTTTATGAAATACTTACTGCTAATTCTTTTGAAAGAGCATATTAACAAACCAAGTATCCCATAGTGCATATACTCTCTAGGACCATGTGAGTACACATGGGTGGGTCAATGAATTTAAATGTCATAAGAATCATAATGTATCAGTCTACCAAAAAAAACATTAGTTTCCCTCCAAAACTTTATAACACTCAACTAAAGTACTCAAGAAAGCTACCAGTTTCCACGTATAGAAGAATTATAAAAAGGTGTTGTAATTACCGTGTTAATTAGATGGCAACTCCCCTTATTCCTTTAAAATATTAGGACAACAGAAAATATACAAACAAACTAGGAGCCAGTCATTTAAATTTGAGATCAACACCTTCATGTTTAACAGGAGACTAAGCCCAAAGAAATGATGTTACTAGAATAAGCAGAGCCAAACTAAGACCTTGTGTGCGGTCTGCTCAGGCTAAGTTCTTCCCAATACAGTCCCCTCTTGGGACAAAATACTCATCCCTGCCCGGGAAACTAGATTATACTGAACCATATTATATGATGTTTTTACTGTATAGAAATATTTATAATAAAGTTTAATTAATAAATTTAGGAAGATAAGTGATAAACAACTACTAATAAAATGGAATAATTATAACAATATCCTATAATAAAAATATGTGATATTCTTCTTTGAATATCTTATTGCACTGCAGTCTCCCTCCTTCTAGTGATGATGTGAGATGATTCAGTGCCCACATGATGAGAAGTGAGATGAATACACTGAGCCAAGGGATGATTCCCATCTTGGGTGGGAAATAGTGGGACAGTGTGAGATATTGTCATGCCACTTAGAATGGCAACTAACTTATACTTATGAATTACTCTTTCCTGTTATTTGCATTAAATATTTTTATACCACGATTGCAGGCAATCAAAACCACAAAAAGTGAAACTGCAGATAAGTGGTGACTGCTGTATAGCTCTTGCCCCTTGTTCCTGCTGAAATCAAAGAGAAGCCTGAGATTGGAACACAGAAAAATATTTCCATCCACCATGTCAAAATAATATCCAAAGCAGAGCAGCTGAAGAGTAGTCCATCATTGAAATCCTCCATTTCATTTCAATAAATAAGGACTTTTCCTGTCTTTCTGTTGATGTGAAATTTACTTTCTATTGCCAAATAAAATTTCCCCGTAAAGAGAAAAAGACTAATTATATGAGGTAGAGAGTGTTGTGGGTCTTGTTCTAGGGCAGCGGAGATTTCCCATTTTAAAAGGTACTACATAAAAAGAATGAAACTGGTTGCAGTCCAGGAAATAAAACACCATCCTGGATCACGAAGATAATCTGTAAAGGTTTCAACAAACCATTTTAAAAATAATAAAATAGCAAACTTGATGACACAGAAAACATATGTGTTATAAAATATTAGCCATGGCCCTTCCTCTTCACTAATATTAACTGGAGTGATGCTGTAAGTTATATATGAGCTTCCTATAGGTCAGGCGCTGTGCTAAGTGCTTGAAATACACCCCTTTTTAACTTTACTATGAACCAGTGAGAAAGGAATTACATCATTTTATAAGTAAGGAAACACCTTAAAAGGTTTACATCACTTGTCCAAGTTTGTTCTAAGGTCTGCAGACCATGGCAAATCATTTTAGAATCACAAAGTTTAACAGCTAGAATGGCTATAAATATGTTCTTCCTCGTTTGTTACTAAAAGTGATGAATGGGTGCAAATCATCAGATATTTAAAGAATTTAAAATCACGAACCATTTAGGAATTTTTGAAAAATATGAGCAGACAGTTACTAAACCTGAGACACTGAAAATTGTAGGTTTTGCACTGGGAGGCGTTGACATGGAAAAAAATAAAGACAGAATCAACTACTTGGTAATTATTACTTTTGAAAATTTATATAAATCTTCCCTTTGGATTTTGACGTTTTTAGGTATAAATTTCAGTGCTTCAATTTACTTTGATAAATAATTGTTTTACATTGTGATACATGAGAAACACCAAACAACAATTTGGACACCTGTGTGATGTACATAATGAGCTAAGACCCTATCAAATAAAGTGTGTCATACATCTGTCATGAAAATGAGACAGATAATTACAAACACTGCTACTTTTTGAAAATCCCATGTAATTGATATTGATTATCAAAGAAATAAAATCTAAAGGAAACAGAAAAAACAATCCTTAGTACCTTCAGTACAGTTTGGCAGCTCAGGCTCCCAAGTACTGCTAGCTCCACACTCAACAGTGCTGCTGCCTTCAAGGAGATACCCCTGCAGGCATTCAAATGTAACCCTGGCTTTGTAGTTAAATTCTGTTTCAATTTCTGACACAGTTCTTTCATTGTTGACTACTGGATATGGACATTTGACCACTGAAAAGCAGAGAAATTCCAGAATTAATGGAAAGCTGCTTTAACACAGGAAAAAAATCAAGTGTAAAATAGTAATTTCCCCTGGAACAAAGAGACAAGAACTGGAAGGCAGGATGTTAAGCTTTTATAAAAAGATTTTATTTGTGTCTTTTAATTCCTGATCAAGAGATATAATCTTTACCCTTGTAGAATGGACTGTCATTATAGATTATTGGTTTTATATATTTTCCCATTACTGACAACTTTTCAGAAAGGTCTGACTACCATGTACAATTTTCAGGTAAGCTCAAATACAACTTTTGATGCTGTTTACTTTAAGGGTTTCTTAAAAAAAAACCCATGTTGACACTGATTTAGAACCCTGACCTTTATGACGGCAGGAAAGAGTCTTCTAATAAGGTAATACTTGAGCTCACGTGCAAAAGTTGGAGAGAAGCTAGACATGCAAAGATATGCAAAGACAATTATTAATTCATCGGGTCTCAACAGCATGCATGAACTGGGATGTTCAAGAAAGAGAAAGGCCCGTGGAAGTAGGGCTGTGTTTTCCAAATATTTTGTACTGGAACTCAAAGATCAAATCACAATTTAAATTGTAATCTCATAACCTGGAATAAAGCTAGAGCTTAATATTTAGCCTTCTCACCCATGTACTATGGTGTCTCCTGTTCTGCTCTACATCTTAGGAAGTAAAGTGCTATGCATGACCCTCCAGATTGATTTCAGGATCAAGCAATGGGTGCCAGAATTTGGGAAAAATCACAGACAAAACAAAACACAGCAAAACACTGTCTGGGATTTGGATTAAATTAGAACAACAGACAAGGGCCCACAATGCACAGCGTTTTAAGCCAGGCGAGTGCTCTTCCTCCGTGCATGGGGATCTGAATTTCCATGAGGCATCATTTCCCTTCAGCTTGAAGAACTTTGTTTAGCAATTCTGGTAGTTCAGGTAGGGCAGTAACAATTCCTGGTCAGGGCACACAGGAGAAGTACCCATCTGCTTCTTCACCCCTGTCCCTCTTGCTTCTCTGGCTCTCTTTCTCCTTCCCTCCCTGCAACCATGGCAAGACTTGAGCGAGTTGGCCCCAGGTACTGAGGATAGCTCCATGGCCTACACCTCAGAAGCTAAGTAATAAGAGCTCAGAGTCTGAGCAATAAAGCAACGCCCCGAATGAGCCCTAGTGGGCTTGCAGGGTGGATCAAGTCAAGGTACATGCGGGAGTCGGTCTCTCTGCCTTTCCTCATCTCCCTGAATAATAAACAAACAAGCAAATAAATAAATAAATAAATGACACTGTACTATAATTAATTTCAATTCTATTTGAAATCGAAAAAATATTTTTTAAAACTCTACTACCTAGTATATGTTACTAATTCCATGCACTTGAAAAGAGGAAATATTTTGCTATTTTATAATGGTTTCTTTCAATGAAGAATCAAGGAACCTCCAGTGTCTCCCTGCTTTTGGTCATGCTCGAATACCTTAAACATTGCTTTTTAATTATAGGCATACCTCTGACATATTTCTAGTTTCTTACAGACTACAGAAATAAGTGAGTATAGAAGTAAAGGAAGTCACAACAGTTTTGCTGGTTATGGCATTGCCTTTATTGGCAAATAAATGCAATGTGTATGAAGGGCAATAAAGCAAGGCACAATTAAACAAGATAAGACTATATGTTTTGTCCAAAATCTATCAATCTTATTGGTGAGAAGGTTAGTCTTTTATCTGTGTTTTATTCCACCATTTCCTCTTGCCAGAACTGTCATACTTCTTGTATTGTAAGATGAAACTTTTTAAAGCCAGTGTGAGTTTTTGATGTTTTCAAGCCAAAAATTTTAATTCGTGCATATACATAGTAATTAACAATGTATAAACAGGAATGTCTAACACTCGTGGGGTAAAGAGTGGGAAACTAAAACTAGAATTATTTTAGATTCTGTGTGACACATAAACAATTAAAATAGAAAATAATTTAATAGGGGAAACAAGCAGATATGGCTGGTTTTTTTTTTTTGGTTGGCCAAAGTATTCAAAAATTGGTAGAAGTTTGTACAGTATTTACAAATAAGAGGTAAATAAACAAAATTATTATTACCTTTACACTCAGGAGGGTCACTACTCCATTGGTCCTGCCCAGAACAAATCAATGTGCTCTCTCCAACAAGTGAATATTCATCTGGTCCATCTGAAGGATTGCAATTATAAGTTACTACTTCATTATATTCATATGTGTCCTTGCCGCTATTGGTGTACATTCCATTAGGTATTTCTTCAGGTGGTTTACATAAGATTCCTTAAAAACAAAAAAGGAGAGGGCAGAAAAGGCAAAAGAAACGGTGAATCCTTAAGAATGTGTTAGTAAAGTCTTGTGAACTGACTTCAGTCAATTTATTAACATATGACTTCACAGTCTATGAATCTAATATCCAAGTAAGAAGAAAGTTCCTTTGATAAAATGTATTATCTGACATCAAAACATTAATAGAGAAATTAAATTTTAGAATATACCCATTTTCTTAAATACTCATATGAGCTACTTATATGAAATATCTGTATTTATCAGAAAGATCATGGTAAATTTTGTTCTAATCATAACACACGGTAAAAATTTAATGAAGAAATTACATTCACAACCCTGGCCTGTTAGCTCAGTGGTAGAGCGTCAGCCTGGCATGTGGATGTCTCAGGTTTGTTTCCCAGCCAGTGTACACAGGAGAACTGCTCATCTCCTTCTCCACCCTTCCCCCACTTTTTCCTTTCTCTCATTCCCTCCATCTGTCTGTCTCTCTCTTTCTCTTCCCCTCTCACAGCCAAGGCTTCATTGGAGCAAAGTTGGCCCTGGCACTGAGGATGGCTCCATTGCCTCTGCCTCAGGTTCTAAAATGGCTCCAGTTGCAATGGAGCAGTGCCCTAGATGTGCAGAGCATTGTTCCCTAGTGGGCATGCTGGGTGCATCCCAATCTGGCGCATGAGGGAGTCTGTCTCTATATCTCCCCTCTCTTCACTTTAGAAAAATAAAAATACAAAAGTAACAAGAAATTACACTCATAATTGAGAAAAACTCAGTGCTGGTGGAGACATGATTTATACTTTGTAAATAGATCCCTTCCTAAATCAATGGTTGACAAGTACACAAAGATTTATTGTCATTTTCACTCTCATTCTTAAAAGCATAGAGTAAAAATTCCCTATAGTTTCAGATTGCTTGGTAATGCAGCCCAAAGTATCTGGACGTCTTCCTCTAAGCCAGATACAAACAACATTAGAAAATAATGTTAAGCAATGGTAGTATTTTCAATGTTTGTTTTGGAAAGTTTTGATTTTATGAATAACTATGTTGTATTTGTTAACATGTATTGAACTAACTTTTCTTAAAAATGAATTAATAAATAATTATTAAAAATTTCTCTGTTTTAATTCTAATATAAAGCATATCAATAGCACTAACCCACCTACAGAAAAGCTCTGTAGGGTCTTTGTTCATTTTAAACCATAAAGGGATACCCAGACCAGAAAGTTTGAGAACCGCTGCTCTATATTCCAAAGAGAGAATATACTTACTTTCACACTGTGGGGGATTATCACTCCATTCCATACTATCTCCAGAGAGTTCACAATATAGGATATTTGTTCCAAGTAAGTAAAAACTAAATGGAAAAAATTATTGATTCCTTTATCAGTTAATGAGACTACATAACAATAAAGACATTTTTATACAGTTCTTTTTCTGCACTACAATAGCTTCAGGGAGAAGTTTCTTAAATGACATGTACAGAGCATGCTAATGAAATCTGCTCTTTGTGAAATAAAGATATTCTTTACATGAACACACATTGGACTAGAGCAGATTATCTGCCATGCTTGGTCGTCTGGTAATCAACACCTCCGAGTCTCACCACACATGCACTTCTGTGTCCTTGCTCAGGCCATTCTGCTCAGTCAGGACACGACTGAGTAGGGAGACCTGGCCCAAGAACTTACCTGACTGGATTCGAGTCTCAGTTGTGACTGTTTTTTTGAGTTTGGGCAAGTCCCTTAATTTTTCTTTCTTACATTTTTTTTCCATGAAAAGGATATAATAACATATATATATATATAATAGTGTTTTTTTTAAAATAGTAGGTGAATTATTATCTCAGACACAGGGAGTGCTAGTCAAGGTTTATTATTTTTGTGTTTTGTGTTTTGGTTTTATGAATTTTCTTCAGATTAGAGTGTCTTGCTTGGTATAGCACAGGAAAATCCTTACACGGTGAAATCTCTAATGATTGGTATTCCCAGAGCTCTCCCCTCCTTATAGTGATAAAAACTAAGTTTTTTTTTCTATGGAACCTCTTATTTACTAATTTCCTTGGTCACCTCACTGTATATGTTGTGCTTCTCGACAAGGTTAAAATTTCTTTGAGAATAAAGTACGCCAGAAATTTTCAATCCTTTTTATCACATGGTTCACATAAACTAATACTAAAATTCTGTATCCCCACCCACAAATACATATATTTATTTATCTATAAAAACAATAGGTATAGCCTGACCAGGTGGTAACAGTGGATAGAGCGTCAGACTGGGATGCGGAAGACTCAGGTTTGAGACCCCAAGGTTGCCAGCTTGAGCGCGGGTCCATTTGGCTTGAGCAAAAGCTCACCAGCTTAGACCCAAGGTCGCTGGCTCGAGCAAGGGGTTACAGGGTCTGCTGAAGTCCCGCAGTCAAGGCACATGTGAGAAAGCAATCAATGAACAACAAAGGTGTCCCAACAAAAAACTGACGATTGATGCTTTCCATTTCTCTACATTCCTGTCTGTCTGTCCCTTTCTATCCCTCTCTCTGACTCTCTCTCTCTCTGTCCCTGTTAATATAAATAAATAGATAATATATATAAAAACAATAGGTATATATTTGATTCATTTATACCAGATGGCTATTGTTTTGTTGGTTGTTGTCAAATTTTAATTTGATTATTTAAAGGGAAAATGGTCAGTGGTCCTGGGTAATAGTCAGGGACTGCATGGTTCACACATTGTTGTGGCACAATGGTTGAAAACACCATGTCTGTGGCATCTGTGCTGTTATAATTGACTGCTGTTTCTGATCACAGAGAAGCAGACAGAGAGGGAGGAAGTCATCATTTTCACCCCTCCCCCAAAGTTGCCAGCCCCATCCTTCCAGGGGATTTTCAGATCCAGTGAACATTGCTTCTTCCTTCATTTTTCAGTTTTCCCCTTTCAGGAGGCAGACATGAAAATGGGAACATTTAGGTCCTGACAGGTTGCTCAGTTGGTTAATGTGAAGAGCATTGTTCCCATATGCCTAGGTGGCAGTATCCATCCTGGTCAGATGATATAGAAGAATCAACCAATGAATGCACAGATTGATGTAATTCTCTCTCTCTCTCTCAAATCAATCAATCAATAAAAATTTAAAAATAATCTTTAATAAGAAGCTAAACTGGGACATATAAAATAACTTTTTGTATGAGGAAAATTGAAGTTAATGCTCATTCCCAGAAAAAGACTTAGTTTATATGTCAGGCTGTTCCTCAGCACAGAGACATCCATCAACAGTCAACCCCCCCCCAAAAAACATAAAACAACAAACTCTAGATAATGGTAAGAATCAGATTTCAAGAGTTACCCCATTACTAGATTCAAGTGTCCTTCTCAACCAAATGAAAAGTGAGAGAAATAGTAATACTTTCCCAGCAATAAATGTTAAGAGAATTTGTTATCACTGAACTTCTCTGGAAAAATGTTCAAGGGTGTCCTAAAAGGTGAATGAAAGGACACTAGAGAGTATCTCATGCCATCTGGATAAACATCTCACCGGAGGTACAAACATGGGCAGTTATTAAAGCTAGTACTACTCTAACATGGTTTGTAAGTGCTTTTTAATTTTCTATGTGGTTTAAGAAAGTAATCTTACAATGAAAATAAATAATGTAGAAGCCAGTATGACAAATTTTAGTGTAGAGGTTAGTATGACATTAACAGCCCAAAGGGGTGGGGATGGAGTTGATAAGGATCCATTGTTGTAATTTATTGAAGTTAAGTTGGTAGAAATTCAAGTTGTAGTGTTATAACTCTAGGATGTTAAATGTAATCTCCATGGTAACCACAGGCAAAATATGTGGAAAGGATTTCAGCATTCCATTCTAAAAATCAAATAACAAAAACTAAAACAAGATGTCAGGATAAGAAGGGTATATAAGCTATTCGGCAGGTAGAAAACAAACATTTCCCGCCTTGTCAGAAATTACTGTAAATTTAAATGGATTAAATTCTACAAGCAAAGGCAGAGATGGGCATAATGGATAAAGACAAATGATCCGATGCTGTCTACAAAGACTCCCTTGAGAGTCAGAGACATGTGTGAATTGAAAATGGGAGGATGAGAAAGATGTTCGTGTGAATTGTGACCTAAGGAGGGCAGAGTGGCCATATTAATTTACACAAAATAGGTTTCAAATCAAAAAAGGTTATAAGAAACAGGAAGCATATTATATTTTAATAAGTTTGAAATACTACAAAAAGTTATAATTATAAAGGATTATGCATAGAACTTCAAAATAGACACATATGACAGACTTTCCAAATACATGAAGCAAAAGTTGAGAGAACTGAAGGGAGAAATGCACATTTCTACATAATAGACATTTCTACATAATACTTGGAGGTTTCAATATTCCACTGACAATAACGGATAGCACAACTAGACTGAAAATTACGTAAGGGAAAGGAGGACTTCAACAACACAATCAACTAGACCTCACAGACATAGTTGAGCACCATATCACAGAATACATGTTTACCTCATGTGCACATGAGTCATCATCTAAGAGAGACTATACGTTAAGCTGAAAATTAATATTAACTAATCAATAGGTTTTAAAAGGATAGCTATCATACAAAGTATCATATCTGACCACAACAGGATAAGTTTGTTAAGCAAAACCCTGCTCAGCCAGAAGCTTTCCTTTAAGAACAGATTTATTGACTAGCCATATGTTAGCCAGAAAAAGAACCAGGTCCTGGGGCATGCAGTCGAAACATCAGTAGCACGGATAGATGGGGAAGGCAAACATTTCTGACATCCGGGTTTAATGGGGTTCTTTTACAGTTTTGAGAACAAAGAAAAGTTATTTGGAAGGAATTTTCATTGGCTATAGATGGAGATGGAAGAATAAGAAGTAGGGCTATTCTATGATAGCTGCGTAGTGTGCAGGAAGAAGTGTTTGCTGATTCAGATTGTTGGAGACAGTCTGAGAGGGTCATGTGTAAGCAGGATACAATGAAACCTGGTGGTCAGCTATCCCTTTTTGAATAAGAGCTATAATAGCTCTTATACTAACACTCTTCTGAAATAGCTCTGAAAATAGATTCATAGTTTCATCATATATTCAGGAAAGGGAGCAGTCTTCCATTAGTTTCTGCCTTTGTTCTGTTAACTGATTAACACCTGTCGCTCCTCCACCCACCACCCTGTTGCCTGCTATTATTTGATTTAGAAACATGTCACCACGATTAGTGCATTTTTAATGCCTATGATAGGGTATATTATTATTTATAGTAAGTATTCTAGAATTTTGCTTTTCTTCAATTCTAATTTTTTTGTTCTCATTACACATCTTTTCAGTCTCCATAAAAGGCCCAAGAGTTGCATGGCTATGAATACAACGGTCACCCAGAACGCAAGATGAAACCAACATTATGGGAACTCTGCAGAAGAGAAGCAAACCAATTATGGAAATAGTAATATACACCTATTTCTCTAAGGAGCAACTACTTACCCCTCATTACATCTATAGTGAGCCTCTGAACCAAATGTAGTACTTCCATTTACGTAGATTACTTCACCATTCACTGGTTCTGCTAGGTTTACACAAGATTTTTCTAAAAAATAATTGAAATTTGTTGTTTTATACAAATGTCAAAACAGATTTGAATCAAAATAAAAATTCCACATTGTTCTATTAAATTCATGAAAATATTTTCTTGCTTTTTAATTTTTATTACATTTATTGAGGTTTCGTTGGTTAGTAAGATTATATAGGTTTCAAGTGTACATTTCCACGATACATGATCTATACATTGCATTGTATGCCCATACCGAAAGTCAAAACACCTTCTGTCATCATGTTACTTTTTACTACACTTCTCAATCCTACTTCCTTTTGGTAACCACCATACTGTAGTTTCTGGGTCTACGATTTTTCAGTAGTGTAGCCCATATGTGAGTGGAATCATATGGTTCTCACTTTTTTTGACTGATTTATTTTGCTTATCATGATATTCTCAAGTCCATCTATGTTGTTGTAAAGGGCCAAACTTTAGAGTCACATTTTCACAGGGAATCAATAGTCAAATAAAATGATTCCTAGAGCCGGAAAAAATACTTTGCCATCTAAAATCTGCATTTAAATGAGAAAGCCATCATTGCAGTAGTGGAATATGCATCTTATATGTGAGAAAATCTCTACAGCAATAAAAGTAAAATGTTTTGTGTACTTACTTGTGCAGGCCTCTTGGAGGGGTGTCCACGTTTTATCAGCCTGACAAACAGCAGTGGTGGAGAGAGGAGGAACAATAGGCATGTATCCTAGTCTACAGTCATATTCTACTGTGTCTTCAGGTTGATAAACTGTTTGAGGAGGACCTCTGAGCATCATAGAATGGAATCTCGGTGGGTCATCACAGGCATCTGGGCATAACAGAATAAGAACATAAAAATAAAGTATTTTCTCTTTTCACTGGCCATGGATTGTAGACTGGCAGCAGGCAGGTAGTACAGAATTTATGCAAAAGTCCTTGGAAAATTTTTAAGTGATTCTCCATGCTTTTATTGGACAATGTGCCGTGCTTGTTTTCCATACATTCTATCAGCTTTCATTTCTTGGAAAATAATTTGAATATTCATTAAACAGTAAAATGAAGATTCATCTGCAATATTTTTAGTTTTAAAATATTTTTTCAGGTGCCCAAAGTATATTTATCTGCATCCTTCCCCATTTTTTTCTGAATTCATTTCACGCTTACCTTTCCCCTAAGAAGAGCCCTCAGTCAGATTGCTCTCCCAGTCTGGAATGCAAGCTGAAGATGATGCCTTGTTACCTCAGGCTCAGTCTCTGCTTAGAAGGCAAGACCTAGGGGTCAGGGATACTGCGCCTTCTTTTCCGAGTACACTCTCTACCCAGTGGGTGCTCAAGTAATGTGGATTTTATAGATAAAAATAAATATAGATTAAACTATTTCAAAATACAAGACTTCATATCATATGTTTTATGGCAGTGAATAGAGCATTTTATAAGTGAATAGATGTCCATTAAATATAAAAATTTATAACTTTGACATTATTTGAAATATCATTAATTCTTTTTATTTTCTTTTTGCTAATCAGTGGATAATGATGGCCTAAAAAATTCTCTGAGGTAGGTATTTGGGCTGTACTGCTATATTGTTATGCTATTAGAATTTTTATTTTTGGAATCTCTTGGTAATTTTTTCTTCTATCTAGATAGTGCCATTTCTACTTTAGCAACTCCACTTCCTTTAAATTATCTGTAGACCTAAACACTTAGGTAATTTGATAAAATAGTGTGATGGACAAAGCTAAGTCCAAAATGGCTAGAAGAATGCAGGGTTCTCAGCAAATGGTCAGGTCCTAAAGAGAAGGGAGATGGATCTGTTTTGATCTCTGAGAAGATTTTCTTTTCTTACTCCCTGGTTTGGTATTATATCAGATTGATGTTAAGTTTAAAATAAAACATATATTTTTACTCCTATTAACAAAAATTATGTTACTCTTCTAAAACTAGATTTATTGGGGTAACATTGGTTAATAACAATATATAAATTTCAGGTGTACACCATTATAATAGGACATCTGTGCACTCTATGGTGAAATTTAGTCTTTTTCCCTCACCTCCCTTAAACCTCAGCATTCTCTACCCACAAATCATCCCCTCTGGTAACCACCATTTTGTTTTTATTGTGTATACATATTTATAATAAAGTTTAATTCATAAGTTGGGAAAGATAAGCAATAAACAACTACTAATAAAATGGAATAATTATAACAATATCCTATAATAAAAATATGTGATATTCTTCTCTGAATATCTTATTGCATTGCAGTCTCCCTCCTTCTAGTGATGATGTGAGATGATTCAGTGCCCACATGATGAGAAGTGAGATGAATACACTGAGCCAAGGGATGATTCCTGTCTTGGGTGGAAAATAGTGGGACAGTGTGAGATGTCGTCATGCCAAATGGCAAGTAACTTATACTTATGAATTACTCTTTCCTGTTATTTCCATTTAACAGTTTCAGACAATGGTTGTGGGTCTGAAAGCACAGAAAGTGAACTTGTGATTAACTGTATCACTCCTGAATTGCTTTGTCCCTTGGTTCTGCTGAAACCAAAGACAAGTCAGAGGTCACACACAGCACACAATAATCTCCAAAGCAGAGCAGCTGATGAGTAGTCCATGCAAGAAGTCCTCCATTTCATTTCAATAAATAAGGACTTTTCCTGCCTTTCAGATGATGTGAAATTTACTTTCTATTGCTAAATAAAAATGCCCAGTAAAGAGAAAAAGGCTAATTATAAGAGGCAGAGAGCGCTGGGGGTCTTGTTCTAGGACAGCAGAGATTTCCCAGTTTAAAAGGTACTACATGAAAGGAATGAAAGTGGTTGCAGTCCAAGAAATAAAACATCATCCTGGATCATGAAGATAACCTGTAAAGGTGTCAACAGGTCATTTTAAAAATAATAAAATAGCAAACTTGATGACACAGAAAACATATGTGTTAATAAATATTAGCCATGGCCCTTCCTCTTCACTAATATTAACTGGAGTGATGCTGTAAGTTATATATGAGCTTCCTTTATCAGCTTCCTATAGGTCAGGCGCTGTGCTAAGTGATTGAAATATACCCCATTTTAAATTTTATTATTAACCAGTGAGAAACACATTACACTATTTTATAAGAAAGTAAACACCTTGAAAATTTACATCACTTGCCCAAGATTGTTCTGATTCTGATGTCTACAGACTATGGCAAATAGTTTTAGACTCATAAAAGCTAACAACTAGAATGGTTATAAATATGTTCTTCTTTCTTTGTTATTAAAAAGCAATGAAAGAGGGTAAATAACTAGATATTTAAAAGATTCTTAACAAATAACCAGCCCAGGCTGGCTGGCTGAGTAGATACAGGGTCACCCCTGTGAATGGACAGCACAGTTTAATTTTTGTTCAGGGCACACAAGAAAAGCAACCATCTGCTTCTCTTCCCCTTCCTTTCTCCCTTCTCTCCCATTTCCTTTCCCACAGCCCGGGGCTTGATTGGTTCCAGTGTTGCCCCAGGCACTGAGGATAGTTTGGTTGATCTGAGGGGCAGCCTCAGTCACTAAAAGTAGTACAGTTCATTTGAGCCTGGGTGGATCCCGGTGGGGAACATGTGGGAGCCTGTCTCACTATATCCCCTCCTTTCACTTAAAAGAAAAATCACCAGCCATTTACAGAAGTTTGAAATATATAAGCCAATAGTTACTAAACCTGAGACACTGAAAATTTTAAGTTTTGTATAAGGAGGTGCTGACACAGGAAATAATGACAAAGTCGGAATCGACCACTAGGTAATTATTGCTTTATCTTTTATTTATATAAATTTTGCCTTTAGATTTTGACTCTTTTAGATAAAATTGCCATGTTTCAATTTACTCTGAAAAATGACTGCCATACATTTTTACACATAGGAAATGCCAAACAACAGAAGTTTAGACACCTGTGTGATTTACATAATGTACTAAGACCCTATAAAATAAACTATGTCATAAATTTGTCAGGAAAATGAATATGAGACAGAGATAATTACAAAAACTACTTCTTTTCAATTATTTCATATTATTGATATTTAATGTCAAACAAATAAAATCTAAAGAAAACGATACCCTTTGTACCTTTAATACATATTGGCATCTCCGGTTCCCAAGTACTGTTAGCTCCACACACAACAGTGCTTCTGCCTTCAAGGAGAAATCCCTGCAGGCATTCAAACGTAACCTTCGCTTCGTAGGAAAATTTTGATCCAATTGCTGACGTGGGTCTCCCATTTTTGAGTACTGGATATGGACATTTGATCACTGAAAAGCAGAGAAATTCCAGAATTAATGGAAAGCTGTTATAACACTGAAAAGAAATCAAATGCAAAATACTAATTTAACCTGGAACAAAGAGACAAGGACTGTAAGGTGGGATGGCAACTTAAAAAGAAAGATTTTGTGTATTTTATTGCTAAGTAAACAGATAGACAGTGTGTCCGTAAAGTCATGGTGCACTTTTGAACGGTCACAGGAAAGCAACAAAAGATGATAGAAATGTGAAATCTGCACCAAATAAAAGGAAAACCCTCCCAGTTTCTGTGGGATGATGTGGCAGCATGTGTGCATGCGCAGATGAAGACGTAACATCGTGTATACAGCGGAGCAGCCGACGGCCATGCCAGTCGAGATGTGGACGGTACAGAGGAAAGTTCAGGGTGTTCTGTGGCTCGCTAAATTCGAATCCATGACCAAAGTGCAACGTGAATATTGGCATGTTTATAACAAAGCGTCACCACATAGGAATAACATTACTCGGTGGGATAAGCAGTTGAAGAAGACCGGCAGTTTGGTGGAGAAAGCCCGTTCTGGCAGGCCATCAGTCAGTGATGAGTCTGTGGAGGTTATACGGGATAGCTACCTAAGGAGCCCTAAAAAATCTCTCCATGCCTGTGCTCGACAATTACACCTAAGCAAGACTACAGTTCATAAGGTGTTAAAGAAACGTCTCTGTTTTACGGGGTATAAATTGCGGCTGTTACACGCTATCAAACCGGCGGATAGACCCACACGATGCGCGTTTGCTACAGATATGCTTCATGAGATCGACATGATGCAAGATTTTTCCAGAAGATTGTGTTTAGCGATGAGATGACATTCCATATCTGTGGACATTTTCATCGTCATAACGTCCGAATATGGGCTGCTGAACATCTTCATGGCTACGTTGAGTACAGACGTAACACCCTTAAAGTGAATGTGTGGTGTGGCCTGATACATGATAAAGTGATAGGCCCATTTTTTTTCGCGAAGCAGTCCGTGACAACAAACAAGTATCTTGACATGTTGGAATTGTATGCAGTGCCACAATTTCCAGGAGGTGTCTTCTTTCAACAGGACGAAGCTCCTCCACACTACGCAACCATTGTTCGTGAGTTTCTGGATAGAACATTCCCCTGGCGGCGGTGGATAGGCAGGGGTTCTGTCAAGCCATGGCCACCACGATCTCCGGATCTGATGCCCTTAGACTTTTACTTTTGGTGTTATGTGAAGCACCATGTGTACATTGAACATATCAACGACATTAATCACTTAAAACAGAGAATCACAGACGTTATTCACTCTGTTATACCAGATTTCCTTACCCGTGTGTGGCAAGAATTTCACTATTGTTTGGATGTGTGTAGGGCACCAAATGGAGCCCATATCGAGCTGCACTGAATAGGTATGAAACTGGGAGAGTTTTTTTTTTCTTTGGTGCAGATTTCACATTTCTATCGTCTTTTGTTGCTTTCCTGTGACCAGTCAAAAGTGCACCATGACTTTACAGACACATTGTAGAGAACTCTAATGTTTTTCCACCTAGAACAAACTATCATTATAGATGATTGTTTTTCCATTACTGACACGTTTTGAGAAAGGTCTTACTACCACAGACAATTTTTAGGTAAGTTTAAAAGCAACTTGTTTGATGCTCTTTATCTCTAAGATTTCTTAAAGATTTCCTGTTGACACTGATTTAGACCCTGACCTTTTATTTTTGTATTTTTTTGTTTGTTTATTTTGTGACAGAGACAGAGAGAAAGACAGAGAGAGGGACAGATAGGGACAGACAGACAGGAAGGGAGATAGATGGAAAGCATCAATTCTTTGTTGCAGCTTCTTAGTTGTTTATTGTTTTCTCATATGTGCCTTGACCCAGGGTCTACAGCAGAGTGAGTGAGCCTTGTTCAAGCCAGTGATATTAGGGCTCAAGCCAGAGACCATGGGTCATGTCTGTGATCCCATGCTCAATCTGGATACCTTGGAGTTTTGAAACTGGGTCCTCTGCATCTCAGTCTGATGCTCTAACCACTGTGCCACCACTTTCAGGCAGACCCTGACCTCTTAGAAAATCAGGAAAGTTTCTTCTAATAAGATAATACTAGAGCTCAAATGTACAAGTTAGAAAGAAGCTAGGCATGCAGAGATATTCAGAGAAAGTTCACAAGTACTAACAACATATAAGATATGGGATGTTCAAGAAAGAGAAAGGTGCCTGACCTGTGGTGGCACAGTGGATAAGGCGTCTACCTGGAACGCTGAGGTTGCCTGTTTGAAAACCTGGGCTTGCCTGGTCAGGGCACATACGGGATTTGATGCTTCCTGCTCCTCCCCACTCTTCTGTCTTTTTTTTCTCTCTCTCTGGTCCTCTCTAAAAAAAGAAATAAATTCTTAAAAAAAAACCAAAAAACAAAAAAGAGAGAAAGGCCAGTGGAGGTAAGGCTGTGTTTCCCAACTATTTTGGACTAGAACTCAGAGATCAAGAAGCACATTTCAAATTTTAATCTTACAGGCTGGGATAAAGGTGAAACAATATTTAACCTTTGCAACCACGTACTCCTGTGTTTCCTGTTCTGCTCTACATCGTAGGAAGTGAAATGCTGGGTACGACCCTCCAGACTGATTTCAGGATCCACAATGGCTATGGCAGAGTTTGGCAAAATAATTACAAACAGAAAAAACACAATAAAATACTGGGCTGCGTGGTAAGTATGAGAGAATGTCTTATGAGATTAAAATTGAGCAACAAACAAGGGCCCACAATGCACAACGTTTTAAACTAGATGAGTGCTCTTCCTTCCTGTGTGTGGATCTCACTTTCCATCAGGTATGGTTTTACTTCAACCTGAGGTACTTCGATTTGCAATTCTTATACTGCAGGTATGGCAGTGACAATTCTTTAAGTCTTTATCTTTAATGTTTTGTTGTGTTTTTTTTTTTTGAGAGAGAGAGAGAGAGAGAGAGACAGGAAGGGAGAAAGAGGATGACGAGGAGAGAGAGTAGAAGCATCAAGTCATAGTTGCTTCACTTTAGTTGTTTATTAATTGCTTCTCATACATGGCTTCATAGATAGCGGGGCTGGAGGGGTGCGTGGGTGGGCTCCATCAAGCCCAGTCAGTGAAGGCTTGCTCAAGCGAGCAACCTTAAATTCAAGCCTTCGACCTTGTGATCATGTCAATGATCCTGTGCGTAAGGTGACAAGCCTGCACTCAAGCCAAGGTGCTGGTGCTCAACTGGGGACCTCTGCTTCCTGGTTGATGTTTTATTCACTGTGCCATTACCTGTCTGGCAAATATATTTTTAAATTTCATTTTCAGTTTTAAGACTTTTTATTGACAGAGATTTCTGTTACCTATTTTATTCTTCTTTCAACATATTGTCAGATATTATTGTCTTGTCTCCACAGTTCCTTAAAAGAAGTCAGCTGTCACCTAAAGAGGTGGGGCAATGTGATATGTTCCTTTGTCTCACTGGTTGCTTTTCTTTTCTCTCTTGTTCTCAGAATTTTAACCACGATGTGTTTAATTTAGTGGAGATTTCAGGCTAAATTTTAAAATTTAATTTTAAAATTTGTTAGGGCCACTGAATTTCCTGGACTGTGAGTTGTAGTTTGCATCAATTGTGAATAATTTTTTGGATGTTATTTATTCAAATTACTCTAATGCTCTATAGTATCTATACTATTGTTTCTGAAACTCCATTGATAGGTATATTTGACCTGCTTGCAACTCTTCCCCAGGTTATAAGTCTTTCTCTCTCTTAAAAAATATTTTTAAAAAATTATGTTGGATTTTTAATGTTCTGACTTAAGGTGCACTGATCCTTTTCTATGAGTGCTAAACAGCTGTTAATACAGTAATGATTTTAAATTAGGTTTACTGGATAATATTTACATTCAGTAAAACACACTATTTTTAAGTGTACAACTTGTATGAGGTTTAATAAATGCAAACACTAATCATTTAATTACATTACAATAGACATAGAAGAGTTCCATTATCCTCCAACATTTCTTTATGACATTTTGTAATTAATCCTCCCCACAGTCACCTCCAGCCAGCCACTTTCCCCAAACAGCCAACCATTGATCTGTTTTGTATTTCTAAGTGCTTTTCTCCAGAATGTCAGAATGAGATCACAGCCTCTGAGTATAGCTTATTTCACTTAGCACATAGCATTTGATATTTATTTCTGTTGTGTGGATTAGAAGCTTGTTTCTTCTTCTTGAGTAGTGTTATTCCATTATATGGATGTACTATGCTTGTTCAGCCATTCACCACCTGAAAAATATGTGGATGTTTCCAATGTGGAATGATTATAAGTAAGGCTGCTATGAATATTCTCATATAAGTTTCTATGTGAACATGTTTTATATAATTTACTTGGATTGCTGACGTATCAGGAAAGTATGCATTTAACTTTTTAAAATATTGCCGGACCTGGCTGGTTGGCTCAGTGGTAAAGTGTTAGCCTGGCGTGTGGATGTCCTGGGTTTGATACCCAGTCAGGGCACACAGGAGTAGTGACCATCTGCTTCTCCACCTCTCCCCCTCCCATTCTCCCGCAGCCATGGCTCATTTAATCAAGTGAGCCCCGGGTGCTGAGGATGGCTCCATGGCCTCACCTCAGGTGCTAAGATAGCTTGGGTGCTGAGCAACAGAGCAGTTCCTCAGATGGGCAGAGCATTACACCATAGGGGGCATGCTTGCTGGGTGGATCCCAGTCGGGGTGCATGCAAGAGTGTTTCTATGCCTCTCTGCTTCTCACCTAAGAAAAAATAAATAAAAATGAAGTTGGCAAAGGTGTCCTAAAATGGACATACCACTTTGCATTCTTAATAGCAATGTATTAGAGTTCCAAATGCTCCCTATCCTTGGTAGTATATGGTATTGTTAGGTTTTTTATTATTGTTTTATTTCCAGCCTTTCTAGTAGGTACATAATGGTACCTCATTGTGGTTTTAAATTGATTCCTGTACTTATCATATTAAACAACTTTTCATGTACTTTTTTGCCATCCATATATCAACTTTGATAAATGGGTCTATTCAAATCTTTTGCTCATTTAAAAAATATTCTTTTTTTCTTATTGTGTTTTGAGATTCCTTTATATATCTTAGATAAAGTCCATTATCAGATATGTGCTTTGGAAATATGTGTTTTCAGTCTTTGGATCATTTAAAAAATTTGCATATATAAAAATATATATTTATTTATATATAGTATATATATATTAAAAGTATATATATAGTTATTTTTTTTTTAAAGTAAGAGAGAGAAAGAAAGAAAGACATGCTGGGATAGACAGACAGGAAGGGAGAGAGATGAGAAATATTAACTTGTTTTTACAGCACTTTAGTGGTTCATTGACTGCTTTCTCATATGTGCCTTGACTGGGGGGCTTCTGCTGAGCCAGTGATACCTTGATGAAGTCAGCAACCTTGGGCTCAAACCAGTGACCTTGGGGCTCCAGTAAGTAACCATGGGGACATGTCTATGATCCCATGCTGAAGCTGGAGAACTGCCCTCAAGCTAGTGAGCCTGCACTCAAGCTGGCGACCTCAGGGTTTCAAACCTGGGTCCTCAGCATCCCAGGTTGATGCTCTATCTACTGCACCACCACCTGGTCAGGCAGCAATATCTTCTGATGGCAGAAGCTTTAAGTTTTTAACATCCCAAATTTATGAATTTTTTAATTAAAAAATCATGGGTTTTCTTTTGTATTTTTTTCAAGTGAGAAGCAGGGAGGCAGAGAGACAGACTCCTGCATGTGCCTAACTGGGATCCACTTGGCAGGTGCACTACGGAGTGACTTAGTGATCCAACTGGGACTGTTACTCCTTTGCTCTGTATGAAGCTATTTTAATGTCTGAGGCGAGGTCATGGAGCCATACTCTGTGCCTGAAACCAAATTGCTGGAACCATTGGAGGCATGGCTGTGGGAGGGGAAGAGAGAGAAAGAGAGAGAGAAAGGGATGGGGGAGAGGTGGAGAAGAAGATGGTTTATTCTTCTGTGTGCCCTGGCTGGGAATCAAACCCAGGACTCCAGACACCAGCTGATACTCTATCACTGAGCCAAAGGGCCAGGACTCAAGCAAAAAAATTTTAATTCATGCATATACATAGTAATTATCAATGTATAAACAGAAATGTCAAGAACATGTGGGGTGAAGAGTGGGAAACTACAATTAGAATTATTTTTGATTCTGTGTGACACATAAACAATTGAAGTAAAAAACAATTTAATGGGGAAACAAGCACATACGGCTCTTTTCCGTTCTTTTTTTTACTGGTTGGCCAAAGTATTCAAACATTGGTAAAAGTCTGTACACTATGTACAAACAAGAGGGAAATAAATTGAAATTTTATTACCTTTACACTCAGGAGGGTCACTACTCCATTGGTCCTGCCCAGAACAAATCAATGTGCTCTTTCCAACAAGTGAATATTCATCTGGTCCATTTGTAGGATTGCAACTATAAGTTACTACTTCATTATATTCATATGTGTCCTTGCCGCTATTGGTGTACATTCCATTAGGTATTTCTCCAGGTGGTTTACATAAAATTCCTTAAAACAAAATAGAAGAAAATAGAAAAGGCAAAAGAAGCAGTGAAACCTTAAGACTATGTCAGTAAAGGCCTGTGACCTGACTTCAATCAATTTATTAACGTATGACTTCACAGTCTAGTTGCAAATCCAATATCCAGTAAGAAGAAAATTTCTTTGAGAAAATATGTTATCCCAATTCAAAGCATTAATAGTAAAATAAAATTTTAGAATATGCTCAATTTTTAAAATACCTATATGAGATATCTATATAAAATATCTGTATTTATTGGCAAGGCCATTTTAAGTTTTGTTCTAATCATAACACATAGTGAAAAGTTAATGAAGAAATGCACTTGTAATAAGAAAAACTCAGTGCTAGTTGAGAAATGTTTAATAGATTATAAATATATCTATGTCTAAGTCAATAGTTCACAGGTATACCAAAATTTATTGTCATTTTTCACTGTCATTTTTAAGAGCATACAGTGAAATTTTCCAGATTGCTTGATCATGCAAACAATGAATTAGAACTCTTTTTTTAAGCCAGATACTGAAGAGAATAGAAAACAATGTAAAGCAATAATACTAGTCTTATTATTTCAGAAATTTTTCATTTTATAAATACCTATGTTGCATTTGTTAATATATAGAGAGTTTTTTTCTTACAAATTAATTAATAAGTAATTATTTTAAAAGTTCTCTGTTTTAATTTCTATTATTTATTTAGTTTTTTATTTCTTTTCCAAGTGTGAGAAGGGGAAATCGAGAGATAGATTCCTGCAGTCAACCCCCACGTGGGGCTGATGCTCTGCCCATCTGGGACCATGCTCATAACAAAACTATTTTTGGCACCTGAGGCGGAGGCTCCAGGGAGCCATCCTCAGTGCCCGGGTTGATGTGCTTAAACCAATAAAGCCATGGTTTCGGGAGAGTAAGAGGGAGCGACAGAGAGATTGGAGGGAGCGGGAGGGAAAAGCAGACGGTTGTTTCTCCCGTGCGCCCTGACTGGGAATCGAACCTGAAACATCTATATGCTGGAGTGATACTCTTCCACTGAGCCAACTGGTCAGGGATGATCTGTTTTGATTTCAATATACAGTTGTCCCTCGCCATATCACAGTTCACTGTTCATGGTATCACTGTATCACAGATTTTTAAATTGTATATATCTAATTTTATATCGCAGATTTTTTTCTATATCATGAGATTTTATAGTATATAGGTATTTTAATATATTTATTACTTTTATTATTTTTGTGATAAAATAAACAGAATAAGTTTGGGAAAAGTTAATAACAATTAGTAGGAAATAATAATACAGGAAAGGTTTATAAGAGTGTGGGGAGGGTTTACAAAGTCTTAAAATATATATATATAAATTATAAAATAGGAGGGGGAGCAAGATGGCGACGGAGTAGGCGGACGTACCAACTTCCAACTCCCAGAACTGAAGTGGATTACAACTCAATTTTAAGAACCATCACCTGGATAAACCAACTTTGAACAAAAGTAAGTGGATTCTTCCACCAAGGAACACAGAAGAAGCCACACTGAGACTGGTAGGAATAGCGAAAACACGTAGAGGGCTGCCCAGCTCCCCGGAGCAAACGGCAGCCCGGAGAGACCCGCGGGGCGGGAGGAGAGTTTGGCGGAGAGGGAGGGACCTGGGTCCCAGGAACCAAGCCCCAGCCTGCAGTCCTAGAGCCCAGAAGAGGCGTTTGGACAGTTTTGAGCTGTGAAACAAGTGAGGGAGCTCCCAGGCCTACAGTGTGGAGTATTAGGTCCCTTCCTACTCTGCTGAGGGCTGCTTAAGGTTTTGGGGCGGCAGGACGCTGAAAGGCGGTTCTGTCGGCGTGGGCACAGGCCAAGCCGGTGGGAGATCGGTCTAGCCCAGAGGGTCGGAGGGGACGCGTGAAAGCGGTCCGGAAGCTGCGGCCCGCCGTTAATCCCACTTACGGGGACAAAGCGGGAGGCCAGGAACGGGCAGGCCCTGCGCAAGCCGGCGCTGACCGCGGGGACCGGGCTAGGACCAGGGACGGGCAGGGGCTCGTGGCTGAGCTGACGCTACCAGCCCCCCACACCCCGGGCCAGAGAAACCGCGGTTGGCCAGTATACGTGCGCGAGCGGGCTCCGAGCCCGGAAACGGGGTGGACCCCGAGACAAGTGGAGGCTCGCAGCTGAGCCCACGCTACTATCTCCACCCGGCCGGAGAAACCGCGAATTGCATACATACGTGCACGAGCGGGCTCCGAACGCGGGGGCGGGGTAGAGTCCCTGATGAGCGGAAGTACACAGCTGAGCGGAAGCCAGCAAACACGCCCGCCCCAATAAACCTTGGTTTCAGACCCTGCGCAGAAGGGCCCTGGCCTCGAGGGCGGGGCTAAAGCTCTGGACGGGCAAAAGCTTACAGCTGAGAGCACGTCAAAAGCCCCGCCTAACCCGTGGAACTGTAGCGAGCAGGCTCCGACTGCTGGTTCTGGGCGGAAGTCCGGAAATAGGCTGGGTCCGCAGCTGAGGAAAGGTGCTCACCTCTACCCTTGGTGCTAATATTGTGGCTTCAGTGACAGCCCCTCCCACGGAGGAGAGGCAGAAATCACAGCAAAAGCCACAGTGGGCCGGCGCTGGCAACGCTCATACCCAACCACCCTAGGCACCGGCAGAGGGGGTGGGGGGCCTGCAGATAGACCACACCTAGAGAACACAAAGTCAACACCTACTGGACTCCAGTGGCCACAACTTGCTTATACACAGAAAAAATGGGCAGGCAGAGGAATGCAAACCAAATGAATCAAGAGAAATCCCCAGAGAAGGACCTGAATGAACCAGATATAACCAAATTACCAGAAGCAGAATTTAGAATAATGATAGTTAGGATGTTCAAAGAAATTAGAGCAACAATGGATAGTCATTATGAACACCTAAATAAAGAGATAACAAGTATAAAAAACGAAATTGAAATCATAAAAAAGAATCAGACAGAAATGACAAACACAGTATCAGAACTGAAGACCACAATGGAAGGAATTAAAAGCAGGATGGATGACGCTGAGGATCGAATAAGCGAGTTAGAGGACACAATAAACAAAGGCACAGAAGCAGAGAAGAAAAAGGAAAAGAGACTTAAAAAATGTGAGGAAACTCTAAGGGAGCTTTGTGACAATATGAAGAGAAACAACATTCGCATCATAGGGGTGCCTGAAGAAGAGGAGAGAGGACAAGAAATGGAAACTGTGTTCAATCAAATCATAGCAGAAAACTTTCCTAAATTAAGGCTGGGAAACACTCCACACATTCAAGAAGCACACAGAACTCCATTAAAGAGAAACCCAAAAAGATCTACACCAAGACACATCATAGTTAAAATACCAAAGCTAATAGATAAAGAAAAAATTTTAAAAGCTGCTAGAGAAAAAAAGACTATCACCTACAAAGGAGCCCCCATAAGGATGACATCGGACTTCTCAACAGAAACACTTGAGGCCAGAAGGGAATGGCAAGAAATAATCAAAGTAATGCAGAACAAGAACCTACAACCAAGACTACTTTATCCAGCAAGGCTAATGTTTAAAATTGAAGGAGAAATAAAGAGCTTCCCAGAAAAAGAAAGCCTCAAGGAATTCATAAAAACCAAACCAATTGTGCAAGAGATACTAAGGGGCCTCTTGTGAACAGTTTAAAGGGAGGAATGAATAGAGCAAAAGAAGAATACAGCTTTAAAGAATAAAATGGCAATAAACAACTACATATCAATAATAACCTTAAATGTAAATGGATTAAATGATCCAATCAAAAGACATAGGGTAGCTGCGTGGATAAAGAAACAGGACCCATACATATACTGTCTACAAGAGACACACCTTAAAACAAAAGATGCTCATAGACTGAAGGTAAAAGGATGGAAAAAAATATTTCATGCAAATGGAAATGAAAAAAAAGCAGGGGTAGCAATACTTATATCAGACAAAATGGACTTTAAAACAAAGGCTGTAGTAAGAGATAAAGGAGGACACTACATAAAGATAAAGGGAACAATTCAACAGGAAGATATAACTATTGTAAATATCTATGCACCAAATATAGGAGCCCCGACATACATAAAGCAGACTTTGATGGATATAAAGGGCGAGATTAACAGCAATACTATCATAGTAGGGGATTTCAATACCCCTCTAAAACACTGGATAGATCCTCAAGAAAGAAAATTAATAAAGAAACAGCAGACTTAAAGGATACACTAGATCAACTTGATTTAATAGATATCTTCAGAACTTTTCACCCTAAAGCAGTAGAATATACATTCTTCTCAAGCGCTCATGGTACGTTTTCTAGGATAGACCACATGTTAGGACACAAAAATGGTCTCAATAAATTTAAGAAGATTGAAATCATATCAAGCATTTTCTCTGATCACAATGCCATGAAACTAGAAATTAACCACAAAAGAAAAACTGAAAAATACTCAAACACTTGGAAACTAAATAGCATGTTATTAAATAATGAATGGATTAACAATGAGATCAAAGAAGAAATAAAAAAGTTTCTAGAAACAAATGATAATGAGCATACATCCACTCAAAATTTATGGGACACAGCAAAAGCAGATCTGAGAGGGAAGTTTATTGCACTACAGGCATATCATAAGAAGCTAGAAAAAGCTCAAATAAGCAACCTGACCCTGCATCTAAAAGAACTAGAAAAACAACAACAAATAAAACCCAAGACATGTAGATGGAAGGAAATAATAAAGGTCAGAGCAGAAATAAATGACATAGAGGCTAAGGAAACAATACAGAGGATCAATGAAACAAGAAGCTGGTTCTTTGAAAAGATAAACAAGATTGATGAACCTTTAACTAGACTCACCAAGAAAAAAAGAGAGAGGACTCAAATAAATAAAATTAGAAAGGACAGTGGAGAAATAACAACTGACACAACAGAAATACAAAGCATTGTAAGAAAATACTATGAAGAACTCTATGCCAAAAATTAGACAATCTAGATGAAATGGACAAATTTTTTGAATCATATAACCTTCCAAAAATCAATCTGGAAGAATCAGAACACCTAAACAGACCAATTACAACAAATAAGATCGAAACAGTTATCAAAAAACTCCCAAAAAAGAAAAGTCCTGGGCCTGATGGCTTCACAAGTGAATTCTATCAAAAATTCAAAGAAGAACTAACTCCTATTCTCCTCAAGCTATTTCAAAAAATTCAAGAGGAAGGAAGACTTCCAAACTCCTTTTATGAGGCGAGCATAATTGTGATCCCAAAACCGGGCAAAGACAACACAAAGAAAGAAAATTATAGGCCTATATCCCTGATGAATTTAGACGCTAAAATTTTCAACAAAATATTAGCCAACCGGATCCAGCAATATATGAAAAAAATCATACACCACGATCAAGTGGGATTTATTCTGGAGAGGCAAGGCTGGTTCAATATTCACAAATCAATCAATGTGATTCACCACATAAACAAAAGGAAGGACAAAAATCACATGATAATTTCAATAGATGCAGAAAAGGCATTTGATAAAATCCAGCACCCATTCATGCTCAAAACTCTCAGTAAAGTGGGAATACAGGGATCATTCCTTAACATGATAAAGGCCATCTACGATAAACCGACAGCAAACATCATACTAAATGGACAAAGATTAAAAGCAATCCCCTTAAGATCAGGAACCAGGCAGGGTTGCCCACTTTCACCACTCTTATTCAACATAGTTCTGGAAGTCCTAGCTACAGCAATCAGACAAGAAGAAGAAATAAAAGGCATACAAATTGGAAAAGAAGAAGTAAAACTGTCATTATTTGCAGATGATATAATATTGTATATTGAAAACCCTAAAGTCTCAGTCAAAAAACTACTGGACCTTATAAATGATTTCATCAAGGTAGCAGGATATAAAATTAATACTCAGAAATCAGAGGCATTCCTATACACCAACAATGAAATATCAGCAAAAGAAATTAAGGAAACAATCCCCTTCACTATTGCAGCAAAAAAAATAAAGTACCTAGGAGTAAATTTAACCAAGGAGGTTAAGGACTTGTACTCGGAAAATTATAGAACATTGATAAAATAAATCAAGGAAGATACAAACAAGTGGAAGCATATACCGTGCTCATGGCTAGGAAGAATAAACATCATTAAAATGTCTATATTACCCAAAGCAATTTATAAATTCAATGCAATACCAATTAAAATACCAATGACATACTTCAAAGATATAGAACACATATTCCAAAAATTTATATGGAACCAAAAAAGAACACGAATAGTCTCAGCAATCTTAAAAAGAAAAAATAAAGCAGGAGGTATCACTCTTCCTGATATCAAGGTTTACTATAAGGCCATTATACTCAAGACAGCCTGGTACTGGCATAAGAACAGGCACATAGATCAATGGAACAGAACAGAGAACCCTGAAATAAACCCACAGCTTTATGGACAACTGATATTTGACAAAGGAGGAAAGAACATACAATGGAGTAAAGACAGCCTCTTTAACAAATGGTGTTGGGAAAATTGGACATCTACCTGCAAAAAAATGAAACTAGACCATCAACTTACACCATTCACAAAAACAAACTCAAAATGGATAAAAGACTTAAATGTAAGCCGTGAAACCATAAGCATCTTAGAAGAAAACATAGGCAGCAAGCTCTCCGACATCTGTAGCAGCAATATATTTGCCGATTTATCTCCACGGGCAACTGAAATAAAAGGCAAGATAAACAAATGGGACTATATCAAACTAAAAAGTTTTTGCACAGCTAAAGACAATAAGAACAGAATAAAAAGACAAACCACACAATGGGAGAACATATTCGACAGCACATCTGATAAGGGGTTAATAACTAAAATTTATAAAGAACTTATAAAACGCAACACCAGGAAGACAAACAACCCAATCAAAAAATGGGCAAAAGAAATGAATAGAAATTTCTCCAAAGAGGACATACAGATGGCCAATAGGCATATGAAAAAATGCTCAATATCACTAATCATTAGAGAAATGCAAATTAAAACCACAATGAGATATCACCTCACACCAGTCAGAATGGCACTTATCAGCAAAACAACACAGAATAAGTGCTGGCGAGGATGTGGAGAAAAGGGAACTCTTCTGCACTGCTGGTGGGAATGCAGACTGGTGCAGCCACTGTGGAAAACAGTTTGGAGATTCCTCAGAAAATTAAAAATCGAACTGCCTTTTGACCCAGCTATCCCACTTTTAGGAATATACCCTAAGGACACCATAGCACTGTTCGAAAAGAAGAAATGCGCCCCCATGTTCGTGGCAGCATTGTTCACAATAGCGAAGATCTGGAACCAGCCCAAGTGTCCGTCAGAAGACGAGTGGATTAAAAAGCTTTGGTACATATATACTATGGAATACTACTCAGCCATAAGAAATGATGACATCGGATCATTTATAACAAAATGGATGTACCTTGATAACATTATATGGAGTGAAATAAGTAAATCAGAAAAAAAGAAAAACTGAGAACAGCACGATTACATACATAGGTGGGACATGAAAGTGAGGGTATGAGACATGGACAAGAGAGTGGTGGTTATGGGATGAGGGGAGGGAGGGAAGAGTGGGATAGGGAGGAGGGGAGGGATTCAGGGAAAACCAGATTGAAGGTGACAGAGGACAATTTGACTTTTGGTGATGGGTATGCAACACAATTGAATGATAAGATAACCTGGAGATGTTTTCATTGTACATATGTACCCTGATTTATTGGTGTCACCCCATTAGAATTAATAATAATAAAATATATATAAAAGAAAAAAAAAGATGTTAAATGCCCACTAAAAAAAAAAAATTATAAAATAAATATAAGGTCACTACTTTGTGGATTTATACTAGTTGTGGGGGATTCTGAAACCTAACCCCTGCAATATATGATGGACCACTGTAAAGCATATCAATAGCGGTGACCTACCGGCAGCAAAGCCCTGTGGGTCTCTGTTCTGTTTAAAGTATAAAGGAGCCCTAAGACCAAAAAGTTTGAGAACTGCTGCTCTACTTTCTCAAGAGAGAATATACTTACTTTCACACTGTGGGGGATTATCACTCCATTCCACATTACTTCCAGAAAGTTCACAATATAGGATATTTGTTCCAAGTAAGTGATAACTAAATGAGAAAAGATTATTGATTTCTGTATCAGTTAATGAGACTACATAACAACGAAGGCATTTTTATACAGTTGTTTTCTGCACTACAATAGCTTCAGGGAGAAGTTTCTTAAGTGACATGTACTGAGCGTGCTAACAAAATCTGCTCTTTGGTGAAATAAAGATATTCTTCACATGAACACACATTGGACTAGAGCAGATTATCTGTCATGCCTGGTAGTCTGGTGATCGCCACCTCCGAGCCTCACCTCACATGCACTTCTGTGTCCTTGCTCAGGCCGTTCTGCTCAGTCGGGACACGACTGAGTAGGGAGACCTGGCCCAACATATCTCCCTACTCAGCTTACCTGACTGGATTCGAGTCCCAGTTCCAAGACTGACTGGTTTTTTGAGCTTGGGCAAGTCCCTTAGTGTTTGTCTTTCTTAAATTCCTCCTCTGTGGAAAGGATATAATAGTATACATGTTGTGGGTTGTTTTGAGTTGTAGGTGAATTAGCATCTGGGACACAGTGAGTGCTAGGCAAGGTTTTGGTGTTACGGATATTCTTCAGATTAGAGTGTCTTCACAGGGATAGCTCAGAAAGGTATACCTACTCAGTGAAATATGCGGTGATTGGAATTCCCAGAACTCTCCCCTCCTTCAGGATTCTCCTTACAATGATCATGAATAAGTCTATTTCTGTGGTACCTCTCATTTACTACTTTCCCTGGACACCTCTCTGTATATATTATGGTTCTCAGTAAGGCTAAAATCTCATTGAGGAAATTCCATGCAGAGGCAGATTTAACGGTGGGAGCACGGAGTGTCTGCCCTGGGCCCCGACTTCTGAAGGGCCCCGCAAAACCCCAACTTTACACTTTTTTCTAATGACACCAAGTTTGGTTTTATACGGGCAATTTTAACATTAATAGTACATAATATCTTTATTTATTTAAAAATATGGTTAACTTCTACTTTTACTTTCTTTGTTTCTCTCTTTTTTTTAAGGAGCCCAATACTTTCTTTGGCATCTGGGGCCTCAAACGACCTTACACTGCCTCTGAGTCTATTTCAGCAATTTTCAAACTTTCTCCTCACACGAGACACATGAACTAATTACTAAAATTTTGTGGCACACCAAAAATATATATATTTTGCCGATATGACAAAAACAATATATATAAATTTGATTCATTCACACAATCTAAGGAATAGATCAATGCTCCTAAGTAGTAGTAGTCAGGTACTGTATGTTTTAAAATTCTGCTGGCATACTGGTTGAAAATTGCTGGTCTATGTCTTAACCTTTTGGGAATTCACAAGATGCCTATCAGGCTTTCCCTATATAACTATTGACTGGATACCCTCCTTGTCAAATTCAAAAATAGTCAGTAAAATCTCCTGTAAGTGCTTCTAGTTGAATTGTCCCCCAAGGCTCACTCACTTATTCTATACTGTAATGTATTAGCAAAGAATTCTGGGATGATGGCAGGGTAGGAAGCACTAAGAAATTCTCTCCCAAACTAGACAAGAATTTCACTGTTAGAATCTGTGTGATGGAACTGTTTTGAATCTCTGGAGTCTGTCGGAGGCTTGCAATTCCACGACAAGATTTGAAAAGGTGCCTGACCTGTGGTGGTGCAGTGGATAAAGCGTCGACCTGGGAATACTGAGGTCGCCAGTTCAAAGCCCTGCACTGGTCTGGTCAAGGCACATATGGGAGTTGATACTTCCAGCTGCTCCCCCCCTTCTGTCTCTCTCTCTCTCTCTCACTCTATGTCTCCTCTCTAAAATGAATAAATAAAAAGAATTAAAAAAAAAGATTTGGAAAGGTAAATTGCAGTAAAAATTGTTCAATTTCAGCAATTAGCACAGTGGTAACTCCCTATCCCAATTCCACAGCAGGAAACTGCATGTGTTTCTGGTGTAGCTTATAAGCAGCCTGAGGGATTCAGGGGTGCTGAAAACACCACGTCTCTGGGGATCTGTGCTCTTATAATTGATTGCTATTTCTGATCACAGAGAAGCAGACAGAGAGGCAGGAAGCCATCATTGTCACACTTCCCCCTAAGTTTCCAGGCTATCCTTCCAGGGGATTTTCAGATCCAGTGACCATTGCTTCCTTCTTCATATTTTACTTTCTCCCCTTTCAGGAGGCAGACATGGAAAACTGGCACATTTAGGCCTTGGCCAAGTTGCTTATTGGGTTAGAGAAGAAAGCATCATCCCCATATATCTAGGTGGCAGTTTCAATCCTGGTAAGGGCATATACAAGAATCAACCAATGAATGCACAAAGCGATGTTTCTCTCTCTCTCTCCCTCTCTCTCTCTCTCTCTCTCTCTCTCTCTCTCTCACACACACACACACACACACACATATACACACACTCTCTCAAATCTATCAATAAGTAAAATATTTTAAAATCTTAAAAATAACAAAACTGGGACATTTAATTATAACTACATATATGGGGACAATTAGAGTGATTGAGCATACCCAGAACAATGCTCAGTTTAAATGTCAGGCTGATCCTCAGCACAGAGATGCTTTTGAACAGTCAAAAAGCAAAAATATAAAACAACAAACTCTAGATAACTGTGAGAATCTGATACCCAGAGTTACCCAAGATTGTCCACTTCAACACAGAATTACAAGGCGTACAAAGAAGTAGGAAGTATGGCCATTCAAAGGAAAAATAAATCAACAAAAAGTAGCCAGTAGCCTCAGCCACCTTCACAGCTGCTTGGCCCATGCAAGTTCACATTTGATTCGGACAGAAAGTAATGAAACACTGGAGCCAAGAACTGGTGGTCCATTAGCTTTAATCCTAGTTCGTATCCCGCGGGCGAGAAATAACAAACATTGGGAAAACACTTCTCTTTCCATTCAGGGCTCCCAAAGCCACTGACTCATCTGAGTTTCCTAGATTCAAAGGTTTCTACCTCACCAGCCATATTCACCTCTGTTCCCCATCTCCTCTATGCACAAACTCTACATAAACTGGTTTCTCCTCAGCACTCTACCATCTTGGCTGCCTTTTCTATGCCATGCTAATTTCAGGAACCGAAGAGAGCGCAAGACTCTGGTCTGCCGCATTTTATAGTGTAGAAATCCAAACCTTTAAGCCAATATACAAATAAGAAAGTCTCTGATACCGAGCCACTTATCTGAGGCATAAATGGAATTCCTCATAAGAGTGCACCACCCCACATTATGCAACAGTCAAGGTTGTGGGGAGAAGCTTAGTGTTGAGAAGATGTTAGTATTAAAAGGGTGTGAAACGCTTAGTTTTAAAACTAAGCCTTAGGCCAGGCATGGCCACCAAACCGCCCGCGGGTCGGATCCAGCCTGCGTAATGAGTTTATGTGGCCCGCAATTAAATTTTTAATATTCTCCACTACTTTAAAATCTCAGGTACTCAGAAGAGGAAGCGTCTTTGATTATTGGAAATCGAGATATTTAAGAAGATAGTGATATGAGGAAAATAATTCCCCATGTAACCAGTCTAGGGTTAACTTCCAATACACTGGAGAACAACTTTTTTTTTCCGTTTCTGTTCCATGAGGTTTTAGAACTTTTTCTATATACTTCTGCATTGCTGATTCCAAATCTGAAATCTGGTTTTTGGTGCATGCTCTAGTTTTTATGCAATTTTAATTTATTTTTGTTACAGTTAATGGAATAAATTAGTTTTTAAATTAGAGTTAAAGGGCAATGACTCTTGGATTGAACATAACCACAAAGCAATTAATGTTTTACACACATCACTTTTACATAATTGTAGTTGTTTTTAAATTTAAAATATTATTATCTATTAAAAACACCCTCTTATTTTGTTTTAAGATTGAATCATGGCTTCTTCAAGTAGGCATAAATGTAATAGTCCTGACACTGTCTGATATATATGTGATGTTACACACTTGAACGTCAAAGGTGCAGTATTTCATCATTTGTGACACGTGCATATATTGTCTACTTTCAAGTTCCTTTGGCGATCAAGACAAGAATAGGGCTCCTCAAGATGTGTGTCATAATTGTGAGGAAATGCTTCATGACTGGGCAAAAACAAGATGCAGAAGTATGCCTTTTGGTATTCCTGTGGTTTGGCATGAACCTAAGGACCACAGCAGTGACTGTTATATCTGCCTGATTCATACAAAGGGCATCAGCAAGAAAAAACAGCATATGATCGCATATCCTAATATTCCTTCAGTAGTACGACCTATCCCACACTCTGAGACACTCCCGCTTCCAGTTTTCAATGGTTTTATTTCTTCTAAGGACCAAGAAAGTGAACATAGTGATCAAGTGTATTTTGATAAGATGCATGAGGAAATGGCTGTAGAATCTGAAGGGTCTTCTTCTGATTCCAAGCAGTCATGAAACCTTCAGCAGTTTAGCCAACCCAAGTTGAATGACTTAGTAAGAGATTTGGGCCTATCAAAGAAAGCAGCTGAGTTATTAGCCTCCAGTCTTCAAGAAAAGAATGTACTTCACCGGTCAGTTAAAGTATCCCATTTCAGGAAGTGTGAACAAATTTTGGTGGACTTTTATCCAAAGACAAACACTTTGTTTATTGTTATGATATCAGTGGTCTTCTCAGCCAGCTAGGTGTTACCACTTGCAGTCCAACTGAATGGCGGTTATTTCTTGACAGCTCTAAATGGAGTCTGAACTGTGTTCTCCTACACAATGGTAATGTTTATGCAGCGGTTCCAACTGGTTATTCAACTCATCTGCGAGAAGATGATAATGACATGTACGTGTTTGCTTGTTTATAGTTTGCATTGGCGTGGGGACAGGCTACAATTTGAATTTATACCAGCTTAATTTCATTAAATTATAATAATGGATTCTTATCCATTCCATCCCTACCCCTTTGGGCTGTTCATGTCATACATTCCTGTACAATAATAATTGTAATGCAGGCTTCTACACTAATTATTTTCATTGTAAGATTATTTTCTTAAATCACAGAGAAAATAAAAACAAACTTATAAACCACTGTTACAATAATACTAGCTTTAATAACTGCCCATGTTTGTCCCTTCAGTGAGCTGTTTACCCATATGGCATGAGAAACACTCGAGTGTTCTTTTATTTATCTTTTAGGACACCCTTGAGCATTTTTTGCAGATGAGGTTTAGTGGTAACAAATTCTCTTCACTTTTATTTCTGGGAAAGTATTACTATTTCTCTCACTTTTAAAGCACCATTATGTTCTTTACAGGATTTGAGGGTGACCATATTTTTCCTATCACTTTGAATGCATTGGTTCAATGTCCTCTGGCTCCTGAGTTTCTGATGAGAAATGTATTGATAATCATATTTCGGATCCCTTGTGCATGATGATTTTTCTCTCTCTTGCAGCTCTCGGAATTCTCTCTTCATCACTGGCTTTTGAAAGTTTTATTATTATGGGTCTTCCTGTGGGTCTTTTTGAGTTCATGTTGAACTTTTTAAATATTCATGTCTTATATCAAATTTCAGAAGTTTTCAGCGATCATTTTTTCAAAGATTTAGCTCCTTTTCTTTCTGTTTTCCTCCTGGGATTCCCAAGTGTGTATATACTGGTCTACTTATTGGTATTCCAGAGACCTATAAGTCCCGTGGGTTCTATTCACTTCAATCCTTTTCTTCCTCTTCCTCAAGCTAAGAGATTTTCACTGGCAACTTCAAGTTTACTGATTAACCATGTTCCTGCTCACAACTGCCTTTAATTTCTCTAATGTATTTTTCATTTTATTTGTACTCCTAAAAGTGGGGGGGGGCATAATTTATCTAGGATGTTAAATGTAATCGCCATGGTAACCTCAGGCAAAATCACTACAGAATATATGAAAGGAAATAAAAAAGGAACCACAACATTTCATTATAAAAACCAAGTAACATAGAAGTAAACAGGAATTCAGGATAAGAAGGGCATAAAAGCTGTAAGGCAGGTAGAAAACAAACAGCTTCCTCCTTGTCAGAAATTACTGTAAATGTAAATGAATTGAATTCTACAATCAAAGGCAGAGATGAGCGGAGTAGATAAAGACAGATGATCCGATGCTGTCTACAAGAGACTCACTTGAGAGTCAGAGACATGTGTGAGTTGAAAGTCGGAGGATGAGAAAGATGGTCGTGCAAATTGTGACCTAAGGAGGGCAGGTTGGCCATATTAATTCAGACAATATAGGTTTCAAAGAAAAAATGGTTATTAAAGACAAGAAGCACATTATATTTTAATAAGTTTTAAATACTACAAAATGATATAATAATTATAAAGGATTATGCATAGAGCTTCAAAATAGACACATATGACAGACTTTCCAAATACATGAAGCAAAAGCTGACAGAACTGAAGGGAGAAATACACATTTCTACATAATAGACATTTCTACATAATACTTGGAGGTTTCAATATTCCACTGACAATAATGGATAGCACAGTTAGACTGAAAATTAAGTAAGGGAAAGGAGGACTTCAACAACACAATCAACTAGACCCCACAGACATAGTTGAGCACCATATCACAGAATACATGTTCACCTCATGTGCACATGGGTCATTTTCCAGGAAAGAGCATACCTTAAACCACAAATTAATATTAACTAATCAATAGGTTTTAAAAAGATAGCTATCATACAAAGTCTGTTATCTGACCACAATTGGGTAAGGTTGGTAAATAAAACCCTGCTCAGCCAGAAGCTTTCCTGTAAGAACAGGTTTATTGACTAGCCATATGTTAGCCAGAAAAAGAACCAGGTCCTGGGGCATGCAGTAGAAACAACAGCAGTAGGGATAGATGGAGAACGCAAACATTTCTGACATCCAGGGTTTAATGGAGTTCTCTTACATTTTTGCAGAGAAAGAAATGAAAATTATAGACACATTTCATTGTCTATAAATGGGGGTGGAAGAAGAATACATAGGGCTAGTTCTGGGAGAGGTTCCTAATATGCAGGAAGAAGTGTTTGCTGTTTTCTGATAGTTTGTTGGTAACAGTCTGAGAAGTTCATGTGTAAGCAGGATAGAGTGAAACCTGGTGGTCAGCTATCCCTTTTTGAATAAGAGCTGTACTAGCTCTTATACTAACACTCTTCTGAAATAGCTCTGGAAGTTGATTCAAATTTTTGACATACGCTCAGGACAGGAAACAGTCTTCCATTAAGACTTCACTCTGTTAAGTGATTAATTCCTGTCCCTTCTTCCCACCTTTTGGCCTGCGATAATTTAATTTAGGAATATGTCACCACAATTACCGCATTTTTAATATCTAGTATAGAAATATTATTATTTATAATAAATACTGTACAATTTTGTTTTCCTTCTATTGAGATTTCTTTTTATTCATTACACATTTTCTCAGTCTTTATAAAAAACCCCAAGAGTTGCTTGGCTATGAATACAACAGTCACCCAGAAAAGAAGATGGAATCAACATTATGGGAACACTAAAGAAGAGAAACAAACCAAATATGGAACTAGTAATATTTACGTATTTCTCTAAGGAGCAACTACTTACCCCTCATTACATTCATAGTGAGCCTCTGAACCAAATTCAAAATTTCCATTTACATAGACAACTTGACCATTCACGGGATCTCCTAGCTGTTGACATTGCTTTCCTTAAAATAAAAATTCCAAATTTGTTGTTTTATACTTATGTCACAACAGATTTAATCAAAATCAAAATTTTACACTGATATCTTAAGTTCATGGAAATATTTTTCTTTTTTTAATTTTTATTAAATTTTTAAGATAACATTGGTTAATAAGGTTAATAGATTTCAAGCGTACAATTCCATGATACATGATCTGTATATTGTATTATGTGCCTACAACCCAAAGTCATATAATCTTCTATCGATATAGGGTACACTTTACTGCCCTCCCCATCCCTCTTCCCTTGGGTAACCACGCTACTGTGTCTGAGTCTTTGAGTTTCAGTTTTATGTCCCACATATGAGTGGAATCATATGGTTGTTAGTTTTTCCTGACTGACTTATCGTGCTCACAAGATATTCTCAAGATCTATCCATGTTGTTGCAAATGGCTTAATTTAAGAGTCACATTTCCCCAGAGATTAATAGCCAAATAATAAATTTCCTGGAAATTTTCAAAGTCTAAAAAATACACTGCTAACTAAAATCTAGAGTCACACAAGAAAACCACCAATGCAATAGTGGAATATGCATCCTAAATGTGAGAAAATCTCTAGAGCAATAAGGGTAAGAAGTTTTGTGTATTTACTTTTACAGGCCTCCAGGAGGGGTGTCCACGTGTCATCAGCCTGACAAACAGCAGTGGTGGAGAGAGGAGGAACAATAGGCATGTATCCTAGGCGACACTCATATTCTGCTCTGTCCCCAGGTTGATAAACAGTTTGAGGAGGACCTTTGAACATCATAGAATGGAATCTCGGTGGATCATCACAGGCATCTGGGAATAACAGAATAAGAACATAAAAATAAAGTATTTTCTCTTTTCAACAGCCATGGATTGTGAACTGGCAGCAGGCAGGTAATACAGTATTTATGCAAAGGTCCTTGGGAAGATTTTAATAGATTTTTCCACGCTTTTACCAGATGACGAACCATGCTTGTTTTTCATACATTCTACCAGCTTTCATTTCTTGGGGAATAATTTGAATATTCATTAAACCGTAAATTGAAGATGCAGCTGCAATATGTTTGGTTTTAAAATTTATTTAAAGGTATGCTTCCTCCCTAATTTTTTAAATTCATTTTACTCTCACTTCTCCCCTAGGAAGACTTCTATAGTATATACATAGTCCTTGGTCAGATTACTCTCCCACAGTCTGAAATGCAAACTGATGACAATGCTGATGTTGCCTTGTTACTTCAGGTTCATCTTTGTTTGGAAGGGAAGATCTGGAGGTCAGGGATCCTGTGTCTTCTTTTCCGAGTACACTCTCTACCCAGTGGGTGCTCAAGAAATGCTGTGGTAAGTGTAACTATTAAATAAGCACTGTGATTTCATAGAGCAAAATAAATATAAACTAGACTATTTCAAAACACAAGACTTCATGCCATGTTTCATATCAGTGAACAGAGCATTTTATAAGTGAATAGATGCTAAATAAGTATAAAATTTTGTAACTTTGACATTATTTAAAATATAATTAATTCTTTCTTCATGAATCAGTGAATATTGCTTGACCTCAAACTATAGGCCAAATAGATAGCTATTTGAGCTATACTACTACATTGCTATGCTACCAGAATTTTTATTTCTGGATATTTTGGGGTGTTTCTTTTTAAATCCAGAATAGTGTCTCTTCTACTTCAGCAATTCTCTTCTTTTAAATTATCTGTGGTCTTGGCCTGACCTGTGGTGGTGCAGTGGATAAAGCGTCGACCTGGGAACACTGAGGTCGTCAGTTCAAAACCCTGCACTGGCCTGGTCAAGGCACATATGGGAGTTGATGCTTCCAGCTCCTCCCCCCTTTCTCTCTCTCTCTCTCTCTCTCTGTCTCTCTCATCTCCTCTCTAAAATGAATAAATAAATTAAAAAAAATTAAATTATCTGTGGTCTTGAAAAACTAACTAATTCAATAAAATAATGTGGTGGATACACATAAAGTTAAGTCCTAAAGGGCTAGAAGAATGCAGAAGCCTTACCTGGAAGGGTCAGGTTCTAAGGAAAAAAAGAAGGATCTATTTTGACCCCTGAGAAACCTCTCTTTTCTTACTCTCTTGATTGCTTTTATATCATATTGATGTTAAGCTTTTATATATATATATTAGTATATTTATATTTCTATGAAATAGCAAAAATCATGTGATTCTTAAAATTAAATTTATTGGAATAACATTGGTTAATAACATTATATAAATTTCTGGTGTACACAATTGTAATAGGACATCTGTGCAATCTATGGTGAAATTTAGTCTCATTCCCTCACCTCCCTTAAACCTCATCATCCTTCCCCCACATTTCCATTATGGTAACCACCATTTTGTTGTCTGTAACTGTGATGTTTTTATTTATTTGTTTTGTTATTTATTTATTTATTTGTTTGTTTAATTTGTTGCTTTTTTTTAATATCCAACATATGAGTGAAATCATACAGTTTTTGTCCCTTTTGAGCTGACTTACTTAAAACAATCTTCTCAATGTCTATTCAGTTCTTTGAACATAGTAATATTTAATCCTTTTATGAGTGCCTAATATTCCATAACATACATGCAACACCTCTTCTTTATCCAATCATCTGTTGTTGTTTTTTTCTTAGTGAGAGAGACACAGGGTCAGATAGCAACAGACAGACAGGAAGGGGAGAGATGAGAAGCATCAGTTCTTTGTTGCAGCACCTTAGTTGTTCTTTGATTGCTTTCTCATATGTGCCTTGACTGGGGGCCCCAGCTGAGCCTGCAAACCCTTACTCAAATGAGGCACATTGGGCTCAAGCCAATGACCTTAAGTTTAAAGGCAGAAACCTTTGGGTTCAAGCCAGTGACCATGGGTTCATGTCTGTGATTCCATGATCCAGCCAGCAAACCTGTGCTAAAGCTGGTGAACCCACACTCAAGCCAGGGACCTTGGGGTTTCTATACTGGGTCCTCTGTGTCCCAGGCTGATGCTCTATCCACTGCACCACTGCCTGATCAGGCTCCTATTAGTCTTTTGATGGAGTCTTTAGGGTTTTCTCTATACAGAATTTTGATATATGGAAATAATGACAGCTTAACTCCTTCAATTCCAATTTGGACGCCATTTAGTTCAGTTGCTTGTCTAATTTTTCTGGTGAGGACTTCAGTAGTATGTTGAATAACAGTGGTGAGAGTGGGCTTCCTTGTCTTGTTCTTGATCTGAGAGTGAAAACTTTCAGTTTTTCACCAGTGAGTATAACATGAGCTGAATAGTTGTCATATAGTGCCTTTATCACGTTAAGATACTTTGCTTCTCTGTTGTGTTTTCGTCATAAATAGATGTTTTATGTTGTCAAATACGTTTTCTTCATCTGGTAATGATCATGTGGTTTTTATCTTTTATTTTGTTAATGTGGTACACCACATTGATTAATTTATGAATGTAGAATCATCTGTCCATCCTGGAATGAACCCCGCTTGATCATGATATTTATGATCCTTTTCACGAATAGCTGTATTAGATTTGCTACTATTTTGTTTAGGATTTTTCCATTGATGTTCATCAGAGATACTGGCCTGTAAATTTTTTTTGTGTGTTGTCCTTGCCTGGTTTAGTTATTAGGATAAAGTTGGCCTCACTAAATGAGTTTGTAAGTATTGCCTCCTCTTCTATTTTTTGAAAGAGCTTGAGATGAATTGTTATTATATTCCTTTGAATGCTTGGCAGAATTGACCAATAAAGCCATCTGGGCCTGTACTTTTGTTTAAGGGGCAGATTTTAATTACTGCTTCAATTTTTTTACTAGTGACTACTCTCCTTAGGTTTTCCAATTCTATGTTTTTAAATTTAAGTATAATAGTATATAATATTTCACTGATTATATTATTGTCAGGTATGCAATATAGTAATTATAAAGTTTTATTCCTTACAATGAGATCATCCCACTAATTCCAGGAATCATTTGTCACTGTGAAAACTTATCACAATATTATTGATTATATTTCTCTTAACTTTTTCATCTGCCTCTTTCTGTCAACCCTTCTTTATTCACTGTTTCTATGAGTTTTTAATTTATTTTTAGTTTTTTACTGATTGGTTTGGGTAGAGGAGAGAGATAGAGAAAAAGGGGTGGGAAAGAATGGGAAACGTCAACTTGTAGAGGTTGCTTCTCATATGTCCTAGGACCAGGCAAGCTGATGATCTCAGCATTGCAGTTCAATGCTTATCCACTGTGCCACCACAGGTCAGGTTGTTTTGCTTTGTTAGATTCCCCAATCAGTGAAATCATATCACATTTGTCTTTCTCTATCTTAATTTAGCATCACACCCTCTAAGTCCATCCATGTTATTGTAAATGGCAAGATTTAATGTTTTTCTTATTACAGTACAATATTCTACTTGATGTATATATATCACAAATTTTTATTTATTTTTCTACTGATGGACACCTAGTTAGCTTTCATATCTTATAAGTAATGCTGCAAGGAACAAATATGTGCATATATCTTTTTAGATTACCCAGAATTGGAGTTGCTGGATTGTACTGTAGATCTGTTTTTATTTATTAAGGAATATCCATACAGCTCTCTATAGTGACTGCTGCAATTTGCAGTGCCACTAACAGAGCAGAAGGACTCCATTTTCTGCGCATATCATTTTCCGACATTTTTAATACAGTCATCCTGACTGGTGTGATGTGATATCTCACTGCTGTTTTGATTTGCATTTTCCTGATGATTAGTGATGTTGAGCATCCTTTCCTATGTCTGTTGGCCATAAGTGTGCCTTCTTGGAGAAACGTCTTTGATGTCCTCTGCCTATTTTCTGATTGGTTGTTTAATTAATTTTGTTAATGATTTGTATGAGTTCCTCATATACTTTTGGTTATCAATCCCTTATCTGATATATATATATATATATATATATATATATATATATATATATATATATATATATGTATATATATATATATGTACATGTATATGTATATGTATTTGTATATGTATATGTATATGTATATCAGTGGTTCTTAACTTTTTTTGAGGTACCGAACCCACCAGTTTCATTTGCGCATTCACCGAACCCTTCTTTAGTGATAAAAAAATATGACCTTTTTTTTCTAAATTCAAGACATAGGTATATGTTTTGGGTTTTTTTTGTTTTCTTTTTACAGGGACAGAGAAAGATAGTCAGAGATGGGGACAGACAGACAGGAACGAAGGGAGGTGAGAAGCATCAATCATCAGTTTTTCATTGCCATTGCGACACCATAGTTGTTCATTGATTACTTTCTCACATGCGCCTTGATCGTGGGCCTTCAGCAGACCAAGCAACCCCTTGCTGGAGCCAGAGACCTTGTGTCCAAGCTGGCAAGCTTTTGCTCAAGCCAGATGGGCCCTCGCTCAAACTGGTGAGTTCGGGGTTTCGAACCGAAGTCTTCTGCATCCCAGTCCGATGCTCTATCCACTGTGCCACTGCCTGGTCAGGCGGTATATGTTTTTTTACTGGTACACAATAGTAGCCGTGCATGAACATCACCTTGCTCAAAGAACAAAACCAACAAAGTGCATGAACTCACAACAAATTATGGCATTACTTTATTCTGGCCTCCGCGGCAGAGGCTTCTCCAAACCCCTGAGATCGACTCATCGAACTCCTAGGGATCGAGAGAACCCAGGTTAAGAACCACTGCTATATATATATATATGTACATGGAAGTGTGTTCTTCCATACTGTAGGTTGTCTTTTCATTTTTTGATGATGTCCTTTGCCATGCAGTGCATTTTCGATTGATAAAGTCCTATTTTCTTATTTTTGCTTTTGTTCTTCTTGTCTGAGGAGACATATTCAAAACATCATTACTAAGACATATGTCAAACAGTTTACTACTTACGTTTTTCTAGGATTTCTAGGGTTTCAGGCCTTACATTCATGTCTAATCCATTTTGAGTTTATTTTCGTACGTAGTGTTAAGAGAGTGGTCCATTTTCCTCAACACTATTGAAGAGATTGTCATTTCTCCTTTGAATATTCTTGCCTCTTTTTTGTAGCTTCGTTGACCATAAAAGCAAGTGTTTATTCTGGGCTTTCTATTCTGTTATTGATTTCTGGGTCTGTTTTTGTGCCAGTACCATACTGTAATGATGATTCTTGCTTTGTAGTAGTTTCAAACCAGGGAGTGTGATACCTCCATCTTTATTCTTCTCTCTCAATGTTGCTTTGGCTAGTTAGGGTCCTTTGTGGTTCTATATCAATTTTAGGATTATTATTTTGTTCTATACCAAATAATAATCCTAAAATTGATATAGAACTACAAAAGAGGAAGGCCAATGATATTTTATAAAGGATTGTATTGGAGCTGTAGATTGTTCTGTGTAGCATGGTCATTTCCATAATATTAATCTTTCCAGTACATGAGCATAGTATATCCTTCCATTTATGTGTCTTATTCAATTGTTTCTTCAATATCTATAGTTTTTAAGTACATGTCTTTATTCCCTTTGATTAAATTTATTATTTCCTTGTAATTGTAAATGAGATTGTTTCATTTATTTCCCCTTCTTATTTTTTCTTATTCATGTATAGAAACTTGATCAGCTTCAGTACCTTTAGTACATTAATTTTGTATCCTGCTACTTTACTGAATGGCTTTATTAATTCCATGATTTTTTTGGTGGATTCTTTAGGATTTTCTATGTATTCTATCATGTCATTACAAAATGCTTACAGTTTTACTTCTTTCTTTACAATTTGGATGCTTTTTATTCCTTTTTCTTGTTTGATTGCTGTAGCTCATAATTTTGATCCTATTTTGAATAAAAGTGGTGAGAGAAAGCATCCTTTTCTTATTCCTGAAAACTTTTGAACATATTAACTGTGTACTTGTTATATATGGCTTGATAAAGTTGAGGTAAATTCCTTCTATACCACTTCGTTGAGTGTTTTTGTCAAAAATAGATGTTAAGTTCTGTCAAATACTTTTTCTGCATCTATTGAGATAATTATGATTTTTATCATTGGTTTTCTTGATGTAATGAATCACATTAATTGTTCTGTGGATGTTGAACCATCCTTGCATTCCTGGTATAAATCCCATTTTATCATGATATATATAAGGGTGGGGCAAGTATAGTTGTAATACACAGTTATAAGTACACAAAGCTAGAGTTTATTCTTGTATTATTAATTATTAATGTATTATTTTATTTTCCATTTGAACAACTTGAGTTACTTTTGTCCCGCCCTGTAATCCCTTTAACAGATGTTGAAGTTGGTTTGTTGAATTTTGTGGAGATTTTTAGTATCTATTTTCATCAGGGATATTGTTCTGTAATTCTTTTCATGGTAGTGTCTTTGCTTTGTTTTGGTATTAGACTAATGCTAGCCTCATAAAATAAGTTTGGAAATATTCCTTCCTCTTTAATGTTCAAAAATAGTTTCAAAAAAGTAGGTACTAATTTTTAAAATATTTGGTAAAATTCACCTGTGAGGCTTTGGCCCTTGGCTTCACTTTATTGTTAATTAAAAAAAAATTGCTTGAGTTTCATTGCTAGTTTGTTCAGACTATCTGTTTTTTCCTGGTTTAGCCTTGGAAGCTTATATGCTTCTAGAAATGTATCCATTTTTCTAGATTATCCAGTTTGTTGCCATATCGTTGTTCATATAGTCTCCTTTCTTTGTTTCTTTCTTTCTTTCTTTCTTTCTTTCTCTCTTTTCTTCTTTCCATCTTTCTTTCTCTTTCTTTCTCTCTCTCTCTCTCTTTCTCCCTCCCTCTTTCGTTCTTTCCCTTTCTTTCTTTCTTTCTTTCTTTCTTTCTTTCTTTCTTTCTTTCTTTCTTTCTCTGTCTCTCTTTATTTCTTTCATTTTCTTTCTTTCTTTATTTTACCAAGTGAGTTGCAGGGAGGTGGAGAGACAGACTCCCACATGTGCCCCAACTGGTATCTACCCGGCAAACCCTTCTGGATCTGATGTTCTGACCATATGGCACCCTACTCCATTGCTCCCAAACCCAGCTATTCTAGTACCTGAGGCAAGACCAAGGAGTCATCCTCAATACCGGGGGCAAACGTGTTTATTTGAGCCATAGTTGCAGGAAGGGACGAGAGAGAGAGAGAGAGAGAGAGAGAGAGAGAGAGAGAGAGAGAAAGCGAGCACATTAGTGAGAAAGGGGAGGGGTGGAGAAGCAGATGGTTGCTTCTCCTCTGTGTTCTTACCAGGAATCAAACCTGGACTTCTACATGCTGGGCTGATGCTCTACAGCTGAGCCAACTGGCCAGGGCCTGTTCATATATTCTTTAATTATCCTTTGTATTTATGTGTTGTCGGTAGCAATATCTTTTCTTTCATTTCTGATTTATTTTCATTTGTGTCCTCTCTCTTTTCACTTTATGTTTTGTGCTAGAAGTTTGTCAATGTGATTTATCCTTTCAAAGAACCACCTCTTAGATTCACTGATCTTTTCTTTTTTAAAAAAAAAAAAAATATATATATATATATATATATATATATTTATTTATTTATTTCTTTATTTCCTTCCTTCTACTTACTTTGGGTTTTGTTTGTTCCTCCTTTTCTAGTGCCTTTAGAGGTAAATTATATTGTTTATATGGTATTATTTCTGCTTATTAATAAAGGCCTGTATACCTATAAACTTTCCTCTTATCACTCCTTTTGCTGTCTCCCATAAATTTTATAAAGTTTGTTTTTATTTTCATTTTTCTCAGGGTAGCTTTAATTTTCTTGTTTGATTAGAATTTATACTGACTACTATATTTATTATTATTTTTGGGGGGATGGCACTTAATGGTTTTAAATGAGTGCTGATACCAAGGCACAAAATTGGTCATTTGCAAAGAGAAGTGTGAGAAGACAGAGAAAATATCTTCACTCTAATAGAGATAAAATAGAAATGATAGTTTCGGAAGAGTGACTACAAGTTACGGGGAATATGAGCTGGAGTGTGTGGATCTTCCTGAAATAGTTTGCTCAGAAATGGTTCCTAAGGGGGTAACATCATAACTCAGTTTGAAGGAAAGGACCCAGTTATGCAAGATGCAGGAGGAGAATGTCCCCAGACCAAGATACAGCAAATACAGAAGCCCCAAAGTTGGAGTTTAACCTATGTGATGAGCACAAAATTATTCCCTTATACCAGTCATTTGCTAAATACTGTCAGAGACTCATGCTCCTTCCCACCAAAGCACCTGTCTTGGGCTATAATATATTATGGTTTGATTAGTGTCTGCCGGTTCCAATAGATTTCAGCAATACTTATTAGAAAAATAATTTATTTTATTTTATTCATTTTCTTTTAGAGAGGAGACACAGAGGGAGAGAGAGAGAGAGAGAGAGAGAGAGAGAGAGGAGAAGCTGGAAGCATCAACTCCCATATGTGCCTTGACCAGACCAGTGCAGGGTTTTGAACTGGCAACCTCAGTGTTCCCAGGTCGATGCTTTATCCACTGCGCCACCACAGGTCAGGCTCAGCAATACTTATTGATTGCTTACTGTGTGCTGGCACTGGGGATCTAATAGTGAGCAAAACACAGCCACTGTCTATGATCATGTGTGAGTGGGAAGAGACAAATAGTTAAATAAGGATCTTAAAATAGGAATGGTTTGTTACTACTCAACAGGGTATTGCCAAAACCAGAATGGACCAGGCACATACAAATCAAATATTTATTGAATGAATTCTTCTAAGGACAGAATGCGGCCTACAAACTCTATATGTAATAGGGTCCTAAAAATAACTAGGGTATGTTTTTTGATTGTATACCTTTTATACAATAAGCATGTGTGTGTCTGTGCGTGTGTGTGTGTGTGTACAGGAATATACGAAACATGAATCAAACTTAGTGGGTGACCTTCAGCTTCAGTTTATAAACTTTGGGTAAAACCCTATTGATATTATTCATCATTTATTTCTTAGGACTTTTGTTTCTAACTCAGATTGGCTATCAGTATTTTTTTTTAAATTTCTTCCAATCTCCCTCAAATGGGACCCAACCTGATAAAAAAGAGAAAAAATATTGTCCAAAACACATTCTGGAACAGAATAGGATATTATCTATATTGGATGTGAATATGATTGTGACTCCATTGTTAAAAAAAAAAGAAAGAAAAGGAAAATGCCTGAAAATCAATTACCATTACGATTTGTGGGCCAACAAACGGCCTGTTACCCTACAAACAACAATCACTGAGCACTCCCTTCCTAATCTCTTTAAATCCCAAGACCCAGAGCCAGCTCTCCCTCAAGGGCTACATGCAACACTGCTCCCCAACTCCCATACAAGTCAAGTAGTGATCTTCCTTACCCCACACTCCACACCCAATAAAGCACACACCCAATAATACCTGGCCCCGGATCCTCCATCCTAATCCAGTGGGGCACAAACACTCCACTGGCCAGGGTATTAATCCGCTGAGGAAACACATCGCAAAACTCCCCACCCGTACAGCACGGGTCCTAGCAACATCCCACGAACCAGGACACTCCAGAACAAGCCCTCACTTTAAGAACACGTGAGGGCTTCCCATACTGATTCACTCAGTCCCCAAACACCTGCAAGCTTGTGCTAGGGACACAGCTTGGTCCCGATCAAAAATGGCTGAGTCTAGCACCCTGCGAGACTCATTGACTATAACTATAGTCAATAGTTATAGCCCTTCCCGCGGGGATTACAGGGTCCCCATGGCCTGGGTCCACCACAGCACAGCCCTGAAAATCTGTGGCTGAGCCTTCCACCCCAACTCTGTACCACTTGGGTCGAGCAAGCCCCGGCTTCCTACCCCACCCACCAGGCAAAGTTCCCTCCACCCTGGGCTCAGGGAGGCCAGCTCCCCAAACCGCTCCAGTTCGTCTCCAGAGCTCACAACCTTTCCGGTCCCCTACCGGAGCCTAAGGGTAGCAGGAGCACTAGGGCCACCGAAGGGATCCCAAGGAAGCGCCAAGAAGAAAAGGGACTGTCGAGGTGGTAGGAAGGTGCCCAGCGTGGCTTGTAAGTCACCGCCATTTTTCCCGACATCAGCGAGAAACCTGAGGGACACTGAGCATTTACCTTTTTGATTGTGGCGGATGGGAGATGCAACAATCCCGGGGCTAACAATGTGTCAAGTGAGGTACCACTGGTGCGCGCGGTGTGGGCCGTGACGGAAGGGACGGGCGGACCAATGGCAGGCTTCCTTGAGGAGCCTCAGAATGGGCGGGGTGTTAGCCCTGAAAGTGCGGGCAGTGTCCTCGCCGCGTTTTCACCCACCCCAATCCGCTGACAGCTCAGGCTCCGCCCGCACTCGCCGGGCTGACCCTTCTTAGCCACCCAGAAGCATTGCTGCTGTTTGCGGGAATTGGTGTTTTACTGCCTTATCCCGAAAACAGGCAGTTACCACTACACTCAGGAAGGCTGGAAAGGAAACAACAGGTGTCCAAGTCATCGTTGCGCCTTTTCCGGAACCCTGGATGGCGGAATAAAGCGCATGGTCCTAAAAATATAAACCTAACTCTAGACAGTGAGTCATCTAGGGGTCAGCAGCCCTAGGCTTCCACCTTTGTCCTTGGGTCTCCACAGAGGCAGATTAAGCTCGGTTGAAGCCATGAACGCAGAAGAAAATATCTGGTCCCTTATATTAGAAAGAAGTGTAAAGTTGGGATTTTGCCAGGCCCTTCAGAAGTCGGGGCACAGGACGCACGCCCGGTGTGCAAGCCATTTAATCTGCCTCTGGGTCTCCTGCCTGCCAGTAGTGCCAGGGCCCTTGCTGTAATTTGGCATAAGTAGGGACAATTCTTGAGATTTCCGTGGTATCTTGTCTGCTACTGGATTCTACCTCTCAAGGCCTGCAAGGTTTCAAAATCCCAGAATGATTTGCCCATTGCACCCTTTACGGCAAAGTAAATGCCCCTTGTTCCCTTGAGAGGACGTCGTGTTGCTAAATTATTGATTACTATGCCATTAAGCATACTGGGCCTCAAGCTATGCATCCCTTGCCATTTCAGAACTAAATGTTTTATTGAAGACAAAATACATATGCTTCAGAAAGATAAGTACAAGGATGTTTTAAATTAAAACACTTTATTTTATTGATTTTTAGAGAGAGAGGAAGGGGGAGAGAGAAAGAAGGAAAAAGAGAGAAACAATGGCTTTATTGTTCCACTTATTCATGCCATCCTTGGTTGATTCTTGTATGTGCCCTGACTGGGAATCAACTGTACCCTGCCAGGGCCCAAGTGTGTTTAAGTGTCAAATTATTGACGTAATTAATGCCATGATTGGTGGGATGAGTTGGAAGAATTAAAAGAGGGAGACTTTTGTGGTGAAGCAATCTCAATTCTAGGACATTAAAAATGAACAAGAGTTGTGAGTAAACCTGTAAAACTAGAAAAAGAAAAAAAGTAACAAAGGATATAAAAGATCACACGAAAGGAGCTGACATTTTGTTCCTTACCTAGCAAAGAATCAAATTTAAGTTTTTAGTATAATCTGTTTGTATGTTAAACATTTTTAAACAGAAGATGACTTAAACTACCGTTTCCGCTTTGAGTTGATCCCAGAGAAAACAGCAGAGCTGTGAGCAAAGATAAACTTTGGAAAAGTAGAAGCTTGAAGTGTCTAGTTAGAATATTAAAGAATTTATGGGATTAAATTCTAGTCAGCATGTAGTATTAAAATATCAATGTGAGTAACTAGAATATATATGTAAGTAGACAAAACAGACTGCAGATCAGCATGTAACTTTTGGCAATCCTTTTATAAAAGAGTGTACATTGATATACATAAGAAGAGATTAGTTGGAAATATACCCAAATGAACTCATAGTTGATAGGCTTGTGCATATTTCATTTTCTTTGTACTTTTTCAGTTTTCTATATTGCTATGTTACAACTGGAATCAGCTGAAGAGTAAAGGTAATAATCCTCCTTCTATATCACTGCCTGTTTTAGTCATAAATGGTGTAGATAGAACCTATTTCACACAGGGTTAAGCAATGAGAGGATGGTGAGGAAATCCTTTTCCTCTCTCTGTCCAAACCTCAAGTGCTTCTTCTACAATTACAAAATTTATATGTATTTAAACAATTGTCCATCTGAGGTGTACTAAAGACTTTCTGGGTTCAATTAATCATAGAATTTGCTCTTCCTCCTAGGCCAATACAATGCTTGGTCATAGCTGTGCATATAAGACATTTTTTTATGAAGGGATAGATAAAATTTTTGACCCTGAGAAAAATTCACCTGCCAAAAAGACCTTCACATTGTTAATTGGGCTCAAATTCATAACCACAGTCCAGTAGCCATTGTTTACAGAGGCCCCTCATGCCCTCAGCATTACAGGAAAATCCCACAGACTGGGCTTCCAAGCCTCTTGCACAGTGTTCCTGCCTTCTTGACCCTTATAAGAGAGGTTCAGTAGTACTGAGACTTTCCTAGCGTAATTGGATCTGTGCAGATTCATCCTCATTTGCATTTCCTGATCAATCAGAGTGGCTAAATTCTGACTAATGAAGACAGTGTGTTTTGGACCAATCAAACTGTGGATTTGGAGCCCTCATTTTCTTGGGAACATAGGAATACGGGTCAGGGAGACAAGTCTCCTTACATGAGCTAGCTTCACCTTTATTTTGGTGAAGGACACCTTCAGTTTCCACTGAAGACTACCTTTTTCCTGCTGGAGCTGAAGCACTTGGATCGGAGTTGCCAGGATTGCATTGTGGGCCTTCTAACAGTCCTGCTGTTCTACCGTCCTGCTGTCCAGCAGTTGAGCTGTTATGTAGTCCTGCTGTTTCATGATCGAACTGTCTCACAGCTGCGCTGTTCCATAGCCGTGCTGTTTCAGGGTTGAGCAGTATTCACTGAATAAATTTCTTCCTCTCACCACACCTCAAACTGGGGAGTTCTGTTGGCATTGATTGGCAATGATTACCTCTATCAACAAAATAACACCACAGTATCTTTGATTATGAAATCCAGGCATTCCATATGACAATTATAGAAAGTATAATTAAGGAGACAGTGAATGGGACTCAGTGAGGGGGACTTATCATTTATCTTCATTCTAACTTTTATAAAGGTGACATAGCAGAAATGTCTGTGGCTCAAGCTTGGCACTTACTGTGACAACGGAATCTATTGTTCTCTGCAAACATTCTACACAATGTGATATATCAATTATATCTCAAAGCTGAAAAAACCTTCCCATCTATCTGAATGTCAGTAGATTACAGACTTGAAGCCACAAGCTCCAGCCTATGTCCCAGGATAGCAGAGCTGATGCTTGTTTCTGATATTCGGTACAAGGTTCCCCCTGTAGTATACAATCATAAAGTATTTTTAATAGCTGCATAAATTATCTGTGGCTCCTCTTGCAAACATCGATGTTACTACCCCTTTGCAGGTTTTCTTGGGTTAGTAAGTGAAATAGGTGGGTTAGTAACTTTCTCTATGTGAATTATGCATAGGGTAATTGTTCACTTTCTGATGGTATGCAAATGAGAGGGAAGGAAAAATGTTTGACTGACCTCAGACCCCAATCTTAAAATTCCCTATATTAAGCAACAGGGGACAGAGTTTAGTCACTTAAAAATGTTAATTTCACACAAAGAAAGCAAAAAAAGGACCAGTTGATACCAGGAGGGCAGCAGTGTTACAATTTACAAAGAGTTCATTTCAGTGTAACCTTTCATAAAGGACCTGGAAATGATGAAAGGATTGCCGCATAGAGGGAAAAAAGAAAAATGAGTGTAGTCACTCTATTTTGCATGCTTTTTGGAAGTCAGTACAGTATATTAAATCCTGTTCTTGAATAGAAATTTGCAAAGTCTTAAAATATGTAAAATAGTTTATTCTGAGTTACACTATTCGCTGTCAGGCATGCATTACTACATTGCAGAACAGCAGAGTTGCCTTTGTGCCTTAAACTTAGACTTTGCTTTACCAATGCAATCTCAAATTCCTCCTGTTCCAGGTCTCTTACAAAGTTATCATTAGTTATCTTGAATGTTCTCCCTGCATATAATATAGCAATATATAAGTATAAAAAGTAATCCAAGTTAAATCTAAATAAAATTTGTTAAAATACTTTAGTTACAGTCAAGCTAATTTTCATCCAGTGTTGGTATTAGAAAAATTGCTCTGTGTTTTTAAACCACAGACCATACTGTGTGTTAGCCAGGCAATAAGCCCTTAACTGAAGTCTTAGGCAATTTTGGATATCTTTAATAGACTGATTTAATCAAACCTCACATTCTTACGTAAATATAATCCTTTTGCTTTTATGTTTTTAAGTTTCTGTGTAGAAATGGACTGTGGGAATTCAGAGTCTCTAATGAAGATGTTCTCAAACTTATCTGTATATTATAAGCACTGGAGAACTTAAAAAATTCTTACTGTCCAAGACACAATTCAGATCAATTATTTGGGAAAACTCTGGGTATTATGGACATTTAAATGATGTTGATTCTTCTAACGCGTGAACATGATATATGTTTCACTTGTTTGTATCTTCTTTAATTTCTTTCTTCAGTATCCTATAGTTTTCTGAGTACGAGTCTTTTATATACTTGTGTAAATTTATTCCTAGGTATTTTATTCTTTTTAAAGCAATTGTGAATGCTATTGTTTTCCTGATTTCCCTTCCTAGTAGGTCATTATTGGTATATAAAAATGCAACTGGCCCTAGCAGGTCGGCTCAGCGGTAGAGCATAGGCCCGGCGTGTGGAAGTCCCGGGTTCAATTTTCGGCCAGGGCACACAGGAGAAGCACCCATCTGCTTCTCCACCCTTCCCTCCCCCTTCCTCTCTATTTCTCTCTTCCCTCCCACAGCCAAGGCTCCACTGGAGCAAAGTTGGCCAGAGCACTGAGGATGGCTCCATGCCCTCTGCCTCAGGCACTAGAATGGCTCTGGCCACAACAAGCAATGCTCCAGATGGACACAGCATCGCCCCCTGATGGACATGCTGAGTGGATCCCCATCAGGTGCATGCAGGAGTCTGTTTGCCTCCCGGCTTCTAACTTTGGAAAAATACACACACAAAAAATAATAATAATACTAAAGAGCAACTTATTTCTCGATATTTATTTTGTATTCTGATACTTTGCTGAATTCATTTATCTGTTCTAGTAGTGTGTGTGTGTGTGTGTGTGTGTGCGTGTGTGTGTGTAATCTTCTCTGTATATTGTATCATGTTATCTCCAAAAAGTAACAGTCTTCCTTCTTCCATTTCAATTTGGATGCCTTTTATATCTTCTTCTTGTCTTACTGTTTGTGGCTAGGACTTCCAGTAGCACACTGAATAAGAGTGGTGGCAGCGTACGTTCCTGTCTTGTCCCTGATCTTAAGGGAACACTTGTAGTTTTTGCCCATTGAGTATGATGTTGGCTGTGGGTGTCATATACGGCCTTTATTAGGTTGAGGTTTTCCCCCTCTATCCCCACATTACTGAGAGTTGTTTTCATAAATATGTGATGGATTTTATCAAATGCTTTTTCTGCCTTTATTGATATGATGATGAGATTTTTATTCTTCATTTTGTTCATGTGGTGTATTGTGTGTATTGATTTGCAGATGTTGTATCAACTGAACATCCCCTGAAAACACCCCACTTCATTGTGGTTTATGGCTTCCTTAATGTATGCTGGATCGAGTTTGCTAATATTTTGCTGAAGATTTTAGCATTTAGGTACATCAGGGTAACAAGTTTATAAGATATTGATACTTGATTACAAAAAATTAGCCCCCAAATTTTAAACTGGAAAGTCACTGGAATAACAGTTTAGAAAGAAGGTACAACTACATGACTACGTTTTTGGTACATATGTTAAGAATTGTGTACTAGTTGAGATGTTTGTGTAACTTATCCCCAAAGCAGTCAATAATTCCCATTTTAAAATAATTATTTTAATAAAAAAAATAAAAGCATTTAATTTAAAAATGCTTGTTTTTGTGTCATTTAAAAATATTCTCTACACTAAAAACTATTTTTCTTATAGATTTCAGTAATTGACAAGCTATTTGACAACAGAATGTAAGTTATATTTACACATATATATCAATATCACACATATATATTTAAATGAGAAATATAAATTTGAACTATAACCTATCGTAAAAGTCAATTTATGTTGATAAGAATAATGATCTTTGGTTGAAAAATACTTCAATTAGTCATTAAAAAATAAATACTACAGTAATCCCTGCTGCTAAGCATCACTACATCCTTGAAAATTAGTAAGTCAAAATATACTACTCACAAAATTGGGGGAATATTTCAAAATGAATATGAAGCAATAAAATATTCCTTGATTTTTTTGTGAGCAGTATGGGTACAGTAAACTTATCTGCTGTATTTAATTCTTGATTATTTCTTCTCACATTCATCTTTCTAAATGTTCCTCAGCAGAGATGAGAAAGGAAAAGAGCACGTTAAGGTCTATTAAAAGGTCTTTATAGAGTAAAACAGAACTTATTCAGTCCACTCTGATTCCTCCTTAACTTCCTTCTCAAAGACAAGTTGCTTTGGCCCAAATTGTGCTACTAAATTTGATACACTTGTAAAACAAAACTTGTAAAACTGCAATTTCATTAAGAGTGTCAGTCCCTCCTCTTTGCCCACTGGCTCATTTGAAGGAAACCCTGCCTGGTGTGCGGCCTCAGAAGAAGGAGGGACCTATTCCAACTGAGTGTAGAGTGCTACCTGAGCTAGGTGTTGTTTAACTTTCTACCACCAACAACCCACACACTAAGTTAAGTTTCCTTTTCTGAAATACGCAGCTTAACAGTTACTCTGCCTTTAGGAGGTGAGGGGCGAAGCACACAAACTCTAATTCTGATACAACTTGAGGTTATCCGAGGCAACTGCCTACAAAGTTGCCTACTATTAGGTGACATGTTTAAATGAGATAGCTTTTTATTCATAGAGAGAAAACCACTAACGCCAGAAACTAGTGTGTCCTATGACCCTAAGAAATCTTCAGGTCACACTGTTCACGTTGTACCAAGCTAGCATTTGCTGTTTTTGAGTGTTAGACCCTTCTAACATTTTATAGAAGTATGCAACTGATCTAAATGTTTATTGGTTTTTTTAGACGTTTTTGTTTGTTGAGGTTAGAATAAGTAAACAACAAATGCCATACATTAATCATATGGCTTCTTAAATTGCCAAGAAACTGACCTGACCTGTGGTCGTGCAGTGGATAAAGCATCGACCCGGAATGCTGAGGTCACTAGTAAAAAACCCTGCACTTGTTTGGTCAAGGCACATATGGGAGTTGATGCTTCCTGCTCCTCCCCCCTTTCTCTCTCTTTCTCTCTCGCACTCTTTCTCCTCTCTAAAATGAATAAATAAATAAAATAAATTGCCAACAAATTGGAATATATTTTTAAAAAGTAGCATTTTTACCCTATTTACTGTAAAACAATTTTCCAGTGATATTTTTAGTTTAGGAAGTCAAAATTGCTCAGTAAACTGGCCGTAACAGACAGACTAAAACTAGCAGTGCCCAGCCAGTGTGCCTGTCACAGCAAATACTTGTGGGACGTCCACCCAGTGTCAGAACTGTCTGTTACACTTGGATATTTGAATAGTTCTCTTTATGGGGGGAGGGGTCAGCAGTTGTGGTATTCAGCCTGTTCTCACAGGTTTGGCAGAACTGATACCTAAAATTTGTTGAGTTCAGTGAACCGGTTAAAATAGCACTTGTAATCAGGGTTCTTTCTAAGGAGGGGACCTGGGCAGCCGCCTAATGTGGAAATCACACATTTACACTCCTTACTCTTTTGTAACTTTTATCTGTACAACAGTGTATTCTAGGCAGCCCTAGCAATGTTCATTCCGTCCATAGGTGAAAAAATATGATAGAACTATGCTTGTAATATTCATTTATTCATTTCATAAAACTCGTTATACCTTTGATGGAATACTACATTTTAATTCCCTCCTGCAGTGAAAAGATGATTTAGGATAAATCACAAAGCCAATGATGCTTGGTATTAGGGTACAGAACTGGTTGTTAAATTACTTGAATCGCACCACTTGGGGGCAGCACTGTGAACCATCACTGTCAAGGACTGCACTTGTGCTAGAGCAATTGCCTGAGGAGTACTGTGGGCCTGATGTAATAATTAGGCCTATCACTGAATTCTCCAAGACCCTTATATTTTCTTGTGTTCTGAAGTCCATTTATTTTATTTCCTGTAGTAGTACAATCTTTTTCCACAAATACATTTTTATACAAAAATACAATCAATAAAGGAGATAAGTAATACTTAATATAAATTTAAAGAAACATTTATTTAATAAAACAATGATTCTATTTGAAGACAATGACAATATAAAACTGAATTTCTTTTTTTTAATGTTTTCCTTTATTGATTTTAGAGAGAGGAAGTTAGAGAGCGAGAGAGAGACAGGGACATTGTTCCTGGATGTGCCCTGACTAGGGATTGAACCAGCAACTTCTGTGCTTTGGGATGATACCCTAACCAACCAAACTATCTGGCCAGGGATAAAACTAAATTACTAATTACAATTTACATTAACTTCATTCATTAAATTGATAGCAAGAGTTTCAGCATAGCTAGAGTGTTTGACTCAAACTTTTATTAGAAACTTATAAGTATTTTGATGCACTTATTTTTGTGTGTGTGTGTGTGAGAAAGAAAGAAACAGAGAGAAGCAGAGAGAGTGAGAAGCATCAATTAGTTGCAGTGCTTTAGTTGATCACTGATTGCTTCTCATATGTGCCTCGACCAGGGGGCTCCAATCTGACTTGGCGATCCCTTGCTCAAGCCTGAGATCTTGGGCTCAAGCTTGCACCTTGTGCTTCCAGCTGATGACCTTTGGGCTCAAGCGAGAGATCATGTGATCATGTTTATGATCCCACGCTCAAGTCAGTGAGCCTACGCTCAAGTAAGTGAGTCCGGGCTCATCTGTATACCCACTAATGTTTTAAACAAAGAAACAAAGTGGGAAACACAAAGTTATTTTGTTTTGATTTCTTTAGAAGTTATTTCTTCATGAACCTTTAGGAATTGTAAAAGTAATCCACCAAGACTATTTACTACTCAGACAGCTGTGTATATGTCATTTCAAAAAATATATTGTACTACAAATAGAGTAATATGTATATTGTGTGTTTTACAATATAAGAATTAAATTTCAAGTGAAGGAATTGTGAATATTTAAAAGATAATCAATAATATAAAAAACGTTTGATCTTTTTTTTATGAGTGAAGAATGTACTTTTATTACATAGCCGAAACCCAAATATTAATATGATAGAATAATATATTATAAAGCCACAAATACAAAACATCTTAAATATATTAATTTTATTTTAAAGTTATCTTCAAAATGACAGGCAAAAAATAAATTCCTGGCAATCCAATATTTTAATCTTGGTCTATGCTCCCGATTTATTTTAAATCTTTTATTACATTTTAAATTATTTTATTAAAATTTAAGTGTGATGTTTACAAATCTTATTCTCCTTACAAGATAAATATTTTTACACTTTTCTACCTTAAATTCCTCCCTTTTCCATTTTTAAAGATTAACAGGCATATGAATTAATGAGATGCCTTGGTAATTGGCCTACTGCAGCAACTTTAAGTTTAACCCAGTAAATTAAAAGAACATAAGAAGAAAGTCTAATAGTGTTGCTTTTAATTCTCCAGTTTGACTTGTATAAGTAACAACTCTAAATAAAAATAAATTAAGTTGGGTATTTGAGCAAGACACCTATATAGCATCTTACAGCTACTTGAGTTATTCAGACATGGCTTTCTCCTAAAAATGACAGTGAATAGAATTGTCAAAGATTCCACAGTGAACAATTTTAAATTTAGTCCCGGACACCAATGCGCTGTAGAAATAGGATATACCTGGGGTGAGGAGGGCCCCATAATGATCCATAATATTCTGCAGAGCTTACACCTCAAACCCCACAGAAATATTTTTTACCGTTATAATAGCTAAAGCAACTCTGCACATTTGCTCTTGTTATAATGATAGTAAAAGTAGATGAAAATATTTTTAGTGAAGAAATGCAATTCTGACAGCACACTCATGCAGGCACAGTTTTTAACAACACAATGTAGAATGCAAACAAAATCTGCATGAAAGTATGTCAAGAATGAAATCCACCGATATGTTCAAGAAACATGTTTAATTAATATTCTTCATGACATGAAGACATTTGTACAGACAGGTTCCAACTACTGCAGTGCCAGGAACTACAAGGAAGCAGAAAACAAATGACATACTACTCTAAAATATAATTACCTAGTTTCAACATCTAGAAGAAACGAATATTGATTACATTTCAGTGTCCAGGAATGCTATTTTATTTAAGCGCATATTCATTTATATTCCATCTGGACACTTCACCGTCTAAATGCCATTCCCTCGAATGACTTAAAGAACCTTCAATAAGCCAGAGAAGAGTTCTTGCTTAATTTAGAATATTACTTAAAACATATTTGGAATGCAAACTCATGTGACCAATCACATTGAAAAAAAATATGTTATTTAGGATTTGTTACTAAGTGGACATATAGAATATAAATAAAAACATAATCACCAACACAGGTTGAATATGGTACAAAGGTGTAGTATTTCTAGACTGGTTTACTTAATTTCAAGCTATAAAAAATATAGAAACTAATCAAATCATAAAAATGTACTTCTTCACATTAATACTTTGATTTAAGTATCATCCAAGTTTGGGACACTACATACCATAAGAACAATCAAAGCTGTGAGTCGGCCACCTGAGGAAAAAAAAAAAAACAGTTTAAATAATTGAGCACATGTGTGTCTCCAGAGAGAAGATTCACTTTAATTTTTTCAGATCATCTATAAACTACAGCAAAGAAAAAGTTTATTAATCTAGTTTCGTGTGACTGCTAGTGATTCCAGCTCCTTTTGATCCCAGAATCCTTCTCATCTGATTCCAGGCTTAAGGTCTAACTTGTGAAATGCTTAATAAGAGCCTCACTTGTCATTGTTTTGTGCTCAGTCAGCACAACAGATTATAAACATTAGAATTATTTTAAAAATTAAAATAATTATTATAAAAATTAGAATTCATTAGAGGAAAATCATTTTAAGAATGTGTTATTATAGCTCGTTTAGTTTAGTATTCAGTCTATCATTCTTAAGATTTGTTAGCAATTTCATTTATATTGTTCCCCTAAAGTGAGTCTGTGGACTAAGTTGTAAATGAAGTTCTATTAATTGGTTACATAGACACATTTTGCAATGTCACAAACAATATGTTATCTCATCATCAATCCTTCCTCATGCACCCCACCAATTAAGACATAGTCTTAATTTCCAATATGAAGAACATTATAAGAATGCAAATAAAACAGCAGGGTACTTGGATAAATTACACATAGAAACTTAAACATACATTGCTGACTATCCAGAGAACAATAAATAATGCCACAAAGTCTTAAGTCTTAGAAATGTCAGTTAGTGCTATCTCTGCTTCAAAGGTGCCATAATGTTTATTATATTTCTACAAGTCAAAACATACAGTGTTATGATTCCTTCTGGTTGTTTTCTTTTACAAAAACATTATCAGATGTTTATCGTCTTTACATGACTTCAGATTTACTGGCACAATGATAGTTTGTCCACAGTGTTCAGAGAGGAAACATAACAGGCCTAAGGTGCATTCTATAAAAAGATTACCCTTACTAAAGTAGTCTAATGTAAATACAAGTACTACATATTTTTCTTCATTTATTCTCAAACATCCTTATATTTCATTCAACTATCACAACTATACTCTATCATTTCCTTTAGTATATATTGTGTGAACCTTGTGAGCCTACATACAGTGTGCTACACCAGCCTTTTTTACACAAAAACTAACCCAATTTATGTGTATATAATGTATGAATAGACAAACTTGAGTTACAAGTTGCCAACACAAAATAACTATCACATGGAAAGCAGTTTTATGTATTTTAACCTCCATGTAAACACAGCAGTTGAGAAAGTCACTTCATCCTATTAGGAATTCTAATTTGAGGAACCTCTTAAAAACTGTATTATCTACATGTGTCCAGTCCTACTCCTGCTTATATTTGTCATGTTATCTGTGCTCTTAAAATAAGCACACATGCCATTATCACATTTGTGACAGGTTGTTTATCTAAGTACGGATAATTGAAATATGATATTTCCACTTAGAACTCTACGGTCTCATCATGGAGGGGTATAAAACCAAAATAGATTCTATATCTTCACCTAAATACTCAAATCGTTCAGCTGATGATTTGTAATGTCCTAAAAAGAAGAAAAAAATAGAAATAATTTTAAAAAGAAGTGAAAAATAATATAGCTTATAGATTCCTAAGTTAATAGGTTTTGATTCTTTGCCTTTGTACAGAATCTCACATTTTATTTCTTTACATAAATTATTTAATGTCTCTCATTTAAAGTATTATCATACAATATTATAAATTTATATTTAATGTCATTAGCCTTATTCTTCTCCAGTAAGTCTTCCTGTGACATATTCTGTGGTACAGCATGCAAATTTATCATTAGTGTATTGTCAATAATAGCCTATGGAGTAAAAGAAATTCTACTTACAATTAAAAGATACAGGAAGGCTTAATAAATGATTTAGAGGTTATTCTATAATACAGTGAAATTTCAACATAATAAGGCCCATTTATGAAAAACCCATAGCTAGCATCATACTCAATGGTGAAAGACTAAGTTTTCCCCTTAAAATCAGAAACAAGACAGGATGACCATGTTTGCCATTTCTATTCAACATAATAGTGAAAGTTATAATTAGAGAATCAGGCAAGAAGAAAAGCATCCAAATTAGGAAGGAAGAAATAATCTTTGTTCCAGATGATATGATTTTTGAAGTATAAAACTGTAAAAATTACCCTCATACCCAGGCACTCACATTAACCTGTTGCAACTAATAAATACATTTTATTAAACTTACAGGCTACAAAATTGACAAGTAAAAATCAGTTGCATTTCTATACAGTGACAATGAGCAAATCAAATGGAAGTTTAAAAGAAAAAACACAGTTTAGTTATAATAGCATCAAAAAGAGTAAACTACTTAGGAAAAAAAACATAACCAAGCTGCTGAAAGACTCCTACAATCGGAACTATAAAACATTGCTGAAAGAAATAGAAGATAATATAATTAAATGAAAAGACATCCTTTGTTCATACATTTGAAGACCTTCTATAGTAAAGATGTTAAACTACACAAAGCAATCTATGGATAATACACAACCCACATCAACATCTTGAATATACATTTTGCAAAAATAGGAAAATCTATATGTAATGCATATGGGATCTCAGGGACTAGAAATAGCCAAGATAATCTTAAAATGGAAGAGCAAAGTTGATAAAACTCACATTACCTGATTTTAAATATACTCTAAAGCTACAATAATCAAAACTCAGTGGTACAGGCATCGATACAGACAGACCAATGGAATAGGATACAGAGCCATCAGTAAAGCTTTGCATATATGGCCAAGTGACTGAATGCAAGGGTGCTAAGAACGTTAAATTGGGAAAGACCAATCTTTCAACAAATGGTTCTTGGAAAACTGGATATGTACATACAAACAAATGAAGTTTGATCCTCATCTTATATCATATACAGAAATGAATTCAAAATGGGTCAAAGAACTAAATAAGAGCTAAAACTATAAAATCCTTGCAAAAGCACAGAGAGGACAAGCAACATGACAATAAGTCTGACAATGATTTCTTGGGTGTGGCACCAAAAGCCCAAGCAGCAATAACAACAACAAAAACATAGATAAATTAGACTTCATCAAAATTAAAAACATTTATCAAAAGAGTGAAAAGGCAATCTATAGAATGGAAGGAAAAACCTGCAAAGAATACATCTGATAAGGAATTAATATCCAAACTGCATAATGAACTCCTAAAACTTAGTAATGAAAAAAAACCTAAACAAAAATGTGCAAAGGACATGACTAGGTATTTTCCCAAAGAAGGTATACAAAACACCAAGAAGCACAGGAAAATATGACCACTAATCAATAAAAACCGCAATGCAAATAAAAACCATAGTGAGATAATTAGGATGGCTAGTAAGAAAAATAGAAAATAACACATGTTGGTAAAGAGGTGGAGAAATTGGAACTTCATGCATCACTGGTGGAAATGTCAAATGATGCAGCTGCTGTGCAAGATCATGTGGCCGTTCCTCAGAAAGTAAGCTCAGAATGCCCACGTAACCGGGCAGCTCTACTTTGGGTGTGTACCGCACATTGAAAAAAGGCCTCCTACAGGTCCTCAAATGCCAATATTCAGAGAAGCATATTCGGAATAGCCAAAAGGTGAAACAACCCAAGAGTCTATCATCAGTGAATGGATAAAAGAATGTGGAATATACAAACAATGGAATATTACTCAACCATCAAAAGGAATAGAGTTCTGATACATGCTACAAGGTAGATGAACCTTGAAAGCATTACACTAAGGGAAAGAAGCCAGATCACATTTTTCTAAGTGCAATAAGCCAGAAGAGATTGCAGTTTTATGAGGTTCCTAAGGTAGTCAACTCACAGAACATTGAATAACAATAGTCAGGGTGGGGCGGGGGTGGGGGGAATGGAAAATTGTTGTTTAATGTGTATAATGTTTCAGTTTTAGTTTTGGATGTACAGAAGTGATGGCTGCACAACAGTGGGAATGTACTTAATGCCACTGACATGTATACATGAAATGGATAAGTGGTAAAAATAAAATAAAAATTGATCTGTAAAAATTAGCATAAAAAGTGGCTTGAATATTTCTGAAAAACAAGTGCTCTGACAGATATTAAAACGTATCATAGCAGTACAAGGAAGCATAAAAGATGTGGTGTAGGCAGAGTTCAAGGGAAGAGAGACAAGAAGAACACCTATGAATTTAATGTATGATAAAAACTGGCACTTTAAGCAGTTGGAGTGAAGACAATAAGTGTATATACCAATGTCTGATGTAGCAATAATTTAAGTGCAAAGAATGCAATCAGAACATATGGTTGAAATTTTTATATGATTTCAGCATGGGGATGAACTCCAATTTTTATAATAAAGACTGAACACATATAGCCACTAGAGAGAGAAACTGATACATCCTACTACCTATTAATGTAAAACTTCTGCACATATAAATGTTACTGATAGAAAAAAAATTAAATAAATATGGTATATATTAGTCATCATTAAAAATGTGGGAATAGCCTGACCAGGCGGTGGCACAGTGGATAGAGCGTAGGACTGGGATGCGGAAGACCCAGGTCGAGACCCCAAGGTCGCCAGCTTCTACTCAAGGTCGCTGGCTCCAGCAAGGGGTTGCTCGGTCTGGTGAAGGTTCGCAGTCAAGGCACATGTGAGAAAGCAATCAATAAACTAGTTGTTTATTAAACTAGTGTCGCAATGGCAACGAAAAACTAATGATTGATGCTTCTCACCCCTCTCCGTTCCTGTCTGTCTGTCCCTATTTATCCCACTCTGAATCTGTCTCTGTCCCTGTAAAAAAAAAAAAAGTGGGAATAAATCTAAATACAATCCCAATATAAGATAGAAAATGTAAAATATGAGAGTTTAGAAAAATATGAACATCATGGTTTCATTTTTGGTTACCAATAACCACAAAAAACACTGTAATATGTATATATGTATGTATACAAGAATATTTATGTACAGAAGCACCCAAAAAGACACCTAAACAATTAAGTGATTTTTTTTAAGTTAGAGGAAGGGAGATTGTGAGATGGACTCCCATATACACCCCTACTGGTATCCACTAATAAACTCTTTTCTGCGGCTGATGTTCTAGTACTGAACTATTTTTAGCACCTAAGTCCAACACTGGAACCAACCAGCTATATTCAGCACCCAGGGTCGATGCTTGAACCAAGTGAGCCACTGGGTGCAGGATGGGAAGAGAGAGAGAAGAAAAAAAGAAGAGGAAGAGGGAGGGGAAAAAAGGGAGAGGGAGGGGAAGAGAAGGTCATGGTTTCTTCTCTTGTGTGCCCTAACAGGGAATTGAACCTTGGACATCCATATGCCAGGTCAAGGCTCTATCCACTGAGCCTACCAGCAGGGGCTACTATGAAGAGACAATGAATTAGAGAAAGAGAAGACAATATTTTCTCTATATTTTTGTAATATTTTAATTTTCATGAATTGATATTTGTGCACTATTTACATAATTAAAATTTATAAAAAACAACCTATATCCAAACATATGAAATTTTAAAATTATATCCATTAAAAAATAAGGCAATGAAAACTAGTTAAAATGTTCACCTCATGTTAAAAGGGCTTGAAATTATAATGAATTCTGTCAAATCAATGAAAAAACATTTTAATAACCTAATTAAAAAATGAGTGAAGAAAAAGAATAAACAAAAGTGGGCCAAAACAAGCTCAACTTCATTTATAATTAAATAAGTGCTAATTTATACATAAAATTATTTTCGTCACCTTATGAAGTTATTAACAATATGAATAGAATAGAATAAAGAGTTACTGGACCTGGTTTTCTTGAAACTGGAGTTGATTTTGGAACATTAGGCTTGACACCTGGAAATATGAAATTAATTACATTTAATAACATGGAAAATTAGAGATTTAATTTGATTAATTTTTTTATAAAGATTATTTCTTTAAATGGAAACTACACTTATTTTCTTATCTTTATAATTTCTCTTCTGGGAAATTAGCTAAATATATATCTATACAAGTGCATATGAATTTTGCATAGGAACGTTTTGGATTCTAGAATGGAAATCCAGAAATTAATTAATAAAAATCATAAAAATAATGTATTCAAAATGAACATCTGTATCTCTAAGAAATTTACTGTCCAATTTGTATCATACTACATATTTTTTATCCTTTTGTTTTCTGCTTACTATTTCACCGTTTTTCACACTAGAACAATTATATCTACCTTATTATCATTATATGTTACTACGGATTCTTTTTGTTTAGTTTTCTCTAACTCATAAAAAATGTTTGACAGTCATATGAGGAATTTTAATTTTTGATAATTAAGAAAAGATCCCTGTAGTTTATTTTCTTAATAAACATTTGGTCACAATTCTCTCTTCTTTGAAACACCAGAAGTATCAATGTTTTATAAATCCTTTATGATACAGTTATGGTTAGCTCTTTTAAAAGAGAATATTAACAAACCCGGTATCCTACAGTGCATATGCTCATGAGGACCATGTGAGCAAATATGGGTGGGTCAATGAATATAAACTTCATATGCAATCTTAATGTATCTGTCCACCAAAAGCCATCTGTTTCCCTACAAAACATTCATTTTTACCCATCACCTTATGACATTATTAACAATATGAATAGAATAAAGAGTTACTGGACCTGGTTTTCTTGAAACTGGAGTTGGTTTTGGAACATTAGGCTGGACACCTGAAAACATGAAATCGATTACATTTAATAACATGCAAAATTAGAGATTTAATTTGAGTAATTTTTTTAAAAAGATTATTTCTTTAAGTGGAAACTACACTTATTTCCCTATCTTTACAATTTCTCTTCTGGGAAATTAGCTATATATATCTATACACGTACATATGAATTTTGCATAGGAATGTTTTGGATTCTAGAATGGAAATCCAGAAATTAACTAATAAAAATCATAAAAATAATGTATTTAAAATGAACATCTGTATCTCTAAGAAATTAACTGTCCAATTTGTTTCATACTACATATTTTTTATCCTTTTGTTTTCTGCTTACTATTTCATCGTTTTTCACACTAGAACAATTATATCTACCTTATTATCATTATATGTTACTACGGATTCTTTTTGTTTAGTTTTCTCTAACTCATAAAAAATGTTTGACAGTCACATGAGGAATTTTAATTTTTGATAATTAACAAAAGATCCCTGTAGTTTATCTTTTTAATAAACATTTGGTCACAATTCTCTCTTCTTTGAAACACCAGAAGTATCAATGTTTTATAAATCCTTTATGTACAGTTATGGTTAGCTCTTTTTTAAAATTTTTTTTTATTAACTTTAATGTGGTGACACCAATAAATCACGGTACATATGTACAATGAAAACATCTCCAGAGTATCTTATCATTCAATTGTTTTGCATACCCATCACCCAAAGTCAAATTGTCCTCTGTCACCTTCTATCTGGTTTTCCCTGAGCCCCTACCCATCTCCCTTTCCCACACACCCTTTCCACTCCCCACGCCGTAACCACCACACTCTTGTCCATGTCTCATAGTCTCACTTTTATGTCCCACTTATGTATGAATTCATGCTGTTCTCAGTTTTTTTTTTCTGATTTACTTATTGTTAGCTCTTTTAAAAGAGAATATTAACAAACCCGGTATCCTACAGTGCATATGCTCATGAGGACCATGTGAGCAAATATGGATGGGTCGATGAATATAAACTTCATATGCAATCTTAATGTATCTGTCCACCAAAAACCATCTGTTTCCCCACAAAACATTCATTTTTACCCATCACCTTATGACATTATTAACAATATGAATAGAATAAAGAGTTACTGGACCTAGTTTTCTTGAAACTGGAGTTGGTTTTGTAACATTAGGCTTGACACCTGGAAACATGAAATTGATTACATTTAATAACATGCAAAATTAGAGATTTAATTTGATTAATTTTTTTATAAAGATTATTTCTTTAAATGGAAACTACACTTATTTTCTTATCTTTACAATTTCTCTTCAGGGAAATTAGCTAAATATATATCTATACAAGTACATATGAATTTTGCATAGGAATGTTTTGGATTCTAGAATGGAAATCCAGAAATTAACTAATAAAAATCATAAAAATAATGTATTCAAAATGAACATCTGTATCCCTAAGAAATTAACTGTCCAATTTGTGTCATACTACATATTTTTTATCCTTTTGTTTTCTGCTTACTATTTCACCGTTTTTCACACTAGAACAATTATATCTACCTTATTATCATTATATGTTACTACGGATTCTTTTTGTTTAGTTTTCTCTAACTCTTAAAAAATGTTTGACAGTTACATGAGAAATTTTAATTTTTGATAATTAACAAAAGATCCCTATAGTTTATCTTTTTAATAAACATTTCCTCACAATTCTCTCTTCTTTGAAACACCAGAAGTATCAATGTTTTATAAATCCTTTATGATACAGTTATGGTTAGCTCTTTTAAAAGAGAATATTAACAAACCCGGTATCCTACAATGCATATGCTCATGAGGACCATGTGAGCAAATATGGGTGGGTCAATGAATATAAACTTCATATGCAATCTTAATGTATCTGTCCACCAAAAGCCATCTGTTTCCCTACAAAACATTCATTTTTACCCATCACCTTATGACATTATTAACAATATGAATAGAATAAAGAGTTACTGGACCTGGTTTTCTTGAAACTGGAGTTGGTTTTGTAACATTAGGCTTGACACCTAAAAACATGAAATTGATTACATTTAATAACATGCAAAATTAGAGATTTAATTTGAGTAATTTTTTTATAAACATTATTTCTTTAAATAGAAACTACACTTATATTCCTATCTTTACAATTTCTCTTCTGGGAAATTAGCTAAATATATATCTATACAAGTACATATGAGTTTTGCATAGGAATGTTTAGGATTCTAGAATGGAAATCCAGAAATTAACTAATAAAAATCATAAAAATAATGTATTCAAAATAAACATATGTATCTCTAAGAAATTAACCGTCAATTTGTATCACAGTACATTTTTTATTCTTTTATTTTCTGCTTAATACTTCACAGTTTTTTCTATTAAAACAATGATACCTATCTTGTCATCATTCTATGTTACTATGGATCCTTTTTGTATAGTTTCCCTAACTGATGATAAAATATGATTGACAGTCAAATGAGCAATTTAGATTTTTGATTGTAAGAAAAGAACCCTGTACATTTCCTCACAATCTTCTCTTCTTTGAAACACTAGAGATATCTGTCTTTTATGATCCATTATGAAATACTTACTGCTAATTCTTTTCAAAGAGCATATTAACAAACCTAGTATCCCATAGTGCATATACTCACTAGGACCATGTGAGTACACATGGGTGGGTTAATGAATTTAAATGTCATAAGAATCTTAATGTATCAGTCTACCAAAAAAAACATAAGTTTCGCTCCAAAACTTTATAACACTCAACTAAAGTACTCAAGAAAGCTACCAGTTTCCACGTATAGAAGAATTATAAAAAGGTGTTGTAATTACCATGTTAATTAGATGGCAACTCCCCTTATTCCTTTAAAATATTAGGACAACAGAAAATATAAAAACAAACTAGGAGCCAGTCATTTAAATTTGAGATCAACACCCTCATGTTTAACAGGAGACTAAGCCCAAAGAAATGATGTTACTAGAATAAGCAGAGCCAAACAAAGACCTTGTGTGCGTTCTGCTCAGGCTAAGTTCTTCCCAGTACAGTCCCCTCTTGGGACAAAATACTCATCCCTGCCCAGGAAACTGGATTATACTGAACCATATTATATGATGATTTTACTGTATATAAATATTTATAATAAAGTTTAATTAATAAATTTAGGAAGATAAGTGATAAACAACTACTAATAAAATGGAATAATTATAACAATATCCTATAATAAAAATATGTGATATTCTTCTTCGAATATCTTATTGCACTGCAGCCTCCCTCCTTCTAGTGATGATGTGAGATGATTCAGTGCCCACATGATGAGAAGTGAGATGAAAACACTGAGCCAAGGGATGATTCCCATCTTGGGTGGGAAATAGTGGGACAGTGTGAGATGTCGTCATGCTACTTAGAATGGCAACTAACTTATACTTATGAATTACTCTTTCCTGTTTTTTGCATTAAATATTTTCACACCACGATTGCAGGCATCAAAACCACAAAAAGTGAAACTGCAGATAAGTGGTGACTGCTGTATAGCTTTTGCCCCTTGTTCCTGCTGAAACCAAAGGGAAGCCTGAGATTGGAACACAGAAAAATATTTCCATCCACCATGTCAAAATAATATTTAAGGCAGAGCAGCTGAAGAGTAGTCCATCATTGAATTCCTCCATTTCATTTCAATATATAAGGACTTTTCTTATCTTTGTGTTGATGTGAAATTTACTTTCTATTGCCAAATAAAAATGCCCAGTAAAGAGAAAAAGACTAATTATATGAGGTAGAGAGTGTTGTGGGTCTTGTTCTAGGACAGCGGAGATTTCCCATTTTAAAAGGTACTACATAAAAAGAATGAAACTGGTTGCAGTCCAGGAAATAAAACATCATCCTGGATCACGAAGATAACCTGTAAAGGTGTCAACAGATCATTTTAAAAATAATAAAATAGCAAACTTGATGACACAGAAAACGTATGTGTTAAAAAATATTAGCCATGGCCCTTCCTCTTCACTAATATTAACTGGAGTGATGCTGTAAGTTATATATGAGCTTCCTATTGGTCAGGCTCTGTGCTAAGTGCTTGAAATACACCCCTTTTTAACTTTACTATGAACCAGTGAGAAAGGAATTACATCATTTTATAAGTAAGGAAACACCTTAAAAGGTTTATATCACTTGTCCAAGTTTGTTCTAAGGTCTGCAGACCATGGCAAATCATTTTAGAATCACAAAGTATAACAGCTAGAATGGCTATAAATATGTTCTTCCTCCTTTGTTACTAAAAGTGATGAATGGGTGCAAATCATCAGATATTTAAAGAATTTAAAATCACGAACCATTTAGGAATTTTTGAAAAATATGAGCAGACAGTTACTAAACCTGAGACACTGAAAATTGTAGGTTTTGCACTGGGAGGCGTTGACATGGAAAAAAATAAAGACAGAATCAACTACTTGATAATTATTACTTTTGAAAATTTATATAAATCTTCCCTTTGGATTTTGACGTTTTTAGGTATAAATTTCAGTGCTTCAATTTACTTTGATAAATAATTGTGATACATTGTGATACATGAGAAACACCAAACAACAACTATTTAGACGCCTGTGTGATGTACATAATGAGCTAAGACCCTATCAAATAAAGTGTGTCATACATCTGTCATGAAAATGAGACAGATAATTACAAACACTGCTACTTTTTGAAAATCCCATGTAATTGATATTGATTATCAAAGAAATAAAATCTAAAGGAAACAGAAAAAACAATCCTTAGTACCTTCAGTACAGTTTGGCAGCCCAGGCTCCCAAGTACTGCTAGCTCCACACTCAACAGTGCTGCTGCCTTCAAGGAGATACCCCTGCAGGCATTCAAATGTAACCTTCGCTTTGTAGTTAAATTCTGTTTCAATTTCTGACACAATTATTCCATTGTTGACTACTGGATATGGACATTTGACCACTGAAAAGCAGAGAAATTCCAGAATTAATGGAAAGCAGCTTTAACACAGGAAGAAAATTCAAGTGTAAAATAGTAATTTCCTCTGGAACAAAGAGACGAGGACTGGAAGGCGGGATGTTAACCTTATAGAAAGATTTTATTTGTGTCTTTTAATTCCAGATCAAGATATATTATCTTTTCCCTTGTAGAATGGACTATCATTATAGATTATTGGTTTTATATATTTTCCCATTACTGACAACTTTTGAGAAAGGTCCAACGTACCATGTACAATTTTCAGGTAAACTCAAATACAACTTTTGATGCTGTTTACTTCTAGGATTTCTTTAAAAAGAAATTCATGCTGACACTGATTTAGTACCCTGACCTTCAAGAAGGAAGGAAAAGAGTCTTCTAATAAAGTAATACTTGACCTCAAGTGTAAAAGTTGGAGAGAAGCTAGACATGCAAAGATATGCACAGAGAATTATTAATTCATCGGGTCTCAACAGCATGCATGAACTGGGATGTTCAAGAAAGATAAAGACCCGTGGAAGTAGGGCTGTGTTTTCCAAATATTTTGTACTGGAATTCAAAGATCAAAATCACATTTTAAATTGAAATCTCATAACCTGGGATAAAGTTAGAGCTTAATATTTAGCCTTCGCACCATGTACTCTGGTGTCTCCTGTTCTGCTCTACATCTTAGGAAGTAAAATGCTATGCATGACCCTCCAGATTGATTTCAGGATCAAGCAATGGGTGCCAGAATTTGGGAAAAATCACAGACAAAACAAAACACAGCTAAACACTGGCTGGGATTTGGATTAAATCAGAGCAACAGACAAGGGCCCACAATGCACAGCGTTTTAAGCTAGGCATGGGGATCTGAATTTCCATCAAGCATCATTTCCCTTCAGCCTGAAGAACTTTGTTTAGCAATTCTTGTAGTTTAGGTAGAGCAGTAACAATTTCTGGACAGGGCACATAGGAGAAGTACCCATCTGCTTCTTCATCCCTGTCTCTCTTGCTTCTCTCCTCTCTTTCTCCTTCCCTCCCTGCAGCCATGGCTTGATTGGAGCTTGTTGGCCCCAGGTACTGAGGATAGCTCCATGGCCTACACCTCAGGAGCTAAGAAGAGCTCAGTTGCTGAGCAATAGAGCAACGCCCCGAATGGACCTTAGTGGGCTTGCAAGGTGGATCAAATCAAGGTACATGCGCGAGTCTGTCTCTCTGCCTTTCCTCCTCTCCCTGATTAATAAACAAACAAACAAACAAACAAACAAATAAATAAATGATACTGTCCTATAATTAATTTCAATTCTATTTGAAATCGAAAAAATATTTTTTAAAACTCTACTACCTAGTATATGTTACTAATTCCATGCACTTGAAAAGAGGAAATATTTTGCTATTTTACAATGGTTTCTTTCAATGAAGAATCAAGGAACCTCCAGTGTCTCCCTGCTTTTGGTCATGCTTGAATACCTTAAACATTGCTTTTTAAGTATAGGCATACCTCTGACATAATTCTAGTTTCTTTCAGACTACAGAAATAAGTGAGTATAGAAGTAAAGTAAGTCACAACAGTTTTGCTGGTTATGGTATTGCCTCTATTTGCAAATAAATGCAATGTGTATGAAGGGCAATAAAGCAAGGCACAATTAAACAAGATAAGACTATATGTTTTGTCCAAAATCTATCAATCTTATTGGTGAGAAGGTTAGTCTTTTATCTGTGTTTTATTCCACCATTTCCTCTTGCCAGAATTGTCATGCTTCTTGTATTGTAAGATGAAACTTTTTAAAGCCAGTGTGTGTTTTTGATGTTTTCAAGTCAAAAATTTTAATTTGTGCATATACATAGTAATTAACAATGTATAAACAGGAATGCCAAACACTCGTGGGGTAAAGAGTGGGAAACTAAAACTAGAATTATTTTAGATTCTGTGTGACACATAAACAATTAAAATAGAAAACAATTTAATAGGGGAAACAAGCACATATGGCTGTTTTTCTTTTTATTGTTTTGGTTGGCCAAAATATTCAAAAATTGGTAGAAGTTTGTACAGTATTTACAAATAAGAGGTAAATAAACAAAATTATTATTACCTTTACACTCAGGAGGGTCACTACTCCATTTGTTCTGCCCAGAACAAATCAATGTGCTCTCTCCAACAAGTGAATATTCATCTGGTCCATTTGAAGGATTGCAACTATAAGTTACTACTTCATTATATTCATATGTGTCCTTGCCGCTATTGGTGTACATTCCATTAGGTATTTCTTCAGGTGGTTTACATAAGATTCCTTAAAAACAAAAAAGGAGAGGACAGAAAAGACAAAAAAAAGGTGAAACCTTAAAATTATCTCAGTAAAGGCCTGTGACCTGACTTCAATCAATTTATTAACATATGACTTCATAGTCTAGTTGTGAATCCATTATCCAGTAAGAAGAAAATTTCTTTGAGAAAATATGTTATCCCAATTCAAAACATTAATAGAAAAATGAAATTTTAGAATATACTCACTTTTTTAAATACCTATATGAGATATCTATATAAAATATCTGTATTTATTTGCAAGGCCATTTTAAATTTTGTTCTAATCATAACACATAATTTAATAAAGAAAATTTAATAAAGAAATGCACTTGTGATAAGGAAAACTCAGTGCTAGTTGAGAAATGCTTAATAGATAATAAATATATCTATTTCTAAGTCAATGGTTTACAGGTCTACCAATATTTATTGTCATTTTTCACTGTCATCCTTAAGAGCATACAGTGAAATTTTCCAGATTGCTTGATCATGCAACACAATGAATTAGAACTCTTCCTTTAAGCCAGATACTGAAGAGAATAGAAAACAATGTAAAGCAATAATACTAGTCTCATTATTTCGGAAATATTTGATTTTATAAATACCGATGTTGCATTTGTTAATATATAGAGTTTTTCTTACAAATTAATTAATAAGTAATTATTTTAAAAGTTCTCTGTTTTAATTTCTATTATTTATTTAGCTTTTTTTCTTTTCCAAGTGTGGGAAGGAGAAATAGAGAGATAGATTCCTGCAGTCAACCCCCACGTGGGGCTGATGCTCTGCCCATCTGGGACCATGCTCATAACCAAACTATTTTTGGCACCTGAGGCGGAGGCTCCAGGGAGCCATCCTCAGTGCCCGGGTTGATGTGCTTAAACCAATAAAGCCATGGTTTCGGGAGAGTAAGAGAGAGCCACAGAGAGATTGGAGAGGGAAGGAGGGAAAAGCAGACGGTTGTTTCTCCGTTGTGCCCTGACTGGGAATCGAACCTGAAACATCTATATGCTGGAGTGATACTCTTCCACTGAGCCAAATGGTCAGGGATGATCTGTTTTGATTTCAATATACAGTCGTCCCTCGCCATATCACAGTGCACTGTTATTGGTCTCACTGTATCACAGATTTTTAAATTGTATATATCTAATTTTATATTGCAGATTTTTGCTATATCATGAGATTTATGGTATATAGGTATTTTAATATATTTATTACTTTTATTATTTTTGTGATAAAATAAACAAAATAAGTTTGGGAAAAGTTAATAACAATTAGTAGGAAATAATAATACAGGAAAGGTTTATAAGAGTGTGGGGAGAGTTTACAAAGCCTTAAAATATAAATAAATGATAAAATAAATATAAGGTCACTACTTTGTGGATTTTCACCAATTGTGGGGGGTTCTGAAACCTAACCCCTGCAATAGATGAGGGACCACTGTAAAACATATCAATAGCAGTAACCTACCGGCAGCAAAGCCCTGTGGGTCTGTGTTCGGTTTAAAATATAAAGGGGTCCTCAGACCAAAAAGTTTGAGAACTGCTGCTCTACTTTCTCAAGAGAGAATATACTTACTTTTACACTGTGGGGGAAGACCACTCCATTTCACATTACTTCCAGAAAGTTCACAATATAGGATTTTTGTTCCAAGTAAGTGATAACTAAATGAGAAAAGATTATTGATTTCTGTATCAGTTAATGAGACTACATAACAACGAAGGCATTTTTATACAGTTGTTTTCTGCACTACAATAGCTTCAGGGAGAAGTTTCTTCAGTGACATGTATTGAGTGTGCTAATGAAATCTGCTCTTTGATGAAATAAAGATATTCATTACATGAACACACATTGGACTAGAGCAGATTATCTGTCATGCCTGGTAGTCTGGTGATCGCCACCTCCGAGCCTCACCTCACATGCACTTCTGTGTCCTTGCTCAGGCCGTTCTGCTCAGTCGGGACACGACTGAGTAGGGAGACCTGGCCCAACATATCTCCCTACTCAGCTTACCTGACTGGATTCGAGTCCCAGTTCCAAGACTGACTGGTTTTTTGAGCTTGGGCAAGTCCCTTAGTGTTTGTCTTTCTTAAATTCCTCCTCTGTGGAAAGGATATAATAGTATACATGTTGTGGGTTGTTTTGAGTAGTAAGTGAATTAGCATCTGGGACACAGTGAGTGCTAGTCAAGGTTTTGGTGTTATGGATATTCTCAGATTAGAGTGTCTTCACAGGGATAGCTCAGAAAGGTATACCTACTCAGTGAAATATGCGGTGATTGGAATTCCCAGAACTCTCCCCTCCTTCAGGATTCTCCTTACAATGATCATGAATAAATCTATTTCTGTGGTACCTCTCATTTACTACTTTCCCTGGACACCTCTCTGTATATATTATGGTTCTCAGTAAGGCTAAAATCTCATTGAGGAAAGTCCATACAGAGGCAGATTTAACGGTGGGCACACCGAGTGTCTGCCCTGGGCCCCGACTTCTGAATGGCCCCGCAAAACCCCAACTTTACACTTTTTTTTTAATGACACCAATTTTGGTTTAATACGGGCAATTTTAACATTAATAGTACATAATATCTTTATTTATTTAAAAATATGATTAACTTCTACTTTTACTTTCTTTGTTTCTCTCTTTTTTTTAAGGAGCCCAATACTTTCTTCTGCATCTGGGGCCTCAAACGACCTTACACTGCCTCTGAGTCTATTTCAGCAATTTTCAAACTTTCTCCTCACACGGGACACATGAACTAATTACTAAAATTTTGTGACACACCAAAAATATATATATTTTGCCAATATGACAAAAACAATATATATAATTTTGATTCATTCACACTGGACAGCTATTGTTATGTTGGTTGCTGTCAGTTTTTAATTTGACAATCTAAGGAAAAAGATCAGTGCTCCTAAGTAAGTAGTAGTCAGTTACTGTATGTTTTAAAATTCTGCTGACATACTGGTTGAAAATTGCTGGTCTATGTCTTAACCTTTTGGGAATTCACAAGATGCCCAGCAGGCTTTCCCTATATAACTATTGACTGGATACCCTCCCTTGGTCAAATTCAAAAATAATCAGTAAAATTGCCTGTAAAGTGCGTCCAGTTGAATTGTCCCCCAAGGCTCACTTATTCTATATTTTAATGTATTAGCAAAGAATTCTGGGGTGATGGCAGGGTAGGAAGCACTAAGAATATGTCTCCCAAACTAGACAAGAATTTCACTGTTAGAATCTGCGTGATGGAACTGTTTTGAATCTCTGGAGTTTGTTGGAGGCTTGCAATTCCACGAAAAGATTTGGAAAGGTAAATTGCAGTAAAAATTGTTCAATTTCAGCTCTTAACACAGTGGTAACTCCCTATCCCAATTCCACAGCAGGAAGCTGTGCATGTGTTTCTGGTGTAGCTTTAAGCAGCGAGGGATTCAGGGGTGCTGAAAACACCACGTCTCTGGGGATCTGTGCTCTTATAATTGATTGCTGTTTCTGATCGCAGAGAAGCAGACAGAGAGGCAGGAAGCCATCATTGTCACACTTCCCCCTAAGTTGCCAGGCTATCATTCCAGGGGATTTTCAGATCCAGTGACCATTCCTTCCTTCTTCATTTTTTACTTTCTCCGATTTCAGGAGGCAGACATGGAAAACTGGCACATTTAAGCCTTGGACAAGTTACTCATTGGAGTAGAGAAGAAAGCATCATCCCCATATATCTAGGTGGCAGTTTCAATCCTGGTAAGGGCATATACAAGAATCAACCAATGAATGCACAAAGTGATGTTTCTCTCTCTCTCTCTCTCTCTCTCTCTCTCTCTCTCTCTCTCACACACACACACACACACACACACACATACACACACTGTCTCAAATCTATCAATAAATAAAATATTTTAAAATCTTAAAATTAAAAAAACTGGGACATTTAATTATAACTACATATATGGGGACAATTAGAGTGATTGAGCATACCCAGAACAATGCTCAGTTTATATGTCAGGCTGATCCTCAGCAAAGATATGCTTTTCAACAGTCAAAAGCAAAATTATAAAAAAACAAAATCTAGATAACTGTGAAAATCTGATACCCAGAGTTACCCAAGATTGTCCACTTCAACACAAAATTATAAGGCATACAGGAAGTATGGCCATTCAAAGGAAAAATAAATCAACAAAAAGTAGCCAGTAGCCTCAGCCACCTTCACAGCTGCCTGGCCCATGCAAATTCACATTTGATTTGAGAAATATACACATTGGGAAAACACTTTTCTTTCCATTTAGGGCTCCCAAAGCCACTGACTCATCCGAGTTTCCTAGATTCAAAGGTTTCTACCTCACCAGCCTTATTCACCTCTGTTCCCCATCTCCTCTCTGCACAAACTCTACATAAACTGGTTTCTCCTCAGCACTCTACCATCTTGGCTGTCTTTTCTATGCCATGCTAATTTCAGGAACTGAGAGAGAGCAAGCCTCCGGTCTGCCCCATTTTATAGTATAGAAATCCAAACCTTTAAGCCAATATATAAATAAGAAAGTCTCTGATACCAAGCCACTTATCTGAGGCATAAATGGGATTCCTCATAAGAGTGCACCACCCCACATTATGCAACAGTCAAGGGTGTGGGGAGAAGCTTAGTGTTGAGAAGATGTTAGTATTAAAAGGGTGAGAAACGCTTAGTTTTAAAACTAAGGCTTAGACCAGGCATGGCCGCCAAACCGCCTGCGGGTCGGATCCAGCCTGCGTAATGAGTTTATGTGGCCCGCAATTAAATTTTTAATATTCTCCACTACTTTAAAATCTCAGGTACTCAGAAGAGGAAGCGTCTTTGATTATTGGAAATCGAGATATTTAAGAAGATAGTGATATGAGGAAAGGAATTCCCCATGTAACCAGTCTAGGGTTAACTTCCAATACACTGGGGAACACCTTTTTTTTCTTTTTCTGCTGCATGAGGTTTTAGAACTTTTTCTATATACTTCTGCATTGCTGATTCCAAATCTGAAATCCAGTTTTTGGTGCATGCTCTAGTTTTTATGCAATTTTAATTTATTTTTGTTATAGTTAATGGTATAAATTAGTTTTTAAATTAGAGTTAAAGGGCAATGACTCTTGGATTGAACATAATCACAAGGCAATTAATGTTTTACACACATCACTTTTACATAATTGTAGTTGTTTTTAAATTTAAAATAGTATTATCTAATAAAAACACCCTCTTATTTTGTTTTAAGATTGAATCATGGCTTCTTCAAGTAGGTGTAAATGTAATAGTCCTGACATTGTCTGATATATATGTGACTGTTACACACTTGAAAGTCAAAGGTGCAATATTTCATCATTTGTGACACGAGCATATATTGCCTACTTTCAAGTTTCCCTTGGCAATCAAGACAAGAATAGGGCTCCTCATGTTGTGTGGAAATGCTTCATGACTGGGCAAAAAGAAGATGCAGAAGTATGCCTTTTGGTATTCCTGTGGTTTGGCATGAACCTAAGGACCACAGCAGTGAATGTTATATCTGCCTGATCCATACAAAGGGCATCAGCAAGAAAAAACAGCATATGATCGCATATCTAATATTCCTTCAGCAGTACGACCTATCCCACACTCTGAGACACTCCCGCTTCCAGTTTTCAATGGTTTTATTTCTTCTAAGGACCAAAAAAGTGGACATAGTGATCAAGTGTATTTTGATTAGATTCAAGAGGAAATGGCTGTAGAATCTGAAGGGTCTTCTTCTGATTCCAAGCAGTCATGAAACCTTCAGCAGTTTAGCCAACCCAAGTTGAATGACTTAGTAAGAGATTTGGGCCTATCAAAGAAAGCAGCTGAGTTATTAGCCTCCAGGCTTCAATAAAAGAATGTACTTCACCGGTCAGCTAAAGTATCCCATTTCAGGAAGTGTGAACAAATTTTGGTGGACTTTTATCCAAAGACAAACACTTTGTTTACTGTTATGATATCAGTGGTCTTCTCAGCCAGCTACGTGTTACCACTTGCAGTCCATAATGGCGGTTATTTCTTGACAGCTCTAAATGGAGTCTGAAATATGTTCTCCTACACAATGGTAATGTTTATGCAGCGGTTCCAACTGGTTATTCAACTCATCTGCGAGAAGATGATAATGACATGTATGTGTTTGCTTGTTTATACTTTGCATTGGCGTGGGGGACAGGCTACAATTTGAATTTATACCAGCTTAATTTCATTAAATTACAATAATGGATTCTTATCCATTCCATCCCTACCCCTTTGGGTTGTTCATGTCATACTTTCCTCTACAATAATAATTGTAATGCTGGCTTCTAAACTAATTATTTTCATTGTAAGATTAGTTTCTTAAATCACATAGAAAATAACATACTTATAAACCACTTTTACAATAATACTAGCTTTAATAACCTCCCATGTTTGTCCCTTCAGTGAGCTGTTTACCCATACGGCATGAGAAACACTATAGTGTCCTTTTATTCACCTTTTAGGACACCCTTGAGCATTTTTTGCAGATGACGTTTAGTGGTAACAAATTCTCTTCACTTTTATTTCTGGGAAAGTATTTCTATTTCTCTCACTTTTAAAGCACCATTTTGCTCTTTACAGGATTTGAGGGTGACCATATTTTTCCTATCACTTTGAGTGCGTTGGTTCAATGTCCCCTGGCTCCCTAGTTTCTGATGAGAAATGTATTGATCATCATATTTCGGATCCCTAGTGCATGATGATTCTTCTCTCTCTTGCAGCTCTCGGAATTCTCTCTTCAAAACTGGGTTTTGAAAGTCGATTATTATGGGTCTTCCTGTGGGTCTTTTTGAGTTCATGTTGAACTTTTTAAATATTCATGCCTTTTATCAAATTTTGGAAGTTTTCAGCGATCATATTTTCAAAGATTTGGCTCCTTCTCTTCCTGTTTTCCTTCTGGGATTCTCAAGTGTGTATATACTGGTCTACTTATTGGTATCCCAGAGACCTATAAGTCCCGTGGGTTCTATTCACTTCAATCTTTTTCTTTTTCTTCCTCAAGCTAATAGATTTTCATTGGCAACTTCAAATTTACTGATTTTCCATGTTCCTACTCACAACTGCCTTTAATTTCTCTAATGTATTTCCATTTTATTTGTACTCCTAAATGTGGGGGGGGGGCTTAATTTATCTAGGATGTTAAATGTAATCGCCATGGTAACCTCAGGCAAAATCACTACAGAATATATGAAAGGAAATAAAAAAGGAACCACAACATTTCATTATAAAAACCAAGTAACATAGAAGTAAACAGGAATTCAGGATAAGAAGGGCATAAAAGCTGAAAGGCAGGTAGAAAACAAACAGCTTCCTCCTTGTCAGAAATTACTGTAAATGTAAATGAATTGAATTCTACAATCAAAGGCAGAGATGAGCGGAGTAGATAAAGACAGATGATCCGATGCTGTCTACAAGAGACTCACTTGAGAGTCAGAGACATGTGTGAGTTGAAAGTTGGAGGATGAGAAAGATGGTTGTGCAAATTGTGACCTAAGGAGGGCAGGTTGGCCATATTAATTCAGACAATATAGGTTTCAAAGAAAAAATGGTTATTAAAGACAAGAAGCACATTATATTTTAATAAGTTTTAAATACTACAAAATGATATAATAATTATAAAGGATTATGCATAGAGCTTCAAAATAGACACATATGACAGACTTTCCAAATACATGAAGCAAAAGCTGACAGAACTGAAGGGAGAAATACACATTTCTACATAATAGACATTTCTCCGATAATACTTGGAGGTTTCAATATTCCACTGACAATAATGGATAGCACAGTTAGACTGAAAATTAAGTAAGGGAAAGGAGGACTTCAACAACATAATCAACTAGACCCCACAGACATAGTTGAGCACCATATCACAGAATACATGTTCACCTCATGTGCACATGGGTCATTTTCCAGGAAAGAGCATACCTTACATCACAAATTAATATTAACTAATCAATAGGTTTTAAAAAGATAGCTATCATACAAAGTCTGTTATCTGACCACAATTGGGTAAGGTTGTTAAGTAAAACCCTGCTCAGCCAGAAGCTTTCCTGTAAGAACAGGTTTATTGACTAGCCATATGTTAGCCAGTAAAAGAACCAGGTCCTGGGGCATGCAGTAGAAACATCAGCAGTGTGGATAGATGAAGAACGCAAACATTTCTGACATCCAGGGTTTAATGGAGTTCTCTTACATTTTTGCAGAGAAAGAAATGAAAATTATAGACACATTTCATTGTCTATAAATGGGGGTGGAAGAAGAATACATAGAGCTAGTTCTGGGAGAGGTTCCTAATATGCAGGAAGAAGTGTTTGCTGTTTTCTGATAGTTTGTTGGTAACAGTCTGAGAAGTTCATGTGTAAGCAGGATAGAGTGAAACCTGGTGGTCAGCTATCCCTTTTTGAATAAGAGCTGTACTAGCTCTTATACTAACACTCTTCTGAAATAGCTCTGGAAGTTGATTCAAATTTTTGACATACTCTCAGGAAAGGAAACAGTCTTCCATTAAGACTTCATTCTGTTAAGTGATTAATTCCTGTCCCTTCTTCCCACCTTCTGGCCTGCGATAATTTAATTTAGGAATATGTCACCACAATTACCGCATTTTTAATATCTAGTATAGAAATATTATTATTTATAATAAATACTGTACAATTTTGTTTTCCTTCTATTGAGATTTTTTTATTCATTACACATTTTATCAGTCTTTATAAAAAGCCCCAAGAGTTGCTTGGCTATGAATACAACAGTTACCTAGAAAAGAAGAAGGAATCAACATTATGGGAACACTGACGAAGAGAAGCAAACCAAATATGGAACTAGTAATATTTACCTATTTCTCTAAGGAGCAACTACTTACCCCTCATTACATTCATAGTGAGCCTCTGAACCAAATTCAAAATTTCCATTTACATAGACTACTTGACCATTCACGGGATCTCCTAGCTGTTGACATTGCTTTCCTTAAAATAAAAATTCCAAATTTGTTGGTTTATACATATGTCACAACAGATTTAAATCAAAATCAAAATTTTACATTGATATCTTAAGTTCATGGAAATATTTTTCTTTTTACTTACTTTTATTAAATTTTTAAGATAACATTGGTTAATAAGGTTAATAGATTTCAAGTATACAATTCCATGATACATGATCTGTATATTGTATTATGTGCCTACAACCCAAAGTCATATAATCTTCTATCGCTATAGGGTACACTTTACTGCCCTCCCCATCCCCCGTTCCTTTGGGTAACCACGCTACTGTGTCTGAGTCTTTTGAGTTTCAGTTTTATGTCCCACATATGAGTGGAAATATATGGTTGTTAGTTTTTCCTGACTGACTTATCTTGCTCACAAGATATTCTCAAGATCTATCCATGTTGTTGCAAATGGCTTAATTTAAGAGTCACATTTCCCCAGAGATTAATAGCCAAATAATAAATTTCCTGGAATTTTTCAAAGTCTAAAAAATACATTGCTAACTAAAATCTAGAGTCACACAAGAAAATTACCATTGCAATAATGGAATATGCATCCTAAATGTGAGAAAATCTCTAGAGCAATAAGAGTAAGAAGTTTTGTGTATTTACTTTTACAGGCCTCCAGGAGGGGTGTCCACGTGTCATCAGCCTTACAAACAGCAGTGGTGGAGAGAGTAGGAACGATAGGCATGTATCCTAGGCGACACTCATATTCTGCTCTGTCCCCAGTTTGATAAACAGTTTGAGGAGGACCTTTGATCATCATAGAATGGAATCTCGGCGGATCAGCACAGGCATCTGAGAATAACAGAATAAGAACATAAAAATAAAGTATTTTCTCTTTTCAATAGCCATGGATTGTGGACTGGCAGCAAGCAGGTAGTACAGTATTTATGCAAACGTCCTTGGGAAGATTTTAATAGATTTTTCCATGCTTTTACCAGACGATGAGCCATGCTTATTTTTCATACATTCTACCAGCTTTCATTTCTTGGGGAATAATTTGAATATTCATTAAACCGTACATTGAAGATGCAGCTGCAATATTTTTGGCTTTAAAATTTATTTAAAGGTATGCCTCCTCCCTATTTTTTTAAATTCATTTTACTCTCACTTCTCCCCTAGGAAGACTTCTACAGTATATACATAGTCCTTGGTCAGATTACTCTCCCACAGTCTAAAATGCAAACTGATGACAACGCTTATGTTGCCTTGTTATTTCAGGTTCGTCTTGTTTGGAAGGGAAGATCTGGAGGTCAGGGATCCTGTGTCTTCTTTTCCGAGTACACTCTCTACCCAGTGGGTGCTCAAGAAATGCTGTGGTAAGTGTAACTATTAAATAAGCACTGTGATTTCATAGAGCAAAATAAATATAAACTAGACTATTTCAAAACACAAGACTTCATGCCACGTTTCATATCAGTGAACAGAGCATTTTATGAGTGAATAGATGCTAAATAAGTATAAAACTTTGTAACTTTGACATTATTTAAAATATAATTAATTCTTTCTTCATGAATCAGTGAATATTGCTTGACCTCAAAGTATAGCCCAAATAGATAGCTATTTGAGCTATACTACTACATTGCTATGCTACCAGAATTTTTATTTCTGGATATTTTGGGTTGTTTTTTTTTTAATCCAGAATAGTGTCTTTTCTACTTCCGCAATTCTCTTCTTTTAAATTATCTGTGGACTTGAAAAGCTAACTAATTCGATAAAATAATGTGGTGGATACACATAAAGTTAAGTCCTAAAGGGCTAGAAGAATGCAGAAGCCTTACCTGGAAGGGTCAGGTCCTAAGGAGAAAGGAGAAGAATCTATTTTGACCCCTGAAAAACCTTTCTTTTCTTACTCTCTGAATTGCTTTTATATCAGATTGATGTTAAGCTTTTATATATATATATTAGTATATATATATATATATATATATATTTCTATGAAAAAGCAAAAATTTATAGAAATAACATTGGTTAATAACATTGTATAAATTTCTGGTGTACATAATTGTAATAGGACATCTGTGCAATCTATGGTGAAATTTACTCTCATTCCCTCACCACCCTTAAACATCATCATCCTTCCTCCACAACACTTCCATTATGGTAACCACCATTTTGTTGTCTGCAACTGTGATGTTTTTATTTATTTGTTTTGTTATTTATTTATTTATTTATTTGTTTAATTTGTTGCATTTTTAAAATATCCAACATATGAGTGAAATCATACAGTTTTTGTCCCTTTTGAGCTGACTTACTTAAAACAATCTTCTCAATGTCTATTCACTTCTTTGAACATAGTAATATTTAATCTTTTTTGAATGCATAATATTCCATAGCATACATACAACACCTCCTCTTTATCCAATCATCTGTTGTTCTTTTTTTCTTAGAGAGACAGAGGGTCAGATAGGGACAGACAGACAGGAAGGGGAGAGATGAGAAGCATCAGTTCTTTGTTGCAGCACCTTAGTTTTTCTTTGATTGCTTTCTCATTTGTACCTTGACTGGAGGCTCCAGCTGAGCCTGCAAACCCTTACTCAAACGAGGCACATTGGGTTCAAGCCAGTGACCATGGGTTCATGTCTGTGATTCCATGATCCAGCCAGGAAACCTGTGCTAAAGCTGGTGAACCCACACTCAAGCCAGGGACCTTGGGGTTTCTATACTGGGTCCTCTGTGTCCCAGGCTGATGCTCTATCCACTGCACCACTGCCTGATCAGGCTCCTATTAGTCTTTTGATGGAGTCTTTAGGGTTTTCTCTATACAGAATTTTGATATATGGAAATAATGACAGGTTAACTCCTTCAATTCCAATTTGGACGCCATTTAGTTCAGTTGCTTGTCTAATTTTTCTGGTGAGGACTTCAGTAGTATGTTGAATAACAGTGGTGAGAGTGGGCTTCCTTGTCTTGTTCTTGATCTGAGAGTGAAAACTTTCAGTTTTTCACCAGTGAGTATAACATGAGCTGAATAGTTGTCATATAGTGCCTTTATCACGTTAAGATACTTTGCTTCTCTGTTGTGTTTTCGTCATAAATAGATGTTTTATGTTGTCAAATACGTTTTCTTCATCTGGTAATGATCATGTGGTTTTTATCTTTTATTTTGTTAACGTGGTATATCATTGATTAATTTATGAATGTAGAATCATCTGTCCATCCTGAAATATACTTCGCTTGATCATGATATTTATGATCCTTTTCATATTGATTGCTTACTGAGAGCTGGCACAGGGGATCTAATAGTGAACAAAACACAGCCACTGTCTATGTTCATGTGTGAGTGGAAACAGACAAATAGTAAAATAAGGATCTTAAAATAGGAATGGTTTGTTACTACTCACCACGGTATTGCCAAAACCAGAATGGACCAGGCACATACAAAGCAAATATTTATTGAATGAATTCTTCTAAGGACAGAATGTGGTCTACAAACTCTACATGTAATAGGGTCCTAAAAATAACTAGGGTTATTTTTTGATTGTATACCTTTTATACAATAAGCATGTGTGTGTGTGTGTGTGTGTGTGTGTGTGTACAGGAATATACGAAACATGAATCAAACTTAGTGGGTGGCCTTCAGCTTCAGTTTATAAACTTTGGGTAAAACCCTATTGATACTGTTCATCATTCATTTCTTAGGACTTTTGTTTCTAACTCAGATTGGCTATCAGTATTTTTTTTTAAATTTCTTCGAATCTCCCTCAAATAGGACCCAACCTGATGAAAAAGAGAAAAAATATTGTCCAAAACACATTGGGGAACAAAATAGGATATTATCTATATTGGATGTGAATATGATTGTGATTCCATTGTTAAAAAAAGAAAGAAAAAAAAGGAAAATGCCTGAAAATCAATTACCATTACAATTTGTGGGCCAACAAGCAGCCTGTTACCCTACAAACAACAATCACTGAGCACTCCCTTCCTAATCTCTCTAAATCCCAAGACCCAGAGCCAGCTCTCTCTCAAGGGCTACATGCAACACTGCTCCCCAACTCCCATACAAGGCAAGTAGTGATCTTCCTTACCCCACACTCCACACCCAATAAAGCACACACCCAATAATACCTGGCCCCGGATCCTCCATCCTAATCCAGTGGGGCACAAACACTCCACTGGCCAGGGTATTAACCAGCTGAGGAAACACATCGCAAAACTCCCCACCTGTACAGCACGGGTCCTAGGAACATCCCACGAACCAGGGCAATCCAGAACAAGCCCTCACTTTAAGCACAGGTGAGGGCTTCCCATCCTGATTCACTCAGTCCCCAAACACCTGCAAGCTTGTGTTAGGGACAGAGCTTGGTCCCGATCAAAAATGGCTGAGTCTAGCACCCTGCGAGGCTCATTGACTATGGTTACAGTCAATGAGCCTCGCAGGGTTATAGCCCTTCCCGCGGGGATTACAGGGTCCCCATGGCCTGGGTCCACCACAGCACAGCCCTGAAAATCTGTGGCTGAGCCTTCCATCCCAACTCTGTACTACTTCGGTCGAGCAAGCCCCGGCTTCCTACCCCACCCACCAGGCAAAGTTCCCTCCGCCCTGGGCTCAGGAAGGCCAGCTTCCCAACCCGCTCCAGTTCGTCTCCAGAGCTCACAACCTTTCCGGTCCCCTACCGGAGCCTAAGGGAAGCAGGAGCACTAGGGCCACCGAAGGGATCCCAAGGAAGCGCCAAGAAGAAAAGGGACTGTCGAGGTGGTAGGAAGGTGCCCCGCGTGGCTTGTAAGACACCGCCATTTTCCCCGACATCAGCGGGAAACCTGAGGGACACTGAGCATTTACCTTTTTGATTGTGGCGGATGGGAGATGCAACAATCCCGGGTCTAACAATGTATCAAGTGAGGTACCACTGGTGCGCGCGGTGTGGGCCGTGACGGAAGGGACGGGCGGACCAATGGCAGGCTTCCTTGAGGAGCCTCAGAATGGGCGGGGTGTTAGCCCTGAGGGTGCAGGCAGTGTCCTGGGCGCGGTCTCACCCACCCCCACCCGCTAACAGCTCAGGCTCCGCCCGCACTCGCGGGGCTGACCCTTCTTAGCCACCCAGAAGCACTGCTGCTGTTTGCGGGAATTGGTGTTTCACTGCCTTATCCCGAAAACAGGCAGTTACCACTACACTCAGGAAGGCTGGAAAGGAAACAACAGGTGGCCAAGTCATCGTTGCGCCTTTTCTGTAACCCTGGATGGCGGAATAAAGCGCATGGTCCTAAAAATAGAAACCTAAATCTAGACAGTGAGTCTTCTAGGGGTCAGCAGCCCTAGGCTTCCACCTTTGTCCTTGGGTCTCCACAGAGGCAGATTAAGGTCGGTTGAGGCCCTGAACGCAGAAGAAAATATCTGGTCCTTTATATTAGAAAGAAGTGTAAAGTTGGGATTTTGCCAGGCCCTTCAGAAGTCGGGGCACAGGGCGCATGCCGGGTGTGCAAGCCATTTAATCTGCCTCTGGGTCTCCTGCCTGCCAGTAGTGCCAGGGCCCTTGCTGTAATTTGGCATAAGTAGGGACAATTCTTGAGATTTCCGTGGTATCTTGTCTGCTACTGGATTCTACCTCTCGAGGCCTGCAAGGTTTCAAAATCCCAGAATGATTTGCCCATTGCACCCTTTACCGCAAAGTAAATGACTGCCCCTTGTTCCCTTGAGAGGTCCCCGTGTTGCTAAATTATTGATTTCTATGCCATTAAGCATACTGGGCCTCAAGCTATGCAGACCTTGCCATTTCAGAACTAAATGTTTTATTGAAGATAAAATACATATGCTTGAGAAAGATAAGTACAAGGATGTTTTAAATTAAAACACTTTATTTTATTGATTTTTAGAGAGAGAGGAAGGGGGAGAGAGAGAGAAAGAAAAAGAGAGAAACAATGGCTTTATTGTTCCACTTATTCATGCCATCCTTGGTTGATTCTTGTATGTGCCCTGACTGGGAATCAATTGTACCCTGCCAGGGCCCAAGTGTGTTTAAGTGTCAAATTATTGACGTAATTAATGCCATGATTGGTGGGATGAGTTGGAAGAATTAAAAGAGGGAGACTTTTGTGGTGAAGCAATCTCAATTCTAGGACATTAAAAATGAACAAGAGTTGTGAGTAAACCTGTAAAACTAGTAAAAGAAAAAAAGTAACAAAGGATATAAAAGTTCCCACGAAAGGAGCTGACATTTTGTTCCTTCCTAGCAAAGAATCAAATTTTAGTTTTTAATATAATCTGTTTGTATGTTAAACGTTTTTAAACAGAAGATGACTTAAACTACCGTTTCCGCTTTGAGTTTATCCCAGAGAAAACAGCAGAGCTGTGAGCAAAGATAAACTTTGGAAAAGTAGAAGCTTGAAGTGTCTAGTAAGAATATTAAAGAATTTATGGGATTAAATTCTAGGCAGCATGTAGTGTAAAAATATCAATGTGAGTAACTAAAATATATTTGTAAGTAGACAAACAGACTGCAGATCAGCATGTAACTTGTGGCAATTCTTTTATAAAAGAGTGTACATTGATATACATAAGAAGAGATTAGTTGGAAATATACCCAAATGAACTCATAGTTGATAGGCTTGTGCATATTTCATTTTCTTTGTACTTTTCCAGTTTTCTATATTGCTATGTTACAACTGGAATCAGTTGAAGAGTAAAATGTAATAATCCTCCTTCTATATCACTGCCTGTTTTAGTCATAAATGGTGTAGATAGAACCTATTTCACACAGGGTTAAGCAATGAGAGGATGGTGAGGAAATCCTTTTCCTCTCTCTGTCCAAACCTCAAGTGCTTCTTCTACAATTATAAAATTTATATGTATTTAAACAATTGTCCATTGAGGTGTACTAAAGACTTTCTGGGTTCAATTAATCATAGAATTTCCTCTTCCTCCTAGACCAATACAATGCTTGGTCATAGCTGTGCATATAAGACATTTTTTTTATGAAGGGATAGATAAAATTTTTGACCCTGAGAAAAATTCACCTGCCAAAAAGACCTTCACATTGTTAATTGGGCTCAAATTCATAACCACAGTCCAGTAGCCATTGTTTACAGAGGCCCGTCATGCCCTCAGCATTACAGGAAAATCCCACAGACTGGGCTTCCAAGCCTCTTGCACAGTGTTCCTGCCTTCTTGACCCTTATAAGAGAGGTTCAGTAGTACTGAGACTTTCCTAGCCTAATTGGATCTGTGCAGATTTATCCTCATTTGCATTTCCTGATCAATCAGAGTGGCTAAATACTGACTAATGAAGACAGTGTGTTTTGGACCAATCAAACTGTGGATCTGGAGCCCTCATTTGCTTGGGAACATAGCAATCCGGGTCAGGGGAGAGAAGTCTCCCTACATGAGCTAGCTTCACCTCTATTGGGGGAAGGACACTTTCAGTTTCCACTGAAGACTTCCTTTTTTCTGCTGGAGCTGAAGCACTTGGATCAGAGTTGCCAGGATTGCATTGTGGGCCTTCTAACAGTCCTGCTGTTCCACCGTCCTGCTGTCCAGCAGTTGAGCTGTTATGTTGTCTTGCTCTTTTATGATTGAACTCTCTCACAGCTGTGCTGTTCTATAGCCGTGCTGTTTCAGGGTTGAGTAGTATTCACTGAATAAATTTCTTCCTCTCACCACACCTCAAACCGGGGAGTTCTGTTGGCATTGATTGGCAATGATTACCTCTATCAACAAAATAACACCACAGAATCTTTGATTATGAAATCCAGGCACTCCATATGACAATTATAGGAGGTATAATTAAGGAGACAGTGAATGGGACTCAGTGAGGGGGAATTATCACTTATCTTCATTCTAACTTTTATAAAAGTGACATAGCAGAAATGTCTGTGGCTCAAGCTTGGCACTTACTGTGACAACAGAATCTATTGTTCTCTGCAAGCATTCTACACAATGTGATATATTAATTATATCTCAAAGCTGAAAAAACCTTCCCATCTATCTGAATGTCAGTAGATTACAGACTTGAAGCTACAAGCTCCAGCCTATGTCCCAGGATAGCAGAGCTGTTGCTTGTTTCTGATATTCTGTACAAGGTTCCCCCTGTAGCATACAGTAATAAAGTATTTTTAATAGCTGCATAAATTATCTGTGGCTCCTCTTGCAAACATCGATGTTACTACCCCTTTGCAGGTTTTCTTGGGTTAGTAAGTGAAATAGGTGGGTTAGTAACTTTCTCTATGTGAATTATGCATAGGGTAATTGTTCACTTTCTGATGGTATGCAAATGAGAGGGAAGGAAAAATGTTTGACTGACCTCAGACCCCAATCTTAAAATTCCCTATATTAAGCAACAGGGGACAGAGTTTAGTCACTTAAAAATGTTAATTTCACACAAAGAAAGCAAAAAAAGGACCAGTTGATACCAGATAAAAAGAATTATAAATGACCTTTGGGAATAAATGACAAACCTCTGAATAAAGACAATTAATTAGAAGGGCTAAGGAAGGGCTTGTTAAATTCCCTAAGAGTCAACAGGAGGGCAACAGTGTTACAATTTACAAAGAGTTCATTTCAGTGTAACCTTTCATAAAGGACCTGGAAATGATGAAAGGATTGCCGCATAGAGGGAAAAAAGAAAAATGAGTGTAGTCACTCTATTTTGCATGCTTGTTAGAAGTCAGTACAGTATATTAAATCCTGTTCTTGAATAGAAATTTGCAAAGTCTTAAAATATGTAAAATAGTTTATTCTGAGTTACACTATTCGCTGTCAGGCATGCATTACTACATTGCAGAACAGCAGAGTTGCCTTTGTGTCTTAAACTTAGACTTTGCTTTACCAATGCAATCTCAAATTCCTCCTGTTCCAGGTCTCTTACAAAGTTATCATTAGTTATCTTGAATGTTCTCCCTGCATATAATATAGCAATATACAAGTATAAAAAGTAATCCAAGTTAAATCTAAATAAAATTTGTTAAAATACTTTAGTTACAGTCAAGCTAATTTTCATCCAGTGTTGGTATTAGAAAAATTGCTCTGTGTTTTTAAACCACAGACCATACTGTGTGTTAGCCAGGCAATAAGCCCTTAACTGAAGTCTTAGGCAATTTTGGATATCTTTAATAGACTGATTTAATCAAACCTCACATTCTTACGTAAATATAATCCTTTTGCTTTTATGTTTTTAAGTTTCTGTGTAGAAATGGACTGTGGGAATTCAGAGTCTCTAATGAAGATGTTCTCAAACTTATCTGTATATTATAAGCACTGGAGAACTTAAAAAATTCTTACTGTCCAAGACACAATTCAGATCAATTATTTGGGAAAACTCTGGGTATTATGGACATTTAAATGATGTTAATTCTTCTAACGCGTGAACATGATATATGTTTCACTTGTTTGTATCTTCTTTAATTTCTTTCTTCAGTATCCTATAGGTTTCTGAGTACGAGTCTTTTATATACTTGTGTAAATTTATTCCTAGGTATTTTATTCTTTTTAAAGCAATTGTGAATGCTATTGTTTTCCTGATTTCCCTTCCTAGTAGGTCATTATTGGTATATAAAAATGCAACTGGCCCTAGCAGGTCGGCTCAGCGGTAGAGCATAGGCCCGGCGTGTGGAAGTCCCGGGTTCAATTTTTGGCCAGGGCACACAGGAGAAGCACCCATCTGCTTCTCCACCCTTCCCTCCTTCCTATCTATTTCTCTCTTCCCTCCCACAGCAAAGGCTCCACTGGAGCAAAGTTGGCCAGGGCACTGAGGACGGCTCCATGCCCTCTGCCTCAGGCACTAGAATGGCTCTGGCCACAACAAGCAATGCTCCAGATGGACACAGCATCCCCCCCTGATGGACATGCTGAGTGGATCCCCATCAGGTGCATGCAGGAGTCTGTTTGCCTCCCGGCTTCTAACTTTGGAAAAATACACACACACAAAATAATAATAATAATTAAAAATGCAACTGAGTTCTCGATATTTATTTTTTATTATGATACTTTGCTGAATTCATTTATCTGTTCTAGTAGTGTGTGTGTGTGTGTAATCTTCTCTGTATATTGTATCATGTTATCTCCAAAAAGTAACAGTTTTCCTTCTTCCATTTCAATTTGGATGCCTTTTATATCTTCTTCTTGTCTTACTGTTTGTGGCTAGGACTTCCAGTAGCACTCAGAATAAGAGTGGTGGCAGCGTACGTTCCTGTCTTGTCCCTGATCTTAAGGGAACACTTGTAGTTTTTGCCCATTGAGTATGGTGTTGGCTGTGGGTGTCATATACGGCCTTTATTAGGTTGAGGTTTTCCCCCTCTATCCCCACATTACTGAGAGTTGTTTTCATAAATATGTGATGGATTTTATCAAATGCTTTTTCTGCCTTTATTGATATGATGGTGTGATTTTTATTCTTCATTTTGTTTAGGTGGTGTATTGTGCGTATTGATTTGCAGATGTTGTACCAACTGAACATCCCCTGAATAAACCCCACTTGATTGTGGTTTATGGCTTCCTTAATGTATGCTGGATCGAGTTTGCTAATATTTTGCTGAAGATTTTAGCATTTAGGTACATCAGGAATATGAGCTTATAAGATATTGATATTTGATTAAAAACAATTAGCCTCCAAACTTTAAACTGGAAAGTCACTGAAATAACAGTTTAAAAAGAAGGCACAAGTACGTGACTACGTTTTTGGTACATATGTTAAGAATTGTGTACTAGTTGAGATGTTTGTGTAACTTATCCTCAAAGCAATCAATAATCCCCATTGTAAAATAATTATTTTAATGAAAAAAAAATTTCATTTAAAAATGCTTGTTTTTGTGCCATTTAAAAATATTCTTTACACTAAAAACCATTTTGCTTATAGATTTCAGTAATTGACAAGCTATTTGACAACAGAATGTAAGTTATATTTACACATATATATCAATATCACACATATATATTTAAATGAGAAATATAAATTTGAACTATAACCTTTCGTAAAAGTCAATTTATGTTGATAATAATAATAATCTTTGGTTGAAAAATACTTCAATTAGTCTTTAAAAAATAAATACTACGGTAATCCCTGCTGCTAAGCATCACTACATCCTTGAAAATTAGTAAGTCAAAATATACTACTCACAAAATTGGGGGAATATTTCAAAATGAATATGAAGCAATACAATATTCCTTGATTTTTTTGTGAGCAGTATGGGTACAGTAAACTTATCTGCTGTATTTAATTCTTGATTATTTCTTCTCACATTCATCTTTCTAAATGTTCCTCAGCAGAGATGAGAAAGGAAAAGAGCACGTTAAGGTCTATTAAAAGGTCTTTATAGAGTAAAACAGAACTTATTCAGTCCACTCTGATTCCTCCTTAACTTCCTTCTCAAAGACAAGTTGCTTTGGCCCAAATTGTGCTACTAAATTTGATACACTTGTAAAACAAAACTTGTAAAACTGCAATTTCATTAAGAGTGTCAGTCCCTCCTCTTTGCCCACTGGCTCATTTGAAGGAAACCCTGCCTGGTGTGCGGCCTCAGAAGAAGGAGGGACCTATTCCAACTGAGTGTAGAGTGCTACCTGAGCTAGGTGTTGTTTAACTTTCTACCACCAACAACCCACACACTAAGTTAAGTTTCCTTTTCTGAAATACGCAGCTTAACAGTTACTCTGCCTTTAGCAGGTGAGGGGCGAACACACAAAGACTAATTCTGATACAACTTGAGATTATCCGAGGCAACTGCCTACAAAGCTGCCTACTGTTAGGTGACATGTTTAAATGAGATAGCTTTTTATTCATAGAGAGAAAACCACTAACGCCAGAAACTAGAGTGTGTCCTATGACCCTAAGAAATCTTCAGGTCACACTGTTCACATTGTACCAAACTAGCATTTGCTGTTTTTGAGTGTTAGACCCTTCTAACATTTTATAGAAGTATGCAACTGATCTAAATGTTTATTTATATTTTTAGACATTTTTGTTTGTTGAGGTTAGAATAAGTAAACAACAAATGCCATACATTAATCATATGGCTTCTTAAATTGCCAAAAAATTGACCTGACCTGTGGTAGTGCAGTGGATAAAGCATCGATCTGGAATGCTGAGGTCACTGGTTCAAAACCCTGCACTTGTTTGGTCAAGACACATATGGGAGTTGGTGCTTCCTGCTCCTCCCCCTTTTTTTTTCTCTTTCTCTCTCACACTCTTTCTCCTCTCTAAAATGAATAAATAAATAAATAAAATAAATTGCCAACAAATTAGAATATATTTTTAAAAAGTAGCATTTTTACCGTATTTACTGTAAAACAATTTCCAGTGATATTTTTATTTTAGGATGTCAAAATTGCTCAGTAAACTGGCCGTAACAGACAGACTAAAACTAACAGTGCCCAGCCAGTGTGCCTGTCACAGCAAATACTTGTGGGACGTCCACCCAGTGTCAGAACTGTCTGTTACACTTGGATATTTGAATAGTTCTCTTTATGGGGCTGGGGGGTCAGCAGTTGTGGTATTCAGCCAGTTCTCCCAGGTTTAGCAGTACTGATACCTCAAATTTGTTGAGTTCAGTGAACCGGTTAAAATAGCACTTGTAATCAGGGTTCTTTCTAAGGAGGGGACCTGGGCAGCCGCCTAATGTGGAAATCACACATTTACACTCCTTACTCTTTTGTAACTTTTATCTGTACAACAGTGTATTCTAGGCAGCCCTAGCAATGTTCATTCCGTCCATAGGTGAAAAAATATGATAGAACTATGCTTGTAATATTCATTTATTCATTTCATAAAACTCGTTATACCTTTGATGGAATACTACATTTTAATTCCCACCTACAGTGAAAAGATGATTTGGGATAAATCACAAAGCCAATGATACTTGGTATTAGGGTACAGAACTGGTTGTTAAATTACTTGAATCGCACCACTTTGGGGCAGCACTGTGAACCATCACTGTCAAGGACTGCACTTGTGCTAGAGCAATTGCCTGAGGAGTACTGTGGGCCTGATGTAATAATTAGGCCTATCACTGAATTCTCCAAGACCCTTATATTTTCTTGTGTTTTGAAGTCCATTTATTTTATTTCCTGTAGTAGTACAATCTTTTTCCACAAATACATTTTTATACAAAAATACAATCAATAAAGGAGATAAGTAATACTTAATATAAATTTAAAGAAACATTTATTTAATAAAACAATGATTCTATTTGAAGACAATGACAATATAAAACTGAATTTCATTTTTTCAATGTTTTCCTTTATTGATTTTAGAGAGAGGAAGTTAGAGAGCAAGAGAGAGACAGGGACATTGTTCCTGGATGTGCCCTGACTAGGGATTGAACCAGCAACATCTGTGCTTTGGGATGATACCCTAACCAACGAAACTATCTGGCCAGGGCTAAAACTAAATTCCTAATTACAATTTACATTAACTTCATTCATTAAATTGATAGCAAGAGTTTCAGCATAGCTAGAGTGTTTGATTCAAACTTTTATTAGAAAATTATAAGTATTTTGATGCTCTAATTTGTGTGTGTGTGTGTGTGTGTGTGTGTGAGAAAGAAAGAAACAGAGAGAAGCAGAGGGAGGGAAAGGGAGAGTGTGAGAAGCATCAATTAGTTGCAGCACTTTAGTTGATCATTGATTGCTTCTCATATGTGCCTTGACTAGGGGGCTCAAATAAGATGCCGATCCCTTGCTCAAGCCTGAGATCTTGGGCTCAAGCTTGCACCTTGTGCTTCCAGCTGATGACCTTTTGGCTCAAATGAGAGATCATGTGATCATGTTTATGATCCCACGCTCAAGCCAGTGAGCCTACGCTAAAGTAAATTAGCCGGCGCTCATCTGTATACCCACTAATGTTTTAAACAAAGAAAGAAAGTGGGAAACACAAAGTTATTTTGTTTTGCTTTCTTTAGAAGTTATTTCTTCATGAACCTTTAGGAATTATAAAAATAACCCACCAAGATAAATTCCTACTCAGACAGCTGTGTATATGTCATTTAAAAAATATATTGTACTACAAATAGAGTAATATGTATATTGTGTGTTCTACAATATAACAATTAAATTTCAAGTGAAGGAATTGTGAATATTTAAAAGAGATAATCAATAATATAAAAAAAGTTTTAGCTTTTTTTTATGAGTGAAGAATGTACTTTTATTACATAGCCGAAACCCAAATATTAATATGAAAGAATAATATATTATAAAGCCTCAAATACAAAACATTTTTAAAATATTAATTTTATTTTAAAGCTATCTTCAAAATGACAAGCACAAAACAAATTGCTGGGAATCCAATATTTTAATCTTGGTCTATGCTCCAGATTTATTTTAAATCTTTTATTACATTGTAAATTATTTTATTAAAATTTAAGTGTGATGTTTACAAATCTTATTCTCCTTACAAGATAAATATTTTTACACTCCTCTACGTTAAATTCCTCCCTTTTTCATTTATTTTTTATTTTTTATTTTTATTTTATTCATTTTAGAGAGGAGACACAGAGTGAGAGAGAGAGAGAGAGAGAGAGAAAGAGAGAAAGGGGGGAGGAGCTGGAAGCTCAACTCCCATATGTGCCTTGACCAGACCAGTGCAGGGTTTTAAACTGGCAACCTCAGTGTTCCCAGGTCGACGCTTTATCCACTGCGGCACCACAGGTCAGGCCCTTTTCCATTTTTAAAGATTAACAAGGCAGATGAATTAATGAGGTGTCTAGGTAATTGGCCTACTGGAGCAACTTTAAGTTTAACCCAGTAAATTAAAAGAACATAAGAAGAAAGTCTAATAGTGTTGCTTTTAATTCTCCAGTTTGACTTGTATAAGTAACAACTCTAAATAAAAATAAATTAAGTTGGGTATTTGAGCAAGACACCTATATAGCATCTTACAGCTACTTGAGTTATTCAGACATGGCTTTCTCATAAAAATGACAGTGAATAGAATTGTCAAAGTCTCCACAGTGAACAATTTTAAATTTAGTCTCAAACACCAATGCGCTGTAGAAATAGGATATACCTGGGTGAGAAAAGCCCCATAATGATCCATAATATTATGCAAGGCTTACACCTCAAACCTCACAGAAAATTTTCTTACCGTTATAATAGCTAAAGCAACTCTGCACAGATTGCTCTTGTTATAATGATAGTAAAAGTAGATAAAAATATTTTTAGTTAGGAGATGCAATTCTGACAGCACACTCATGCAGGCACAGTTTTTAACAACACAATGTAGAATGCAAACAAAATCTGCATGAAAGTATGTCAAGAATGAAATCCACCGATATGTTCAAGAAACATGTTTAATTAATACATTCTTCATGACATGAAGACATTTGTACAGACAGGTTCCAACTACTGCAGTGCCAGGAACTACAAGGAAGCAGAAAACAAATGACATACTACTCTAAAATATAATTACCTAGTTTCAACATCTAGAAGAAACAAATATTGATTACATTTCAGTGTCCTGGAATGCTATTTATTTAAGCGCATATTCATTTATATTCCATCTGGACACTTCACCATCTAAATGCCATTCCCTCGAATGACTTAAAGAACCTTCAATAAGCCAGAGAAGAGTTCTTGCTTAATTTAGAATATTACTTAAAACATATTTAGGATGCAAACTCATGTGACCAATCACATTGAAAAAAATATGTTATTTATGATTTGTTACTAAGTGGACATATAGAATATAAATAAAAACGTAATCACCAACACAAGGTTGTATATCATACAAAGGTGTAGTATTTCTAGACTGGTTTACTTAATTTCAAGCTATAAAAAATATAGAAACTAATCAAATCATAAAAATGTACTTCTTCACATTAATACTTTGATTTAGTATCATCCATGTTTGGGACACTACATACCATAAGAACAATCAAAGCTGTGAGTCGGCCACCTGAGGAAAAAAAAAAACCAGTTTAAATAATTGAGCACATGTGTGTCTCCAGAGAGAAGATTCACTTTAATTTTGATCAGATCATCTATAAACTACAGCAAAGAAAAAGTTTATCAATCTAGTTTTGTGTGACTGCTAGTGATACCAGCTCATTTTGATCCCAGAATCCTTCTCATCTGATTCCAGGTCTAACTTGTGAAATGCTTAATAGGAGCCTCAATTGTCATTGTTTTGTGCTCAGTCAGCACAACAGATTATAAACATTAGAATTATTTTAAAAATTAAAAAAATTATTATAAAAATGAGAATTCATTAGATTAGAGGAAAATCATTTTAAGAATGTGTTATCTTATTATAGTTCATTTAGTTTAGTATTCAGTCTATCATTCTTAAGATTTGTTAGCAATTTCATTTATATTGTTCCCCTAAAGTGAGTCTGTGGACTAAGTTGTAAATGAAGTTCTATTAATTGGTTACATAGACACTATTTGCAATGTCACAAACAATATGTTATCTCATCATCAATCCTTCCTCAACACACCCCCAATTAAGACATAGTCTTAATTTCCAATACGAAGAACATTATAAGAATGCAAATAAAACACCAGGGTACGTGGATAAATTACACATAGAAACTTAAACATACATTCTGACTATCCAGAGAACAATAAATAATGCCACAAAGTCTTAATTCTTAGAAATGTCAGTTAGTGCTATCTCTGCTTCAAAGGTGCCATAATGTTTATTATATTTCTACCAGTCAAAACATACAATGTTATGATTCCTTCTGGTTGTTTTCTTTTACAAAAACATTATCAGATGTTTATCGTCTTCACATGACTTCAGATTTACTGGCACAATGATAGTTTGACCACAGTGTTCAGAGAGAAAACATAACAGGCCTAAGGTGTATTTTATAAAAAGATTACCCTTATTAAAGTAGTCTAATGTAAATACAAGTACTACATATTTTTCTTCATTTATTCTCAAACATCCTTATATTTCATTCAACTATCACAACTATACTCTATCATTTCCTTTAGTATATATTGTGTGAACCTTGTGAGCCTACATACAGTGTGCTACACCCGCCTTTTTTACACAGAAACTAACCCAATTTATGTGTATATGATGTATGAATAGACAAACTTGAGTTACAAGTTGCCAACACAAAATAACACTATCACATGGAAAGCAGTTTTATGTATTTTAACCTCCATGTAAACACAGCAGTTGAGAAAGTCATTTCATCCTATTAGGAATTCTAATTTGAGGCACCTCTTAAAAACTGTATTATCTACATGTGTCCAGTCCTACTCCTACTTATATTTGTCATGTTATCTGTGCTCTTAAAATAAGCCCACATGCCATTATCACATTTGTGACAGGTAGTTTAAGTACGGATAATTGAAATATGATATTTCCACTTAGAACTCTACGGTCTCATCATGGAGGAGTATAAAATCAAAATAATTTCTATATCGTCACCTAAATACTCAAATCGTTCAGCTGATGATTTGTAATGTCCTAAAAAGAAGAAAAAAATAGAAATAATTTTAAAAAGAGTGAAAAATAGTAAAGCTTATAGATTCCTAAGTTAATAGGTTTTGATTCTTTGCCTTTGTACAGAATCTCACATTTTATTTTCTTTACATAAATTATTTAATGTCTCTCATTTAAAGTATTATCATATAATATTATAAATTTATATTTAATGTCATTAACCTTATTCTTCTCCAGTAAAGTTTCCTGTGACAATATTCTGTGGTATAGCATGCAAATTTATCATTAGTGTATTGTCAATAATAGCCTATGGAGTAAAAGAAATTCTACTTACAATTAAAAGATACAGGAAGGCTTAATAAATGATTTAGAGGTTATTCTATAATACAGTGAAATTTCAACACAATAAGGCCCATTTATGAAAAACCCATAGCTAACATCATGCTCAATGGTGAAAGACAGAGTTTTCCCCTTAAAATCAGAAACAAGACAGGATGACCATGTTTGCCATTTCTATTCAACATAATAGTTAAAGTTATAATTAGAGAATCAGGCAAGAAGAAAAGCATCCAAATTAGGAAGGAAGAAATAATCTTTGTTCCAGATGATATGATTTTTGAAGTATAAAACTGTAAAAATTACACTCATACCCAGGACTCATATTAACCTGTTGCAACTAATAAATACATTTTATTAAACTTACAGTCTACAAAATTGACAAGTAAAAATCAGTTGCATTTCTATACAGTGACAATGAGCAAATCAAATGGAAGTTTAAAAGAAAAAACACAGTTTAGTTACAATAGCATCTAAAAGAGTAAACTACTTAGGAAAAAAAATAACCAAGCTGCTGAAAGACTCCTACACTTGAAACTATAAAACATAGCTGAAAGAAATAGAAGATAATATAATTAAATGAAAAGACATCCTTTGTTCATACATTTGAAGACCTTCTATAGTAAAGATGTTAAACTACACAAAGCAATCTATGGACAATACACAACCCACATCAACATCTTGAATATACATTTTGCAAAAACAGGAAAATCTATATGTAATGCATATGGGATCTCAGGGACTAGAAATAGCCAAGATAATGTTTTTTTTGGCACTTTAAGTGATTTTATTTTTCTCTGGTTTGATGTTGGTTTTTCATGTGTTCAGTGCGTGGCCTTAGCCAGCGCTCTTCTTTTTTTAATTAACTTTAATGGGGTGACCCCAATAAATCAGGGTACATATGTACAATGAAAACATCTCCAGATTATCTTATCATTCAATTGTGTTGCATACCCATCACCCAAAGTCAAATTGTCCTCTGTCACCTTCTATCTGGTTTTCCTTGTGCCCCTCCCCTTCTCCCTATCCCACCCTACCCTCCCTCCCCTGACCCCGTAACCACCACACTCTTGTCCATGTCTCATAGTCTCACTTTTATGTCCCACCTCTGTATGAAATCATGCTGTTCTCAGTTCTTTTTTTCTGATTTACGTATTTCACTCCGTATAATATTATCAAGATACATCCATTTTGTTGTAAATGATCCAATGTCATCATTTCTTATGGCTGAGTAGTATTCCATAGTATATATGTACCATAGCTTTTTAATCCACTCGTCTTCTGACAGACACTTGGGCTGTTTGCAGATCTTCGCTATTGTGAACAATGCTGCCCCAAACATGGGGGCACATTTCTTCTTTTCGAACAGTGTTATGGTGTTCTTATGGTATATTCCTAAAAGTGGGATAGCCAGGTCAAAAGGCGGTTCGACTTTTAATTTTTTGAGGAATCTCCAAACTTTTTTTTTACAGTGTCTGCACCAGTCTGCATTCCCACCAGAAGTGCAGAAGGGTTCCCTTTTCTCCGCATCCTTGCCAGCACTTATTCTGTGTTGTTTTGCTGATGAGTGCCATTCTGACTGGTGTGAGGTGATATCACATTGTGGTTTTAATTTGCATTTCTCTAATGATTAGTGATGTTGAGCATTTTTTATATGCCTTTTGGCCATCTGTATGTCCTCTTTGGAGAAATTTCTATTTATTTCTTTTGACCATTTTTTGATTGGATTATTTGTCTCCTGGTGTTGAGTTTTATAAGTTGTTTATAAATTTTGGTTATTAACCCCTTATCAGACATGCTGTCGAATATGTTCTCCCATTGTGTGGTGTGTCTTTTTATTCTGTTCTTATTGTCTTTAGCTGTGCAAAAACTTTTTAGTTTGATGTAGTCCCATTTGTTTATCTTGCCTTTTATTTCATTTGCCCGTGGAGATAAATCGGCAAATATATTGCTGCTACAGATGTCGGAGAGCTTGCTGCCTATGTTTTTTCTAAGATGCTTATAGTTTCACGGCTTATGTTTAAGTCTTTTATCTATTTTGAATTTGTTTTTGTGAATGGTGTAAGTTGATGGTCTAGTTTCATTTTTTTGCAGATAGATGTCCAATTTTCCCAGCACCATTTGTTAAAGAAGCTGATTTTACTCTTTTATATGTTCTTTCCTCCTTTGTCAAATATCAGTTGTCCATAAAGGTATGGCTTTATTTCTGGGTTTTCTGTTCTGTTCCATTGATCAATGTGCCTGTTCTTATGCCAGTATCAGGCTGTCTTGAGTATAATGGCCTTGTAGTAAACCTTGATATCCGGAAGAGTGATATCTCCTGCTTTATTTTTTCTTTTTAAGATTGCTGAGGCTATTCGTGTTCTTTTTTTGTTCCATATAAATTTTTGGAATATGTATTCTATATCTTTGAAGTATGTCATTGGTATTTTAATTGGTATTGCATTGAATTTATAAATTGCTTTGGGAAATATAGACATTTTAATGATGTTTATTCTTCCTAGCCATGAGCACGGTATATGCTTCCACTTGTTTGTATCTTCTTTGATTTCTTTTATCAATGTTTTATAATTTTCTGAGTACAAGTCCTTAACCTCCTTGGTTAAATTTACTCCTAGGTATTTTATTTTTTTGGCTGCAATAGTGAAGGGGATTGTTTCCTTAATTTCTTTTGCTGACAGTTCATTGTTGGTATATAGAAATGCCTCTGATTTCTGAGTATTAATTTTATATCCTGCCACCTTGCTGAATTCATTTATAAGGTCCAGTAGTTTTTTGACTGAGACTTTAGGGTTTTCTATATACAATATCATATCTGCAAATAGTGACAGTTTTACTTCTTCTTTTCCAATTTGTATGCCTTTTATTTCTTCTTCTTGTCTGATTGCTATAGCTAGGACTTCCAGAACTATGTTGAGTAAGAGTGGTGAAAGTGGGCAACCCTGCCTGGTTCCTGATCTTAAGGGGATTGCTTTTAATTTTTGTCCATTTAGTATGATGTTTGCTGTCGGTTTATCGTAGATGGCCTTTATCATGTTAAGGAATGATCCCTGTATTCCCAATTTACTGAGAGTTTTGAGCATGAATGGGTGCTGGATTTTATCACATGCCTTTTCTGCATCTATTGAAATTATCATGTGATTTTTGTCCTTTCTTTTGTTTATGTGATGAATCACATTGATTGATTTGCGAATATTGAACCAGCCTTGCCTCTCCAGAATAAATCCACTTGATCATGGTGTATGATTTTTTTCATATATTGCTGGATCCGGTTGGCTAATATTTTGTTGAGAATTTTAGCGTCTAAATTCATCAGGGATATAGGCCTATAATTTTCTTTCTTTGTGTTGTCCTTGCCCGGTTTTGGGATCAGAATTATGCTCGCCTCATAAAAGGAGTTTGGAAGTCTTCCTTCCTCTTGAATTTTTTGAAATAACTTGAGGAGGATAGGAGTTTGTTCTTCTTTGAATTTTTGATAGAATTCACTTGTGAAGCCATCAGGCCCAGGACATTTCTTTTTTGGGAGTTTTTTGATAACTGTTTCAATCTCATTTGTTCTAATTGGTCTGTTTAGGTGTTCTGATTCTTCCAGATTGATTTTTGGAAGTTTATATGATTCAAGAAATTTGCCCATTTCACCTGGATTGTCTAATTTTTTGGCATAGAGTTCTTCATAGTATTTTCTTACAATGCTTTGTATTTCTGCTGTTAGTCCTCTCTTTTTTTCTTGGTGAGTCTAGTTAAAGGTTCATCAATCTTGTTTACCTTTTCAAAGAACCAGCTTCTGGTTTCATTGATCCTCTGTATTGTTTCCTTAGCCTCTATGTCATTTATTTCTGCTCTGATCTTTATTATTTCCTTCCTTCTACTTGTCCTGGGTTTTATTTGTTGTTGTTTTTCTAGTTCTTTTAGATGCAGGGTCAGGTTGCTTATTTGAGCTTTTTCTAGCTTCTTATGATATGCCTGTAGTGCAATAAACTTCCCTCTCAGAACTGCTTTTGCTGTGTCCCATAAATTTTGAGTTGATGTATGCTCATTATCATTTGTTTCTAGAAATTTTTTTATTTCTTCTTTGATCTCATTGTTAATCCATTCTCTATTTAATATCATGCTATTTAGTTTCCAAGTGTTTGAGTATTTTTCATTTTTTCTTTTGTGGTTAATTTCTAGTTTCATGGCATTGTGATCAGAGAATATGCTTGATATGATTTCAATCTTCTTAAATTTATTGAGACCATTTTTGTGTCCTAACATGTGGTCTATCCTAGAAAACGTACCATGAGCGCTTGAGAAGAATGTATGTATATTCTACTGCTTTAGGGTGGAAAGTTCTGAAGATATCTATTAAATCAAGTTGATCTAGTGTATCCTTTAAGTCTGCTGTTTCATTATTAATTTTCTTTCTTGTGGATCTATCCAATGTTGATAGTGGCGTATTGAAATCCCCTACTATGATAGTATTGCTGTTAATCTCGCCCTTTATATCCTTCAAAGTCTGCTTTATGTATGTCTGGGCTCCTATATTTGTTGCGTAGATATTTATAATAGTTCTATCTTCCTGTTGAATTGTTCCCTTTATCATTATGTAGTGTCCTTCTTTATCTCTTACTACAGCCTTTGGTTTAAAGTCCATTTTGTCAGGTATAAGTACTGCTACCCCGGCTTTTTTTTCATTTCCATTTGCATAAAATATTTTTTTCCATCCTTTTACCTTCAGTCTATGTGCTTCTTTTGTTTTAAGGTGTGTCTCTTGTAGACAGCATACATATGGGAACTGTTTCTTTAACCACGCTGCTATCCTATGTCTTTTGATTGGATCATTTAATCCATTTACATTTAAGGTTATTATTGATATGTAGTTGTTTATTGCCATTTTGTTCTTTAAAGCTGTATTTTTTTTTTTTTTTGCTATATTCTTTCTTCCCTTTGAACTGTTCACAACAGGCCCCTTAGTATCTCTTGTAGAATTGGTTTGGTTTTAATGAATTCCTTGAGGCTTTCTTTGTCTGGAAAGCTCTTTATTTCTCCTTCAATTTTAAACGTTAGCCTTGCAGGATAGAGTAGTCTTGGTTGTAGTTCTTGTTCTGCATTACTTTGATTATATCTTGCCATTCCCTTCTGGCCTCAAGTGTTTCTGTTGAGAAGTCCGATGTCGTCCTTATGGGGGCTCCTTTGTAGGTGATAGCCTTTTTTTCTCTAGCAGCTTTTAAGATTTTATCTTTATCCATTAGCTTTGGTATTTTAACTATGATGTGTCTTGGTGTAAATTTTTTGGGGTTTCTCTTTAATGGAGTTCTGTGTGCTTCTTGAACGTGTGGAATGTTTCCCAGCCTTAATTTAGGGAAGGTTTCTGTGATAATTTGATTGAACAAAGTTTCCATTTCCTGTCCTCTCTCCTCTTCTTCAGGCACCCCTATGATGCGAATGTTGTTTATCTTCTTGTAGTCACAGAGCTCCCTTAGAGTTTCCTCACATTTTTTGAGTCTCTTTTCCTTTTTCTTCTCTGCTTCTGTGCCTTTGTTTATTGTGTCCTCTAACTCGCTGATTTGATCCTCAGCATGATTCATCCTGCTTTTAATTCCTTCCATTGTGGTCTTCAGTTCTGATACTGTATTTGTCATTTCTGTTTGATTCTTTTTTATTATTTCAATTTCATTTTTTATACTTGTTATCTCTTTATTTAGGTGCTCATATTGACTATCCATTGTTGCTCTAATTTCTTTGAACATCCTAATTATCATTATTCTAAATTCTGCTTCTGGTAGTTTGGTTATATCTGGTTTATTCAGGTCCTTCTCTGGGGATTTCTCTTGATTCATTTGGTTTGCATTCCTCTGCCTGCTCATTTTATCTGTGTATAAGCAAGTTGTGGCCACTGGAGTCCAGTAGGTGTTGCCTTTGTGTTCTCTAGGTGTGGTCTGTCTGCAGGGCCGCCACCCCCTCTGCCGCTGCCTAAGGTGGTTGGGTATGGGCGTTGCCAATGTCAGCCTACTGCGGCTGTTGCTGTATTTTTTGCCTCTCCTCCGTGGGAGGGGCTGTGGGGCTGTCACTCAAGCCACAAGCCTCAGCACCAAGGGCACAGGTGAGCACCTTTGCTCAGCTGCGGACCCAGCCTGTTCCTGGAAGGCTTATGCCCAGCACCCACAGTCAGAGCCTGCTCGCCACAGTTTCGTGGGTTGGGCGGGGCTTTTGATGTGCTCTCAGCTGTGAGCCTTTGCCCGTCCAGAATTTAGCCCCGCCCTCGAAGTTAGGGCCCTCCTGCGCAGGGTTGCAAACCACAGTTTATTGGGCGGGGCATGTTTGCTGGTGTGAGCTCAGCTGCGAGCTTACAATCCTCCTGGACTCTACCCTGCCCCCCGTGTTTGGAGTCTGCTCGCGCACGTAGGATGCCAATCCACGGTTTCTCCGGCCTGGTGGGGCTAGTAGCGTGAGCTCAGCCGCGAACTTCCGTTCCTCTCGGGGGTCTACCCCGCTCCCGCGTTAGTAGCCCGCTCGCGCACCTAGGATGGCAAACCGCGATTTCTCCAGCCGGGGCTGGCAGCATGAGCTCAGCCGTGAATCCCCCCTCGCCCCTGGTCCTAGCCCCGTCCCCGTGGTCAGGGCCGGCTTGCGCAGGGGTGCAGAGCAGATCTCTGCCAGTTCCTGGCCTCCTGTTTTTTTCTTGCGGGTGGGGTTACAGGCGGGTCGCAGCTGCTGGACTGCTTTCACGTGTCCCTTCCTCCCTTCCTGGGCTAGACCCAGCTCACACCAGTTGGGCCTCCGTCCACGCCGACAGGATCGAGTTTCAGCATCCTGCCGCCACCATACCCTTCAGCAACCCTCAGGGAGATGGAAGTGCCCTAAGTCTCCACACTGTAGGCCTGGGAGCTCCCTCCCTCTAAGCAGCTCTGCTCTAATAGCTGCAGGAGAGCTTCTTTGGCTAGTGTCCTGTCTCCCTTTGCTGGTATTGCTAGTTCCAGGGGAAATATTCGTTTTCGATTAGGGAAATGACTTAGCCCAGGGGTCAAGGTGGCTGTCCCTCAGAGTGTACCCGTGCCTTCAGTCCACACTCTGTTCCCGCTGCTCTGTTCCTCTCCTCTGTCTCTGTTCCCCGAAGCCCCAGGTGTATGGTTGTGAGAGAGGTTTTCTTTGCTGTCCCTTTAAAAAGAATCTTGGGTCTGAGAAAACTGTCCCTTTTTTACAACCAGTATCCTCACTTGTTTCATAGTTCAATACTGTCCAAACACCTCTTCTAGACTCTGGGACTACAGGCTGGGGCTTGGTTCCTGGGACCCAGGTCCCTCCCTCTCCACCAAACTCTCCTCCCGCCACGCGGGTCTCTCAGGGCTGCCGTTTGTTCCGGGGAGTTGGGCAGCCCTCTTTGCATTTTCGCTATTCCTACCAGTCTCAATGTGGCTTCTTCTGTGTTCCTTGGTCGAAGAGTCCACTTAGTTTAGTTCAAAGTTGGTTTATCCAGATGATGGTTCTTAAAATTGAGTTATAATCCACTTTGGTTCTGGGAGTTGGAAGTTGGTACGTCCGCCTACTCCATCGCCATCTTCGTTCCCCTAGCCAGCGCTCTTAAAGAAGCTTTTTATTTTAATACTAATCCTAAAGGCCCGAGAAAAGGAGTTTGCTTTAATTAAGGCCAGCCAGGACAGTTTGCTAAAGATTGTAGAAAAGATAACACTAGGAATAACGTATCCATTCAAAGGCCGCAACAATTGTGTCCCCATTCCCATCAGAGACCTCACCAGGGCCACGGCAGGGAGTGCAGGATTCAAAGATAATCTTAAAATGGAAGAGCAGAGTAGAAAAAACTCACATTACCTGATTTTAAATTCACTCAAAAGCTACAATAATCAAAACTCAGTGGTACAGGCATCGATACAGACAGACCAATGGAATAGGATACAGAGCCATCAGTAAAGCTTTGCATATATGGTCAAGTGACTGAATGCAAGGTTGCTAAGAATGTTAAATTGGGAAAGACCAATCTTTCAACAAATGGTTCTTGGAAAACTGGATATGTACATACAAACAAATGAAGTTTGATCCTCATCTTACATCATATACAGAAATAAATTCAAAATGGGACAAAGAACTAAATAAGAGCTAAAACTATAAAATCCTTGCAAAAGCACAGAGAGGACAAGCAACATGACAATAAGTCTGACTATGATTTCTTGGATGTGGCACCAAAATCCCAAGCAAGAACAACAACAACAAAAACATAGATAAATTAGACTTCATCAAAATTAAAAACGTTTATCAATTGAGTGAAAAGGCAATGTATAAAATGGAAGGAAAAACCTGCAAAGAATACATCTGATAAGGAATTAATATCCAAATTGCATAATGAACTCCTAAAACTTAGTAATGAAAAAAATACTAAAGAAAAATGTACAAAGGACATGAATAGGCATTTTCCCAAAGAAGGTATACAAAACACCAAGAAGCACAGGAAAATATGACCACTAATCAATAAAAACCACAATGCAAATAAAAACCATAGTGAGATAATTAGGATGACTAGTAAGAAAAATAGAAAATAACACGTGTTGGTAAAGAGGTGGAGAAATTGGAACTTCATGAATCACTGGTAGAAATGTCAAGTGATGCAGCTGCTGTGCAAGATCATGTGGCCGTTCCTCAAAAAGTAAGCTCATAATGCCCACGTAACGCGGCACCTCTACTCATGAGTATGTACCGCACATTGAAAACAGGCCTCCAACAGGTCCTCAAATGCCAATATTCAGAGAAGCATATTCGGAATAGCCAAAAGGTGAAACAACCCAAGAGTCTATCATCAGTGAATGGATAAAAGAATGTGGAATATACAAACAATGAAATATTACTCAACCATCAAAAGAAATAGAGTTCTGATACATGCTACAAGGTAAATGAAACTTGTAAGCATTACACTAAGTGAAAGAAGCCAGATCACATTTTTCTAAGTGAAATAAGCCAGAAGAGATTGCAGTTTTATGAGGTTCCTAAGGTAGTCAACTCACAGAACATTGAATAACAATAGTCAGGGTGGGGCGGGGGTGGGGGGAATGGAAAATTGTTGTTTAATGTGTATAATGTTTCAGTTTTAGTTTTGGATGTACAGAAGTGATGGCTGCACAACAGTGGGAATGTACTTAATGCCACTGACATGTATACATGAAATGGATAAGTGGTAAAAATAAAATAAAAATTGATCTGTAAAAATTAGCATAAAAAGTGGCTTGATTATTTCTGAAAAACAAGTGCTCTGACAGATATTAAAACGTATCATAGCAGTACAAGGAAGCATAAAAGATGTGGTGTAGGCTGAGTTCAAGGGAACAGAGACAAGAAGAACACCTATGAATTTAATGTATGATAAAAACTGGCACTTTAAGCAGTTGGAGTGAAGACAATAAGTGTATATACCAATGTCTGATGTAACAATAATTTAAGTGCAAAGAATGCAATCAGAACATATGGTTGAAATTTTTATATGATTTCAGCATGGGGATGAACTCCAGTTTATATAATAAAGACTGAACACATATAGCCACTAGAGAGAGAAACTGATACATCCAATTACCTATTAATGTAAAACTTCTGCACATATAAATGTCACTGATAGAAAAAAAGTTAAATAAATATGATATATATTAGTCATCATTAAAAATGTGGGGATAGCCTGACCAGGCGGTGGCACAGTGGATAGAGCGTAGGACTGGGATGTGGAAGACCCAGGTTCGAGACCCCGAGGTCGCCAGCTTGGACCCAAGGTCGCTGGCTCCAGCAAGGGGTTGCTCGGTCTGGTGAAGGTTTGCAGTCAAGGCAAATGTGAGAAAGCAATCAATAAACTAGTTGTTTATTAAACTAGTGTCGCAATGGCAACGAAAAACTAATGATTGATGCTTCTCACCCCTCTCCGTTCCTGTCTGTCTGTCCCTATTTATCCCTCTCTGACTCTCTCTCTGTCCCTGTAAAAAAATAAAAATAAAAAAGTGGGAATAAATCTAAATACAATCCGAATATAAGATAGAAAATGTAAAATATGAGAGTTTAGAAAAATATGAACATCATGATTTCATTTTTGGTTACCAATAACCACAAAAAACACTGAAATATGTATATATATATATATATGCATACAAGAATATTAATGTACAGAAGCAGCTAAAAAGACACCTAAAATATTAAGTGATTTTTTTTTTGTGAGAGGAGGGGAGATTGTGAGATGGACTCCCATATACACCCCTACTGGGATCCACTCATCAACTCTTGTCTGCGGCTGATGTTCCCGTACTGAACTATTTTTAGCACCTGAGTCCAACACTGGAACAAACTAGCTATATTCAGCACCCAGGGTCGATGCTTGAACCAAGTGAGCCACTGGGTGCAGGATGGGAAGAGAGAGAGAAGAAGAAAAGAAGAGAAAGAGGGAGGGGGGAAAAAAGGGAGAGGGAGGGGAAGAAAAGGTCATGGTTTCTTCTCTTGTGTGCCCTAACAGGGAATTGAACCTTGGACATCCATATGTCAGGCTAACGCTCTATCCACTGAGCCTACCAGCAGGGGCTACTATGAAGAGATTAACTCAGACAATGAATTAGAGAAAGAGAAGACAATATTTTGCTGTATATTTTGTAATATTTTAATTTTTATGAAATGATATTTGTGCACTATTTACATAATTAAAATTTATAAAAAACAACCTATATCCAAACATATGAAATCTTAAAATTATATCCATTAAAAAATAAAGCAATGAAAACTAGTTAAAATGTTCACTTCATGTTAAAAGGGCTTAAATTATAATGAATTCTGTCAAATCAATGAAAAAACATTTAAGAAACCTAATTAAAAAATGAGTGAAGAAAAAGAATAAACAAAAGTGGGCCAAAACAAGTTCAACTTCATTTATAATTAAATAAGTGCTAATTTACACATAAAATTATTTTCGTCACCTTATGAAGTTATTAACAATATGAATAGAATAAAGAGTTACTGGACTTAGTTTTCTTGAAACTGGAGTTGGTTTTGTAACATTAGGTTTGACACCTGGAAACATGAAATCAATTACATTTCATAACATGGAAAATTAGAGATTTAATTTGATTAATTTTTTTATAAAGATTATTTCTTTAAGTGGAAACTACACTTATTTTCCTATCTTTACAATTTCTCTTCTGGGAAATTAGCTAAATATATATCTATACAAGTACTTATGAATTTTGCATAGGAATGTTTTGGATTCTAGAATGGAAATCCAGAAATTAACTAATAAAAATCATAAAAATAATGTATTCAAAATGAACATCTGTATCTCTAAGAAATTAACTGTCCAATTTGTATCATACTACATATTTTTATCCTTTTGTTTTCTGCTTACTATTTCACCGTTTTTCACACTAGAACAATTATATCTACCTTATTATCATTATATGTTACTACGGATTCTTTTTATTTAGTTTTCTCTAACTCATAAAAAATGTTTGACAGTCACAGGAGAAATTTTAATTTTTGATAATTAAGAAAACATCCCTGTAGTTTATCTTTTAAATAAACATTTCCTCACAATTCTCTCTTCTTTGAAACACTAGAAGTATCAATATTTTATAAATCCTTTATGATACAGTTATGGTTAGCTCGATTAAAAGAGAATATTAACAAACCCAGTATCCTACAGTGCATATGCTCATGAGGACCATGTGAGCAAATATGGGTGGGTCGACGAATATAAACTTCATATGCAATCTTAATGTATCTGTCCACCAAAAACCATCTGTTTCCCCACAAAACATTCATTTTTACCCATCACCTTATGACATTATTAAGAATATGAATAGAATAAAGGGTTACTGGACCTGGTTTGCCTGAATCTGGAGTTGGTTTTGGAACATCAGGCTGGACATCTGGAAACATGAAATCGATTACATTTAATAACATGCAAAATTAGAGGTTTAATTTGATTAATTTGTTTATGAAGATTATTTCTTTAAGTGGAAACAATACTTATTTTTCTATCTTTACAATTTCTCTTCTGGGAAATTAGCTATATGTATATATACAAGTACATATGAATTTTGCATAGGACTGTTTTGGATTCTAGAATGGAAATCCAGATTAACTAATAAAAATCATAAAAATAATGTATTCAAAATAAACATATGTATCTCAAAGAAATTAACTGTCAATTTGTATCACAGTACATTTTTTATTCTTTTATTTTCTGCTTAATACTTCACAGTTTTTCCTATTAAAACAATGATACCTATCTTGTCATCATTCTATGTTACTATGGATCCTTTTTGTATAGTTTACCTAACTGATGATAAAATACGATTGACAGTCAAATGAGCAATTTAGATTTTTGATTGTAAGAAAAGAACCCTGTACATTTCCTCACAATCTTCTCTTCTTTGAAACACTAGAGATATCTGGTTTTTTTAATCCTTTAATAAAATACTTACTGCTAATTCTTTTGAAAGAGCATATTAACAAACCTGGTATCCGATAGTGCATATACTCACTAGGACCATGTGAGTACACATGGGTGGGTCAATGAATTTAAATGTCATAAGAATCTTAATGTATCAGTCTACCAAAAAAAAAACATTAGTTTCCCTCCAAAACTTTATAACACTCAACTAAAGTACTCAAGAAAGCTACCAGTTTCCACGTATAGAAGAATTATAAAAAGGTGTTGTAATTACCGTGTTAATTAGATGGCAACTCCCCTTATTCCTTTAAAATATTAGGACAACAGAAAATATACAAACAAACTAGGAGCCAGTCATTTAAATTTGAGATCAACACCCTCATGTTTAACAGGAGACTAAGCCCAAATAAATGATGTTACTAGAATAAGCAGAGCCAAACTAAGACCTTGTGTGCGGTCTGCTCAGGCTAAGTTCTTCCCAATACAGTCCCCTCTTGGGACAAAATACTCATCCCTACCCAGGAAAATGGATTATACTGAACCATTTATATGATGTTTTTACTGTATATAAATATTTATAATAAATTTTATTTAATAAATTTGGGAAGGTAAGCGATAAAAAACTACTAATAAAATGAAATAAATATAACAATATCCTATAATAAAAATATGTGATATTCTTCTTCGAATATCTTATTGCACTGCAGTCTCCCTCCTTCTAGTGATGATGTGAGATGATTCAGTGCCCACATGATGAGAAGTGAGATGAATACACTGAGCCAAAGGATGATTCCCATCTTGGGTGGGAAATAGTGGGACAGTGTGAGATGTCGTCATGCCACTTAGAATGGCAACTAACTTATACTTGTGAATTACTCTTTCCTGTTATTTGCATTAAATATTTTGAAACCACGATTCCAGGCAATCAAAACCACAAAAAGTGAAACTGCAGATAAGTGGTGACTCCTGTATAGCTCTTGCCCCTTGTTCCTGCTGAAATCAAAGAGAAGCCTGAGATTGGAACACAGAAAAATATTTCCATCCACCATGTCAAAATAATATCCAAAGCAGAGCAGCTGAAGAGTAGTCCATCATTGAAGTCCTCCATTTCATTTCAATAAAGAAGGACTTTTCCTGTCTTTCTGTTGATGTGAAATTTACTTTCTATTGCCAAATAAAAATGCCTAAAGGAAAAAGAAAAAACGATCCTTTGTACCTTCAGTACAGTTTGGCAGCTCAGGCTCCCAAGTACTGCTAGCTCCACACTCAACAGTGCTGCTGCCTTCAAGGAGATACCCCTGCAGGCATTCAAATGTAACCTTCGCTTTGTAGTAAAATTCTGTTTCAATTTCTGACACAATTCTTCCATTGTTGACTACTGGATATGGACATTTGACCACTGTAAAGCAGAGAAATTCCAGAATTAATGGAAAGCTGCTTTAAAACAGGAAAAAAATTAAGTGTAAAATAGTAATTTCCCCTGGAACAAAGAGACAAGGACTAGAAACTTTTATAAAAAGATTTTATTTGTGTCTTTTAATTCCAGATCAAGAGATATAATTTTTTCCCTTGTGGAATGGACTGTTATAATAGATTATTGGTTTTCTATATTATCCCATTACTGACAACTTTTCAGAAAGGTGACTACCATGTACAATTTTCAGGTAAGCTCAAATACAACTTTTGATGCTATTTACTTTAAGGGTTTCTTAAAACAAAATCCATGTTGACACTGATTTAGTACCCTGACCTTTATGAAGGCAGGAAAGAGTCTTCTAATAAGGTAATACTTGAGCTCAAGTGCAAAAGTTGGAGATAAGCTAGACATGCAAATATATGCAAAGACAATTATTAATTCATCGGGTCTCAACAGCATGCATGAACTGGGATGTTCAAGAAGGAGAAAGACCCATGGAAGTAGGGCTGTGTTTTCCAAATATTTTGTACTGGAACTCAAAGATCAAAATCACATTTTAAATTGAAATCTCATAACCTGGGATAAAGTTAGAGCTTAATATTTAGCCTTCGCACCATGTACTCTGGTGTCTCCTGTTCTGCTCTACATCTTAGGAAGTAAAATGCTATGCATGACCCTCCAGATTGATTTCAGGATCAAGCAATGGGTGCCAGAATTTGGGAAAAATCACAGACAAAACAAAACACAGCTAAACACTGGCTGGGATTTGGATTAAATCAGAGCAACAGACAAGGGCCCACAATGCACAGCGTTTTAAGCCAGGCGAGTGCTCCTCCTCCGTGCATGGGGATCTGAATTTCCATCAGGCATCATTTCCCTTCAGCCTGAAGAACTTTGTTTAGCAATTCTTGTAGTTCAGGTAGGGCAGTAACAATTCCTGGTCAGGGCACACAGGAGAAGTACCCATCTGCTTCTTCACCCCTGTCCCTCTTGCTTTTCTCGCTCTCTTTCTCCTTCCCTCCCTGCAGCCATGGCTCGATTGGAGCAAGTTGGCCCCAGGTACTGAGGATAGCTCTATGGCCTCCACCTCAAGAGCTAAGAAGAGCTCAGTTGCTGAGCAATAGAGCAACGCCCCGAATGGGCCCTAGTGGGCTTGCAGGGTGGATCAAGTCAAGGTACATGCAGGAGTCTGTCTCTCTGCCTTTCCTCCTCTCCCTGAATAATAAACAAACAAACAAATAAATAAATAAATAAATGATACTGTACTATAATTAATTTCAATTCTATTTGAAATCGAAAAAATATTTTTTAAAATTCTACTACCTAGTATATGTTACTTATTCCATGCACTTGAAAAGAGGAAATATTTTGCTATTTTACAATGGTTTCTTTCAATGAAGAATCAAGGAACCTCCAGTGTCTCCCTGCTTTTGGTCATGCTCGAATACCTTAAACACTGCTTTTTAATTATAGGCATACCTCTGACATATTTCTAGTTTCTTACAGACTACAGAAATAAGTGAGTATAGAAGTAAAGGAAGTCACAACAGTATGCTGGTTATGGTTTTGCCTCTATTGGCAAATAAATGCAATGTGTATTAAGTGCAATAAAGCAAAGCACAATTAAACAAGATAAGACTATATGTTTTGTCCAATATCTATCAATCTTATTGGTGAGAAGGTTAGTCTTTTATCTGTGTTTTATTCCACCATTTCCTCTTGCCAGAACTGTCATACTTCTTGTATTATAAGATGAAACTTTATAAATCCAGTGTGTTTTTGATGTTTTCAAGCCAAAAATTTTAATTCGTGCATATACATAGTAATTAACAATGTATAAACCGGAATGCCAAACACTCGTGGGGTAAAGAGTGGGAAACTAAAACTAGAATTATTTTAGATTCTGTGTGACACATAAACAATTAAAATAGAAAACAATTTAATAGGGGAAACAAGCACATATGGCTGTTTTTCTTTTTTTTCTTTTGGTTGGCCAAAGTATTCAAAAATTGGTAGAAGTTTGTACAGTATTTACAAATAAGAGGTAAATAAACAAAAATATTATTACCTTTACACTCAGGAGGGTCACTACTCCATTGGTCCTGCCCAGAACAAATCAATGTGCTCTCTCCAACAAGTGAATATTCATCTGGTCCATCTGAAGGATTGCAACTATAAGTTACTACTTCATTATATTCATATGTGTCCTTGCCGCTATTGGTGTACATTCCATTAGGTATTTCTTCAGGTGGTTTACATAAGATTCCTTAAAAACAAAAAAGGAGAGGACAGAAAAGGCAAAAGAAACGGTGAAACCTTAAGAATGTGTTAATAAAGTCCTGTGAACTGACTTCAGTCAATTTATTAACATATGACTTCACAGTCTAGTTGTGAATCTAATATCCAAGTAAGAAGAAAGTTCCTTTGATAAAATGTATTATCTGACATCAAAACATTAATAGAGAAATTAAATTTTAGAATATACCCATTTTCTTAAATACTCATATGAGCTACTTATATGAAATATCTGTATTTATCAGAAAGATCATGATAAATTTTGTTCTAATCATAACACACGGTAAAAATTTAATGAAGAAATTACATTCTTGACCCTGGCCTGTTGGCTCAGTGGTAGAGCGTCAGCCTAGCATGTGGATGTGTCAGGTTTTTTTCCTAGCCAGTGTAGACAGGAGGAGTGCTCATCCTCTTCTCAACCCTTCCCCTACTTTTTCCTTTCTCTCATTCTGTCTGTCTGTGTGTCTCTCTCTTTCTCTTCCCCTCCCACAGCCAAGGCTCCATTGGAGCAAAGTTGGCCCTGGCACTGATGATGGCTCCATCGCGTCTGCCTCAGGTTCTAGAATGGCTCCAGTTGCAATGGCGCAGTGTCCCAGATGTACAGAGCATTGTCCCCTAGTGGGCATGCTGGGTGGATCCCAGTCTGGCGCATGAGGGAGTCTGTGTTCCTACCTCCCCTCTCTTCACTTTAGAAAAATAAAGATACAAAAGTAACAAGAAATTACACTCATAATTGAGAAAAACTCAGTGCTAGTGGAGACATGATTTATACTTTGTAAATACATTTCTTCCTAAATCAATGGTTGACGTACACAAAGATTTATTGTCATTTTCACTCTCGTTCTTAAAAGCATAGAGTAAAAATTCCCTATAGTTTCAGATTGCTTGATAATGCAGCCCAAAGTATCTGGACGTCTTCCTCTAAGCCAGATACAAACGACATTAGAAAATAATGTTAAGCAATGGTAGTATTTTCAATGTTAGTTTTGGAAAGGTTTGATTTTATGAATAACTATGTTGTATTTGTTAACATGTATTGAACTAACTTTTCTTAAAAATGAATTAATAAATAATTATTAAAATTTTTTCTGTTTTAAGTCTAATATAAAGCATATCAATAGCACTAACCCACCTACAGAAAAGCTCTGTAGGGTCTTTGTTCATTTTAAACCATAAAGGGATACCCAGACCAGAAAGTTTGAGAACCACTGCTCTATATTCCAAAGAGAGAATATACTTACTTTCACACTGTGGGGGATTATCACTCCATTCCATACTATCTCCAGAGAGTTCACAATATAGGATATCTGTTCCAAGTAAGTAAAAACTAAATGGGAAAAATTATTGATTCCTTTATCAGTTAATGAGACTACATAACAATAAAGGCATTTTTATACAGTTCTTTTTCGGCACTACGATAGTTTCAGGGAGAAGTTTCTTAAGTGACATGTACAGAGCGTGCTAACGAAATCTGCTCTTTGTGAAATAAAGATATTCTTTTCATGAAAACACATTGGATTAGAGCAGATTATCTCTCATGCCTGGTAGTCTGGTAATCAGCACCTCCGAGTCTCACCTCACATGCACTTCTGTGTCCTTGCTCAGGCCATTCTGCTCAGTCAACACGACTGAGTAGGGAGACTTGGCCCAAGAGCTTACCTGACTGGATTTGAGTCTTAGTTCTGACTGTTTTTTTGAGTTTGGGCAAGTCCCTTAATTTTTCTTTCTTAAGTTTCTCTTCCATGGAAAGGATATAATAATATATATATCATAGTGTTTTTTTAAATAGTACGTGAATTATCATCTCAACACAGTGAGTGCTAAGCAAGGTTAATTATTTTTGTGTTTTGTTTTTTGGTATTATGAATTTTCTTAGGATTAGAGTGTCTTGCTTGGTATAGCACAGGAAAATCCTTACACAATGAAATCTCTAATGATTGGTATTCCCAGAGCTCTCCCCTCCTTATAGTGATAAAAACTAAGTTTATTTCTATGGACCTCTTATTTACTAATTTCCTCGGTCACCTCACTGTATATGTTGTGCTTCTCAACAAGGCTAAAATTTCTTTGAGAATAAAGTACGCCAGAAATTTTCAATCCTTTTTATCACATGGTTCACATAAACTAATACTAAAATTCTGTATCCCCACCCACAAATACATATATTTGTTTATCTATAAAAACAATAGGTATAGCCTGACCAGGTGGTGACTGTGAATAGAGCGTCAGACTGGGATGTGGAAGACGCAGGTTTGAGACCCCAAGATCGCCAGCTTGAGAGTGGATCCATTTGGCTTGAGCAAAAGCTCACCAGTTTAGACACAAGGTCACTGGCTCGAGCAAGGGGTTACCCGGTCTTTTGAAGGCCCGCGATCAAGGCACATGTGAGAAAGCAATCAATGAACAACAAAGGTGTCCCAACAAAAAACTAATGAGTGATGCTTTTCATCACTCTACATTCCTGTCTGTCTGTACCTTTCCATCCCTCTCTCTGACTCTTTCTCTCTCTGTCCCTGTTAATATAAATAAATAAATAATATATATAAAAACAATAGGTATATATTTGATTCGTTTATACCAGGTGGCTATTGTTTTGTTGGGTGTTGTCAAATTTTAATTTGATTATTTAAAGGGAAAATGGTCAGTGGTCCTGGGTAAATAGTCAGGGACTGCATGTTTCACACATTGTTGTGGTACAATGGTTGAAAACACTATGTCTGTGGCATCTGTGCTGTTATAATTGACTGCTGTTTCTGATTATAGAGAAGCAGACAGAGAGGGAGGAAGTCATCAATTTCACCCCTCTCGCAAAGTTGCCAGCCCCATCCTTCCAGAAGATTTTCATATCCAGTGACCATTGCTTCTTCCTTCATTTCTCACTTTTCCCCTTTCAGGAGGCAGACATAAAATGGGAACATTTAGGTCCTGACAGGTTGCTCAGTCAGTTAATGTGAAGAACATTGTTCCCATATGCCTAGGTGGCAGTATCCATCCTGGTCAGATGATATAGAAGAATCAACCAATGAATGCACAGATTGATGTAATTCTCTCCCTCTCTCAAATCAATCAATCAATAAAAATTTAAAAATAATCTTTAATAAGAAGCAAAACTGGAACATATAAAAACAACTTTTTGTATGAGGAAAATTGAGGTTAATGCTCATTCCAAGAAAAAGACTTAGTTTATATGTCAGGCTGTTCCCAGCTCAGAGACACCCTGCAACAGTAAAAACAAAAAGAACCCCCAAAAACATAAAAAAACAAACTCTAGATAATGGTAAGAATCTGATATAAAGAGTTACCCCATTATTAGATTCAAGTATCCTTCTCAACCAAATGAAAAGTGAGAGAAATAGTAATACTTTCCCAGCAATAAATGTTAAGAGAATTTGTTATCACTGAACTTCTCTGCAAAAATGTTCAAGGGTGTCCTAAAAGGTGAATGAAAGGACACTAGAGAGTATCTCATGCCATCTGGATAAACATCTCACCGGAGGTACAAACATGGGCAGTTATTAAAGCTAGTACTACTCTAACATGGTCTGTAAGTGCTTTTTTATTTTTTATGTGGTTTAAGAAAGTAACCTTACAATGGAAATAAATAGTGTAGAAGCCAGTATCACAAATATTAGTGTAGAGGTTAGTATGAAATTAACAGCCCAAAGGGGTGGGGATGGAGTTGATAAGGATTCATTGTTGTAATTTATTGAAGTTAAGTTGGTAGAAATTGAAGTTGTAGTGTTATAACTCTAGGATGTTAAATGTAATCTCCATGGTAACCACAGGCAAAATATGAGGAAAGGATCTCAGCATTTCATTCTAAAAATCAAATAACAAAAACTAAAACAAGATGTCAGGATAAGAAGGGTATATAAGCTCTTCGGCAGGTAGAAAACAAACAGCTCCCTCCTTGTCAGAAATTACTGTAAATTTAAATGGATTATATTCTACAAGCAAAGGCAGAGATAAATTCTACAAGCAAAGGCAGAGATGGGCATAATGGATAAAGACAAATGATCCGATGCTGTCTACAAAGACTCCCTTGAGAGTCAGAGACATGTGTGAGTTGAAAGTGGCAGGATGAGAAAGATGTTCGTGTGAATTGTGACCTACGGAGGGCAGAGTGGCCTTATTAATTTACACAAAATAGGTTTCAAATCAAAAACGTTTATAAGAGACAGGAAGCACATTATATTTTAATAAATTTGAAATACTACAAAAAAGTTATAATAATTATAAAGGATTATGCATAGACCTTCAAAATAGACACATATGACAGACTTTCCAAATACATGAAGCAAAAGTTGAGAGAACTGAAGGGAGAAATGCACATTTCTACATAATAGACATTTCTACCTAATACTTGGAGGTTTCAATATTCCACTGACAATAACGAATAGCACAACTAGACAGAAAATTATGTAAGGGAAAGGAGGACTTCAACAACACAATCAACTAGACCTCACAGACATAGTTGAGCACCATATCACAGAATACATGTTTACCTCATGTGCACATGAGTCATCATCTAAGAGAGACAATACATTAAGCTGAAAATTAATATTAACTAATCAATAGGTTTTAAAAGGATAGCTATCATACAAAGTATCATATCTGACCACAATAGGATAAGTTTGTTATGCAAAACCCTGCTCAGCCAGAAGCTTTCCCTTAAGAACAGGTTTATTGACTAGCCATATGTTAGCCAGAAAAAGAAGCAGGTCCTGGGGCATGCAGTCGAAACATCAGTAGCACGGATAGATGGGGAAGGCAAACATTTCTGACATCTGGGGTTTAATGGGGTTCTTTTACAGTTTTGAGAACAAAGAAAAGTTATTTGGAAGGAATTTTCATTGGCTATAGATGGAGATGGAAAAATAAGAAGTAGGGCTATTCTATGATAGCTGCGTAGTGTGCAGGAAGAAGTGTTTGCTGATTCAGATTGTTGGAGACAGTCTGAGAGGGTCATGTGTAAGCAGGATACAGTGAAACCTGGTGGTCAGCTATCCCTTTTTGAATAAGAGCTGTACTAGCTCTTATACTAACACTCTTCTGAAATAGCTCTGAAAATAGATTCATAGCTTCATCATATATTCAGGAAAGGGAGCAGTCTTCCATTAGTTTCTGCCTTTGTTCTGTTAACTGATTAACACCTGTCGCTCCTCCACCCACCACCCTGTTGCCTGCTATAATTTGATTTAGAAACATGTCACCACGATTACTGCATTTTTAATGCCTATGATAGGGTATATTATTATTTATAGTAAGTATTCTAAAATTTTGCTTTTCTTCAATTCTAATTTTATTGTTCTCATTACACATCTTTTCAGTCTCCATAAAAGGCCCAAGAGTTGCATGGCTATGAATACAACGGTCACCCAGAACGCAAGATGAAACCAACATTATGGGAACTCTGCAGAAGAGAAGCAAACCAAATATGGAACTAGTAATATACACCTATTTCTCTAAGGAGCAACTACTTACCCCTCATTACATCTATAGTGAGCCTCTGAACCAAATGTAGTACTTCCATTTACGTAGATTACTTCACCATTCAGTGGTTCTGCTAGGTTTACACAAAATTTTTCTAAAAAATAATTGAAATTTGTTGTTTTATACAAATGTCAAAACAGATTTGAATCAAAATAAAAATTCCACATTGCTCTATTAAATTCATGAAAATATTTTCTTGCTTTTTAATTTTTATTACATTCATTGAGGTTTCGTTGGTTAGTAAGATTATATAGGTTTCAAGTGTACATTTCCACGATACATGATCTATACATTGCATTGTATGCCCATACCGAAAGTCAAAACACCTTCTGTCATCACGTTACTTTTTACTACACTTCTCAATCCTACTTCCTTTTGGTAACCACCATACTGTAGTGTCTGGGTCTATGATTTTCCAGGCCATACGTGAGTGGAACCATATGGTTCTCACTTTTTTTGACTGACTTATTTTGCTTATCATGATATTCTCAAGTCCATCCATGTTGTTGTAAAGGGCCAAACTTTAGAGTCATATTTTCACAGGGAATCAATAGTGAGTACACATGGGTGGGTCAATGAATTTAAATGTCATAAGAATCTTAATGTATCAGTCTACCAAAAGAAAAACATTAGTTTCCCTCCAAAACTTTATAACACTCAACTAAAGTACTCAAGAAAGCTACCAGTTTCCACGTATAGAAGAATTATAAAAAGGTGTTGTAATTACCGTGTTAATTAGATGGCAACTCCCCTTATTCCTTTAAAATATTAGGACAACAGAAAATATACAAACAAACTAGGAGCCAGTCATTTAAATTTGAGATCAACACCCTCATGTTTAACAGGAGACTAAGCCCAAAGAAATGATGTTACTAGAATAAGCAGAGCCAAACTAAGACCTTGTGTGCGGTCTGCTCAGGCTAAGTTCTTCCCAATACAGTCCCCTCTTGGGACAAAATACTCATCCCTACCCGGGAAACTGGATTATACTGAACCATATTATATGATGTTTTTACTGTATATAAATATTTATAATAAATTTTAATTAATAAATTTGGGAAGGTAAGTGATAAACAACTACTAATAAAATGAAATAAATATAACAATATCCCATAATAAAAATATGTGATATTCTTCTTCGAATATCTTATTGCACTGCAGCCTCCCTCCTTCTAGTGATGATGTGAGATGATTCAGTGCCCACATCATGAGAAGTTAGATGAGTACACTGAGCCAAGGGATGATTCCCATCTTGGGTGGGAAATAGTGGGACAGTGTGAGATGTCGTCATGCCACTTAGAATGGCAACTAACTTATACTTGTGAATTACTCTTTCCTGTTATTTGCATTAAATATTTTGAAACCACGATTCCAGGCAATCAAAACCACAAAAAGTGAAACTGCAGATAAGTGGTGACTCCTGTATAGCTCTTGTCCCTTGTTCCTGCTGAAATCAAAGAGAAGCCTGAGATTGGAACACAGAAAAATATTTCCATCCACCATGTCAAAATAATATCCTAAGCAGAGCAGCTGAAGAGTAGTCCATCATTGAAGTCCTCCATTTCATTTCAATAAATAAGGACTTTTCCTGTCTCTCTGTTGATGTGAAATTTACTTTCTATTGCCAAATAAAAATGCCTAGTAAAGAGAAAAAGACTAATTATATGAAGTAGAGAGTGTTGTGGGTCTTCTTCTAGGAGAGCAGAGATTTCCCATTTAATCTTTTTTTATTTCTTTACTTTATTCATTTTAGAGAGGAGACACACAGAGAGAGAGAGCGAGAGAGAAAAAAAGAGAGAAAGGTGGGAGGAGCTGGAAGCATCAACTCCCATATGTGCCTTGACCAGACCAGTGCAGGGTTTTGAACTGGCGACCTCAGTGTTCCCAGGTTGACGCTTTATTCACTAAGCCTACACAGGTCAGGCTAGAGATTTCCCATTATAAAAGGTACTACATAAAAAGAATGAAACTGGTTGCAGTCCAGGAAATAAAACATCATCCTGGATCACGAAGATAACCTGTAAAGGTGTCAACAGATCATTTTAAAAATAATAAAATAGCAAACTTGATGACACAGAAAACATATGTGTTAAAAAATATTAGCCATGGCCCTTCCTCTTCACTAATATTAACTGGAGTGATGCTGTAAGTTATTTATGAGCTTCCTATTGGTCAGGCGCTGTGCTAAGTGCTTGAAATACACCCCTTATTAACTTTACTATTAACCAGTGAGAAAGGAATTACATCATTTTATAAGTAAGGAAACACCTTAAAAGGTTTACATCACTTGTCCAAGTTTGTTCTAAGGTCTGCAGCCCATGGCAAATCATTTTAGAATCACGAAGTATAACAGCTAGAATGGCTATAAATATGTTCTTCCTCCTTTGTTACTAAAAGTGATGAACTGTGCAAATCATCAGATATTTAAAGAATTTAAAATAACGAACCATTTAGGAATTTTGAAAAATATGACCAACAGTTACTAAACCTGAGACACTGAAAATTGTAGGTTTTGCACTGGGAGGCGTTGACATGGAAAACAATAAAGACAAAAAAAAATAATTATTACTTTTGAAAATTTATATAAATCTTCCCTTTAGATTTTGACGTTTTTAGGTACAAATTTCAGTTCTTCAATTTACCTGAAAAATAATTGTGATACATTGTGATTCATGAGAAACACCAAACAACAACAATTTAGACGCCTGTGTGATGTACATAATGAGCTAAGACCCTATCAAATAAAGCGTGTCATACATCTGTCATGAAAATGAGACAGATAATTACAAACACTGCTACTTTTTGAAAATCCCATGTAATTGATATTGATTATCAAAGATATAAAATCTAAAGGAAAAAGAAAAAGCAATCCTTTTTACCTTCAGTACAGTTTGGCAGCTCAGGCTCCCAAGTACTGCTAGCTCCACACTCAACAGTGCTGCTGCCTTCAAGGAGAAACCCCTCCAGGCATTCAAATGTAACTTCCGCTTTGTAGTAAAATTCTGTTTCAATTTCTGACACAATTATTCCATTGTTGACTACTGGATATGGACATTTGACCACTGAAAAGCAGAGAAATTCCAGAATTAATGGAAAGCTGCTTTAAAACAGGAAAAAAATTAAGTGTAAAATAGTAATTTCCCCTGGAACAAAGAGACAAGGACTAGAACCTTTTATAAAAAGATTTTATTTGTGTCTTTTAATTCCAGATCAAGAGATATAATTTTTTCCCTTGTGGAATGGACTGTCATTATAGATTATTGGTTTTCTATATTATCCCATTACTGACAACTTTTCAGAAAGGTGACTACCATGTACAATTTTCAGGTAAGCTCAAATACAAATTTGATGCTATTTACTTTAAGGGTTTCTTAAAACAAAATCCATGTTGACACTGATTTAGAACCCTGACCTTTATGAAGGCAGGAAAGAGTCTTCTAATAAGATAATACTTGAGCTCAAGTGCAAAAGTTGGAGAGAAGCTAGACATGCAAAGATATGCAAAGACAATTATTAATTCATCGGGTCTCAACAGCATGCATGAACTGGGATGTTCAAGAAAGAGAAAGACCCGTGGAAGTAGGGCTGTGTTTTCCAAATATTTTGTACTGGAACTCAAAGATCAAAATCACATTTTAAATTGAAATCTTATAACCTGGGATAAAGTTAGAGCTTAATATTTAGCCTTCGCACCATGTACTCTGATGTCTCCTGTTCTGCTCTACATCTTAGGGAGTAAAATGCTATGCATGACCCTCCGGATTGATTTCAGGATCAAGCAATTGGTGCCAGAATTTGGGAAAAATCACAGACAAAACAAAACACAGCTAAACACTGACTGGGATTTGGATTAAATCAGAGCAACAGACAAAGGCCCACAATACACAGCGTTTTAAGCCAGGCGAGTGCTCTTCCTCCGTGCATGGGGATCTGAATTTCCATCAGGCATCATTTCCCTTCAGCCTGAAGAACTTTGTTTAGCAATTCTTGTAGTTCAGGTAGGGCAGTAACAATTCCTGGTCAGGGCACACAGGAGAAGTACCCATCTGCTTCTTCACCCCTGTCCCCCTTGCTTCTCTGGCTCTCTTTCTCCTTCCCTCCCTGCAGCCATGGCTCGATTGGAGCGAGTTGGCCCCAGGTACTGAGGATAGCTCCATGGCCTCCACCTCAAGAGCTAAGAAGAGCTCAGTTGCTGAGCAATAGAGCAACGCCCCGAATGGGCCCTAGTGGGCTTGCAGGGTGGATCAAGTCAAGGTACATGCAGGAGTCTGTCTCTCTGCCTTTCCTCCTCTCCCTGAATAATAAACAAACAAACAAATAAATAAATAAATAAATGATACTGTACTATAATTAATTTCAATTCTATTTGAAATCGAAAAGATATTTTTTAAAACTCTACTACCTAGTATATGTTACTAATTCCATGCACTTGAAAAGAGGAAATATTTTGCTATTTTACAATGGTTTCTTTCAATGAAGAATCAAGGAACCTCCAGTGTCTCCCTGCTTTTGGTCATGCTCGAATACCTTAAACATTGCTTTTTAATTATAGGCATACCTCTGACATATTTCTAGTTTCTTACAGACTACAGAAATAAGTGAGTATAGAAGTAAAGGAAGTCACAACAGTTTTGCTGGTTATGGTATTGCCTCTATTGGCAAATAAATGCAATGTGTATGAAGTGCAATAAAGCAAGGCACAATTAAACAAGATAAGACTATATGTTTTGTCCAATATCTATCAATCTTATTGGTGAGAAGGTTAGTCTTTTATCTGTGTTTTATTCCACCATTTCCTCTTGCCAGAACTGTCATACTTCTTGTATTATAAGATGAAACTTTATAAATCCAGTGTGTTTTTGATGTTTTCAAGCCAAAAATTTTAATTCGTGCATATACATAGTAATTAACAATGTATAAACCGGAATGCCAAACACTCGTGGGGTAAAGAGTGGGAAACTAAAACTAGAATTATTTTAGATTCTGTGTGACACATAAACAATTAAAATAGAAAACAATTTAATAGGGGAAACAAGCACATATGGCTGTTTTTCTTTTTTTTCTTTTGGTTGGCCAAAGTATTCAAAAATTGGTAGAAGTTTGTACAGTATTTACAAATAAGAGGTAAATAAACAAAAATATTATTACCTTTACACTCAGGAGGGTCACTACTCCATTGGTCCTGCCCAGAACAAATCAATGTGCTCTCTCCAACAAGTGAATATTCATCTGGTCCATCTGAAGGATTGCAACTATAAATTACTACTTCATTATATTCATATGTGTCCTTGCCGCTATTGGTGTACATTCCATTAGGTATTTCTTCAGGTGGTTTACATAAGATTCCTTAAAAACAAAAAAGGAGAGCACAGAAAAGGCAAAAGAAACGGTGAAACCTTAAGAATGTGTTAGTAAAGTCCTGTGAACTGACTTCAATCAATTTATTAACATATGACTTCACAGTCTAGGTGTGAATCTAATATCCAAGTAAGAAGAAAGTTCCTTTGATAAAATGTATTATCTGACATCAAAACATTAATAGAGAAATTAAATTTTAGAATATACCCATTTTCTTAAATACTCATATGAGCTACTTATATGAAATATCTGTATTTATCAGAAAGATCATGATAAATTTTGTTCTAATCATAACAAACGGTAAAAATATATTGAAGAAATTACATTTAAAACCCTGGCCTGATGGCTCAGTGATAGAGCGTCAGCCTGGCATGTGGATGTGTCAGGTTTTTTTCCTAGCCAGTGTAGACAGGAGGAGTGCTCATCCTCTTCTCAACCCTTCCCCTACTTTTTCCTTTCTCTCATTCTGTCTGTCTGTGTGTCTCTCTCTTTCTCTTCCCCTCCCACAGCCAAGGCTCCATTGGAGCAAAGTTGGCCCTGGCACTGAGGATGGCTCCATCGCGTCTGCCTCAGGTTCTAGAATGGCTCCAGTTGCAATGGCGCAGTGTCCCAGATGTACAGAGCATTGTCCCCTAGTGGGCATGCTGGGTGGATCCCAGTCTGGCGCATGAGGGAGTCTGTGTTTCTACCTCCCCTCTCTTCACTTTAGAAAAATAAAAATACAAAAGTAACAAGAAATTACACTCATAATTGAGAAAAACTCAGTGCTAGTGGAGACATGATTTATACTCTGTAAATAAATACATTTCTTCCTAAATCAATGGTTGACTTACACAAAGATTTATTGTCATTTTCACTCTCATTCTTAAAAGCATAGAGTAAAAATTCCCTATAGTTTCAGATTGCTTGATAATGCAGCCCAATGTATCTGGACGTCTTCCTCTAAGCCAGATACAAACGACATTAGAAAATAATGTTAAGCAATGGTAGTATTTCCAATGTTAGTTTTGGAAAGTTTTCATTTTATGAATAACTATGTTGTATTTAACATGTATTGAACTAACTTTTCATAAAAATGAATTAATAAATAATTATTAAAATTTTTTCTGTTTTAAGTCTAATATACAGCATATCAATAGCACTAACCCACCTACAGAAAAGTTCTGTAGGGTCTTTGTTCATTTTAAACCATAAAGGGATACCCAGACCAGAAAGTTTGAGAACCGCTGCTCTATATTCCAAAGAGAGAATATACTTACTTTCACACTGTGGGGGATTATCACTCCATTCCATACTATCTCCAGAGAGTTCACAATATAGGATATTTGTTCCAAGTAAGTAAAAACTAAATGGGAAAAATTATTGATTCCTTTATCAGTTAATGAGACTACATAACAATAAAGGCATTTTTATACAGTTCTTTTTCGGCACTAGGATAGTTTCAGAGAGAAGTTTCTTAAGTGACATGTACAGAGCGTGCTAACGAAATCTGCTCTTTGTGAAATAAAGATATTCTTTTCATGAAAACACATTGGATTAGAGCAGATTATCTCTCATGCCTGGTAGTCTGGTAATCAGCACCTCTGAGTCTCACCACGCATGCACTTCTGTGTCCTTGCTCAGGCCATTCTTCTCAGTCAGGACACGACTGAGTAAGGAGACTTGGACCAAGAGCTTACCTGACTGGATTTGAGTCTTAGTTCTGACTGGTTTTTTGAGTTTGGGCAAGTCCCTTAATTTTTTTTTCTTAAGTTTCTCTTTCGTGGAAAAGATATAATAATATATATATCATAGTATTTTTTTTGAATAGTAGGTGAATTATCATCTCAGACACAGTGAATGCTAATCAAGGTTAATTATTTTTGTGTTTTGTCTTTTGGTATTATGAATTTTCTTCGGATTAGAGTGTCTTGCTTGGTATAGCACAGGAAAATCCTTACACGATGAAATCTCTAATGAATGGTATTCCCAGAGCTCTCCCCTCCTTATAGTGATAAAAACTAAGTTTTTTTCTATGGAACCTCTTATTTACTAATTTCCTTGGTCACCTCACTGTATATGTTGTGCTTCTCAACAAGGCTAAAATTTCTTTGAGAATAAAGTACGCCAGCAATTTTCAATCCTTTTTATCACATGGTTCACATAAACTAATACTAAAATTCAGTATCCCCACCCACAAATACATATATTTGTTTATCTATAAAAACAATAGGTATAGCCTGACCAGGTAGTGACAGTGGATAGAGAGTCACACTGGGATGCGGAAGACGCAGGTTGGAGACCCCAAGGTCGCCAGCTTGAGTGCAGGTCCATTTGGCTTGAGCAAAAGCTCACCAGCTTAGACACAAGGTCACTGGCTCGATCAAGGGGTTACTGGGTCAGCTGAAGGCCCATGATCAAACACATGTGAGAAAGCAATCAATGAACAACAAAGGTGTCCCCAAAAAAACTGATGAGTGATGATTTTCATCTCTCTACATTCCTGTCTGTCTGTACCTTTCCATCCCTCTTCTGTCCATGTATATATAAATAAATAAATAATATATATAAAAACAATAGGTATATATTTGATTCCTTTATACCAGATGGCTATTGTTTTGTTGGCTGTTGTCAAATTTTAATTTGATTATTTAAAGGGAAAATGGTCAGTGGTCCTGGGTAAATAGTCAGGGACTGCATGTTTCACACATTGTTGTGGTACAATGGTTGAAAACACCATGTCTGTGGAATCTGTGCTGTTATAATTGACTGCTGTTTCTGATTATAGAGAAGCAGACAGAGAGAGAGGAAGTCATCATTTTCACCCCTCCTGCAAAGTTGCCAGCCCCATCCTTCCAGAAGATTTTCAGATCCAGTGACCATTGCTTCTTCCTTCATTTTTCACTTTTCCCCTTTCAGGAGGAAGACATGAAAATGGGAACATTTAGGTCCTGACAGGTTGCTCAGTCGGTTAATGTGAAGAGCATTGTTCCCATATGCCTAGGTGGCAGTATCCATCCTGGTCAGATGATATAGAAGAATCAACCAATGAATGCACAGATTGATGTAATTCTCTCTCTCTCTCTCAAATCAATCAATCAATAAAAATTTAAAAATAATCTTTAATAAGAAGCAAAACTGGGACATATAAAAACAACTTTTTGTATGAGGAAAATTGAGGTTAATGCTCATTCCCAGAAAAAGACTTAGTTTATATGTCAGGCTGTTCCCAGCTCAGAGACACCCTTCAACAGTAAAAACAAAAAGACCTCCCAAAAACATAAAACAACAAACTCTAGATAATGGTAAGAATCTGATATAAAGAGTTACCCCATTATTAGATTCAAGTATCCTTCTCAACCAAATGAAAAGTGAGAGAAATAGTAATACTTTCCCAGCAATAAATGTTAAGAGAATTTGTTATCACTGAACTTCTCTGCAAAAATGTTCAAGGGTGTCCTAAAAGGTGAATGAAAGGACACTAGAGAGTATCTCATGCCATCTGGATAAACATCTCACCGGAGGTACAAACATGGGCAGTTATTAAAGCTAGTACTACTCTAACATGGTCTGTAAGTGCTTTTTTTATTTTCTATGTGGTTTAAGAAAGTAACCTTACAATGAAAATAAATAGTGTAGAAGCCAGTATCACAAATTTTAGTGTAGAGGTTAGTATGACATTAACAGCCCAAAGGGGTGGGGATGGAGTTGATAAGGATCCATTGTTGTAATTTATTGAAGTTAAGTTGGTAGAAATTGAAGTTGTAGTGTTATAACTCTAGGACGTTAAGTGTAATCTCCATGGTACCACAGGCAAAATATGAGGAAAGGATCTCAGCATTTCATTCTAAAAATCAAATAACAAAAACTAAAACAAGATGTCAGGATAAGAAGGGTATATAAGCTCTTCGGCAGGTAGAAAACAAACAGCTCCCTCCTTGTCAGAAATTATTGTAAATTTAAATGGATTAAATTCTACAAGCAAAGGCAGAGATAAATTCTACAAGCAAAGGCAGAGATGGGCATAATGGATAAAGACAAATGATCCGATGCTGTCTACAAAGACTCCCTTGAGAGTCAGAGACATGTGTTAGTTGAAAGTGGCAGGATGAGAAAGATGTTCGTGTGAATTGTGACCTATGGAGGGCAGAGTGGCCATATTAATTTACACAAAATAGGTTTCAAATCAAAAAAGGTTATAAGAGACAGGAAGCACATTATATTTTAATAAATTTGAAATACTACAAAAAAGTTATAATAATTATAAAGGATTATGCATAGACCTTTAAAATAGACACATATGACAGACTTTCCAAATACATGAAGCAAAAGCTGAGAGAACTGAAGGGAGAAATGCACATTTCTACATAATAGACATTTCTACATAATACTTGGAGGTTTCAATATTCCACTGACAATAACGGATAGCACAACTAGACTGAAAATTACGTAAGGGAAAGGAGGACTTCAACAACACAATCAACTAGACCTCACAGACATAGTTGAGCACCATATCACAGAATACATGTTTACCTCATGTGCACATGAGTCATCATCTAAGAGAGACAATACATTAAGCTGAAAATTAATATTAACTAATCAATAGGTTTTAAAAGGATAGCTATCATACAAAGTATAATATCTGACCACAATAGGATAAGTTTGTTAAGCAAAACCCTGTTCAGCCAGAAGCTTTCTCTTAAGAACTTAAGGTTTATTGACTAGCCATATGTTAGCCAGAAAAAGAACCAGGTCCTGGGGCATGCAGTCGAAACATCAGTAGCACGGATAGATGGGGAAGGCAAACATTTCTGACATCTGGGGTTTAATGGGGTTCTTTTACTGTTTTGAGAACAAAGAAAAGTTATTTGGAAGGAATTTTCATTGGCTATAGATGGAGATGGAAGAATAAGAAGTAGGGCTATTCTATGATAGCTGCGTAGTGTGCAGGAAGAAGTGTTTGCTGATTCAGATTGTTGGAGACAGTCTGAGAGGGTCATGTGTAAGCAGGATACAATGAAACCTGGTGGTCAGCTATCCCTTTTTGAATAAGAGCTGTACTAGCTCTTATACTAACACTCTTCTGAAATAGCTCTGAAAATAGATTCATAGTTTCATCATATATTCAGGAAACGGAGCAGTCTTCCATTAGTTTCTGCCTTTGTTCTGTTAACTGATTAACACCTGTCGCTCCTCCACCCACCACCCTGTTGCCTGCTATAATTTGATTTAGAAACATGTCACCACGATTACTGCATTTTTAATGCCTATGATAGGGTATATTATTATTTATAGTAAGTATTCTAAAATTTTGCTTTTCTTCAATTCTAATTTTATTGTTCTCATTACACATCTTTTCAGTCTCCATAAAAGGCCCAAGAGTTGCTTGGCTATGAATACAACGGTCACCCAGAACGCAAGATGAAACCAACATTATGGGAACTCTTCAGAAGAGAAGCAAACCAATTATGGAACTAGTAATATACACCTATTTCTCTAAGGAGCAACTACTTACCCCTCATTACATCTATAGTGAGCCTCTGAACCAAATGTAGTACTTCCATTTACGTAGATTACTTCACCATTCAGTGGTTCTGCTAGGTTTACACAAAATTTTTCTAAAAAATAATTGAAATTTGTTGTTTTATACAAATGTCAAAACAGATTTGAATCAAAATAAAAATTCCACATTGCTCTATTAAATTCATGAAAATATTTTCTTGCTTTTTAATTTTTATTACATTCATTGAGGTTTCGTTGGTTATTAAGATTATATAGGTTTCAAGTGTACATTTCCACGATACATGATCTATACATGGCATTGTATGCCCATACCAAAAGTCAAAACACCTTCTGTCATCACGTTACTTTTTACTACACTTCTCAATCCTACTTCCTTTTGGTAACCACCATACTGTAGTGTCTGGGTCTATGATTTTCCAGGCCATACGTGAGTGGAACCATATGGTTCTCACTTTTTTTGACTGACTTATTTTGCTTATCATGATATTCTCAAGTCCATCCATGTTGTTGTAAAGGGCCAAACTTTAGAGTCATATTTTCACAGGGAATCAATAGTGAGTACACATGGGTGGGTCAATGAATTTAAATGTCATAAGAATCTTAATGTATCAGTCTACCAAGAAAAAAACATTAGTTTCCCTCCAAAACTTTATAACACTCAACTAAAGTACTCAAGAAAGCTACCAGTTTCCACGTATAGAAGAATTATAAAAAGGTGTTGTAATTACCGTGTTAATTAGATGGCAACTCCCCTTATTCCTTTAAAATATTAGGACAACAGAAAATATACAAACAAACTAGGAGCCAGTCATTTAAATTTGAGATCAACACCCTCATGTTTAACAGGAGACTAAGCCCAAATAAATGATGTTACTAGAATAAGCAGAGCCAAACTAAGACCTTGTGTGCGGTCTGCTCAGGCTAAGTTCTTCCCAATACAGTCCCCTCTTGGGACAAAATACTCATCCCTACCCGGGAAACTCGATTATACTGAACCATATTATATGATGTTTTTACTGTATATAAATAATTATAATAAATTTTAATTAATAAATTTTGGAAGATAAGCGATAAACAACTACTAATAAAATGAAATAAATATAACAACATCCTATAATAAAAATATGTGATATTCTTCTTCGAATATCTTATTGCACTGCAGTCTCCCTCCTTCTAGTGATGATGTGAGATGATTCATTGCCCACATGATGAGAAGTGAGATGAATACACTGAGCCAAGGGATGATTCCCATCTTGGGTGGGAAATAGTGGGACAGTGTGAGATGTCGTCATGCCACTTAGAATGGCAACTAACTTATACTTGTGAATTACTCTTTCCTATTATTTGCATTAAATATTTTGAAACCACGATTCCAGGCAATCAAAACCACAAAAAGTGAAACTGCAGATAAGTGGTGACTCCTGTATAGCTCTTGCCCCTTGTTCCTGCTGAAATCAAAGAGAAGCCTGAGATTGGAACACAGAAAAATATTTCCATCCACCATGTCAAAATAATATCCAAAGCAGAGCAGCTGTAGAGTAGTCCATCATTGAAGTCCTCCATTTCATTTTAATAAATAAGGACTTTTCCTGTCTTTCTGTTGATGTGAAATTTACTTTCTATTGCCAAATAAAAATGCCTAGTAAAGAGAAAAAGACTAATTATATGAAGTAGAGAGTGTTGTGGGTCTTCTTCTAGGACAGCAGAGATTTCCCATTTTAATCTTTTTTTATTTTTTTACTTTATTCATTTTAGAGAGGAGTCACAGAGAGAGAGAGAGAGAGAGAGAGAGAGAGAGAGAGAGAGAGAGAAAGAGAGAAAGGAGGGAGGAGCTGGAAGCATCAACTCCCATATGTGCCTTGAGCAGACCAGTGCAGGGTTTTGAACTGGCGACCTCAGTGTTCCCAGGTTGACGCTTTATCCACTAAGCCTCCACAGGTCAGGCTAGAGATTTCCCATTTTAAAAGGTACTACATAAAAAGAATGAAACTGGTTGCAGTCCAGGAAATAAAACATCATCCTGGATCACGAAGATAACCTGTAAAGGTGTCAACAGATCATTTTAAAAATAATAAAATAGCAAACTTGATGACACAGAAAACATATGTGTTAAAAAATATTAGCCATGGCCCTTCCTCTTCACTAATATTAACTGGAATGATGCTGTAAGTTATTTATGAGCTTCCAATTGGTCAGGCGCTGTGCTAAGTGCTTGAAATACACCCCTTTTTAACTTTACTATTAACCAGTGAGAAAGGAATTACATCATTTTATAAGTAAAGAAACACCTTAAAAGGTTTACATCACTTGTCCAAGATTGTTCTAAGGTCTGCAGCCCATGGCAAATCATTTTAGAATCACAAAGTATAACATCTAGAATGGCTATAAATATGTTCTTCCTCCTTTGTTACTAAAAGTGATGAACGGTGCAAATCATCAGATATTTAAAGAATATAAAATCACGAACCATTTAGGAATTTTGAAAAATATGACCAACAGTTACTAAACCTGAGACACTGAAAATTGTAGGTTTTGCACTGGGAGGCGTTGACATTGAAAACAATAAAGACAAAAAAATAATTATTACTTTTGAAAATTTATATAAATCTTCCCTTTGGATTTTGACGTTTTTAGGTACAAATTTCAGTTCTTCATATTTACCTTGAAAAATAATATTGATACATTGTGATACATGAGAAACACCATACAACAACAATTTAGACGCCTCTGTGATGTACATAATGAGCTAAGACCCTATCAAATAAAGTGTGTCATACATCTGTCATGAAAATGAGACAGATAATTACAAACACTGCTACTTTTTGAAAATCCCATGTAATTGATATTGATTATCAAAGAAATAAATTCTAAAGGAAAAAGAAGAAACAATCCTTTGTACCTTCAGTACAGTTTGGCAGCTCAGGCTCCCAAGTACTGCTAGCTCCACACTCAACAGTGCTGCTGCCTTCAAGGAGAAACCCCTCCAGGCATTCAAATGTAACCTCCGCTTTGTAGTAAAATTCTGTTTCAATTTCTGACACAATTATTCCATTGTTGACTACTGGATATGGACATTTGACCACTGAAAAGCAGAGAAATTCCAGAATTAATGGAAAGCTGCTTTAAAACAGGAAAAAAATTAAGTGTAAAATAGTAATTTCCCCTGGAACAAAGAGACAAGGACTAGAACCTTTTATAAAAAGATTTTATTTGTGTCTTTTAATTCCAGATCAAGAGATATAATTTTTTCCCTTGTGGAATGGACTGTCATTATAGATTATTGGTTTTCTATATTATCCCATTACTGACAACTTTTCAGAAAGGTGACTACCATGTACAATTTTCAGGTAAGCTCAAATACAACTTTTTATGCTATTTACTTTAAGAGTTTCTTAAAACAAAATCCATGTTGACACTGATTTAGAACCCTGACCTTTATGAAGGCAGGAAAGAGTCTTCTAATAAGATAATACTTGAGCTCAAGTGCAAAAGTTGGAGAGAAGCTAGACATGCAAAGATATGCAAAGACAATTATTAATTCATCGGGTCTCAACAGCATGCATGAACTGGGATGTTCAAGAAAGAGAAAGACCCATGGAAGTAGGGCTGTGTTTTCCAAATATTTTGTACTGGAACTCAAAGATCAAAATCACATTGTAAATTGAAATCTCATAACCTGGGATAAAGTTAGAGCTTAATATTTAGCCTTCACACCATGTACTCTGGTGTCTCCTGTTCTGCTCTACATCTTAGGAAGTAAAATGCTATGCATGACCCTCCAGATTGATTTCAGGATCAAGCAATGGGTGCCAGAATTTGGGAAAAATCACAGACAAAACAAAACACAGCTAAACACTGGCTGGGATTTGGATTAAATCAGAGCAACAGACAAGGGCCCACAATGCACAGCGTTTTAAGCCAGGCGAGTGCTCCTCCTCCGTGCATGGGGATCTGAATTTCCATCAGGCATCATTTCCCTTCAGCCTGAAGAACTTTGTTTAGCAATTCTTGTAGTTCAGGTAGGGCAGTAACAATTCCTGGTCAGGGCACACAGGAGAAGTACCCATCTGTTTCTTCACCCCTGTCCCTCTTGCTTTTCTCGCTCTCTTTCTCCTTCCCTCCCTGCAGCCATGGTTCGATTGGGGCGAGTTGGCCCCAGGTACTGAGGATAGCTCCATGGCCTACACCTCAAGAGCTAAGAAGAGCTCAGTTGCTGAGCAATAGAGCAACGCCCCGAATGGGCCCTAGTGGGCTTGCAGGGTGGATCAAGTCAAGGTACATGCAGGAGTCTGTCTCTCTGCCTTTCCTCCTCTCCCTGAATAATAAACAAACAAATAAAAAAATAAATAAATAAATGACACTGTACTATAATTAATTTCAATTCTATTTAAAATCGAAAAGATATTTTTTAAAACTCTACTACCTAGTATATGTTACTAATTCCATGCACTTGAAAAGAGGAAATATTTTGCTATTTTACAATGGTTTCTTTCAATAAAGAATCAAGGAACCTCCAGTGTCTCCCTGCTTTTGGTCATGCTCGAATACCTTAAACATTGCTTTTTAATTATAGGCATACCTCTGACATATTTCTAGTTTCTTACAGACTACAGAAATAAGTGAGTATAGAAGTAAAGGGTGTCACAACAGTATGCTGGTTATGGTATTGCCTCTATTGGCAAATAAATGCAATGTGTATGAAGTGCAATAAAGCAAAGCACAATTAAACAAGATAAGACTATATGTTTTGTCCAATATCTATCAATCTTATTGGTGAGAAGGTTAGTCTTTTATCTGTGTTTTATTCCACCATTTCCTCTTGCCAGAACTGTCATACTTCTTGTATTATAGGATGAAACTTTATAAATCCAGTGTGTTTTTGATGTTTTCAAGCCAAAAATTTTAATTCGTGCATATACATAGTAATTAACAATGTATAAACCGGAATGCCAAACACTCGTGGGGTAAAGAGTGGGAAACTAAAACTAGAATTATTTTAGATTCTGTGTGACACATAAACAATTAAAATAGAAAACAATTTAATAGGGGAAACAAGCACATATGGCTGTTTTTCTTTTTTTTCTTTTGGTTGGCCAAAGTATTCAAAAATTGGTAGAAGTTTGTACAGTATTTACAAATAAGAGGTAAATAAACAAAAATATTATTACCTTTACACTCAGGAGGGTCACTACTCCATTGGTCCTGCCCAGAACAAATCAATGTGCTCTCTCCAACAAGTGAATATTCATCTGGTCCATCTGAAGGATTGCAACTATAAGTTACTACTTCATTATATTCATATGTGTCCTTGCCGCTATTGGTGTACATTCCATTAGGTATTTCTTCAGGTGGTTTACATAAGATTCCTTAAAAACAAAAAAGGAGAGGACAGAAAAGGCAAAAGAAACGGTGAAACCTTAAGAATGTGTTAGTAAAGTCCTGTGAACTGACTTCAGTCAATTTATTAACATATGACTTCACAGTCTAGTTGTGAATCTAATATCCAAGTAAGAAGAAAGTTCCTTTGATAAAATGTATTATCTGACATCAAAACATTAATAGAGAAATTAAATTTTAGAATATACCCATTTTCTTAAATACTCATATGAGCTACTTATATGAAATATCTGTATTTATCAGAAAGATCATGATAAATTTTGTTTTAATCATAACACACGGTAAAAATTTAATGAAGAAATTACATTCATGACCCTGGCCTGTTGGCTCAGTGGTAGAGCGTCAGCCTGGCATGTGGATGTGTCAGATTTTTTTCCTAGCCAGTGTAGACAGGAGGAGTGCTCATCCTCTTCTCAACCCTTCCCCTACTCTTTCCTTTCTCTCATTCTGTCTGTCTGTGTGTCTCTCTCTTTCTCTTCCCCTCCCACAGCCAAGGCTCCATTGGAGCAAAGTTGGCCCTGGCACTGAGGATGGCTCCATCGCGTCTGCCTCAAGTTCTAGAATGGCTCCAGTTGCAATGGCGCAGTGTCCCAGATGTACAGAGCATTGTCCCCTGGTGGGCATGCTGGGTGGATCCCAGTCTGGCGCATGAGGGAGTCTGGGTTCCTACCTCCCCTCTCTTCACTTTAGAAAAATAAAAATACAAAAGTAACAAGAAATTACACTCATAATTGAGAAAAACTCAGTGCTAGTGGAGACATGATTTATACTTTGTAAATACATTTCTTCCTAAATCAATGGTTGACTTACACAAAGATTTATTGTCATTTTCACTCTCATTCTTAAAAGCATAGAGTAAAAATTCCCTATAGTTTCAGATTGCTTGATAATGCAGCCCAAAGTATCTGGATGTCTTCCTCTAAGCCAGATACAAACGACATTAGAAAATAATGTTAAGCAATGGTAGTATTTTCAATGTTAGTTTTGGAAAGGTTTGATTTTATGAATAACTATGTTGTATTTGTTAACATGTATTGAACTAACTTTTCTTAAAAATGAATTAATAAATAATTATTAAAATTTTTTCTGTTTTAAGTCTAATATAAAGCATATCAATAGCACTAACCCACCTACAGAAAAGCTCTGTAAGGTCTTTGTTCATTTTAAACCATAAAGGGATACCCAGACCAGAAAGTTTGAGAACCGCTGCTCTATATTCCAAAGAGAGAACATACTTACTTTCACACTGTGGGGGATTATCACTCCATTCCATACTATCTCCAGAGAGTTCACAATATAGGATATCTGTTCCAAGTAAGTAAAAACTAAATGGGAAAAATTATTGATTCCTTTATCAGTTAATGAGACTACATAACAATAAAGGCATTTTTATACAGTTCTTTTTCGGCACTACGATAGTTTCAGGGAGAAGTTTCTTAAGTGACATGTACAGAGCGTGCTAACGAAATCTGCTCTTTGTGAAATAAAGATATTCTTTTCATGAAAACACATTGGATTAGAGCAGATTATCTGTCATGCCTGGTAGTCTGGTAATCAGCACCTCCGAGTCTCACCTCACATGCACTTCTGTGTCCTTGCTCAGGCCGTTCTGCTCAGTCAGGACACGACTGAGTAGGGAGACTTGGCCCAAGAGCTTACCTGACTGGATTTGAGTCTTAGTTCTGACTGGTTTTTTGAGTTTGGGCAAGTCCCTTAATTTTTCTTTCTTAAGTTTCTCTTCCATGGAAAGGATATAATAATATATATATCATAGTGTTTTTTTGAATAGTACGTGAATTATCATCTCAACACAGTGAGTGCTAAGCAAGGTTAATTATTTTTGTGTTTTGTTTTTTGGTATTATGAATTTTCTTAGGATTAGAGTGTCTTGCTTGGTATAGCACAGGAAAATCCTTACACAATGAAATCTCTAATGAATGGTATTCCCAGAGCTCTCCTCTCCTTATAGTGATAAAAACTAAGTTTATTTCTATGGACCTCTTATTTACTAATTTCCTCGGTCACCTCACTGTATATGTTGTGCTTTTCAACAAGGCTAAAATTTCTTTGAGAATAAAGTACGCCAGCAATTTTCAATCCTTTTTATCACATGGCTCACATAAACTAATACTAAAATTCTGTATCCCCACCCACAAATACATATATTTGTTTATCTATAAAAACAATAGGTATAGCCTGACCAGGTGGTGACAGTGGATAGAGCGTCAGACTGGGATGCGGAAGACGCAGGTTCGAGACCAGAAGGTCGCCAGCTTGAGCGCGGGTTCATTTGGCTTGAGCAAAAGCTCACCAGCTTAGACACAAGGTCACTGGCTCGATGAAGGGGTTACTGGGTCTGCTGAAGGCCCGCGATCAAGGCACATATGAGAAAGCAATCAATGAACAACAAAGGTGTCCCAACAAAAAACTGATGAGTGATGCTTTTCATCTCTCTACATTCCTGTCTGTCTGTCCCTTTCCACCCTCTCTCTGACTCTCTCTCTCTCTGTCCCTGTAAATATAAATAAATAAATAATATATATATAAAAACAATAGGTATATATTTGATTCCGTTATACCAGATGGCTATTGTTTTGTTGGCTGTTGTCAAATTTTAATTTGATTATTTAAAGGGAAAATGGTCAGTGGTCCTGAGTAAATAGTCAGGGACTGCATGTTTCACACATTGTTGTGGTACAATGGTTGAAAACACCATGTCTGTGGAATCTGTGCTGTTATAATTGACTGCTGTTTCTGATTATAGAGAAGCAGACAGAGAGAGAGGAAGTCATCATTTTCACCTCTCCCGCAAAGTTGCCAACCCCATCCTTCCCGAAGATTTTCAGATCCAGTGACTATTGCTTCTTCTTTATTTATCACTTTTCCCCTTTCAGGAGGAAGACATGAAAATGGGAACATTTAGGTCCTGACAGGTTGCTCAGTCGGTTAATGTGAAGAGCATTGTTCTCATATGCCTAGGTGGCAGTATCCATCCTGGTCAGATGATATAGAAGAATCAAGCAATGAATGCACAGATTGATGTAATTCTCTCTCTCTCTCTCAAATCAATCAATCAATAAAAATTTAAAAATAATCTTTAATAAGAAGCAAAACTGGGACATATAAAAACAACTTTTTGTATGAGGAAAATTGAGGTTAATGCTCATTCCCAGAAAAAGACTTAGTTTATATGTCAGGCTGTTCCCAGCTCAGAGACACCCTTCAACAGTAAAAACAAACCCTTCCCCAAAACATAAAACAACAAACTCTAGATAAAGGTAAGAATCTGATATCAAGAGTTTCCGCATTATTAGATTCAAGTATCCTTCTCAACCAAATGAAAAGTGAGAGAAATAGTAATACTTTCCCAGCAATAAATGTTAAGAGAATTTGTTATCACTGAACTTCTCTACAAAAATGTTCAAGGGTGTCCTAAAAGGTGAATGAAAGGACACTAGAGAGTATCTCATGCCATCTGGATAAACATCTCACCGGAGGTACAAACATGGGCAGTTATTAAAGCTAGTACTACTCTAACATGGTCTGTAAGTGCTTTTTTATTTTCTATGAGGTTTAAGAAAGTAACCTTACAATGAAAATAAATAGTGTAGAAGTCAGTATCACAAATTTTAGTGTAGAGGTTAGTATGACATTAACAGCCCAAAGGGGTGGGGATGGAGTTGATAAGGATCCATTGTTGTAATTTATTGAAGTTAAGTTGGTAGAAATTGAAGTTGTAGTGTTATAACTCTAGGATTTTAAGTATAATCTCCATGGTAACCACAGGCAAAATATGAGGAAAGGATCTCAGCATTTCATTCTAAAAATCAAATAACAAAAACTAAAACAAGATGTCAGGATATGAAGGGTATATAAGCTCTTCGGCAGGTAGAAAACAAACAGCTCCCTCCTTATCAGAAATTACTGTAAATTTAAATAGATTAAATTCTACAAGCAAAGGCAGAGATAAATTCTACAAGCAAAGGCAGAGATGGGCATAATGGATAAAGACAAATGATCCGATGCTGTCTACAAAGACTCCCTTGAGAGTCAGAGACATGTGTTAGTTGAAAGTGCCAGGATGAGAAAGATGTTCGTGTGAATTGTGACCTAAGGAGGGCAGAGTGGCCATATTAATTTACACAAAATAGGTTTCAAATCAAAAACGTTTATAAGAGACAGGAAGCACATTATATTTTAATAAATTTGAAATACTACAAAAAAGTTATAATAATTATAAAGGATTATGCATAGACCTTCAAAATAGACACATATGACAGACTTTCCAAATACATGAATCAAAAGTTGACAGAACTGAAGGGAGAAATGCACATTTCTACATAATAGACATTTCTACATAATACTTGGAGGTTTCAATATTCCACTGACAATAACGGATAGCACAACTACACAGAAAATTACGTAAGGAAAAGGAGGACTTCAACAACACAATCAACTAGACCTCACAGACATAGTTGAGCACCATATCACAGAATACATGTTTACCTCATGTGCACATGAGTCATCATCTAAGAGAGACAATACATTAAGCTGAAAATTAATATTAACTAATCAATAGGTTTTAAAAGGATAGCTATCATACAAAGTATCATATCTGACCACAATAGGATAAGTTTGTTATGCAAAACCCTGCTCAGCCAGAAGCTTTCCTTTAAGAACAGGTTTATTGACTAGCCATATGTTAGCCAGAAAAAGAACCAGGTCCTGGGGCATGCAGTTGAAACATCAGTAGCACGGATAGATGGGGAAGGCAAACATTTCTGACATCTGGGGTTTAATGGGGTTCTTTTACAGTTTTGAGAACAAAGAAAAGTTATTTGGAAGGAATTTTCATTGGCTATAGATGGAGATGGAAAAATAAGAAGTAGGGCTATTCTATAATAGCTGCGTAGTGTGCAGGAAGAAGTGTTTGCTGATTCAGATTGTTGGAGACAGTCTGAGAGGGTCATGTGTAAGCAGGATACAATGAAACCTGGTGGTCAGCTATCACTTTTTGAATAAGAGCTGTACTAGCTCTTATACTAACACTCTTCTGAAATAGCTCTGAAAATAGATTCATAGTTTCATCATATATTCAGGAAAGGGAGCAGTCTTCCATTAGTTTCTGCCTTTGTTCTGTTAACTGATTAACACCTGTCGCTCCTCCACCCACCACCCTGTTGCCTGCTATAATTTGATTTAGAAACATGTCACCACGATTTCTGCATTTTTAATGCCTATGATAGGGTATATTATTATTTATAGTAAGTATTCTAGAATTTTGCTTTTCTTCAATTCTAATTTTTTTGTTCTCATTACACATCTTTTCAGTCTCCATAAAAGGCCCAAGAGTTGCATGGCTATGAATACAACGGTCACCCAGAACGCAAGATGAAACCAACATTATGGGAACACTGCAAAAGAGAAGCAAACCAATTATGGAAATAGTAATATACACCTATTTCTCTAAGGAAGAACTACTTACCCCTCATTACATCTATAGTGAGCCTCTGAACCAAATGTAGTACTTCCATTTACGTAGATTACTTCACCATTCACTGGTTCTGCTAGGTTTACACAAGATTTTTCTAAAAAATAATTGAAATATGTTGTTTTATACAAATGTCAAAACAAATTTGAATCAAAATAAAAATTCCACATTGCTCTATTAAATTCATGAAAATATTTTCTTGCTTTTTAATTTTTATTACATTTATTGAGGTTTCTTTGGTTAGTAAGATTATATAGGTTTCAAGTGTACATTTCCACGATACATGATCTATACATTGCATAGTATGCCCATACCGAAAGTCAAAACACCTTCTGTCATCACGTTACTTTTTACTACACTTCTCAATCCTACTTCCTTTTGGTAACCGTCATACTGTAGTTTCTGGGTTATGATTTTTCAGTTCTGTAGCCCATACGTGAGTGGAATCATATGGTTCTCACTCTTTTTGACTGACTTATTTTGCTTATCATGATATTCTCAAGTTTATCCATGTTGTTGTAAAGGGCCAAACTTTAGAGTCATATTTTCACAGGGAATCAATAGTGAGTACACATGGGTGGGTCAATGAATTTAAATGTCATAAGAATCTTAATGTATCAGTCTACCAAAAAAAAAACATTAGTTTCCCTCCAAAACTTTATAACACTCAACTAAAGTACTCAAGAAAGCTACCAGTTTCCACGTATAGAAGAATTATAAAAAGGTGTTGTAATTACCGTGTTAATTAGATGGCAACTCCCCTTATTCCTTTAAAATATTAGGACAACAGAAAATATACAAACAAACTAGGAGCCAGTCATTTAAATTTGAGATCAACACCCTCATGTTTAACAGGAGACTAAGCCCAAAGAAATGATGTTACTAGAATAAGCAGAGCCAAACTAAGACCTTGTGTGCGGTCTGCTCAGGCTAAGTTCTTCCCAATACAGTCCCCTCTTGGGACAAAATACTCATCCCTACCCGGGAAACTCGATTATACTGAACCATATTATATGATGTTTTTACTGTATATAAATAATTATAATAAATTTTAATTAATAAATTTTGGAAGATAAGCGATAAACAACTACTAATAAAATGAAATAAATATAACAACATCCTATAATAAAAATATGTGATATTCTTCTTCGAATATCTTATTGCACTGCAGTCTCCCTCCTTCTAGTGATGATGTGAGATGATTCATTGCCCACATGATGAGAAGTGAGATGAATACACTGAGCCAAGGGATGATTCCCATCTTGGGTGGGAAATAGTGGGACAGTGTGAGATGTCGTCATGCCACTTAGAATGGCAACTAACTTATACTTGTGAATTACTCTTTCCTATTATTTGCATTAAATATTTTGAAACCACGATTCCAGGCAATCAAAACCACAAAAAGTGAAACTGCAGATAAGTGGTGACTCCTGTATAGCTCTTGCCCCTTGTTCCTGCTGAAATCAAAGAGAAGCCTGAGATTGGAACACAGAAAAATATTTCCATCCACCATGTCAAAATAATATCCAAAGCAGAGCAGCTGTAGAGTAGTCCATCATTGAAGTCCTCCATTTCATTTTAATAAATAAGGACTTTTCCTGTCTTTCTGTTGATGTGAAATTTACTTTCTATTGCCAAATAAAAATGCCTAGTAAAGAGAAAAAGACTAATTATATGAAGTAGAGAGTGTTGTGGGTCTTCTTCTAGGACAGCAGAGATTTCCCATTTTAATCTTTTTTTATTTTTTTACTTTATTCATTTTAGAGAGGAGTCACAGAGAGAGAGAGAGAGAGAGAGAGAGAGAGAGAGAGAGAGAGAGAGAAAGAGAGAAAGGAGGGAGGAGCTGGAAGCATCAACTCCCATATGTGCCTTGAGCAGACCAGTGCAGGGTTTTGAACTGGCGACCTCAGTGTTCCCAGGTTGACGCTTTATCCACTAAGCCTCCACAGGTCAGGCTAGAGATTTCCCATTTTAAAAGGTACTACATAAAAAGAATGAAACTGGTTGCAGTCCAGGAAATAAAACATCATCCTGGATCACGAAGATAACCTGTAAAGGTGTCAACAGATCATTTTAAAAATAATAAAATAGCAAACTTGATGACACAGAAAACATATGTGTTAAAAAATATTAGCCATGGCCCTTCCTCTTCACTAATATTAACTGGAATGATGCTGTAAGTTATTTATGAGCTTCCAATTGGTCAGGCGCTGTGCTAAGTGCTTGAAATACACCCCTTTTTAACTTTACTATTAACCAGAGAGAAAGGAATTACATCATTTTATAAGTAAGGAAACACCTTAAAAGGTTTACATCACTTGTCCAAGTTTGTTCTAAGGTCTGCAGCCCATGGCAAATCATTTTAGAATCACGAAGTATAACAGCTAGAATGGCTATAAATATGTTCTTCCTCTTTTGTTTCTAAAAGTGATGAACAGTGCAAATCATCAGATATTTAAAGACTTTAAAATCACGAACCATTTAGGAATTTTGAAAAATATGAGCAGACAGTTACTAAACCTGAGACACTGAAAATTGTAGGTTTTGCACTGGGAGGCGTTGACATGGAAAACAATAAAGACAAAAAAAATAATTATTACTTTTGAAAATTTATATAAATCTTCCCTTTGGATTTTGACGTTTTTAGGTACAAATTTCAGTTCTTCAAATTTACCTTGACAAATAATTGTGATACATTGTGATTCATGAGAAACACCAAACAACAACAATTTAGACGCCTGTGTGATGTACATAATGAGCTAAGACCCTATCAAATAAAGTGTGTCATACATCTGTCATGAAAATGAGACAGATAATTACAAACACTGCTACTTTTTGAAAATCCCATGTAATTGATATTGATTATCAAAGAAATAAAATCTAAAGAAAAAAGAAGAAACAATCCTTTGTACCTTCAGTACAGTTTGGCAGCTCAGGCTCCCAAGTACTGCTAGCTCCACACTCAACAGTGCTGCTGCCTTCAAGGAGATACCCCTCCAGGCATTCAAATGTAACCTCCGCTTTGTAGTAAAATTCTGTTTCAATTTCTGACACAATTATTCCATTGTTGACTACTGGATATGGACATTTGACCACTGAAAAGCAGAGAAATTCCAGAATTAATGGAAAGCTGCTTTAAAACAGGAAAAAAATTAAGTGTAAAATAGTAATTTCCCCTGGAACAAAGAAACAAGGACTAGAACCTTTTATAAAAAGATTTTATTTGTGTCTTTTAATTCCAGATCAAGAGATATAATTTTTTCCCTTGTGGAATGGACTGTCATTATAGATTATTGGTTTTCTATATTATCCTATTACTGACAACTTTTCAGAAAGGTGACTACCATGTACAATTTTCAGGTAAGCTCAAATACAACTTTTGATGCTATTTACTTTAAGGGTTTCTTAAAACAAAATCCATGTTGACACAGATTTAGAACCCTGACCTTTATGAAGGCAGGAAAGAGTCTTCTAAAATGGTAATACTTGAGCTCAAGTGCAAAAGTTGGAGAGAAGCTAGACATGCAAAGATATGCAAAGACAATTATTAATTCATCGGGTCTCAACAGCATGCATGAACTGGGATGTTCAAGAAAGAGAAAGACCCATGGAAGTAGGGCTGTGTTTTCCAAATATTTTGTACTGGAACTCAAAGATCAAAATCACATTTTAAATTGAAATCTCATAACCTGGGATAAAGTTAGAGCTTAATATTTAGCCTTCGCACCACGTACTCTGGTGTCTCCTGTTCTGCTCTACATCTTAGGAAGTAAAATGCTATGCATGACCCTCCAGATTGATTTCAGGATCAAGCAATGGGTGCCAGAATTTGGGAAAAATCACAGACAAAACAAAACACAGCTAAACACTGACTGGGATTTGGATTAAATCAGAGCAACAGACAAGGGCCCACAATGCACAGCGTTTTAAGCCAGGCGAGTGCTCTTCCTCCGTGCATGGGGATCTGAATTTCCATCAGGCATCATTTCCCTTCAGCCTGAAGAACTTTTGTTTAGCAATTCTTGTAGTTCAGGTAGGGCAGTAACAATTCCTGGTCAGGGCACACAGGAGAAGTACCCATCTGCTTCTTCACCCCTGTCCCTCTTGCTTTTCTCGCTCTCTTTCTCCTTCCCTCCCTGCAGCCATGGCTCGATTGGAGCGAGTTGGCCCCAGGTACTGAGGATAGCTCCATGGCCTCCACCTCAAGAGCTAAGAAGAGCTCAGTTGCTGAGCAATAGAGCAACGCCCCGAATGGGCCCTAGTGGGCTTGCAGGGTGGATCAAGTCAAGGTACATGCAGGAGTCTGTCTCTCTGCCTTTCCTCCTCTCCCTGAATAATAAACAAACAAACAAACAAACAAATAAATAAATAAATAAATGATACTGTACTATAATTAATTTCAATTCTATTTGAAATTGAAAAAATATTTTTTAAAACTCTACTACCTAGTATATGTTACTAATTCCATGCACTTGAAAAGAGGAAATATTTTGCTATTTTACAATGGTTTCTTTCAATGAAGAATCAAGGAACCTCCAGTGTCTCCCTGCTTTTGGTCATGCTCGAATACCTTAAACACTGCTTTTTAATTATAGGCATACCTCTGACATATTTCTAGTTTCTTACAGACTACAGAAATAAGTGAGTATAGAAGTAAAGGAAGTCACAACAGTTTTGCTGGTTATGGTATTGCCTCTATTGGCAAATAAATGCAATGTGTATGAAGTGCAATAAAGCAAGGCACAATTAAACAAGATAAGACTATATGTTTGTCCAATATCTATCAATCTTATTGGTGAGAAGGTTAGTCTTTTATCTGTGTTTTATTCCACCATTTCCTCTTGCCAGAACTGTCATACTTCTTGTATTATAGGATGAAACTTTATAAATCCAGTGTGTTTTTGATGTTTTCAAGCCAAAAATTTTAATTCGTGCATATACATAGTATTTAACAATGTATAAACCGGAATGCCAAACACTCGTGGGGTAAAGAGTGGGAAACTAAAACTAGAATTATTTTAGATTCTGTGTGACACATAAACAATTAAAATAGAAAACAATTTAATAGGGGAAACAAGCACATATGGCTGCTCTTCTTTTTCTTTTTTTGGTTGGCCAAAATATTCAAAAATTGGTAGAAGTTTGTACAGTATTTACAAATAAGAGGTAAATAAACAAAAATATTATTACCTTTACACTCAGGAGGGTCACTACTCCATTGGTCCTGCCCAGAACAAATCAATGTGCTCTCTCCAACAAGTGAATATTCATCTGGTCCATCTGAAGGATTGCAACTATAAGTTACTACTTCATTATATTCATATGTGTCCTTGCCGCTATTGGTGTACATTCCATTAGGTATTTCTTCAGGTGGTTTACATAAGATTCCTTAAAAACAAAAAAGGAGAGGACAGAAAAGGCAAAAGAAACAGTGAAACCTTAAGAATGTGTTAGTAAAGTCCTGTGAACTGACTTCAGTCAATTTATTAACATATGACTTCACAGTCTAGTTGTGAATCTAATATCCAAGTAAGAAGAAAGTTCCTTTGATAAAATGTATTATCTGACATCAAAACATTAATAGAGAAATTAAATTTTAGAATATACCCATTTTCTTAAATACTCATATGAGCTACTTATATGAAATATCTGTATTTATCAGAAAGATCATGATAAATTTTGTTTTAATCATAACACACGGTAAAAATTTAATGAAGAAATTACATTCATGACCCTGGCCTGTTGGCTCAGTGGTAGAGCGTCAGCCTGGCATGTGGATGTTTCAGGTTTTTTTCCTAGCCAGTGTAGACAGGAGGAGTGCTCATCCTCTTCTCAACCCTTCCCCTACTCTTTCCTTTCTCTCATTCTGTCTGTCTGTGTGTCTCTCTCTTTCTCTTCCCCTCCCACAGCCAAGGCTCCATTGGAGCAAAGTTGGCCCTGGCACTGATGATGGCTCCATCGCCTCTGCCTCAGGTTCTAGAATGGCTCCAGTTGCAATGGCGCAGTGTCCCAGATGTACAGAGCATTGTCCCCTGGTGGGCATGCTGGGTGGATCCCAGTCTGGCGCATGAGGGAGTCTGGGTTCCTACCTCCCCTCTCTTCACTTTAGAAAAATAAAAATACAAAAGTAACAAGAAATTACACTCATAATTGAGAAAAACTCAGTGCTAGTGGAGACATGATTTATACTTTGTAAATACATTTCTTCCTAAATCAATGGTTGACTTACACAAAGATTTATTGTCATTTTCACTCTCATTCTTAAAAGCATAGAGTAAAAATTCCCTATAGTTTCAGATTGCTTGATAATGCAGCCCAAAGTATCTGGATGTCTTCCTCTAAGCCAGATACAAACGACATTAGAAAATAATGTTAAGCAATGGTAGTATTTTCAATGTTAGTTTTGGAAAGGTTTGATTTTATGAATAACTATGTTGTATTTGTTAACATGTATTGAACTAACTTTTCTTAAAAATGAATTAATAAATAATTATTAAAATTTTTTCTGTTTTAAGTCTAATATAAAGCATATCAATAGCACTAACCCACCTACAGAAAAGCTCTGTAAGGTCTTTGTTCATTTTAAACCATAAAGGGATACCCAGACCAGAAAGTTTGAGAACCGCTGCTCTATATTCCAAAGAGAGAATATACTTACTTTCACACTGTGGGGGATTATCACTCCATTCCATACTATCTCCAGAGAGTTCACAATATAGGATATCTGTTCCAAGTAAGTAAAAACTAAATGGGAAAAATTATTGATTCCTTTATCAGTTAATGAGACTACATAACAATAAAGGCATTTTTATACAGTTCTTTTTCGGCACTACGATAGTTTCAGGGAGAAGTTTCTTAAGTGACATGTACAGAAACTTCTTAAGCATGTACAGATTTCGTGCTAACGAAATCTGCTCTTTGTGAAATAAAGATATTCTTTTCATGAAAACACATTGGATTAGAGCAGATTATCTGTCATGCCTGGTAGTCTGGTAATCAGCACCTCCGAGTCTCACCACACATGCACTTCTGTGTCCTTGCTCAGGCCGTTCTGCTCAGTCAGGACACGACTGATTAGGGAGACCTGGCCCAAGAGCTTACCTGACTGGATTTGAGTCTTAGTTCTGACTGGTTTTTTGAGTTTGGGCAAGTCCCTTAATTTTTCTTTCTTAAGTTTCTCTTCCATGGAAAGGATATAATAATATATATATCATAGTGTTTTTTTTGAATAGTAGGTGAATTATCATCTCAGACACAGTGAGTGCTAAGCAAGGTTAATTATTTTTATGTTTTGTTTTTTGGTATTATGAATTTTCTTCAGATTAGAGTGTCTTGCTTGGTATAGCACAGAAAAATCCTTACACAATGAAATCTCTAATGATTGGTATTCCCAGAGCTCTCCCCTCCTTATAGTGATAAAAACTAAGTTTTTTTCTATGGAACCTCTTATTTACTAATTTCCTTGGTCACCTCACTGTATATGTTGTGCTTCTCAACAAGGCTAAAATTTCTTTGAGAATAAAGTACGCCAGCAATTTTCAATCCTTTTTATCACATGGCTCACATAAACTAATACTAAAATTCTGTATCCCCACCCACAAATACATATATTTGTTTATCTATAAAAACAATAGGTATAGCCTGACCAGGTGGTGACAGTGGATAGAGCGTCAGACTGGGATGCGGAAGACGCAGGTTCGAGACCAGAAGGTCGCCAGCTTGAGCGCGGGTCCATTTGGCTTGAGCAAAAGCTCACCAGCTTAGACACAAGTTCACTGGCTCGAGGAAGGGGTTACTGGGTCTGCTGAAGGCCCGCGATCAAGGCACATATGAGAAAGCCATCAATGAACAACAAAGGTGTCCCAACAAAAAACTGATGAGTGATGCTTTTCATCTCTCTACATTCCTGTCTGTCTGTCCCTTTCCATCCCTCTCTCTGACTCTCTCTCTCTCTGTCCATGTATATATAAATAAATAAATAATATATATAAAAACAATAGGTATATATTTGATTCCTTTATACCAGATGGCTATTGTTTTGTTGGCTGTTGTCAAATTTTAATTTGATTATTTAAAGGGAAAATGGTCAGTGGTCCTGGGTAAATAGTCAGGGACTGCATGTTTCACACATTGTTGTGGTACAATGGTTGAAAACACCATGTCTGTGGAATCTGTGCTGTTATAATTGACTGCTGTTTCTGATTATAGAGAAGCAGACAGAGAGAGAGGAAGTCATCATTTTCACCCCTCCTGCAAAGTTGCCAGCCCCATCCTTCCAGAAGATTTTCAGATCCAGTGACCATTGCTTCTTCCTTCATTTTTCACTTTTCCCCTTTCAGGAGGCAGACATGAAAATGGGAACATTTAGGTCCTGACAGGTTGCTCAGTCGGTTAATGTGAAGAGCATTGTTCCCATATACCTAGGTGGCAGTATCCATCCTGGTCAGATGATATAGAAGAATCAACCAATGAATGCACAGATTGATGTAATTCTCTCTCTCTCTCTCAAATCAATCAATCAATAAAAATTTAAAAATAATCTTTAATAAGAAGCAAAACTGGGACATATAAAAACAACTTTTTGTATGAGGAAAATTGAGGTTAATGATCATTCCCAGAAAAAGACTTAGTTTATATGTCAGGCTGTTCCCAGCTCAGAGACACCCTTCAACAGTAAAAACAAAAAGACCTCCCAAAAACATAAAACAACAAACTCTAGATAATGGTAAGAATCTGATATAAAGAGTTACCCCATTATTAGATTCAAGTGTCCTTCTCAACCAAATGAAAAGTGAGAGAAGTAGTAATACTTTCCCAGCAATAAATGTTAAGAGAATTTGTTATCACTGAACTTCTCTGCAAAAATGTTCAAGGGTGTCCTAAAAGGTGAATGAAAGGACACTAGAGAGTATCTCATGCCATCTGGATAAACATCTCACCGGAGGTACAAACATGGGCAGTTATTAAAGCTAGTACTACTCTAACATGGTTTGTAAGTGCTTTTTTATTTTCTATGTGGTTTAAGAAAGTAACCTTACAATGAAAATAAATAGTGTAGAAGCCAGTATCACAAATTTTAGTGTAGAGGTTAGTATGACATTAACAGCCCAACGGGGTGGGGATGGAGTTGATAAGGATCCATTGTTGTAATTTATTGAAGTTAAGTTGGTAGAAATTGAAGTTGTAGTGTTATAACTCTAGGATGTTAAATGTAATCTCCATGGTAACCACAGGCAAAATATGAGGAAAGGATCTCAGCATTTCATTCTAAAAATCAAATAACAAAAACTAAAACAAGATGTCAGGATAAGAAGGGTATATAAGCTCTTCGGCAGGTAGAAAACAAACAGCTCCCTCCTTGTCAGAAATTACTGTAAATTTAAATAGATTAAATTCTACAAGCAAAGGCAGAGATAAATTCTACAAGCAAAGGCAGAGATGGGCATAATGGATAAAGACAAATGATCCGATGCTGTCTACAAAGACTCCCTTGAGAGTCAGAGATATGTGTTAGTTGAAAGTGGCAGGATGAGAAAGATGTTCGTGTGAATTGTGACCTAAGGAGGGCAGAGTGGCCATATTAATTTACACAAAATAGGTTTCAAATCAAAAACGTTTATAAGAGACAGGAAGCACATTATATTTTAATAAATTTGAAATACTACAAAAAAGTTATAATAATTATAAAGGATTATGCATAGACCTTCAAAATAGACACATATGACAGACTTTCCAAATACATGAATCAAAAGTTGACAGAACTGAAGGGAGAAATGCACATTTCTACATAATAGACATTTCTACATAATACTTGGAGGTTTCAATATTCCACTGACAATAACGGATAGCACAACTAGACAGAAAATTACATAAGGAAAAGGAGGACTTCAACAACACAATCAACTAGACCTCACAGACATAGTTGAGCACCATATCACAGAATACATGTTTACCTCATGTGCACATGAGTCATCATCTAAGAGAGACAATACATTAAGCTGAAAATTAATATTAACTAATCAATAGGTTTTAAAAGGATAGCTATCATACAAAGTATCATATCTGACCACAATAGGATAAGTTTGTTATGCAAAACCCTGCTCAGCCAGAAGCTTTCCTTTAAGAACAGGTTTATTGACTAGCCATATGTTAGCCAGAAAAAGAACCAGGTCCTGGGGCATGCAGTCGAAACATCAGTAGCACGGATAGATGGGGAAGGCAAACATTTCTGACATCTGGGGTTTAATGGGGTTCTTTTACAGTTTTGAGAACAAAGAAAAGTTATTTAGAAGGAATTTTCATTGGCTATAGATGGAGATGGAAAAATAAGAAGTAGGGCTATTCTATGATAGCTGCGTAGTGTGCAGGAAGAAGTGTTTGCTGATTCAGATTGTTGGAGACAGTCTGAGAGGGTCATGTGTAAGCAGGATACAGTGAAACCTGGTGGTCAGCTATCCCTTTTTGAATAAGAGCTGTACTAGCTCTTATACTAACACTCTTCTGAAATAGCTCTGAAAATAGATTCATAGTTTCATCATATATTCAGGAAACGGAGCAGTCTTCCATTAGTTTCTGCCTTTGTTCTGTTAACTGATTAACACCTGTCGCTCCTCCACCCACCACCCTGTTGCCTGCTATAATTTGATTTAGAAACATGTCACCATGATTAAAGCATTTTTAATGCCTATGATAGGGTATATTATTATTTATAGTAAGTATTCTAGAATTTTGCTTTTCTTCAATTCTAATTTTTTTGTTCTCATTACACATCTTTTCAGTCTCCATAAAAGGCCCAAGAGTTGCATGGCTATGAATACAACGGTCACCCAGAACGCAAGATGAAACCAACATTATGGGAACTCTGCAGAAGAGAAGCAATCCAATTATGGAAATAGTAATATACACCTATTTCTCTAAGGAGCAACTACTTACCCCTCATTACATCTATAGTGAGCCTCTGAACCAAATGTAGTACTTCCATTTACGTAGATTACTTCACCATTCACTGGTTCTGCTAGGTTTACACAAGATTTTTCTAAAAAATAATTGAAATTTGTTGTTTTATACAAATGTCAAAACAGATTTGAATCAAAATAAAAATTCCACATTGCTCTATTAAATTCATGAAAATATTTTCTTGCTTTTTAATTTTTATTACATTTATTGAGGTTTCATTGGTTAGTAAGATTATATAGGTTTCAAGTGTACATTTCCACGATACATGATCTATACATTGCATTGTATGCCCATACCGAAAGTCAAAACACCTTCTGTCATCACGTTACTTTTTACTACACTTCTCAATCCTACTTCCTTTTGGTAACCACCATACTGTAGTTTCTGGGTCTACGATTTTTCAGTTTTGTAGCCCATACGTGAGTGGAATCATATGGTTCTCACTCTTTTTGACTGACTTATTTTGCTTATCATGATATTCTCAAGTCCATCCATGTTGTTGTAAAGGGCCAAACTTTAGAGTCATATTTTCACAGGGAATCAATAGTCAAATAAAATGATTCCTAGATCCGGAAAAAATACTTTGCTATCTAAAATCTACATTTAAATGAGAAAGCCATCATTGCAGTAGTGGAATATGCATCTTAAATGTAAGAGAATCTCTAGAGCAATAAAAGTAAAATGTTTTGTGTACTTACTTGTGCAGGCCTCTTGGAGGGGTGTCCACGTTTTATCAGCCTGACAAACAGCAGTGGTGGAGAGAGGAGGAACAATAGGCATGTATCCTAGGCTACAGTCATATTCTACTGTGTCCCCAGGTTGATAAACTGTTTGAGGAGGACCTCTGAGCATCATAGACTGGAAATTCGGTGGGTCATCACAGGCATCTGGGCATAACAGAATAAGAACATAAAAATAAAGTATTTTCTCTTTTACTGGCCATGGATTGTAGATTGGCAGCAGGTAGGTAGTATAGAATTTATGCAAAGGTCCTTGGAAAATTTTTAAGTGATTCTCCATGCTTTTTTTGGACAATGTGCCATGCTTGTTTTCCATACATTTTATCAGCTTTCATTTCTTGGAAAATAATTTGAATATTCATTAAACAGTAAAATGAAGACGCAGCTGAAATATTTTTAGCTTTAAAATATTTTTTCAGGTACCCAAAGTATATTTATCTGCATCCTTCCCCATTTTTTCTGCATTCATTTCACGCTTACCTTTCCCCTAAGAAGAGCCCTCAGTCAGATTGCTCTCCCAGTCTGGAATGCAAGCTGAAGATGATGCCTTGTTACCTCAGGCTCAGTCTCTGCTTAGAAGGCAAGACCTAGGGGTCAGGGATACTGCGCCTTCTTTTCCGAGTACACTCTCTACCCAGTGGGTGCTCAAGTAATGTGGATTTCATAGATCAAAATAAATATGGATTAAACTATTTCAAAATACAAGACTTCATATCATATGTTTTATGGCAGTGAATCGAGCATTTTATAAGTGAATAGATGTCCATTAAATATAAAAATTTATAACTTTGACATTATTTGAAATATCATGAATTCTTTTTATTTTCTTTTTGCTAATCAGTGGATAATGCATGGCCTAAAAAATTCTCTGAGGTAGGTATTTGGTCTGTACTGCTATATTGTTATGCTATTAGAATTTTTATTTTTGGAATCTCTTGGTAATTTTTTCTTCTATCTAGATAGTGCCATTTCTACTTTAGCAACTCCACTTCCTTTAAATTATTTGTAGACATAAACACTTAGGTAATTTGATAAAATAGTGTGATGGACAAAGCTAAGTCCAAAATGGCTAGAAGAATGCAGGGTTCTCAGCAAAAGGGTCAGGTCCTAAGGAGAAAGGAGATGGATCAGTTTTGATTTGTGAGAAGATTTTCTTTTCTTACTCCCTGGTTTGGTGTTACATCAGATTGATGTTAAATTTAAAAAAAAACATATATTTTTCCTCCTATTAACAAAAATTATGTTACTCTTCTAAAACTAGATTTATTGCGGTAACATTGGTTAATAAAATATATAAATTTCAGGTGTACACCATTATAATAGGACATCTGTGCACTCTATGGTGAAATTTAGTCTTTTTCCCCCACCTCCCTTAAACCTCATCATTCTCTACCCACAACTCGTCCCTTATGGTAACCACCATTTTGTTTTTATTGTGTATACATGTTTATAATAAAGTTTAATTTATAAATTGGGAAAGATAAGCAATAAACAACTATTAATAAAATGGAATAATTACAACAATATCCTATAATAAAAATATGTGATATTCTTCTCTGAATATCTTATTGCATTGCAGTCTCCTTCTTTCTAGTGATGATGTGAGATGATTCAATGCCCACATGATGAGAATTGAGATGAATACACTGAGCCAAGGGATGATTCCCATCTTGGGAAATAGTGGGAGAGTGTGAGATGTCGTCATGCCACTCAGAATGGCAAGTAACTTATACTTTTGAATTACTCTTTCCTGTTATTTACATTAAATATTTTCACACCATGATTGTAGGCAATTGAAACCACAGAAAGTGAAACCACGGATAAGTGGTGACTGCTGTATAGCTCTTGCCCCTTGTTCCTGCTGAAATCAAAGAGAAGCCAGAGATTGGAACACAGAAAAATATTTCCATCCACCATGTTAAAATAATCTCCAAAGCAGAGCAGCTGATGAGTAGTAGTCCATCCATTAAGTCCTCCATTTCATTTCAATAAATAAGGACTTTTCCTGTCTTTCTGTTGATGTGAAATTTACTTTCTATTGCCAAATAAAAATGCCCAGTAAAGAGAAAAAGACTAATTATATGAGGTAGAGAGCGTTGGGGGTCTTGTTCTAGGACAGCAGAGATTTCCCAGTTTAAAAGGTAGAATGAAAAGAATGAAACTGGTTGTTGTCCAGGAAATAAAACATCATCCTGGATCACGAAGATAACCTGTAAAGGTGTCAACAGATCATTTTAAAAATAATAAAATAGCAAACTTGATGACATAGAAAACATGTGTGCTAAAAATACTAGCCATGGCCCTTCTTCTTCGCTAATATTAACTGGAGTGATGCTGTAAGTTATATATGAGCTTCCTTTATCAGCTTCCTATAGGTCAGGCGCTGTGCTAAGTGATTAAAATATACCCCCTTTTAACTTTATTATTAACCAGTGAGAAACACATTACACTATTTTATAAGAAAGTAAACACCTTGAAAATTTACATCACTTGCCCAAGATTGTTCTGATTCTGATGTCTACAGACTGTTGCAAATAGTTTTAGTCACAAAAGATAACAACTAGAATGGTTATAAGTATGTTCTTCTTTCTTTGTTATTAAAAAGCAATGAAAGAGGGTAAATAACCAGATATTTAAAGGATTCTTAACAAATAACCAGCAAAGGCTGGCTGTTGAGTAGATAGAGGGTCACCCCTGTGAATGGACAGCACAGTTTAATTTTTGTTCAGGGCACACAAGAAAAGCAACCATCTGCTTCTCTTCCCCTTCCTCTCACCCTTCTCTCCCTTTTCCTTTCCCACAGCCTGGGGCTTCATTGGTTCCAGTGTTGCCCCAGGCACTGAGGATAGTTTGGTTGATTTGAGGGACAGCCTCAGACACTAAAAGAAGTACAGTTGATTCGAGCATCGGCCATAGATGGGTGTTGCTGGGTGGATCCCGGTGGGGGACATATGGGAGCCTATCTCACTATATCCCCTCCTTTCACTTAAAAGAAAAATCACCAGCCATTTACAGAAGTTTGAAAAATATAAGCAAATAGTTACTAAACCTGAGACATTGAAAATTTTAAGTTTTGTATAGGGTGGTGCTGACACAGGAAATAATGACAAAATCGGGATTGACCATTAGGTAATTATTACTTTATCTTTCATTCATATAAATTTTGCCTTTAGATTATGACTCTTTTAGGTAAAAATTTCCATGTTTCAATTTACTCTGAAAAATGACTGCCATACATTGTTACACATAAGAAATGCCAAACAACAGAAATTTAGACACCTGTGTGATTTACATAATGTTCTAAGACCCTATAAAATAAACTATGTTATAAATTTGTCAGGAAAATGAATATGAGACAGAGATAATTACAAAAACTACTTCTTTTCAATTATTTCATATCATTGATATTTAATGTCAAACAAATAAAATCTAAAGAAAAACATACCCTTTGTACCTTTAATACATCTTGGTATCTCCGGTACCCAAGTACTGTTAGATATACACACAATAGTGTTGCTGCCATGAAGGAGAAATCCCGGTAGGCATACCAACGTAACCTTCACTCTGTATAAAAATTCTGTTCCAATGATTGACACAATTCTTCCATTCTTGAGTGTTGGATATGGACATTTGACCACTGAAAAGCACAGAAATTCCAGAATTAATGGAAAGCTGTTTTAAAACTGAAAAGAAATCAAATGCAAAATAGTAATTTAGCCTGAAACAAAGAGACAAGGACTAGAGAGTGTGATGGCAACTTAAAAAGAAAGATTTTGTGTATTTTAATGCCAAGTAAACAGATAATGAGAAATCTAATAATGTTTTTCAACCTAGAACAAACTATTATTATAGATGATTGTTTTTCCATTACTGACACATTTTTGAGAAAAGTCTGAGTACCACAGACAATTTTTAGGTAAGTTTAAAAGCAACTTTTGATGCTCTTTAGCTCTAATATTTTTTAAAGATTTCCTGTTGACACTGATTTAGACCCTGACCTTTTATTTTTGTATTTTTTGTTTGCTTTTATTTTGTGACAGAGACAAAGACAGAGAGAGGGAAGATAGGTACAGACAGACAGGAAGGGAGAGATATGAGAAGTATCAATTCTTTGTTGCAGCTTCTTAGTTGTTTATTGTTTTCTCATATGTGCCTTGTTCCAGGGTCTACAGCAGGATGAGTGAGCCTTGTTCAAGCCAGCGATCTTAGGGCTCAAGCCAGAGACCATGGGGTCATGTCTGTGATCCCATGCTCAAGCTGGTGACCCATGCTCAAGCTGGTTGAGTGTGCGCTCAAGCTGGATACCTTGGGGTTTTGAAACTGGGTCCTCTGCATCTCAGTCTCATGCTCTATCCACTGCGCCACCACTTGTTCAGCCAGACCCTGTCCTTTTAGAAAATTAGGAAAGTCTCTTCTAATAAGGTAATACTAGAGCTCAAACGTACAAGTTAGGAAGAAGCTAGCCATGCAGAGATATGCAGAGAAAGTTCACAAGTACTAACAACATATAAGATACGGGATGTTCAAGAAAGAGAAAGGTGCCTGACCTGTGGTGGCACAGTGGATAAGGCGTCTACCTGGAACGCTGAGGTTGCCTGTTCGAAACCCTGGGCCTGCCTTGTCAGGGCACATACAGGAGTTGATGCTTTCTGCTCCTCCCCACTCTTCTGTCTGTCTGTCTCTCTCTCTCTTTGGTCCTCTCTAAAAAAGGAATAAATAAATTCTTAAAAAACAAAAACAAAACAACAAAAAAAAAGAGAGAGAAAGGCCAGTGGAGGTAGGGCTGTGTTTCCCAACTATTTTGGACTAGAACTCAGAGATCAAGAAGCACATTTCAAATTTTAATCTTACAGGGATAAACGTGAAACAATATTTAACCTTTGCAACCACGTACTCCTGTGTTACCTGTTTTGGTCTACATCGTAGGAAGTGAAATGCTGGGTATGTCCCTCCAGACTGATTTCAGGATCCACAATGGGTTTGGCAGAGTTTGGCAAAAAAATCACAAACAGAACAAACACAATAAAATACTAGGCTGGGTGGTAAGTATGAGAGAACCTCTTATGAGATTAAAATTGAGCAACAAACAAGGGCCCACAATGCACAGCTTTTAAAACTAGATGAGTGCTCTTCCTTCCTGTGTGTGGATCTCACTTTCCATCAGGTATGGTTTTAGTTCAGCCTGAAGAACTTTGATTTGCAATTCTTGTACTTCAGGTATAGCAGTGACAATTCTTTAAGTCTTTATCTTCAGTTGTTTTTTTGTTTTGTTCCTTTTTTGAGAGAGAGATAGGAAGGGAGAAGAGGATGAGGAGGAGAGAGAGGAGAAGCATCAAGTCATAATTGCTTCACTTTAGTTGTTTATTAATTGCTTCTCATACATGGCTTTATAGGTAGCGGGGGTGGAGGGGTGTCAGGGTGGGTTCCATCAAGCCCAGACAGTGAAGGCTTGCTCAAGCGAGCAACCTTAAGTTCAAGCCTTCGACCTTGTGATCATGTCAATGATCCTGTGCGTACGGTGACAAGCCTATACTCAATCCAAGGAGCTGGTGCTCTAACTGGGAACCTCTGCTTACTGGTTGATGCTTTATTCACTGTGCCATTAACTGCCAGGCAATTTTTTTTTTTAATTTCATTTTCAGTTTTAAGACTTTTTATTGACAGAGATTTCTGTTACCTATTTTATTCTTCTTTCAACATATTGTCAGATATTATTGTCTTGTCTCCACAGTTCCTTAAAAGAAGTCAGCTGTCACCTAAAGGGGTGGGGCAATGTGATATGTTTCCTTTGTCTCACTGGTTGCTTTTCTTTCCTCTCTAGTTCTCAGAAGTTTAACCATGATGTGTTTAATTTAGTGGAGATTTCAGGGTAAATTTTAAATTTTAATTTTAAAATTTGTTAGGGCCACTGAATTTCTTGGACTGTGAGTTGTTGTTTGGATCAATTGTGAATAATTTTTTGGACATTATTTATTCAAATTACTCTATTGCTCTATAGTATCTATACTATTGTTTCTGCTCTCTTTCTGAAACTCCATTAACAGGCATATTTGACCTGCTTGCAACTCTTCCCCAGGTTATAAGTCTTTCTCTCTCTTAAAAAATATTTTTAAAAAATTATGTTGGATTTTTAATGTTCTGACTTAAGGTGCACTGATCTTTTTCTATGTGTGCTAAACAGCTGTTAATACAGTAATGATTTTAAATTAGGTTTACTGGATAATATTTACATTCAGTAAAACACACTATTTTTAAGTGTACAACTTGTATGAGGTTTAATAAATGGAAACACTAATCATTTAATTACATCACAATAGACATAGAAGAGTTCCATTATTCTCCAACATTTCTTTATGACACTTTGTAATTAATCCTCCCCACAGTCACCTCCAGCCAGCCACTTTCCCCAAACAGCCAACCATTGATCTGTTTTGTATTTCTAAGTGCTTTTCTCCAGAATGTCAGAATGACATCACAGCCTCTGAGTATGGCTTATTTCACTTAGCATATAGCATTTGATATTTATATCTGTTGTGTGGATTAGAAGCTTATTTCTTCTTCTTGAGGAGTATTATTCCATTATATGGATGTACTATGCTTGTTCAGCCATTCACCACCTGAAAAATATGTGGATGTTTCCAATGTGGAATGATTATAAGTAAGGCTGCTATGAATATTCTCATATAAGTTTCTATGTGAACATGTTTCATATAATTTACTTGGACTGCTGACTTATCTGGAAAGTATACATTTAACTTTTTAAAATATTGCCGGCCCTGGCTGGTTGGCTCAGTGGTAAAGTGTCAGCCTGGCGTGTGGATGTCCTGGGTTTGATTCCTAGTCAGGGCACACAGGAGAAGTGACCATCTGCTTCTCCACCTCTACCCCTCCCATTCTCCCACAGCCATGGCTCATTTAATCAAGTGGGCCCCGGGTGCTGAGGATGGCTCCATGGCTTCACCTCAGGTGCTAAAATAGCTTGGGTGCTGAGCAACAGGGCAATGACCTCAGATGGGCAGAGCATTGCCCCATAGGGGGCTTGCTGGGTGGATCCCAGTCGGGGTGCATGCAAGAGTGTTTCTATGCCTCTCCGCTTCTCACCTAAGAAAAAATAAATAAAAATGAAGTTGCCAAAAGGTGTTATAAAATGGACATACCACTTTGCATTCTTAACAGCAATGTATTAGAGTTCCAAATGCTCCCTATCCTTGCTATTATATGGTATTTTAGGTTTTTTATTCTTGTTTTATTTCCAGCCTTTCTAGTAGGTGTACAATGGTTACTCATTGTGGTTTTAAATTGCATTCCTTTACTTATTTATCATATTGAACAACTTTTCATGTACTTTTTTGCCATCTATATATCAACTTTGATAAAATAGGTCTTTTCAAATCTTTTGCTCATTTAAAAAATATTCCTTTTTTCTTATTGTGTTTTGAGATTCCTTTATATATCTTAGATAAAGTCCATTATCAGATATGTGCTTTGGAAATATGTTTTTACAGTCTTTGGAACATTTAAATAATTTGCATATATATATAAATATATATATTTATTTTTATATATTATATAATATATATAAATTTATATATATTTGTTCTTTTTAAAAGAGAGAGAGAAAGAAAGAAAGACAGGGTGGGATAGACAGACAGGAAGGGAGAGAGATGAGAAATATCAACGTGTTTGGAGAGAGGGAAGATGGCAATGGAGTAGGCAGACGTACCAACTTCCAACTCCCAGAACCAAAGTGGATTATAACTCAATTTTAAGAACCATCATCTGGATAAACCAACTTTGAGCAAAACTAAGTGGACTCTTCAACCAAGGAACACTGCAGAAGCCACATTGAGACTGGTAGGAATAGCGAAAACGCGAAGAGGGCTGCCCAGCTCCCCGGAGCAAACGGCAGCCCGGAGAGATCCGCGTGGCGGGAGGAGAGTTTGGCGGAGAGGGAGGGACCTGGGTCCCAGGAACCAAGCCCCAGACTGCAGTCCCAGAGCCTAGAACAGGCGATTGGACAGTAGTGAGCTGTGAAGCAAGTGAGGATACTATTTGGGAAAAAGAGAGAGTCTTCTCAGACCCAAAAATCGTTTTAAAGGGACAGCTCAGAAAGCCTCTCTCACAACCACGCACCCGGGGCTCCGGGGAACTGGGACAGAGAAGAGGAACAGAGCAGCGGGAACAAAGAGTGGACTGAAGGCATGAGGACACTCTGAGGGACAGCCACCCCGACCCATGGGCTAAGTCACTTCCCTAATCGAAAACGAATATTTCCCCTGGAACTAGCAATACCAGCAAAGGGAGACAGGACACTAGCCAAACAAGCTCTCCCGCGGCAATTAGAGCAGACCTGCTTAGAGGGAGGGAGCTCCCAAGCCTACAGTGTGGAGACTTAGGGCACTTCTAGCCCCCTGAAGTTGCTGAAGCCTATGGTCGGGACAGGACGCCGAAACGCAGTCCTGTCGGTGTGGGCGGAACAGTGAGAGCTCGGGCTAGCCTAGCAGGGGCGGAGGTGATGCACGAAAGATGTCCGGCAGCCGCGGGCCGCCGGTGACCCCACTTGTGGGGAAAAATACGGGCAGAGATCAGCCCTGCGACCCTGCGCTAGCCGGCCCTGACCGCGGGCACCGGGCTAAGACCAGGGGCGGGCAAGGGGCCCGAGGCTCACACTGCCAACCCCGCCCAGAAGGAGAAACCTCGGTGTGCCATCTGCGGGCGCAAGCGGGCTCCTAAGTTGGGGGCGAGGCAGACACTGAGACCAGGGGAAGTTCCCTGCTGAGCTCACGCTGCTCTCCCCGCCCGGCCGGAGAAACTGCGGAGTACCACTCTACGTGCGTGAGCTTTCTCCGAGCGTGGGGGCGGGGTAGGAACCGGAACGACCGGAAGCTAGCCGCTGTGCGCACGCCAGCAAACACGCCCGGCCCAATAATCCCCGGTGTTCGGTTTCAGTCCCTGAGCAGGAGGGCCCTGGCCTCGAGGGCGGGGCTAAATTCTGGACGGGCAAAGGCTCACAGCTGAGAGCACGTCAAAAGCCCTGCCCAACCCACAAAACGGTGGCGAGCAGGCTCGGACTGAGGGGGCTGGGCGTAAGCCTTCCGGAAAAAGTCCGGGTCCGCAGCTGAGCAAAGGTGCTCACCTCTGCCCTGTGTGCTAACGCTAGTGGCTTGAGTGACAGCCCCTCCCGCAAAGGAGAGGCAGAAACCACAGCAATAGCTGCAGTGAGTCGGCGCTGGCAACGCCCACACCCAACCGCCCTAGGCAGCGACAGAGGGGGTGGCAAGCCTGCAGACAGACCACACCTAGAGAACACAAAGGCAACACATACTGGACTCCAGTGGCCACAACTTGCTTACACTCAGATAAAATAAGCAGGCAGAGGAATGCAAAACAAATCAACCAAGAGAAATCCCCAGAGAAGGTCCTGAATGAACCAGATATAACCAAACTACCAGAAGCAGACTTTAGAATAATGATAGTTAGGATGTTCAAAGAAATTAGAGCAACAATGGATAGTCAATATGAGCACCTAAATAAAGAGATAACAAGTATAAAAAATGAAATTGAAATAATAAAAAAGAATCAAACAGAAATGACAAATACAGTATCAGAACTGAAGACCACAATGGAAGGAATTAAAAGCAGGATGAATCACGCTGAGGATTGAATCAGTGAGTTAGAGGACACAATAAACATAGTTACAGAAGCAGAGAAAAAAAAGGAAAAGAGATTCAAAAAATGTGAGGAAACTCTAAGGGAGCTCTGTGACAACCTGAAGAGAAACAACATTCGCATCATAGGGGTACCTGAAGAAGAGGAAAGAGGTCAGGAAATGGAAACTTTGTTCAATCAAATCATAGCCGAAAACTTCCCTAAATTAAGGCTGGGAAACATTCTACATGTCCAAGAGGCACACAGAACCCCAAAAAGAGAAACCCAAAAAGATCTACACCAAGACACATCATAGTTAAAATACCAAAGCTAATAGATAAAAAAAAAAATCTTAAAAGCTGCTAGAGAAAAAAGGACTCTCACCTACAAAGGAGCCCCCATTAGGATGACATCGGACTTCTCAACAGAAACACTTGAGGCCAGAAGGGAATGGCAAGATATAATCAAAGTAATGCAGAACAAGAACCTACAACCAAGACTACTCTATCCAGCAAGGCTAACGTTTAAAATTGAGGGAGAAATAAAGAGCTTTCCAGACAAAGAAAACCTCAAGGAATTCATTAAAACCAAACCAATCCTGCAAGAGATTTTAAGGGGCCTAGTGTGAACAGTTCAAAGGGAGAAAAGAATATAGCAAAAAAAAAAAAAAAAAAAATACAGCTTTAAAGAATAAAATGTCAATAAACAACTACATATCAATAATAACCTTAAATGTAAATGGACTAAATGATCCAATCAAAAGACATAGGGTAGCAGCGTGGATAAAGAAACAGGACCCATACATATGCTGTCTACAAGAGACACACCTTAAAACAAAAGATGCACATAAACTGAAGGTAAAAGGGTGGAAAAAAATATTTCATGCAAATGGAAATGAAAAAAAAGCCGGGGTAGCAGTACTTATATCTGACAAAATGGACTTTAAAACAAAGACTGTAGTAAGAGATAAAGAAGGACAATACATAATGATAAAGGGAACAATTCAACAGGAAGATATAACTATTATAAATATCTACGCACCAAATATAGGAGCCCCGACATTCATAAAGCAGACTTTGATGGACATTAAGGGCGAGATTAACAGTAATACTATCATAGTAGGGGATTTCAATACCCCACTATCAACATTGGATAGATCCACAAGAAAGAAAATCAATAAAGAAACAGCAGACTTAAAGGATACACTAGATCAACTTGATTTAATAGATATATTCAGAACTTTTCACCCTAAAGCAGTAGAATATACATTCTTCTCAAGCGCTCATGGTACGTTTTCTAGGATAGACCACATGTTAGGACACAAAAATGGCCTCAACACATTTAAGAAGATTGAAATTATATCAAGCATTTTCTCTGATCACAATGCCATGAAACTAGAAATCAACCACAAAAGAAAAACTGAAAAATACTCAAACACTTGGAAACTAAATAGCATGTTATTAAATAATGAATGGATTAACATTGAGATCAAAGAAGAAATAAAAAAGTTTCTAGAAACAAATGATAATGAGCATACGTCAACTCAAAATCTATGGGACACAGCAAAAGCAGTTCTGAGAGGGAAGTTTATTGCACTACAGGCATATCATAAGAAGCTAGAAAAAGAATATATAAGCAACTTAACCCTGCAGCTAAAAGAACTTGAAAAACAACAACAAATAAAATGCAGGACAAGTAGAAAGAAGGAAATAATAAAGATCAGAGCAGAAATAAATGACATAGAGGCTAAGGAAACAATACAGAGGATCAATGAAACCAGAAGCTGGTTCTTCGAAAAGGTAAACAAGATTGATGAACCCTTAACTAGACTCATCAAGAAAAAAAGAGAGAGGTCTCAAATAGATAAAATTAGAAAGGACACTGGAGAAATTAGAACTAATACAACAGAGATACAAAACATTGTAAGAAAATACTATGAAGAACTATATGCCAAAAAATTAGACAATCTAGATGAAATGGACAAATTTCTTGAATCATATAAACTTCCAAAAATCAATCTGGAAGAATCAGAGCACCTAAACAGACCAATTACAACAGAGGAGATTGAAACAGTTATCAAAAAACTCCCAAAAAAGAAAAGTCCTGGGCCTGATGGCTTCACAAGTGAATTCTATCAAAAATTCAAAGAAGAACTAACTCCGATCCTCCTCAAGCTATTTCAAAAAATTCAAGAGGAAGGCAGACTTCCAAACTCCTTTTATGAGGCGAGCATAATTCTGATCCCCAAGCCGGGCAAAGACAACACAAAGAAAGAAAATTATAGGCCTATATCCCTGATGAATTTAGACGCTAAAATTCTCAACAAAATATTAGCCAACCGGATTCAGCAATATATGAAAAAAATCATACACCATGACCAAGTGGGATTTATTCTGGAGAGGCAAGGCTGGTTCAATATTCGCAAATCAATCAATGTGATTCATCACATAAACAAAAGGAAGGACAAAAATCACATGATAATTTCAATAGATGCAGAAAAGGCATTTGATAAAATCCAGCACCCATTCATGCTTAAAACTCTCAATAAAGTGGGAATACAAGGAACATTCCTTAACATGATAAAGGCCATCTATGACAAACCCACAGCAAACATCATACTAAATGGACAAAAATTTAAAGCAATCCCCTTAAGATCAGGAACCAGGCAGGGTTGCCCACTTTCACCACTTTTATTCAACATAGTTCTGGAAGTCCTAGCTACAGCAATCAGACAAAAAGAAGAAATAAAAGGCATCCAAATTGGAAAATAAGAAGTAAAACTGTCACTATTTGCAGATGATATGATATTGTACATAGAAAACCCTAAAGTCTCAGTTAAAAAACTACTGGACCTTATAAATGAATTCAGCAAGGTGGCAGGATATAAAATTAATACCCAGAAATCAGAGGCATTTCTATATACAAACAATGAACTGTCAGCAAAAGAAATTAAGGAAACAATCCCCTTCACTATTGCAGCCAAAAAAATAAAATACCTAGGAGTAAATTTAACCAAGGAGGTTAAGGACTTGTATTCGGAAAATTATAAAACATTGATAAAAGAAATCAAGGAAGATACAAACAAGTGGAAGCATATACCGTGCTCATGGCTAGGAAGAATAAACATCATTAAAATGTCTATATTACCCAAAGCAATTTATAAATTCAATGCAATACCAATTAAAATACCAATGACATACTTCAAAGATATAGAAAACATATTCCAAAAATTTATATGGAACCAAAAAAGAACACGAATAGCCTCAGCAATCTTAAAAAGAAAAAATAAAGCAGGAGGCATCACTCTTCCGGATATCAAGGTTTACTACAAGGCCATTATACTCAAGACTGCCTGGTACTGGCATAAGAACAGGCACAGTGATCAATGGAACAGAACAGAAAACCCAGAAATAAACCCACAGCTTTATGGACAACTGATATTTGACAAAGGAGGAAAGAACATACAATGGAGTAAAGACAGCCTCTTTAACAAATGGTGCTGGGAAAATTGGACATCTACCTGCAAAAAAATGAAACTAGACCATCAACTTACACCATGCACAAAAACAAATTCAAAATGGATAAAGGACTTAAACATAAGCCGTGAAACTATAAGCATCGTAGAAGAAAACATAGGCAGCAAGCTCTCCGACATCTGTAGCAGCAATTTATTTGCCGATTTATCTCCACGAGCAAATGACATAAAAGGCAAGATAAACAAATGGGACTACATCAAACTAAAAAGCTTTTGCACAGCTAAAGACAATAAGAACAGAATACAAAGACAAACTACACAATGGGAGAACATATTCGACAGCACGTCTGATAAGGGGTTAATAACCAAAATTTATAAAGAACTTATAAAACTCAACACCAGGAAGATAAACAATCCAATCAAAAAATGGGCAAAAGAAATGAATAGAAATTTTACCAAAGAAGACATACAGATGGCCAAAAGACATATGAAAAAATGCTCAACATCACTAATTATTAGAGAAATGCAAATTAAAACCACAATGAGATATCACCTCACTCCAGTCAGAATGGCGCTCATCAGCAAAACAACACAGAACAAGTGCTGGCGAGGATGTGGAGAAAAGGGAACCCTTCTGCATTGCTGGTGGGAATGCAGACTGGTGCAGCCACTGTGGAAAACAGTTTGGAGATTCCTCAAAAAATTAAAAGTCGAACTGCCTTTTGACCCAGCTATCCCACTTTTAGGAATATACCCTAAGAACACCATAGCACTGTTCGAAAAGAAGAAATGCGCCCCCATGTTTGTGGCAGCATTGTTCACAATAGCGAAGAGCTGGAAACAGCCCAAGTGTCCGTCAGAAGACGAGTGGATTAAAAAGCTTTGGTATATATATACTATGGAACAATATTCAGCCATAAGAAATGATGACATCGGATCATTTATAACAAAATGGATGTACCTTGGTAACATTATACAGAGTGAAATAAGTAAATCAGAAAAAAAGAAAAACTGAGAACAGCATGATTTCATACATAGGTGGGATATTAAAGTGAGACTACTAGACACGGACAAGAGTGTGGTGGTTACGGGATGGGGGGAGGGAGGGGAGGGTGGGATAGGGAGAAGGGGAGGGACACAGGGAAAACCAGATAGAAGGTGACAGAGGACAATTTGACTTTGGGTAATGTGTATGCAGCACAATTGAATGATGGGATAATCTGGAGATGTTTTCACTGTACATATGTACCCTGATTTATTGGTGTCACCCCATTAAAGTTAATAAAAAATAAATTAAAAAAAATATATCAACGTGTTTTTACAGCACTTTAGTTGTTCATTGACTGCTTTCTCATATGTGCCTTGACTGGGGGCCTTCTGCTGAGCCAGTGATCCCTTGATGAAGTCACAACCTTGGGCTCAAACCAGTGACCTTGGCGTTCCAGTCAGTAACCATGGGGTCATGTCTATGATCCCATGCTGAAGCTGGAGAACTGCCCTCAAGCTAGTGAGCCTGCACTCAAGCTGGCAACCTCTGGGTTTCGAACCTGGGTCCTCAGCATCCCAGGTTGATGCTCTATCCACTGCGCCACCACCTGGTCAGGCAGCAATATCTTTTGATAGCAGAAGCTTTAAGTTTTTCACATTCCAAATTTATGAATTTTTTAATTTAAAAATCATGGGTTTTTTTTTTTTCTTGTATTTTTTAAAGTGAGAAGCTGGGAGGCAGAGAGAGACAGACTCCTGCATGTGCCTGACTGAGATCCATTTGGCAGGTGCACTAGGGAGTGATGCTCTGCCCACCTGGGACTGCTGCTCCTTTCCTCTGTATGGAGCTATTTTAATGCCTGAGGCGAGGTCATGGAGCCATACTCTGTGCCTGAAATCAAATTGCTGGAACCATTTGAGGCATGGCTGTGGGAGGGGAAGAGAGAGAAAGAGAGAGAGAAAGGGTTGGGGAAGAGGTGGAGAAGCAGATGGTTCATTCTCCTGTGTGCCCTGGCTGGGAATTGAACCCAGGACTCCAGACACCAGCTGATACTCTACCCCTGAGCCAAAGGGCGAGGGCTCAAGGAAGAATTTTAATTCATGCATATACATAGTAATTATCAATGTACAAACAGAAATGTGAAGAATATGTGGGGTGAAGAGTGGGAAACTACAACTAGAATTATTTTTGATTCTGTGTGACACATAAACAATTGAAGTAAAAAACAATTTAATAGGGGAAACAAGCACATATGGCTCTTTACTTTTCTGTCCTTTTTTTTACTGGTTGGCCAAAGTATTCAAACATTGGTAAAAGTCTGTACACTATGTACAAACAAGAGGGAAATAAATTGAAATTTTATTACCTTTACACTCAGGAGGGTCACTACTCCATTGGTCCGGCCCAGAACAGATCAATGTGCTCTTTCCAACAAGTGAATATTCATCTGGTCCATTTGAAGGATTGCAATAATAAGTAACTACTTCATTATATTCATATGTATCCTTGCCGCTATTGGTATACATTCCATTAGGTATTTCTCCAGGTGGTTTACATAAGATTTCTTAAAAACAAAAAAGAAGAAAATAGAAAAGGCAAAAGAAACGGTGAAACCTTAAGACTATGTCAGTAAAGTCCTGTGACCTGACTTCAATCAATCTATTAACATATAACTTCACAATCTAGTTGTGAATCCAATATCCAGTAAGAAGAAAATTTCTTTGAGAAAATATATTATCCCAATTCAAAACATTAATAGAAAAATGAAATTTTAGAATATACTCACTTTTTAAAATACTTATATGAAATATCTGTATAAAATATCTGTATTTATTGGCAAGGCCATTTTAAGTTTTGTTTTAATCATAACACACAGTGAAAAGTTAATCAAGAAATGCACTTGTGATAAGGAAAACTCAGTGCTAGTTGAGAAATGTTTTATAGATTATAAATATATCTATTTCTAAGTCAATGGTTTACAGGTATACCAAGATTTATAGTCATTTTTCACTGTCATCCTTAAGAGCATACAGTGAAATTTTTCAGATGCTTGATCATGCAAGACAATGAATTAGAACTCTTCCTTTAGGCCAGATACTGAAGAAGATTAGCAAACAATGTAAAGCAATATTAGTCTAACTATTTTGGAAATTTTTGATTTTATAAATACCTATGTTGCATTTGTTAATATATAGAGAGCTTTCTTTTCTTACAAATTAATTAATAAATAATTATTTTAAAAGTTCTCTGTTTTAATTTTAATTATTTATTTAGTTTTTTCTTCTTTTCCAAGTGCGAGAAGGGGAAATAGAGAGATAGATTCCTGCAGTCAACCCCCACGTGGGGCTGATGCTCTGCCCATCTGGGACCATGCTCATAACAAAACTATTTTTGGCACCTGAGGCGGAGGCTCCAGGGAGCCATCCTCAGTGCCCGGGTTGATGTGCTTAAACCAATAAAGCCATGGTTTTGGGAGAGTAAGAGGGAGCGACAGAGAGATTGGAGGAGGAGGGAGGGAAAAGCAGACAGTTGTTTCTCTCATGTGCCCTGACTGGAAATCGAACCTGAAACATCTATATGCTGGAGTGATACTCTTCCACTGAGCCAACTGGTCAGGGATGATCTGTTTTGATTTCAATATACAGTCGTACCTCGCCATATCACAGTTCACTGTTATTGGTCTCACTGTATCAGAGATTTTTAAATTGTATATATCTAATTTTATATTGCAGATTTTTTGCTATATCATGAGATTTTATGGTATATAGGTATTTTAATATATTTATTATTTTAATTATTTTTGTAATAAAATAAACAAAATAAGTGTGGGAAAGGTTAATAAATAACAGGAAATAATAATACAGGAAAGGTTTATAAGAGTGTGTGGGGGGGTTACAAAGCCTTAAAATATATATAAATTATAAAATAAATATAAGATCACTACTTTGTGGATTTTCACCAATTGTGGGGGGTTCTGAAACCTAACCCCTGCAATAGATGAGGGACCACTGTAAAGCATATCAATAGCGGTGTCCTACCGGCAGCAAAGCCCTGTGGGTCTCTGTTCGGTTTAAAGTGTAAAGGGGCCCTAAGACCAAAAAGTTTGAGAACTGCTGCTCTACTTTCTCAAGAGAGAATATACTTACTTTCACACTGTGGGGGAAGACCACTCCATTCCACATTACTTCCAGAAAGTTCACAATATAGGATATTTGTTCCAAGTAAGTGATAACTAAATGAGAAAAGATTATTGATTTCTGTATCAGTTAATGAGACTACATAACAATAAAGGCATTTTTATACGGTTGTTTGCAGCACTACAATAACTTCAGGGAGAAGTTTCTTAAGTGACATGTACTGAGCGTGCTAACAAAATCTGCTCTTTGTGAAATAAAGATATTCTTTACATGAACACACATTGGACTAGAGCAGATTATCTGTCATGCCTGGTAGTCTGGTGATCGCCACCTCCGAGCCTCACCTCACATGCACTTCTGTGTCCTTGCTCAGGCCGTTCTGCTCAGTCGGGACATGACTGAGTAGGGAGACCTGGCGCAACATATCTCCCTACTCAGCTTACCTGACTGGATTCGAGTCCCAGTTCCAAGACTGACTAGTTTTTTGAGCTTGGGCAAGTCCATTAGTGTTTGTCTTTCTTAAATTCCTCCTCTGTGGAAAGGATATAATAGTATACATGTTGTGGGTTGTTTTGAGTAGTAGGTGAATTAGCATCTGGGACACAGTGAGTGCTAGGCAAGGTTTTGGTGTTACGGATATTCTTCAGATTAGAGTGTCTTCACAGGGATAGCTCAGAAAAGTATACCTACTCAGTGAAATATGCGGTGATTGGAATTCCCAGGACTCTCCCCTCCTTCAGGACTCTCCTTACAATGATCATGAATAAATCTATTTCTGTGGTACCTCTCATTTACTACTTTCCCTGGACACCTCTCTGTATATATTATGGTTCTCAGTAAGGCTAAATTCTCATTGAGGAAAGTCCATGCAGAGGCAGATTTAACAGTGGGCGCACCGAGTGCGTGCCCTGGGCCCGACTTCTGAAGGGCCCCGCAAAACCCCAACTTTACACTTTTTTCTAATAACACCAGGTTTGTTTTTATACGTGCAATTTTAACATTGATAGAAAATATTATTTTTATTTATTTAAAAATATGATTAACTTCTACTTTTACTTTCTTTGTTTCTCTCTCTTTTTTTAGGAGCCCTATACTTTCTTCTGCATCTGGGGCCTCAAACGACCTTACTCTGCCTCTGAGTCTATGTCAGCAATTTTCAACCATTTTCCTCACACAGGACACATGAACTAATTACTAAAATTTTGTGACACACCAAAAATATATATATTTTGCCAATATGACAAAAACAATAGATATAATTTTGATTCATTTATACTGAACAGCTATTGTTCTGTTGGTTGCTGTCAGTTTTTAATTTGACAATCTAAGGAAAAAGATCAGTGCTCCTAAGTAAGTAGTAGTCAGGTACTGTATGTTTTAAAATTCTGCTGGCACACTGGTTGAAAATTGCTGGTCTATGTCTTAACCTTTTGGGAATTCACAAGATGCCTATCAGGCTTTCCCTATATAACTATTGACTGGATACCCTCCTTGTCAAATTCAAAAATAGTCAGTAAAATCTCCTGTAAGTGCTTCCAGTTGAATTGTCCCCCAAGGCTCACTCACTTATTTTATATTGTAATGTATTAGCAAAGAATTCTGGGATGATGGCAGAGTAGGAAGCACTAAGAATATGTCTCCCAAACTGGACAAGAATTTCACTGTTAGAATCTGCGTGATGGAACTGTTTTGAATCTCTGGAGTTTGTTGGAGGCTTGCAATTCCAAGAAAAGATTTGGAAAGGTAAATTGCAGTAAAAATTGTTCAATTTCAGCTCTTAACACAGTGGTAACTCCCTATCCCGATTCCACAGCAGGAAGCTGTGCATGTGTTTCTGGTGTAGCTTTAAGCAGCGAGGGATTCAGGGGTGCTGAAAACACCACGTCTCTGGGGAATTTGTGCTCTTATAATTGATTGCTGTTTCTGATTGCAGAGAAGCAGACAGAGAGGCAGGAAGCCATCATTGTCACACTTCCCCCTAAGTTGCCAGGCTATCCTTCCAGGGGATTTTCAGATCCAGTGACATTGCTTCCTTCTTCATATTTTACTTTCTCCCCTTTCAGGAGGCAGACATGGAAAACTGGCACATTTAGGCCTTGGCCAAGTTGCTTATTGGGTTAGAGAAGAAAGCATCATCCCCATATATCTAGGTGGCAGTTTCAATCCTGGTAAGGGCATATACAAGAATCAACCAATGAATGCACAAAGCGATGTTTCTCTCTCTCTCTCTCTCTCTCTCTCTCTCTCTCTCTCTCTCACACACACACACACACACACACACACACACACACATACTCTCAAATCTATCAATAAATAAAATATTTTAAAATCTTAGAAATAAAAAAACTGGGACATTTAAATATAACTACATATATGGGGACAGAGTGATTGAGCATACCCGGAACAATGCTCTGTTTAAATGTCAGGCTGATCCTCAGCACAGAGATGCTTTTCAACAGTCAAAAAGCAAAAATATAAAACAACAAACTCTAGATAACTGTGAGAATCTGATACCCAGAGTTACCCAAATTGTCCAGTTCAACACAAATTTACAAGGCATAAAAGATATAGGAAGTATGGCCATTCAAAGGAAAAAAATAAATCAAGAAAAAGTAGCCAGTAGCCTCAGCCACCATCACAGTAGTCTCAGCCACCATCACAGCTGCCTGGCTTGTATAAGTTCGCATTTGATTCGAACAGACAGTAATGAAACAATGGAGCCAAGAACTAGAGGGCCATTACCTTTAATCCTAGTTCGCACCCGGCGGAAGAGAAATACACACAGTGGGAAAACACTTCCCTTTCCATTCTGGGCTTCCAAAGCCACTGACTTATCCAAGTTTCCTAGAATCAAAGGTTTCTACCTCACCAGCCTTATTCACCTCTGTTCCTCATCTCCTCTCTGCACAAACTCTGCAGAAACTGGTTTCTCCTTCAGCACTCTACCATCTTGGCTGCCTTTTCTATGCCATGCTAATTTCAGGAACCGAAGAGAAAGCAAGCCCCTGGTCTGCCCCATTTTATAGTGTAGAAATCCAAACCTTTAAGCCAATATACAAATAAGAAAGTCTCTGATACCGAGCCACTTATCTGAGGCATAAATGGGATTCCTCATAAGAGTGCACCACCCCACATTATGCAACAGTCAAGGTTGTGGGGAGAAGCTTAGTGTTGAGAAGATGTTAGTATTAAAAGGGTGTGAAATGCTTAGTCTTAAAACTAAGCCTTAGTCCAGGCCTGGCCAACATAAGGCCTGTGGGTTGGATCCAGCCTGCATAATGAGTTTATGTGGCCCGCAATTAAATTTTTAATATTCTCCAGTACTTTAAAATCTCAGCTACTCAGAAGCAGAAGCATCTCTGATTATTGGAAATAGAGATATTTAAGAAGATAGTGATATGCGGAAAAAAATTCCCCGTGTGACTAATCCAGGGTTAACTTCCAATGCACTGGAGAACAACTTTTTTTTTCTTTTTTGGTTGCATGAGGTTTTAGAATTTTTTTCTATATATGTCTGCATTGCTGATTCCAAATCTGAAATATGGTTTTTGGTGTATGCTCTAGTTTTTATGCAATTTTCATTTTTTTTTTGTTACAGTTTATGGCATGGATTGGTTTTTAAATTGGAGTTAAAGGGCAACAACTCTTGGATTGAACATAACCACAAGGCAATTAATGTTTTACAAATATCACTTTGACATAATTGTAGTTGTTTTTAAATGTAAAAAATTATTATCCGATAAAAACACCCTCTTATTTTGTTTTAAGATTGAATAATGGCTTCTTTGAGGAGGCGTAAATGTAAGAATAGTCCTGACACATTCTGTTATATATGTGGCTCTTATACACTTCAATGTCAAAGGTGCAGGATTTCATCATTTGTGACACGTACATATATTGCCTACTTTCAAGTTCCCTTTGATAATCAAGACAAGAATTGGGCTCCTCATATTGTGTGTCATAATTGTGAGAAAATGCTTCCTGACTGGACAAAAAGAAAATGTAAAGGAATGCCTTTTGGTATTCCCATGGTTTGGCATGAACCTAAGGACCACAGCAGTGACTGTTATTTCTTTCTGATCCATAAGAAGGGCATCAGCAATAAAAAATGGCATATGATCGCATATCCTCATATTCCTTCAGCAGTACGACCTATCCCACACTCTGAGACACTCCCGCTTCCAGTTTTCAATGGTTTTATTTCTTCTAAGGACCAAGAAAGTGAACATAGTGATCAAGTGTATTTTGATAAGATGCATGAGGAAATGGCTGTAGAATCTGAAGGGTCTTCTTCTGATTCCAAGCAGTCATTAAGCCTTCAGCAGTTTAGCCAACCCAAGTTGAATACTTAGTAAGAGATTTGGGCCTATCAAAGAAAGCAGCTGAGTTATTAGCCTCCAGGCTTCAAGAAAAGAATGTACTTCACCGGTCAGCTAAAGTATCCCATTTCAGGAAGTGTGAACAAATTTTGGTGGACTTTTTTTCCAAAGACAAACACTTTGTTTACTGTTATGATATCAGTGGTCTTCTCAGCCAGCTAGGTGTAACCACTTACAGTGCAACAGAATGGCGACTATTTCTTGACAGCTCTAAACGGAGTCTGAAATGTGTTCTCCTACACAACGGTAATGTTTATGCAGTGGTTCCAACTGGTTATTCCACTCATCTGTGAGAAGATGATGACATGTATGTGTTTGCTTGCTTATAGTTTGCATTGGTGTGGGGGACAGGCTACAATTTGAATTTATACGATCTTAACTTCATTAAATTACAATAATGGATTATTATCCATTCCATCCCTACCCCTTTGGGTTGTTCATGTCATACTTTCCTGTACAACAATAATTGTAATCCTGGCTTCTACACTAATTATTTTCATTGTAAGATTAGTTTCTTAAATCACAGAGAAAATAAAAACGTACTTATAAATCATTGTTACAATAATACTAGCTTTAATAACCACCCATGATTGTCCCTTCAGTGAGCTGTTTACCTATATGGCATGAGAAACACTCGAGTGTCCTTTTATTCACCTTTTAGGACACCCTTGAGCATTTTTTGAGATGAGGTTTAGTCGTAACAAATTCTCTTAACTTTTATTTCTGAGAAAGTATCACTATTTCTCTCACTTTTAAAGCACCAATTAGCTCTTTACAGGATTTGAGGGTGACCATATTTTTCCTATCACTTTGAGTGCATTAGTTCAATGTCCCCTGACTCCCGAGTTTCTGATGAGAAATGTACTGATCATCATACTTCGGATCCCTTGTTCATGATGATTCTTCTCTCTCTTACAGCTCTCGGAATTTTCTCTTCATCATTGGCTTTTGGAAGTTTGATCATTATGGGTCTTCCTGTGGGTCTTTTTGAGTTCATGTTGAGCTTTTAAAATATTTATATTCATGTCTTTTATCAAATTTCGGAAGTTTTCAGCCATCATTTTTTCAAAGATTTGGCTCCTTCTCTTTATGTTTTTCTTCTGGGATTCTCAAGTGTGTATATACTGGTCTGCTTATTGGTATCCCAGAGACCCATAAGTCCCGTGGGTTCTATTCACTTCAATCTTTTTCTTTCTCTTCCTCAAGCTAAGAGATTTTCATTGGCAACTTCAAGTTTACTGATTTTCCATGTTCCTGCTCACAACTGCCTTTAATTTCTCTAAAGTATTTTTCATTTTATTTGTACTGCTAAATAGGGAGGGGGGTAATTTATCTAGGGTGTTAAATGTAATCTCAATGGTAATCACCGGCAAAATTACTACAGAGTATAAAAAAATAGGAAATGAAAAATGAACCACAACATTTCATTATAAAAACCAAGTAACATAGAAGAAAACAGGAATTCAGGATAAGAAGGGCATAAAAGCTATAAGGCAAGTAGAAAACAAACAGCTTCCTCCTTGTCAGAAATTACTGTAAATGTAAATGAACTGAATTCTACAATCAAAGGCAGAGATGAGCAGAGTAGATAAAGACAGATGATCCGATGCTGTCTACAAGAGACTCACTTGAGAGTCAGAGATATGCGTGAGTTGAAAGTCGGAGGATGAGAAAGATGTTCTTGTGACCTAAGGAGAGCAGGGTGGCCATATTAATTCAGACAAAATAAGTTTCGAATCAAAAAAGGTTATAAGAGAAAAGAAGAACATTATATTTTAATATTTTAAATACTACAAAAAGATATAATAATTATAAAGGATTATGCATAGACCTTCAAAATAGACACATATGACAGACTTTCCAAATACATGAAGCAAAAGCTGACAGAACTGAAGGGAGAAATACACATTTCTACATAATAGACATTTCTCCGATAATACTTGGAGGTTTCAATATTCCACTGACAATAACGGATAGCACAACTAGACTGAAAATTAAGAAAGAGAAAGGAGGACTTCAACAACACATTCAACTAGACCCCACAGACATAGTTGAGCGCCATATCACAGAATACATTTTCACCTCATGTGTACATGGGTCATTTTCAGGAAAGAGTATACCTTAAACCACAAATTAATATTAACTAATCAATACGTTTTAAAAAGACAGCTTTCATACAAAGTCTGTTATCTGACCACAATAGGATAAAGTTATTAAGTAAAACCCTGCTCAGCCAGAAGCTTTTCTGTAAGAACAGGTTTATTGACTAGCCATATGTTAGTCAGAAAAAGAATCAGGTCCTGGGGCATGCAGTAGAAACATCAGCAGTAGGGATAGATGGGGGACGCAAACATTTCTGACATCCAGGGTTTAATGGAGTTCTCTTACATTTTTGCAGAGAAAGATGTAAGTTATTTGGAAGGAATTTTCATTGTCTATAAATGGGGTTGAAAGAAAAATACATGGGGCTTGTTCTGGGAGAGGTTCCTTATATGCAGGAAGAAGTGTTTGCTATTTTCTGATAGTTTGTTGGTAACAGTCTGAGAAGTTCATGTGTAAACAGGATACAGTGAAACCTGGTGGTCAGCTATCTCTTTTTCAATAAGAGCTGTACTATCTCTTATACTAACACTCTTCTGAAATAGCTCTGGAAGTTGATTCAAATTTGTGACATAGGCTCAGGAAAGGTAACAGTCTTCCATTAAGACTTCACTCTGTTAACTGATTAACTCCTGTCCCTTCTTCCCAACTTTTGGCCTGCGATAATTTATTTAAGAAATATGTCACCACAATTACTATCTTTTTAATGCCTAGTATAGACTTTGTTTTATTTATGATGAAGATATACAATTTTGTTTTCCTTCAATTGAGATTTCTTTTTTTTATTACACGTTTTTTCAGTCTTTATAAAAAACCCCAAGAGTTGCTTGGCTATCAATACAACGGTCACCCAGAAAAGAAGATGGAATCAACATTATGGGAACACTGAAGAAGAGAAGCAAACCAAATATGGAACTAGTAATATTTACTTATTTCTCTAAGGAGCAACTACTTACCCCTCATTACATTCATAGTGAGCCTCTGAACCAAACTCAAAATTTCCATTTACATAGACTACTTGACCATTCACGGGATCTTCTAGCTGTTGACATTGCTTTCCTTAAAATAAAAATTCCAAATTTGTTGTTTTATACCAATGCCACAACAGATTTATATCAAAATCAAAATTTTACATTGATATCTTAAGTTCATGGAAATATTTTTCTTCTTACTTATTTTTATTAAATTTTTAAGATAACATTGGTTAATAATGTTAATAGATTTCAAGTGTACAATTCCATGATACATGATCTGTATATTGTATTATGTGCCTACAACCCAAAGTCATATCATCTTCTATCATTATAGGGTATACTTTACTGCCCTCCCCACCCCTTCTTCCCTCGGGTAACCACCCTATTGTGTCTGAGTCTTTGAGTTTCAATTTTATGTCCCACATATGAGTGGAATCATATGGTTGTTAGTTTTTCCTGACTCACTTATCGTGCTCACAAGATATTCTCAAGATCTATCCATGTTGTTGCAAATGGCTTAATTTAAGAGTCACATTTCCCCAGAGATTAATAGCCAAATAATAAATTTCCTGGAATTTTTCAAAGTCTAAAAAATACATTGTTAACTAAAATCTAGAGTCACACAAGAAAACCACCATTGCAATAGTGGAATATGCATCCTAAATGTGAGAAAATCTCTAGAGCAATAAGAGTAAGAAGTTTTGTGTACTTACTTATACACAACTCCTGGAGGGGTGTCCACGTGTTATCGGCCTGACAAAAAGCAGTGTTGAAGAGAGAAGGAAGGATAGGCATGTATCCTTGGCGACACTCATATTCTATTTTGTCCCCAGGTTGATAAACAGTTTGAGGAGGACTTTTGAGCATCATGGACTGGAATGTCGGTGGATCATCACAGGCACCTGGGAATAACAGAATAAGAACATAAAAATAAAGTATTTTCTCTTTTCAACAGCCATGGATTGTGGACTGGCAGCAGGCATGTAGTACAGAATATATGCATAGGTCCTTGGGAAGATTTTAATAGATTTTTCCATGCTTTTACCAGACGATGAGCCATGCTTGTTTTTCATATATTCTACCAGCTTTCATTTTGGGGAGAATAATTTGAATATTCTTTAAACCGTAAATTAAAGATGCAGCTGTAATATTTTTGGCTTTAAAATTTATTTAAAGGTATGCTTCCTCCTTATTTTTTTAATTCATTTCACTCTCACCTCTCCCCTCGGAAAACTTCTACAGTATATACATAGTCCTTGGTCAGATTACTTAACACTCCCACAGCCTGAAATGCAAACTGATGACAACGCTGATGTTGCCTTGTTACTTCAGGCTTGTGTTTGTTTGGAAGGCAAAACCTGGAGGTCAGGGATCCTGTGTCTTCTCTACCCAGTGGGTGCTCAAGAAATACTGTGGTAAGTGTAACTATTAAATAAGCACTGTGATTTCATAGAGCAAAATAAACATAAACTAGACTATTTCAAAACATAAGACTTCATGCCATGTTTCATATCAGTGAACAGAGCATTTTATAAGTGAATGAATGCTAAATAAGTATAAAATTTTACAACTTTGACATTATTTTAAATATAATTAATTCTTCCTTCATGAATCAGTGAATAATGCTTGGCCTCAAAATTTTCCTGAGGTAGCTATTTGGGCTATACTGCTACATTGCTATGTTACCAGAATTTTTTATTTCTGGATATTTTGGGGTGTTTTTTTTCTATCGAGAATAGTGTCTTTTCTACTTCAGCCATTCTCTTTCTTTAAATTATCTGTGGGCTTGAAAATCTAACTAATTCAATAAAATAATGTGGTGGATACACATAAAGTTAAGTCGTAAAGGGCTAGAAGAATGCAGAAACCTCACCTAGAAGGGTCAGGTCCTAAGGAGAAAGGAGATGGATCTATTTTGACCTCTGAAAAATCTTTCTTTTCTTACTCTCTGGATTGCTTTTATATCAGATTGATGTTAAGCTCTTATACACACACACACACACACACACACACACACACACACACACATATATATATGCATAGATATTTCTATGAAATAGCAAAAATCATGTGATTCTTAAAATTAAATTTATTGGAATAACATTGGTTAATAACATTATATAAATTTCTGGTGTACACATATGTAATAGGACATCTGTGCAATCTACAGTGAAATTTAGTCTCATTCCCTCACTTGTGTTTGTTTAGAAGGCAAGACCTGGAGGTCAGGATGTGCCATCATCCTTCCCCCACAACACTTCCATTATGGTAACCACCATTTTGTTGTCCGTAACTGTGATGCTTTGTTTATTTGTTTTCTTTGTTAATTTGTTGCTTTTTTTTTTAATATCCAACATATGAGTGAAATCATACAGTTTTTGTCCTTTTTGAACTGACTTACTTAAAACAATCTTTTCAATGTCTATTCACTTCTTTGAACATAGTAATATTTAATCTTTTTATGACTGCCTAATATTCCATAGCATACATGCACCACCTCTTCTTTATCCAATCATCATTTGTTGTTTTTTCTTAGTGAGAGAAACAGAGGGACAGATAGGGACAGACAGACAGGAAAAGGAGAGATGAGAAACATCAGTTCTTTGTTGCAGCACCTTAGTTGTTCATTGATTGTTTTCTCATTTGTACCTTGACTGTGGGGCTCCAGCTGAACCTGCAAACCCTTACTCAAATCACTCACCTTGGGCTCAAGTCAATGACCTTGGGCTTAAAGCCCGAAACCTTTGGGCTCAAGCCAGTGACCATGGGTTCATGTCTGTGATTCCATGATCCAGCCAGCAAACCTGTGCTAAAACTGGTAAGCCCACACTCAAGCCAGTGACCTTGGGGTTTCTATCCTGGGTCCTCTGTGTCCCAGGCTGATGCTCTATCCACTGTACCACTGCCTGATCAGGCTCCTAATAGTCTTTTGATGGAGTCCTTAGGGTTTTCTATATACAGAATTTTGATATATGGAAATAATGACAGCTTAACTCCTTCAATCCCAATTTGGACGCCATTTAGTTCAGTTGCTTGTCTAATTTTTCTGGTGAGGACTTCAGTAGTATGTTGAAGAACAGGGGTGAGAGTGGGCTTCCTTGTCTTGATCTTGATTTGAGAGTGAAAGCTTTCAGTTTTTCACCAGTGAGTATAACATTAGCTAAATAGTTGTCATATAGTGCCTTTATCATGTTAAGATACTTTGCTTCTCTGTTGTGTTTTCATCATAAATAGATGTTTTATCTTGTCAAATATGTTTTCTTCATCTGGTGATGATCATATGGTTTTTATCTTTTATTTTGTTAATGCAGTACATCACACTGATTAATTTATGAATGTAGAATCATCTGTCCATCTTGGAATGAACCCCACTTTATCATGATATATATGATCCTTTTCATGAATAGCTGTATTAGATTTGCTAGTATTTGGTTAGGATTTTTCCATTGATGTTCATCAGAGATATTGGCCTTAATTTTTTGTGTGTGTTGTACCTCCCCAGTTTGGTTATTAGGATAAAGTTGGCCTCATAAAATGAGTTTGCAAGTATTGCCTCCTCTTCTATTTTTTGAAAGAGCTTGAGATAAATTGGTATTATATTCCTTTGAATACTTGGCAGAGTTGACCAGTAAAGCCATCTGGGCCTGTACTTTTAAGGGGCAGATTTTAATTACTGCTTCAATTTTTTTACTAGTGACTACTCTACTTAGGTTTTCCAATTCTGTTTTTAAATTTAAGTATAATAGTATATAATATTCTATTGATTATATTATTTTCAGGTATGCAATATAGTAATTATAAAATGTATTCCTTACAATGAGATCATCCCACTAATTCCAGGAATCATCTGTCACTGTGAAAACTTATCACAATATTATTGATTATATTTCTCTTAACTTTTTCATCTGCCTCTTTCTGTCAACCCTTCTTTATTCAATGTTTCTATAAGTTTTTTATTTATTTTTAGTTTTTTTATTGATTGGTTTGGGTAGAGGAGAGAGATAGAGAAAAAGGGGTGGGAAAGAATGTGAAATGTCAACTTGTAGAGGTTGCTTCTCATATGTCCCATGACCAGGCAAGCTGATGATCTCAGCATTGCAGTTCGATGCTTATCCACTGTGCCACTACAGGTCAGGTTGTTTTGCTTTGTTAGATTCCCCAATCAGTGAAATCATATCATATTTGTCTTTCTCTATCTTAATTTAGCATCACACCCTCTAAGTCCATCCATGTTATTGTAAATGGTAAGATTTAATGTTTTTTTTTTATTACAGTACAATATTCTACTTGACGTATATATATCACAAATTTATTATTTATTTTTCTACTGATGGACACCTAGTTAGCTTTCATATCTTATAAGTAATGCTGCAAGGAACAAATATGTGCATATATCTTTCTAGATTACCCAGAATTGGATTTGCTGGTTGTACTGTAGATCTGCTTTTATTTATTAAGGAATATCCATACAGCTCTCTATAGTGACTGCACTAATTTGCAGTGCCACTAACAGTGCAGAAGGGCTCCATTTTCTCTGCATATCATTTTCCGACTTTTTTAATATAGTCATCCTGACTGGTGTGATGTGATATCTCACTGCTGTTTTGATTTGCTTTTTCCTGATGATTAATGATGTTGAGCATCCTTTCCTATGTCTGTTGGCCATAAGTGTGCCTTCTTGGAGAAACGTCTTTGATGTCCTCTGCCTATTTTCTGATTGGTTGTTTAATTAATTTTGTTAGTGATTTGTATGAGTTCCTCATATAATTTTGGTTATCAATCCTTTATCTGATATCTATCTATCTATATCTATCTATCTATCTATCTATCTATCTATCTATCTATCTATCGATATACATGGAAGTGTATTCTTCCATACTGTAGGTTGTCTTTTCATTTTTTATTGATGTTCTTTGCCATGCAGTGCATTTTCGATTGATAAAGTTCCATTTTCTTATTTTGCTTTTGTTCTTCTTGTCTGAGGAGACATATCCAAAACATTATTACTAAGAGATATGTCAAACAGTTTACTACTTATGTTTTTTCTAGGATTTCTATGGTTTCAGGCCTTACATTTATGTCTAATCCATTTTGAGTTTATTTTCATATGTGGTGTAAGAGAGTGGTCCATTTTCCTCAACACTATTGAAGAGATTGTCATTTCTCCTTTGCATATTCTTGCCTCTTTTATTGTAGTTTAGTTGACCATATAAGCAAGGGTTTATTCTGGGCTTTCTATTCTTTTCCATTGATTTCTGGGTCTGTTTCTGTGCCTGTACCATACTGTTATGATGATTCTTGCTTTGTAGTAGTTTTCAACCAGGGAGTGTGATACCTCTATCTTTATTCTTCTCTCTCAGTGTTGCTTTGGCTAGTTAGGGTCCTTTGTGGTTCTATATCAATTTTAGGATTATTATTTTGTTCTATACCAAATAATAATCCTAAAATTGATAGAACTACAAAAGAGGAAGGCCAATGATATTTTATAAAGGATTGTATTGGAGCTGTAGATTGTTCTGTGTAGCATGGTCATTTCCATAATATTAATCTTTCCAGTACATGAGCATAGTATATCCTTCCATTTATGTGTCTTATTCAATTGTTTCTTCAATATCTATAGTTTTTAAGTACATGTCTTTATTCCCTTTGATTAAATTTATTATTTCCTTGCAATTGTAAATGAGATTGTTTTATTTATTTCCCCTTCTAATTTTTTCTTATTCATGTATAGAAACTTGATCAGCTTCAGTACCTTTAGTACATTAATTTTGTATCCTGCTACTTTACTGAATGGCTTTATTAATTCCATGATATTTTTGGTGGATTCCTTAGGATTTTCTATGTATTCTATCATGTCATTACAAAATGCTTACAGTTTTACTTCTTTCTTTACAATTTGGATGCTTTTTATTCCTTTTTCTTGTTTAATTGCTGTAGCTCATAATTTTGATCCTATTTTGAATAAAAGTGGTGAGAGAAAGCATCCTTTTCTTATTCCTGAAAACATTTGAACATATTAGCTGTATACTTGTTATATATGGCTTGATAAAGTTGAGGTAAATTCCTTCTATACCACTTCGTTGAGTGTTTTTGTCAAAAATAGATGTTAAGTTCTGTCAAATACTTTTTCTGCATCTATTGAGATAATTATGATTTTTATCATTGGTTTTCTTGATGTAATGAATCACATTAATTGTTCTGTGGATGTTGAACCATCCTTGCATTCCTGGTATAAATTCTATTTTATCATGATATATATAAGGGTGGGGCAAGTATAGTTGTAATACACAGTTATAAGTACACAAAGCTAGAGTTTATTCTTGTATTATTAATTATTAATGTATTATTTTATTTTCCATTTGAACAACTTGAGTTACTTTTGTCCCGCCCTGTAATCCCTTTAACAGATGTTGAAGTTGGTTTGTTGAATTTTGTGGAGATTTTTAGTATCTATTTTCATCAGGGATATTGCTCTTTAATTCTTTTCATGGTAGTGTCTTTGCTTTGTTTTGGTATTAGACAATGCTAGCCTCATAAAATAGTTTTGGAAATATTCCTTCCTCTTTAATGTTCAAAAATAGTTTCAAAAAAGTAGGTACTAATTTTTAAAATATTTGGTAAAATTCACCTGTGAGGCTTTGGCCCTCAGCTTCACTTTATTGTTAATTAAAAAAAAAATTGCTTGAGTTTCATTGCTATTTACTGTTATATTCAGATTATTTGTTTTTTTACTGGTGTAGCCTTGGAAGCTTATATGCTTCTAGAAATTTATCCATTTTTCTAGATTATCCAGTTTGTTGACATATCATTGTTCATATAGTCTCCTTTTTTTTGCTTGCTTGCTTGCTTTCTTCCTTCCTTCCTTCCTCCCTTCCTTCCTTCCTTCCTTCCTTCTTTTCTTCCTTTCCTGCCTTCCTTCCTTCCTTTCCTTCCTTCCTTGCTTCTCCTTTCTTTCTTTCTTTCTTTCTTTCTTTCTTTCTTTCTTTCTTTCTCTCTCTCTCTCTCTCTTTCTTTTAACAAGTGAGAGGCAGAGAGGTGGAGAGACAGACTCCCACATGCACTCCAACTGGCATCTACCCGGCAACCCCTTCTGGAGCTGATGTTCTCCCCATCTGGCACCCTACTCCATTGCTCCCCAACCCAGCTATTCTAGTACCTGAGGCAAGGCCAAGGAGCCATTCTCACCCCCGGGGGCCAACTTGTTTATTTGAGCCATAGTTGCAGAAAGGGAAGAGAGAGCATGAATGAGAAATGGGAGGGGTGGAGAAGCACATGGTTGCTTCTCCTGTGTGTCCTGAACCGGAATCAAATCTGGACTTCTTCATGCTAGGCTGATGCTCTACAGCTGAGCCAACTGGCCAGGACCTGTTCATATATTCTTTAATTATCCTTTGTATTTATGTGTTGTCAGTAGCAATATCTTTTCTTTCATTTCTGATTTATTTTCATTTGTGTCCTCTCTGTTTTCATTTTATGTTTTGTGCTAGAAGTTTGTGAATGTGATTTATCCTTTCAAAGAACCACCTCTTAGCTTCACTGATCTTTTTTGTTAAAAAAATAAAAATATTTTCTATTTCTTTATTTCCTTCCTTCTACTTACTTTGGGTTCTGTTTGTTTCCATTTTCTAGTTCTTTTAGATGTAAATTATATTGTTTATATGGAATTGTGTCTGCTTATTAATAAAGACCTGTATACCTATAAACTTTCCTTTTATAACTCCTTTTGCTGTCTCCCATAAATTTTGTAAAGTTTGTTTTTATTTTCATTTTTCTCAGGGTAGTTTTAGTTTTCTTGTTTGATTAGAATTTTTACTGACTATTATATTTTTTATTATTTTGGGGAAGGCACTTAATGGTTTTAAATGAGTGCTGATACCAAGGCACAAAACTGGTCATTTGCAAAGAGAAGTATGAGAAGACAGAGAAAATATCTTCAGTCTAATAGAGATAAAATAGAAGTAATAGTTTCGGAAGAGTGACTACAAGTTACAGGGAATATGAGCTGGAGCGTGTGGATCTTCCTGAAATTGTTTGCTCAGAAATGGTTCCTAAGGGGGTAACGTCATAACTCAGTTTGAAGGAAAGGACCCAATTATGCAAGATGCAGGAGGAGAATGTCCCCAGACCAAGAGACTGCAAATACAGAAGCCCCAAAGTTGTAGTTTAACCTATGTGATGAGCACAAAATTATTCCCTTACACCAGTCATTTGCTAAATACTGTCAGAGAATCATGCTCCTTCCCCCCAAAGTAACTGTCTTGGGCTATAACGTATTATGGTTTGATTAGTGTCTGCCAGTTCCAATAGATTTCAGCAATACTTATTGATTGCTTACTGTGTGCTGGCACTGGGGATCTAATAGTGAGCAAAACACAGCCACTGTCTATGTTCATGTGTGAGTGGGAACAAATAGTAAAATAAGAATCTTAAAATAGGAATGGTTTGTTACTACTCACCAGGGTATTGCCAAAACCAGAATGGACCAGGCACATACAAGGCAAATATTTATTGAATGAATTCTGCTAAGGACAGAATGCAGCCTACAAACTCTATATGTAATAGGGTCCTAAAATTAACTAGGGTATATATTTTTATTGTATACCTTTTATACAATAAGCATGTGTGTGTGTGTGTGTGTGTGTACACGAATATATGAAACATGAATCAAACTTAGTGGGTGGCCTTCAGCTTCAGTTTATAAACTTTGGGTAAAACCCTATCGATAATATTCATCATTCATTTCTTAGGACTTTTGTTTCTAACTCGGTTTGGCTACCAGTATTTTTTTGATTTCTTCGAATCTCCCTCAAATGGGACCCAACCTGATGAAAAAGAGAAAAAATATTGTCCAAAACACATTTGGGAAAAAAAATTGGATATTATCTATATTGGATGTGAATATGATTGTGACTCCATGGTTAAAAAAAAAAGAAAGAAAAGCAAAATGCCTGAAAACCAATCACCATTACGATTTGTGGGGCAACAAGCAGCCTGTTACCTTACAGACAACAATCACTGAGCACTCCCTTTCTAATCTCTCTAAATCCCAAGACCCAGAGCCAGCTCTCCCTCAAGGGCACCGTGCAGAACTGCTCCCCAACTCCCATACAAGGCAAGTAGTGATCTTCCTTACCCCACACTCCACACCCAATAAAGCACATACCCAATAATACCTGGCCCCGGATCCTCCATCCTAAACCAGTGGGGCACAAACACTCCACTGGCCCAGTTATTACCCGGCTCAGGAAACACATCGCAGAACTCCCCACCAGTACAGCACGGGTCCTAGCAACATCCCACGAACCAGGGCACTCCAGAGCAAGCCCTCACTTTAAGCACAGGTGAGGGCTTCCCATCCTGATTGACTCAGTCCCCAAACACCTGCAAGCTTGTAATAGGGACACAGCTTGGTCCCGTGCAAAAATGGCTGAGTCTAGCACCCTGCGAGGCTCATTGACTAATACCAAGTAGCCTTTACCGCGGAAATTACAGGGTCACTACGGCCTGGGTCCGCCACAGCACAGCCCTGAAAATCGGTGGCTGAGCCTTCCACCCCAACTCTGTACCACTTCGGTCGAGCATGTCCCGGGCTTCCTACCCCACCCACCAGGCAAAGTTCCCTCCACCCTGGGCTCAGGGAGGCCAGCTCCCCAAACCGCTCCAGTTCGTCTCCAGAGCTCACAACCTTTCCGGTCCCCTACCGGAGCCTAAGGGTAGCAGGAGCACTAGGGCCACCGAAGGGATCCCAAGGAAGCGCCAAGAAGAAAAGGGACTGTCGAGGTGGTAGGAAGGTGCCCCGCGTGGCTTGTAAGACACCGCCATTTTTCCCGACATCAGCGGGAAACCTGAGGGACATTGAGCATTTACCTTTTTGATTGTGGCGGACGGGAGATGCAACAATCCCGGGTCTAACAATGTGTCAAGTGAGGTACCACTGGTGCGCGCGGTGTGGGCCGTGACGGAAGGGACGGGCGGACCAATGGCAGGCTTCCTTGAGAAGCCTCAGAATGGGCGGGGTGTTAGCCCTGAGGGTGCCGGCAGTGTCCTGGGCGCGGTCTCACCCACCCCCACCCGCTGACAACTCAGGCTCCGCCCGCACTCGCGGGGCTGACCCTTCTTAGCCACCCAGAAACACTGCTGCGGTTTGTGAGAATTGGTGGTTCACGGCCTTATCCCGAAAACAGGCAGTTACCACCCCACTCAGGAAGGCTGGAAAGGAAACAACAGGTGGCCAAGTCATCGTTGCACCTTTTCCGGAACCCTGGATGGCGAAATAAAGCGCATCGTCCTAAAAATAGACACCTAAACTCTAGACAGTGAGTCATCTAGGGGTCAGCAGCCTAGGCTTCGACCTTTGTCCTGGGGTCTCCACAGAGGCAGATTAAGGTAGGTTGAGGCCCTGAACGCAGAAGAAAATATCTGGTCCCTTATATTAGAAAGAAGTGTAAAGTTGGGATTTTGCCAGGCTGTTGGGCAGATAAAATATATTATGCTCACTTTGTTAAAGATGGCGCTGCCCACATGGAAGTTCGTTGATATTAATGTGTGTTCTGGAAAGGCTGTAATGTAAGCAGGCCGGGTTGTTATGGCCTAAGGCTTAGTTTAAGAGTAAGCTCTTCCCCACACCCTTAACTGATTGGATGATGTAGGGTGGTGCACTCTCCTGAGGAATCTCATTATACAGAAACTTCCTTGTTTGTATAATTGGATTAAAGGTTTTGAGTCTCTGCCTTAAGGTGGGAGAGACCAGTAGCTTGCTCTCTCTCTCCCTCTTGGTTCCTGAGTTCCTGAGGTTGGGATTAGAGAGGAGAGAAGATTAAGGCCATGTGGAGGAGAAGTAGCCAAGATGGCAGAGTGCTGAGGAAGAAGCCAGTTTGTTAAGAGTTTGTGCAGGAGGAGATGGGAAACAGAGGTGAATAAGTCTGGTGAGCTAGAAACCTTTGATTCTAGGAAACTCGGATAAGTCAGTAGCTTTGTGAGCACTGAATGTGTGGGTTTTGGAGCCCAGTGTGTGTTTTTGCTTGCCCGCCGGGTGCAAGCTAGAATTAAAGCTGATGGCTCACCAGTTCTTGGCTCCGGTGTTTTATTACCGACTGTTCGAATCCAATGCGAACCTGCGTGGGTCGGGCTGCTGTGATGGTGGCCTTGACTACTGGCTTTACACAGGCCCTTTAGAAGTAGGGGCCCAATGCGCACGCCCGGTGTGCAAGCCATTTAATCTGCCTCTGGGTCTCCTGCCTGTCAGTAGTGCCAGGGCCCTTGCTGTAATTTGGCATAAATAGGGACAATTCTTGAGATTTCCGTGGTATCTTGTCTGCTACTGGATTCTCCCTCTTGAGGCCTGCTAGGTTTCAAAATCACAGAATGATTTGTCCATTGCACCCTTTACCGCAAAGTAAATGCCCCTTCTTCCCTTGAGAGGACCCCTGGTGCTAAATTATTGATTACTATGCCATTAAGCATACAAGGCCTCAAGCTATGAAGCCCTTGCCATTTCAGAACTAAATGTTTTATTGAAGACAAATACATATGCTTGAGAAAGATAAGTACAAGGATGTTTTAAATTAAAACACTTTATTTTATTGATTTTTAGAGAGAGAGGAAGGGGGAGAGAGAGAGAAGGTAAAAGAGAGAAACAATGACTTTATTGTTCCACTTATTCATGCCATCCTTGGTCGATTCTTGTATGTGCCCTGACTGGGAATCAACTGTACCCTGCCAGGGCCCAAGTGTGTTTAAGTGTCAAATTATTGACGTAATTAATGCCATGATTGGTGGGATGACTAGGAAGAATTAATAAGAGGGAGACTTTTGTGGTGAAGCAATCTCAATTCTAGAACATTAAAAATGAACAAGAGTTGTGAGTAAACCTGTAAAATTAGTAAAAGAAAAAATGTAACAAAAGATATTAAAGATCACATGAAAGGAGCTGACATTTTGTTCCTTACTTAGCAAAGAATGAAAATTTAATTTTTAATATAATATGTTTGTATGTTAAACGTTTTTAAACAGAAGATGACTTAAACCACCGTTTCCATTTTGAGTTTATCCAAGAGAAATCAGCAGGGCTGTGAGCAAAGACGAATTTGAAAAAGTAGAAGCTTGAAGTGTCTAGTAAGAATATTAAAGAATTTATGGGATTAAATTCTAGGCAGCATGTAGTGTAAAAATATCAATGTGAGTAACTAGAATATATATTTTTTATTTTTATTTTTTTATTAAATTTAATGGGGTTACATTAATAAATCAGGGAACATATGTTCAAAGAAAACATCTCCAGGTTATCTTATCATTCAATTATGTTGCATACCCATCACCCAATGTCAAATTGACCTCTGTCACCTTCCATCTGGTTTTCTTTGTGCCCCTCCTCTCCCCCCCATCCCTCCTTCTCCTCCCTCCCCCCATCCCGTAACCACCACACTCTTGTCCATGTCTCATAGTCTCGCGTTTATGTCCCACCTATGCATGAAATCATACTGTTCTCATTTTTTTTCTGTTTTACTTATTTCACTCTGTATAATGTTATTAAGGTCCATCCATTTTTTAAAATTTTATTTATTTTTTTCCAAGAACAGAGAGAGAGTCAGAGAGAGGGATAGATAGGGACAGACAGACAGGAATGGAGAGAGGTGAGAAGCATCAATCATTAGTTTCTTATCGCCCTTGTGACACCATAGTTGTTCATTGATTGCTTACTCACATGTATGTACCTTGACCACAGGCCTTCAGCAGACTGAGCAACACCCTGCTTGAGCCAGCGACCTTGGGTCCAAGCTGAGGAGCCCTTGCTCAAGCCAGATGGGCCCGTGCTCAAGCTGGCGAGCTCGGGGTCTCGAACCTGGGTCTTCCACATCCCAGTCCGACGCTCTATCCACTGCGCCACCGCCTGGACAGGCAAAGTCCATCCATTTTGTTGTAAATGATCAGATGTCATCGTTTCTTATGGCTGAGTAGTATTCCATAGTATATATGTACTAAAGCTTTTAAATCCACTCGTCCTCTGACAGATACTTGGGCTGTTTCCAGATCTTCGCTATTGTGAACAATGCTTGCACAAAGAAGGGGGCGATTTTCTTCTTTTCAAACAGTGCTATGGTGTTCTTAGCATATATTCCTAACAGTGGGATAGCTGGGTCAAAAGGCAGTTCGTCGAATTTTAATTTTTTGAGGAATCTCCATACTGTTTTCCACAGTGGCTGCACCAGCCTGCATTCCCACCAGCACTGCAGGAGGGGTTCCCTTTTCTCCACATCTTCGCCAGCACTTAATCTGTGTTGTTTTGCTGATGAGCTCCATTCTGACTGGTGTGAGGTGATATATCTTTGTGGTTTTAATTTGCATTTCTCTAATGATTAGTGATGTTGAGCATTTTTTATATGTCTGTTGGCCATCTGTATGTCCTCTTTGGAGAAATTTCTATTCATTTCTTTAGCCCATTTTTTGATTGGATTGTTTGTCTTCCTGGTGTTGAGTTTTATAAGTTCTTTATAAATTTTGGTTATTAACCCCTTATCAGACGTGTTGTCAAATATGTTCTCCTATTGTGTGGTTTGTCTTTTTATTCTGTTCTTAATATCTTTAGCTGTGCAAAAACTTTTTAGTTTGATATAGTCCCATTTGTTTATCTTGCCTTTTATTTCATTTGCCCATGGAGATAATTCGGCAAATATATTGCTGCAACATATGTCGGAGAGCTTGCTGCCTATGTTTTCTTCTAAGATACTTATGGTTTCACAGCTTACATTTAAGTCTTTTATCCATTTTGAGTTTGTTTTTGTGAATGGTGTAAGTTGATGGTCTAGTTTCATTTTTTTGCAGGTAGATGTCCAATTTTCCCAAGACCATTTGTTAAAGAGGCTGTCTTTACTCCATTGTATGTTCTTTCCTCCTTTGTCAAATATCAATTGTCCATAAAGCGGCCGATTTATTTCTGGGTCCTCTGTTCTGTTCCATTGATCTATGTGCCTGTTCTTATGCCAGTACCAAGCTGTCTTGAGTACAATGGCCTTGTAGTATATAACTTGATATCCAGAAGAGTGATACCTCCTGCTTTATTTATTCTTTTTAAGATTGCTGAGGCTATTCGTGGGTTTTTTTTTTGGTTCAATATAAAATTTTGGAGTATGTGTTCCATATCTTTGAAGTATGTCATTGGTATTTTAATAGGTATTGCATTGAATTTATAAATTGCTTTGGGTAATATAGACATTTTAATAATGTTTGTTCTTCCTAACTATGAGCACGGTATATGTTTCCACTTGTTTGTATCTTCCTTGAATTCTTTTATCAATGTTTTATAATTTTCCGAGTACAAGTCCTTAACCTCCTTGGTTAAATTTACTCCTAGGTACTTTATATTTCTGGTTGCATTAGTGAAGGGGACTGTTTCCTTAATTTCTTTTGCTGACAGTTCATTGTTGGTATATAAAAATGTCTCTGATTTCTGAGTATTAATTTTATATCCTGCCACCTTGCTGAATTCATTTATCGGGTCCAGTAGTTTTTTGACTGAGACTTTAGGGTTTTTTATATACAATATCATATCATCTGCAAATAGTGACAGTTTTACTTCTTCTTTTCCAATTTGGATGCCTTTTATTTCTTTTTCTTGTCTGATTGCTATAGCTAGGACTTCTAGAACTAGTTGAATAAGAGTGGTGAAAGGGGGTACCCCTGCCTGGTTCCTGATCTTAAGGGGATTCCTTTTAATTTTTACCCATTTAGTATGATGTTTGCTGTGGGTTTGTCATAGATTGCCTTTATCATGTTAAGGAATGTTTCCTGTATTCCCACTTTACTGAGAGTTTTGATCATGTATGGGTGCTGGATTTTATCAAATGCTTTCCCTGCATCTATTGAAATTATCATGTGATTTTTGTCCTTTCTTTTGTTTATGTGATGAATCACAATGATTGATTTGTGAATATTGAACCAGTCTTGCCTCTCCAGAATAAATCCCACTTGATCATTGTGTATGATGTTTTTCATATAGTGCTGGATCTGGTTGGTTAATATTTTGTTGAGAATTTTAGCATCTAAATTCATAAGGGTTATTGTCCTATAATTTTCTTTCTTTGTGTTGTCTTTGCCCAGTTTAGGGATCAGAATTATGCTCGCCTCATAAAAAATGTTTGGAAGTCTTCCTTCATCTTGGATTTTTTGAAATAGCTTGAGGAGGATAGGAGTTAGTTTTTCTTTGAATTTTTGGTAGCATTCACTGGTGAAGCCATCAGACCCAGGACTCTTCTTTTTTGGGAGTTTTTTGATAACTGTTTTGATCTCATTTGTTGTAATTGGTCTGTTTAGGTGTTCTGATTCTTCCAGATTGAAATTTGGAATATTATATGATTCAAGAAATTTGTCCATTTCATCTAGGTGTCTTAATTTTTTGGCATAGAATTCTTCATAGTATTTTCTTACAATACTTTGTATTTCTGTTGTGTCAGTTGTTATTTCTCCACTCTCATTTCTAATTTTATTTATTTGAGTCCTCTCTCTTTTTTTCTTGGTGAGTCTAGTTAAAGGTTTATTGATCTTGTTTACCTTTTCAAAGAACCAGCTCCTGGTTTCATTGATCCTCTATATTGTTTCCTTAGCCTCTATGTCATTTATTTCTGCTCTGATCTTTATTATTTCCTTCCTTCTACTAGTCCTGGGCTTTATTTGTTATTGTTTTTCTAGTTAGTTTTTTTAGATGCAGGGTCAGGTTGCTTATTTGAACTTTTCCTAGCTTCTCATGGTATGCCTGTAGTACTTCCCTCTCAGTACTGCTTTTGCTGTGTCCCATAAATTTTGAGTTGATGTATGCTCATTATCGTTCATTTCTAAAAACATTTTTATTCTTCTTTGATCACAATGTTAATCCATATATTATTTAATAATATGCTATTTAGTTTCCAAGTGTGTGAGTATTTTTCAGTTTTTCTTTTGTGGTTAATTTCTAGTTTCATGGCATTGTGATCAGAGAAAATGCTTGATATGATTTCAATCTTCTGAAATTTGTTGAGGCCACTTTTGTGTACTAACATGTGGTCTATCCTAGAGAATGTACCATGAGCACTTGAAAAGAATGTGTATGCTACCGCTTTAAGGTGAAAAGTTCTGAAGATATCTATTAAATCAAGTTGATCTAGTGTATCCTTTAAGTCTTCTGTTTCTTTATTGATTTTCTTTCTTGAGGATCTATCCAGTGTTGTTAGTGGGGTATTGAAATCCCCTACTATGATAGTATTATTGTTAATCTCGCCCTTTATGTCCATCAAAGTCTGCTTTATGTATGTCTGGGCTCCTATATTTGTTGCGTAGATATTTATAATAGTTATATCTTCCTGTTGAATTGTTCCCTTTATCATTATGTAGTATTCTTCTTTATCTCTTACTACAGCCTTTATTTTAAAGTCCATTTTGTCAGATATAAGTATTGCTATCCTGGCTTTTTTTTTCATTTCCATTTGCATGAAATATTTTTTCCATTCTTTTACCTTTAGTCTATGTGTATCTTTTTTTTTAAGGTGTGTCTCTTGTAGACAGCATATGTATGGGTTTTGTTTCTTTATCCACCCAGCTACCCCATGTCTTTTGATTGGATCATTTAATGCATTTGCATTAAAGGTTATTATTGATATGTAGTTTTTTATTGCCATTTTATTCTTTAAAGCTGTATTCTTCTTTGGCTATATTCTTTCTTTTCATTTAAACTGTTCAAAACAGGCTCCTTAGCATCTCTTGCAGAATTTGTTTGGTTTTAATGAATTCCTTGAGTCTTTTTTTGTCTTGGAAGCTCTTTATTTCTCCTTCAATTTTAAACATTAGCCTTGCTAGATAGAGCATCTTGGTTGTAGGTTCTTGTTCTGCATTACTTTGAATATATCTTGCCATTCTCTTGGCCTCAAGTGTTTCTGTTGAGAAGTCAGATGTCATTTTTATGGGGGCTCCTTTGTAGGTGATAGCCTTTTTTTTTTTCTTGCAGCTTATCCCTTAGCTTTGGTATTTTAACTATTATGTGTCTAGGTGTAGATTTCTTTGGGTTTCTCTTTAATGGAGTTCTCTGTGTTTCTTGAATGTGTGAAACGTTTTCCAGCCTTAATTTAGCGAAGTTTTCAGCTATCATTTGATTGAACAAAGTTTCTATCCCTTGTTCTTTCTCTTCATCTTCAGGAACCCCTATGATGGGGATTTTATTTCTCTTCATGTTGTCACAGAGTTTCCTTAGAGTTTCCTCAGATTTTTTGAGTTTCTTTTCTTTTTTTTGCTCTGCTTCTGTGCCTTTGTTTATTGTGTCCTCTAACTCATTGATTTGATCCTCAGCTTCATCCATCTTGCTTTTAATTCCTTCCATTGTGGTCTTCAGTTCTGATAGTGTATATTTCATTTCTGTCTGATTCTTTTTTATTATTTCAATTTCCTTTTTTATACTTGTTATCTCTTTATTTAGGTATTTGTAATGACTATCCATTGTTGCTCTATTCTCTTTGAACATCCTAACTATCATTATTTTAAACTCTGCATCTGGTAATTTGGTTTTATCTGATTCATTCAGGTCCTTCTCTGGGGATTTCTCTTGATTCATTTGGGTTGTATTTCTCTGCCTGCCCATTTTGTCTATGTATAAGAAGGGTGTGGCCACTGGATTCCAGTGGGTGTTGCCTCTGTGTTCCCTAGGTATGGTCCCTCTGCAGGCCCAACAACCTCTCTGCCGCTGCCTAGGGCAGTTGGTTATGGGCGTTGCCAGTGCTGGCCTACTGTGGCTGTTGCTGTTTTTTATGCCTCTCCTTTGCAGGAGGGGCTGTGTTCTGGTGCCCGGCTATACAAACCTCAGCCTGTCTGGGCCTTTGCTTTGCCCCCATAGGTGGGGTTGCACACTGCACTCAAGCCAAAAGCCTCAGCACCAAGTGTAGGGGTGAGTGCCTTTGCTCAGCTGCAGACCCTGCCTGTTCCCGGGCTTCCGCCCAGTCCCTGCAGTTTCTTGGGTGTGGCGGGGTGCTGGCATGTGCTCAGCTGTGAGCCTCAGCCTGTCCTGGGCTTTAGCCCCGCCCCCATGGTCAGAACCAACTTGCGCACGCAGGATGGCAAACCATGGTTTCTTGGTAGGGCGGAGCTACTGGCCTGCACTCAACTGCAAGTCTCTGCCTGTCCCTGGCTTTAGCCCTGCCCCTGAGGTCAGAACCAACTCGCGCACACAGATGGCAAACTGCGGTTTCTTGGCAGGGCGGAGCTACTGGCCTGCGCTCAACTGCGAGCCTCTTCCTGTCCCTCGCTTTAGCCCCGCCCCTGCGGTCAGGGCGGGCTCACGCAGGGACGCAGAGCAGCTCTCTGCCCATTGGCCTCCCATTTTTCCCCCGCAGGTGGGGCTGAGGCGGGCCCGCAGCTGCTGGACCACTTTTGCGCAACCTCTCCACCCCTGCTGGGCTAGACTGAGCTCACACTGGCTGGGTCTCCACCCCCGCCGACAGAACCGCATTTCAGCGTCCCATTGCCACTGTCCCTCCAGCAAGCCCTCAGCAGTGTGGGTGGGTGCACTGCAGCTCAGACCCTAACACTCCATACTGTAGTCCTGGAAGCTTCCTCCATCTAAGCAGCTCTGCTCTAAGTGTCGCTGGAGAGCTTGTTTGGTTGGTGTCCTGTCTCCCTTTGATGTTATTGCTAATTCCAAGGGAAATATTTGTTTTTGATTAGGGAAGTGACTCAGCCCAGGGGTTAGGATGGCTGTCCCTCAGAATGTTTCTCCCTGTGCCTTCCAGTCCACACTCTCTTCCCGCTGCTCTGGTCCTCTCCTCTGTCCCCATTCCCTGGAGCCCCGGGTGAGTGGTTGTGAGAGAAGTTTCCTGCGCTGTTCCTTTAAGAAGAATCCTGAGTCTGAGAAAACTGTCTTTCTTACAAACAGTATCCTCACTTGTTTCACAGCTAAATAATGTCCAAATGCCTCTTCTAGGCTCTGTGGCTGCAAGCTGGGGCTTTGTTCCTGGGACCCAGGTCCCTCCCTCTCCGCTAAACTCTCCTCCCGCCACGCAAGTCTCTCCAGGCTGCCATTTGTTCCGGGTAGCTGGGCAGCCCTTTCTGCGTTTTCGCTTTTCCTACCAGTCTCAATGTGGCATCTTCAGTGTTCCTTGGTTGAAGAGTCCACTTAGTTTAGTTCAAACTTGGTTTATCCAGATGATAGTTCTTAAAATTAAGTTATAATCTACTTTGGTTCTGGGAGTTGGAAGTTGGTATGTCCTCCTACTCCATCGCCATCTTGCCGTCCCCACTAGAATATATATGTAAGTAGACAAAACAGACTGCAGATCAGCATGTAACTTTTGGCATTCCTTTTATAAAAGAGTGTACATTGATATACATAAGAAGAGATTAGTTGGAAATATACCCAAATTAACTCATAGTTGATAGGCTTGCACATATTTCATTTTCTTCGTAATTTTTCAGTTTTCTATATTGTTATGTTACAACTGGAATCAGGTGAAGAGTAAAAGGTAATAATCCTCCTATATCACTGCCTGTTTTAGTCATAAATGGTGAAGATAGAACCTGTTACTCACAGGGTTAAGCAATGAGAGGATGGTGAGGAAATCCTTTTCCTCTCTCTGTCCAAACCTCAAATGCTTCTTCTACAATTACAAAATTTATATGTATTTAAACAATTGTCCATCTGAGGTGTACTAAAGACTTTCTGGGTTCAATTAATCATAGAATTTCCTCTTCCTCCTAGACCAATACAATGCTTGATCATAGCTGTGCATATATCATTTTTTATGAAGGGATAGATAAAATTTTGGCCCTGAGAAAAATACACCTGCCAAAAACGTCTTTACATTGTTAATTGGGCTGAAATTCATAACCACAGTCCAGTAGCCATTGTTTACAGAGGCCGCTCATCCCCTCAGCATTACAGGAAAATCCCACAGACTGGGCATCCAAGCCTCTTGCACAGTGTTCCTGCCTTCTTGACCCTTATAAGAGAGGTTCAGTAGTACTGAGACTTTCCTAGCCTAATTGGATCTGTGCAGATTTATCCTCATTTGCATATCCTGATCAATCAGAGTGGCTAAATTCTGACTAATGAAGACAGTGTATTTTGGACCAATCAAACTGTGGATTTGGAGCCCTCATTTGCTTGGGAACATAGCAATCAGGGTCAGGGAGAGAAGTCTCCCTACACGAGCCAACTTCACCCCTATTTTGAGGAAGAACACTTTCAGTTTCCACTGAAGACTTCCTTTGTCCTGCTGGAGCTGAAGCACTTGGATCAGAGTTGCCAAGGTTGCATTGTGAGCCTTCTCACAGTCCTGCTGTCCCACAGTCCTGCTGTCCAGGAGTTGAGCTGTTATGTAGTCTTGCTGTTTTATAATTGGACTGTCTCACAGCTGTGCTGTTCCACCACCCTACTGTTTCAGGGTTGAGCAGTATTCACTGAATAAATTTCTTCCTTTCACCACATCTCAAACTGGGGAGTTCTTTTGGCATTGAATTGGCAATGATTACCTCTGTCAACAAAATAACACCACAGTATTTTTTATTATAAAATCCAGGCACTCCATATGACAATTATAGAAGGTATAATTAAGGAGACAGTGAATGGGACTCAGTGAGGGGGAATTATCACTTATCTTCATTCTTACATTTATAAAAGTGACATAGCAGAAATGTCTGTGGCTCAATCTCGGCACTTACTGTGACAACAGAATCTATTGTTCTTTGCAAGCATTCTACACAATGTGATATATCAATTATATCTCAAACCTGAAAAACCTTCCCATCTATCTGAATGTCAGTAGATTACAGACTTGAAGCTACAAGCTCCAGCCTATGTCCCAGGATAGCAGAGCTGTTGCTTGTTTCTGATATTCGGTACAAGGTTCCCCCTGTAGCATACAATAATAAAGTATGCTTTATTATTAATTACATAAATAATAAAGTAATAAAGAAAACCTGTGCAGATTTTCTTGGGTTAGCAAGTGAAATAGCTGGGTTAGTAACTTTCTCTATGTGAATTATGCATAGGGTAACTGTTCACTTTCTGCTGGTATGCAAATGAGAGGGAAGGAAAAATGTTTGACTGACCTCAGACCCCAATGTTATACTTTCCCATATTAAGCAATAGGGTACAGAGTTTAGTCATTTAAAAATGTTAATTTCGCACAAGGAAACCAAAAAGGACCAGTTGATACCAGAATAAAAAAAATTATATATGACCTTTAGAAATAAATGACAAACCTCTGAATAAAGACAATTAGAAGGGCTAAGAAAGGGCTTGTTAAATTCCCTAACAGTCCACGGGAGGGCAGCAGTGTTACAATTTACAAAGAGTTCATTTCAGTGTAACCTTTCATAAATGACCTGGAAATGATGAAAGGATTGCCACATAGAGGGAAAAAAGAAAAATGAGTGTAGTCACTCTATTTTGCATGCTTGTTGGAAGTCAGTACAGTATATTAAATCCTGTTCTTGAATAGAAATTTGCAAAGTCTTAAAATATGTAAAATAGTTTATTCTGAGTTACACTATTTTCTGTCAGACATGCATTACTACATTGTAGAATAGCAGAGTTGCCTTTGTGCCTTAAACTTAGACTTTACTTTACCAATGCAATCTCAAATTCCTCCTGTTCCAGGTCTCTTAGAAAGTTATCATTAGTTATCTTGAATGTTCTCCCTGCATATAATATGGCAATATACAATTATAAAAAGTAATCCAAGTTAAATCTAAATAAAATTTGTTAAAATACTTTAGTTACAGTCAAGCTAATTTTCATCCAGTGTTGGTATTAGAAAAATTGCTCTGTATTTTTAAACCACAAACCATACTGTGTGTTATCCAGGCAACAAGCCCTTAATTGAAGTCTTAGGCAATTTTGGATATCTTTAATAGACTGATTTAATCAAACCTCACATTCTTACGTAAATATAATCCTTTTGCTTTTATGTTTTTAAGTTTCTGTGTAGAAATGGACTGTGGGAATTCAGAGTCTCTAATGAAGATGTTCTCAAACTTACCTGTATATTATAAGCACTGGAGAACTTAAAAAATTCTTACTGTCCAAGACACAATTCAGATCAATTATTTGGGAAAACTCTGGGTATTATGGACATTTAAATGATGTTAATTCTTCTAATGCATGAACATGATATATGTTTCACTTGTTTGTATCTTCTTTAATTTCTTCCTTCAGTATCCTATAGTTTTCTGAGTACGAGTCTTTTATATACTTGGTTAAATTTATTAGTAGGTATTTTATTCTTTTTAAAGCAATTGTGAATGCTATTGTTTTCTTGATTTCCCTTCCTAATAGGTCATTATTGGTATATAAAAATGCAACTGGCCCTAGCAGGTTGGCTCAGCGGTAGAGCATCGGCCCGGCGTGTGGAAGTCCCGGGTTCAATTTTTGGCCAGGGCACACAGATGTGCCTATTTGCTTCTCCACCCTTCCCCTCTCCTTCCTTTGTATCTCTCTCTTCCCCTTCTGCAGCCAAGGCTCCACTGGAGCAAAGTAAGCCCGGATACAAGTACAGCTCCATGACCTCTGACTCTGGCTCTAGAATGTCTCTGGCTGCAACATGCAATTTCCCAGATGGGCAGAGCATCGCCGCTTGATGGCATGCTGGAGGATCCCCGTAGGGCGCATGCGGGAGTCTGTTTGCCTCCTGGCTTCTAACCTTGGAATAATACAAAAAAAAAAAAAAAAAAAAAGCAACGGATTTCTCGATATCTATTTTTTATTCTGTACTTTGCTGAATTCAGTTATCTGTTCTAGTAGTGTGTGTGTGTGTGTGTGTGTGTGTGTGAGTGTGTAATCGTCTCTGTATATTGTATCATGTTATTTCCAAAAAGTAACAGTTTTTCTTCTTCCATTTCAATTTGGATGCCTTTTATATCTTCTTCTTGTCTTATTGTTTGTGGCTAGGACTTCCGGTAGCACACTGAATAAGAGTGGTGGCAGCGTACGTTCCTGTCTTGTCCCTGATCTTAAGGGAACACTTGTAGTTTTTGCCCATTGAGTATGGTGTTGGCTGTGGGTGTCATATACGGCCTTTATTAGGTTGAGGTTTTCCCCCTCTATCCCCACATTACTGAGAGTTGTTTTCATAAATATGTGATGGATTTTATCAAATGCTTTTTCTGCCTTTATTGATATGATGATGTGATTTTTATTCTTCATTTTGTTTAGGTGGTGTATTGTGCGTATTGATTTGCAGATGTTGTACCAACTGAACATCCCCTGAAAAACCCCACTTGATTGTGGTTTATGGCTTCCTTAATGTATGCTGGATCGAGTTTGCTAATATTTTGCTGAAGATTTTAGCATTTAGGTACATCAGGAATATGAGCTTATAAGATATTGATATTTGATTAAAAACAATTAGCCTCCAAACTTTAAACTGGAAAGTCACTGGAATAACAGTTTAAAAAGAAGGCACAAGTACGTGACTACGTTTTTGGTACATATGTTAAGAATTGTGTACTAGTTGAGATGTTTGTGTAACTTATCCCCAAAGCAGTCAGTAATCCCCACTGTAAACTAATTATTTTAACCAAAAAAATAAAAACTTTTAATTTAAAAATGCTTGTTTTTGTGTCATTTAAAAATATTCTCTACACTAAACTATTTTCCTTATAGATTTCTATAATTGACAAGCTATTTGACAACAGAATGTAAGTTATATTTACACATATATATCAACATCACACATATATATTTAATGAGAAATATAAATTTGAACTAGAACCTTTCTTAAAAGTCAATTTTTGTTGATAAGAAAAATGATCTTTGGTTGAAAAATGCTTCAATTAGTCTTTAAAAAATAAATACTACAGTAATCCCTGCTGTTAAGCATCACTACATTCTTGAAAATTAGTAAATAAAAATATACTACTGACAAAATTGGGGGAATATTTCAAAATGAATATGAAGCAATAAAATATTCCTTGATTTTTTTGTGAGCAGTATGGGTGCAGTAAACTTATCCGCTGTATTTAATTCTTGATTATTTCTTCTCACATTCATCTTTCTAAATGTTCCTCAGCAGAGATGAGAAAGGAAAAGAGCACGTTAAGGTCTATTAAAAGGTCTTTATAGAGTAAAACAGAACTTACTTCAGTCCACTCTGATTCCCCCTTAACTTCCTTCTCAAAGACAAGTTGCTTTGGCCCAAATTGTGCTACTAAATTTTATACACTTGTAAAACAAAACTTGTAAAACTGCAATTTCATTAAGAGTGTCAGTCCCTCCTCTTTGCCCACTGGCTCATTTGAAGGAAACCCTGCCTGGTGTGCGGCCTCAGAAGAAGGAGGGACCTATTCCAACTGAGTGTAGAGTGCTACCTGAGCTAGGTGTTGTCGTTTAACTTTCTACCACCAACAACCCACACACTAAGTTAAGTTTCCTTTTCTGAAATACACGGGTTAACGGTTACTCTGCCTTTAGCAGGTGAGGGGCGATGCACACAAAGACTAAATCTGATACAACTTGAGGTTATCCGAGGCAACTCCCTACAAAGCTGCCTACTATTAAGTGACATGTTTAAATGAGATAGCTTTTTATTCAAGGAGGGAGAGAAAAGTGCTAACGCCAGAAATTGGAGTGTGTCCTATGTCCCTAAGAAATCTTTAAGGTCACACTATTCACATTGTATCAAGCTAGCATTTGCTGTTTTTGAGTGTTAGACTCTTCTAACATTTTATAGAAAAGTATGCAACTGATCTAAACTTTTATTGATTTTTTAGACGTTTTTGTTTGTTGAGGTTAGAATAAGTAAACAACAAATGCCATATACTAATCATATGGCTTCTTTAAATTGCCAGCAAATTGACCTGACCTGTGGTCATGCAGATGATAAAGCATCAACCTAGAATGATGAGGTCACCAGTTAGAAACCCTGCACTTGTTTGGTCAAGGCACATATGGGAGTTGATGCTTCCTGCTCCTTCCCCCCACCCTCTTATTCTCTCTCCTCTTTAAAATGAATAAATAAAATAACTAAATTGCCAACAAATTGGAATATATTTTTAAAAAGTAGCATTTTTACCCTATTTACTGTAAAACAATTTTCCAGTGATATTTTTAGTTTAGGAAGTCAAAATTGCTCAGTAAACTGGCCATAACAGACAGACTAAAACTAACAGTGCCCAGCCAGTGGCCTTGTCACAGCAAATACTTGTGGGACGTCCACCCAGTGTCAGAACTGTCTGTTACACTTGGATATTTGAATAGTTCTCTTTATGGGGGGAGGGGTCAGCAGTTGTGGTATTCAGCCAGTTCTCACAGGGTTAGCAGAACTGATACCTCAAATTTGTTGAGTTCAGTGAACCGGTTAAAATAGCACTTGTAATCAGGGTTCTTTCTAAGGAGGGGACCTGGGCAGCCATCTAATGTGGAAATCACACATTTACACTCCTTACTCTTTTTAACTTTTATCTACAACAGTGTATTCTAAGCAGCCCTAGCAATGTTCATTCTGTCCATAGGTGAAAAAATATGATAGAACTATGCTTGTAATATTCATTTATTCATTTCATAAAACTCATTATACCTTTGATGGAATACTACATTTTAATTCTCTCCTACGGATAAAAGATGGTTTAGGATAAATCACACAGCTGATGATGCTTGCTTGGTATTAGGGTAGAGAACTGGTTGTTAAATTACTTGACTCCCCACACTTGAGGGCAGCACTGTGAACCACCACTGTCAAGGACTGCACTTGTACTAGAGCAACTACCTGAGGACTATTGTGGGCCTGACGTAATAATTAGGTCTATCACTGAATTCTCTAAGACCCTTATATTTTCCTGTGTTTTGAAGTCCATTTATTTTATTTCCTGTAGTAGTACAATCATTTTCTACAAATACATTTTTATATAAAAATACAATCAATAAAGGAGATAAGTTAGCATTAATATAAATTTAAAGAAACATTTATTTAATAAAACAATGATTCTATTTGAAGACAATGATGATATAAAACTGAATTTCTTTTTTTTAAATGTTTTATTTTGTTGATTTTAGAGAGAGGAAGTTAGAGATCAAGAGAGAGACAGTAACATTGTTGCTGGGTGTGCCCTGACTAGGGATTGAACCAGCAACTTCTGTGCTTTGGCATGATACCCTAACCAACCAAACTATCTGGCCAGGGCTAAAACTAAATTTCTAATTGCAATTTACATTAACTTCATTCATTAAATTGATAGCAAGAGTTTCAGCATAGCTAGAGTGTTTGATTCAAATTTGTATTAAAAACTTATAAGTATTTTGATGCACTAATTTTTTTTTTTTGTGTGTGTGTGTGTGTGTGTGTGTGTGTGTGTGTGTGAGAAAAAAAGAAACAGAGAGAAGCAGAGGGAGGGGAAGGGGGAGAGATGAGAAACATCAACTAGTAGTTGCAGCAATTAAATTTTTTTTTTCCCACATGTATGAGACCAAGCGTACCTGGCTGCTAAGGAGTATACCAGACAGGTATAGTTAAGAAACAACTTTATTTTGAGCAGGGGGAACGACAACACAGCACTTAACAGCTATGTTGTAGTGCAACAATTTAGTTTTTCATTGATTGCTTTCTCATATGTGCCTTGACTAGGGGGCTCCAGCCAAACTTGTAATCCCTTGCTCAAGCCTGAGATCTTGGGTTCAAGCTTGCATCTTGTGCTTCCAGCCGATGACCTTTGGGCTCAAACGAAAGATCATGTGATCATGTCTATGATCCCACGCTCAAGTCAGTGACCCTACGCTCAAGTTGATGAGCCCGGGCTCATCACTATATGCACTGATGTTTTAAACAAAGAAAGAAAGTGAAAAACACAAAGTTATTTTGTTTTGTTTTGTGTAGAGGTTATTTCTTCATGAACCTTTAGGCATTGTAAAAATAATCCACCAAGATAATTTCCTACTCAGACAGCAGATAGCTGTGTATATGTCATTTAAAAAATATATTGTACTACAAATAGAGTTATATGTATATTGTATGTTCTACAATATAAGATTTAAGATTCAAGTGAAGGAATTGTGAATATTTAAAAGAGATAATCAATAATATAAAAAAGTTTGAGCTTTTCTTTTATGAGTGAAGAATGTACTTTTATTACATAGCCGAAACCCAAATATTAATATGATAGAATAATATATTATAAAGCCACAAATACAAAACATCTTAAAAATATTAATTTTACTTTAAAGCTATCTTCAAAATGACAGGCAAAAACAAATTGCTGGCAATCCAATATTTTAATCTTGGTCTATACTCCAGATTTATTTTAAATCTTTTATTACATTGTAAATTATTTTATTAAAATTTCAGTGTGATGTTTAAAAATCTTATTCTCCTTACAAGATAAATATTTGTACATTTTTCTACCCTAAATTCCTCCCTTTTCCATTTTTAGTGATTAACAAGGCAGATGAATTAATGAGGTGCCTTGGTAATTGGCCCACTGCAGCAACTTTAAATTTAACCCAGTAAATTAATAGAAATAAAAAGAAAGTCAAATAGTGTTGCTTTTAATTCTCCAGTTTGACTTGTATAAGTAACAACTCTAAATAAAAATAAATTAAGTTGGGTATTTGAGCAAGACACCTATATAGCATCTTACAGCTACTTGAGTTATTCAGACATGGCTTTCTCCTAAAAATGACAGTGAATAGAATTGTCAAAGATTCCACAGTGAACAATTTTAAATTTAGTCCCGGACACCAATGCGCTGTAGAAATAGGATATACCTGGGGTGAGGAGGGCCCCATAATGATCCATAATATTCTGCAGAGATTATACCTCAAACGCCACACAAATTTTTCTTACAATCCTAATAGCTAAAGCAACTCTGCACAGATTGCTCTTGTTATAATGATAGTAAAAGTAGATGAAAATATTTTTAGTGAGGAAATGCAATTCTGACAGCACACTCATGCAGGCACAGTTTTTAACAACACAATGTAGAATGCAAACAAAATCTGCATGAAAGTATGTCAAGAACGAAATCCACCGATATGTTCAAGAAACTTGTTTAATTAATGCATTCTTCGTGACATGAAGACATTTGTACACACAGGTTCCAACTACTGCAGTGCCAGGAACTACAAGGAAGCAGAAAACAAATGACATACTACTCTAAAGTATAATTACCTAGTTTCAACATCTAGAAGAAACGAATATTGATTACATTTCAGTGTCCATGAGTGCTCTTTTGTTTAAGCGCATATTCATTTATATTCCATCTGGACACTTCACCGTCTAAATGCCATTCCCTCGAATGACTTAAAGAACCTTCAATAAGCCAGAGAAGAGTTCTTGCTTAATTTAGAATATTACTCAAAACATATTTGGGTTGCAAACTCATGTGACCAATTACCTTGAAAAAAAATAATATTTAGGATTTGTTACTAAGTGGACATATAGAATATAAATAAAAACATAATCACCAACACAAGGTTGAATATTGTACAAAGGTCTAGTATTTCTAGACTGGTTTACTTAATTTCAAGCTATAAAAAATATAGAAACTAATAAAATCATAAAAATGTACTTCTTCACATTAATACTTTGATTTAAGTATCATCCAAGTTTGGGACACTACATACCATAAGAACAATCAAAGCTGTGAGTCGGCCACCTGAGGAAAAAAAAACCAGTTTAAATAATTGAGCACATGTGTGTCTCCAGAGAGAAGGTTCACTTTAATTTTGATCAGATCATCTATAAACTACAGCAAAGAAAAAGTTTATCAATCTAGTTTTGTGTGACTGCTAGTGATTCCAGCTCATTTTGACTCAGAATCCTTCTCATCTGATTCCAGGCTTAAGGTCTAAGTTGTGAAATGCTTAATAGGAGCCTCACTTGTCATTGATTTGTGCTCAGTCAACACAACAGATTATAAACATTAGAATTATGTTAAAAATTAAAAAAATTATTATAAAATTAGAATTCATTAGATTAGAGGAAAATCATTTTAAGAATGTGTTATCTTATTATAGTTCATTTAGTTTAGTATTCAGTCTATCATTCTTAAGATTTGTTAGCAATTTCATTTATATTGTTCCCCTAAAGTGAGTCTGTGGACTAAGTTGTAAATGAAGTTCTATTAATTGGTTACATAGACACATTTTGCAATGTCACAAACAATATGTTATCTCATCATCAATCCTTCCTCATGCACCCCACCCCCAAATTAAGACATGGTCTTAATTTCCAATACGAAGAACATTATAAGAATGCAAATGAACACCAGGGTACATGGATAAATTACACATAGAAACTTAAACATACATTGCTGACTATCCAGAGAACAATAAATAATACTACAAAGTCTTAATTCTTAGAAATGTCAGTTACTACTATCTCTGCTTCTAAGCTGCCATAATATTTATTATATTTCTACCAGTCAAAACATACAATGTTATGATTCCTTCTGGTTGTTTTCTTTTACAAAAAACATTATCAAATGTTTATCGTCTTCACATGACTTCAGATTTACTGGCACAATGATAGTTTGATCAGTGTTCAGAGAGAAAACATAACAGGTCTAAGGTGCATTTTATAAAAAGATTACCCTTACTAAAGTAGTCTAATGTAAATACAAGTACTACATATTTTTCTTCATTTATTCTCAAACAAACATCCTTATATTTCATTCAACTATCACAACTATACTCTATCATTTCCTTTAGTATATATTGTGTGAACCTTGTGAGCCTACATACAGTGTGCTACACCAGCCTTTTTTACACAAAAATTAACACAATTTATGTGTATAAATGTATGAATAGACAAACTTGAGTTACAAGTTGCCAACACAAAATAACACTATCACATGGAAAGCAGTTTTATGTATTTTAACCTCCATGTAAACACAGCAATTGAGAAAGTCACTTCATCCTATTAGGAATTCTAATTTGAGGCACCTCTTAAAAACTGTATTATCTACATGTGTCCAGTCCTACTCCTGCTTATATTTGTCATGTTATCTATGCTCTTAAAATAAGCACACATGCCATTATCACATTTGGACAGGTTGTTTATCTAAGTATGGATAATTGAAGTATGATATTTCTACTTAGAACTCTACAGTCTCATCATGAGGGGTATAAAAACCAAAATAATTTATATATCTTTACCTAAATACTCAAATCGTTCAGCTGATGATGTGGAATGTCCTAAAGAGAAGAAAAAATAGAAATAATTTAAAAAAGATGTGAAGAATAGTAAAGCTTATAGACCTCTAAATTAATAGGTTTTGATTCTTTGCCTTTGTACAGAATCTCACATAATTTTATTTTCTTTACATAAATTATGTTAATGTCTCTCACTTGAAGTATTATCATAAAATATTATAATTTTATATTTAATGTCATTAGCCTTCTTCTTCTCCAATAAGGTTTCCTGTGACAATATTCTGTGGTACAGCATGCAAATTTATCATTAGTGTATTGTCAATAATAGCCTATTGAGTAAAAGAAATTCTACTTACAATTAAAAGATACAGGAAGGCTTAATAAATGATTTAGAGGTTATTCTATAATACAGTGAAAATTCAACATAATAAGGCCCATTTATGGAAAACCCATAGCTGACATCATGGTCAATGGGGAAAGACAAAGTTTTCCCCTTGAAATCAGGAACAAGACAGGATGACCATGTTTGCCATTTCTATTCAACATAATAGTGAAAGTTATAATTAGAGAATCAGGCAAGAAGAAAAGCATCCAAATTAGGAGGGAAGAAATAATCTTTGTTCCAGATGATATGATTTTTGAAGTATAAAACTGTAAAAATTATACTCATACCCAGGCACTCACATTAACCTGTTGCAACTAATAAATACATTTTATTAAAGTTACAGTCTACAAAATTGACAAGTAAAAATCAGTTGCATTTCTATACACTAACAATGAGCAAGTCAAATGAAAGTTTAAAAGAAAAAACACAGTTTAGTTACAATAGCATCAAAAAGAGTAAACTACTTAGGAAGAAAACATAACCAAGCTGCTGAAAGACTCCTACACTCGAAACTATAAAACATAGCTGAAAGAAATAGAAGATATTATAATTAAATAAAAAGACATCCTTTGTTCATACATTTGAAGACCTTCTAGAGTAAAGATGTTAAACTACACAAAGCAATTTATGGATTATACACAACCCACATCAACATCTTGAATATACATTTTGCAAAAATAAGAAAATCTATATGTAATGCATATGGGATCTCAGGGACTAGAAATAGCCAAGATAATCTTAAAATGGAAGAGCAAAGTTGATAAAACTCACATTACCTGATTTTAAATTTACTCTAAAGCTACAATAATCAAAACTCAGTGGTACAGGCATCGATACAGACAGACCAATGGAATAGGATACAGAGCCATCAGTAAAGCTTTGCATATATGGTCAAGTGACTGAATGCAAGGTTGCTAAGAACGTTAAATTGGGAAAGACCAATCTTTCAACAAATGGTTCTTGGAAAACTGGATATGTACATACAAACAAATGAAGTTTGATCCTCATCTTACATCATATACAGAAATGAATTCAAAATGGGTCAAAGAACTAAATAAGAGCTAAAACTATAAAATCCTTACAAAAGCAGAGAGAGGACAAGCAACATGACGATAAGTCTGACAATGATTTCTTGGGTGTGGCATCAAAAGCCCAAGCAACAATAACAACAACAAAAATATAGATAATTTAGACTTCACAAAATTAAAAACGTTTATCAATAGAGTGAAAAGGCAATCTATAGAATGGAAGGAAAAACCTGCAAAGAATACATCTGATAAGGAATTAATATCCAAATTGCATAGTGAATTCCTAAAACTAAGTAATGAAAAAATCCTAAACAAAAATGTGCAAAGGACATGAATAGGTATTTCCCCAAAGAAGGTATACAAAACACCAAGAAGCACAGGAAAATATGACCACTAATCAATAAAAACCGCAATGCAAATAAAAACCATAGTGAGATAATTAGGATGGCTAGTACCAAAAATACGAAATAACACGTGTTGGTAAAGAGGTGGAGAAATTGGAACTTCATGCATCACTGGTGGAAATGTCAAATGATGTAGCTGTTGTGCAAGATCATGTGGCGGTTCCTCAAAAAGTAAGTAAGAATGCCCATGTAACGGGGCAGCTCTACTCGTGGGTGTGTACTGCACATTGAAAACAGGCCTCCAACAGGTCCTCAAATGCCAATATTCAGAGAAGCATATTCAGAATAGCCAAAAGGTGAAATAACCAAAATGTCTATCATCAGTGAATGGATAAAAGAATGTGGAATATAGAAACAATGGAATATTACTCAACCATCAAAAGGAATAGAGTTCTGATACATGCTACAAGGTAGATGAACCTTGAAAGCATTACACTAAGTGAAAGAAGACAGATCACATTTTTCTAAGTGAAATAAGCCGAAGAGATTGCAGTTTTATGAGGTTCCTAAGGTAGTCAACTCACAGAAGATTGAATATCAATTGTCAGGTTTGAGCGAGGGTGAGGGAATGGAAAATTGTTGTTTAATGTGTATAATGTTTCAGTTTTAGTTTTGGATGTACAGAAGTGATGGCTGCACAACAGTGGGAATGTACTTAATGCCCCTGACATGTACCCATGAAATAAATAAGTGGTAAAAACATATATACTATGGAATACTACTCAGCCATAAGAAATGATGACATCAGATCATTTATAACAAAATGGATGGACCTTGATAACATTATACGGAGTGAAATAAATAAATCAGAAAAAAAGAAAAACTGAGAACAGCATGATTTCATACATAGGTGGGACATAAAAGTGAGACTATGAGACATGGACAAGAGTGTGGTGGTTACGGGGTGGGGGGAGGGAGGGAAGGGTAAGATAGGGAGGAGGGGAGGGGCACAGGGAAAACCAGATAGAAGGTGACAGAGGACAATTTGACTTTTGGTGACGGGTATGCAGCACAATTGGATGATAAGATAACCTGGAGATGTTTTCATTTTACATATGTACCCTGATTTATTGGTGTCATCCCATTAAAATAAATAATAATAATAAAAAACACATTAAGCTGGGAAAAAAATGGTAAAAATAAAATAAAAATTGATCTGTAAAAATTAGCATAAAAAGTGGCTTGAATATTTCTGAAAAACAAGTGCTCTGACAGATATTAAAACGTATCATAGCAGTACAAGGAAGCATAAAAGATGTGGTGTAGGCAGAGTTCAAAGGAAGAGAGACAAGAAGAACAACTATGAATTTAATGTATGATAAAAACTGGCACTTTAAGCAGTTGGAGTGAAGACAATAAGTGTATATACCAATGTCTGATGTAACAATAATTTAAGTGCAAAGAACGCAATCAGAACATATGGTTGAAATTTTTATATGATTTCAGCATGGGGATGAACTCCAGTTTTTATAATAAAGACTGAACACATATAGCCACTAGAGAGAGAAACTGATACATCCAATTACCTATTAATGTAAAACTTCTGCACATATAAATGTCACTGATAGAAAAAAAGTTAGAAAAATATGGTATATATTAGTCATTATTAAAAATGTGGGAATAGCCTGAACAGGCGGTGGTGCAGTGGATAGAGTGTCGGACTGGGATGTGGAAGGCCCAGGTTCAAGACCCCGAGGTCGCCAGCTTGAGCGTGGGTCCATCTGGCTTGAGCAAATGCTCGCGAGCTTGGACCCAAGGTCGCTGGCTCCAGCAAGGGGTTGCTCAGTCTGCTCAAGGCCCACAGTCAAGGCACATGTGAGAAAGCAATCAATGAACAACTAAGGTGTCGCAATGGCAACAAAAAACTAATGATTGATGGTTCTCACCTCTCTCTGTTCCTGTCTGTCTGTCCCTATCTATCCTTCTCTCTGACTCTCTCTCTGTCCCTGTTAAAAAAAATGTGGGAATAAATCTAAATACAATCCCAATATAAGATAGAAAATGTAAAATATGAGAGTTCAGAAGAATATGAACAGCATGATTTCATTTTTGGTTACCAACAATAACAAAAAAGAACACTGAAATATGTATATGTATATGCATACAAGAATATTAATGTACAGAAGCAGAGAAAAAGACACCTAAACTATTAAGTGATTTTTTTTAAGTGAGAGGAGGGGATATTGTGAGATGGACTCCCATATACACCCCTACTGGGATCCACTCATCAACTCTTGTCTTGGGTTGATGTTCCAGTACTGAACTATTTTTAGCACCTGAGGCCAACACTGGAACCAACCAGCTATCCTCAGCACCCAGGGTTGATGCTTGAACCAAGTGAGCCAATGGTTGTAAGATGGGAAGAGGGAGAGAAGAAGAAAAGAAAAGGAAGAGGGAAGGGGGAAAGAGGGAGAGGGAGGGGAAGAGAAGGTCATGGTTTCTTCTCTTGTGTGCCCTAACAGGGAATTAATTGAACCTTGGACATCCATATGCCAGGCTAACGCTATATCCACTGAGCCTACCAGTAAGGGCTACTATTAAGAGATTAACTCAGACAATGAATTAGAGAAGGAGAAGACAATATTTTGCTCTATATTTTTGTAATAGTTTAATATTTATGAATTGATATTTGTGCACTATGTACATAATTAAAAGTTATAAAAAGCAACCTATATCCAAACATATGAAATCTTAAAAATACATCCATTAAAAAATAAGGTAATGAAAACTAGTTAAAATGTTCACTTCATGTTAAAAGGGCTTGAAATTATAATGAATTCTGTCAAATCAATGAAAAAACATTTTAGAAACCTAATTAAAAAATCAGTGAATAAAAAGAATAAATAAAAGTGGGCCAAAACAGGTTCAACTTCATTTATAATTAAATAGGTGCTAATTTACACATAAAATTATTTTCATCACCTTATGAAGTTATTAACAATATTAATAGGATAAAGAGTTACTGGACCTGGTTTAGTTGTTTTTGGAACATTAGGCTTGACACCTAGAAACATGAAATTGATTACATTTACTAAGAATATAAACTTAGAGATTTAATTTGATTTTTTACCTTTTAAAAAAGATTAATTATTTCTCTAAATGAAAAATACACATGCTTCCCTATTGTTACAATTCCTCTTCTGGGAGCTACCCTAAATATATATCTATACAAGTACATATGAATTTTGCATAGGAATGTTTTGGATTCTAGAATGGAAATTCAGAAATTAACTAATAAAAATCATAAAAATAATGTATTCAAAATGAACATATGTATCTCTAAGAAGTTAACTGTCCAATTTGTATCATACTACATATATATTATCCTTTTGTTTTCTGCTTACTATTTCACCGTTTTTCACACTAGAACAATTATATCTACCTTATTATCATTATATGTTACTACAGATTCTTTTTGTTTAGTTTTCTCTAACTCATAAAAAATGTTTGACAGTCACATGAGGAATTTTAATTTTTGAAAATTAAGAAAACATCCCTGTAGTTTATCTTTTTAATAAACATTTCCTCACAATTCTGTCTTCTTTGAAACACTAGAAGTATCAATGTTTTATAAATCCTTTATGATACAGTTATGGTTAGCTCTATTAAAAGAGAATATTAACAAACCCGGTATCCCACAGTGCATATGCTCATGAGGACCATGTGATCAAATATGGGTGGGTCGATGAATATAAACTTCATATGCAATCTTAATGTATCTGTTCACGAAAAGCCATCTGTTTCCCCACAAAACATTCATTTTTACCCATCACCTTATGACATTATTAACAATATGAATAGAATAAAGAGTTACTGGACCTGTTTTGCCTGAATCTGGAGTTGGTTTTGGAACAGTAGGCTTGACACCTGGAAACATGAAATCGATTACATTTAATAACATACAAAATTAGAGACTTAATTTGATTTATTTTTTTAATAAAGATTATTCCTTTATATGGAAAATATACTTATTTTCCTATCTTTACAATTTCTCTTCTGGGAAGTAAGCTAAATATATATTTATACAAGTACATATGAATTTTTCATACGAATGTTTTGGATTCCAGAATGAAAATCCAGAAATTAACTAATAAACATCATAAAAATAATGTATTCAAAATAAACATATATATCTCTAAAAAATTAACTGTCCAATTTGTATCATACTACATTTTTTATTCTTTTATTTTCTGCTTAATACTTCACAGTTTTTCCTATTAAAACTATGATACCTATCTTGTCATCATTCTATGTTACTATAGATCCTTTTTGTATAGTTTTCCCTAATTGATGATAAAATATGATTGACAGTCAAATGAGCAATTTTGATTTTTGATTGTAAGAAAAGAACCCTGTACATTTCCTCACAATCTTCTCTTCCTTGAAACACTAGAGATATCTGTTTTTTATAATCCTTTGTGAAATACTTACTGTTAACTCTTTCAAAACAGCATATTAAATATTTATAATAAAGTTTAATTCATAAATTTGGGAAGATAAGTGATAAACAACTACTAATAAAATGGAATAATTATAACAATATCCTTTAATGAAAATATGTGATATTCTTCTTTGAATATCTTATTGCACTGCAGTCTCCCTCCTTCTAGTGATGATGTGAGATGATTCAATGCCCACATGATGAGAAGTGAGATGAATACACTGAACAAAGGGAGGATTCCCATCTTGGGTGGGAAATAGTGGGACAGTATGAGATGTCGTCTGCCACTCAGAATGGCAAGTAACTTATACTTATGAATTACTCTTTCCTGTTATTTGCATTAAATATTATCACACCACGATTGCAGGCAAATGAAACCACAGAAAGTGAAACTGCAGATAAGTGGTGACTGCTGTATAGCTCTTGCCCCTTGTTCCTGCTGAAATCAAAGAGAAGCCAGAGATTGGAACCCAGGAAAATAATTCCATCCACCATGTCAAAATAATATCCAAAGCAGAGCCGCTGATGAGTAGTCCATCCATGAAGTCCTCCATTTCATTTCAATAAATAAGGACTTTTCCTATCTTTCTGTTGATGTGAAATTTACTTTCTATTGCCAAATAAAAATGTTCAGTAAAGAGAAAAAGGCTAATTATAAGAGGCAGAGAGAAGTTGGAGTCTTGTTCTAGGACAGCAGAGATTTCCTAGTTTAAAGATAGAATGAAAAGAATGAAACTGGTTGCAGTCCAGGAAATAAAACATCATCCTGGATCACGAAGATAACCTGCAAAGGTGTCAACAGATCATTTTAAAAATAATAAAATAGCAAACTTGATGACACAGAAAACATATGTGTTAAAAAATATTAGCCATGGCCCTTCTTCTCCACTAATATTAACTGGAGTGATGCTGTAAGTTATTTATGAGCTTCTTATTGGTCAGGCGCTGTGCTAAGTGCTTGAAATACACCCCTTTTTAACTTTACTTTTAACCATTGAGGAAGGAATTACATCATTTTATAAGTAAGGAAACACCTTAAAGGTTTATATCACTTGTCCAAGTTTGTTCGAATGTCTGCAGACCATGGCAAATCGTTTTAGAATCACAAAGTATAACAGCTAGAATGGCTATAAATATGTTCTTCCTCCTTTGTTACTAAAAGTGATGAATGTCTGCAAATCATAAAATATTTAAAGAATTTAAAATCACAAGCCATTTAAGAATTTTGAAAAAAGCAGACAGTTACTAAACCTGAGACACTGAAAATTGTAGGTTTTGCATTGGGAGGTGTTGACATGGAAAAAAATAAAGACAGAATCAACTACTTGGTAATTATTACTTTTGAAAATTTATATAAATCTTCCCTTTGGATTTTGATGTTTTTAGGTATAAATTCCAGTTCTTCAATTTACTCTGATAAATAATTGTGATACATGAGAAACACCAAACAACAACAATTTAGACGCCTGTGTGATGTACATAATGAGCTAAGACCCTATCAAATAAAGTGTGTCATACATCTGTCATGAAAATGAGACATATAATTACAAACACAGTTACTTTTTGAAAATCCCATGTAATTGATATTGATTGTCAAAGAAATAAAATCTAAAGGAAAAAGAAAAAACGATCCTTTGTACCTTTAGTACATTTTGGCAGCCCAGGCTCCCAAGTACTGTTAGCTCCACACACAACAGTGCTGCTGCCTTCAAGGAGAAACCCCTGCAGGCATTCAAATGTAACCTTCGCTTTGTAGTAAAATTTTGTTCCAATTCCTGACACAGTTCTTCCATTCTTGACTACTGGATATGGACATTTGACCACTGAAAAACAGAGAAATTCTAGAATTAATGGAAAGCTGCTTTAACACAGGAAAAACATCAAGTATAAAATAGTAATTTCCCTTGGAACAAAGAGACAAAGACTGAAAGGCGGGATGTTAACCTTTTATACAAAGATTTTATTTGTGTCTTTTTTATTTCCAGATCAAGAGATATAATCTTTTCCCTTGTAGAATGGACTGTCATTATAGATTATTGGTTTTCTATATTTTCCCATTACTGACAACTTTTCAGAAAGGTCTGACTACCATGTACAATTTTCAGGTAAGCTCAAGTACAACTTTTGATGCTATTTAAGGATTTCTTAAAAAAAAAAATCATGTTGACACTGATTTAGAACCCTGACATTTATGAAGGCAGGAAAGAGTCTTCTAATAAGGTAATACTTGAGCTCAATTGCAAAAGTTGGAGAGAAGCTAGACATGCAAAGATATTCACAGAGAATTATTAATTCATCAGGTCTCAACAGCATGCATGAACTGGGATGTTCAAGAAAGAGAAAGGCCCATGGAAGTAGGGCTGTGTTTTCCAAATATTTTGTACTGGAATTCAAAGATCAAAATCACATTTTAAATTGTAATCTCATAACCTGGGATAAAGTTAGAGCTTAATATTTAGCCTTCGCACCATGTACTCTGGTGTCTCCTGTTCTGCTCTACATCTTAGGAAGTAAAATGCTATGCACGACCCTCCAGATTGATTTCAGGATCAAGCAATGGGTGCCAGAATTTGGGAAAAATCACAGACAAAACAAAACACTGGCTGGGATTTGGATTAAATCAGAGCAACAGACAAGGGCCCACAATGCACAGCGTTTTAAGCCAGGCGAGTGCTCTTCCTCTGTGCATGGGGATCTGAATTTCCATCAGGTAACATTTCCCTTCAGCCAGAAGAACTTCGTTTAGCAATTCTTGTATTTCAGGTAGGACAGTAACAATTCCTGGTCAGGGCACACAGGAGAAGTACCCATCTGCTTCTTCACCCCTGTCCCTCTTGCTTCTCTCGCTCTCTTTCTCCTTCCCTCCCTGCAGCCATGGCTCGATTGGAGCGAGTTGGCCCCAGGTACTGAGGATAGCTCCATGGCCTCCACCTCAAGAGCTAAGAAGAGCTCAGTTGCTGAGCAATAGAGCAACGCCCCGAATGGGCCCTAGTGGGCTTGCAGGGTGGATCAAGTCAAGGTACATGCAGGAGTCTGTCTCTCTGCCTTTCCGCCTCTCCATGAATAATAAACAAACAAACAAACAAATAAATGACACTGTATTATAATTAATTTCAATTCTATTTAAAATTGAAAAAATATTTTTTTAAAACTCTACTACCTAATATATGTTACTAATTCCATGCACTTGAAAAGAGAAAATATTTTGCTATTTTACAATGGTTTCTTTCAATGAAGAATCAAGGAACCTACAGTGTCTTCCTGCTTTTGGTCATGCTCGAATACCTTAAACATTGCTTTTTAATTATAGGCATACCTCTGACATATTTTTAGTTTTTTTCAGACTATAGAAATAAGTGAGTATAGAAGTAAAGTAAGTCACAACAGTTTTGCTGGTTATGGTTTTGCCTCTATTGGCAAATAAATGCAATGTGTATGAAGTGCAATAAAGCAAGGCACAATTAAACAAGGTAAGACTATATGTTTTGTCCAAAATCTATCAATCTTATTGGTGAGAACGTTAGTCTTTTATTTGTATTTTATTCCACCATTTCCTCTTACCAGAACTGTCATACTTCTTGTATTGTAAGATGAAACTTTTTAAAGCCAGTGTGTGTTTTTGATGTTTTCAAGCCAAAAATTTTAATTTGTGCATATACATAGTAATTAACAATGTATAAACAGGAATGCCAAACACTCGTGGGGTAAAGAGTGGGAAACTAAAACTAGAATTATTTTAGATTCTGTGTGACACATAAACAATTAAAATAGAAAACAATTTAATAGGGGAAACAAGCACATATGGCTGTTTTTTTTTTTTTCCGTTGGCCAAAGTATTCAAAAATTGGTAGAAGTTTGTACAGTATTTACAAATAAGAGGTAAATAAACAAAAATATTATTACCTTTACACTCAGGAGGGTCACTACTCCATTTGTTTTGCCCAGAACAAATCAATGTGCTCTCTCCAACAAGTGAATATTCATCTGGTCCACTTGAAGGATTGCAACTATAAGTTACTACTTCATTATATTCATATGTGTCCTTGCCGCTATTGGTGTACATTCCATTAGGTATTTTTCTAGGTGGCTGACACATACTTTCTTAAAAGGAAAACAAAAAGAGGACATAAAATTTAAAAGAAAAGATGAAACCTTAAGAATGTGTTAGTAAAGTCCTGTGAACTGACTTCAGTCAATTTATTAACATATGACTTCTCAGTCTAGTTGTGAATCTAATATCCAAGTAAGAAGAAAGTTCCTTGGATAAAATGTATTATCTGACATCAAAACATTAATAGAGAAATTAAATTTTAGAATATACCCATTTTCTTAAATATTCATATTAGCTACTTATATGAAATATCTGTATTTATCAGAAAAGTCATGAAAAGTTTTCTTCTAATCATAACACATGGTAAAAATTTAATTAAGAAATTACATTCTTGACTCTGGCCTGTTGGCTCAGTGGTAGTGCGTCAACCTGGCATGTGGATGTCTCAGGTTTGTTTCCCAGTCAGGGCACACAGGAGAAGTGCTCATCTCCTTCTCCACCCTTCCCTCACTCCTTCCTTTCTCTTATTCTCTCTCTCTCTCTCTCTCTGTCTCTCTCTTTCTCTCTCTTCCCCTCCCACAGCCAAGGCTCCATTGGAGCAAAGTTGGCCCTGGCACTGAGGATGGCTCCATCACCTCTGCCTCACGTTCTAGAATGGCTCCAGTTGCAATGGCGTAGTGCCCCAGATGTGCCCAGCATTGTCCCCTAGTGGGCATGCTGGGTGCATCCCAGTATGGTGCATGAGGTAGTCTGTCACTCTGCCTCCCCACTCTTCACTTTAGAAAAACAAACATACAAAAATAAAAAGAAATTACACTCATAATTGAGAAAAACTCAGTGCGAGTGGAAACATGCTTTAATACTTTGTAAATACATCCCTTCCTAAATCAATGGTTGACGTACACAAAGATTTATTGTCATTTTTCACTCTCATTCTTAAAAGCATACAATAAAAATTCCCTATAGTATGAGATTGCTTTATAATGCAGCCCACAGTATCTGGACGTCTTCCTCTAAGACAGATACAAACGACATTAGAAAACAATGTTAAGCAATGGTAGTATTTTCAATGTTTGTTTTGGAAAGTTTTGATTTTATGAATAACTATGTTGTATTTGTTAACATGTATTGAACTAACTTTTCTTAAAAATGAATTAATAAATAATTATTAAAATTTTTTGTTTTAAGTCTAATATAAAGCATATCAATAGCACTAACCCACCTACAGAAAAGCTCTGTAGGGTCTTTGTTCATTTTAAACCATAAAGGGATACCCAGATGAAAAAATTTGAGAACCGCTGCTCTATATTCCAAAGAGAGAATAGACTTACTTTCACACTGTGGGGGATTATCATTCCATTCCATACTATCTCCAGAGAGTTCACAATATAGGATATCTGGTCCAAGTAAGTAAAAACTAAATGGGAAAAATTATTGATTCCTTTATCAGTTAATGAGACTACATAACAATAAAGGCATTTTTATACAGTTCTTTTTCTGCATTACAATAGCTTCAGGGAGAAGTTTCTTCAGTGACATGTATTGAGTGTGCTAACGAAATCTACTCTTTGTGAAATAAAGATATTCTTTACATGAACACACATTGGACTAGAGCAGATTATCTGTCATGCCTGGTAGTCTGGTGATTGTCACCTCCTAGTTTCACCACACATGCACTTCTGTGTCCTTGCTCAGGCCATTTTCTCAGTCAGGACACGACTGAGTAGGGAGACCTGGCCCAACAGCTTACCTGACTGGATTCGAGTCCCAGTTCTAAGCCTGACTGGTTTTTTGAACTAGGACTAGTTTTTTGAGTCTCCACTACATGCCAGGCATTGTTCTAATCCCCCAGGATATATCAGTGCACAAAGCAGGCCAAGATCCCTGTTCTCATGTGGGATCCCCCGTACCAGAGGAGACAGACATTCATACACCCAATAAAAGGATTATTTAAAACTGTACAATAGATAAGTGCTATAGGAAAAGGAAAAAGTAGAGCAGGGTAGGTATTTTGGAAGTGAGGGATAGAAAACAAGGTTGCCATTTATATAGGGTGGTTGGGGGGTGTCACTGTCTTTCTTAAATTCCTCCTCCATGGAAAGGATATAATATATATATATATAAAATAGTGTAATTTTGAATAGTAGGTGAAGTATCATCTCAGACACAGTGAGTGCTAGGCAAGGTTTTTTTTGTTTGTTTGTTTTGTTTAGGTATTATGAATATTCTTCACATTAGAGTGTCTTGCTTGGTGTAGCACAGGAAAATTCCTACACGATAAAATCTGTAACGATTGGAATTCCCAGAACTCTCCCCTCCTTATAGTGATAAAAATAAGTCTGTTTCTATGGAACCTCTTATTTACTAATTTCCTTGGTCACCTTACTATATATGTTGTGCTTCTCCACAAGGCTAAAATTTTTTTGAGAATAGTGTACACTAGCAATTTTCAATCCTTTACATCACATGGTTCACATAAACTAATACTAAAATTCTGTGACCTTTCATATATATATATATTTGCTGATCTATAAAAAACAATAGGTGTATATTTGATTTTTATACCAGATGGTTATTGTTTTGTTGGCTGTTGTCAAATTTTAATTTGATTATTTAAAGGGAAATGGTCAGTGGTCCAGTGTAAACAGTCAGGGACAGCATGTTTCACACATTGTTGTGGCACAATGGTTGAAAACACCATGTCTGTGGCATCTGTGCTGTTATAATTGACTGCTGTTTCTGATCATAGAGAAGCAGACAGAGAGGGAGGAAGTCATCATTTTCACCCCTCCCCCAAAGTTGCCAGCTCCATCCTTCCAGGGGATTTTCAGATCCAGTGAACATTGCTTCTTCCTTCATATTTCACTTTTTCCGCTTTCAGGAGGCAGACATGAAAATGGGAACATTTAGGTCCTGACAGGGTGCTCAGTTGGTTAAAGTGAAGAGCATATGTTCCCATATGCCTAGGTGGCAGTATCAATCCTGGTCAGATTATATAGAAGAATCAACCAATGAATGCACAGATTGATTTAATTCTCTCTCTCTTTCTCAAATCAATCAAACAATAAAAATTTAAAAATAATCTTTAATAAGAAGCAAAACTGGGACATATAAAAACAACTTTTTGTATGAGGAAAATTGAGGTTAATGCTCATTCCCAGAAAAAGACTTAGTTTATAAGTCAGGCTGTTCCTTAGCACAGAAACACTCTTTAACAGTCAAAAACAAAAATAAAAACATAAAACAACAAACTCTAAATAATGGTAAGAATCTGATATCAAGAGTTACCCCATTATTAGATTCAAGCGTTTTTCTCAACCAAATGAAAAGTGAGAGAAATAGTAATACTTTCCCAGCAATAAATGTTAAGAGAATTTGTTATCACTGAACTTCTCTGCAAAAATGTTCAAGGGTGTCCTAAAAGGTGAATGAAAGGACACTAGAGAGTATCTCATGCCATCTGGATAAACATCTCACCGGAGGTACAAACATGGGCAGTTAATAAAGCTAGTACTACTCTAACATGGTTTGTAAGTGCTTTTTTATTTTCTATGTGGTTTAAGAAAGTAACCTTACAATGAAAATAAATAGTGTAGAAGCCAGTATCACAAATTTTAGTGTAGAGGTTAGTATGACATTAACAACCCAAAGGGGTGGGGATGGAGTTGATAAGGATCCATTGTTGTAATTTATTGAAGTTAAGTTGGTAGAAATTGAAGTTGTAGTGTTATAACTCTAGGATGTTAAATGTAATCTCCATAGTAACCGCAGGCAAAATATGAGCAAAGGATCTCAGCATTCCATTATAAAAATCAAATAACAAAACATAAAACAGAAATTCAGGATAAGAAGGGCATATAAGATCTTCGGCAGGTAGAAAACAAACAGCTCCCTCCTTGTCAGAAATTATTGTAAATTTAAATGGATTGAATTTTACAATCAAAGGCAGAGATGAGCAGAATGGATAAAGACAAATGATCCGATGCTGTCTACAAGAGACTCACTTGAGAGTCAAAGACATGTGTGAATTGAAAGAGGGAGGATGAGAAAGATGTTCGTGCAAATTCTGATCTAAGGAGAGCAGGGTGGCCATATTAATTCAGACAAAATACGTTTCGAATCAAAATAGGTTATAAGAGATAAGAAGCACACTATATTTTAATAAGTTTTAAATACTACAAAAAGATATAATAATTATACAGAATTATGCATAGACCTTCAAAATAGACACATATGACAGACTTTCCAAATACATGAAGCAAAAGCTGACAGAACTTAAGGGAGAAATACTTATTTCTACATAATAGACATTTCTCCGATAGTACTTGAAGGTTTCAATATTTCATTGACAATAATGGATAGCACAACCAGACAGAAAATTAGTAAGGGAAAGGAGGACTTCAACAACACAATCAACTAGACCTCACAGACATAGTTGAGCACCATATCACAGAATACATGTTCACCTCATGTGCACATGGGTCATTTTCCAGGAAACAGCATACCTTAAACCACAAATTAATATTAACTAATCAATAGGTTTTAAAAAGATAGCTATCATACAAAGTCTGTTATCTGACCACAATAGGATAAGGTTGTTAAGTAAAATCCTGCTCCGCAAAAAGCTTTCCTGTAAGAACAGGTTTATTGACTAGCCATATGTTAGCCAGAAAAAGAACAAGGTCCTGGGGCATGCAGTCGAAACATCAGTAGCACGGATAGATGGGGAAGGCAAACATTTCTGACATCCGGGCTTTAATGGGGTTCTTTTACAGTTTTGAGAACAAAGAAAAGTTATTTGGAAGGAATTTTCATTGGCTATAGATGGAGATGGAAGAATAAGAAGTAGGGCTATTCTATGATAGCTGCGTAGTGTGCAGGAAGAAGTGTTTGCTGATTCAGATTGTTGGAGACAGTCTGAGAGGGTCATGCGTAAGCAGGATACAGTGAAACCTGGTGGTCAGCTATCCCTTTTTGAATAAGAGCTGTACTAGCTCTTATACTAACACTCTTCTGAAATAGCTCTGAAAATAGATTCATAGTTTCATCATATATTCAGGAAAGGGAGCAGTCTTCCATTGGTTTCTGCCTTTGTTCTGTTAACTGATTAACACCTGTCGCTCCTCCACCCACCACCCTGTTGCCTGCTATAATTTGATTTAGAAACATGTCACCACGATTAAAGCATTTTAATGCCTATGATAGGGTATATTATTATTTATAGTAAGTATTCTAGAATTTTGCTTTTCTTCAATTCTAATTTTTTTGTTCTCATTACACATCTTTTCAGTCTCCATAAAAGGCCCACGAGTTGCATGGCTATGAATACAACGGTCACCCAGAACGCAAGATGAAACCAACATTATGGGAACACTGAAGAAGAGAAGCAAACCAAATATGGAAATAGTAATATACACCTATTTCTCTAAGGAATTACTACTTACCCCTCATTACATCTATAGTGAGCCTGTGAACCAAATGTAGTAGTTCCATTTACGTAGATTACTTCACCATTCAGTGGTTCTGCTAGGTTTACACAAGATTTTTCTAAAAAAATAATTGAAATTTGTTGTTTTATACAAATGTCAAAACAGATTTGAATCAAAATAAAAATTCCACATTGCTCTATTAAATTCATGAAAATATTTTCGTGCTTATTAATTTTTATTAAAGTTATTGATGTCATTGGTTATTAAGATTATATAGGTTTCAAGTGTACATTTCCATGATACATGATCTATACATTGCATTGTATGCCCATACCGAAAGTCAAAACACCTTCTGTCATCATGTTACTTTTTACTACACTTCTCAACCCTTCTTCCTTTTGGTAACCACCATACTGTAGTGTCTGGGTCTACGATTTTTCAGTTTTGTAGCCCTTACATGAGTGGAATCATATGGTTCTCACTTTTTTTGACTGACTTATTTTGCTTATCATGATATTCTCAAGTCCATCCATGTTGTTGTAAAGGGCCAAACTTTAGAGTCACATTTTTACAGGGAATCAATAGTCAAATAAAAACATTCCTGGAGCCTGAAAAAATACATTGCTATCTAAAATCTACATTTAAATGAGAAAGCCATCATTTCAGTAGTGGAATATGCATCTTAAATGTGAGAAAATCTCTAGAGCAATAAAAGTAAAAAGTTTTGTGTACTTACTTGTACAGGCCTCCTGGAGGGGTGTCCACGTGTTATCAGCCTGACAAGTAGCAGTGGTAGAGAGAGGAGGAACAATACGCATATACCCTGGGCGACAGTCATATTCTACTGTGTCCCCAGGTTGATAAACTGTTTGAGGAGGACCTCTGAGCATCATAGAATGGAATCTCGGTGGGTCATCACAGGCATCTGTGCATAACAGGATAAGAACATAAAAATAAAGTATTTTCTCTTTTACTGGCCATGGATTGTAGACTGGCAGCAGGTAGGTAGTATAGAATTTATGCAGAGGTCCTTGGGAAAATTTTCAGTGATTCTCCATGTTTTTATCAGATGATGTGCCATGCTTGCTTTCCATACATTCTATCAGCTTTCATTTCTTGGAAAATAATTTGAATATTCATTAAACAGTAAAATGAAGATGCAGCTGCAATATTTTTAGCTTTAAAATATATTTTCAGGTACCCAAAGTATATTTATCTGCATCCTTCCCCATTTTTTCTGAATTCATTTCATGCTTACCTTTCTCCTAAGAAGAGCCCTCAGTCAGATTGCTCTCCCAGTCTGGAATGCAAGCTGAAGATGATGCCTTGTTACCTCAGGCTCAGTCTCTGCTTAGAAGGCAAGACCTAGGTGTCAGGGATACTGCGCCTTCTTTTCCGAGTACACTCTCTACCCAGTGGGTGCTCAAGTAATGTGGATTTCATAGATGAAAATAAATATGGACTAAACTATTTCAAAATACAAGACTTCATATCATATGTTTTATGTCAGTGAATAGAGCATTTTATAAGTGAATAGATGTCCATTAAATATAAAAATTTATAACTTTGACATTATTTGAAATATCATTAATTCTTTTTATTTTCTTTTTGCTAATCAGTGGAAAATACTTGGCCTGAAAAGTTCGCTGAGGTAGGTATTTGGGCTGTACTGCTATATTGTTATGCTATTAGAATTTTTTATTTTTGTATTTTTTTGGTAGTTTTTTCTTCTATCTAGAATAGTGTCATTTCTACTTTAGCAATTCCACTTCCTTTAAGTTATCTGTAGACCTGAACACTTAGGTAATTTGATAAAATAGTGTGATGGACAAAGTTAAGTTCAAAAGGGCTAGAAGAATTCAGGGTTCTCAGCAAAAGGGTCAGGTCCTAAGGAGAAAGGAGATGGATCAGTTTTTTTTTTTTTTTTTTAAAGATGAGAAGCATCAATCATTAGTTTTTCGTTGCCGTTGCAACATCATACTTGTTCATTGATTGTTTTCTCACATGTGCCTTGACCACGGGCCTTCAGCATTCCGAGCAACCCCTTGCTGGAGCCAGAGACCTTGGGTCCAAGCTTTTGCTCAAGCCAGATGGGCCTGCGCTCAAGTTGGCTACCTCGGGGTCTCGAACCTGGGTCTTCTGCATCCCAGTCAGACGTTCTATCCACTGTGCCACCGCGTGGTCAGGAGAGATGGATCATTTTGATACCTGAAAAACTTTTCTTTTCTTACTCCCTGAATTGGTATTATATCAGATTGATGTTAAGTTTTAAAGAAAACATATATTTTTACTTCTATCAAATAACAAAAATTATGTTACTCTTCTAAATTAAATTTATTGTGGTAACATTGGTTAATAATAATATATAAATTTCAGGTGTACACCATTATAATAGGACATCTGCACACTTTATGGTGAAATTTAGTCCCCTTCCCTCACCTCCCTTAAACCTCATCATTCTCCCCCTTCTGGTAACCACCATTTTGTTTTCTGTAACTCTGAGGGTACTTTTGTTTTGTTTTGTTTGCTTTCTTTTTTATTTGTTGCTTTTTGTTTTATATTCCACATATAAGTGAAATCATAAAGTTTTTATCCTTTATGGCAGGGGTGGGAACCTTTTTGGCTGAGAGAGCCATGAACACCACATACTTTAAAATGTAATTCCATGAGAGCCATACAATATGTTTAACACTAAATACAAGTAAATGTGTGCATTTTATGTAAGACCAACACTTTTAAAATACAATAAGTCTCTGAATTCTTTTTAATAACATTGTTACACTGTTGCTAACCAATGATGAATAAAGTACTTCTTACCATTAATGCGACTTCTGGTGCTGCATGGTTTTGCTGATGGCTTTGTAGTCTGGTTGATATGTGGTGAGGTTAAGCTTCATGCAGGCGTTGAGACTTCCATCTGTTAAATGTGATCGTAGGTTGGTCTTAACGTTCTTTAGATGTGAGAAAGACTGCTCATGACATGCACACATAGAGCCAAACATTGTCAGTACAGCAATACTCACACACTGTAGGGTGTGGTATGTGATGGGAAGCGCGTTCCAAGTTTTGACAATCTACTGGTCCACAGGTTGAAGTTTTTTCATTTCTCCCCTCTTGGGTTTGCTCGCCAACTCTGCTTGCTGTCATGCAAGTCTTTCCAAATCTTCATTCAGTGACTTGAACTTATTCACCCACATGTCTGAGGCCTTCAGGTCAGCAGCTTGTAGCTCAAAATCTTTGATGGAGACACCAGGAATGAAACTCATGTCAGCGCTGTCCACTGCAGACTCTTGTGGATGGGTAATGAACTTAATTAAAAAAGACGAGTGCACTCACGAAATTCTCCAAAGTGTGCTTTGAATGACTGCAGGAGATTAGATGTGAAGCCCGCTAGCTGCTGGAGATCAAGATGTTGAGCAGGGTCACTTGCTGTGCATGCATCTTTAAATTCTCCCAGTTTTTCAAAGTGTAGTAAACGACCTGTTTCAATGTCGGCGATGAAGAGTTCCAGCTTGTTTTCAAATGCAAACACTGCTTGTTGAAGGGATAAGACTGTATTTCCAATGCCTTGCATTTTCACACTGAGCTGGTTCAGATGTTCAGTCATGTCCATGAGATAGTAGAACTTCAGGAGCCACTCAGTGTTAGTTAACTCAGGATGCTCGACGTTTTTCATTTCAAGAAAAGTCCAGATTTTGCTCAGACAAGCTGCAAAATAGATGAGCACCTTCTCTCTTGACAACCAATACACATTGCTGTGCAGAAGCAGACCAGGATAATTATTCCCAACTTCATCCAGCAGTGTTTTAAACTGGTGATCACTTAAAGTTCGGGCAACAATAAAGTTGACCACCCGAATGACCAGTGACATTACCTCACCAAGCTGCTCGCCACACATCTGAGCACAAAGCGCCTCCTGATGTAGAATGCAGTGAACTTAGGATGGGTCTCTCTTCATGTTCACAAAGAAGCGCTACGAATCCTCTGTTTTTCCCCACCATGCACGGAGTACCATCAGTACACACCGAAATAAGTTTATCCAGCGGTAGATTTTTTTCTTTAATGAACTCAGTGAAAGACTTGAATAAATCCTCCCCTCTTGTCTCTTTCATAGGCAAAACAGCAAGACTTTCCTCACATAGTGTGTCATGGACAGCATACCTTGCAACCACGCTGAACTGGGATAAATGGCTTACATCTGTTGACTCATCCAAAACGAGAGAAAAGAATGGTGCTGCATTTATGTCCTTCACTTGTGTTACCTCAATTGGATTTGCCATCATGATGGTGCAATTGTGAACAGTTCTTGCCCACAGAGGCATGTCTTTTATTTGATTATCTTGTCTTTATCTGAAAAGTCATCAAAAAGTTCATTGGCAACATCAGTCATAAATGTTTTGGCATACTGCCCATCTGTGAATGGCTTTCCATTTCTCACAATTGCTAAGGCACCACCAGCAAAGCTAGCCGAATTCCAGTCACCTTTTTGGGTCCAAACATGGAGTTGCTGCTAACTAGCTTGCACTCTGCACAGTAGCTCTTGACATTCTTTCTTCCTGCTGTCCTCCACTGGATATTTCGATGTAAATGTAGTATGTCATGTCGAAGTGCCACTTTATATTTGACCATTTCATTGAAGCAATTTTATCATTGCATATTAGACACACTGCAGAACCTGCTCTCTCCACAAAGGCGAATTTCTCTGTCCATTCCTGCTGAAAAGTATGATACTCCTCATCTTTTTCTTTTAGCCATCTTCTTCATCAAAAGGTTTTCTGCAATAAGCTAGCTGACTACTTGATTAAAAGGAGGAACGTTTACTTCCTGACCTCACAACTACCCATGTACATTAGGCATTATCCAATAAAAATTTGGTGTTGTTCTGGAGGAGAGCTGTGATTGGCTCCAGCCACCCGCAACCATGAACATGAACAGTAGGAAATGAATGGATTATAATACATGAGAATGTTTTATATTTTTAATGTTATTATTTTTTTAATTAAAGATTTTCTGTGAGCCAGATGCAGCTATCAAAAGAGCCATACCTGGCTCGTGAGCCATAGGTTCCTGACCCCTGCTTTATGGGCTGACTTACTTCCTTATCATAATTCTCTCAGTGTCTATACACAATTGTTGCAAATGGCAATATTTAACCTTTTTATGGCTGAGTAGTATTCCATTGTGTGTGTGTGTGTGTGTGTATGTGTGTGTGTGTGTATATATATATATATATATATATATATATATATATATACTGCATCTTCTTTATTTAGTTATTCATTGAAGAATACTTAGGTTGTTACCATATCTTTTATACTGTGAATAATGCTGAAATGAACATAGGGTTCCATATATCTTGGTAACTTTTTAATTTTGGAGGTGGATACCCAGGAGAGGGATTGCTGATCATGCTAGCTCTATTCTTTTTTTTTTTTGATGAACTTTCATACTGTTTTCCATGGTTGCAGGACCACTTTACATCCCCACCAGCAATGCATCAATGTTCCCTTTCCTCCATTTCCTTTCCAACACTTGTTATTTCTTGTCTTATTGATAATAGACATTTTAATAGGTGTGAGGTAGAATCTCATTGTGGTTTTGATTTACATTTTCCTTCTAAATAGTGATCCTGAGCATCTTTTAATATATTGGTACACCATCTGTATATCTTCCTTAAAAAATTATCTACCCAGGTCCTTAGTCCATTTCTAACCAAATGATTGCTGTTGTTGTTGTTGAGCTGTATGAGTTCTTTATATATTTTGGAAATTATTGCTTTATCAGAGGTATTATTTGAAAATATATTTTCTTATTCAGTTGGCTTTCATTTTGTTTCATTAATGGATTTTTTTTAGAGTTTACTTATTAATTTTTTTTTTTTTTTTAATAAAGAGAGAAGGGGAGAGGAGCAGGAAGCATCAATTCCCATATGTGCCTTGGCCAGGCAAGTTCGGGATTTTGAACTGGCAACCTCAGCATTTCAGGTCAACACTTTATCCACTGTGCCACCACAGGTCAAGCATGGATGATTTCTTTCGCTGTGTAGAAGCTTTTAAATTTGATGTAGTACCATTTTTTTTTTCTTTTTCTATTTTTCAGTGTCTTTAGGGTCAAGTTCACAGAAATTCCTCTGAGAACAAGATACATAAATAGAATAGTTATGTTTTCTTCCATGTATTTTATTGTTCCAGTTCTTGTATTCAAGTTCTTAATCCATTTTGAATTAAATTTTATGAATGGTGTCCCATTAAAGTCTAGTTTCATTCTTTACTATGTGTACCATTTATTGACGAGACTTTTATTTAGCCAATATCTGTGTTTTTGGCTCCTTTGTCAAAATTGAGCTGTTCATATAATGTGTGGGGTTATTTCTGTGCTCTCAATTCTGTTCCCTTTGTCTGTCAGTCTTCTTTTCAATTAATACCATACTGTTTTGCTCACTGTAGCTATGTAGCATAGTTTGAAGCCAGGGAGTATGAAACCTTTAGCTTTATTCTTTTTTCTCAGGATCGTTTTGACTCTTCAGGGTGTTATGTAGTTTCATAAAATTTGATGATTTTTGGCTCTATTTCTTTGAAAAATGCCATTGAGATTTTGATGAGGATTGTATTAAATTTGTAAATACAAATTATGCTTTAGGTATATGGTCATTTTAAGAGTGTTAAATCTTCTAGTTCATGAACATAAAATATCAATCCACTTTTTTGTTTTGTTCAATTTTTTTCAACAATGTATCTTTTCTATTTAAAGGTTCTTCAAATCTTTTAAGTTTATTTCTAAGTTTTTATTTTGGTTTTCACAATTGCAAATATGATTGTATTGTTTACCTCTCTTTGTGATATTTTGTTGTTAATATATAAGAACACACTGAATACTTGTACATTTGATACTGTATCCTGAAACTTATTGTATTTGTCTAATTTTTCTAATAGTCTTTTGATGGAGTCTTTAGGGTTTTCTGTATATAGAATTTTGTCATAGGTTGTTTGGGTTTATGTTAATCAGAGATATTGGCCTGTACATTTTGTGTGTGTTGTTCTTGCCAGGATTTTTTATTGGGATAAAATTGGCCTCATAAAATGAGTTTGTAAGTAATGCCTTCTCTTCTATATTTTGGAAATGGTTGAGATGAATTGATATTACATTTCTTTGAATGCTTGGAAGAATTAAATGATAATGCCATCTGGGCCTGGTCTTTTGATTAAAGGGAAGATTTTAATTAATGTTTTAATTTCCTTATTAGAGATCACTCTACTTAGGTTTTTCAATTCTATTTTGAAAAATTAAAGTATAATTGGTATATAATATTCCATTGATTATATTATTTTCAGGTGTACATTATAGTGATTTAAAAATCTTATACCTTACAATGAGATCATCCCATTAATTCTAGTAATCATCTCTCAACTGTGAAAATTTATCACAATATTATTGACTACGTTGCCCTTCACTTTTTCACCCATCTCCCATCCACCTCCACTCTGGCAACCATCTCTTTATTCATTATTTCTATGAATCCGTTTTTGTTTTGTTTGGTAGTTTGATTTGTTTTTATAGATTCCATATATAAGTAAAATCATAGAGTATTTATGTTTCTCTTACTTCCTTCACTTAGCATAATAACTTCTAGTCCATCCATGTTGTCGCAAATGGCAAGATTTCAGTCATTTTTTATTAAAGCAAAATATTACACTTTATGTATATATATATCACAAACTCTTTTTTCATTTACTGATGGACACCTACTTTGTTTTTCATATCTTATAAGTAATGCTGCAAGGAACAAATATGTGTATATACCTTTTTAGATTACCCAGAATTGGAGTTGCTGGGTTGTACTGTAGATCTGCTTTTATTTATTAGGGAATATCCATACAGTTCTCTATAGTGACTGCACCAATTTGCAGTGCCACTAACAGTGCAGAAGGGCTCCATTTTCTCTGCATATCATTTTCCGACTTTTTTAATATAGTCATCCTGACTGGTGTGATGTGATGATATCTCACTGCTGTTTTGATTTGCATTTTCCTGATGATTAGTGATGTTGAGCATCCTTTCCTATGTCTGTTGGCCATAAGTGTGCCTTCTTGGAGAAACGTCTTTCATGTCCTCTGCCTATTTTCTGATTGGTTGTTTAATTAATTTTGTTAGTGATTTGTATGACTTCCTTATATATTTTTGGTTATCAATCCCTTATCTGATATATACACATGGAAGTGTATTCTCCCATTCTGTAGGTTGTCTTTTTGTTTTTTGATGATGTCCTTTGCCATGCAGTGCATTTGAGTTTGATAAAGTCATGTATGCTTATTTTTGTTTTTGTTCCTTTTGCCTGAGGAGATCTACCCAAAAAAATCATTACTGAGAGTGATGTCAAATAGTTTACTACCTATGTTTTTTTCTAGAATTTGTATGGTTTCATGCCTTACATTTGAGTATTTAATCCATTTTGAGTTTATTATTGTATGTAGTATAAGAGAGTGATCCAGTTTTATTTTTCTCCATGTATCTGTCCAGTTTTTCTAACACTATTGTTGAAGAAACTGTCATTTCTCCATTGTATATTCTTGTCTCTTTTTTGTAGCTTAGTTGACCATATAAGTAAGAATTTATTTTTGAACTTTCTATTCTGTTCCATTAATCTCTGTGTCTGTTTTTTTTGTTTTGTTTTGTTTTGTGTGTGTGTGTGTGTGTGTGTGTGTGTGTGCCTGTACCACTGTTCTACTATTATAGCTTTGCAGCAAACTTTTTAATCAGGGAACATGATACCTCCAGCTTAGTTCATCTTTCTTGTTTTTTGCTATTGGGATCTTCTGTTGTTTTATATCAATTTTAGGATTATTTCTTCCAGTTCTGAGAAGGTCATTAATATCTTAATAAGGATTGCTGAACCTGTAGATTGCTTTGGTTAGTATGTTAATACTAACCCCTCAAATCATGAGCCTGATACATCCTTCCATTTATGCGTGTCCTATTTAATTTTTTTCTTCAATGTTTTATAGTTTGCAAGTACATGCCTTATCTCTTTTTAAATTTTTTTCTTTTCCAAGTGAGAGGAGGAAAGATAGAGAGACAGACTTCTACATATGCTTCAACTGGGATTCACCTGGCAACCCCCATCTGGGGCTGATCCTCTGCCCATCTGGGGCCATGCTAGCAACTGAGCTATTTTTAGCACCTGAAGTGGAGGCTGCAAGGAACCAACCTCAGCACTTGAGTTAATAGAGCCATGGTTGTAGGAGGGGAAGAGAGAGAGAGAAAGAAAGAGAGAGAAGGGGGAGGAGGAGAAGGGGAGAAGCAGATGGTCACTTCTCCTGTGTGCCCTGACTGGGAATGAAATCCTGGATGTCCGTACATCAATCCTATGCTCTACAACTGAACCAACTAGCCAGAGCCACCTTACCTTTTTATGATTAATTTTATTCTAGGTATTATTTTCCATGCATTTGTAAATGGGATTTATAAAAAAATTTTCCTTTTGATTGTTGTTATTCATGTATAGGAACATGATGGACTTCTATATATTAATTTTATATCCTGCCACCTTAATTCCTTTATGAACTCTATTAATTTATTGGTGGATTTTTGGGGATTTTCCATGTATAGTATTATGTCATTACAAAATGCTTACAATTTTACTTCTTTCTTTACAATTTGGATGCTTTTTATTTATTATTCTTGTTTGATTGCTGTAGGTCAAAATTTTGATAATATATCAAATAAAAGTGAGAGTGGGCATTATTTTCTTATTCCTGAGGACTTTTGAACATGTTGGCTGTGTGCTTGCTATATATGGCTTGATAAAGTTAAAGTTCTTTCTATTTCACTTTGTTTAGTGTTTTTATCATAAATAGATATTAAATTATATCAAATGCTTTTTCTGCATCTACTGAGATAATAATATAATTTTAATCATTGGTTTTATTGATGTGATAAATTACATTAATTGTTTTTTGGATGTTGAACCATTTTTGCATTCCTGGTATAAATCCTACTTGATCATGGTATATACAGGGTGGGGAAAAAGTAGGTTTATAGTTGTGAGTATACAAATAAAGAATTTATTCTTACATTATTATTTATTAATGTATTATATTATTTTTCATATGAAAAACTGCAAACCTACTTTTGCCCCACCCTGTGATACTTTAAAATTTTTTTTTATTATTTATTTATATTTTATATATTTTATTATTATTAATTCTAATGGGGTGACACCAATAAATCAGGGTACTTATGTACAATGAAAACATCTCCAGGTTATCTTATCATTCAATTGTATTGCATACCTGTCACCAAAAGTCAAATTGTCCTCTTTGATTTATATTGAATTTGGTTTATTTAAATTTTGTTGAGAATTTTTATATCTATGTTCATCAGGGTCATTAACCTCTAATTATTTTTTTGTTAGTATCTTTGGATTTGCTATAAGACTAATGCTAGTAAAAAATAAGTTTGGAAATATTCCTTCCTCTTCAATAATCAGAGATAGGTTCAGAAGAATAGGTAATAATTCTTAATAGGTAGAAGTCACATGTGAAGCTGTTTGGTCCTGGACTTCATTTTGTTATTAATTTTTTCTAAAATAGCTTTGATTTGCCTGACCAGGCAGTGGCACAGTGGATAGAGCGTCAGACTGGGATGCAGAGGACCCAGGTTCGAGACCCTGAGGTCGCCAGCTTGAGTGAGGGCTCATCTGGCTTGAGCAAAAAGATCACCAGCTTGGACCCAAGGTCACTGGCTCCAGCAAGGGGTTACTCTGTCTGCTGAAGGCCGGCAGTCAAGGCACCTATGAGAAAGCAGTCAATGAACAGCTAAGGTGCCGCAATGAAAAACTGATGATTGATGCTTTTCATCTCTCTCTTTTCCTGTCTGTCTGTCCCTATCTAGCCCTCTCTCTGACTCTCTCTCTGTCCCTGTAAAAAAAAAAAAAAAAAAAAAATAGCTTCGATTTTATTCCTAGTAATTGATGTGTTCAGATCTGTTTCTTCCCGGTTTTGCCTTGGAAACTTGTATGTTTCTAAAAACTTCTTTTTTTTTTAAGATTATCCAATGTGTTGGCATATTGTTGTTCATAATATTCTTTAATGATCCATTGAATTTCTGTGTTGTCCAGTGTACTGTCTTCTCTTTCATTTCTATTTTATTTGTGTCCTCTTTTTACATTATGATTTTTGCTAGAGGTTTGTCAATGTTATTAATCCTTTCAAAGAACCACTTCTTAGTTTCACTAATCTTTTCTATTATTTTACTATTTTCTATTTCTTTATTTTTAGCTGATGTTTATTATTTCCTTTCTGCTACTTTGTTTGAGGTTTGTTTGCTCCTTTTTTCCTAGTTCCTTTAGATGAAAATTAGATTGTTTATTTGGGATTAGTTCTGCTTTTTAATGAAGGTGTGCATAACTATAAACTTTCCTTTTATTTATTTATTTTTAAATTTTTTAAATTTTTATTTTATTCATTTTAGAGAGGAGACACAGAATGAGAGAGAGAGAGAGAGAGAGAGAGAGAGAAAGAGAGAAAGGGGGGAGGAGCTGGAAGCATCAACTCCAATATGTGCCTTGACCAGACCAGTGCAGTGTTTTGAACTAGCGACCTCAGTGTTCCCAGATCGACACTTTATCCACTGCGCCACCACAGGTCAGGCTATAAACTTTCCTTTTATAAAGGCATTTCCTGTCTCCCATTCATTTTTTAAGGTTTGTTTTTATTTTCCTTTTTCTCAAGGTAGATTTTGTTTTCCTGGTTGATTTGAGTTTTTATGGGCTGTTAACCCAAGCTGACTATATTACATATTTTCTGGCATTTAATAGTTATAAAAGAGTGGTAATGCCAAGGCAAAAAAAATTGGGACATTTGCAGACAAAAGTGTGACAAGACAAAAAGGATCTCTGTGGTATAATGGTGATAGAATAGAAAAGATAGGTTTAGAAGAGTGACTACAAGTTAGGGGGAATTTGAGCTGGAGTGTGTGGGTCTTCCTGATATAGTTTGCTCAGAGAAGGTCCCTAAGCAGGTAACATCACAACTGAGTTTGAAGGATAAGAATCCAATTATGGAAGAGGCAAGAAGAGAATGTCCTCAGATGGAGGGACGGAAGTCCCAAAGTCGTAGAGTTTGGCTTGCCTGATGAACACAAAACTCTTCTTTTCCATGAGTCATTTGTGAAATACTCTCAGAGAACATGCTCCTTCCCCTCAGAGCACCTGTCTTGGGCTATACCATATTAGTACTATGGTTTGGCTACTGTCTCCAGTTCCAATAAATTTCAGCAAATACTTACTGATTGCTTACTATGTGTTGGCACTGGGGATCTAAGAGTGAGCAAAACTAGTCACTGTCTATGTTCATATGTGAGTGGTTGCAAACAGACAAATAGTGAAATAAGGATCTTAAATATAGAAATGGTTTGTTACAACTACCAGTGTATCCCGAGTACCAACTCCAGATTTATTTTATGGACAGAATACAGCAGAAAAACTGTATATGTAATAGGACTGTAAAAATAATTAGGGTATAAAATCACACATGTATATAAAGACAGTTGGAAATACGTACACCAAATTATTCAATAGTTGTTTTTTAATTGTATATTTTTATATAACGAGCATCTGTGTGGGTATTGTTATATATGTGAAACACAAAACAAATTTAGTGAATGGCCTTCAGCTTATTTTATGAGCTTTGGGTAAAAATCTATTGATACTATTTATCATTTATTTCTTAGAGCTCTCACTTCTCATTACATTTGATTACTAATATTTTTTACGTTGCTTTGAATCTTCCCTCAAATGGGCACCAACCTAATGAAAAAAAGAAAACATTGCCCAAAAGACATTCGGGAATAGAAAAGAAAATGTTCTATAATGGATGGGAATAGTGATGCCATGATACAAAACAAACAAACGAACAACAAAACAATAGCTTGCAAACCAATTACGAAAACGATTTGGGGGCAACAAGGAGCCCCCAAATTTGTGTACAACAAGCACTGTGAGCCTCTCTTAATCCTTCTAAATCCCAGAACCCAAGTGCTTTGTGCACAGCACGCGCTCCCCAACCCCTATAAAAAGCAAGCAGTGAGCTTTCTTTCCCCACACTACACACACCTGGCCTGGAAACTTCAATAAAGCACACACTCAGTAACACAAGCCCCCGGATCCCCCAGCCAGGCCCTTTGCGGCATCACACTCCAGTCACCGTGGTATCACCCCGCCTAGGAAACGCAGCGCGAACACTCCCCACCGGAACAGCACGGGTCTTAGCAACATCCCACGCACCAGGGCTCTCCAGAGCAAGCTCTCACTTTAAGACCATGTGAGCACTTCCCATCCTGATTGACTCAGTCCCCAACCATCTGCTAGCTTGTGTTAAGGACACAGTTTGTCGTTGGGCAAAACTGGCTGCGCCCAGAACCCCGCGAGGCTCAGTGATTATCACCAGGCAGCCCTCACCGCGGACATCACCTAGTCGCCACACCCTGGATTCGCCACAGTACAGCCCTGAGGATCTGGGGCTGAGCTTTCCACCCCAACTCCGCACCACCAGGGTCGTTCTAGCCTGGCGCCTCCAATCCCACCCACCAGGCAAAGTTCCCTCCTCCCTGGGCTCAGGTGCGCCAGCTCCCCAACCCGCTCTCGTTCGTCTCCAGAGCTCACAATCTTTCCCGTGCCCTACCAGAGCCTAAGGGTAGCAGGAGCACTAGGGCCACCAAAGGGATCCCAAGGAAGCGCCAAGAAGAAAAGGGACTCTCGAGGTGGTAGAAAGGTGCCCCGCGCGGCTTGTAAGACACCGCCATTTTCCCCGACATCAGCGGGAAACCTGAGGGACAGTGAGCATTTACTTTATTTATTGTTGCGGATGTGTCAAATGAGGTACCGCTAGTGGGCGTGTTTTGCTGTGACGTAAGAGAAGGGTGGGACATTGGCGGCTGCCTTAAAGGTTGTCGGCGCCGTGCAGGGGGCAGTTAGAGCTGGAGGGAGCAGGGCGTGGCCTGGCCGCCGTCTCACCCACCCCCACCCGCTGACATATCCGGCTCCGCCAGCACTTGGCGGAGCTGATCCTTCTGCTTTGCTACCTAAGCACAGCTGTGCTTTGCTGGAAACGGTGGTTCATCGCTGCGTTCCTAAGTAGGCAGTTATTACCCTATTCAGGACGGGTGGAAAGGAAACAAGAGCTGGCCAAGGTGTCCTTTTACTTTTCCTGGAACTCTGAATTGCAGAATAAAACACAGGAACCTCAAAATAGAAACCTAGGAAATAGAGCCTAGATAGTAGGTCGCCAAAGAGCCAGCACACGTAAGGTTCCACTTTTTTTTCCTGGGGCCTCCGGACTGTCAGCAGTGCCAAGGCCTTTGCTCTAATTTGGCATTAATCAGACATAATTAGGGACAATACTTGAGATTTCCGTGGTTTCAGGTCTGCTACTGAATCCTCCCTCTCAAGGCCTGCTAGGTTTCAAAATCACAAAAATGGTTTGTCTATTGCACCTTTAACCTCGAAGTAAATAACTTACCCCCTACTACCTTGAGAGGACCCCTAAGCTGGTAAATTATTAAGCACTATGCCATTACGCATGCTGGGATTCAACCTATGAGGCACTTGCCCTTCCAAACTAAGTGTTTTATTGAAGACAAAATACACATGCTTGAAAAAAGGTGTAGACAAAGGTGTTTTAAATTTTAAAAATAATAATTTATTTTTTTTAGAGAGAGAGGAAGGGGAGAAAGATAGAGAAACATTGGCTTTGTTCCACTTATTTATGCCATCATTGCTAGATTCTTGCAAGTGCCCTGACCTGGGATCAACTCTACTCTGCCAGGACCCAAGGGTGTTTTAAGTGTCAAATTCCTGGATGTAATTAATGCCATGATTGGTGGGATTGGTAGGAATTAGTAAGAAGGAAACTTTTGTGGTGAAGCAATCTCAATTCTGTAACATTAAGAATGAGCAAGATCTATTTTTAGATTTGTGAATAAATCTGTAAGACTATTAAAAGAAAAAAATATATAATGAAAGATATTAAAGAGCACACAAAAGGAGCTGACACTTTGTCCCTTACTTAACAAGGAATCAAAATGTCAACAATTGTGAGTAAATGTATTGGGAGTGGCAGAACCCTCAAATTTTAGTTTTTAATATAACTTTTTGCACCCTGGCTGGCTAGCTCAGTAGTAGAGCATTGGCTTGGTGTTTTGAAGTCCTGGGTTTGATTTTCAGCCAGGGAACACAGGAGAAATGCTCACCTGCTTCTCCACTCTTCGGTCTACTTTCTCTCTGTGTTTCTCTTCTCCTCCCACAGCCAAGGCTCCACTGGAGCAAAGTTGGCCGAGGCGCTGAGGATGGCTCCATGGCTTCTGCCTCAGGCGCTAGAATGGCTCCCGTTGCAGTGGTGCAATGACTCAGATGGGCAGAGCATCGCCCCCTGGTGGGCATGCTGGGTGGGCCCCCATCTGGCACATGCAGGAGTCTGTCTCTCTGCCTCCCTGCTTCTCACTTCAGAAAAATACAAAAAATACCAATATCAATATCTATATCTTTATCTATCTCTATATAACCTTTTTTGTATGTTAAAAGTTTTTAAACGGAGATGACTTAAACCATCATTTCTGCTTCAAGTTTATCCCAGAGAAATCAGCAGAGCTCTGAGCAAGGATGAACTTTGGAAAAACATAAATACTAAATGTCTAGTGAGAATGTTAAAGAATTTATGGGATTGAATTCTATGCAGCATGCACTGTAAAAATATCAGTATGAGTACCTATGATATATTTGTCAGTGGACAAAACAGACTGCAAATCAGCATGTGAGTTTTGGATTTGTTTTATAAAAGAGTGTACATTGTAAAAGGAAGGTTCCATTGTAAAAGTAAGATTCGTTGGAAATATAGCAAAATTAACTCATAGTTGATAGGCTTGTGCATATTTCATTTTCTTTGTACTTTTTCAGTTTTCTATATTGCTTTGTTGAAATTGGAATCAGGTGAAGAGTAAAATGTAATAATCCTCCTTCTATCTCACTGTCTGTTTTGTTCATAAACGGTGCTGATAGAAACCTATTTCACACAGGGTTAAGCAATGAGAGGATGGTAAGGAAATCTATTTTCTCTCTCTGTCCAAACCTCAAGTGCTTCTTCTACAATTACAAAATTTATATGTATTTAAACAATTCTGCATCTGAGGTATATGAAAGACTCTCTGGGTTCAACTAATCATAGAATTTCCTCTTCCTCTTAAGCCAACACAATGTTTGAGTTCATAGCTGAGCATATAAGACAATATGGAGGTGATACGTAAAATGGTTGACCCTGAGAAAAATACAGCTGCCATGGTTAATTGGGCTCAATTTCTGGGTGCATGAACTTGAAGAGGCCCTCATCTTTCTATGTCTGTTTTGCATCTATAAGTTGGAGGGATAATACCTACCTGCAGTGGTGGGATTCAGACTGTTTGCACTGGTTCAGTAAAACTGTTACCTAATTTTTTGTTGAATTTGGCAAACTGGTTGTTAAAATGGCTCTTGTAATCAGGGTTCCTTCTAAGGTGGAAACATGGGCAGCTACCCAATGTCTCAATCAAATTTATATTTCTTACTCTTTTTTAACATTCATCTCCACAACAGTGTATTCTAAGTGCCCATAGTAATGTTCATTCCGCACATAGGTGAAAAATATTGCAAATGAGAATGCCAATCAAGAAGCAATATGTAAATATCTTAAATAATAGTGTTGGGCAGATAAAATATATTATGCTCACTTTGTTAAAGATGGTGCTGCCCATGTGAAAGCCCATCACCCAGGTGATATTAGTTGCCCTTATGCTTGGGATGGGTGTAATTATATTATTGTGTGTGAGGACAGGTTGTAAGCAGGCAGGGTCATTATAGCCAAAGGCTTAGTTTTAAGACTAAGCTTTTCCCTACACCTTTGACTAATTGCATGATGCGGGATAGTGCACTCTCATGAGGAATCCCATTATGCCTCAGATAAGTGGCTTTGTATCAGAGACTTTCTTATCTGTAGATTGGCTTAAAGGTTTGGATTTCTACACTATAAAGTGGGGCAGACCTAGAGCTTGCTCTCTCAATTCCTGAGGTTAGCATGAGGAGGAGAGCAGAGAAAGGCCATGTGGAGGAGGCCAGGAGAAGCAGCCAAAATAGTGGAGTGCTGAGGATGAAGCCAGTTTGTGTAGGAAAAGGAGATGGGGAACAGAGGTGAATAAGACTGGTGAGCTAGAAGCCTTTGACTCTAGGAAACTCGGATAAGTCAGTAGCTTTGTGAGCACTGAATGAGTGGGTTTTGGAGCCCAGTGTCTGTTTTTACTTGCCCACCAGGTGCAAGCTAGGATTAAAGCTGATGGCCCACCAGTTCTTGGCTCCGTTGTTTCTTTAACGACTGTCCAAATCTAATGCGAACCTGCATGGGCCAGGCAGCTGTGTTGGTGGCTGCGACTACTGGCTTTATAAATAATTTTATTGTTTTTTAGTCAGGTATTATTTACTATTTTTTATTAATATTTTATAACTCTTTCTTATCACATAATCTAGTTTTGTGTATCTCTTTTTTTGTTCTTTTTAAAGTATTAAATCTATGAAATAATAAGCTATATCATTTTGTTATACTTAAAATGGTTATTAGGGCAGAAGACCAGTTGTTAAATTATTTGAATCCCACCACTGGCTCAAATTCATAACCAAAGTCTAGCAGCCTTTGTTTACAGAGGCCACTCATGCACTCGGCATTACAGAGAAGACCCACAGACTGGGCTCTCATGTCTCCTGCACACTATTCCTGCCATCAGAATTGACCCTTATAAGAGAACTTGAGTAGGATTGAGGCTTTCCCAGTCTAATTGGAGCTGTGCAGATTTATCCTCATTTGCATATCCTGATCAATCAGAGTGGCTAAATTCTGACTAATGAAAACAGTGTGTTTGGACCAATCAAACTGTGGATTTGGAGCCCTCATTTGCTTGGGAACATAGCAATCCGGGTCAGGGAGACAAGTCTCCCTACATGAGCCAACTTCATCCCTATTTTTTGGGAAGGACACTTTCAGTTTCCACTGAAGACTTCCTTTTCCCTGCTGGAGCTGAAGCACTTGGATCGGAGTTGCCAAGGTTGCATTGTGGGCCTTCTCACAGTCCTGCTGTCCACAGTCCTGCTGTCCAGCAGTTGAGCTGTTATGTAGTCCTGCTGTTTCATGATTGAACTGTCTCACAGCTGTTTCAGGGTTGAGCAGTATTCACTGAATAAATTCCTTCCTCTCACCGGACCTCAAACTGGGAGTTCTGTTGGCACCAAATTGGCAATGATTACCTCTGTCAACAAAATAACACCACAGTATCTTTGATTATGAAATCCAAGCACTCCATATGACAATTATAGAAGGTATAATTAAGGAGACAGTGAATGGGACTCAGTGAGGGGGACTTATCATTTATCTTCATTCTTACATTTATAAAAGTGACATAGCAGAAATGTCTGTGGCTCAATCTCAGCACTTACTTGTGACAAGAGAATCTATTGTTCTCTGCAAGCATCCTACACAATGTGATATATCAATTATATCTCAAAGCTGAAAAAACCTTCCTATCTTATCTGAATGTCAGTAGATTACAGACTTGAAGCCACAAGCTCCAGCGTATGTCCCAGGATAGCAGAGCTGTTGCTTGCTTCTCACATTTGATACTAGGCTTGCCCCTGTAGCATACAATAATTTGCTCAATTTTGCATGGTTTCTGGAAGTCAGTACACTGTGTTAAATCCTGCTCTTCAGTACAAATATGCAAAAATCTTAAAATATGTAGTAAAGTTAATTTGCATTACAATATTAGCTATCAGGTATTATAACATTTTAGAATACCAGAGTTGCCTATGTTCCTTAAACCTAGACTCTTCTTTAACAATGCAAATTCAAATTTCTCCTGTTCCAGGTCCTTCAGCATTCTTGCAGAAAACAGTATTGTTAGTCACTTAGAATGTTTTCCCTGCATATATTATACCCATGTACAAGTATAAAAAATAACTAAAGTTAAAACCAAATAAAATTTGTTAAAATTATTAGTTATAGTCAAGCTAATTTTCATCCAGTGTTGGTATTAGAAAGATTGCTTCTGTGTTTTTAAACCACAGATCATATTGTTTGGTTGGCCAGGCAGCAAGTCCTTAACTAAAGTCTTAGGCAATTTTGGATATCTTTAATAGGCTGATTTATTCAAACCTCACATTTCTTAAGAAAATATAAGCCTTTTTCTTCCAACTTTTAAAGCTTCTCTGTAGAAATGGACTGTGGTTGTTGAGAATCTCTAAAGAAGAGGTTCTGAACCTTATCTGTATACTAGAAGCACCTGGAGAGCTTAAAAATCTCTTTGCCCAGGACACATTGCAGATGGATTATATGGGAAAACTCTGGAGTGTGGAACCCATTCATTGGTAAAGCTCCTCAGGTGTTTGCAATGTGATCTGATTTAATTCAAATCAGCAAAGAGCACAAGAATTTTTATTTTTGCATTAACCAAAACTAATTCAGATATTAGTTACACAATCAAAGTTTAAAATTTTATTGTTGGTTTTGGGTTTTTAATTACTTAGCCATACCCATTCATTAAACGAATGCGGAAGATATGTCAGCAGACACGTGTGGACAGAGACTTAGATGCAGTTAACTCAAGCTAGGTAATGGGGGCAGGAATTAGAAGCTTCAGGGAATGGGCACTGCGCTGGTCTGGGAAGATGCCCAGGGCCTGACAGGACCATAGGCATTTCAGGCACCAGGAAGCTAGAATACCCACAGGACAGCTGGTCCAGCTTGACTGAGAGTAGGTTACCTGAAGAAAAGCAGCAGAAAGAGGTGGCTTAGGAAGAAATTTGATATTTAATGGTAGAAAGTCTTCCTGCATTGTGCTGAGAAACTTGGACTTCATGCTGCACGGTATGTGGTGTCACTGGACACCTGAGAGCAGGAGAGGCCCGTGATGGGCTGGGAGTGGAGAGGCCTGGATGCACTTTAGGCTCTGAGACGTGGGGGCAGGAGTGAGTGTCTACTGTGGGGGAGGAATCATCGGAGGGGACTGACCAATTAGGAACATATTCTTTTTTTTTTTACACAGGGACAGAGAGAGTCAGACAGAGGGATAGATAGGGACAGACAGACAGGAACAGAGAGAGGTGAGAAGCATCAATCATTAGTTATTCATTGCCATTACCACACCTTAGTTGTTCATTGATTGTTTTCTCACATGTGCTTTGACTGTGGGCCTTCAGCAGACTGAGCAAGCCCTTGCTGGAGCCAGCGACCTTGGGTCCAAGCTGGCGAGCTTTTGCTCAAGCCAGATGGGCCCGCGCTCAAGCTGGAGAACTCGAGGTCTTGAACCTGGGTCTTCCGCATCCCAGTCCGACGCTCTATCCACTGCGCTGCTGCCTGGTCAGGCTAGGAACATATTCTGATGTGAAAGAAAACACATTGGAAATAAACATGTCACAAATTAAACTTCATTCAACATTTTATTTTTACCTGATTTGAAGAACAAATCTTCAAAATAAATAAAACCTTTATGAGATTAATTTCTCATTTCACTGAATATACATTTTTCCAGTTTTAAGAAACTTTTAATTTCCTGAGCAGCTTGGCGGTTAGAGAAGCATGAATGGCCAGGTGGCTTATGTTCTAGTGTATTCTCAGACCACAATGACATGAGACAAGAAATCAACTACAATAGAAAAACTGAAAAAACATTTAGTTTAGCCTTTACCCGAAGGCTATATAGCATGTTATTAAATAACAAATGGGGGCCTGACCTATGGTGGTACAGTGGATAAAGCTATGACCTGAAATGCTGAGACCGCTAGTTCGAGGCCCTGGGCTTGCCTGGTCAAGGCACATGCAGAAGCTGATGCTACCTGCTCTTCCCCCTATCTCTCTTTCTCTTTTCCCTAAAATTAAATAAACAAATAACAAATGGGTTAACAATGAGAGCAAGGAAGAAATAAAAAATTGCCTTGAAACAAATGGAAATGAACATACAATAGCACTAAATTTCTGGGACATAGTGATAGCAGTCCTGAGAGGTAAGTTCATAGCACTACAGGCATACCTTAAGAGGCAAGAAAAAGCTCAAATAAACAATCTAACACTGCACTTAAAGAACTAGAAGAAGAACAACTAATAAATCACAGAGGTAGTAGAAGGAAGGAAATAATAAAGATCAGAGTGGAAATAAATGGCTAAAAAAGCAATACAAAAGATCAATGAAACCAAGTGCTGGTTCTTTGAAAAGGTAAACAAGATTGATGAACCTTTAACCAGACTCAAGAAAAATAAAAGAGAAAGGACCTAAATAAACAAAATTAGAAATGAAAGAGAAGTAACAACTGACATCCCAGAAATACAAGGATTGTAAGAAAATACCATGAAGAATTATATGCCATAAAATTGGGCAATGTGGGTAAAATAAATAAATTCCTAGAAACATAAAATTTTCCAAAATGAAATCTGGAAGAATCAGAAAACCAGAGCAGACTGATTGCAAGAAATGAAATTGAAACAGTTATTAAATTCCCAGCACACAAGTCCTGGGATGAATGGCTTTACAGGTAAATTTTATCAAACATTCAAAGATGAATTAACACCTTCTCAAACTATTTCAAAAAATTCAAGAGGATGAAAGACTTATGAGCTCACTTTATGAAGCAAGCATTATCCTAATTCCAAAACCAGATAAAGACACTACAAAGAAAGTAAACTATAGGACAATATCCCTGATTGACATAGATGCTAAAATTCTCAACAAAATATTTGCAAACAAGATCCAGCAATAGATTAAATAGATCATACATTATGATTAAGTGGGATCTATTCTGGGGAGGAAAAATTGGTACAATATTCATAAATCAATAAATATGATTCATCACATAAACAAAATGAAGAATAAAAATCACATGGTCATATCAACAGATGAAGAAAAAACAGTTGATAAAATCTAGCACCTATTTATGATAAAAATTTTCCGCAAAGTGGAAATACAGGGAATATACCTGAATTTAATAAAGGCCAAATACAACAAACCGACAGCCAACATCATACTCAAAGGGCGAAAATTAAAAGCAATCTCCTTAAGATCGGGAACATGACAGTGCTGTCTCCTTTCACCATTCTTATTCAATACAGTACTGGAAGTCCTAGCCACAGCAATCAGACAAAAAGAAATAAAAGGCATCCAATTAGAAAAGAAGAAGTAAAACTGTCATTATTTGCTGATGACATGATACTGTACATTAAAAACCCTAAAGTCTCATCTAAAAAACTGCTAGACCTGAAAAATGAATTCTGCAAAGTGGCAGGATATAAAATTAATATTCAGAAATCAGTGGCACTTTTATATACCAATAATGAGCTGTCAGAAAGAGAAATTAAGAAAACAATTGCATTCACTATTGCAAGAAAAAAAATAAAGTACCTAGAGATAGTTTAACTAAGGAGGTAAAAGACTTGGGAAATTATAAGACATTGAAAAAAGAAATTGAGGAAGATTCAAACAAGTGGAAGCATATACAGTGTTCAAGGACAAGAAGAATTAACATAATTAAAATCTCCATACTATCCAAACAATTTATAGATTTAATGCAATTCCTATTAATATACCAATGGCATACTTCAAAGATCTAGAAAAAATATTCCAAAAATTTTATGGAACCAAATATGAACCCAAAGAGCTAAGTGCAGCATGCAGTAGTAACCTCTGTTTCCCTACAGGACAAAGTAAAGAGTTAGTATCAGAGAGAAACATAATTAAATATAAATATAGAAATTCAATGCCAGAAACCTATTTAGAAAATGGACAATTAAAAAAAACAACAACTCCTGAGTCCCTGAAATAAAAAAAAATAAGTGATTATTTTAAAGTAATTTCAAATGTTAACTAGTCTTAATCTTCTTCTATTCCTGTATTATATATATTTTTATTTCCTCCAAACCAAGAAATAGAACTGTTACTTGTAAAGTAATTGGTAAATATTTTCTCATTTTAATTTAGTTTCCGTGCGAAAGACTGGAGAGAAACATGTACTTCCCTCATAACACAATTTAAAATTGGGCTCTTAGATGAAATCTTCAAAAAGGTACCAATGTTAAAAGTATTCATGCTCAGTAATACCTCATTTATTTCTATCGTCAAGGAAATCATGTGTTCTGCTAAGAGAGTTCCCTAAATAACTAAGTGTACATTGACCTTTAATGGTAACAATAGGCGTCTTTCTGAAATCTATCATCCTCTTCCAGCACTGTCCAAGAAATAGACTGAGTGACATGGGTAATTTAAATTTCTAGAAGCCATGTTATAAAGGTAAAAGGAATGGGAAAATCAATTTCAATATAATTTACTTAATATAATATACATGTATTTAACAATTTTTATACTAACTCTTTGAAATTTGAAGTCTATGTTACAATTCCAGCATATCTTATATTGAACTAGCCACTTTTGAAGCCCCAGTAGGATTAACTATTAAATTGTAACTATTGACTATTAATAAGTAATCGTTTAATTAGGAAATGCAGTGGTTGTCCCGCCTCAGTAAACTGGCCGGAACAGGCAGACTAAACCTAAAATTGGCCCAGCCAGCACTTCCGGGATTCCTACCCAAGGTCAGAGCTATGTGTTTCATTTGGATACTTGAATATATAGTTCTCTTTGTGGGGGGCAGCACTATGAACCACCACAGCCAAGGACTGCGCTTGTGCTAGAGCAACTGCTGTGGGCGTGATGTAATAATTAGGCCTGTCACTGAATTCTCCAAACTCTTATATCTTCCTGTGTTTCAAAGTCAATTCATTTGATTTTCTGTAGTAGTAGAATATTTTTCTACAAATGCATTTTAAATAGGAATTTGATCTATAAGAGAGATAAACAAGCGTTCATATAAATTAAAAGAAATATTTATTTGATAAAATAATGATACTATTTGAAGACAATGACAATCTAAAACTGAATTTCTAATTACAGTTAATATTTTATATAATTCTAGCATTCATTTAATTAACTGCAAGAGTTGTAGGGTCATAAGAGTGTTCGATTCAAACCTGTTTAAAGAACCTATAGGTATTTTGATGTACTGATGTTTTAAAGAAAGAAAAAAAGTGAGGAGCACAAAGCTATTCTAGTTTGCTTTCTTCGGAAGTTACTTGTATTATAGAATTGTAAAAATATTCCACTGAGAGCATTTCTAACTCAGACTGCTGTGTATATGTAATTTAAAAAATATACCAGCATTACAAATAGAGATATAAAATATACATATCATGTGTTTTACAATATAAGATTTAAGATTCACATGGTGACATTGTGGATATTTCAAAAAGATAACCAATAAGATTACAAAAGTTTGAATTCTTTATGAGTAAAGAATGTACTTTTACTACATATCCCAAACCCAATGATTAATATAAAAAACAATATATTATAAAGCCAAAAAATAGAAAAAGTCTTAAAAATATAAGTTTGATTTCAAAGGTATCTCCAAAATGACAGGGAAAAACAAATCACCGAAAATCCAATATTTCAATCTTGATCTATGCTCTAGAATTTAATCTAAATCTCTCATTACATTGTAAATTATTTCATTAAAATTTAAATGTCATGTTTAGAAACTCTATTCTCCTTAGAAAATATAAATTTGTGCATATTTTCTATTTTAAACTTCCCCTTTTTCCATTTTTATAGATTAACAAGGCAGATAAAGTTAATGAGGTGCCTTGGTAATTTAGCCATTTCAACAACTTTAAGTTTAACCCATCAGTTTTACTGCAATCCAGTAAATTAATAGACCATAAGAGGAATGTCAAATAGTGTTGCTTTTAATTCCACAGTTTAACTTGTATAAATAACAATTCTAAATGAAAAGAAGTCAAATTGGGTATTTGAAGAAGACACTTACATAAAACTTCTTAAAGCTACTTATACAGACAAATGGAAGCTTTCATCCTAAAATTTACAGTGAATTGAATTATCAGTCTCCACATGAAGAATTTTAAATTTAGTCCTGGACACCAATGCACGCAGTAATAGGGAATACCTGGGAGTGGGGAGGGTCCTGTAATGATTCGTGATATTCTGCAGAGCTTAAACCTCAAACCCCACAGGAATTATTCTTACAGTTGTAATAGCTAAAGCAACTCTGTACAGATTACTCTTGTTACAATGATAGTAAAAGTAGATGAAAATATTTTTAGTAAGGAAATGCCGTTCTGACAGTACACTCATGAAGGCACAGTTTTTAACAAGGCAGCATGCAATACAGAGTGCGAACAAAAGCTGCACCGAAGTATGTCAAGAACAAAGAAGTATCAATACGTTCAAGCAACATGTCTGATTTTCATTCTCTTGATGATGTAAACCTGCAGACATTTGTAAACCCAGACAACAACTCATGCACACCAGAAACTCCAAGAAAGCAGAAAGAATAATGATATGTAACTGAAAAATAATTGCCAAATTTCAAAATCTAGCAGAAGAACCTAATATTGATTACATTTCAGTGGTCAGAAATGCTATTTTATTTAAGCGCATATTCATTTATATTCCATCTGGACATTTCACCGTCTAAATGCTATTCCCTAGAATCTCTTAAAGAGTCTGCAATAAGCCAGAGAAAAATCCTTGCTTAATTTAGAATATTGCTCAAAACCTATTTCAGATGCAAATTCACATGACCAATAACCTTGAAACAACATGTATTATTTAGAATTAGTTACTAATGGACATATAGAATATAAACAAATGCATAATCACCAACACAGGTTTGAACATCTTACAAAGGTCAGGTATTTCTAGACTGGTTTACTTAATTCCAAGCTTTAAAAACTATAGAAACTAAACGAATCATTAAAAATGCACTATTTCATATAAATATTTTGATTTAAGCGTCATCCAAGTTTGGAACACTTATGTACAGTAAAAACAATCACAACAATGAATCCTCCCTCTGGAAAAATACCCAGCTTGAATAATTGAGCACATTTGTGTCTCCAGAGAGCAGATGCATTTTAATTTTGATCTGATTATCTATTAACTACAGCAAAGAAAAAGTTTATTAATCTAGTTTCGTGTGAGTGCTCGTTCAAATGATGCAGCTGCTGTGGAAGACCGTATGGCCGTTCCTCAAAAAGTAAACACAGAATGCCCATGTAACCCAGCAGCTCTACTCCTGGGTGTATACCCCAAGTTGAAAACAGTTCCTCAAATACCAATATTCAGAGAAGCATATTCAGAATAGCAAAAAGTTGAAACAACCCAAGTGTCTATCATCAGTGAATGGATAACAAAATGTGGTATATACAAACAATGAAATATTGATCAACTATCAAAAGAAACAAAGTTCTGATGCATGCTACAAGGTGATGAACCTTTAAAGCATTATACTAAGTGAAAGAAACCAGAACACATATTATAAAGTGAAATAAGCTGAAAGTAATTGCACTTCTATGAGGCACCTAAGATAATCAATTCACAGAAAATTTAATAGCAATTGCCAGGGTTCAGAGGAGGGGGAAATTGAGAGTTGTTGTTCAATGTGTATAATGTTTCAGTTTGAGTTTTGGATGTATAGAGGTGATGGCTGCACAACAGTGAGAATCCACTTAATGCCCCTGACATGTAACCTGAAATGGTTAAGTGGTAAAAATAAAATAAAAGTTGATCTATAAATATTAGCATAAAGAATGGCTTGAAATTTCTGAAAAGAAAGTGTCCTGTGAGATATTAAAATATATCATAGCAGTACAAGGAAGTAGAAAAGATTTGGTGTTGGCAGAGTTCAAGGGAAGAAAGAAACAAGAAGAACACCTATGAATTTAATGTGTGATAAAAACTGGCACTTTGGCCCTGGCTGGTTGGCTCAGCAGTAGAGCATCGGCCCTGTGTGTGCAAGTCCCAGGTTCGATTCCCTGCCAGGGCACACAGGAGAAGCACCCATCTGCTTCTTCACACTTTCCCTCTATTTTCTTTCTCTCTCTCTCTTCCCCTCCCGCAGCCAAGGCTTCATTGGAACAAAATTGGCCCGGGTGCTGAGAATGGCTCCATAGCCTTGCCTCAGGTGCTGGAATGGCTCCAGTTGCAATGGAGCAACGGCCCAGAGGAGCAGAGCATTACCCTCTAGTGGGCATGCCAGGTGGATCCCGGTTGAACACATGTGGGACTCTGTCTCTCTGCCTCCCCGCTTCTGACTTCAAAAAAATACCAACCCCCCCAACAAAACAAAGAAAGAAACAAACAAAAAACATGGCACTTCAAGCAGTTAGAGAGTAGACAATAACTGTATATACTAATGTCAGATGTAACAATAATTTAAGTGCAAAGAATGCAATAAGAACATATGGTTGAAATTTTTATATAGTTCCAGCATGGGATGAACTCCAGTTTTTATAATAAAGACTGAACACACATAGCCACTAGAGAGAGAAACTGATACATCCAACTACCTATTAATGTAAAACTTCTGCACATATAAATGTCACTGATAGAAAAAAAGCTAAATAAATATGGTATATATTAAAGTCATTATTTAAAAGGTGGAAATAAATCTAAATATATAACCTACCTAAGTAAATGTAAAATGTGAGAATTTTAAAAGAATATGAACAGCATGATTCCATTTCTGGTTAACAACAACAAAAAGGAACACTAAAATATGTATATATGTGCATATAAGAATAGTAATGTACAGAAACAGATAAAAAGACAACTAAACTATTAAGTAATTAACTCAGGCAATGAACTAAAAGTAAAAAAGACAATATTTTACTCTGTACACTTTATAATATTTGATATCTTACAAATTTACATTTGTATACTGTTTATATAAAGTTATAAAAAGCAACCTATATCCAACTGTATAAAATATAAAAAGAAATCTCATTATCAAAAATCAGGCAAAGAAAAAAACCTAGTTAAGATGTTCACTTTGTGTTAAAAGAGCTTTAATTTATTATGAGTTCTGACAAATAAATAAACAACAAAAAATATTTTAGAAACATAACAGAAAAATGAACAAAGAGCATGAATGAATAAATGTGAGCCCAAAATAGTTCAGCTTCATTCTGAATGAAAGAAATGAAAATTTATATATAACATCATTTTTTATCCATCACCTTATGAAGTTATTAATAATATAAATAGGATAAAGAGTGGTTGAGATGAAATTGGAGATTTTGGAACAGTAAATTTGACACCTGGAAAAATGAATTTGATTACATTCACAAGCTTTATCAATAAAAGATTAGGAATTTAATTTGATTTTTTACTCTTTTAAAAGAATTATTTCTTTAAAGGAAAAATACACACACTTTCCTATCTTTAAAATTCTTCTGTGAAGTTACCTAAATTGGCATCTATACAAGCACATGTAGATTTTGCATAAGGATATTGAGTATAGCTTTGTATTTTAGAATGAAAATTCTAGAAATTAACTAATAAAAATCATAAAAATAATGTATTTAAAATAAATCTATATATCTCTAAGAAAATTAATCATCCAATTAATAGCATACTACATAATACTTATCTTTTTGTTTTTCTGCTTAGTATTTCACAGTTTTTTATATTAGAAAATTATAACTACCTTATCATCATTCTATGTTACTAAGGATCATTTTTGTATAGTTTTCCCTAACTGATGATAAACATTTGGCAGTCTCATGAAGAATTTTGATTTTTGATATTTAAGGAAATATTCCTGTAGTTTATCTTCTTTATTAACATTTCCTCAAAATCCTCTTTTCTTTGGAACACTAAATAGTATCAGTGTTTTATAAATTCTTTATGAGATACTTATGGTCATCTCTTTTGAAAGTGCATATCAACAAACCTAATATCCCACAGTGCATGTCCTCACTAGGACCATGCGAGTAAATGAATGTAAATTTCATTTACTTGATGACTATAAACCTCATATGCAATCTTAATATATCAGTCCACCAAAAGCTATCTCTTCCCTGAAGCCTTGCAGCACTCAACTAAGGTATTCAAGAAGGGTACCAGTTGCCAGATGAATCATGAAAACTTTTCCTAATTACTATGTTAACATGCACAATTCCCCACAATAATTAAAAATATTAAGACAACAGGAAACATAAGAACAGATTAGAAGCTAGCAATTGAAATTTGAGTTCAACACCCTCATATAACAACAGGAAACTAAACCCCATAGAAATGATGTGATTGAGTAAGCAAAGCCATACAGACCCTGAGTCTGTCAGCTCAAGCTAATACTTTTTCCACTACAGCAGTCCTGACTTATCCCTGGACGGTATGCTCCAAGACCCCCAGTTTATGTTTGGAATAGCAGATACCACCAAACCCTATCTATGTTATGTTTGCTCCTCTAGATATATAACAATAATAAAGTTTAATTTATAAATTAGGCATGGTAAGAGATTAACATCAATAAATAATAACAAAATAAAGCAATTATAATATTCTGTAATAAAAGTTATGTGAATGTGGTCTCTCATTCTCAAAATATCTAGCTGTCCTGTACTCTTCTTTCTTGAGATGATGTGAAATGATGCAATGCCTTCGTGATGAGGTGAAAGGAGGTGAATACAGTGGACAAATGAATGAGTTATATCCCAGGTGGGACAGAGTGGGGTAGCACAAAATTTCACCACACTACTCAGAATGATGAGTATTTCAAAATGAATGAATTGTTTATTTGCAGAATTTTCCATTTAATATTTTTGGACCACAGTAGCAGGTAACTAAAATAGAAAAAAAGTGAAACCGTGGATAAGTAATGACTACTGGATTCATCTTGTCTCTTGCTTCTACCACAACCACTGGGTAGCCAGAGATAGCAGCACTGAAATCAGGAAAATAATTCCTTCCACTGCATTAAAATAATCTCTCAAGTCTTAAGCAAAGCAATTGATGAATAGTGCACGCAAGAAGTCTTCCATTTTATTTCAATAAATAATTACTTTTTCTGCCTTTCAGTTGTGAAATGTATTTTCTGTTGCCAAATTAAAAATTCCCACTAAAGAGAAAAATAATAATTGTATGACATGAGGAGAGGTGAGAGCAACAGAAATACAAGTCTTGTTATGGGGACAGGAGAAAGTTTACAGTTTAAGTGGGAATAAATATACCTACGCGAACTGGTTGCAATTCAGGAAATGAAACAGTCCTGTACCAGTAAGATACCCTGTAAAGGTGTCATCAGATCACTTTTATAATAAATAAAGTAGCAAAGTTGATGACATATGTAAAGCCAGTAGTTGCGGCCACTATCACAGCAGCCTGACCCACGCAGGTTTGCATTGGATTCGAACAGTCGGTAATGAAACACAGGAGCCAAGAACTGGTGAGCCATCAGCTTTAATTCTAGCTTGCACCCGGCGGGCAAGCAAAAACACACACTGGGCTCCAAAACCCACACATTCAGTGCTCACAAAGCTACTGACTTATCCGAGTTTCCTAGAATCAAAGGTTTCTAGCTCACCAGACTTATTCACCTCTGTTCCCCATCTCCTCCTGCACAAACTCTTAACAAACTGGCTTCTTCCTCAGCACTCTGCCATCTCGGCTGCTTCTCCTGGCCTTCACGTGGCCTTACTCTGCTCTCCTCTCTAATACTAACCTCAGGAACTCAGGAACCAAGAGAGAGAGCTCAAGCTACTGCTCTCTCCCACTTTATAGCATAGAAAATCCAAACCTTTAATCCAATTACACATAAAGAAAGTCTCTGATACAAAGCCACCCATCTGAGGCATAATGGGATTCCTCAAGAGAGTGCACCACCCTACATCATCCAATCAGTCAAGGGTGTGGGGAAGTGCTTACTCTTAAACTAAGCCTTAGGCTATGACGACCGGGCCTGCCCACAGCCTGTTCCAGAACATACATTAATATCAACGAACTTCCATGTGGGCAGCGCCATCTTTAACAAAGTGAGCATAATATATTTTATCTGCCGAACAACATATAAAAAAGACATATAAAAAACATAAGCTACAAACCTTATTCTTCCTGAATATTATTAATTGGAGTGATGCGGTAAGTCTATGAGCTTCCTATATGACAGCACGGTGATTAGTGTTTGATGTGCATCCCTTTTTAACTTTACTATCATCCCATTCATTTACACATTTTACATGTAAATAAACATTTAAAGTTTACATAACTTGCCAAGTTTACATAATTTTAGAATCACTAATTATAATAGCTAATATGGCTGTAAGTATGTACTTGTTTTTTCATTACTAAAAATGAGAAACGAGTGGAAATCACCAGAAATTGAAGAGATATTTGAAAATTTCACCAATTATTTAAAGAATTTTGAAATAGGGAAGCAGGAAGTTGCTAAACCTGTTATACAGGAAATTGGAGGTCCTGCAGTGGGAGGAGTCAGCACTGGAAAAGAAATAATAGACTGGGTCAAATACCTGAACATTATTGCATTGTTTTCATTTGTGTAAAATTATGTTTTTGTTCTTGACTAATTTACATACGAATTCCAACCATTCAAATAGTTGCTATACAGTTTTACACATAAGCACGTCAAACAACAGAAATTTTTGATATGTATGTGATATACAGAATATACTAAGACCTATGAAATTTACTCTGAAAAGTGGTTGTTGTATATTTTTATATGTAAATATCTATTTTTATGTATTTATATGTATATGATGTACAGAACATGCTAGGACCTTATGAAATTTTCTCAGTTATGAATTTTTACACATAAATATACCAAACAACAAAAACTTACACACCTATGTGGTGAATAGAATGTGCTAAGACACTATGAAAACATACAAAAGAACAAACAACAGCAGAATTTTTTATAAAACTGTATGTCATACCCCTGTCATGGAAATTAATACAAGCCAGAGTTAATTACTAAGATGGCTTCTTTTCAATTATTTGGATTCACTGATTTTAAATGTCAAAGAAATAAAATCTTAAAAATAAACTAAGAAAAAAACCCCACCCTTTTACCTTTAATACATTTTGGTATCTTAGGCTCCCATAAACCATTATTAGACCCACAGAAAACTGTGTTGCTACCTTGAAGGTAAAACACCTCCAGGCATTTCAATAAACGCTTTTGTTTGTAGTAATATTTTCTTGCACATCCTGACATCACTCTTCCATTCTCCAGGTCTGGATATTCATGTCTGCCCACTGAAAAGTGAAGACATTTCAAAAATTAATGGAAAGCTGCTTTCGCCTAGGAGAGAAAAACTAGTGCAAAGAGTAGTAATTTCCACTGGAAACAAAGACAAAGACTGAAGACAAGATATTAATTTTTAAAAGAAAGGATTGATTTGTACAGTTTAATCTCAGTAAACAGATTTAAAAAAATGTGACCATTTTCCCCCAGCTAGAATAAACTGTTATCGTAGTTTATTGATTCCTCACATATATTTTTCTACTACAAATTTTGAGAAAGGTCTGACTACCAGACCCAAATTCTGGGTAAGCTCAAATGCAACTTTTGATACTTATTAGCACTAGGGATCTATTTATTTATTTATTTATTTATTTATTTATTTATTTATTTATTTATTTATTTATTTGATGGTTGTAAACAGCAGGGTTTGATTTTCAATTACAGTTGTCATTCAATATTATATTAGTTCCAGGTGTACATATTAGTGGTAATACATTTGTATAACTCAAGTGACTCCCTTCCTTATAAATTTAGTACCCTCCTGGCACCATGCATATTTATTTCAACATTTTTGGCTATATTCCCTGTGTTGTACTTTATATACCCATGACTAATTTTTTCCTTAAAAAAAATTTTTTTTTAGCCTGACCAGGCGGTGGCGCAGTGGATAGAGTGTCAGACTGGGATGCAGAAGACCCAGGTTTGAGACCCCGAGGTCGCCAGCTTGAGCGCGGGCCCATCTGGCTTGAGCAAAAAGCTCATCATCTTGGACCCAAGGTTGCTGGTTCCAGCAAGGGGTGGCTCGGTCTGCTGAAGGCCCGCGGTCAAGGCACGTGTGAGAAAGCAATCAAGGAACAACTATGATGTCGCAACGGCAACGAAAAACTAATGATTGATGCTTCTCATCTCTCTCTGCTCCTGTCTTTCAGTCCCTATCTATCCCTCTCTCTGACTCTCTCTCTCTGTCCCTTTTTAAAAAAATTTTTTTTTTATTAAAAAATTTAGGTCAAAGCTTCACAAATCTTTTCAACACTCTTCTTCCCAGCCTGGCATTTGCCACCTCTCTGTGCTGTGCTCTGTTCCCCCAGAGAAGGTAAGTGCAGCCCCGCGGGGGTTAGACCAGGGCTCTGGGTAGGTCTCCCTATCTCTGGAACAAGCTAACCTTAGTAGGGTCCCTCAGCATGTTTCAGGAAGAGGCCCGATAGGGGCTCAATTTATTTCGGGAATAGGCTAAAGACAGTGAATGATCTGGACCTTCTGCCCTTTGATGGAGAGGATTCTTCAGCTTGGGAAGAGGGGTGGTGGTGCTTCCTTAGCATGAGGAAAGTTGGGTTCAGGGGGTACTCAGCCTGCCTGGGCTGTTCTGCTGTAGCCCCTATATGTCAGCAGGTGGGAGCCAGAGCTGAGAGCTCAGATCCGTCAGCAAAACCCCAGCATTGAAGTGGTTTACTACAGTAACGGGCTCTGAGGGAGGGTCATCCCTGGCCCCTCCGTCAGCTCCTTGGGCTGCTGCATTGGTGGAGCCTTGCTCTCCTACCACTTCTCCTCTGCTTGGTATTGGGCAAGGGGCTTGGTGGAGAACAGCCATCGAGACCAGCAATCCACCAGGTGTCGCGGTACCCCAATAAGCCATTGTTCTCTTTGACTCCAAAGAGCAGGATCACAGATCCCTGTCTCTTGTGCTAGTGTGTTTCTTCTACGCCAATGTGATGTTCGTGTGTGTACATGCTGTCCTGGAAGCTAGGAGCAGACACGTTGTCCTAGTATGTCCTGATATCTGGCTTTTCTCCTTGGCCTCCTGCCACCTGCCAGACTTAACTATTTTGTGCTATGAATTTGTACTTTCTTTTCTCTTTAGATTTTATTTATTCATTTTTAGAGAGAGAGAGAGAGAAAGAGAAGAGGGGAGAAGCAGGAAGCATCAACTCCCATATGTGCCTTGACCAGGCAATCCCAGGGTTTTGAACTGGTGACCTCATCTCAACATTCCCAAGTCGACACTTTATCCACTGCGCCACTGCAGGTCAGGCCCCAATTTGTACTTCTTAATCCCTTCACCTTTTTTGCTCATCCCCCCGACTCCCATCTGGCAACCTTCAGTTTATTTTCTGTATCTATATGTTTGTTTCTGTTTTGATTATTTAGTTTTTTAGATGTCACATATAAGTTAAATCATATGATATTTGTCTTTCTCTTATTTTCACTTAGCATAATACCCTGTAGGTCCAACTATGTTGTTGAAAATTGTAAGATTGCACTCTTTTCATGGCCAAATAATATTCCATTGTATATATGCACCAAACCTTTTTTATCCAATTATTGACAGACACTTAGGGTTGCTTCCATATCTTAACTCTTGTATATGAAATGTCTTTATTTGTCTCTTGTTTAAAGTTTATATTATCTGATACAGATATTGCTTCCCCAGCTTTTTTTCTATTTCTATTTGCCTGAAATATCCTTTTCTACCTCCTTACTCTCTGTGTTGTGTGTTTAAATCTGAAGTGAGTCTCTTGTAGGCAACCTATGTATGCATCTTGTATTTTCGATTTAGCCATCCTATGTCTTTTGATTGGAACATTTAAAGCATTTACATTTAAAGTAATTATTAATAGGTATGTAGTTATTGACATGTTATTCACTTATTATTATTTTATTATTCATATTTTTATTTTTTGTCTTCATCTTCTTAAAGAAGACCCTTTAACATTTCTTGTAATGCTAGTAAGCTGGTGATGAAATCCTTTAGCTACTTCTTGTCTGGGAAGCTCTTTCTCTCTCCTTCAATTCTAAATGATAACTTTGCTGGGTAGAGTAATCTTTTTGTAGGTTCTTGCTTTTCATCACTTTGAATATTTCATACCAATTGCTTTTGACCTCCAAAGTTTCTGTTGAGGAATCAGCAGACAATCTTACAGGAGCTCCCTTGTAAGTAAACAACTGCTTTTCTCTTCCTACTTTTAAGATTCTATCTTTGTCTTTAACCTTTAGAATTTTAATTATGATGTGTTCTGATGTGAGTCTCTTTGGCTTCATCTTGTTTGAGACTTTCTTTGCTTCCTGGACTTGTATGTCTACTAATTTCACCAGGTTAAAGAAGTTTTTGATCATTATTTTTACAAACCTTGATTTGATCAAGGTTTTCAGTCCTTGGATTTCTCTTGTCTCTTTCTGGTACCCCTGTGATGTGAATGTTGTTATGCTTGATTTTGTTTCAAAGGTCCCTTAAAGTATAGTATCTTTATTCTTTATTGTTTCTTTCTGGTCTTCTGATTGAATGTTTTTCACTTCCTTGTCTTCAAAATCACTGATTTGATTCTATGCTTCATCTGATCTGCTGTTGATTTCATCTAATGTATTCTTCATTTCACTTATTGTATTCTTCAGTAATAACTGATTCCTTTTTAAGGTTTCTATCTCTTTTTTAAGTTCCTACTAATTTTATCTATTTTTCCCAAAAGTTCATTGAATATTTTTATATCCAGTGTTTCGAACTCTGTTATCTAGTAAATTTTTTGTCTCCATTTTGTTTAGTTATTTTTTCTGCAATTTTGTGCTGTTCTTTTATTTGAGACTTATTTGTTTTCTCATTTTTATGTCTCCTTGTGTTTTTATATACCAGATAGATTTGCTACGTCTCCTGTGTTGGCATGGTAGCCTTATGTAATAGGTGTCCTGTGGAACCCAGAGATGCAGAATCCCTGGGACCTGAAATAGGTGCTCCAGGAGTAACTCTTATGTGTGTTGTATGTGCTCTCCTGTTATAGTTGAGCCACGAATGCTGTTGGCATATCAGTGGTGCCACTGATCTTTGGGGTACTTGCATGTGAGGAGTGACTCTGAGATGTAATGCAAGGCCTGAGTCTATGAAGTGGAATTCACTGTAGTGGGGCTTTGCTCCCTTCCATGTCTACCACTTGGGGGAGTCACGTGTGCATCTAAGTGGTTTGTGCTCTGGTATGGTCTGAAGCTCAACATTGGGTATGGTGGTTCTGAGGTCTCTTGGGAGGGAATCTGGTGCAGTCTTGGGTCAGCCACTGCCTGTGACTGGCCTGAGGCTATCTACTAGGATATATAAAGTGATCTGTGTTTGGTAAATTCCTGTTCTGGATTTGGGGATGTCTGGGCCAACTGACACTAATGCTAGGGGCTGCTTGGCAAGAGGTAAAGGGTAGCCACTGCTTGTTTGGGGTTTGTGGACCTTTGAGAGATTTTAGGATAGTTTTCAGAAAGAATAGAATCCTGCAACTTGTGAGGAAGAGCCACAGAAAGAAGTCTGGGCTGGTATGTGGGTTGGGTAAATCAGGGTTTTAGGGAATCATCAGGGTGGGGTGAGAAATGTTAGCAAAGTTGATAAAGACAGATACAGTATGCACCTGTTTTTTTCAATTGTGTGAAGGGATAGCTCAACAAAGGAACAATAAATAGCTCCTGCTATCACTTATGTCTGTGGTCAGCCCTTGCTCTGAAGTCAGACAATTTGCTTTGTCCCTGTATGTCTCTGGCACTTTTTTTTTTTTTTTTTTTTTTTTTTTTTTTTGTCTCTGGCACTTTTTGAGTGGTTGTTTCCTTGCTGGAGCTGAGGTCGAGTGTGAGCAAGTGAATCTTTGCGCAGGCCCTTAAAAGGACACTTGCGACTCCAGCAGCCTGTCTGTCTCATATGGAATCATCACTGATTTCACATCCAGATGTGTGGAGACTCCTCATCCCAGCACTGATGGCCCTCACTTCTCAGGGAGCTACTCTGTAGCTAAGATATTCCTCCCAATTCTTAACCACTTTATGTTGATGTGAGATCAGCCCATTTATTGTCTCACCTCTCCCTACAGTCTTAATGTGGTTTCTTCTTGATAAGCTTAGTTACAGGAGTTCTGTTCAGGTAGTCTTCATGTGGTTCTCAGGAGTGGTTTTCTATAAGTTAGTTGTAATTTTGATTTGGTCATGTGATGAAATGAGAAGAGCATTTATTTACTCTGCCATCCTAACCAGGATTCACTCTAGGGTTTTTTTTTTCTTTAAATTTTATGCTGACACTGATTATCTAGAAATGCAGGAAAGAAAGACTCTTCTGAGAAGTTAGTACTTGAGCTGAAGTTTAAAAGTTGAAAAGAAGCTAGCCATGAGAAATATGCAAAACAAAAATTTATGGGTAGCAACAATATACAGGAACTGGGATGTTCAAGGAATAAGCCAGTGGAGTTTGGGTTGTGTTTTCCACATATTTTGGACTCTAACCCATATGTCAATCATCACATTTTACATTGTAGACTAGTATAAAATCCCACAGGGTGAAATAAAGTTCATACTACGAAAACTTTGATTGTGAATTATGGTATGAAATGCAAATGTTCCCTCCATTGCAGCCAACTGTTTTTCATCTTCAGAATAATTTGAAGTTTTAAAAAAACTTGTTACTTTACAACTGGAAGCTGATGCATCTAATGATTGCTTATGTTTTTTAATGGTCAAGTGTTTCGTTATCACTGCTCTGCCCCCAACTGCAATACAAAATTCTCTGCTGCAAATATTGCAGAAAACAATGGTATCTTTCTTTGATTTGAGGAATGAAAATTCCTTTTTCAATTTATAGTTGAAATGGTATTTTCTTGTTTTTGATTTTTTCATCCCTTAAATAAAATTAAAAATTAAAAATAAAATATAGAGCTACACAAACAATGCAAGCACATTAGGAACTGAAAACATTACATCATGGTAGGTGAATTTTCAGGAAGCTAAATTAACAAAACTAAATATCAAACAAAACCATTAATTTGGAGTGATATTTGGGTGTATTTATCATTTTCTAATTAAAAAACATCTGTTTTATGCAACTATTTAATCAAAATGCATTATTAATAAATATGATTTGAGGTTAGATTTCCACTTTAAAACTCAAATTTTGGGAAAATAGTTTTAAATAAAATTATATGTATTTGGGAATTATTAAATAGATAATGAATTAATAAAACGTGAATTGTGCTTACCTATGATTGAATATTTACTGAGAAAGAAATAATTGTGAGTCTACAATGTCATATGTGCCGTATCGTGTTTCAGTAAGAAGTACACAAAGCCATTTGTATGCTCGGTATATCGCGCACTCTCTCAAGGTCTCCTGTGTGAAGCACATGCATCTCATAATTGCGGCTCTCCACACTGTACTGAACCTTGATAAATCGTCATGTCAAATACAAATATGTCACATCACATGCACTGGATTGACTCTGCATTGATCGAATACGGGCATTTACAGATTAGTTTTCCAATATCAAAAAGGAGGACATATAGGAGGACATATAGGAGGACACTTTTCTAGGGAGGACGGAACTTACAAAAGGACTGTCCTCCCTAAAGGAGAACAATTGGTCACCTTATTCTCCCACACGTTTCTCTTTGAACATGCTTTCATTTTACTTGTATTGCTGAGTTGTATGGTAAGTGTATGTTACCTAAAAAAGAAATTCAAACTGTTTCAAAATGGTACCACTTTGCATTCTTAACAATAACGTATTAGAGTTTCAGTTGCTTCATATTCTTGACAGTAGATGGTATTTTCAGTTTTTGTTTTTAATTTCAGCCATTCTAGTAGGTGCTTAGTGGTATCTCATGTGGTTCTTAATTACATATCTGTATTTATTAATCATGTTGAGCAACTTTTCATGTACATTTATTTTTGTCACCCATATAACAACTTGAAATAGTTCTATTCAAATCTTTTATCCATTTTTAATAACTTGGTTGTTTTCTTATTATTTTGAGAATTCTTTAAATATTATAAATACAAGTCCATTATTAAATATGTGCTTTGCTAACATTTTCTTTATGTTTGTGGCTCATATATTCTTATTTTTATAACAAAGACTTTTGATAGCAGAAGCTTTGAGTTTTGAAGTTCAATTATTATTTTTAAAGAATCATGCTTTTAAGATTGTATTTAAGAAATCTTTGAAAGTCATGAATATTTTTTCCAGTGAAAGTGTTACAAAGTTTCAATTTAAGTATAAGATTTGTATTCTTTTGTGATCTATTTTGAGTAAATACGTACCATATTTTTCCATGTATAACACGCAAATTTTTTTCGAAAAATTAGGGGTCTAAAACTGGGTGCATCTTACATAGTGGTTGTAGTTTCTTTATTGGCATTTCCCACTTTTTTGGCTTGTTTTTGTGCTTATTGTAGAAGACAGTGATTTGTCATCAGACACAGATGAGAACAAGCTAATTGATGGGAGTTTTGACAGTGATGAGGAGTTGTATGAATTTTATGAATAAAACTTGAGTTCAACAACTTTATGTAATACATTTTTTTTTCAAATTTCAGACCCCCAAATTAGGGTGAGTCTTATACATGGGAGCATCTTATACATGGGGAGATACAGTATATATGGTCCTAACATGGATTGAGGGTTTTTAAAAAATGTTTTATGACCTGACCAGGCGGTGGCGCAGTGGATAGAGCGTCGAACTGGGATGCTGAAGACCCAGGTTCGAGACCCCAAGGTTGTCAGCTTGAGCGTGGGCTCATTTGGCTTGAGCAAAAGCTTGGCAGCTTGGACCCAAGATTGCTGGCTCCCGCAAGTGGTTGCTCAGTCTGCTGAAGGTCCGCGGTCAAGGCACATGTGAGAAAGCAATCAATGAACAACTATGGTGTCGCAACGGCAACAAGAAACTAATGATTGATGCTTCTCACCTCTCTTCGTTCCTGTCTGTCTGTCCCTATCTATCCCTCTCTCTGACTCTCTCTCTGTCCCTGGGGGGGGGGGAAATGTCTTAAAAATACTTTAAAAAAATTAAAAAAATGTTTTATGTATGGATGTCTAATTGTGATGGCATTTTTTTTATTGGTAAGAGGAGGGAAGACAAAGAGACAAACTCCCGCATATGCCCAGACCCGGATCTACCTGGCCAGCACAGTAAATGCCAATGCTCTGCCCAGCTTGGGCCATTGCTCCCTTGCTCAGCAACAGTACCCTTTTTTTTAGTGCCTGAGGTGGAAGCCACAGAGCCTTCCTCAGCACCCAAGACCAACTTGCTGGAGCCAATCGAGGCATGGATGCAGGAGGAGAAGAGAATGTATATTCTGTTGTAGGCTATGGTACTCTGTGTCTGTGATATCTAGTTAGTAATTGCCTTGTTCAGTTCCTCTGTTTCCTTAAATAGCTTCCATCTCGTTGTTCCTTCTGTTATTGTGAGTGGGGTATTGAAGTCTCCAACATTTATTGGAGAAATGTTTATTATGTAGAAATATGTATTTCTGCCCTCAATTCTGTCACTTGTTGCTTTGTGTGTGTGTGGGTGTGTGTATGTGTGTGTGTGGTGTGTGTGTGTGTGTGTGTGTGTGTATCTTTCTGAAGTGAGAAGTGGGGAGGCAGAGAGACAGACAGAGAGCATGCACCCCACTGGGATCCACCCGATCAGCCCATTGGGGCATTGCTCCAATGCAACTGGAGCCATTCTAGTGCCTGAGGCAAGGCCATGGACCCATCCTCAGTGCCTGGGCCAACTTTTCTCCAATGGAGTCTTGGCTGTGGGAAGGGAAGAGAGAGATAGAGAGAAAGTAGAGGGGAAAGGGTGGAGAAGCAGATGGGCGATTCTCCTGTTTGCCTGGCCTGGAATCGAACCCGGGATTTCCACATGTTGGGCTGACGTTCTACCATTGAGCCAATAGACCAGGGCTGCTTTGTATATTTTGAAGGCCTGTCACTAAGTGTGTAAATGTTTTCAATTGTCATATTTTTTTGCAGTAGTGAACCCTTATAAAAATATCATGTGCTTCTTTGTCTCTTGTAAACTTCTTTATTTAAAGTTTATTTTGTCCAAATTACTGTAGCCATCCCTGTCCTCTTTTGGTTTCTATTTTCATGGAATATATTTTTCCATTCTTCACTTTCAGTTTCTAGTGAGTCTTTGTAGACAGTGTATAGTAGGATCCTTTTTTTATATACATTATGCCAATCTCTGGGTTTCATTGTAGGGTTTAATCCATTTAAATCTAAAATAATTACTGACAAAGAGGGACATACTTCTGTCATTGTGCTATTTGTTTCCTACATTCCTTTAAGTTATTTTTTTCTTGGTCACTCTTTTTGTGCATTACAGTTTTCTTTTGTGTTTAGTTGATTTTTATAATGAAATATTAAAATTTCTTCCTCATTCCCTTTTGTGTATATTCTATGGTGATTTTATCTGTAGTTCCAATTGAGATTACATTTATCATCCTACATTTATAACAGTCTAATTTGAAACTATACAAATTTAACTTCAATAAATTACAAAAACAGTGTTTTTATAGCTCCATTCCTGCCCTTTTTGGTTGTTAATGTTGTACTTCCTTCTACACTGCTGATTGAAATACTAACTTCTATTTTTTTTTTTAAAAAAAAGCATTACTCTCTTTAATCACATACAAGTCAAAAAAGTCCAACACAAACCATTGTTATAAAAATAGTAGATTTTACTATTGCTCCAATATTTACTTTTAGTGAAGTGTTTCTTTGTCAATATAAGTTTAAGTTTCTAGCATCTATATAGGAGTCTTTCAGAACTCTTTTAAGATTTTTTTTTTTTTTTTTTTGCCAGCCAGGTCTAGTAGTAACAAACCCCCTCAGCTTTTATTTCTTGAAAAGTCTTAATATGTTCCTTACTTTTGAATCTCAGTTTTTCTATAGAGAGGATTTTTTTCTTGACAGTATGTCTTTTTTTTTTTTTTTTTTTATAAATCACTTTGAGTTTCTGGCATCCAAGTTTCTGATGAGAAACCTGCTATTATCTTATTTAGGATCACCTATATGATAATTTTCTTCTCTCCTGCAGCTTTCAAGATCTCTCTTAGCTGTTGTCTTTTAAAAGTTTGATTATTATGTGTTTTAATGTGGGTCTTTTTGAGTTCATGTTACTTGGAGTTTGTTGAGTTTGGAGGTTATTTACATTCATGTCTTTTATCAAATTTCAGAAGTTTTAGCCCTTCTTCAAAGATCCTTTCTGCTCCTTTCTCTTTGACTTCTTCTGAGATTTCCACAGTGTGTGTCTATCCATCTGTTTATTGGTGTCCTTCAGGTTGCACAGGTCTGTTAGGCTCTATTCACTTCAATCTTTTTTTTTCACTCTGTTCCTCAAACTCATTAATTTACATTGTGATATCTTCAAGTTTGCTAATTCTTTCTTCTGTTTATCAACAGAAAGCACAAAGATATTCAATCTCATCAGGTCTGCAACTGTGATCAATTTATTATGACTTTTCACCTGGAATCAAAAACTGAATTATCAAATGAGGGTGAGTAGAGTACCTCTGAGATTCTGCTAAATAGTAAGAATATTTCATCAGTTTCTTCACAGAGAACTTCTCTTTCCCTCACCTTACCTTTCCTGGTTTTGTTTATTCATAATATATCAAGTTACAAGCTGGAAATTGCTTACCTGTCTCTGTTACATAAACTCACTGCTTGGTACCAATTGTCCATCATCTGCTGTGGAGTTTGGTCAATGGGTACACATAAAGGCAAAGGAAGACTTAAACACTTAAAACTACCTATAAAATCTATAGGACTAGCCTGATTTGTGGTGGTGCAGTGGAGAAAGCATCAACCTGGAATGCAGAGGTTGCTGGTTCAAAACCCTGGGCTTGCCTGGTTAAGGCACATATAGGAGTTGATGCTTCCTGCTCCTCCCCCTTTTCTCTCTCTCTGTCTCTCTTTCTCTCTCCTCCTCTCTAAAATGAATAAATAAAATTTTAAAAAATCTGTAAGACTACCCTCAAATGGTACCTCCTTTCACCTACATTGCCTAGCTTTATTTCCTCACCAAACATTTATTCTCTTCAACAAACATATATTGCATACCTGGTGTAGGCCAGGCACCTTGCTAGGCATACGTATTAGAAAAAAAATGGTCTCTGATATTAAGGTGCTCTTAACACACTCAGAATCCAGTAGGACTGCAAATAAAATAACTGTTATAATTCAGTGTGTTTGGGGGCATGTACAGAACTTTGGGAACTCCTAGTGGGCAGGTCAAAGTTCAATATGGCAACCCAAGTAGAAGGAGGTGTCTGTGGAAAGGCTTACAAAGATATGAGAAAACAAACATGTTGGGGCAGAAACTCCCTATTCTTTGTAACTGCAGATGCCCACTTATGCCAGCATCTGGCAACCCAGTGCTCCTGGAGCTCTTCCCCAGGTCCTGGAGGTGAATGCTGATCAGTTTATGCCAATTCCAGTCCCCAATTCCAGTGATCAGTCAAGACATGGACAAGTGATGCTGTCCTGGCTGATGAAGGAAAGTCTACTTGGTATTAGGGGTTATATTCCTCATGTGGGAAAAGAATCACTGAGGCATATCCATTTTTGTCTTTGAACTTTGTGTGAGGATGGGATACTAAGGGTTTCTGAAGCCATCTTTAATGTATGAGAGGGGAGACAAGAAAACTAGAGATGCTGACACAAAGCCCTGATATTGAGCTGCTAAATGTACCAACCCTGGGATCATTTTCTTGATATAGGAGATGATACGTGTCTTTATTAATAAACAACTTTTCTCTTTTTGTTGTTATTTGAAGCATGTAGAACCTTACTTAATGGAGCAGATGTGAGAAATAGCACATTTAACCCCATTCCAACCTACTGCTTTGACACCTTATATAGTTATTATAATATTATTGATTATATTTCTTGTGCTGTAATTTATATTCCCATGACTATTCTGTAATTACCAATTTGTACTTCTTATTTCCTTCACATTTTTCACCCATTTCTCTAACCCCCTCCCCATCTGGCAGCCATCTGTGAGTCTCTGTTCTGCTTGTTCATTTATTTTAGATTCAGTTGTTGATAGATATGTATTTATTGTCATTTTATCATTCACATTTTGAAAAATCTTTTCTTCTTCTTAAAGAAGACCCTTGAACATTTTATGTAATACTGGTTTGGTGGTGATACATTGTTAGTTGTTTCTTATCTGGGAAGCTCTTTATATGTCCCTCAATTCTAAATGATAGCATTACTAGGTAGAGTAATCTTGGTTGTAGGTCCTTGCTTTTCATCACTTGGAATATTTCTTGCCAATCCCTACTAACCTGCAAAGTTTCTCTTAAGAAATAAGCTGACGTCTTATGGGAGCTCTTTTCTAAGTAACTAATTGCTTTTCTCTTGTTGTTTTTAAGATTCTTTGTCTTTAACCTTTTGCTTCTCTCTGTTTTTAACCTTTTGCATTTTAATTATGATGTGTCTTGCTGTGGGCCTCTTCGAGTTCATCTTCTTTGAGTATTTATAAAGGACAGCCAATAATATTTAAAAAGTTTGAACTCCTTATGAGTAAAAAACATTTTTATTACATAGCCAAAAACAGATGATTAATATAAAAGGAAAAGATACATTGTGAAAGCCAACTAAGTAAAGCCATTTTAAACTGAAGCTTGAGCAAGCTGTTTAAGAGGAATGACCTTGTGTGTCTTGCTCCTTGAACCTCTGGAGTGTTTGAACTGGACAAAACAACTTTTGGACTAAGCCAAAGCAACATTGTCTTATAAATAAATGTTTGTAAAGCCAGCAGGATCCTCATCTCAAGAACTGATAATTATGAACTTTCTATTTGAAGATACCATCAGTAACCAATCATGCATAGCTAAAGAGTACCTCAGCTTTTCAGAGACCATAGAAATTATTTTTTCTTCTTTTCCTATAAAGCTTTTTTTATCCTTGACCCTATAATTGGGACATAGTATGGATTTCTGCTTGAATCTGTGCTGTGTGAATTGTAATTCTTTGATTCCAAATAAAAGATTCTTGTTTCTCATTTTGGTTTTCATTCTATTTTTATTTATTGATTTTAGAGAGGATGGGGGATTAGGGAGAGAGAGAGAAAAAAAAATTGACTCGTTTCTCCACTCATCCATGCATTCACTTGCTGACTCTTACAGGTGGTCCTGCAGGTGCTCACGAAGGTGGCCCTACAGGTACTCCTGGAGGTGGTCCTACAGGTATTCCTGGAGGTGGTCCTATAGGTACTCCTGGAGGTGGTCCTACAGGTACTTCTGGAGGTGGTTTTGCAGGTAAACTTGGAGGCAGTGCTGCAGGTGTTGTTGGAGGTGGTTCTGAAGATGCCCCAACACTGAATGAGGGTTTAACTGGAAACTCTGGCACACTGGGAGGATGCTCCAATCTATTGAGGTAAACATCATAAAATCATAAATACCAACATTTTAAAAATTATTGTTTAGTTTCAAAGGTATTTCAAAAACTACAAGTTACTAAAAATCATAAATTTCAAAGCATAATCTTGGTTTATGCTCCAGAATTTATTCTAAATCTTTCATTAAATTAGTTAATTATTTTATTAAAATTTAAGTTTGATGTTTAAAAATCCTATTATTCTGAGAAGATATGTATTAGTACACTTTTATACTCTTCTAAACCTACCCTTTTTCAGTTTCATAAATAAAAAGGCAGATAAAGTTAATGAGGTGTGTTGTAAATATTACCCTTCTTAGTAATTTTTAAGTTTAACCCTATCAGTTTACTACCTCCTAGTAAATTAAGAAGACATAAGAGAGAAATCAAACAGTGTTGTTTCTAATTCTCCAGTTTAACTTGTATAAATAAAAACTAAAACAAAAGAAATCAAATTGGGTATTTGAATAAGACATTTACATAGCTTCTTACAACTTCCTAAGTTGTATAGACAAATGGAAGCCTTTATCCTAAAAATTCCAGTGAATATACCTCAAAGTCGCCACAATAAACTATTTCAAGTTGAACTCTTGCCACTAGTCCATTTTAGAAAATATGGTATACTTAGGATCGGAAAAGGCTCATCATGGTCCATGATAAGCTGCAGAACTTAAACCTAACACACCACAAACCTTTTTCTTACAGTTATAATAGCTAAAGCAACTCTGCACAGATTACTCCTATTGCAATGCTAGCAAAAGCTGAAAATAATTTTAGTAAAGAAATGTAATTTAGATGGCACACTAAAGTAGCATATTTTTTAAAACAGATGGCATGCAATACACAACACATAAAACAGTGACACAAAAGTATGTCAAGAGTGAGAAGGACCAATAAATTAGAAGAAATATGTGTAATTTACCGTTTCTTCCTTCTGCGAAGAAATTGGCACAAGCAGATACAAGTTACTAAAATGACAATAACTATAAGAAACCAGAAAACACATGATATGTAACAAGACTTAAAAACTGCCAGAAGAAATTAATGTCAGTTACATTTCAGTGGTCATAAGTGTTAGTTTGTTTAAACACATATACATTTATATTCTATCTGGAAACTTCACTGTCTAAATGCAATTCCCTGGAATCACTTAAATAGTCCACAGTAAGTCAGACAAGAGTCCTTGTTTAGTTTAGAAAATTACCTAAAGCATTTTGGAGATGAAAATGTCATATAACTAATTATCTAAAAAAATTTATTATTTAAGGTTTGTTACTTAAGTAGACATATAAAATATAAATGAATATACAATCACCAACAAAAGGTAGTATACAGTATAAAAGGTCAGGTTTATTTTTACATTGGTTTACTTAATTTCAAGCTATAAAAGCTATAGAATTTAAAACATAATTTAGAAATAATGTACTTCTTCACAGTGATATTTTGATTTAAGTGGTACTCAAGTTTGAGATACTTACGTAGAGTAAGAAGCATTAGAACACTGATTCCTGGATCTGAAAATAAATGAAAGCATTTTTAAAGATATTGAACATGTATGGATCCCAGATAGCAGTTGAATTTAACTTTTTATGAGCTCATCCAAAACCTACCACAAAAATGTATCAATCTAGTTTTAGCATGATGGTTAGTACGTCCAAGTAATTTTGATTACAGAACCCTTCAAATACATTGCAGCTACAAGATATGCCTTAGGAAACTTTAATAGAAACTCATCATTGTTTTGTGCTGTAGTTAACATACCCAGTTATTTAGTAAAATTAAATAGAATAATTAGAATTTACAAGACTAGAAAAATTACTTACACATGTACACACATACTATCACTTACATTTGTTATGGTATCTGCAATACTAAAATAGCTATAAATGTCAATTATTAATAATAATTTGTGACATCTTTATTTTTCCCTAAGTACAAATGATTGGACCCTGGCCGGGTTGCTCAGTGGATAGAGCATCATCCCAGCATGCAGGAATCCCAGGTTCCATCTCTGGTTAAGGCACATATGAGAAGCAATCAATAAGTGCAAAACTAAATGGAACAACTAAGTGCAACAAGATTATTTTTCTTTCTCTCTCCCTCTCCCTCTCTCTCTCTCTCTCTCCCTTCCCCTCCTCTTTCTTTCTCCCTTCCACTCTCTTAATCAAAATCAATAAAATAATTATAAATAACTGGAACATAATCCATTCATGTAGAACTCTAATGTCTCATAATAGAGAATTATTAAAAATTAAACTAATACCTAATTCCACAATCTCTTCAGTTGAAAGTAATAAATGGGGATTGAGATATTCTAGATAAACTTAATAGAAAGACTCAATAAAGCTTAAAGATATATAACTTCATTGATTTTGATTTTTTGCATTTGTATAAAATTACTTATAATTTCATTTTCTTATAAATTATATTAGTTTTTATTAAAGATAAAATAATGAAATATTAAAAATTTATTGTCAACAACAAATTGTATGTAAACATTCTTCTTCCTGTGCACTAACACATTGTGTGGTAGTATTGTGAGAAAATTTATATTACTATATTCTCAAAATTAGCCTTGAATTCAACATGATTCTACTTAAAATTTAAAAAAGAGGATGGATTAAAATCATTAGAAGTTTATCTGGTATAGGAACCCTCTTTAATATAATAAAGTTCATTTTTAAAAAATTCACAGCCTGACCAGTGGTGGCACAGTAGATAGAACATTGACATGGGATGCTGAGGTCTCACATTGAAACTCCAACGTTGCAGGCTTGAGCACTGGGTCATCTGGCTGGAGCACTGGGTTGTCAGCTTGAGTGTGGGATCATTAAAGTGATCCCATGGTCGCTGGCTTGAGCCCAAATATTGCTGGCTTGAAGCCCAAGATTTCTGGCTTTAACAAAGGGTCACTGGGTCGGTTTGAGCCCCTATGTGAGAAGCAATCAATGAAGAACTAAGATGACGTAGCTATGAGTTGATGCTTTTTATCTCTCTCCCTTCCATATATATATATATGGTATGTGCATGAGAGACAGAGAGAGAGAGATGGACACACTCCCACAGCTAACATCACAGACAACAGTGAAATACTGAAAGATTTCCCTTAAGATCTGGGACAAGATAGGATGCCCACATTTGCCACTTCTATTCAATATAATATTAGAAGTTTGGATCAAGTAATTAAGTAAAACATAAAATGAAAAGCATTAAACTTGGCATGAAAAAATAAAATTATCTCTCTTGACAAATACAGGATCTTTTATGTAGAAAACTCTAAGATTACACACATACTCACACACATACACACATACACAAACACACAGACACACACACACACACCAACCCAATAGAACGAATAAATGAATTTGGCAAAACTGTAGACTATAAAATCAACACACAAAAATCAGTTGCATTTATTTATTTATTTATTTCAGTGAGAGGAGGGGAGGCAGAGGGACAGAGTCCCACATTGCACTCCAACATGGATCCACCAGGCAAGCCATCTAGGAGCAATGCTCTGCCTATCTGGGGCATCACTCTGTTGTTCAGCAACTGAGCTCTTCTCAGCACCTGAGGTAGAAGCCCAGAAGCCATCCTCAGCGCCTGCGGCCAACTTGCTCCAACCAAGCCATGGCTGCAGGAGGGTAAGAGAGAGAGAGAGAGAGAGAGAGAGAGAGAGAGAGAGAGGTGAAGAAGCAGATGACCTCTTCTCCTGTGTGCCCTGACTGGGAATCAAACCTGGAACATCCACATGCCAGCCAATGCTCTACAACTGAGACAAATGGCCAGGGCCATCAGGTACATTTATATACACCCAAATAAACAATCCAAAAAGAAAATTAAGAAAACAATTTCAGGAGAATACAGCCCTTCCTGTGGAGGAGAAGTGGAAACGGCAGCGACAATAGCAGTGGGCCGATGCTGGCAACGCCCGTACCCGAACTTCCTAGGTAGCGACAGAGGGGGTGGCGGGCCTGCAGGCAGACCCCACCTAAGGAATACAGAGGCAACACCCATTGGATTCCATTGGCCAAACCCTTCTTATACACAGACAAAGTGGGCAGGTAGAGAAATGCAACCCAAATGAATCAAGAGAAATCCCCAGAGAAGGACTTGAATGAGTCAGATATAACCAAATTACTGGATGCAGAGTTTAAAATAATGATGGTTAGGATGTTCAAAGAGTTTAGAACAATAGATGGTCATTACGAACACCTAAATAGAGAGATAGCAAATATAAAAAAGGACAGTGAAATAATAAAAAAGAATGAGTCAGAAATTACAAATATAATATCAAAATTGAAGACTACAATGAAAGAAATTAAAAGCAGGATAGATGAAGCTGAGGATCGAATCAGCGAGTTAGAGGACAAGATAAAAGAAGGCATGGAAGCAGAGCAGAAAAAAGAAGAAGGACTCAAAAAGGCTGAGGAAACTCTAACGGAGCTCTGTGACAACATGAATAGAAATAACATCCACATCACAGGGATTCTTAAAGAAGAAGAGAAGGAACAATGGGTAGAAACTTTGTTCAATCAAATCATAGCTGAAAACTTCCCTAAATTGAGGCAGGAAAATGTCTCACATGTTCAAGAAGCACAGAGAACTCCATTAAAGAGGAACTCAAAGAAATCTACACCAAGACACATCATAATTAAAATACCAAAGGTAAGTGATAAAGAAAAAATATTAAAAACTGCTAGAGAAAAAAAGACTATCACCTACAAAGGAGCACCCACAAGGATGACATCCAAATTCTCAACAGAAACACTTGAGGCCAGAAGGGAATGGCAGGAAATATTCAAAGTAATGCAGAACAAGAACCTACAACCAAGACTACTTTATCCAGCAAGGCTATTGTTTGAAATTGAAGCAGAAATAAAAAGCTTCCCAGACAAAAAAACAAACAAAACAAAACCCAAAAACCTCAAAGAATTCACTACAACCAAACCAATGCTGAAAGAAATGCTAAGGGGCCTGTTCAAAACAGATTAAAGTGGGAAAAGAATATAGCAAAAGAGGAATACAGCTTTAAAGAATAAAATGGCAATAAACAACTACATATCAATAATAACCTTAAATGTAAATGGATTAAATGATCCAATCAAAAGACATAGGGTAGCTGCATGGATAAGAAAACAGGACCCATACATATGCTGTCTACAAGAGACACACCTTAAAACAAAAGATGTACATAGACTGAAGGTAAAAAGATGGAAAAAAATATTTCATGCAAATGGAAATGAAAAAAAAAGCTGGGATAGCAATACTCATATCAGGCAAAATGGACTTTCAAACAAAGGCTAGCCTGACTTGTGGTGGTGCAGTGGATAAGGCGTCAACCTGGGATGCTGGTGTTGCCGGTTCAAGACCCTGGGCTTGCCTAGTCAAGACACATACAGGAGTTGATGCTTACTGCTCCTCCCTTCTCTCTCTCTCTCTCTCTCTCTCTCTCCCTCTCCTCTCTAAACTGAATAAATAAATAAAGCCTTTTAAAAAAAGAAAACAACAAAAAAACCTGCAGGCTATAGTAAGAGATAAAGAAGGACACTACATAATGATAAAGGGAGCAATCCAACAGGAAGATATAACCATTATAAATATCTACGCACATAATATAGGAGAACCTAAATGTATAAAGCAGACTTTGATGGATATAAAAGGCGAGATCAACAGCAATACTATAATAGTAGGGGATTTCAATACTCCACTAACATTACTAGATAGATCCTCAAGAAAAATAATTAACAAAGAAACAGCAGACTAAAAGAATACACTAGATCAACTCAATTTATTAGATATCTTCAGAACCTTTCACCCTAAAGCAGCAGAATATACATTCTTTTCAAGTGCTCATGGTACATTCTCTAAGATAGACCACACGTTAGGACACAAAAGCGGTCTCAACAAGTTAAAGAACATTAAAATCATATCAAGCATTTTCTCTAATCACAATTGCATGAAACTAGAAACAAACCACAACAGAAAAACTGAAAAATACTCAAACATTAGGAAACTGAATAGCATGTTATTAAATAACGAATGGATTAACAATGAGATCAAAGAAGAAATAAAAAAATTACTAGAAATAAATGATAATGAGCATATATCAACTCAAAATTTATGGTACACAGCAAAAGCAAGCAGTACTGAGAGAGAAGTTTATAGCATTACAGGCATACCATAAGAAGCTAAAAAAAGCTCAAATAAACAACTTGACCCTGTATCTAGAAGAACTAGAAAGAGAACAGCAAGTAAAGCCCAGGGGTAGTAGAAGAAAGGAAATAATAAAGATCAGAGTGGAAATAAATGACATAGAGGCAAAAGAATCAAAACAGCGGATCAACGAAACCAGGAGCTGGTTCTTTCAAACGGTAAACAAGATTGATGAACCTTTAACTAGACTCACCAAGAAAAAAAGAGAGAGGACTCAAATAAAATTAAAAATGAGAGTGGAGAAATAACAACTGACACAACAGAAATACAAAATATTGTAAGAAAATACTATGAAGAACTGTATGCCAAAAAATTAGACAACCTTGATGAAATTGACAAATTCCTTGAAACATACAATCTTCCAAAAATCAATCTGGAAGAATCAGAAAACCTAAACAGATCGATTACAACAAATGAGATTGTAACAGTTATCAAAAAACTCCCAAGAAAGAAAATTCCTGGGCCTGATGACTTCACAGGTGAATTCTACCAAATAATCAAAGAAGAACTAACTCCTATCCTCCTCAAGCTATTTCAAAAAATTCAAGAGGAAGGAAGACTTCCAAACTCCTTTCATGAGGCGAGCATAATTCTGATTCCAAAACCAGGCAAAGACAACACAAAGAAAGAAAATTATAGGCCAATATTCCTAATGAATTTAGATGCTAAAATCCACAACAAAATATTAACAAACTGGATCCAGCAATATATGAAAAAAATCATACACCATGATCAAGTGGGATTTATTCTGGGGAGGCAAGGCTGGTACAATATTTGCAAATCAATCAATGTGATTCACCACATAAACAAAAGGAAGGACAAAATTCACATGATAATTTCAATAGATTCAGAAAAAGCATTTGATAAAATCCAGCACCCATTCATGATCCAAACTCTCAGCAAAATGGGAATACAGGGAACATACCTCAACATGATAAAGGCCATCTATGACAAACCCACAGAAAACATCATACTCAACGGGCAAAAATTAAAAGGAATCCCCTTAAGATCAGGAACAAGGCAGGGTGCCCCGTTTCACTACTCTTATTCAACATAGTTCTGGAAGTCCTAGCCACAGCAATCAGACAAGAAGAAGAAATAAAAGGAATTCAAATTAGAAAAGAAGAAGTAAAATTATCATTATTTGCAGATGATATGATATTGTATATAGAAAACCCTACAGTCTCAGTCAAAATACTACTGGACATGATAAATGAATTCTGCAAGGTGGCAGGATATAAAATTAATACTCAGAAATCAGAGGCATTTTTATATACCAATAATGACCTGTCAGAAAGAGAAATTTAGGAAACAATCACGTACACTATTGCAACCAAAAATATAAAGTACCTAGCAGTAAATTTAACCAAGGAGATTAAAGACTTGTACTCGGAAAATTATAAAACATTGATAAGAGAAATCAAGGAAGATATAAACAAGGGGAAGTATATACCATGCTCATGGTTAGGAAGAATAAACATCATTAAAATGTCTATATTACCTAAAGCAATTTATAAATTCAATGCAATACCAATGACATACGTCAAAGATATAGAACACATATTCAAAAATTTATACCAAAAAAGGACACAATAGCCTCAGCAATCTTGAAAAGGAAGAATAAAGTGGGAGGTTTCACACTTTCTGATGTCAAGTTATACTATAAGGTCATTGTACTATAAAAAGCCTGGTACTGGCATAAGAACAGGCATATAGATCAATGGAACAGAACAGAGAACCCAGAAATAAATCCACACACCTTTATGAACAACTGATATTTGACAAAGGATGTAAGAGCATACAATGGAGGAAAGACAGTCTCTTTAACAAATGGTATTGGGAAAATTGGACAGCTACCTGCAAAAATATGAAACTAGACCATCAACTTACACCATTCACAAAAATAAACTCAAAATGGATAAAAAACTTAAATGTAAGCCGTGAAACCATAAGCACCTTAGAAGAAAACATAGGCAATAAGCTCTTTGACATCTCTCTCAGCAATATATTTGCCGATTTATCTCCACAGTCAAGTGAAATAATAGACAGGATAAACAAATGGGACTATGTCAAACTAAAAAGTTTTTGCACAGCTAAAGACAATATGAACAGAATTAAATGTCAAACTACAGAATTTGAGAACATATTCAACAATACATCTGATAAAAGGTTAATAACCAAAATTTATAAAGAACTTGTAAAACTCAACACCAGGGAGACAAAAAATTCAATCAAAAAATGGGCAAAAGAAATGAATAGACACTTCTTCAAAGAGCACATAAAAATGGCCAATAGGCATGTGAAAAAAATGCTCAATATCACTAAGCATTAGAGAAATGCAAATTAAAACCACAATGAGATATCACCTCACACCAGTCATAATGGCGCTCATCAGCAAAACAACACAGAGTAAGTGCTGGCCAGGATGTGGAGGAAAGGGAATCCTCCTGCACTGATGGTGGGAATGCAGACTGGTGCAGCCACTGTAGAAAACAGTATGGAGATTCCTCAAAAAATTAAAAACCGAACTGCCTTTTGAGCCAGCTATCCTACTTTTAGGAATATATGCTAAGAATACCATAGCACTGTTCAAAAAGGAGAAATGCACCCCCATGTTTATGGCAGTATTGTTTACAATGGCGAAGGACTGGAAACAACCCAAGTGTCCATCAGTGGATGAGTAGACTAAAAAGCTTTGGTACATATATGCTATGGAATACTACTCAGCTATAAGAAATGATGACATCAGATCATTTACAACATGGATGGACCTTGATAACATTATACTGAGTGAAATAAGTGAGTCAGAAAAAACTAAGACCTATATGATTCCGTACATAGATGGGATATAAAAATGAGACTCAGAGACCTAAACTAGAGTGTGCTGGTTACCGTATAGGTGCGGGGGTGGGGGGAGAAAGGAGAGGGAAGAGGTGGGTGGTGGGGAGGAGCACAAGGAAAACCAGATAGAAGGTGACGGAAGACAATTTGACTTTGGGTGATGGGTATGCAACCTAATCAAATGTTAAAATAACCTGGAGATGTTTTCTCTGAACATATGCACCCTGATTTATCAATGTCACCCCGTTAAAATTAATAAAAACAATTCATATAAAAAAAATGAAAACTTTCACTTATAATGTCAGAAAGAATAAAATACTTTGGAATAACCAAGGAGGTAAAAAACTCATACAACAACAAAATAAAATATTTTGGAAAAAATTTAAAGAAGACCTAAATAAATAAAAACACATCCTTATTTATGGATTAGAAGACCTAACATTGTTAAGATGTAGATACTGCAAAAACAAACCTACAGATGAAGTACAACCTCTACCAAAATTTTGAGAGTGATTTTTGCAGGAATCAAAAAAAAAAAATCCATCCTAAAATTTATATGGAATGTAAGGGCCTTGAAATATTCAATGCAATCTTGAAGAAGAAGAGTGAAGTTGAGAGGATCATGCTTTCTGATTTCAAAACTAATTACAAAACTATAATAATTAAAATTGAATGGCACTGACATTAAAGAAATACAGACCAATGGAATAGAATAGAGGGCCTAGCATATATGGTCAAATGATTGTCCACAATATGTTTCTAAGAACATTCAGTGGGAAAAGTGTAGTATTTTCAACAAATGGTTTTTTGGAAAACTGGAAATCCACAAGCAAAAGAATGAAGTTTGATACTTACCTTACATCATATACAAAAATTATTTCAAAAGAGATAAATTTCTAAATTTAAAAGTTAAAACTATTAAAGTCTTAGAAGAAGGCATAGAGGAAAAGCTTCATGATGTCGGCCCTGGCAATGATTTCTTGGATGTAACAACAAAAAAATATAGGCAACAAAGAAAAATAGATAAACTGGATTTTATCAAAATTAAAAACTTTGTGCATCAAAGAACACTACTAATAGAGTGAAAAGTCAAACCCACAAAATGGAAGGAAAAGTCTGTAAATCATAATATATTTGATAAGTCAATAATATCCAAAATATATATTCAAAATATATGAACTTCTGTAAATCAATAACAAAATTCCCAACTAAGTTAAAAAAAGAACAAAGGACTTGAATGAGATTTCTCTAAAGATATACAAATAGCAAAGAAACACACAGAAAAATGCTCGACACATCACTAACCAAGGGAAAAAATGCTAACAAAAACCACAATAAGATACTACTTCACATATTTTACCTACTATATATTAGAATGGCTATTATAAAAAATACAAACAAAATAACATGTTGTTGGCAAAGAAGTATACAGAAATTAGAACCTTTGTGTGTCTCTGGTGGAAATGTAAAGCAGTGTTGCTGCTGTTGAAGACTGTCTGATTGTTCTATAAAATTAAACACAAAATGCCCATAAAACCCAGCAATTCTACTCCTAGACATATATCCTTAAAACTGAAGACAGGTACTCAAACAGATAGTTAAATTCCAATATTCAGAAAAAGAAAATTCAGAATAGCCAAAAGGTGAAAACAACTCAAGTGTCTATGAACAGATGAATGCTAAAGGAAATATGATATATAAGAACAGTGGAATATTTTCAGCCATAAAAGAAATTAAGTTCAGATACATGCTACTCTAAGATGGGTGAACCTTAAAAAATAGCATGGTCTGTGAAATAAGCTATATAGAAAAGACAAATGTAAAATTCCACTTAGCTGAGGTATCTTGGATGCCAAATTCACAGACAGAAATTTGAATAGAGATTACTGGAGCAGAAGGAGGGGTATGAATAGGGAATTACTATTTAATGGGTATAAAGTTTAAGTTTGGGAAGATAAAAAGTTTTGGAGATAGCAGTGATGGTAGCACAACAATGTGAATGTATTTAATGCCAGTGAATTGTACAATTAGGCTGGTTGAAATGATTTAAAAATGAAATAAAAGTTTATCTGGTAAAACTAACATGAGAATAGCCTGCACATTTCCTAATAGGAATTGGTCTGCCAGATATTAAAACATATTATAGTACTAAGTTAAAAAAATTAATGCTGGCACAGGAATGGACAGAATTAAGGGAACAGAAAGGAGACTAGAATATCTATGAATTTATTATATGATCAAACATTTGGAGAGAAGAATATTTATTCCATATGTGGTGTTACTTAGCCACTGAGTGGAGGAGGGAGAAGTGAAGAAGAACCTAATCTCCTTCCATATACCATAATGAATTTCAGATATACCAACAATTTAAATGCAAAAGTGAAATCAGAAACACATGGATGAAATGTTTATGTAATTTGAAGACTTAAAAGTTTTTGTGAGACACAACACTCATGGCCATTAGGGAAAAGTTTGATACATTCAACTACTTATTAATGTAAAACTTCTGCACATTTAACTGGCCACTGATAGAAGAATAGTTAAATAATATATGGTATATATTAAGAATATCATTTAAAAGGATGGAAATAAATTTAAACAGAACCAAAATCTAAGACTGTAAGTGTAAAATGAGGGAGATTTTGAAGAAAATAAATAGTATGATCCATTTCTGGTTAAGAAAAAAAATTTAAATATCAAAATATGCATAACTACCTATACAAGGATATTGATGTATCCTTATACATCAGAAATAAATAAAAAGGACACCTGAATTAACAGTGACAAACTCAGATAACGGACCAGAGAAAGAAATGAAGAACTAATATTTTATCTGTATACTTTTGTAATGTTTGAAAATTTACAAAAATACATTTGTATACTACACATGTAGCAAAAGTTATAGAAACAAATCTACATCCAATAATATAATACAAAAATTTAAAAGAAAATGAACTAGTAAAATTAAGGCAAAACAAAATAAAAGAAAACAAAATCTCTGGATAGAATGTTCATTATATATTAAAAGGTTTTTAATTTATAATGAGCTTGCACAATCATGAAAAATAATATTTTAGAAATCTAACAGAAAACAGAACAAAGAACATAATAAATGTGAACAAAAAAGGTGCAGCCTCATTTATAATGAAAGAAATCAAGATGAAAACAAGATATGCCTTTTCATTCATCAGCTTACAAAATTTTTAATATAAGTAGGATAAAGAGTTACTGAACCTGGATATTTTAAAGCTGGAAGCTTCGTTGAATGAGGAGTAGTAGGCTTGATACCTGGAAAAATAAATTGGATTCCATTCATCAGTGTTATCAATAAAAATTATAGATTTAATTTAAATTTTTATTTTTTAGAAAGATTAATTATTCCTCAAAATTAAAAATATGTTATACTTTCTGAACTTGCATTTCTACTTCTGGGAATATGACCTAAATATATGTTTACACAGGTGCACAGGATATATGTATATACAAAAGAATGTTCACTACAATTTTATATTTTATAATGGAAACCCTAGAAGTTAAATAATAATAATGTGTTCAGAGTAAATATGTATATTTAAAATATACCATCCAGGTAGTATTATATCAAATAATTTGTATCCTTTTCAGCTTGATATTTCATAAACATTTTTTCATATTAGCACAATCAGATCTACTTTATCACCATTATATGTTGCTGTTGGTCCTTCTTAATATAGTTTTTTCTAACTAATAGTGAAAAATTGATTAATAATACCATGAGGAGTTACGATTTTTAAAAAGTAGCCCTGTTGGCCTGACCTGTGGTGGCGCAGTGGAAAAAGTGTTAACCTGGAATGCTGAGTTCACCCGTTCAAAACCTTGCACTTGTCTGGTCAAGGCATATATAGAAGTTGATGCTTCCTGCTCCTCCCTCCTTTCTCTCTCTCTCTCTCTCTCTCTTTCTCTCTCTCACTCTCTCTTCTCTATAAACTGAATAAAAAAACAAACAAATAAGTAAATAAATAAAAATTAAAAAAAGAAAATATCCCTGTCATTTCTTTTCTTCCTAAGCTTTTCCTCACAATCAATTCTCATCTCTTCTTTTAAACAGTAAACTGTATTAGTGTTTTATATGTCCTTTATAAATTCTCATGGTCAAAGAAATATCAACAAATAAATACAGTATTCCACACTGCAGATATCCACTAGGACCATGTGAGTAAATACGGATGAGTCGAGTACAAGCTTCACATGCAATTTTATATATCAGTCCAGCAAAAAACCATCTCTTCCCCCTCAAATCTCAGAGCACTCAACTAAGATAATTAAGGAGGCTACCAGACCTGGTGTACAGGAATTATTAAAAAGGTGTTTTAATTATCATGTTAACATGCACAACTCCCCTCAGTCCCATAAAGTATTAGGACAGCAGAAAATATATAAGCAGATTAGAAGACAAAAATTAAGATTTAAGTTCAAAACCCTCAACAATTCCTTCTAACATATCAAAATAATCTCTCAAGTCTTCAGCAGAGCAGCTGATGAGTAGTCCATGAAAAAAGTCCTCCATTTCATTTCAATAAATAACGACTTTTCTTGCCTTTCAGTTGGTATGAAATTTAGTTCCTGTTGCCAAATAGAAATGCTCAGAAAAGAGAAAAAGAATAATTGTATGAGGAGGGGAAATTGCAGTGGGGGTTGTAGAAATACCAGTCTTGTTCTAGAGATAAGAATTTGCCAGTTCAAATTGTACTATATAAATAGAATTGAACTTGCCATCTGGGAATTGAAACACAGTTCTGGGCCGGAAAGGTGCCTTTAAATGTGTCAACAAATCACTTATTTTAAATTAAGTGAGAGGCGGGGAAGCAGAGAGACATACTCCCACATGCACCCCAACTGGGATCCACCTGACAAGCCCCTACCAGGCAATGCTCTGCCCACCTGGGCCATTGCTCCATTGCTCGGCAATAGAACTACTTTATCACCTGAAGCAATGCCATGGAGTCATCCTCAGTGCCAGAGGCCAACACACTCAAACTAACTGAGCCATGGCTGCAGGAGAAGAAGAGAGAGTGAGAGAGAGAAGGGGGAGGGTTGGAGAAGCAGATGGTCGCTTCTCCTGTGTGACCTGACTGGGAATTGAACCTGGGACTTCCACATGCCAGGTTGATGCTCTACCACTGAGGCAACAGGCCAGGGCCAAAAAATCACTTTTGGAATGAATATAAATAGCAAAATTGGTGACAAAAAAACAAAACAAAACAAAGGCATGCATATTGGAAAACAAATATCATAGACCTTCCTTTCATTAACGTCAGTTGGAGTGCTTCTATAAGTGATATATGAGCTTCCTTTCAGAGGTTACTATATGCCAGGAATTGTGCTAAGTGGTGTAAGTTCAAACAATTTAAACTTTCTTAATCACCCAGTGAGGAAGGCATTAAATAATTTTACATCTAAGCAAATACAATGAAAGTTTAACTTGCCCAAATTTAAATACTTGTTTATATCTGACTATGGCAAATAATTTGAGAATCACTAAGAATAAACTAAAATAGCTGTAAATAGATTCTTCCTCCTTTTATTACTAACAGTGATTGATGAATGATTGTCAATATCATGACTTTAAAGAAATTTTTAAAAATGTAAGTAGGATGTTACTAAATTTGAATGACTCAAAGTAAGAGCTTTTGTATTGACAAGAATTGACATTGAAAAATATAATAATGTAGGATTAATCCCTTGGATATTATCATTTTTTCATTTTTTATAATTTGTGCCTTTCGTTCTTTACTTACTAAGGTAAATATCCCCAAGATTCAATTTATCCCGAAAAATTGTTGCTATGTGACATTTTTAAAGTGCTAATAACTCTATGAACACATACAAAATCACAACAGAAAAATTGCTTCTTTTCAATGATTCTGTATCATTGATAGTTAATGTCAAAGAAATAAAAACTTAAAACACAAGAAGGAAAATGATAGAGTACCTTCAATACATGTTGGCATCTCAGGCTCCCAAGTATTGTTTTTACCACAGAATACTGACTTGTTGCCATTAAGCAAGAAACCTTCGAGGCATTCAAATTCAACCACATCTTCGTAGAAATACTTCTCTTTCATTTCTGATACTGATCTTCCATGTTTGAGTACTGGAATGTCACATTTGACCTCTAAGAAGCAGAGAAATACCCAGAATTAATAGAAAGTTGCTTTAACATAGTACCAGAAAAAAATAGTGCAAAGTAACCATTTCCAGTGGAAAGAGACAAGGAATAATAAGATGTTCATTTAAAAAAAAGAAAAATACATTTTTTGTTCATTTTAATTCTAGATAAACAGATTTAGAGAAATATGATAAGTTCTTTTCCACATAGAAAAAACAGTAATTATAATTTATTGGTTTCATACATTTTTTATTTTACTGCAAATTTCAAGAAAAGTCTACCAGATACAATTTCTGGGTAAGTTCAAATGCAACTTTTGATACTTTTTGGCTCTAGAGCAGTGGTCCTTAACCTGGGTTCTATCGAACCTTAGGGGTTCGATGAGTAGGTCTCAGGGGTTCGAAGAAGCCTCTGCCGTGAAGGCCAGAATAAAGTAATACCGTAATTTGTTATGAGTTCATGCACTTTGTTGGTTTTGTTCTTTGAGCAAGGTGATGTTCATGCACGGCTCATTTTGTGCACCAGTAAAAAAACATATATATGCCTATGTCTTGAATTTGGAAAAAAAACCCCATATTTTATTTATCACTAAAGAAGGGTTCAGTGAATGTGCATATGAAACTGGTGGGTTCGGTACCTCAAAAAAGGATAAGAACCACACTGCTCTAGAGAGTTTTAAATTTTCATGCTCACACTGAACACAATATGCTACCCTTTTAAAAAGGCAGAAGACTCTTGTGGGAAGGTAGTAGTTGAGCTGAAACTTAACCATTGACAAGAAGGTAGCCATTCAAAGACATGCAAAGAAAAAGCTTTCAGGTATTAACAACACATATGAACTGGACTGTTCAAGAAACAGAAAGGCCAACGAAGGTAAGGTCTTGTTTTTCGACCATTTTAGACTGCAACCCAGAGATTAAAAAAAAAAAAAAAAAAGAACAAAGTTTAGGTTGTAAACCATTACATAAGCACACAAGGCTGATATTTTGTTGCAAGTTAAGTTTTAGACTTCAAACTCCTGTATTTCCCAATCTGCTCTTCTTCTCAAGAAGTAAAATGCTGGTTATAACCTTCTAGATTGATTTCAGAATCCAGTAATAGGTTTGGAAGAATTTGGAAAAAAACAAAAAAACACTGGTCAGGGTAGAAAGTACAAGGGAGTGTCTTATGAGATTAAATCTGAGTAATAGATAAGTGCCCACAATGCACTGTGTTTTAAACCAGGAGAGTGCTCTTCCTCCCTGCCTGTGGATCTGAATTTCCATCAGGTGTCTTTCCCTTCAGCCTGAAGTACTTCCTTTTGCAGTTCTTGCAGTGCAGATTAGGTAATGACAATTCTCTTAGATTTATATTTTTTTTCTGAAAATGTTTTAATTTCACCTTCAGTTTTGAAGATTTCACCTTAACAGCTATTTCTTGGTTAAGTGTTTTATTCTCCTTCAGCATATTAGCAATAGTATTGTCTTCTAGACTTTATAGTTCCTTAAGATAAATCAGCAGTCATTCTTACTTAGAGGGGCAGAGCAATGTATGGCACACCCACAGAATGGTATAAAAACACAGCAATAAAAAGAAACAAGCTCCTGATTCATGCAGCCACAGGAATGAAACTCAAAATGTAGTTTGCTTAGTAAAATAAGCCATACTCAGAAGGATATGATCCCATTCATGATATTCTGGAATAGTAATACAATAGAGATTTCTGTCTCACTAGCTGCTTTTTCTTTTATATTTTGTTTTCAATAGTTTTTCCATGATCTGTTTAGTGCAGTGGGGTTATTTTTTTTCAGTTAAAAATATATTTATCTTTCTGGGTTTATTAAATTTCCTGGACTAGTGGGGTTGTTGTTTTAGATAAAATTTCAATATTTTTGGCTTGCATTTCTTCAAATAATTTTCTATATGTTTCTCTTTCTTTTCTTTATGAAACTCCAATTACAAGTACTATATGTTTAACTGCATGCTACTCTCCTACAGTTCTGTAGGATTTTCTCTTTACAACCTCTCTTTTCAAATTGTGTTAGATCTGCTTTGTCATGACCTTTTCACTGTTGTGCCAGTCTGCTGTCAACTCCACCAAATATTTGCCTATAAATTGGGTTTACTGGATATAATTTACATCCAGTAGAATTCACCCTTTTAATTGCACAGCTGTATTAGTTTTGATAAATACAAGTAATTGTGAAATTACCACAATAATAAAGACAGCTAGCCTGACCTGTGGTGGCTCAGTGGATAAAGCATCAACCTGGAATGCTGAGGTCACCAGTTCAAACCCTGGGCTTGCTGGGTATGGGAATTGATGCTTCCGGCTCCTCCCCCTTCTTTCTCTTTCTCTCCCCTCTCTAAAATGAATAAAGTCTTTTTAAAAAAGTTTAACTACCACACAAGATGATTTATTAAAAAAAAAAAAAGACATGTAAGAGTTCCATTATCTCCTAATACTTCCTCATGCCACTGTGTGATCAACCTCTAGTCCACGAGTTGGGAACCTTTTTGGCTGAGAGAGCCATGAATGCCACATATTTTAAAATGTAATTCCGTGAGAGCCATACAATGACCGGTGTATGTTACGCATTATCCAATAAAAATTTGGTGTTGTCCCGGAGGACAGCTGTGATTGGCTTCAGCCACCCACAACCATGAACATGAACGGTAGGAAATGAATGGATTGTAATACATGAGAATGTTTTATATTTTTAACGTTATTTTTTTTTAATTAAAGATTTGTCTGCGAGCCAGATGCAGCCATCAAAAGAGCCACATCTGGCTCGTGAGCCATATGTTCCCGACCCCTGCTCTAGTCCCTGTACCAATCAGCCAACCACTGCTCTGTTTTCAGTCTCTATTGTATTATTTTTCCAGAATATCATGAATGGCATCTTATTCCTCTGAGCATGGCTTGTTTCACTAAGAAAAATACATTTGAGTTTCTTTCCTGTGGCTGCATCATTCAGGAGCTCTTTTCTTTTTATTGCTGTGTATTTATACCATTGTATGGATGTACCAGATTTGTTCCTTTATTTACCAGCTAAAGAACATGTGGGTAGTTTCCAGAGTGGTATAATTACAACTAAAGTGAATGTACATATTCTCATACAGGCTTTTATGTGAATATGTTTTCACTTTATTTGGATTTCCAAGTGTGCAATGAGTGTATGTTAAACTTTGTAAGAGATTGTAAAACTGAGTTCCAATGGTCATACCACTTTGCATTCTTACAGCAATGTATAATAGTTTCATTTGCTCCATATCCTTGCAAGTATATGCCATTGCTAGACATTTGTTTTTGTTCATGGCAGTCATTTTAAAAGATTTTTAGTGGCATCTCTTTGTGGTTTTAATGACATGTTTGTAATTACTAATGTTATTGAGCAAATTTTCATTTTCATTTACTTTTTTGTCATCTGTATATTATATTTGATGGAATAGGTATATTAAAATCTGTTGCCTATTTTAAAATTTTGGGTTATTCTCTTATTGTTGAGCTTTGAGAGTTCTTTATATATTGTAGATTAAAATCCATTACAAGATGTGTGCTTTGCAAATATTTTCTCCTTATTGTTTTATTTTTATTCTCTTACCAGTTTTGCAGATCACAGGTTTTGAGTCTGGAACATCCAATTTATTAACATTTTTTGAAGAATCATGATTTATGGGTTGTATTTAAAAAATCTTTGGTTAGGTCAAAGATATTTCTTGACTTTTTTAAAACAAGGTCTTACAGTTTTAGTTTTACATGATATGTCTATGACCCATTCTGAGTAAATGTTTGTGTATGGAACAGACATAGTTCTGGTTTTTTATTTTCCCTGCACAATTTTTGAAAAAATAATCATTTTTTCCCACTAAATTGATTGTAAACCTGAGGTGAAAATCAACAAGGTATATATTTAAGGGTTTAAATCTGGATTCAGTATTTAGTTCCATTGCTCTATATGGTTATCCTTTTATAAATATCACAATGTCTTAATTATATGCCTTATATTATGCTTTTTGTAAACTTGGCATCAGGTTGAGTGCATCCTTTAATTACATTCAAAATTGTTTTAACTATTCTAGTTTTTTTGTCATTCTACCATAACTTTTAGCATCAGTTTATCAATTTACAAAATGTTCTGTTGGAATTTTTATTGGGTTTGTCCTGAATTTATAGGTCAAATACAGAGAATTGATGTCTTTATTATACTGAGTCTTCCAATTGCTGACCAATATATATATATATATATATATATATATATATATATATATATCCTTTCATGTGCAGTGTGAGGCAAAAGTAGGTTTTTTTGTTGAGTGCATGAAACATAGACTTTATTCTTGTCATATTATTTATTAATTATTATATTATTTTCTCTATGAACAATTGTAAACCTATTTTTGCCTCACCCTGTATTGGGGTCTTCCTGAGTTTTCTTTACTAGTATTTAGTATTTTTTTAGGATTCAAATTTTTCACACAGATTGATAGATTTATATGAAAATATTTTGTGGTTTGGCAGTGTTCTAAACAGTAATTTTAAAATTTCAATTTCTAGTGGTTTACTGCTAGTATATAAACATGCATTTGATTTCCATAGGTTCATCTTATATTTTGCAACCTTGATAAAACGAAAATCTTTGAAAATTTCTACACAGACGATTGTGTCATAAGTGAAGAAATTATTTTATTGCTTCTTTTCATTTTGATTTATGTTTTCATTTTTTTAGTTGCCTTGTTGTAGGAGCTCCAGTACAATGTTGAACAGAGTGGTAAGAGTGAATGATACTTTCCTTGTTCCTACGTTGGCAGAAAATAAATAAGTTTTTACACCATTAAGAATAATGTAAGCTGTAAGATTTTTATAAATGCCTTTTATCAGATTGAGATGTCTTTTTTCCCTTCTATTCCTAGTTTCCTCTGAAGTGTTATGGAAAGATGATGAATTCTATCAAATGCTTTTGGGAAACATCTAGTAAGATGATCTTACACTGTTTTCTTTTTTTATAGTCTCTTGATATTGTAAATTATACTGATTAGTTTTTGAATTTGAAACAACTTTACATTTATGCAATAAATCCTAATTAGTTATCATGCATTATTATATATGGTGATATTTAATTTGTTGATCTTTTGGTTAGAAGTTTCTATAATATTAAAGTGTTTTTTATAATAGCCTTGCAATGTTTTTGTCTGGTTTTGATATCACACTAATGTCTTCATAAAACAAGTTGAGAAATATTCCCTCCATTTTTATTTCTAGAAGAGTTTTTGTAAGGATGCTATTATTTATTTGTAAAATGTTTGGTAGAATTCCCCAGGTAGGCCATCTGGATTGGTAGTTCTTATTATGGGAAGGTTTTAAGTCTGTTTAATAAATATAGGACTATATAGGTCACCTATTTTTTAAAATAGTTTTGGTATTTTGTATGTTTTAAATTTATTTTTCTTTTTTTTTTTTTTTTCACTTATATATATATATTTTATTATTATTAATTCTAATGGGGTGACATCAATAAATCAGGGTACATATGTACAATGAAAACATCTCCAAGGTTATCTTATCATTCAATTGTGTTACATACCCATCACCAAAAGTCAAATTGTCCTCTGTCACCTTCAATCTGGTTTTCCCTGCGTCCCTCCCCTCCTCCCTATCCCATTCTTCCCCCCCTCCCCCCATCCCATAACCACCACTCTCTTGTCCATGTCTCATACCCTCACTTTCATGTCCCACCTATGTATGTAATCGTGCTGTTCTCAGTTTTTCTTTTTTTCTGATTTACTTATTTCACTCCGTATAATGTTATCAAGGTACATCCATTTTGTTATAAATGATCCGATGTCATCGTTTCTTATGGCTGAGTAGTATTCCATAGTATATATGTACCATAGCTTTTGAATCCACTCGTCTTCTGACGGACACTTGGGCTGGTTCCAGATCTTCGCTATTGTGAACAATGCTGCCACGAACATGGGGGCGCATTTCTTCTTTTCGAACAGTGCTATGGTGTTCTTAGGGTATATTCCTAAAAGTGGGATAGCTGGGTCAAAAGGCAGTTCGATTTTTAATTTTCTGAGGAATCTCCAAACTGTTTTCCACAGTGGCTGCACCAGTCTGCATTCCCACCAGCAGTGAAGAAGGGTTCCCTTTTCTCCACATCCTCGCCAGCACTTATTCTGTGTTGTTTTGCTGATAAGTGCCATTCTGACTGGTGTGAGGTGATATCTCATTGTGGTTTTAATTTGCATTTCTCTAATGATTAGTGATGTTGAGCATTTTTTCATATGCCTATTGGCCATCTGTATGTCCTCTTTGGAGAAATTTCTATTCATTTCTTTTGCCCATTTTTTGATTGGGTTGTTTGTCTTCCTGGTGTTGCTTTTTATAAGTTCTTTATAAATTTTAGTTATTAACCCCTTATCAGATGTGCTGTCGAATATGTTCTCCCATTGTGTGGTTTGTCTTTTTATTCTGTTCCTATTGTCTTTAGCTGTGCAAAAACTTTTTAGTTTGATATAGTCCCATTTGTTTATCTTGCCTTTTATTTCAGTTGCCCATGAAGATAAATCGGCAAATATACCGCTGCTACAGATGTCGGAGAGCTTGCTGCCTATGTTTTCTTCTAAGATGTTTATGGTTTCACGGCTTACATTTAAGTCTTTTATCCATTTTGAGTTTGTTTTTGTGAATGGTGTAAGTTGATGGTCTAGTTTCATTTTTTTGCAGGTAGATGTCCAATTTTCCCAACACCATTTGTTAAAGAGGCTGTCTTTACTCCATTGTATGTTCTTTCCTCCTTTGTCAAATATCAGTTGTCCATAAAGCTGTGGGTTTATTTCTGGGTTCTCTGTTCTGTTCCATTGATCTATGTGCCTGTTCTTATGCCAGTACCAGGCTGTCTTGAGTATAATGGCCTTGTAGTAAACCTTGATATCAGGAAGAGTGATTCCTCCTGCTTTATTTTTTCTTTTTAAGATTGCTGAGGCTATTCGTGTTCTTTTTTGGTTCCATATAAATTTTTGGAATATGTGTTCTATATCTTTGAAGTATGTCATTGGTATTTTAATTGGTATTGCATTGAATTTATAAATTGCTTTGGGTAATATAGACATTTTAATGATGTTTATTCTTCCTAGCCATGAGCACGGTATGTGCTTCCACTTGTTTGTATCTTCCTTGATTTCTTTTATCAATGTTCTATAATTTTCTGAGTACAAGTCCTTAACCTCCTTGGTTAAATTTACTCCTAGGTACTTTATTTTTTTGGCTGCAATAGTGAAGGGGATTGTTTCCTTAATTTCTTTTGCTGATATTTCATTGTTGGTGTATAGAAATGCCTCTGATTTCTGAGTATTAATTTTATATCCTGCCACCTTGCTGAATTCATTTATAAGGTCCAGTAGTTTTTTGACTGAGACTTTAGGGTTTTCTATATACAATATCATATCATCTGCAAATAATGACAGTTTTACTTCTTCTTTTCCAATTTGTATGCCTTTTATTTCTTCATCTTGTCTGATTGCTGTAGCTAGGACTTCCAGAACTATGTTGAATAAGAGTGGTGAAAGTGGGCAACCCTGCCTGGTTCCTGATCTTAAGGGGATTGCTTTTAATCTTTGTCCATTTAGTATGATGTTTGCTGTCGGTTTATCGTAGATGGCCTTTATCATGTTAAGGAATGATCCCTGTATTCCCACTTTACTGAGAGTTTTGAGCATGAATGGGTGCTGGATTTTATCAAATGCCTTTTCTGCATCTATTGAAATTATCATGTGATTTTTGTCCTTCCTTTTGTTTATGTGGTGAATCACATTAATTGATTTGCGAATATTGAACCAGCCTTGCCTCTCCAAAATAAATCCCACTTGATCGTGGTCTATGATTTTTTTCATATATTGCTGGATCCGGTTGGCTAATATTTTGTTGAGAATTTTAGCGTCTAAATTCATCAGGGATATAGGCCTATAATTTTCTTTCTTTGTGTTGTCTTTGCCCGGTTTTGGGATCAGAATTATGCTCGCCTCATAAAAGGAGTTTGGAATTCTTCCTTCCTCTTGAATTTTTTGAAATAGCTTGAGGAGAATAGGAGTTAGTTCTTCTTTGAATTTTTGATAGAATTCACTTGTGAAGCCATCAGGCCCAGGACTTTTCTTTTTTGGGAGTTTTTTGATAACTGTTTCGATCTCATTTGCTGTAATTGGTCTGTTTAGGTGTTCTGATTCTTCCAGATTGATTTTTGGAAGGTTATATGATTCAAGAAATTTGTCCATTTCACCAAGATTGTCTAATTTTTTGGCATATAGTTCTTCATAGTATTTTCTTACAATGCTTTGTATTTCTGTTGTGTCAGTTGTTATTTCTCCACTGTCCTTTCTAATTTTATTTATTTGAGTCCTCTCTCTTTTTTTCTTGGTGAGTCTAGTTAAAGGTTCATCAATCTTGTTTACCTTTTCAAAGAACCAGCTTCTTGTTTCATTGATCCTCTGTATTGTTTCCTTAGCCTCTATGTCATTTATTTCTGCTCTGATCTTTATTATTTCCTTCCTTCTACTTGTCCTGGGTTTTATTTGTTGTTGTTTTTCTAGTTCTTTTAGATGCAGGGTCAGGTTGCTTATTTGAGCTTTTTCTAGCTTCTTATGATATGCCTGTAGTGCAATAAACTTCCCTCTCAGAACTGCTTTTGCTGTGTCCCATAAATTTTGAGTTGATGTATGCTCATTATCATTTGTTTCTAGAAACTTTTTTATTTCTTCTTTGATCTCATTGTTAATCCATTCATTATTTAATAACAAGCTATTTAATTTCCAAGTGTTTGAGTATTTTTCAGTTTTTCTTTTGTGGTTAATTTGTAGTTTCATGGCATTGTGATCAGAGAAAATGCTTGATATGATTTCAATCTTCTTAAATTTATTGAGACCATTTTTGTGTCCTAACATGTGGTCTATCCTAGAAAACGTACCATGAGCGCTTGAGAAGAATGTATATTCTACTGCTTTAGGGTGAAAAGTTCTGAATATATCTATTAAATCAAGTTGATCTAGTGTATCCTTTAAGTCTGCTGTTTCTTTATTAATTTTCTTTCTTGAGGATCTATCCAGTGTTGTTAGAGGGGTATTGAAATCCCCTACTATGATAGTATTGCTGTTAATCTCGCCCTTTATATCCATCAAAGTCTGCTTTATGTATGTCGGGGCTCCTATATTTGGTGCATAGATATTTATAATAGTTATATCTTCCTGTTGAATTGTTCCCTTTATCATTATGTAGTGTCCTCTTTTATCTCTTATTACAGCCTTTGTTTTAAAGTCCATTTTGTCTGATATAAGTATTGCTACCCCTGCTTTTTTTTCATTTCCATTTGCATGAAATATTTTTTTCCATCCTTTTACCTTCAGTCTATGAGCATCTTTTGTTTTAAGGTGTGTCTCTTGTAGACAGCATATGTATGGATCCTGTTTCTTTATCCATGCAGCTACCCTATGTCTTTTGATTGGATCATTTAATCCATTTACATTTAAGGTTATTATTGATATGTAGTTGTTTATTGCCATTTTATTCTTTAAAGCTGTATTCTTCTTTTGCTCTATTCATTCCTCCCTTTAAACTGTTCACAAGAGGCCCCTTAGTATCTCTTGCAGAATTGGTTTGGTTTTAATGAATTCCTTGAGGCTTTCTTTTTCTGGGAAGCTCTTTATTTCTCCTTCAATTTTAAACGTTAGCCTTGCTGGATAGAGTAGTCTTGGTTGTAGGTTCTTGTTCTGCATTACTTTGATTATTTCTTGCCATTCCCTTCTGGCCTCAAGTGTTTCTGTTGAGAAGTCCGATGTCATCCTAATGGGGGCTCCTTTGTAGGTGATAGTCTTTTTTTCTCTAGCAGCTTTTAAAATTTTTTCTTTATCTATTAGCTTTGGTATTTTAACTATGATGTGTCTTGGTGTAGATTTTTTTGGGTTTCTCCTTAATGGAGTTCTGTGTGCTTCTTGAATGTGTGGAGTGTTTCCCAGCCTTAATTTAGGAAAGTTTTCTGCTATGATTTGATTGAACAAAGTTTCCATTTCCTGTCCTCTCTCCTCTTCTTCAGGCACCCCTATGATGCGAATGTTGTTTCTCTTCATGTTGTCACAAAACTCCCTTAGAGTTTCCTCACATTTTTTAAGTCTCTTTTCCTTTTTCTTCTCTACTTCTGTGTCTTTGTTTATTGTGTCCTCTAACTCGCTTATTCGATCCTCAGCGTCATCCATCCTGCTTTTAATTCCTTCCATTGTGGTCTTCAGTTCTGATACTGTATTTGTCATTTCTGTCTGATTCTTTTGTATTATTTCAATTTCATTTTTTATACTTGTTATCTCTTTGTTTAGGTATTCATAATGACTATCCATTGTTGCTCTAATTTCTTTGAACATCCTAACTATCATTATTCTAAATTCTGCTTCTGGTAATTTGGTTATATCTGGTTCATTCAGGTCCTTCTCTGGGGATTTCTCTTGATTCATTTGGTTTGCATTCCTCTGCCTGCCCATTTTTTCTGTGTATAAGCAAGTTGTGGCCACTGGAGTCCAGTAGGTGTTGCCTTTGTGTTCTCTAGGTGTGGTCTATCTGCAGGCCCCCCACCCCCTCTGCCGGTGCCTAGGGTGGTTGGGTATGAGCATTGCCAGCGCCGGCTCACTGTGGCTTTTGCTATGATTTCTGCCTCTCCTCCGTGGGAGGGGCTGTGACTGAAGCCACAAGATTAGCACCAAGGGTAGAGGCGAGCACCTTTCCTCAGCTGCGGACCCAGCCTATTTCCGGACTTCCGCCCAGAACCAGCAGTCGGAGCCTGCTCGCTACAGTTCCGCGGGTTAGGCGGGGCTTTTGACGTGCTCTCAGCTGTAAGCTTTTGCCCGTCAGAAGCTTTAGCCCCGCCCTCGAGGCCAGGGCCCTTTGCGCAGGGTCGGAAACCAAGGTTTATTGGAGTGGGCGTGTTTGCTGGCTTCTGCCGAGCTGCGTACTTCCGCTCGTCCCAGACTCTACCCCGCCCCCGCGTTCGGAGCCCGCTCGTGTACCTATGAACGCTATCCGGGGTTTCTCCGGCCGGATGGGGATAGTAGTATGGGCTCAGCTGCGAGCCTCCGCCTGTCTTGGGGTCCACCCCGTTCCCGCGCTCGGAGCCCGCTCACGCACGTATACTGGCCAACCGCGGTTTCTCCGGCCCGGGGGGGGGGGGGGGGTGAGGGGTGGGGGACTGGTAGCGTCAGCTCAGCCACAGCCCCTGCCCGTCCCTGGTCCTAGCCTGGTCCCCGCGGTCAGGGCCGGCTTGCGCAGGGCCTGCCCGTTCCTGGCCTCCCGCTTTGTCCCCGTAAGTGGGACCAAAGGCGGGCCCGCAGCTTCCGGACCGCTTTCGCGGTCCCCTCTGACCCTCTGGGCTAGACCGATCTCCCACCGGCTTGGCCTCCGCCCACGCCGACAGAACCGCCTTTCAGCGTCCTGCCGCCCCAAAACCTTAAGCAGTCCTCAGCAGAGTAGGAAGGAACTTAATACTCCACACTGTAGGCCTGGGAGCTCCCTCACTTGTTTCACATCTCAACACTGTCCATACGCCTCTTCTAGGCTCTGGGACTGCAGGCTGGGGCTTGGTTCCTGGGACCCAGGTCCCTCCCTCTCCGCCAAACTCTCCTCCCGCTCCACGGGTATCTCCGGGCTGCCGTTTGCTCCGGGGAGCTGGGCAGCCCTCTTCGCGTTTTCGCTATTCCTACCAGTCTCAATGTGGCTTCTTCTGTGTTCCTTGGTTGAAGAGTCCACTTAGTTTTGTTCAAAGTTGGTTTATCCAGGTGATGGTTCTTAAAATTGAGTTGTAATCCACTTTGGTTCTGGGAGTTGGAAGTTGGTACGTCCGCCTACTCCGTCGCCATCTTGCTCCCCTCTATTTTTCTTTTTGATTGTATGACCACCTTGATGGGCTACTACCATTTTACTAACAAGAAAAAAGAGCCTTAGAGAGATTAATAAATTTAACTAAGGTAACCCAATTAAATGGCAAAGCACGGTTTGAAAGTTACAAGGTTTTTTGGCTGTTTGTTTTTTCTAAAATATGCTCCCATGGTTAAAGGTGTTTTATTAAAGTGTTGGGTGAAGGTTTAAGGTCAATGTCATTGCACTCATTATTTCCTTTTTATCCACCCCCTCCACTCCCTTCCCCTTTGGCAACCATCAGCTTGTTTTCTGTAGTCACGGGTCTTTTTCTGTTTGGTTTGTTAATTTTTGTTTTGTTTTGTTTTTGATTCTACATATAAGTGAAATCATGCAATATTTATCTTTTTTTAAATTTTACTTAGAATAATACTGTCTGGTCCCAGCCATGTTGTCACAAATGACAAGATTTTATACCTGTTTATTGCTAAGTAATATTACATTTTGTGTGTGTATGTGTTTATGTATGTATAAAGTATGTCTATATATATATATATATATATATATATATATATATATATATATATATATATATATATATATATATATATCACACTTTCTTTATCCAGTCATCTATCAATGGACACAAGTAATTTGTTTCTTTCAAGGAACTTGTCAATTTCATATAAGTTGTTAAATTTATAGGCATAAATTTTTTCTGTAATGTTCCCTTATTATTCCTTACATCTGCAGGATATTTAGTGTCATCTATTTTCCATTCTTGATATTGGTAATAAATATCATCTTTTTTACTTATCAATTTTATCAATATTCTTCAAGAACCAGGTGCTAATTTTATTGATTTTTCTCTATTATTATCTCTTCAGTTTCATTAATTTCTATCTTTATTATCACCTTTTTGTTTTGAGTTTAATTTGCTTTTCCTTTTTACTTTCTTAAGGTGAAAGTTCCAAATTATTGACTTACAATTTTTTATGATGTATTTTATGCTATAAATTTTTCTCTAAGCAGTGCTTTCGCTGTATTACACAAATTTTGATACTTTCATATGTTGCATTTTCATTCTTATTGAATTCAAAACATTTTCTACTTTATCTTGTGACTTCTTTTTTGATTTATTGGTTAGTGAGAAGTGTCTTACATGGTTGTTAAATACCAGTCATAAGCTACTTGACAGCGGGGAAGCATTCTGAGGAATCCTTGATGGTATAGCCTACTATTGTAACTAAGTGCTGTACTTTTATATAACTGGCAGCACAGTAGGTTTGCTTACACCAGTATCATCACAAACACATGAGTACTGCATTGTGTTATAGCATTATGATAGCTATGATAGGAAATTTCTAGGTGATAGCAGCTCCATAATAATCTTATGGGACCAGCATTGTATATACAATCCATAACTGACTGAATCATCACTATGAGATGCAGGGCTGAATTCAGAGATTTAAAAATTATCTGTTTTGCCTGACCTGTGGTGGCGCAGTGGATAAAGCGTTGACCTGGAAACACTGAGGTCGCCAGTTCAAAACCCTGCACTGGTCTGGTCAAGGCACATATGGGAGTTGATGCTTCTAGCTCCTCCCCCCCCCCTCTCTCTCTCTCTCACTCACTCACTCTGTGTCTCCTCTCTAAAATAAATAAATAAAAAGAAATTTAAAAGAAATTTAAAAAAAATTATCTGTTTTGAGTTCTAAATTCATTCCATTATGACAAGATAATGTAACCTGATTTCAATTCTTTGAAATTAAAAAAGTTATTTTATTACTCAGAATATGGTCTATCATATAGAACATCCCATATGCACATGTAAAAGAAAATATTTTGTTGTTATTGAGTGATTCCTTTCTTCCAAGAATCAAATATCCTTCACAGTGTATCCCTGCTTTTAGTTACTCTCTAGTGCCTTAAACATTGTTTTTTAAATATGTATGTACAGAGTTAATCATTGTTATTGGTAAGAGAGGTTGTCTTTTACAACTCACTTCATCATTAGCTATAGCTATGTCTCTCAGATGTTCTATAAAAACAACTTTATTTTTTAGCCAGTAGTTCATGTTGTATAAACTGGAATGCCAAGACTACGTTGGCAGTGGGGAATTCTACAACTAGAACTATTTTTGATTCAACTTGACATATACTAAATTAAATAAGAAGTCAATTTAACAAGAGGAAGAAGCACATATGACTGTTTGTTTAGTTATATAGGTAAAACTATTTACAAAGTATTCCCACAGTATTTACAAATGAAGAAGGAAATAAATGAAAATACCTTTACATTGAGGAGGGTCAGTACTCCAACGGCCAGTCCCCATACAAATAAGTCTGCTCTCTCCAATAAGCAAATATTTATTTGTTCCATTTGGAGAATCACAGCTATAATTTATTACTTCATTATATACAAATGTATCCTTGTGGCCATTGCTATATTTTCCATTTTCTATTTTTTCAGGTGTTTTACACTTAACCTCTTAAAAAGAGATAAAAGAAGAAATAAGAGGAAAAAGGAAAGATGAACGATTAAGACATTATTAAAATCCTATGAACTGCCTTCAATAAAATCATTGACATATGATTTCTACGGTCTACTTGTGAATCCAATCATTTAAGTTTCTATGTATCACCTCAAAGTCAAACCATGTAGAAATAAATGTTCAAATGAAAACTCATTTTCTTTACTACTTATATGAAATACCTGTATTTATCTATAAGGTCATGCTAAGTTTTGTTCTAGTCATCATAAAAGTTGCTGGAGCCTGACCAGGTGGTGGTGCTCTGGATAGAGCATAGGACTGTGATGTGGAGAACCCAGGTTCGAGACCCCAAGGTCGCCAGCTTGAGCACAGCCTCATCTGGTTTGAGCAAGGCTCACCAGTTTGAGCCCAAGGTCACTGGCTCGAGCAAGGGGTCATTCGGTCTGCTGTATCCCCCCGCCCAGGCAAGGCACATATGAGAAATCAATCAATGAACAACTAAGGAGCTGCAATGAAGAATTGATGTTTCTCATCTCTCTCCCTTCCTGTCTGTCTGTTCCTATCTGTCCCTCTCTCCGACTCTCTCTGTCTCTGCCACACACACACACACACACAAAAGTTGCTGGAAATTTAATGAGAAAATATGCTTGTGATTAAAGATAAAATTCACTGCTAGTTAAGAAATGCTTTATAATTTATAAATATATCCATTTACTAACACATTGGTTCACAATAATATTAAGAAATTACCTTCACTTTTATCCTTGTAAAGTACAGTGCAATTTACTAGAAGCTATAAATTGTGTTACTTCAGAGCAGACTGAATCTATATGTCTTCCTTTAGCCAGATTTGAAGAGATTTATAAAAATGTAAAACAATACCACTATTCTCAGTATTTGTTTTGAAATATTTTTATTTTGTGTAGAAAATCATTGGAATATTTTACAATGTATTGAGTTTAGTATTTTTAAAGATAAATTGAGAAATAATTACTTTAGAAATTTCTCAGTTTTAATTCCACTGTAATGGATGTCAATTGGCATAATCCACATAAAGCAAAGCTCTTTGGCATCTTTGTTAATTTAAAAACATTAAGGGCAAACAAATGTTGGTAAGAATGTGGAGAAAAGAGAGCCCTCTTGCACTGCTGGTGAGAATGTAAATTGATGCAGCCACTATGGAAAACAGTTGTGAGGGTCTTTAAAATATTAAATATAGAAGTATCATATGATCCAGAAATTCCACTTATGGGTATTTATTGGAAGAAAACAAAAATATGAATTCAAAAGATCTACACACTCATAGGATCTCGTCAGCATTATTAAAATTTCCAAGATATGAAAACAAGCAAGGTTTCCATCAATAGATAAATGAATAAAAAAGAAGTGAGATATTTACCTATATGTATATATGTAAATATATATATATATTATAAAAAGCTACATACACATACAATGAAATATTATTCAGCCATAAATAAAAATGAAATACTGTCATTTCCAACAGCATAGAGGCACCTAGAAGGTATTGTGCTAAGTAGAGTAAATCAGACACAGAAGTAACTACCATAAGATTTCACTTTTATGTGGGATCTACTAAAAGAAACCAAACAAAACAGAAATAAACTCATAGATACAGAGAACAAAATCATGGTTTTAGAGTAAAGGGGGCTGGGAGGGTGAGTAAATAAGGTGAAGGGGAATAAAAGGTACAGACTTTCAGTTATAAAATAGATATGTCACTAGGATTATGTAATGTACAGTACAGGGAATATATTCAATAGTAATGAAATAAATTTGTATTGTGACAAATGTTTCCTAGACTTATTGCAGGGGTGCTCAATACGTCGATCACAATCTACTGGTCGATCACAATCTACTGGTGGGTAGCTCGCATGACATTAAAAAGACATTTGTCTTTTGATTGGCATACAGGGTAGCCAATCTGACGTCTGAACTTTTGACACCCTACCCATGTGCGTTAAACCGCGCTAAGTTGTTCAGTTACATTGCTGCGTAGTTAGCCTTCAATTTATTTAAACTAAATACAACAAAGGGCATAAAAATGAGTGCCATAGCTGGTCCGAGTAAAAAGCCTAAAACCTACCACTTTCATACAGAATGGGAGGGGATTTTTTTCACTATGTCATATTCTAAGTGCATTTGCCTCATCTGTCTGTGTGCCATTGCTATTCCAAAGAAGGGAAATGTGGAGCGGCTTTTTCGGACTGTTCATAAAAACTATGACATTGACTTTCCTCTGAAAAGAGAGCTGAGAAGGAGAAAGGTGAAAGAAGAATACACAATATTAAATAGTAATAATAGTAACTTAAATAATGATAATATAGAAGAAATAAATTTATGTTTTGCATTTTTATTGTAGGTAGATTATTTTGACTTGGTCATCTTATAAGTAGCTTGCAAGCTGAAAAAGTGTGGGCACCCCTGACTTATTGTATTCATTACATTGTAAGGCCCATAAATATTTAATTACTATGTTGTACACCTGAAACTAATATAATATTGTATGTCAACTATACTTTAATTTCAAAAAAGTTAGCATAAGTATGTCCCAAGGTTACAATGATTGGGAATTGCTGATCTAAATTCTAAAGTAAAAATTTACTTACTTTCACATATTGGGGGATCATCATCCCAAAACACCTTGCCTTCAACAAATTTACAAGTCAGAATTTGTTTACCAATTAAGTAATAACTAAATGAAAAAAATAAAGAAAAGGTTACTTTTTTTTCTCAGTTAACCAGATGTACATAAAAAGAGAAAAATTTCACATAGTTGTTTTTCCACATTACAGTAATTGGAAGGGGCATTTTCTTAATTGACATAATATAATGAAAATACTAACCAGATCTAGAATTAGATCCTTTTTTGCATTTGAACACATGCTGGCTAAGACCAAAGATATCTAAATAAATCTGCCATGCCTGACAGTCTGGCCTCCTTGCTATTTCTGGTAATTGCATGCACATTAATTTATATATCTATCTTTGTTCCTTGTATTCTGCTCAGTCAGGACAACAGAGACCAGGCCCTAGAGCCTGCCTAACTGCAGTTGAGACCCAGCTCCACAAGTGACTTGTTATTTGAGCTTGGGCAAGTCCCTTAATTCTTCTCTTTTACCCTTTCCTCATCTGTAAAAAGAAGATACCAGGATATATCTCATGGTGTTGTTTTAGTATTAGATGAGTTAGTATCTGACACATAGAGAGAGTAGGTAAGTTTTAGTTTTTATTAATACAGCCATACCTCAGAGATGTCATGGATTTGATTCTAGACCACGACAATAAAGTGAATATCACAAAAAATTGAGTCATACAAATGTTTTGGTTTACCCATGCATACAAAGTTTTATTTACACTATCCTGTAGCCTATTAAGTGTACAGTATCATTATATCTAAAGAAACAATGTATATACATTAATTAAAACATACTTTGTTGCTAAAAAAATGCTAACCAACATTTGAGCCTTTAGCTGAGTTGCAATATTTTTGCTGGTGGAGGGTTAAACCTTGATATTGATGAAAATGCAGTATCTGTGAAGTGCAACAAAGCAAAGAGCAATAAAATGAGGTATGAATATAGTCTTTAGATCCGGATTATTTTTAGGAATAGCTGAGGCATCCTACTTAATAAAATCTTCTCTGATGGTTTAAATTCACAGTACTTTCTTATTCTGGATTCTCATTGCAGTAATCATGAATAATTATACTGCTTACAAAAATTAGGGGATATTTTATAGATTCATATTCATCTTGAAATATCCCCTAATTTTTGTGAGCAGTATATTTGGTACTTTTTATTTATTGTTTTGTTTTGACATTTCTCTGGACATATTGTGTTTCTCAATTTCTTTGAGAAAAATTTATGTCTTAAATATTTCATATCCCTCAAAATCCTTTAGCAGTCTCTCTCCATAACTATTAAACAGATGTTCCATTATTTTTATTTAATTAAGTTAAAAATAGTCAGTGAAATTGCTTGTACATAGTTCCAATTGGTTATTCCATCAAGGCTCATTTTCTCCATATTTTATCGTTTAAAAAGAGAATTCTGAAAAGTTGCGTGGGAAGCACTAAGACTCTGTCTCTCCAAGTAGACAACAATTTCAATGGCAGAATCTGCTTAATGTAACTGTTTTGAAACTCTGGAAACTATTGAAGGCTTGTGACTTCTAGGAAGACCCCAACAAGTAAATGTAATTTCAGCTCTTAGGAAAACAGCAGTTACACATTCTCACTGTTGGCAATGTGGCAGGAAGCTGTGTATGTGTTCTCGAAGCAGTTTACAGTAGCCAGATGGGAAAAAAAGCCCTGTCTTACAAATCTCAGGGATCTGTGCTCTGATAACTGCTTCTTATCACAAAGAAATGGACAAAAAGATGGGCAACCACTGTTGTGACATCTCCTCCGTCTTTAGCTAGCCATTTCCTCTCGAGCTGAAATGACTTTCTGGGGACTTAAAGATCCTGCACCCTTGGAGTTTCCAAAGATGGCGATGGAGTAGGCGGATGTACCAACTTCCAACTCCCAGAACCAAAGTGGATTATAACTCAATTTTAAGAACCATCATCTGGATAAACCAACTTTGAACTAAACTAAGTGGACTCTTCAACCAAGGAACACTGAAGAAGCCACATTGAGACTGGTAGGAATAGCGAAAACGCGAAGAGGGCTGCCCAGCTCCCCGAAGCAAACGGCAGCCCGGAGAGACCCGCGGGGTGGGAGGAGAGTTTGGCGGAGAGGGAGGGACCTGGGTCCCAGGAACCAAGCCCCAGCCTGCAGTCCCAGAGCCTAGAAGAGGAGTATGGATAGTATTGAGATGTGAAGCAAGTGAGGATACTGTTTGTGAAAAAGAGAGAGTTTTCTCAGACCCAAGAATCTTTTCAAAGAGACAGCGCAGAAACCCTCTCTCACAACCACACACCCAGAGCTCCGGGGAATGGGGACAGAGGAGAGGAACAGAGCAGCGGGAACAGAGATTGGACTGAAGGCACGAGAACACTCTGAGGGACAGCCATCCTGACCCCTGGGCTAAGTCATTTCCCTAATCGAAAACAAATATTTCCCCTGGAACTAGCAACACCAGCAAAGGGAGACAGGACACTAGCCAAACAAGCTCTCCCGCGGCAATTAGAGCAGAGCTGCTTTGAGGGAGGGAGCTCCCAAACCTACAGCGTGGAGACTTAAGACACTGCTATCTCTCTAAACGCTGCTGAAGGGATGTTGGCGGCAGGACGCTGAAAAGCGGTCCTGTCGGCGTGGGCGGAGGCACAACTGATGAGAGCTCAGTCTAGCCCAGCAGGGGCAGAGGAAACACAGGAAAGCGGTCCGACAGCTGCGGGCCGCCTGTGACCCCACTTGTGGGGAAAAATACGGGCAGAGATCGGCTCTGCGACTCTGAGGAAGCCGGCCCTGACCACGGGGACGGGGCTAGGACCAGGGACGGTGGAGGGGCCCGAGGCTGAGCTAACGCTGCCAACCCCGCCCAAAAGGAGAAACCGCGGTGGGTTGAAATCCTTTGTGTGCGTGCGCTGGATTTCGCGGCTTAGCTCACGCTACTAGCCCAGCCGGCGCCCGAGCGGCTTCCGTGGCTGAGCTCACGCTACTGGCCCCGCCCGGGGAGGCCGCCAGCGGCTTCTGTGGCTAAGCTCACGCTGCTGGCCCCGCCCGGCTAGAGAAATCCCGGCGCCTGGCCACCCTACGTGCAAGAGCTGGCGCCGAATGTGGGGGCGTGGTAGAGTCCTGATCCATCGGAAGCTAGCAGCTGAGCTAACGCCAGCAAACACGCCCAGCCCAATAAACTGCAGTTTGTGACCCTACGCAGGAGGGCCCCGGCCTCGAGGGTGGGGCTAAATTCTGGACGGCCAAAGGCTCACAGCTGAGAGCACGTCAAAAGCCCCGCCCAACCCACAAAACTGTGGCGAGCAGGCTCTGACTGCGGGGGCTGGGTATAAATCTTCCGGAAACGGGCTGGTCCCGCAGCTGAGCAAAGGTGCTCACCTCTGCCCTTGGTACTAAGGCTTGTGGCTTGAGTGACAGCCCCTCCCGCGGAGGAGAGGTGGAAATCACAGCAGCAGCCGCAGTAGGCTGTCGTTGGCAACGCCCATACCCAACCACCCTAGGCAGCAGAGGGGGTGGCAGGCCTGCAGACAGACCACACCTAGAGAACACAAAGGGAACACCTACTGGACTCCAGTACCCACAACTTGCCTATACACAGATAAAATGGGCAGGCAGAGGAATGCAAACCAAATGAATCAAGAGAAATCCCCAGAAAAGGACCTGAATGAACCAGATATAACCAAACTACCAGAAGCAGAATTTAGAATAATGATAGTTAGGATGTTCAAAGAAATTAGAGCAACAATGGATAGTCACTATGAACACCTAAATAAACAGATAACAAGTATAAAAAATGAAATTGAAATAATAAAAAAGAATCAGACAGAAATGACAAATACAGTATCAGAACTGAAGACCACAATAGAAGGAATAAAAAGCAGGATGAATCACACTGAGAATCGAATCAGCGAGTTAGAAGACACAATAAACAAAGGCACAGAAGCAGAGAAGAAAAAGGAAAAGAGACTCAAAAAATGTGAGGAAACTCTAAGGGAGCTTTGTGACAACATGAAGAGAAACAACATTCGCATCATAGGGGTGCCTGAAGAAGAGGAGAGAGGACAGGAAATGGAAACTGTGTTCAATCAAATCATAGCAGAAAACTTCCCTAAATTAAGGCTGGGAAACATTCCACACGTTCAAGAAGCACACAGAACTCCATTAAAGAGAAACCCAAAAGATCTACACCAAGACACATCATAGTTAAAATACCAAAAAATACCAAAGCTAATGGATAAAGAAAAAATCTTAAAAGCTGCTAGAGAAAAAAAGGCTATCACCTACAAAGGAGCCCCCATAAGGATGACATCGGACTTCTCAACAGAAACACTTGAGGCCAGAAGGGAATGGCAAGATATAATCAAAGTAATGCAGAACAAGAACCTACAACCAAGACTACTCTATCCAGCAAGGCTAACGTTTAAAATTGAAGGAGAAATAAAGAGCTTTCCAGACAAAGAAAGCCTCAAGAATTCATTAAAACCAAACCAATTATGCAAGAGATACTACGGGGCCTGTTGTGAACAGTTCAAAGGGAGGAAAGAATATAGCAAAAGAAGAATACAGCTTTAAAGAATAAAATGTCAATAAACAACTACATATCAATAATAACCTTAAATGTAAATGGATTAAATGATCCAATCAAAAGACATAGGGTAGCTGCGTGGATAAAGAAACAGGACCCATACATATGCTGTCTACAAGAGACACACCTTAAAACAAAAGATGCACATAGACTGAAGGTAAAAGGATGGAAAAAAATATTGCATGCAAATGGAAATGAAAAAAAAGCCGAGGTAGCAGCACTTATAGCTGACAAAATAGACTTTAAAACAAAGGCTGTAGTAAGAGATAAAAGAGGACACTACATAATGATAAAGGGAACAATTCACAGGAAGATATAACTATTATAAATATCTACGCACCAAATATAGGAGCCCCGACATACATAAAGCAGACTTTGATGGACATAAAGGGCGAGATTAACAGCAATACTATCATAGTAGGGGATTTCAATACCCCACTAACAACACTGGATAGATCCTCAAGAAAGAAAATCAATAAAGAAACAGAAGACTTAAAGGATACACTAGATCAACTTGATTTAATAGATATCTTCAGAACTTTTCATCCTAAAGCAGTAGAATATACATTCTTCTCAAGCGCTCACGGTACATTTTCTAGGACAGACCACATGTTAGGACACAAAAATGGTCTCAACAAATTTAAGAAAATTGAAATCATATCAAACATTTTCTCTGATCACAACGCCATGAAACTAGAAATTAACCACAAAAGAAAAACTGAAAAATACTCAAACACTTGGAAACTAAATAGCATGATATTAATAATGAATGGATTAACAATGAGATCAAAGACGAAATAAAAAAGATTCTAGAAACAAATGATAATGAACATACATCAACTCAAAATTTATGGGACACAGCAAAAGCAGTACTGAGAGGGAAGTTTATTGCACTACAGGCATATCATAGGAAGCTAGAAAAAGCTCAAATAAGCAACCTGACCCTGCATCTAAAAGAACTAGAAAAACAACAACAAATAAAACCCAGGACAAGTAGAAGGAAGGAAATAATAAAGATCAGAGCAGAAATAAATGACATAGAGGCTAAGGAAACAATACAGAGGATCAATGAAACCAGAAGCTGGTTCTTTGAAAAGGTAAACAAGATTGATGAACCTTTAACTAGACTCACCAAGAAAAAAAGAGAGAGGTTTCAAATAAATAAAATTAAAAAGGACAGTGGAGAAATAACATCTGATACAACAGAAATACAAAGCATTGTAAGAAAATATTATGAAGAACTCTATGCCAAAAAATTAGACAATCTAGATGAAATGGACAAATTTCTTGAATCATATAAACTTCCAAAAATCAATCTGGAAGAATCAGAGCACCTAAACAGACCAATTACAACAAATGAGATCAAAACAGTTATCAAAAAAATCCTTAAAAAGAAAAGTCCTGGGCCTGATGACTTCACAAGTGAATTCTATCAAAAATTCAAAGAAGAACTAACTCCTATCCTCCTCAAGGTATTTCAAAAAATTCAAGAGGAAGGAAGACTTCCAAACTCCTATTATGAAGCGAGCATAATTCTAATCCCAAAGCCGGGCAAAGACAACACAAAGAAAGAAAATTATAGGCCTATATCCCTGATGAATTTAGACGCTAAAATTTTCAACAAAATATTAGCCAACCGAATCCAGCAATATATGGAAAAAATCATACACCATGATCAAGTGGGATTTATTCTGGAGAGGCAAGGCTGGTTCAATATTCACAAATCAATCAATGTGATTCATCACATAAACAAAAGGAAGGACAAAAATCACATGATAATTTCAATAGATGCAGAAAAGGCATTTGATAAAATCCAGCACCCATTCATGCTCAAAACTCTCAGTAAAGTTGGAATACAAGGAACATTCCTTAACATGATAAAGGCCATCTACGACAAACCCACAGCAAATATCATACTAAATGGACAAAAATTAAAAGCAATCCCCTTAAGATCAGGAACCAGGCAGGGTTGCCCACTTTCACCACTCTTATTCAACATAGTTCTGGAAGTCCTAGCTATAGCAATCAGACAAGAAGAAGAAATAAAAGGCATCCAAATTGGTAAAGAACTGTCATTATTTGCAGATGATATGATATTGTATATAGAAAACCCTAAAGTCGCAGTCAAAAAACTACTGGACCTTATAAATGAATTCAGCAAGGTGGCAGGATATAAAATTAATACGCAGAAATCAGAGGCATTTCTATATACAAACAATGAACTGTCAGCAAAAGAACTTAAGGAAACAATCCCCTTCACTATTGCAGCCAAAAGAATAAAATACCTAGGAGTAAATTTAACCAAGGAGGTTAAGGACTTGTACTCAGAAAATTATAAAACATTGATAAAGGAAATCAAGGAAGATACAAACAAGTGGAAGCATATACCGTGCTCATGGCTAGGAATAATAAACATCATTAAAATGTCTATACTACCCAAAGCAATTTATAAATTCAATGCAATACCAATTAAAATACCAATGACATACTTCAAAGATATAGAAAACATATTCCAAAAATTTATATGGAACCTAAAAAGAACACGAATAGCCTCGGCAATCCTAAAAAGAAAAAATAAAGCAGGAGGTATCACTCTTCCGGATATCAAGGTCTACTACAAGGCCATTATACTCAAGACAGCTTGGTACTGGCATAAGAACAGGCACATAGATCAATGGAACAGAACAGAGAACACAGAAATAAATCCGCCGCTTTATGGACAATTGATATTTGACAAAGGAGGAAAGAACATACAATGGAGTAAAGACAGCCTCTTTAACAAATGGTGTTGGGAAAACTGGACATCTACCTGCAAAAAAATGAAACTAGACCATCAACTTACACCATTCACAAAAACAAATTCAAAACGGATAAAAGATTTAAACATAAGCCATGAAACTATAAGCATCTTAGAAGAAAACATAGGCAGCAAGCTTTCCGACATCTGTAGCAGCAATATATTTGCTGAATTATCTCCATCGGCAAATGAAATAAAAGGCAAGATAAACAAATGGGACTATATCAGACTAAAACGTTTTTGCACAGCTAAAGACAATAAGAACAGAATAAAAAGACAAACCACACAATGGGAGAACATATTCGACAGCACGTCTGATAAGGGGTTAATAACCAAAATTTATAAAGAACTTATAAAACTCAACACCAGGAAGACAAACAATCCAATCAAAAAATGGGCAAAAGAAATGAATAGAAATTTCTCCAAAGAGGACATACAGATGGCCAATAGACATATGAAAAAATGCTCAACATCACTAATCATTAGAGAAATGCAAATTAAAACCACAATGAGATATCACCTCACACCAGTCAGAATGGCACTCATCAGCAAAACAACACAGAATAAGTGCTGGCGAGGATGTGGAGAAAAGGGAACCCTTCTGTACTGCTGGTGGGAATGCAGACTGGTGCAGCCACTGTGGAAAACAGTTTGGAGATTCCTCAGAAAATTAAAAGTCGAACTGCCTTTTGACCCAGCTATCCCACTTTTAGAAATATACCCTAAGAACACCATAGCACTGTTCGAAAAGATGAAATGCGCCCCCATGTTCGTGGCAGCATTGTTCACAATAGCGAAGATCTGGAAACAGCCCAAGTGTCCGTCAGAAGACGAGTGGATTAAAAAGCTATGGTACATATATACTATGGAATACTACTCAGCCGTAAGAAACAATGACATCGGATCATTTATAACAAAATGGATGTACCTTGATAACATTATACGGAGTGAAATAAGTAAATCAGAAAAAAAGAAAAACTGAGAACAGCATGATTTCATACATAGGTGGGACATAAAAGTGAGAATATGAGACATGGACAAGAGAGTGGTGGTTATGGGATGGGGGAATGGGGGGAAGAGTGGGATAGGGAGGAGGGGACAAACACAGGGAAAACCAAATAGAAGGTGACAGAGGACAATTTGACTTTTGGTGACGGGTATGCAACATAATTGAATGATAAGATAATCTGGAGATGTTTTCATTGTACATATGTACCCTGAGTTATTGGTGTCACCCCATTAGAATTAATAATAATAAAATAAAATAATAAAAAAAAGGATCCTGCACCCTTTTCTCCCTTCTTTATGTTTTTCTTTTCCTCTCTCAGGAGGCAGACATTAAAATCACAGATCTTCAAAATTACAGCAAATATATGGAAAATTAGAAATTGCGTGCATGTCCTCAAGAAAAGGCTCAGAAAATACCTGAGAAGACTTTCAATTTACATCTCAGGCTGATCTTCAACACAGAGACACCCTACAACAATAAAAAACACAGAAACAATAACAAAACCCAGCAAGGTCTAAGGAAGGTGAAAAGAGTTATCACATTATTAGATTGAAATAAAGTATTCTATCAAAAAATCACAAGACATACAAAGAAAGAGAAATGTATGGCCCATTAAAAAAAGTCAACAGAAACTGTTCCTGGTAACGATCTCATGGCTGATTTTCTAGACAAAGACTTTAATTAACTATCTTAAAGATGCTCAAAGAACAAAATGAGGAAATGAAGAAAGTCAAGAAAATGATGTGTGAACAAATTAAAATATCAATGGAGACATAAAATTAAAAAAAAATATTCTCGGTTCAAAACTACAACTGCAATAAAAAATTCACTAGAGAGATTAAAGACAGATTTGATCAGTGGAAGAAAAAATAAGTGAACATAAAGTCAGGATAATAAAAATTATTCTGTCTAAAGAACAGAAAGAAGCAAGAGTGAAAAAACTTAACAGAGTCTAAGGGAGGTGTGGGGTTCCATCAAGTGGATCACCATTTTACATTATGAAAATCCTCAAAGGAGAAAGACAGAAATGGGCAAAAATATATATATCAAAAAAATTTTGGCTGACCACTCCCAAATTTCATAAAAGACATGAATATAAACATCCAAGAGCACAGTGACCTACAGGTAAAATGATTTCAAAGTGATCCACACTAAGCCACAACATTTGGAGAACAGTTGATTCTCCAAATCTTCATGTTTCATATCTTTGGATTTAACCAACCAAGAATTGAAAATATTCTTAAAAAGAAAAAATTCATTTTTCCATAAATAAAACAGTGTAACAATTATTTATATAGTGTTTACATTATATTAGGTATTATAAGTAATCTAGAGGTGGTTCAAAGTGTATTGGAAGATGTCTATAGGTTATATGCAAATACTATGCCCTTTAATATAAGAGACTTAGGTTGGTAACCAATCACAAGGTGGGTGTGGGGAGTGTTGGGAATAATCCCCCATTGATACCTAGAAACTATTGTAATCAAATTTCAAAAACCAAAGACAAAGAGATAATCTTAAAACTAGGAAGGGAGAAATGAGTCATCACACACAAGGGACCCTTAATTAGATAATCAATAGATCATCAGAAACTTAGAAACTTTGGAACCTAGAAGACAATGGGCTGATATACTAAAAGCACTAAAAGAAAAAAAACCCAACATTTTAAACCAAAAGTACTCTATCCAGTAAAACTACCCTCAAAAGTGTGAGGGAGAAAAAGACAGTCTCAGGTAAACCAAAGCTGAGGGAGTGTGTAGCCACTAGAACTTTCCTGTAAGAAATTCTCAGAGTCCTCCAAGGTCAAATAAAAGGACACTAAAATTAACTTTGACTCATATGGAGAAATAAACATTACTAAAGGTAAATACATGGGCAATTATAAAAGCTTGTATTATTGTAAGAATGGTTTGTAACTAATTTTGTGTTCTGTATATATAAAAACTAGTATTACTGTAACCTCGCCCCCCCAAGTGAAAGGAGGGGAGAAAGACAGATTCCCATATGCACCCTGACTGGGATCCATCCTGGCAACCCCCATCTGGGGCCTATGCTCTGCTCATCTTGATCCATGCTCACAACCAAGCTATTTTTAGCACCAGAGGCAGACTCCATTGAGCCATCATCAGTGCCTGCTCGGTGCTGATGTGCTTGGACCAATCAAAACATGGCTGCGGGAGGGGATGAGAGATGGAGAGAGAGAGGGGGAGGAGGAGGGGTAGAGAAGCAGGTGGTTGCTTCTCCTGTGTGCCCTGACTAGGAATAAAACTGGGATATCTACATGCTGGGCCATCGCTCTACCACTGAGCAAAACAGCTAGGGCTATATAACTTTCTTTTTTAACTGTAAATCTTGTTTTCTAAATAAAAGATATCAGGCATATAGAAAGCAAGTAGCACAAAGACAAAAGTCCCTTTTTATTACTAACTAGTTTATACTTAAGTAACAAACTCTCTAATAAAAAGAAATATGTTGCCATAATGGATAAAAGCATATGATTCTACTAATGGTATCTACAAGAGACTGATTTGAGATCCAAAGACAAAATTAGGTTGAAATGAATGGTTAGAAAGAGATATTCCATGCCTGACCAGGCGGTGGCGCAGTGGATAGAGCGTCGGACTGGGATGCTGAAGACCCAGGTTCCAGACTCCCAAGCTCGCCAGCTTGAGCGCAGGCCCATCTGGCTTTAGCAAAAGCTCGTCAGCTTGGACCCAAGGTTGCTGGCTCCAGCAAGGGGTGGCTAGGTCTGCTGAAGGCCCGCAGTCAAGGCACATGTGAGAAAGCAATCAATGAACAACTAAGGTGTTGCGATGGCAACGAAAAACTAATGATTGATGCTTCTCACCTCTCTCCGTTCCTGTCTGTCTGTCCCTATCTATCCCTCTCTCTGACTCTCTCTCTCTGTCTCTGTAAAAAAAAAAAGAAAGAGATATTCCATGCAAACAGTTATCCCTAAAAGAGCCAGGGTGGTTATACTAACATCAGATAAAACAGATTAAAAATCTAAATAGGTTACAAGAGACAAAGAACTTTAAATATTATTAATAAAAAGTACATATAACAAGGAGATATAACAGTTATAAGTATTTATGACAGCTAAAGACAGACCATTAAAATATGTGCAGAAATGGAGAAATGCATATTGCTACATAACAGTCATTTCTACAATAATAGAGACTTTAATACCCTACTCACAATAAAGAATAGAACATCAGACAGAAGATATGTTAGGAATTATTAGAGGACTTCAACAACACAACATTTCTGTTAACCCTCCTTCAACTCTGAGAATTATTATTTTTAAAAATAAAGTGTACTTTGATGTCAAGAAATAGTCACAATGATTACATTTGTGATGCTTACAAAAAGCTTATTATTACATATAAAAAGGCTTATATAATTTGGCTTTCCATCACATTAAATTTCTTTCCATTAAGTACATATCTTTTCACTCTCCATAAAAAACATCGAGTTGATTGGCTACAAGTAAAACTTGACACACAGAAAGCAAAATAAAATTGACATTATGGAAATGCTTAAGAAAAAAAAAACAATATAGAGCTAGTAACATTTACCTCTTTTTCTTTAAGAAACAACTTACCCATAATCACAATAAAAGTGAACTTCTTTATCAAATTCAGTGCCACCCTGTGGGTAAATTACTTGACCATTTTTGAGTTCTTGAGTATTACATCCTTCTTCTAAAAAAAAATTTCAAATTTATTTTTACACAAATTTCAAAACAGTTTTAAATCAAAATCAAAATTCTATACTTTTTTTTAAATTCATACATTATTTTCCTCAGCTAACTATTATATGAAAAAATATAAAATTCACATTTCCCCAGTCAACCAACTGCCTACAAAATAACTCCTGGGAGATTTGTCAAATCCTGAAAATCTGTGTGGCTATCTAACATTCATTTTCAGAAGAAAAAATCATCATTGCCTTACCATGTGTTTTTTAAAGAATGCTAAAATAAGAATACACACGTACAAAAGAAAGATTTTCATTACTTACTGTGACAAGCCTCTTCAATACGGTGCCATGTGCCATCTTTCTTACAAAAGGTATTGCGGGTCAAATATAGTGAATAATAGAATCCTGGTTTACAATCAAAATATATTCTCTCCCCAGGAGCATATGAACGTTTAGGGTGTCCCCTGAGTTTCATACTTTCATATACTGGTAGACTCACACATTTTCCTAAAAATAAAAATACAAGAACATAAAAATAAAATATGCACTCTCTTTGACCAGCAGGGACTGCAGCCTGGCGGCAGGCAGGCAGTACAGAATAAATGGAAAGGTCCTTGACATGATATTAAATAATTGTTCCCTGCTTTTATCCAAGTGCTTAGCAGTGGATAATGTGCCGCATGTGCTTTGAGTAACATTCTATTAGCATTTCGTTTGTTGGGGAATAAGTTGAATTTTTATTCCACAGTAAATTTAAGAAACAAAATCCATGGACATGACCACAAAACATTTTCCCACTGGGTATTCTTTCTACTACATCGCTAGCATTCAGCCGACTGGGAACATTTAAAACAAAACAAAACACTGCACACTGCTCAAATTACTCTTTCACAGTTTGAAACAAATTTATGATCACTTGTACTTCAGGCTCAGTCTCTTCTCAGGAGGCAAATTCCTTAAAGTCAGGGGTCATACGCCTACTTCTATTATACTCTACTCAGTACTCAAGAAATGCTAGGGTAAGGGGTGATGATTAAATAAGCATTCTGTATTTCATAGGTGAAAATAAATACAAATTAAAGTATTTTAAAATATAAGAGTTCATTTCATAGATTTCATATTAGTGAAATGAGCATTTTATAACTAAATATATGCCATATAATATCACAATTTACTACATTAAATTGCACAACAGAAAAAAATCCCCTGCTTTTTTGGACATTATTTTAAATATAATGTAATCTCCCTTCACTGATCAATCATGCATTCCCTCAGAATCTCTCTGAGGTAGCTGTTTGCACTGTAGATACAATCTATTCCTACAATAAAGCTACTACATTGTTATGCTTTTAGATTGTTTTACTTCTTTTTTATAGCTCTTGTGCTCCCTGGTATCATTTTTATTTCAGCAATTCCTCTTCTTCTAAATTATTTCAAAACCAAAACACTATTAGAATAATTATGTAAAGCAATGTGATGGAGCTACACCAAGTAAAGTCCTAACAGGCAACAAAAATGCACAGGTCCCTCCTATAAGGTTAAAGAAGTAAGGAAAAAGGAAATAGATCTATTTTGATTCCTGAGGTATTTTTCATTTCTTACTCCCTGGACTACTCTTAATGGTGAGACAAATCATAAGGCCCCTATAAAAAAGTAAAATTCTATTCTTCTTTTACACCACATTCTAAATTGGAATTTTTTTTTTTATCTTTACACCGTCCAACATTTCTTTTCCACGATGCCCTAAAATCGACTTGCTGGCAAAATGTTTTCAACATTTCCACTATGCTGACCTTGATATCGAAATGTTTCTCAAACAGCTGTCCAAGACAAAACAAAAGCAAAAAGCAACCCAAAGCCCTACTAATTAACAGCATTGTTTAAAAGAGGATTAGTATAGAGGTGAGTATTATTAACATTAAATTTACTGTACACCCTAAACTAGACATCCATACTTACAATAGGAAAACAAACATGAGTTAGATATTCTATGGAATTCTGTTCAGATACAAATGCACAACATCATTCTAGAATTTCCTTGAACCATCAAGAACGAAATTATATAACAGAATATCTGTGGTTAAATTATATAAGAATTCTTTGCTTTATGCATTCAATCTCAGTAACTATCCTGAAAGCACAGAGAAAAGAGGATTGCTAATATGACTTTTCATACAATAACATGCTTTTAATATATATTACTCATTCCATTCAATGAAACAAATATCAAATATCAGATTTAGTGGATGCAGCCTTTTGGTTTATGAGTTGTAGGGGAAAACCCATATTACTATTACTTATTACTAATTTCTTACGATTCTCATTTCTTACTAGGTTTGGCTACCAGTATCTTTCAGGGTGTTTCAGCTCTTCCCTTAAAGAAGAGCCAACCTAACGAACACAAGAAAAACATTGTCCAAAAGACATTCGGGGATGGAATAAAATATGGTTTATAATGTATGGGAATAGAGAGGCAAATACATGGCTTAAAAGAAATAAAAAGGCAACAGCCCGCAAACCAATTGGCAATATTATTTGGGGGCAAGAAGCAGTTGGTTACCTTTATGTACAAAAATCACTGGTCTACCTTCGTAATTCTTCTAAATCTCAGCACCCAGACAAGAGCTCTCACTTAAGGGTTCCACGAACAACATGCGCTCCCCACATACCGTACAAAGCAAGTAGTGATCTTTCTTGCCCTACACTACACACCTCTGGCCTGGACACTTCCATAAAGCACACACCGCGTAACACCTGTCCCCCAGTCCCCCAACCAAAACCAATGGAGCACACACACCCCACTCACCAAGGCGTCCCCCCCTCCCAGGAAACACAGCGTGAACACTCCCCACCGGCACAGCACTGGCCCTAGCAACATCCCCACGCATAAGGGCACTTCGGAGCAAGCCCAGACTTTTAGGGCTTCCTATCCTGATTGACTCAGTCCCCTAAAACCTGCAAGCTTTTGCTGGAGACACAGATTCGCCCTGGTAAACACCCCGCGGCGCCCAATGTCCCGCGAGGCTCAGTGCTGACCATCAAGCAGCTCTAACCGCGGACACCACAGGGTGCCCACGACCCGGATCCGCCATGGGACAGCCCTGAGGATCTGTGACTGAGTCTTCCATACCAACACCGTACCACCCGGGGCGGCCACGCCCCGTGCCTCCGACCCGACACGCCCTAGGCTCTGGTTTGCCCTCTCCCAGGCCCGCTCCAGTTCGCCTCTGGAGAGCACACCTTCCCCAAGCTCCTACCGAAGGATGTTGGTAACTGGAGCGCTAGCGCCACCAAGCTGATCCCCACAAAGCACCAAGAAAAAGAGGCACTCTCAGGGCGGCCGGGAGGAGTCCTGCGCATCCCGCAAGACGCCGTCATTTTTCTGGACATCACCCGGAAAAACAAAGGGACAGTGAGCATTTATATTTTACCTTTTCGAACGCGGGTACCGAACGCAACAATCCCCAGACTCACAAAGGGTTAAGTGACAGCTGACGGGCGTGGCCTGCGCCGCGGACTGGGGTGGGCGGGGCCAATCCGAGAGTAGACAGGCGGGGCCAGCGCGGGAGTTGGCAAAGTAGCACTGGAGGAAATTTGGCTTGTCCCTTGCTGGGTTCTAACCTGTCAGATTCTGTTGGCAGCTCAGGACAGAAAACTAGAGCTGGCCCAGTCTTCACTGTGCCTTTCCCCTAACCCTGGATATAAGAACAAAGCACATTGACCTGAAAACACAGCCAGAGCCTAGTAGACAGTGGGTCACCTAGGGGCCAAATCCCCTCGGATTCCACTTTTGTCCTGGGGCCCCCAGACTATCAGTAGTGCCAGGGTCCTTGCTCAAAATTGACATTAATCAGGCATAATTAGGGTCAGTATTTGAGATTTCCGTGGCTGAATGCTTGCCACAGAATTCCGTCAAAGACTGCTAGCTTTCAAAGTCACCAAGATAGTTTGGCCATTGCACTCCCAATCCCTAATGTAATGACTCTACCCCCTAATCCCTTCAGAGGACCCCTGGGAAGGTAAATTATTAAACATTGTGCCATTAAGCATATTGGGCTTCAACCTATGGGGCCCTTGCCGTTTAGTAACAAAATATTTTATTGAAAAAGAAATGCATATACTTGAGAAAGGTTAAGGACAAGGGTTTACTAAATGGCAAATTCTTTTTAAACTTTTTTTTTTTATTCATTTTAGAGAGGAGACACACACACAGAGAGAGAGAGAGAGAGAGAGAGAGAGAGAGAGAGAGAGAGAAAGGGGGGAGGAGCTGTAAGCATCAACTCTAAATGGCAAATTCTTAAAAGAGATGAATGTCATTAGTGATAGGGCGGTTGGTTAGGAAATGGTTAAGTGAAGTAGATCGTTTCTGGTTAAAGGATCTCAAACCACACTAAAAAATTGAGAATGAGCAAGACTAGATTTTGGGGGGTATAGTTGTTAAAAGAATAAAAGTCACGTGACAGTCATAAAAGAGCAAACAAAAGGAATTGACATTTTCTTCACAATAGTTGGCAAACAATGAAAATGAAAACCAATGTGAATGAACATTTTGATGGACCAGAGCCCTCAAAGTTTTACTTTGAACATAACTCTTCTGTATGTGAAAAGACTTAAAATGGGCATAGCTTTCAAACCACCCGTTTCATTTAGAGTTTATCCCATAGAAACCATTTGAACTGTGAGCCAAGGTGTATAATTTTGAAAAAAATATAAATCCAAAGTGTCTAGCAAAAGTCTTAAGAAATCAATGGTAAGCAACGTCATGGGATGGAATTCTATGCAACAAGCCTTGTAAAAAATATCAATGTGAGAAACTGCTCTTTTTGCTAAGTGGAAAATGCCGACTCCAAATCAGTACATACCTTATGATATTTCTTTTATTTAACAAATAGTATATTGATACACATAAAAGAGATCAGTTGGTAATATACCACAACTACATAGTAGTTGATAGGATTGTGGATATTTTCTTTTCTTTGTGCCTTTAGGTTTCCATGTTGACCCTATGTTATATGTGGAATAAGGTAAAGAAATATTTCCTTTGATTTCTTTTTTGTCTTGCCATTATTCTACTTATCTGCTCTTTGTCATAGCAAGTCTCCTTGAAAGAGTTGTCTATAGTTGATGTCTCTAAATTTTCTCCTTTCATTTTCTCTTAAGCTCACTTCAGTCAGGGTCTTGTTCCCTTACTCTCCACCGAATTCACTAACAAGTTTTGTTCTGCTAAACACAATGGACAACGTTTACTACTCATCTTTCTTGATCTATCAGCAGCATTTGACAGAATTGATTCTTCTTCTTAAATTTCTTTCTTCATATGACATCTGGACTACCACACTCAGGCTGTTTTTTCCCCCTTCTGTCAAGGGTGCGTCTTTGCTTCTTTGGTTGGTTCCTTCTCAAACCATGACTCCTAATGGTGGAGGACCCAAGGTTCAGCACTTGGACATATTTTTTTTTTTCCGCTAGCCTCTTTCTCACCTTTGGTGACCTTATTTAATCTTGATATTATGTACTCCCATGCACTGACAAGGCCAAATTTGTATCTCAAGCCTGGACCTATTTTGTAAATCCAGCTGCCTTCTTGACACTTCTACTTGGATGTCTACTTGATACTTCACACTTAATATCTGCAAAGTGGAACTCCTAGTTTCCCTGATCCTGTTTTCACATTCGCAGGCATGTTATTTAACGGCAATTCTACCCTTCCAGTTTTTCAGGGCAAAATATGCTGACACTGTCATTGACAATGCTTTATATTCTCATATTCTGATACAAGCTGTTTTTTAAAAAGCCTATTGTCAATATTTTAAAAATGCATGCAGAACTTGACCTCTTCTCACCAGCTTGGTGATTGCCCCTCACAGCTTCTTGCCTGAATCATTGTCAGAGAGTCATCACCAATTCTTTATCTGCCAGTCTTGGCTTTCTAAACTTTGTTCTTAATATAACAGTTAAGCTGGCCATTTACTCCTACACTTAACCCTTCCAATGGTTCCCATCTCAGAATAAACACCAAGTTCATTCAGTGACCTGGCATACTCTACGTGATCGTTCATCCTCACCCTCCTTCCCTTACCTCTCTGATTTAATCTCTACCACGTTCTCCCTCAGTCAGTACTAAGCTACATGGCCACAGTGTGCACACACCTTCTGGTCTATGCACTTGCTGATCTTTCTTCCTGGAATGATCTTACCCCACATGTCTTGCTCCTTGCTTTACTCTACTCTATGATCACATGCTATTTTCTCAGTGAGGACTTCTTTTCACCACTCTGCCCTCTATATCCCCCATTCCTGCTTTATTTCATTTCATAATACTTATCATCTTATTTATTTTATTCTTAACAATTTACTATTCATTTAAATATTTGTTGAATGCTTGAATGAGTTTAAAAAAATGGGGACATTATTTCGCAATATGACATAGGTAAGTTAACAATTTATCTGCATGATTCAAAGAACTGCAATAGAACCATATATATTTAGTATTATGCTTATTGAGAAACAGAAGGAAATGCTGTTATAGAAATTAATAAAAATATCTCAATATAATTAGATACCCTTTTATCTCCTAATTAGGTTGCTGGGTTGTGTGGATTTGTAGAATATACTTTCTGTGTTTCTAAATAAAGATCTCCTTCTGTAGGGCTTGTATTTGTATAATAATTGCCAAATGGAAGAAGAAAGAAAAAAGTAAAACTTTCATTCATGGCCACAATTTCTATAAAGATGTAACAGTTGTTCTCTTTCTACAATTCACAACACATGGTAAGTACTTTCCATGAATGATTCCATTTTATTATCCAAAGTAGCCTATGAAATAATCACTATAATCCCCATTTTTGGAAAGGCCCATAAAAACAAATAATTTGCTTTGCTGATAAGGGTCCAGGTTAGAAGTTGATATTAGGCTGCTTTACCTCAGATCCTGTACTCTAAATGACTGATAAATGCAACCCTCAGTTTGAAAAAAGATAAAATCAAAAGAAGCATTTATTTTAAAATGTGATCATATATTTACCTATTTGGCACAAAATCTTCCAATCTAACTTGAAAGAAACTTTTATATTTGATGTTTAATTCAAAATCCTTACATGGTCATACAGCACTAAATCTTTAAATTACTTTTTAGAGGACATATTTAATTTCCTTCTTGAAATTACATACATCTCACTGTGCTTCTACAACTACTTTGCTGAAATTAACAAAGGACAAGAAAATGTGATTATACAACCGTGTGGAACTATGAAATAAAGTATTACAAAATTACTGAGAAAGAAATATTACTTCTGAGGTTCCTTATAGCATGCCACTAAGTACCATATTTAAGAGGTCAGCTTATAAAAGATACATTAAGAATAGTATAAAATGGCAGTTTTTCAGTTATGATAATATTTATATCTCATCAAAATATCTTAAATGACTAAAAAAATTAGCATAGTCATTTCTTCAAATGTTAGATGGCTTTTTAAATATTTAATTTTGTTACTGGATATCCATTTTTAAATGATTACTCATGTTATTTACAAAAAGTAGTTTAGGGAGTTCAACTGCTATATCAACTATCAAAAAATAAAATAAAGTTGTTTAGAAAATAGAAATAAAACAAGAGTGATGCTAAGCAATTTAATGTAATATATTTGGTTCATGCCATTATAGACACTTATATATAGTATTGGTATAATCATGTTAATAAACTTAATAGTTAATAGAAACAATTTGCATTATTTGAGCTTGTAGGCATTCCCAAAGTTTGTAAATTTTCTTACATATGCAATGTTCTGAAAGCAAATTTAGGAGCATGAGGAAAAGACATAGAAACTACACTTTCTATTTATTTAAGTGTATAATTACTAAATTTATCATCTAACTTCTGTGAGAAAAGTCATGCAAATGACACCCCCATCTTTTTTCCCTCTTGATACTTTTTGCTCCCTTGAATTCTTCGAAACTACTGTCTCTTAGCTTTCTTCCACCCTTGACTGTTCTTTCCCCTCTTGCCTTTTAAGCCTTACTGTTCTTCTGAGATTGGTTTTAGCCTCTATTTTTCCATGTTATGTTTTCTTTGGTCCAAAACTTCAACTGTTATAAATGTCCCCTCCCTGAATCCATGTCCTCCCTCTTTTGAGTCCCACATCAGAGGTAGGTGCCACAAAGTGGTATAGTCAGAACTGAACTAATAATCTTTCCTCACAAAACTGCCCCTCTCTTCTTTTAGTAAAACATGAGGACCACCCAGTGACCTGTACTTGACTCTTTCTTTGTGTCTCCTTCTTCCTACTTTCAAGTGGACATTAAATCTTGAAAATTCTATATTCTTAATAGTGAAGACACCTCTTGCATCTGTTCCATCCTCTTGATCCCTGCCACAGCTGCATTGGCTGATGGCCCAATCCTGCCCTTTTGTGAAAATGCAATCTGAACATATTTTTTGCTTGCCTAAGTTCCAATAGGATAAACTCCAACTCCTTGTTATGGCCCGAAAGCTTTTGATGATCTAGTTCCTGACCATCTTTCTAGATTCTCCAAATGTCTGTTAAATGGAACATTAGTTCCAAGGGAAGGTAAAAGCATTATGTGAAAAGAAAAATGTGTAATCCAATTAGTTTGGGAAACACTGGTTTAAACATTAAACTGGATTCTTTATTATAGGACTTTATTCTCATGGTGATTGTGAATCTTCATGAGAAAAATATAGTATGCACTATTTCTTTATCTCATTTGGTCACAGAATGCTCTTTCCTGAAGCCATTTAAACACCATCCTCTGGTGAACATGACAGTCTAAAGTACATCCCAACTGTAGACCCTTGCCAGACCTGCCTTGCTCAGGCCCTCTTAATCTTCAAACAAACTACTCAGGTTCATAGATGTCATCATTACACAGTTTCAGTGCAACCCCTTCATGTTGAATACCTAAATTAGGCATTGTACAACTGTGAACAATGTATTCAGATGGCACTGGGTAATTTAATATTTTAAAGAAATTTTGCTGGAGTTTGTGATTGACATGTTAGAGTCATCCAACTTGGTTATCTCCCCTGTGTTTCTGCTATCTGAGCTAGCCATTATAAAAAAAGTTTCTAGAATCCTATTTCATTATCTAGGACTAAGGTTTTTTCCATCCAATCAGAGCTGTACAGTTATATCCCCATTAACATCTTCACCCACCAGTCAGAGCAGCTCATTTCTGGCCAACCAGGACAGTGCCTTTTGGACCACTCAAATTGTGAGGATTTGGAATCTTTATTTGCATGAGGATGGACTAGTCAAGGACCAGGGGTGGGAAATTATGCCTATGTGAGTCAGCTTCTTTCAGATTCAAGCTTACTTTCCCTTTTACCAGAAGGCTGAAGGCTGCATTAACCTGGCTGAGCTGAAACACCAAAGAAGTCTCACTAGAACAGAATGGAGAAACCAACACACGTCAGAGAAGACCAGTGCAGCACAAAGCAGACTGGCAGGAAGCAGAGCAGAGCAGCAAGGAGCAGAGCAGAGCTATCTAGGTGGAGAGGGGCGCCATGGCTCCATTGCCTACTGGCTCCCGGGCTGCTCACAGCTGTGCTATTTTCTCTGTCATGCTTTATTACAGTTGAGCTGTTTGGCAGTGAATAGTTTCCTCCTTTAAGGTTAACAAATTAGGGATTTCTGTTGGCATTGAATTGGCATCAATGACCATTAATTGACATGTAAGATATCATGTTCCTGGTCCTGTTACCTCATTGTTATATTACTTTAATATAACTTATGTTTCTGTGTTTAATTTCAAGCAAGAATTAAACTTACTGTTTTCTGTGTTTTAACATCATGTGTAAGGTGACACTAATCAAGAAGATAAAAACAATGGAACCTGCAGAAAGACCTAAAAAAGAAAAGAAATCAAGTATCCAATGCCAGAAAAATATCACTTACATAGTTTTGAAGTGATTTTGGAGGCTATTCCTAGTGGTAGGTAAAGTGGTGTGTCACTTTTATACTTGTCTTTTCTGAGCCATATTAGTATTGAATTACTAAATAATAATACTTGGGTTTAAGGTTTTTCTAATTTTATCTAGTCTACATTTAATCTAAAACACCAAGCATTTGATCACAGGGTTCCAGTCAAGTCCTGCTGGGCTTTTCTGTCCTTCCCAGTTTTATTAGTATTATTCTAGTCACTGGGGTAAAATTAGGATCTCAGGACACCAGACTCACATGGCTTTACATAAAAACATTTCACTGTCAGCTGTGACAGATTTTGCTACTGCATAATAAGCCAGCTTATTTTGATAATGCCAAATGATGAATATGACCAAGAATAAATGTAATCCCAACTTTCAATTTAAAAATTAAAAAGGGCTGGCTGTTCAGAACACTTATTTAAATCTATCCAAAAGTGACAATTTATAATGTGAAGGGCACATTAAAACATTCTTGAGAAGTGATAATTCCCTATGAGTTATACTGAAAAGTGTGATATAGGGCCTCAAATCACACACACACACACACACACACACACACACACACACACACACACACACACACACACACACATTGAACTTAAAATATTTAGTAAAGCTTACTACCCAGAGAAGAAACAAGTGAGCAAGTCTAGCTACATGATTCAATGTAACCTGAAGTCCCATAGCAGTGTCCCAGAAGTTAACACAAGCTCCCATCTCTCTAAATCTACTCAAAAAAAATGTATTGGAACCCTGGAATCTACCAATTCTTCTTTCTTTTCTTATGTAACAACTTGTTGGTCCTTCAAAAAAATTTCACTTTAAGTAAGTTGTAGTAGTTCACCAACTGAAAAAATCCCAATAATACACAGTATAATCAGGAATTTCTCAGGTTAGAATGCAGATATTAACTGTTATAACAGTTTTATGTTCTAAGACTTTAACAGTTTTAGAGGTCCCAGTGAAACTGGTAAGCACTTATAAGACTTATAAACTTATAAAAGTGCCAAATGATAACTAATATTATAAAAAAGATAATTCAATGAGTTTAAAATTCAGTTTTACTCTTCAGAACATCTATTTCTCCTTCTGGATGATATTTTGGCTTTAAATATCAAATTATCAACCAATACTATTGTCAACATTTGCTCCCAAATAAGGTAGGTGCATTTTCTTCTTCCACATCAATAAAAAAAAATTTTTGTGAACACCATCAATTTAGAAGTAAACCATTATACTTTCATGTACTTTTGCTCACCCTACTTAGAAAGAAAACGGGAAAGAAAAGAATCTGGCGAGAAGATAAGGCACATATCTGATAAAACAATCAGGTTGCTTTACCTTTTTCAAGAAAAGTGCATATTCAAAAACACTTTCCCTTATTCTGAGAAAAATCTCTTTGTTAATTTCTGAAAATAACTTATCTTTTTTTATACAAGAAGCTATATCTGGTACCCATTTGTTATTGGCATGACACTAATTAAGTCACTTCCATTTATCATGAAGCCAGGGTTGCAAGCAACATTTACAATGTCCCTGTGGGAATATACTGGACAGGTTTTATTTAGCTAGTATCCATGTTTGGCTTCTGTGTTGGAGCATTGGTTCATAGGAGAAGATTTTAAACAGTGTAGGGGAGGTCCACTCCAAGACCCATATCCTTTAGGGTCATTTATGTGTCATGTATTTTCCTTCCCCAGAAAAGAAGATATCCTTGGTCATATTCATAAGAAATTTCAATTTGATATAGAAATTATTCTGCCATCACACCCATGTGCCTCCCATGGTCAAGCATTGGGGGACGTTGTCAGTGAATAGCAAGTATCCAGAGTCAAAGAGACCCTATTTCCCACTGTCTGCCAACTGTGGTGGAGCCCAGAGGGTAGGTGACAGCCTGAAGAGAAAACTCCCCACCTACATACCAACAAAAGAGGAATTAACACTCAAGAACATTAAATGTGCAGCATTTGACAACAATTTTAAACCTTTAAGCCAAAGATCATAAAGCTCTAATTCATCCTGTATGATTTCCGCTCTTTTGAAAGACCTAGACATCTAGCTCCCATTATCTTACTTGAGTATATTCTGGACACAAGAGTATAATTATTTACATAAAGAAATATGCAACACACAAAATAGTCTGTTACAGATGGGAGAAACGGGATAGTAATCTGTTCTCCATTGACTTTTTTCATGACTCTAGTTTAGGGTGGGAGATAAGAATGATAAAGGAAAATACTACATCTTTCCCCATTGGGCTTTTACCTTTTTCACAAACTGGTATTTCAGTTGTCTTTGCAGTAAATCTGACTGCTGCTCTGCAAAGTAATTCCTGAATGTCACCCTGTCATAGAAATATGGGGCTTCCTTGCCCAATATCTTGTATCCATTTTCAACATGGACATGTGAGCACTAAACAGCAGGGAGGGGGGGAAAGTTTGCAGAGAGGAACAGGGCCACTCTAGATGCCTCTCTCTTGATTGTTGTCTGTACAACGGATTGTGCGCTCCCCAATGGGGTTGAATTGTACTCCTTTCTCTGGCCCAGGGTTACGTGTATAAGTGACTGTGGTTCCATATGGAACATCTTCTGAGGAACTCCCTGTGTGTGTCCCATTGTAGATAACAGGGGGCAGTGGGCAGGTGATTTCTGGAGAGGTGAGAAGTGATTACATAATTCTACTTCACTATTAGACACCAAAGAAGAGACACGAAGCTGGTTATGAGCCTGTTATCACATTTCCTGGAGAACATCGGTGAGTTTTGATGATATGAGTTATACCAAAGCTCATTATGTGTTTAAACAGGTTTTGTAATGGAAATCTTCATTAAAAGTTAACATATACATCAATATCATATTGTGAGGCAGTAAAGTACCAGAAGTACATTATTAATAAAAGAGCAATTCTTTATTTAATAAACAATAAGTGAGTAAAAAGTACAGAATCATAAAATAAAGCTTTTCAAATATTTTTTATTACTTTATTGACTTTAGAGAGAGAAGAGGGGGGAGAAAAAGAGAGACAGAGAGGAACATCATTCTGTTCCTGTACATGCCCATGGATCAAACTAACAACCTCTATGCTTTGGATGATGCTTTAACCAACTGAGCTATTTGGCTAGGAAAAATTAAGCTTTTTTGAGTGCCTTCTGTATACTGAGGTGATATGATGGTTTAGCTAAGAATATTTATTGTTGATTGAGAATCTACTTTTTACAGGCAATTGTTTCATTTACAAAGTAGAGCTAGTACCACTTAAATGTAATAAATAACCTTGAAGTCTGCAGTCTTTTACTGACATTACAAATGAGGAGCTAGAGTTTCTTAGAAGTTATATAAATTGCCCAAGATCATAAAAAGCAGTGGATACAGAATTTAAGTTCAGATCCCACACCAATCTCCTTCCCACTAAGCACAGTATACCCTCAATTAAGCATGGTGGACTTATAGTCACTGCTTACATCATCTTATACTCCTAAATCACAGCAATGCATTTCAATTAAGCGTTTTCTATGCTTTGAAGTAGATAGACATGACAGGAGAAAGACAGCAAAACTGTTGACAAAGTTAATAGTACAAAGTCTAATATTCTAACTCACACAACATAGCCTGAAACAGAAATCTCCCAGGACATGCATAGGTCTCATATTATTTCAGGTGTTTCGTTAATTTTCCTACTCAACTTTACAAAAACAAATCTCCATAAACCAAGGAATCATGCCTTGACATTGCTCATAAACACTCTCACCTAACCCATACCTAGAGGTAGAGTTATGGCATTTTGCCATCTAGTGACCTCTAACCTAAGTAAGAGCTATTCACTCAAAAGCTGACACAACACTTTCAGAACAAAAGCAACAGGAACAAAAATGTAGCCAGCATCAGCTGCATCACCCCTCGAATAAGCATAGTTCCATGTGTAGAAAAATAGCATAAGCCATTGAATACCATGAGCATATGACAGGAGGGTCTTTGAGGGAAACTTACACAGAGCTTGCAGTGTGCACTGAGAAGTCAGACCTAGTCCACACTGAGGCTGCACTCACCTTTGTCACAAGAAGAGTTAATATCTGGTCTAATAAATTGATCCTGGGTTTTTCTATAGAGATGCTTTCTTATTGGTTCACATTCTGCCACTAAAAAAGAGAAGCACCTTTGCATTTGGGAGCAGTGAGTGCCCACACCCTTCAGAGGTACAACTATGGATTCTTCTCCCACAGCACACAGCCAGAGTCACAGCTGTATTTTTATAGCTGGTCTGGGTTCAGTGTGGATCCCATGTCTGTCTTCTTTTTGCCCATTGAGGATTTGAGGAGGGCTGGGCACCCTACAGGAAAAGAAGAAAAATATTCTTATATAAGCAACAGCAATGAATTTTGCTAAGAACAGAACACAGCATACAAACTGTATATGTAACAGGATCCTACAAATAACTGGGGCATAGAAACACAGGTACATATAAAGACAGAAAGAAAGATATATACCCAAGTGTTAAAATGGTTGGTTTTTCATTGTGTACATTTTATAAATAAGCATGTCTTTTGTGGCAGATATATTTTAAAGTACAGATTCCATTCACTGAAACACAAAATAAATGTAGTGGATGGCCTTTAGCTTTAGCTTCTGAGCTGTAAGGAAAAATTATATTAACATTTCTTAAGACAGTCATTTCTCATTAAGTTTAACTGCCAATGTTTTTTAAGGTTGCTTTGCATCTCCCCTCAGATAGGACCCAACATAATGAATAAAAGAAACAATGCCAAAAAGCCAATTGGTAATAGAATAGGATACTTCCTATATAGAATAGAAACACAAAGATGACTCCATGGCAAAAAACAAACAAAATAAATCAGCTTGATATTAGCCAACAAGCAGCTTGTTACCTTCATGTACAACAGCACTGCGCGCCCTTCCCGAGCCCTCTAAACCCCAGGAGCCTTCTCTCACCAAAGCGCTAGGCGCACAACGTGCATTCCCCATCCTCCATACAAATAAAACAGTGTCCCACTGCTGCCCTGGACACTTCCACAAAACACATTGCAGGCAACCCCCGCCCGGAATCCCTAGCCCAACCCAATAGGGCACAACAGCCCACTCACCAGCGCGTCACCCCACAAACCCTTCCCATGGGCGCCCCACGAGAACCAGCAACATCCCCGCGCACCAGGGCACTCAAAAGTAAGCCCTTAACTTGGACACGGGGTTTGTACTTCTTATTTTGATTAATTCTGTCCCAAAATACCTACTAGCCTGTGCTAGGGACAAAACTTAGCCAGGCAAACACCTGCCTGGACACAACTTAGCCAGTGTAGTGCGACCACGAAGCAACCTTCGCGCCGTCATTGCTGGGTCCCTCTCTGCTCCCCAAAAGTATAAGGCATCTCTGGCCAAGCCTTCACCCTCAAATCTGCACCAATCGGGTGGATCCAGTCCCCCACTTCCATCCCGACCCACCAAAATGAAGTTGGCCCGCCCTGGGCTCTTGACGCCCCGCTCCCCGACCTGCTCCAGTTCTCCTGGAACGCACACCTTCTCCGAGCTCTTACCGAAGGCTGTGGGCAACTAGAGCACTAGGGCCATCAAAAGGATCCCAACGAAGCTCCAAGGGGACTGTTGGGGCAGTGGGGAGCTGTCGCTCGGTTCCCGCCAGACGCCATCATTTTCGAGGATATCATCGGGAAACCGGAGGGCTGAGGAGCAGGTACCTCACTGAGTCAAGTTCAGACGCGCAAACCCCAGATTCCAAAGTGCAGGTGCAGACCCACAGGTGGGCGTGTCCTGGGCTGGGGGAAAACAAGAACAGAACACTGCAGGGCCAATTGGCCTCTTGAAATGTGGAACTTAGGCTCAGGGGTGGTGCGTTAGGCCTGAATGGGAAAGGGCAGGACCCTGGCTTTGCGCTTCCAAGGAGTAATGTAAATTATTCTTTCCCTCCTTTGAGAAGATTCTGGGAAGAAAAAATATTAAGCAACACTGTGCCATTAAGCATATTAAGCCTCAAGTGTACGGGACCCTTGCCTTTGCAAATCTAAATGTTTCACTGAAGATGAAGTATACATACATGGACGAGGTAAAAACAGTGTATTAGTTGGCACGTTTTTGGGAGTAATGAATGCCATTATAGTCAGGAAAGGGAGGATTTGGTTAGATGAAGTAGATAAAGAGAACTTTTCTGGTGAAACAATGTTTCAATGCTGGAAAATTAAGAATGAGAAGGATTTATTTGTAGGGTTGTGAGTAAACCTATATAATTAGTAAACGGAAAAAGAAAAGGGTAACATGATGGGTGTTAAAGAGCACACAAAATTTTCTTCCTATTAGTTTACAAAGAATGAAAGCATCAACCAATGTGGGTAAACATTTTTTTTATATATATATTTTATTATTATTAATTCTAATGGGGTGACACCAATAAATCAGGGTACATATGTACAATGAAAACATCTCCAGGTTATCTTATCATTCAATTGTGTTGCATACCCGTCACCAAAAGTCAAATTGTCCTCTGTCACCTTCTATCTGGTTTTCCCTGTGTCCCTCCCCTCCTCCCTATCCCACTCTTCCCTCCCTCCCCCCATCCCGTAACCACCACTCTCTTGTCCATTTCTCATATTCTCACTTTTATGTCCCACCTATGTATGTAATCATGCTGTTCTCAGTTTTTCTTTTTTTCTGATTTACTTATTTCACTCCGTATAATGTTATCAAGGTACATCCATTTTGTTATAAATGATCCGATGTCATCGTTTCTTATGGCTGAGTAGTATTCCATAGTATATATGTACCATAGCTTTTTAATCCACTCGTCTTCTGACGGACACTTGGGCTGGTTCCAGATCTTCGCTATTGTGAACAATGCTGCCACGAACATGGGGGCGCATTTCTTCTTTTCGAACAATGCTATTTTGAGGGGACCAACACCTGGAAACTTTTCATTTTAACATAACTTTTTCAAAACTGAAATGTTCTTCAATACAGATTGATCCTAAACCACTAGTTCCATTTAGAGCTGATCCCAAAGAAATCATAAGAGTTCTGAGCATAGAGTATACTTTTGGAAATAATGTCAACCCTAAGTATCTAGTAATAGGAGTAAGAAATTGATGATAGGGTACCTTTGTTGGGTGGAATTCTATACAGAAAGCAGTGTAAAAAAATATCAATGTGAGAAACTATAATTATTTGTAAGTGGAAAAGGCAGAATCCAATTAGTATATACATTTTGATATCATTTTATTGAAATAAAAGCAGTACAAATATGTACATGAAAAGAAATTAGAAATATAGTACAATTATATTTAATTTTTTTGTGATTTTCAGTTTTCTATATTGACTGACTTTATGTTACATTTGGGGTCAGGTAAAGAAAAAGAATGAGCAATATGACACATATATCAACATCTATTTGTTCATATAATGGGGGGATAGACCTGTATTGCACCGGGTTAAGGAATGAGAGGATGATGAGGAAATGCTCTCAAAACAAACCTCAAATACTTTATCTACAATTACAAAATTTACATGTATTTAAACAATTTTGCATTTGAGATGTATTAAAGACTTTCTTGGTTCAGCTAACCATGGTAATTCCTCTTCCTCTCAGACCAACGTAACATTTGTATTCTTGGAAGAGCATGGAAGTCACTAAGTGTGGAGATGATGTATAAAATAAATACCTAAATTTCTCGGATTATAAAATCTTGATACTCCTTGATGACACAGTTTAAAGGAGGTAGAATTAAAAAGAGGCAATGAATAGGTAACTCAGTTTGGGGAAATTATAATTCCTGTTCACTTTTATAGTTGTGAAAGAGTTACATAACAAACGTTTAGTGGCTCTATGTTGGCACTTATTTGTGAAAGCAGAGAATCTATTTACTGTTCTCCACAAATATCTGTATAGCATATTATATGTCAATTCTATCTTAGCCTGCCATCTTAACCCTTATAAGAGGAATCAATAGAACTGAGACTTTCCCAATCTAATTGGATCTGTGCAGGTTTATCCTCATTTGCATTTCACTGACCAATCAGAGTGGCTAAATTCTGACTAATGAAGACAGTGTGTTTTGGACCAATCAAACTGTGGATCTGGAGCCCTCATTTGCTTGGGAACATAGCAATCCTGGTCAGGGAGAGAAGTCTCCCTACATGAGCCAACTTCACCCCTATTTTGAGGAAGAACACTTTCAGTTTCCACTGAAGACTTCCTTTTTCCTGCTGGAGCTGAAGCACTTGGATTGGAGTTGCCAGGATTGCATTGTGGGCCTTCTAACAGTCCTGCTGTTCCACCGTCCTACTGTCCAGCAGTTGAGCTGTTATGTAGTCCTGCTGTTTCATGATTGGACTGTCTCACAGCTGTGCTGTTCCACCGCCCTGCTGTTTCAGGGTTGAGCAGTATTCATGGAATAAATTTCTTCCTCTCACCACACCTCAAACTGGGGAGTTCTTTTGGCATTGAATTGGCAATGATTACTTCTGTCAACAAAAATAACACCACAATATCTTTGATTATGAAATCCAGACACTCCATATGACAATTATAGAAGGTATAATTAAGGAGACAGTGAGTGTGAAACTCAATGGGGGGGGGTTATTTCTCTTCATTCTTACAGTTATGAAAGTGATATAACAGAAATATCTGTGGCTCAGTGTTGGAACTTACTTGTGAAAACAGAATTTATTCTTCTCTGCAAGCATTCTACAAAATGTGACATATCAATTATATCTCAATAAAGCTGAAAAACTTTCCAATCTATTTTTAGGCTTGGAAGTGAGCTTTTTTCCCCCCCTATATGATGTAATTTAAAAGGTAGGAAAAGGTATGGCTAGCATTTGGTTTCCTAGTTATAGGTATTAGATTATACTCAATGATTTGGGTTTTACTGTCACTTTCTTTTAATCAGTGAAATTTTTACACCCAAGTTTATTAAAGCATTTTTAATATCATTGAAGATTTTCACATTGGTTTTTTTTAACTTATTTTGATCTGACTCAGCTGAGGCTTCATTTGAAATGTTCTGAACTTTATTCTCTACTTTTCTGGACAAGCTCATGGGGAGGAATAGAGTTTTCTTGCTGTATCACCTGTGCTTAGATGGTTCCAGGCACTGGTGGCATTTAAATAATTTAACAACCAGTTCTCTGCTCTAATAACTGTTTTAAGTATAAAAAACCAATATACTGAAAGGTAGTTTATTATTTCATGCATTTAATATTTAAATAAGAACAATAAAAAGCTACACAAAACTAGATTTTGTTATTAGTTTAAAAATATTAATGAAAAAATATTAAATCATACCTGACGGAAAACAATAAAACTGTTAAGATATTTACATATGACTTCTTATTTATTTATTTATTTATTTATTATTTATTTTATTTATTTTTTACAGGGACAAAGAGAAAGTCAGAGAGAGGGATAGATAGGGACAGACAGACAGGAACGGAGAGAGGTGAGAAGCATCAATCATCAGTTTTTCATTGCCTTCACAACACCTTAGTTGTTTATTGATTGCTTTCTCACATGTGCCTTGACCGCGGGCCTTCAGCAGACTGAGCAATCCCTTGCTGGAGCCAGCGACATTGGGTCCAATCTGACCAGCTTTTGCTCAAGCCAGATGGGCCTGCGCTCAAGCTGGCGAGCTCGGGGTCTCGAACCTGGGTCTTCCGCATCCCAGTCCGATGCTCTATCCACTGTGCCACCACCTGGTCAGGCTACATATGACTTCTTAATTGGCGTCCTCACTTCCAATTTTCTTCACTTTTATATGAGCATCATCAGCTGTGTGATTTATCCTCAAGGATCTTTTCACTGTAAGAGTAGGACCCCATTGCTTTAGGGGTAGGCCGATTAGACTAATAGTCATTGTGTTTGATGTATTAGAAACATATTATGTTCGTCTTTGAAAAACCCCACGTTAAAGAGAACCTTGATTACAAGTGCCATTTTAACAGCCAGTTCTCTGAACTCAACAAAAAATTAAGTATTGGTTCTGCCAAACTGGTGCAAAGTGACTGAATCCCACCACTGGTTTTAGGTGTGTTTAGGCTGTACAATAAATACGTATTAAATACTGAACGCAATAAATAAATGGATGATACTGTCAACTGCACTTAAGATGTCTATCCCCATTCTACCCCAGCTTGGATTTACCTAATATTGGGAAATTTCTAAGCTATTTTGATTATAATAATAATTAGACACTAAGGACAAAGCTGGATTTGCCTCTATGAAAAAATGAGCTACAACTGTCTGCACAGAAGCCACTCTAAATTAGACAAGCAAACTGATCTGTGAAGTGGAGCTAATGTCTGTCCCTTAGCCTTGACATCACTTTAGTGACTGGGTTCACAGGAGAGTATTGACAGTGAACTCCCTAAGGTCCTCACAGGAAGAGAACTCAAAAGAGTCAAAGCTTCGAGTGAGGTAAGGGAATCAGAACTAGTGGTTCTTTTAAATTACCTAAAGATTTTGTCAAATTGCCACAGAGAAAATGAGAGGTAATTGGAGAATATGTATATTTGTAGACCAGATTTTGAACTGTGTGGTGGATAGCTTTTAGGGCTTTATGAATGGCAGTAAGGTAGGTTTAGGTATGGGGGGATGTCACTAAACCAAGTGCAGCTTCTCTAAAATAAAATTTAATGTTAGCTGAGTCTTTGCATCTTAAATTAGTATATTTGCATAAAGCTTTTCAGAGGTGGGGGTAGCAGCATGAATGGATCTGTGCATGTTCTCAGAAAAGGGTTTCCACTGCCTTGGTGAATTAAGCACTAGGATTTGTGAGAACCTGAAAGAGAGGGCTAAGCAGAGGATAGTTAAGCCACTCTTTGAAATTGGTCCTGGGAGCTATACCTCTCCATTTGCACTTGGTAAGCACCTGCCAGCCAGTTGACTTTCATATTTGGCTTTTACCAGCAAAAGCAATACGTACTGTGGTATGCTGTAACCAACTCAGGGATGCTGAAACCAATCAAATGCATAAAGGAGAACATTTCTCAGAAGAAACGCATATTCATTTTGTTCTGTCTTGGCTTTTTATGGTTTTCACAAGAAAATGTATTACAGATGACGTTCCATAAATAGATTTGAAAGATAAAATTTTAAAAATTTATTTCCCATTACAATGGTAAAGTCAAAATTTTATTGAAACGTCAGACTTAAAACAACTTACATTTGATATTTAAGTGTACCAAATGGCAAACAAAACAAAAGATATTAACCAATATCACCCCAATAAATTAATTGAAATAAAGAGAACAGCTTTGGACAGCAATTGGTTCAGCCCTTGAGTTTCAGATGAAAAAGGGAAAGCTTATGGTTAACATAATTGCAAATAGAACAAGCTAATTTAAGCAATATAGTTTTGTGTGTGTGTGTGTATGTGTGTGTGTGTTTGTGTGTGTGTGTGTGTGTGTGTGACAGAGACAGAGAGAGGGACAGACAGGGACAGATAGACAGGAAGATAGAGAGATGAAAAGCAACAATTCTTCATCATGGCACCTTAGTTGTTCGTTGCTTGCTTTCTCACATGTGCCTTGATGAGAGTAGGGAGTCTACTGCAGACCAAATGACCCCTTGCTCAAGCCAGCAACCTTGGGCTCAAGTTCCGAGCCTTGCTCAAACCAGATGAGCCTGCGCTCCAGCCAGCAGCCTCAGAGTTTCAAACCTGGGTACTCCATGTCCCAGTCCGATGCTCCTTCCACTGTGCCACTCACTGGTCAGGCTAGGCTATGTAGTATTTTATCATAGTTAATATTTTTATACAGTATATACAGTTATTATAGATAAGTGCTATAATTGGAAAAATCTTATATATAATGCTCACAAAAATTAGGGGATATTTCAAAATAAATATGAAGCTAAAAAATATCACCTTATTTTTGTGAGCAGAATATTTCTTGCAACTAAAATGAACAGTCATCAGATATTTAGTAATTATATCACTCATTGACTTAATTCTGAAAGAAAAACAATTTTTTTTCTTGTGACAGAGAATTTTAATTCCAAAGAAGGTCAATTACCAAGCATTTAATTTGTAGTCCTTTCTTAAAAATTACCTTTTATAACCGACCCCAAAAATAGAGATTTGCTAAAGTGCCAAAAAAGTACAACTATTGAGAATATTTTCACACATTTGTAGTCTACTTGCCTGTCTTTTTTGGTGTTCTGACTCTGTGTCATTTGTCCATTTTGGGGAGGAAATAGGAGAAGATTGGATTTTGAATTTTTAAGTCTTTAAATAAGCCAGTTACTCTTTTTCTCTGATATAACTTGCAATTTTTTCCTCCCAGTTTGTCAGTTTGACTTTGCTTATGCTGAGGCTTTCTTATTTATTTATTTTTATTGTGCATGAATTTAAACTGCAATTCATGTTGATGTTCAGCTCATTCTTTATATTTATTTAGGTAAATTGTGGCAGAATGTACTCTAAAAGCAGCTATTAGTATTACACAGAAGTGAACAGTGTGTGTGTTGCACGGCGTTGAGTCGGGTCTGAATCTTGCAGACACCATGAATGTGGGACATCTGCAATGACCAGTCCTCAGCAACCCTGCTTAGCTCCTGTAGACTCATGCTTTTGACTTCTTTTACGGAGTCAATCCATTTTTATTTGGTCTTTCTCTTTTTCTGCTGCCTTCTATTTTTCTTAAGGTTATTGTCTTTCCCAAAGAACTCTGCCTTCTTATGATGTGCTCAAAGGAAGACGGTTTTATTTTCCTTTTTACTTACTTACTTATTTATTTATTTAGTCATCAGCAATGTTTCAGGCTTAATCTACTCTAGCATCTACCTGTTTGTCTTTCCAGTGCATTGGTTATGTGTAAAATTCTCCAACACCGTATTGCAAATGTATCAGTTGTTCTTTCCTGTTAGCCTCTTTACTATCCAACTTTCACAGTCATACATAGTAATTGGGAAACAAATACAAATCTATTTTAAAATGCATAAAGATCCTGATATTTTCTAAGTATCTTTAGCATGGCCCAGAATATTAAACCAAATAAATTTGTGATCTGCAAAGACGGGAATCTCTTAGACACTCCAGAGACTCTTATTTAGAAAGTGTCAATACATGTTTATAAACTACATGAGTCTTAAAACTTAGGGTTTATTAATTATTTTTGTGTATTCTGAATCTATACAAAAGTGAGGTAGTCACTTTTTAATATTTTATATATTTTTAAATAATTTTTAGAGAGAGAGAGGAAGAAGAAGAAGAGAGAGAAAGAAAAACATCAATTTGTTGCTCCACTTATTTATGCATTCATTGTTTGATTGGCAATCGAACCCAAAACCTTGCCGTGTCAGAACAATGCTGTCACCAACTGAGTTACCTGGCCAGGGTGAGTTAGTTACTATCATTCTAAAAATTAGTTTAGTTAAATTTTAGTATGAGTTTTAGTACAAAAGGCTTAAAAAGCTTAGAAAATATTTAAAACTTATTTTTTCCCAGATATTTCTCTGTAATAATCTTGAGCCATCACTCCTATTATCATTTAATACTCTTTTAATAATTATAAATTACTTTTCTCCTCTATAAATGAAAACTATATATTTTACTTGATTCTATCTAAAAGGGTCGAAAAAGTAAAAAGAGGTATTTAATAAGGATGCATGTGTAAAGAAACCTATAAAGATTAGCAGAAGTGAATTAAAACATTAACAGCAGTTATTAATAGGTGTCATAATTCAATGCCACTTATTTGGGTTTTATATTGTCCTTCTGCTTTTTCCAAATCTCCTTAATAAACCCATCCAGCGCTAAAAACATGTAAAAATAAGAGAAGAATCACAAACTTCTTAACAGAAATTCTATAAGATAACTTCTTCCCTTGAGTAATTGAGACTACAGTATTTATATATTCTAAGCACAGTCTTTCCCCTGACTGCATGGTGTGTGCTTTCAGCACAAGGAAAGAGGGCGAGGGAGTGACAGAACCCAAACTGAGGAGGGAGCTTCCTCAGCTCGAGGAGAGCGTCTGTGTTTTCAAGTGCACGTGTTTGCATCTGTGTGAAGTCACTTCAAAGATTTTCTGAGTCTTAAATCTTATTTTGTTGAATTGGCTCCTTTTCAAGGATCGTTTTAATTCCAGGTGTTCTCTGGCTAAGGAAGGACTCTGAACTATTAGGAATCTTTATTTAGATGGCAACCATGGTCAACAAGTAAACTACCCAGAATTTATATGCTGATGATTACAGTGCTAGTATCCCACGTACAAGTTCAGAAGAAATGTGTTTTGCCATCCTGTGTGATTGCTATGTAGGTCACAAGACAGTAAGGCATAAACTGAGATACTTAAATAGATAAGAGATTAATGATTAAATGACATTTCCTCATTGCTTCTTTCGTCAAATGTTCTCAGAGCCGAGCACCTAAATAAAAAGAGCCTAATTCCAGAAAACATACAGATCCCCCATAACACACGAACGCTTTCTCTGAGTCTTTTTTCTGAACCATGGTGGTGGCAGGGGAAGTAAACAGAGGCTGATAGGTCGGAGGAGGGTCAGCTTCAAAGAACATGTTGCTCTTACCACAGTCGAGATGGGAGGAGGTATATTGTACAGCATAAGGTATCCACATGCTTCCTTGGCCAGGCTGAAGTCTCTTCTCTTTGTTAAGACCAGGACACTGTTCTTCCCCAGGTGGACAGACCCCTGCTGAGTCCCATTTATTCATCCAACAGCCAAAATAATTCTTGCCACCTAATCCCTAATTATTGTTCCCTATCTTACTTACAGGACTTGTCAACATCATCTGTCACATGCACCATCATTGAGAAGTCTCATGTCCTTCAAAATGTTACTGTATCTTGTAGTTTGTTACTTTTGGACACATCCTGAGCCTGGCTTTCGAGGCCATGCTTTCTACCTAGATGGAAAATGCTTTGTCAATGTGGGTCCCCCTTAGCTAAGTTGTACCATATGGTTAGCTATAAGTGTGTAAGTGGAAAGGATTATTGGACAGAAGGCACACTCAAATCTTGTGCAAGTGGCACTAGTAATAGTTCTCATATATGGAAATAAACATGAGAGAGATCGAATCCCTGAACAATTCAGGTGAAACAGATATGCTAAATCTGGAACCTGGTAATTCTTCATGTGAGGTGCTGGCCAAGGCCTCATAGAAAAACTGGTGTATAGTTTCAGAGGGTCCTGGGCAAACTAATGTGTCCATATTTGGGAGATTAAGAGTTTTCCTTGAACACAAGAAAGTTATATTTTGGGTTTATTCTAATGTGACAGCTCCAACCACCTTCTGAATAGTTTCACCAAGGAGCCTTTACATTAGTGATCCTTAGGCCCCATCCTTATGGGTTCTGGCTTAACTCTCCCAGGGATGGGAACTGGCCGTTTCTCTTTGTCTGTTTCATATTCATCCCAGATGATTCTAATGTGTAGCTGGGGTTGACAGCCACTCTTCTGTGGTCCTGCTTCTAGAAGGCTTTGCTACTCAGAGTGTGCTGAGGACAAACAGCATTGCTATTTTGTTTCTTGTGGCTGTCAGTAATAAACCAGAGTCAACATGGTGTCTGTCTTATGCTATAACAAAATACCATGCGCTGAGTGCCTTATATACAACAGAAATATATTTTTTATTTGAGTTTGGAGGCTGAAGAGTTCAAGATCAAGGTGTTGGTAGTTTCAATGTCTGGCTGGAGCCAACTTTTTTTTCATGGACAGTGACTTCTACCTATAACCACACAGTAGAGAGTATGAGGAAACTTTCTAGGGTTTATTTACAAGAACCCAATGCCATTTGTGAAGCCTCAGCGTACATGACCTAATAAATTCCCAGTGGCCCCATCTCTTAATAACATTGCCTTGGGGGTTAGGATTTTACACAGAGATTTTGGAGGGACACAGACATTCACACAGTGTCTCAAAACAACACGTATTTATTCTTTTCATTATGGAAGTCAGTTCCAGTGCTGAAATCATGGTATTGGCAGGACCACACTGCTGCCAGAGGGATCAGGAGAGAATTGGTTTCCTTGCCTTTTCCAACTTCTAGAGCTGCCTTCCTGTCTTGAGTCTCCTTCCCCCATCCTCCAAGCCGGCAGCATTTTGCTAGAGTGGTCGGTCACACGGCCTTCTGTTGTGGTCAGATCTCCCTGTGCTTCCTCGTATTAGGAGATTTGGAATTATATGCCCCACACCATGACCTATGGAAACTGAATCTGCATTTTAAAAAGATCACCTTGTGATTCACATACACACTAAAATTTGAGAAGCAGGTTTCTATGGAATCTTATCCAAAGTGACTCTCATAATTGAGTCTCATATCAAATGAAAACTGAAGAATATTTTCCTAGGGGCCTTTTCAGGTAGTAGTTGGTGATCCATGATCATTTTCCCTGAATACCAAAAATTATTGCTCATCGGAATGTCGGTAGATGATAGAATCGAAGCCACAAACCCTAACCTAAGTCTGAGGATAGCAGACCTGTTGCTTGTTTCTGATGTTTGGTACAAGGCTTGCTATGTAACACACAATAACTAAAATTTTTAATAGCTACGTAAATTATACAAGGCTCCCAGAGCTAACATCGGTGTTACCACCCCTGTGCAGGTGTTCTTGGGCTGGCAAATGAGGAGGCATGGTGGGTAATTTTCTCTATGTGATCCACATTAGGGCATTTGTTCCCTTTCTGTTGGTAGGTAAACGAGAGGGAAGGAAAAATAGTTGACTGAGCTCAGATCCTGTGTTATACTTCTCCATAAGATAAAACAATTATGCTTTTTAAAATGTTAATTTTACAGAAGAAAACCAGAAAATAGTTAATACCAGATCCAAAGTGAAATTATAATGGGCTTCTGGTAATAAAGGACAAGCCTCTGAATAAAGACAATTTGAAGGACTAGGAAGGGATTGTTGAATGCCCTAACAGTCCACAGGAGGGCAGCAGTGCTACGATTTACAAAGACATCTTATTTCAGTGAAATCTCCCATGGATGAGCCTGGAAATGATGAAAGCATTGCAGCTTAGAAAAAAGAGTGCACTCAATTTTGCATGCTTTCTGGAACTCAGTACACTATGTAAATCCTGTTCTCGAGTACAAATATGCAAGTTCTTAAAATATGTAAAATAGTTTATTCTGAGTTGCACTATTAGCTGCCAGGCAAGCATTACACAGGATAGAATAGCAGAGTTGCCTGTTTCTTAAGCAGAGACTACTTTAACAATGCAAATTCAAATTCCTCCTGTTCTAGGTCCCTTCAGCATCTCGCAGAAAATGTATCATTAGTCACCTTAAATGTTCTCCCTGTATATATTATACCAATATACAAGTAAAAAAAATCTTGTGTTAAAGCCAAATAAAATTTGATAAAATGCTTCAGTTATAGTCAAGCTAATTTTAACTTAGTGTTGGTATGAGGAAGATTATTTCTGTGTTTTTAAACATCAGATAATCTTGTTTGGTTAGCCAGTCCACAAGACCCTAATTTAAGTCTTAGGAAATATCTGTTTTCTTTAATAAATTTGATTACATTCACCAACTTTATCTATTGTAAAGCCAGTAGTCAAGGCCGGGATCACAGCCGCCTGACCCACGCAGGTTCACATTGGATTCGAACAGTCGGTAATGAAACACAGGAGCCACAAACTGGTGAGCCATCAGCTTTAATTCTAGCTTGCACCCGGCGGGCAAGCAAAAACACACACTGGGCTCCAAAACCCACACATTTAGTGCTCACAAAGCTACTGACTTATCCGAGTTTCCTAGCATCAAAGCTTTCCAGCTCACCAGACTTATTCACCTCTGTTTCCCATCTCCTCCTGCACAAACTCTTAACAAACTGGCTTCTCCCTCAGCACTGTGCCATCTCGGCTGCTTCTCCTGGCCTTCACGTGGCCTTACTCTGCTCTCCTCTCTAATACTAATCTCAGGAACCCAGGAACAGAGAGCGAGATCTAGCTCCCAGACTGCCCCAGTTTATAGCCTAGAAAATCCAAACCTTTAATCCAATTATACATACAAGAAAGTCTCTGATACAAAGCCACCCATCTGAGGCATAATGGGATTCCTCCCTATATCACCACCCTACATCATCCAATCAGTCAAGGGTGTGGAAAAGAACTTACTCTTAAAACCAAGCCTTAGGCCATAATGACATGGCCTGCCCACAGCCTGTTCCAGAACACACATTCCAAGCATAAGGGCAAATAATATCACCTGGGTGGCGGGCTTCCATGTGAGCAGCGCCATCTTTAACAAAGTGAGCATATTATATTTTATCTGCCGAACATCTATACAGAATTAGAAATTTAATTTCTTTTTTAAATTTTTAAAAAAGATTATTTTGCAATTAAAAATCCACTATTTCCTATCTTTCCAATTCTGCTTCTGGGAAGTTACCTAAATACAGCGTGTTCGTAAAGTCATGATGCAGTTTTGACTGGTCACAGGAAGCAACAAAAGACAATAGAAATGTGAAATCTGCACCCAATAAAAGGAAAACCCTCCCAGTTTCTGTAGGATGATGTGGCAGCATGTGCACATGCGCAGATGATGATGTAACACCGTGTATACAGCGGAGCAGCCCACGGCCATGCCAGTCGAGATGTGGACGGTACAGAGGAAAGTTTAGTGTGTTCTGTGGCTCGCTAAATTCGAATCTGTGACCAAAGTGCAATGTGAATATCGGCGCATTTATAACAAAGCGCCACCACATAGGAATAACATTACTCGGTGGGTGGGATAAGCAGTTGAAGGAAATCAGCAGTTTGGTGGAGAAACCCCGTTCTGATAGGCCATCAGTCAGTGACGAGTCTGTAGAGGCTATACGGGATAGCTACCTAAGGAACCCTAAAAAATCTGTCCGTGCGTGTGCTCGACAATTACACCTAAGCAAGACTACAGTTCATAAGGTGTTAAACGTCTCTGTTTTATGGGGTACAAATTTCGGTTGTTGCACGCGATCAAACCGGAGGATAGACCCACACGATGTGCGTTTGCTACAGATATGCTTCATGAGATTGACAGTGATACGAGATTTTTGCAGAAGATTGTGTTTAGTGATGAGGTGACCTTCCATATCTGTGGACATGTTCATTGCGATAATGTCCGAATATGGGCTGCTGAACATCCTCATGCCTACGTTGAGTATGATTGTAACACCCCTAAAGTGAACGTGTGGTGTGGCCTGATGCATAAGGTGATAGGCCCATTTTTTTTTCACGGAGCAGTCTGTGACGGCAAACACCTATCTTGACATGTTGGAATTGTATGCAGTGCCACAATTTCCAGAAGGTGTCATCTTTCAACAGGACGACGCTCCTCCACACTACGCCACTATTGTTCGTGAGTTTCTGGATAGAACATTCCCTCGGTGATGGATAGGCAGGGGTTCTGTCAAGCCATGGCCACCACGATCCCCGGATCTGACGACTTTAGACTTTTACTTTTGGGGTTATGTGAAGCAACATGTGTACATTGAATGTATCAACGACATTAATCAATTGAAACAGAGAATCACAGACGTTATTCACTGTTACGCCAGACGTCCTTATCAGTGTGTGGCAAGAACTTCAGTATCGTTTGGATGTGTGTAGGGCAACAAATGGAGCCCACATCGAACTGCACTGAATAGGTATGAAACTGGGAGAGTTTTCCTTTTATTTGGTGAAGATTTCACATTTCTATCGTCTTTCGTTGCTATACTGTGTGTCCGGAAAGTGCACCATGACTTTACGGACACACAGTATATATCGATACATTTTGGATTTTGCATAAGAATGTTCTCTTTAGTTTTGTATTCTAGTCTGGAAATCCTAGAAATTAACTAATTAAAAATTAACTAATAAAAAAATTAATAAAAATCATATAAATAACACTAGGGAACAAAATTTTTGTTGCATCCACTAAAACACTTGTTTTTACCTAATTCGAGTGTGCTGATCTCAAATCTGATATTAGTTTTCCTCTGTAAGCTACAGTTTTTTTGCAATTCAAGATTTTAGGTTTTCATCTTATTGTAATATTTTCAACATTTAGTTTAACATAATGCAGTGGAATGTCTTCTTGGGTATCATCTTTTGAAAATATAATAATTTAATAATGCAGTAAATACACTAATACACTAAAAGATATGACTGCATCAGAATTTGTCTACAATTTCAAAATAGAACATATTAAAACACTTAATTTAATCATAAAATTTAAGCAAAACTTATTTAAATTCTATTCAGGCAAAAATTTGCATTTGTAGTTCTTTCGTTTGTGTACTTGTTGAGGACAATCTCATTTGATGGTCCAGCAGTAGTCTGCTCATCACTAACAGCTCCAAGATTTTCGAGAAACTTATCAAGGTGACTGTTCAGGAAGTGAATCTTAATGCTCATGTTTTATCCAATGTCGCAGAAAGCCAACAGCATCCTTTGAAACAGAAGTTCATAGTTTTCTGCTTTTTTGTTGCCAAGGAAGTTCTTTGTAACTGCCACAAAATACTTCCATGCTGCTTTCTCCTCCTTATTCATCTTCCTGGCAAATTCTTTGTCACATATGAGGGTTCGAATTTGAGGTCCATTGAATACACCTGCTTTTATCCTCTTGAAAGACAAGGCAGGAAAAGCAGAAATAATATGTTGAAAGCACTCACTTTCTCTATTCAAAGCCTGAACAAACTGCTTCATTAAGCTAAACTTGATGTGAAGTGGGGGAAAAATGATCCTGTCTCGATTAACTCCAGGTTTATTCACAAAATTTTGCATCCCTACTTCCAGACCGTCACGTTTCAGCCACTCCTTCTGTGTCCAGTGTTTCTCCCAAGCTCAGCTGTCCCACAAACACAGAAAGCGAGGATACTTTGTGAAACCTCTATGTTGTCCTAGCAGGAAATTTACCATTTTAAGATCCACACAAATGATCAACTTATGCTCCTCATACTTCAGAAAGACGAGGACAATTTTTAAATCATTATAATCTTCTCACAGATGAGTTGAATAACCAATTGGAACCGCTGCATAAACATTACTGTTGTGTAGGATAACACATTTCAGACTCCATTTAGAGCTGTCAAGAAATAACCACCATTCTGTTGGACTGTAAGTGGTAACACCTAGCTGGCTGAGAAGACTACTGATATCATGACAGTAAACAAAGTGTTTGTTTTTGGAAAAAAAAAACACAAAAATTTGTTCACCCTTCCTGAAATGGTATATATATATAATTTTAATGGGGTGACACCAATAAATTAGGGTACATATGTACAATGAAAACATCTCCAGGTTATCTTATCATTCAATTATGTTGCATTCCCATCACCTAAAGTCAAATTGTCCTCTGTCACCTTCTATCTGGTTTTATTTGTGCCCCTCCCCACTCCCTACCCCCTCTCTCACCTCCCCTTCCCTCCGGGTAGCCAGTACACTCTTGTCCATGTCTCTGAGTCTCATTTTTATGTCCAATTTATGTATGGACTCATATAGTCCTTAGTTTTTTTCTGATTTACTTACTTCACTCTGTATAATGTTATCAAGGTCCATCCATGTTGTAACAAATGATCTGATGTCATCATTTCTTATGGCTGAGTAGTATTCCATAGTATATATGTACCATAGCTTTTTAATCCACTCGTCTTCTGACGGACACTTGGGCTGTTTCCAGATCTTTGCTATTGTGAATAATGCTGCCACGAACATGGGGGCGCATTTCTTCTTTTTGAACAGTGCTATGGTGTTCTTAGGGTATATTCCTAAAAGTGGGATAGCTGGGTCAAAAGGCAGTTTGATTTTTAATTTTTTGAGGAATCTCCATACTGTTTTCCACAGTGGCTGCACCAGTCTGCATTCCTACCAGCAGTGCTGGAGGGTTCCCTTTTCTCCACATCCTCGCCAGCACTTATTCTGTTGTTTTGCTGATGAGTGCCATTCTGACTGGTGTGAGGTAATATCTCATTGTGGTTTTAATTTGCATTTCTCTAATGATTAGTGATGTTGAGCATTTTTTCATATGCCTATTGGCCATCTGTATGTCCTCTTTGGAGAAATTTCTATTCATTTCTTTTGCCCATTTTTTGATTGGATTGTTTGTCTTCCTGTTGTTGAGTTTTATAAGTTCTTTATAAATTTTGGTTATTAACCCCTTATCAGACGTGTTGTCGAATATGTTCTCCCATTGTGTGGTGTGTCTTTTTATTCAGTTCTTATTGTCTTTAGCTGTGCAAAAACTTTTTAGTTTGATATAGTCCCATTTGTTTATCTTGCCTTTTATTTCATTTGCCTGTGAAATGGTATATTTTAACTGACCTGTGAAGTACATTCTTTTCTTGAAGCTCGAAGGCTAATAACTCAGCTGCTTTCTTTGATAGGTCTAAATCTCTTACTAAGTCATTCAATTTGGGTTGGCTAAACTGCTGAGGGGTTAATGACTGCTTGGAATCAGAAGACGACCCTTCAGATTTTACAACCATTTCCTCATGCATCTTATCAAAATACACTTGATTACCATGTTCACTTTCTTCATCCTTAGAAGAAATAAAACCATTGAAAACTGGAACCGGGAGTGTCTCAGAGTGTGGGATAGGTCGTATTGCTAAAGGAATATTAGGATATGCGATCATGTGCTGTTTTTTCTTGCTGATGCCCTTTGTATGGATCAGACAGAAATAACAGTCACTACTGTGGTCCTTAGGTTCATGCCAAACAATGGGAATACCAAAAGGCATTCCTCTGCATTTTCCTTTTGTCCAGTCATGAAGCATTTTCTCACAATTATGACACACAATATGAGGAGCCCAATTCTTGTCTTGATTGCCAAGGGGAACTTGAAAATAGGCAATATATGCATGTGTCACAAATGATGAAATATTACGTCTTTGACATTGAAGTGTGTAACGGCCACATATATAACAGAAAATGTCAGGACTATTCTTACATTTACACCTACTTGAAGAAGCCATGCTTCAATTTTAAAACAAAATAAGAGGGTATTTTTATCAGATAATAATTTTTTACATTTAAAAGCAACTACAATTATGTCAGAGTGATGTTTGTAAAACATTAATTGCCTTGTGGTTATGTTCAATTCAAGAGACATTGCCCAATAATTCCAATTTAAAAACCAATGCATGCCATTAACTGTAACAAAAAGAAATTAAAGTTGCATAAGAACTAGAGCATGCACCAAAAAACAGAGTTCAGATTTGGAATTAGTGATGCAGAAATATATAGAAAAAGTTCTAAAACCTCCTGCAACTGAAAATTAAAAAAAAATTGTTCCCCGGTGTAATGTATTCAAAATAAACATTTGAACCCTGATCATTTGACTCAGTGGTAAAGTGTCAGCCTGGTGTGTGGATGTCCTTGGTTCAATTCCCACTCTGGGCACACATGAGAAGCAAACATCTGCTTCTCCCCCCCTCTTCCCCCTTCCCCTTCTGCTGCCATGGCTCAATTGCTTCGAGGGTATCAGTCCTGGGCCTGAGGATAGCTTGGTGGAGCCTCTGCTTCAGGCATTCAAAATAGCTGGGTTGCAAGCATGGCTGCAGATTGACAGAAGATCAACTCCAATCTGGGTGGATCCTGGTTGGAGCACATGTGGGAATCTGTCTCTCTATCTTCCCTCCTCTCACTTGAAAAAGAAAAAAGTAAATAAAATAAAAATAAACATTTGTTTCTCTAAAAAAATTAACTATCCAATTAGTGTACTACCTAATTTTATCTTTTTGTTTTTTGCTTAGTATTTCACATTTTTCATATTAGAACGACAGTATCTACATTATCATCACTATATGAAAAAGAGAGAGAGAGAGAGAGAGAGAGAGACAGAAACAGACAGAAGGAAAGGGAGAGAGATGAGAAGCATCAACTTGTAGTTGCATCACTTTCGAGTAATTCATTAATTGCTTCTCATATGTGTTTTGACTGGGGGACTCCAGCCAAGCCATGACCCCTTGCTCCAACCAATGACCTTGTGTTCAAACCAGTGACCATAAGATCATGTCTATGATCCCACGCTCAAGCTGGCGACCCCATTCTCACTGGTGAGACTACCATCAAGCTGGTGACCTCAGGTTTTGAACCTGCATCTTAAGCATCTCAGGTTGATGCTTTATCCACTGAACCACCACCAGTTAGGCTAGTTTTTCTAACTGATTGAGATTCCATGAGAAATGTTATTATTTATAGGAAAATACCCCTGTAGTTTATCTTCTTTATAAACATTCACTCACAATCCTCTCTGCTTTGAAACACTAAATAGTATCCATCTTTTATAAATCCTATAATACACTTATGTTCAACGTTTTTAAAGAGTATATCATCAAACCTAGTATCCCATTATGCATATACTAATGAGGACCATGTGAGTAAACATGGGTGAGTCAATGGATATAAACTTCATATGCAATCTTAATGTATCAGTTCACCAAAAAAACATCTGTTCTCTCCCAAAACCTCATAACACTAAACTAAAGGACTCAAGGAAGCTATCAGTTTTCAGGTATGGAAGAATTATAAAAAGTTGTTGTAATTACCATGTTAACAGGCATAATTCTTCATAATCCTTTAAAATATTAGGACAATAGGAAATATACAAATTAGAAGCCAGTTATTGAAATTTGAGATCAACACCCTCATGTTTAACAAGAGTCTAAGCCCAAAGAAATGATGTTACTAGAATAAGCAGAGCTAAACTAAGACCTTGTGTGAGGTCTGCTCAGGCTAAGCTCTTCCCAATACACTCTCCTATTGTCCACATGGAACAAGATCCCCATCCCTGCCTGGAAAATTGGATAGTACAGAATTCAATATAAAGTTAAGTTTTTACAGTACATACATATCTATAATAAAGTTTAACTTACAATTTAGGGAGGGTAAGATATTAACAACAACTATTAATAAAATTATAATAATATCTTATAATAAATAATTCAAACAATATATATATACAAAAATTATAACAAAAATTGTTATAAAACTAAGTATAAGAATATTCTATAATAAAAATAATTCGAATGTCTCTCCATTTCAGAATATCATATTGCACTGCGCTCTCTCTCCTTCTAGTGATGATGTGAGATGATTCAGTGCCCACAGGGTGAGACGCGAGGTGAATACACTGAGTCAAGGGATGATTCCCATCTTGGGTGGGAAATAGTGGGACGTGTGAGATGTCATCATACCACTCAGAGTGGCAAGTAACTTACACTTATGAATTACTCTTCTTTGGTATTTGCAATTAATATTTTCAGACCACGGTTGCAGATATCTGAACCCACAATAAGTGAAAACATGAATAAGTGATAAGCACTTAATTGCTTTTCTCCCTTGTTTCTGCAGAAACCAAAGAGAAGTCAGAGATGTCAGCAAAGAAAAACAATTTCATCCGCCATATCAAAATAGTTTCCAAAGCAGAGCAGCTGATGAGTAGTCCATCCATGAAGTCCTCCATTTCATTTCAATAAATAAGGACTTTTCCTGTCTTTCATTTGATGTGAAATTTATTTCCATTGCCAAATAAAAATGCCCAGTAATGAGAAAAGGACTAATTATATGAGGTAGAGAGTGTTGGGAGTCTTGTTCTAGGAACAGCAGATATTTCCCAGTTTAAAAGGTACTACGTAAAAAAAATGAAACTGGTTGCAGTCCAGGAAATAAAACATCATCCTGGATCACGAAGATAACCTGTAAAGGTGTCAACAGGTCATTTTAAAAATAATAAAATAGCAAACTTGATGACATAGAAAACATATGTTAAAAAACATTAGCCATGGCCCTTCCTCTTCACTAATATTAATTGAAATGATGTTGTAAGTCATATAGGAGCCTCCTTTAAGAGCTTCCTTTAAGCCAGTCACTATGCTAAGTGATTGAAATACACCCCATTTTAACTTTACTATTAACCAGTGAGGAAGGCATTACATCATTTTATAAGTAAGTAAACACCTTGAAGGTTTATATCACTTGCCCAAGTTTGTTCTGATGTCTGCAGACCGTGGCAAATAGTTTTAGAATCACAAAGTAAAACAGCTAGAATAGGCAGTAAATATGTTCTTCCTCCTTCATTACTAAAAGTGAAGAATAAGTGCAAATTATCAAATATTTAAGAAATGTTTAAAAACATCACCAAACATTTAAAGAATTTTGAAAAATATAAGCACAGTTACTAAACCTGAGACACTGAAAAATGTAGGTTTTGCACTGGGAGGTGCTGATACAAAATAAATGATGATGATGGGATCAACCACCTGGTAATTATTACTTTTTTTTAACTTTTCAGTTATATAAATTTTACCTTTAGTTTTTGACATTTTTTTTTTTTTTGGTATTTTTCCGAAGTTAGAAGTGGGGAGGCAGTCAGACAGACTCCCGCATATTCCTGACCAAGATCCACCTGGCATGCCCACCAGGGGCCGATGCTTTGCCCATCTGGGGCGTTGCTCCGTTGTGGCAGGAGCCGTTCTAGCACCTGAGGCGGAGGCCATGGAGCCATCCTCAGCGCCCGGGAAACTTTCCTCCAATGGAGCCTTGGCTGTGGCAGTGGAAGAGAGAGATAGAGAGGAAAGAGAGGGAAAAGGGTAGAGAAGCAGATGCACACTTCTCTTGTGTGCCCTGACTGGGAATCAAACCCCGGATTTCCACACGCTGGGTCTACACTCTACCACTGAGCCAATCAGCCAGGGCCAGTTTTTGACTCCTTTAAGTAAAAATTCCCATGCTCAATTTACTCTGATAAATGATTGTGATGCATTTTACACAAAAGAAATGCCACAGAACAGAAATTTAGACACATGTGTGATGTACATAATGTTCTAAGACCTATGAAATAAACTATGTTTACATCTTTTATGAAAACGAATATGACAGAGATAATTACAAAAAATGCTTCTTCCCAATTATTCCATATCAATGATATTTAATGTCAAAGAGATAAAATCTGAACAGAAGAGAAATAAATGACACCCTTTTATTCTTCAATACATTTTGGTATCTCAGGCTCCCAAGTACTGTCAGCGCTACACACAACAGTGCTGCTGCCTTCAAGGAAATATCCCTCCAAGCATTCAAACGTAACCTTTGTTTTGTAGGAAAATTTTGTTCCAATTGCTGACACGGTTCTTCCATTCTTGAGTACTGGATACGGACATTTGACCACTGAAAAGCACAGAAATTCCAGAATTAATGCAAATCTGCTGTAACACAGGAAAGAAATTGAGTTCAATATAATAACAAAGAGACAAGAGCTGGAAGGCATGATTTTAACTTAAAAAAAAGAAGACTTTATTTTTGCATTTTTATTCCAGATAAACAGATAAAGAGAAATCTAATAACCTTTTACCATCTAGAACAGACTATAGATTACTGGTTGTCATTTTAAGTTATTGGTTTCCTATATGTTTTCCCATTACTGACAGGTTTTGAGAAATGTCTGACTAACACATGTATTTTCATGTAAGTTCAAAAGCAGCTTTTGATATTCTTTAGTTCTAGGAATTTTTTAAAAATTTCATGTTGACACTGGTTTAGTACCCTGACCTTTCAGAAAGGCAGGAAAGAGTCTTCTAATAAGGTAATACTTGAGCTCAAGTGTAAAAGTTGGAAAGAAGCTACCCATGCACAGATAGGCAGAGAGAAAGTCATTGGGTATCAACAGTACACAAGAACTGGGATGTTCAAAAAAGAGAAAGGCCAGTGGAGTTAGGGCTGTGTTTTCAAATATTTTTGGACTGGAACTCAGAGATCACAGGCCTGGGATAAGTTAAAACTTAAGATTTAGCCTTTGAACCCATGTGCTTTGGTGTTTCGTTTCTGCTCTGTGTCTTAGAAAGTAAAATGCTGGTCATGACCCTCCAGAGTGATTTCAGGATTCAGCAATGGGTCTGACAGGTTTTGGAAAAAACAATCACAAACAAAACACAGCAAAACACTGGCTGGCACTAAGTACAAGAGAAAATCTTAGGAAGTTAAATCTGAGCAACAGAGAAGCGCCCACAATGCACAGCGTTTTAACCAGGAGAGTGCGCTTCCTCCCTGCGTGGGGATCTGAAGTTCCATCAGGTATCATTTCCCTTCAGGCCAAAGAGCTTCATTTTGCAATTCTTATACTTCAAGTAGGGCAGTAGCAATTCTTTCAGCTTTTATCTCAAAATGTTTTTTTAAGTTTTTTCTTTAGTTTAAAAAAATTTCTCCTTTATAAAGATTTTTGTTACCTGTTTATTCATTTTTTGTGTGTATGACAGAGACAGAGATAGGGACAGACAGGTAGAAAGGGAGATGAGAAGCATCAATTCTTCGTTGTGTCTTCATCATTGTTTATTGATTGCTTTCTCATATGTGCCTTGACTTGGGGGGCTACAGCAGACAGAGTGACCCCTTGCTCAAGCCAGCAACCTTGGGCCTCAAGCCAGTAAGTAACCTTTGGGTTCAAGCCAGAGACCATGGGGTCATGTCTATGATCAACACTCAAGCCACTGATCCCACGCTCAAGCTGGTGAGCCCGTGCTCAAGCTGGAGACTCCGGGGTTTCGAACCTGGGTCCTCTGCATCCCAGTCCGATGCTCTATCCACTGCGCCACCGCCTGGTCAGACTGTTTTATTTTTCTTTCAGCACATTGTCAGATATTATTGTCTTGTTGTCTTGACAGTTATTAAAAGAAGTCAGCTGTCATTCTAACCTAGAAGGGTGGGGCAATGTGATATGTTTCTTTTGTCTTACTGGCTGCTTTTCTTTTTCCTTTTTGTTTTCAGAAGTTTAACCATGTTATGTTTAGATTAGTGGGGATTTCTAAGTAAATTTAAAATTTTATTCGTCCTGCTAGGGCCACTGAATTTTCTGGACTGTAGGTTGTTGTTCAGATCAAATGCAGATAATTTTGAATATTATCTATTTATATTACTCTATAGGGTTGTTTTTGTTCTCTTTCTGAAACTCCACTAATATGCATATTTGACTGCTTGCTACTCTTCCCCAGTCTGTAAGCCTTGCTCTGTCTTTAAAAAATATTTTTTCTTTCAAATCATGTTGGATTTCTGATAGCGGAGCCCCAAAATGAGAAATTTGACTTTGGTAATAGTAGTTTTTTAGTTGTAATGAACAGTAGATATGTAAGGGTTAAGAAAGAGTTAATCTGCTTGCTATTCTGTCTTAATCGCTCCCTGGCCTTTTCTTTGAAATGCATCGATAAATTAAACTTTGCAGGAATGTTAATGAAAGCTGACATTGGGGAAAGTCTGACAATTAGGGCAGTTTAAATCACAACAGTTGTTTGTAAAAGCCTAGTCACAAGTACTGTGAAAAGTTAAGGCCTATAGAATAATTAGAAGCTTAGTTTATACATAATAGTCTTTACTTTGTTGCCTAAGTAATACAGGGAGTTCTCTTGAAGAAAACTCCTGACCCTGGCTGTTACCATTCAACATCAAAGACACCAGACAGACTTGTGTCAGTGTCAGAAAGACATTCTGGGAGGCATCCCTGTGAACTGGGCTTCCACCTCCTGCACACTGCTATATGACTAACTGCAAACTCTATAATGAGTTACTAATCTCCCAAAAGATACATAAATGGGCCAGTCAGCTGAGACTGTTAAGAAAGTTCTTTTGGACAGGAGTCACCTGTCTTCTAAGGTTGCTACAATTTGAATTAAAAACACTCTTATAACTACTCTGTTGCTGTCTCTCCTGAAATTGGCACAAAAAAAAGGGCAACAAACAACATGAATCCCGGTCTGTTCCAGTAACATATTTTTTGCGCCCCAGATGGGACAAATTGCAGAACTTCTGGTAAGTTTCTCATGGGGGTCCCATAAATTGTCTGGATGGGCACACCTTCTGGAGCTAGGCTTGGAAACTCCCTAGCATTTGCCCAGTGTTTTTTACTTGGGAAGACAGCCTACTCTGATCCTCAGTGTCCCCCATCAAGATCACCTGCAGACTGAGTCAGGGGACTGTCTTTCTGGTATGGTTGTGCGCTTATTTTTCAGTTCCAATTGTCATAAAAATTTCCCAGTTGTGATTGTTCATATAAAAAAAACCTGAGAGATACCTCACTGGTTCTGTCAGGCTCTAGATATCTGGTTTTCTGGTTTCTGGTTAAGGAGCTTCGTCTGGTCTGGTAGAATGGGTGGCACTGCCTCCCTTCCTGGTTAAAGCCCTTGGAGGTGAATTCTGACTGATTCGTCGACCTATGCTTATAAATCTATAAAATGATATCAACTTAAGATAACCATGATGTGACTTTTAAGGCCTAAATTAATTTCTTGCATGCAAAACTGAAAGTGCCAGCTCTAATATTGAATTAAATAGTCTCATTCCTGTACTTAAATGCTCTGCACATTGTTGCTTTAAATTGGAATGTGTAAAGAGCGCTCATTTAAACTTAAACAGGATGAAATTTTAATCCTAAACTTGTTTCTTTGTTTTGTATTCTGTAAGGTCTTGCCATACTAATTGCTGTGCTCTGGGTTCATTGTCTTCAGAGTTAAGGACCAAATATCAACATTGCTAGTAGGTTTAATTGGGTTTTATTTATGTGTCCTGCTCACATCTCTGTACTGTAATTGTCTTCTTTGTAAAATTACACTCAGGTATGTGAAAAGGAGTCAGTTTCAGCTTGAAAGCTCTCATCTATCTGTCTGTCTGTCTGTCTGTCTGTAATTCTTACTATTCTATGTGCACTGGGAATCCTCTGCTTCTACCATTTGGGCTTTGTGCCATCTGGGTTTTTAAAGGTCATTTATAGTACTGATTAATAAGAAATAAGGTTTCAAGACTAGTGTCTCAGTCCCTCCTTCTGGAGGACTTGGTTTATAAATACCTTTTGTTTGAACTTTGTTTTTATTTAAAATCTAGTTATTATGTTACGCACTAGCTATTATGTTCTTCTTTTTAAAGATCTCACTCCCCTTTCTAGACAGGAAAACTCAGACAAAGTGGGTGAAGGTTATTTAAATATCTTAAAGCCTCTTTCTGGAGGTCTGAGAGCTGTTGTAATCTTGAAAACAGTAAAAGAATTAACACCTCTCCGGACCCTGGGCAGAATATAGAAATGTGATGGATAATGCCACCACCTCAATGTAAAGGAAAAAATAGGAATGCATATGGCAGTTTTAAAATCCAAGTGGCTCAGGAGTTCATCCCCTCCCTTCTTTTCAGTAGTTCTGGAAGGCTGCCATGGCCAAATAAGGAGTCTTGTCTTCTCTGTAACTATTAATAATACTATTATGTATACATAATAAAATACAAAACTATTCCAAGGGTTTTTTTGAACCAGGTGGTTCTGCAATGGGTTGTCTGGTTTTGGTATCAGGATAATAATAATGTCCTTATGAGATGAAGCAAGCTGTGTTCCCTCTTGTTGTATTTTCTTGAAGAGTTTTTGTATAGCTGCTCTTATTTACTCCTGAAATGTTTAGTACAATTATTAGTGATGACATGGGACCTGCTGTTTTCTTGTGACAAGGTTTAAGTGTCAAATTTGTTGGCATAAAGTTGTACATATTGTTCCCTTACTGTCCTTTACATGTCTGCTGGATATTTAGTGATGTTCTCCATTTCATTCTTTTTGTGTTGTTGTTTTGTGTGACAGAGACAGAGAGAGGGACAGATAGGGACAGACAGACAGGAAGGGAGAAGAGGAGAACCATCAATCCTTCATTGCAGCACCTTAGTTGTACATTGCTTGCTTTCTCATATGTGCCTTGACTGGGGGGCTACAGCAGAAGGAGTGACCCCTTGCTCAAGCCAGTGACTTTGGGCTCAAGCTGGTGAGCTTTGCTCAAACTAATGAGCCTTTGCTCAAGCCAGTGACCTCGGGGTTTCAAATCTGGGTCCTCTGCATCCCAGTCTGACACTGTATCCACTGGGCCACCACCTGGTCAGGCTCATTCTTGATATTGGTAATTTGTGTCTTCTATCTTTTTTGTCAGACTGACTATGGGTTTATCTATTTTATTGATCATGTCTAAGAACTGGGTGTTGGTTTCAATGGTTCTCTTCACATTTTTCTTTTTTCAATTTTATCATTTCCTTCTGTTCTTTTTTCTGTGTACAATTTTCTCTTCCTATTTAGTTTTTTTTAAGTGAAAGTTTAAAGTATTGATCTGAAGCCTTTCTCTTGTTCTAAGTGTTTCATCCTGTAAATATTTTTCTAAGCAATACTTTTGCTGCATTTCAAACATTTTGATGTCTTGATATATTGCTTTCATTTTTATTCAATTAAAACACTTTCTAATTTCTCTTGTGACTCTTTTATTTATGGGTTAGGAATGGTTGCATAATTTTTAAATATTTTGGGATATTACAGGTATCTTTGGTTTGACTTCTGCATTCATGCCAAGGTAAAGATACTGTACTATAAATAATTTTAATTTTTGAAATTAAAAAAGCAAACATTTTATTGCCTAGAATATGATAGTAAAGATTGCTCCATGCACTTGAGAAAGGGAAATATTTTGCTGTTTTACAGTTGGTTTCTTTAATTTAAGAGAAAAGTACTGTACCCTCCAGTGTCTCCCTGCTTTTGGTCATGCTCGAGTGTCTTAAACATTGTTTTTTATGTATAGGCAAACTTTTGAGATATGCAGTTTTGTTTCGGACTACAGCAATAACTGAATGTGGAAAAGGAGTCGCAATAGTTTTGCTCATTATGGAATTACTTAGATTGGCAAACAAATGCAATGTGTGTAAAGTGCAGTAAAGCAAGGTAAAATTAAACAGGATAAGACTGTATGTTTTATCCAGAGTTTTTCAACATTATTGTTGAGAGGGTTAGTCTTTTATAATGTATTTTACTATTTGGTCTAGCCAGAATCGTCATACTTCTTGTATCGTTAGATAAAACTTTCTGAAGCCAGTGTGTGTTTTTCGATGCTTTCAAGCCAAAAATTTTAATTCATGCATATACACATTGTTTATAATTAACAATGTATAAACAGGAATGCCAAGAACATGTAGGGTGAAGAGTGGGAAACTATAACTGGAATTATTTTTTATTCTATGTGACACATATTAAAGTAAAATGGAAACCAATTTAATAGGAGGGAACAAGCACATACGGCTTTTTTAAAAATTTTACTTGTTGGCCAAAGTATTCAAAAGTTGGTGAAGGTTTGCATACTATTTACAAATGAGATGGAAATATTACTACCTTTACACTCAGGAGGGTCACTACTCCATTTGTCTGGCCCAGAACAAATCAATGTGCTCTCTCCAACAAGCGAATATTCATCTGGTCCATTTGAAAGATTGCAACTATAAATTGCTACTTCATTATATTCATATGTTTCCTTGTAGCTATTGCTGTATCTTCCATTTTGTATTTGTCTAGGTGGTTTACACAAAATTTCTTAAAAAGACAAAAAGAGGACATAAAAGGAAAAAGAAAAGGTGAAAGCTTAAGACTGTGTTAGAAAAATCCTGTGAACTGACTTCAGTCAATTAATTAACAGGATTTCTATAGTGTATTTGTGAATCCAATAATCAGGTTAAAAGAAAGTTGTTTTTGTTTTGTTTTGTTTTGAGAAAATGTATTATCCCAATTCAAACAATTAATACACAAATGAAATTTTTGTATAAACCCATTTTCTTAAATACCCATATGAAATCCCTATGTAAAATACCTGCATTTATTGGCAAGGCCATATTGTTTTGTTTTAATCATAACACATGGTGAAAATTTAATGAAGAGATTACAATCATAATTAAGGAAAACTCAGTGCTAGTTGATACATGCTTTATAGTTTGAAAATATATCCATTCCTAAGTCAATGGTTCACAGGTATACCAAGATTTTATTGTCATTTTTCACTGTCATCTTTAAGAGCATACAGTGAAATGTTCCATTGATGCAGATTGCTTGATAATGCAGCACAATGAATTGGAGGTCATCCTTTAAGCCAGATACTGAAGACATTAGAGAACAATGTAAAGCAATGACACTCTTCTCATTGTTTGTTTTGGAAATTCTTGATTTTACAAAAAGAAATGTTGCATTTGTGAACATGTATTCAACTTACTTTTCTTAAAAATGAGGTAATAAATAATTTAAAAAATACCTCTATGTTTTAATTTTAAGAAAGAATGTCAGTAGCACTAAACCACCTGCAGAAATAAAAACTCTTTAGTATCTTTGTTAATTTAAAATATAAAGGGGTACCCAGACCAAAATGTTTGAGAAATGTTACTCTACTTTCTCAAGAGGGAATATACTTACTTTCACACCGTGGGGGAAAATCACTCCATTGCACACTATTTTCAGAAAGTTCACAATATAGGATTTTTGTTCCAAGTAAGTAAAAACTAAATGAGAAAAGATTATTGATTTTTGTATCAGTTAATGAGACTACATAACAATGAAGGCATTTTTATACAGTTCTTTTTCTGCACTACAATAGCTTCAGGGAGAAGTTTCTTAAGTGACATGTACTGAGCGTGCTAACAAAATCTGCTCTTTGATGAAATAAAGATATTCTTCACATGAACACACATTGGACTAGAGCAGATTATCTGTCATGCCTGGGTAGTCCTGTGATCGCCACCTCCGAGCCTCACCTCACATGCACTTCTGTGTCCTTGCTCAGGCCGTTCTGCTCAGTCAGGACACGACTGAGTAGGGAGACCTGGCCCAACATATCTCCCTACTCAGCTTACCTGACTGGATTCGAGTCCCAGTTCCAAGACTGAATGGTTTTTAGAGCTTGGGCAAGTCCCTTAGTGTTTGTCTTTCTTAAATTCCTCCTCTGTGGAAAGGATATAATAGTATACACGTTGTGGGTTGTTTTGAGTAGTAGGTGAATTAGCATCTGGGACACAGTGAGTGCTAGGCAAGGTTTCGGTGTTATGGATATTCTTCAGATTAGAGTGTCTTCACAGGAATAGCTCAGGAAGGTATAGCTACTTAGTGAAATATGCGGTGATTGGAATTCCCAGAACTCTCCCCTCCTTCAGGACTCTCCTTACAATGATCATGAATAAGTCTATTTCTGTGGTACCTCTCATTTACTAGTTTTCTTGGACACCTCTCTGTATATATTGTGGTTCTCAATAAGGCTAAAATTTCTTTGAGAATAGTCTGTGCCAGCAATTTTCAACCATTTTTATCACATGGCACATATAAACTAATACTAAAATTCTGTGGCACACACAAAAATTCTTTTTTTTTTTTTTTTACTGAACTACAAAAACAATAGGTATAAATTTTATTCCTTTATACTGGATAGCTATTGTTTTGTTGGCGGTTGTCATATTTTAATTTGCTTATTTAAGGGAAAATGATCAGTGCTCCAGAGTAAATAGTCAGGCACTGTCCATCCAGCTAAATTTTTCCCCAACCTTCACTCATTGATTCTATATTATAATGTATTGTTATCACAGAATTCTGGGGTGATGGCAGGGTAGGAAACACTAAGAATATGTCTCCTCAACTAGACAAGAATTTCACTGCTAGAATCTGCCTGATGAACTGTCTTGGAAATCTGGAGTCTGTTGAAAGTTTGCAACTTCCACGAAAAGACTTGGAAAGGAAAACTGCACTAATTTTGGTCAATATCAACTCTAAGCACAGTGATAAGTCCCCACCCTAATTTCACAGCAGAAAGCTGTACATGTGTTCCTGGTGCAGCTTCTAAGCAGCCGAGGGAATCAGGGGGGCTGAAAATAACCACGTCTCTGGGGATCTGTGCTCTTATAACTGAGTGCTGTTTCTGATCACAGAGAAGCAGACAGAGAGGGAGAAAGCCATCATTGTCACACTTTCCCCAAAGTTGCCAGCCCCATCATTTCAGGGGATTTACAGATCCAGTGACCATTGCTTCTTCCTTAATTTTTCACATTTTCCCCTTTTTGGAAGCAGACATATAAATGAGAATATTAAGGCCCTAGCCATGGTGCTCAATTAAGCAAAGAGCTTTGTTTCTATACATGAAGGGGGCTGGTTCAAACCCAAGTCATGACATATATAATAATCAACCAATGAATCAATAAAAAGTGGAACAAAATATCGATGTTTCTCTCCCTCTCTTCCTTTTTCTCTATTTCAAATCAATCAATCAATAAAACTTAAAAACATCTTCTAAAAGAAAAAAAAACCTAGGATATTTAATACAACTACATATATGGGGACAATTCATGTGATTGTGCGTGCCTAAGAAAAGGCTCAGTTTACATATTAGGCTGATCCTCAGCATAGTGAATCTCTTCTACAATAAAATAACAAAAATAATAACATAAAACAAGAAACCTTAGGTAATGGTTAGAATCTGATACCCAGAATTACCCTATTATTAGATTCAAATGTTCAGTTGAATACAAAATTATAAAGCATACAAAGGAATAGGAAAGTATGGCCCATTCAAAGGAAAAAATAAATCAACAAAAAGCATCCCTGACAAAACCTGAGGGGACACGTACTAAATAAAGACTTTAAAATAGTCAGTGAAACTGCAAGCACATCTTTTGCAGGCCCTCTTGGTGACAAGTCTAGTTTTTGTGTTCCACAGCACTCTTTCTCTTCATGAGGTAGCTGAGTGGCTGTCACAGAGAGGCAGGTGTTTGTGAGTACCCTGATGAACGAGACCATCACTCTCAAGGCTGAGCCCAGCGATACTACTGAGAAGGTGAAGGCAAAATCCAAGATAAGGATTGCATCCATCCTGACCAACAGCATTTGATGTTTGTGTGCAAACTCTGGAGGAGTTGCACATTCTGTCAGATAAAATGATCCAGAAATAGTTCAACCTGCACTTGGAACCTCATCTGTGGGGTAGCATCAGTGAGTTTTTCCTCTGCCAGCTCCCCAGAAATATACCAGCCACAAGATGACATGCTATAAGTGTTGCACTTACCTGCGCCTCTCTGCCGTCAGTGACAGCAAGAAGAGCAGCCATGCTAACAACTTGTGACCCAGAAGACATTAAAAAGAGGCCTCTCCACAACCTACACCATAGTACACGGAGGGGCCTTTGCCATTGTTCCAGGGCCCAGGGGCCTCAATAACATTTGGTGATTGCTAGGTGAGGGGGGTGTGAGAGGTGGAAGAGAGTGAAATGTAGTAGGGTAAATAGTGATGAACAGAGACTTGACCTTTGACCTAAGGTGGTGAACACACAATATTGTGTACAGCTTATGCATTGTAAATACAATTGTGCACCTGTAACTTGTATAATTCTGTTAACCAGTGTCACTCCAATATATTTAATGAAAAGCAAAAAATAAATAATAAACCTGGAAGAAAATGAAAAATTTTCTTAATGATGCTCAAAGGACTAATGAAAAACATGTAAAAAGTGAACAAAATAATGTGTGAACAAATGAAAATACAAATTGAGTAGAAACCTTAAAAATAAACCAAGAAAACATTTAGGACTGCAATATACATTAAAATGTATAATTCACTAGAGGAATTAAAGGCACTTTTGAGCAGGTATAAGGAGAATCACTGAACTTGAAGTTGGATAATGAAAATTATTTAGTTGGAGGAACAAGAATAAAAAATATAAATGTGAACAGAGCCTAAGAGTTCTGTGGGACCTCTGGAATATCAATAAGCAGACCAATATATATATACACTGTGGGAATTCCAGATGGAAAACATAAAGAGAAGGAGCCAAGAGAATTTTTGAAAAAATAATGGCTGAAAATTTCTAAAATTTGATAAAAGACATGAATATAAGTACCCAAAAAGCTCAACATGAATTCAAAGACTCACAGTAAGACCTATAATGATAAAACTTTTAAAAGCCAGCAACAAAGAGAGAATTCTGAAAGGTGCAAGAGAGAAGAGATTCATCATGTACAAGGGATCCTAAGTATGATGATCAGCATTTTTCTCTTCAGAAACTAAGGGGCCAGAGGACATTGAACTAACTAATACATTCAAAGTAATTTAAAAAAAAAATGGCAAAACCCAAATCCTCTAAACAACAAAACTGTGCTTCAAAGAGAGAGACATACTAACACTTTTCCAGAAATAAAAGTTAAAAGAATTTGTTGCCTCTAAACCTCACCTGCAAAAAATTCTCAAGGGTGTCCTAATAGGTGAAATGAGGGACACTAGAGAATATCTCATGCCATATGTGTAAACATCTCAGTGTAGGTACATACATGGACAATTGCTAGTATTATTGTAACAATGGTTTGCAAGTGCATTTTTATTTTCTATGTGATTAAAAGAACTAATGTTACAATAAAAATAAATGGTGTAGAAGCCAGTATTACAATTATTATTGTAGAGGTTAGTATGACATTAACAACACAAAGGGGTGAGGATGAAGCTGATAAAGATCCATTGTTGTAATTTATTGAAGTTAAGTTGGTTGAAATTCAAACTGTAGTATTATAACTCTAGGACAGTGGTTCTTAACCTTTTTTGAGGTACTGAACCCACCAGTTTCATATGCGCATTCACCAAACCCTTCTTTAGTGATAAATAAAATATGATTTTTTTTCCAAATTCAAGACATAGGTTTATGTTTTTTTACTGGTGCACAAAATGAGCCGTGCATGAACTCACAACAAATTACGGTATTACTTTATTCTGGCCTCCTCGGCAGAGGCTTCTCCGAACCACTGAGACCGACTCATCGAACCCTTAGGGTTTGATAGAACCCAAGTTAAGAACCACTGCTCTAGGATATTAAATATAATCCTTTTAGTACCAATAGGCAAAATCACAATAGAACATACACAAAAGGAGATGAGAAAGAAACCCTGACATTTCATTACAAAAATCAAATAACAAAAAATAAAACAGAAATTCAGAATAAGAAGGGCATATAAACTCTTCAGCAGGTAGAAAAAAAACAGCTCCCTCCTTGTCAGAAATTACTGTAAATTTAAATGGATTGAATTGTATAAGCAAAGGCAGAGATAAGCAGAATGGATAAATGATCCGATGCTGTCTACAAGAGACTCACTTGAGAGTCAGAGACATGTGTGAGTTGAAAGTGGGAGGATGAGAAAGATGTTCCGTGCACATTGTGATCTAAGGAGAGCAGGGTGGCCATATTAATTCAGACAAAATAGATTTAGCATCAAAAATGGTTATAAGAGACAAGAGCACATTATATTTTAATGTTTTACATACTGTAAGAAGATACAATAGTTATAAACAGTAAGGCACGTAATGACAGACCATCAAAATATATGAGGCAAAGCTGGCAGAACTAAAGGCAGAAATATACATTTTTAAATAATAGGCATTACTCTACTAACAGTCGGAGACTCACAATAATAGATAGCACTACTAAACTGAAAATAATTATGGAAATAGAGGACTTCTACAATACAGTTACTAACTAGATGTCACAGACACAAGGACCCATATCCTACAACAGATATACATTTTCTTCAAGTGCAAATGGAATATCTTCCAGAAGAGATCATACCTTAACCTACAAGTTAATATGAACTAATCAACAGGTTTGAAAGATAGCTATCATACAAAGTATCCTATCTGACCACAATAGGATAAGGTTGTTAAGCAAAACCTTGCTCAGCCAGTAGCTTTCCTGTAAGAACAGGTTTATTGACTAGCCATATGCTAGCCAGAAAAAGAAACCGGTCCTGGGGCATGCAGTAGAAACATCAGCAGCAGAGATAGATGGGGAAGGCAAACATTTCCGCCATCCGGGGTTTGATGGGGTTTTCTTATAGTTTTGTGGAGACAGATGGTGGTTATTTGGAAGAATTTTTCATTGGCTATAGATTGGGGTGGAAGGAGAATAAGTGAGGCTAGTTCTGTGATAGCTGCACAGTGTTCAGGAATAAGTGTTTGCTGATTCAGATAGTTGGAGACAGTCTGAGAGGGTCATGTGTAAGCAGGATACAGTGAAACCTGGTGGCCAGCTATCCCTTTTTGAATAAGAGCTGTACTAGCTCTTATACTAACACTCTTCTGAAATAGCTCTGGAAGTTGATTCAAGGTTTCAACATACATTCAGGAAAGGGAGCAGTCCTCAATTAGTTTCTGCCCTTTGTTCTGTTAACTAATTAATGCCTGTCGCTCCTTTCCCCCTGCTTGCCTGCTATAATTTAATTTAGAAACATGTCACCACGATTGCTGCATTTTTAACACCTATGATAGGGTATATTATTATTTATAGTAAGTATTCTAAAATTTTGCTTTTCTTCAATTCTAATTCTTTTGTTCTCATTACACATCTTTTCAGTCTCCATAAAAGGCCCAAGAGTTGCTTGGTTATGAATACAACGGTCACCCAGAAAGCAAGATGAAACCAACATTATGGGAACACTGAAGAAGAGAAGCAAACCAAATATGGAACTATTAATATTTACCCATTTCTCTAAGGAGCAACTACTTACCCGTCATTACATTCATAGTGAGCCTGTGAACCAAGCTCATAATTTCCAATTACATAGACTACTTCACCATTCATGGGATCTCCTAGCTGGGGACATCGTTTCCCTAAAAGAAAAATTTCAAATTTGTTGTTTTATACCAATGGCAAAACAGATTTGAATCAAAATTAAAAATCTACACTGTTGTATTCAAAACATGAGAATATTCTCTTTTTAATGTATTTATATTAAATTTATTGGGAAAAATTAATTAATAAGATTAATAGGTTTCAAGTGTACATTTCCATGATACGAGGTCTGTATATTGTATTGTGTGCCTACCACCCAAAGTCATATTATTTTCCATCACCATATATTACACTGCCCTCCCCAACCCCTTCTTCCATCTGGGAACTCCCCTACTGTGTCTGGGTCAACAAGTTTCAGTTTTATATCCTACATTTTGAGTGAAATCATATGGTTGTTTGCTTTTTCTGACTGACTTATGTTGCTTAGCATGGTATTCTCAAGGTCCATCCATGTTGTTGTAAATGGCCCAACATAAAGTCACATTTCTCCAGAGAATCAGTGGACAAATAAAAAATTTCCTGGGGTTTTTCAGAGCCTGAAAAAAAATATCACTATCTAAACCCTACATTTATAAGAGAAAGTCATCACTGCAGTAGTGAAATATGAATCCTAAATGTGAGAAAATATCTAGAGCAATAAAAGTAGAAAGTTTTGTGTACTTACTTGTACAGGCTTCCTGGAGGGGTGTCCATGTGTTATCACGCTGACAAATAACAGTGGTGGGGAGAGGAGGAACAATACGTACATATCCTAATCGACACTTATATTTTACTCTGTCCCCAGGTTGATAAAAGTTTTCAGGACGACCTCTGAGCATCATAGACTGGAATCTCGGTGGATCACCACAGGCATCTGGGCATAACAGAATAAGAACATGAAAATAAAGTATTTTCTCTCTTTCATCGGCCATGATTATGGCCAGGCAACAGGCAGGTAGTACAAAATATTGTATATGCAAAGGTCTTTCAAAAGATTTTAAGTGATTGTTGCATGCTTTTACTGAACGATGTGCCATGCTTGCTTGCATTACATAGCATTCTATCAGCTTTTGCTTTCTTGAGGAATAAAGTGAATGTTCACTCAACAATAAACTGAAGAAGCAGCAATGTTTTTGGCTTTCAAATATATTAAAGTATGAATCCTTTCCCATTTTTTCTGAATTCATTTCACACTCACCTTTCCCCTAAGAACACTTCTATGGTGTAAAGCTCTCAATCAGATTACTCTTCCACAGTCTAAAATGCAAACTGATGATGATGCCTTGTTACTTCAGATTCATACCTCCCTTGGAAGGCAAGTCCTAGGGGTCAGGGGTCCTGTGCCTTAGTTTCCTAGTACACTCTGTATCCACTGGGTGCTCAAGAAATGCTGTGGTAAGTGTGACTCTTAGATAAGCATTTTGGATTTCATAGATCCCAATACATATCGACTAAACTATTTCAAAATACAAGACCTCATGCCATATGTTTCATATCAGTGAACTGAGCATTTTATAAGTGAATAGATATCAAAGATAAAAATGTATTACTTTGACATTATTTTAAATATAATTAATACTCCCTTCACTAATTAATAGGTAATGCTTGGCCTCAGAATTTCCCTGAGGTAGCTATTTGAGCTGTATTACTATATTGCTATGCTACTAGAATTTTTTATTTTCGGAATTTTATGGTAAGTTTTCTACCTGGAATAGTGTCATTTCTACTTTAGCAATTCCTCTTACTTTAAATTATTTGTTTGCTTGAAAATATAACTAATCTGATAAAATAATGTGATCAATACACACAAAGTTAAGTCCTAAAGGTCTAAAAGAATGCAGGGATCTATCCCAGAAGATTAAGAACCGAAGGAGAAAGGAGACAGGTTTATTTTGATCCCTGATAAACCTTTTTTTTCTTATTCCCTGGATTAGTTTTATAGCAGATTGATGTTAAGCTTTAAAAATATATATTTGTACTTCTATCAAATAACAAAAATCATGTCACTCTTTTAAAATTAAATTTATTAGAGTAACATTGGTTAATAACAATATAGTATAAATTTCAGGTGTACACCATTATAATAGGATATCTGTGCACTCTATTGTAAAGTTTAGCTTCTTTAATTGAAGGAGAAATAAAGAGCTTCCCAGACAAAAAAGACCTCAAGGAATTCATTAAAACCAAACCAATTCTGCAAGAGATGCTAAGGGGCCTCTTGTGAACAGTTCAAAGGGAAAAAGAATATAGCAAAAGAAGAATACAGCTTTAAAGAATAAAATGGCAATAAACTACTACATATCAATAATAACCTTAAATGTAAATGGATTAAATGATCCAAACAAAAGACATAGGGTAGCTACATGGGTAAAGACCCATACATATGCTGTCTACAAGAGACACACCTTAAAACAGTGGTTCTTAACCTTTTTTGAGGTACCGAACCCACCTGTTTCATATGCGCATTCACCGAACCCTTCTTTAGTGATAAATAAAATATGATTTTTTTTCCAAATTCAAGACATAGGTATATGTTTTTTTACTGGTGACCAAAATGAGCCGTGCATGAACGTCACCTTGCTCAAAGAACAAAACCAACAAAGTGAATGAACTCACAACAAATTACGGTATTACTTTATTCTGGCCTCTGTGGCAGAGGCTTCTCCAAACCCCTGAGACCGACTCATCGAACCCCTAGGGTTTGACAGAACCCAGATAAAGAACCACTGCCTTAAAACAAAAGATGCATATAGACTGAAGGTATAAGGATGCAAAAAAATATTTCAAGCAAATGGAAATGAAAAAAGGCTGGGGTAGCAATACATATATCTGATAAAATGGACTTTAAAACAAAGGCTGTAGGAAGAGATAAAAAAGGACTCTACCTAATGATAAAGGGAACAATTCAACAGGAAGATATAACCATTATAAATATCTATGTGCCAAATATAAGAGCCCCGACATACATAAAGCAGACTTTGATGGTTGTAAAGGGCAAGATTAACAGCAATACTATAATAGTAGGGGATTTCAATACCCCACTAACATCATTGGATAGATCCTAAAGAAAGAAAATTAACAAAGAAACAGGAGACTTAAAGGATACACTAGATCAACTCGATTTAGTAGGTATCTTCAGAACTTTTCATCCTAAAGCAGTAGAATATACATTCTTTTCAAGCGCTTATGGTACATTCTCTAGGATAGACCACATGTTAGGATACAAAAGTGGTCTCAACAAATTTAAGAAGATTGAAATCATATCAAGCATTTTCTCTGATCAAAATGCCATAAAAAACTGAATAATACTTAAACACTAGGAAACTAAATAGCATGTTATTAAATAATGAATGGATTAACAATGAGATCAAACAAGAAATAAAAAGTTTCTAGAAACAAATGATAATGAGTATACGTCAACTCAAAATTTATGGGACACAGCAAAAGCAGTACTGAGAGGGAAGTTGATAGCACTACAGGCATACCATGAGAAGCTAGAAAAAGCTCAAATAAGCAACTTGACCCTGCATCTAAAAGAACTAGAAAAACAATAGCAAATAAAGCCCAGGACCAGTCGAAAGAAGGAAATAATAAAGATCAGAGAAGAAATAAATAATATACAGGTTAAGGAAACAACATAGTGGATCAATGAAACCAGGAGCTGGTTATTTGAAAAGGTAAACAAGATCGATGAACCTTTAACTAGACTCACCAAGAAAAAAAGAGAGAGGACTCAAATAAATAAAATTAGAAATGAGAGTGGAGAAATAACAACTGACACAACAGAAATACAAAGCATTGTAAGAAAATACTATGAAGAAATCTATGCCAAAAAGTTAGGCAATCTAGGTGAAATGGACAAATTTCTTGAATCATATAATCTTCCAAAAATCAATCTGGAAGAATCAGAACACCTACACAGACCAATTACAACAAATGAGATCGAAACAGTTATCAAAAAACTCCCAAGAAAGAAAAGTACTGGGCCTGATGGCTTCACAAGTGAATTCTACCAAAAATTCAAAGAACTAACTCCTATCCTCCTCAAGCTATTTAAAAAAATCCAAGATGAAGGAAGACTTCCAAACTCCTTTTATGAGGCAAGCATAATTCTGAACCCTGTAACCAGGCAAAGACAACACACACACAAAAATTATAGGCCAATATCCCTGATGAATTTAGATGCTAAAATTCTCAACAAAATATTAGCCAACCAGATCCAGCAATATATGAAAAAAAAATCATACACCATGATCAAGTGAGATTTATTCTGGGAGGCAAGGCTGGTTCAATATTCACAAATCAATCAATGTGATTCATCACATAAACAAAAGGAAGGACAAAAATCACATGATAATTGTAATAGACGTAGAAAAAGCATTTGATAAAAATCCATCACCCATTCGTGATCAAAACTCTCAGAAAAGTGGAAATACAGGGAACATTCCTTAACATGATAAAGGCTATCTAGGACAAACCCACAGTAAACATCATACTAAATGGGCAAAAATTAAAAGCGATCCCCTTAAGATCAAGAACCAGGCAGGATGCCCCCTTTCACCACTCCTATTTAACTTAGTTCTGGAAGTCCTAGCTACAGCAATCAGACAAGAAGAAGAAATAAAAGGCATCCAAATTGGAAAAGAAGAAGTAAAACTGTCACTATTTGCAGATGAATGATATTGTATATAGAAAACCCTAAAGTCTCAGTCAAAAAATACTGGACCTGATAAATGAATTCAGCAAGGTAGCAAGATATAAAATTAATACAAAGAAATCAGAGGCATTTTTATATACCAACAATAAACTGTCAGCAAAAGAAATTAAGGAAACAATCCCCTTCACTATTGCAACCAAAAATATAAAGTACCTAGGAGTAAATTTAACCAAGGAGGTTAAGGACTAGTACTCAGAAAATTATAAAACATAGATAAAAGAAATCAAGGAAGATACAAACAAGTGGAAGCATATACCGTGCTCATGGCTAGGAAGAATAAACATCATTAAAATGTCTATATTACCCAAAGCAATTTATAAATTCAGTGCAATACCTATTAAAATACCAATGACATACTTCAAAGATATAAAACACATATTTCAAAAATTTATGTGGAACCAAAAAAGAACACGAAGAGCCTCAGCAGTCTTAAAAGAAAAAAATAAAACAGGAGGTATCACTCTTCCAGATATCAAGGTGTACTACAAGGCCATTGTACTCAAGACAACCTGGTACTGGCATAAGAACAGGCACATAGATAATTGGAACAGAACAGAGAACGCAGAAATAAACCCACAGCTTTATGGACAACTGATATTTGACAATGGAGGAAAGAGCATACAGTGGAGTAAAGACAGCCTCTTTAACAAATGGTGTTGGGAAAACTGGACATCTACCTGCAAAAAAATCAAACTAGACCATCAACTTACAATATTCACCAAAACAAACTCAAAATGGATAAAAGACTTAAATGTATGCTGTGAAACCATAAGCATCGTAGAAGAAAACATAGGCAGTAAGCTCTCCGACTTCGGTCACAGCAATATATTTGCCGATTTATCTCCACGGGCAAATGAAATAAAAAGGCAAGATAAACAAATGGGACTATATCAAACTAAAAAGTTTTTTCACAGCTAAAGACAATAAGAACAGAATAAAAAGACAAACCACACAATGGGAGAACATATTCGACAACATGTCTGATAAGGGTTTAATAACCAAAATTTATAAAGAACTTATAAAACTCAACACCAGGAAGACAAACAATCCAATCATAAAATGGGCAAAATAAATGAATAGAAATTTCTCCAAAGAGGACATACAAATGGCCAATAGGCATATGAAATAATGCTCAACATCACTAATCATTAGAGAAATGCAAATTAGAACCACAATGAGATATCACCTCACACTGGTCAGAATGGCGCTCATCTGCAAAACAACACAACAAGTGCTGGCGAGGATGTGGAGAAAAGGGAACCCTCCTGCACTGCTGGTGGGAATGCAGACTGGTACAGCCACTGTGGAAAGCAGTATGGAGATTCCTCAAAAAATTAAAAATCGAACTGCCTTTTGACCCTGCCATCCCACTTTTAGAACCCTAACAACACCATAGCACTGTTCGAAAAGAAGAAATGCGCCCCCATGTTTGTGGCAGCATTGTTCACAATAGCGAAGATCTGGAAACAGCCCAAGTGTCTGTAAGAGGACAAATGGATTAAAAAGCTTGGTACATATATATTATGGAATACTACTCAGCCACAAGTAATGATGACATCAGATCATTTACAATAAAATGGATGGACCTTGATAACATTATACAAAGTGAAATAAGTAAAACAGAATAAAACTGAGAACAGCATGATTTCATACATAGGTGGGACATAAAAGCAAGACTATGAGACATGGACAAGAGTGTGGTGATTATGGAGTTGGGGGGGGGAGAGGATATGGAGGGAGAGGGGAGAGGGGAGGGGCACAAAGAAAACCAGATAGAAGGTGACATAAGACAATTTTACTTTGGGCTATGGGTATGCACATAATTGAATGAAAAGATAACCTGGAGATGTTTTCTTTGAACATATGTACCCTGATTTATTAATGTCACCCCATTAAAATTAATAAAAAGAAAGAGTGATGGCAATTTACTATGTGTTTTTCCAGGTTTTTTTATGATTTCAGGCCTTATATTTAAGTCTTTAATTCATCTTGAGTTTATTGTTGTATGTGGTATAAGAGTGTGATCCAGTTTCATTTGCTCCCATGTATCTGTCCAGTTTTTCTAATATCATTGTAGAAGAGATTGTCATTTCTTTATTGTATAGTCCTGCCTCTTTTTTCTAGCTTAGTTGACCATATGAGCAAGTATCTATTTCTAGGCTCTATTCTGTTCCATTGATCCCTGTGTCTGTTTTTGTGCCTGTACCATACTGTTTTGATGATTTTAACTTTGTAACAAACTTTTAAATCAGAGAACATGATACTGCCAACTTGTTCTTTTTTCTCAACATTCCTTTGTCTATTTGGGTTCTTTTATGGTTTTATATCAATTTTAGGATTATTTGTTCTAGTTCTGAGAAGAAGGTTATTGATATTTTAATAAAGATTGCAATAAGTCTGTAGATCGCTTTGGTTAATATGGTTGCTTTCATTATATCTTCCCAGCTATGAGCATGGTATAGCTTTCTATTTATTTTTGTTTTATTTAGTTGTTTTTCTTCAATGTCTTATAGTTTTCAAGCACATGCCTTACATCTTTTTGATTAAATTTACTCTAAGCATTTTATTTTTTCTATGGAATTGTAATTGTGATGTTTATTGTTAATTTTTTGGTGGATTCTTTAGAGTTTTCTACACACAGTATCATGTCATTACAAAATAATGATGGCTTTACTTCTTCATTTCCAATTTGGATGCCTTTTATTTCTTTTTTTGTTTGTTTGTTTGATTGCTGTAGCTAAGTGTTCTGATACTGTATAAAAGTGGTGAAAGTAGCGTACTTTTCTTGTTCCTAAAAGGTTTTCAACATGTTAGCTGGGAGTTTGTTATACATGACTTAATAAAGTTGAGGCAAGTTCCTTTTACAGCATTTTGTTAAATAAAACATATAATTTTTAGCATGAGTTTTACTGATGTGATGAATCACATTGATTTAGGGATGTTGCACCATTTTTGCACCCCTTCTATAAATCCTATTTGATTCTGGCAAATACATGGTGGTGCTAATGTAAGTTCACAGTTGTGAGTACACAAAACAAGAGTTTATTCTTGTATTATTATTAATGTATTGTATTATTTTTTATATGAACAACTGTAAACCTATGTTTGCCCCACCCTCTAATCTAGTGATAGTCAACCTGGTCCCTACCATCCAAGAGTGGGCGTTCCAGCTTTCATGGTAGGCGGTAGCGGAGCAACCAAAGTATAAATAAAAAGATATGTTTAACTATAGTAAGTTGTTTTATAAAGATTTATTCTGCCAAACTTAGCGAAAATCCGAAGTAAAGTACTTGGTAAGTAATTATTATTATATGCTTTAACTTGCTATAAGTCTGCTTTATAAATTTTATAAAGTAAAGTTACTTCCCTACTTTATAAATCACCATTACTGTGGAACCGGTGGGCAGTTAGAAAATTTTACTACTAACAGAGATACAAAAGTGGGTGGTAGGTATAAAAAGTTGACTACCCCTGCCTTTTTTGGTAGTGTCTTTGTCTGGTTTTGATATCAGACAAATGTTGATACCAAATGTTGGCTTGGCCTCATAAAGTAACTTTGGAAATATTCTTTCCTATTCAATGTTCAGAAATAGTTTCAGAATAATAGGTACTGATTTTTTAAATATTTGGTAAAATTCACCTATGAAGCCATCTGGTTGAGGGCTTCATTTTGTTATTAATATTTTTTAATTGCTTCAATTTCATTGCTAGTAATTGGTGTGTTTAGATTCTCTGTCTCTTCCGGTTTAGTTATGGAAGCTTGTTTGTTCCTAAAAGTTTATCCATTTTTTTTAGATTATTCAATTTGTTGACATATTGTTGTTCATAGTATTCTTTCATGTATTTCTGTATTATCAATTGCAATGTCTTCTCCTTTATTTCTGATTGTTTTTATTTGTGTCCTCTCTGTTTTTGCATTATTATTCTTGCTAGTGGTTTGTCAATGTTATTTATCCTTTCAAAGAACCACCTCTTAGCTTCACTGATCTTTTGTATTATTTTACTATTTTCTATTTATTTCCTATCTCATCTTTTACTTTTATTTTATTATTTTGTTATTTTTATTTTTATTTTTGAGAGAGGTCAGACAGGAAGAGACAGGAACATTGAGCTCCTCTGCATCTGTACTAACAGGGATATTGAACCAACAACCTTTTGCTCCGGGTCAGTGCTCCAACCAACCAGCTTAATTTCTTTTCATTTATTGTTTCAGGGAGACATAGAGAAGAAAGGAGAAAGAGTGGAGAGGGAAGGGAAGCATTCATTTTCTGTTCAACTCAGTCATGTATTCACTGGCAACTTCCCATATGTGCCCTGACCAGAGATCAAACCTGTAACCTTGTTGTTTCAGGACGATGCCCTTAACCAACTGAGCTAACAGGCTAAGGCTTTATCTGATCTCGATTATTTTCTTTCCACATACTTTAGGCTTTGTTTGTTCATCTTTTTCTAGTTCCTTTAGATATATATTAGATGGTTTATTTGGGATTATTCCTGCTTGTAGTTAAAGACTTTTATAGCTATAAACTTTCCTTTTATAACTGCTTTTGCTGTCTTCCATAAATTTTGTAAGGTTTGTTTTTATTTTCATTTTTCTCAAGGTAGATTTTGTTTTCCTCTTTGATTTGAATTTTTATGGTCTGTTAATCCAAGTTGACTATTATACTTATTTTCTGGCACTTAATGGTTATAAAAGAGTGGTAATACCAAGGAAAAAAATAATGGACATTTACAAACAGAAATGTGACAAGACAGAAAGAGTCTCATTCTAGTGGAAATAGAATAGAAAAGATAGGTTTGGATGAGTGACTACAAGTTAGGGAGAATTTGAGCTGCAGTGTGTGGGTCTCCCTGATATGGTTTGCTCAGAGAAAGTCCCTATGGGGGTTACATCACAACTGAGTTTGAAGGATAAGGATCATATTATGGAAGAAGCAGGAGGAGAATGTTCTTAGACTGAGGGGCAGCAAGTGCAGAAGCCCCAAAGTGGCACAAAAGTCTTCTTTACACCAGTCGTTTGTGAAATATTGTCAGAGAATCATGCTCATTCCCTCCAGAGCACCTGTCTTGGTTTATAACATACTAGTATTATGTTTTGATTACTGTCTGCCAGTGCCAATAAATTTCAGCAAATATTTATTAATTTCTTACTGTGTGCTGGCACTGGGGATCTAATAGTGAGCAAAACACAGCCACTGTCTATGTTCAAGTGAGTGGGTGCAAACAGTGAAATAAGGATCTTAAAAGTAGGAATGGTTTATTACTACTATCCACCAGTATATTCCCAGAACTGGCACCAGATCTGCCACATTCAAAGCAAATATTTGTTGAGTGAATTCTGCTAAGAACAGAATGCAGCCTACAAACTGTATATGTAATAAGATCTTAAAAATAACTAGGGTATAGAAACACACAAAAAATATGAAAACAGTTGGAAATATTCCAAAGCATTCCAAGGTTGTTGTTTTTTTAAGTATATATATATTTTATACATTAAGTGTGTGTGTGTGTGTGTGTGTGTGTGTGTGTACATGAATATATGAAACATGAATTAAATTTAGTGGGTGACCTTCAGTTTCAGATTATGAGCTTGGATGAAAACCTCTTCATATTATTATGATTCATTTCTTAAGAATCTCAGTTCTAACTAGGTTTGGCTGCCAGTATTTTTTCGATTGCTTCGAACCTCCCCTCAAATGGAACCCAACTTAGTGAAGAAAAGAGAAGACATTGCCCCAAAGACATCTGTTAACAGGATAGGATATTATCTATATTGGATGGGAATAGAAACATGAGTCCATGGTTTAAAAAAATAAAAAGCAACTGCCTGCAAACTAATTACCAATACGATTTGGGGACAAAAAGGAACATGTTACTTCATGTACAAGCACTGGGTGTCTTTCTTAATCCCTCTAAATCCCAGGACCCAGAGCCAGCTCTCACTGAGGGCTCACTGCACAACTTGCACTTCTAAAACCCAATACACAGTAAGCAGTGATCTTCCTTTTCCACCCCTGGTTGGACACTTCCATAAAGCACACACCCAGTAATACCTGGCCCTGGATCCTCCAGCCGAACTAAGTGGGACACAAACACTCCACTTACCCAGGTATTACCTTGCCTAGGAAACACAGAGCAAACACTCCCCACCAGCACAGCACGGGTCCCACACTCCAGAGCACTCCAGAGCAAGCCCTCATTTTAAGCACCGGTGAGGGCTTCCCATCCTAATTGACTCAGTCCCCAAACACCTTGCAAGCTTGTGCTAGGGATACAGCTTGGTCCCTGGCAAATACTGATTGCTCCCAGTGCCAGGGAGGCTCAGAGGCTCAGTGCAGATCACAAAGCAGCCCTTACCGCGGGCACTAGCGGGTCCCCACGTCCCGGATCTGCCACAACACAACCCTGAGGATCTGTGGCTGAGTCCTTCCACCCCAACTCCGCACAACCCGGGTCGATCTAGCCTGGCGCCTCCGTCCCCACCCACCAGGCAAAGTTCCCTCCGCCCTGGGCTCAGGGAGGCTGGCTCCCCAACCCGCTTTAGTTCGTCTCCAGAGCTCACAACCTTTCCGGTTCCCTACCGGAGCCTAAGGGTAGCAGGAGCACTAGGACCGCCAAATGGATCCCAACGAAGCGCCAAGAAGAAGAGGGACTCTCGAGGTGGTAGGAAGGTGCCCCGCGCGGCTTGTAAGACACCGCCATTTTTCCCGACATCAGCAGGAAACCTGAGGGACAGTGAGCATTTACATTTTTTATTGTGGCGGACACGTGACGTAACAATCCCCAAACATGTGTCCAGTGAGGTACCACTGGCGGGCGTGGTCTGGGCCGTGTTGTAAAGGTCGGCGGGCCAATGGCGGGCTGCTTGTGGGTTCTCAGTGGCGTTGGGGCCGAAGAATTAGCCCTCGAGGGAGCGAAGAGAAGTATAGGCTTTGTTGTTCCACTTATTCGTGCACCTACTACATCAATTCTTGTATGTGCCCTGGTCAGGGGTCAACCTACCCTGCCAGGGTCCAAGGGTGTTTTAAATGTCAAATTCCTAGATGTAATTAATGCCATGTTGGTGGGTTAAGTAAGAATTCATAAGAGGGAGAACTTTTGTGGTGAAACAATTTCAGCTCTTAAGGTGACCAACTTTTTTATAATGAAAAGGAAGACAAAAATAAATGGAAAAAAACAATATAGTAAATAAAAGAAACATTTTATTCATTGCAACAATAATACACTAGAATATGATAAATGCATAATAAAATCATTTATATTGTAATTATGCTTACATGCCTATTAATTTTTAATAATTGTAATAAAAAAATAGTCATTGAGATACAAATAGGTCACATCACATGCAATGGATCAACTGCATCGATCAAATATGGACATTTACAGATTAGTCTTCCAATATCAAAAAGGAGGACATGTAGGAGGACACTTTTCAAGTAAGGATGGAACTTACAAAAGAAGGACTGTCCTCCCTAAAGGAGGATGATTGGTCACCTTACTTCTGGAACATTAAGAATGAACAGGAGTTATTTGTAGAGTTGTGAGTAAATCTGTAAGACTACTAGTAAAAAAACAAAAGTATAATAAAGGATATTAAAGAGCACACAAAAGGAGTTGACACTTTGTTCCTTACTTAGCAAGGAATCAAATGTCAACAATTGTGAGCAAATTATTAGGAGTAGTAACACCCTCAAATTTTAGTTTTTAATACAACTTATTTTGTATGTTAAAAGTTTTTAAATAGATATTACTTTTAAACCACCATTTCTTCTTCGAGTTTATCCCAAAGAAATCATCAGAGCTGTGAGCAAAGATTCAGGACTTTGGAAAAATATAGACTCTAAGTGTCTAGGAAGAGTATTAAGGAATTATTAGATTGAATTCTATGCACCATGCAGTGTAAAAATATCAGTATGGGTAGCTATGGAATATTTCTAAATGGACAAGACAAATTCCAAATCAGCATGTGACTTTTGGCATTTCTTTTATAGAACAGTGTACATTGATACACATAAAAATAGAGTAGTTGAATATATACCAAAATAAATAATAATTTAATAATATACTATTGACACAATGTTATGTACAATTATATCTCAATAAAGCTGAAAAAACTTTCCCATCTATTTTTAGGCTTGGAAGAGAGTGTTTTTGTTTTTATTTTCTGGTATTTTTTCCATGTGAAAAAATTTAAAAGATAGTGAAAAGATATGGCTAATGTTTGGTTTTCTAGTTACAGGTACTAGATTAGTTTCATCGACTGGGACCTTACAGTCACTTTCTATCAGTGAATTTTTTACACCATTCTTAATATAATTGATTAGGCTATTCTTAATATAATATCATTAGGCCATTCTTAATATAACTGAAGGTTTACACAGTGATTTTTCCTTTTAATTTATTTTCTTATGATTCAACTGAGGCTCCATTTCCAATGTTCTCAACCTTGTTCTATACTTTTCTGGACAAGCTCATGGGGAAGGATAGAGTTTTATTACTGTATCCCCCATGCTCAGACATTCTGGGTACACAGTAGGTGCATTATAAATATGTATTAAATACATGTCTCTCACCATTCTACCCCAGCTTGGATTTACCTAATGCTGGGAAGTTTCTGAGGTATTTTGATTGTAATAATAATTAGACACTAAGGACAAAGCTGGATTTGCCTCTATGAAAAAATGAGCTACAACTGTCTGCACAGAAGCCACTCTAAATTAGACAAGCAAACTGATCTGTGAAGTGGAGCTAATGTCTGTCCCTTAGCCTTGACATCACTTTAGTGACTGGGTTCACAGGAGAGTATTGACAGTGAACTCCCTAAGGTCCTCACAGGAAGAGAACTCAAAAGAGTCAAAGCTTCGAGTGAGGTAAGGGAATCAGAACTAGTGGTTCTTTTAAATTACCTAAAGATTTTGTCAAATTGCCACAGAGAAAATGAGAGGTAATTGGAGAATATGTATGCTTGTAGACCAGATTTTGAACTGTGTGGTGGATAGCTTTTAGGGCTTTATGAATGGCAGTAAGGTAGGTTTAGGTATGGGGGGATGTCACTAAACCAAGTGCAGCTTCTCTAAAATAAAACTTAATGTTAGCTGAGTCTTTGCATCTTAAATTAGTATATTTGCATAAAGCTTTTCAGAGGTGGGGGTAGCAGCATGAATGGATCTGTGCATGTTCTCAGAAAAGGGTTTCCACTGCCTTGGTGAATTAAGCACTAGGATTTGTGAGAACCTAAAAGAGAGGGCTAAGCAGAGGATAGTTAAGCCACTCCTTGAAATTGTTCCTGGGAGCTATGCCTCTCCATTTGCACCTGGTAAGCACCTGACAACCAGTTGACTTTCATATTTGGCTTTTACCAGCAAAAGCAATACGTACTGTGGTATGCTGTAACCAACTCAGGGATGCTGAAACCAATCAAATGCATAAAGGAGAACATTTCTCAGAAGAAACGCATATTCATTTTGTTCTGTCTTGGCTTTTTATGGTTTTCACAAGAAAATACATTACAGATGACGTTCCATAAATAGATTTGAAAGATAAAATCTTTTAATTTATTTCCTCTTTTAATGGTAGAGACAGAATTTCCTTGAAATGTCAAAGACTTAAAACAACTTACGTTTGATACTTAAGTGTACTAAATGGCTGAACCCCACCAAAAGATACTAACCCATATCGCCCCAATAAATTTAATTGAAAAAAAGAGAACAGCTTTGAATAGCAATTGGTTCAGCCCTTGATTTTCAGATAAAAAATGTAAAGTCTATGGTTAACATAATTTCAAATGAAATAAGCTAATTTAGGCAATATGGTATTTTATCATAGTTAATATTTTTATACAGTATATACAGTCATCATAGATAAGTGATGTAATAGAAAAAAATCTTATTTATTTTTTCCAGCTAAAAAAGAACAGTCATCAGATATTTATTAATTATCTTGTTCATTGACTTACTCAATTCTGAAAAAAAAACACAATTTTTTTTTCTTGTGACTGAGAATTTTAATTCCAAAGAAGGTCAATTACCAAGCATTTAATTTGTAGTCCTTCTTTAAAAATTACTTTTTAGAACCCCCCCCCAAATAATAAAGATTTACTAAAGTGCCAAGTAAGCACAACTATTGAGAATCATTTCATAAATTTGTAGCCTACTTGCCTGTCTTTTTTAGTGACCTGGCTCTATGTCATTTGTTCATTTTGAGGAGGATGTAGGAGAAGATTGGACTTTGAATTTTTAAGTCTTTAAATAAACAAGTTACTCTTTTTCTGTGATATAAGTTGCAGTTTTTTTTCTTCCAATTTCTCAGTTGACTTTGCTTATGCTGGAGCTTTTTAAATTTTTATTTATTTTTTATCGTGCATAAATTTAAACTGCAATTCATCTTGATGTTCAGTTCACTTTTTATATTTATTTAGGTAAACTGTTGCAGAATATACTCCAAAAGCAACTATTAGAGCTAGAATTACACAGAAGTGAACAGTGTGTGTGTTGCATGGCATTGAGTTGGGTCTGAATCTTGCAGACACCATGAATGTGGAATGTCTGCAATGACCAGTCCTCAGCAGCTCTGCTTAGCTCCTGTAGACTCATGCTTACGACTTCTTTTATGGAGTCAATCCATTTTTATTTGGTCTTTCTCTTTTCCTGCTGCTTTCTATTTTTCTTAGGATTATTGTCTTTTCCAAGAGCCCTGCCTTCTTAAGATGTGATGAAAGAAGGACAGTTTTATTTTCCTTCTTCTTGTTCATTTTGTCATCAGCAATGTTTCAGGCTTAATCTACTCTAGCATCCACCTGTTTGTCTTTCCAGTGCATTGGTTATGTGTAAAGCTCTCCAACACCGTATTGCAAATGTATCAATTGTTCTTTCCTGTTAGCCTCTTTACTATCCAACTTTCACAGTCATATATAGTAATTAGGAAACAAATACAAATTGATTTTAAAAATGCATAAAGATCCTGATATTTTCATAGTATCTTTAGCATGGCCCAGAATATTAAACCAAATAAATTTGTGATCTACAAAGATGTGGATCCCTTAGATACTGCAGAGACACTTATTTAGAAAGTGTTAGCACATGTTTATAAACTACATAAAACTTAAAACTTACGGTTTATTAATTATTCTTGTGTATTCTAAATCTACACAAAAGTGAGGTAGTTACTTTTTATTTAAATCATTTTATTTAAATGATTTTTAGAGGGAAAGAGGAAGGAAGAAAGAGAGAGACAGAAAGAGAGCGAAACATCAATTTATTGTTCCACTTATGTATGCATGGTTGATTCTTGTATGTGACCTGACTGAAAATTGAACCCTAAACCTTGCCATGTCAGAACAATGCTGTCACCAACTGAGTGACCTGGCCAGGGTGAAGTATTGACTATCATTCTAAAAATTATTTTAGTTAAATTTTAGTATGAGTTTTAGTACAAAGGGCTTAAAAAGCTTAGAAAATATATAAAACTTATTTTTTTCCGATATTTCTCTGTAATAGTCTTGAGCGATCACTCCTATTACCATTGAATACTCTTTTAATATATAAATTACTTTAATTCCTCTAGAAGTAAGAACTATATATTTTACTTGATTTTGTCTAAATGGGTCTAAAATGTAAAAGAAGGTACTGTATTTCCCCAAGTATAAGATACACATTTTCTTGAAAAATTTGAGGTCGAAAAACTGCGTGTGTCCTATAAAGTGGTGGTAGATATTTTTAATTGTACTTCCTGCTTTTTCGCACTTGTTTCTGCGCTCATTGTTGAAGACAGTGATTCGTCATTAGACACAGATGAGGACAAGCTAATGGATGGGAGTTTTGACAGTAATGATGAGTTTTATGAATTTTATGATGAATAAAACTTGAGTTCAATAACTTTATGTAATAAATATTTTTTTTTCAAATTTTGGGCCCCCAAATTAAGGTGCATCTTCTACATGGGAGTGTCTTATACATGGGGAAATGTAGTTAATAAAGATGCATGTGTAAAAAAATCTGTAAAGATTAGCGAAAGTGAATTAAAACATTAACAGCAGTTATTAATAGTAGCATAATTTAATGCCACTTATTTGGGTTTTTCATTGTCCTCCTGAATTTTCCAAATTCAGGCCATCCAGTGCCAAAAACATTTGAAAATAAGAGAAAAATTACAAACTTGTTAACAGAAATTCTATAAGATAACTTCTTCCCTTGAGTAGTTGAGACTATTTATATACTCTAAGTACAGTCTTTCTCCTGACTACATGGTGTGTGCTTTCAGCACAAGGAAAGAGGGTGATGGAGTGATAGAACCCAAACTAAGGAGGGAGCTTGCTCAACACAGGGAGAGTGGGAGAGTGTTAGCGTCTTCAAGTGCATGTGTTTGCATCTGTGTGAAGTCACTTCAAAGATTTTCTGCCTGACCAGGCAGTGGCTCAGTGGATAGAGCATCGAACAAGGATGCGTAGGACCCAGGTTTGAGACCCTGAGGACGCCAGCTTGACCGCGGGCTCATCTGGTTTGAGCAAAAAGCTCACCAGCAAAAAATAAAGAAGTAGGGAGACGGCAAGATAGCGATGGAGTAGGCGGACTTACCAACTTCCAACTTCCAGAACCAAAGTGAATTATAACTCAATTTTAAGAACCATCATCTGGATGAACCAACTTTGAACTAAACTAAGTGGACTCTTCAACCAAGGAACACTGCAGAAGCCACATTGAGACTGGTAGGAAAAGCGAAAACGTGAAGAGGGCTGCCCAGCTCCCTGGAGCGACCAGCAGCCCGGAGAGACCCCCGTGGCGGGAGGAGAGTATGGTGGAGAGGGAGTGACCTGGGTCCCAGGAACTAAGCCCCATCCTGGAGTCCCAGCGCCTATAGGAGGCATTTGGACAGTATTGAGCTGTGAAACAAGTGAGGATACTGTTTGTGAGAAAGAGACAGTTTTCTCAGACCCAAGATTCTTCTTAAAGGGACAGATCAGAAAACCTCTCTCACAACCACTCACCCAGGGCTCCGGGGAATGGGGACAGAGGAGAGGACCAGAGCAGCGGGAAAAGAGTGTGGACTGGAAGGCACAGGGAGAAACACCCTGAGGGACAGCCACCCTAACCCCTGGGCTAAGACACTTCCCTAATCAAAAATGAGTATTTCCCCTGGAACTAGCAATACCAGCAAAGGGAGATAGGACACCAGCCAAACAAGTTCTCCCGCGGCAATTAGAGCAGAGCTGCTTAGACGGAGGGAGCTTCCAGGACTACAGTATGGAGTGTTAGGGTCTGAGCTGCATTGCACCCACCCACACTGCTAAGGGTTTGCTGGAGGGACGGTGGCAGTGGGATGCTGAAACGGGTTCTGTCGGTGGGGGCGGAGGCCCAGCCGGTGTGAGCTCGGTGTAGCCCAGCAGGGGTGGAGGGGACGTGTGAAAGCGGTCCGGCAGCTGCAGGCCTGCTTGCAGCCCCACCTCCAGGGGGAAAAGCAGGAGGCCAGGAATAGGCAGAGATCTGCTCTGCGACCCAAGACCCTGCGCAAGCTGGCCCTCACCACAGAGGCGGGGCTAGGACCAGAGACAAGCGGAGGCTCGTGGCTGAGCACATGTCAGCAGCCCTGCCCGGCTGGAGAAACCACGGTTTGCCATCCTGAGTGTGTGAGTTGGCTCTGAACGCGGAGGGCGGGGCTAGAGCCCTGGATGAGCAGAGGCTCGCTGCTGAGCGCATGCCAGCATCCCCAGCCGGCCTGAGAAGTCGCAGTTTGCCATCCTGCGCAGGCAGGCCCTGGCCTCGGGGCGGAGCTAAAGCTCCGGATGGGCGGAGTCTCACAGCTGAGTGCCCGTCAGCAGCTCCGTCCAACCCGAGAAACTGTGGTGAGCAGGCTCTGACCGCAGGGAATGGGCAGAAGCCCGGGAACAGGCTGGGTCAGCAGCTGAGCAAAGGTGCTCAACTCTACCCTTGGTGCTAAGGCTTGTGGCTTGAGTGCAGTGCGCAAGCTAACCTGTGGGGGCCAGGCGAAGGCTCAGGCAGGTTGAGGTTTGTAGAGGCCAGCACCAGAACACAACCACTCCCGCAGAGGAGAGGTGGAAATCACAGCAACAGCCGTAGTGGGCTGGCACAGGCAATGACAATACCCAACAGCCCTAGGCAGTGGCAGAGGAGGTGGCAGGCCTGCAGACAGACCACACCTAGAGAAGAGAAAGGCAACATCCAATGGACTCCAGTGGCCACAACCTTCGTATACACAGACAAAATGGGCAGGCAGAGAAATGCAACACAAATGAATCAAGAGAAATGTTTAGAGAAGGACATGAATGAACCAGATATAACCAAATTACCAGATGCAGAATTTAAAATAATGATAGTTAGGATGTTCAAAGAAATTAGAGCAACAATGGATAGTCACTATGAACACCTAAATAAAGAGATAGCAAGTATTAAAAATGAAATTCAAATAATAAAAAAGAATCAGACAGAAATGACAAATACACTATCAGAACTGAAGACCACAATGGAAGGAATTAAAAGCAGGATGGATAAAGCTGAGGATCAAATCAGGAAGTAAGAGGACACAATAAACAAAGGCACAGAAGCAGAGCAGAAAAAAGAAAAGAGACTCAAAAAATGTGAGGAAGCTCTAAGGGAGCTCTGTGACAACATGAAGAGAAATAACATTCGCATTATAGGGGTTCCTGAAGAAGAGGAGAAAGAAAAAGAAATAGAAACTTTGTTCAAACAAATCATCGCAGAAAACTTCCCTAAATTAAGGCTGGGAAACATTTTACACATTAAAGAAGCACAGAGAACTTCTTTAAAGAGAAACCGAAAAAAATCTACACCAAGACACATCATAGTTAAAATACCAAAGCTATGGGATAAAGAGAAAAATTTAAAAGCTGCTAGAAAAAGAAAGGCTATCACCTACAAGAAGCCTCCATAAGGATGACATCGGACTTCTCAACAGAAACACTTGAGGCCAGAAGGGAACCGCAAGGTATATTAAAAATAATGCAGAACAAGAACCTACAACCAAGACTACTCTATCCAGCAAGGCTAACGTTTAAAATTGAAGGAGAAATAAAGAGCTTCACAGACAAAGAAAGCCTCAAGGAATTCATAAAAACCAAATCAATTCTGCAAGAGATACTAAGGGGCCTGTTGTGAACAGTTCAAAGGGAGGAAATAATATAACAAAAGAAGAATACAGCTTTAAAGAATAAAATGGCAATAAACAACTACATATCAATAATAACCTTAAATGTAAATGGATTAAATGATCCAATCAAAAGACATAGGGTAGCTGTGTGGATAAAAAAACAGGACCCATACATATGCTGTCTACAAGAGACACACCTTAAAATAAAAGATGCACATAGACTGAAGGTAAAAGGATGGAAAAAAATATTTCATGCAAATGGAAATGAAAAAAAAGCCAAGGTAACAATACTTACATCTGACAAAATGGACTTTGAAACAAAGGCTGTAGTAAGAAATAAAGAAGGACACTACCTAATGATAAAGGGAACAATACAACAGGAAGATATAACTATTATAAATATCTACGCACCAAATATAGGAGCCCCAACATACATAAAGTAGACTTTGTTGGATATAAAGGGCGAGATTAACAGCAATAATATCATAGTAGGGGATTTTAATACCCCTCTAACAACACTGGATAGATCCTCAAGAAGGAAAATTAATAAACAAACAGCAAACTTAAAGGATATACTAGATCAACTCGATTTAATAGATATCTTCAGAACTTTTCACCCTAGAGCAGTAGAATATACATTCTTCTAGGAACTCATGGTACATTCTCTATGATAGACCACATGTTAGGACACAAAACGGTCTCAATAAATTTAAGTAGATTGAAACCATAACAAGCATTTTCTCTGATCACAATGCCATGAAACTAGAAATTAACCACAAAAGAACAAAGAAAAAATACTCAAACACTTTGAAACTAAATAGCATGTTATTAAATAATGAATGGATTAACAATGAGATCAAACAAGAAATAAAAAAGTTTCTAGAAATGAATGATAATGAGCATACATCAACTCAAAATTTATGGGACACAGCAAAAGCAGTACTGAGAAGGAAGTTTATTGCACTACAGGCATACCATGAGAAGCTAGAAAAAGCTCAAGTAAGCAACTTGACCCTGCATCTAAAAGAACTAGAAAAACAACAGCAAATAAAGCCCAGGACCAGTAGAAGGAAGGAAATAATAAAGATTAGAGCAGAAATAAATGACATAGAGGCTAAGGAAACAATACAGAGGATCAATGAAACCAGGAGCTGTTTTTTTTAAAACGTAAACAAGATCCATAAACCTATAACTAGACTCACTAAGAAAAAAAGAGAGAGGACTCAAATAAATAAAATTAGAAATGAGAGTGGAGAAATAACAACTGACACAACAGAAATACAAAGTATTGTAAGAAAATACTATGAAGAACTCTATGCCAAAAAATTAGACAACCTAGGTAAAATGGACAAATTTCTTGAATCATATAATCTTCCAAAAATCAATCTGGAAGAGACAGAACACCTAAAAAGACCAATTACAATAAATGAGATCGAAACAGTTATCAAAAAACTTTAAAAAAAAAAAAAGTCCTGGGCCTGATGGCTTTACAAGTGAATTCTACCAAAAATTCAAAGAAGAACTAACTCCTATCCTCCTCAAGCTATTTAAAAAAATTCAAGATGAAGGAAGACTTCCAAACTCATTTTATGAGACGAGCGTAATTCTGATCCCAAAACCAGGCAAAGACAAAAAATATTAAAGGCCTATATCCCTGATAAATTTAGACACTAAAATTCTCAACAAAATATTAGCCAACCGGTTCCAGCAATACATGAAAAAAATCATACACCATGATCAAATGGGATTTATTCTGGAGGGGCAAGGCTGGTTCAATATTTGCAAATCAATCAATGTGATTCATCACATAAACAAAAGGAAGGACAAAATCATGTGATAATTTCTATAGATGCAGAAAAGGCATTTGATAAAATCCAACAACCATTCATGCTCAAAACTCTCAGTAAAGTGGGAATACAGGGAACATTCCTTAACATGATAAAGGCCATCTAGGACAAACCCACAGAAAACATCATACTAAATGGACAAAAATTAAAAGCAATCCCCTTAAGATCAGGAACCAGGCAGGGGTGCCCCCTTTCACCACTCTTATTCAACATAGTTCTGGAAGTCCTAGCTATAGCAATCAGACAAGAAGAAGAAATAAAAGGCATCCAAATTGGAAAAGAAGAAGTAAAACTGTTATTATTTGCAGATGATTTGATATTATATATAGAAAACCCTAAAGTCTCAGTCAAAAAATTACTGGACCTTATAAATGAATTCAGCAAGGTGGCAGAATATAGAATTAATACTCAGAAATCAGAGGCATTTATATATACCAACAATGAACTGTCAGCAAAAAAATTAAGGAAACAATCCCCTTCACTATTGCAGCCAAAAAAATAATGTACCTAGGAGTAAATTTAATCAAGGAGGTTAAGGACTTGTACTCGGAAAATTATAAAACATTGATAAAAGAAATCAAGGAAGATACAAAAAGTGGAAGCATATACCGTGCTCATGGCTAGGAAGAATAAACATCATTAAAATGTCTATATTACCCAAAGCAATTTATATATTCAATGCAATACCTATTAAAATACCAATGACATACTTCAAAGGTATAGAACACATATTTCAAATATTTATGTGGAACCAAAAAAGAACACGAAGAGCCTCAGCAATCTTAAAAAGAAAAAATAAAGCAGGAGGTATCACTCTTCCGGATATCAAGGTATACTACAAGGCCATTGTACTCATGACGGCCTGGTACTGGCATAAGAACAGGCACATAGATCAATGGAACAGAACAGAGAACAAAGAAATAAACCCACAGCTTTATGGACAACTGATATTTGACAAAGGAGGAAAGAGCATACAATGGAGTAAAGACAGCCTCTTTAACAAATGGTGTTGGGAAAATTGGACATCTACCTGCAAAAAAATGAAACTAGACCATCAACTTACACCATTCACAAAAACAAACTCAAAATGGATAAAAGATTTAATCGTAAGCCATGAAACCATAAGCATCTTAGAAGAAAACATAGGCAGCAAGCTCTCCAACATCTGTAGCAGCAATATATTTGCCGATTTATCTCCATGGGCAAATGAAATAAAAGGCAAGATAAACAAATGTGACTATTTCAAACTAAAAGGTTTTTTCACAGCTAAAGACAATAAGAACAGAATAAAAAGACAAACCACACAATGGGAGAACATATTCGACAACTCGTCTGATAAGGGGTTAATAGCCAAAATTTATAAAGAACTTATAAAACTCAACACCAGGAAGACAAACAATCCAATCAAAAAATGGGCTAAAGAAATGAATAGAAATTTCTCCAGAGGGGACATACAGATGGCCAAAAGGCATATGAAAAAATGCTCAATATCACTAATCAATAGAGAAATGCAAATAAATCCACAATGAGATATCACCTCACACCAGTCAGAATGGCACTCATCAGCAAAACAACACAGAATAAGTGCTGGCGAGGATGTGGAGAAAAGGGAACCCTTCTGCACTGCTGGTGGGAATGCAGACTGGTGCAGCCACTGTGGAAAACAGTTTGGAGATTCCTCAGAAAATTAAAAATCGAACTGCCTTTTGACCCAGCTATCCCACTTTTAGGAATATACCCTAAGCACTGTTCGAAAAGAAGAACTGCACCGCCTTGTTCGTGGCAGCATTGTTCACAATAGCGAAGATCTGGAAACAGCCCAAGTGTCCATCAGAAGACGAGTGGATTAAAAAGCTTTGTTATATATATACTGTGGAATACTACTCAGCCATAAGAAATGATGACATCGGAACATTTACAACAAAATGGATGGACCTTGAAAGTATTATATGGAGTGAAAAAATTAAATCAGAAAAAAACTGAGAACAGCATGATTTTATACATAGATGGGGCATAAAAGTGAGAGTATAAGACATGGACAAGAGAGTGGTGGTTATGGGGTGGGGGGAGGGAGTGGAGGGTGGGAGAGAGGGGAGGTGTGGGACACAAAGAAAACCAGATAGAAGGTGACAGAGGACAATTTAACTTTGGGTGATGGGTATGCAACATAATTGAATGATAAGATAACCTAGAGAAAAAAAAAAAAAAAAAGATAACCTAGAGATTTTTTCTTTGAACATATGTACCCTGATTTATTAATGTCACCCCATTAACATTAATAAAACAAAGAAAGAAAAAGATCCCATGACTTGGTATAACAATATTTAACTTTCAGTTGTGAAATATGTTTTTTTACTGTAGAATAAGCCAGCCTATTCTGATACTGCCAAATCACGTCAAGGACCAAGAGTTAATGTAAACTAAACATTCAGGTTAAAAACTGCAAATAGCTGGCTGTTCAAATTATGTATTCAACTCTATCTAAAAGTGACAGTTTGTAATGTAAAGGGCACATAAAAAGTCCCTAAAACACCAAAAATGATAATTTCTTATGAATGAAAGAGAAAAAGATTTGTAACAATCTGGCAGGATATAAAACCTCAAATTTTATATAGATGTTTATAAAATATCATTAGAATATTTTTTAAGTATTTAAAAAGAACTTACCACCAAAAAAAGGAGCAAGTGAGCCAAAGGAGAATCCAAAATCATAAACATATTAGTCTAGTTGCATAATTCAGTGTAGTCCAAAGTCCCATGGCAGTGCCCTGGAAGCTAGCAATATCTCTAAGTTAACAGGGCTGTCTCTCCAAGCCTACTTAAAAAGATGGATTGGAACCTTAATTCTACCCACTCTTACTTAATTGTTAATGAGTTATATAACAACTCATTGGACTTTAAATTTTTTTTTCACTTTAATGTGGTAAGTTGGGGTGGTTCATGAACTAAAAAACCAATATACTCAGTATGATCAGAAATTTCTCAGGTTAGATTTCAAATATTAACTGTTACAACGGGTTGTTTAATATATTTTTTGAGGTCCCTGTTCAGTTGGTAAGCATTTATAAATTAAGATTTAGCAATAAGGGAAGTCTCAGCAGCAACTCCTTACAAAATGTAAAGCGATTAATTTTGTACCTTTTCAGTAAGTGTTCCTCTACTTTCTTTCTTTACTTCCCTCATTCTTGGTAAGTGTTGATTTTTCTAGAATAGACTATCAACTTCAAGTTTGTCTGTTACTATTTCACTGGTTATAGTCAATGTCAATTTAAAACCCAGGAATCCTTGCCTGACCAGGTAGTGGAGCAGTGGATAGAGACTCAGACAGGGTTGCAGAGGGCTCAGGTTTGAAACCTCAAGTTCACTGGCTTGAGCCCAAAGGTCACTGGCTTGAGCAAGGGGTCATTTCCTCTGCTGCAGCCCTTCAGTAAAGGCACATATGAGAAAACAATCAATGAACAACTAAGGAGCCTCAATGAAGTGTTGATGCTTCTCATTTCTATCCCTTCCTGTCTGTTTGTTCCTCTCTTTGTCTCTGTCACGCACACAAAATAATAATAATAATAATAATAATAATAATAATAATAAATAAAACCCAGGAATCCTTAACCCTGAGGGATACTCATCACTCTCTTCTCTCCAGTGAGACATGAACCAGCAAAGTCCCTTACATGTACGTTGTGATTTGCAAACAGCCGGGGGAGGGTTCCATTGGTGATCCTCCTGGCACTGGCTCTGGGAGCTGCCTTCCAGGGTATATCCGTCTTCACACTCCAAATTAACAACTGCTCCATACTGATAATATTTTCCAGGTTCCAGCCCCTTCTGGATTCCATTCACATACTCTGGGGAGCTACAGTTTACCTCTGAAATGATAGGAAGCAAATTCTCCAATGAAGTAGATAGTGCACTTAATGGAAAGTTTTATGAAACCAAATTATTTCATTCTCAGTAAGCGTAGCCTTATTGAAATACCAAAATAAAAACCTAGGAAGAGTCATTATCAGTTTCAATAACCTCCAAGTAATTTAAGCCCGGTTATTTTCTTTCTCTGTGCTTTTGTTTCTAAATGGGGAGCTGGTTAAATTTAATGGCATGCTAGAGAAATTGTGAGGCCTACATCGGTAAGAAATGTGAATTATTGTTTCATCAGCATCAACTCTTACTCTCTAATTCTTCATACACATGCATGCTTCTTCCTTTCTTCTTTACTCTCTTCAATAGAGGGGTCAGTACAGTGTGATTTTGTTTTGAATACTGACTTTAGGACTTCCTAATGTGTGGCCTGGGGAAATTTACAAATCTCTTCATTCTACTGAGACTTTGTCATAATATAGAAATAATAATAGCACCAACTTCTAATGGTTCTTATAAAGAATGAATGAATAATGCTGTGATGAACATGGGGGTGCATGTGTCTTTGTCCTTATGTACCAAAGTTTTTGAATTTTTTAGGGGTTAGGGAGGAAAAAGGGACAAATATAAAGTGAGAGAAAATGATTTGAAGGGTATACAACATAATCAACAGTGAAAATGCTATGAAAATGTTTACCTGAAACCAATGTATTCTTATTGATCAATGTCACCCCATTAAATTTAATTTTCTAAATAAAAATAAAAAACACATAATGCATGCATAATGCTTATGGACAGTATCAGATATGCAGCAAAAAAGACATTCTGAAACTTTTAAAAAATATATACCAATAATGAGAAGAAATGCTTAAAAAACAATGTGCTTTTTCATTAGTATTTTGTCAGACACATCCTTTTTTTATTTTTTTACACAGGGACAGAGAGAGAGTCAGACAGAGGGATAGATAGGGACAGACAGACAGGAACGGAGAGAGGTGAGAAGCATCAATCATTAGTTTTTCATTGTCATTACTACACCTTAGTTGTTCATTGATTGCTTTCTTACACGTGCTTTCACTGTGGGCCTTTAGCAGACCGAGAAACCCCTTGCTGGAGCCAGTGACCTTGGGTCCAAGCTGGCGAGCTTTTGCTCAAGCCAGATGGGCCCGCGCTCAAGCTGGCGAGCTCGGGGTCTTGAACCTGGGTCTTTTGCATTCCAGTCTGCCGCTATATCCACTGCGCCACCGCCTGGTCAGGCCAGACACATCTTTATTATAACTTTAATGACAGTGTAATTTTAATTCACACTTTGGTTGTTTAATTTACATAAGCATTTCAATTTTTTATATTTAAATGAATACATAAGTAATCACTCATCAGATAGACTAAACCTTAAGTCACCTTTTTTTATTTTTTGGTATTTAAATAAATTAATGTATTAATCCAGTTAAGTGCATTTAATTAAATGATCTAATTAAGACATTTATTTGGCGAATTTAAGTTAAAAGTACCTAACTGAACATATTTGTTTGGGACACATTTGATTTAAAATAAATAAAAATAGATGATGCACCTTTACAATTCGGGGCATGTTGGCTCCAGGTTCCCTCATGTGTGCATTGAAGGAGTGTGTCTCCCACCAGAAGGTAGCCTTGGTCACAACTGCACAGGATTGACATTCCAGGAGAAAATCGAGCTATATCGTCACCAGTGTGATTCTCATTGGGGATCTTCAATGGAGTTTGACATACTACAAAACCTTAGTCACCAATAAAAAAATTATCTTGAATTTATCACTGAAGAACACATAGCCAACATTATATGCGGGTGATAGGCATACAGAAAGGAGGCAGGCAACAAGCCAATGAATTGGAACTGGTAACATCCATACCACCTAAACCAAGCAGCACTCACTAAACAGAGATTTGCACTGCTCACATATGTTGTGTATGATTTGAAGAAAAATTTCAAAAGTAAGATAATGAAACATAAATGGTTGCAGCCTACAATTGTAATCTCTCAACCCAAAGTATTTTTTCCTTTTTCCTTTAAAGTGAAGAAAGGCTATAGTCTAAGGCAGTGGTTCTTAACCTTTTTTGAGGTACCAAACCCACCAGTTTCATATGCTCATTCACCGAACCCTTCTTTAGTGATAAATAAAATATGATTTTTTTTTCAAAATTCAAGACATAGGTATATGTTTTCTTACTGGTGCACAAAATAAGTCGTGCATGAACATCACCTTGCTCAAAGAACAAAACTAACAAAGTGCATGAACTCACAACAAATTACGGTATTACTTTATTCTGGCCTCTGCGGCAGAGGCTTCTCTGAACCCCTGAGACCGACTCATCGAACCCCTGGGGTTCGATAGAACCCAGGTTAAGAACCACTGTTCTAAGGGTCACATACTTAAATGCTTGCAGTAGCCAGAAAGTGGATCCACCACATATAGCAAAGGAGAGAAACCTGCCCTTCTGAAAATTTACGCCAAAGCCAGAGGCAGATTAAGGTGGGTTGAGGCCCTGGGTGTAGAAGAAAATATAGGGCCCTTTATAAAAAAGAGAGAGACAGGGAAAATAAAATACCTGTTAACCATATTTTTAAATAAATAAAAAATGTTATGTACTATTAATGTTAAAATTGCACACAAAGTGTGATTGATCAGGGGTTTGGGATAATGACCTGATATCCTTTATTTACTTGCCCTAATGTTAATTATTTATAGCTGTATTGGTATATGCACATGTTTCCTGAGAGAGTCTCAGAACAAAGGGAAAAATGCCAACCTCAAGAACTATTGGTTGATATCCATTTAGCTCCAAGAGTTGCTCAACAGTAAAGGAACTGGTGTAAGAACATACGACCAAACCATTTTAGCACATCAGTATTACTCAGTTTCAGTAGGGGTAAATTTCCAGAGGCTTTATCTCAATATAAATAGAATATTCAAAACAACATACAGAAGAGTGGCATATCCTTGTTCAAAATACACATACGAATAAGATGTTATAAAAGATAGATGCGGAGGGAGCAAGATGGCGACGGAGTAGGCGGACGTACCAACTTCCAACTCCCAGAACCAAAGTGGATTACAACTCAATTTTAAGAACCATCACCTGGATAAACCAACATTGAACAAAACTAAGTGGACTCTTCAACCAAGGAACACAGAAGAAGCCACATTGAGACTGGTAGGAATAGCGAAAACGCGAAGAGGGCTGCCCAGCTCCCCGGAGCAAACGGCAGCCCGGAGAGACCCGTGTGGCGGGAGGAGATTTTCGCGGAGAGGGACGGACCTGGGTCCCAGGAACCAAGCCCCAGCCTGCAGTCCCAGAGCCAAGAAGAGGCGTTTGGACAGTTTTGAGCTGTGAAACAAGTGAGGGAGCTCCCAGGCCTACAGTGTGGAGTATTAGGTCCCTTCCTACTCTGCTGAGGGCTGCTTAAGGTTTTGGGGCGGCAGGACGCTGAAAGGCGGTTCTGTCGGCGTGGGCAGAGGCCAAGCCGGTGGGAGATCAGTCTAGCCCAGAGGGTAGGAGGGTAAGCGCGAGAGCGGTCCGGAAGCTGCGGGCCCGCCTTTAATCCCAATTACGGGGACAAAGCGGGAGGCCAGGAACAGGCAGGCCCTGCGCAAGCCGGCCCTGACCGCGGGGACCGGGCTAGGACCAGGGACAGGCAGGGGCTCGTGGCTGAGCTGACGTTACCAGTCCGCCCGCCCCCCCCCCCCCGCCGCCCACCGGAGAAACCGCGGTTGGCCAGTATACGTGCGCGAGCGGGCTCCGAGCGCGGGAACGGGGTGGACCCCGAGACAGGCGGAGGCTCGCAGCTGAGCCCACGGCTGCTATCCCCATCCGGCCGGAGAAACCCCAGATAGCGTTAATACGTGCACGAGCGGGCTCCGAACGCGGGGGCGGGGTAGAGTCCGGGACGAGAGGAAGTACGCAGCTCGGCGGAAGCCGGCAAACACGCCCGCCCCAATAAATCTTGGTTTCCGACCCTGCGCAAAGGGCCCTGGCCTCGAGGGCGGGGCTAAAGCTCCTGACGGGCAAAAGCTTACAGCTGAGAGCACGTCAAAAGCCCCGCCTAACCCGCGGAACTGTAGCAAGCAGGCTCCGACTGCTGGTTCTGGGCGGAAGTCCGGAAATAGGCTGGGTCCGCAGCTGAGGAAAGGTGCTCGCCTCTACCCTTGGTGCTAATCTTGTGGCTTCAGAGACAGCCCCTCCCACGGAGGAGAGGCAGAAATCACAGCAAAAGCCACAGTGGGCCGGCGCTGGCAACGCTCATACCCAACCACCCTTGGCGCCGGCAGAGGGGGTGGGGGGCCTGCAGATAGACCACACCTAGAGAACACAAAGGCAACACCTACTGGACTCCAGTGGCCACAACTTGCTTATACACAGAAAAAATGGGCAGGCAGAGGAATGCAAACCAAATGAATCAAGAGAAATCCCCAGAGAAGGACCTGAATGAACCAGATATAACCAAATTACCAGAAGCAGAATTTAGAATAATGATAGTTAGGATGTTCAAAGAAATTAGAGCAACAATGGATAGTCATTATGAACACCTAAATAAAGAGATAACAAGTATAAAAAATGAAATTGAAATAATACAAAAGAATCAGACAGAAATGACAAATACAGTATCAGAACTGAAGACCACAATGGAAGGAATTAAAAGCAGGATGGATGACGCTGAGGATCGAATAAGCGAGTTAGAGGACACAATAAACAAAGGCACAGAAGCAGAAAAGAAAAAGGAAAAGAGACTTAAAAAATGTGAGGAAACTCTAAGGGAGCTTTGTGACAACATGAAGAGAAACAACATTCGCATCATAGGGGTGCCTGAAGAAGAGGAGAGAGGACAGGAAATGGAAACTTTGTTCAATCAAATTATAGCAGAAAACTTTCCTAAATTACGGCTGGGAAACACTCCACACATTCAAGAAGCACACAGAACTCCATTAAGGAGAAACCCAAAAAAATCTACACCAAGACACATCATAGTTAAAATACCAAAGCTAATGGATAAAGAAAAAATCTTAAAAGCTGCTAGAGAAAAAAAGGCTATCACCTACAAAGGAGCCCCCATAAGAATGACATCGGACTTCTCAACAGAAACACTTGAGGCCAGAAGGGAATGGCAAGAAATAATCAAAGTAATGCAGAACAAGAACCTACAACCAAGACTACTTTATCCAGCAAGGCTAACATTTAAAATTGAAGGAGAAATAAAGAGCTTCCCAGAAAAAGAAAGCCTCAAGGAATTCATAAAAACCAAACCAATTCTGCAAGAGATACTAAGGGGCCTCTTGTGAACAGTTTAAAGGGAGGAAAGAATAGAGCAAAAGAAGAATACAGCTTTAAAGAATAAAATGGCAATAAACAATTACATATCAATAATAACCTTAAATGTAAATGGATTAAATGATCCAATCAAAAGACATAGGGTAGCTGCATGGATAAAGAAACAGGACCCATACATATGCTGTCTACAAGAGACACACCTTAAAATAAAAGATGTTCATAGACTGAAGGTAAAAGGATGGAAAAAAATATTTCATGCAAATGGAAATGAAAAAAAAGCAGGGGTAGCAATACTTATATCAGACAAAATGGACTTTAAAACAAAGGCTGTAGTAAGAGATAAAAGAGGACACTACATAATGATAAAGGGAACAATTCAACAGGAAGATATAACTATTGTAAATATCTATGCACCAAATATACGAGCCCCGACATACATAAAGCAGACTTTGATGGATATAAAGGGCGAGATTAACAGCAATACTATCATAGTAGGGGATTTCAATACCCCTCTAACAACACTGGATAGATCCTCAAGAAAGAAAATTGATAAAGAAACAGCAGACTTAAAGGAGACACTAGATCAACTTGATTTAATAGATATCTTCAGAACTTTTCACCCTAAAGCAGTAGAATATACATTCTTCTCAAGCGCTCATGGTACTTTTTCTAGGATAGACCACATGTTAGGACACAAAAATGGTCTCAATAAATTTAAGAAGATTGAAATCATATCAAGCATTTTCTCTGATCACAATGCCATGAAGCTAGAAATTGGCCACAAAAGAAAAACTGAAAAATACTCAAACACTTGGAAACTGAATAGCTTGTTATTAAATAATGAATGGATTAACAATGAGATCAGGGAAGAAATAAAAAAGTTTCTAGAAACAAATGATAATGAGCATACATCAACTCAAAATTTATGGGACACAGCAAAAGCAGTTCTGAGAGGGAAGTTTATTGCACTACAGGCATATCATAAGAAGCTAGAAAAAGCTCAAATAAGCAACTTGACCCAGCATCTAAAAGAACTAGAAAAACAACAACAAATAAAACCCAAGACAAGTAGAAGAAAGGAAATAATAAAGGTCAGAGCAGAAATAAATGACATAGAGGCTAAGGAAACAATACAGAGGATCAATGAAACAAGAAGCTGGTTCTTTGAAAAGGTAAACAAGATTGATGAACCTTTAACTAGACTCACCAAGAAAAAAAGAGAGAGGACTCAAATAAATAAAATTAGAAAGGACAGCGGAGAAATAACAACTGACACAACAGAAATACAAAGCATTGTAAGAAAATACTATGAAGAACTATATGCCAAAAAATTAGACAATCTTGGTGAAATGGACAAATTTCTTGAATCATATAACCTTCCAAAAATCAATCTGGAGGAATCAGAACACCTAAACAGACCAATTACAGCAAATGAGATCGAAACAGTTATCAAAAAACTCCCAAAAAAGAAAAGTCCTGGGCCTGATGGCTTCACAAGTGAATTCTATCAAAAATTCAAAGAAGAACTAACTCCTATTCTCCTGAAGCTATTTCAAAAAATTCAAGAGGAAGGAAGAATTCCAAACTCCTTTTATGAGGCGAGCATAATTCTGATCCCAAAACCGGGCAAAGACAACACAAAGAAAGAAAATTATAGGCCTATATCCCTGATGAATTTAGACGCTAAAATTTTCAACAAAATATTAGCCAACCGGATCCAGCAATATATGAAAAAAATCATACACCACGATCAAGTGGGATTTATTCTGGAGAGGCAAGGCTGGTTCAATATTCGCAAATCAATCAATGTGATTCACCACATAAACAAAAGGAAGGACAAAAATCACATGATAATTTCAATAGATGCAGAAAAGGCATTTGATAAAATCCAGCACCCATTCATGCTCAAAACTCTCAGTAAAGTGGGAATACAGGGATCATTCCTTAACATGATAAAGGCCATCTATGATAAACCGACAGCAAACATCATACTAAATGGACAAAGATTAAAAGCAATCCCCTTAAGATCAGGAACCAGGCAGGGTTGCCCACTTTCACCACTCTTATTCAACATAGTTCTGGAAGTCCTAGCTACAGCAATCAGACAAGAAGAAGAAATAAAAGGCATCCAAATTGGAAAAGAAGAAGTAAAACTGTCATTATTTGCAGATGATATGATATTGTATATTGAAAACCCTAAAGTCTCAGTCAAAAAACTACTGGACCTGATAAATGAATTCAGCAAGGTGGCAGGATATGAAATTAATACTCAGAAATCAGAGGCATTTCTATACACCAACAATGAAATATCAGCAAAAGAAATTAAGGAAACAATCCCCTTCACTATTGCAGCCAAAAAAATAAAGTACCTAGGAGTAAATTTAACCAAGGAGGTTAAGGACTTGTACTCAGAAAATTATAGAACATTGATAAAAGAAATCAAGGAAGATACAAACAAGTGGAAGCACATACCGTGCTCATGGCTAGGAAGAATAAACATCATTAAAATGTCTATATTACCCAAAGCAATTTATAAATTCAATGCAATACCAATTAAAATACCAATGACATACTTCAAAGATATAGAACACATATTCCAAAAATTTATATGGAACCAAAAAAGAACACGAATAGCCTCAGCAATCTTAAAAAGAAAAAATAAAGCAGGAGGTATCACTCTTCCTGATATCAAGGTTTACTACAAGGCCATTATACTCAAGACAGCCTGGTACTGGCATAAGAACAGGCACATAGATCAATGGAACAGAACAGAGAACACAGAAATAAACCCACAGCTTTATGGACAACTGATATTTGACAAAGGAGGAAAGAACATACAATGGAGTAAAGACAGCCTCTTTAACAAATGGTGTTGGGAAAATTGGACATCTACCTGCAAAAAAATGAAACTAGACCATCAACTTACACCATTCACAAAAACAAACTCAAAATGGATAAAAGACTTAAATGTAAGCCGTGAAACCATAAACATCTTAGAAGAAAACATAGGCAGCAAGCTCTCCGACATCTGTAGCAGTGGTATATTTGCCAATTTATCTTCATGGGCAACTGAAATAAAAGGCAAGATAAACAAATGGGACTATATCAAACTAAAAAGTTTTTGCACAGCTAAAGACAATAGGAACAGAATAAAAAGACAAACCACACAATGGGAGAACATATTTGACAGCACATCTGATAAGGGGTTAATAACTAAAATTTATAAAGAACTTATAAAAAGCAACACCAGGAAGACAAACAACCCAATCAAAAAATGGGCAAAAGAAATGAATAGAAATTTCTCCAAAGAGGACATACAGATGGCCAATAGGCATATGAAAAAATGCTCAACATCACTAATCATTAGAGAAATGCAAATTAAAACCACAATGAGATATCACCTCACACCAGTCAGAATGGCACTTATCAGCAAAACAACACAGAATAAGTGCTGGCGAGGATGTGGAGAAAAGGGAACCCTTCTGCACTGCTGGTGGGAATGCAGACTGGTGCAGCCACTGTGGAAAACAGTTTGGAGATTCCTCAGAAAATTAAAAATCGAACTGCCTTTTGACCCAGCTATTCCACTTTTAGGAATATACCCTAAGAACACCATAGCACTGTTCGAAAAGAAGAAATGCGCCCCCATGCTCGTGGCAGCATTGTTCACAATAGCGAAGATCTGGAACCAGCCCAAGTGTCCGTCAGAAGACGAGTGGATTCAAAAGCTATGGTACATATATACTATGGAATACTACTCAGCCATAAGAAACGATGACATCGGATCATTTATAACAAAATGGATGTACCTTGATAACATTATACGGAGTGAAATAAGTAAATCAGAAAAAAAGAAAAACTGAGAACAGCACGATTACATACATAGGTGGGACATGAAAGTGAGGGTATGAGACATGGACAAGAGAGTGGTGGTTATGGGATGGGGGGAGGGAGGGAAGAATGGAATAGGGAGGAAGAGAGGGACGCAGGGAAAACCAGATTGAAGGTGACAGAGGACAATTTGACTTTTGGTGATGGGTATGCAACACAATTGAATGATAAGATAACCTGGAGATGTTTTCATTGTACATATGTACCCTGATTTATGGATGTCACCCCATTAGAATTAATAATAATAAAATATATATATAAAAAAAAATAAATAAAAAAATAAAAAAAAAAAAGATAGATGCATGACAACACATAAAAAGCAAAATGCAAGATTCATACTTATTTTATTTTCTACTTAAGTTCACAGAAAGTAAATTTATTATTCCAGAGTACTCACATTCCTTCTGAGACACACTGACTGGAAGATTTGCCATGTAATTGGTACCTTAAACAATAAGGGTAGCAAATCAACACCAGAACAGACCAATTCTCAGTGGCATACAATTAATTATGTCTCTCAAGTATGTGGTAATGATTCATTCTACTTTTAAAGCAATTTAGGTTTAAGGAAAAAGATCAAGCTTGGTTGTGAATCTGTTCAGCAATGTGATTACTTCAGACCAGTTTTAAAAAAAAACACAGGAAAATAAACCCCAATGATTATATATATTTTTTTAAAAAGTTGCTTTTTTATTTTTGGTTTCTAAATGTCAAGATTCTCTTGACCAGTTAAAAGAAAAACACCCTCAGTTTTGAGTGAAGAAAATATTGAAGATCTTGTTTCCTAAACTCACTCCAAATAGCTCTTCTTACTAAACCCTCATTATTCATTCATCCTCCATAAGAAGAGCCTTAACTTCTGACCCTAAACTGTGCTTTTCTTAGTTGATAAAGGAATAATTCCCAGTTTTATCTGGCCACATGCAATACATACACTTGAAGAAAACCAACAGGATTTGGTAAATGACAGAATTCTTAGTCATAAAAGGGAAAAAAATTGGTAGAGAGGACAAAAGAAAAAACAGTACTGTCTTTACAGATCATATTTTTCAATGTTTATCTATGAATCATGGGTCTCAATTTAGGCCCTGTCACCTCACACTCACCCCTCATCACAAACAAAAGAAACCTCTGCCCCAAGCTGGAGATTAGGAGGAGCCACCACATGGCCCTTGAGAAGTTGCTATGGAATGGCATCACATGATTTCACTAGGAAAAAAGACAAGGCTGGCACATGAAGAGTCAGGAATCAGTTGAGTTTCTTTAGGATGGAATAGAGCTTTAGGCACCTTCACATTTGGGGGCCGTATGGCTCCATTTTCTCAAGGATGTACACTGTATAGGGTTAGCTCCTATACAGTGTACCAGGCTCACAACTGTAGGAAACTTCCTGTCCAATTGCAAAGATTTCCTTATTCATTTGGTTATAATTACCATGGTGGACATGTAGAGGTGGTGGACACCCTGAGAAAAGAACAGGACCAGAGGCCTTTTATTTCTGAAATAAGCACTTTCTTCTCTACAATGGAAGTCAACTTGAGGTTGGCAGGGTGGGATGAAGGTGGTCATGTCAACTCTCTGAAATGTAAAGTAGTGACTCTTTTAGTTAGGTTGGAATGGACTAATCTGAATTACTTCTTTTAGACCATGCTACCATTTGCTTTCTTTCTTTTGATCTGTACCAAAAAACATTAAATTCACTTGTCATTTTCCACTTAGTTTAACTAACATGATCTTGGTTAGCCTCTCACTAACATTGTAGTTAAGGTAACAACTTTGGTAATACATTTGCACTAGTAATATCTGCCTCATTTTTTCTGTTTCCCAAACCAGGTTGATGAAGATACTGAACCTTGTAAGAGGGGCTCTGAGAGGTGTCCTTTATTTTTAAGTTAGACATTTTTCAATGAGATTAAGGGAGAAAGAGAACGTGGGAAGAGACTCAATCTTAATTCTAGCCTAATTGTATTTTTCAATATGAGAATGTGTAATTCTGCAGTATTTTAAATCAAATATGACACCAGTCAATTCCCCTCATTGGCATCGCCAAATGAATTAAGAATTTATTTTATTCCTATTTAAATAAAATCTAATCATACATAAAATGTTTGAAAAAATTATTTAATCATTAGCTATGGTACTATCTCATTTTCCTTTTTCTTCTTCTTCTCCTCTTCTTATTCCTCTTTTTCTTCTTCTTCCTCTACCTCTCCCTTCCCCTCCTATTCCTTGTTGTTCTTCTTCCTCTTCTTCTTTTTAAGCAATTCTCTATGTTTATACTCCATTGGTGGCTGGTCTGTATACCATGACTAATCTACATGGGGTATAAAAAGTTAGATTTATCTCCTTAATTCAGGACACCTCCAAAAAGTCATTTCAGTTTTATAACTTCCCATGGAGTTGCCTGAGACCTTCACTGAGATTGCCCTCTCAGCTTCTTCTTCCAAGTTTGGATTTTTTTTTCTCTTGCTTTCCATAAATATTGAGCCTAAGAACACTTCCACAATTGTCTTACTCAATAACTTTGTCTCAGCATTTTTTCCCTGGTGACCTGACAGCCACAAACAAGGTGTGGAGCAGAGGGTGTTTGTCTATTTCCAGTGGCAGATGGACCAATGACTCATATGAATTGTTCTAGCAAGGAATAGTCTATCAACTGCAGAACTTGAGGACAATTCTGACTGGAATGCCTACATTGGCAGGAACTTTTTAATGTTGTTGAAAATACAATTTCCAAAATTTTCTCTTCATAAGCTTCTGAAGATTATGGAAAGACATAAAATTAACATCTTAGTTTATACAGAGGCCAGTGGAGACAGAGGGATTTCTCTGAGGAAGTCTACAGTAGCATTTACATAATATATGATTTTTAAATTACTCAGTCCATAATGATTTTTCTTGTTTCTAATTTAGTAGCACTTATTCTGTACTTCATAATTTGCCTCTAATCTCTAGGTTTCTACTCTTTGCTGTTCTACTGTGATGTCTTATCTTACCTATAAGTTTATGCATTTATTTTTCTGAAGTCAAAACTAATTTTTGAGATTGTTTGGAATTTCTCCCATGAATTCTCCCCCCCCCCAAAAAAGACAATATATAAAGACTTCAGAGTCTCCACTAACCACTTTTAAAAAAATGTTCCCTCATGCTCCCTCCCTCGTCTTTGGCAAACAACAGCTTGTTCTCTGTATCTATGGGTCTATTTGCGTTTGGTTTTATATGTTCATTTTTGTTTTGTTTTATTCACTTATAAGTTCCACATAAAGTGAAATATTTGGTATTTATTTTCTCTTTCTGACTTATTTCACTTAACGTAATACCCTTTAGGTTTATCTATGTTGTCACAAATGACAAGATTCCATTATTTTTTATTGTTGTGTAATACTTCATTATGTATAATTATATAATTAATAGCTATAATATACACTGCTCTTAAAAATTAGAGGATCAGGGAATGTGCAGATACTTCAGTACTTTTAGCCTTTTGTACAGTGCATTTTCACCAATGAAATAAAAGTTGGTTTTGCATCTCATGTGCATAATTGAACAACTTTCTTTGACTTGTCACTTGCTTTTCTGATGTTCTTGTTTAAAAAACGATCAAATGCTTCTTTTTTTTATCTCTTCATATTCATTTTGAAATATCCCCTAATTTTTGTTAGCAGTGTATAATTATATAATTGATATACCATTATATATATATAATCTTTTTTTAGCTATTCATCTATCGTTTGACACTTATGTTGCTTCCATATCTAGCTATTTTAAGTAATGTTGCAATAAATATAGGGGTGCATATGTCTTTATGAATCATTGTTTTTTTCTCTTTGGCTAAATACCAATAAGTGGTATTGCTTGGTGATACAGCCACTCTATTTTCAATTTCTTGAGGATTCTTTATACTGTTTTCCATTTTTCTGCACCAATTTACAATCCCCATAACAGCATATAAGGATTCCCTTTTCTCCACATCTTTCTTTCTTTTTTTCTCTTTCTTTCTTTCTTTTTTTCTTTCTTTCTTCTTTTTTATTCAGTAAGAGGAGGGGAGGCAGAGAGAGACTCAAACATGTGCCTTGACTGGGATACCCCTAAAAGCCCACCAGGGGGCAATGTTCTGCCCATCTGGAGCATTGTTCCATTCCTCAGAAACCAAGCTCTTCTTAGAGCCTGAGTTAAAAGCCATGGAGCCAACCTCAGCGCCAGGAGCCAACTCACTACACTCAAGCCATGGCTGCAGGAGGGAAACAGAGGGAGAGAAGGGAGGAGTGGAAAAGCAGATGGGCAAGTCTCCTGTATGCCCTGATTGGAAATCGAACCCAGGAAATTCACACACAGGGCCAACGCTCTACCACTGAGCCAAATGACCAGGGCTTCTCTCATTCTTTTTTATCCTAATTTTACCTGTTTCTTTCTTTCTTTTTCTTTTTCTTTTTTTCCCTAATGACCTATAGTTTTCATTTTTTATTTATTTTTAAATAGAGATGGTTTTATTTTACTTTTTTCCATTATACTTCACATTCATTGTTATTAGTTTCTGGTGTATAGCATAGTGGTAAAACATGTATATAATTTATAAAATGATCCCCCTGAAAAGCCCACCTGGCAGCAAACAAAGTTATTACAGCATTATTGGCTATATTCCCTATGCTGTACTTCACATCCTTGTATTTTGTATACTGATTTTACCTTTCAGCCTTAAACTTCACCTTTTCTTTCTTTCTCTTCATTTCTAATTTTGTTACCTTCCATTTTGTTTTCTATTCCCTTTATTTATTTATTTTTCTCTATTCCAGACAGTGTTTATAGTTTCTTTAGACATCTAATGTTGAGTGTAATCTTTATTTATTTTTTTAATTCTTGAGTTTTCTTTCTACCACCACTGTTCTTCCTCCTTCCCCTCAAAAATGTACTTTTTATTGCTCACTAAGAAGAAGACTGGAGTAAAGTGAGCCTGGAAGACTCTGTGTGAACTGGGAAAGACAGAGCCTTCCCGACCCTCAGCTCTCCCTGCCTTAGCTTTTAAGGCACCACTAAGAGGCCACTTTAAGCATGGCTCTTTAAGGAACCTCCCCGTGGAGGCAGAAGGAATGTTTTCCTGGGCTCTGAGCTGCAGCTAAATATTATACTTAATTTTCTGGCACTTAATAGTCACACAAAAGTTGATGCTGATGTAAAATTCTTGGGTATTTGAAACCACAAGTGTGACAGGACACACAAGGTCTCTGCATTCTGATGGAGAAAGGACAGAAAAGATAGGTATGGATGAGTAACTACAAGTTAAGGGTGATTTGAACTGGAGTATGTGTGTGTGTCCCTGAGATAAGGTGGTCAGAGGAGATCCCTGAGGGTGTAACATTACAACTGAGTTTGAAGGATAAGAAGGACCCAATTATGCAAGAGGCAGGAGGAGAATATTCCCAGACTGAGGGACAACAAGTGCAGAAGTCCCAAAATGTCAGAGTCTAGCTTGCCTGATGAGCACAAATGTCTTCTCTTCCATCGGTCATTTAGTTATGTGCTGTCAGAGAATCATGCTCTTTACTTCCAGAGCACTTGTCTTGGATTACAACAGACTAGTATTATGGTTTGGTTACTGTCTCCAGTCCCAATACATTATAGCAAACATTTTTGATTGTCTACTGTGTGCCTATAAGTAACAGTGGGCAAACCATAGTCTCTGTTTGTATTGTAGTGTGTGAATTTATGTGTGTGTGTGTGATGTGTATGTATGCGTTAGTGTTAAAAAAAAAAAGTAAAATAAAGACCATAAAATAAAAGTGCTTTGTTATTGTTCACCAGTGTATCCCCAGAACGAGCACAGGATCTGGCACTCACCATGCAAATATTTATTGAATGAATTCTGCTAAGGACAGAAGGCAGCATACAAACTGTATATGTAACAGGATCTTACAAATAACTGGGGCATACAAACACAGGTACATATAAAGACAGAAGGTAATCATCTTTGTGTACATTTCATAAATAAGCATGTCTTTTATGGTAGATATATTTTAAAGTACATATTCCATTCATTGAAACACGAAATAAATGTAGTGGATGGCCTTTAGCTTTAGTTTCTGAGCAGAAAGGGAAAATCATATTAACATTTCTTAGGATAGTCATTTCTCATTAAGTTTGGCTGCCAATGTTTCTTTTTTTCTTTTTAGGTTGCTTTGCATCTTCCCTCAGATAGGACCCAACATAATGAATAAAAGAAACAATGCCAAAAAGCCATTTGGCAAAAGAATAGGATACTTCCTATATAGGATAGGAACACAAGGATGACTCCATGGCAAAAAAAAAGAAAAAAAAAACAGCCTGATATTAGCCAACAAGCAGCTTGTTACCTTCATGTACAACAGCACTGCGCGCCTTTCCTAAGCCCTGTAAACCCCAGCACTCAGAACCTTCTCTCACCGAAGCGCTACGCGCATAACATACGAAGCAAACAGTGAACTTCCTTCCCCACTGCTGCCCTGGACACTTCTACAAAACACAATCCAGGCAACACCCGCCAGGAATCCCTAGCCCAACCCAGTGGGGCACAACACATCACTCACCAGCGTGTCACCTCGCACAGGGAACTCAGCGCAAACCCTCCCCATGGGCACACCACGGGCACTAGCAACATTCCCGCGCACCAAAGCAGTCAAAAGTAAGCCCTCACCTTGAGCACAGGGTCTGCACTTCTCATTCTAATTGATTCTGCCCCCAACCGCCTGCAATTTTGTGCTAGGGACACAACTTAGCCTAGCAAATATCTGCCATGCCCAGCGCCCCGAGAGGTTTAGTGCGATCACGAAGCAACCAATCTTCGCGCCTTCATTACTGGGTTTGCATCTGCTCACAGAAAGACTAAGCCATATCTGGCCACGCCTTCATCCCCACTAAGCACCACCTGGGTGGATCCAGTCCCCTTCCTCCATCCGGATCCACCTAACGAAGTTGGCCTGCCCTGGGCTTGGGACGGCCCGCTCCCCGACCTGCTTCAGTTCTCCTGGAGCGCACACCTTCTCCAAGCTCCTACCGAAGGCTGTGGGCAACCAGAGCACTAGGGCCACCAAAAGGATCCCTACGAAGCTCTAAGAATAAAGGGGACTCTTGGAGCCACGGGGAGCTGTCGCTCGAGTCCCGCCATACGCCAACATTTTCGAGGATATCAGCGGGAAACCAGAGGGCTGAGGAGCAGGTACTTCACTGAGTCAAGTTCAGACTCTCAAACCCCAGATTCCCAAATGCAGGTGCAACCCACAGGTGGGCGTGTTCTGGGCTAGAACGGAACACTGCAGGGCCAATCGGTCTCTTGAAAGGCGGGACCTCAGCTCAGGGGTGGTGCATTATGCCTGAATTGGAAAAGACAGGACCCTAGCTGGGTCTGAGCTTGGCTCTTGCAAGGAGTAATGTGAATTACTCTATCCCCTACTCCCTTGAGAAGAGTCTGGGAAGAAAATATATTAAGCAACCCTGTGTCATTAAGCATACTAAGTCCTGAATGTATGAGACCCTTGCCCTTGCAGATCTAAATGTTTCACTGAAGATGAAGTATAAATGCATGGTAAAGATAAGGAGAGTGTTTTAACTGGCACGTTCTTGGGAGTAATGAATGTCATTACAGTCAGGAAAAGGAGGACTTGGTTAGGTGAAGTATATAAAGAGAAATTTTCTGATGAAACAATGTCTCAATGCTGGAAAATTAAGAATGAGAAGAATTTATTTGTAGGGTTGTGAATAATCCTCTATGATTAGTAAATGAAAAAAAAAAAGGGTAACATGATGGGTCTTAAAGAGCAAACAAAATTTTCTTCCTATTAGTTTCCAAAGAATGAAAGCATCAACCAATGTGGGTAAACATTTTGAGGGGACCAGCTCCTTCAAACGTTTAATTTTAACATAACTTTTCCAAAAGTGAAATATTAATAAATGTAGATGGACTCTAAACCACCAGTCCCATTTAGAGCTGATCCCAAAGAACTCATCAGAGCTCTGAGCATAGAGTATACTTCTGGAAAAAATGTCGACTCTAAGTATAATAATGGGAGTAAGGAATTGATGATAGGTACCTTTGGTGGGATGGAATTCTATGAAGCAAGCAATGAAAAAAGTATCAATGTGAGAAACTACAATATATTTCTAAGTGGAAAAAGCAGAATTCAATTATATATACATTTTGAACTTCATTTATAGAAACAAAAGCTGATAAATAAACACATGAAAAGAAATTAGGAATATACCACAATTATAGTTAATTTTCTTTGTGATTTTCGGTTTTCTATATTGACTGACTTTATGTTACATTTGGGATCATGTAAAGAAAAAAATTTTAGAAATATGACACATATATCAACATCTATTTTGTTCATACAATGGGGGGATAGACCTGTATTGCACCGGGTTAAGGAATGAGCGGATGATGAGGAAATGGAAGATCTCAGAACAAACCTCAAATGCTTTTTCTACAATTACAAGATTCACATGTATTTAAACAATTCTGCATCTGAGGTGTACTAAATACTGTCTTGGTTCAAAAAACTATGCAATTTTCTCTTCCTCTCAGACCAACATATTAGGATTCTTGGCATAGCATGGAAGACACTAAGTGTGGAGATGATGTATAAAATAAATACCTAAATTTCTTAGATTTTAAAATCTTGACACTCCTTGATGACACAGATTAAAGGAGTCAAAATTAAAGAGACAGTGAATAGGAGATTCAGTGATGGAAAATTATAATTCCTGTTCACTCTTATAGTTGTGAAAGAGTTATATAACAAATGTTTAGTGCCTCTATGTCGGCACTTATTTGTGAAAGTAGAGAATCTATTTATTGTTTATTACAAACCTTTGTATACCATATTATATGCCAAGTCTATCTCAATAAAGCCGAAAAAAACTTACCCATTTATTTCTAGCTTTGGAAGTTTTTTATTTTTTCTGTTAGAAAGTTCTAAAGATAGGGAAAAAATATGGTTAGTGTTTGGTTTCCTGGTTATAGATACTAGATTAGATTCAAGGACTGGAGTTTTATTGGATTTTCTTTCAATCAATGAAATTTTTATACCTGGTGTTTATCAAGGCATTCTTAATGTAATTGAAAATTTTCATATTGATTGCTTCAATTTATGTTGAGTTGACTCAACTAAGGAGGCTCCATTTGATATGTTTCTAGCCTTGCTCTCTATTTTTCCAGACAAGATCCATTAGTCAAGAACAGAGTTTTCTTGCTTTTTCTCCAGTGCCTAGACAGTTTTAGGACTGTATGTATAATAAATATGTGCTAAATACTGAATGAAACAAATGGGTGTTGCTGTCAAGTGCATTTAACATGCCTCTGTCAATTCTTTATTGCATGGATTAACCGAATGCTAAAAGGTTCTGAGAGATTTACTAAAAACAAAACTGGATTTGTCTTCACAGAAAACCCTCCTGAATCAGCAAGCAAGCCTTGAGATGATTTTAGTAACTCAGTTCAAAAGAGAGTATTGACAGTGAACTTCCTAAGGTCCTAACAAGAAAAAGACTTGAAAGAATGAAGGTTTTGAGTGAAGTAGGGGAGTAAAAACTAGCGGTTCCTCTAACTACCCCTAAAGATGTTGTCCAACTGCCAAAAAGAAAAGAAGAGAATGGTGACTATGCATGAATACCCAGGTTTTGAGTGGTGTTTTCAGATGGATCACATATTCCATCGGTAGATTTTCAATATTATAATATTTTATTTCATTCTTATTATAATAGTCTTTAACATACATTTTACATCTAAGTATAAAAAAGGCAAAAATACTTAGCTATATTAGCATTAGAAATAGTTTGGGTCAGTAATTGCTTTAGTTGCTGATTTTCAGTTGAAAGAATTGCTCAATAAAACAAGTAGTTTAATATTTTACACATTGTTAGTATGTTTGATATTTCCCACAGATAACTGATGTTTAAAGAATATCTCATAGATTTCTAAGAATTAAAAAGTCACAGGCATCACATTTTTGTTAATTACATTGATCACTAACCTACTTCATTCTGGGGAAAAAAATTCAGAATTTTGTTTTTTAAGAGGAGATTTTTAATTTTAAGCCAGGCTAATTCTTGAACAGTTCATTTCTAGTCCGTTAAAAATTACTACTTCTGAAACCCAAGAAAAAATAGAGATATTCTAATGTTCCAACTAAGCAAACCAGTGAGCATTTTATTTTTTATGTATCTGTAGCCTACTTACCTCTTTTTTGTGAGTGTGACCTGAATAAATATATCATTTGCCTATTTGGGGAGAGGAGGGTTGGTCTTTGAATGAACAGCTTTCAATTAAACCCTTTACCCTTTGTCTATGATATGTTGCAACTTTTTCTCCCATTTCATCAGTTGACTTTTTGATTATGCTGTTTTTTCTCTCTTGCATTATTTTAAATTGAACTTCTTGTTGATGTCCAGTTTATATTTATATTTATCCACATAAATGTGGCAGAATACTCTTTAAAAACAGGTATTAAAATAAAAATTACACAGAGGTTAGCAGTAGTCATATACAAGTCTATTCTTTTTTTTTGTAATATTTTATTATTATTAATTTTAATGGGGTGACACCAATAAATCAGGGTACATATGTACAATGAAAACATCTCCAGGTTATCTTATCATTCAATTGTGTTGCATACCCGTCACCAAAAGTCAAATTGTCCTCTGTCACCTTCTATCTGGTTTTCCCTGTGCCCCTCCCCTCCTCCCTATCCCAACCTTCCCTCGCTCCCCCCAACCCGTAACCACCACTCTCTTGTCCATGTCTAATTGTCTTACTTTTTATGTCCCACCTATGTATGAAATCATGCTGTTCTCAGTTTTTCTTTTTTTCTGATTTACTTATTTCACTCCGTATAATGTTATCAAGGTCCATCCATTTTGTTGTAAATAATCCGATGTCATCATTTCTTATGGTTGAGTAGTATTCCATAGTATATATGTACCATAGCTTTTTAATCCACTCGTCTTCTGACGGACACTTGGGCTGTTTCCAGATCTTCGCTATTGTGAACAATGCTGCCATGAACATGGGGGCGCATTTCATCTTTTCGAACAGTGCTATGGTGTTCTTAGGGTATATTCCTTCCTATAAGTGGGATAGCTGGGTCAAAGGCAGTTCGATTTTTAATTTTGGAGGAATCTCCAAACTGTTTTCCACAGTGGATGCTCCAGTCTGCATTCCCACCAGCAGTGCAGGAGGGTTCCCTTTTCTCCACATCCTCGCCAGCACTTACTCTGTGTTGTTTTGCTGATGAGTGTAATTCTGACTGGTGTGAGGTGATATCTCATTGTGGTTTTAATTTGCATTTCTCTAATGATTAGTGATGTTGAGCATTTTTTCATATGCCTATTGGTCATCTGTATGTCCTCTTTGGAGAAATTTCTATTCATTTCTTTTGCCCATTTTTTGATTGGATTGTTTGTCTTCCTGTTGTTGAGTTTTATAAGTTCTTTATAAATTTTAGTTATTAACGCTGATAAGGATGTGCTGTCGAATATGTTCTCCCATTGTGTGGTGTGTCTTTTTATTCTGTTCTTATTGTCTTTAGCTGTGCAAAAACTTTTTAGTTTGATATAGTCCCATTTGTTTATCTTGCCTTTTATTTCATTTGCCCGTGAAGATAAATTGGCAAATATATTGCTGCTACAGATGTCGGAGAGCTTGCTGCCTATGTATTCTTCTAAGATGCTTATGGTTTCTCGGCTTACGTTTAAGTCTTTTATCCATTTTGAGTTTGTTTTTGTGAATGGTGTAAGTTGATGGTCTAGTTTCATTTTTTTGCAGGTAGATGTCCAATTTTCCCAACACCATTTGTTAAAGAGGCTGTCTTTACTCCATTGTATGTTCTTTCCTCCTTTGTCAAATATCAGTTGTCCATAAAGCTGTGGGTTTATTTCTGTGTTCTCTGTTCTGTTCCATTGATCTATGTGCCTGTTCTTATGCCAGTACCAGGCTGTCTTGAGTATAATTGCCTTGTAGTAAACCTTGATAACTGGAAGAGTGATACCTCCTGCTTTATTTTTTCTTTTTAAGATTGCTGAGGCTATTCGTGTTCTTTTTTGTTTCCATATAAATTTTTAAAATATGTGTTCTATATCTTTGAAGTATGTCATTGGTATTTTAATTGGTTTTGCATTGAATTTATAAATTGCTTTTGGTAATATTGACATTTTAATGATGTTTATTCTTCCTAGCCATGAACACGGTATATGCTTCCACTTGTTTGTATCTTCCTTGATTTCTTTTATCAATGTTTTATAATTTTCCGAGTACAAGTCCTTAACCTCCTTGGTTAAATTTACTCCTAGGTACTTTACTTTTTTGGCTGCAATAGTGAAGGGGATTGTTTCCTTAATTTCTTTTGCTGACAGTTCATTGTTGGTATATATAAATGCCTCTGATTTCTGAGTTTAATTTGATATCCTGCCACCTTGCTGAATTCATTTATAAGGTCCAATAGTTTTTTGACTGAGATTTTAGGGTTTTCTATATACAATATCATATCATCTGCAAATAATGACAGTTTTACTTCTTCTTTTCCAATTTGGATGCCTTTTATTTCTTCTTCTTGTCTGATTGCTGTAGCTAGGACTTCCAGAACTATGTTGAATAAGAGTGGTGAAAGGGGGCACCCCTGCCTGGTTCCTGATCTTAAGGGGATTGCTTTTAATTTTTGTCCATTTAGTATGATGTTTTCTGTGGGTTTGTCCTAGATGGCCTTTATCATGTTAAGGAATTTTCCCTGTATTCCCACTTTACTGAGAGTTTTGAGCATGAATGGTTGTTGGATTTTATCAAATGCCTTTTCTGCATCTATAGAAATTATCACATGATTTTGTCCTTCCTTTTGTTTATGTGATGAATCACATTGATTGATTTGCGAATATTGAACCAGCCTTGCCTCTCCAGAATAAATCCCACTTGATCATGGTGTATGATTTTTTTCATGTATTGCTGGATCCGGTTGGCTAATATTTTGTTGAGAATTTTAGTGTCTAAATTTATCAGGGATATTGGCCTATAATATTTTTCTTTGTATTGTCTTTGCCTGGTTTTGGGATCAGAATTATGCTCGTCTCATAAATGTGTTTGGAAGTCTTCCTTCATCTTGAATTTTTTTAAATAGCTTGAGGAGGATAGGAGTTAGTTCTTCTTTGAATTTTTGGTAGAATTCACTTGTAAAGCCATCAGGCCCAAGACTTTTCTTTTTTGAAAGTTTTTTGATAACTGTTTCGATCTCATTTATTGTAATTGGTCTTTTTAGGTGTTCTGTCTCTTCCAGATTGATTTTTGGAAGATTATATGATTCAAGAAATTTGTCTTTTTCACCGAGATTGTCTAATTTTTTGGCATAGAATTCTTCATAGTATTTTCTTACAATACTTTGTATTTATGCTGTGTCAGTTGTTATTTCTCCACTGTCCTTTCTAATTTTATTTATTTGAGTCCTCTCTCTTTTTTTTTTGGTGAGTCTAGTTAAAGGTTCATCAATCTTGTTTACCTTTTCAAAGAACCAGCTTCTGGTTTCATTGATCCTCTGTATTGTTTCCTTCGACTCTATGTCATTTATTTCTGCTCTGATCTTCATTATTTCCTTCCTTCTACTTGTTCTGGGTTTTATTTGCTGTTGGTTTTCTAGTTCTTTTAGATGGAGGGTCAGGTTGCTTATTTGAGCTTTTTCTAGCTTCTTATGATATGCCTGTAGTGCAATGAACTTCTCTCTCAGAACTGCTTTTGCTGTGTCCTATAAATTTTGAGTTGATGTATGCTCATTATCCTTTGTTTCTAGAAACTTTTTTATTTCTTCTTTGATCTCATTGTTAATCCATTCATTATTTAATATGATGCTATTTAGTTTCCAAGTGTTTGAGTATTTTTCCGTTTTTCTTTTGTGGTTAATTTCTAGTTTCATGGCATTGTGATCAGAGAAAATGCTTGATATGATTTCAATCTTCTTAAATTTACTGAGACCATTTTTGTGTCCTAACATGTGGTCTATCCTAGAAAATGTACCATGAGCGCTTGAGAAGAATGTATATTCTACTGCTTTAGGGTGAAAAGTTCTGATGATATCTATTAAATCAAGTTGATCTAGTGTCTCCTTTAAGTCTGCTGTTTCTTTATTAATTTTCTTTCTTGAGGATCTATCCAGTGTTGTTAGAGGGGTATTGAAATCCCCTACTATGATAGTATTGCTGTTAATCTTGCCCTTTATATCCATCAAAGTCTGCTTTATGTATGTTGGGGCTCGTATATTTGGTGCATAGATATTTACAATAGTTATATCTTCCTGTTGAATTGTTCCCTTTATCATTATGTAGTGTCCTTCTTTATCTCTTACTACAGCCTTTGTTTTAAAGTCCATTTTGTCTGATATAAGTACTGCTATCCTGGCTTTTTATTTCATTTCCATTTGCATGCAATATTTTTTTCCATCCTTCTACCTTCAGTCTATGTGCATCTTTTATTTTAAGGTGTGTCTCTTGTAGACAGCATATGTATGGGTCCTGTTTTCTTATTCATGCAGCTACCCTATGTCTTTTGATTGGATCATTTAATCCATTTACATTTAAGGTTATTATTGATATGTAGTAGTTTATTGCCATTTTATTCTTTAAAGCTGTATTCTTCTTTTGCTATATTCTTTCCTCCCTTTGAACTGTTCACAAGAGGCCCCTTAGTATCTCCTGCAGAATTGGTTTGGTTTTAATGAATTCCTTGAGGCTTTCTTTGTCTGGGAAGCTCTTTATTTCTCCTTCAATTTTAAACGTTAGCCTTGCTGGATAGAGTAGTCTTGGTTGTAGGTTCTTGTTCTGCATTATTTTGATTATATCTTGCCATTCCCTTCTGGCCTCAAGTGTTTCTGTTGAGAAGTCCGATGTCACCCTTATGGGGGCTCCTTTGTAGGTGATAGCCTTTTCTTCCCTAGCAGCTTTTAAAATTTTTTCTTTATCCATTAGCTTTGGTATTTTAACTATGATGTGTCTTGGTGTAGATCATTTTGGGTTTCTCTTTAATGGAGTTCTGTGTGCTTCTTGAACGTGTGGACTGTTTCCCAGCCTTAATTTAGGAAAGTTTTCTGCTATGATTTGATTGAACTAAGTTTCCATTTCCTGTCCTATCTTCTCTTCTTAAGGCACCCCTATGATGCAAATGTTGTTTCTCTTCAGGTTGTCACAGAGCTCCCTTAGAGTTTCCTCACATTTTTTGAGTCTCTTTTCCTTTTTCTTCTCTGGTTCTGTGCCTTTGTTTATTGTGTCCTCTAACTCGCTGATTCGATCCTCAGCATGATTCATCCTACTTTTAATTCCTTTTATTGTGGTCTTCAAGTCTGATACTGTATTTGTCATTTCTGTTTGATTCTTTTTTATTATTTCAATTTCGTTTTTTATACTTGTTATCTCTTTATTTAGGTGTTCATAATGACTATCCATTGTTGCTCTAATTTCTTTGAACATCCTAACTATCATTATTCTAAATTCTGCTTCTGGTAATTTGGTTATATCTGGTTCATTCATGTCCTTCTCTGGGGATTTCTCTTGATTCTTTTAGTTTGCATTCCTCTGTCTGCCCATTTTGTCTGTGTATAAGCAAGTTTTGGCCACTGGAGTCCAGTAGGTGTTGCCTTTGTTTTCTCTAGGTGTGGTCTGTCTGCAGGCCCCCCACCCCCTCTGCCGCTGCCTAGGGTGGTTGGGTATGGGCATTGCCAGCACTGGCCCACTGTGGCTTTTGCTGTGATTTCTGCCTCTCCTCCATGGGAGGGGCTGTCACTCAAGCCACAAGCCTCAGCACCAAGGGTAGAGGTGAGCATCTTTGCTTAGCTGTGGACCCAGCCTGTTTCTGGACTTTTACCCAGCACCCGCAGTCAGAGCCTGCTTGCCACAGTTTTGCGGGTTGGGCGGGGCTTTTGACATGCTCTCAGCTGTGAGCCTTTGCCCATCCGGAGCTTTAGCCCCACCCTTGAGGCCAGGGCCCTTCGGCACAGGGTCGTACGGAGCCCGCTCATGCACGTAGGATGGCAAACCGTGGTTTTTTCAGGCAGGGCGGGGCTATTAGCGTGAGCTCAGCTGCGAGCTTCCTGTCCCGGTCTCTACCCCGCTCCTGCGTACGGAACCCGCTTGTGCACGTAGGATGGCAAACCACGGTTTCTCCTGACAGGCGGGGCTAGTAGCGTGGGCTCAGCTGTGAGCTTCCTCTCGTCTCGGGGTTTACCCTGCCCCTGCATTCGGAGCCAGCTCGCGCACCTAGGATGGCAAAGCATGGTTTCTCCGGCCAGGCGGGGCTGGTAGTGTGAGCTCAGTCGCGAGCCCCCTTGGTCCTAGCCCCTTCCCCACGGTCAGGGCTGGCTTGTGCAGGGTCGCAGAGCAGATCTCTGCCCGTTCCTGGCCTCCCGCTTTGTCCCTGCAGGTGGGATTACAGGCGGGTCCGCAGCTGCCAGACCACTTTCGCGCGTTCCCTCCGCCCCTGCTGGGGTAGACTAAGCTCACACCTGGCTTGGCCTCCACCCACACCGACAGAACCACGTTTCAGCATCCTGCTGCCACTATACCCTTCAGCAACCATCAGCAGAGTAGGAAGGGCCCTAATACTCCACACTGTAGGCCTGGGAGCTCCCTCACTTGTTTCATAGTTCAAAACTGTCCAAACGCCTGTTCTTGGCTCTGGGACTTTAGGCTGGAGCTTGGTTCCTGGGACCCAGGTCCCTCCCTCTCCGCCAAACTCTCCTCCTGCCACGCGGGTCTCTCTGGGCTGCCGTTTGCTTCGGGGAGCTGGGCAGCCCTCTTCACGTTTTCGCTATTCCTACCAGTCTCAATGTGGCTTCTTTTGTGTTCCTTGGTTGAAGAGTCCACTTAGTTTAGTTCAAAGTTGGTTTATCCAGATGATGGTTCTTAAAATTGAGTTATAATCCACTTTGGTTCTGGGAGTTGGAAGTTGGTACGTCTGCCTACTCTGTCGCCATCTTGCTCCTCCGCAAGTCTATTCTTAAATATCCGGAAAGATTCTCATATTTTCTATAGACTATCAGCATGGCCCATTATATAAAGAATAAATTTTTTGTTTGATGAAGATGTGGATCTTTTAGAGACTCTGGACTATTTATTGAGAATGTGTCAATACCTGTTCATTAATTTGATAAATTCTTAACAGTCATGTTTCTTAATAGATTTAATGTATTCTGAATCTATTCAAAAGTAAGCTGGTAACTTTTATATAAAATTATTCTTTTATTGAAATTTCAAAACAGAGCACAGTACAAAGTACTTTTGAAATAGAGCTTAGGAAATATCCTAAATATTATTTTTTTCAGACATTTCTCTTGAATATTCTTGACCCATCTTTCCTATAATCACTTAATGAGATTTTTTAAATATTAATTTTAATGGGGTGACATTAATAAAGCAGAGTACATATGTTCAAAGAAAACATCTCCAGGTTATCTTGTCATTCAATTATGTTGCATACCCATCACCCAAAGTCAAATTGTCCTCTGTCACCTTCTATCTGGTTTTCTTTGCGCCCCGCCTCTCCCCCTCTCCCTACATCTCCTCCCCACCCTGCCTCCCTCCCCCATAACCACCACACTCATGTCCATGTCTCTTAGTCTCTTTTTTATATCCCACATATGTATGGAATCATGCAGTTCTTATTTTTTCTGATTTACTTATTTCACTCCTTATAATGTTATCAAGATCCATTCATTTTGTTGTAAATGATCCAATGTCATCATTTCTTATGGCTGAGTAGTATTCCATGGTATATATGTACCACATCTTCTTTATCCAGTCATCTATTGAAGGGCTTTCTGGTTGTTTCCATGTCTTGGCCACTGTGAACAATGCTGCAATGAACATGGGGCTGCATGTGTCTTTACGTACCAATGTTTTTGAGTTTTGGGGGTATATACCCAGTAGAGGAATTGCTGGGTCATATGGTAGTTCTATTTTTAGTTTTTTGACAAAACATCATTCTTTCTTCCATAATGACTGTACTACTTTACATTCCCACCAACAGTGGATGCGGGTTCCTTTTTCAATGAGCTTTTAAAAAACAGAAATTGCTTAATTTTCTTTGAGAAAGTGAAATCAGATATAACATAAATTTTACAACAATCTTTCTAAAAGTAATGAATTCTTCTCTATAAACAAAAAGGAAAGCATGTAAAAAAGAAAGACATATGTATATTAAAAAACATATATTAAGGAAGATTAGCAGGGAGTGAATTCAAATATTAACAGTGGTTATCACTGAGTAGTATAACTATATGTGACTTATTTGTTTTTCATACTCTCCTGCAATTTTCAACTTCTCCTTAATAAGTCCATCCCATATTACAATTAAACCTTAAAAAACATGAATTTGAACTGCATGAGTCTACTTATATATAGATATTTTCAAGAAATATACAGTTGACTCTCTATATCTTAAGATTTCATATCCAGGACTCAGCAAACCATAGATCAGTGACAGTTTTTTTCATTAGGGTGGTGCTGCTTGACCTTCACATTGTTCAAGATTCGTCTATATAAACAATTAACAATAAGACAAACAACAAACTTATAAACAGAAATTCTAGGTGACACCTCTTTCCTTTGAGAAATTGAGACTATTTATATATCTTAAGCCCAGTCTTTCTCCTGACTGCATGGTGTGTGCTTTCAGCACAAGGAAAGAGGGCGATGGAGTGATAGAACCCAAAGTGAGGAGGGAGCTTCCTCAGCATGGGAGAGCGTCAGCATCTTCAAGTGCATGTTTGCATCTGTGTGAAGTCACTTCAAAGATTTTTTGAGTCTTAGATCTTATTCTGTTGAAATGAATTGGCTCCTTTCCAATGATCATTTTAATTTGAGGCGTTCTCCAGCTTTATAGTATTATGTCAAGGAAAGACACTGAAATAACAGGAATTTTTATTTAGATAACAGCATGGTGAACCACTGAACTACTCAAAATTTATATGTTGATAAGATGCTGATGTTGATGTTACATATAGATTACAAGTTTAAAAGAAGCATTTATTGCCATTTTTCATGACAGTATGGTATAAATTGAGATTCTCAGTAGATAAGAAAAAGGTTAATGAACGTTCCCCATTTTTTTTTTTGTCAAAGATAAAGTGTTCTCAGAGTTGAGCAATTAAATACAAAGAGCCTCTTCCCAGAAAACATACAGATCTCCTATAATACACAAACTCTTTCTCTGATTCTGTTTTCTAAACCATGGTGGTGGCAGGGGAAAGTAAACAGGAGCTGATAGTTAGGAGGAGGGTCAGCTTCAGGTAGCAAATCTTGCCCTTATCACAATTAAGATTGAGAGGAGGTGTTATATAGTCTAAGGCAGTGGTTGGCAAACTCATTAGTCAACAGAGCCAAATATCAACAGTACAATGATTGAAATTTTTTTGAGAGTCAAAAATTTTAAACGTAAACTATATAAGTAGGTACATTCCTTATCGAGGTAGCACCCGCACGTGGTATTTTGTGGAAGAGCCACACTCAAGGGGCCAAAGAGCCGTATGTGGCTTGCGAGCCACAGTTTGCTGACCACTAGTCTAAGGTATCCATATGCTTTTTTGGTCATGCTGAAGCCTCTCTTCTTTCTTAAGACCAGGAACACTTTCTTGTCACAAATGGACAGACCCGTAATAAAGCCCATTAGTTCACCTGACACTAATTACTGCTATCTGACCGCTCATCATTGTTCTCTTTCTAGCTCACAGGTGTCACCAGCATCATATGTCAACTGTATTATTGTTAAGCATTCCCATGTGCTCCAACATGTGCCCATGTCTTTGATGTCTTTGAAGTTTCTGTAACCCAGTACCTGGCCTGAGTTTTCAGCTTGCTGCAGACTCTAACTCCTTTCTTGTCTACAAGATGTTGCCACAAATAATTAACCTTCTCCTGTAGAATACCTGTAGTCAAAATTCCAATCTTAAAAATTCGGTATAAATTCAATAAGTAATTCTTACCTTTTTATTAAAAGGTGACCAACAGTCAATGAACACAATTTAAGATGCAACTTAATGTAAAAAAATAGTTTTCAAAATGTTGAGGATAAACAAAACTTAGATAAATTTATTCTCAAATATTTACTTAATACTCTCATTTGATTAAGTCTATATTGAAAAAATAGCAAACTTTAAAAATATGGTTCTTTCTCATTAAATTGATTTGTAATGGAAGAGAAAACACATAAGCACAATGTATGGTACATTATAAGATACTGATCAATGTTTGTAGAATAAGTGAGTGAGCAAGTGAATAATGCAATAGAGTTAATAAATAAAAAACAACAAAGAAAATGTCTAATACTGCAGAATGTATTTACAGTATATATAATTTGTAACAATGAGAAGAGTGTTTGTCATTTGATGAAACTAAAACTAGATCAATAGAATCTCAAAGTATAACCTTGCAAATGTATTATAATATGCAATGTAGCTTAACAATACCAACCACTGGGTGGAAGATGTTGTCAATATATTTTTTACTTTTATATTTCTCAGTATTTTCTATGTTTTCATTAAAGAGCACATATTATCTTTAAAAGAAAAAAAGAAAGGAAATTTACTAAATGACGGGGAGATTTTGTTTCTGTTTTCTATAGAAGCCTAATCCTCTTCTAGAGCTTTCTGTGCATTTGTTTCTGAAAATGCCCTGAGGGTCCTATGGATTGAAATATTTAAGACTCCTGGGCATAGCCCGAGTCCAGAAGGACTGGATAAACTTCTCTGTATGATAAAGAAAAATGGAGTTTTGAATTTACAAGGAAACCAGGGGTTACAATGAGGTGTCCTGAGAATACATTAAAGATCTGAACAAATGGGACAAATGTCAAATGTGAGAGAATCCTGAGAAATGGGTAAAAACCAAGGCTTAAAGGGGTACTAGCCAGTGAGAAAATCCTCATAGTGTCATATAGTTAGGCTTCAATAAATTTTAAAGTTCAGATAGTAAGTATTTTGACTTCATGGGTCACTCAATCTCTATGTCTCTGTGGCACCTACAGTAGTGCCCTCTCCCCACCCACGGTTTTGCTCTCCATGATATCAGTCATGCGCAGTCAACCTTGGTCTGAACATATTAAATGGAAAACCAGAAATAAACAACTTAGATGTTTTAAATTGCATGCAATTCTGAGTAGCATGATGAAATCTTGTACAGTCCACCTGGGATGTGAATCATCTTTGTCCAGGGCATCCACATCTATATGCTCACTGTCCACCAGTCACATAGTAGTCATCTGGGTTATCAGATGGACTTGTCATGGTGTCATAGTGCTTGTGTTCAAGTGACCTTTAGTTCACTTAGTGATGGCCCCAAAGTGCAAGGTACTGGTGCTGGCTATTCAATATGCCAAAGGGAAGCTATACAGTGCTTCTTTAAATAAAAAGGTGAAAGTTTTTAATTTCAGGGAAAAAAATCATATTCTGAGTTTGCTGAGATCTACTGTAAGAACAAATCTTCTACCCATGAAATTATAAAAAAGGTAAAAGAAATTTGAGCTACTTTTGCTGTCAGATTGTAAAACTCATTGCCACAGTGAGTGATAAGTGCATAGTTAATATGGAAATGCCTTTGAACTTTATTATAAGTATGTATGTATAGGAATAAACATAGTACATATAGGGTTCAGTACTACCCACACTATTAGGAATCCACTGTGAATCTCAGTGTTAACGTAGGTAGGTAACTAAATATTAATTAAAAAAAGAGAGAGAGCAAAGGAAATTAGACATTAGCATTCACAATTCTGGACACCCCAGGAGATCACTCCACTAAAGGGATTAACACCCTTTCCCTCCCCTATGTGGGAAGAAAGATCCATTTTTTTTCAGTTGAATCCTGAGGAGGATTCAGCTGGTCCACCCCCAGACTATGGGGGGAGGTGCTTCTGTGCTTTCTCATTGAGGCATGCACAGTGGAAACCAAGATGGCATCCATGGAGGCTTGTTACCCTAAAAGAAGGATCTGATTGGTTAGTGGGAGGAACCAGTGCAAGCAAACGAAACTTTAAGAAACTGATTGGTTGGTTGGTTTAAAGAACAGCTAGTCCTTTCTAGCTTGAAAAAATAAACACAAGCTTAACAAAGAAAGCCCTTCTCTCTGCCTTGTTTCCCTTGGTCACCCAGTTTGCTCCTGACTTCTCCAAGCAGCCATGCTGTGTGGCCTGGCAGCCACGTGTTCTTCCAAATACAAACTCTGAGTGTGGACCTGGGTGCAGCAACACAGCACCTGGATGGATTAAGCTTTTATATGGACTAAACATGGTGTAGAATATCTGGACTTTGGTTTTTATATTGAGCTTAATGAAGACAAGATTAGACCTTTTCCATGGTGGGACGGACCACCATGATGAGATGCTGGAAACCTGTGGGAAGCCTTCTATTTCAACTCCAAAGAAGCCTTACTGTGAAAGCCTCATTTCCTCCACATGTGAGTCCTGTGAAATGCTTTTATAGTTGACTCCATAAAAATACACCGTTTCCACCGGCCAATGTTAGAAAGTATCTCCCTCAGATGGGGACAATTACTGTAGTCAATCCTGCTGTAGTGTGAAATTGCTGCGGGCAATATATGTGTGCCACTTTGGGTTGTATGTAATTTCCCTTTGTACCCCAAACCTTTGACAAACAGCTGAACATTTACTACACAACAGTTTGTGGTCAGGCTACCAGACTAGGTGGACAGAAAGGATAAGCCACGGTAACCAGCCCAAGGGGAGGAGGACAGAAAGGAGAAAGCAGTCACAGGAGTCCAGGTGAGGGACAGAATTCAGTGACAATGGGAAAGCAGGGGAGAGCGGAAGTGAAAGTCTGCACTGTACCCTTAAGAGACCCTGCCCATTTAAGGGCAGCTGAAGAACTCAGGGGCACACCCAAGTAACAAATGGGTCACTAGGAGAAGAAAAGCTTACTACTTCTCAAAGGTTCATAGCATAAATGCACAAAAATATAGGGATACTCTGCAAAACAGTGTCTGTGCAGAACACTGACTGAGTCCTCACTGCAAACCACTGGAAAAACAATTAGCAAAAAAAGAGAGCAACACTGGTGTATCCAACTCCTGAAGTACTTTCAAACACCTTTATTATCTGTGACCTACCTGGTGCAATACCATATGCAAATCCTGTTTCCATTTTTGATATTTGAGATGTTGAACATATTTTGAATCAGTTTATGTATACGGTACCTGCCATGTTCCTGATTTGTTTGCAGACTTTGGGCACGCTCACAGCTGCCTTCTCGGGGATTTAAATGGATATTCACTTCTTTAGGTTTTTCATCTGTAGTCCTGCTAATTGTCAGGGGAGAAAAAAATGAGAAAAATAACCTAATTATATACATTTTAGCTTTGAAAGAAGTTACTAGCTTTCATTTTTAAATTTAGAACATAATTTGCCTCACATTTCTGATAGATTTGTAAGCTATATATAACCACGTCACACTTTTTAAGACTAGCTAAAACCTGGGATTAGGAAATAATACTAAAACCATCCTATATATTGTATCTGAACCCTAAACTGCTTATAGACTAGTGCTCATGCCTCAAAAGAACACATTTCCCTATGCCCAAAGTTATATTGACTAGTAAATATTGTTACAATAAGATTGTGACATTTAAGCTGCACAGTGTAAATGGCTTTGCACTGCACTTTTACACAAGGCTTCCTTTTTCTCTGATACTGAAGATATATGTTCTGTATTTTGTACAATACCTAGAGTGTGGAAAGTAGCAGTTGTGATGAAGGTATATGAGAACTGACAGTAAAATAAGTATTTAATCACTTTCAAATGTCAATCATAATAGTCACATATAAACAACAACAGCTAACATTTTCTGACTTTCATCATATTGAGGCACTGTGTTAAGGTGAGGTAAGAACAATCATTATCCCTATTTTTCAGGCAAGAACTTTAGAAAGATTAAGCATCTTGCCCAGGGTTTCAAAGCTGGTGAGTGAGTGTGCACACAGTCATTACTGTATTTGCAAAGCCCATAGTCTTATGTGATATGCACACTGCCTCTGGTGATTATTTAATGAGCACTTCATTTTACATAAATGAAATAATAAATACTACCAGTTCCTTTAGATTTCCAGTATACATTGGTCTCTGGGACTTGAGAATGGAAGCACAAAAGGCAAACTCACTCTACCTCTTTCCACTACTTCCTCTTTACCCACTCTTTACCCTCTCATGGAAAATAGGTGAGGGCACCACTTGAGACAAAGAAGAAGACTGAGTCAGGGGCCACAGTTTCCACAGAATGAGGAAGGGCAAACTTGAGATCTGTGAGGAAGAAAAGGGTTGTTCACTGAGGTGGGATGGACTTTCAAGGAGCTAGAAGAGTACATGGCTAGAAGAGTAATGGCCTCCAAGTCTCCATGGATGATGAGTGGTACCAGGGGTGTGAGAGAATACCACCTTAGTGAGTGTATGTTGAATGAATGGCTGTCCAGTTAGTTAATGGTGGTTATGAGAGATTGTGTATTTTTCTACAGAAGGATATTGGCTCAATATACCTGAATAGCTAAAACAGATCCAATTATGTAGAGGTGGGGAGAGAAAGTATATATGAAAAAAAAAAAGAAGATATCCCAGCTTTGTATTATATGCAGTTCTGGATTATCAACAAAATGGCCACATGATTTCAAGATTTTGAATCAGATAATTGGGACTAAAATCTTAACTCTTAACAACTTCCTCCTGGTATAATTTTAAGCAAGTTGCTGAATATCTCTGAATCTCAGAGTCTTCCCCACTTTGGGATGACATTTTTGTATGTACTTACCTCACAGAATTGCTTTGAGGACAAAAGAAGACAATAAATGATAAAGCATTTTGTAAACAAATATGTTAGCTGTTGCTATTCTCATTATTAATGTTGACTACTGTGTAAGTAGAGGTCAAAATCATAAAATAAAAATGATTTGGAGCACCTATAAGTAGTCCCTGCTCACAAGAAGCTCACTGTCGCATGAGAAACATTGTGGAAACCAAGAACATAAGAGATAAATCAATAGAGTGTGGGGATTTCAAAGAAAGAAGAAAGAAATGACTAGATTATTTGCAAAACGTTCTGCTGTGGTATTCTACTTTAAAAAATGTACATTGGAGCCAGACCTATGGTGGTACAGTGGATAAAGCATCAACCTAGAATACTGAGGTTGCTGGTTTGAAATTCTAAACTTGCCTGGTCAAGGCACATATGGGAGTTGGTGCTTCTTCCTCCTTCCCTTCTCTCTCTCTCTCTCTCTCTCTCTCTCCTCTCTGAAATAAATAAAATCTTAAAAATAATTTACAATGGAATCTTTTGTAAAATGTTACAACTTCAATCTTTATAATGCTTTTGTTTAGAAAATTGTTCGTCTACATTTATAAACTGTTTTTCATCAGTATAGAATGCTAACTAGCTTATAGCATTGATTTCTTCGCCTTAGACCTCAATGATGTTATTATAATTAAATCAGCTCACACAAAACCTGTGTATGTTCTCTTCTTAATCAAAAATGCTTCTTTATTTAGATGTTAATCTTTGTAAGGTTTTTGTAAGTTTAAAAGGTAAATAGTGTTTATAAAAAAATTTTTTTTAATACCCAGTGCAGTCTCACTTCTTCTCTGACAGCCTGAGATATGTGTACTAGTGCGGCATGCTATCTAACCTCTAGTGCCTTATAAGGGTCTGTGTGTAGGGGTACAAGTCAAGAATATCTCAACAAAACTAAATACCAACTATCTCATTAACATCATTAGAAAAATTTCTTCCGCCTAATGTCTCTTTTGTAAAACTTGAGTCTTTCTTAAAATCCTATGCTTTAAAAAAAGTGTTCTTAATATCAAATATATATTTCTTTTAGTGTGAATACTTCTCTGTGCATAATGTACACCAAAGGCCTTTATTATAAGGATTACTGCATTTGTTTATGTAGTACTCTTCTTTTTTTGAGGTTTTATTTACTTCTCTTTGGCTTCCAAGGCAAGGCAAGTACAGTAATAAACATTTTCTAGGAGAATATGGTTGTACTGACCCTTTTTTGCGCTTTAGAATCATCCAACAGGAAACAGTGATGGTTACAATAAAACCAATTACACCAAAGGACATGCCTAGACAGTAAAATAAGGTAATTGAATGCATCGAAAATATAATCTGTGCATTTTAAATTCATTCTTAACCTCTAGTCTCTCTAGAGGTTGCCAATGATTGTTTAAAATGTAACTAAATTCTGGTTTAATAAATACCGACACAGTTTACTTTTAAGATTTTCACTCTGCTTAATCTATTGCATTAGTGCTACTACTACAGGGTTATATAGGTAAAGAGTGAGCCAAGCTGTTTTCTAACCATTAACCCAACAGCCACCTTTCAAGCAGTATGTGAAAACAGCACTGGGGCTCCGGGGCTCCAGCTCTCCAGGGCCCTGCTCACGTCTCTTGTATAAGACACGGGGCAAGGGTTATTCTATATGGCAGATCTGCCAATTCCCTCTGAAACAAACTACGTATCATAACACTACTCCTCTTAATATGCAGATGACAGAAAAGGGCTTAGAAAATTGATCTTTGGTGCTTTCAATTCATGCAAGTGGGCATGACTGCCATCCTGAAAAATATCCTACATTGTATTCTCCAGCTAAAATAAAATAAGATGAATGACTGCTCATTTGTAATGGTTCAAAGATAGTATAGAACCTTTGATAGAGAACACTTGCTCTACATGCATATGAAGATAGCAGTTTTGCTACACCATGACCCGAGTTTATAACTATTTCCCTTCTAAATGAAATTGCAATGTAAGATATTTTGATCTCTCTTTTTACATTTTATTCATTATAAAGGGATACTTACTGTTAAAGATGCTAGAGTTTCTCAGCAAACCCTTACAACACTTACCAATAATTAAAGCATTACGTGAACCTAAAAGGAAGACAAAGGTCACAAATGCATCAGTCTAGCACTCAACATGATTAATCAGGAGCCTTCAGCCAGTGACAGTTTATATTAATTTTTATCATAACACAGTCTAATTTTGTTCTAATATAAAATAATAAAACTATATGTTTTACTCAATCTCATTTTATCTTGTGTACTCAGTGGTTCTTTTTCTTTTTAACTTACCATGTCATTATAAAATTAATAGAACAACAGCAAAAAAAAATGTATAAAACAGAACAAAAGAAAAATATTATGCCTTATCTACTAGCATTAAATGCTTTGGTACATTTTCTTCTGATACATGTTGCTACACATCTAGGTTTTTATGTACTTTTATACTCTCTTTATCTATCTGGCCTTTGAGCAGTGGAATTAAGCACTCAATATATGTTCATCGATCACCATTAATTACTACACACCACAATCACCACTATTGCAGCCTGTATGATAACACTATTAACTCTCCATTATATTCTTTACAGATTTCTCACCTGTCTACTGCTTTCCTATTTACATTCCGAAATATGTACCTAGACTGTAAGTAACATCTGTTTACCTTAAATGATTTTCTCTACCATATCAAAAAGTTCAAAGATTTGACCTTCTTCTAGCAGTTTGATAAATACTCTCATTTTTTACATTAGCTTTTCTATACTGACTTTTAAAACTTTAACTCTTTATTATACCTGGTACTTTTTGTCATATAAAAAGAAAGGTTCTAAGTTTGTTCCAATGCTACCTATATTATTTGATCATCTCTACCTTCCTTGTGGATTGATGATATCTCAACTATTAGATTTCATATGTGGGATAGTTTTAATTTTAATTACAATAACTTTTATTTTAGTAATATGCATTTTGTTCCACTTATTTTAAAAAGCCTATTTTTTGTCGATTTAAAGTGCTTTATTATGGCTTTATATTTATTTAATATCTTGTCAGGTGGCCCCCCAATCATGTGAATGTCTTGTCTCTCACAGCCACAACTCCAGAATCCTCTACAAGTATTCATTTTGTCAGATTGGCCGTGAGCTTTTTGCCAAAGTCAATATAATTTGATATGAAGAGACTGACAAGTTTATAATTCAGAAATATTATTAGTAAGTCAGATTAGCTAGCACATTTAAAGGATGAACTATAAAATATCTTGGACAATTTTGGTTATGATTATAAATAAGAATCATAAGAATGGGTAGGAGAAGCCTAGAACTAACTTAGATTAAAAGAAGTTGTCCATTTTTAATTTTTCTCATCAGCTCCTTGATGTGTACAAATTTAGAGTTTAGGATTTCCTATCTAACTTCCTCCTCCTCTATATAGCACAATTATACGATTTTTGAATCTGCTGAATCCAGCCATACCTGTTTGAAATCCTGTAGCTTACAGAAGTGAGGCAGACCAAACAACTCATCTCAGCAACTTGGAAGGTGCTTCCTGACTCATGCTGAGAACATTCTTGAAAGCCTGCTCTATCACTGATGTGCACAGGACTTTTAAGGCCCCCGCGCTATAAACAAACCATTACTGTGGGATGCATTCAACAATAAAGTGATGTAGACAAAAGAGGTTCAGAGGAGTCCCCTAGGAAAAATGAATAAGTTGAGGACTGTGAGGAGAGCAAGGCTTACTTGACTGTCATTGCTAAGGGCTTGGAGAAGAATTAGGAGCTCTTACTGTACTTTTTAGCTCTACCAGTGTCCATAAATATCACACCATATTAGAAGACAGTGTCAATGAATTAATGAACAGCAGCATGACTGGGAAGAACCTTGTCCTTGCTCTTGCACTTACGTGATATACACGTGGCCAAAGGAGGGTCCCAGGTGTCATCTGCCTGGCACTGGCTCCAGGGACTGCCTTCAAGAGTAAACCCATCTTTACACTCCAAGGTTACGTTATCTCTGTATTGAAATTTTTTACTCATCTCCATCTCCTTCTGGATTCCATTCATAAGCTCTGGGAGGCTACACTTTACCTCTAAAATTAGAAAAATCAGAAGGAAATTAATATTTTGTTGTAACTATTAGCTGTGACTGTTGTAAAGGAAAGATCTATGATCCCAAACCTATTTTCCCATCGGGGAAATATTGGTCATGTTTTAAATCAAGAAAGATTGACTTTCCCTCCCCAACATCTTATGATTTAAAATTCTCTGACTTCATATTCTTAGGTAAATTAAGGGAATATGACATGTTCTGTAATTCACTTTTAATTATGAACAACTCTGCAACCAGAAAGTTGTGGAAACATTAGGAGTTAGGATAACCATGCTCTAGCCTGGATCCACCTGGGTCATACCATAAGGAAATAGCAATATCACATTAATTCTGTCTAGGAATAAAACACTGTCTTTTGCATCTTGATTAAATGCTTATTTCTAGCTCATTTCTATACATAAGACATAGAAGTTACTAAATCATAATTCTGAATTTAAAATATAATTTTCTACTTACTTTCCTTTATCTCATTTAGCTTAACCTTTATTTTGCTTTCTTTTACTGCCCAACCAACACCTCCTTCAATTTAAGCAAAGCTTTCTTTTCAGTTGTAAGAATCTAATTCCCTTTTTTCATTATAAAATCCGACCAGGTAAAGGACTATTTCTCACAGTATGATCGTGTGGTCTTTCTACATCAGAATATTACAATGGGTGTGTTAAAAAAAAAAGACCTGTGGACCCTGACTCAAAATGTCAGAATCAAAGTTGTTGAGGATGTAGATAAGAAACTGTCTTTTTAACAAGGTTCTTAGCTGATTTTGTTAAGGCTAAAAATAGAGGATGAATAAGACATGTTTAAAAAAAAACAGTTATTAAGACAAAATTATTTTTATTTAAATGAAAGGAAGCAGCTGTAGAATATAATTCTTTTGTTTTCAGGACAACTATTTCATACTTTTACTCTGAATAATTAATCATTGAACTATTTCCTGACTCTTCCTACTTCTGTAACTAAAGCAAGGAGAAGTGAGCTTTTGGTTTCTGCAAAGCCACAGGGACTCGGTAAGTGCCATTCAATTTTGCAAATAATCAAAGCAGCATCACTTATCATCACTGTGGTGGGCCACTTCCACTCTGTGTCTAAAATTGAGGGGTAAGAGGCCAAGGAGGATTTTCTGAGACCTTTAGGTCAGGAAGGCCATAAATTCCTATAACCACTGTAGCTGTAAGACCAATCCTTAATATTAGAAATACTTGCATAGTATTTCAAAAGTGAAAAAAGAAGAGGTCTGACCTATGATCATGCAGTAGATAAAACATTGACCTGGAATGCTGAGGTTGCCTGTTCAAAACCTTGCACTTGTCTGGTCAAGGCACATATGGGAGTTGATACCTCCTGCCCCTCCCCCCGCCTTCTCTCTCTTTCTCTCTCTCTCACTTTCTCCTCTCTAAAAAACAATGAATAAATAAAAAGAAAAAAAGTGAAAAAATAAGAGAAACAAGCAAAGCAAAAATCACTTAACTTATAGTTGTCAAAAGTTTTAAAAAAAGCCATATTGAAAAGTAATAGTATAGTGCATTGTTCAAAAGCAGGGACTGGCTGGGTTCCAATCCCAGGACCACCTGCGCTGCAGATCATGAACTGGTTACTGGATCTCTCTACACTGCATTTTTTCCTCAGTAAGATAGCAAGAATAACAATCCCACCTCGTCAGATTCTTCTGGAGGCTAACACAAATCACTTTTTTAAAGATCTCAGTACCATGTTTAGCCATACAATATAATTTGTAATTCCACATTTGGCAGCTTTCTAGAATATTGCCAACAAACATTTTAAAGTCATATGTCATTTTTAAAAACATACACAGAAATAATTCCTGGGACTTGTTCTAGGAAAGAGGAAATAAGGAACTTACATTTGGTCTTGTAGATGATAGTGAGACTCCATATCCAGTAATTCTGGAATTAATTGCTCTCAATCTCACCTCTATTGTCCTCACAACAAAGCACTTAGTCTCTTATTGACTGCCTAAGGGTATTTGTGAGCACCACTTGTGACCCTCTGAGATCCTTTACAACTGAAATATTTTATTAGTTAAAAGCCTGTAAAGCATTATAAATTACTGGTTGATGTCTATTATATGACTAAAAATTCTATCAGTTTTTCTTACTTATTTGGTAGAGTTGAAGATATTTGGGCTGCCTTCCCCTCTACTATTTGTTATGCTTCCCTCCTCCTCTATTGATACTCATTTCCCATCCTCCCAGAAAGGATGTCTCTTAGCTTTATTAGCCTCATGCATCAGTCTTTCATAAAACCCAGCAAGAATAAGAGATACCTTTGCAATAATGTTGAAATTGGCTCCAGGTTCCCTTGTGTGTACAGAAAATGAAGGCCTTTCCTACCAACAGGTAGCCTGGGTCGCAAGTGTATCTGACTCTCATCCCAGGAAGATATGGAAATGCATTTCCTCCAGTATGATGGCCATTGTGCATCTTGGGTGGAGATGGGCATACTAAAAATAGGAAAAGAAATCCGGCTAAAGTATGAACATGCCAACACATCTAATACTATCTCTGACTATTAGAGCCAGATGAAGACCCAGGCAGACAGGTCTCAATGCACTAACTGTGGATCAGTGGGAATAAAAATTCTCTGTACACAGACCTCTTAGCCTTTACACAGGATCATGTTTATTTTCTACCTGCAGACTGCACCAGATAGGAGTACCACTGGGATCTAAAAACAATTAACTCAATGCTGTGTGTCCTCACTGGAGGACAGAACTTGTTTGGACAATCACAGCCATAAAGTAAGTATCTGTTTGCCAGGTACTGTCATTTAAAGCTAGAAATATATGAAAAGAAATGATCTACAGGACCAGAAGAACAATCGTCCACTTTACTTCCTCAGGGGCATCCTGAGTTCCCTGTGCTAAGGGGACATGAAGGGACAACAAAATGCAGTAATAGGCTGCATGAAACACTAAAAGGTAACAAAAGAAGTACAAATGCCTACATTGGACTTTCTAATTATTCCTATAGCATTACCAATTCTGAAGAAAACTAGTCATCAACATGTACATTCTGCTCTGCACACCATCTATCTAGTATAAGAACTGGTAATAGAGATGGCATGACCATATATTTTCATTGGACTTTGTTTTATTGCTTTTAAAATATGCTGTATAAAATCTGGGCCTCAACGGTCCTCTCCACTCTTGACTGTCTCCTCTCCTCACCATCCTACCATCCTTACCCTAGCAGGTAGGGTTATCAGAGTACCACCAACTGGGACAGAGTGCAGCACCTCTAGAATCATGTTATTCTCCTGGCAGGTCCTTCTACGTCTGATATTCATAAAAAAGTCATGTTGCAAAACATAAAATGACTGTCATGATAATAATACTGATATTCTTTCTCAGATACACATCCATCTGGGGAGGTGCAGAGAGGAATGGTTCACTGACCAGCCAGATTAGAAAGTTCACAGAGAGGGGCAGCACTGCTCCAAATCCCATTCCCTTGACTGTCACTTGTACAGTGAATGGTACTTTCTCCAATGAGATTGAAGATTATCCCTCTGTCTGGGTGGGAGTCACATGTATAAGATATTTCTTCTCCATAGGAAAAGTATCCCATAGAAGTTCTTGTGTGGTGCCCATTAAAGATAGCTGGAGGATTTGGACAAAAGATTTCTGGAAAGAAAATGAGAGCATTAAGTTCCATTAGAGTTTCAATCAAATGATTATACAATAATGGTGCTGTGTAATTGTGTTATGAACACATATTTTCTAAGATAATATAACTAAGGTGGATGGAATCTAAATATGTAAAACATTTTTTAGAAGAAACTGAGGAAGGTGAAAATAAAATTACAGTTTATTGCAAAAGTTTAAAAGACTCTTCAGTTAGCCAAGATTTTAATCAATTTGAAAGGTAATTAATTTGTTTCTTTTTAACAACCATGTGATTTTCTACTTTATGTGAAGCATAGTAAAAGTCTTGGGCATAGTAAATGAAGGGATGGAAAGAGGAAACCAAATGATGGCAAATATAGCCATTTAGACAAAAGAGACTTCAAGCCAAAAATAATAATGAGAGAAAAAGGAAGTAATTATTTAATGATAAAATGGTCAATACATTGAGATGCCATAACAGTCTTAAATATATAAGCATCTTACAAAAGAGTATCAAAATATGTTAAGCAAATAGAAGCAAAGTGAAAGGGAAAAACAGACAACACAAGAATAGTAGGGGACTTTAGTACCTCCACTGTTAGCATTGGATAGATCATCCAGACAGAAAACTAAATGAGGAAATGCTGAAATTAAAACATATTCTAAAACAAATAGACTTAATTATTTGTTTTATATATGCATTATATATGTTTGTGTGTGTATATATATGTGTGTATATGTGTGTGCATGTGTGTGTGTGTGTGTCTATCAGATATGTATTCCATCTACCAAAAGTAGAATATGCATTCTTCTCAAGTGCACATGAAACATTTTCCAGGATAGAGCATTTGTTAGGGCATAAAACAATCCTAGCAAATTTAGGAAGATTCAAATCATATCATTTTTTCAGATTGTATGGTATAAAATTTAATATCAAGAAGTGGAAAATAAACAAAACAGTTTTGAACAACTAATGAGTCAAAGAAGAAATCAAATTGGAAAAAAACTATCTCAAAACAAAAATCAAAATAAATATATCAAATTGTATGGGATGCAAGAAAAGCATTTCTGAGAGCAAAGTTTACAGTGGAAAACACAAGGTGAGAAATTTAAAAGATTTCAAATAAACAGCCTAGCTTTATTCCTCAAGAGACTAGAAAAAGAAGAACAATTTAAGGCCAAGATTAGCAGAAATAAAAAAATAATAAAACTAGAGTGAGATTTAATGAAATACAAACCAGAAAAACAATAGAAAGTATCAACAAACTAAAAGCTGATTCTTTGCAAAGATAAACAAAATTTGAAAGCTTTAGTTAGAGTAAGGAAAATAATGATTTAAATTTAAAATATTAGAATGAAAAAGGAGACATTACAACTGATACTATAGAATATATAGGACAATAATAGCCTACAATGAATAATGATTTGTCAACAAATAAGATAACCTAGAAGAAATGAATAAATTTTTAGAAATACACAATTTACCAAGGCCTAACCAGGAAGAAAGAGTAAATATTGACAGGGCAACAGCAAGTAAAAAGATTGACTTAGTAATTCAAAACTTCCCAACATAGAAATTATCAGGACAAGACAGCTTTACTGATAAATTCTACCCAACATTCAAAGAAGAGTTAAATAAATCCTTCTCAAACTCTTCCAAAAAGTTGAACAAAAAGGAATATGTCCAAATTCACTTTACAAAGCCAGCATTGTATTACCCTGATACCACACCCGGCTAAAAGCAAAATGAGAAAGCTATAGACCAATATCCCCAATAAATATAGATGCAAAAATTCTCAGAAAATTCTCATATGTGGTACATATGTACAATGGAATACTATTCAGCCATAAGAAATGATGACACATTGCCATTTATGACAACATGAATGGACCTTGTGATTATACGAAGTAAAATAAGTAAATCAGAAAAAGCTAAGAACTATATGATTTCACACATAGGTAGGATGCAAAACTGAGACTCATGGACATGGATAAAAGTGAAGTAAGTGGTTATCAGGGGAATGGGGGGAGGGAGTAAAAGGGTGATAAAAAATGATTTGACTTTGGTTGATGAGCACACAATTTAATCAAAAGTTAAATATTATAGGGATGTATACTAAAACCTATGTACTTTTATTGATTAATGTCACCCCATTATATTTAATTTCTAAATAAAAAGAAATTATCAGCAAAATATTTGAAAACAAAATTTAAGTACACATAAAAATAATTATATACCATGACTAAGTTAATTTACCCATGGGACGCAACGATCTTTCAATGTAGGCAAATTAATAAATGCAATAACTCACATTAGTAAAAATAAAATCACATAATAATAAAAATCACATGATCATTTTAATAAATATAGAGAAAACATCTGAAAAGTACATTTTTATAGTAAAAATCTTCAGCAGATTAGCAATAGAAAGAACATACCTAAACATAATATAGGACATATAACACAAAGCCACAGCTAGCATTATACACAATGGAAATAGATGAAAATCTTTCTCTCTTAGATCAGGAACAAGACAAGGATTTCCACTCTCATTACTCTTATCCAATCTAGTACTACCTAGAGTGATTAAGCAAGAAAAAGAAATAAAAGGCGTTCAAATTGGGAAAGAATAAGTAAAACTATCATTATTTGCTGATGATATGATTCTGTTTATAAAATATCCCAAAGACTCAGCCAAATAACTGTTAGAACTAATTAATCATTTTAGTAAAGTTGCAGGATACAAAATCAACAAACAGAAATCAGTTGCATTTCAATACACAATGGATGAAACATCTGAAAAAAGTATAAAGAAAGCTATTCCATTTACAATTGTATCAAAAAATTACTCAGGAGTAAATGTAATCAAGAAAGTGAAAGATCTTTACAATGAAAATGACAAGACTTTGATGAAAATAATTAAAGAAGACACAAATAATTGGAAAGACATACCATGTTCATGGATCAGGAGACGTGATATTGTTAAAATGTCTATATTACTTAAAGCCATGTATAGATTCAATGTAATCTCCATCAAAATAGCAACAGCATTTTTTACAGAAATAGTAAGAAAAAGTCCTAAAATTTTTATGGTGCCACAAAAGACCCTAAGTATACAAAGTAATTCTAAGGTAAAAGAATAAAGCTGGAGTTAGCACACATCCTGATTTCAAATTAGACCATATGGCTACAGTAATAAAAATGCTTTGAGACAAAAAACAGACACATAAACAAGTGAAACAGAATAGAGACCCCAGAATTAAATTCCTGCTTATATGGTCAACAAATATTCAACAAGTTACCCAAAAGCACCAAAGGGGGAAAGAATAGTTTCTTCAACACATGGTGCTGGAAAAACTGAGGAAACACATGCAGAACAATAAAATTGAATACCCATTGTACACCATTCATAAAAATTAGTTCAAAATGCCTCAAAGTCTTTAAATGAGACCTGATACTATAAAACTTCTAAAAGAAAATATAAGAAAAGAACTTCTCAACATTGGGCTTGGATATGACACCAAAAACATAAATATCAAAAGCAATAATTAACAAATGTGATCACATTGAGTTTAAAAGCTTTTGCACAGCAAGAGAAAAAATTAATGAAGTGAAAAATACCCTACAGAAAAAAACAGCCTAGAGAAAAATGTTGTAAATCAAATATTGGATAAGGTAATATCCAACATATAAAAAAAGTCATACAACTCAACAACAGTAAAAACAATTTGATTAAAAAAATGGACAGGAGGCCTAAAAAATTATTTCTCAAAGAGGACATTCAATGACCAATGAGCACATGAAAGGTTGTTCAACATCACTACCCTTCAGGGAAATGCAATTTAAAACTTGTTAGAGTGGTTATTATCAGAAAGACAAATAATAACAAGTAGTGGTGAGGGTATAAATAAAAAGGAACCCTTGTGCCTTGTTTGTGGGTATGTACATTACTATAGCCACTATGCAAATTAATACAGTATGAAGGTTGCTCAAAATTAAAAATAGAACCACCATACAATCCAAGAATTTCACTTCTGGATATTTTTCCACAGAAAATTAAAACATTAACTTGAAAGATTATGCACCCGCATGTTGACTGCAGCATTATGCACAATAGCCAAGATTTAAAACAGCCTCAGTGTTCACTGGTGGATGAATAAATATGACATATATACTATATATATACATGAAATATTATTCAGCCATGAAAAAGGAGGACCTGTCATTTGTGATAATATGGATGGACTTTGAGCACATTGTGGTAAGTGATATAAGTCAGATAGAGAAAGACAGCTACTGTATGATATCACTTATATGTAAAATTTAAAAGAGCCAAACATGTAAAAGCAGAAAATAAAATGGTCATTACCAGAGAATGGTGAATGACAGAACAGGACAGATGTTTAAGTGTGTAAATTTACAACTAGTATCTCTGGAGAAATAACAGTTCAGTGGAGATAAGCAATAATATTGATTTATTATTATCAAACTGGCAAAGAGACTAGAAATTAATTATGCCAACTACTTAAAATAAAGAATAATTTTATAACAAGATAGAGGTATTAATTATGGCTACAATGGCAACCATATTACAATATATGAATGTATCAAATGAGCATATTGTACACTTTAAGTATATACAACATTATATATAAAATATACTTCAAAAATATTATCAAATTGTACATTTGAAATTCCTATAACTTTATTAACAAATATCACCCCAATAAATTTAATGAGAAAAGAATATTATAAGGAGGAAAAGAAAAGATATATAAAGTGTAAGGCATGAGTAATAAAATAATCACAGATTCAGGGATAATAAAATGATAAAAGACTATGTATTATTATAATATAATAATTATTAAAATATTGGTATAAATCACTATCTGTACATTCACATACACATATATAACCAATACTGATGTAATTAAATGTTTATTGACTTAAAAATACCATAGAAGTGGATATATTTTTTATTAGCAATAACTGCTACAACAGGTTCTAGGACTAGAAAATTTTTATAGTAAACTGATTGTATCTTGCTAATTTAAATTTATTCAGATGATTAAAAATATTGGGCAGATTATTGAGACACCTGTATAAGTTCTTATTCATTTCCTTGGAACTCTAACAGCTAAAGTGGCATATGTGTGTGTGCACATATGTGTGTGTGTAAATATTTATGAGTACAATGAATACATTCATTGTTGAAGTTTTATAAAATCTGGACAACCAAAAAGAATAAAATAATAATGGTCCAAAAATAAGTATTCTTAACAATTTAATGTATATCATTTAAAGTATGTATGTGAACACATGCATGTGTACCTTTGAATATAATTGCTAGAATACCATATTTAATAACAGGATAATATTCAAGGCATGTATATAAATAGATAAATACAGATTGGATAAAGCATCTCAATCTCTAATTTCTCATGGTATATTTTATACCTTTATTAAAAACATGTAATGATTTTTAATAAGCCTTATTTTCTGTTGGCTAATTGCAAATCATGTGAACATTTAAATCCTTAACTTCCACTACTCTAAAAATTACTGTATTAAGTGTTTTTTAGGCTAAAATTATAGGGAAATGTCATGATTATTTTCTTGGGATAAATTCTGGGAAATGGAGTTGTTAGGTCAAAGTATATTTGCATTAGGCATTTGTATATATATATCAATCTCACTAGTCTATCTGAAGTTTGTGACCACTTTTACTGCCACCAAATCTGCATGTGATACTGATTTCTTCACCGTCTTAACACTACCAATTTGCAATTAGACAGTCTTCTACATTCCTCAAAGGTTTGGTGGGTCACTTTACTATATCCCATTGAATGGAATCAACTAATCGAGCATAAATACAACCAGGACTTGAGACTGGTATAATTCAAAGGAAGAAGAAAGGGCAACGTGACTAGAGGCTCGGGGTAATTATTAAGAAATATAAACTGTTCTTTCACTGTTCAGAGTAAGAATAACAGGAAGGAAATAATCATTCTGCTTCCTGGGATTGTAATGTACTATTAAGAGTTCAAGTTCACAGTTTCAGGTAAACTACCTCCTAAAATTGAAAACAAAAAACACTAAACAGGAAAACCATGTAGCATATGATTCCAATTTTCAAATATCTAAGAGACTACCCTGTGATAGGATTAGGGTTTTTCTTCATAACTAAAGGGTCAAATCAAGATCAACTGGAAGGAATTATGGAGGAAAATATTTTCACTCACTCTCACAAACAGGTGTTCCCTTATCCCAAGTGACATTATTGCCTGAGATGAGACAAGCAGCAGATGATGAGCCAATGAGTCGATGTCTACAAAAAAAATAAAAAAGAATAAAATATTATACCTTACACATATTTCCCACTTAAGTCATTATGAAAAAAATAATAGAGGAGAATTTTACAAACTACAAGAAAATTAAAACATGAGAGCCCTCAAGAAAGAAACCCCACCTCCATCTCCAAATTAGTCCTTTATTGCTAAGAACAAGCTTAAATTCTGACCTCTCTAATCCACTGTCCTTCTTCGTCCTTCACAACTCAATAAAATAGTTGCATTATTCATAATAGAACATTTTTGTAAAGATCTTTAAGGAACCTCACAGAGTTGTTTTATCCATATATAAGTCATCAAGGTGATTATGAATTTCTTGAAGGGAGAAAGTATGTTTTATGGAAATGTGAGCCACCTCTAGACCTAGTCAAAAGACATTTAAGCTTCGGGTGCTCAAAAGATACTTGTTGATTAAAGGAATGAATGATGCCTTTACCTTGAAGATTCATTAAGTGAGATCCAGAAAAACAGTTAATCATCTTCACACTTTAAACCTGAAAGGCAGGGGTATTCAACCACCACACCACAAAATCGTTCAAAGTAGGTCACAAATTTTAGAACATTTCATGTTAGTTATTTTTTTTTTGTTGTTTACTATGTCTCTATACTGTTACTGCTAGAAATGTCTTAGAAGATACCTGATAAGCTAGTCAGGTGAGCTAATGTACAGTCAGGCTAAACAGGTTAAGTGAAAGGTAAGGTGTCTTGTGCAATGTCATGCAACTCTCAGAGAGGTAGTGACTGAACTGGCTGAGCACACTGCTTCTGAATTAAGACATGTGATCAGGACAGCAACAACGTGTAGCAGAGACTATTGCCACCTCCAAAGTCCACTCTCCTCTTCCTCATTAATAATAGAGCCCTGTATTTTTAACTGGCCTATGCCCAACTTCAATAAAGGCTTCATTTCTCAGCTCCCCTACCTCTGGTAGAGCCATCTAACTACTTCTTTGCTAGAGGGATGTAAGTGAAGTGTCTGAAAATTGTTGCCAGATAAATGAGTTAGAGTCTTTCATTCTTCCTTCCCCTTGGCTAGAGTTTGGACCAGGAGATGAGATGGAGTCTCAAATGGAAAAAGAACCCAAGATTCTGTGGATTGTACAGTCAACATTTGATGCCTATGCTGTCCATAGTTTTTAACCAGAGAAAGAAATAAACTATCCTGTCTAAGCTCCTGTTCTATTATCTTTTCTCTGTTCCAAAACAGTGACATTAAGATGATAAAAACCATGTAGATAGAGCAATAGCAGTGAATATTTTGAAGACACATCAAGTCACCTTTATATTTAGGTAGCGATTGAATTTTACTTATTATTAAATTGTTTTTTCTTGACTGTATTGTAAAATCTTTTCAAGTGTGCCTACAAGTATTTAATCTATGACATTTTGACAAACAACTTGAGAACCACTAGAAGAAGGAAAGAAGACAATAATACCTTCATTATATGTGTATTCCTTCTGCCTGTCTCTTATCATCCATTTATAAGTTCCCTTAAGAGCCCAGTATCATGCCTGACCAGGCAGTGGTGCAGTGGATAGGGCATCGGACTGGGACGCGGAGGACCCAGGTGTGAGACCTTGGGGTCGCCAGCTTGAGCACGGTCTCATTTGATTTGAGCAAAGCTCACCAGGTTGGGCCCAAGCTTGCTGGCTTGAGCAAGGGGTCATTCACTCTGATGTAGCCCCACAGTCAAGGCACATATAAAAAAGCAATCAATGAACAACTAAAGTGCCGCAGAAAAAAATTGATGCTTCTTATCTCTCTCCCTTCCTGTCTGTCTGTCCCTCTCTCTGATTCTCTCTGTCTCTGTCAAAAAAAAAAAAAAAAGATTGCTCTTAACCTGCTCACGGTGACTAAACTAGAGCCTTGAAGTAACAGTGTGAAGCAGTTTGCAGCCTAGAGATGTCTGTAAAAACACCGAATGCTTTGAAGGTATTCTAAAACACTCATATGCTGCAGTAGTCATAGGTTGTAAATTTTCCTGACCTTGTTTCTACCTCTCCGAAGTTCCTTTATTGGAGCCTAATTGTTACCTCCCCAGGAATTAGAGATGCGGGCACCATGAAGTTAAGCCTTTGTCCAAGAAAAGCCATGAAATTCTGTTCCCTATAATTAATATACACACTGTAAAAAAGCATACAGTGGCATTGGAAAGCCCAGTAGTATCTAGGATAGGAGGATTAAAGGCTGGGCTAGGGTGCCATTGCTACCTTTTTCTATTTCTTTAAGAACTTGGAACTACTTTGCAGTAAACAAACAACTCAATTAAAACATAGGCAACACACTTGAGTCCATGTTTCTCCAAAGAGGATATGCAGCCTGACCTGTGGTGGCGCAGTGGATAAAGCATCGACCTGGGAACAAAGAGGATATGCAAATAGCCAAAAGCAGATGACATGATACTGAACATTATTAATCAGTAGAGAAATCTTAATGAAATCCACTTCAGACCTTCTAGGATAGCAATAATAATTTTTTAAAAGACAGAAAATAAAAGTGTTGGTGAGGTGTGGAGAAAATGGAATTCTTGTACATTGCTGGTGAGAATGGAAAAACATGCAGCAGTGGTAGAAAACAGCTTTGTCATTTCTTAAAATGTTAAACAGAATTACCATATAATCCAGCAATTCCAATTGTAGTTGCACATCTAAAAAATTGAAAACAGAGACTCAAATACATACAGGTTTATCAGCTGCTATACCTATTTTCAAGTACTTCCTGATAAAGTGTATTTTTCTACTAAGGGACACATTTCATGGGTATTTTCAATTTTATTATGATCAAGAAGATGTCATATTTTATAAACTATTGATTCTCTTCAATATCTGTGGTGAGTTCTTTCTCACTGATGTATATTTGTAGATTTGTTATTTTGTGTAATTACAATTGGCCAAGTTCTGTTTATTTTGATTGGCCACTTATAAAAGACCTGCATTTAGACTTACTCATCATGTCTATAGTTTCTATTTTTCTTATTTACTAATTAATTTTCATTATTACTTCATTAGTGTAGATTTCATTAACTGTTCATGTGTTTAGTCATTTAAAAATTCTTTAATAACATATTTAGTTCATTTATTTGAAAATTTTTTGTCAAATAACAAAAATATTAAATATGACTTTAGAAGAAGGCTTGGCTTCAGAAATTTTCACGAGTAATATTCACATCAACATTTATAATGAATATAAATAATGTACTGTTTACCATTATAGACTATTATGCAGACCAGCAATATTCAAGTTCTAACTTCATCCTCCATCATGTGAATTTGGGCAAATTTCTTAATTCTTCTGTCTCAGTTTTCCCTTCTGTAAAATGGAGCCTATATGAAATATCTATTTCTAATTGTCATTTTAAATCCTCAGTTAATTTATGTAAGGCTCTTGGTAGAGTGTTTGGACAACTGCATTCAATGATCATTCATTATCGTTTTTCTGTAGGTAATCTGCAATGGTTGTTTTAATTTTCTCTTAGAACAAGATCCAAAATTCTGAATTTTAATTTATTCTTTGCTAATGAATTTCTAGTGTTATTGTATTGTAATGTATACCCTCTCGTATTATTGTACTGTATTCATATAGAAGAAATCAAAACACATATAGTGTGGGAAATATTCTCATTTCAGAATATATATCTAATTGTTATATGTTTTGGGTTTTGCTCATGTTGGTTGAGTACAGATATATTATGGCACAACATTTTCCCTCAAAACACTAACTTCTGCTCCTTAGTGCGTGGAAGAGACAGTTGACAATATAATTTTTTTCTGTTTATGTTTTCTCTGGCAAGTTGTAATTTTTTCCCCCTTTTTTTTCCAAGTAAGAAGAGAGAGGATAGTGAGACAGTCTCCTCCATGTGCTGCTACAAGGATCCACCCGGCAAACAGTCTTGTGCCTATGGTAGATCAACTGAGTTATCTTCTGTTCCCAGGGCTGATGCTGGAACCAATCAAACCACTGTCTGAGGGAGGAGGAGAGAGAGTGAAGGGGGAGCAGGAAGGGAAGAGAAACAAGTGGTCACTATTTTTGTGTGTCCTGATTGGGAATGGAACCCAGGACGTCTATATGCCAGGCTAATGCTTTATTCACTGAGCCACAGGCCAGGGCAAAAAGTTGAAAATTTTTTAATATCTAAATTTCATAAACTTTCTCCATGTAGTGTGAGAGCCTCTTATTATTAATCTTGCATTTGTTTGTAAGTGTTCAGATTTCAACAATCTGGTCTTTTTCTTTCTGTCCTGGGAAAGCATCTTCCATTATGTGCTATTTGATACTTCATCTCTTTCTGCTTTTTAAAATTTTTTCTCATGTCTCAATGTGTGTGAGAGTATGTGTGTGTGTGTGTAATTTCCAGTAAAGTTTTTGGTTAATTCTGGAGAATTTAATCTAGTGTTTTAGTGATCACTTTGGTTTCTTTATTTCATTCATTATTTATTTTTTACTTTCTTTAATTTAATGCCTGATTATTTTTGCTTTTGTGTGTTTATTTATATATAAATGTTAGTGATATCAGATCATGAAACATTATAAATGCTTCTTGTTGTTTTATAGGTTCTATGTTTACAAACACATATGAGATATGAGAATAAACTCAATGATTTGGAGTTTATTTCCTTATATTTTTTGGCTTCTCAGACTGGTGGGAAGGAATTAAAGAAAAATGTCTATAAAAAGCTCTTAAAATCTCCAGGCTCAGAGAGAGTGAGCACAGGTGAATGTTGATTTCTCTTGGTTTAAAGTTGCTGGTTTAAACTTGCTGGATTGTGGGTACAGTGCCTTAAGTAGGATAGAATGGGGATAATCACCAAAGGCAGTTTTTGGAGAAAGACATAATGTACATAGATACCATTGGGTAACCTACCAGGATTCACGTATACTACCTTCATCAGGAGCATGGTGCCCTCTCTGGTTTATAACACCAATGGAGATTCTTCCTCCATTTTTAGATTTCTTTGGTTGTATGCCTCTGTTCAAGTTACCCCCTCTATCCAGCAGTCCTATTGCTTATTCTTTGAAATACAAGGGGCAGTAGTCTAGTTTTCCTTTTCAAGACTGGGGTAGAGATTGATTGACATTGATGTTGTATAACTCAAATTCCAGAGAGAGTGCTCCCAACTCACCCTTCATTACAAGAATAATTAACTGTTGATCCAAAGTGGGTATCTATGTTTATATGCACCATGCCATTGATGGGTTCTGATGGAGTTCCACAGGACTTTCCTATGGGAAAGAAGCAGAATTTGGGACTAGGTACTGTAGAGTTTTACATTTGTTTTTATGATCAGACTGGAGTGTAGCATACTTAACAGCCTATACACTTCTCACTCTTCCTGAGCATTGACGACTAAGAAAATTCACCCTTCAACCTTAACCTTAGAATCAAGCAGCTACAGAGCACTGCTTTTAAAAGGACTACCTTGCATTTCCCAGTAAAAGTCATTTATGGCTAAAGAATTGTTTTCTCATCCTACCAACTGAAATCAAAGGCTTCATAATTTGTGATTTTCCTTCATCTTAGTTAGCTAAGCACATTTCATTGAGACCCACATAATTTTTCCCCATGTCCCTTTTTTATTTATGTCATGGTTTTAGCCATAAAAGGTAACCTCCAGTGAATGCAAAATTTCCATCCAATTTCTTTTGTGTGACTCTTTTCCATGAAATGAATATCTCATCAAGTTGCAGAAACCAAGACAATAAAAAGAATGACCTATAAGTCCACCTTCCATTTAAATATTTTGGGCAAACTGAGATATCTCACCTTCAAAATGAAAACAAATCAAATCAAACTCTTCCTATGCTTTGACATATGTATATTAGTTCCCAGCATGGGGTTACTCACGTCTACAGACATCTTCAGCACTTGACCAGACCAAATTTTCTAAGCAGGTGATAGAGAATATATTCTCAAAATACCCAGGGGAGCAGCTGTAGCTCAGAGTTGTCCCAGTTGGAAACTCAGACTCATCAGTTAAGATTGTGGGCTTGGCAAATGGAAATTGTTCTGGAGCTTCACAGTAACCTGGAGACCAAAACCACAGAAATACCAAAGTGAGCAATAAAACTTCCACTCTGCCTTCCTTTCTCTCCAGTTAAGCTGCTACATGGGATCACAGAAACAGACATTTATAATATTGACAAAGATTTTCTTCTTGAAGTTACTTTAAGATGGTGTTTTGCAACAACATCTATTCATCAAAAAACGTTTGCCACTTAAAGACTATTCTCCATTCTCCTTCCTGGACTTTCTTATTTCATCAAGACAAGTTATTTAGCCATTAGTTAACTTAGTGTTAACCATCCATATTCTCATTAATTGATGTTAGCGTAGTCGTGTATATCAAATCATATTTTACCATCTCTTTCCATTAATTCCTCCCTTTCTTTTTCTCAGGATTTTCATCAAAAGCTGCCTCTCAGGCACTGAATAGCAGTCACCACTTTCAGTGGGTTGAATGATGTTCCTAGGACCAACAGATACACCTGTCCAGAATCTCACAATGAGAACTCATTTGGAATTGGGGTCTTTTCAGATATAATTAACGTAATGTGTTGATACGGAATTACGCTAGATAACCAGGGTGGACCGAAATTTGATGACTGGTGGTGTCTTTACAAAAGAAAAGAAAGGGCTATTGAGACACAGGGGAATAGGCTATGAGAAGACAAAAGCAGAGATAGAGTGATGTGTCCACAAGCCAGGGGCCACTAGACACTAGAAGAGGTAAAGACAGATTCTCCCCAGAGCCGTAGGAGGGATTGGGGCCCTGGCAACATCTTGATTTCAGACTTCTAGCCTCCAGCTCTGTGAGAGATTAAATATTTATTATTTTAAGCCACTTAGTTTGTAGTAATTTGTTATGGAAACCTTAGGAAACTAATAGACAATATTTCTCATTCTGATGCTAAACCAGACATTTAAGGACAAGGACAAAACCGAGTAAGCCATTAAGCAGCATCATCTAAGAATCTATGTCTTCTTTATTGGAGAGTACATTGTATGCTGCATATTTTGAAACAGAGTCTGAACTCAACTGTCACTTCTGGAGGAAACTGCTTCTGTTTGTCAATTCAATGATCCTGGCTGGGGTCTAGGAGTTTTTGTTTAAAGTAATCTTGCCCTGGCCATTAGAGCTTGGTTGTTTATAGCATTGTCCTGAAGCTCAGAGACTGCAGGTTCAATCCCTGGTCAGGGCACATACAGGAACAGGTTGATGTTACTGTTTCTCTCTCTCCTTCTTTCTCCATTACTCTCTCACCAAAATTAATAATAAAATTTTTTTTATAAAGGCCCAGGATGGTTGGTTCACTGGTAATCAACCCAGGGTATACAAGTTCCAGGTTTGATCTTCATCAGGGCACACAAGAAGTGACCATCTGCTTCTCTTCCTCCTTTCCCTTCACTCTTTTTCTCTCTCCCTTTTCCCCTCCCACAACCTGGCTTGACTGATTCAGGCACGTTGACATCCAGGTGTGAGGATGGCTCTGTGGAGCCTCCACCTCAGGTGTTAAAACTAGCTTGGTTGCCAGCAGTTCTAGATGGGTAGAACATTGCCCCAGATGGCGGTTGCCAAGTGGATCCCGTTTGGGGTGCATGAGGGATTCTGTCACTCTATCTCCCCTCCTTTCACTTAAAAAAGATAAAGAGAAAGAAATCTTACTAGATTTCGACATATATCACCCAGTTAGATGGTGAGGGAGATCAAAGAAAGTTAAATAATTTTCATTGTGTGTGGCCTTTTCTCACTAGATTGCTCTTCTCTGAGAACTTCCCTGAAAAAGATGGGGTTTCCAAGGCTGAGCCACACCAGAGTCTATTCTAGGTTCCATTTTTAGGAAGGCCTGATGTCAGGCCCCAAGTACCAGGCAATTTTCTTTAGTCCTTAGAAAGAGATAGTCTCTTCCTTTTTGTACTATTTTCCTTGAGCTGATCTTTTCTTGCTTCTCAATCCCAGAGTGGAAGGGTTCAAGAAAAAAAGGTTAAGATGGGGCCCAGAGACAAGCAGACAAACGGGTCTGTTTTGAGTGGAGGTCTTTCGATACAAAGGTAAAATGAGTCCTTTTTGTTACTATTCAGCATAACACTAGCTGAAGCCCTAGCTAAATAACACCCACATTGCCAGGTTTATCCTTTGCATGCCCATGAACTTGTAGAGAGTGTTTATCAGTTATCCCGATATTGGTTAATGTTCATAGGCAATTGTGTTCTTATCCTCTCCAATGAATACATTTTTCTTCTTGATTTACACGAAAACATTTTATTCCTTTCTCTCCACTCTTCTCTTATTCTTCTTCCATTGCTCTCCCTACCACTACACCAGCAAGATGAGCTATCATCTTCCCTATTCAAACACAGCTTGGCACTACTGAACCATCTACTTTGCATATAGCATGTAATTTTGACATTTCCACATATAACAACATTAAACTCAGAAGCAATAATCATAATCTTATTATAGAAATATGAAGGATCAATACAATTGTTTTGAACCCATTTAGGGTCTGTGGAGGGGGTACTGACCAATAGGAACAGAAAGCTCACAGCGAGGGGCAGGGCCACTCCAAATCCCATTCCCTTGACTGTCACTGGTGCAGCGGATGGTGCTCTCCCCAATGAGATTGAAGGTCATTCGTCTGTCTGGGTGGGAATCACATGTATAAGATATTTCTTTTCCATAGGGAATGTCTCTCATAGAATTTTCTGTGTGGTGCCCATTAAGGATAGCCGGAGGATTTGGACAAAAGATTTCTGGAAAGAAAACGAGCCATAAGTTACATTAAAATGTTTACACTTTGGCCTTGGCCGGTTGGCTCAGCTGGTAAATGTTGGCTTGGTTTGTGGAAGTCGCAGGTTCAATTCCTGGCTAGGGCACACAGGAGAAGGGCCCATCTGATTCTCCACCCTTCCCCCTCTCCTTTCTCTCTATCTCTCTCTTCTCCTCCTGCAGCGAAGGCTCCTTTGGAGCAAAGTTGGTCCGAGCATCATTGAGGATGGCTCCATGACCTCCGCCTCAGGTGCGAGAATGGCTCCAATTGCAGGGGAGCAACACCCCATAGGGGCCAAGCATCGCCCCCTGGTGTATCCCGGTTGGGCGCATGCGGGAGTCTGTCTGCCTCCCCACCGCTTCTCACTTAGGAAAAATATTTAAAAAAAAGTTTACATTTTAATCAGCCTTGATTGTAATGTTATGGGGTGCTGAAACTGCATTGCTAATTTAAGAACAATTAACTCTTAGAAAGAGTATAAACTGAAAAATAAATATATTAGTCCTTTGTTCAGATGTAGTTAAATGAAATGACATCTAAATCAATGTTTATTACAAAATTCAAAAAGGGACTTTAGCAACTTGAACTCTTCAGAGAATTAAGACTTATGGATAATAGAGAACTTATTCATTTAAAATTAACAAAAATCTTCTTAGTCAGATTAACAAGAAAAAATTATCAATTAAATTTTAAAAATCATCCATTAATTCAACAAGAAGGTTTCTGAGCACCTACTCAAGTATTACTTTAAGTACAAGATAAGCAAGATCTTTTAACACTGAGGATTTTTATCCTAGATAATTCTTTTAAAAGATATTATACATTTATTATTTTTCTATCAGTGATTTAATCTTTTAATCACTTGAGGCTGCTATTCTCAGAAACAAATAAATGGATACAGTAATGCTGTCACAACGAAATGAAGCATCCTCCTTACTCTTGTGGGTGCTCTACAAGGCTCAGAAATATTATGACTTTTGAGATACTTACTAGTTTTTACAGCTTTTATTCTTCATTGAAGAAACATGTTTCTTCTTTGAGTGTAACTATTTGAAGAAACTTTTATCCCCCTATGATTTGATCTGTCTTTTGGATACTACAGCTTGATAAAATCATGGATAATCTAATGCCAAAGTGAAATAACTTAACCAATGTTTACACTCTAGTAAGCAATTTTAGGTATATCTTTAGGTTGATGGGAATAATTTTTTCTTTTTTCATGCTTATTGATTATATTTTAGAAAAATTGAGATTTTTCAATAGGTGATATCCAAATATAAAAGATCTAATTGCCAAGTTTTATTATATAAATCAGTACAAAAAGTCCAACTAAATTTAAAGCAAAGTATTCATGTGAAAATTTCTATTATAAACATATTATTCAAAAGTTATGATCAGAAGATGAGCAATATTCTCTTTGATTTAGTGAAGAAAAAAAATGGACCGACTGGATATAACGGTAGTGCTTCTATATTTAACACAGTATGTTTTTATAATCTTAAAAACAAACAAAAAAATAACTCCCTTAATTTCAGTTTTGTCTGCAGCTATTGTTCCATTTCTCTACTCCCTTTACCTTTGAACTCTTTTAAAATGTTGTTTATGACCTTTCATTCTTCCCCTTCATTGTCCCTTGAACTCATTACAATCAAGCATATGCCCTCATAACTCTACTGAAACTACTTCTGCCATGGTCACTTATTACCTCCAAGGAAATAAAACCAATGACTTTGGGTGATGGGAATACAATATAATCAACAATTCAAATGTTAGAGAAATGTTTACCTGAAACCTATGTATTCTTATTGATCAATGTCACTGTGTCAAAGTTAATTTTCTAAATAAAATTTAAAAATTAAAAAATATATAAAAAAATAAACCCAATGCTAATTTTCTGTCCTCATCTTATTTGACTTCTCTGTAGAATTTGAAATAGTTGCTTGGTCTCATCTTCTTAAAAGAATTTCTCCACTTGGTTTCCAAGACATTGTCATCCTCCTGGTTCTTATCTTAATGTTTCATTAGCTTCTTTATCTCTTTTACTGATAATTTCTCAGGTTTCTAAGTTCTTATTGTTGGATTTACAAGGCTTAGCCCATGCATCTGTTCTCTGGCCACATTTACTCCCTAGCTGACCCCATTCATCTATTTTAATCTCTCTGTAAAAACCATCAGCAGATCCTATCATTTCTACCTTCCAAATTTATTCAGAATTTGACCACTTCTTATCACCTCTCCTACTGCTATTCTGGGTCAACATTTCTAATGAGTTTTGAAGTAGCTTTCCAGCTTGTACCCTCAGATCTTGGCTATACCTGTCTTGGCCACTCAGTTTCTTTCTCAATTAAGAGCACTGACTGATACCACTGATACCTCATTTCCAAACAACATTGGCTGTATCAGCAACCACAGGATAGAAGACGGGCTCCTGTACAGCCTCTGCTGTTCCACTGCAGTGATGGACAAAGCAGCTCCCACATCCAAGCCAACATGACTGAATCCATGGCCTCTTTGGCTACTTCTATTTCTAGGTTTAGATTGAGCACCATGCAGCAGGTCATGTGAGGTGTCCCCAGAGTCTGACCAGAGGGACGAGTTAACACAATGTGGAAGCCAGGGATTTAATTCCCTTGGGATAAACAAGAAACAAAATGGATCCAACAGATTAACTGCTTTTCCTTTTTTTAACAAAAAGTACTGGTTCCATGCAAGTGTCCTATATGACCAAAAACAACAATAGTTTTTAATTTTGTTTCGTTTTGTTCTGTTTTCCTTGTGAAACTTATAGTTATCTTGGTAACATAGTATCTTTTATTTATTTGCGGCTTTTTCCTCCCTGCCTCCATCTTTTTGTTATCTTTTACTCTTGCTTCTCTGAAATTGTACCCTATAATGGGACATAACAACATAAACTTTGCCTCTGGCACTGTTTCCTAAGAAATCTCCATCTAAGATATACCCTTTTCAACTTCTCTCTAGAATAGCTGGCATGATATCATTTAAAATAAGTTAGATTATATTACTTTTCGACTCATAATACTCTGGTGGCCTATCTTGCTCAGAGGAGAAACCTAAATTCTTACAGGACCTAGAGTTACTTCGCTTTTCTTACCTCCTCCTACTTTTGTCTTTGCTCACTTTATACCAGCCATATAAGCTTCGGAGAAAATGGTAGAACAGACTTTCCAAAGGAAATGCCAAAAATGTTTCTACTTTGGGTTTTTGCACTTTTTGCTCTATTTGAATGGAGGATTCTTCCTCTGTGTATTAACATTGGTAGTCTAATTGCTGCAATGCTTAAATGTTACTTTCTCAGTGAGGACTTCCTTAATCACTTTATTTAAGATGGAAACTTTATTCTTTTCCCCACATTCCTTACTCCTTATTCTATTGCATAACTTTGGATTTTTTAAAAAATAACATTTACTATTATTGGAAATTATCTATGTGTTTAATATAAACAACATAGGAACAGGGACCTAGTATATCTTGTTTACAGGTATACTCCCAATGTCTAGAAGGCTCTTTGGCACATAGTAGGTGCTAAAAACTTAATATATGAATGAATAGGTGATTTAGAAAAAGAAGGAAAAGCTGAAGTGTGACTATCACTTTTGACAGGAAAATTTGATAAAGCTTCAGGGCACAAATTTCTCTCTATCAATAAAGCATTTCTCCCCATTTATACCTGATAGTATGCTATTAAGTATTTTTTTGCATGGTGACCAAAACATACGCTGTTCAGGTGTATCCCCCCACCCACCCAAATTCCTTTTAACTAACCCAACAAAAAAATATTTCTGTCAAAAATGAAGATAAACAGAGAAGCAGACACTGGATAGTTTCATGGGGCAAAAACACAAGGAAAAACTGAAAAAAAGAGAAAAAAAAGCAAGGAGAAAAATACAGATATGAACAGATATTTCTTCTACTCACGTTCACACACAGGAGCACTGTTATTCCAAAGGCTTTTCGTTCCAACAAAGACACAGTAACTAGTAGAACTTCCCTTTAAATGAAACCTAAGGGACAAAAGCAGTCGTGACTGGGTGAGCATAGCATTTCTCTTTTCCCTTCATTGATAGATTTCAGCTTCCTCCTTTCTACTAAAATACAATTTAACTCCAAAATTAAATTCTTGGTGAAAAAGCTCAGCTCATTTGGTTTCTCATGATAGTGGCTCAGAAAATTTTTGAAAAATTGCAGCTTCCAGTGAGGGACAAAGCAATGACTGTCAAAGCTAAGTGACAGGCCTGTACTGAAGAAGGAACAGAAAACCTAGACAGGCATTTTCTTGATCTGGTGCCAGACCTTTAGGAGGTCATCTTCTCCTGACTAATCTCTGACAGCCCTCTCTTTGTCATTAAAAGAAACTTTTTCCTCTAATAAAAAATGTAGTATTTTCTTCTTTTAGGGGACCAGGAGGAAAATAGCTTCTGACATAGGTTGGCAAATCACAGAGCATGGGGAAAAATATCAGAGACTTTTTGTTTTGCTAATACATTTGGAATATTCCTAAATGGGACTTAGAGGATATATGGATTATTGAAGAGGAGCACCAAATTAACTAGGAAAAAGAAGAAATGATAAGAGAGGATTTTTTAGAGCACAACTATCCTAAAACCTCTTGTTTACTGTCAGAACATTGGTCTTGACCCAAGTCTTTAATTTAATGACTGTCAGAGAGTCCTTGGGATGGTTGATCCCAGTAATGATTGTACCTGTTGAAGAGGGCTTTTTTTTTTTTTTTTTTTGTGGCAGACACAGAGAGAGGGGACAGATAGGGACAGACAGGAAGGGAGAGAGATGAGAAACATCAATTCTTCGTTGCAGCTCTTTAGTTGTTCATTGATTGATTTCTCATATGTGCCTTGACTGGGGGGGGGGGCTACAGCAGACTGAGTGACCCCTTGCTCAAGCCAGCGACCTTGGGTTCAAGCTGGTGAGCCTTGCTCAAACCAGATGAACCTGCGCTCAAGCTGGCAACCTTAGGGTCTCAAACCTGGGTCCTCCGCATCCCTTTTAATGGCTAATCAGGCTCAAATTTATAAACAGAACCTTATCATCCATTGCTAAACAGGGTCTCTGACTCAAGACATGGTTCATGCTCCAGGGAGAACTGTCTGCACTAAACGGCCTGCCTCCTGCAGTGAATTGTTGCCTGCACTGTGCTCTTGCCATAAGAGCAAATTCTTATAGAGGACTCCCTGAAATCATATTTCAACTGTGATGTTTCCCAGCCATTTGGAGCTGCACATCTATATCCTCATTAGCATCTCTACAAACTGAATAGAACAGCTTCATTCTGACCAATCAGGATTATGATTTTTTGAGCAAACTGTAAGGATTTGGAGTCTTCATTTACATAATAATGGACCAATCAGGGGCCAGGGCGAAGGCCAGGGCCATCAGTCTATTTAAGTCAGTTCTCTGCTGGGTCAGGAAGCTCACTTTTCCTTTCCACCAAAGCCTGCATGTTCCTGGCTGGAACTGTAACACTGAAGCTATCTTGTCAAACTGTATGGAAGGGCCCCTGGGCCTTTGCTCCAGAGCCAGGTCACAGCCATGCTATTCCACAGCTGAGTTTTATCATAATTACACTGTAACACTATTCAGCTATCTGACAGTCATTTCTTCTACATGTAAGTTGTATCATAATTGAGCTGTTCCACAGCAGTGCTATTCCAAAGCTGTGCTGTATCATGATTAAACTGTCTTCACTTGATCAAGGCTTCTTCCTCAGTGCACCCTAAATTGGTGATTTCCATTAGCACTTAATTGGTACCAATGACCATCAGTTAGACAGAACACGTATAGACTTGCTCTGTGGTACATGCTTTTTACCTATCAATGGTGTTGGAACTGAATACCCAGACCATGATTATTTAGATTCACATTAAAAGTTAGTGATGTTACTTGAAACATGACCATCAGTCTTCATGCTCCTTTAACCAACCTAATACTAATTAGATGACATAATTAGATTCAGACTACTTCTATGTAGTCTTTTATTTCTATTCCAAATTCCACTATCAGTTTAAAAATTTCTTGAAACAATCCTTTGCATGTTACTTAAAAATAACATTTTTTACATATCAAAATTTAACAACCTTTCTGGAATGTTTATCTCTTCACACCTACAAATTACTATTTATCTATACACTTAATGTCCCAACTAAATAGTAAAGATCTGTTTTTACAATTCTGCTGTTTAATTTATTTACCAATTTTCCTTTTCAAATATCTATTCATGATTCTATATGGTTTTTACTATTTATCAATCTTTGTTTCATTCATAGACTCTTTCAGTACTTTTTTCCCATTAGGCAGCCCCTTCTTGGATAAATCCCTTTTGCCCAGGTTGTCAGCATATCAGAATCCAGCACTGAGTTCCTGGTCTCTGTTCCAGGTACCACTCACCCTTCATCACAAATGAAGGACACTTTTGCCCCAAGCTCAAGGTTAAGTGGAAAGAGCACACGGCCATTAGGAAGTTGGTCCAGGAAGTCAGCACATGGTTTCACTGGAGAGAAAGAAAAACAGAGATAACACTGGCACGTGGTGAATAAAGACCCAAGCTCAACATTCAATGGAGAGGAGAATCTAGGCACCTGCACATCTGGGGGCTGCTGGGTTCCAGTCTCCCTGGGCTGTACAGCGCAGAGAGGTGGCCCCTCTGAGGTCATAGCCAGGCTCACAGCTGTAGAATACTTCATGTCCAGGCGGAAAGTTCTCCCTGTTGCTTATGGTATGCTTACCATGAAGGATTTCTGGAGGTGGCTGGCATACTGTGGAACAAACAGGTACAAAGTTCCTGTCAGTTATGGGGAAATATTTTTTTTGCTAAGTCTTAACCTTTCCAGGGAGTTGGAGACTCATAATTTAAGGGGTTCAGGTATAACAAAGGAAGTCAAATGATACTCCAACATCCTCATTTTACTGATGTGTAAGTCAATAGAGAAAGAGATGTAGACAAGGCGCTCACAGTGATGAAGAGGTAGAGAATTAGAATTCATTTCTTCCCTGAACAAGGTCTAAAACATATTCATTAGTCTACCAGGCGCTGAACTCTTTTTTATGGTGCTGGCTATTTAGTATAAAGTTATTAGTATTAGTGGGCTTCCCCATGCACATGTTTGCTACAAAGGCAATCTAACTTAAAAGTCTCATCTTTCAAGTAATGAGATTTCCTGAACCTAAATCTATTCAGTAATTTTCCCTTCATCTCTGTTATTGCACTGTTATAATGAAAGTATAGTAATAATTCAAATTTAATGTCTCTTTATTTCCTCCCAGCTGCTTTCTTAGTGATTACACAGGCTGATATGGGCTGCTAGAAGAAGTGCAAGCTCTCTTTTTATCCCTTATGTGTCAGCCACTCCTAATCCATTTACCAATCCATTCCTAAACTAGCTATTATGGCATAAAGAGACAAGACAAGCCATCAAGAACAAATCCCTTCAATACACCAGTCTTTGCAATAAGAGGGCAAATTTCTGAGAGAGTGTTTGAGTCAAGGTCTGGCTGCCTCCATTCTCAGCCCTTTTGGTGTGTGTTCAGACCCTCAGAACAGTCAAATGTCAACCTAGTCCATATCTAAATAAAGCTGTATGGAAAATCCGTCAATTTTGACTTCAGATTTCTAATGATAAAATGTAGGAGTAGAACAGAGTAGACACATTCTAAGGTCCTTGTGGCTATTCTAAGGTCAGATATCGGTCTTATAAGCAGTTTCTCTCATTCTGTGATAGATGCTGATAGAAGTATGGAAAGAATCACAGCATTCAGATTCTAGGGTCTGACACACATGTGTTCTATTCCTGGGTATGTGTGCAGTGCCGTGTGATTTGGACTATTTACTTAACCCCTGAAAAACCAATTTAACTTTACTGTTTATATCGATATAAAAATAGCACTATTTCAAAGGAAGGTTGTAAACAGTCAATGAGATCATTCATATAAAGTACTTATTACACAGCTAATCGGAAAATTTACATCATTTTTCAATCTAATTGAGACTTGGTACTTTACTCTGAGAATTCCTCAATGTAAGAGTACCAATATCTCCTTCCCTAAATAATTATCTTGCTTCTCAGAGATAAAGGCACATACACACACCCCTCTTCTTAATTTAGGCTTCATCCCCAGAAAAGATATGCACACCTTTACCCCAGAACAACACAAATCTACTGGTCCTTTTACAACTCAGCTCCTCTGGGGGCCTTTCTTAAGCCTCAGTCAGACTCACCCCGGGAGCAGCTGGGCAACTCAGGCTCCCATCTGTTTTGGGTCCCGCATCGCACACTGGAGGGTCCTTTCATGACAAAGCCAGGCTGACACCGAAACATCACGATTTCATTTAAGGAGAACAAGCTTCTGTTCTCAGACACCCTGATTCCATTCTCAACGTCTGGAGGCGTGCACTTGTTAGGAACAATGCACTGAGGGGCAGGGCCGCTCCAGGTACCCTCTTGATTGTCTCCGCTGGTGCAATGAATGGATGCCTCGCCCACGAGCTCATACAGCTTTTCCCTTCTCTTTCCAAGATTGCAGCGATAGGTCACCACCGTTCCGTATTGAAAATGCTCTCTGTTGGTGCTAAAGAAATCTCCATTGGGGATGGTTGGGGGTGGTCTACAAAGTATTCCTGGGAGAGGGAAAAGCAAGTTAAACAAAACCCCAATTTCTTGAACATATTTAATAGCAAATTTTGGTAAGCAGTTTAAAAAAATATCAAATGTGAACATTTACAACACTTCTGCTCTTGTCTAATTTATTCTAGTGTACAGACGTGTTTGCACAACCATAGATTCAGTAATAACAATATGATGGCTTCTGCTCTTCTCAATTAACATTAATTCAAAAAAGGTGTTTATATATTATTAGAGTTCGCATGCACCTTATTTTAAGTGAGTTTTGTTATGTTATTCACTATCCTTAATCCAGTTCTCCCTCTCAATAGAAGGCGTTTGGCTTTATTTTGTTGTTAGGAATATGATGTAGCATACAGTATAGCACCTTTAACAAATAAAGACAAAAAGCTCTGGCACGCTAATAAAAAAGAAATAAAACACAAATATTCAATATTATAGATGACAATAATCGCAGATTAAGAAGTAATACAAATAACTGAATATATGTTTTAGTCTAATTTGAAAAATGTGAACATTCAGCATATAGATATATTTTGAGAATATTAACTCAAGAAATGGTAGAATATAGAAGTGGGAAAATGTATGAAAAATGCTACTTTTAAAAATATAAAAAGCACAGAAAAATTTAATAACAAATTCAATCCAATTGAGTTCCAAAGCAAACAAAATATGTCTATCATTTTTGGTAGGTGTATGCTAAAGTAAAAATTTATTTATTTATTTATTTATTTATTTATTTATTTATTTATTTTTACTTTTGAGAAAATAGTTTAAAAGATGCATATCAATTGCAGCAAATTATTAATTATAAATGAAATTTTTTTTATTATGTACTGTATTTGGAAAGAACCATTGTTAACTGTTTAATGGTTAATCTTTAATACACACACACACACACACACATATCGACCATATTTGTTCTAAAATATTTTTGTTGACTTAATCATATTTCAGTGTAAGAATATATTATATGATTGCATTTGGAAGAGCTGTTTGTCTTGTCTAATGCATTCTGGCATATATTAAACATTTTTCCAGTATACATGCCTTGTTCTTTTTATTTTTTTAATACATGTCCTTTTATTTAGTTGTAAATAATATGCACATACAAAGTATTAATGTAGTAAGTGCAAAATAAAAAGACATTTTAATGCACAAAATAAAATTAAAACTAATCAGAAATTATATTTTCTTCTTAGTTTCAAAAGGATTATCTCCCACCTGTTTGAAATCCTTATTTCAGAAACATTGTTTGAAATATCCTCAACATTTACGTTGTTTTGACATTTTAATATCACATTCATGCAGGAAAATATTTCTATAGTAATATCCTTGCAAAATATTATGACAATTATTTTATAAGAATAAATTAAAATATGTCAAATTTCTCAATTAAAGACATGTACACAGTTGTATTTTTGTGACAGAAAAAGAGAGAGACAGATAGAGACAAATAGGAAGGGAGAGAAATGAGAAGCACCAATTCTTTGTTGCAGCTCCTTAGCTGTTCATTGACTGCTTTCTCATATGTGCCTTGACCAGGGGGCTACAGCAGACCGTGTAACCCCTTGCTTGAGCCAGCGACCTTGGATTCAAGCTGGTGAGCTGTGCTCAAACCAGATGAGGCCATGCTCAAGCCTGCGACCTCAGGGTTTAGAGCTTGGGTATCCTCTGAGTACCACTCTGACACTATATCCATTGTGCCACCGACAGGTCAGGATGCAAACTAGCTTTTAAGAAAGTTTGTTTCCACTTATCCTGACAGCAGTTCGGTTTGAGAATGTTGATTTCTTCATATTATCACCAAACCCAGAAGTATATTCCTTTTATATTCTTTATTAATTTACAATTGCTCATTCCTCTTCCTAACCAATATATAGGAAGCTCATATTCCAAAGAACTCCTGGGAAGATGACAATTCACGGTTCAGACAAAGAATAAGATAGAAAGAAGGGAGCTAATTCTTCAATACAAACCTGATGTGAAGCGTTGGTAGAGAGGAAGCTGGGCTACTTTCACTAACTGTATTTATTTAACTTCACTGAAGAGAATCATGTTCAAACTGGGAAATATTCATCCAAAAGAAGAGGACATTGGGGACTGTTTTAAATAAATTATACTCATATCACAAGATACAGAAGAACCAGAAGGAAATAGAAGTTTGGAACACTCTGAGGGCTTTTCAGGAAGACTCTTATTTTCATTTATTAATTTTTTTCAGATGTTGGAAGGATACCATGGCTAAGAGGGATGAAACTGATTCTTCATAATTCTAAGGGTGCAATAGAAAGATTAACTGGTTGAAGAAATGGGAAGAGATTTTAACTTACGTTCACAGAGTGGTGGGTCTGTGTTCCAAATGACAGTATCACCTAAGATGATACATTTGGCAGATGATAGGCCAATAAGGTAATACCTAAAGGCAAAAAGTGAAAATTAATTATTCTATCCACTTCCCATCAACTTCCTCACAGTATGCTTACCTGGCTGATTTGACAGAATACAGTCTGCGAGAAGTCTAAGGACTAGCCTAAACTCTGCTTGTTTTATTGGGGTATTTTTATTTCTCTTTTCCGATCCTTCACCTATTGAAAGGGATATTTTGCCTTGAATTCCTCATGGCAATACTTGGCTTTGCAATTTTTGGCTTCATTGAAGATTGTGCCAGGTACCAAAATAAAATAATCCTTTTGTAAGCCTGTTTGATAATTTCCTTCTTCAGTTCTATTTTCTTCTCATATTATTATTCCCATTTAAAAATTTGTTTGCATTTTCCTACCTTACATATATATTTAACATAGCTATCTCATTTCTATTAAGGCATGTTTTCTGTGAACTTTATTGGATACTTTTGATTTTATTTAGAAGACCTTCTCTTTCAACAGGAAGATGAAACCATTCAGATTTACTGCATTAAATGGCATATTTGATCTCTCCTTCATCATAAATTTTAGACTACCAGGCTCATAAGGTCCAATGATGAAGATGCAGTAATGACTAAAACAGACCTGCTTCAGTCACGAGGAATTATTTTTGGCAGAACAGACAGATATATTTCTTACTATTTCTTTTCCGCCTCCTTATTTTCTATATGAACCAGACAGGTGAACCTCTTTTAGGTGGTCTAATAGTTTGGAAGTTAAATATACAATTTTTATTCTATTAGAAATTTCATTTCCTATGTGTATATTGTATATAAACACAACACACATATTTAAACATTTTCTCCATTTCAGTGTCAAAATATGTATAATTTACCCATTCCTTCTGTAATAAGAAACTAGCCTATCATGTCTTCTTTGGCCCATTTTCTAGTTATGGATACATTTTATAACTTTAGAGATTGTCATTAAATTATTATTTCATTGCAAAGTTTCACTTTTGAACAATTAGTTCTGTCATTATATTTAGTTCATAACTATATTGAAAATATTTGACCATGATTTTTATTTAAAAATCTTTTATCTTTTTGTTTTACTACTTTTCTACATTATTGATGTTACTTATGTACTTTATTATTTTCTTTTTTAAAATATTATTTCTGGGTTGCCTGGATTAATTTTTCCTCTTTCTAGAATGTGTACTTCAGTAGTATAATTTTATCCTTTAATATATATTTGGAGCCTCAAGCTAAAACTACTAGCTTGGCTCATTAGAAACACTATCTTGTCCAATTTAGTCATGTGAAGGATTACTGTTATGTCAATCTGCATCAATTTCTTTTGCAGATTTTACAATTTATTCATTTATGTTCTGTATTCTTGAAGTTTAAAACATTTGTTTGTTTTTGAAATAAATTTATTAGGGTGACATTGAATAATAAAATTATATAGAATTCAAGTGTACAATTTTATAATATATCATCTTCATGTACAATTGTGTGTTTGCCACCCAAAAACTAAATGCTATCCCTGAAATACAGATGTTTCCTAAATGCTAACTATGGCTTAATATTTTCTCTTTTTAAATTTTTGTTATTTGTATTTTCAAAAGCTATGTTGGAATCCTAACCCCCAATCCCTATGAATGTGCCCTTATTTAGAAATAGATTCTTTGCAAATGTAATTGAGTCAAGATGAGGTTTTAGGGTGGAACCGATCCCATATAATTGACATCCATATAAAAAGACAAGACTTTGGACATAGATCCCTACAGAGAGGAGAAAAACTATTTGGAGACACAGACACAGAGGGAAGACAGCCAAGGGAATACAGAGACAGAAATGGGAGTGACTCTGTCACATGCCTAGGAAGGCCTGAGGCGATCAGAGCTGTCACAGGCAAGGTGAGATCCTCCCATCAGGGGCTTTGGAGGGAGCATGTCATGCCAACACCTTAACTGTGGACTTTCAGTCTCCAGATCTGTCTCTGAATGATTATCTGTTGTTCTAAGCCACCAAATTTGTCATACTTTGTTATGACAGCCCCAGCAACCTAATAATGCAATTACCTTAGATATCTTTCAGGTTTGTTTTCTCATACAACTTCTCCATGGCCTCCCCTTTGTTCTAGCACTATCTTCTACAAATTAAGGCTGTTTATATGCTTTAATTATGTCCTCCCATCATTTTGTTTCTTCTACCTGGTGAGTACCACATTTTTCTTGTATGCACTGCCTTGGTTTCCAGCAAGATTACAGATATTTTCCTGAACCCTTTTATACCTTTATTCATTTTTTTAGGAACTGAATATCTATGTTCAGGCTTTTGAAGACCAGATGGTCATAGTCTAGTTTTCCTTTTCAAAATGTGACAGGAAGGTACTATTGTTATTCTTGAAATATAGAACCAAGAGATGTTACAGCCAACTCACCCTCTATTGCAAGAGTAATTAATTCTGGATCCAAACTTGATGTCTGTTTCTATGTGCACCATGCCATTCTTAGGATCTGCAGGAGTTGTACATACTTTACCTATGGGAAAGAAATGGGATTTTGGAGCTAGGTGGAGTAATGTGAACTGTAATTTTTTTTACAAATTGTGAGCAGGGGAGGCAGAGAGACAGACTTCCAAATGCCTCGTGACTGAGATTAACCCTACAGGGTGATGCACTGCTTATCTGGGGCATTGCTCTATTGCAACCGTGCTAATTTTAGTGCCTGAGGCTGAGGTGGTGGAGCCATCCTCAACACCTAGGGTCAATTCATTTGAGCCAAGTGAGCCATGACTGCAGGAGGGTGTAGAGAGTAAGACAGATAAAGAACAGATATTGGGGGTGGAGATGGAAAAGCAGATGGTCACTTTTTCTGTGTTCCCTTCCAGGAATTAAATCAAGACATGCACGCACTGGACAATGCTCTACCACTGAGCCAACAGCTAGTGCCTCATGTGAACTTTTGTATACAGAAGGTTTCCACCTGACTGTTGCTTACTGAGGAGTACATGCCATTCTGATGGCTCCACAGGTTTTTGCCTCACCAGACTGCTTGCAGATCAGCCACCTACTAAACACCTATTTAAAAAAGACCTCCTGCCAGATCTGTCTTATCTCTACCTCACATTTTTCATCAAAACTTAAAGGTTATTTGTGGCTTCATATTCTAACAGTAAAATTTTTTCTTTCTACCTGGTTGTTCAAACAGTTTCTGTCTTCTTACAATCTTTTATCCTGTTATGGGGTCATTCATTATTTATTTTCCCATAAGGAATCAGTTTCTTATCTGCAAATATTTTTTGAAACATTACCATGAAATATATATTTCAGCTAATATTTAGGGATGACCTATTCACCAACTCTTATATCCATCTATTTGGACACTTTTAAGAAACAAATATTTCTTATCTCTAAAATTTGAAAAATATTAAGTGAAATCCTATGGTTAATTTGACAGACATGAGCAGCTCCAATGCAAGGTTTACTCACGTTTACAGATATCCTTGGCATTTGTCGACCACACCAGGTTGTCTAGACACATGATATAGAATGACCTCCTGTAGTATCCGGGGAGGCATTCATACTTTAAAGATGACCCAACAGGAAACTCAGATCCACTGGTTTGGTTTTTCAACTCAGCAAATGGAAAATGATCTGGAGTGTTACAGTAACCTAGAAGCCAAGATATCAAGAACACCCAATGTAACATAAAGATGCACAATGCCCTTCCTTTTTCTATCTCACTTGTTAGATTTGATGCCAAAACAAAAGAATCTTTTAGTTCTAGGATAAAATGTCCTTGTAACTTTGGAAGGGGAAGTTCTATTAGCACATGACCGTTTCAAAGTATCATTATCTGTAAGGGTATTCTGCTATCTGGTCACTTTGCTCATATAATTTTATGTAGAAGGCATCATCAGTTCAATTTTCTACATTTTAGGGAGTTGGAAAGCATTCTCCTGCCCAGAACTCATCATGTTTGCCTGATTTCCTTGTACTTCAGGATGTCAATATCCTAGTGGAGGTCTCACAAGCATGAATGGAGATCAAGGTATTTCTTGACACCAGGAAATAGCTACCAATTTTTTAAGTCTGTTTCTTAAGCAAGCCACTTCAACACAAGGAGGAAACAAACAGCATCTCCTTGAAATAAAACATGCAAACAGAACTACAATTGTTATTATAAGCAAACATTGTTTCAAGTGCATATTGATTCATTTTATAGTTTTAGCTCCATGCTCTATGAATACTTTGGATTCCAATAATGTGATTCTAAAAATTCTACTTGTTTTAGACAATACCTTCCCTTTCACCTTCTCTTTCAGCGGTCTTCCACCTCTCTTCTGATTATTTGTTCAAATAGTAATGGTTACAGTATAATTTTCTACCCAGAGAACTTTCTGGTGGAAGATTTGCAAACCAATTTCTCACCTCTTGAAGATAATTCAATAATATTTCTCAATATAAAATTTTGACTCATTTCTAAAGCTTCACATGGAAAATTTGTCCATCTATATATTGCCTTTCTACTTTTATCTTAGAGCTTAAATAAAACTTCTAGCTTCTAGTAGGGAGAGTCTCTATTATGACTAAAATTTAACAAATTACGAAACATAAGTGAAGGTAGCCTGGCAGGTCTCCAATCTAAAAAATTAGCTAATAAAACTAGGGTTGCCATCTCAGTTATGATTCTGATAGGGAAAAAAATCATAAAACTTAAGATTGTCTCTCACTATGGACTAGGTCTCTACGTTGGTAAACAGGCCCATAAGTGCACCACAAATTGAAGTGAGGGCAAAAATGATTTCTGAGTGACTAACATTTGGTCTCTTCCTTTTAGAATTGCTCTTCTCTCTCAGAGTTTCCCACTGATCATTATGTATTGTCAGGACTACGGTGCCTTCTAGGATTTGCTTTCTCCTTCCCATTTTTACTTCTTGAGGTGGATGTCTTAAAGGGTTGGTTATCTTTGGAAACCTTCTCTAGACCTTAAAAACACACACTCTCTTTATTTTGTATTTTCCTTTGAGTTCATATTCTGTAGCCTTTTCTTTCCACCTAAATGAGAAGACTTTAACAACTAAAATTACCAAAGACAAAAGAACAAATAAGCCTTATTTTAATTTGGATCTTAACCCAAATTGCCTAAAGGCATCTTTGTAGTTTGTCTCCAATGCAGTTTAATTTTCAAAGAGCATGTGCAGGGGTCTTAAGGCAAAGAACTAGTTAAAAGCAATTTTGCCTGGCTTTGTTTTCTGCTGGCCTGTGCTTTTCTCCAAAACCTGTTGAAGGCCTAACTACTGTCATTTAAGGTCCAAAGGTATTTACTTTTAACTTTTACGCCTTGAAAACAATTTCTTCCAATTCTAGTTTGATTTAGAACCACTGACCAGCACCTCCCTCTCTTCTCACCATACATGTAGCAGCAAAGGTCATCAGAATCTTATGTGTAGACTTTCCTTGAAATCATTTATTACTGATTTGGCATCTAATTGTGTCAAGTGCACAGATAAATATAATGCTGTAATTACAAGTCTTTGGATGTTCTCTTTTAGAAATTCTCGAACCATTTCGGTTGTGGCATTAGTGTGCACTAACCTGGATGTTTACAGAGAGGGGCGGGGCCACTCCAGATCCCATTGCCTTGACTGTCACTGGTGCAGCGGATGGTGCTCTCCCCGAAGAGAGTGAACGTTATCTCTCTGTCTGGGTCGGGGTCACATGTGTAAGTTACTTCTTTTCCAAAAGGAAACATTTCCAGAGGTCTTCCCGAGTGTCTTCCGTTAAGGATATCTGGAGGATTTGGACATAAGATTTCTGGAAAGAAGGCAAGAGCTGTAAGATTCATTGAGGAATTTTCACCAGAGCTAATCTGCTGACATAAGGTGCTGTGGTGGGTGCTACCCAAAAACCACTTCAGACAGTCTAGGTTGGTAGAGGCCTTTGATGAGATGGGCTAAATGAAATAAAATCTTAATCTCATTTTTCTTGAAAAAGTATGAAAGAAATTTGCTTATCTTAAATCTTCCAGATTATTGTCTTCTGGGTAATAGAAACTTAACACCATTAAATTAAGTACTATAACTCTTAAAGAAGAAAAATAACCCTTTGGAGGTTAACTCATTCAATAAGCACTTATTCTGTGTCACTCCCTCATCGGGACCCTGAGGTATATATAGTGAAGGGCACAGATAAAGTTGTCCTTCCAAGATACTTCCATACATGAGAAATATTTCCACAATTTATTCTGAGTGTACTAATCACCTTAAAGATATAATTTTTTTCTTTATAACTTATTGATACTCACCATTTATCTTGATTATTACAGTTTGCTGACACAAGGAATTGAAGCATTTATAGTCACTGTAAAAATTCTAAGCAATTCTGGTTGCTTGATTTTTTAAAATGTATGAATCTGTTTGTGGTATTCTTTTATACTTTCTATCATGCTTCATATTGTTACTTCTTTTTAGTATCTGCTTGTCTGTTTAAAATAGTTTCCTTCTCACTACTAATTGGCATTTTTAATTAGGCTTGGTATTTGGATGAAGCTACTTCAACTAGTAAGAGTCATGAAAAATAAGAGGATAGTCCAATCAATAACTGAGCTCCATTGCATGCTAGTAGGACAACCACCTATCATGTCTCATTAAGGTACACTGAATTTTCCCGAGCAGTGTTGAGACAGTGGATAGAGCATAGACCTGGGACAATGAGTTCCCAGGTTCAAACATTGGCTTGAGCATGGAGCCATCTGGCTTGAGCGCAGGCTCACCAGCTTGAGCACAGGGTTGCTGGCTTGAGAGTGGGCTCATTGACAGGATCCCAATGTCACTGGCTTAGACAAAAAAGCTGCTGGTGTAAAGCCCAAGGTCACTTTCTTGAGCAAGGGGTCACTGGCTCAGCTGGAGCGCCTTGGTCAAAGCACAGAGGAGAAGCAATCATTATACAACTAAAGTGCCACAAGGATGAGCTGATGTTTCTCATATCTCTCTCTTCTGATTTCTTACTTAAAAAAAAATAAACAAAAAAGGAAATGAAACTTTGGGTTTTATGGATAGCAGACATCTACATATATGTAAGTTCCAATTTCCTAAGTTTTATTATACAAAGCACATTTTGATGTCTGAGTAGACAGACATCTAGCAACATAAACATTGTACTTAAATTTGATTGTTTAATATACATGTATAGTTCCAATCTTTAAGATCAAGAGATGAAACAAAGTCATGTCGTCCATTGGGCAAAATATATGTGTTTAATAGGCTTATTACTTCTGAATCTTTCAACATAATAAATTTGGGTACCAGTTTTGAGAGTTTATAGAGTCTTAAAAAGCTTACTCTGTGTAATGTTGCCTCCCCTCATTCTTGCATTGCTCTGATCTATCACATGTATAATACTTACTTATTTATTGTTTTTCCTGACCATAATGCCAGTTGGGTATAAATAACATGGAGACAGAGAATTAACTTACGTTGTTCACTGTTATAACATCAGCGCTTAGAAGAACAACAGCCACATAGTTAGTATGTGCCCTGTAAATAGTTGTTAAATGAATGCTTCATATTTATATATTAACAAATAGAAAAATTGTGGAGTGATTTTTATCCTGAAGATAAAAGAAAAAATAAAGAATTTCCAAAGGAAGGAAAGAAAGAAAAAAGTAAAAAAGAGGCCCTGGATGGTTGGCACAGTGGTACTGCCTCAGGCTGCGTGTGGATGTTCCACGTTTGATTCCCATTCAGGGCACATAGAAGAAGCAACCATCTGCTTTTCTACCCTACTCCCTCCTTCTTCTTTCTCTCTCTCTCTCTCTTTCTCTCTTGCAGCCACGGCTCATGGGTTTGAGGAGGTGCTGAGGATGGCTCAATGGAGCCTCTACCTCAGGCACAGAAAATAACTTTGTTTCAAGCATAGCCCCAGATGGGCAGAGCACTGGCCCTAGATGGGGGTTTCTGGGTTGATCTGGTCAGGCACATGCAGGAGTTTGTCTCTTTATCTCCTTTCCTCTTACTAGGAAGAGAAAAAATAATAAGGAAAGAAAGAAAGAAGTAAGGAAGAAATTTGTCAAAAGATCACATTATTTAATCCTTCTTGACCCAGAAGCAGATCACTGGAAGATATATCATGAAGAACACAGATTTCAAAATGACAGAGAAGAGCAAATGATTCTCCAAACACATGACACCCAGGCAAGTGCATCATGAAAAATTGATCTCAAATACATACTATTAAAAAATTAACAATGCCTTAAGAATTCAGATTAGAAAATGAAAGACCCACACAGGGGTAGCCATAGGTCAAAATCCAAAAGAGGTTAAGGGAGAGATTTGTCTAAAGTGTTATTCTTTCTACTCACGTTCGCACACAGGAACACTGCTATTCCAAAGGCTTTCCATTTCCACCAAGATGCAATGACTAGCAGAACTGCCTTTAAGCTGGAATCTAAACAAGAAAACGGTGGTGAATCGGTGACCTGTTTAAGCCAAAATGCCATGCAGTTTGCAATATGAGGCTCTGCTAAAGTATCTCAGTATCTGAAATCAACAGGTGGCAGAAGTTTGGAGGCCACATCAATGTGACAAATCACAGCCTCCAGTGAGAGAGAGCAGTAAAGCACAGTTAGTTGGTCACACAATACATTGTTCCAGCCTAAACTGTAGAAGGCAGTCATAGCATAGTAGCCATCTCCTGAATCCTGGACTCAGACCCTGAGAAGTGAATCTCTAACTGATCATCCCATGATACACCTGAAAAATCTACTCATTGTCATTATGGGATCCCCAGTTTTCCAATGCAACAGCTTCAAAATTCTGATACTGTAAAGCAAATAAAACACCTTTCACTTTTGGATTGAGAAAAGAGAAAGACTGGCAAGATAACAAAGCCTTTTCTTTAGTATCTGCATCTGTGATGGCCACGAAGAAGGCTCACAACAGCATATTGGGCTATGAAGAGTAGGTTTGAATACACTAGGGGAAAAAGAAAGGAGATCAGATATGACTTTTATATAAAATCATCCAGAATTGTCAGTGTATGTGGGACCCTGATGACTCCTTAATCTTACTGGGTACCGACACTGGGTGCCTGGCAGGATTCTTTGGAATGCTTGAGATGTGCACACTGTGAAGGACACCAGATTCACAGGAGCAAGCTAATGACCTTACTTAAAACGTTCACAAATGCCGCCTGACCTGTGGTGGCACAGTGGATAAAGCGTCGACCTGGGAACACTGAGGTCACCAGTTCAAAACCCTGCACTGGTCTAGTCAAGGCACATATGGGAATTGATGCTTCCAGCTCCTCTCCCCTTTCTCTCTTTCTCTCTTTCTCTCTCACTCTCTCTCACTCTGTGTCTTCTAAAAAATGAATAATAATAAAAAAAAACGTTCACAAATGCCACCATGATCCTATTTCAGAACCCTTAGCCCATTACACCCCAGAGATATATGAGCAGGCTAAAATGAGTATTTTATACTGTTACTCTTATTACCAGTTTCACTTTTGATGGTTAAAAAAAATGACTACAATAATTTGTAAATAATTGTAATTATTTTTAATGAGTTTTTTGTTATATAGCAAACTTTTCTTGGACTGTTCAAATTACTCATGTTCTTTTTTGCTTAGAAAATATGATTTTTTCCCTTATTGTGTCCCATGTATGTTCTTAATCAGACCTATTATATGTCTTTATAATTGTCATTTAATATATGTCCCAATTTTCCCTTCATAGCTCATGTTATCAGTTCCTTACTCTTACTTTTCTTACATACCTCCAAAATTCAACCCCCCTAAATTTTCATTTAGCCACACCAAACTTTCCCCTTTTTGAATTAACTTCCAATTCCAATTTCAGTGTCTAAGGCCAGGCAAGCTCACACTCACCCCTCATCACAAATGAAGGACACCTTGACCCCAACCTCAGTATTAAGTGGAAAGAGCACACGGCCATTAGGAAGTTGGTCCAGGAAGTCAGCACATGGTTTCACTGGAGAGAAAGAAAAACAGAGATAACACTGGCACGTGGTGAATAAAGACCCAAGCTCAACATTCAAAGGAGAGAAGAGTGTAGGCACCTGCACATCTGGGGGCTGCTGGGCTCCAGTCTCCCTGGGGTGTACAGCGCAGAGAGGCGGCCCCTCTGAGGTCATAGCCGGGCTCACAGCTGTAGAGCACTTCCTGCCCAGGGAGAAAGTGGTCCTTATCCCTTAGGGTGTGCTTACCGTGCAGGATTTCTGGAGGCGGCTGACAAACTGGGGACAGAAGCAAATGCTGTTAATTGTATGAAAATCAGTTTTACTCAGTGGTAAACTGGCCATCAGAATCAGAACTATAAGTGCCTGACCTGTGGTGGCGCAGTGGATAAAGCGTCGACCTGGGAACACTGAGGTCGCCAGTTCAAAACCCTGCACTGGTCTGGTCAAGGCACATATGGGAGTTGATGCTTCCAGCTCCTCCCCCCTTTCTCTCTCTCTCTCTCTCTCTCTCTCTCTCTCTCTCTCTCTGTGTGTGTGTCTCCTCTCTAAAATGAATAAAATAAAAATAAAAAAATAAAAAATAAAAAAAAAAAAGAATCAGAACTATAAGCTGGGAATGTTTTTTTTAATTGGGTAGACTAACACTCTCATTTCCTTTTATATGTTTATACCACTTTCTAGAAAACAGGTCCAATTTATAGTTTACCCATTAGACAATAAAGAATTATTGTACCCAAGTGTCATCTAACAGATTGGCCAACCACTGAATACATTCTGGCAATGCAAACAGGACTCACATCTCTTTACATTTTCTTTCAGCTCCTCTTCCGTGGCCTCCAGATATGGGTTGGAGAAGAACTCTGAATCTTTCTACACTATACAGCCAGGTGCTGCTTAACCATTTATTCCTTTCCACTGAGAAGATGGGCAACCATAGAACATAATCTTCTAAAAAACACCTTGCAGACCTCCTGATGTAAAGTGACCAGCGAGTTCCCCAAAGACACCAAGTCCAGATGAATTTTTGAGGAGTGTATTGGCTGGCGACTACAAGAGGGTAAGACAGACAAACCTAAATCCTGCAGCCCCTCACACAGTTCTGAGGCTCCTTTTCATAGACACACTAGCTGGGCTTGGGAGGTGGGGGAACATGACACAAAAGTCATTAATCTCATTAACATTGACTTTTACTGCCTTGTTACAAAGTTTATCTATAGGATCTATCAAAGGGGTACACTGTTATGCCCTAAAGGTTTTTACGAAAAGAGAATTGAAGGGATTCTCAGACAAATTCCATCTTCCTTGCTCTGTAAATTATGACTTATCTGATCCAGTTACCCTTGCAGGCCCTTCCTCCTACATTCTTCTCTTTCCTTTTTCCACAGAAAGGAGAGGGTAAGAGGCCTGACTTTTCCTCTTTAAAATGGCGTTGCTAATGCTAAGTTCTATAGTTTCTTGGCACCTTATCACAATGAGAGTGCCTATTTCATACAGCACTATGTACCTGAGTCTCTGTCTCTTTAAATAGTTAAATTTAACTCAACTGTAATGCACTTGTGTCTCAAATGAATTTATAAAATGGCAGTAAAATAAAAGATCATTTCATTTTGGTTTATAGCAGTAAAGTTTTCCTCCCTGGAAGTCTGCTTTTCCACGTGTAAAATGGAGGATGGGACTAGAATACCTGACTCTCTTAAGGTCTTTGGAAATACACTGAAACCCATTTTCAGGGCTCACCATTCCTCTGCTTCCCTTGATTAGTAAGTGCATAATGATGTGATATCTAAGTGCAGTGTTGATTACATTTCTGTGAACTCCCAGCCTCACACCTTTCTTCTCCTTTGACAGTTGGGGCAGGAGGCATGCAAACCACAATTGTTTTTCTTTCTTGATAGCTGGGTGTAGGGAATCACCCATTCAACCTTGAACCCTCTATGAGACTTGGATTGGGAACCTTTAGTTAAAAGCCCTGAGTGAATGTCTCTTGGATGCAAACACCAAGAAAGTGTGAATGGTTGAACTTTGTGCAGACACAAAGAAATGCGTGTGAAAGGGTTTTAGAAAATTAGCCTAGAGGTCCTAGATTGTAAAGTGACCAATTGTCCTCCTTTAGGGAGGACAGTCCTTCTTTGGGAAGTTCTATCCTCCCTCCAAAAGTGTCCTCCTGCATGTCCTCCTTTTTGATATTGGAAGACTAATTTGTAAATACCTGTATTCGATTATGCAGTGTTGATCCATTGCGTGTAATGTGATGTATTTGTATCTAAATGAGTACTTTTTTCTTACAATTATTATTAAAAATTAATAGCCATGTAAGCATAATTACAACATAAAATATTACAAATGTTTTTATTATGCATTTATAATATTATAGTGTATTATGTTGCAATGAATAAAATGTTTCTTTTATTTACGATATTGTTTTCTTCAATTTACTTTTGTCCTCCTTTTTGTTGTAAAAAAGTTGGTCACCTTATAGATTGCCCCTTCCTTTGTGCTTGTTAATTAGCAAAAGAAAAGAATGTTATGATTAAATTAGTCCTTTCTCCAAGTCAGCAAAAAGGCTATTAACCATCCTTTCCCTTTATCACCTGATCTCCCTCCATTGTAATCCTGTTACCTCTGTTCTGATTCTGATCATAAAAGCTAAGGAAGAAGGAGATTCAGAAGGTCCCTCTTTATCACCCTTCGCAGGCTTCTCTCTCTCTTCCTCTTCACATAGTTTGTTTCTTGAGTAGGCTTTTCCCACATGACACTGGTAGTTCCCAGCGGGCTGCGGTACTACAGCTGGGTTCTGGTTAGACTCTGTCAACTGGTGTACTTGCATGGCACATGGGGAGGTAGCAGTGTTGATGGCTCTCACTTGGCAGCTGCACCCTCACTTCTAGCAATGGCTCCAGCGATCTCAGCTACATCCTGGCCACACTGGGGGAGATGCCTGCTCAGAGACAGTTTTGGCAGTGGGTGCAGGTGTGTGTGCTGTACTCCAGGAGGAACGGTAGCTTCCTGCTTTCTGGTGTGGATAGGAAAAAAAGAAAAAAGACGGGTCCACAGACAACCAGACAAGCTCAGGTGAGCCTTGCATGGTGACCTTGCAAACTCAGAGACCTAAATAACCACCCAGGATGTTCTAAAAATAAAACTTTCTAACTAAAATAAGTTACTAAAGGATAGTCCTGTTCTAGGGTGGTATTTTTCTCTAACAAGGTCAATGCTTACCTTAATAGAGCCTTTCTATTGTCTTTTGCATCTACAATAACACAACTGTTAACACTACTTTGAAATGTAAGGGTATTCATCTTTTTCTTGCCCTATCTGGGCTGGCATCCCACCAGAGCAGGAAGCAACAAACCCCCTCCTTGTTCTTGTTATTATGTTACTTGTCAACTGTTAATTATCTATTTGTCTCCTATGTAAAGACATTTGAGTATATACATTTTTACTTTTTATCCAGTTCCAGAAATTTCCCTGCCTTACTTACTCCTGCCTCCCTACTCTATTATCAATCAATCTCAGGTAACCCCCTACGTCTTCCCTGTCTTCCCTTTATATCTGAATCCGTAGAGTAAGTGGTAAAACTGCCATTTGCCAGAGGAAGTTCTCAATCTAATGAGACCTTGCCTCTGGCATTGTTGATAGTTCGACTCAAATAAACTCATAAATAATTCTTACAGGTTTGGAAGTTTCTTGATTGACACTGGAAACAGGATTCTTCTTATTGCTCGTCTTGACCATCCAACATTCTTATGTCCCATTGTCTGCACTAAGTCCCCCATGCCTTGAAGTATCTAGTGTGGATTTTCATCTCCATGGCTTGGACTCAGGCAGACTTGGGTGTCAGTTTTGAGTCTACAAATTAGTATTGGTTAACTCTTGGGAAGTGATCTAAGCTCCTTAAGAATCCAATGGAAACTTCACATTCTGTTCACAGATTTAGCTTTGCTTTCCAACTTGAACAACACACATGCATGCACACATACACACAAACATCCTTTACTCACACCGCTTTCATCTATCTTTCCCCAGAACAACACGAATCTCCTGGTCCTCCCACAGCTCAGCTCATCCGCAGACCCCTCCAAAGCCTCAGTCAGACTCACCCCGGGAGCAGCTGGGCAACTCAGGCTCCCATCTGTTTTGGGCCCCGCATTGCACACTGGAGGGTCCTTTCATGACAAAGCCAGGCTGACACCGAAACATCACGATTTCATTTAAGGAGAACAAGCTTCTGTTCTCAGACACCCTGATTCCATTCTCAACGTCTGGAGGCGTGCACTTGTTAGGAACAATGCACTGAGGGGCAGGGCCGCTCCAGGTGCCCTCTTGATTGTCTCTGCTGGTGCAATGAATGGATGCCTCGCCCACGAGCTCATACAGCTTTTCCCTTCTCTTTCCAAGATTGCAGCGATAAGTCACCACCGTTCCGTATTGAAAATGCTCTCTGTTGGTGCTAAAGAAATCTCCATTGGGGATGGTTGGGGGTGGTCTACAAAGTATTCCTGGGAGAGGGAAAAGCAAGTTAAACAAAACCTCAATTTCTTGAACGTATTTAATAGCAAATTTTGGTAAGCAGTTTAAAAAAATATCAAATGTGAGCATTTACAACACTTCTGCTCTTGTCTAATTTATTCTAATGTATAAATAATTTATTCTAGACGTGTTTGCACAATCATAGATTCAGTTATAACAATATGATGGCTTCTGCTCTTCTCAATTAACATTAATTCAAAAAAGGTGTTTATATATTATTAGCGTTCACATGCACCTTATTTTAAGTGAGTTTTGTTATGTTATTCACTATCCTTAATCCAGTTCTCCCTCTCAATAGAAGGCATTTGACTTTATTTTGTTGTTAGGAATATGATGTAGCATACAGTATAGCACCTTTAACAAATAAAGACAAAACGCTCTGGCACGTTAATAAAAAAGAGATAAAGCACAAATATTCAATATTATAGATGACACAATAATCACAGATTAAGAAGTAATACAAATAACTGAATATATATTCTAGTCTAATTTGGAAAATGTAAATATTCAGCATGTAGATATATTTTGAGAATATTAACTCAAGAAATGGTAAAATATAGAAGTGGGAAAATGTATGAAAAATGTTACTTCTAAAAATATAAAAGGCACCGATAATTTCATAGACAAATACAATCCAATAAAGTTCCAAAGCATTCAAATTATGTTTATCATTTTTGGCAGGTATATACTAAAGTAAAAATTAATTAATGAATTAATTAATTTCACTTTTGAGAAAATAGTTTAAAAGATGCATATTAATTGCATCAAATTGTAAAATATAAATAAAAATTTATTGTTAAGTATTGTATCTGGAAAAAACCATTGTTAACTGTTTAATGGTTAATCTTTAATACACACACACACACACCATATTTTCCTTAAAATATCTTTGTTGGCTTAATCATATTTCAGTGTAAAAATATACTATCAGATTGTATTTGGAAGAGCTGTCTGTCTTGGCTTATACATTCTGGCATATATTAAACTATTTTTGCTGTACACATGCCTTCTTTTATTTTTTTAATACATGCCCTATTCTTTAGTTATAAATAATATGCACATAAGTACTAAAGTAGTAAGCGTAAGATAAACAGACATTTTAAAGCACACAAAATTAAAACTAATCAGAAATTATATTTTCTTCCTAGTTTCAAAAGGATCATCTTCCACCTGCTTGAAATCCTTATTTCAGAAACATTGTTTGAAATATGCTCAACGTTTACGTTGTTTTGACATTTTAATATCACATTCATGCAGGTATATATTTGTATAGCAATATTCTTGCAAAAGATTATGACAATTATTTTTTAAGAATAAATTAAAATATGTCAAATTTCTCAATTAAAGGCATGTACACAGTTGAGGATTTTGATATATATTGCATACTTGCTTTTTGTATTTTTGTGACAGAAACAGAGAGAGACAGATAGGCACAGATAGGAAGGGAGAGAGATGAGAAGCCTCAATTCTTCGTAGCAGCTCCTTAGCTGTTCATTGACTGCTTTCTCATATGTGCCTTGACCAGGGGGCTACCGCAAAGCGAGTGACCCCTTGCTTGAGCCAGCGACCTTGGATTCAAGCTGGTGAGCTGTGCTCAAACCAGATGAGGCCACGCTCAAGCCTGTGACCTCAGGGTTTAGAACTTGGGTGTCCTCTGAGTCCCAGTCTGATGTTATATCCACTGCGCCACAGCGCGATCAGGCTGCATACTAGCTTTTTAGAGAGTTTGTTTCCACTTATCCTGCCAGCAGTTCAGTTTGAGAATGTTGATTTCTCCATATTATCACCAAACTCAGAAGTATGTTCCGTTTATATTCTTTATTAATTTACAATTGCTCATACCTCTTCCTACCCAGTATAGGAAGCTCATATTCCAAAGAACTCCCAGGATGATGGCAAGTCATGGTTCAGACAAAGAATAGGATGGAAGAAAGAGAGATACTTCTTCAATACAGACCTGATGTTAAGTGTTGACAGAGAGGAAGCTGGGCTACATTCACTAACTGTGTATTTATTTACCTCACTGAAGAGAATCATCTTCAAACTGGGAAGCGTTCATCCAATAAAAGAGGGCGTTGGGGACTGTTTTAAATAAATTATACTCATATCGCAAGATACAGAAGAACCAGAAGGAAATAGAAGTTTGGAACACTCTGAGCACTTTTCAGGAAGACTCTTATTTTCATTTATTAATATTTTTCAGATATTGGAAGGATACCATGGCTAAGAGGGATAAAACTGATTCTTCGTAATTCTAAGGGTGCAATAGTAAGATTAAATTGTTGAATAAATGGGAAGAGATTTTAACTCACGTTCACAGAGTGGTGGGTCTGTGTTCCAAATGACAGCATCACCTAAGATGATACATTTGGCAGATGATAGGCCAATAAGATAATACCTAAAGGCAAAAAGTGAAAATTAAATATTCTATCCACTTCCCATCAACTTCTTCACAGTATGCTTACCTGGCTGATTTACCAGAGTACTGTCCGGGAGAAGTCTAAGGACTAGCCTAAAGTCTGCTTGTTTTATCTGTGTTTTCTTATTTCTCTTTTCCTATCCTCCAACTATCGAATGGGATATTTTGTCTGAAATTCCTCATGGCAATCCTCTGCTTTGTAATTTTTGGCTTCATTGAAGATTGTGCCAGGTACCAAAATAAAATAATCCTTTTGTAGGCCTGTTTGATAATTTTCTTCTTAAATTCTATTTTTTTCTCATATTATTATTCCCATGTTAAAATATGTTTGCATTTTCCTACCTTACATATATATTTAATGCAGCTATCTTGTATCAATTTAAGTATGTTTAGTGTGAACTCTATTAGATGCTTTTGATTCTATTGGGAAATCTTTATCTTTCAACAGGAAAATGAAACCATTCAGATTTACTTCATTAAATGGCATGTTTATTTTCTCCTTTGTCATAATTTTTTAGACTACCAGGTTCATAAGGTCCAATGATGAAGATGCAGCAATGACTAAAACAGATCTGCCTCAGTCATGAGGGGTTATTTCTGGCAGAATAGACAGGTATATTTTTCACTATTTCTTTTTCTCCTTCTTTTCTATATGAACCAGACAGGAGAACCTCTTTTAGGTAGTCTAATAGTTTGGAAGTTAAATATACAATTTTTATTCCCTTAGAAATTTCATTTCATGTGTGTATATTATTTATAAACACAACACATATTTAAACATATTTTCTCAATTTCAGTGTCAAAATATGTATATTTTACCCCTTCCCTGTGTAATAATATAAGACTAGCCTATCTTGTCTGGCTTTGTCCTGATTTTTAGTTAGGGATACATATTAACTTTAGAGAATGTTATTAAATTATTATTCCATTTTAAAAATTAATTTTTGAACAATGATTTCAGTCATTATATTTAGTTTCAAAACTATATTGAAAATATTTGGCCATAATTATTATTTAGAAAAATTTTTTTTTGTCTTACCAATTTTCTACATTACTGATGTTACTTTTGTACCTCATCATTTTACTTTTCTAAAAAATTATTTCTGCATTGCCTAGATTTATCTATTCTCTTTCTAGAATGTGCAATTCAATAGTGCAATTTTTTACCTTAATATATATTTGGAGCATCTAGCTGAGACTACTAGCTTTGCTCATTGGAAACACTATCTTCTACAATTTAGTCACATGAAAGATTACTTTTATGTCAATATGTATCAATTTCTTTTGCAGGTTTTACAGTTTATTCATTTCTTTTTCATATTCTTAAAGTTTTAAAATATTTTTAAAATAAATTTATTAGGGTGACATTGGCTAATAATATTATGTAGATTTCAAGTGCACAATTTTATAATACATCATCTTCATGTACAATTGTGTGTTTGCCACCCAAAGAGAAATGCTATCCCTGAAATACAGATGTTTCCTGAGTGATGGCTAGCTATGGCTTATTTTCTCTTTTGAAATTTTTGTTATTTGTATTTTCAAAAGGTATGTTGGAATCCTAACCCCCAATCCCTATGAATGAGTCCTTACTTAGAAGCAGATTCTTTGCAAATGTAATCGAGTCAAGATGAGGTTACTAGACTGGACCTAATCCCATATAATTGAAATCCATATAAAAAGACAAGACTTTGGACATAGATCCCTACAGAGAGGAGAAAAGCTATTTGGAGACACAGACACAGAGGGATGACAACCATGGGAATACAGAGGCAGAATTGGGAGTGATTCTGCCACATGCCTAGGAAGGCCTGAGGCAATCAGAGCTGAGATCCTCCCATCAGGGGCTTTGGAGGGAGCATGTCATGCCAACACCTTAACTGTGGACTTCCAGCCTCCAGATCTGTCTCTGAATGATTTTCTGTTGTTCTAAACCACCAAATTTGACATAGTTTGTTTTGACAGCCCCAGCAAACTAATAATGCAATTACCTTAGATATCTTTCAGATTTGTTTTCTCATACAACTTCTCCATGGCCTCCCCTTTGTTTTAGAACTATCTGCCATAAATTAAGGCTGTTTATATGCTTTAATTATGTCCTCCCATCATTTTGTTTCCTCTACCTGGTGAGTACCACATTTTTCTTGTATGCACTGCCTTGGTTTCCAGCAAGATTGCAGATTTTTTCCTGAACCCTTTTATACCTTCATTCATTTCATTATCTATGTTTAGGCTTTTGGAGGCCAGATGGTCATAGTCTAGTTCTCCTTTTCAAAATGTGACAGGAAGGTACTATTGTTATTCTGCAAATATTGAACCAAGAGATGTTACAGCCAACTCACCCTCTATTGCAAGAATAATTAATTCTGGATCCAAACTTGATGTCTGTTTCTATGTGCACCATGCCATTCTTAGGATCTGCAGGAGTTGTACATACTTTACCTATGGGAAAGAAATGGGATTTTGGAGCTAGGTGGAGTAATGTGAACTTTAATTTATTTAACAAAGTTAGAGCAGGGGAGGCAGAGAGATAGGCTCACAAATGCACCATGACTGGAATCCACCCAGCAAGCCTACTACGATGCAATGATCTGCTTATCTGGGACATTGCTCTATTTTTTGGCAAATGAGCAATATTTTTCACCTTAGACAGAGGTCATAGAGCCAACCACTGCGCTCAGGGACAAATAGCTCGAGCCTATCAGGCCATGGCTGCAGGATGATGTAGAGAGAGACAGATAGGAGATGGGGGACAGGGTGAAAGGTGGAGAAGAAGATGGTGGTTTCTCTTGTGTTCCCTGCCTGGGAATCAAACTGAGACATCCACACACTCTCGAGCTGATGCTCTACCACTGAGCCAGAGCTAGGGCCTTATGTGAACATTTGTATACAGAAGGTCCTCACCTGACTGTTGCTTACTGAAGAGCACATGCAATTCCTATGGCTCCACAGATTTTTGCCTCACCAGACTGCTTCTGGATCAGCCACCTACTAAACATCCTCCCACCAGATCTGTCTTATCTCTACCTTAAATTTCTCATCACAACATAAAGGTTAATTGTGGCCTCATATCCTACCAGTAAAATTTTTTTCCTACCTGGTTATTCAAATGATTTCTGTCTTTTTACAATCTTTTTTTCCTGGTATGGGGTCATTTATTATTTATTTTCCCATAAAAATCAGTTTCTTATCTGCAAATATTTTTTGAAACATTACCATGAAATAAATATGTCAGCTAATAATTAGGGATGACCTATTCACCAACTCTTATATTTATCTATCTGGATACTTTTTAGAAACAAGAGTTTCTTATACTGTATCTAAAATTTGAAAAAGTTAATTGAGTACTTTTGGCTAATTTGACACTTATAAGAAGCTCCAATTCACGGTTTACTCACGTTTACAGACATCATTGGCACTTGATGACCACGCCAGGTTGTCTAGACACTTGATATAGAATGACCTTCTGTAGTACCCAGGGAGGCATTCATACTTTAAAGATGACCCAACAGGAAACTCAGATCCACTGGTTTGGTTTTTCAGCTTAGCAAATGGAAAATGATCTGGAGTATTACAGTAACCTAGAAGCCAAGATATCAAGAACACCCAATGTAACATAAAGATGCACAATACGCTTTTTTTTTCTCTCTCTCTCTCTCGGTAGATTTGATGTCAAAATAAAACAAACAAATAAAAAAACTCTTAGTTCTGGGAAACAATTTCCTTGTAACCTTGGGAGGAAAATTTCATTAGCACATACCCATTAGAAAACATAATTATCTGGAAGGGTATTCTGCTATCTGGTCACTTTGCTCATATAATTTAACATAAAAGGAATCATCAGTTCAATTTTTTACATGTTTAGGGAGATGAAAAGCATTCTCCTGCCCAGGATTCATCATGTTTGCCTGATTTCCTTGTACTTCAGGACATCAATATCCTAGGGGATGTCTCACAAGCATGAATGGAGAACTCAAGGTATTTCTTGATACCAGGAAATAGCCACCAATTTTGTACATCTAATTCCTAAGCAAGCCTGACCGGGCGGTGGCGCAGTGGATAGAGCGTCAGACTGGAATGCGTAAGACCCAGGTTCGAGACCCCGAGCTCGCCAACTTCAGTGCGGGCCCATCTGGCTTGAGCAAAAGCTTGGCAGCTTGGACCCAAGGTTGCTGGCTCCAGCAAGGGGTGGCTCAGTCTGCTGAAGACCCGTGGTCAAGGCACATGTGAGAAAGCAATCAATGAACAACTAAGGTGTAGTAATGACAATGAAAAACTAATGATTGATGCTTCTCACCTCTCTCCGTTCCTGTCTGTCTGTCCCTATTTATCCCTCTCTATGACTCTCTCTGTCACTGTTAAAAAATAATAATAAAAATAATAAAAAAATAAATAATTCCTAAGCAAGCCACTTCAACACAAGGAGGAAACAAACAGCATCTCCTTGAAATAAAACATGCAAACAGAACTATACTTGTTATTATAAGCAAACATTGTTTAAAGTATATATTGAATCAATGGATAGTTTTAACTCCATACCCTTATGACTACTTTAGATTCCAATAATGTGATTCCAAAGAAAGTACTTATGCTTGGACATATACAAATCATTTCCACTTGGTTTAGACAAGACTTTCTTTTTCAGCTCTTCTTTAAACTGTCCTTCACCTCCCTTTCAATTAGTATTCATTTAAATTGTAATGATTATAGTCTAATAATTCTCTACCAAGAGACTTTTCTGTTGGAAAGTTTGAAGATAATTCAGTAATATTTTTCAATATGAAATTTTGACTCATTTGCAGGGTTTTTCATGGGAAACCTATCCATCTATATTACCTTTTTATCTTTATCTTAAAGCTTAAATAGTACTACTAGCTTCTAGTTCGGAGGGTCCTTATTATGACTGAAATTTACCGAGTTTCAAAACACAAGTAAAGATGGCTGGCAGGTCCCCAATCTGAAAATCTAGCTGATAAAACTAGGGTTGTCTTCTTAGATATAATTCTGATGAAAAAAAATCTTAGAACTTAAGACTGTCTTTCACTATAGACTAGGTCTCTACTTTGATAAACAGGCCCATAAATAAGTCCATTCCAAATTGAAGCCATGGAGATGGAAGAGGCAAGTGAGGAAAAAAATGATTTCTGAGTGACTAACATGCAGTCCTTTTTTTTTAGAATTGTTTTTCTCTCTCAGTTTCCCAGTGGTCAATATGTAATGTCAGGACTAGGGTCCCTTCTAAAATTTGATTTCTCTTTCCAGTCTTCACTTCCTGAAGTGCATGTCTTATGGGGGGTTGGGTGTCTTTGAAAACCTCCAAACCTTAGAAATACACACTCTCTTTGTTTCATATTTTCCTTTGATTTCATATTCCAATGCCTTTTCTTTCCACCAAAATAAGAAGACTTCCACAACTAAAATTACCATGGAAAAAAAGAGCAAATAAGCCTTATTTTAATTCAGACCTGATCCCAGATGGAAAAGGAACCTATGCAGTTGTCTCCAGTGCAGTTCAATTTTCAGAGAGCACGTGCAGGGGTCGTAAGCCAAATAGATAATTAAAAGCAATTTTGCCTGGCTTTGTTTGCTATAGGCCTGTGCTTCCTTTCAAAACCTGTAGAAGGCCTAACTTAAGTCATTTAAGGTCCAAAGGTTTTGCTTTTAAAATTCTTATGCTTCAAAAACAATTTCTTCAACTTCTAGTTTGATTTAGAACTACCACCCACCACCTCCCCCTATTTTCACCAGCCCTGTAGCAACAAAGGTAATCAGAATCTTATGTGTAGACTTTCCTTGAAATCATTTATTTCTTATTTGGCATCTAATTGTGTCAAGTGCACAAATAAATATAATGCTGTAATTACAAGTCTTTGGATGTTCTCTTTTAGACACACTCAAACCATTTCGGTTGTGGCGTTAGTGTGCACTAACCTGGATGTTTACAGCGAGGGGCGGGGCCGCTCCAGATCCCATTGCCTTGACTGTCACTGGTGCAGCGGATGGTGCTCTCCCCGAAGAGAGTGAACGTCATCTCTCTGTCTGGGTCCGGGCCACATGTGTAAGTTACTTCTTTTCCAAAAGGAAACATTTCCAGAGGTCTTCCCGAGTGTCTTCCATTAAGGATATCTGGAGGATTTGGACATAAGATTTCTGGAAAGAAGGCAAGAGCTGTAAGATTCATTGAGGAATTTTCACCAGAGCTAATCTGCTGACATAAGGTGCTGTGGTGGGTGCTACCCAAAAACCACTTCAGACAGTCTAGGTTGGTAGAAGCCTTTGATGAGATGGGCTAAATAAAATAAAATCTTAATCTCATTTTTCTTGAAAAAGTATGAAAGAAATTTGCTTATCTTGAATCTTCCAGATTATTGTCTTCTGGGTAATAGAAACTTAACACTGTTAAATTAAGTACTATAACTCTTGAAGAAGAAAAAAATAACCCTTTGGAGTGTAACTTATTCAATAAGCACTTATTGTGTGTCGGTCCCTCATCGGGACCCTGAGGTATATATAGTGAAGGGCACAGATAAAGTTGTCCTTCAAGATACTTCCATTCATGAGAAATATTTCCACAATTTATTCTGAGTGTACTAATCACCTTAAAGATATAAAACTTTTTCTTGATAATTTATTGATACTGAACATTTATCTTGATCATTAGTTTCTGACACAATGAATTGAAACATCCAGGGTCACTGTAAAAATACTCAGCAATTCAAATTGCTTTGCTTTTTTTTAAATGTAAGGATCTGTTTGTGATTTAATGATCGTCTTTTCTTTCTGTCAAGCTTGAAATTGCTAATTCTTTCTAGTATCAACCTGTCTGTTTACAATAGTCCCCTTCTCATTACTAATTGGCATTTCTAACTAGGCTTGGGATTTGAAAGAAGCTACTTCAACTAGTAAGAGTCATGAAAAATTAGCTTTTCAATCAATAACTGAGCTCCATTGTATGCCTATAAAACAGACACTTATCATGTCTTATTAAGAAACACTGGGTTTGCCTGACCAGTGGTGACACAGAGGATAAAGCATTGACCTTGGACGCTGAGGTCCCAAGTTCAAACCCATGAGGTTCACCACTGGCTTGAACACAGGTTCATTGGGCTTGAGCACAGGCTCATCTGTTTTGAGAACAAGCTCACCAGCTTGAGCACAGGATTACTGGCTTAAGCATGGGATCATTGACATGACCACATGGTCACTAGCTTGAGATAAAACGTTGTTGGCTTGAACAAGGGGTCACTGGCTCGGCTGAAGACCCTAGTCAAGGCACATAGGGTAAGCAAGCAATGAACAACTAAAATGTCACAACAAGGAGCTGATGTTTCTCATATCTCTCCCTTCTTAGTTCTCTCTTAAAAAATGAAAATAAAATTAGAAAGAAAGAAAATACAAAAGAAACATTGGGTATCATGGATAGCAGCCATTTATATGTAAGTTCTGTTTTCCTAAGTTTTATTATACAAAGTGTATTTTGATGTCTGAGTAGACTTCTAGCAATGTAAATATTATAGTTAAGTTTGATTGTTTAATATACATATATAGTTCTAATCTTTAAAATATAAAGATCAAACAAAGCCTTATCTTCCATAGGGCAAAATATAAATGTTTAATAGGCTTATAATTTCTGAATCTTTCAACATAATTAATTTAGGTACATGTTTTGAGAATTTATGGAGCCTTAAACAGCTTACCTTGTGTAATATTACCCCCCATTTCTCTCTAATTTCTGCATTGCTCTAATCTATCACTTCCATAACATTTATTGGTTTATTGTTTTTCCTAACCATGACTCCAGTTGAGTATAAATAACATGAGGACACAGAATTAATGTATGCTATTCACTGCTATAACACCAGCGTGTAGAAGAACATCAAGCACATAGTTAGTATGTACCCCGTAAATAGTTGTTTGAATGAATGTATCATATTTATACATTAACAAATAAAAAAATTGAAGAATGATTGCATCCTGATGTTAAAGAAAAAATAGAATTTTCAAAGGAAGGAAGGGAAGAAATAAGGGAAGAAGAGGCCCTGGACGATTGGCACAGTGGGAGAGCATCGGCCTTTATGTTGATGTCCTGGGTTTGATTCCTGGTCAGGAGACACAGGAGAAGCATCCATCCGATTCTCCACCCCTCCAACTTTTTCTTTTCTCTCTCTTTTCCCCTGCTACACCCAGGGATTTATTGGTTTGAGTGCATTGGCCCCAGGCATTGAGGATTGCTCCATGGAACCTCTACCTTGGGTGCTAAAAATAGCTCAGTTGAGAGCTTCACCCCAAATGGGCAGATCATTGGTCCCAGACAACGGTTGCCAGGTAGATCCTGGTAGGGGCACATGCAGGTGTATGTCTCTCTATCCCTTCTCCTCTTACATAGAAAAAAAGAAAAAAGAAACAAGTAAGGAAGAAATTTGTCAAAACATCACATTATTTAATCATTCTTGACCCAGAGGCAAACTACTGCAGGATACATCATATAGAACACAGATTTCAAAAGGTCAGAGATGGAGCAAATGGTTCGCAAAACACATGACACCCAGGCACGAGCATCACAAAAAATAGATCTCAAATAAATATTATTAAAATAATCAACAATCTCTCAAGAATTCAGATTAGAAAATCAAAGAACCACAAATAGGTCAAAATCCAAAAGAGGTTAAGATAGAGATTTGTCTAAAGTGTTATTCTTTCTACTCACGTTCACACACAGGAACACTGCTATTCCAAAGGCTTTCCATTTCCACCAAGACGCAATGACTAGCAGAACTACCTTTTAGCTGGAATCTAAACAAGAAAATAGTGGTGAATAGGTGATCTGTTTCAGCCAAAATGCCATTTAGTTTGCAATCTGAGGCCTGACAAAAACCTCACCATCCTAAATCAACAGGTGGCAGAAGTTTGGAGGCCACATCAATATGACAAATCACAGCCTCCAGTGAGAGAGAGCATAAAGCACAGTTAGTTGGTCACACAATACACTGTTCCAGCCTAAACTGTAGAAGGCAGTCATAGCATAGTAGCCATCTCCTGAATCCTGGACTCAGACCCTGAGAAGTGAATCTCTAACTGATAATCCCATGATACACCTAAAAAATCTACTCATTGTCATTATGGGATCCCCAGTCTTCCAATGCAACAGCTTCAAAATTCTGATACTGTAAAGCAAATAAAACACCTTTCACTTTTGGATTGAGAAAAGAGAAAGACTGGCAAGATAACAAAGCCTTTTCTTTAGTATCTGCATCTGTGATGGCCACGAAGAAGGCTCACGACAGCATATTGGGCTATGAAGAGTAGGTTTGAATACACTAGGGGAAAAAGAAAGAAGATCAGATATGATTTTTGTATAAAATTATCCAGAATTGTCAGTGTATGTGGGACCCTGATGACTCCTTAATCTTACTGGGTACCGACACTGGGTGCCTGGCAGGATTCTTTGGAATGCTTGAGATGTGCACACTGTGAAGGACACCAGATTCACATGGGCAAGCTAATGACCTTACTTAAAACGTTCACAAATGCCACCATGATCCTATTTCAGAGCTCTTAGCCCATTACTCCCCAGAGATATATGATCAGGCTAAAATGAGTATTTTTATACTGTTACTCTTATTACCGGTTTCACTTTTGATGGTTAAAAAAAATGACTAAAATAATTGTAATTATTTTTAATGAGTTTTTTGTTATATAGCAAATTTTCTTGGGACTGTTCAAATTACTCATGTTTATTTTTGCTTGGAAAATATGAATTTTTTACTATGTCACACATATGTTCTTAATCAGATCTATCATATGTCTTTATAATTGTCATTTAATATATGTCCCAATTTCCCCTTCATATCTAGTGTAATCAGTTAAACCTGTTCTTTACTCTTACTTTTCTTATATACTTCCAAAATTCAATCCCCCTAAATTTTCATTTAGCCACACCAAACTTTCCCCTTTTTGAATTAACTTTCAATTCCAATTTCAGTGTCTAAGGCCAGGCAAGCTCACACTCACCCCTCATCACAAATGAAGGACACCTTGGCCCCAACCTCAGTATTAAGTGGAAAGAGCACACGGCCATTAGGAAGTTGGTCCAGGAAGTCAGCACATGGTTTCACTGGAGAGAAAGAAAAACAGAGATAACACTGGCACGTGGTGAATAAAGACCCAAGCTTAACATTCAAAGGAGAGGAGAGTGTAGGCACCTGCACATCTGGGGGCTGCTGGGCTCCAGTCTCCCTGGGGTGTACAGCGCAGAGAGGCAGCCCCTCTGAGGTCATAGCCGGGCTCACAGCTGTAGAGCACTTCCTGCCCAGGGAGAAAGTGGTCCTTATCCCTTAGGGTGTGCTTACCATGCAGGATTTCTGGAGGCGGCTGACAAACTGGGGACAGAAGCAAATGCTGTTAATTGTATGAAAATCAGTTTTACTCAGTGGTGAACTGGCCATCAGAATCAGAACTATAAGTTGGTAATGTTTTTTTAATATCTGGTAGACTAACACCCTCATTTCCTTTTAAGTCTTTATACTAATTCCTGGAAAAACATCACTAGTTTATATCTTTTTTGACAATAAGGAATGCTTATGCCCAAGTCTCATCTAACAGGTTGGCCAATCATTGAACACATTCTGGTAAAACAAACAAGACTCACATCTCTTCTGAACCGTCTCAACTCCTCTCCGGTGTTTCCTGACGTGGGTTCGTGAAGAACCCTGAATCTCTCTGTACTATACAGCCAGGTGCCACTTAACTATTCATTCCTTTTCACTGAACTAAATCTTCTCAAAAAGGTCCCTACAGACCTAATAATGAAAGTGCTTAGCATACAGCACATTGTAACAGAGTCTCTGTTTCTTTAAACAGTTGAATTTAACTCAAGTAAAATGCACTTTAGTCTCAAATAAATTTATAAAACTTCAGTAAAATATATAATTATTTCATTTTGGCTTAAAGCAGTATGGTTCTCCTCCCTGGACTTCAGGTTTCCCAATTATAAAATGGGGCATGGGAATAAAATAACTGACTCTCTTAAAGTCTTTCTAAATACTCTGAAATCCATTTTCAGGGTTTATTACCCCTCTGCTTCCCTTGATTCATAAATGCACAATGATGTGATTTTAAAAATTTTTTTATTTTTCCGAAGTTAGAAGCCGGGAAGCAGTGAGACAGACCAGGATCCACCCTGCATGCCCACCAGGGGGCGATGGTCTGCTCATCTGGGCATTGCTCTGTTTCCCCAGGAGTCATTCTAGCACTTGAGGTGGAGGCCATGGAGCCGCCCTCAGTGTCCAGGCCAACTTTGCTCCAGTGAAACTTTGGCTGCGGGAGGGAAAGAGAGAGAAAGAGAGGAAGGAGAGAGGGAAGGGTGGAGAAGTAAATGGGTGCTTCTCCTATGTGTCCTGACTGAGAATCAAACTTGGGACTTCCACACGCAGGGCGATGCTCTACCGCTGAGCTAACCAGCAGGGCCAAGTGCCGTGATATTTAAGTGCTGTGTTGACTACCTTTCTGTGAACTCCCAGCCTCACATCTCTGTCTTCTCCTTTGACTGTTGAGGCTGGAGGCCTGCAAACTATAATTTCTTAAATTCCCTGATAGCTGGGTTCTGGTTAGACTCTGTCAACTGGTGTACTGCATAGCAAATTAAAAGGCAGAAAGAGAATAGAAGGCATTGTTCTTCTAGAGAAGGCTGGGGAAGTAGCAGGATTGATGGCTCTCACTTGGAAGCTGCACCCTTACTTCTAGCAATGGCTTCAGCGATCTCAGCTACATCCTGGCTACACTGGGGGAGATGCCTGCTCAGAGACAGTTTTGGCAGTGGGTGCAGGTGTGTGTACTCTACTCCAAGAGGAACAGTAGCTTCCTTCTTTCTGGTGTGGATAGAAAAAAAAAAAAAAAGAGACGTGTCCACGGACTAAACCAGACAAGTTCAGGTGAGCCTTGCATGGTGGCCTTGCGAACTCAGAGACCTAAATAACCACCCAGGATGTTCTAAAAAGAAAACTTTCTAACTAAAAGCTGCTACTGGTGAGTGGTGTTTTTCACTAACAAGGGTCAATATTTACTTTAATAGAGCCTGAATATTGTCTTTGGCATCTACAATAACATACCTAGGCCTGACCGGGCAGTGGCGCAGTGGATAGAGCGTTGGACTGGGATGCGGAAGACTCAGGTTCGAGACCCTGAGCTCGCCAGCTTGAGCGCAGGCCCATCTGGCTTGAGCAAAAGCTTGCCAGCTTGGACCCAAGGTCAGTGGCTCAGTCCCGCAGTCAAGCCACATGTGAGAAAGCAATCAATGAACAACTATGGTGTCATAACGGCAATAAAAAACTAATGATTGATGCTTCTCATCTCTCTCTGCTTCTGTCTGTCTGTCCCTATCTATCCCTCTCTCTGACTTTCTCTCTGTCCCTGTAAAAAAAAAAAAAAAGAAAGAAAACATAACATACCTGGTAACATGCCTTTGGAATGTAAGAGTAATCTTTTTCTGCCCTGTTCTAGGAAGGCATCCCACCAGAGCAGGAAGCAGACCTTCATTGTTCTTGTTATCATGTTAATTGTTAACTGTTAACTATCATATTCTCCCCTATGTAAAAGAAATTTAAGTATATACATTTTTAGTTTTTATCCAATTCCAGAAATTTCCCCTTCTTGCTTTTCCCTGGCCCCTAATTTATCACCAATCAGTTTCATGTAGGCCCTATGTTTTCTCCTTTAATTCTAATGTATAAAGTAAGTGGTAAAACTGCCATTTGCTGGAGCACTTTCTCAATCTGTTAAGACCTTGCCTCTTGGTGATTGTTGATAGTTCGGTTCAAATAAACTCATAAAAAATTCTTACAGGTTTGGAAGTTTCTTAGTTGAAACTGGAAACAGGATTCTTCTTATTGTTCGTCTTGACCATCCAACATCCTTATGTTCCAGTATCTGCACTAAGTCCCCCACACCTTGAAGTATCTAGTATGGGTTTTCATCTCCATGGCTTGGACTCAGGCAGACTTGGGTGTCAGTTTTGAGTCTACAAGTTAGTATTGGTTAACTCTTGGGAAGTGATCTAAGCTCCTTAAGAATCCAATGGAAACTTCACGTTCTGTGCACAGATTTAGCTTTGCTTTCCAACTTGAACAACACACATGCATGCGCACATACACACAAACATCCTTTACTCACACCGCTTTCATCTATCTTTCCCCAGAACAACACGAATCTCCTGGTCCTCCTACAGCTCAGCTCATCCGCAGACCCCTCCAAAACCTCAGTCAGACTCACCCCGGGAGCAGCTGGGCAACTCAGGCTCCCATCTGTTTTGGGTCCCGCATCGCACACTGGAGGGTCCTTTCATGACAAAGCCAGGCTGACACCGAAACATCACGATTTCATTTAAGGAGAACAAGCTTCTGTTCTCAGACACCCTGATTCCATTCTCAACGTCTGGAGGCGTGCACTTGTTAGGAACAATGCACTGAGGGGCAGGGCCGCTCCAGGTGCCCTCTTGATTGTCTCCACTGGTGCAATGAATGGATGCCTCGCCCACGAGCTCATACAGCTTTTCCCTTCTCTTTCCAAGATTGCAGCGATAGGTCACCACCGCTCCGTATTGAAAATACTCTCTGTTGGTGCTAAAGAAATCTCCATTGGGGATGGTTGGGGGTGCCTTACAAAGTATTCCTGGGAAAGAGAAAGCAATTTAAATAATAGTGAATTAAAATAACTAGTGATTTCAAACATAGGTGGGACATTAAAATGAGACTACGAGACACGTACAAGAGTGTGTGGTTACGGGATGGGGGAGGGAGAGGAGGGTGGGATAGGGAGAAGGGGAGGGACACAGGGAAAAACAGAGAGAAGGTGACAGAGGACAATTTGACTTTGGGTAATGGGTATGCAGCACAATTGAATGATGGGATAATCTGGAGATGTTTTCATTGTACATATGTACCCTGATTTATTGGTGTCACCCCATTAAAGTTAATAAAAAAAAAATAACTAGTGAGAGCAATCCAATAAATCATTGAGCTGTTATTATTTTTACACTCATTATTTCCTTTTATATATATTTTGCTGAAGTTAGAAGTGGGGAGGCAGACAGACTCCCGCATGCACCGAACCTGGATCCACCCAGCATGCCCACTAGGGGGCGATGCTCTGCCCATCTGGGGCATTGCTCCATTGCAACCAGAGTCATTCTAGCGCCTGAGGTAGAGGCCATGGAGCCATCCTCAGCTGCTGTGCCAACTTTGTTCCAGTGGAGCCTTGGCTTTGGGAGTGGAAGAGAGAGATAGAGAGAAAGGAGAGTGGGGAAGTGTGGAGAAACGGATGGGCGCTTTTCCTATGTGCCCTGGCCGTGAATCAAACCTGAGACTTCCACACACCGGGCCAAAGCTCTACCACTGAGCCAACCAGCTAGGGCTCATTATTTGCTTTTAATTTTTGCTAACATGTAGATCAAGTTTTACAAATTTGTAATTTATGTGGACATAATAAAATGCATAATTGTGCTTTTTTTACTTACCTTATTTCCTGTAAACATATTCATTTATTAATATAATTTAGATTCTTCTCATTACTAATAACTCTGATCATATTATACCATAGTTTACACAATTTCCCCCATATTCTTTTTTCAATTACCTTTTCAAATTTTATATTTGTTATCAATAAAAACAGTATAGTTTTTAAAAAAATTAAAATAAAAAGACCTTTGCATATATACGAGTGGTACCTCAAGATACGAATTTAATTTGCTCTATAACTGAGCTCGTCAGTCAACTTGTATATCAAACTGCCCATTCTGGACCCGTGCACCAATGTGCCAACTAGCGGCAGCTTCACGAATTACGACTCATATCTCGGAATTTCGCTTGGATCTCGAACAAAAATACGGACGGAGTAGCAGCTCCTATCTTAAAAAAAAAAAATCATATGTTGGTCTGTTCGTATCTCAAGGTACCACTGTATGTACGTATGTGTGTGTGTGTGTGTGTGTGTGTGTGTGTGTGTATGAAAAGTGAGACAGTACAGATATATAGCAGTAGGAAATAGAATTTGAATGTATTTGCATATACATGAGAGTATTTATGAAACTGTAGACTTTTGTGTGTTAAATATATTGAAAATGACATAAATGAAAATATAAATTACTAATACTCATTTAAGAAGATAGTGAAAGATACAAAGAGGAAGAAAGGGGAACAGGGAGAGAGGGTGAGGTAAAGGAGAGAGAGGAAGATAAAAATTATAATTATCTAGAGCAGTGGTTCTTAATCTTTTTTGAGGTAACAAACCCACCAGTTTCATATGCGCATTCACTGAACCCTTCTTTAGTGATAAATAAAATATGATTTTTTCTCCAAATTTAAGACATAGGTATATGTTTTTTTACTGGTGCACAAAATGAGCCATGCATGAACATCACCTTGATCAAAGAACAAAACCAACAAAGTGCATGAACTCACAACAAATTACGGTATTACTTTTTTCTGGCCTCTGTGGTAGAGGCTTCTCCGAACCCCTGAGACCGACTCATCGAACCCCTAGGGTTTGATAGAACCCAGGTTAAGAACCACTGATCTGGTTTTGGACAATCACCCAGGATAATGGAACTAGGTTTCCCAGACTTACTTTGCCTGCCTGGCTCTAAGTTAGGGTTGTAGTTTGAGAAACTGGCCTGAAATTTTTAGAGGTGCAGCAACAGCTTTTCCCCTCAGAAGGTCATCCTTGGTTAGAGGTGATGAGGGGACAGATGCAGAAGAGCTAAGGGTTCCAGTTTGTTCTCCCTCTCTCTGTTTTTGCATCCATCTCTCAGAAAATGCTGGTCCCACTCACCTGTACTCATTTCTACCCGCTGTCAGATGCATCCCTGGGAACTTACAGCAGGCAGCAGTTGTGAAGACACTGTCCTTTCCCAGATTTCTATACCAGCCCTTCACAGCTCTACTCCAGCCTCCTGAAAGTGCCACTCTGAAGCACCTTTGTAATGATGTTTTTCATCTTTTTAGAGTAGCTTCTCACACAATGAAGTCTAGTTCCATAACAAATCTCTTATTTCCTTAATGTAATATTTAAGAAATTAGTGTTAATGATGTCCATGGAAAAGCACACAGAAATAAATGATGATAGGCAGGGATAAAAGATCACCTAGGGATCACCTGTAACCATCTGTAAGCGAAGAAGCACGACTTTGAGTGATTAAGTGGTTGCTGCCCTAGAATATTTTAAGGAGGACGTTTAATGGGGTGGCATGCTTGCTTTTAAGTGCACCAGAGAATGTGACAGAGTTGAAAGGGTGAGTTCAAAGCTTTAAATTCCTATTCAGCTTTTGGATCCGAAAGCTTCTATATGTGCCCTAAAAGAACACTTGTATTCTATAGCCACAGGGCCAAGATTTCTGAAAATCAAATCCAACATCTATTCCTGTGGTTGAATTTTAATGCAAATGTATTTGACAACTTTACAGGATCTCTATACTAAAGTCGGAGTACTGCTTGGAATAGGATTCTGAAAACTGAGATGAAGTTATACGGACAGATTTTAATGAAGCTGTATACCTTCAACCTAAAAATTCTGTTGAGTTGTGTTTTGCTAAAAGAGGCAGTCCTTCTTCCCCTGTTTGAGAAGGTGTACCTCCCCTTGCCTGAAGAAACCCTGATGACTCCTCTTGAGGTAGCTGTCTGATAGGGTTTTCAGAGGAAATATAGGTAGTCTAATTAAATGCAAACTGCAGGAGAATAATAACAATTTTCTAAGTGTATCACAGGATTGCCTGGCACATATCTATACTGCAAATATATTGATTGCTTATCTGAAATTAAAATTTAACTGGGTATAATATATTTTTATTTAATAAATTTGGCAACTCAAATGGCAACAAGTGGCAGTCTTCCTCAGGACCTACCTCTGTAGGTGTAACCGGGAATAAATATGCTATATTACTGATTTACTCACATAAGTCTGACTAGCCATCAAATAGAGCTAAATAAGAAGGTACTAACAAAGTAAGGTCATAAAAGGATTCCTGTAAAATGTTTGTTCCTTTTATAACCACGATTCAATATTACTACTCTGGTGGTGACAGTTGTATATTCCATAACAAATCAAAAGTGTAAAATCAATCCTGTACTTTCACATCTGGCCAAGTTCTCATTGCAATGAAAAGGTCTGTTCCCCTCCAGGGTAAGGAACAATAATGCTGGTTATGAATCACAGACATTTGGCTGACACACATCTAGAGTTAACATCAGAACAAGAAGAATGAACCCTCAGGCCCCCTTCTCTCTCTCTCAGACACTTGTTACATGGAAAAACAACAACAAGAAGAAAAAAGCACTTAGTTTATAAATTACTGGCTAGTTTCAGTGCCTGCAACAACAGAATGGACTCCAACCTTTAGAGGTGCCAGCCCTGAGAGATGGGAACTTCATCCACTTACTTGAACAAATTGTGCTTGAGTCCCCTCTGCAAAGCTCTCTCAACCTCTTCCTTTTAATTCCTTCATTCTAGTTTTGCTTATTCTCCCCTCCTTCTTTCTCCTTATAGAACCCCTGCCTGCACCAGAAGAGGATGATTGGTTTTGAGGACAGGAGTGCCCCCATCCTTTCAGGTGGCTGGCATTTGCATTAACTTCTTTCTTTCTCATCAACACCTGTGTTACATAATTAGTTTTCATGGTGACAGGCAGCCGGATCTGAGGGCCATTTCTCTAATTTCATACATAGCTAGATATTAATAAAAGAAGGGATCAAAGGCAATCAAACATTATTAAGTATTAATCAACTGTAAAGCTGAATTAAACACTGAGCTTGCTTCACTAGGAAGTTGTAGCACTCATAGGCTCCCCAGAACTTAATCCCTGAAGTGGGCAGAGAGAATTGTTACCAGTGACTAGCCAGGATTACTGAGAGGAAGATAAAATGGCAGGAAAAATTCCTCTGCTGGGTGCATGCCCAGTAGATGCCAAGATGGTACAGGAGGACGTGTTTTTACTATGAGACATGTGCAGTGGAAGCCAAGATGCCAACCATAAAGGTCTGTCAGTCTAGCCTGGGAAATGGGTTGGCTTGAAGGACACAGAAACCTAGAAGATTTAGGAAATGAATTGGTTAGGGGAAGAACACAATGCAAGCCTGAGAAGGATTGAAAAATTGATTGGCTACTTTGAAAAAGTATCTGGTCCTTCCCAAGCTTGAGATAATATAACCCAAGCTTCACAAAGAGCACTCTTTCTCGTTCTCTTCCTCTCTCTCTCTCTCTCTCTTTTTCTGTAATACACTCTCACCAGCATGCTTGTGCATTCTCTTTATATAGCAGCTGCCTGGGGCCCTCCACAGACCAGACAGGATCTGAGCACAGGCTTGGGCACAGCACCAGTTGAAGCACAGCTGAAAACAGACTAAGGTAGCGAGATGGGAATGAAAAAGCACAACTGGACTAAGCTTGGGTATGGACTGAACCAGTGGCACATAATCTGTGAACCCTAGTCTTTGTTCTGGACCTGAGGAAGACAAGGTTGGACTTCTTTCACAGTGGAAGAGAGCTGAACTCAGGACTGTCCTTTGATTTCGCGTTTACAGTGACTCTCCACTAAACCTCACCATCCCATACATGGCTCCCCAGAATGCTTTCCTTGTGACCATATGAAAGAGCCCCATTTTCACTGGCAACAACCCTAGCACCTCATTTAATTTCTAGTCTTTACAGCCAGTAGCCATGGCTATTGCAGCCATGCATGTGCAGGTTCCCATTGAATTTGGGTAGACGGTAAAGAAACAGTGGAGCCAGAAAATGGTGGGTCATTCCTTTATTAAAGTCTCGCACCAGCCAATGAGCAAACACACAGGGCTCCCAAACTACTTCTCTGGTTCCACAATCAAGAGAATCTTCTCCAGTTTCTTCTAGAATCAAAGGACCCACCAGTCTCAGCAGAGCTTACAGAAGCCCCTCACCTCTGGTTCCCCATCTGCATGCCTTCTCTTTCTGCACAAACTGGCTTCATCCTCAGCACCCTGCATTCTCTCCTCTATCACTCTGCAAGCATGGCTTCTCTCTCCTTCTCTTCTTCCATCTCTCTCTTCAATACTTTCTGGTGGGAAAACCTCTCCTCCAGCAAACATTAGCAAGTCAGTGGCCCTTCCCAAGCAAGAAGGTAATTTGCAATTTCACAAACCACATACCTGGTACTTCCCAGCACCATTTTTTAACACTAAAAGTGAGCAAACTAAAAAAATACAAATTTTACAAACTCATTTGCCCAACATAGTCTTTTGACCAGATTCAACTCCTGGCATGACTTAGGTTAGTGTGCCAGAAATAGAATTTATGACTTTTGAGAAGTTCATATGCACTAAAAGAATTGGGATTCCAAATTCATTGTGTTAGTTTGAGTGTGGACTATACTGAATAAAGTTGAAAAAACCATAATTTTACTCAGAGAAAGAAATCCTATGAATATAGGGAAGAGGCATGCAAACTATATAAATTCACTAAAGTCAAATAAAGTTAAGTCAGACGCTTGCTACATGCTGCCTAACATGGAACTCAGCTTATTGGAGAGGCAAGCAGACCACAGAGGGCACTATACCAGCAATTTTTCAGACACTACAAACAGATATAAGCTCAACCTCTAGTGGTGGTTGTAGTCTCTTTTCTTACTCTTGTGAGGACAGTCCTCTACTGTCAATGGGGTGGCTTTTCTTGCTTGTCCTCTCTGTTCAATAAAGCCTGTTTTTCTGCTTTAACCTCTTGTGTGTCTGATTTGCATCTTTCTGCATGAAACCAAAAGAACCCTGTTGGCTTGGGCTCTAGTCTCCATTTAGGCACTTGCCCCTCTGGCATCACTAGGGACTAGGGAACTGACAATGTTAGAGTGGATTTATTTTTTAAGACCTGCTCATCTATTCATCCACTCCTTAACTAAGTTCATTAGGTGGTGGGGAGGACTAGGTTGAAAGAGAGACCTTTCACCGAAGACTTTGAGGAATACATTCATACAGGAGTTTCAGCATCTTTGAAGAACTCTCTGGCTATTCTCTTAGTGTAAACCAACAAGGAGGGACACTGGGAGCTGTTGCTGTTGAACCAAGTTTCTCGAATTCAAGGGGGATAAAAGGACCTCAGAATGGCAGAGGCCAAGTGGTGGCACTTAATTGCCAGAGACAATGGAAACAGAAATCTGAATGATTCATCTGAAGTGATGTTTGTCATCAGTTAATTGATCATGGAGTCTCAAAAAGTGAATTTGATGAATCATGGACTAAAGATTTAGTCAGTTTGTACAAGCAGAAAAAAATCTAGCCTTGGTGACCAGAAGTCTGACTAGAAATACTGTTAAAGAGAGTTTGGTTATTCATTAGCCAAGTCCCAGACTTAAGAACCATTTTACAGACATAGAGGAGCTTGAAGAAACAGGAGATTAAATCTTTTTGAGGAAGCACCCTGCTATACAGCCAAAATGTATATAAAACTTTTCCTTTTAGCTTTCATCAAAGAGGCTTAAAGCTATTTACCGGGGTTTGAATATAAAAATGTTTATAGAATTAGAGGTGGAGATGAAAATATAGAAATAGGCATGGGTATATTATCTTTTAATAAAAATGAGATTTTACCATACAAACTTTTGTCATCTGATTTTTTTTTGCATAAAATCTATATAATAAATACTTTTATTGTCAGTAAGTGCTTCTCCTGATACTTTTCTTTTATGGCTGAAGAACATTCCAGTGTAAAGATGTATTTCTTCTAATCTTGCATGCCTATTTTGTGTTTCTTAGGAAATCCTATGTAGTCATTTTTATCATGTTTCTTTCCTTCCAATAGATTATTTCTAAGCCATGTTTGTGTAGGACATGTTTAGGACCATGCAGTGTGTTTACGTTATAGTTACAATTTTACTGTTATGAAGAATGCAACAATGAAAAGTTTATAGTGAACTCCTTGCAAAAGTCTGTGTTTATTTCCTAAGAATGAATTCTAAGAAGTGAGTTAAAATATATGCTCACTTTTGATGCACATACTACATGGTGCTTTTTGAGAAGGTTTGTGGAACCCTCCGAACATGAGAGTATTGATTCCTCCACAGCCTCAGGAATCTTGGAGAGCGTCATTTAATAAATCTTTATTTCTTTGCCAAGCAGAATGATTATTATACCAGGGATGGCAGAATAAACATAATTTCAAATTAATTGAAGTGAAAATAAATTTTAGTGGCTTCAATGCATTTAAGTCTCTGAATTCAGAAAAGGTATATCTCGAGGGAAAGAAGAACTTAATGAAACAGGTACTAGGACACCCACAGGTACTTGGAGGACAGTATCTGAAGGAATTTAGATTTTTATAAATCCAAGTGGAAACTTATAATTTATTGGTAAAGGTAATAGAAAACAGTATTTCAACTCACTCGTACAAACACGCATGTCATTATCCCAAATGACTCCTTTATCTGAGATGATGCATGCGGAAGAGGATTCACCAATGAGTTGGTACCTAGAGGCAAAGAATAATGAATGTTATAGTCTAAACACACAATTAGCCTCCCTGCTTAGACTGCTACTTATAAGAGTTCAAAATCTTAAAGAATTCAGAAGGACCATTTCCATGTGTCAAAGTATTATCAATTTCTCAATTTTTTAAAAGACTTTATTCATTTTAGAAAGGAGAGAGAGAAAGAGAGAGAGAGAGAGAGAGAGAGAGAGAGAGAGAGAGAGAGAGAGAAAAGAAAGGAGGATCAGGAAGCATCAACTCCCATATGTGCCTTGACTGGGCAAGCCCAGAATTTTGAACCAGCGACTTGAGCATTCCAGGTCGATGCTTTATCCACTGCGCCACCACAGGTCAGGCCTCAATTTTTTTTTTGAAATTAAATTTAATGGGATGACATTGATCAACAATAGTATATAGGGTTTCGGTGAACATCTCTATAATCTTTAAACTGTTGATTGTGCTTCGTGCCCACCACCCAATGAGGGGGCTGGTAGGAGAATAAAGAGGAACAAATATATATTCCATATAGGTGAAATATAAAACTGAGACTCATGGACATAGATAAAAGTGAAGTGGATACCTAGGGGAGAGGATGAGGGGAGGAGAGAAAAGAGGGACAAATATATGGGGGTGGAAAATTTCTCAAATTTATGTCTGTATTTGGACTTTAAAATTTTTTTTAATACTTTCAAAGCTGGGTGGGATTTCTCTTCTTTCTTACCTTAAGACATATTTTTATGTAAATCTAAGGTAAATAAAGTTCATCAAAGTAGAACCAAAGGAAATCCAGGCAGAACAAAAAAGAATTGAACATTAGTTTCATATTTTAAGTGTTAATGCAAGACATTCTCAATTAGTATGGCATACACTATTCAAAGTAGCCATAAAATTTAGAAAAAAAATAATGACATTTATATTGACTTCAACAGAGACTGTACAGTGATGGAAGGCTGGGCTGAACAATTCATGAGAATTGGCATAGAGTAGGATCAAACTTGATACTACTACAAACTGAGACAAATGATGTCAAATGGCAGTCAAGTGTCATTTGATATAGCTAGAACATTGCCTAATAATATAGTTTAAAAAATAATGGCAGCACAAACTTTATTGAAACAACAAAATGGCCCATTGGAGATCAAATGAAAAGTGTGGCAGCAATGGATGTCGTTTAGGTTGGTAGGTAAGTTCTGGCCTCCTTTTTTGGGCTTTAGTTCCAATGATAACTTAGTCTTCTGAGCCTTGCAATGCCATTCTGGTCAGCTTCATTCTTCTGGCTTCGTATAAGCTCTCAATCTATCCCTGCTGAGCTTCCTGTGAGAGTGAAGGTGCTTTGGCTAGGCTGCCTGGTGTCGCTAGATGGGGAATGGAGAATGTTCAAGCCTTGGGATAAACTCTGTGGCCTATTCTCTGGCTTCCTGGTGAGGGTCATCTGTATTAATGCTGATAAGGGAAGGAGGAATCTATCTAGGCTGTCTTTAGCTGCTGGATGGAGGACCAGAAGGCATGGGTCTGGGAGGATTTCTCTGTTCTCTGTTGCTGCAAGGAGGACACTAAACCTTCTTGCATTGTTGTTATGAGTGGAGAGACCCTCTTGGTGCTCTCTTGCCATCTGGGCTTTGTTATTCTGGTTCTGCTAAGTCTGCTGGTGCAGGCAGAACAGGGTCCACTGCTGCTGGTCAATGTGGGTCATGAGATACTGTCAGCCCATTCAGAACCTGCTATTGACACAACTGTTGGTGGAGTGGGAGTAGAGTAGAGCCTGATGTTTCTCATGGGTGTGGGACATGGGAAGAATAGCCTCCCTCTATTCTGCTCCCTAATTTTTGCTTATGCTGCTAATGTGCGCAGATTGGACCATCATCAGCAGCAAGTATGGGTCTCACCATTATGATCCTGTGTTGGGTAAACAGCTGTGTTAGGCTTGCTGGTGTACCAGCTGCAAGCACTTTGCTTGATTAGTGTGTGAGCATGTAGATAGTCTATATAAGATTATGGGTGCTTGGGTTCAGGGCTCAGGGCGGTGGATTGCAGATGGCAGATTATGTGTTGCAGTTTGCAGATTGCCTGCTACCACTGTGAGGGGACATTTTTGTTGTTTGTTTGCCTGAGAAGGAGTTTTCACTGCCCATTTGGTCATCTGCCCTTGTGAGATTCTATTAAATGGTAATAGTCCAATGCTTTCTGGCTCCACAGTTTTTCTACCATCTGCCTGAATCCAATGTGAACCTGCCTGGCCATGGCCACCAGCATTACAACCTGTTTGGCTTCTTTTTTCCCAGTCTCATGACCAGAGAACAGGTTCTTCTCTCTCTCTCTCTATCTTCCTCTCTTTCTCTCTCTCTCTCTCTCTCTCTCTCTCTCTCTCTCTCTCTCTGCCTGTCCACTTTTCCAGCTTACTGTCCTCTCCAGAATCCATTATGAGAGGAAAGAAAAAACAAAAACAAAACAAAACCAGAGAACTTCACAATGATGCCATTCTTTAAGTTCTATGGTCCCTAATCAATCCATTTTTTTCCCCAAATTTTATGTTCCTTTTATAGTTGCATTTGAACTACTTCTACGGTATTTAGTTATATGTACAGAGAGCAGCAGGGAAAAGTGTCTTCTCATCTTGTCCTGGAACTAGAAGTTTCAGGGATAACTGTTTGAAAACTGATTACAAAGTTAATACCTATACATAGTAGAAAAAAATAGAAAATGTACAGAAAATTCCAGTACAGTGTTACCTTGAGATATGAGCAGACCAACATACAATTTTTTAAGATATGAACTGCTACTCGATCCATATTTTTGTTCAAGATCCGAGCAAAATTCAGAGATATGAGTTGTGATTCAGGAAGCTGCCACTAGTTGGCATGTTGGCTCATGGGTCCAGTATCAGCAGCACAATACCAGCATTTTGTTCTTTCTCACGTGTTACCCACAGAATCAAGTCAAATCTCATGTGCTGTACTTGTCCTTGCATCATTTTTGCATTTTTTACTAACTTTTTTGTGTGCTATCATGGGGCCGAAGAAAGTGAGTGTAAAGGACAGTGGTGAGAAGAAGAGAATGATGTCGATAAAAGTAGAGCAAGAAATAATAGAAAAACATGAGCGTGGTGTATGAGTGATTGAACTGGCAAGGCTGTACAACTGTAATACATCTACAATTTGTACCATCCTTAAACAAAAGGATGCCATCAAAAGTGCAAATCCAGCGAAAGGAACTACAATTCTGTCCCAAATAAGGACAAATATCCATGAAGAAATAGAGAAGCTTCTGCTGGTGTGGGTGAAAGAGAAAGAGCTGACAGGAGATACAGTGACGGAGACTAATATGTGAAAAGGCACACATTATTTACGGCGACTTGAAGAAGAAAGAACTATCAACCTCAAAAGAGGCAGCAGAAGATACGTTTAAGGTAAGTCATGGCTGGTTTGAAAATTTCAAGAAGAGATCTGGCATCCACTCGGTAGCGAGGCATGGTGAAGCTGCAAGTGCTGATGGTAAGGCAGCTGAGGAGTACATCGCACGTTTTGCTGCTCCTATCACAAAAGAAGGCTACGTCCCCCAACAAGTGTTCAATTGTGATGAAACAGGATTGTTTTCATCACAATTGACCCAGAGGACTTCCATCACCGCAGTGGAGAAGAAATGACCCAGAGGACTTCCATCACTGTAGTGGAGAAGAAGCTGCCAGACCATAAAGCCATGAAGGACCATCTGACCCTTGCATTGTGTGCAAATGCTAGTGGTGACTGTAAAGTAAAGCCACTGCTAGTGTATCATTCTGAAAATCCTAGAGCCTTTAAGACTCACAAGATTCTTAAAGAAAAACTGCAGGTTATGTGGTGCACCAATGCTAGGGCATGGGTTACGCAGCAGTTTTTTATTGAATGGGTAAATCTCGTCTTTGGTCCTGCAGTGAAGAAATATCTTCAAGAAAACAAAGTCCCAATGAAAGCATTACTAATTCTTGAAAATGCTCCAGCCCACCCACCTGGTCTTGAAGATGACATTTTCGATGAGTTCAAATTTGTGAAAGTCCTCTACCTTCCGCCCAACACAACTTCAATCTTGCAACCTATGCATCAGCAGGTCATTTCCAACTTTAAAAAGCTTTACACAAAGCACTTGTTCCGCCGCTGCTTTGAGGTGACTGAGAATACAATTCTAACCCTTCAGGAGTTTTGAAAAGATCACTACAACATCGTGATATGTTTACGCATTATTGACTTGGCATGGCAAGAGGTTACAAGACGAACCTTGAATTCGGCATGGAAAAAGTTATGGCCTGATGTTACAGACAGGGAATTCGAAGGATTCGAACCAGAGACTGAGACCGAGGTAGAAGCGTTGGAAGAGATTGTGTCCCTTGGAAAGTCGATGGGTCTGGGGGTAGATGAGGGTGATGTAAACGAGCTTGTCAAGGAACATGAGGAGGAACTCTCAACTGAGGAGTTGAAGGAGCTACAGATGATGCAACATATGGAGCTTCTGCAGGAGATTAGAAGTGAGGAGGAGGTAGAGTCGGAGGAAGTGATTTCTACATGTGAAATTAAAGACATGCTGGCAATGTGGGAGAAGCTTTCAAGTTTCATTGAAAAGAAACACCCAGAAAATGTTTCAACTGGTTGTGCTTTAGCACTTTTTAATGACACTTGTTTGTCACACTTCCAAAACATTTTAAAAGGCAGGCAAAAGCAAACCTCTTTGGATAGATTTTTATTCAAAAGTCCTGCTAGTGAAAGTGCCAAAAGTGCAGCCAAAAAGGCAAAAACAGGTGATGATTAAATGAAAAATACGTAATGTTAAGTTTAGGTTAAGTTTAAAATTAAGAAAGCGCATTTTTTTACAATCAAGTTTTTGTGGTTTCATTTTAAGTAAAGAAAGTGCACTTTTAGTTTTGTTTAAAGTAAAGAAAATGCAGTTTTAGTTTACATTTAGTGTTAAGAAAGTGCAGTTTTAGTTTATGTGTCTACATGCCTGCATCCCTTCCTCCCTCCTGCCTCCTCCACCATTCACCTCCGTTAGCTGCACTCGTCTGTCTCCAAGGTAAGAATACAGTACTAAATAACACTTTTTTTCTTTTATTTCATATATTTTGTTATGCATTGGTAAAGTATACATGTGTGTTTCTTAATTAAAAACATGTCCTTTTCATAATTTAGGATGGTTTGAGGATGTTTCACAGGGCTAGAACAGATTAAATCTATTTTAGTTATTTTAAATGAGAGAAATTTGTTTGATATACAAGTTGACTGACTTACAAGCTTGATTACAGAACGAATTAAACTTGTATCTCAAGGTACCACTGTAATAGAAAAACACCAGTAACTTACTTACAGAAATTAACATAGTTAATGATTTAGAGCAGTGCTTCTTAATAGTTTTATTTGCATGGAAATTACATGGGAATCTTGTGAAAGTGATTCTGATTCAGTGGTTAAAAAGATTCTGCAAGCTCCCAGGAGATGCTGAGTTTGCTGGTCTGTGAAGCATTTTGGGGTGGCAAGGGCTTAGAGTAAATTCTTTCAGTCATATATATATATATATATATATATATATATATATATATATATATATATATATGTGTGTGTGTGTGTGTGTGTGTGTGTGTGTGTGTGTGTGTGTGTGTGTGTGTGTGTGTGTGTGTGATAGATATCAACTGTCAGGTAGGTATGGTTAAATGGAGCAGAACTGTAATTCACAGCCGTGTGAGTCCTCCTCCACCCTTATGATTTCCCGGCATGGTGGGCTTACTTCCCCACACTTCTCTGTGCTTCCACCTCCAGTGTCAATCACTGCTGCCTTGGGGTTCTGCACTACACTTTATCCAACAGCAAAGCCTGTCTTTTTATATGTCCCTCTCTTAAATTCACTTACTCGAAAAACTTTTTGTTTGTTTAGTTTAAGGACAGTTTTAGAGAGCTGTTACACTGGGGAGTGGATGCCACTAGGCATTTTACTCTCTTTCTTACTTGTCTTTCTATATCTACATCTCTGAAGTAACAAGCAACTTCTTCCCCTTGCCTTGCACAGAACAGCCCCTTTACAGTTTCAGCTTAATATGATACAATGTCTATCCTAAGAGGAATTCTGGTTAAAGCTTTTTTCTTATTATTATCTACTTATGTATTTATGTATGTATATATCTTCTTTATATATATATATATATATATATATATATATATATATATATATATATAATACTTTTAGTTGAAAATTATATTTACAAATTTTTATTACACTATGGTAGCATTCATTAAAATAGATATGCCATCCAATGTTGACTATTAGGGGAAAATGCTTCTATTCTATTTGTAATATTTCTTTCTTTTGTGCTCAAACTAAAAATCTTGGAGTCATCCATTCTTCTCTTTTTATTTCAACTCAGTTCAGAAATTTTGTCACCTCTACCTTTGTAATCTGTCTTGAATACAATCACTTTTCACCTCTTTAAATGTAGTTCTAGGTTTCTCAACCCAATACTATTACTATTTTGGACCAATAATTCTTTGATGTGAGAAGAACATCCTGTGCCTTGTAACATAATTAGCAGCATCTCTGGCCTCTCCCCACTAGATGCCAGTAGCACTCTCTCAGTTGTGACACTAGAAATGTTTCTAGAGACAGCTAAATTGAGAATCACTGTTTTAGTCCTGACCAGGACAAAATAAAGTCCTTAACTGGTCTCACTGTTTCATTTGCCTTCCAACAACAGATCCTTTATATGACAGCTAAAATGAGTCTTTAAAATAACAAATCAGATCATGTCACTATTTTGCTTACAACCCTCCAGTGATCTCTTGTCAAATGTAGATTAAAGTCCAAAGTCCTTACTGTGGTCTTCAGACCACTTTTTCTGTCACTCTTTTCTTCACTCGTCCTGCTATAGTCATACTGGCTTCCTTTCTAAACCTTCACAGCTTGAATGGTATTTCTCCTTTGTCCTTTCCAGGACTGGCCCTTCCCCATGTGGCTGAGCCCCTCACTTTGTACATGTCTCCAAATTTTACAGTCTCAGCATTACCTTCTCTTATTTCTCCATGTACTATATAGCACCTCCATTTTTCCCCTGTGGTTTTCTATTCTCTCAGCCTATATTGTTTTCTTCATAGCAGTTATCACTCTCACATTACTATATGTATTGGCTTGTCTGTGCCCTCCAATAAAATTTAACATCATCTTATATAAATTAAAATGTAAATATTTGTTTGTTCAAAATCTTAAATATTCAAAAGTTCTTTACAGATTGCTTTGAAATTTTGACACGTTACATTCGAATACGCGCGTGTTTTTATATACCTACTATTATATAGATGTCACACCTGTGACATGTAAAAAGATGCATTTTTGAAAAACAGCTCCATCTGTTGGACGTAAAAGCCACTTCTGTATTCAGAAGTGCCTACGTATTACATATGGAATGCGAGTAGGAAATCATTTGAACAACGCAAATGAGGAGAGCCAGCCAACGGATAACTTGGCATATTCAAAGAAACTACGACACGCAGACTGTACACCATGCATTCCAATCAAGATGAATGCTTTTTCCTTCGCATGCTGTTGGTAAATGTGCCCAGTTCAATGTCTTTCCAGCAATTGAGAATTGTCAACAGCGTTACACATGCCACTTTCCGCAGTGCATGTCAAGCTCTGAATTTATTGGAAAATGACCAACACTGGGATGTATGCATTAATGACGTGTGCAACATGTCACATTGAAATCAAATTCGTGCATTGTTAGCAATCATATTGACTGCCTGCTCTCCTTTATCTCCAACAGAGTTATGGGAGAAATATAAATAGCACATGGCTGAAGAGATTTTCTGTCGAATATGCAAGAAAAATTCAAATATGAACATGGATTTCACAGCAGAAAACTACAGTGAAGCATTGATAATGATTGAAGATTTGTGCTTAGATATCGCGAGCAAAGTTCTCAATCAATTGGGAATGCCATCACTGAATCGATCTGCTGCTGCTTCATTCGATGTAGAATTGCGTCATGAACAAAATTAAAACACGGGTGATCTTTTGTCGTATGTGCAATCAAATATTCCTAAGCTAATGCTTGAGCAAAAAGGCATTTACGATCAAATAATGCAAACTGTCAGTAAACGGGCTGGAGAAATCTTCTTAGATGTGCCAGGAGGAACTGTTAAATGTTCCTAATTAGATTGATTCTGGCAGCAATTCGATCCCAAAATGATATAGCCTTAGCTCTTGCGTCATCCAGAATAGCTGTGACACTGCTACCAGGTGGAAGAACTGCTCATTCCACTTTGAAATTGCCATTGAACATGCAATTCATTGAAACTTCCATGTGCAACATTTCCAAAGCATCCAGAGTGGGAAAAGTATTGCAGAAGTGCAAACTTATTGTTTATGAATGCACAATAGCGCACAAAAAATCGCTTGAGGCTCTTGATCGATCATTCAAGATTTGTATGGAAACATTTTGGGAATGCATTAAAATTGCTTGCAGGAGATTTCAGGCAAAAATTACCTGTAATTCTTTGATCAACACCAGCAGATAAAATAAATGCTCACCTGAAATACTCTACTTTGTGGCGACACATAAAGACATTAAAATTAACTACAAATATGCATGTCCAGCTGCAAAACGATCGATCAGCTGAGATATTCTCACATCAATTGCTGTAAATTGGGAATGGAAAGGTGCCAGTTGATCTGACCTCAGGACGAATTTCTATTCCTCATAACTTCTGCAATTTATTGATGTCAAAAGAAGAATTGGTTGGAAAAGTATTTCCCACTATTCAAACCAATTATGTATAAGAATCATGATTGGCTGAGTGAATGAGCTATTCTTGCGGCCAAGAGCAAAGACATCTACGAACTTAACAATATTATTCAGTCTAACATTCAAAGCAAGGCAGTCACATATAAATCCGTTGACACTGTTGTGGAAGCAGATGAAGCAGTTAATTATACAACAGAATTTTTGAATTCATTCGATCTGCCAGGGATGCCACCGCACATATTGCAATTAAAAATCGGTATGCCAATTATCATGTTGCGAAATATCAACCAGCCAAAGCTTTGCAATGGCATGTGGCTCGCAATCAAAAAAATTAATGAGCAATGTAGTAGAAGCAACAATCTTGAAAGGACCTTTCAAAGGTGAAGATGTTCTCATTTCTCGCATTCCTGTGATTCCAACGGATATGCCATTTCAATTTAAGAGATTGCAATTTCCAATTCAATTGGCGTTTGCAATCACCATCGACAAAGCTCAGGGCCAATCTTTAGAATTGTGCGGTTTAGATCTAGACATGGATTGCTTCTCACATGGACAATTATATGTTGCATGTTCTAGAGTTGGCAAACCAGACAATCTCTATATCTGCACAGACAATGGAACAACAAAAAATATTGTATACCCACAAGCATTGTGAAATTAAATATATTAGAAACGTGTGCCTTCTCTTTTCTTTCTTTTCCATTTAACCAGGCTGAGTCACAACAACACGTGGCCAGGTACAGCTAGTTAAAAATAAACTTTCTTTTGTTAACTGGTGTATTCCCACTAATACAATAGTTTCTAAGATAGAGTAAGTGCTTAATAAATATTTATTACACAAGTGTACAAATGTAGTCTCATAAAGTTAACGTACTATTGAATACATTTGCAAATTCAAATTTGTTAAAGTTTTCTTAGGTCTATGTATTGCACGGAGGAGTGTAAGTATTGTGATTAACTTTAAAAGTTCTAAAGAATACCATTTAAGGAGATTTTCAGGATAAATTTAAACTATTATAAACATAGGCTGTAATTTCTAAACTAACAAAGGAAATCATGGAATGTGACTATGAAAACTCATCAACACAAAGTAAGCTTAAAAAGTGTGAAAAACATGAGTAAAAGTAATCCAATATAAAACACTAAATAAGATGGTAAGCTTTAATTTTAAATATTAGTAACTATATTAAAAATAAATAAATTGAATTATTTAGTATAAGGCAGAGATAGTCAGATTGGATTTAAAAATGTAAATAAGTTGTTTACTGTAGATTCACCTAAAACAATGATACAGCAAGGTAAAAACTAAAAAATTAAAATAAAAAATAAGTATGAACATAATTATCAAAAGAAAACACTGTGGTTATATGAAAAATATAATAAATATTTTAACTCTACATACAAAATAGATGTGCACTCAAAAAGCATTGCTAGAGAGAAATGGCAACCCTTTGTAATGATACTGTTTTAATATTTTTGAAGACAAGCAAGTATTGAATATGTATGGACCTAATTACATAGCCTCAAATATATTTTAATTTTGATTTCTTATTTGACCCAGTGGTTCTTTAGAATTGTGTTAAATTCTACATATTTGTAAATTTTTCCATTTTCTCACTGTTATTGATTTCTAGTTTCCATACCATTATTGTTAAAAAAGATACTCAATATAACTTTAGTCTTATAAAATTTGTTTAGAGGCCCTGGCCCATGGCTCAGTGGATAGAGTGTTAGCCCAGCATATAGATGTCCTGGGTTCAATTCTCAGTCAGGGCACACAAGAGAAGTGACAACTTGTTTCTCCCTCCCTCCCTTTATTTCTTCTCTTATCTTCTTTTCCTATAACCAGTGGCTCAATTGGTTAAAGCAGGGCCCTGGGCATTGAAGCATAGTTGGGTCAGCCTGAGGTGCTAAAAATAGCTGGGTACTCGAGCATCAGCCCCAGTTGGGGTTGCTGGGTGGATCACAGTGGGGCACATGCAAGAGTCTACCTCACTAGTTCACCTCTTCTCATCTTAAAAAATAAAAAATTAAATTTATTAAGACTTGTTTTGTTTTCCAACATACAATCTGTTTTGGAGAATGTTTCATGCATGCTTGAGAAAAGAATGTGCATTCTTCTGTTGCAGTGCATGTTCTTGATTATGTCTGATAGGTCCATTTGATGTATAGTGTTATTCAAGACTGCTGTTTTCATATTGATTTTCTGTCTAGATGATATATCATAGTTGAAAATGGAGTATTAAAATTTTATACTATTATTATACTGCTCTCTGTTTCTACTTCAGTTTTGTTAATATTTGCTTTATATGTTATAGTGCTTCATTGTTGGGTACATATATAGTTACTGTTGTTATTTCTCTTAATGAATTGACTCTTCTATGTTTATGTAGTAATCTTTTCTTACTCTTGTGATAGATTTTGACTGAAAGTATATTTTATCTGATATTAGTATAGCCACACTGCCTGCTCTTTCAATTACCATTTTATAGAATATATACTTTATCCCTTTACTTGTAATATATATGTATCCTTAAAGCTAAAGTGAGGCTTTCTCCGGAGCCGTCGGAGAGAGCGGGAGCGCTTCTCCCGAGTTGGTGATTGATCAGTCGTATTCCAGCATGCGAGAGTGAGTGGTGAAAAGCGGCAGAGCTGATGGGTCATGAGGATGTAAGTGTGTTTGAAGGCTCTCATACCCTTTACTCCAGGAATCATGAATAAACGGGAGGACACGAAGGACCAGATGATACCATGAAGAGAAGTTTACAGGCCCTCTATTGCCAACTGTTAAGGTTTTCTGGTTTGTTCCTTTAATCAGAGCTCATGTCAGTGTCTCAAGTTGGCATCTAGGGTGGCAGTAGTCTGCGGGGCTTTGGAGCTGCACTCAGAACTGAGGTTGGACGTGTGCTTTCATGGACAGGGAACTCCTTATCACTTTGAATCTTAGATCCTAGTATCATGAAGTCAGAAGGAACTGTTCTGGGCAGTGGTGTGCACCCAATAGGAGATTGATCATTAGTACCTGAGTGTAGGGACAGTCCATGACCTCCTGACCACAAGGAAATAATGGGATGTTGGAAAACCTCTAAGCTTGTCAACCTGTAATTAAAAGTCTGGTAGAGAAGGAGCAAGATGGCGACGGAGTAGGCGGACGTACCAACTTCCAACTCCCAGAACCAAAGTGGATTACAACTCAATTTTAAGAACCATCACCTGGACAAACCAACTTTGAACAAAACTAAGTGAACTCTTCAACCAAGGAACACAGAAGAAGCCACATTGAGACTGGTAGGAATAGCGAAAACGCGAAGAGGGCTGCCCAGCTCCCCGGAGCAAACGGCAGCCCGGAGAGACCGTTGTGGCGGGAGGAAAGTTTGGCGGAGAGGGAGGGACCTGGGTCCTAGGAACCAAGCCCCAGCCTGCAGTCCCAGAGCCAAGAAGAGGCATTTGGACAGTTTTGAGCTGTGAAACAAGTGAGGGAGCACCCAGGCCTACAGTGTGGAGTATTAGGTCCCTTCCTACTCTGCTGAGGGCTGCTTAAGGTTTTGGGGCTGCAGGACGCTGAAAGGTGGTTCTGTCGGCGTGGGCAGAGGCCAAGCCGGTGGGAGATCGGTCTAGCCCAGAGGGTCGGAGGGGAAGCGCGAGAGCGGTCCGGAAGCTGCGGGCCCGCCTTTAATCCCAATTACGGGGACAAAGCGGGAGGCCAGGAACAGGCAGGCCTTGCGCAAGCCGGCCCTGACCGCGGGGACCGGGCTAGGACCAGGGACGGGCAGGGGCTCGTGGCTGAGCTGACACTACCAGTCCCCCCCACCCCACCCCCCCGGCCGGAGAAACCGCGGTTGGCCAGTATACGTGCGCGAGCAGGCTCCGAGCGCGGAAACGGGGTGGACCCCGAGAGGGGTGGAGGCTCGCAGCTGAGCCCACGCTATTATCCCCATCCGGCCGGAGAAAACGCGGATAGCATTCACACGTGCACGAGCGGGCTCCGAACGCAGGGGCAGGGTAGAGTCTGGGATGAGTGGAAGTACGCAGCTAAGCGGAAGCCAGCAAACACGCCCACCCCAATAAACCTTGGTTTCTGACCCTGCGCAAAGGGCCCTGGCCTCGAGGGCGGGGCTAAAGCTCCGGACGGGCAAAGGCTTACAGCTGAGAGCACGTCAAAAGCCCCGCCTAACCCGCGGAACTGTAGCGAGCAGGCTCCGACTGCTGGTTCTGGGCAGAAGTCTGGAAATAGGCTGGGTCCGCAGCTGAGCAAAGGTGCTCACCTCTACCCTTGGTGCTAATCTTGTGGCTTCAGTGACAGCCGCTCCCACGGAGGAGAGGCAGAAATCACAGCAAAAGCCACAGTGGGCCGGTGCTGGCAACGCTCATACCCAACCACCCTAGGCACCGGCAGAGGGGGTGGGGGGCCTGCAGATAGACCACACCTAGAGAACACAAAGGCAACACCTACTGGACTCCACTGGCCACAACTTGCTTATACACAGAAAAAATGGGCAGGCAGAGGAATGCAAACCAAATGAATCAAGAGAAATCCCCAGAGAAGGACCTGAATGAACCAGATATAACCAAATTACCAGAAGCAGAATTTAGAATAATGATAGTTAGGATGTTCAAAGAAATTAGAGCAACAATGGATAGTCATTATGAACACCTAAATAAAGAGATAACATGTATAAAAAATGAAATTGAAATAATAAAAAAGAATCAGACAGAAATGACAAATACAGTATCAGAACTGAAGACCACAATGGAAGGAATTAAAAGCAGGATGGATGACGCTGAGGATCGAATAAGCGAGTTAGAGGACACAATAAACAAAGGCACAGAAGCAGAGAAGAAAAAGGAAAAGAGACTTAAAAAATGTGAGGAAACTCTAAGGGAGCTTTGTGACAACATGAAGAGAAACAACATTCGCATCATAGGGGTGCCTGAAGAAGAGGAGAGAGGACAGGAAATGGAAACTTTGTTCAATCAAATCATAGCAGAAAACTTTCCTAAATTAAGGCTGGAAAACACTCCACACATTCAAGAAGCACACAGAACTCCATTAAAAAGAAACCCAAAAAGATCTACACCAAGACACATTATAGTTAAAATACCAAAGCTAATGGATAAAGAAAAAATTTTAAAAGCTGCTAGAGAAAAAAAGGCTATCGCCTACAAAGGAGCCCCCATAAGGTTAACATCCGACTTCTCAACAGAAACACTTGAGGCCAGAAGGGAATGGCAAGATATAATCAAAGTAATGCAGAACAAGAACCTACAACCAAGACTACTTTATCCAGCAAGGCTAACGTTTAAAATTGAAGGAGAAATAAAGAGCTTCTCAGACAAAGAAAGCCTCAAGGAATTCATAAAAACCAAACCAATTCTGCAAGAGATACTAAGGGGCCTCTTGTGAACAGTTTAAAGGGAGGAATGAATAGAGCAAAAGAAGAATACAGCTTTAAAGAATAAAATGGCAATAAACAACTACATATCAATAATAACCTTAAATGTAAATGGATTAAATGATCCAATCAAAAGACATAGGGTAGCTGCATGGATAAAGAAACAGGACCCATACATATGCTGTCTACAAGAGACACACCTTAAAACAAAAGATGCTCATAGACTGAAGGTAAAAGGATGGAAAAAAATATTTCATGCAAATGGAAATGAAAAAAAAGCAGGGGTAGCAATACTTATATCAGACAAAATGGACTTTAAAACAAAGGCTGTAGTAAGAGATAAAGGAGGACACTACATAATGATAAAGGGAACAATTCAACAGGAAGATATAACTATTGTAAATATCTATGCACCAAATATAGGAGCCCCGACATACATAAAGCAGACTTTGATGGATATAAAGGGCGAGATTAACAGCAATACTATCATAGTAGGGGATTTCAATACCCCTCTAACAACACTGGATAGATCCTCAAGAAAGAAAATTAATAAAGAAACAGCAGACTTAAAGGATACACTAGATCAACTTGATTTAATAGATATCTTCAGAACTTTGCACCCTAAAGCAGTAGAATATACATTCTTCTCAAGCGCTCATGGTACGTTTTCTAGGATAGACCACATGTTAGGACACAAAAATGGTCTCAATAAATTTAAGAAGATTGAAATCATATCAAGCATTTTCTCTGATCACAATGCCATGAAACTAGAAATTAACCATAAAAGAAAAACTGAAAAATACTCAAACACTTGGAAACTAAATAGCATGTTATTAAATAATGAATGGATTAACAATGAGATCAAAGAAGAAATTAAAAAGTTTCTAGAAACAAATGATAATGAGCATACATCAACTCAAAATTTATGGGACACAGCAAAAGCAGTTCTGAGAGGGAAGTTTATTGCACTACAGGCATATCATAAGAAGCTAGAAAAAGCTCAAATAAGCAACCTAACCCTGCATCTAAAAGAACTAGAAAAACAACAACAAATAAAACCCAAGACAAGTAGAAGGAAGGAAATAATAAAGGTCAGAGCAGAAATAAATGACATAGAGGCTAAGGAAACAATACAGAGGATCAATGAAACAAGAAGCTGGTTCTTTGAAAAGGTAAACAAGATTGATGAACCTTTAACTAGACTCACCAAGAAAAAAAGAGAGAGGACTCAAATAAATAAAATTAGAAAGGACAGTGGAGAAATAACAACTGACACAACAGAAATACAAAGCATTGTAAGAAAATACTATGAAGAACTATATGCCAAAAAATTAGACAATCTTGGTGAAATGGACAAATTTCTTGAATCATATAACCTTCCAAAAATCAATCTGGAAGAATCAGAACACCTAAACAGACCAATTACAGCAAATGAGATAGAAACAGTTATCAAAAAACTCCCAAAAAAGAAAAGTCCTGGGCCTGATGGCTTCACAAGTGAATTCTATCAAAAATTCAAAGAAGAACTAACTCCTATTCTCCTCAAGCTATTTCAAAAAATTCAAGAGGAAGGAAGACTTCCAAACTCATTTTATGAGGCGAGCATAATTCTGATCCCAAAACAGGGCAAAGACAACACAAAGAAAGAAAATTATAGGCCTATATCCCTGATGAATTTAGACGCTAAAATTCTCAACAAAATATTAGCCAACCGGATCCAGCAATATATGAAAAAAATCATACACCACGATCAAGTGGGATTTATTCTGGAGAGGCAAGGCTGGTTCAATATTCGCAAATCAATCAATGTGATTCACCACATAAACAAAAGGAAGGACAAAAATCACATTATAATTTCAATAGATGCAGAAAAGGCATTTGATAAAATCCAGCACCCATTCATGCTCAAAACTCTCAGTAAAGTGGGAATACAGGAATCATTCCTTAACATGATAAAGGCCATCTACGATAAACCGACAGCAAACATCATACTAAATGGACAAAGATTAAAAGCAATCCCCTTAAGATCAGGAACCAGGCAGGGTTGCCCACTTTCACCACTATTATTCAACATAGTTCTGGAAGTCCTAGCTACAGCAATCAGACAAGAAGAAGAAATAAAAGGCATACAAATTGGAAAAGAAGAAGTAAAACTGTCATTATTTGCAGATGATATGATTTGCGCCACCACAGGTCAGGCAACATCATTTGTCTTTAAAGAACTACAAATCAAAACCACAGTGAGATACACACTTTATATTTACTAAAGTTTTTTTTAAAATTGAGATTGTTTTGTCTAGGTGCCTGGAATTTGCATTATGAATTTTAGGATCAGCTTGTTGATTTCTGCAAAGGATGTTGGAGATTGTAGGGGTTGTGTCGAATTTGTAGATCAATTAATAAGACCAATATAGTAGGTCAATATTGTTGCAATCTTAACAATATTAAGTCTTCCAATCAATGAGCATGGGATGTCTTTCCATTTATTTAGGTCCTCTTTAATTTGCTTTAACAATGTTTTAGAATTTTCATTGTTGAATCTTAAACTTCTTTGGTTTAATTTATTGCTAAGAGTTTTATTCTTTTTGATACTACTATAAGTAAAATTTCTTTCATTTTCAGAATGTTCATTGAAAATATATAAAATGCAATTAAATTTTGTATATTCATCTTATATTTTCAAATCTTGCTTATGTATTTATTAGCTCTAATAGAGGGTTTTTTATTTGTTTGTTTTTCTGCCGTATGTTTGCATTTTTTAAGAATTCTATACAAAGCATGTCATTTGTTGATAGAGATTGTTGTAATTCTTCCTTTCTATCTAGATGGCTTTTCTTTCCTTTTCTTGCCTAAGTGTTCTGGCCGGACCTTCCAGTAAAATGTTGTATAAAAATTATGATAAGTTTAGGGACACTTATAATTTATACAAGTGTGTGTGTGTGTGTGTGTGTGTGTGAATATGCCGTAAAAATATATTTCATAGCTGTGGATAATTCATTGTAAATAAGCTTGAAAACCACTATCCTAGGGAAACTTTGGCATCTGTGTGCTAGGAGACATGTGTAAATATATTTATATCAGAATGCTTATAATAGCCAAAATAAAGAAAAGCAAAACAAAGTAAAAATAATCCAATATCTAACCAAAAAACAAGAACAAGTAAGTCAGTTGTGGTATATACATATAAAAGAATACCAGCCAAAGTGAAAATGAATAAACATAACCACATGGGTGAGTGTCAGAATAAAAACAATGATTAAATAAAAAAGCAAGTTATAGAGAAGTACATATGATATCATGTTATTTATAGAAAACAAAAAATACATTGATTAGGATTATGCATGGGGAAAAAAACAGCAGAGAATGAAAAATACAAAATTGAAAATGGTGGTTGCTTTTGAAAAGGTTCTAGATGTAGATAATTGAGAATTGGGAAGGGCACACAAGAGACTTCAAAGGTAGTAGTGATGTTTCTTAAGGTGAGTACTTTATATGCTGCAGTTCACTTTACTGTTACTGCTATTTTAAATTTCCCCTTATGTTACTTTGTATATGTTGTAAACAATAAATAATAAAAATAAAACAAAAGTTAAGATATAAGGTGAAGCAGTCTCCTTACTTCTTTCCTGATTTGGTTGTCTCCTCCAAGGATAAGCCAAGCATATATTGACATCATGATTCTTGCACTGTGAGCACTTCTGGAGAGATGCTATAACAGTTAAGATTTACCCATCCTCCACATCAGTGCCATCATCTCATACAAATCACTACTTTCCACTTCTCCCTGAATCCACCATCTCCAAATCTTGTTGCTATGAAGTAAGAATGCATTTGTGGGTCAACTAGTGTTTGTTCCATTTGCTTCTTTAAAGAGCTGGTCCTCCCCATCTAATGACTGCTTCACTTGGTTTTCGGTGCATTAATTTAGCAATAGGCACCCTCCAACTTTCTAGCATGGATACAGATTTTTCCAATTTTTGAAATATTTGTTTAATCATTTCAGGTGTAGTTAGATATCTGGATTCAAGCCACCACTTCCACTTTGAAATCCTATTGCTATGTTTTTAATGGATAGGTATTTTAACCCTTCTATATAAAACTATTGTTTAGAGATTATAATTCTTGAACTGCCATCCCCTAAAAAAGCTATTGTCAACTCACCCTTCATTACAAGAATAATTAATAATTGATCCAAACGTGGTGTCTCCAGTTGTTTCCACTTTTCCATTTATGAGTTCTGGAGGAGATCCACATGATCTGCCTATGGGAAACAAGCAGAATTTGGGGACTGGGTGTAGAATATTTTGAACTTCTCTTAGCCCATAAGGTAACAACCTGTCTGCAGCTTACTGGAAAACATTTTTTAGTTCCAGATATTGCCACATTGGGGAATTTCACAAGACTACCTCAAAGTCAGCCAACTACTAAGCACCTTCAAAAAGTCCTCCCTTTCAGTTCTGTCTCATCCCTATCTTGTGCCTCCCCCAAAAGTGTAAACTTTATTTCTTACCAAAGTCTTTACTCTGTGACTCAACCAGACTGAAGGTCTCAGAGTCTGAGTTTTTGTTCGTACCTACACTTTCCCTTCCTGAGTCATTTATTAGTTTCAGTGGTGAAAATGGCAGACCCTTAATGAACAGAGATGTTTTCCTCAGTCATGCCATATAATGAGTGCTTCTCCCGAAATGAACTTATAATGAAGGTGTCAGAGACTCAAAGGAGTGGGAAGATATGACATACAGGAATAAATCCCACATCTACTACTTAGGCAAACTTATCAAGACATAGGTGGCTTAGTTCCAAAATTTTAACAAGCTCATCAGATCTTACGGATGTTCAATTGATACTGAGGGATTCTCAGTCCAGAGTTACTTACGTGTACAGTTTGTAGGGATTGACCAGACCAAGTCTTTTAAGCAGGTGATAAAGAACTCTTTCTTGTGGTAACCAGGGCGGCATTTGTACTTCAAAGATGTTCCAATGGGAAATTCATCCTCATCAGTCAGTCTTGTAGGCATAGCAAATGAAAGCTGTTCTGGGGCTTTGCATTGACCTGAAAACCAAGATCACAGTGACATCAAGGTCAATGGAGGAGCTTGTACTCCACCCTGTCTTTTTGTCTACTGTGCTTCATTGATGTGATCAAAGAAGAAAATGAACACTTTATTAAAGGTTAAAGGATTGGTTGTCTTAGCGGCAACTTCAGAAATGCGTTTTTAAATCAACATCTACCCATTTAAAAAGTCCCTGTTTTGAAGGTAATTAAGATATATCTATATCCACATCTATCTATACCTAATATATATCTATATCTATTTCATGCATATCTATATAGCGAATCTATCTATTCTTTCACTGAAGGGAAAGTAATCCATAGCTTCACAATTTAGTCAATCAGGAAGTCCCCGTGCTTTGGCTTCGTCTATCCCATCCTCTTGTGTAATAAGAAGCACTTATGCAGTTCATTATCCATCTTCACTCTCAGTAGACCAGCCCAACCTAATGAGAGTGTAAGCTTCTCTCTGGACTAATGAGAGGGTAAGCTTCTGCTACTGAAGTAGCAGTCACAACTGTTAAAAAATATTTTGCCAAGTCGATGACTTCAGCAAAAGAAAATTCAACACATGCTTTGTATACGTAGGCCAACAATGAAAGCTATTCTTTACTAAGGTATATATTTTATAACGCATATCTTGAAATAAATATTAGACTTAGTTACTTCTCCTATAGGCCTAAAAGGTTCAAATTAAAGTAATAAAAATACCATTTAGTGTGAAACAATATGTAATCAAGAGGAGCATCTGTTGGAAAATATCATTTTGCATTAGCTTTAAAAATATGTTCTCTTCTCTTCGGACTAATCTATTTTTTTTCCTTCATACTCTATTAATTAATTCAAATAATGTAAGGTAGATTGAGATTGATCAACCAATTGTTCAATTTTATTAGGCTTTAAATAATTAACGTTTGGAATTATGGATTTGTTTTTATCTTTATTATATTCTTACTGAAATTTTCTTGAGGTTATTTGCTGAACTTATAAAAAAATAAATTTCTTAAGATGGTAACTGTGATTTTTTATTTTTAGCTTTTCATAATTTTAAAGGTAATCATTCAGATTATTTTATTATGAACATAGATTTAGTTGTATTCCAAAAGTTTTGATATATTTTCAATTTTTTTTAATTTTATTAAATTTATGGGGTGTCATTGGTTAACAAAATTATATTGGTTTACAGTGTACGACTGCATATTTACAGTTTAAAATATTTGCTAATAGCTATTCTAATTTCTTCATTGACCCATAGCTTATTTAACAATGGCATAATTTCCAAAGAGTTGAGAAAAATTTTGACTGTAGATTTATTATCAAGTTTTGAAATTCATGGATGCTTACTGCATGTCTTTGCATACAGTTAACTGATGTAACTGTACCATATATATCTGAAAAAAATAGGTATGTCTGTGGTAGGGGGTATAGTGTTTTGGGTACATCAGTGAGGCCCAGTCAATAATTAATCATATTTGCTCAATCTTCTAGGTTCTTACTGATTTGGGGCAGATAGGCAGAATTTGCTTATTATACCAGATACCAAAGTAATTGTGTTAAAATATCCCATCTTATTGTACATTTGTCTTATTTTTTTCTACTTCTGTCCATTTTAATTTTATTATATTTTGTGATATATTATATCTACCAATTAATTTTGCTTCCAATTCCACTCCTGTCTACTTTATTTATAAGACAAATAAAAAAGAGAAAATAAGATTGTAGATTTAATCCTCAATATATCAGTAATATTTTAAATATAAACACACAATGATAATTTAAAGACAAAGATTGCCATAATGCCTCATTTGTCAAATCAGCTTTCTTTTGGTTTGTTTTTGCATGGTATGTTTTCTATATGTACAGATTTATCAATTCTGTCTCTGAATATATATATTGTTTCTTTGCCTATACTTTTTAATTTTTCTAATTTTTTAAAAAGATTATTTATTTATTTATTTATTTGAGAAAGGAGAGAGGGGTGGGGAGAGAGAGACAAAGAAGGAGCAACTCATAGCAGTTGCTTCTGGTATGTGCCTCGACTGGGCAAGCCCAGGGTTTTGACCTGTTATCCTCAGCATTCCATGTTGATGCTTGATCCATTGAGTCACCACAGATTAGACAATTTTTATTAATTTTTAAAGAGAGAGGAAAGAGACTGAGAAAGAGAGAGAGAGAAAGAAACATTGACTTGTTTCACTTATTCATACAAACAATGATTGATTCTTATATGTGCTCTAACTAGGGATTGAACCCACAACCTTGGCATGTCAAAACAATGCTTCAGCCTGACCAGGCGGTGGTGCAGTGGATAGAGCATCGGACTGGGATGGAGAAGACCCAGGTTTGAGACCCCGAGCTCACCAGCTTGAGTGTGGGCCCATCTGGCTTGAGCAAAAGCTAGTCAGCTTGGACCCAAGGTTGCTGGCTCCAGCAAGGGGTTGCTCGGTCTGCTGAAGGCCCGTGGTCAAGGCACATGTGAGAAAGCAATCAATGAACAACTAAGGTGTTGCGACAGCAACGAAAAACTAATGATTGATGCTTCTCACCTCTCTCCGTTCCTGTCTGTCTGTCCCTATCTATCCCTCTCTCTGACTCTCTCTCTGTCCCTGTAAAACAAAACAAAACAAAACAAAACAAAAAAACAATGCTCCAGCCAACTGAGTTACCCATTCCGGGCCGTATAGTTTTTATTTTTAATCATTACAGTAGAGGTTCCCTAGGTCACTCAGTTCACACCACTGTTAGGGTCTCAGTAATTTTTCCATGTTATTACTAGCCAAAAAATAAACACCAGTTCCATTTGTTATATAATTAGGTCCAAACAACTTAATAAGTCTTATTTATAGCACAATTGTATAATGGGATGTTATGCACTGCTCAAATTCTCAAACCCCGAGATCAGATTGTAAACTGTCACCTTGTTTCCCATTTCATATAATTTTCATTTGGTATTTTTTCTTTATTACAGTCACTTCTGAAAACCCAGTTTTGCAAAGATCTTATGTCATCAAGAAGAACCTACTGCAATCTAATGCATCTCAGAGGTACTCTGAGCAAGCAGTTTACACAGTATCTGAGAAATATCAAATATTGCTGTGGTTCCATTGAAAATTTAATATATCACACAGGTTCCCTGTGGGTTTATGGAAGCCCTCAGGGTACCTCAGCCCCCAGTTTGGGAAATATAGCACTATAACTCTCTCTGTCTTTAAAGTGGAATTGTCTGTTTATATTTAATATAATTAACATATTGGGATTAGATATACCATCTTACTATTTGCTGTTTATTTGTCCTAGTTTTTATTCTTTTACATTTTTCCTTTTTTGTGATTATCAGTCATACTTATGATTTTATTTTTTATTTCTTTAGCACTTTATTTTTATTTATTTATTCATTTTTAGAGAAGAGAGAGTGAGAGAGAGAGAAGGAGTGGGGAGGAGCAAGAAGCATCAACACCCATATGTGCCTTGACCAGGCAAGCCCAGGGTTTTGAACCGGTGACCTCAGCGTTCCAGGTCGATGCTTGATCCACTGCGCCACCACAGGTCAGGCATGATTTTATTTTTATTAGATTATAAGTTATATATTCTTGTATATTCCTTTAAAGAAAACATGCATCTCTACCATATTACAATGTATTTAACAATTATTTCCCCAATAAAGCAGGAATCATTGAAAATGCTAATTTTATTTACTTTCTTCTTGTCATATGTTCTATCATTATCATGTATTTTAATTCTACACACATATTTTAAACTCCCACTAGTCATATTCAGTGTACACACTACAGGTTGTTTGGTGAGCTTTAAGTATTTCCCACTAAATTGGACTCTAATGGTAATGGACTCCCTCAGCAGGCTCAACTAACATTTTGAAATTTATGTAGAAATGTGTGGTAGGCTAATAATGAGCTCCCGAAGATATCCACACTCTAACCTGGAGCCTGTGAATGTTACATAATACGGCAATAGGGTGTTACAAATATATAATTAAGAATCTTGAGATGGAAAAACTATCCTGGATTATCTGTGTGGGCCTTAAATATAATCACAAATGTCTTTAGAAGAGGAAGGCAAAGGATCGGAGGAGGCACACACGCACAAAAGATATGAAGATGCTTCGTTGCTAGTTTTGAAGGTAGAGGCCATGAGTCCAAAGGATGTAGGCAGATACTGGAGGACAGAAAGAGCAAGGAAACCTATTCAGTCCTGGTGTCTCCTGAAGGAGCGCTGCCTTATACTCATTTTAGATTTGACATCCTGAACTGAAAGAATAATTTTCTGTTTATTTAAGCCAGTAATTTTCAACCTTTTTCATCTGTTGGCACACATGAACTATTTACTAAAATTCTGTGGCACACGAAAAAGTATTTTTTGCCAATCTGACAAAAAAAAAAAAGGCATAGTTTTGATTCATTCACACTGGACAACTACTGTTGTACAAGCTGTTGTCATTGTTTCTATCTGACAATCTAAGGGAAAAGTACCTAGGATGACATAGTCAGGTACATGTTTTAAAAATTGTTGCAGCAGTTGAAAATAGCTGCTTCAAGTTATTAACTTTGTGGTAATTTGTTACAGCAATAAGAAACTAATACAAAAAATAATGGCACATAGTGTTAAAAACTTCAAATTTATAGAAACCTGGCCTTGAACCTGGTGTCTTCTACTTACTAGCTTTGAAGTCTTTAACCTGATATTTATTCTTAGCAAGCCTCAGTTTCATCTTCAGAAATCCGATAATATTTACCTGGTAGGTTTGCTGATAGAGTCACAATACTTTTAGTAGCACCTTACAAATAGAAAGCTCTTGATAAATAGTAGTGTAGTATTTATTTATAGAAAAGAAAAATACTAACAGGTAAATTCAAATATTCTGCAAAGCGGGCATGCTCACTTTGCTTCCAACGGTTTCATTTCTGCTATGTGTGCAGAGCTAGTTTGGAATAAGCCTACGTTGTTGGGAAAGCACTGAAGGATCAGTGACCAGTGATCTCAGAAGCTCTCCTGAATGTGTCCCAGATTCAGCCTGGGATTTAATCTCTACAACTCATTGCTAAATTGCTTTTTCCTGCTTATTGACTTTATTAAGAAATAGGGATCTTACTCTTTGTTCTCTACCTAAGCAAAGAATGGTAGTCCAAGAAAGCTCATATTTTTTACTTATTTTTCCCTAATATTAGACAGCCATATATACATATATATTTCTTCTTTTTCCAAGTGAGAGGTGGGGAGATAGACAGACTCCTGCATGTGCCCTGACCAGGGTCCACCCAACAACCCCCACCTGGGGCCAATGCTCTGCCTGTCTGGAGCCATGCTCACAACTGAGCTGTTTTTAGTGCTCAAGGTAGAGGCTTCATGGAGCCATGCACCTGGGCTAATGCACTGGAACCAATCAAACCATGGCTGTGGGAGGGAAAGAAAGAGATAGAGAGAGAAGGGGGAGGGAAAGAGAGAGATGCAAGTGGTCGCCTCTCATGTGTGCCCTGACCAGGAATTGAACCCAGGACTTCCACATACTGGTTTGATGCTCTACTGCTGAACTAACCAGTCAGAGCCTAGACATCCTTATATTTATCATTTTACATTCTCTTTATTTGAACTTGCTATGTTAAGCAATGGTGTCCTGGCTTGTGTTTCTTGCTTCATCTTGTGCCACTCTGTCCTCTGACTGAGCTATGGCTGTTTCCCCTTCCTTAAACTTAAGACATATATTCTTTCTCAGGCCTATGATATCTCTTCTGTGTGAGTTACTTTTATCTTCACTCTTAACTTCCACTCTTCTTCCAGATCTCTGCTAAATGCCACTTCTTTACTAAAGTCTTCCCTGACCCTCTTAGAGATTTCAAATCTAAACTACTTCCCTCTACCACATAATAATTACAGATTGGACCCTTTCCTTTCATATCACTTTGCACAAGTTGAGCTTTTTTAGATTTGTGTAATTTAAAAATATCTATTTCTTTCAATACATATGGCATGCATGTTAGACATATATAATATAAAGACAAGACCCCATGATTTTTGTTATACCTACTCCAAGTAATTAGCACTTATTATCCATTTGTTGCAATGCATAAGTAAATGATGAATTGCCTACAAAACTTAAAAAAAAAACAGAAAACACCACGAATTTGCCCCACATCCTCAAAAGCTCTGATTTAGTGAGTCTTGGTTACAGCCCAGGAACCTGTATTGTTAAAAAATTTTCACAGATATAGTGGAGAAATGCTGAGGTCGCAGGTTTAAAACCCTAGGCTTGCTGAGTCAATGCACGGACAAAAAGCAATCAAAGAACAACTAAAGCGAAGTAACTATGATCTCACTTCCTGTATCTCTCTCTCCCTCTCTCCCTAAAGCAATAAATAAAATCTTAAAAACTTCACAGGTGATTTTTGGTAGACAATAGTACTTTGAGAACCACTTTGTTAAACGATAAAAATATACCAAGTAAACCACAATTCCAGTGGTTTCAAATGTCACACATTCACCTTTTCTCTCGTTGCTATGTGTGATGAATGTAATTTTGATGTTTGTCTCATTGATGATGCTGGACAAGGGGAGAGATTACATGTGGAGCTTCTGGTGACAAAAGTTTTACTAAGAGAGAGTGATTGTCACTGCAAAGCTCCTAAAGAGATAGAAAGAGATCTAACGCAACAAAGGAAATAGAATAAAGTATTCTTGGAATGGGAATCCTTTTCTTTAATTACCTAAAATTCTTCCCTGAGTTGTCGGAATAGTACATATATGAAATAATAAAAATGAAATTTAAATAATAGCCCAAATAAAAAAATTTATGAACTTTCACACAGAAAGCTTCATCTATCAATAGTTTTCTTGTCTTCCTTTATTACCAATCTCTCAAGTTATGACAAGTTCCTATGATAAACTCAAGATCCCTCATAGTTTCTGTTAAAGTTTGTACAGCTTTATTAAGATACATTACATACAATAATTGAAAAGTATTTAAAGTGTACAATTTGATGACTTTTGACATATGTATGCACCATGAAGCCCTCACCACAATCGACAACAAACATTTCCATCACAGTTCCTAGTTTCCTCATGTTCCTCTGTAATTCACCCATCTCTTTGCCTTCTTCTCTAGCTAACCTTCTCCCTCTTACTACAAATTACAGTGGTACCTTGAGATATGAAATTAATTTGTACTGTAACCGAGCTCGTAAGTCAGTCAACTCGTATATCAAACTGCAGATACTGGACCCATGTGCCAATGCACCAACTAGCTGCAACTTCCCGAATCACAACTCGTATCTCGGAATTTCGCTTGATCTCGAACAAAAATACGGACCCTGTCACAGCTCGTATCTTAAAAAATTTGTATGTTGGTCTGTTTGTATCTCAAAGTATCACTGTAATTTGACATTCTAGAATTTCAAATTAACTGAACCATTCAGCTTGTGTTCTTTTTTTTCTTCTGGTCTAGCTTTCACACAGCCCAAATATTTTGAGATTCATCCAGGTTGTTTCATATAAAAAGTTGTTTCTTTTTTTGCTGAGTAGTCTTGAGTTGTACAAATATCTTAATTTACTTTATGCATTCAACTACTGAAGGACAGTGAAATTCCAATTGTTGGCTCTTACAAACAAAGCCACTAGAAAAATTCATATACAGGTCTTTGTATGTATATGCTTCCATTTCTCTTGAGTAAATACCTCCAAGTAAAATGCTAGTCACATAATAATGTACTTTTTAACATTTTCAGAGACGATCAAATTGTTTTCCTAAGTGGTTATACCATTTTACCAATGAGCAGTATATGATATTCCTGTTACTTCATCTTATTTCAAATACTTCATGGGGTGGATTTTAAATGTTTCAGCTATTCTAGCAGCTGTAAATTGTCATTGTAGTTTTTTTCTTGGATAACACAGTCCACTCTCAAATACTCCTAATCGAAACCTTCCATTCAAGGCTGGTTCATTTATTCTATGCTACAAGCACGGGTTTGTTAACACAATGGCTGTCAACTGGGACTACACTGCTCCCCATTCTATATATTGTACTTTTTATTGCAGGATCTGCGAGTGTTTTGTTTAAGCAACCATATCAGTTAACAAAATCATGCACTGTCAAAATTTTTATATATTTAAATATATATATTATATAGAATAAACATATTTTATGATATATTACATTTGAAATATTATATAATATATGTAATACAATATGATATATCATATAATGTATTAATTTATAATATATAATATGGTATATAATATATACATTATATATTAAATAGCTTAATATGATTAATTATTATATACAGTATTATATGTTATATATAAACTACTGGTATATATACAAACTACAACTGCATAGTATATAATTATATAGCTTAATAAAACTATTATATATTTACAGTTATATAATGTAATTATGTTATATAAAAACATAAATATAACTTGTTATATGTTATAAATTATAAATATAACAAAATTTATGTATATAAACATTTCATATAACAGAAATATAACATAACTATATGTTATATCATATATTATGATATACATATTAAATTATTAAATTCAGGGTGAGGCAAAAGTAGGTTTACAGTTGTGAGCACATGAAACACAGTTCATTCTTGTACTATTATTTATTAATTGTTGTATTATTTTCCATATGAACTACTGTAAACCTACTTTTGCCCAACTCTGTATATCTAAATATTTATATTTGATAGTTGTATATTTATAAATTATGTGCATGTACTTATTTTGTATATTACATGTAAATAGAAATTTAAAGATAGAATACAAATAAAATAAACATTATAAATGCTTCACTAATCATAATTTAATGTGATCATTAATTAACACCTAAGGGGACAAAGAAAACAGTTGCAATGAATTTCTCTGTTAATAATGGTGGGTATAAAACTATGTATAGACTAGTTTCTTGATACTTTCTATATATTTGTTTTTGTCAACTTTCGATGAGTTATGATGAGATAGACAGTTATTTTCCCCTTATGTCTTAATGACAAAGAGTTTGTGTATGTGTCTGTTTGTCCATGTGTGTGTTTGTATGTCTGTGAGTGTGGAAGCGGTTGTCAGGTATGCCGTTATTCCTGTTTGCTTGAATTGACTTCATCAGAATTATTTCACTTTGTGTTTCTTTTTATTTATTTATTTCTTAAGTGAGAAGCAGGGAGGCAGAGAGACATACTCCCATATGTACCCTGACTAGGACACACCGGACAAGCCCTCTATGGGGTGATGCTCTGCCCACCTGGGATCGTTGCTCTGTTACTCAGCAACCAAGCTATTTAACACCTGAGGCAAGGCCATAGAGCCATCCTCAGAACCAGGGCCAACTTGCTCCAACCAAACCATGGCTGTGGGAGACGAAGAAAGAGATAAAGAGAGGGAAAGGAGAGGGGGAGGGGCGAAGAAGCAGATGGTTGCTTTTCCTGTTTGCCCTGACTGGGAATTGAACCCAGGACATCCATATGCCAGGCCAATGCTCTTCCCACAAGTCAACTGGCCAGGGCCCCACTCTGTGTTTCTATACAAGACAATTCTGCAGTTACTTGTCCAGTTGTGAAGGTTACATTAGATAAAACTAGGTAATAGAAACCATGCAACTTTTCATCTGAGCATATGTAAACTGAAATACATCACAGAACACAAAAAGCAAAGTGGAATGCCCCTTCTCTCTACCTTGCATTTTTATATAGCAGAGGAAAAGAGTGAGAGCTGATTTGGGGACCAGAAGAGGGCGACAGAGACTGCTCTATATTAAACACTATTCTAGTAATGCTTCATTAGTGTGCTAATTTTATATAAATCAAATGTCCCTGTGAATCATCCTGTACAACTGTTTTTGGGATTCACTCCTTAAGAGCCGCTTAAACCATGTTCCTTCCACTCAGCTTTCTCATCATTGGAGCTGAGATGTCTCCATTTCAGTCATCCTGTGCCCTTAGGTTCTATACACGGGGATTTCTTCTTTTCTTTCTTTCTTCCTTCCTCCCTCCCTCCCTCCCTCCCTCCCTCCCTCCCTTCCTTCCTTCCTTCCTTCTTCTTTTCTTTCTTTTCTACAGGGACAGAGGGAGAGTCAGAGAGAGGGATAGGTAGGGACAGACAGACAGGAACGGAGAGAGATGAGAAGCATCAATCATCAGTTTTTTGTTGCAACACCTTAGTTGTTCATTGATTGCTTTCTCATATGTGCCTTGACCACGGGCTTTCAGCAGACTGAGTAACCCCTTGCTCAAGCCAGCAACCTTGGGTCCAAGCTGGTGAGCTTTTGTTCAAGCCAGAAGGGCCCGTGCTCAAGCTGGCGACCACAAGGTCTCAAACCCAGTCCGATGCTCTATCCACTGCACCACTGCCTGTTCAGGCTATGCACTGGAATTTCAAGTTACAAAACACCATCATATATGCTTTCTCATGTGATTTTTGTAATAGCCATCTCAGATAACAGGATGTCAATTATGTTCCTTTTATATTCATGGACACTGAAAGTTAGAGATGTTAATTGACTTGCTGGATCCAAGACCCCCATTTGGTAAATAGCAGATGATGGAAAACAAGAACCCTGGTCTCCTAGCGATAGAGATTTCATAAACCTCCCCTGCCACACATACACACACCCTGGGTCTATACTATATGCATCCATCTTGGAGGCATAGCTCTCTCATACTTCTTTCCAACTCCAAAGTGCTGTGACATTATCAGCATTCCATCAGCATTTTCTTTACCTAAATTACTTTGTCAAGGAAATCTCTAGTTAGGTTAGTATAGGCTGTTCCATATTAGAAGGTTACTGTGACACCCTCAGTAACATGTGCTCAGTAAATTATTTTTGCAGTTAACAGTGTCTGTGGTTGTTCTATAACAATAGCATAGGAGACACGGGCAAACTATAACAACATTTCAGTAAGAAGGGAGCCAGATACACACAGGGGCCACAACAATTTTTAAGCACCCACAACAGATTGTTTAAATTACTTGGGAAGCTTCTCTCCTGAAAATAAAACTTTAGGTTTTATCACATTTCCTCACCTAATGGGTCACTTTCTGATGTCTAAAGAGATAATAAGTCAATACCATCTTTTATGAAAGCTTGTTTTTTTCTTTTTCCTTACTTTCTTAGAGAAGAGGGTGCCACCCCATAATAAATATAAAGAGTCTAGTGACAGTGACGAGCAAACTCAGCTGCCAAAAAGAAGCTGGATAAAATAGTCAAGAGTGTCACTTCAATTGAGATGTTGCCCATGAGAATAAGCAACTGAGAAGTCTTCTGGGAAAGCCAAAAATAAGAAGCTAAAGGTTCTCACTGAAGTTGTTTACCTATTTTAAGTGAAAAGGAAGGAAAGGAGGTGTGGGCTCAAAATTTCCATAATGGTTATAATAGGCTTTATTTTGTACTAAGCACAAGACTAAAATAAGACTGTAGGTAAACATTTCTACAGCCCCTTCTACCTGAGACTAGCTGCGCAGAGGGTTCTGGAGATTCCTGAGCTCTTCTGACCCCAAGTAGGCTGCCTGGGCTAAGTAGGCGTTCAGTTAAGTTCCCTGTTCAAGACGGAGGTGGTGGTTTGAAGTGTGAGTGGGCTGAACATAGCCTCCCCGGACTGCTTGTCCAAACACCCTCATGAACAAGGTGCAGAGCTAACGGTTAGAGAATAGAAATTAAGGGACAGGCACTGTGTTAGACTCTTCTCATGCTTTGCCATTTAGGTAGCAACACCCTGAGGTAGGAATATTAGTGTTTCTATTTCTCAGATGAGAAAACAAATGCAGGCAGGGGTGGTCATTTTCCTCACAGTTAAGAAGTTTCTAGGATTAGAACCCAGGCTGGAGGAATGTCCAGACATCGTTCTTGCACTAGGATAAGCGCCACGCCTGACACAGCCAGTCTTTGTTATTATAGAGGCAAAGAATTGCGTGCAGCACCACCATAGCGTCTGCTTTCTCCTCTGTGCTGGGAAAGACGTAAGACCCTGCATAAAGGAACTCGACCTTTACCCAGGGGCAAGGAGGATCTGCGTGCACAGAGCGGATCCCAGACCCGCTATGACCTCGGTCTCTCCTAAGCTTAACCCACTGTAAATGAAACCCCAGAATCTGCGCGTCCAGCCGCATCATCGCCAACTGGGACCGACCCCCACGCCCGCCCGCGTCTCACCCCAGGCTGCCGGCAGCGCGAGCAGCACCAGAACCGCCAGGAGGGCTCCTCGGGAGCAGATGAGAAAAGGTGCTGGTGGCCAGAGATGCTTCTGTCTCGTCGGAGAAGAGGCTCCCATCTTCCCCAAGCACTTATAGTAACCCGATGCAATCTGGAAGAAAATCCAAGTCAGGAAAAGCGCAGCTCAGAGGACAGAGACCATAGTCAAGGCTGTGCGCCCAGGGTCTGGGGAGCGCAGCTGCGTTCAGGCACACACAAAAAACACAACTTTTAACCACAGCTTCCTCTAATTGGACGAGGTCTTTTCTACTCTCAATTTGCCCTGTTTCTAGACAGTTTGGCTCCCAGAGATCACCTTAGGGTCTAGTGCACAGGAACAAAATCTAGCAAAGCTGATTCAGCTCCTTGCCGTGTTAGGTGTGTCTGGATGGGCAGTTCCAAAGGCGGTGGAATCTCCCCGCTCCTTACATTCCCACCTGACTTTTGCTCTTTGCAAGAATTTGCGTGGGTAGGTCAGCTCATGAAATGCCTGCTGTTTATGTTGAAGCCACAGCCGCAAACAACATGTACAGTGTACAAGGAAGATGAAAAGCTGATTTCTTTATGTAAAATTGATATTCCAAGCCATTGACACGTTTGTTTGTTTTTTAAGAGAGTGACTTAGTAAGATTTGCATTTTTAAAAATATATTTCTGTCTGTAGTAAGGAGACTGGATTGGAAATAAGGCAGAAGTGGATGGACAGACCAGCCAGGACACTTTGCCATCGTCCAGGTTAGATTTGATGGTGGCCTTGACTGAGAATAAAAGGAACAATTAAAAAAGGTTTTGGAGATGGAATGAACAAAATTTGCTTGTGCATTGGATATTAATAACTTTAAGAAAGGATTTTCCTTTCTTAAAGTTAGTGGCGAAAAAAGTAAAATCAATGATTCACCCCAGGATTCTAAAAAAAAATTTTAAATGGGATCAGAAAAGGCGAAGGGCCTGATCAGGTGGTGGCACAGTGGATAGGGCGTCGGACTGGGATGCGGAAGACCCAGGTTCCAGACCCCGAGCTCGCCAGCTTGAGCGCGGGCCCATCTGGCTTGAGCTAAAGCTCGCCAGCTTGGACCCAAGGTCGCTGGCTCCAGCAAGGGGTTACTCGGTCTGCTGAAGGCCCGCGGTCAAGGCACGTGTGAGAAAGCAATCAATGAACAACTATGGTGTCGAATCGGCAATGAAAAACTAATGATTGATGCTTCTCATCTCTCTCCGTTCCTGTCTGTCTGTCCCTATCTATCCCTCTCTCTGACTCTCTCTCTGTCCCTGTAAAAGAAAAGAAAAGAAAAGAAAGAAATGGTGAAGGGATTAGTGAAATTATATATACCCAACACATAGATACAGATAACAAGACAGCAAATCCCAGAAGGAAAGGGGGAGGGAGCAAAGAGAGTGTAATGGGAGACATGGGGGTAAGGGGTAAAGGTGTTATATTGAGTGGGACACTTGAATCCATGTTAACACAATAAATTAATTTAAAAAAAATTTTAAACTATCAAGATCATGGGGAAAAAAATCAAACTTTTTGCATAAGCACATGAATAAATCTTGGCCTTGTCATTAAAAAAAATACATGGGGTTGGGACATATTTGCAGCATGAGATTAAGAGTTCAAGGATGAGAGAAGTGGGGATATGTGGTAAGCTGAATAATGGTTCCCCCATGATGTTCATGTCTTAATTGCTAGAATCTGTGAATATGTTACCTTATGTAATGACAGGTTTTGCAGATGTGATTAAATTGGGTATGGTGAGATGGGGGATTACCCTGGATTATCTGGGTGGGTAATGTAATCACAGTGTCCTTGTCAGAGAAAGGCATTAGATCAGAGTGGGAGAAAGCGATGACTGAAGTAGAGAATAGAATGATGTTGCCATCCACCAAGGAAGGACAGTCACCTCCAGAAGCTGGAAAGGCAAGTCAGGAATTCTCCCTCGGAGTTTTCAGAAGGTACCAGTCCATCTACCACCATGTTAGCCCTGTCAGACTCTTTTTGGATGTTTGAACAGAATTGTAAAAGGATAAATGTGTGTCATTTTAACCTACAAGGTAACATGTGCCAGCAGCAACAGGAAACTAAATTAGGAGAGAGGGGGTTGTTGAATCAAGGAAAAGTGTAAAATGTTTTTGGGTTTTTAACTGAGAAAGCCTTGGGACAGGTAGAGTTTATTGAAGTCCAAGGGATGTGGAAATGTTCTAGGAAAAAGTTGGGAATATAGGTAGTTTGGTGATTATAAAAATGGACTTCCAGAAAGGCCAACAAGAGACCTTTTAAAAAGGAAACATTTAACATTTTTGTGTACCATGGATCTCTTGGCCTGTTCAGTCAGGCCTATGGATCCATTCTCAGAATTATTTTTAAATGCATAAAATAAAGTACATGGGATTACCAAGGAAATGAATTCTAGCCATGAACCTCTAGAGGTCTTTAGCCTCTGAGACAAGAACCCCTGATTTCAAAACTAGTTGGAACAAGATTCAATTGTTTCAAAGCAAGAATTGAAACAAGTTGTATGGAATGTCAAAGAATTCCATATATTAAATGCAGTAGAGAGAGGGTAGAAAGAGAGTTGAGAAGATAGTGTAGCAAATATCTAGGTAAATGTATTAGCTCTTTTCTCCTCTATGCATAGCTATGACTCATGATGGAGTAAAGACACTCAAGATATAAATCTATTTTCTACTTTGCACAACTTCACAAATGGAGACCCACAGTCCAGCAAAGCTATATAACTCAGCTTGCATAGCCTTAGCTCACATAGAGATTCCAGGAAACTGTCTTACTTCATTTGTCCCTTCTATTCAAGTTTCAGCTCCAATCTCACTAGTTGAGAAAAGACAGTGTCCTAAATGCCAGGTATATCTCTTGTTTTCCATTAATGTCTCTTCTAAGACTCCCTTGCAAGAAATTTGTTTTCCATTAGTCTCTCTTCCAAGAGTCTCCTGCAAGAAATATCTACCTTGATTATATCACTTATTGCACCTCTTTTTAAATACCTTTCTCTCAAAAATCTGTTATCATCCTTTTAAGTTATTCTCAACAGAGCAGTGGAAGAATTCAGATCCTTCTAGGCTGATGAAAAGAGGAAATGCAATTCCCCATCCTTACATCACATACTATCAGAATACACTATTCATTACCACTTATTTTGCACTAATCTTGTAGCATCTGATTTTTCCTCTCATTCCTTGAAGGTTTTAGCACCTAGTTCATAGCAATCTTTTCTACTCTTACTGCATTCATAATCCTCAATGATTCTAGTAACAGTAATGATATTTTTAAATACCTAGCCTTTTGGTGCCTTGATCTTCTCCATCAATGATCTTGTTCTTCACTCTGGTCTGTCCCATAAAGAGTACCTTGGGCTTGTTAAGCAACAATTCCTCCAGAATTTTGACCATCTCACTGTTCAATCACCAATCCTGTCCTTCTTGTTTGCCCTAACCTCAACAATCTTTATATTTTTTAGTACCTACAATATATTGATCTCACCACCATCTTTCAGCCTCAAATCCCCTTCCTGTCTTCACTTTCAGCCTTACTAGATTAAATTCCATGATCCATCACTGTAATCACTATCTTGTATACAAGCTCAGCTTCCTTGTCCTTCTCTTGTTTTATTATATGCACTAGACCAGGGGTTGGCAACCTTTCTGGCTGAGAGAGCCATGAACGCCACAAAGATTTCATTGTTCTCAGTTACTTAAAAACCATCACTCCAGGAAATTTTACTGTCTCTTCAGCATCATTATTTTCCCCTTTCTAATGGACTTTATCCTACGCATGCAAATATTTCTTCAAATACAGAAGGCATAGTCCTTTGTTTTCTGTCTACTTTCCCTTTTATTTGGACCAGAGATCTATCTCCCTCATCTTGAGTTCTTTTGCTCAAATGTGACCCAATCAATGACGCCTTCATTGTCCACTACTAACAATGGACATTCATTGAACTTTCTTCCTCTTTTGCTGATTTATATAATTTAAAATATTGTACTTATAATTTCTTACTTTATAAACTCTTCTCACTAGAAGAAAGGCTTTATGTTGACTGCCATTTTATCACTGCTGTGTTCTATGTCCTGAAGCATTGCTTGGCATACTAAGAAGTTTGCATAATTATTTGTTGAATAAATGAATGAAATAATTGAGGTCTCTAAGGTCAGCCACTTTTTTGGAAAATGTGGTGGTAAAGAGAAGGGAGATAGCTTAAAAGAGAAGCATGATGGATTGGAGAGGATTTGTTTTCAGATGGAGAGAATGATGGCTATTTGTTGCTTTAAGTGGGCCTACTAGTTTAGAATTGGTCCCTTATTATTTCTTCAAGAAATTCCCTTTCACTTAGTTCTACATGGTTTCCATAGACCATGGTTTCCCCACGGCGACACTAATGACATGTTGAACCAACTAATTCTTTGTTGTGGGGGGCTGTCCTGTGCGGTGTGAGATGTTTTGCAGCATCTCTGGCCTCTACCCACTAGATGCCAAACCAATCTCTCCTCCAGCTGTAACAACCCAAAATGTCTTCAGACATTGCCAGTATCCTCTGGAAGGACTTGTTCACCCCACTGGAGAACCACTGAGGAAGATCAATCTTACCACAGCTCCAAGTATGGGCAGGAAGCTCAGGCTTGTTATCTTTATTTCACTGCCCTGGCCCTAGTAAGTCATTCAGATGGGGACATGTGGCCCTTTTTTGGACAAATAACATCTAACAAAAAGACTTTTGAAGGAGTTATTGGACAGGAGAAGCTCTTTGTGCTGCAATGCTAAGCTGAAAAGGTGTGTGCATGGCATTATAGGCAAAAACTCTTCCAGTTCTTAGAGAGTGTAGACCACAGAATGAGGTCAGCATGGAAAAGCAGAACCAGAGGATTAAACAGATCCCTGAGGCTATGATTTGAATATTTAATTCCTGTATTGACTTAAGCCAGCTGCAGCCATTATCTTTTCTGTTGTATGATATAATAAAATCACTTTTGGTCTAAACCAGTGTGTGATGGATTTCTATCACTTGCAGATGAATGGGTATTAGCTAAACCAGGTTTTCACATGGAAAGGAGACAGTAATGAAAGAGGCTGTATTTAATGCAACAATGTCTTGGGAGAAACTGAAGGTGTGGGAAAGAATGAAATAATCTGTGCAAAGTGGTTGGTGGAAAACATAGGTGGATATAGATAAGTTTGGAGGTGGAGGGAGAGGAAGTTGAGAATTACCATATGATACAATAATGGGTGGATATAGATAAGTTTGGAGGTGGAGGGAGAGGAAGTTGAGAATTACCATATGATACAATAATGGGTGGATATAGATAAGTTTGGAGGTGGAGAGGAAGTTGAGAATTATACTGAGATGTTTTTATCATTTGCTAAGAGAAAGATGGACAATAGAGATATTGGCAGAATAGAGTAGATGGCCCAAGGTACATGAACAGGTAATTTGGAAAAATGAAAATGTGAATGAATAAAAGATGCTGAAAAACATCCCACTTCTGGGTATATATCCAAAAGAATTGAAAGCAATGTCTTGAAGATATATTTACATAACTGTTGGCAAAGCATTATTATTCACAACAGCCATGAGGTGAAAACACACCAAATATTCATTGACAAATTAGTGGATAAACAAATGTGTGTAAAGGTGCAGTGAAGTATCATTGATCCTGAAAAAATAGAAAACCCTGACTGTGCCTGTATTACAATAGGGATGAACCTTGAGGACACTATGCTAAGTGAAATAAACCTGTCACAAAAGGCAAATACTGTATAGTTCCTCTTACATGAAGTGCCTCACACAGTAAAATTCATAGAAAGAGAAATAACAGTGATGGTTTCCAGGGACTAGAGAATGTGGAATCACAGTTTAATGGGAATAGCATTTAATTTTTACAGCATTGAAAAGTTCTGGAGATTGGTTGCACAATGATGTAAATATACCTAACACTTCTGAATTGAACACTTAAAAAGGTTCAGATGAAAAATTTTATCATATATGCTTTTTACCACAATTAAAAAAAAAATGATGGCAGGGAGAGGAGATTTTTGGTAGCCAGTTAGCAAGGTTTAATTTTCTTGATAGTTTAAATACTGCAACACAGAAAATTGACAGCTGAATTTGGAGTGTGGTCAGAGAGGAAGAGTGTGGTGATGGGCTAAGGAAAGGTACTGAGGCTGGACAAATATAAAAAAAAAGTCTTGAGGATGAAGAATTGAATTTGTGGGTTAAGATTCTGGTCCAAAAGACAAAGTAGTTGGATCTGGAATGCATAAAAGTTAAACCACACACTCTAAAAACCCTGACTGTGTCTATATTCAAGAGTTCATTGAATAGAGAACAAAAACCATACAAAGCAAGTATTTTTTAAAGATAAAATTTATTTGAATAACTAACGTACATATTATTAAATGACATTTAATAAGTAAATAGAACTTCTGAGAAAACTGCCAAGGAAACATCCAAAGCTTAAATGGTTCACAAAAAATTTATAATTAAAACTTCATTCCTATAACTTTAAAAATAATTGTGTAAATTAGAATTACTGAGTGAATATAGAAAGACAACAAATAAACCAATAAACAATAGACTTTGCCAAAAAAAGAAAATAATAACCAAAGGCAATATATTGTGAGAAAAACTCAAACCAAGTGGAAATGAAAATAAAATATTTAACCGTATCTGATGATTCTACTACTGAAATGAAATCAGACCTCCCAACAAAGGTATGCCCATCATAACCACAGGAAATGCTTCCTATTCTGCTTAAATAATTAAAACCACTCTATAACCGAAAGAACATGGCAAACATAAGTATGCTGATTACAAAAAAAAAATGAGTTTACATATAAGGATAGTTTATTTTAGTGCCTTCCTTAAAAAGGTGACACTTTCAGAGCCATAGCCTGGCTCCAGGCACATTACAGGTAAGGCTTTGAAATGTCCTTGAAGAGCATGTGGCAGTGAAACTGGGTTCCCATCTTTATCACCAACCAAACTTTCTTTGTTCTGTTTCAGAATAAATGCAAATAGGAAGTTAGAGCTTATGTTGTCATCTCACTGATGTTGAGCCCACACAACTAGACTTGCTGATATTCAAATGGCTTTTTTCCAACCCAGTTCAGTCAGATTCCAAGCAAGAAGGCACACTGGAACAGACAATTTCTGTTTAGGAGGCAGCATGGATGACATAGGCACAAGTCAAAGTTTAAACAATGGGAGTGTTAACATTCTCGGTCTATACCAATTATGAGTGCTATAACCAATAAGTCATCAAGTCTTTTAGAAGATTTTCTATTATGAGATCCTTCTTCAGATAATATGATGGCAGATAATATGAGCAAATAGCAATTAAATTTTATATTGATAAATATGAATAAAAGTGAGGAAGAGACTGAAGCAATAGTCTCATTCTCATTCATTCAGATATTCATTTAACAAACATTTATGTAATAGCTTTACCATGGATCCCCACAGCTTTGAATTTAGAGATCACTCTGACAATGCCTGACCCTGTTCTCTTTAACCCTTTTCTTCTGACTCATCAGCAGCAGGTAAGCTTTTATTTTTCCACTGCCAAAGCAGGTTCTCTGTGTCTGACTTATGGTATGTATGTCTCCAGTGATATGTATGTCTCTTATTTTTTATTTCACTATAAACATTCCAAGAGGTCAAAGGTGGTGCCTTTATTTCATGGATTCTATAAAAGAAAGCGTTTTAAGTCATATTTAGACCTTTTCTCTTTGCTAGCCTCTTTCTCACCCGTAATGATCTTATTTGATCTTCATATTATGTATGCCCATACATGGACAAAGCCTAAATTTGTATCTCTTAAACCTGGGCATATTTTGTAAACCCAGCTGCCTTCTTAAGACTTCTACTTGGATGTCTGTTCGATACTTCACTCTTAATATCTTCAAAGTGGAACTCCTCAATCCTGCTTTCACATTCTTAGGCATCTTAATTAACGACAATTCTACCCTTCCAATTTCTCAGGTCAATATATGCTGGCATTGTCATGGACTCCTCTCTTTATCTCATATTCTAATACAAGCTACCCTAAAAGTGTATGCAGAACCTGACGTCTTCTCACCAGCTTGGTGGTAACCCCTCACAGCTTCTCACCTGGAACACTGTGATAGGGTCTGCACCTATTCTCCATCTTCTGACCTTGGCTTTCTATACTCTGAAATTTACACAGCAGTTAAAACGATCATTTACTTTTCCACTTAACCCTTCCAATGATTCCCATCTCAGAATAAATACCAAGTTCATTCAGTGGCCTGGCATACTCTACGTGATTGCTCATCCTCACCCTCTTTCCCTTACCTCTCTGATTTCATCTCTACCATGTTCTCCCTTAGTCAGTCAGTACTAAGCTACATGGCCACAGCACGCACACACCTTCTGGTCTTTGCACTTGCAGATCTTTCTTTCTGGAATGTTCTTCTCCCACATGGCTGGCTCCTTACTTTACTCTAGTCTTTGATCAAATACTATTTTCTCAGTGAGGACTTCCTTTCCAACTATCCTATCCACTCTATCCACTTTTCCTGCTTTATTTCTTTCATAATCCTTATCTTTTTATTTATAGTTTTCTTAATCTTTTGCTATTTATTCAAATATGTGTTGAGTGAATAAATGAATTTAAAAATAACAGAAATATTAATTGGCAATATATTTAATTAACTATTTTATGCAATATTATTAAAAATTGTGCAATAGAATTATATATACTTAGCATTACACTTATTGATAAAGAGAGTTTGAAGGACTTGACATAGAAATTAATAAAAATATTTTAATTACATGAAATACCAGTTTGTCTTCTGATTAGCTTGTTGGGTTGTATGGATCAATCATATATACTTCTCGTGTTTCTAAGTGAAGATCTTCTCTTTTAGGGCTGTTATTTGTATAATAATGGCTAAATGAAAGAAGGAAGAAAAAAGTAAAATTTTTACTCATTGTCGTAATTTGTATAAAGATGTAACAGTTGTTTTGTTTCCATAGTTCCCAACAAATAGTAAGTAATTTTTATGGATGATTCCATTTTTATTGTCCTAATCAGACCATTAAATAGTCACTATAATACCCACTTTTTAGAAAGTTTTATAAAAACAAATAACTTGCAAGGATGCTAAGCATCTAATTCAAAAGTTGACATTGGGAAGCATTTTCTCAGATCCAAGACTCTTTGTGACTAATAACTATGACCTCCAGATTTGAAAAAAAAACCCACCAAAGCCTTTTTTAAAGATATGATCATAAATTCACCTTTATGAAATAAAATCTTCCAATCTAATTTAAAAGGGAATTTTTATATTTGAGGTTTAATTCAAAATATTTACATGGTCATACAGCACTGAAAGCTTTCAATGGTTTTTAGGAGAGTATTTAATTTTCCTTGTAGAAAGCACATAATTTCACAGTGCCTCTAAAACCACTTTGCTATAATTAGCAAAGGTTAACAAAACGTGATTATAGTACCATGTGGAACTCTGAAGTATAAAGTTACTGGGGAAAAATGATTATTTCTAAGGTTACTTACAGCATGTCTCCCACTACTGTATTTAAGAGGTCAGCTTATAAGAAGAGCCATTAAGAATATTATAAAATGGTAAACTAAATTGTTATTTAGATTTCATTAAAATATCTTAGATGCTTAGAAAAAAAGAGCATAGCTTTTCCTTCAAATGTTTAGATGGCTTTTATAAATATTAATTTTTATAAGACATCCATTTTTAAGTGATCATTCATCTCACTTAAAGAAGTATTTAAGGCAGCTCTATATCAACTATCAAAAAGGAAACTGAATTTGGTTAGAAAATAAAAATAAAACAAGAGGGTGATGCTTGGGAATTTATTTTAACATATATGTTTGGTTCATATCAATTAAGGTACTTAAACAATAGTATGATGTAATCATGTTGATACTCTTAATAACAATCAGACTGAAACATTATGAATTATTTGAGCTGGTAGACATTTTCAAAGGTTGCAAATTCTTCTACACATGCCATGTATTGATAGCCAACTTAGGAAGGAGCATGAAGGAAAGAGATAGAGACCACATTTTCTATTTATTTATATTTGTAATTACTTTTGGCTAAAATTATCTTCTAACTTCCTGCGAGGAAAGCCAAGCAAATGACATCCCTAATTTTTTCCTTTAGATCTTCTCTCCCTTGAATTCTGTGGAACTACTACCACCTCTTAGCTTTCCTGCGACTTTTAGACTGTTCCTTCCCCGCCTGCCTTACTGTCTTTCTGCAACCATTTCTCATCCCTATTTTTATCTTTTATGTTTTTTGGCCAAAGACTAAACTACAATTTAAATGTCCCCTCCCTGAGTCCTGGCCCCTCTTTTGAGTTCCACATCACAGGTGCCACAAAGTGGCATAGTCAGAAGTGAACTCATCTTCTTCTGCCAGAAACCTGCCCCTCTCCTTTTTTAGTGAAGCACAAGGACCACCCAGTGACCTCTACTCGGCTCTTTCTCTGTGCCCCCTTCTCCCTACTTTCAACAGGACACTCAGCCCTGGAACCTATATTCTTAATAGTGAAGACATCTCTTGCCTCTGTTCCATCCTCCTGATCCTGCCACAGCTGTGTTCGCTGATGCCCCGATCCTCCTCCTTTGTAACAATGCAAATCTGAACATATACTTTGCTTGTTTAAGTTCCTATAGAATAAACCCCAAGTCCTTGTTATGGCCTGAAGGCCATATATATAATGGTCTAGCTCCTGACAATCTTTCTAGATTCCCCAAATGTATATCAATGGAACATTAGTTCCAAGGAATGTTAAAGCACTATGTGAGATTAAAAGAATTATGCAGTCAAATTAGTCTGAGAAACTGTGGTTAAAAACAATTATTTTAAGACAGGCTTCTTTAGTCTAGGATGTTAAATATTCTCATGGTAAATGTGAATCTCCATGAGAAATATAGTATGCTGTATTATTTTTAATTTTTTATTTTTTTTAAATTCATTTTGGAGAGGAGCAAAAGCGAAGGGGGGAGAAGCAGGAAGCATCAATGCCCATATGTGCCTTGCTTGACCAGGCTTGACCAGGGTTTGAAGCCGGTGACCTCAAATAATCCAGGTCGACGCTTTACCCACTGCACCATCAAAGGCCAGGCTGCAATATTTTCTAATCTTATTTAGTCATAGCATGCCCCTTTGCTTGAAGTCATTCATAACACCATGGTCCTGTGGCACATCCTCTGGTAGACGCTACAGTCTAAAGTCGTCCCAACTGTAGACCCTTGCCAGACTTGCTGTGCTCAGGCCCTCCCAGGTTTAGAACAAACTACTCAGGTTCATAGATGTCATCACTGCATAGTGTCAATGTAGTCCTTTCATGTCTAATGCTTTGATTGGACACAACTGTGAACAATGTAATCAGATGGTACTGGTGGCATGCTATATAAAGGATCCAAGTGACTTGGTATTTTAAAGAAATTTTGCTGGAGTTTGTGAGTGACATGAGAATTTTAGACTTCTTAAGACTTCACCTAATTATCCTCCATTACAGTATTATGGAGAGAGACATAAGAACTTATACACACCGAATACTGCCAGCCTGACACATGATGGTGTCATTTTGTAATAATGTATCAGTTGCACAAGTCCAAATATTCTGTAATTTCCATGAAATTTCTGTGTCATAAATTTCTATCTTTACCTCCAAACATATTCAAACACACTATTTTCCAGTCACGTGAAATTGCTTATGTAGTTCTCACAATATAAGGTTAGAAGCCTTATATTTTGACAAGCCTCTGTCAAACTGTTCCTTTTTCTCAGAATAACTTTCCCCTCCTGTGTATATTCTTTTGAATCTCACCTAAAATATCTTCTGAAACGTGGAACTTTTTCTTATCAAAATTTCAAGTACTGACCTTTCGTTTCATGTCCTTACCAAATACCACATGAAACATTATGGCAACATTATTGAATCAAATGTACAAAAAAATTAATAAATTAAAAATTAAATGTAAAAATTTGTCTAATTTCTGGATAATAACACTTAATATAGTAAAACATAGAAACCTAACAATGTACTTAAGTAGCCATGAATACAACAAATGAGTGAAAGATTACTTGAACAGAAGAAAGGCCTAGTATGTTTCTGAATGGGAAGACATTTCAGAAGAGACACCAATTTTTCACCCTTATAAAAATTTCTGACAAATTAATCTATAGACTTAAATGCAATCACAGTATATTGGTTTTCAGAAAATGACAAATGATCTAAAAATCACCTGAAAGAACAAACAGAAGCGAATAGAAGGAAAAAAATTCTCCCCCAAAATTATAGCGAAGGGATTCCTTCTTTATTATATAGTATAATAGAAAGTCATACTTATTAAACACAAAGTGGTTTTGATAGAAAAGATAGGTCAATAAAGCAGAAAAAGATGTCCAGAAACACAAAATATCCACATATATTAATAATTTGGAATTTTTTAAAATTCATTTTAGAGAGGAGACACAGAGTGAGAGAAAGGGGGGAGGAGCTGGAAGCACCAACTTCCATATGTGCCTTGACCAGGGCAGTGCAGGGTTTTGAACTGGCGAACTCAGTGTTCCCAGGTCGACGCTTTATCCACTGCGCCACCACAGGTCAAGTGATATATTAATAATTTGATATTTGATTAAATTAGGAAAACTTTCGAAAAGTCATTTGGCAATTTTATTAAGGATGTTAAAACATCCTACCTTTATCCCTAGTAATTCTAGAAATCTATGCTCTGGAAATAAGCACATGTACATGTGAAAAGGTTTATTAAAATGCATTTCTTATATCTCTATTTATTATCAAGAGAAATGTGGAAGCAGCCTAAAATTTCCACAATACAGAAATACAGATAATAGAACAGTACGCTATTATGTAATTTAAAAGAAAGCATAAGTTAAAGACACAAAAATATGTATATATGCAAAATGACAAAAATTAATGCAGGGGACAATAATGCCAAATATTCAGTTTAAAAAAAGAAAAGAATATATGAATAACTTTAGACAGGACTATACCAAAATATCTGCAGATGTTACTAAACTAGGATTTTTTCTTTCTCTTTTCTAGAATTTTTATAATATATCATCTGACTATACATCATTGAAATGAGTGCTCAATATCTTTTTAAGATCTTACAGATAGGGATTCCTGTATATGGCATTAAATACCATATTCTAGCTCTCACATTTTCATATTTCTTTCATGTGACTGTGCTTTGTTTAACTTTAGGCAAAAAGCTGAAACCTTCAGTGAATTTTGGTCACGCGTGCATTAACTTACCGTTCTCTGTGTTTTAATAGCAGGAGTAAGGTGACACCAATCAAAAAGAGAAGAACTAAGACACCTAGAGAAAGACCTAGAAAACAAAAGAGCAAGTTTCACATGCCAGAAAAAAGTGACCTACATCATTTTGAAGTGATTGTGGGGCCTATTCCTAGTGGTGGAGAATATGGTAGGTTACTTTCATACTTATTGTTTCTGAGCCATATAAATATAGAATTCCTAAATAATTATACTTGAGCTTCAAGTTTTTCTGACTCAACCCAGTTCACACCAAGCATTTGACTACCAGGTTCAAGTTCTGTTGGGCTTCTCTGTTCTTTCTAGTTTTATTAGTAATACCCTAGTCATTGGGGTAGAATTAGAAGCATGTCAGGATCCCATGACTTTGTGTAACAATATTTAACTTTCAATTGTGAAATATGTGTTTTTCTACTGTAGAATAAGCCAGCCCATTCTGATACTGCCAAATCACGTCAAGAACCAAGAGTTAATGTAAACTAAACATTCAGGTTAAAAGCTGCAAATAGCTGGCTGTTCAAATTATGTATTCAACTCTATCTAAAAGTGACAGTTTGTAATGTAAAGGGCACATAAAAAGTCCCTAAAACACCAAAAATGATAATTTCTTATGAATGAAAGAGAAAAAGATTAGTAACAATCTGGCAGGATATAAAACCTCAAATTTTATATAGATGTTTATAAAATATCATTAGAATATTTTTTAAGTATTTAAAAAGAACTTACCACCAAAAAGAGGAGCAAGTGAGCCTAAGGAGAATCCAAAATCATAAACATATTAGTCTAGTTGCATAATTCAGTGTAGTCCAAAGTCCCATGGCAGTGCCCTGGAAGCTAGCAATATCTCTAAGTTAACAGGGATGTCTCTCCAAGTCTACTTAAAAAGATGGATTGGAACCTAATTCTACCCACCCTTACTTAATTATATAACACTCATTGGACTTAAAAATTCCTTTTCACCTTAATGTAGTAAGTTCGGGTAGTTCACCAACTAGAAAAACAATATAATTAGTATGATCAGAAATTTCTCAGGTGAGAATGCAAATATTATCTGTTACAATGGGCTGTTTAAGATATTTTTTTAGGTCCCTGTCAAACTGGTAAGCATTTATAAATTACATTTCAGCAATAAGGGAAGGCTCAGCAGCAACTCCTTACAAAATGTAAGGTGGTTAGTTTTGTACCTTTTAAGCAAGTGTTCCTCTACTTTCTTTACCTCCCTCATACTTGGGAAGTGTTGATTTTTCTAGAATAGACAATCACTTCAAATATATCATTACTATACCACTGGTTATACTCTATGTCAATTTAAAACCCAGGAATCCTTAACCCTGAGGGATACCCAACACTCTCTTCTCTCCAGTAAGACAAGAACCAGCAAATTCCCTTATACTTACCTTGTGATTTGCAAACAGCCAGGGGAGGGTTCCATTGGTGATCCTCCTGGCACTGGCTCTGGGGACTGCCTTCCAGGGTATATCCGTCTTCACACTCCAAATTAACAACTGCTCCATACTGATAATTTTTCCCAGACTCCAGCCCCTTCTGGATTCCATTCAGATACTCTGGGGAGCTACAGTTTACCTCTGAAATCATAGGAATTGAATTCACCAATGAAGTAGATACTGCTCTTAATGGAAAGGTTTATGAAACCAAATTAGTTCATTCTCAGTAAGAGTAGCCTCATTGAGATACCAAAATAAAAACCTAGGAAGAATCTATGTCCATCTCAATAACCTCCAGGTAATTTAAGCCAGGTTATTTTCTTTCTCTGTGCTTTAGTTTCTAAATGAGTAGTTGGTTAATTTTAATGGCATGCTAGAGAAATTGTGAGGCCTACATGGGTAAGAAATGTGAATTATTGTTTCATCAGCATCAACTCTTACTCTCCAATTCTTCATACACGTGCATGCTTCCTCCTTTCTTATTTCCTCTCCTCAGTATAGGGGTCAGTACAGTGTGATTTTGGTTTTGAATACTGACTTTGCAACTTCCAAATGTGTGGCCTGGGAAAATTTACAAATCTCTTCATTCTACTGAGACTTCATCATAATATAGAAATAATAATGGCACCAATTTCTTGTGGTTCTTATAAAGAGTGAATGAATAATGCTGTGATGAACATGGGGGTGCATGTGTCTTTGTCTTCATGTACCACTGTTTTTTACTTCTTTTAGGGGGTGAGGGGAAAAGAGAGACAAATATACAGTGATGAAAAATGATTTGACTTTGGGTGATGGGTATACAGCATAGTCAACAGTTCAAATGCTATAGAAATGTTTGCCTGAAACCTATGTACTCTTATTAATCAATGTCACCCCATTAAATTTAATTTTCTAAATAAAAATTTTAAAAGAAGAAAATGAAAGCATAATACTATGCACTGTTTCAGATATACAGCAGAACGTTCTCAACAAATATTACATATTAACTCACTTCTCATATTCCATATGGCTATTAAAAATGACTTTGAAACTTTTATAAAAAATATATCTATAGTCAGAAGAAATACACTGAAAAAAATGTGCTTTTTCATTAGTATTTTTGTGATACACATATTTATTATGACGGTAATCACAGCGTAATTTTGATTTACACTTTGGTTGTTTAATTTACATAAGCATTTCAGTTTTCTATATTTCAATGTCTACATAAGTGATCACTCAAATAGACTACACCTTAAGTCACTTTTCTTATTTTTGGTATTTAAATTAACTAATCTATTAATGAGGACATTAATTTGGCAATTTTAAGTTGAAAGTAACTAACTCAACATATCTGTTTGGGACAAGTTTGATTTAAAATAAAAAAAAATAGATGATGCACCTTTACAGTATGGGGCAGGTTGGCTCCAGGTTCCCTCATGTGTGCAATGAAGGAGTGCGTCTCCCACCAGCAGGTAGCCTTGGTCACAGCTGTACAGGATTGACATTCCAGGAGAAAATCGAGCTATATCGCTACCAGAGTGATTCCCATTGGGGATCTTCAATGGAGTTTGACATCCTACAAAAGCTTAGATACCAATAAAAAATGATCTTTAATTTATCACCGAGGAACACATAGCCAACATTATCTGCAGGTGATAGGCATACAGAAAGGAGGCAGGCAACAAGCCAACAAATTGGAACTGGTAACATCCATATCACCTAAACCAAGCAGCACTCACTAAACAGAGATTTGCACTGCTCACATATGTTGTGTATGATTTGAATAAATATGTCAAAGGTAAGATAATGAAACATCAATAGTTGCAACCCATTGTTATAATCTCTCAGCCCAAAGTATTCTTCCTTTTCCTTTTAAATAGTAGAAAGGCTTTATTTAGTCTAAGGGTCACACACTTAAATGCTTGAGGTAGCCAGGAAGTGGATCCACCACATATAGCAAAGGAGAGAAACCTGCCCTTCTGAAAATGGTAGCCAAAGCCCAATTCAAGCAACTGCTGCCATGCAGGAACTCAAAGGGAGCCCTTACCGAAGCACAGGTTCAATATTTATTTTGGGCTGTGGACATGGGTTTCACTTAAAATGAGACTATTGTGTTGGCCAAAAAGAACAGTTCTGGCTTGAATTAAGTTATTGGGACACTAATCGCCAGCCTCTGTTGTAGAGAGCCACCCAGTCACTAACATGAATGAAACTGACAAATGATTACCTTACAAGAAAGACAATTCAATGGGTCTGCAGGCCAGTCTCACCCCTCAGACCACCACAGTCTCGTTCTGGCTGATATTACATATCAGGTTATCAAGTGATATAACAGGCAACATTTCCTCCCAAGAAAGGTAGGGGCATTTTTATTATTCTAATTTAATAAAAATAATAAAATGTGTAGACATCATCAATATAGAAATTAACCATTAGCCTTTCATGTACTTTTGCTCAACCACATAGAAAGGAAAGGGCGGGAAAAGAATCCTGTGACAAGATAAAGCAGATATCTTGTAAAAAATTATAGTTGCCTAGGCTTAGGCCGATGATAAGTGAATATTCAGAAAGATTTTTCCTTATTCTGAGCAAAATCCCTTAGTTAATTTCTGAAAATAACTTACCCTTTTTGATACAAGTTGGTACACCTGGCACCCACTTGTTATTAGTATGGCACTTAATCAAGTCACTGCCATTCATAATGAAGCCAAGGTTGCAGGCGACATATACAATGTCATTGTGGGAATATGAAGCATGAGTTTTATTCAGCTTGTATCCATGTCTGACTTCTGGGTTAGGGCAGTGGGTCACAGGAAGAGATTTTAAGCACTGTGGGGGAGGTCCACTCCATGATCCATGTCCTTTGGAGTCACTTATGCATCGTATATTTTTCTCTCCCCGAAGAGAGAATCCTTGGTCACATTCATAAGAGATTTCAGTTCCATATAGAAACTGTTCTGCCATCACACCTGTGTGCCTGCCATTGTCAGTCACGGGTGGAGGTTGGCAGTGAATAGCTGCAGAAGAGATTCAGGAAATTCTACTTCAGCTTGTATACCAACATGGACAATCCTCATTCAGATACAAATGAAACTATGCAATAACAGTAAAATTATTTAAATTTACAAACTGTTTTATGTTTTCTAAAACAGTTTTACTAATATTTCTGATTATTTGAGTAATACATAATTATTCAAAATGTAAAAATACAGTAAATAAGAGAGAAATACAACTATAATACCATAAACTAAAAATATAAACTATATATATATATATATATATATATATATATATATATATACAGTATATATTAATCTTTAACACTTAGCAGATGTATGGGAAATATTCAGTTCCTACTTGACAACTTTGATTCCCAATGACAGTGCTGACCAAACAGTGAAAGATATTTCTAATCTTAAGTACACTGAGCTAGTACACATAGACTGTTGAGGTAGTTTTAGACTTGTTCTTGAGTGGCCTGCCCACTTAACTTTAATTTCTATCCTACCTTTACAGAGTGGAATCTTTTGAAACCAAACCCCATTCTCAGCTTCTTCACACTCGCGATAAGTATGCCCACTCAGCTGATACCTAGAAAGAGATTATAATACATTTCTTCTAACCGATATCACACCTCTGAAAGCTAGCCTCACACCACAAATTCGGTGGGATACTTAAGTAACTTCAGTAGAGAGGAATTAAAACCCTTGACCTCCACATATAACAGCTACTTTAGATTCACAGTTGATCACAGCAAAACTATTTCCACGTCAAGAAAGGACTAAAATGTGAGAGATGCTACTTCAACCTCTGGAATCTCATATTCTCTGTGAATGTGGCAATGAGAAACCTCTAAAGAAAGTCAGCAAGACAAACTAGGGTAGAATTAATGCACAGAACAAAGTGGAGCCCCATCTAAATGGATCATCTCATACTCACCCATCCTGACATGATGTATTAAATGCAATCACATGTGCGTCAACTGGAAGCTCTTGAACATTTTCTCTCAGAGGCTGACATGGTACTTCTAGAAAAGTGAAGTTGGAATTACTATACATGCCTGATATCGAAGAGGAAGGCAACTCTGGAACTGAAAGTACCTTCACACCGAGGGGCAGAAGGACTCCAATTTCCTGAAGGCATACAGTGAATGGACTTGTTTCCCACAAGCAAGTAGCCAGGGTCACAGGTGTAGTCTACAGTCATCCCAGAGACAAAGACGACCCTATTTCCACCTGTGTGCTGACCGTGGTGGAGCCCAGAAGGTGGCTGACAGCCTGAAGAGAAAACTCCCCACATAAATACCAACAAAAGAGGAATTAATACTCAAGAACATTAAAAATACAAAATTTGACAACAGACAACCTTAAACATTAAAACCAATGATCATAAAGCTATAATTCTAGACATCTAGCTTTCACTATCTAACGTGAGTATATTCTGGACACAAGAGGCATTTACATAAAGAACATATGCGACACACAGAATAGTCTGTTACAGATGGAAGAAGTGGGATAGTAATCTGTGCCCCATTGACTTTTTCCCTGACTCTAGTTTAGGGTGGGAGATAAGAATAATAAAGTAAATACCGCATTTTTTTCCCATTGGGTTTTTACCTTTTTCACAAACTGGTATTTCAGGATCCCAGATGTTATTGTCTTTGCAACGAATCTGACTGCTGCCCCGCAAAGTAAATCCATCATCACACTTGAATGTCACACTGTCGTTGTAGAAATATGGGGCTTCCTTGCCCAATATCTTGTATCCATTTTCAACATGGACATGTGAGCACTGAACAGCAGGGAGGGAAAGTTTGCAGAGAGGAGCAGGGCCACTCCAGCTGCCTCTCTCTTGATTGTTGTCTGTACAACGGATGGTGCGCTCCCCAATGAGGTTGAATTGTACTCCTTTCTCTGGCCCAGGGTTACATGTATAAGTGACTGTGGTTCCATATGGAACATCTTCTGAGGAACTCCCTGTGTGTGTCCCATTGTAGATAACAGGGGGCGGTGGGCAGGTGATTTCTGGAGAGGTGAGAAGTGATTACATAATTCAACTTCACTATTAGACACCAAAGAAGAAACATGAAGCTGATTATGACCCGTTGTTATCACATTTCCTGGAGGAAACGGGTGAGTTTTGATGACATATCAAAACTCATTATGTGTTTAAACAGGTTTCACAGGAAAGATTTTTGTAATGGAAATCTTTGTTACAAGTGAACATTTAGGCTCTGGCCAGTAAGCTCAGTAAGTTAGAGCATCATCCCAATATGCTAAGAGTGTATGTTTGATCCCAGCCGGGGCACATATAAATCAGCAGTGAATGTGTAAATAAGTAATACAACAAATTGAATGTTTTCTCTCTCACTCTTTTCCCATTTCTTTGTCTTTAAAATAAATAAAAATAAAAAACCCATTAATATGTACATCAATATCATATTGTGAGTTAGCAAAGACCAGTAGTTAATTATTAATAAAATTGGGATTGGTTTTTTAATAAATAAGAAATAATAAGTGAATAAAAAAGCACAGGGGCATAGAATTAATAATTAATCTTTTTTCAGTGCTATTTCTGTGCTGAAGTTTATATGATAGTTTAGCCAAGAATATTTATCGTTGATTGAGCATCTACTTTTTGACAGGCAATTTTCTCATTTACAAAGTAGGTATAGTACCATTGAGTGATAATAACTCTGAACTCTGCAATCTTATCCTGACTTTACAGATGGGTAGCTAGAGTTTCATAAAAGTTACATCAACCAACCAAGATCATATGAAGTTACGGATACAGAATATGAGTTCAGATCACACATCAATTGCCTTTTTCTTTACTAAAGCACAGTGTACCCTCACTGCTTACATCATCTTCTATTGCTAAATCACAAAAGAGATCAGTAACTAAATACATATATTTTTCTTCTTTTCCAAGTGAGAGGAGGGGAGATAGACAGACTGCTGCATGTGCCTGGACTGGGATCTTCCTGGCAATCTCTGTCTGGAGCCGATGCTCTGCCAATCAGGGGCGGCTGGCAATTAAGCTGTTTTAGCCCCTGAGCTGGAAGGCAGCTTGGAGCTATCCTCAGTGCCCTGGCCAACAAGCTCGAACCAATCGAGCCATGGTTGCTGGAGAAGGGAAAGAGAAAGAGAGAAAGAGAGAGAGAGAGTGTGTGAGAGAGAGAGAGAAGTGGGACGGGGAGTGAAGAAGCAGATGGTTGTTTCTCCTATGTGCTCCCACCAGGAATCAAACCCAGGAGACCCACATGCTGGACCAATGCTCTACCACTGAAACAAACAGCCAGGGCTACTGAATACATTTAAATTAAGTGGTTTCTATGCTTTGGAGTGGAGAGGCATGACAGTAGAAAGACAGCAAAACTGTTGATGAAGTTAATAGATTAGTGTTGGGCAGATAAATATATTATGCTCACTTTGTTAAAGATGGTGCTGCCCACATGGAAGCCCGTCACCCAGGTGATGATATTAGTTGCCCTTCCTGCTTGGGAATGGGTGTGATTATGTTAATATGTGTTGGGGGAGGGTTTTTGCTCCAAAAGGTTTTAAAAGGAAGAGAGATCACGTTGTTCCGAGACAAGAGTGATTGTTCTAGGACTAGGGCAGACTAAGGCCATGTGGAGGAGAGGAGAAGCAGCCAAGATGGCAGAGTGCTGAGGAAGAAGCCAGTTTGTGCAGAGAGAAGGAGATGGGAAACAGAGGGGAATAAGTCTGGTGAGCTAGAAACCTTTGATGCTAGGAAACCCAGACAAGTCAGTAGCTTTGTAAAAACTGAATGAGTGGGTTTTGGAGCCCAGTGTGTGTTTTTACTTGCCCGCCAGGTGCAAGCTAGGATTAAAGTGGATGGCTCACCAGTTCTTGGCTCCATTGTTTTATTACGGACTGTCTGAATCAAATATGAACCTGCATGGGCCAGGCGACTCTGATGGTGGACTTTGCCACTGGCTTTACAATTAGTATCTAATATGTTTATTCCCACTATATAGACTAAAATAGAAATCTCCCAGGGCATACATGTCTCACATTATTTTAGGTCCTCCATTTTTGTTACTACTCACCTTTACAAAGACGAATTTCCATGAACCAAGGAATTGTGCCTTGACATTGTTGATAAACACTCCCACCTAATCGGTACCTAGAGATAGAATCATGTCATTTTGCCATCTAGTGACCACTAACCTAAGCAAGAGCTATTTGCTCAAAAGTAGACTCACTGCTTTCAGGACAAGAAGCAATAGGAACAATAATGTAGCCAGCATCAGCTCCATCCCCCTTGCCTAATCATAGTTCCATGCATGGAAAATTGCATGATCAACACTTCCATGAGCACGTGACAGGGTAGGGTCTTTGAGGGAAACTTACAAAGAGCTTGCAGTATGCACTGAGAAGCCAGACCTAGTTATGCTGAGCCAGCATTCACTCACCCTTCGTCACAAGTAGAGTTAACATCTGGTCTAATAAATTGATCCTGGGGTTTTCGGTTGAGATGCTTTTCTATAGGTTCACACTCTGCCACTATAAAAGAGACTAGGATGAGAAACCAACTCAGGGCAATCTCAAAACCACTAAACATGTGCAAGCAAAGCCTGGCACCTTTGCATTTGGGGGCAGTGGGTGCCCACACCCCTTCAGAGGTACAGTGTATCGATTCTTCTCCCACCAGCACATAGCCAGGGTCACAGCTGTATTTTATAGTTGTTCCAGGCTCAAAGCGAATCCAGTGTCTGTCTTCTTTTTGCCCATTGAGGATTTTAGGAGGGGGTGGGCAATCTATAGGAAAATAAAAAAATTTTCTTATATAAACAGTAACAGGAAAAAACAAAGAAACCAGTATCAATGCTATAATTTCACTCTGCCGGTGTTTGTGTGGTATAGAAGGTATCTTGCAACCCAGTTTGGAGTAATTTTAGATCAGTGATGTTGATCTCTTTCTTGTTTCTGCACCAAGGCTGCTGCAGATTTTTGATCACTTCCCACTTAGTACTTTACTTCCTCTCTTGTCTCATCCTTTCTTATGGAATCACCTTGTATGCTTTCAATGGTAGATTCTAACACACCTACGGGGTGGGGGCTTTGCTGACTTCCCTTTAAAGGCATCAGTATTAGGACAAACAAGATATTTTTCCCTAAATAAATGGGCAACTTAGTGGTCCTAAAGTTATTTTCCCCAAGGATACTCCCACAGAATGAACTAACGGTGGGGGGCAGTGTTAAAAAAGCCTTCTACATAATTTATAACCACTATACATACTCAGTAGAATTGGGAGACTAGAAACTGGAAAAGGCCTTGCTTAGTTAGGTCCATAACCTCTTTCACTAGTTTTCTGAAAAGATGTGATAGTACCACCATTTCCTGGTATCAGACACTCACCCCTCTCACAGCCTGGTGGGGGTGGCTCCCATGTGCCTTGGGCATTACATCGTATCCCCTTGCTTCCTTTCAAGGTGAAGCCAGACAAGCAAGCAAATACCACAGTGTCATTATACAAATATTGATCTTTCTTCCCAGACAATATCTGGGCTCTTAGGACCTGGGGAGGTTGACACTGAATCCTAGAAACAGAAAGTTCGCAGTGTGGGGCAGGGCCACTCCAGGTCCCGGTCTTCTGACTATTGTTGGTACAACGGATAGTGCTTTCCCCAATCAGGATGAAGTTCAAGCCTTCCTCTGGGCCCGGGTCACAAGTGTAAGTGACTGTGTTTCCGTATGGAACGTTCACTGAAGGCTTGCCTGTATGTCTTCCTCTGAGAATAGGTGGTGGTGGTGGGCAAAGTATTTCTAGAGAAATTGCAGAGAAATGACAAGGTTGTAGCTGGACTGCAAACTAAGAAAGCTTCAGACTTGATCCCACTCTCACCTCCTGGCCTCAGGGACCAGGATATTTGAATCTCTAATGAATTAACAAGGGCAGCAATAGCAATATAGTTCAAAATTATGATTTATTTCAGAATATATCTAATTCTGCTGATCCCTGCATTTCTTCTACTAAATGCATGATTTCCTTTATGTGCATTGCCTGGCTTACAAGTCTACTTATCTTTTCGAGAGAGAAAAGCCTAGGAACCCCGTTTTACTTGAATAAGCAGAGAATAATGTGGTAACTGAAGGATGCTTCAGTTATAACCCTTAAAGATGTCTAGGAGAGATATCTTCTCTATAGGGTTCTGTAAAGTAACGACTGAATCAAAAGCTTTTAGTTCAAATACTTCAGTGTTCTGTTGAGTCTTGGACAAGGAACTAGTTGCAAACCACAGCTGTGTCACCTACCTTTACATACTGGCTTGTTGGTCCATAAAGCTCTCTGTCCATCAATTACACACTCACTGGAAGGTTGGCCTTGTAACCAATACCTGGAGACAGAACGTGGTTATTCAGAACTATCAGGCAGTTGGTGAAATGAATCAATAACCTTTACTAAAGTCTGAGGTAATTTCATTACATTTGTGTGCATTGACTCTTATTAGCATTATCTCACGTCACCCAGGCTGACCATAGATCCTCACACAGAAGCCTTCACAGGACATGCCATGTATGGATAAGCCAAATCTATTACACCCTCCAAGCCTGACCTGTAGTGGCGCAGTGGATAAAGCGTCGACCTGGGAATACTGAGGTCGCCAGTTCAAAACCCTGCACTGGTCTGGTCAAGGCACATATGGGAGTTGATGCTTCCAGCTCCTCCCCCCTTTCTCTCTTTCTCTATCTCTCTCTCTCACTCTGTGTCTCCTCTCTAAAATGAATAAATAAATAAATTAATTAAAAAAAAACACAACTTATACACCCTCCAGACACTCACCCTTCATTGCAGGTAAAGCTGACAGTTACACCAACCCGAAGGATTGGAGGCCCCTTTATCTCCCCATTGTGAAATGGTCCTGGAGATTCACACTGCATCACTAAGGAAACAAGTCAAAGATGTGCAAAGCATGGCAAATAACAGAATAACCTAATTTCTGTAAATTGATTGTCAATTTAGAGCACCTTCACATTTTGGAATGGCAGCACTCCAGTCTCCTGAAGACAAACAATGGATGGTCTTTTCTCCAACAAGCAAGTACCCACGTTCACAGCTGTAAGTCACGAATAACCCAGGGACAAAGGCACCAACATTCTTTCCCGTGTGATATCCATTGGGGATTATGGGAAGTGATGGACACTCCAGGAGGAAATCTTTACAAATACACATTAGGAAAAATGGTCATCACATGAAACATCCTTCACAATTTAGATTTTCCCATAGTACATGGATCCAGTGATCTATGGTAACCAGTCATCATCAATTTTCAACTTGATCTTTTAAAGATCAAATGAGTGGAGTTTAATCATATCCATTTTATATCACAAATAATCCATTATTTTCCTTTTTCAGTTATATATTATGATTTTTGTGAAAATTTTATATTACCAAAACAGTTCATTTTCAAAGATATACTCATCCAACACTTCAGTCTATTCTCTGCTCCAAAAGAGACATATTATTAGGAGGTTATCGTGCTAGATATGAATAATATAGTTTTGTGGGACCCTGTATATGATACATATATACATAAATATTGGGTGAGTATAGGTGTACTCACATATTATTCTATGCTTTTCTTTCTTTTCTTAATAATTTTTTATGATATCTTTCCATGTCAATATATATAGGTCTACCTAAATCTTTATAAAGGTTTAATTATTTTTTATAGTCACCTCATTTTGTGACTATCTTCAGATCTTCCTTATGTCCAATATTATATATCTAACTATAAATGCATAGATAAAATTATATTTTTCTAATAATAGCTTTTTCAACTCCTTAATTGATTTAGAATTGATCAATATTGTTCTCATAAAATAAATAAAGAGTTAATTTTTTTGGTAAAATGTCAAATACACTCATGCTTGTAATTATATGATTGAAATTCATATTTCAATTTCAGCAACAACATAAACCTAATGAAATGAAAAATACATGAAGAACTTATTGTGATCTTTACTTTTAAAATCATTTTATTTGAAACATTAGATCTGAGGAGATGTCTTGTGAAGATGATGACTTTCTGATGACTTGTGGTCACTCAGAAAGTGTTTATAGAGGCCCCATAGAACAGGGCATCAGTTTCATCACACTGTGTTAGCTGCTATTTACAGATGAGTTTCATATCCATAAGGTATATTTTTGCTAATAGACCTCACATTTCTTCTCATTTTAACATTAACTTAGACATATAGTTTAAAAACATACAATTCACTCAGCACCAACAAACTCTGGCCCCAATCTTGTAAGACTTATTCAATTATTAGGGATGATCAGTTGCTTTTCCCACTAATACTAAAATTCTTTGTCTATCGATATTTATTTGTTAATGTTTGTGACAAAAAAAAAGTCAAAAGCAGGACACCTCAATTTTCATCCTTTCTCATGCTTTCTCCTTCACCCCCGCCATTCAAATTTTGACATAGTTCTTCCTTCAGAATTGTACAAAGCATTATCTGCCCAGTAATGCAGGGATCCATTCTTTCTTACTCACCACTCTCACAGATCGGTAGTGGTGTCGGTCCCCATCTTTTATTTGCTTGGCACCAAACGGTCTTGTTTCCTTTCATGGTGAAGTTGGTATTACAGGTAAATGTCACAGAATCACCATGTCTGTATGGTGGTCTATATCTTTTATCTCTCTGTGCCCCTGGTACTGTGGGCTCAGGGCACACAGAATTTCTGTTGAAACGTTCACATGTGGGGACAGCTTTATCCCAGACTCCTTTCTCTTGGTCTTTACTTATGCAAAAAAGAGTTTTCTCTCCAATAAGGCGGTAGGCAGGAAAACAACTGTACCTCACAAAAGTGTTAAGAGTTATGGGGACAGAAACATAACTATTCCGACCATATTTGATAGGAGGAGGAGGTTCACAAGAAATCCCTGAAAAATTTAGAAAAAGAAAGAGCTGATGGATTGCTTATACAACAAAATAATTCAGATTTAGATTAAATGTCTCAATATAAGTTATGTCACATTTTCAGGAACAGACTTAGAAATATGTATAATTTTTTCTTACTCACAGTCCCTACTTATCCCCATGCTCTTAAATTCTTACCTTTTGCTAGATTCTCAGCAAACATATAGATATAGGACTTATAAGCACAAACAATGATCAACAATGACAATGAAAGAAAATTCCTTAAATATTTCTGAGTCTAATTGATTTTAATAAAAGGCAAACAGCACATGAAAATAATATGCTAATAACATGCTAATCATATGAGGAGAGGCACCATGGACTAATGCAATGAGGGCTCAGTACACCTGGTATCAAATCCTCACTGTCATTCAATAGCTGTGTGATCTTAGGCAAGTCTCAGCTTCTCTAAGCCTCAGTTTCCTAGACTATTGTATATTGTACTACTTCATAAGGTTGTAATTGGAACCCAGACAGATAAAAGTACCTGGAAGGGGCAAGTACAATACCTGGAATACACAAATTGTTTGACACCTGTTTCAAACACTCAACTGGGACTACAAATGGAGAAAGTACATTCTGTCCCTACATTAAAGGTACTGCAGCTTCACTACAGTCATTTGTCATCTTCTCATGATGTACCATTTGAAAAATCCACATGAAGTGATCAGGGGTTTGGGATAGTGACTTGATATCCTTTATTTACTTGCCCTAATGTTATTTATTTATAGCTGCATTGGTATATGCACATGTTTCTTGAGTGAGTCTCAGAACAAAGGGAAAAGTGCCAGTCTTGAGAACTGCTGATTACTATCCATCTAGCTCTAAGATTTGCTCAACAGTAGAGGAACCGGTATAAAAGCCCATGACCAAACCATTTCAGCACATCAGTGCTACTCAGTTTCAGTGGGGGTAAATTTCCAGAGTCTTTATCTCAATATAAATAGAATACTCAAAACAATATGTAGTCAAGTAAATAAATCTTGTTTTGGTCTACCTTCTAGAACATATAGAAGAGGAGCTTATACTTGTTCAAAGTACACATATGAATAAGATATTATAAAGGATAAATGCATGAGAGCACATCAGAGATCAAGAGGCAAGATTCATACTTATTTTGCTTTCTACTCACGTTCACAGACAGGAAACTTATTATTCCAGAGTACTCTCATTCCTTCTGAGACACACTGACTAGAAGATTTGCCATTTAACCGGTACCTTAAACAATAAGGGTAGCAAATCATCACCAGAACAGACCAATTCTCAGTGGCATGGAATTAATTATGTCTCTTAAGTATGTGGCAATAATTCACTCTATTTTTAAAGCATTTTATGCTTAAGAAAAAAGGTCAAGGTTGGTTGTGAATCAGTTCAGCAACATGATGACTTCGGACCAGCTAAAATCACAGAGAGAAAAAAAATCCTAATGATTATATATATTTTTTATTTTCTCTCTCTTTTTTATAAAAATACTAGGATTCTCTTAACCATTCAGAAGAAAAAAGTCTTCAGTATTGAGTAAAGAAAATATCAAAGATCTTGTTCCCTAAACTCACCCCAAAAAGCTCCTCTTACTAAACTCTTATCATTTTATTCATTGTCTGTAAGAGAGACTTTACTTCTGACCTCAAACTTAGCTTTTCCAATTGATAAATCAATCATTCCATGGCTCAGTTGGCTATGCACAATACATACACTTAAGGAAAACCAATAGGATTTGGTTAATGACAGAATTCATAGTCATAAAACATAAAGAAAAGGGGGGAAAGGATTAGAAACAGAAAAAAACAGTACTATCTTTAAAGATCGTGTTTTTCAATGCTTAGCTATGAATCATGGGTCTCAATTTAGGCCCTGTCACCTCACACTCACCCCTCATCACAAACAAAAGAAACCTCTGCCCCAAGCTGGAGATTAGGAGGAGCCACCACATGGCCATTGAGAAGTTGGTATGGAATGGCATCACATGATTTCACTAGGAAAAAAGAGACAAGGCTGGCACATGAAGAGGTTAGAAACAACTGAGTTTCCTTAGGATGGAATAGAGTTTAGGCACCTTCACATTTGGGGGCCGTATGGCTCCAGTTTCCCAAGGATTTACACTGTATAGTGTTGGCTCCAATGAGAGTGTAGCCAGGCTCACAGCTGTAGGACACTTCCTGTCCAATTGCAAAGAATTCCTTATCCATTTGGTTATAATTACCATGGTGGACATGTGGAGGTGGTAGACACCCTGAGAAAAGAACAGGACCAGAGGCCTTTTATTTCTGAAATAAGCACTTTCTTCTCTACAACTTAAGTGAACTTAGGGTTGGCAGGGGTGGGATGAAGGTGGTCATGTCAACTCTCTGAAATGTAAAGTAGAGACTCTTTTAGGGAGGTGGAATGGACTAACCTACATTACTTTTTTTAGACCTGAAGAAACATGCAACCATTTGCTTTCTTTCTCTCTCTTGATCTATACCAAAAGACATTACATCCACCCTTCATTTTCTACTTTAACTAAAAAGGCCTTGGTTATTCTCTTTGGTAGTACATTTTCACTACCAATATCTACCTTATTTTTCCTGTTCTCTACACCAGATTGATGAAGATACTGAGCCTTGTAGGAAGGGCTCCAAAAGTTGTCTGGTTTTGTAAGTCAGACATTTCTTAATGAGAGTAGGAAAGAAAGAGAGAATGTAGGAGATACTCCATCTTAATCCTAGCATAATTTCATAAAGGCTACATTTTTCATATGAGGATGTATAATGTCTATAGTATTTTGAATCAAATCTGATATCAGCCAATTTCCCTCATTGGCTTGACCAATAGGATCGAAAATTTATTTTATCCTCATTTAAATAAAATTTAATCATATATATATAGTTTTAGAAAAATCTGATTATTGGCTCTGGTACCATCTGCTTTTATTTATTTATTTTTTAAGTGTTTTATAGACTCTTGTACATTAATGTAGATCTAACAATGTTCCAGGATATAGTAAATTCCCTACCTTTTCAACATTTATATGTTACTTTCAAAGTTCACTTTCAAATTCTTTAACCAGAATACTCAACCACATTGATTTTATTTCTCCTCCTCTTTTCAGAGCCACCATGTGCCTATTCAACCAAAAGTTTTATTTCATTTTTAGATCACCAATTTTTTAGCCCAACTCACCCTTTAAGCACATTGGCAGTAGACTCCATGTACTGTTTGGTTGGCACCATACCTTGGTGCTGCCTTTCATGGTAAAGCTAGGCTTACACTTAAACATCACAGTATCATTTAAGGAAAATGAACGTTTGTATCCAGATTCCATAATTCCATTTTCAACTTTTGGAATTGGGCATTTGACTAGATTTATACACTGAGGAGCAGGGCCGCTCCAGATGCCAACTTGATTGTCTTTGCTGGTGCAGTATATTGATTTCTCACCCACGAGGTCAAACAGCTTTTCTCCATTCTGTCCAACATGGCACCGATAAGTCACCACCATTTGATAGTAAAAATTCTCTCTGTCGTTGCTATAAAAGTCCCCATTGGAGATGGATGGGGGTGACTTACAAGGAATTGCTTTCGGAGGGTTAGGTGGAAAAACAAAGAAGACATTTATATGTTATAGCTTCTGGAAATTTTGTATTCAGTATTGCAAACTGAACTCCAATTCAGCCTACAATTAACCAATTTTGTTGAAATTGTATCCTTATCTCAAACATGGCTCTAAGTAAAAAGTAGCAAGGTAAAAAGATGCAGAGAACATCCCTGATGAAAATTCAAACAACAAAAAACTATAATCTGGTCACTAGAGCTCATCCCCAGGATACAGATAAACTGTCATAGGAGGTACCTACTATAACCTACATTGTGCATGAAATAAAATTTGCAGGTAACCTTGTCACATATTTCAGATTTAAGTCCTTTTTCACTATGAAGTAGCATCATCAAAGGAGAGAAAACAAAGGAAAGTGTGGTGGGTTTAGAAGGGATTGAAAGAACATAAACAAAGCACAGCCCTGGGCCCAGAACTTTCCAAACTAAATCTAAATTTCCTGAGTACCTTGATAACATTATACGGAGTGAAATAAGTAAATCAGAAAAAAAGAAAAACTGAGAACAGCATGATTTCATACATAGGTGGGACATAAAAGTGAGAATATGAGACATGGACAAGAGAGTGGTGGTTACGGGGTGGGGGGAGGGAGGAGAGGGTGGGATAGGGAGGAGGGGAGGGACACAGGGTAAACCAGATGGAAGGTGACAGAGCACAATTTGACTTTTGGTGACGGGTATGCAACACGGTTGAATGATAAGATAACCTGGAGATGTTTTCATTGTACATATGTACCCTGATTTATTGGTGTCACCCCATTAGAATTAATAAATATATATATATATATATATATATATATATATATATATATATATATATATATATATATAGATATAGATATAGATATATAGATATGTAGATGACTACTTCCCCTCTGGAAGGATACAAGACGAATTACATAGGGTACACTAAAAGGATCATTTTACTCACATTCACAAAGAGGCATATCCTTATCCCAGATTACAGTAGTGCCTGAGATAACACATGTAGCAGATGAGTCACCAATGAGTCGATATCTAAAGGCAAAGAGATGAGGGATCATCTCCCAGCTAGATGTACATTTTAGGAAATCTTAGTTCTTTGTCCATTGCAAGAATACCAAAGAATAGAATATCCTGTATGACAAGTAGCTCTGATAGAGTAGACTCATACAAAAGATTTAGGAATCTAAAGCCAAATAACATTTGCTTACTTGTCAGTAACACTGAAGATTTAAAATTAGAAAAAGAGTAATCCAAGCTCCTTTCTCTTCTAGGGATCCTGTCCAGTGGGTAGTACTGGAGGTAGTCTCAAGATCAGTGAACGTAGGTGATTCTCTTTTTGCTTATGTATTTTGAAGGGTAGGTGGCAATTACTCAGACCTCTTTTGGAATACTAATGATTTCTGGTTGAAACGACTATTCAAAAATCTTTGTACCCTGGATATGTCTCCTGCAAACTCACCCTTTATCACAAGAATATGTAATTGTTGACCCAAACAGAAGACCCATGGGTATGAGGACAGAGCCATGGAGGAGTTCTCTAGGACTCACACATGATTTACCTACAAGGGAAAACAAAACAAAACAGGACTTTGGACTGGAATTTGAGGGATTTTATATTAAATCCCAACCTGACTGAACTTGCTAACTAGCTTATTTATGTTTAGTCAAAGACATATTTGACATTTATAAAACTTCTGTCTTCCAAAGGAATAGTCAACTCCAGAAGAGTATATTTGTTTAAAGCACACAGTCTAAATTTCTAAGTGTGCATGCAAATATTATTTGTCATCAACCATAATTATAATGTTTATTTCCCTTTTTTATGCTCTGTCAGTTGATGGCATTATCTACCAAGTCTTGTGGCTTAAGAAAAAAGAAAACTTTCAGTCAGCATTTCCTTTCTGTAACCCATTCATTATCCCCTGGCCTTCATTCAATTGGTCAACAAATTTTAGTGACTAAATTCCAAACATCCCCAAACAAACTATTTTGTCACTGCTGTAATCTCTCACTGGATCATTGAGTAACAAAATTTACCTTTCTACTTCTGGTCTTCATCTTCTATGTATATCTATCACTGGTCCCATTATCCTTCAGAAGCACAAATGTGGTCATACCACTACCTACTTTTAAATTTTTTAAATAACTTACTATGGTTGATTGGAAAAAAATTCTTGGCCTATCACATTTAGCTCTAATCCATGTAATTAACTACTAGTCTTTCCCATGTACCCATATACCTTATACTCTAACCACACAGAATTTTTCTATGTTCCAAAGATGTCATATTCTTTCATACCTTCATGCTTTTGTATATGCTGTTTCCTTTGCCTGTAATGTCTGGATTTTCCTAGTTCTTCTAGATAGTATTTATTATATGCTACTCTATGATCTCATATAACTTTGACTTTATGAATAAATAAAGTTATACCATAAGCCAGTTTTTAAAATTAGCACAACAGTTCCTTAAAAAAAAAGAGGGCTAGCATACTTTTATAGTTCTCTCCAGCCCCAACATCTAGCTTAAAAGCTTCAAACCTAGCAGTTACTCAGAGATATCTCTTGAATTAAATGGGGGTAAGAATAAAGTGAAACTAATTATTCCTTGCATACTAACTTCTAAACTCACTCTAACACAGTACAGAGAGCATAGGGCAAGGTCATGGAGATTACAGGTAAATAGGACTGGGCAGCTGTGATGATTCAACCTTAATACTCAATGCCCTGAGGAGTAAAAGAAAATATGCCCCCTTCACTGAGATAACTTATTAATTCAATGGTCATTTATTATAAAAAATAAGACCATAGAGATACACTAATAGACCCAAAGATGCCTCTATTACAAATTACTCACGTTGACAGTATTGCTGAGCATCTGACCATTTGGAAGTCTGTAGGCAGGTGGCAAAAAATGACTTTTTTATATACCCAGGAAGGCATTCATATTCCCAAGATGTCCCAACAGCAAACTCAGACTGATCACTTTGAACTTTAGGCTTAGCAAAAGGATACCTTGGCAAGGACTTACACTGACCTAGAGACAAAGACCACAGGAATATCAGAAGTAAGAGAAACTAAAACTTCTATTCTGCTTCTGTTTTGTCACCAATTATCATGACAACTTTAATCTTTAGAAAGTTAACCTAAAATTGGGCAATAATTTCTGGGACAAAGAAAATAATCTTGCTCAGAAGTTCAAAGACATTTTAAGATAGACTTTAAATGAAGAGATAGAAAAAGTCATTTTTCATAAAATTCCATAGAGTCCCCTGAGGTATTCCATTTTCTTACCACCTCATCAATAAAAGCTAAAACCTTATAAATATAAAGCTTTTTCACAATAGCACAGAAACTAAAATATTTCAGAGACGTTATAAACTTAGCACATGTATGATTTTCTAAAATTACGTTAATGAATTAACATTACTATCCTAATAATTAAAACTTTAGGTCTTAGCAATAAAAAACATGTTTATTTATTTTTCATTATTGTATCTCACTACTCTTGTGGAGTAATATGCCCTCTAAAAGAGCTTAGTAATTTCTTTCTGGTAGGTACTAGATAAGTGGACTATTCATTTCAAGACAGTTCTCTGTGAGTTAAAAAAATAACAATAATAAAACAAATTTTATTCTAGGAGATGGATAAGAAACTGAAATACCCACATACTCAAGGATATGCCTGGAAAAGTCATTGTTCTAGGTATGAAAGCTCAAGTTTAAACTCCAGAATGGCAATATATTTGAATATCAAATTTATAAATCTTCTTTTTTTTTTCATGAAAGTCTGAAACAGGTACAGGTGAAAGTCAAAGAAAAATTATGGACTAACTGACACAAAGGCAAACAGAGTTTCCAAGGTTTTAGCCAGACCCAGCCTTCCTGTAGCCCAACACTTCTGTTGGAGGAGACATATAGATGGATTAAAAATATCCATTGCTGTTGAGACCCAGATTTCATTGTATGTCTCCTTTTATTTCTTTCCCGAACTCTTTTGGTTTCCTCCATTAACACCTACAATTGTCTGCAAGTACATGCCTGTGCAAAACGGCAAGACTTTGGAGTGAAAGACAGGGTTTGACCTCAGTAAAGAGACCAACTTCACAACCATAACATTACTTGTGCCAATTTACTGCAAGCAAGTGATTTAACCTGAAATTATCCAATGTGAATAAATACTATACCAAATAACTCTCGACAAGCTGGAAAACATATTTAAGTCCACAAAATAATCATAGCAAGGACCTGGAATGAGAGAGAACCAAGATTTTAAAGGAGCAAAAGCAGAGGCCACTTTATCACATGACCTTCTGAAGTGAAAGGAGATTAGACTCACACTTTCCCAATGGAAAATAATGGGGAATTCTTAGCCCCAATAAGGACACTTAGGTACTCTTTCTCCTTTTGGCAGATACCAGTTCTGATTAGTCATGCAATTGCTAAAATCCCAGGTCAAAGACAGAATGTCCAGCAATCATGTTTTGTTCCATATCAGAAAAGGAAAGGTTAGTCCATGAAGTATCATATAAAATAAATTTTCTTATGAGTCACTGTACCCTCTTCCCATCTTCTTAAAATCCAGAATAAAAATCAGAGCAGATCATGACTGGATCTAAAATAGCAGATAATGGCATGGCATTGGCATTAAACCATGTTAAAAACTAAGTAGGCAAAACAGTTTCTAAAGAACATAGATACATTTAACTTTTTATTTGGATGCAAAGAGTTTAACCTAAAATGACTTAGAAATCCATTTGAAATTAATGAATAACAACTATACAGGATAATAAAAATAAAACAAAAAATTAAGTCAGAAAACAGGTAGGAGAATTATCAAGAATTATTTAATTAAAGGCCTTAACACTGGTTTTCTGGGCTATGTGATCATTTTTGAATAGTAGCTGTGTATATTAACCAAAGTACTGTCCTAAGCACAAGAGATGCATCAGTGAACATTAGAGACAAGGTTCCCACCTATATGAAATTTATATTTTAATAAAAGGAGACAGATCATAAATAAATTTCGATAAATAAATAGATGGTATATAAAGGAAATAAACAGAATGATGTGTGAAAATGTAATGCACCAGAAGACGAGGGAACAGGTGGCATACTGCTCCCATTATGATGTGTAAGGAAGGCCTATAAAGAAGAGACACTGAGTTGTTACTGAAGGATAAGAAGGAGTCAATTAGGCGAAGTGATGGATAAAAGCATTTTGTGTAAAGGCCTAACAGCAGGGATGGATTTGCTAGGCTTTAGGGATAGACAGACAAAATGCAAGTGTGGCTGGAATGCTGTGATCAAAAGAGAGTGGCATGAGATCAAGCTAGAAGGGTCAGTAAGGATGAATCATGTAGTACTCCTCAGGTCACAGTATGATGTCTAGATGTTATCCTGAATGGAAGTCATTTAAGGGTTCAAGCAGGAGAGTCACATGGCTTGATTTATTTTTTAAAGGAATAGTCTGGCAATTGGCTGGCGAATGGACTGTACTTTTATTTTTAGGAGCAGGGAGTATAGGCTGGAGGCTTTTACAGTAGTTCAAACAGAAAACGGACACTGGGACCACATGGAGATAGTGAGAAGCGGACAAATTTGGAATATATTTTTAAAATAGAATTGTAGACGTTTTGTTGCATTAGATGTGAGGCTAAGGAAATGAGAGGATTTAGTAATAACTCCAAGGCTTTTGACTTGAGTTTGAGTTGATGGTAATACCATGTACTAAGATGGGAAAGTCTGGGAAAGAATCAGTGGGTTTTTTTTTTCATTTTGGGGTGTGTGTGTGCATGTGTTAGGATGTTGTAGAAACAGAATTGGTTCCACTTTAGACTTGGTTTATTTAACATACTTCCTGGGTCTCCAAACAGAGATATCAGGTAAGCAGAAGTACAAATTTGCCCCCCAGGAGACAGGTCAGGACTATAGAGAATAAATAAGTCATTAACATATAAAGAATATTTAAAGCCCTGAGACTGGATGAGACTTCTTAGGAAGAACATATTGAGAAAAAAGAAGAGGTCCAGTGTTGAGCCCCTAAACTTTCTAATATTTAGAGACAGGACAAAAGGGACTCAGAGCAACCAGAGAGGTACAGAAAAAGTAGGTAAGCATGTCCTGTCCTGGAAAATGAGAATGGACTTATTTCAAGAGGCTAGATTATTTGGCTTTTGCTGAAAGACTGAAAAAGATAAGGATGAAAAAATGACCATTGGATTTGCCAATGAAGGTCAATAATGACCTTGCTGAGAATATCTTTAGGAGAATGGTGGGAAAAGAAGACTGTCTTGAGTGGGTTAAGGAGATTAAAATGTGTAAGCAAGTTGTCAATGAGAAGTTTTTCTGAGAATGATGAGAAGAAGGGCAAGAAAATGCAGTTTCATTGGGTAAGAGAAGTCCCTTTCCCAAATAAAAGATATCCTGGGTCATGTTTAACTGCTGGTGGGGATTAGCCAATAAGTGATATAAATGCAATGATGCAAGTCAGGGAACATCTGCAGAAGCAAAGTACTTCCAAAGAAAAGAGGGGATGGAATGTGATCATGAATACAGGAAGAGGAGTTGGTTTTGTCAGCAGAAGGATACTTTTTCCATTGTTACAGGAGAAAAAGAACATTCTTATTGAACTCCTACTTATGTGCTAGGTCTAGGATTCAATGGGCAATGAGACAGATAGACATAAGACAAGGTCTTGCTCCTTTGGAACTTGTATTCCAATGATGGAACAACCCAAAGAAGTAAGTAAATAAACAAGAATGTTTCATATGATGATGGATGCTCTTTGGGAAACAGACCATGATTATGCAATAGAGAGTGGTCTGGGGGATGACTGCCTCAGAAGAGTCAGAGAAGAGTCAAGGTGGAGCCGTGACCTGGATGCTCAGAAGGAGACAGTGAAGATGATCTGTAGGAAGAGCATTTCAACAGAGGGAACACCTAGTGCAAAGGCTAAACAAGTATGAGTGTGTTCAGGAATGGAATGGAAGGAAAGTCAGTTTGGCTGGAGCAGAGGAAATGAGGGAGCGAGACAAAGGATTTCAGAGAGAGATAGAGGCCCGTAGTCAAGGATAAGGGGCATTAATGTTTTTCAAATGTGATGGGAAGCCGTTGGTCGGTTTTAAGCTGCAGAGAAAAAGGATCTGGTCTCAGAGAGAGATGATTAGAAAGCAAGAGAATTCTTATTTGAAGATTTTGGCAAGAGTAAAATTTAACAGTGAGGGAAATTTGAATCAGTTTATGTAAAGAGACAAAAGAAAAACGGGGAGAGATACCCTAAGAGAGAAACTTGCTTCCTATGTGACTGCTCACAGCAGTCTGCCCCATAGATACTTGCTTCAGAAATTTGCATAGTGCTTATTAAACCTCAACTTCCTGGGTCACAATCTAAACCCATGTCTCTGGAGAGTGAGGTGGAACCAAGTAACCTGCATTTTAAAAATCACCTCAAGAGTTTCTTAAGCATGCTTAAGGAAAGAAACTGGCCAAGAGCCAAGGGACAGCCTGGAGAGGGTACACAATAGGAGCAAAAGTCAGGGTGTGGATGTGGGCAAAGCATGAACACAAAAACCATGGAGTGACAGGAAAGATGATAAACGGTGAACTCATGATGGGAAGAACGGGGAATCTGGAAGGGCATGCTTAGGTGTGATCCAGTTACAAAAGGCTTGAAAGACTGAAGACATCTGATTTTTTAAAAATCCCATGGGTAGTAGAAAACCCTTTTAGATTTTTGAGCAAGGGAGTAAAAACAATGAAAAATATACATAGTTTCAAAATGTTGATTTTCACTATTGGAAAAGTAAAGATTGATATCAGAATGACCTGTGAGAGAGAAGGTTGTTACACAGGTAATCTAATATTGGTACTAAAATAATAATACAAACAACAGAAGCACATTAGCTAAAACAGCTGGCAGGTAGGTAGGCATGGTCCTTCAGGTGTCTGGATAAGTACCTAGAGGATGGTTCTGTTCAGGTATGGGGAGGAGATACTACGGCATACTAGGAAGGGATGCTAGTTGGCAGGGCTAGTGAAGAATTCTTTGAAATTCAGAAACAGGAATGCCTGTCTGGAGAAGGCTGGTCAGCAGCTGTGCCACACAGGTGTTAGAGAAAGTTGTGAATGTGCATTCAAAGGTAGTTAATGTGTAGAAGAGAGAAAAAGATGAAGATAATGGTTTGGGAAAAGTCAATTAAGTGGCAGGAGAAAGTTAAATGTCAGGAAGCAGACAAAATAAATAGTAATAGAACCAATGACTGTAGATTCCCTTAACAAGCTGCTGGTGGTTAAGCTTAAATGCTGGCTTCATAGAAACAAGTCCATACCGTAATCTTATTACTGATATTGAGTAGTAACAACTAACATTTGCTCATGTGCCAGTCTCATCTTCTACTCTGGGCAGCTCAGTAGCTTATCACTAGCTTCATTTTACCGATGAAGAAACTGAGGATCAGGAAATAAAACGACTTGCCCAAAGTCACCCAGTTATTGAGGTCTGCACACAATAAACTTCTTAATAAACTAAGAATTCGCTGTACCTTGGAGGTATTTAAAAAGTTAGACGTATCTTGCCTCCAGGAGACTCTAATCTTAACAAATTACAATATTTCTTTGAAAGTACTCCAATCTCGGAGATGGGGTTATAATAAACGTTAAATGAGACCCTCTGGAACCCTATTTCAGAAGGTAAATAACACGAAAACAACTGTAGATTTAATTCATGTCTCAAGTTTTCTGAATAACTCGTGAGTTCATCGTTTAGGACTTCTTTACTATGCAATGTTACAAGAAGTCAACAACACAACAAACAAAAGTGAGAACCATGCCTTGGAATCAGACATTGTCCTTACTCAGGTGAGGCAGTGGGAGGATCTTTGGCTTTTACTGGTTAGGAGCGAGGTCAGCGGATGCAAAACTCCCGCGCTTAGTGGAGAGTGCTGCGGTTTTCGCGCACATAAATTTTTGGTTATGCGGCCATAGTAAGCATTAGCAGACTTGCTGGCCGAGATCCAGGGGCAACTGCTGAGACTAGGGGCGGAGAGCCAGAAAGGTCAGAGAGTGCCCGCCATCAGCCTCACCAGGTAGATCATACAGTGTGCCTCTGTGATGCAGCCTCCAATTCTTATGGTCCAGCCCGCCCGCCGGTGGGCGGGGGGGGCGAGTCAGGACCAAGAGATCGCCGAGGTCCCCCAAAGCGATAGGGAATTAAGCAAGTGCCCCGCTTTGCCCCCGCCTTCTCGCTTTTGAGTTGGCTGTGCATCTCGGCACAGAGATCGTCCCTGACCCAGACAGACGCGTCCCTACCTCCGTGCTCCCCCTCCCAGCTCACCGAGGACCCCCGGCGTGACGAGAGCCAAGAAAACACAGAGGAGGCTCGTGGTGCCCATGCCACGGCGGCAGCACCAGGGCGGGATGCGTTCCGGGACCGGCGAGCCTCTGGCTACTCCGGGAGGGTAGGGCTGGAGCAGAAGGCGACAGCAAGCAAGGGAAGGTGGGCTTTTAAATAGTGTCTGGCACCACGTGCTAGCTTTGGGCGCACACCTGCAGGCTGCCTGAGGGCGGTACGCCTACGCAGGAGAGGGTGGCCTGAACCCGCAGGGGCGGGCTAGAGGGGGCGGGCGGGCGGACGGAGCAACTCTGATACCCAGTCGTTAGCTCTACTATATCTCTCAATGCAGTGGCTTTCCAACTTTTGACTGTGCAAGTGAATGCATCCTTTTTTTGCCTCTCTGGAGAATTGAAATAAACATTTCATAAAACAGTAACCACCCTTACTAATCTACAAAGATCTAGTCTTTCCTTTCCTTTTCCTTTCTTTCTCCTTTCCTTTCTTCTTCTTTTCCCTCTTCTTTATTCCTCTCCTTTTTCCTCTCCCTTTGTCTCTCCTCCTCCTCCCCCTCCCTCTCCCCTTCCCCTCCCCCTTCTCCTTTCCTTTTATATATATTTTAAAATTTTGTCTTGGATCCACTAAATTTATTTCAAAAACTTAATTCTAACACTTGGGTTGAAACAACAGTTTACTTTGAAAGGAAATTTATGATCAGCAGCAGTCTCTGCTATTATGTCCTTTTGATTTTGAAATAATTTCTACAGAAAAGTGGCAAGAATAGTACAAAGAATTTATAATCTATATAATGTTTATACTATAAAATATGTAATGTGTATATAATATATCTATAATTCTCCAAATGACATTTCACTTTATCATTCTCTGTTTCTCTGCCTCACTTTGAATGTACGGATTGATTAGATAGATAGACATGTAGATAGATGAGAGAATAATAGATATAAATATATATATATATATGGTGTTATTTATATATAGTGATATATATAGAGAGAGAGAGAGAGAGGAAGAGACAGATGCATATATAATTATGTAATTGTATCATTGTAACTTTCGAACTGTTTGAGATAAGATACAGGCATGACACTCCTTTTCTAAATACTTCAGTGTGTATTTACTAAAGCAAGCATATTCTCTTACACAATGATAATGCAATGAGCAAAACCATAAATGGATATTGATACAATATTATTATCTAAGCGACAGACTGTACTCAAATTTCTCCAATCATCTCACTGATGTTTATTATAGCAAGCACACACACACACTTTATTCTAGCCTAGGATCATTCTACGATCACACATTGCCTTTGACTCCCCCCCCCCCCCCCCCCCGTCCCATTTAATCTGAAAAAGATCTTCAGTTTTGTTTTGTTTTTTTTTTGGCTTTGTTGTGTCTTTCATGACCTTGACATTTTTGAAGAGTACAGATCAATTATTTTGGTAGAATGACTTTTAAATTATTTATCTATTGCATAGTAACAAATTACCCTAAACTTACTGATTTAAAGCAAGAATAAACATTTATTATATCACACAGTTTCTGTGTGTCAAGAATTTGAATGCAGCTTAGCTAGGTGGTTCTAGCTTGGGATTTCTCATGAGGTTGCAGTCAGGACATCAGCCAGAACTGCAGTCATCTAAAAGCTTGAAAGGAGCTGGATGATCCTCATCTAAGATGGCTCACTCACATGGCTTTTGGTTGGAAACTTTAGATTCTCACCATGTGGAGCTCATCATAGAACTAGTTGAGTATTCTTGTGATGTGGTGGCTAGTTCTGTTTTTTTTTTTTCTCACAAAATAACAGAGTAAGACAGAAGCCACAATGTCTTTTATAATCTATCCTCAGAAGTCACACTATGTTATTTCTACAGTATCCTATTGGATACCATGATGATTAATTTTATGTGCTCAGATATATGGTCACACATTAATCTGAGTCTTTCTGTAAGGGTGCTTTTGGTTGAGATTAACATTTTTTATAGTGATAACTTTCCATTTTTTCCAATTTTATTGAGATATAATTGACATAATATTGTATTAATTTAAGGTGTACAACATAATGATTTGATATATGTATATATTGTGAAATGAATACCACAGTAAAGTTAGTTAACTTCCATCCCTTACATAGTTACACTTATTTTCTTAAGATGAGAACTTTTAAAATTTGTTATCTTAGTAAATTTAAAACAACAACAACACAGTATTGTTAACTATAGTCACCATGCTGTACATCACATTCCCAGAACTTGTTTATGTTCTAATAAGAAGTTTCTGCCTTTTGACCATCGTAACCTATTTTCCCCACTCCTTGCCCCGACCTCTGGCAACCACCAACCTGTTCTCTGGTTTTATGGGTTCAGTTTTATTAGACTCCACATATATGGGGGATCATATAGTATTTGTCTTTCCCTGTGTGCTTTGTTACACTTAGCATAATACCCTCAAGGTCATCTATGTTGTCACAATGGCAATATTTCATTCTTTTTAATGGTTGAATAATATTCTTCTGTATGTGTGTGTTTGTATGTGTGACATTTTCTTTATACATTTATCCATCTAGTTTGAGATAGTGATTCCCTTTGAACATATAACAAAAAAGGGAGTTGCTGGGTCATATGGTAGTTCTATTTTTAATTTTTAAGGAATTCCCAAACTGTTTACCTAGTGGCTACACCCATATACATTCTCACCAAAAGATTATAGGGTTTCCTTTTATCCACATCTCCTTCAACAGTTGTTATCTCTTGTCTTTTTGGTGATAGCCATTCTAACAGGTACAAGGTGAGATCTCATTTTAGTTTTGATTTACATTTCCCTGATGATTAGTGATGTTGAGCACCTTTTCATGTTTGCTGTGCAGAAGCTTTTTAATTTGATGTAGTTAAACTTGTCTATTTTTGCTTATGTTACATTTTTTTGGTGTCAAATAATAATAATAAAAATCATTGCCAAGACTGATGTCAAGAAACTTAATACCTATATTTTTTTCTAGAATTTTTATGGTTTTAGAAATTAAGTTCAAGTTTTTAATTCACTTTGAGTTGTTTTTTGTGTATGACATAAGATAGGAGACCAGTTTCATTCTTTTGCATATGGTTATCAAGTGTCACCACTACCATTTATTGAAGTGCCCATTCTTCCCTTATTTTGTATTCTTGTCTTCTTTGTCATAAGTTAATTAACCAGACATGTATGGGTATCTTTCTGTGAGCTCTATTCCATCCCACTGATCTATGTTTCTGTTTTTATGCAAATACCATACTGTTTTTGTTTTTATTACTTTTTAATATAGTTTGAAATCAGGATGTGTGATGCCTTCAGCTTTGTTCTTTCTCAAGATTGTTTTGGCTACTTAGAGTCTTTTGTGGTTCCATAGAAAAAGATATTTTGTGTGCACTTGAGAAAACTATGTATTTTGCTGCTGTTAAATAGACATTTATTTAAACATGATTTACCCACCACCATTACAACATTAGTGTATTTTAAATTTAACTCTATATTTATCTTTATCAGTGAGATTAAACTTTCATATGTTTTACTGTATTAATTTGCACCCTTTTATTTCCGCTTGAAGAAATACCTTTTTTAAAAAAATTTATTTATTTTATTCATTTTAGAGAGGAGACACAGAAGAGAGAGAGAAAGAGAGAGAGAGAGAGAGAGAAAGAGAGAAAGGGGGGAGGAGCTGGAAGCATCAACTCCCATATGTGCCTTGACCAGACCAGTGCAGGGTTTTGAACTGGCAACCTCAGTATTCCCAGGTCGACGCTTTATCCACTGTGCCACCACAGGTCAGGCCTGAAGAAATATCTTTAACATTTCTTGGAAGACTTGTTTTGTGGTGATGAATTAGTTCAGCATTTACTTGTCCAGAAAACATCCCTCTCCTTCAATTAATTGTCAAGGACAACTTATCTGTGTAGAGTAGACTTCGTTGGTACTTGTCTTTTTCTTTCACTACTTGAATATATCATGCCTTTCTCTTCCAGCAGGAAGTCTCTGCTAAAAAATTCTGCTAATTGTCTTACAAGTTTTCCTTTATATGTAACACATTGTTTATCTCTTAATGCTTTTAAGTGTCTCTCCTTGTCTTTAACTTTTGACATTTTAATTATAGTGTACCTTGGTATGGGTCTCTTTGGATTAATTTTATTGAAACTCTCTGGAGTTCTTGGATATGGTGTCTGTTACTTTCCCAAGGTTAGAGACCTTTTCAGCTATTATAATTTTTTAAATAAACATTCTGTCCCTTTCTCTCTTTTTTTTTATTTCTATAATAATCTCTTCTAATGTAACTATTGATCTGATAATGTTCTGTAAGTCCCTTAAGTTGTCTTTACAATTTTTTATTCTTTTTTTCTTTCTTCTACTGTTATTGGATAAATTTCACTGTCTTATTTCCAGTTTGTTGATTGTTTCTTCTAGTTAATTTAGTTTGACATTAATATGTTCTTTTGAATTTTTTAATTATTTAATTCTTCAGCTCTATTTTTTAATTCTTTCTATATTTTTTTGTTAAATGTCTCACTTTGTTCGTGCATTGTTCGCCTGATCTCAGTGAGCATCTTTATGACCATTATTTTTAACTCTTTATCAGGTAAATCACTTATTTTTATTTTGATAAAGCCTATTTCGGGAATTTTATCTTATTCTTTTATATGTAACATATTCCTGTTTCTTCATTTGCCTTGACTCACTCTTTTGTTGCTTTAGGTAAAAGATTCATCATTCTTCCAGTCTTGAAAGAGTCTTGTGTAGGAGATGAACCATACTATTCATGTTAGCTGTCTCTTGGTTTTCTCTCAAATCTTCATGATTACCTAAGTCACCTTTTTTGTTCTGTGGCTCAAAGTGGTTGAGGGTGTGCCAGCATCTTGCAGTGCTCCACAGGGGAGGATCTCAGTTAACATCTAGATGCAGGCTGATTGGAAGCTGAACCCTCTGAAAGCAACCTTTAAATTGTGCACTAGACCTCTTTCAAAGAAAGGTAGAGCTGGGCACTTCTGTCTGTTCCCTCTGCTCTGAGCCCTGGGGAGACAGCTAGTTAGGAACTATTTTTCTTTGTTTGCTACACTCCTTTGAGACCTGAAACTCAAGCAAAACTGGCCACCAGAGTCAAGTGATCAATGGTGTGTCCAATGGGCAGCATCCACAAAAACCAGGATGTCAGATATGTAGACCAGCTCTTTCCAGGGTGACACCAGTGACCTGAAACTGGCCAGAGGAAGAACATGAAGATGGCCACGTTCTTCTCAGTCTCTTCAGAAGATTACAGTCCACATTTGGCTGTGTCCTAAATAAAAACTTGATCTTCCGGCTACAACTTTTAAGATATAGAAATGGGTCTCTTTCACTGAAAGAGAAGGAGATGGATATTTCTGTCTGCCTCTTGGCTAAACGCTAGGAGGATACCACAACGAACTCGTGAACATTTTAAGAAATGTCTTTTAGTTCTCTATAACCTTGTAGTTCTTATGAACAGACACCTTGCATTTTTTTTCCTAAGATATTATAGGTGCCCAAAAAACTGTTTTCTTCCCTTTCTTTCTTTCTTTCTTTCTTTCTTTCTTTCTTTCTTTCTTTCTTTCTTTCTCTTTCTTTATTTATTTCTCTTTCTCTCTATTTCTTGCTTTCATTTTAAGATTTTACTTATTGATTTTAGAGAGAGAAGAGAGAGAAAGGGGGCAGAGGACCAGGAAGCATCAACTTGCCATAGTTGTTTCTTGTATGTGCCTCAACCAAGCAAGCCCAGGTTTCAAACGTCAGCGTTCTAGGTCAACTAATTTTTTATCTACTGTGCCACTATAGGTCAGGCAACCTTGTTGGGTTTTAGAGCTAGGTATTATGGGAGCCCTCAGGTAAAAGTCTTAAAAGATGGAGTGCTAGCTCTTGGGTCCAAACCCTTCACTTTTCAGGGAGAACTTGGGAATTGAGTTTCTTCCCAATTATATGTCACTGAACTGACAGGGGAGAAGGGAAGAGAAGGTATGGCAAGATTATATCTTAACTTTTTTTACTCATTTTATTAAAAACTTTCTCCTATTTTCAAGTGTGTGGAAGTCATTCAGCTGGTTTCTAGATTTCTTTCAGAGGGAATTGTTCCATGTATAGCTTATGGCCTGTCCATAGAGGTGAGTTCAGGAGCCTCCTTAGAGCAGAACTCCTGCAATTAACATTTAAATCAGTAGACTGAGTAAAGCAGTTTGCCCTGCCTAATGTGAATAGGCCTTATCCAATCAGTTGAAGGCCTGAAGAAAAGGCTGACCCTTCCTTGATTAAGCTAGAATTCTTCCTACCTGACAACCTTTAAACTGGGTTATTAACTTTTTTCTCATTTTCAGACTTGAACTGAAATGTCAGCTCTTCCTGGGTCTCAAGCTTGTTGGCCTTCAGAAAATAGCTATACATTGGCTCTCCTGAGTCTACAGTTTGCCAGACTTACCTTACAGATCTTGGGACTTGTCAGGCTCCATAATTGCATGTGCCAACTCCTTATAATAAAAAATCTCTCTTTCTTATTGGTTATTTCTCTGGAGACCCTTGATGCACAGATCGGCCCTTTTCAGTGTGAGAGTTCACTCTACATGAATGGGAATATCAGAAGTTGGGGGTCACTTGGGGCCTCAGGAGGTTGGCTACCACAAGCCTCAATCTAATTTTAGCTGATGTTTCTTGATGATCAGATCCAGGTCATGCCTTTGTGACAGGAACACCATAAAAGTGTTGTTGTATCCTTTCCATTGCATTATATCAGGATGCAGATATTGTCTATTTATCCTATTGCTGATGGTGTTAATTTTGGTTACTTAGGTAAGGTGGTGTCTGCTAGGTTTCTCTAGTATAATGTCATTATGTTTGCTTCATAATTAATAAGTATTTTGTGAAGAGATACTTTAAAACTATGTAAATGTTTTATATTTTTAATTAAATTTTTACCCATTAATTTTACTGTTTTAGATAGTTCTTGCCTGAATCAATGCTTACTATGATGATTGCTAAATGGTATTTTTTTTCTCATTCAATCATTATTTCTGTATTATTAATTAACAGTCTACTGTAAAAGAAAACTTTTCCTTCTCTCTAATTTATGTATGTATGTTTGTGTATCAACATGAGTTTAATATATATATATATGCATATATATGTATATATATATATATATAGACTATTTTATTAATGGGTCATAATTTATTACACTCATTATTTATTTTGGTGTTCAGAGGGCTGCTGTTTTGGCCAATGAGAGCCCTCAAATTAGTGTCAGTGTCATATTGACCAGTATTCCTCAATTCTTAAGCTCCTCCTTTCTGACAAAACAAGATGTTTCAAACTCACCTTGTGCTTTTCCTGAACCAGAACTGGAACTTGCCATTTCTCCAAAGAATACAGGTTCTTTTTGGCAGTAAAGGTATTTGAAAATCAAGATCTGGATGCTAACTGTGTTCATTGTTATTGGAGCATCATTGCTTCTACATACTCTGAGATGGCAGTGATAGGAAATATATGTCTGTACACCTTCCCCTATTATCTATTTAAATTATATATATATATATTGAGTTCTTTAATCAATTCTTTACATTCTACTCCATTACCACATAAACTTATTTCTTTCCATATTTGTAACTTCCTTCTTCCACAGTGAGATATTCAGTGTCCCTTTATCCACAATATACAAACTTATTTGCTTAATCTTAGAATACATGGAAAGAAGTCTTGAAATTACTAATCCTGTACCATGGTAGAAAGCAAACTTACTAGGTTTTAAAGTTTTCATTTTGTTTTTAGCCTGAGAGCATAAAAATGACAGTGCTCTTTTAAAAAGTCACTTAAATGAATTATCACCCCCACTTTAGTGTGTTTATGTTATATACCTAGATTCATTTGTTCTATTTGTATTACATGTTGTTGGTTTCCCCATCCTTTTCATTTTTTAATATTTACCTGGGTGAAACACTAGCATAGCTCCAAATGTTCAAGACTTTATAAGAGAATACAATCAGAGAAATGTTACTTCTGTGCATCGCATCTACTCCCAGCCTCTTTCTTTCCGCTCTATTTCCATCTACCCAGTTTTAATAGTTTCTGGCTTACCTGTCTTCTTTAATTTTGCCCAAATGAGCAGACACAAATATATATGTCTTCTGATTTCTCTTCATATTAGGTATTTTCTTTATTATATCATAGGTAGTTTTTGCACTATGCTTCTTTTTCCCACTTACCATATATGCTGAAATTCACTCCATGTAAGTTCAGAAAAACTCTTCATTCTTTTATAGCTTATAGTACCTCATTATGTGGATTCCCATAGACTTTTTTCAACCATTTTCCTATATATGAACATTTAGGTTCTGCGTAATACTTTTCAATCCTAAGTAATGTGAAAGACAACTTTGTGTATATTTCTTTTCTATTATTGAAAATATATATTTAATGCAAACTTCTAGAATTCAGATTCTTGGTTTAAAAAGTAAACACATACTTAGTTGTCTTTTATGTTGCCAAATTCTCTACCTGGAATGTAAGAGTGCAACTGTCTCTCCAGAATCTCATTAATCAAATGTGTTATCATAATTTAAAATTTTGGCTAAAATAATAGATGAGAAACTATATCTCTGTGTACATTTAATTTGAAATTTTCAGGTGTGCAATGATGTCAGAGTAATGGGGGCATGAGAGATACCCTTGATCTCTCCCCTTAAAATTTCAACAAATTGAACAGCTATTACTCAGTGAAGAAACCTCAGCTGGGATCACAGGCTTGCCTGAAATGTCTGTGTACCAAATAACTTAAGGTGGGAAGGGAGGCAGACTATAAGACACACTTGCAGTTGGGTTCCTGAAAGGAAAGAAACCTGGACTGTCTGGATTTTTGTCTGCCTGGGCTCCAGAGAGGAAGAAAACCCAAGTGATTGGGTCTCCTTCTGCTGAGAGGAGATTGCGGGGAATCTGGGGAGATACCGAACCCAAGCAGTGACACAATGAGGGGTCACTGCCAGTCTTCCCATGTCTACATACATTTATCACTTGAACAAAGACATAAAAATACGAAGTGCAACCCCCTAGCCTCCCAGATCCCACCTCCCTTTCCTTGCAGGTATGGAGAGTGGCAGAGACATAACCCACAGCAAGTTCTACAGAGCCACTGTTTCTGCTGAAGAACAGAGGTGCTCTGTGTCTGGTCCCCTGGTCTTCAGAGAAGCTGAAAGGAGCACTCCAAGGCCTGCAATCACGATTGCTAAAGCCATAAACCTCATAGCAACCCCATCTATTACACTGGGAAACAATTCTTTTTCCATTTCTGTTGCATGAGGTTTTAGAACTTTTTCTAAATATATATGCATGGCTGATTGCAAATATGAATCCATTTTTCAGTGCATGCTCTAGTTTTTATGCAATTTTAATTTATTTCTTTTGACAGTTAATACCATGCATTGGTGTGTGTGTGTGTGTGTGTGTGTGTGTGTGTGTGTGTGTGTGTGTTTTATTTTTGGTTTAACGCATGATAGAGTTTGTAAATGTTCCATTGGCATCTGCAAAAGAGATCTATTCTCTGTTTTCAGGATACAGAAATCATTATATAGATCTATTAGCTTTGCCTTACAATATTATTTAGACTTTTTACATTATATTAAACTGTTTCTACATTCAATTCTTTTTTGTCCTATTTGATTTATCATGGACTGAGAGAAATGAATTAAAGTTTTTTATTACCTGTGTGTTTCTTTCTATTTTTATATTTCGTGTAGGTTTAGCTATACAAATGTTGATATTTTGTAAATTGGTGCATATTTATAACACATATCTTCATATGTGTTATTATATATTATATCTTCAAGATATATTTATATATTGCTAGATTTTATTTGGCAATATTTTACTGAGGATATTTTATTTTTTATTTATTAACTTTAATGGGGTGACATTAATAAATCAGGGTACATATGTTCAAAGAAAACATCTCCAGGTTATAATGTCATTCAATTATGTTGCGTACCCATCACCCACAGTCAAATTGTCCTCAGTCACCTTCTATCTGGTTTTCTTTGTGCTCCTCACCTCCCCCCTCTCCCTTCCTCTCCCCCCTCCCCCTATCCCGTAACCACCACATTCTTGTCCATGTCTCATAGTCTCGTTTTTGTGTCCCACCTATGTATGAAATCATGCTGTTCTCAGTTTTTTTCTGTTTTACTTATTTCACTCAGTATAATGTTATCAAGGTCCATCCATTTTGTTGTAAATGATCCGATGTTATCATTTCTTATGGCTGAGTAGTATTCCATAGTATATATGTACCAAAGCTTTTTAATCCACTCGTCCTCTGACAGACACTTGGGCTGTTTCCAGATCTTCGCTATTGTGAAAAATGCTGCCAAAAACATGGGGGCGCATTTCTTTTTTGCAAACAGTGCTATGGTGTTCTTAGGGTATATTCCTATAAGTGGAATACCTGGAACAAAAGCCAGTTCGATTTTTAATTTTTTGAGGAATCTCTATACTGTTTTCCACAGTGGCTGCACCAGTCTGCATTCCCACCAGCAGTGCAGGAGGGTTCCCTTTTCTCCACATCCTGGCCAGCACTTATTCTGTGTTGTTTTGCTGACGAGCGCCATTCTGACTGGTGTGAGGTGATATCTCATTGCGGTTTTATCGGCATTTCTCTAATGATTAGTGATGTTGAGCATTTTTTCATATGCCTATTGGTCAACTGTATGTCCTCTTTGGAGAATATTTTATTCGTTTCTTTTGTCCATTTTTGATTGGATTGTTTGTCTTCCTGGTGTTGAGTTTTATAAGTTCTTTATAAATTTTGATTATTAACCCCTTATCAGACGTGTTGTCTAATATGTTCTCCCATTGTGTGGTTTGTCTTTTTATTCTGGTCTTATTGTCTTTAGCTGTGCAAAAACCTTTTAGTTTTATATAGTCCCATTTGTTTATCCTGCCTTTCATTTCATTTGCCCGTGGAGATAAATTGGCAAATATATTGCTGCAACAGATGTCGTAGAGCTTGCTGCCTATGTTTTCTTCTAAGATGCTTATGGTTTCACGGTTTACATTTAATTCTTTTATCCATTTTGAGATTTTTTTGTGAATGGTGCAAGTTGATGGTCTAGTTTCATTTTTTTGCAGGTAGATGTCTAATTTTCCCAACACCATTTGTAAAAGAGCCTGTCCTTACTCCATTGTATGCTCTTTTCCCTCCTTTGTCAAATATCAGTTGTCCATAAAGGTTTGGGTTTATTTCTGGGTTCTCTGTTCTGTTCCATTGATCTATGTGCCTGTTCTTATGCCAGTACCAGGCTGTCTTGAGTATAATGGCCTTGTAGTACACCTTGATATCCGGAAGAGTGATCCCTCCTGCTTTATTTTTTCTTTTTAAGATTTCTGAGGCTCTTCATGTTCTTTTTTGGTTCCATATAAATTTTTAGAATATGTGTTCTATATCTTTGAAGTATGTCATTGGTATTTTATTTGGTATTGCATTGAATTTATAAATTGCTTTGGGTAATATAGACATTTTAATGATGTTTATTCTTCCTAGCCATGAGCACGGTATATGCTTCCACTTGTTTGTATCTTCCTTGATTTCTTTTATCAATGTTTTATAATTTTCCGAGTACAAGTCCTTAACCTCCTTGGTTAAATTTACTCTTAGGTACTTTATTTTTTTGGTTGAAAAGTGAAGGGGATTGTTTTCTAAATTTCTTTTGCTAACAGTTCATTGTTGGTATATAGAAATGCCTCTGATTTCTGGGTATTAATTTTATATCCTGCCACCTTGCTGAATTCATTTATCAGGTCTAGTAGTTTTTTGACTGAGACTTTAGGGTTTTCTATATACAATATCATATCATCTGCAAAAAATGACAGTTTTACTTCTTTTCCAATTTGGATGCCTTTTATTTCTTCTTGTTGTCTGATTGCTGTGGCTAAGACTTTCAGAACTATGTTGAATAAGAGTGGTGAAAGGGGGCACCCCTGCCTGGTTCCTGATCTTAAGGGGATTGCTTTTAATTTTTGCCCATTTAGTATGATGTTTGCTATGTGTTTGTCATAGATAGCTTTTATCATGTTAAGGAATGTTCTCTGTATTTCCACTTTTCTGAGAGTTTTTATCATGAATGGGTGCTGGATTTTATCAAATGCTTTTTCTGCATCTATTGAAATTATAATGTGATTTTTGTCCTTCCTTTTGTTTATGTGATGAATCACATTGACTGATTTGGGAATATTGAACCAGCCTTGCCTCTCCAGAATAAATTCCACTTGATTTGGGTGTATGATTATATCATATATTGCTAGATCCGGTTGGCTAATATTTTGTTGAGAATTTTAGCATCTAAATTCATCAGGGATATTGGCCTATAATTTTCTTTCTTTTTGTTGTCTTTGCCTGGTTTTGGGATCAGAATTATGCTCGTCTCATAAAAAACGTTTGGAAGTCTTCCTTCTTCTTGAATATTTTGAAATAGCTTGAGGAGGATAGGAGTTAGTTCATCTTTGAATTTTTGGTAGAATTCACTTGTAAAGCCATCAGGCCCAGGACTTTTCCATGTTGGGAGTTTTTTGGTAACGTTCTATCTCATTTGTTGTAATTGGTCTGTTTAGGTGTTCTGATCTTCCAGATTGATTTTTGGAAGATTATATGATTCAAGAAATTTGTCCATTTCACCTAGGTTGTCTAATTTTTTGGCATAGAGTTCTTCATAGTATTTTCTTACAATATTTTGTATTTCTGTTGTGTCAGTTGTTATTTCTCCACTCTCATTTCTAATTTTATTTATTTGAGTCCTCTCTCTTTTTTTCTTGGTGAGTTCAGTTATAGGTTCATCGATCTTGTTTACCTTTTCAAAGAACCAGCTCCTGGTTTTATTGATCCTATGTATTGTTTCCTTAGCCTCTATGTCATTCATTTCTGCTCTGATCTTTATTATTTCCTTTCTTCTACTAGTCCTAGGCTTTATTTGTTGTTGTTTCTCTAGTTCTTTAGATGCAGGGTCAAGTTGCTTATTTGAGCTTTTTCTAGCTTCCCATGGTATGCCTGTAGTGCTATGAACTTCCCTCTCAGTACTGCTTTTGCTGTGTCCCATAAATTTTGAGTTGATGTATGCTCATTATCATTTGTTTCTAGAAACTTTTTAATTTCTTCTTTGATCTCATTGTTAATCCATTCGTTATTTAATAACATGCTATTTAGTTTACAAATGTTTGATTATTTTTCAGTTTTCTTTTGTTTTTATTTTTTAGTTTCATGGCATTGTAATCAGAGAAAATGCTTGATATGATTTCAGTCTTCTTAAATTTGTTGAGAGCACTTTTGTTGTCTATCCTAGAGAATGTACCATGAGCGCTTGAAAAGAATGTATATTCTACTGCTTTCGGGTGAAAAGTTCTGAAGATATCTATTAAATCGAGTTGATCTAGTGTATCCTTTAAGTCTGCAGTTCCTTTGTTAATTTTCTTTCTTGAGGATCTATCCAGTGATGTTATTGGGGTGTTGAAATATGCTACTATTATAGTATTGCTGTTAATCTCGCACTTTATATCCATCAAAGTCTGCTTTATGTATGTCGGGGCTCCTATGTTTGGTGTGTAGATATTTATAATGGTTATATCTTCCTGTTGACTTTTTCCCTTTATCATTATGTAGTGTCCTTCTTTATCTTTTACTACAGCCTTTGTTTTATAGTCCATTTTGTCAGATATAAGTATTGCTACCTCGGCCTTTTTCTCATTTCTATTTGCACGAAATATTTTTTTCCATCCTTTTACCTTCAGTCTATGTGCAGCTTTTGTTTTAAGGTGTGTCTCTTGTAGACAGCATATGTATAGGTCCTGTTTCTTTATCCACGCAGCTACACTATGTGTTTTGATTGAATCACTTAAACCATTTACATTTAAGGTTATTATTGATATCTATTTGTTTATTGCCATTTCATTCTTTAAAACTGTATTCTTCTTTTGATATATTCTTTTCCCCCTTTGAACTGTTCATAACAGGCCTCTTAGCATCTCTTGCAGAATTGGTTTGGTTTTAATGAATTCCTAGAGGGTTTTTTTTTTTTTGTCTTGGACGCTCTTCATTTCTCCTTCATTTTTAAATGTTAGCCTTGCTGGATAGAGTAGTCTTGGTTGTAGATTCTTGTTCTTCATTACTTTGAATATATCTTGCCAATCTCCTCTGGCCTCAACTGTTTCTGTTGAGAAGTCGGATGTCATCCTTATGGGGGCTCCTTTGTAGGTGATAACCTTTTTTTCTTTAGCAGCTTTTAAAATTTTCTCTTTATCCCTTAGCTTTGGCATTTTAACTATGATTTGTCTTGATTTAGATTTCTTTGGGTTTCTCTTTAATGGAGTTCTTTTTGTTCTTGAACGTATGAAATGTTTCCCAGCCTTAATTTAGGGAAGTTTTCAGCTATGATTTGATTGAACAAAGTTTCTATCCCTTGTTCTTTCTCTTCTTCTTTGGGAACCCCTACGATGTGGATGTTATTTCTCTTCATGTTGTCACAGATCTCCCTTAGGGTTTCCTCAGATTTTTTTAGTCTCTTTTCTTTTTTCTGCTCTGCTTCTGTGTCTTTGTTTATTTTGTCCTCTAACTCACTGATTCGATCCTCCACTTCATTTATCTTGCTTTTAATTCCTTCCATTTTGGTCTTCAGTTCTGATACTGTATTTGTCATTTCTGTCTGATTCTTTTTCCATTATTTCAATTTCCTTTTTTATACTTGTTATCTCTTTATTTAGGTGTTCATAATGACTATCGATTGTTGTTCTAAGCTCTTTGAACATCTTAACTATCGTTATTTTAAACTCTGTATCTGGTAATTTGGTTATATCTGGTTCATTCAGTCCTTATCTGGGGATTTCTCTTGATTTATTTGGGTTGCATTTCTCTGCCTGCCCATTTTGTCTGTGCATAAGAAGGGTGTGGTCACTGGCATCTAGGTGTTGCCTCTGTGTTCCCTAGGTGTGGTCTGTCTGCAGGCCCAACCCCCCTACCACTGCCTAGGAAGGTTGGGTATGGGCATTGCCGGCACTGTCCCACTGCAGCTGTTACTGTGATTTCCGCCTCTCATCCATGGGAGGGGCTGTGTTCTCATGCCTGGCTCTACGAGCCCCAGCCTTTCTGAACCTTTGCCTTGCCCCCACAGGTGCGGTTGTGCATGGAACTCAAGCCACAAGCCTCGGCACCAAGGGTAGGGGTGAGCACCTTTGCTCATCTGCAGACCCCACCTGTTCCCCGGCTTCCGCCCAGCCTGCATGGTCAGAGCTGGCTCGTGAGGGTCACAAACCACATTTTCTAAGGACGGGCAGGTTGCTGATGTGAACTCAGCTGCAAGCCTCCGCCTGTCCCAGGCTTTAGCCCTGTCTCCGCAGTCAGAGCTGGCTTACGCAGGGTCACAAACCTCAGAGGCCAGGTGATGTTGCACGCCTTTGGGCCCCTGCTCAGCAGCCAATCTCTGCCCATTCTGGCCACCCGCTTTTCCCTTGCAGGTGGGGCTGCAGGTGGGCCCGCAGCTGCTGGACAGCTTTCATGCGTCTCCTCCGCCCCTGCTGGGCTAGACCGAGCTCACGCCGGCTGGGCCTCCGCCTCCGCCAACAGAACCGTGTTTCCATGTCCTGCTGCCATGGTCCCTCCAGCTAGCTCTCAGCAGTGTGGGTAGGGGCACTGCAGCTCAGACCCTAACACTCCATACTGTAGTCCTAGAAGTTCCCTCCTTCTAAGCAGCTCTGCCCTAAGTGCCATGGGAAAGCCTGTTTGGCTGGTGTCCTGTCTCCCTTTACTGGTATTGCTAGTTCCAGGGGAAATATTTTTTTCAGATTTGGGAAGTGACTCAACCCAGGGGTTAGGGTGGCTGTCCCTCAGAGTGTTTCTCCCTCTGCCTTCCAGTCCACACTTTCTTCCTGCTGTTCCAGTCCTCTCCTCTGTCCCCGGGTGAATGGTTGTGAGAGAGGTTTCTTGCACTGTCCCTTTAAGAAGAATCCTGGTTCTGAGAAAACTGTCTCTTTCTCACAAACAGTATCCTCACTTGTTTCACAGCTCAATACTGTCCAAACACCTCTTCTAGGCTCTGCGGTTGCAGGTTGGGGCTTTGTTCCTAGAACACAGGTCCCTCCCTCTCTGCTAAACTCTGTCTACCGTTCACTCCAGGGAGCTGGGCAGCCCTTTCTACGTTTTCGCTTTTCCTACCAGTCTCAATGTGGCTTCTTCAGTGTTTCTTGGTTGAAGAGTCCACTTAGTTTAATTCAAAGTTGGTTTATCCAGATGATGGTTCTTAAAATTAAGTTATAATCCACTTTGGTTCCAGGAGTTGGAAGTTGGTACATCTGCCTACTCTATCGCCATCTTTCCATCTTCCTCATTCATTTTTAAATTGAAGTTAGAGGTCTATGACTCTTAGATTGAACATAATCACAAGGCAATTAATGTTTTACAAACATCACTTTTACATAATTGTAGTTGTTTTTAAATGTAAATACTATTATCTGATATAAACACCCACCTATTTTGTTTTAAGATTGAATCATGGCTTCTTCGAGTAGGCATAAATGTAAGAATAGTATTGACACCTTCTGTTATATATGTTGCTGTTATACACTTCAATGTCAAAGGCGCATTATTTCATCATTTGTGACACATGCATATATTGCCTATTTTCAAGTTCCCCTTGGCAATCAAGACAAGAATTGAGCTCCTCATATTGTGTGTCAAAATTGTGAGGAAATGCTTTGTGACTGAACAAAAAAAAAATGCAGAGGAATGCCTTTTGGTATTCCCATGGTTTGGCGTGAACCTAAGGGCCACAGCAGTGACTGTTATTTCTGTCTGATCCATACAAAGGGCATCGGCAAGAAAAAATAGCATATGACCACATATCCTAATATTCCTTCAGTTATACGACCTATCCCACACTCTGAGACACTCCCGGTTCCAGTTTTCAATTGTTTTATTTCTTTTAAGAATAAAGAAAGTGAACATGGTGATCAAGTGTATTTTGATAAGATGCATGAGAAAATGGTTGTAGAATCAGAAGGGTCTTCTGATCCCAAGCAGTCATTAACCCCTCAGCAGTTTAGCCAACCCGAATTGAATGACTTAGAAAGAGATTTAGGCTTATCAAAGAAAGCAGCTGAGTTATTAGCCTCCAACCTTCAAGAAAAGAATGCACTTCACCGATCAGCTAAAGTATCCCATTTCAGGAAGCATGAACAAATTTTTGTGGACATTTTTCCCAAAGACAAACACTTTGTTTACTGTCATAATATCAGTAGTCTTCTCAGCCAGCTAGGTATTACTACCTACAGTCCAACAGAATGGCGTCTATTACTTAACAGCTCGAAACAGAGTCTGAAATGTGTTCTCCTACATAACAGTAATGTTTATGCAGTGGTTCCAATTGTTTATTCAACTCATCTGCGAGAAAAATATGATGACATAAAAATTGTCCTCGAGCCTGACCAGGTTGTGGTGCAGTAGATAGAATGTTGCACTGTGATGCAGAGGACCCAGGTTCGAGACCCCAAGGTCGCCAGCTTGGGCACAGGCTCATCTGGCTTGAGCAAAAGCTCACCAGCTTGGACTCAAGGTCGCTGGTTTGAGCAAGGGGTTGCTCGGTCTGCTGAAGGCCCACAGTCAAGGCACATTTGAGAGAGCAATCAATGAACAACTAAGAAGTTGCAACAAAAAACTGATGATTGATGCTTCTCATCTCTCTCCATTCCTGTTTGTCTACCCCTGTCTGTCCCTCTCTCTGACTCTCTCTCTGTCCCTGTAAAAAAAGAATTGTCCTCGACTTACTGAAGTATGAGGAGCATAACTGGATCATTTGTGTGGATCTTAAAATGGCAAATTTTCTGTTAGGACAACAGAGAGGTTTCACAAAGTATCCTTGCTTTCTGTTTTTGTGGGACAGCTGAGCTTAGGAGAAGCACTGGACACAGAAGGAGTGGCTGAAACGTGAAGCTCTGGAAGTAGAGATGCAAAATATTGTGAATGAACCTGTAGTTAATTGAGACAGGATCATTTTCCCCCACTTCACATCAAACTTGGCTTAATGAAGCAGTTTGTTCAGGCTTTGAATAGAGAAAGTGAATGCTTTCCACATACTATTTCTGCTTTTCCTGCCTTGTCTTTCGAGAAGATAAAAGCAGGTGCATTCGATGGACCTCAAATTCCAACCCTCATACGTGACGAAGGATTTGCCAGGTAGATGAATAAGGAGAAAGCAGCATGGCAGTCTTTTGTGGCAGTTACAAAGAACTTCCTTGGCAACAAAAAAGCAGAAAACTATGAACTTCTGGTCCAAAGGATGCTGTTGTGTTTCCGCAACATTGGGTGTAACGTGAGCATTAAGATTCACTTCCTGAACAGTAACCTTGATAAGTTTCCCGAAAATCTTGGAGCCGTTAGTAATGAGCAGGGATAATGCTTTCATCAAGATCTGAAGACAATGGAAGAGTGTTATCAGGGAGAATGGGACAGAAATATGATAGCAGACTACTGCTGGAGCATCAAACGAGACTGTTCTCAACAAGTACACAAATGCAAGAGCTACAAATACAAAATTTTGCCTGAATAGAATTTAAATAAGTTTTGCGAAATTTTATGATTAAGATAAGTGTTTTAATATGTTTTAGTTTGAAATTGTAGACAAATTTTGATGCAATCATATCTTTTAGTTTATTAGTGTATTTACTGCATTATATAAATTATTATATTTTCACAAATATGATGCCCCAAAAGACATTCTACTTCATTATGTTAAACTAAATGTTAAAAATTTTACTATAAGATGAAAACCGAAAATCTTTAATTGCAAAAAAACTGTAGCTTACAGAGAAAAACTAATGTCAGATTTGACATCAGCATACTCGAATTAGGTAAGAGCAAGTGCTTTTGTGAATGCAACAAAAATTTTATTTCCCAGTGTTATAAAAGAAATTGATAACAGGTTATCCTAAAATATCTCTTCCTAGTCCCCTTTTCTTACAACAAAATTTTATTTATGCTAAGTTATCCTTAGACCATAGATTATGGGTGGGATCCTCACGCTAGCACATTGTGCAATTTCCATTGTACAAATGGGGCTAACACATCTGCAAATTGTGGTTTTCAGTGGTGACAGGGATTGGGATCTGAACTTGCTGGCATATTGCCATGAACACACATAGATAGTGAGTGTCTACGTATGGTAGAGAGCCCCCAGAAAGCTACCAGAAAAGAAAATCATTCTCCATGAGACTTAATTTTTCCCAACTCAGTGTTTTAGAAATCTTCCAGGACACTAATCTTGTCATGACATTAATATGGAGTTAAAAAACAACTTCAATGCTTACCATCTAATTAAATTAGCATTACTTAAAATGTGGGTCTCTTGAACACAACAAATGTCATGATTTAAAAAATAAAACAAAAACAATTTCTAGGGATTTTCTGGTCAGTTTATTTAAAAAGCAGAAGAGGAACAGCTTTCTTTGGGGGGTTTCCATGTTGGCTTTGGGTGTGGAATATTGCATCCTCAATAGTGAAAGAAGTTTATTCATCAGCCACATAAAGAGTGATGTTCTTTCCCTTTTGGAAAAGAGAATTGATGTAATATCAATTGAGCAGAATCAGTGTCTAGATCCTGGCTAGGACAATTTGTTATCCTTCTAAATTACTTGATTATTTCAGTGAGTGGCCAGTTTAAAACCATCTCTCTGTTTTGTAAATACCTCAACATAATACTGTCACATAATGTTAATGCATGAATTGTCCATGAAGATGGTCAAACATCAGGTTTGCTGACCCTTGATATCAGGTGCTCTTGTTAGTGGTGAAATGGTCAGGAGACTATGTGATGGGGACATTTATCGGGGCTTTCCAGGCTACCTAACTCTTTACAGACATTTCGTCACTATTTATATTTTCATTCCTTTGTAGTCAAGGCAGAAGAGATTTTGCTACCGTTTGGATCTACTTTCCCGCAAAATTCATGGATTTGCATTTCATATTTTGCTGCATTTAACCTATTTCAGATTATGTGTTTGTGGAGTACCAAAGCAAAGACTTGACCACTTATAGTTTTCCAAGGTGCAGAATACTCAAAATTCCCTTTGACCACCATTGAGAATTGTGACTGACAGCTACCATCTGTGGAATCCTGTCTTTGCCTCCTGAGGTATCTTGATTAAGAAGAGCAGCGAGAGGCCAGTAAGTAGTCAAAGAGGGTGTCCTTTCACTTTGCTTCCAGACATCTCCATTCTTCTTAGTGGCTCCTTTGTTTCTTTCTTGGGCTTTATCCAAATTTTAAACAAAGATCTCTGGTTTCCAGAAGACAAAGATTAGTCATGGCTTATTCTCTTTATTCCTGTTACTCCTTGACATGTAAAGAAATCTTTTAGCTCATCTTCCTTGCTTAGAATTCACTTTTAAAAGAACTTCAACAAACTAATTTACTAATGACATTAAATTACAAACACTCAAGACATAATTTCACTTATAAAAAAAGCACTTTCCCTAATTTACTCAGCAATCAAGCATTTTTTAAAAGTTTTTCCCTGAAGATTTGATGAGTGAGGAAAGACAGTGTCAAGTTATATAACTTATTAGTAGTTAATTGACATATAATATATATGTGCTTACAAAGAAGAATAAAGTAGGATTTTAGTAAGCCATTTTTTGAAGCCCAAGAACATTTGATACTCTTTTCTTTACTGTTTCATTAATTTTTATTTATTTATTTTTAATATTTTCTCCTTTTTAATTTTTATTGAATTTATTGGAGTAACATTGGTTAATAAAATTGCATAGGTTTTAAGTGTATAACTGTAATACATCATCTGTATACTGCACCATGTATTCATGACTCAAAGTCAAGTCTCCTTCCATCAGTAACTATCCCCAGAAGTAAATTTTCACAAGTTGAAATTCAGTTTGTGCATTAAGAGGAATTTAAAAGTATTATTCTCAACACTGGAAACAAGACATATAATAATCAAGTGAAGTAGTTTTAAATTTAATTAAAATCTATAAGTTGTAAAATTAGTAATTCATATGGAAAATAATATAACCCAGTGAAAAAATTAATTTGTTCATTATAAGAATAATGATAGATATATATAAAGTTGATAAACTTATTTAAGCAATTTTAACACATCTATACAAGCTCTAAATCAATTTGCTCACTTGAGGTCATAGGATTGAAAGCTTAAAATAAAATCAATTTTTCTAAATTCAAAAAACAACTAAAAAGAATAACAGCAATAAATAGAATAAAACCTTCATTTTTATAAACATTTCCAAACATCCCTCTTCAATCTTCCCAGATCACTGGGCAACGCAGAACATTTGAGATTAGTCTATCTTTATATATACTTGGTAGAAGTAGATCAATGATAACTAATATTTGCAAATATAGCAAGTGACTGAAAAGGGCAAAGTTCATCAAGGATCTACAACTTGCCAATCACAAGACAACAGATAGTCAACATGTAAAGCACACATGTATATGCAATCTCACTTCTGATTTCAATTAATAAGGAGCAGTGACACCACAGAAAACTTAGACAATCTATTATCTCCCAAACTGTAACTCTCCCAGAAAGTACAAATTCTTGCCAAGTAAGATATGATTTTAAGTGATATTTATTAAGTGATAATTAATAACCATTTCCAGTTCCACAATAACATACAGCAAGTAAAAGAAAATCAAATCTTCCTTTCTTCAGACATGTTAGAAAACAGTTTTTGCATCAAAATTAAATAATGCATGAAAATATTAATGAACCACTGCATCTAAACACATTTCTATTCCTATGATAACCATTTATCTTTTAACATCTTAGCTGTTTTCAGCCACCATAAATGACAGGTAAGAACTCCACAGTATATTTATTGTAAGTCATACATCTAAAATTTTACTTCTCTAAAACACATTCTATAAAAAGTAGAATAACTAAAAACATGTAAACTTGCTCAAAGTAATCAGACATGCAGTTATCTTCTAGGGATCTTTGGTTTTATAAGCTACTGCTGCTTCTATGGCTGGTGACTTTGCATGCTTAACAGAAGTCATGAAGATTTCTTGATATACTTTGTACCATTAGCAATAGCCTATAGAACAGGGTCAGGCAGAAAGAGCCAAGTTTCTGGGGAGCGTGACTTGACCTGGACTTCAGTCTCTACCTCACCTCAGTTCTGGGCAGAACAAACTGCATAATCATTTATCTCTTCTATTGCTTTAATTCTGAATTACTCCCATGTGGCATCACTTTCTCCTTGTGCCTTTAACATTAATTTATTCAAAATGTATTCAATTGCCATAAATTTTGTCATGATTCTCCCATTTTTCTTCATTTAAGTCTGCTTGGAAAATAAAGATATTTCTGCTGAAGCAGAAGTCAGTTTTTCATGTTTAACATGTGATAAATAATACATCACACAATTTCTTCCTTGCATAACATCTTTTTTCATGGTAACTTATTTTCAGTTCTTTTCCTTGTTTCAATATTCTGTGTCTGTCTTTACTACTCTATAAACTATTTCTGCAAGTATAACATATTACAGAAGAGAAAGTCTTGAAGAATTTTGAGTAATTACCAAGGAGCTTAATAATTTTGTTATAATATTGATAAAATACATAGCTAACAATGGTGTCTGTAGTACTGACCTCTCCAGGGGGTATAGTGTGGAATAAAGCTGCCTGTAAATTATTTAAAAATATAGCGAGTACTGCTTCTCAATCACAAGCCTTCCTAAAGTGAGTTCTTTTTTGAAAAAGTCTACATAGAAACTTTGCATTCATAGTAAGTGCAATTCAGCATATGCAAATATGCTTATGTTTGGTGTTTTGATAGTTGACCGGGCTGTACGTCCTCAGAAGTTTTACAAGACATTCTCCAAGAGAGCTGATCCACTCTGTTATCATATGCTATTCCTTTCTGTTGCCATTTAAGAGCCATATCACCATGAGTTCTTACATGGAAATAGGAGCAAGAACAATGATATCTCTACAGATGATTATCAAATCAATTATTTCTTTTGTCATTTATTCATTCAACTTACTGAACAAATGGTGTGGACCAGACATTATTCTAATTGCTGTTTAAAACAGGCAAAAGCTCATTCTAGTCTAATTAAGAGATCCCAAAGTGTAGCTTCATATACCTGTGAGTAATAAAATGATTCCATACATGTTTTGCAACAAAAGATTTCAATATCATTGAAACTTCTTCTCCTTTCCTGGAGTCACTATATGTTGTGGAAAGTGAGAGTGCACATGTCCTTCATTTATATGTCACAATAAAACAGATTTATCTATAGATAAATTGTGGGGCTTATAAAAACAATAAAAAGTCAATCTCCTTTACTGAGGAGATAGAAGAATACTATTCTTTAAATAATTTCCATTGTTTTATCCCATGCCTCTTCTTTCCTAAAGCATTTCATTGTATACATTTTTATATTTTCTGTTTTCATGTGACAATATATTTTCAAGTATTCCTCCTCTAAGTCTATGTCATTTATAATAATTTATAATCAAAAGGGGATTTAGTTCTATATTTCCATAAATAAACATTTTAAAATATTTTTCTCTTGAAGAATATTATAAATCTATGCTAGTGAAGAAATTCCTTGATTCATGTTTCTTAGCAAAGGAAATCTGCATAAACAATAAGTGTATAAAAAGATGCTGAATTTCACTAATAACCAAGGAATTACAAATTAAAACCAGTATTGTCACACACTCGTAAGAATGGCAAAAATTTTAAAGTTTGTATTGAAAAAATTCCAAAGCATTGATGAGGATGTGACACAACGGACATTTTCACACACTGCTGGTAGGAAAGTAATTTAGAACTTCTGTGCAGAATTATTGAAACACATCTAGTATATATCTCCAACAATTCCATTTCTAGTGTATACCCAAGGGAAACTAGCATGGAAGTTGCATTTATGCAAATTTATATAATGTATATATCAGTCAAAATGGTTGAGTTAAAGTTACATGTATCAACATGGATAATTCTAAAAAACATGCTCTTGAGAAAGGTTGAAAATTGAGGGTTATATGGAGAATGATTCCACTTATATAAAAATTACAAATACACAAAACCGTATTACTTTTTGTCCACATAAAAATGCACCCATTTTTGGTAAAAAAGATAAAAAGGGCATAGAAATAATGAATGCCACTTTAGAGATAGTGGTTACCTCTAAGCAGAGAAGGAACAAAACTGAATTGGACAAGAGTATTTAAAAGATTTGAATTCATATCTGCAATTTTACAAATAATCTTAAGCAAGTATACAAAATGGTAAGATTTGACAAAGTTTAGTTTGGGGTTCACAGTTATTCATTATTATATCTTTTCTGTGTGTTTGAAATATTTTAAAATAAAAAGAAACTATATGTCAATGGGACAGAGAAGGTTTGTAGTAGAAGCTAGAAAACCTGGGGTCAGAGACAAGAGAGCTTGCAGTGTGTATCCTGTCCTGTCCAGTGAAGCAAACACTGGATGTGGAGGGCTGTGAACATCTATTCAGCAGAGAAATTGTCTCATTAGGTTATGCAATAGTCTAGATCAGTGGCTTTACATTAGAGTCATGTGAGGGGTCTACCAAAATAAGTTGGGGTTCACTCCCAGAAATTCTGATTTAATTGGTCAAAGAGGCACATCAGTAATTTTAAAAAGCTCCTTGAGTGATTCTAATGTAGTTAGGATTGAGAACTACAGCTTGGGTGAAATATTCCTCAATATACTTGTCTTGTCTCATTTCTCTGATTCCAACTTCATAAGTGACTTTCTGAGATCTAGGTTTGAATAGAGAAAAGGAGGGAGAGGCTCCACTGGTCACTAGAAAATTTATAGGATTTATGAAAACAGTTTCATGGAAGTTCTGTTAGTGACACCACCATGGATCGATCCATAGTTCTTTCGCTGATGGAAATCAATTTTTGAAACTGTCATGGATTAGTCATTAGAATGTGAGGACACAAATATTAAGCTTGTGAAAACGTGCCTAGGTGGCCAGCCAGCCTGATTTTATCACCTTCTCACTTTTCTTTCTACATGGTCATACTGTTTCATTTATAATTCTTTGGTCTACTGTTATCCTCAAGTAAAGCCCAAATATCTTAAAGGAACCTGTAATACTTACAGCCAAGATATTCTAGCCATGTTCTCTTATTTCCCCCTCCCATAACTTAATTACTTGCGTTACCACCAAGGCTAACCTTACCAAGTCTGCAAGATTTCATGCTTGAACAAGCTGTTTCCTTGCTTCTTTTTCCAACTCCTTACCCATGGCAGCTACAACCACCCCTCTTTTGGACAACTCCTACTAATCTCTCAGATTTCAAATTTAGGGCTTATAACCCCCAGTGATCCTTCTATTTTACTAATTAACTGTTCTAAATGTTATTGGAGCTAGAAGGAAGTGCACAGTGGATAGAAAAGAAATGTATTTTTAAGGTTGCAGGCACATTTCTATCTATTGGAATAGTTTTCTTTTATCATCAGTATTATTTATTTCAGATGAAGATTCATCCTCTTCTTATCCATACAATGTTATTATCATTTGCCCAAAAGCAAAGTAATTTCTCTCAAAACATTGAATCTCCTACATATATATGTATTATGTCTGTCTGAAATGTTTTTTTCCTCATTCACACATTTGGCACATATTAATTGGGAATTCACTCTAGGGAATTTATTCTGTGCTGAGTCTTGGGAAAACAGCCTTGACAAGGATTATTAACTTCTACTCATCATTTGGGTCTCAATTTAGGCCTTAATTCTCCCAAGAAACATTTTTGACTCCTCATGTCCAGGTTTTTACCCTCTTCTTCACCCATAATGTGCTGGAATGCCCGTATCCCAGGGCTTTTCATACTTTTTTGTGTGTATTTCTGTATTTGTAACAGAGTGAAATGCTCCTGCTCTCTGACTCCATCTTGGTTCTAGCATGCATTTTCCCCCAAGACACAGAAAAAATAAAAAGTGATTCTTTGCCCAAGGGCACTTTTCTCACTATGGAAGAATGTTGGACCCACAAAGGGCAAGTCAGAACTGTTGGAGAGCCATGCTCCCACAAGCAGTTCTCAACCAAAGACAAATGGGGAACTGATGGAAAATTATTCCATCTTCTCTACCCCTCTATTGGGATAAATTTGAAGTGGGTTCTTTGCTGTTTCTCAGTTTCTCACTAGGTCTGAGTGTGATAATGCATACTTTATTGGTTTTCTTCTGTTCCCTGACTCACTTTCTCATGCTCCTCTAGTATTTCCTGGAAATGCCTCCCCTGCAGACTACTAGCACTCAAACTTGCTTCTGGGGCAACCCAAGTCAAGACAGTGGCCAATGAATGAAGCAAGTGAATAGTCGTTTGAAAACTTGAAACAACAAGACTTAGGGAAGCATTTTAAAAAAGAGAACATCCTTAGTCGTGTCCAAGTTGCATGCAGTTTTCATGATGAAATCTAAACAATCCACAAACTTATCTTTAAGTGCCAACTATGGTAGGATTCTGTGAAAACAAAGAGGGAAGACTTCTTTTGGCAAAATTGAAAATATACACAAACTTCTTTCCTGGTGATTCTGACACTCTTTTTTTTTCTGGAAGTTGCCATTTATCCAGCACAAAACCATGTACTAGATCTTGCCTTTATTTATTTATATATTTTTTGCAGCTTTCCCAAACCAATTTGGAATTAAAGGACTCAACTTTTTTGTCCCAATTGTGTGTCATTTGGTTCATTTTCTAATTCTATACTAAAAAATGTTTTCATTAAAAAATTCCACAGTTTCTCTACTTTTGTTAAGATTATTATAATTACAGTCCATGTTTTCCTTAAGTGTTTCCTTCTCATGAAGCTCCATTCTTCCTAAAAATTTTATGATATAGTAAATTATATTTTATTCCTCTACAAGCCTTTGAAATTTACATTTTATATGGTTCTCTTTTTGGCCAACAATGCAACTTAACTATTTAAAACAAATGTTTAGCCTGACCAGGAGGTGGCGCAGTAGATAGAACGTCGGACTGGGATGCGGAAGACCCAGGTTCGAGACCCTGAGCTCACCAGCTTGAGTGCAGGCCCATCTGTCTTGGGCAAAAGCTCACCAGCTTGGACCCAAGGTTGCTGGCTCCATCAAGGGGTTGCTCGGTCTGCTGAAGGCCCGCGTCAAGGCACATGTGAGAAAGCAATCAATGAACAACTATGGTGTCGCAACGGCAACAAAAAACTAATGACTGATGCTTCTCACCTCTCTCCTTCTTGTCTGTCTGTCCCTATCTATCCCTCTCTCTGATTCTCTCTCTGTCCCTGTAAAATATAAATAAATAAAATAAAATATAAAACAAATGTTTATTACTTGAAAAATTGCACACAATGCAGCATACAGATGATGTTTTGTGGAGTTGCATACTTGAAACCTGTATGATTTTGTGAACCAATCTCACCACAGTAAATTCAATTAAAAATAAGATAAAATAAAAAATGAAATAAATTATTTTTAAGAATTAGACCCTTAAACCATTCTTCTTATGACAAGTTACATATATTCTGTTGTCTTTTAAAATATTTATGCAAATGCAAAAATAATTTTCTTATGGTTATATAGTAATACTTTATATTTTAATGCCACTTTATTTTTTAAATTACTTTCATATCAATTATTTATTTTAATCCTTACAACAACCCTGTGATATACATACTACTTTTTTCAACTATCCTAGATCTTAAATTTTCTTTCTTTATTTCTAAAAGCTTTCTAGGTATCACTTTAATATCCACATTAATATGCCACCAAACATATCCTAAAGTTTACTTACTCATTTACCAAACTTACCTATGACTCCAGACTCCTATCCAAAAATACTGAATAACAGCTGGTGAAGTTTTAGGTTGTATAAAATCTTATTTTACAATACCTGGTTGAGAAATCACATAGACCAACTTAAAACTGGTTCTGCTCCCTTAGAGCAGCTCAGTGATCAATACAATCCTTGAATTACTTTACAGACACAGCCCTGCGCATGTGGCACCCTGTCCTCCAGCTGCACCCACAACCAAAGTCTCACCTCACCCCACAGCTCATGACCAGAACTTCAACATGAGAACCCTTTCAGAAACAAAGGGTCTTCTCTCTGGGAAAAACCAGTGCTGAAGCCTTACCATAAACGATCAAGTTCCAAAACACTCCAGTCGAACTTGCCCCACCAGTGCTTCTGTATACCTGTTGCCCCTAACTCCTTAAGAACATTCTGATTGTCAGCCACCCAGGAGTTCAGGTTCAATGCATACACCTTCTCAAAACTCCATTTTCAGTGTTTGGCTCTGCTGGATCCAGGTGGATTAACTCTTTTGTTTAGTAATAGTTATTTTCCATTTTAGTGGGTGGAGCAAAATTCTTATTTTCTCTTAGAATATTTCTTAATGTTCCCTTTTAGACACTAATTAATTTGAGAACTTCTCTAATATTTAACTCCATTTTAATTTTAAAATTGTTTTTGACTTTTAGCACCAATATTATGATACTATTGTGATGGTACAGGAAAAGCCAATTATTACTTGATGTCATCTTCTCACCTCCAGTCCCCCCAAAAGAATCCACAATGTGTTGAATGTATCAAAATCTCTTCGCAAGATTGTCTTCTTTTTGCACTAAGTTTCTAGTTCTCTTTTTATTTCTTACATTCTATTGATTATATAAACAGTATCTCATAAATCTTAATCCAGAGACCCTAGGTTAAATTTCCATCTCAATAACCTGAATTTAGCCTCCAGTTCTTCTATTTTGCTCTTGAATCATCACTGTTATTGATTCTCTCACCATAGTTATCCTACATATATACTTTCAATGTGCAGAGCAAATATGATTGTCATTTTCAGCAAATCATAAACCAAATATGTATTAATCATGTCTCCCATCACCACTGCCTACCTCCATTTATATGGGGCTGATTTTACTAAAAGTGGTGTCTCAGGTAGACTCTCTTGGTTTTTCTTCTCCTACATGAGACTGGAGTTTCAGATACTAATCCCAGTTCCATGATTTCAGTCAAGACACATTCCTTCTCTAGACCTTTAAACTTTATACTCTCTAAGAGTTATATCAGTTCTCATGTGTTATAATTTTTAAGTCTCTTCATTAGCACTTTCAAGACTGATCTATTGAAAACAGGCATGTGGCCTCATCTATAACAACTCTGCCTTTATCACAGTTTTATCAGTTCAGCTATCTTTGCTCTGTGGAAACAAATTATTGTCTGGGGTCCCAATGCAATATGATTGAGTATGACATGATGGAACCAGAACCCAGAAGTAGATAACAGATATCGCAGGAACAGTTCCTGAGAATTACTGGCTTCCATTCATGCTGACTAAAGGACATTGTGCTTTGTAAAACTTTTAATCATGGAAGTTTCTTTTAAATATGGTGTTTTTTTTTTTTAAATGAGCTGTAATCAGACAATATAGTTGGCTGTTTGGACAAAAGATCCATTGCTCCCTTTGGAAAATCCCTGTGTCAGACTAAGAAAGACTGGTGCTTTCTGCAGAATAGTGAAGGATTATTATATTTGACCCCAGGACAGCTATAACATTATACAAACATCAATGTTTTCAATTTCTCTAGTAGAATACCTAGGCAGTAGCAAACTGGTATTTGTTTTTTGTTTCCTAATTCTAAATTCTCTTTTAGGTCATATTTTAAGGATATTGTAAGTTAATTAATGACAAATTAATTAGTATAAATTAAGTCTTCACTGAATATTTCATTAGGCCATCTATCCAATAACATCATCTTTTGTTCGTATTTGGGATTATAACATTTAGAGTTGGAATAGACTTTTAGAAATAAAATGATTCAGTATTTTCCCCGCGTTGCTGTTCATCAGGATCACCCGAGAGCAGGTTAAAGATACAGGCATCTACACCAGTCAGAATGGCACTCATCAGCAAAACAACACAGAATAAGTGCTGGCGAGGATGTGGAGAAAAGGGAACCCTTCTGCACTGCTGGTGGGAATGCAGACTGGTGCAGCCACTGTGGAAAACAGTTTGGAGATTCCTCAGAAAATTAAAAATCGAACTGCCTTTTGACCCAGCTATCCCACTTTTAGGAATATACCCTAAGAACACCATAGCACTGTTCGAAAAGAAGAAATGCGCCCCCATGTTCGTGACAGCATTGTTCACAATAGCGAAGATCTGGAACCAGCCCAAGTGTCCGTCAGAAGACGAGTGGATTAAAAAGCTATGGTACATATATACTATGGAATACTACTCAGCCATAAGAAACGATGACATCGGATCATTTATAACAAAATGGATGTACCTTGATAACATTATACGAAGTGAAATAAGTAAATCAGAAAAAAAGAAAAACTGAGAACAGCATGATTCCATACATAGGGGAGACATAAAAGTGAGAATATGAGACATGGACAAAAGAGTGGTGGTTATGGGATGGGGGGAGGGAGGGAAGAGTGGGATAGGGAGGAGGGGAGGGACACAGGGAAAACCAGATAGAAGGTGACAGAGGACAATTTGACTTTTGGTGATGGGTATGCAACACAATTGAATGATAAGATAACCTGGAGATGTTTTCATTGTACATATGTACCCTGATTTATTGGTGTCACCCCATTAGAATTAATAATAATAATATATATATATATATGTATATGTATGTATATATATATATATATATATATATATATATATATATATATATATATATATATATATATATAAAAGATACAGGCATCTGTGCTACGACCCAAATAAGTCCAAAAAACTTAAAAGCCCAAGGTGAAGGATCTAGAACTTTTGTTTTTAATGATGTCCCAGGTTATTATTTTGATGTTGTTAGCTTGGCACCAATATTTGAACAAATTTTAAAGTCACTTAACATTTAATTTCTCTGTCTGAAGCATGACTCTGTGTTAATATTATCCCCAGAGAGATTTACTAGTTCCCTCTTGGTTTGAAACTGTAAAGCCATTTTCTCCTTGCTCATTTTGACATGGAGACAAAATTTGCCCATCAGTCATTGGCCTTACTGAATCTTGCCATTTGGAACTACACAGAATGATCTAATGCCACTTCACATATTTGACACCAGCTGTATCTTTCTCTTCTATAAGTCAAGTATTTTACTTCTTTAATTAATTATGTGGTGGATTCAAATTGTAGCATTGTTTTTACTGTTGTATATGACACAGTTTGCTTATGCGTCTTCTAAAATATGGTGGGCAAAGCTGACCTCAATATGATGAAGTATTCAATGAGGATAAAAATGAGATTATTGCCTAACCAGGCAGTGGCACAATGGATAGAGTACAGCCTGGGATGCAGTGGACCCAGATTTGAAACCCCAAGGTCACCAGCTTGAGCACAGGCTCATCCAGTTTAAGCGTGGGCTCACCAGCTTGAACGTGGGTTTGCTGGCTTGAGCATGAGATTATAGATATGTCCCCATGGTCACTGGTTTGAGCAAGGGGTCACTCGGTCTGCTGTTGCCCCTCAGTCAAGGCACATATGAGAAAGCAATAACAATGAACAACTAAGGTGCTGCAATAAAGAATTGATACTTATCTCCCTTCCAGTCTGTCTGTCCTTCTCTTTGTCTCTAACTAAAATAAATAAAAAGAATGAGATTATTATTTCCCTTTTCCTAAACACTATACTGGTGTTAATACTTTCCAAGATAACAGCAGTGATTTAGATTGTTCTATTATTTTTTAAAATTAAATTTATTGGGGTGACACTACTTAACAAAATTTTACAGGTTTCAGGTGTATGATTTAACAACACATCATCTGTACACTGTACTGTGTGTTCACCACCCCAAGTCAAGTCTTCCTCCACCATCATTTATCTCCCCTTTTCCCTCTTCCATATTCCCTCACTCCTCTTTCCTTTTTGTAATCACCATACTGTCATCTGTGTCTATGAGGTTTCTGTTTGTTTGTTTTGCTTATTTTGTTGTTGCTTAGTTTCTTCATCTTTCTACCCAGGTAATCTCTCACATTATTGGTTAATATTGAATTAATGAAATATTGAATTTTTCTTCACATGTTCTTCTTTTAAGTCATGTTAGGTCCCATACTGATGATCTTAATGCATTTGAACATCTGAAGATTTTTAAAATAATTAAGTAGCAGTGTTTATAATTAAATTTCTAATTATTTCTTTATGTTAGATTTTACCTAAAATTTTCCTATGTCAATATTATTTTGGATCTTTCTTTTTTTAGCCAGCTCTGGCTATTTATTTCTACTTCATATCAATTAAAAATTTTATACACCTGCCATAAATAATTGTTCCAAGTCACTGAGAGGGCCAAAGTCAGGCTTCTACTTAAAGTGAATTATCAATTTAAGGAATAATTAATTTGTATGGGTTAAAATAAAAATAAAATAAGTTCAACTTAAGCACTAACTTACAGATCATACATGTGCTTCACAGTAGTTCTTCATAGTCATTGAGCTATATTTCAAAGCAGGTGAACTTGTCTCTACCTGGAGTTGGTTAGTCTTGTTACTATTTTTTCCTAGCTATTCTGTGGTGATTTGACTTACATAATTAAATTCATTTCCGCACTCCCCCCACAGGTTTTAATCTTAAACTTGTAAGAGTTCCCATGGGAAATAGGAACCAAGGTACATTGCACTTGCTTTTCGATTCTTCTTTTTTTCTGGTTCTTTTTAGGTTAAAGAACGTTTGTGACATTAGTAACTGAAAGTTGGTTTTAAGCCTCTGTTTTTTGAAAGAATACTACTATTAGGAATAATTATATAATTTGCAGTCAGTTTTTAAACCAAAATTTAAAAAATACTTTCTTTTTTGTATCACTTAAAAATATAGATTGTAGAAAGTAAGTTTTAGAATTCTTGTAGAAATCTGAAGAAACCATCCCTAATGCCAAATTGTTGCTATCCTATCATAAATCACTTTGATTTTTTTTTCTTCTTTGCATTCCATTTGCTGTTTTTATACTTTTCGTCATCTTTAATGATTCTTCTACTATAACTTTCCTAGTTATTTTTTTGTTCAGTCTTTAAAAATCAGATGTAGAGTAGAATATAAGAAAAAGACATTTTGAAATTAATATCACAAATACACCATTTTATAGAAAAGTCTATCATACTGTCATTATATAATAATGTTGCAATAAAATTATCATTGGAGTATTACACTTATAATAAATTGTGAAATAGCTCTTATCGCCCCCATTTTTTAAAGACAAGGAGAAGTTAAAATAATGAAGTATCTTAATATTTTTAAATTAATCAAAATCCATAAAATAGCTTCATGAAATTTAAAGTTTGACTCCATTTGACTTCTGTTGCTTCCTTTTGGATATTTAACACCAAAATTTTGCATTCAAAAGTTGAGAAGTCAGAAGAATCCTTTCCCATCTCTCAGGCCAGTCGTTATCATCCCTGGTGGATTGTCATAATTACTTGAAAAGCTTTTTTTTTAATTGTACTATTTCCCACACTCTCTTCCCCACACCTCGCCAAGAACTACTTAATCTACTGGTTAACTGTGGGCAAGCTAGGAACTTATAAATTTAAAAAACTCCCCAGGTGATTCTGATGATCAGCCAAGGTTGTAGAACTGGTTAGTGGGTAAAAGAAATTTGAATGCCATTGAAAGGAAGTATGCACCCTAACTATAAAATTTTACAGTTGCGACCAGTTTAAAATATGTAAATAAAATTTCTGAGAATGGATTCAGAGACTGAAAATGAACATTTATCCCTAGTGGATTTATGTTTTTTAATAATATAAACAGATAAAATAATTGTGAACATAATGTCTTTAAGAGCAAGGTTAAAATTTAGCATAGATATTGTAAACAAACTACTTCCTTGGTAACACTCTAGACCTTGTTTTGTCATAATATTGCACCACTACCAAAATCACTAATTCAACATCTTGTTCTCTGACTATAATCTCTTCTATATTTAGCCTAGTTATTCAACTATTCAGTCCTGACCTTTGTTTGACCATATTAAAAACTTCTACTCACTCTTTAAAAAAAATATGCATGTCTCAGGTGCACGATTCCACACCACATCATCTGTATACCATATTCTATGTTCACCTCCCTAATTCAAATTTCCTTCCATCACCAACTCCAATAAATTCAATAAAAAGGAAAACAATAAAACAAAATTTAAAGAAAAGAAACTTCTTCCCACTTTTGACCTTTTTTTGAACAAATTAAGACCCTATATAGCCTCAACCCTTTACTCTTTCTTCAGTTCCTTAATCACTCTAGAGACTATAAACCACAAATTTAGTAGCACTTCTGCCAATAACATGAGCCTCCTTTCCTTTGTGTTTTCTTATTACAGGTGTTTAGAAAGCCCCGAACCTGTATCAGTCCTATTTGCGTTCTCTGCACCTTCTTCTCCAATTGCAGGTTGCACTGGTAGATAAATTTAGTAACCAATTTCAAATGGGTATTCCACCTCACAAGGAAGCCTTATGATTTTTTTTCTCTTCTCAGTAATTCACTTTCTCAGTAATTACTTTAAACCTTCTTTTTATTCTATCCTTCCAAGCATATTGCCCTTTTTCTGCCGTCTCACCTCATTCTTTCTTTTATTGTTTTAAAAATGTTTAAATTATATTTCAGTTATAGTAGGTATTCAATGTTATATCAGTTGAAGGTATACAGCATAATGATTAAACATTTATTTAATTTATGAAGGAATGCCCTGCCCCCAATAAGTCTAATACACACCTAACACCTTGGATGGGCCTGGAGATTATTATGCTAAGTGAAATAAATCAAACAGAGAAAGACAAATATGATTTCACTTATATATGGAATCTAAAAAACAAAATAAATAAACAAAAAGAAAGAAACTCACAGATACAAAGAACAAACTGATGGGAAAGATTTGGGAGGAGCTGGGTGAAAAGGTTAAGAAGTATAAATTGGCAGTCACAAAAGTAGTCACAGGGATATAAAGTACAACACAGGGCATATAGTCAATAATACTGTAATAACTATGTATGGTGCCATATGATACTAGACTTATTTAGGAGATAGGTTTGTAAAGTGTATAAAAGTCTAATCACTATGTTGTACAACTCAAACTAATATAATATTGTATGTTTGTATGTCAACTATAACTAAGAATATTTAAATAACTTAAAAAAAGATCTTTAATAGATTTTTAAAACATTTAAATGATAAAGACAAATAAATTTTAAAGTTTTCTTTAACCCATTATATTCAGACCCACTTCTAGCTATCACCTCAATTTCCACCTTTCTCCTCACTTTCAGAGTCAAACATTTTAGTTTTTTAAAAGAGTTATAAAAAAAAAATAAAAAAGAGTTATAAATACCTTATTATTTTCAACAGCTTTTACTAACATCCAATCTACTTTAATTCAACCTCTACCTCTCTCACTTAGATTAACAGTCACCTTCATATTGCCATACCCAATGGACATTTTTATTTTTGGTAGAATTTTACATTATTAACCACATATTCCTCCATGAAACAGTCTGTTCTGCTGGCTTCCATGAATATTATTACCTACTGGTTTTCTACCTAGCTCTCTGGCCACTCTTTCTATCTATAATTAAAAGCATTTATTTTCCAGATTCATCTTTACTTAATAGTTAAATGATGGAGCTTCTCAAGACTCAAGCTTGATCTGTCTCTTTACATTCTATTATATCTCTACAGGCAAGTATATTTACTACAAGTATATGTACATGACTTTAAAAAGTTCTAAATCTACTTCACACCTCTCTTTTAAGCCTCAACCCTATATATCTTATTTCATATCTCCACATGGTTGCTTTAGTTACAATATGTCAGATACCAACCTCCTTCTAAAATTAATCCTCTTCAATGTTTTTAACTCATTGAATAGAAACAATAACGTATCTAGTTGCATAACTTAAAAATCTCAGATGTAACACTTTTTTCACAATCCAACACTTAATCTATGATCGAAATCCATTTAGTCTTTATTCTAAATATCTCTTCTATCCATACACAGAGTCCATATTTTCTGCCATCATATTCTAAGCTATCTTCTCTAACTGAAATAACATTTTCATCTTTTAAATAATTTCCCTTCAATTCTTGTGCCTTACCCATTCTAGCTCATTTTTTTACAACATACTAAGTAATCTCTTTAAAATGTAATTCTTATTTTTTTCTTCTCAATGAGAATAAGTTCCTCAGTGCTATTTAAATGATAATAATTTTAAAAGAACATTTATATCTCTCTCACTTTTACCAATCCCTTGAGCTTAAAATCTTCAAAGACTTTTCATTACCTTTAAACTAAAGACCAAAATCTAACATCCTTGAAATCTTTGGTCTACAGGAAATTGAATTGTCTGGGCCTTGCTGGTCATTTTAGCCTTACTTTCTACTACTATTCTTCTAGCTTTCTCTTTCTACCTAAGTCATGCCATGGGGCTATATTATTATCTGGAATCGAGAGATGGCTGAGATCCCTACAGATTAGATTTAGACAGAAGAATGGAGAATTGATGTAACAAATAAATAAAACAGGAAAAGTATATTGATGACCCTATCTGGTGAAAGCAAACTACTTCTGATGGTTTTTCCTAACAGATAAAGAGAAAAATATTTTCTGAATCAGTAGCTGCATGGCAGATAAGAGGGGACTTATTCAATCCCTCCATGTTCTGTCATCCAGTCCCTCAATACCCCTCCCTTCTGACAGCTGTCAGTCTGTGCTGTGTATCCATGTCTCTGTTTCTATTTTTTTTTATCAGTTTAAGTTGTTCATTAGATTCCACATATAAGTGAGATCATATGGATGATAGAAGGTGGAGGGGCTGAGCAAAACAAAATAAAATATATATATTAAACACATGGACACAGACAACAGTGTGGTGATAGAGGGAAAGGGGTGGGGGAAGGTGGAGATGGGTGTAAGGAGAAAAATAGGAAAGAAAAAGATTTTGCTTGAGGTGATGGGTACATAATACAGTGCGAAGATGATGTTTTATTGAGTTGCACACCTGAACCTGTACCCAAAAAAATTCAATTAAAAAAATAAATGTTAAAAATAGGGAGAAAAAGAGAGGTTGTGTTGATTGGTACCATCAGCTGGAGTTATCATCTCATTAAGTCAGTGATAAGCCAATATCAATTGCATGACCATTTCTCTTCTGGATAGGCCAAACAGGTAAGTTAAATGAAAATATTGTAGAAATCATGGGTTCACAGGTTCTGGATCCTTCAGGTCTTTAATGATTGTACTAATCTCTATAACTTTTTAGAAAAATGAGATTGTTTTTGGTTTATTCTTTTAATAAATAGTATCAATTTTGTATTTTTTTAGATTTTTTAAAATTTATTGATTTTAAAGAGAAGAGAGAGAGAACGGCAGGGAGAGGGAAGAATAGGAAGTACCAACTCACAGTTGTTGTCGTATGTGCCTTAACTGGGCAAGCCAGGGGTCTTAAACTGGCAACCTCAGCATTCCAGGTTGTCGCCTTATCCAGTGCATCATCACAGGTCAGGCAAATCGTATCAGTTCTAAGGGCTTTCAGTAGCCAGTGTCTCTAGCTTTTATACAGGAATATCATCCAACACACAAATTAGGGAAACAATACTTGGATTCTGCCAGTTGTTGAATATGTATATTCTATCTATTCAGTCAAGAATTAGAAACCATCTATGAAATGTGTTCAGGGACCACATAAACTCACTTTGATATGGGCCTGAGTCAAAAATCCATTCATTATTTATCTATATCAGTCAAAGAAAAACCTTATTCAATAAGACAATGTCAAAAATATCTGTCAACCATTCTTTTAGTGTTTTGGCATTGATATTAATTACCATAACCATCTAGTTTCTGTTGAATAAGTACTATCATTTGGCCCTTACCACTTCAAATACCAATTATCCCCACTGAATTCAAAGAGATCTTTTCAATGGCAGAATTTTACACTGTCATTTCTGGCCTGCAAAGAAAATCTAATACAGAGAACTCAAAGAATCCTGAGATTTCTTTCATCAAGGTGTTTTTCAAAATCTTGAAAAGATAGTATCTTTTGATTTTTCCAATGAGACATAATTACAAAGCAGGTGAATAGCTTGTACATAAGCCATTCCAGAGTTCCAATATCCCTCAGTGTTTGAATAATGAGGATTATATGTTTACCCACATAGTTACCATTTCTAGTACTTTTCAGTCCTCTGTATAGGTCAATATATCCATTTTTTTCTGCCTAAGAAATGTTCTTTAATATTTCTTTTAGTGTAAGTCAGCTGGTGATGAATTCTTTCAGATTTTCTGTGTCTGAAAAAATCTTTGCTTTGCCTTATTTTTGAAATATATTTAATTGCATGTAGAATTCTAGAATGACAGATTTTCTCTCAGCATTTTAAGGATGTTACTTGCTTGCATTGTGTCTAACAATAAATCCACTCTCATCTTTACCATGATTACTCTGTTCATAAATGTGACTGCTTTTAAGTTTTTGTTTTTAAAATTGATTTCAAGTGATTTTATCATGATATGCCTTGGAATTCTTTTTTCTTATTTCTTGTGCTTGAGATTCAATGAACTTCTCTGACTTGTGCAAAATGATTATAGGGCATTATTATTCAAATATTCTGATTCATTATTTAATCAAAATTTTGGGTCATTTTTATTTAAATAGTGCTTTTTGTATTTCTTTCTTTTCCTCTTTGAAGTATCAAATTATTGTATGTATATTATGTCACTTAAAGTTATTTCACAACTCAAAGATGCTCTGCCCTTTAACCTTTATGTTATATTTGGGTAGTTTTTATTGTTATCTCTTCATGTTTACAAATCTTTTCTTCTGTAATGTCTAATATACTTATCCACAGTGTTTTTCGTTTTACATATTATAGTTTTTACTTCCAGAAGTTCAGCTTATGCCTTTTCTACTTGCCATGTTTTTAATTATTTTTAGAACATATGAAATATGGCCAAATAACTGTTTTGCTGTACCTGTCTACTCATTCTATCATCTGTGGTAGTTCTGGGTAGATTTCAATTGACTGATTTATTTTCTCATTATGAACTATATATTCTTGCTGTTTGCATAGTTTATCATTTTTATTGGTAGAAAAACATGAATTTCTATCTTTTTGGTGCTGGATATTTTTGTTCTTTTATAAATATTTTGAGCTTATAATTTTCTTTCTCCAAGTTCTCCACTGCATTTAGAATCAATAAATGGACTATACAGTCTTCAGATTCTCTTTATTTTCATCAAAACTGGCATTATGGCTGATGCAAAAATAAGAAATACATTTACTTTCTTTATAGTTGCACAAGGCATTTGCTGTTTGTTCACTCATCTTCTTAGCTTGGAGTTGTTCAGCTTTTTTCTAGTGAATAGTAAGAAGCTGAAGTTTGCAGCAAAGTCACCCAGGTATTTTCTGGTGGAGAATTATTACTATAGTGCTCTAATGGTAAAGCCATTTAAGAGTATGAATTTGAAAATCATCCCAGTTACTCTTGTCAAGGGATAAAAAGCTAAATTCTACAAAATTTGGGAACTATAAAGTTAATGTCTTGAGTTACAATATTTTAGTCTAGTTGAATTTAAGTAAGGTTAGTTTGGTTTTGGTCTTGTTTGCATTGTTAAAAGTTTTTTAGTCATAGAAAAGGTTTTGTCTTTGAGTTTTCTGGAAACATAACCATAAATTTCACCTAGAACCCCTGATAAGAACATTTTGTAAACCATGTAACTAAATGCAGACCTTAATAAGAAAAGTACATTAATTGGTTTGCACTATTATAGTGCTGTATAGCTATTCTAAAATTCATTGCCATATTAACCAATATTTTTTCTCATGCTCATGCTTCTACAGGCTGATGGCATTTGTCTGATTTAAGATGAATTCAACTGGGTGACTCTGCTTAGAAAGAGTAAGCTGGGTTTGGGGCCAGGTTAGATTCACGTCTACTTCCCATGTTTTTTTCAGGGCCTGGTCTAAAGGTCAGTGTGCTTTTTTCATGGAAGATTATCAAGAGGCAGTAAGATAAGCCCAAATGCATATTTAAGTTTTCTGCTTATGTCAAATGTGCTCAAGTTTCACTGGTCAAAGTGAGTCAGTTTGCCAAGACTAACATGAATGGTGGGAGGGGTAGAGTATGTGGATGTATACCTACCTCCTGTGGAAAGGTAGTAAATATTTGCTAAATTATTAGATATAAGATAATTTTCCTTTAGGAATCTATCCTAGAGAAATGCAGAAGTGCATGCAAAGTCACTCATTCCTGCATTTGTAGTAAAATTAAAACAAACCAATCAAACATGTAAATATTCAACAACAAGGATAGTTAAGTAAAGTAGGAAATGTATAAAAATCTACAAAAGACAATAAGTAAAATATTAAGAAATAAAGAAGCAGTAAAAAGGAGAAATAAAAGATTGTCAGTTTTAAAATTAAATTTCCCAGTGACTGCTTCAGCATTTTAGAAGAATGATAAAATTCTTCTCAGGGAGAAAACGGCTCTTTTGTTGATGAAAGGTCATTGAAGTGGGCTCTCTGGATCTGAAAAGAAAGGCCACACTCCAGTCCAGATAGGGAAAGATTTGGAAAAATCAGGAGCCAAATTTCTCATCATAATGATATAACAAGCTCTCAGTTTTTGCATTGGTAGCCTTAAAGATGGAATGTTGGAGATGTTTATCAAGAAAGAGAAAAGATGCTTGACCTGTGGTGGCACAGTGGATAAAGCGTCGACCTGGGAACACTGAGGTTGCCAGTTCAAAACCCTGAACTGGTCTGGTCAAGGCACATATGGGAGTTGATGCTTCCAGCTCCTCCCCCCTTTCTCTCTTTCTCTCTCACTCTGTGTCTCCTCTCTAAAATGAATAAAATAAAAAAATAAAATTAAAAAAAAAGAAAGAAAGAGAAAGAGCCTAACCAGGCGGTGGGACAGTGAAGAGAGCGTCGGACTGGGATGCGGAAGACCCAGGTTCGAGACCCCAAGCTCGCCAGCTTGAGCGCGGGCCCATCTGGCTTGAGCAAAAGCTCGTCAGCTTGGACCCAAGGTTGCTGGCTCCAGCAAGGGGTGGCTTGGTCTGTTGAACGCCCGTGGTCAAGGCACATGTGAGAAAGCAATCAGTAAACAACTATGGTGTCGCAACGGCAAGGAAAACTAATGATTGATGCTTCTCACCTCTCTCCGTTCCTGTCTGCCTGTCCCTATCTATCCCTCTCTCTGACTCTCTCTCTGTCCCTGTAAAAAAAAATAATAAAAATAAATAAATAAATAAATAAAAAGAAAGAAAGAAAGAGAAAAGAAGCAAAAAGGAAATCAACAATACTGCAGTAGTCCAGGGTCTAAAGAAATTTTGTATTTTTTAATGAAAACAAACTTCTAATTGCATAAGAATACTTGATCATGATTTTTACTTTTTCGTCATTTATGTATTTTATTACATGGTGTTTTTAATTAGAAGAAAGAACATGATAAATGCTTAAAATCAGTTAACACTTGAATAAAAATGTAATTCTTGCTCTATCCATCAGTTGCAGAACTGAAGGCCAGTGTGAGTTCACTGTTTGGCTGGATTTATACATTGTACCTTCAGGTTAGTGAATTTGAGCAACAGTGACATCTGCTATTTGTTCTTAATCTATTCTCCCGTTTTTTAAAAATAACATCCCTCTGCTACTGCTAAACCTTTAGAAAATGTTTGGTTTTGCTTTTGTTTTAACAAATGTGGGTTTGGTGTTATGGAGAATATAGGCATGGGAGCTAGGTGATGAGACAAAGTGGTAGCAGGTACAAGGGAGGAATCAGATGAATTTAGGTGAGCCAGAGCAGTGCCATCCAATGGAACATTCTGCAATGACAGGCTGTTCTGCATCTGCACTGTTTAATATGACAGCCACTAGACACATGTGCCTATTGAGTATTTTCAGTGTGACTAGTGTGACTGGGAAACTAAATTTCAATTTTATTTAAATATAACTCATTTAAATTCAAATAGCCACAAGAGATTAGTGGTGATCGTATTGGACAGCAAAGAGCATCTAGATAAAATCAGAAACAGTGGGCAAAAAATAATTAAAATAATGTAAGTAGGTTTTCTGTCATTCAGAAATCTCAGAACTAGTAGCAAGGGCACTAGATTTCTGGAAATCACATGAAATAGAAGCTTAACATATTTTATTGAGTTATTTTTTAAGATAAAAAACTCTAAAATGTTGAAAGGTAATATGTATGAACCTAAAGTTGTAAAATACATGTCTGTGTTCAGAAAATGACTGGAAATATATATTCAAAATGTTAACTTTAAATGGTGTGATTTTAAAAATAATTTTTTCTTTTTATTTACTGCATTTCTCAAATTTCCTCCATGAGCATGTATAAGTTTTTATTTTTGTTTTAAATCTTATTGTTTCTTTGGATAAAATTTTGGAGTATTAATTATGCCCCTTCCCCCCACCCCTGGCAAATTTCTCCATTTCCTTACCCCATTCAATTGATCAGGTAACTTACTGTGACCCTGGGCTTCATTGTTTCTGGGAAAGTACGTGGTTGACAAAAAGCAGAAGTTAGTTGCAAGACTTCCGGTTTTATGTTTGAGGATGTAAAGATTTGCAAGATTGTTAAGAGAAATTGGGGGGAGGGAGAAAAGGGGGTGTGTAGTTTGCCCCCAGAGATCAAAGTAATTTTAAGGATTGAGAGAGGAGTCTGCATATTTCAAAATACAGGGACCACGATGAGCTTTCTGGTAGTGCTAGGTAGGGTCTTACACGACCTCAGAGGGAATTGGCTGGAAGTGACATGTAGGGAAAAGAGTTTATAGACTGTCAGGTTCCCGGCCTTACAAGAATGTCCCTTGTTTCAACAAGGCCATGGGAGCACCAGCAGGCTGCCAACCCTGAAGGCGTAAAACAGTGGCAAAGAACATATCAGCAAGAATCTGTGTGGAGTAATGGAGTAATGGGCCCAACACTTCGTGCATTTAAATACAGCCTTGGGCTGAGGGTGAGGAGCACAGAAGGAATGATGAGAAATTTTCTACCAGTTGGGCAGGAAGGATTTGAAAATTAAAATTAAATTGACTTAAGTAGTTGAAGAAAAGAACATGAAGAAAATGGAACCCTTTTGCATTGCTGATGGGACTGTAAAATGGTGTGGCCACTGTGGAAAAGTTTGGCAGTTTCTCAAAAAGTTAAACACAGAATTATAAATAATCTAGCAATTCCATTTCTAGGTACAGACCCCTAAAAATTGAAAACAGGGACTCTAACAGATACCTGCACACCAATGTTCATTGCAACATTATTAATAATAGTCAAAATGTGGAAGCAACCCAAATGTCTATCAACATGGTAACCATGGAAATGGCACCAGATGTTACTGTTAACTGACCCTCCGTACTTGAGTTCAGCAAAGAAAAAACCCAGAGCCAAGGAAGTCAAATTGAAGGAGAAAGTTTATTCAGAAAGTCATAGAGGTAAAAAGGAGTCAGCTGGGTTGCATGGGTTCAGGAAACAAGTTACATAGGCAAAAGATGGTCCTTTGAAGCTTAGAGAATGAAAGGCCAAAGTAGTACACCCCAGGCAAGGAAAGGAGGGAAGGTGTGGGTCTGCTCCACATAGAGGGAGAGAGAGAGAAAGAGAAAGAGAGAGAGACCGTGGTACTAGGTCCTTCGTCTTAAGGCCTTTAACCTGAAAGTCTCAGAGGAAGATCTCAATGGAATATTCATCAGCTTTTCAGGTGTATCCTTTCAGGGTCATGGTCTCTAATGATTGGTTGGCACCAGGGCAAGGGGTTATTAGTCATTGTAGCTGGTCCTGACGTCCACCATGGTATCATTCTACCTGGCTTGGCTGCTTTTCTGGCCTGAAGCTGAAACACAACTGAGGCCTACATATTATCTTTAGGGCTTAATGCTTAATGTAGTGGTCATGCAAGGGCATATATAGGAGTCAGATGAGGCTACTCTCCAGCCCCCTTGTTGCTCCACAAAGGAGCAAGGTGCTACTGCATGACTAGTGACATGCCAGGGAGAGAAGATCAGGGGAAGGTCCAATCAGCATGACCAGAGATATAAAGGTCAGGGGCTCTAAACTTCATGACCAGTGATATGCTAGGGGAGGAAAAGGTCACCATGGGGGTGAAGTGCCACCCTACAATTGTCCAACTGCCCTAAGTGTCCTTCCTTCTGGACATACCCTATCGTTCCTACTCTGTTTATACTTAACTGCCTACTATATCAAACAGAAAATAAAATTTTTTAAAAGACATCTACATATAATAGTATACTATTCAACCTTAAAAAGAAATGGGATTCTGATACTTGCTACCACTTGGATGAACCTGGAGGACATTATGCTAAGAGAAGTAAGTCAGACACAAAAGAACAGATGTATGATTCCACTTATACGAGGTACCTAGAACAGGCAACTTCATAGAGACAGCTTGAGTGCGGGCCCATCTGGCTTGAGCAAAAGCTCACCAGCTTGGACTCAAGGTCGCTGGCTCCAGCAAGGGGTTGCTCAGTCTGCTGAAGGCCCGCAGTCAAGGCACATGTGAGAAAGTAATCAATGAACAACTAAGGTGTCACAACGACAATGAAAAACTAATGATTGATGCTTCTCACCTATCTCCATTCCTGTCTGTCTGTCCCTATCCATCCCTCTCTCTGACTCTCTCTCTGTCCCTGTAAAAAAAAGAAAAACAAAAACCTTAACAAGTGGGAGTGGGGAATTAGGAAGGAGTGAGTGGTGGCAATCTTGAGAGTCTGTTATTGGACCACCCAGGGGCATCCTCGGACTCAAGAGCCAGAGCAGAGTGGGATACAGGAGCAGGGAACCCTTCTGTAAGGAGGAGGTGACAGCTGTGGACTTCTGAAACCTCTTTACACTTTTTGACTATAGCTCCACAAAGGGCAGTGTCTCCCAGAGGGCTTGTATGGTCAGGACTGATAGGAACTCCAGTTATCCTTCCAGCCAGACACTTTAGGTAGAATTGAAAGCACCCTATTCTTCCCTGCTTTAAGAAAATATCTAGAGAACCTGACCAGGCAGTGGCGCAGTGGATAGAGCGTCAGACTGGGATGTGGTGGACATAGGTTCAAAACCCTAAGGTTGCCAGCTTGAGTGTGGGCTCATCTGGTATGAGCAAGGCTCACCAGCTTGAGCAAGGGGTCACACAGTCTGCTGTAGCCCCCCCGTCAAGGCACATATGAAAAATCAATCAATGAACAACTAAGGTGCCACAATGAAGAACTGATGCTACTCGTCTCTTTCCCTTCCTGTCTTTCTGTCCCTATCTGTCCCTCTCTGTCTCTGTCACAAAAAATATATATAAATAAAATAAAAATAAAAATTCTAGAGAACCTTAGTTGGACATTTATATGATTGGATTGCCTCAGATTTCCCTAAAGGGGGAGGAACTTCTTGTTGCTTTCTGCAAAGAAATGACTCCTTTGGACAACTTGAGACTCTGGGTAATCTTTGAGAGGATTCTTCTAAGGAGGAGACACAGAGAGAAGAAGAGAGATATGACACAAATTTGAGAAACTTGAGGAGCACAGCAAAGAAATCATTTATTGGGGGGGGGGGTCTGATTTCTAAATGAAAATCTTAGGAACCTCTCTACAGAAAGTACCAGGATCACTGGAGGGACAAGTAAGAAGGGTCGAAGGCAAGCTTTAGGAGTGACGCAGTCTCAGCAGTGAGCAGAACAGACTTGGTGGGCCTTGTTGCCACATTGAGGACAGAGGCAATGTTCCATCCCATGGGCAATTCCTCCTTCAGAGAGGGAATCAAGAAGAACCTGTAAAGATAAAAATCAATTGGTATCTTTTAAAAAGCTACAAAAAAAACCCCCCAAGTATCTGTGCTTTGTATGAAATTTTAAAATTTTGAGTAGAATTTACTAAGAGGAAAAGCAGCAATGATAACTGATTCTCCAGAGACAGATAAAGTTGAGTCAATCCTTTCAGCACATGTAAAACAGATTAACTGTGCTGACAAGTAAAATGTTAAACTGATAAAGAAGGGATGCTTTCTTGAAGAAACATATACCAAGTTTGCTTCTGTTATTTTTACAGAAGATTTTTTGCAAGGATTGCTCATAGAACCAACTCATTCTAGTACTAGGGACTTTTGAAATGAAAGTCAGAAAATTCATTTCTAGCTCTTGACTGAATTGTAGAACCAGCAGTAATGCTGGAAGAAACCTTTGAGATTTTTTTACTTTAACTCATTCAATTCATAGGAGAGGGCATTAAGGTCCTGAAAGGTAGGTGATCAGAAAAATCAGTGACAGCTGAGGCTGGAATCTGATTTCCTGACACTCAACCTAATGTCCGTGCAAGATATATCTCAAAAGTTCTGGGTAGAACACATTCCAATCTGTTCTATCCGTGAAGGACTAATAAGATAATATTGATGCAGGTTGGGAAGTCATTTGTCCAGACATAATAGAACCTTTGCAGGGGCAGCAGAAGAGGTTGACTAGCCTGTACTTATTTATTACTCAAAATAGGAAGAAAGAAAGTCTGGGCATCCAAAATCTTTAGGCCTTATATTTGTACTAAAATAAAAATCTGTGATTAGTTTTCAGTGTGCCTTGTTAGGGATGAAAGCGACTTCAATCCCTTCTGTTTTTAGTAATAGTTGACAACGAAAATTGGGTTTGAGATTAGAGTTTTGTGCTTTACATCTTATTTTTTTTTAATGGAGCGCGTGAGGTGATAATGGTGGAGGGTAGGAGGCAGAAATTAAGAGAAATTGAGGTTGCGATTCAGTAACTCTTCCGCATAGACTATGTGCCCAGGATCTGTTTTTCCACAAAAACATACAGAAGATTCCTCTGGTAAAACTAAGAATCAGGGAACCTCCAAGTGCACTCGAAGTCTTCTTACTCAGATGTTACAGAACCTTGACAGGAACAGAAAAAGTGTGACAGCTTTTATCTCTGTCCTCCATTCCTTTTGTCTCCTGATTTTATATAAATCACAACCTTGTCGGTGGAAATAACGTGAATACAAAATCGAAATGTAGAAAGATGAAAAAAACAAAACTTTTTAAGAAAAAAGAACCTGATCTTACTTTTCTGTACAGTTGGTGTCTACCTCTCACAGGCACACTTCTTACACATAGTGTCTTATGTGTACAATCAGCAAATACAGGCACTTAGCCTTTTTCTTTCTTTCTTTCTTTCTTTCTTTCTTTCTTTCTTTCTTTCTTTCTTTCTTTCTATTGTTTTTCTATTGTAGATAAATGTTTGTCCAACTATATATAGGCAGCCCCTAGGTTACAATTGGGATAGTTTCCGTAGGTTTGATCTCAAGTTGAATTTTATGTAAGTTGGAACAGGTACATTTAACTATTAAATGCAACTTACATAAACATCTTAACATACAGGGACCTCATTGTTATCCTTATTATGTAATTTTATAATAACCTTTATTCCTATTGGATGTGAGCATTTCTACAAATATTAAATCACTTATTCATCATAATTGAAAATGGAACAGTCTTAGAAAAAGCACTGAATCAAAAAATCGGGGATAAATTTTAATTTCTGCCATGTACCTGGATATTGAGGTTGGGTAAATTATAAGATCTTTTTGTACCACATTTATTCACTGTAAGACAGAGATGTAAAATATTCTCTCACAAAGCTGTGGGAAAGGTTCAGTGAGACCACGTGTATAAATGCAGGAAATTTAGGTCTAGGCAGAGCTGATAAAATGGTCATATAACTAATTGACTCAATCACATAGGTAAGAACCAGAAGCACCTTTAAGATAGGTTTTTAAATTAGAATTTTAGTTTTTATATTAAAATATCTTCTTGTTAATATTCAAAAACTTGATGCTATTAATTTGAATAAAGTAAAATTTAAATAGTAGCATAAAATATTATTTCCTCCTTGTGTAACAACAAGATAAATTGTTGACACCCTGATGACATGTGCCCAAGAACAACCACAGTAATTCCTATTTATACAGCACTTCAGATGGTTCAGTATGATGGTGACTTTATTTATTATACAAATACTTGAAATAATATATTTCTACCACTAGATGGAGAAATAACCATAACTGATCAAAGCTTACTTGCCTGTTTAAAAGAAGGGAAAAACAAGCACCTCACCTTCTAGTAATGGTATATGAAAAGTATAATTACATTAGCAATACAAAATAATAAATCCCTTTGATATTTTAATATCACATACTCATTTAAATTTTTAATATTTTATTAATATGAAAGATTGACATGTGAAGGTTCCAGGTAATTTATAATGCCATATTTAGTACTTCAAGTACTAAGTGGACAACAGAAGGTGGTCAGTTATAAAAACAAAATAAAGTACAATACTAGAATCTATGTAAACACAATAAATAAAATAAAGTAAAACTGCATAGGGAAAGTTATTAGAACAATGTCTGGAATCTAGTTTTCTCTCATTTAAGAATGGTAAAAATCCAATAAAAACTTTCACATAGCATTACTTTCTTAGAATTTAGAGATTTTTGTCAGATTAACCCTAGGTGGATGCATTTACTTTCTCAATTCTGCCTGAAATTCTGTGACTCTTTGCACTCTAGATTCAAGATTATCTTCAAACTAAAGACATTTTCTTTTATTATTTCTATGGTTATTGTCTACAATAAAAATGATTTTATGTTTGTTACTATGTGTTTATATATGTATGTATATATGCTTTTGTATTTGTATGTATGTATAATTATATATGTATGTATAATTATATATGTATGTATAATTGTTTTGTATATGTGCTTTTATAAATTGAAATACATATATTTCTTTATAGGAATATAGGAAATTTCTAGGCTAAATATTTATTTATTTCTGTTTGATGAATGACTATTATTTTTTTGTCTGTAATTCAAAAACTTCTTTGGCAAAGAAGTCATTACCAATTTTTGATAGAATGTCATCGAAACTCAATATACACATGAAAATTCTTGCAACTTGCCTTTCAATTTCAGTTTGAGGGTGAGGCATAGAGTACAAAGCCCACGGTATTTTTCTTCATTTCACAAACATTTACTGAGCACTTACTAGTTGCTAAAAAGAATTGCCGGTAGTGAGAATACAGAGATTAATTGTTTTGTAAATAAAAACATTCTCATATTAATGTATTAGAGCAGCCAAAAGGCTTTTGAATAATCTTCAAACATCAAGGACAACAATCATCTCTATTAGAAACAGACCCCTTGATACAGAAGTTTGCATAAGCTGTTTTATCCACCTAGCATGCCACCAAATAAAGTAGCGTACTTTACCTTTAATTCCAAAGTGGTTGTGCCAACATCCTTCCTCTGGTTTTCATAATTTTGGTCACTGTTTGTAAATGTATAAAAGGTTTTGTCTAAGAAACTGAATAAAGACAGAAAGAGAATGTTATCATATACTGTCAGATTCCTTTACAATTGTTGAAATTGACTTTGCTATCACCAATGCCTAAGTTAGCTCTAACAAAATCTGTTCAACATTGACTGTTTAAAATTTTGTCAATCTAATAAATCAAAATTAATTTATGATTTTTATTTACATGTCTTTGAATACTGTGAGTTCAAACTTTTTTTTTTCATATTTTTATTGGCTGTATGCAATTTTTTCTCTTTAATTGCGTTTGTATGGTGTAAGGCCAGGGGCCGCCACCACCATCGTGGCCATTCCTATGCAGGTTCTCATTAAATTCAGGCCGACAGTAAAGAAACGGCAGTGTCGGAGGATGGTGGGTCATTCTGTTTATTGGTGTCTCACCAAGACAGGCAAGCCAAAAGAGAAGCCACCTGCTTTTCCCATGGAGGGCAAGGAATCAAGGAGGAGAGTAAAAAGAAATCCTCCTGCACTCCTCGGTGGTGGGGGCAGAATGTCTCTTCCAGTAAACATTAGCAAGACAATGGCCCCTCCCAATCAGGAAGGCAAACTGCAACCTCACAGACCACTATATCTGTTGTTGCCCAGCCCCCAATGCAAACTATAAGCGACCAAACATATACATCATATTTATGAACTTATTTGACCAACATATAGTTTATCCAATTTTTTGCACCTTTTATTTTTTATGTTTTTAATTTTTAGTTTATTGTGTTGACATGGTTTCAAGTGTCTTACTCCATATAACACCCCTCTATCCACCACATCGTACCCCCATACTCCATTCAGAATATCTTTTCACCCTATTTCACCCCCTTTACCCTCTCTCCCCTATGTCTATCTCCCCTTACTCTCTGGGAATTGCTACCCTGTTTTCTGTATCTATGTGTTATGAATATATAATTTGTCTAATCCTTTCGCCTTCTTTGATCCTGTCTCCTCTTTCCCCTTCCCTCTGAAAGCTGACCATTTGTTCCCTATGACCCTGACTCTGTTTCTCTTTTGTTCCTAAGTTTATTATGTTCATTAGATTCCACATATAAGTGAGATAATAAGGTATTTTTCTTTCTCTGCTTGGCATATTTCACTCAGCATAATAATCTCCAGCTCCACCCATGCTGACACAGAAGGTAAGAGTTCCTTCTTTTTTGTAGCCACATAATATCCCATTGTGTAAATGTACCACCACTTTATTATCCACTAGTCCACTGATGGACACTTGGACTGTTTCTAGATCTTGGCTATTGTAATCAATGCTGCAATGAACCTGGGGATGCATATCTTCTTTTGAATCAGTGATTTGGGATTCTTAGGATATATTAACAAAATAAAAAGACAACCCACTCAATGGGAGAACATATACACTGATACATCTGATAAAGGGTTAATAACCAAAATTTATAAAGAACTTATAGAACTCAACACCAGGAAGCTAAACATTTCAATTAAAAAATGGGCAAAGGGGGGGAAGCAAGATGGCGACGGAGTAGGAGGACGTACCAACTTCCAACTCCCAGAAGCAAAGTGGATTATAACTCAATTTAAAGAACCATCATCTGGATAAACCAACTATGAACTAAACTAAGTGAACTCTTCAACCAAGGAACACAGAAGAAGCCACACTGAGACTGGTAGGAATAGCAAAAACGCGAAGAGGGCTGCCCAGCTCCCCGGAGCAAACGGCAGCCCGGAGAGACCCGCGGGGCGGGAGGAAAGTTTGGTGGAGAGGGAGGGACCTGGGTCCCAGGAACCAAGCCCCAGCCTGCAGTCCTAGAACCTAGAAGAGGCATTTGGACAGTTTTGAGCTGTGAAGCAAGTGAGGGAGCTCCCAGGCCTACAGTGTAGAGTATTAGGTCCCTTCCTACTCTGCTGAGGGCTGCTTGGGGGTTTGGGGCGACAGGACGCTGAGGCGCGGTTCTGTCAGCGTGGGCAGAGGCCAAGCCGGTGGGAGATCGGTCTAGCCCAGAGGGTTGGAGGGGACGTGCGAAAGCGGTCCGGAAGTTGCGGTCCCGCCTTTAATCCCACTTGCGGGGACAAAGCGGGAGGCCAGGAACGGGCAGGCCCTGCGCAGGCCGGCCCTGACTGCGGGGACCGGGCTAGGACCAGGGACAGGCAGGGGCTCGCGGCTGAACTGACGCTACCAGCCCCCTACCCCCCGGGCCGGAGAAACCGCGGTTGGCCAGTATACGTGCGCGAGCGGGCTCCGAGCGTGGGAACTGGGTAGTCCCCGAGACAAGTGGAAGCTCGCAGCTGAGCTCACGCTACTATCCCCGCCCGGCCGGAGAAACCTCGGATTGAATTCATACGTGCACCAGCGGGCTCCGAACACGGGGGCGGGGTAGAGTCCGGGATGAGCGGAAGTACGCAGCTGAGCGGAAGCCAGCAAACACACCCGCCCCAATAAACCTTGGTTTACAACCCTGCACAGAAGGGCCCTGGCTCGAGGGTGGGGCTAAAGCTCTGGACGGGCAAAAGCTTACAGCTGAGAGCACGTCAAAAGCCCCGCCTAACCCTCGGAACTGTAGCGAGCAGGCTCCGACTGCTGGTTCTGGGCGGAAGTCTGGAAATAGGCTGGGTCCGCAGCTGAGCAAAGGTGCTCACCTCTACCCTTGGTGCTAAGTCTTGTGGCTTCAGTGACAGCCCCTTCCACGGAGGAGAGGCAGAAATCACAGCAAAAGCCACAGTGGGCCGGCGCTGGCAATGCTCATATCCAACCACCCTAGGCACCGGCAGAGGGGGTGGGGGGCCTGCAGACAGACCACACCTAGAGAACACAAAGGCAACACCTACTGAACTCCAGTGGCCACAACTTGCTTATACACAGAAAAAATGGGCAGGCAGAGGAATGCAAACCAAATGAATCAAGAGAAATCCCCAGAGAAGGACCTGAATGAACCAGATATAACCAAATTACCAGAAGCAGAATTTAGAATAATGATAGTTAGGATGTTCAAAGAAATTAGAGCAACAATGGATAGTCATTATGAACACCTAAATAAAGAGATAACAAGTATAAAAAATGAAATTGAAATAATAAAAAAGAATCAGACAGAAATGACAAATACAGTATCAGAACTGAAGACCACAATGGAAGGAATTAAAAGCAGGATGAATCACGCTGAGGATCGAATAAGCGAGTTAGAGGACACAATAAACAAAGGCACAGAAGCAGAGAAAAAAAAGGAAAAGAGACTTAAAAAATGTGAGGAAACTCTAAGGGAGCTCTGTGACAACATGAAGAGAAACAACATTCGCATCATAGGGGTGCCTGAAGAAGAGGAGAGAGGACAGGAAATGAAAACTTTGTTCAATCAAATCATAGCAGAAAACTTTCCTAAATTAAGGCTAGGAAACACTCCACACATTCAAGAAGCACACAGAACTCCATTAAAGAGAAACCCTAAAAGATCTACACCAAGACACATCATAGTTAAAATACCAAAGCTAATGGATAAAGAAAAAAATTTAAAAGCTCCTAGAGAAAAAAAGGCTATCACCTACAAAGGAGCCCCCATAAGGGTGACATCGGACTTCTCAACAGAAACACTTGAGGCCAGAAGGGAATGGCAAGATATAATCAAAGTAATGCAGAACAAGAACCTACAACCAAGACTACTTTATCCAGCAAGGCTAACGTTTAAAATTGAAGGAGAAATAAAGAGCTTCCCAGAAAAAGAAAGCCTGAAGGAATTCATAAAAACCAAACCAATTCTGCAAGAGATACTAAGGGGCCTCTTGTGAACAGTTTAAAGGGAGGAATGAATAGAGCAAAAGAAGAATACAGCTTTAAAGAATAGAATGGCAATAAACAACTACATATCAATAATAACCTTAAATGTAAATGGATTAAATGATCCAATCAAAAGACATAGGGTAGCTGCATGGATAAAGAAACAGGACCCATACATATGCTGTCTACAAGAGACACACCTTAAAACAAAAGATGCTCATAGACTGAAGGTAAAAGGATGGAAAAAAATATTTCATGCAAATGGAAATGAAAAAAAAGCAGGGGTAGCAATACTTATATCAGACAAAATGGACTTTAAAACAAAGGCTGTAGTAAGAGATAAAGGAGGACACTACATAATGATAAAGGGAACAATTCATCAGGAAGATATAACTATTGTAAATATCTATGCACCAAATATAGGAGCCCCGACATACATAAAGCAGACTTTGATGGATATAAAGGGCGAGATTAACAGCAATATTATCATAGTAGGGGATTTCAATACCCCTCTGACAACACTGGATAGATCCACAAGAAAGAAAATTAATAAAGAAACAGCAGACTTAAAGGAGACACTAGATCAATTTGATTTAATAGATATCTTCAGAACTTTGCACCCTAAAGCAGTAGAATATACATTCTTCTCAAGCGCTCATGGTACGTTTTCTAGGAGAGACCACAAGTTAGGACACAAAAATGGTCTCAATAAATTTAAGAAGATTGAAATTATATCAAGCATTTTCTCTGATCACAATGCCATGAAACTAGAAATTAACCACAAAAAAAAAACTGAAAAATACTCAAACACTTGGAAACTAAATAGCATGTTATTAAATAATGAATGGATTAACAATGAGATCAAAGAAGAAATAAAAAGGTTTCTAGAAACAAATGATAATGAGCATACATCAACTCAAAATTTATGGGACACAGCAAAAGCAGTTCTGAGAGGGAAGTTTATTGCACTACAGGCATATCATAATAAGCTAGAAAAAGCTCAAATAAGCAACCTGACCCTGCATCTAAAAGAACTAGAAAAACAACAACAAATAAAACCCAAGACAAGTAGAAGGAAGGAAATAATAAAGGTCAGAGCAGAAATAAATGACATAGAGGCTAAGGAAACAATACAGAGGATCAATGAAACCAGAAACTGGTTCTTTGAAAAGGTAAACAAGATTGATGAACCTTTAACTAGACTTACAAAGAAAAAAAGAGAGAGGACTCAAATAAATAAAATTAGAAAGGACAGTGGAGAAATAACAACCGACACAACAGAAATACAAAGCATTGTAAGAAAATACTATGAAGAACTCTATGCCAAAAAATTAGACAATCTTGGTGAAATGGACAAATTTCTTGAATCATATAACCTTCCAAAAATCAATCTGAAAGAATCAGAACACCTAAACAGACCAATTACAACAAATGAGATCGAAACAGTTATCAAAAAACTCCCAAAAAAGAAAAGTCCTGGGCCTGATGGCTTCACAAGTGAATTCTATCAAAAATTCAAAGAAGAACTAACTCCTATCCTTCTCAAGCTATTTCAAAAAATTCAAGAGGAAGGAAGACTTCAAAACTCCTTTTATGAGGCAAGCATAATTCTGATCCCCAAACCGGGCAAAGACAACACAAAGAAAGAAAATTATAGGCCTATATCCCTGATGAATTTAGACGCTAAAATTCTCAACAAAATATTAGCCAACCGAATCCAGCAATATATGAAAAAAATCATACACCACGATCAAGTGGGATTTATTCTGGAGAGGCAAGGCTGGTTCAATATTCGCAAATCAATCAATGTGATTCATCACATAAACAAAAGGAAGAACAAAAATCACATTATAATTTCAATAGATGCAGAAAAGGCATTTGATAAAATCCAGCACCCATTTATGCTCAAAACTCTCAGTAAAGTGGCAATACAGGGATCAATCCTTAACATGATAAAGGCCATCTACGATAAACCAACAGCAAACATCATACTAAATGGACAAAGATTAAAAACAATCCCCTTAAGATCAGGAACCAGGCAGGGTTGCCCACTTTCACCACTCTTATTCAACATAGTTCTGGAAGTCCTAGCTACAGCAATCAGACAAGAAGAAGAAATAAAAGGCATCCAAATTGGAAAAGAAGAAGTAAAACTGTCGCTATTTGCAGATGATATGATATTGTATATTGAAAACCCTAAAGTCTCAGTCAAAAAACTACTGGACCTTATAAATGAATTCAGCAAGGTGGCAGGATATAAAATTAATACTCAGAAATCAGAGGCATTTCTATACACCAACAATGAAATATCAGCAAAAGAAATTAAGGAAACAATCCCCTTCACTATTGCAGCCAAAAAAATAAAGTACCTAGGAGTAAATTTAACCAAGGAGGTTAAGGACTTGTACTCGGAAAATTATAGAACATTGATAAAAGAAATCAAGGAAGATACAAACAAGTGGAAGTATATACCATGCTCATGGCTAGGAAGAATAAACATCATTAAAATGTCTATATTACCCAAAGCAATTTATAAATTCAATGCAATACCAATTAAGATACCAATGACATACTTCAAAGATATAGAACACATATTCCAAAAATTTATATGGAACCAAAAAAGAACACGAATAGTCTCAGCAATCTTAAAAAGAAAAAATAAAGCAGGAGGTATCACTCTTCCAGATATCAAGGTTTACTATAAGGCCATTATACTCAAGACAGCCTGGTACTGGCATAAGAACAGGCACATAGATCAATGGAACAGAACAGAGGACCCAGAAATAAACCCACAGCTTTATGGACAACTGATATTTGACAAAGGAGGAAAGAACGTACAATGGAGTAAAGACAGCCTCTTTAACAAATGGTGTTGGGAAAATTGGACATCTACCTGCACAAAAATGAAACTAGACCATCAACTTACACCATTCACAAAAACAAACTCAAAATGGATAAAAGACTTAAATGTAAGCCGTGAAACCATAAGCATCTTAGAAGAAAACATAGGCAGCAAGCTCTCCGACATCTGTAGCAGCAGTATATTTGCCGATTTATCTCCACGGGCAACTGAAATAAAAGGCAAGATAAACAAATGGGACTATATCAAACTAAAAAGTTTTTGCACAGCTAAAGACAATAGGAACAGAATAAAAAGACAAACCACACAATGGGAGAACATATTCGACAGCACATCTGATAAGGGGTTAATAACTAAAATTTATAAAGAACTTATAAAACTCAACACCAGGAAGACAAACAACCCAATCAAAAAATGGGCAAAAGAAATGAATAGAAATTTCTCCAAAAAGGACATACAGATGGCCAATAGGCATATGAAAACATGCTCAACATCACTAATCATTAGAGAAATGCAAATTAAAACCACAATGAGATATCACCTTACACCAGTCAGAATGGCACTTATCAGCAAAACAACACAGAATAAGTGCTGGCGAGGATGTGGAGAAAAGGGAACCCTTCTGCATTGCTGGTGGGAAAGCAGACTGGTGCAGCCACTGTGGAAAACAGTTTGGAGATTCCTCAGAAAATTAAAAATCGAACTGCCTTTTGACCCAGCTATCCCACTTTTAGGAATATACCCTGAGAACACCATAGCACTGTTCGAAAAGAAGAAATGCGCCCCCATGTTCGTGGCAGCATTGTTCACAATAGCGAAGATCTGGAACCAGCCCAAGTGTCCGTCAGAAGACGAGTGGATTAAAAAGCTATGGTACATATATACTATGGAAAACTACTCAGCCATAAGAAACGATGACATCGGATCATTTATAACAAAATGGATGTACCTTGATTACATTATACGGAGTGAAATAAGTAAATCAGAAAAAAAGAAAAACTGAGAACAGCATGATTTCATACATAGGTGGGACATAAAAGTGAGAATATGAGACATGGACAAGAGAGTGGTGGTTATGGGATGGGGTTAGGGAGGGAAGAGTGGGATAGGGAGGAGGGGAGGGACACAGGGAAAACCAGATCGAAGGTGACAGAGGACAATTTGACTTTTGGTGATGGGTATGCAACACAATTGAATGATAAGATAACCTGGAGATGTTTTCATTGTACATATGTACCCTGATTTATTGGTGTCACCTCATTAGAATTAATAATAATAAAATATATATTAAAAAATAAAAAATGAAAAAAACAAAGACTAAAAAAAAAATAAATGGGCAAAGGACCTAAATAGACACTTCTCCAAAGAGGACATACAGATGGCCAAAAAATGCTCAATGTCACAGATCATTAGAGAAATGCAAATTAAAACCACAATGAGATCTCACTTTATACCTGCCAGAAAGTCTTCCATTAACAAATCAACTAACAAGTGCTGGCGAGGGTGTGAAGAAAAAGGAACCCTCCTGCACTGCTGGTGGGAATGCAGACTGGTACAGCCACTGTGGAAAATAGCATGGAGATTTCTCAAAAAATTAAAACTGGAACTGCCTCATGACCCAGCTATCCCACTTCTAGGAATATATCCTAAGAATCTAATTTCTTTTCAATGTGTAAATTTTATTTTATATTAGGTATTAACTTGTTGGTTATTGTATTGTAAATATTTTCTCTCTGGTTTACAATTACAGTGACTTTTGCTATCTATATTGTTTAATGTGATCAAATACTTTCCTTTATAGTTTCTGGTATTTATTCAATTATTATTCTCAATTTTTATTATAATACTGTACTACATAAAATAATACTTTATATGTAAATTTTAGATATTTAATTTTCCTAGATTTTGCTTATGTAAATGGTGTGATGGAGCAATCTGGGTTTCTTTTTTCCAGGACAATATGCATTTATACTGGCCTCATTTTTAAAATATATCATTCTACTGAAATGAAATGTCAAGTTCATTCAAAATTAAGTTTGCATATAGTATTGAGTCTGTGTCTGTATTTACACATTTCACTCTATTGGTTTCTCTATTATAAAATGTATATTAGTACTTTTATGATAATTTAATTTTATAATATGATAAATTTTATTTAAAATAATTAGATAAAATATAAAACAATGGCTATTGTGAAAATTACAGTAACTCTCAAATTTAGCATAAGTCCTGCAATTCTGATGAAGATGAACAATTTCACTTGTTCCCCTTTTTGAAGCATTATAAATTTTAAATCTAGATAATTTCTAGTTTTCCTAACAACCAAGCACAACACAGTGCCTTTTGTTTTAATAATTTTTCTACAATGAATAGTTCTGTTGTCTTGATTTAAATTTGTCCTTTCCTACAGTAAGTAGTTCTATTTTCTTAGGATTTACATGGCATATAGCCCTATTATAAATTACCTAAGGTTAGTGAAAGACCATTGTCTCTGAGTGGGACTTTCAGTAGGGGAAAGCCTGTGTTGGTTGCTTAACTATCTGCTGACCTGGGTATCATGTATTCCTGCCATCTTCCCTACAAAGCCTCTCAGAACCATATTATGTAAAGTCATCCTATAAGGTATTTTTCCCCACCAAGGAAGAAGGGCCTGGCCACCAAGTGTGGATAAGCAAAAGCTTTATTTAGTACAGAGCGCTTCTCCAATGAGATTCACTGGCCCGGGAGATGGAGGTCAGGAAAATCGCGTGGAGAGACTTCGTGGGGCAAATTTAAAGGGGTCCTCTAGGGTAGTCGATCTAATATGACATAGCAAAATCTCACTGGCTGACAGTCACTTTTTTCCCAGGGACTCCTGAGAAGTGGGGGGGTTCTCACGTGACCTTCCCCCATTGCTGACCACCTTACATTCCGATCTTTTGTGTTAATTAGGGGCACTGCTTATTCATCTGGCTACTTCCTGCTGATTAGGGGCATCATGGGGAGGTGGAGATTGGCAGGTGGTGGCTTTGAGGGGTGTCAGGAGGAACATCTGTTTGGCCATGAGTTGATGCGGTTCTGTAAGAATTTAAAAAAGAGAAGCAAATATGAGTTATAAACTGATAATTAGAAGAAGATTTAGGATAGGGGAAGTCCAGGTAAGAATGGGTGACTGCCATCAGGAGTTAAGCAGGTTGTAAGAAGAGAGATTCTTACTTAATTTTCTCGCAGACGGTTGAGGAGATTGAAGCTTCTTTCATTGGGCCAGTCTTACTGAACAGCATAGCTCCCTGCTTCAGCTCACTCTGATGGCAGGTTCCTGGTGGGAGGGACAGGAGCAACAGGAGGGTCTGCAGGGCCCAACCTTTTGGTGAGCCACAGATGAGTAGGGTCCAATGGTTCTGACTTCTAGTGGTCCTGCATGGGGCAAGTTTGAGGTGAGAGACATAATACCAAGGTATTTTCTCTAGGAGTTTAGCTGCAGTAGGAGTAGTCAGTATTACTGTATGGGGTCTCTTCCATCTGGGCTGTAGGAAGCCAGGCTGGAGCTCCCTCAGAAGAACCCTGTCTCCTGGTTGGAGAGGGACCGCTGGGTGTGCTTCATCTGGACCCCCTATGGGAGGAAGGGTCTGGTCCACATGTTCCCTGAGGAGATGGCAAAATAAAGACAGAAAGGGGAGGTACATGGCAAGAGGAGGATGGTTAACAGTTAAGTTATGATTGATTAGGAATGGTCTACCGTAAACCAGCTCAAAGGGGCTGAGTCCAGTGGTTTTTTGTGGGGTTTCCCTGATTCTGGTGAGTGCCAGGGGGAGGAGGTTTGGCCAGGAGAGTCTGGTTTTGATGGAAAGTTTAGTTAGCTGACTCTTCAGGATGCCATGGGCTCTTTCCAACTTACCCGATGATTGAGGGTGATTGGGTATGTGGAGTTTCCAGGTAATGTTGAGAGAGGTGGCAGCCTGCTGGACTATTTGGCAGTGAAGGCTGGGCCGTTGTCTGACTGAATGGTAGTCAGCAGTCCAAACTGCAGGATGATACGTTCAACGAGAATGAAGGCAACGGTGTCTGCCGTCTCTCAAGGGCTGGGAAAGGCTTCTGTCCACCCTGGAAAGGTATCAACAAAAGTTAAGAGCTAACAGAGTTTTTTGTGAGGGGGCATATGAGTGAACTCAATTGCTAATCCTGGCCTGGCACGTACCTGCTCAGTTGATGAGTAAGGAAGTAGGGGTAGAGTCCCCCTTGTGTAGAGGCTTTGGAACAGACAGTGCATGCTGCATGTACCTTTTTGATAGTCTGCTGGAGGCCTGGAAAGAAAAAGAGTGGTTGTAAGAACCAATAGAGAGCTTTTGGTCCTATGTGTAAGGAACAGTGGATATCAGAAAGGAGAGTTTCAGCCTGTCCTTTGGTAAGGCAATTCTATCTCTGAGAAATATCCATCCCTGGTTGCACACATCTCCACCCTTTTTGAGGAGGGCCTGTTCTTCCTCAAGAGTGTAGGAAGGTTTCAAGGAGGTGAAGAGAAACATGAGAGGAGTAGGGGAGGCTCCCAGGGTGAGGTTTCGAGCCTTCGCGTCGGCCTGAGCATTTCCCAAGGCCACCGGGTCCTGAGAGGTTTGATGGCCCATATAATGTACCACAACCACCTCAGTGGGAAGCTGTAATTCCTGCAAAAGTTTAGAAATGAGGGTAGTATTGATTATGGGGGAGCCCTAGGTAGTGAGGAATCCCCTTTCTTTCCAGAAGGCAGAGTGGCTGTGGGTGATAAGAAAAGCATATTTAGAATCAGTATATATAGTTACACATTTTCCCTGGGCCAGAATGAGTGCCCGCATGAGGGCAATCAGCTCTGCTTTCTGGGAGGTGGTACCCTCTGGCAGCTGTTGAGCTTCAGGGTGGAGGAAGTGGTGACCACCACGTAGGCTGCCTGTTGTTGCTCGTCGGGTCCCTGTACAGAACTCCCATCTACAAAAGAGTATTAGATCTGGATCTTTTAAAGGAGAATCTGATAATTCATCTCCAGGTCTGTTGAGGAAATCTGTTAGTTCTGTACAAGAGTGGGTGGGTTTCGGAAGTATTGTTGGAGCTGCCAATAGAGTGGCTGGGTTGAGTCAGGGAGAGGGCAAAAGAGTGATTGAAGGGTTTTTGATGAACAGGAGGTGAAATTCTTGTAGGCAGGAAGGACTTAACAGAGAAAGAGATTTGTATAAAAGGAAGTCAGTGAGCCTGTGGGAGGAGAAGACAGTGATGGGTTGGGAAAGGGTGAGCTTAGTAGCCTCCTTGGTGAGTTCAGCTGCTGCGCCCAGTGCGCAGAGGCAGGGCTGCCAGCCTTTGATGGTGATGTCCAATAGTTTAGACAGGTATGCTATGGGAAGGTATGTAGGCCCCACACGTTAAGTTAACACACCAACAGCATTACTGTGCTTTTCATCAGTGAAAAGATGGAAAGGGCATCTGGAGTCAGGTAAAGCGAGAGGGGGAGAGGAGATGAGGGTGTTAAAACCGTAAGTTCCTTCAGGAGGCTACCTGGTCCGATTATCCAGTGGGTTCTGTGGCCTGGCCACAGCAGAGAAGAACAGTTTCTTCTTCTTTAGAAAGGGAGAAATTTCGGATAAGGCAACTCCAGGAGTGTTTTGGGATTAGGGTTAGATTCCTGTGCCCCATGGCTGCCCCTCAGTCCTCGGAGTGGTCAGAGATGAGAATTGGTGTCCCCAAACTCAAGCTCTGGCAACCGGACAGATAGGTAAAGTTGATGTGCTTGGGATGTCTCCACGGGCACACACGTACTCGGAATGGACAGAAAAGAGGTCCCTGATGCAGCTGTGGTTTTGGACAGGAGTCTTGGCAGAAAGAACTGAGGGGAGGCTGGAGGCAGGGGACTTGCCGTACCATGTGCCAAAGTCCAAAGTAGGTGGAAGGTTGAAGGTCCAGGTTCTTTCTCGAAGGGTTAGGGGAGAGGAGTGGTCCATGCAGACTTCTGACTCCTCCTGGGTTTTGGCACCAAAATGTAAGGTATTTTTCCCCATCGTGGAAGAAGGAAGGGGCGTAGCCACTAAGTGTGGATAAGCAAAAGCTTTATTTAGTACAGAGTGCTTCTCAGACGAGATTCACTGGCCCAGGAGATGAAGGTCAGGAAAATTGTGTGGAGAGACCACGTGGGGCAAATTTAAAGGTGTCTTCTAGGGTAGTTGAGCTAATATGACATAGTGAAATCTCACTGGCTAACAGACATCACTCTTTTCCAAAGGACTCCTGGGAAGTTTCTTTTGGCACGCATGAGTGTGAGCGGCTCTAGCCAAAGTTCCCAGGTCCAGGTTCCTCATGTGACCTTCCCCCATTGCTGACCACCTTACACATCTTATGGTTTGTAACCTAGTCCCTAAAAGTATGAGCTTCTGGTTGGCTGACATAATAATGTGAGCCGCCGTTATAGTATTTAATTTCATATATCTGTTTTATCAAAGATATAAATACTCGTGTGTCTTATTTTTAAGGAAGAGCTTTGAAATTTTCTTATTTTCAATTATTCAAAGGGTAAAGTAAAACCCATAGCTTCATTGGATTCCTTATTCAAACAGAGAATTAAGAGTCCTTGGGTCTTTTAAATGAACAACTGGATATTGAATGATTCAGCTGAGGTCAGGGTGTTAGCTGACACACGGGAAGATTAACCTCCATCTGTGGCTCTGAGGGAGGGCTGCTGCTATACTCTGTGACTGAGGATAGACCCATAGGATCCAGATTTTTATTTTTTTAAATGACATGAGGAAGTCTGCAAGCCTTCAAACTTATGAAAGGGTGACTAAATTCCTAAACTATGTGTTTCTGCTTTGATAATTCACCTGGTTAGTATCCCAGTCTGATTGAAGTTAGCCACGGGTGTTTAGGTGAAATGAGGGCCCAAGCAGAGGGAGGTTTTGTTTTGCAATGTGAGTGGAATAGCGGTGGAGCTCTGGACACAAACCTCTGACCTCCCCTGATTCTTTCCTCAGTAACACAGCACTGCCACCCTTGGTGAATACAAACAGTGTATCAATCTGCTTCCTGGAAGCTCACCAGGACAGTAATAGTCACTTCTGGACAGAACAGTCTCTGCACAGCCAAAGACTCTAACTGTCCTGGTTTCAATAACCTATCTCTTTTCTTTCTTTTCTTTGGAAAAAAAAAGATGGCTGTAATCTTTACTTTGGACCAAACATTTGATAAAATTCTACCATTGAAGTTTATCAATTTGTCCTCCCTGAATGAAAGCCCATGAATTAAAAGATGGGGAATGTGAAGTCCAAGTGAAATCCACAAGTCTTAAATAGTGTCTCTAGCCTTTTAGGAGCACTTTGGTTTCAGGATCTGCATATATCTTGAGAAATGAAATGAACATTGAAGATAACCCAGTTGTATTGTAAACATAACCCAGTTTCCATGAAGGGAAATTTGATCAAGATGACTTTATGTACCTAACACTTTAATAGGAAGGCAATAATGTCTCTATTGTGCAATGGAATTTCCACAGTATCAATATAAAAGGAACACTAAATGCATCTATACAACTGGGAGAAGTCTAGAAGACTCCAAAAAGTTAAAAAATCTAGATACCATCCCAATGTTTTAAATGTGCTATCTCTGAAAGAAAAACAGTAATTCAACAATTACAATGGGGAACAAAATTTTTGTTGCCTCCACAAAAACACTTGTTTTTACATAATTTGCATGTGCTGATCTCAAATCTGACATTAGTTTATCTCTCTAAACTACAGGTTTTTTTGCAATTCAAGATTTTAGGTTTTCATCTTATTGTAAAATTTTCAACCTTTAGTTTAAAATAATAAAGTAGAATGTGTTCTTGGGCATCATCTTTGTAAAAATATAATAATTTATATAATGCAGTAAATACACTAATACACTAAAAGATATGATTGCATCAGAATTTGTCTACAATTTCAAAATAGAACATATTAAAACATTTATTATAATCATAAAATTTGTGCAAAACTTATCTAAAATCTATTCAGGCAAAAATATGAATTTGTAGCTCTTGTGTTTGTGTACTTGTTAAGGACAATCTCGTTTGATGCTCCAGCAGTAGTCTGCCATCATATTTCTGTCCCATAGCCCCTGATAACGCTCTTCCATCATCTTCAGATCTTGATGAAAGCATTATCCCTGCTCATCACTAACAGCTCCAAGATTTTTGGGAAACTTATCAAGGTGACTGTTCAGGAAGTGAATCTTAATGCTCATGTTACATCCAATGTTGTGGAAACCCAAGAGCATCCTTTGGATGAGAAGTTCATAGTTTTCTGCTCTTTTGTTGCCAAGGAAGTTCTTTGTAACTGCCACAAAAGACTGCCATGCCGCTTTTTCCTCCTTATTCATCTTTCCGGCAAATTCTTCATCACATATGAGGGTTCAAATTTGAGGTCCATCAAATACACCTGCTTTTATCTTCTCGAAAGGCAGGAAAAGCAGAAATAATATGTTGAAAGCATTCACTTTCTCTATTCAAAGCCTGAACAAACTGCTTCATTAAGCCAAGTTTGATGTGAAGTGGAGGAAAAATTATCCTGTCTCGATTAACTACAGGTTCATTTACAATATTTTTCATCCCTACTTCCAGAACTTCATGTTTCAGCCACTCCCTCTGTGTCCAGTGTTTCTCCCGAGCTTGGCTGTTTCACAAACACAGAAAGCAAGGATACTTCGTGAAACCTCTCTGTTTTCCTAGCAGGAAATTTACCATTTTAAGATCCACACAAATGATCAACTTATGCTCCTCATACTTCAGAAAGTCGAGGACAAATTTTATGTCACTATAAACTCGCAGATGAGTTGAGTAACCAATTGGAATCACTGCATAAACATTACCGTTGTGTAGGAGAATACATTTCAAACTCTGTTTAGAGCTGTCAAGAAATAGCTGCCATTCTGTTGGACTGTAAGTGGTAACACCTAGCTGGATGAGAAGACTACTGATATCATCATGACAGTAAACAAAGTGTTTGTCTTTGGAAAAAAAGTCCACAAAAATTTGTTCATGCTTTCTGAAATGGGATACTTTAGCTGACTGGTGGAGTTCATTCTTTTCTTGAAACCTGAAAGCTAATAACTCAGCTGCTTTCTTTAATAGGCCCAAATCTCTTACTAAGTCATTCAATTCAGGTTGGCTAAACTGCTCAGGGGTTAATGACTGCTTGGCATCAGAAGACCCTTCAGATTCTACAACCATTTCCTTATGCATCTTATCAAAATACACTTGATCACCATGTTCACTTTCTTTGTCCGTAGAAGAAATAAAATCATTCAAAACTGGAACCGGGAATGTCTCAGAGTATGGTATAGTTCATATTACTGAAGGAATATTAGCATATACGTTCATATGCCGTTTTTTTTTTTGTTTTGTTTTTTGCTGATGCCCTTTGTATGGATTAGACAGAAATGACAGTCACTGCTGTGGTCCTTAGGTTCATGCCAAACCATGGGAATACCAAAAGGCATTCCTCTGCATTTTCCTTTTGTCCAGTCACAAAGCATTTCCTCACAATTATGACACACAATATGAGGAACCCAATTCTTGTCTTGATTGCCAAGGGGAACTTGAAAATAGGCAATATATTCACGTGTCACAAATGATGAAATATTGCACCTTTGACGTTGAAGTGTGTAATAGCCACATATATAACAGGTGTCAGGACTATTCTTACAGTTATGCCTACTCGAAGAAGTCATGATTCAATCTTAAAACAAAATAAGAGGGTGTTTTTATAAGATAATAATTTTTTACATTTAAAAACAACTACAATTATGTAAAAGTGATGTTTGTAAAACATTAATTGCCTTGTGGTTATGTTCATTCCAAGAATCGTTGCCCTTTAGCTCCCAATTTAAAAACCAATGCATGCCATTATCTGTAACAAAAAATTAAAATTTCATAAAAACTAGAGCATGCACCAAAAAACGAATTTCAGATTTGGAATCAGCGATGCAGATATATATAGAAAAAGTTCTAAAACCTTATGCAACAAAAAATTAAAAAAAATAATTGTTCCCCAGTGTTATAAAAACCTTTCTAGAGTCATAAAAATGGAAGTACATGTTTTGCAGTCATGTTTGCAAAGAAAACCATTATTTACATAGGGTAAAAAATGAATATTCAGAGGACCAAGTCTAAACATGTTTCTCTATTTGAAAGTATTGCTTTCCAAATAAAAATACTGATTTATTAAATTGTATTATAACATCATTGGCTAAAAATAATAGTGTACTTTGATGAGAAAAAATAAAATACATGCATATAGCCATATAGAAAAATCTAAATTATTAATGAAAGTTTTTTTCTGTACTAATATAAACACTTTCTATACTTTAAGAAGTTTTGGTCTGACCAGGAGGTGGTGCAGTGGATAGAGTGTCAGACTGAGATGCGGAAGACCCAGGTTCGAGACCGCCAGCTTGAGCGCAGGCCCATTCTGGTTTGAGCAAAAGCTCAACAGGTTGGACCCAAGGTCGCTGGCTCCAGCAAGGGGTGGCTCGGTCTGCTGAAGGTCCGCAGTCAGGGCACATGCGAGAAAGCGATCAATGAAAAACTATGGTGTCGCAACAGCAACGAAAAACTAATGATTGATGCTTCTCACCTCTCTGTTCCTGTCTTTCTGTCCCTAACTATCCCTCTCTCTGACTCTCTCTCTGTCCCTGTAAAAGAAACAATAAAGAAAGAAAGAAAGCTGTGCTTAAGAAATTTTGGATGAGGAAAAGGGAAATCTATGGTTTAAAAGCCTCAGCATCGCTGTTGAATTACAACATAGAGAAGAATAATATATTAACAGTCCAATAATTATAGTCATGAGAAGGCCCAAAGAGCGAGAAGGCATTTGGTCTGAAATGTTTTTTGTAGCTAAAAGATAATATTAAAGCATAAATGCAGAAAAGTAACTTCGAAAATGTCCTTTATTTTTGTCTAATTTAATAAACACATGGTTTACTATATGCTAGGCACTATTCTTAGCATTCTACAAATATTGACAGGTTTAATTGTCGTAAAAATTTTATGGCTTTCTACTGTAATATTTATAGATAATGAGACTGGGAAGTTAAATATCTTGCACAAAATCACACTGTTAAAGATCTCAATATACTTTTTAGTTTTAAATTAATATACAAAGTGTACCTTTAAAGTATAAACTGAACTTCTCAATTATTCTATAAATTAACAATATAAATAATGAGTACTATATTTGGCCATTGTATTAGCTCAAATTGCCATAACAAAATACTCTATACTGGGTGGTTGAACAGCAGACATCAAAAGCCCAAGTCAGAGTGCCGGTATGGCCAACTTTGGGTGAGACCTCTCTTCCTGGCTTGTAGATGGCTGCCTTCTCACTGTATCCTCACATGGTGGAGGGAGAGGAGGGGAGGGAGGGGGAAAGAAAGAGAGAGAGAGAGAGAGAAAATGTTCATGTCTTTTCTAATAAGGGTACAAATTCCATCATGAGGACCTCACACTTGTGACCTCTTTTAACCTTAATTACATAGCACAGGTGCCATTTCTAAATACCATCACATTGGAGGCTGGGGAACCAAAATTCAGTTCATAGCCATCTTATAAGTGATCATTTGACACTTTGCAATGAAATGACCATTGAAACTCGACTGTACTCTGCAACTCCACCTGAATCAGTAAAAATTCAATTATTTTCAGTATAGTTTTTATGTAACTGTATTTCTTTTTATTATACTGCATTGAAGAAAATAAACTTGTGTTGTTTTGGGATTAGATTTACTACAGATTATTTTTTTTTTTCAGTTTAGAGTTATGGGTTACCAACCACCACTAACACTGAGATTAGTAAATGTGGGTGGGTCCTTGTGACATCTCCTGCCTACTTGTTGCAAGTGCATTTGTTCCAAAGGTGCCACTATTGCACCTTTTGACTATGACACTTGAAGATGGTGAGAGTGGTAGCAGATGTCTTTTATCCTCTGTGCTCCTCTTGGTGACAACCAGAACAGTTACCCAATCTCTCTTCTGGCCTGTGCATAAAGCAACTCTAACTCCCCCTCAGAATTTTCCAGACAAGGTGAAGGGATCCATCCTTCCAATGCTCTCTCTTACCTCCAAACCATGCAGAGATGTCATGTTGTTATTGGTTGGTCAAAGACCATGCTAGATGGGCATGCTTTGTAGAAATATCTGGGTTTTTTTCACTCCACCCCAGGACCTCTTGCCTGTCCTCCATGCTGGTGGCAGTATGTGGCAGTCAGGAATGCAGTTCATGTTGAAAGAGTTCTCATTTTAAGAATGTAGAAATTATGGCCTGAAGAATCCAAGACTAATACCATAAATTGCATATGGTAAACATAATGTAACTATACAATGAATTATTATTCACATTTTTCCCACCTGGAGAACACTTGCATGTGTGGTCTTCATTAATGAAGCACAGTAATAACCTTTGAGAGTCCTTGAAAGCCAGCTTTCATAGGTGGCACAATGGATAATCAATTTAATGAGCTATAAGATAATTAACAATGAACAAATGGCATTAGGGAAACATAGGAGCGAGAAGGTCTATATCAATATAAACAGATTCTAACAAGACATGATATTGTGGATACAAACAAAATTTTCATCTTGACCTGCCCCTTAGAGATACAAAATTATTCAGGAGTAGCACATTGGGCACTTTTTCTACAGTTTTTACAAAAATGTGACAGATCTATAGCATATAAACAGATAGAGATGGCTCCTGGACAGTATAAAAAAAAACTTCCATATGTTACAGAGAACAACCTTATGAGGTGAGCATGATCATCCCCATTTTACAGGTGAGAAAAATTCAGGCATGGGATGTATAAGTAACTTGACAAAGTGGTAGAAACAATATTCAAACGTAATAACTGTCATTCTAGAAAGCACTCAGATGAAAAAGCCAATCTCAAAAGGTTACAACTGTATGACTAACATACAGTACTCTTGAAATGACAAAATTATAGATTGAAAAATGTATTATGGTTGCCAGGGGTTGGGAATGAGGGACAGTGGGTGATGTCACTAGGGAAGTAGATGTGATTATAAAGGGCACCAGGAGGGATTACTGTGGTGATGAAACTACTGTATTTTGACTGGTGTTGGAGGACTGAACCTACACATGTGATGAAGTGGCACAGAACTAAATAAACATATGTATGAATGAGCACAAGTAAAACAGAGGTACCTGAATAAGATATGTGGATTTTATGTCAATATCCTGGTTGTAATATTTGTACAATGTATTATTTATTATTTTTTAAACACAATTTATGTTTTACAATGTCCATTTTTTTTACAGTTTTATAATACAAAACTATTGTACAGTCATACAATAGTTTTGCAAGATGTGACCATTGGAGGGAAATGGGTAAGGGGAACATGGAATCTCTCTGGGTTATTTCTTAGAATAACTTGTAAATGTACAACTCCCTCAAAATAAAAATTTTAATTTTAAAAATACAGTATTTGTAAAAGATATACATGGTGAAACCTGTCAAATTTAGTGTTTATCTAAAAGAACATTAGATGTGCTGTAATGTTTCAATTTATCTAGCAATTTTTATAAATGTATTTTAAAGTTTTATACATTATCAACTTCAATTAAAATATGAAAAAAAAGTAACTGTGTTTTAGCTTTCAAAAAAATTGCTCAGAAATTTAGGAAAAGAATTCCCTTCTCCTTCTGGTGGCAAAGACAGGTTATCTAAAAAAAAAAAAAAATACAAATTACAAGTACAAAATGTATAAAAAATAATGTAATGTTATAAAAGACAGCTAATAATAATCAACATTAGGACAGGAATTCACTATGAATTAAATTCTTTTTAATAAAAACCTATGATCAAGATATCAAGTATGTTTAGGAAAGTAATGATAAATAAACATATATTAATAACTAAACAAAAGCAGGTAATAATCAAAAACTCATATATAAAATTACTAGAAATCTTGGAAATTAACAATGTAATAATTTTAAATGGTAATCTCAATTAAGAATATTACCTCTATAGTGGACACAGTTTAAGAGAAATTGCTGATTTGGAAGGCAATACTTCATGACAAAGAATTAGAAACATTAAAATAAAAACTAAAAAGTGTGGAACATTGGACTAGACACATTTCAGTGAGGAAAATAAAAACATCTCTGTGTTTCTTTAAAGAAAAAAGCTAAGAAGGCTAGAAGTCAGAGGATTATTCTTTTTAAATTATTGACTACAAGGCCATATCATGGAAATCATGGTCTGGAGGTCAGAAAGCAGCTGCTGTTACCACTATTATATCTTCCACAACAGGATTTTATTCCTGTGAAGTTGATGACTAGATAAAGGAAAGTAAAAAATGGCCACCAAAAACATTTTCATATTTCTGTTCTTAGTTTTCTAGAAGGAGAAGCAGCAAAAAAAACCTGGCCTTCTCCTTAATTCTGAGCTTCGGATATTATAATACTGCTATTACAAAGTAGATACAATTTTTCTCCAGACTTTTAGCTTTAATGGAGTCTGAGAAATACAATCTTAAGTTTTCATACATAGTTTTATAACTGACAATTGTGAAAAGAGGGTTAAATACAGAATTTACATTTCTATATAAATTTCAATCAGTTTCTTAAAATTCCTACTGTGATTATAAGTTAATGTGTGAAGAATTAATATTAACAATATTGAATCTTCCTATTCATGAAAATGATATATCATTTATTTAGGTCTGTAATTTCTCTCAGCAAGGTTTTATAGTTTTCTTTGTAGAGGTGTTCTGAATGTTTTATGAAATGTATCTACTTATTTCATGTTTGGGTGTTATTGAAAAATTGTTTTTAATATTTTATTTTCTAATTGTTCATTGCTGGTACATAAAATTGTATACAATTACAACTATTATCTGTATATTAACATTGCATTTTGTGACCTTACTAAATTTTTTTAGTTCTAGTGGATTCTTTACTGTATACATGATCATGTCATCTGCCAATAAAAACAACTTTACTTCTGCCTTTGCAATTTATTGACAAAATCATTTCTTTTTCTTGCCTTGTTGCATTGGCTAAAACCTCCAATAAAATGTAGACTGGAAGTGACAGAGTCGATATTTATGCTTTTTTCCCCACTTAGGCAGAATATTGAATATTAGCATTGAATATTTTACAGTGTTGAGTACAATAAAAGTTGTAGGTTTATTGATGATGTCCTTAATTAGATTAAGAAATTTTCCTTTATTCTTAGTTGCTAAGTTATTTTATCATGAATTGGTGTTGGACTTTACCAAATGTTTTTTCTGCATCTATTACAGTGACTATATGTTTTTCTTCATTCTAGGAACATGGAAAATTACATGGATTGATTTTTGGATGTTAAGGTAACCATTTACTCCTTGGATAAATCTCATTTGATCCTGATGTAGGTATTTTATATATTTTTTACCTTGTTTTGATAAAATTTTGTTAAGGATATTTGTCTCTGTTCATGAGAGATATTGGTTTGAAGTTCTCTTTTCTTGGGATGTCTTTGACCTCATAAAATAAATTTGGGGTCTGACCAGGTGGTGGCACAGTGGATAGAGCATCAAACTGGGATGTGGAGGACCCAGGTTTGAGACCCTGAGGTTGCCAGCTTGAGCGCTGGCTCATCTGGCTTGAGCAAAAAAAAAAAAAAAAAAAAAGCTCACCAGCTTGGACCCAAGGTCACTGGCTTGAGCAAGGTGTTACTCTGTCTGCTGGCACATATGAGAAACCAATCAATGAACAACGAAGGTGTCGCAACAAAAATCTGATGATGGATGCTCCTCATCTCTCTCCATTCCTGCCTGTTTGTCCCTATCTATCCCCCCCCCTCTCTCTCTGTCCCTGTAAAAAATAAAAGAATTTAAAAAATAAAATAAATTTGGGAATATTTTATATTTTCTAAGAGTTTGTGTAAGATTGATATTATTTCTTCTCCTTAAATGTTTGCATCTGGCCATGAAATTTTCTATTTGGAAATATTTTTAATTAAAAACTTAATTTCTTGAATTAATATAGGGCTAGTCAATTAATTTTTTATTTTATTCAGTTTATTGACTTTATTGGTAAAAAGTTAAATTTATTGGTATAAAGTTGATATTTTCTTATTTTTATTTTAATGGACAGCCTTTATATTGAGTGATACATTCTATTGCTTTACTGACACTGATGAGTTTTGTCTTTTCTCTTTATTCTTTATCAGTTTAAATGAAAGGCTTTCAATTATATTGATTTTTTTAAGGACCTAACTCTTGGATTCATTGGTTTTCTTCACTGTTTTTCTGTTTTTTATTTGATGATTTTTGAACTTATATTTTTTGTATTCCCTTTCTGCTACTTTATATTTGGACCTTATTTCTTTAGAAGAGCCTAAACCAGATATTTGTAGAATGTTTCTTCCTACTTTTTTTTATGATACTTCATTACATTTTGATCATTTAGTTAAAGTAGTGCCTGTCAGGTTTCTCTATCGTAAAGTGACTATTTGTAAATAATAAGTATCATGGGGGGGGGGAGTAGAGACTATATAATTATTCTATTTTTCATTATACTTCCACTCATTAATTTTAGAATCTATTGATTATTCTTGGCTAAAATAATTATTACTTCAAAGGTGTCAAGTACTGATTTTCTAATTGCATCATTCCTTCTCCATGTATTAGTTGGAATTCTGCCATAAAGAAGGAACTTTTCTTCTTATTTATTTATTTATACTAGTATTCTTATTTTTTCTTTATTATAATCTATTGCCATCATTATTGTTTTTCTCTAATTGTCGGTGGAAGCTTGTTCATGCTGCCTTCTGAGGCTATCATTTTTTGGGTGCTTATTTTTCAGAATCCTTTATTTCAGATGTTTCAGGCTCACTGCACATATTTACCAGGCTTGGATGTAAAGCTGATGCCCTATTTTTTACATCATTACTACTTGCAGACCAATCTTCTTTTCTCCTTACCATAAGACCATTTCTTTTGAATCTCATGCCATGAGAATATACCACCCATTACCTTCTCTTTTACAGTCCTCTTAGATATCCAGGCCACTCCAAGCTTACTGGCCACAGTCTAGATTTATAAGTATGCATATCAAATGGCCCCTTAACACCACCCAATGATTTTGCTAAATTTCTCTATCCTTTCCTTTTTCCCATCTCTTCAAACATATAACTACTTCTTATAAATATCATTCTTGTGATGACCTTCTTTTATACCCCACTGATAAATAAAAAATAATTTGAAGAAAATTGCCAACAACTGCCTTCATAGCATTCTCTGCCCACTTGCAATTGTGCTCTTACACACTACCTGGCTCCCTGTTAGCTATGGGTGATCTGCCTTTTATGCTACTAAAGTCAATCTTTCTACTCGTGCACTAAAAAGAACTAAAATTTGCTAAGGACTTTCTATGTAGCTGGCCTTATTCTAAGTACTTTATGTTTATTAATTCTCATTAAAAATCTTTTGTATCCTGATTTTACAAATGCAATACCACTTTCTAGATAGATATCTAAGATACATAAACAAGAAAGTTTCCTTGAGTCACACAGCTATTAAATGGCAGGACTCCAATTTGAGACCAGGTAGTCCGTCTCCAAAATCTATGCTCTTAACCACCAGCTATACTGCATATTAGGAATGAAGTCAATCACCTTTCACCCTCTCAAGGACTTTAGAAAATCTCTCCCCACCTCTCCTGCCTCATATCCATCAGCTAACGTATTTTAAATTTCTTTTTATTTATTTTTTTAAGAGAGGAGACACACACACAGAGAGAGAGAGAGAGAGAGAGATAAAGCGGGGAGGAGCTAGAAGCATCAACTCCCATATGTGCCTTGACCAGACCAGTGCAGGGTTTTGAACTGGCGACCTCAGTGTTCCCAGGTTGACGCTTTATCCACTGCGCCACCACAGGTCAGGCAGCTAACGTATTTTAAAATAAAACCTTTCTTGATTCCACATTGCCTGTCTGCAAATATCCTGTTTCTCTGCCCCAACTTTTCTTCAAAACTTTTCAAAAATGTTGTCTATAGTCACCAATATTAGCTATCTGCAATTTTTGTCCTCGCAGTCTCTGTATTAAGATCAGTGTAGGCTTTCCTCCATAATAACCTTACTGAAAGAGCTTTGGTCAAGGCCACCAATGACCTCCATATTGCAAATCCTAATGCTGAAACTTAAGTCTTTATCTTGCTTTTTTCACTTGGGTTCCTTGTCATGTTCTCCTATTGATGACTCCCAAATATTAGCTAAAGCCAGGACACTTCCTCAGAGCTCCAGATTTGAATTTTTGATTACTTATACAAATCTTTGATTACCTTTAGACACTTTGATGTCTAAAAGGCATCTCCAACTTACCATGTCTTAAACTCCTGATCTTACTGTTACAAGTCTTCCCCAGCTCAGTAAATGGCAACCTCCCTCTTTCTGTTGCCCAAGATAAATTTTGGTGTTATCCTTAAGCATCTTTATTTTTAACTGCACACTTAATCCTTTTTCCCCAACTTCAAAATATAGCTACAACACGACACTATCACTCACTTCTAGTTCCTTAACTCCCTACCATACAAACTGTCAGGTTGCCTAGAGTGAAGACGTTGAGGCTATTAGCAACATCAGTCTTCTTTGTTGTTCACAGAAAATTTTCTCTCTTTCTGGTTCTGCTTTTACCTCCCTCCCCACAGCTCAGTCCATGATGAGAGTTTAGGATTTCAGAGAGAAAATGCAAAGAACAGAATTATTTTAATCAGTTCTACTTTCATCCTCTCGTGATGTTCCTTCGTGGTGAAAAAGACCAAAATGTCATACCTGTTTAGAATTAGGAAAGGAAAAACTATACAGAAAACTTTTAACATTTTATAAATTACCTTACCAGAGGAAAAAAAACAGTTGGTCTTTTCAAGGTATACATGGGAGACTTGAGATAGAAGTAGTGGCAATAGGAAGCAGGGACAATGCCACCACATCTTAACATGGAAGCATATGACATATAAAAATGAACCAGCCACCACTGGAGTAGGCTACAAAGGATGCATTGATTTCAGGGAAGAGGTTGTTTTTAATTAAGGGAAAGGTGGGTTGGTAAAGCATTTCTACTTTGGGCATTAACCAAAAATAGAGAGCTAAGGTTTAATAAGACAAAAATTATTCATGTTCAAGTGCTCCAAGAATTTCTTTTTTAGCCTTGCTCAAACCCGATAAGCCTACGCTCAAGCTGGTGACCTCGGGGTCTCGAACCTGGGTCCTCCGCATCTCAGTCCAACGCTCTATCCACTGCGTCACCACCTGGTCAGGGTTGCTCCAAGAATTTTAATAGTGAGTTAGTGGGTTAAATAATATAAAACAGGAATTTCTGTGGTAAGCAAGTATAACATTTTACAACAAATAAGTATCAGTCTCAAGAGTAAAGGCAATATAATCTTTGTAACCAAAGTACAATCAATCTTATAGGAAAACTTTCCTTGAGAAAAATAAAATTATTCAACTTTATAATAACAGTATACAAAGTAATCATCTATCCTACAAGAAAACCCCATTATCCTAAACATGCCCTACTATTTATATTGTATATTAAGAAAATTGTTAAAATATTTTCAGCTTTTATCCTTCACTAAGTAATAATAAATTACAAAGTTCAATACAATGTACTATATTGTCAAAGTTTATTATTTCCTAATTCCTAAAACTGTGTTATAAACCTCTGTCCATTGATTCCAACTTTTAATTTAATTAAGGTGCAATACAATATTCAGAATTTATCATTTTTACTCCTACACTAAACAAATGACATGCTGTAGTTCTCTCTCCACGCCTTTTCTACTTTGAGCATGTAACACTCTTTGCAGCCCCCAATCCTGTCATGTGAACCTCATCCATTTGTCCTTCCTTAGTTTACATCTGATATTGAACACCTCCCTGCCCAGCATTTATCCACTTAGCAAAGACAGCTCAGGCATACTCTATATTCTGTACAGGTGACTAGTATAATATTTTTAACTGTACATTCTTCCTCTCAATGACTATATAATTTTGGTCTTTCTGTGGTAGACTATAAGCAACTTAAGAGCAGACACTATCTTGTTATCATCTTGGTAATCTCAGCACATATCACAATGTATCCTGTACATAGTGAGCTCTTGAGTATTTTTTTGGATAACTGAATCAGTGCTGTCCTTGTTACTACCCCAGGAAGCATCAGATTATCACAGAGTAAGCAAAGCAGGACCTCTTACTTAACAAATGAATTGGTAGGTGTATATGTACCTATTCACAGAACTGTTAGGAGAGTTAAAAGAATTTTTTAATATTAGAAACTATTAGGAAATTTTTGTTAATCTTGTTAGTTCTGATAATTGTGCTTAGGTAGAAAAATATCTTTAATGTTAGAAATACATATTGACGTATTTATAGTAAAATGCCATTATTATTAGATACAATAATGAAGTAGATAATATGACAAATAATTATTGTTAAATTTAGTTATGTGTATAGTCTAGTCTATTCCAATACTTGAAAAATAACTAGCAAGATGACAAGAATATATTAAAAATCTAGAAATTGCTGTAATTAACTTTAGGTAAATCAGTAACAATTAATGTACTACTCTGATATGAGATGATATGACAAGCCTAAGAAAGTACAATATAGTATAAAAGTAACCAAAACTGTTTCACATTAGGAACCAAAAATATATCATTCTAAACTACTTATGGGAAGCAGAAAAGAAATCTCTTATTTAGAAATAAATTATTTCAATGTAAGAAAGTAAATTTCAAATACATGAGATAAAAAATATGATCAATTATTTATTTCACATTTAGGGAAAATATATATATTTTTACATAGCTTCTTGAACTTTTCTTGCTATACATGTAAAACCAAAGTGTTCACTGATGTAAATTAATATAAATAATCTTAACATTACAAAAAAATAAGATTTTACAATTTAGGGTCACTTCAGAAATATAAAACCTTTTCTTATGTTAATCTCGTAGTATCTCTGGATACTTTAAAAGACATTAAGTTAATAAAAAGGTATCTTCTATCTTTTCACCCTTTCAAAAGATTCTTTTACAAAAAGAAAGATTGTCCTAAAAACAAAATTAAAATTGTTACTGATCTATCTTACAAGTAAGGGACTAAATTCTTGTTAATCATCTGTATTTATGTGACAAAGAATTATCCCTTCATTTTATATTTCTCCTTTGACACCAACTAACCCAAGAAACTTAACACTCTGGGTCATTCACATGTTTTTTATTCAAAATATTTTGCCAACCCATTCCGATTTATTTTAATGGAATAAGAAAAGATAAAAACGCCTTAGAGGGAAGAAGGATTATTTTATAATGTGGTTCATCTCTCTTCGGCAATTTTGCTCAGAAGGGATTGGGCAATATCTTTTTTGTTTGTTTTCAATATCCAATTGTTTTCAATTTTTAATTTCTTTTCTAAATAAAAATAACATTACATATCTAATGGGAAATAAATCATATATTTCTTTTTCTTCATGCTCACCTTCTAAGCATGAACAAAGCTCTACACTTCCTACACTTTTAGGAAAGTAGTCGCTCTCAGTCTTGTAAGTTGTTTCATTTTCAATAAGCTTAGAAATGTTGAGAGTGTGATTCAGGACAGATTCATTTCTTCTTGCTTCATTGATATTCCTGTGCACCTTAAATATAAGGTGCAAAATGAAGATTGCTACTGCATATATTGTGTCCACACCTTCAGACAATTATAAGAAACTAAAAATGTTCTGTGTACTTGGGTGCGCTTTCTTCTCATCTCTTCTTTGGCTAAGTCAGCTAGCCAATAGCTACTAGCATCATAAGCAAAACTGTCAGTGTTATAAATGTGTGTCCTGAAAGTTAAAAAAAAAAAAAGTTAAAATCAAACTAACTTTTCTTTACTGGTGATAGAAATAAAATTTTTAGTTAATATGAGATAAGAAGAAGAATTAATTGGTTAATTTAGGGTGTCAAACAAATGCAAAATTAGTAGTAAGTTTCTGGACAATCTTGGTCGGTGTAGTTAGAGGTTAGTAACTATAGCAACACCAATTAAAATATGGCACTTGTTTTTTTAGTTTTTGAGATTAAGAAGTCAAGGTAAAATCAATTAAAATGCTTTTAAAAAAATTCCATTTAGAAAATTAAGTTTAATAGTGTGACACTGCTCAACAAGAGTACATAGGTTTCAGGTAAACATTTCTATAAAATACTTTTGAATTAAAAGTCAATGACATCCCTTTGACTATTACATGTGAAATAGAGAAAAGTTTTGTCAAAAAAGAAGACACCTAGAAAGTTTCAGAGATACATTTGCATAAAATTACTTTTGTGTAATAATTTTGTGTGACAACATAAGAGATATCATATAAAGATCTATAAACAGAACTTATAAGATACCTTAAATCAAACTTTATATTTCCTAAACACTGGAAATTCTAAAAGCCATCAAGCAAAAACGGAGAAACAACATAAGCCAATCATCTCATGATGCAAGTAATCATGATGAAAGCATTCTTTTTTTTTAATTTATTCATTTTAGAGAGGAGACACAGAGTGAGAGAGAGAGAGAGAGAGAGAGAGAGAGAGAGAGAGAGAGAAAGGGGGGAGGAGCTGGAAGCATCAACTCCCACATGTGCCTTGACCGAACCAGTGCAGGGTTTTGAACTGACAACCTCAGCGTTCCCAGGTCGACGGCTTTATCTACTGCGCCACCACAGGTCAGGCGATGAAAGCATTCTTATTTGTAAGCCCTAATGTATCAACCTCTGGTTGTTTTTTCAAATATTTATGGTATTCTTAGCATCTAATCATCACAATAAACTGAGTGCAAAACACAGGATGAGATGATCGGCATATTGCTGAAGAGTCGAGAATTGATGACATGTCATACTAATGAGAGATTCAGTATGTTAGTCTTTCATTAATAAAAAAGAACAGTTCTGACAATAATAGAGGATTAAGCCTCTATTATTCTTGGATAGTCCCAGATATATCCTGAGCCAACAGTATTGATGGACATTTTGCAAGATATAGAAATATGATTTTATAGAACCGTATACCTTTTATAATTTACCAAAAGGTCATACTTCTGAGGCACCACCAGTCACAGCTAAATTATGAAATACAACATTGAGTGCTTTGTTGTTCTCATGAGTGTAGTAAGAGCTGAATAGTAGAGAAGAAAAACATTAATTGAATTACATAATTTTAATTTGAATCAAAAAGCAATACCAACAGTTGCTTACACTTACATCCTTTTATAAACTAAAATATAAAATACAAACCCAAAAACTTCTAAAAGAAGTAAATAAATCCTTTAATAGGTAAACACAAAAAATCACCAAGTGAAGGTACATTATCAACTTCGTATTCATTAATTCTTTTCCTTGTCCTCATTAAGATAAAAATTTTAATTAAATTGATATGAAGTCAGGAGAATAAGCAAGAATGCATGAAGTTAGCTCTTACTCTCAACAGCTTTTACTTCTCAAATAAGGCGAGTGGAGTGTTTTTTGTTTGGTTTGGTTTTGTTTGCAAGTGGACTATTTCAAAGGGCACATAAAAAAGACATTCTTTCTGAAGGGCTTTTGCCTGAATTCCTGCTTATTCAGAAATAGAGGAGTTAGGTTTGCTGTAAAACACCAGCAGAAATCAAAACAAACATTTTCTCTTTCTATGTTTCAATAATCATGACTAATTATTTTACCAAAGTGTATAAAGAAACTAATGACAGCCAAGAACTAGGACCTTGTAAACTCATCACTTTCCACCCCGCTCTCCTACTGAGCCCCCAAACAATGGCTTTGGAAATTAAATTGATAGTGCTCTAATCCAACAGGAGAGCTGGAACAAATACAAAGAAGAACCTAAGGTGGATGTTTTACTTTTTTTCCAGAGTAGTTTTGCTGGGGCATCTGTAGCAATTCATTTTACATGTCTTAGATCTCTGTTTATTTTTGCTGGGCTATAAATCTCATTCTTTAAAGCTTTCTGAAAAATCTGAAGAAAAAATTATATTTTACTATATTTGCCACGTAGCCTCTAGACTATGTCAATAGTAAAAGCTATTTTTAAAAATCCAGGACCTAATTGGCAAATATTTTATCTAAAATACTAAACCACTTAGTAATTTAAAGAATATTCACATATTTGAGCTTATAATAGGCTTAAATAATATTGGTAATTTAAAGAGAAAAGAAAGAGTTGTATAGGGCAAAAAGTAGATCGTTCACATCACCCAAAGAATTAAAAGAGGCAATTTAGTAATAGCATTGAAATATAGTTGTTCTTTTTTTTTTTTGCTTTATTAAGTATTTATTAATGTCATAATTATCTTAAAATTATAATTTAAAGAAAAAGATTTAACTACAACACTAAAATTTTCTGCACTTTACTACTAAGAGAAAAAGGCAATATAAAACTAGTTGGTCCTTACTCAAAACTTAGATAAATACATACATACAAAAATACATAATTTTTATGTATTTACCAGGTATTTTGTTTTGCTTTGATTTTTTTTTCTTTTATATTGGATTTATTGGGGTGAAAATATAGGCATTAGGAAAGTATAGAAATAACTCAAGAGTTTATATCAATTCCACAATTAGTTTTCTGAACAATAAAATCTACAAGATAACGGAAGAGGGTCAATTGACATAATCCTCTGTCTATAGAAGGTGTCAGAGCCAAACATGACAATATGCTTAATATATAAATATTCAACACAGATCAGATGTTTCAAATAATACTGATTTTTTCCTATATGTTACTGTTTTACCATCTGAAGGCTTATGACATGCCAAGCAATGTTCTAACTTCTTTACAAGTGGAAACTCACTTGATTCTTACTACAATCCCATAGATAGGTTCTATATTTTTCCCACTTTACAAATGAGAAAAGTAAGGCATAGAGAGGTTAAGTTCTTGCAGTGATATTGGACATGAACACAGAATGGAACCAAGCAGTCAGATTCCAGAGTTGTCCTCTTAACCTCTTAGCCACTGGGCTGTTTTGGGGTACACTGGTATGTATAAACAAATACAAGTCAGAAAAACACCTAATTATAGACAATTTAACAGTATGTTAGAGGTTGGCTCTTTCTATATTTCTTTGCTTTTCTACAATACATATATGCTACCATAAATTGTACTAAGGAAAAGATAAATTGATTAATAGTTGGCAAAGTGAGACTTTGGCTTTCAAATCATTTACCTTTGAAATATTGTTAATGTCCTTTAATATATTGAGAAATTAAGTAAAAAAAAGTCTTGTTCATCCAGAGTAGTTTTTATAGACAAAAGAAATAAAGAGATAGCATTTCAAAAAATATAATTAAGAAAATTATCTATTTGTGGTAAAATATCAAGTTTTATTGGAAAAAAAGCTAAAAATAAATGTTTTAAGTCATCAGAATTTCTGCTCACCCTGTTCTTCCACCGTCCCAGAAAATTTTGAATAGAATTAGGGTACCAATTACTATAGTACCAGCAACAATTCCTTGAGGGGGAAAAAATTTGGCAACACAGTTAATAGAAACATGAGCAATTACATATACCGTGTAATTTCACAATGAGAAACATACTGGTTATGAGGCAAGTTAAAAAAAATATAGAAGACAGAAATTATATTTTGGATTGGCTTCCTTATGTGACAAGTTTGAAAATAAAAATTGTGTATTATTTTTCTTTTATCTTATTCTCTTTAAAATGAAATAAAATATTAAAAATAAAGCATAATGATCAAATAAAATTTGTTTGACAAGTTTGAGATTATAAAGTGCTTTAATCACAGCAAGCTAAATTTTAAATACTTTGACCATTGATCTTTCATGTATGTATTTCCTCCACATTCCACCCTCCAATGTTTTGATCTGTTTTACAGAAGAAATTAGAGATGACACTGGAAAAGCAAACTGAAGTAAATGTGTCTAATAAGTGTAGTTGGTTCTATATCAACGGTAGATATCACACAATTGCACTACCATGTGGATACATGATTTTAAAGACAGCTATTTCCACCAGATAAGTTTTTACAATACTTTCCCCAACCAATTTCTTTAACTTATGCTCTAGCACCATATCATTAGTGTGGAACAACTATATTCATAAAATAAATTCTGGCTCCTAAACATTTTTGAGTATTTTCCCCTTCATCACATCCTATTAATCTTACCATTTTCAAATGTTTCCAAAATATTCCATTTTTAATTTGAATGATAAACAAAGATAAAAATTTTAAAGTGATCCAAAACAGGAGAAAGACAGAAGTAAAAGCCTATTTCTAGAACATCAATCAGTACATACATGTTATTCTTGAAGCAAGTATGTGAAGGTTGATGATTTAACAGAAAACCAGAGCTAAATATACAAATTTGAGAAACAAATCTGCATAAATGATTGGTTCATAAATTAATATAGAAGTATTATCTCAAAAAATAGAAAGAAGAAAAAAACTTTATAAAGGCAATAGTTTAGGATGCCAAGAACGACTTTTATAGAAAACCATCCCAAAGATGAATCAGTATCAATTTAATACTTATACAACTTGGGATAAACAAAACTATGGATTATGAATAAATTTATGATTGTGATTCCAATGTTTCTATCATTAATTGAAGAGCTCTGAGGTAGGAAAATTACATAATTTTAAAAGTGATTTTCTTCAAGAAAAGAATTTTAGTAATGTTTCCTGATGTAGAACTATTTTTCCATAACTGTTTTTATAAATGTTGCAAAGCAGTTTGCCACCTATAATCTCATTTGATCGCTTCCAATAATTAGCATAGTGCTTGATAAATAGTAAAAAGTGTTTAGTAAATATTTATTAAATTGCGTCAAATGGTATTCTTTTAGCCGATGTGAAAACTGAAACAATATATAGAGTATCATCTTCCTTTTCAAAAAGCCTAAGTCAGAAATTTAACCACAAGATTTGGTATTGAATAAATGATGGTTGTCTCCTTTTCTGAATAAGTATGGGCTCACTAAGTCACTTCAAAAGATCTCACTTATATCTAATAAAGTAGAAATGTATTCCATGTGCTTCAAAATATAAGAAAGCTATAGATTGGATTTGTTTTTTCTTATACTCTTAATGTAACAGAATAAAGTGACTGAGGCCTGTGAACAAGTGAAGTCACACAGAAAAGAAACTTTTGCAGAAGAAAGAAGAATGTGTTTGAATAAACCTTAAATTTTCAGATGTACAAGAAGATTCAGCACCACTTCCTCAACAACATCTGCAGTACCCTTTAAGTGTCTGGCTATTATCACTGGAGTTTCTATGCTTCTGTGTTTCTTCAAATTTTTAAGATAGATAATTGAAGTCACTTTATAATATGATTTAAGTTTGTCATGTTAAGACACAGTGAAGACCCTGTATCAACATCTTATGCACTCTTAATCACCACTGATGATTCAAGATCCTTGAAAACGCACTTCAACTGGAGCTAGTTTGTAATACATGCTATATTCAGGTAGATATATAAAACATAGGAAATATACATGTAATATTTAAAGGATACAGAAAAGTATTTTAGGTATTTTACTGAGTATTCCCTAATTTTTTCTTTATTATTACTTCAGTTGACCTATTAATTCTCATAAGGAACTTATGAATGTCACAATACATGAATTAAGCAATGGGTTGGGTGGGGTATTACTTGTAAACAATCACAAATACATTACTTGTTAAATCTGAATTGTGCAATTCTTTCCCTGCCACTAGAGTCAAAATCTTTTTACCCTTTCCTGCACCTAGTACTAGAAAAACTAGTCATTGGCCTTTACTTAAGCACTTAGTAGCTGTGTGACCTTGGGCAAGTTATAAATCTTACAAAACCACAGTTCTCTCAGCTAAACAAGATGGGACATAGCTACATTATAAAATTGATAAATGTCTAAAATGTTTAGAAGGTTACTTGTGGGAAATAAGGGAAAAAAATTTGAGAAACACTGATATAGAACCAGCGGAAGGATATCTTTAAAATTCACTACAGAGGCTTCATTTACATGGCAAATAAGGAAATCTTGAGAGGACTAGTCAAATATTGTAGGACTAGTCAAAGTTGTAATATTACTTATTCACTTATATTGCAGTATAATCAATAAAATCAATTTTGCTGCAGTAGAGTTTGGTTACATTTAAAACGAGAAAAGTGACCTAATTCACAGAATAAATTTAAGAAATGAAAGCTTCTGGTCAAGATTGTGGTATAAGTAAACATGGTACTCGAATCCTCCCACAACTACATCAAAATTGCAACTAAACTACATGACAACCATCATTCAGAACCACGTGAACTTGCAAGTAGGGATTTAAAGAAGAAGCGGCGTTGAGATTGGTAGAAGGGCAGAGACTCGGAAGAGACTGATCTCACACCCAGGTGTGGCAGTTAAAAATCAGGAGGGATATCTCAGCTGAAGAGCAAGGGGTCCCTGCCCCACATCAGGCACCCCAGCCCAGGATTCGAGTGCCAGTAAGAGAAATCCCCATAATGTCTAGCTGTAAACACCAGACATTGTTGCCAAGTGAGACAGAAGGCTGCTGGAGTCTTAGGTCAGTGATGGGCAATCTTATGAGCTTGGTGTGTCAAAATCCGCCAAAAAAACGAGCATAACTCAGGTGGTGTGTCACTTCGAGAAAAATGGCCTAACCAGAAGTCCTAGAACTAGACACTCTGTGCTGAAGTTCTGTTGTTTTGGCCTGCAGACCTCTGCCACAGAGTGTCTACACTACAGCAAATGTTTTATCCTCGTCTACTGCACCTGGCCGTGCAGGAGCCGAGGATGAAACATCATTCTCTGCATGCGGCCCATAGTTCTGTCATCGAAAATGGCTATGTGTGTCAGTGCTGACATGTGTGTCATAGGTTCACCATCACGATCTTAGGTGTACCTCCAAAAGAGCCAGTGCAGTACTTGGACTCATTCTGCTTAGAGCTCTAGGACTGGGCAGCAGCTCAAAAAGTATCAGGGAAATACAAGGAGGAACTGAATTATCTGGTATCAGAATGAGAACTGGAGGGGCAGCTTTCTCCCAAACAGAAGTGCTGGCAGAGACCATTGTTGCTTTTCTGAGCTCACCCCCTGTAGAAAGCAGGCGAACGCCATATCTCAGTCACCATCAACCAGACTCACATCGTTGGCCCTGCCCTGGTGATTCCTTGAGACCCTGCCCCAACTTTCAGGCTCGCGCAAGCCATTTTTAGTGGCTTTTCCATAGGAGTGGCCAACTTCGCTTGTACTTCAGACTCCTAAAAATCTCTCAAACAAACAGCACTTGGCCTCGGCATGCCCTGTACCTCTTGCTAAGTGGCTTCAGGCCTGGCATTAGCAGCAGCCTGCTTTGTGCAAGTGAGAAAAAGTTCATCTAATAAACTCATCACTGTTATCAATATTAAATCATTAAATCATGATATTTTCAATTATAATACATTTATTTTTATTTAAAAAATAGAATAAACAAATTGAATTTCAACTGATTGAATCTTTCAAGATAAATGTTTTAGCTTAGGAGAGATTTATTCAAAATATAAAAGTACTATAATAAATAATTTCTTAAAAATAATTTTAAAATGTCTGTTTTCAGCTTCATAGTTCTTTGGCTAATTCATATATGTATAAGACAAGAGATTCCAGATTATAAGAACATAATTTTAAAATATACTATTTCTTATGAGTGTATTTTTCTAGTGGATGTTATTTATCAACATGCAAATTTAACTATTGTTTCTTAAACATTTCTCTTATCTTTTTTAAAAGTTTACTAATCTTCTTATTAATGTATAATATCAAATAATATATTTATGAAAAAAAAAGTAATGGACCAAAGTAAAAAGAAATTACAACACACACACACATATGTTTTAGGTTTTATACCTAAAGCAACAGAATACTTTTGAAAAATAACTTTGCATCAATCACAGACAGTGAAGAGGGGAAACAAGAACATGTAATCAAGATATCTCTCTTTGTTTTATTTGGGAGTAGGACAGAAATCTAAAAATAGTCAAGAAGTAGTTTCTGATTAATCATAAGATACTTGATGATAGAAATGATTAATAATTGTCTCTTTCTTGTAGTAATTCAGAATGATGCACTAAAAAATAGGCATGCAATAGTACTTGATTAATTGACCCAATGATTTGAACTTATCTTAAAATTACCTTGAAACAAAAACATCATCGGGAATACTTAGAAACATACCAAGTACTTAATGGTTTCCACAAAACATGCTGATAAAAAACATTTTTCTGTTTTCTCTTTAGTACCCATAAACACTGCCTTTTAATAGTAATCCTAAAACAGTTAAAAGATAATATTCTGTTCCGGAAACATGGATTGTACATACTACAGTGATGGCAATTTCTTTTAGCTTCCAAAGAGTAAAACTTACCAAATGCAATGATGCTAACCCCTAAAGAAGAAAAAGAAAAAAGAATAAAAAAATTAAAGTCATTGATTTACAATTAACTATATATATATATATACTGTTCAAAAGTAACTAAGACTGTCTGACCAGGCAGTGGCACAGTGGATAGAGCATCAGACTGGGACACAGAAGACCCAAGTTCGAAACCCTGAAGTCACCAACTTGAGTGAGGGCTCACCAACTTAAGCATGGGGTCACTGGCTTAAGCATGGGATCACAGACATATCCCCATGGGCACTGGCTTGAGCCCAAAGGTTACTGGCTTGATTCCCAAGGTCACTAGCTTGAGCCCAAGGGCTGGCTTGAGCAAGAGGTCACTTGCTCTGCTGTAGGCCCCCCAGTCAAGGCACATATGAGAAAGTAATCATTGAACAACTAAGGTGCCGAAACAAAAAAATTGATGCTTCTCATCTTCCTTCCTGTCTGTCCCTATCTGTCCCTCTCTCTGACCCTCTCCCTGTCTCTGTTAAAAAAAAAGTAGCTCAGACCATACTTAAACGAAGCAATTGTAAATAGATTTATGAAAACAATTACATATTATAAACAAATAACACACAGCAGTGCCTATATTGATTCAACAAGTTAACATAAACATAAAACATGATAAAGTTATGGAATACTGAAGCAAATCCCATGTAAATTTGGTTATATGACTTGATGACAAGAAACAAAGGTTTCAATAGTAAGTAACTGCTAAACCAGTCTTATGATGCAAAAAGTATCAGAAACTCAAGTCTCTTTTGGCAGACTATATATCAAAACTTAAATTACCATATCACTTTATTTCAATGACCATGAGTGAGGCATTGCAAAAATTACTTTCAGATAAATATATTTGTAATAATAAATATATTATTCTCTTAAAGGTGAACAAGTTTACTCAAAGTACCATTGAGAATAGGCAATATTATATAGCAGAAAAAGCATAATTTGTAGCCAGCAATGTATTTAAACTCCAATTTTCTATTAACTATGCATCATATATAAACCATATAAATTAATCTCTAAACTGCTAATTCATCATCTATAAAATGGAACTAAGAAATACTTATTTTACAAGGTTGTTGCAAGGAATAGTATCAACAAATGGAAGGTGTATGGTACATGCCACTAAAGTACATACTCAATGAGTGGTATCTGCTATTTTTATTTTATTTTATTTTTTTCTGAAGTGAGAAGCAGGGAGGCAGATAGACTCCCACATATGCCCAACCGGGATCTAACCAGCATGCCCACCAGGGGCAATGCTCTGCCCAACTGGGGTGTTGTTCTGTTGCAACCAGAGCCATTCTAGCACCTGAGGTGAGGCCATGAAACCATCCTCTGTGCCCAGGCCAACGTGCTCCAATGGAGCCTTTGCTGTGGGAAGGGGAAAAAAGAGATAAAGAGAAAGGAGAAGGAAGAGGGTGGAGAAGCAGATGGGCGCTTCTTTTGTGTGCCCTGACCGGAACTTGAACCCGGGACTTCTACACTCTGGGCCGACGCTCTACCACTGAGCCAACTGGCCAGGGTGGTAGCTACTATTTTTATAACTATGATCAAGAAATGGTATAATATTTAAAGAATAAATTAATTGTACATAAGAAATTTGATCCCAACATAAATATAAATAACAAAATGGCAATAACAACATACCTATCAAAAATCACTTTGGATGTACAGATAGAGAAATTAATAGTTAAATGTGTATACTAACCAGAGCAATCTATAGTTTCAGGTTAATCTCTATAAAAATACCAATGCCATTTTTCACAGAACTAGAACTAGAATAAATAATCCAAAAATTTATATGGAACAACAAAAGACTATGAAAGGCCATAGCAATCTTAAAAAGAAAGAAAAGAGTTTGTGAGATCACCCTACATGATATCAAACTATATTACAAGGCTATAGCAATCAAAACAGCATGGTATAGAATAAAAGCATACACATAGATCAATGAAATAGAATAGAGGGCCTAGAAATAAACCCACACATATATGGTCATTTAATATATGACAAAGAAGACAAGAACACACAATGGGGTACAGACAGTCTATTCAATAAATAATGTTGAGAAAACTGGACAGACACATGAAAAAAGAAAGAAAACTAGATATATTTTACCATATAAAAGAATAAACTAAAAAAGATCAAAGACTTAATATAAGACTTGAAACCATAAAGTTCTTGATAGTAAATATAGGCAGTAAATTCTGACATTTTTCTCAGCAATATTTTGTTTCTGATATATATGTTTCTCCTCAAGCAATGGTAACAAACCAACAAAAGATAAACATATGAGATTACATCCAACTAAAAAGCTTTTGCACAGCAAATGAAACCATCAAGAAAATGAAAAAGGAACCTACTGAATAAGAGAAGATACCTGCCAATGGTATATATGACAAGTGGTTAATATCCAAAATTTGTAAAGAACTGATACAAATCAACATAAAAAAATCAGACAATTCAATTTAAAACAGGCAGAGGACCTGAATAGACAATCGTCCAAAGACAAACAGATAGCCAATAGACGAAAAGATGCTTATCACCACCAATCATCAGAGAGATGCAAATTTAAACCACAGTGATATATCACCTCACACCTGTCAGAAAGGCTATCACCGATAATTAACAAACAACAAGTGTTGGCAAGGATATGGATAAAAAGAAACTGATGCACTATAGATGAAAACGCAAATTGATACAGCTACTAGTGAAAACAGCATGGAGGCTCCTCAAAAAAATTAAAAATGGAACTACTTTATGATTCAGTGATTCCACACTGCGGTATATATCTAAAAAAGCACATAACACTACATAGAAAAAATACATGCACCTGCATGTTTATTGCAGTGTTATTTACAATAGCCAGAATATGAGAGCAACCCAAGTGCATAAAAAAGGCAGTGGTACTATGTAAAGTGGAATATTACTCAGCCATAAAAGGAAATGAATTTTTACCATTTGTGACAGCACAGATGGACCTGGTGGCTATTATACAAAGTGAAATAAGTAAAAAAAAAGACAAATACCATATGATTTCACTTACATGTGGAATATAAAATAAGCAAACAAAATAAAACAGAAATAAATACAGAGAACAAACTGATTGTTGCCAGAGAGGTGGGAGATTTGGAAACTGAGTAAAAAAGGTGAAAAAAATACAAAGTAAAAATTGGTGATCAAGCCCCGGCTGGTTGGCTCAGTGGTAGACCGTCAGCCCTAGTGTGGAAGCCCCAGGTTGGATTTCTGGCCAGGGCACACAGGAGAAGCTTCTCCACCTCTCTTCTTCTCATTTCTCTCTCTCTCTCTCTCTCTCTCTCTTGTTCTTCTCCCCTCCTGTAGCCAGGACTCCATAGGAGTTGGTCCTGGGCACTGAGGATGGCTCCATGGCCTCCACCTCAGGCACTAAAAAAACAAAAAAATGGCTCCAGTGCAACGCAGCAAAGACCCCCAGATGACAAAAGCATCGCCTCCTAGTGGGCTTGCCAGATGGATCCTAGGCGGGGTGCATGCAGCAGTCTGTCTCTGCCTCCCCTCCTCTCACTAAAAAAAAAAAAAAAAAATGATGATTATAAAATATTCATGGGGATATAAAGTACAGCATAGGGCAGTGATGGGCAATCTTTTGAGCTTGGTGTGTCAAAATTCGCCAAAAAACCGAGCATAACTCGGGTGGTGTGTCACTTCGAGAAAAACAACCTAACCGGAAGTCCCAGAACTAGATGCTCTGTGCCGGAGTTCTGTTGTTTTGGCCTACAGACCTCCGGCACAGAGTGTCTACATTACAGCAAATGTTTTATCCCCGGTTATTGCACCTGACCGTGCAGGAGCCAAGGATGAAACGTCCTTCTCTGCATGTGGCTCCATACTTCTCTGGTATTCAGCCACATGCGGCCATGTGTCATCGAAAATGGCTACACGTGTCAGTGCTGACACGTGTGTCAGAGGTTTGCCATCACGGGCACAGGGAATATAGTCCATAATATTGTAATAATAAGTATGATGCCAAGTGAGGGCTTGAAAGATCAGGAGATCACTTTCTAAAGTACAAGATTGTCTAAGCATGGTGCTTGCTATACAACAGAAACTAATATAGAATAATATTAAATGTCAACTGTAATTGAAAAATAAAATTTAACAGCACAAAATAAAGTTTGCTCTCAAAAACAGCAGTATTTTTAACTTAATTGACAGGTTTAATTTAAATTTGTTAAATTATCTTGAAAATTTTTTTAAGATTTTACTTATTCCTTTTACAGAGAGAGGAGAGAGAGAGGTGGAGGGGAGTGAGAAGTATCAACTCATAGTTGCTTCACTTTAGTTGTTCAGTGGTTGTTGTATGTGCTTTAACCAGGCAAGCCCAGAGTTTTGAACCAGCAACCTCAGTGTTCCAGGTTGATGCTCTACTGTGTTACCACAGGCCAGACATCTTAAATTTTTGCAGAAAAATATTTCAACAAAATTAGTTCTAAGACAAATTTATATAAAGTGAAATTATTCTCCTTGTCTTGCCCTATTAAAAAGTGGGGGTCCTGGCTGGGTGACTTAGTGGATAAAGCATAAAGCCCATGCACCAGAGGTTGTGGTTTGACCCTCTGTCAGGGTACATACAAGAAGCAATCAGGCCTGACCAGGCGGTGGCACAGTGGATAGATGCAGAGGACCCAGGTTCGAGACCCCGAGCTCGCCAGCTTGAGTGCGGGCCCATCTGGCTTGGGCAAAAGCTCATCAGCTTGGACCCAAGGTCGCTGGCTCCAGCAAGAGGTTGCTTGGTCTGCTGAAGGCCCGCAGTCAAGGCACATGTGAGAAAGCAAGCAATGAACAACTAAGGTGTCACAACGGCAATGAGAAACTGATGATTGATGCTTCTCACCTCTCTCTGTTCCTGTCTGTTTGTCCCTATCTATCCCTCTCTCTGACTCTCTGTCCCTGTAAGACAACAACAACAACAAACAAACAAAAGAAGCAATCAGTGAGGACACATCTAAATGGAACTAAGCGAAACAATAAGTTGATACTTCTCTCTCACTTTCTCTCCCTCCTTCCCCTTTCTCAAATCAAATGAAACATTTTTTTAAAATGAGTATATTCACCCTAAAACCTTTAGGCTTAGAGATATAAAAATTTAAGAAGTCAGTAAGCACATGCAAGTGTTAAAATGAACTAAATCTAAATATTCCAATGAATAAAAGACACAAAACCCATGTTGAGTGCAAAATGTCTCACTAGATATGAATATGAAAAACTGTTTATGTAAGTTATAAAATGTATACAAAACAATATTATGTACTTCTTGTGAATACATAATATAACATAAGAATAAAAAACAGAAAGCTTGCACACCAATCTCAGGTTTAATTGCCTTAGGTGTGACATGTTCAGTGGAACTCTAACAATGATGTTTGTAATGGTCAAATTCTTAAAAATATCTGGATAATGGCAAACAGGCTTCAAGATAACAATTATGATATAAAGAAAATCATGAAATCGTGGTCATTATGTGTAAAACTATTTTTTATAAACACAATTAGTTGATGCCTCTGAAGACTGACCAAATTCAGTCAGGAATTGAAGATCGCCTATTAAAGAGTAAAACTAAATGGAGTGAGAGTTTGAGTATTTGTGTGTATTTGAATTTTTACCTAGCAGAATGAAGAAATATACAAAGAAAATTTCAACAATAATGTCTAATGTTTTAAGTTTTCAAAAATTATCTGGATAATGGCAAAACAGACTTTAACATAGCAATTACAAAACATTGAAAACAAACAATAACTATGATTTGAGGGCCCTAGAGAACTAACTAATTAGCACGGACAGAAACTGATCAAAGCCAAGAGAGAAAACTGCGTGCAGTGAGATTTGCATACATGCAGCTGCAGAAAATCCCTAGACCGGGTGGTGTGGGCACCATAAACCCACAGTCTTACTGGCTTGAGAAGTGAGAGGACGGGCAGAGCATTCGGAAAGTGAGGGGCAAATCTGAGGAGCTGCTGATGTTCTACATCTTGACATTTGTGGTGGTTACACAAATATTTGCTTTAGAAAATTTACTGAGCTACACATGTAGGTTTTATGCAGTTATCTGTGTGTGCATTGACTTCAGTGAAAATGTTAAAATAAATTTTTAAAACTTATCAAAAAAGCTTAGTTCAATTGAGATTTCCCAAGGGATAAAATAAAATAATAAAATAGGTGTGTTTATTGAAAAACAAGAATGCCTATACAAATGACTATCCATTTAGGCAAGTGGTAAGACTAAGACATCCTGATGGTCTGAAGCAGCATTAATTTGTAAGAGTGGTTTTTTTCTTCACTCAGTAGGTATTTCTGAAGTCTGTAGCATATTTGATTCCACTTTTATGAAAAGTGCCTTTATTTAAAGAGCCCTGTATTATTATGAACTATTTCAAAGAACGCTGTGTTTTCAGTTACGTAGCAGACACTACTGAGATATTTCACCAAACTAGCAATGCTAGGGAATCTGGAGCGATCCTTTAGCATGCTTGGGGGATGGGTCTCCATCGGAGAACCAGACCCAGAAATCAACCATACAGATGGCAGATATTTTGTCCTTTAAAGAGTTTTGAGGAATTCAACAACTCCCTAAAGCTAATACAGAAAACAGAATTTCTTCATCAAGCTTAACTTAGCCTTGTTTTTAAGGGGCCACACCTTTTTCTATATTATTGCAAAATGTTTTCTATTTTAAAGATTTACTCTGGCACAATTCAAGTCTGCCTCTGAAGAAAGTCCAGGACATTAGTATGAAAAAAAACTCAGGCTACAGCAAATCCCAGACTATTTAATTATATAATCCTGATCAAGGAGAAATTTCCACCATAACCATTAGATCCATAGGAACCTGAAGCATGTCAACTCACCTGAAGAAGTGTTTCCTCTTCCTATAGATGTGCTTCTTGTATGAAAAGGTGTCGTTGCCATGGGAGTATGTGGACTCTGTGTTTCTGTAATATGAGCAGAGGTCAATCTTTGTGCTGTATGGAAATCTTTAGTCACTGGGGCATGTATGGCAATGAACTTTTGTGTTACTGGATGGCTCTGTATAAGTGAAGTTTTTGCTGTTGTGGATCGTTGGGGTTTTGGTGTGGCTTGTGTAGAAAAATTTGATATGATGGGAGTCTGGGCTGCTGGTAGGGTCTCTGTAGACAGAGAGTATGATTCAGGGGAATCATTCGCTACGATAGGTTTCTGAGGAATTGGTGGAGTTTCCATAGCTGAAAAATTTAAGGTGGGTTTCTGAAGAATTAGTGGGACCTTTGTTGCTGAAAAATTTATTGTAGTGGAATGCTGAGGAGTTGATGTAGCTTCAGTAGCTGGGATGTCTACTGTGGAGGGTTTCTGAAGCATTGATAGGACTCCTGTAGCTGAAATGTTTACTGTCTTGGGTTTCTGAGTTGATGGGGCTTTGGTACCGGGAACATCCACTGGGGTGGGTCTCTGAGGAGTTGATGGGGCTCTTGTAGCTTCACTGTGTACTGTCTTGAGTTTCTGAGAAGTTGATGGGGCTCCTGTAGCTAGAATGTGTACTGTGGTGGGTTTCTGAGTTGATGGAGCTCTTGTAGCTGGACTGTGTACTGTTTCGGAACTCTGAGGAGTTGATGGGGTTTTGGTACCTGGAACATTCGCTGTAGTGGGTTTCTGAGTTGATGGAGCTCTTGTAGCTGGACTGTGTACTGTTTCGGGTCTCTGAGGAGTTGATGGGGTTTTGGTACCTGGAACATTCACTGTAGTGGGTTTCTGAGTTGATGGAGCTCTTGTAGCTGGACTGTGTACTGTCTCGGGTCTCTGAGGAGTTGATGGGGCTTTGGTACCTGGAACATTCACTGTAGTGGGTTTCTGAGTTGATGGAGCTCTTGTAGCTGGACTGTGTACTGTCTTGAATCTCTGAGTAATTGATGGAGCTTTGGTACCTGGAACATTCACTGTGGTGGATGTCTGAGAAGTTGGTATAACCTTGGAAATTGGAGAACTTTCTGTGAAAAAAAATGTTTTGAAAAATTAGCTAAATAATGCTGTTAAGTTTTAGGAACCAGTTGCTTACTCAATGACTCTTCTCGTTCTCCACAAGCACTTAAATAACATTTAAGCAGCCAAATCTTGTGCATTTTCCAAGAAACTAAAATGCTAAACTGTTTTTGTTTTAATATAAATTATACCTACAGGCAACTAAATATACTAAAGTAGTACTGAGATACTTAAACTGTTTTTGTTGTGAAGAAAGAAAGCCAATGTCAGAGTCAGCAATGATCTAATTCTCATAAATTGCTTCCTTTGCTCATGCTAAGAACAAAGAACAGCAGGATGCAAACACTGGACCAATAGTAATCATCACAGCAGATATCATCACAGAGTACTTTTTCTGCAGCTTTCAGGATATGTTAGTGACCTTGGAAACTTCACTTGTTTCACCTGCTTTTTAAAGTAATAAGTCAATCAGAATAAAATCCCCTTTTCTCCTCTTGTGCTGGTTACCAACTTTAATACTTCAATTCCTCTCTGGATTTTTGGTGAGCTAACAAGTAAGTATCTGAAGTGCAGCTTCAGTTAAGATCTTATTCTGAGAATCACACATAGCAACACAGTAAAATTGTAGGTCTTCAGGCCTGTGTGCCTTTGGACTGTTTATACAGACTCTTCCAAGGCAGTACCAAGCAGGGCCTAGGCCTGCTTCACCACATCCTAGAGACCAAGTTCTCTAATCCTTCTGAACTTCAGTTTTCTCACCTATACCACAGAGCAGAATTTTTAATGCTATTGCACGTTTGTACACTACATAAAATTCAAACCCCAACAAGATGTTGCAGTCGTTTGCAAAGTCGGTATCCATTTACCCCCGCCGCTGCTCTCCATTTCCTCTTGCACATTCATGTTTTACCTGGGATTATCTTTGTTCCACAGGAAGGATTTCCTTTAGCTTTTCATTCTGTGCAGGCCGCCTCTTCTGGTGACAAGTTCCTTTGGTTTTCATATGAGAACATCTTTATTTTACATTTAGTTTTAAAGGACATGTTCACTGGGTATAGAATCCTAGGTTAGCAGTAATTTTCTTACAGCATTTTAAACATTTCTTTTTATTGTCTCGGCTTCCATAATTTTTGTTTTGAGTCAATGACAAGATGTATTTTTTTTTCTTTTTTTTGGAACAACCACAATAAAATAAAGACAGAGACTTTATTTAGGTAAACAGTTTGCCTATAGTGAGACACAAGTTCCAGTAAACAACTAATAGTGTCCATCACCCAAGACAAAGGGAAGGCTGTTCTTTTTATCTCATTCTCATGCTTGATTTTTTAAAATTAAATTTTATTGGGGTGACTCTGGTTAACCTACTATACAGGTTTCAGAAGCCCAATTCTGCAACACATCTTTGTACACCATATTGTGTTCACCTCTTCCAAGTAAAGTTTTTGTAACATAGCCATTTATCCCCCCTTACACCCTCCTGTACCTCCCCCAGCCCAAAATCTGGCAATCTCCATACTGTTGCACATGTCCTTGAGAGTTGTTTTGGGTTTTGGTGGGGTTTATTTTGGGCTTTTCTTGCTCTATCTCCCTACCTCCTTCACACAAAACCCCCTCCACCCAAGAACTGTCAGCCTGCTTTCTATGTATAAGTCAGTCTCTATTTTGTTTGTTACTTCATTTTGTTCATGAGATTCCACTCATATGGCACTTGTTTTTCTGACTGGCTTATTTCACTTAGCATAATGCTCTCCAGGTCTATCCATGCTGTCACAAAGGGTAAGATTTCCTTTTTTTTTTTTTTTAATGACCACATAGTATTTCATTGTGTAAATATACCACGGCTTTTTTATCTACTCATCTACTGATGAACACATGGGCTGGTCAGTGACCAGTTTTATTGTTGCTCCTTTGAAGACGAGAATGTGTGTTTTTGTGTCTTGGTGTTTTTATTATTTCTTTGAGTTTCCAAACTTTTGCTATGAGGTACCTGGAAATAGTTTTACTTTTTTTCTTCTAAGAGACCTGAGAGTTTTTGGAATCTATTGGTTGATGTATATCATTAATATTGAAAAATTCACAGTATCTTTAGATATTTCTTCTGCTCTTGCTTTTATTTCTCTTTCTTTCTCTCCTCTGTTTCTAACACATCTTGGAGTAGTTTAACATGTTTCAAATATCTCAAACTTTTACCTATATTTTACATTTTCTTTCTTTTTGTGTGGCAGTTTGGGCATTTTTAATTGATCTCTCTTACAATTCCTCAGACTGTCTCCTGCTGTGTTCAAATTACTGTTAAACTTATCTGCTACATTCTCAATTTTAGATGTTATATTTTCCAGTTATAGAATTCCTATTTTACTTCATTTCCATAGATACAAATTCTGTTTATCTTTTCTTTTAATATCTTACACACATTAATCACTACTAACTTATTATCTTCTTGATTTGGTTTTATTTTCTCCTCACTTGGTTATATTTTTTTGCTTCTCTTCATGTCTAATAATTTGTTATTGTGTATCATCTATTGCATATAAAAATTCAGATAATATGATCTTCCAAAAACAGGGTCCTCTTTTGTAATTGATCTGAGGTGATGACATCCTCAGCTCATGAGAAGAGCTGTGTTAGTAAGACTCCCTCTTGCCTCTGCTCCTTGAGAGTGGCCCTTCTGGGCTTCTATTAACATACCCTAACCCAGCTATCCGGCCTCCTTCTCCATGTAGCTTCAAAGTGGACACAATGTCTTAATGAGGAGAGACTGCTTGTATCCTTAATAGATGCCTGTACCTTTGATGGGTATTCGTTGTCCAAATATCATAAGGTTCGGAGAGATTTAATTTTGTACTTTGGAAGCTTTGAGTCTAGCTCCTCAGTCTCACGTGCAGCCCCAGAATCAGCAAAATGCCCTTGGAAAAAACTGGGTCTGTATTTGAGGAACCCATTTTCAACAACCATTAAAAGTTTTGCTCGTTTCTGTCTTCCCTGCCAATGGTCTTTTATCTGGATCCAGATGAATCTTTAGTTCAGGGCATCTCAGAATGGTATGCCTTTACTCCCTACCCCCAGGAATTTTAGTTTACTTGGTCCTAGTTCTTCCCATGGCTATATCTTATGTCTTTAAAAATATGATTTTTTTTTTAGTTTTTTAAATTTTATTTATTTATTTATTTTAATTTATTCCAGTTTTGTAGTTACTGTAATGGGAACATTTTCATAATCTACTTGGCCACTAGTACAGAGTAGTAAGCTCTAAATAACTGGTGATTTAATAAAACAGGGTAAAATAAATATGAAGTTGACCAAATTTTAAAAACCATATAAAAAGCCCATAATTAAATAAATTTAAATAAAACAACATTTTCACCACTTATATTGTCACATCTTCATGTCATAAAGACCATTATCATTAATTGTGCAGAGAGAATCAGCACAATGATGCAATATTGATGAGGGAAGAATTTAGTAGTTTCTTTGGAAACAATGTTTATAACATTTATCAAAAGTTTAAATGCATATAACTTTTGTTACAGTAATTATACTACAAGGACTTCATTGTATAAAATGTACTTACACATGTGCAATGAACAGATATACAATAATATTTGTTACAGGATCTTCTGTAATAATAGTTGTTGTTTTTTTAAATCTAAACCCCAAAGCTAAATTCCCTTCAGAAGTAGGCTGGTAAAACAAATGATATATTTATTAACTTAATACAATTCAAAAAGAAATATGTATATGTGCATTTACTTTCTAGAATAAAATACAAAAATTTGAAAACAATGGTCACTTCTGATGGAAGGCTAGGGATAGTAGGTTTTATTTCTCATTTTACATTTATTTTCATGGTTTTAATATTATTTCACAATGCTTATGTATACTGTTTATAATAACAATTATTTTCAACAATCAATGCTATTTAAAATTCATGCTGATAGAATTTCAAGTATAAAATATGACACTATTTAAACAGATGCTACTGACTAATACTGTGCAGTTTTATAATACAACTTCACTGATATTTTAAGTATCCCTTCAAAAATATATTTTAAAAGCATTTCTAGGCCTTGACCAATTAGTTCATTTAGTTAGAACGTCAGCTCTAAACACCAAGGTTGAAGGTTCAATTCCTGGCCAGGGCACACACAGGAAAGGACGAATGAACGCACAACTAAGTATAACAACAAATGAAGGTTGCTCTCACTCTATCTCTCTTCCTTCCTCTTTCTGTGTTCCTAAAATCAATCAATAATAAAACAAGATAAAGCATTTCTAAAGATTCTGAGAGTACAGAAAAGGCAGTAAGGAAAAAAAGTCTAGAGGATGAAGAAAAGAGAATAGTCAAATCCTGGAAACAGAATATGAATAAATGTAATTTAATGAAGCAAACAAGGAAAAGTATGATCCCTGTCTAGATCTCTTAGTTTAATCTAAGAATCCCCCTAATTGAATAAAATAAACTGCTTTTATACACTTTGTGTAAACAAAGAGATATCTGTATTAATGTAATGAAACTAAAAGGGTAAGAAACAGTAAATCTATAAAGCCAGTCTTATCTTGATACTAAAAGCAGACAAAGAAATTTAAAATAAAATTGCAAGCCAAAGCCTGACCTGTGGTGGCGCAGTGGATAAAGCGTCGACCTGGGAACACTGAGGTCGCCAGTTCAAAACCCTGCACTGGTCTGGTCAAGGCACATATGGGAGTTGAGCTTCCAGCTCCTCCCCCCTTTCTCTCTCTTTCTCTCTCTCTCTCTCTCACTCTGTGTCTCCTCTCTAAAATGAATAAAATAAAAAATTTAAAAAAAAATTGCAAGCCAATATATATATTTTTTTAGTGCACATGCAAGAGAGAGAAAAAGAAAGAGAGAGAGGGGCAGGGACAGATGAAGGGCTGGAATGGAGAGAGATGAGAAGCATCAATTCTTCATTGTAGCATCTTAGTTGTTCATTGATTGCTTTCTCCTATGTGCCTTGACTGAGGGGCTCCAGCAGAGCAAGTGACCCCTTGCTCAAGCTAGCGACCCTGCACTCAGGCTGGTGAGCCCATGCTCAAGCCAGATGAGCCCACACTTAAGTCGGCAACCTCAGGGTTTCAAACCTGGGGCCTCAGTATCCCAGGCTGACACTCTATCTATTCACTGTGCCACCTCCTGCTCAGGCCATGCCAATATCCTTGATGAACATAAATGCAAGAATTTTCAACAAAATATTAGCAACATGAATTCAACAATACATTAAAGGAATTAGACATCATCATGAAGTAGGATCCATCCCTGGATGCAATTATGGCCAACATCCATGACTTAATCAATATGATACTTCATATTAACAAAATAAAAACCAAAAACCATATGATCATCTCAATGTATTTTAAAAAAAGCATTTGACAAAATTTACCATTATTTTTTAAATTTTATTTATTGATTTTAGAGAAAGGAAGAGGAAGAGAGAGGGAAAGAGACAGAAACATTGATCTGTTCTTGTATGTGTCCCGACAGAGATTAAATCCGCAACCTTCATGTTTTGGGATGAGGCTCTAGCAGGCCATGGCATTCATCATTATTTTTATAATAAACATTTTCAACAAACTGGGTATGGGTAGAACATATGTCTACATAATAAAACTTATATATGACAAACCTACAGCTATTATCATATTCAATGGTGAAAAGCTGAAAGATTTTGGAACAACACAGGGATGTCCACTATCACCATTTCTATTCAACAAAACTTTGGAAATTCTAGCCACAGCATTTAGATAAGAAAAAATAAATGAAAGGCATTCAAATTGGAAAGTAAAACTCTTACTATTTGCAGATGACATAATACTTTATATAGAAAACAAAAAAGACTTTACCTAAAAAACTACTAAAACAAATAAATGAATTCAGCAAAGTTTCAGGGTATAACATCAATACACAGAAATCAGCTGTGTTTCTATACACCAATCACAAACAATCAGAAAGAGAATTAAAGAAAATAATCCTATTTATAGCTGCATCAAAGCATAAAATAAGAATAAATCTAATCAAAAGGTGGAAGACCTGTACTCTAAAAACTGTAAGACACAGAAAAAAGAAACTGAAGAAGATACATAAAAGATTATACCTTGCTCAAAGATTGGAAGGACTGATATTATTAAAATGTCCTTATTACCTAAAGCAATATAAAGGTAATCTCTATTACAATATCAATGACATCTTTTTTCACAATTAAAACAACTAGTCTTAAAATTTATATGGAACCACAAAAGACCCCTCAAAACCAAAGAAATTTTGATAAGTAACAAATTGGGAGATATCATACACCCTGATATCAAACTATATTAAAAATCTAAAGTAATCAGACAGTATGTTACTGGCCTAAAAACTGATATACAGATCAATGAAATAAAATGGAGAGCCCAAAAGTAGTAAATCCTTGCTTATATAGTCAATTAACTTATGAAAAGAATGCAAGGATATACAATGGGATAAAAACATAAAAACAGTATATTCAATAGTGGTGTTGGGAAACCTGAACAGATACTTGCAAAAAAAAAAAAAAAGAAAGTAAAATTGTACCATTTTCTTACATCATATTCAAAAATAAACTAAAAATGTATTATATACTTAAATGTAAGACCTGACACCATAAAACTCTTAAAAGAAAACATAAGCAGTTAACTCCTTGAAATTACTCTTAACAATATCTTTTTGGATATATCTCCTCAGACAAGGAAAACAAAAGAAAAAATAAGCAAATATGACTATATCAAACTAAAAAGTTTTTTCACAGCAAAGGATACCATCAACAAAATGAAAGAAAACCAAGTGAATGGGAGAATATTAATAATTGAGAGATATGATAAGGGGTTATTATTCAAAATATATAAGGAACTCATACAAGCTAACACCCCCTAAAAATAATTTAATTAAAAAATGGGCAAAGAACCTAAATAGAAACTATTTCAAAGAGGACATACAGATGGCCAACAGACATGTGAAATGATGCTCAATGTCACTAATCACCAGGGAAATGTAAATTAAAACCACAATGAGATATCTCCTCACAGCTGTAAGAATGGCTATTACCAATAAATCAACAATGAACAAGTCCTGGTGAGGAAGTGGAGAAAAGGGAACCCTTGTACACTGGTGGTGGGTTTGTAAATTAGTGCAGACGCTGTGGTAAAATAAACAATATGGAGATTCTTCAAAAAATTAAAATAGATCTGTCATATGATTCAGCAATTCCATTTCTGGGAATTTATTTGAAGAAAATAAAATATTAATGTGAAAAGATACATGCACCTCTGTGTTCATTGTAGCATTAGTAGTAATAGCCTAGATATGGAAATGTAGAAGCAACCTAGGTGTCCATTAATAGATAAATGGATAGAAGAGTGTGTGTATACAATGGAATATTCTTCAGCCATAAAAAGAATAAAATTTAGCCACTTTTAATAGCATGGATGGATTTAGAAGGTATTGTGCTAAATAAAATAAGACAGAAAAAGATAAATGTCATATGATTTCACTTATATGTACAATCTGAAAAACAAAATAAATGAATAAACAAAACAAAACAGAAACAGACTAGTAGATATGGAGAACAAAATGTTGGTTGCCAAAAAGGAAAGGGGGTAGGTAGGGAGGGGAATAATTTTTAAATGTTTTAAAATAAGAGACAAATAAAAATAGAAACAGCAAATTTAAGCTAATTCACTAAAAACACGAGGCAGATTAGATGTATGTATGCATGTGCATCTATGTGTATATATACTTTCATATATGTCGTGCATGTGTTTATTTTTTATTTGCATGTAGCCACATGTTCTCCACACCCGTGGTTCTTTCTTTTTAGGAAGTCATAGATCCCTTTGAAAATCTGATGAAAAATTGCGCCCCTCTCCCCTGAAAAATGTAAATACAATATGCACAACATTTTACATTCATTTCTCAGGCAGTTCATAGACTTTCTGAAATACACACACACACACACACACACACACACACACACACAAACTCATATTACCTAAGGGTAAACATAAGTATGTAAACTTCTCAGCTTTGCATTCAGGCCACTCCATTCCCCTTGGTCATATTTTATTTTACAAAACAATAAATTCTCTCTAATTAGGGTAAAGCCCTTAATACATTTTGTATTATAGCCTGTCTATATACATAAGAGTTCTGTTGCCCTTGAATTATTCCATTGCTAATTTCTGGTGACTCTGGACAAAAAAAAATTTCTTTAAAATAATTTCAACATATTTTAAATTAATAAAACTGTCAAGGTATTTTACCAGATAAAAAGACTAAAATTTGTTAAACATTTTACTTTAAAAAAACAAAATTACCATTTTTTATAAATTTAACATTATCAATGGGATGCTTAAAAAAACCTATAAAGTCATGGATAGTATATTTGGAGGTTTGGATACAAATACAATAACATGAATGTTAACTTTAAGACCAATTTATAGAAATACAGTCGTGTGTAGCTTAACAAACTGGTATGATCTGAGAAATACGTTAAGCAATTTCATCATTGATCAAAGATCATAGAGTGTACTTACACAAACCAAGATGGTTTAGCCAACTCCACACCTAGTCTCTATTATTCTCCTCTGAACCACTGTCATATATGCAGTCGAAATGTCATTATGTAGCACATGACTTCAATAAGACTTACAATATACAAGTTAAATAAAAATTACATTTAAGTTTGTACATGTTGTACATATATCAAACTGGTGTTAGAAAAATAAAGGAGTTCGGGGGCAAAAGCAGGGCAGAGGCTTTAGAGACTAAATAAACTTGAGTTTAAACCTAAGATATACACTTCTTCTAAGACAGAGCAGAGAAGAGGCCATTATTGTTCATTCCCTGGGGAAATAATGCCAAATGAAAGACAGTGGAAATTCAAATGGTATACTTGGGAAATAAGAATGAATTGTCTGGATATAGAGCAAATGGTCTTAAATGTCAGAATTAGATTTTGAGTTTTAGGATAAAATTTTTTAGACATGTACTGACTCATAGCCTTTTATTTAAAGTTAATATTATTAGGCAGCTGAATTTGTAAAATATGTAAGCAGAGTTACTCTTGTTATAGTATAAAAAGAGGCTTCTCCTTGGCAGTCACCCTGATAAACATTTCAGTCATTCCACATTCTGTAGAGCCATGAAGTTGTTCTTCTCTTCTTTGTTATTTTTTTGTTTTGTTTTGTTTTGTTTTTTACAGGGACAGAGAGAGAGTCAGAGAGTGGGATATATAGGGACAGACAGACAGGAACGGAGAGAGATGAGAAGCATTAATCATTAGTTTTTCGTTGCCGTTGCAACACCTTAGTTGTTCATTGATTGCTTTCTCACATGTGCCTTGAACGCAGGCCTTCAGCAGACTGAGCAACCCCTTGCTGGAGCCAGCGACCTTGGGTCCAAGCTGGCGAGCTTTTGCTCATGCCAGATGGACCCGCGCTCAAGCTGGCAACCTCGGGGGTATCGAACCTGGGTCTTCCGCATCCCAGTCCAAGGCTCTATCCACTGCGCCACCGCCTAGTCAGGCGCTTCTTTGTTTTTAAGCAAAATAGTAATGTGATCACACATGCACATCAATAAACTTAAGTACTCAGAGAAAACTAGCAAATTTATCAATTACTTTTAGGTCACTAATCAAAGCAAGTAGCAAATCAAAAGTAATCTGAGGCTCACCAGCCTAGGGTGTGTGATGACTACACGTATTACCCTCAGTTCAGTTTACATTTTCCAAGCACATAATACACCAGACATGGTGCTATACATGGAAATAAAAAATGGAATAAAGTATTGTTCCTATGTCTTCAAATATAGTGGGGAAAGAGATGTAAAGAGATAATTTCACTACAAAATAGTGAGCATTATCACAGAAGCATGCACAGTGGTGTGGAAAGAAAGAAGGACAGTAAACTGGCCTAGGAGGTGAGAGAAAGCTTTTAGAAGGAGTACCAGAGCAGATCCTTACTAAGAAAGAAAAAAGCCCACTAGTCAAGCAAAGAAGGGACTGGAAAACATGTCAGGCAGAGTCAGCAGTATAAGGCATGATATGGGTACATGGAAAACTACAGTACTTTGCATGGGTAGAGCATAAAGTATGAAGGCCAGACATGTGTGTGGAAAAGTAGTTGGGCCATGACTAGCCTTGTATATTATACCAAGGAGTTTGGGCTTTGTAAATGATGAGGAGACACTAATAAGCTTTAAGAAAGAAAGACAAGTCATGTTTGTGTTTCAGAAGGATCACTCTAGGTCAGTGGTTCTTAACCTTTTTTGAGGTACTGAACCCACCAGTTTCATATGCACATTCACCGAACCCTTCTTTAGTGATAAATAAAATATAATTTTTTTTTCCAAATTCAAGACATAGGTATATGTTTTTTTACTGGTGCACAAAATGAGCCGTGCATGAACATCACCTTGCTCAAAGAACAAAACCAACAAAGTGCATGAACTCACAACAAATTACGGCATTACTTTATTCTGGCCTCCACGGCAGAGGCTTCTCCGAACCCCTGAGACTGACTCATCGAACCCTTAGGGTTCGATAGAACCCAGGTTAAGAACCACTGCTCTGGGTAGAGTATCAATGAAATATTAATGGAATACAAGAATGAAGGCTGGAGGCCATAGCAATCAGTATCATCTTTGAACTCAGCAAGTAGGACTCCTGTCCTAAAAGGCCACATTCTAAAAGGCGGTGCTCTGGCCCTCCTCTAGCTGTGCCTCTCTATACTAGATTGGGTATTTGCCAGGATGAAGAGCTGTGCTCATTGAGATCTCCTTCCCCACCCCATTCTTAATTATGCTTCAGAGACTGGCACTCAGATTTTCCTGTGCCAACATCCTTTTCAGGTCCTGAGAGGGTCCTTTCTCCTCATCAATATTCTTTCTTTTTTTCTTTCTTTCTTTTTTTTTTAATATGGCACGCTTCACAAACTTTTGTGTCATCTTTATTTGGGGGCCATACTTATCTTCTCTATATCATTCCAATTTTAGTATATGTGCTGTTCAAGGGCACGTGATCCATATTCTAGAGGCTAGTCTATACTGCTGATGTGCATACCTCTAGCCCAAAGTTCAGTGGAGTTGAGATAAGAGTCACAGGAAACTTGGGTGTATGGACCTAACTGTCCATTTACATGCATCAGAGGCCCCTCACAGTGCAAGAAGGGGATACCTATTTGAGAAAGGCTGGGTTTTAGGACAGAGACTTCCATATCTTATCTACTTTACCTGACTGTTAGAAGAAAAGACAAAATAATAAATGAACAAACACAATACAAACTTTAGTTTGTTTTTAATCCATTATCTCCAAAGCTAATAAATTAAGGAGCATTATAAATAAAAGTCTTTAAACTAACTAAGACACACATTAGAAGAGAGTACTACAAATATATATGGTAAATAGTTCTTAATGCACAGAAAGTCATTTGACATTAATTATTGAGCCCCACAACGTGAGTGCTTAGACTCTTTCAGTCTTACCTTTGCACTTCGGCAACGGATCACTCCAATCAACATTCTCTCCTACAAGAATACAGTAACTAAAAGTTGCACCAACTAATTCGTACCTAAACAATGAGGGAAGGAAAAAAAATTGAGTTCTCTTACATTCTCCAGAATATTTTCTATACCAATAGATGGAGACAAAACAATACTTGATAAAAGTTCTCATGGCTTAAAGAAAAAGAAACAATTAAATATAAAAAGGAGACATCCAAAAGATAAAGTATAAAACATGGAAAAATATGTCTTATTTGGGTGGGCACATATTAGAAATATTAAAGAGTTTGAAAACATTTTAAAATGATATAGATACTTAAATATTTTATATTTCTGAACTGTAAAAAATGAATACAGGCTTCATAGAGTAATAGAATGTACATATATTTGAAGGGTTCAAAGCACTCCCAGATTTGATATTAATGATCCAAACATGTGTCTAGTCCAGGAGATAAGAGATGCTGATAGTTTTATTTTATAAAAAATGGCCATACATACAGAGAGTAAAATGTGATAATCAATTTGCAGATATTAAATGAGAAAATGAATATAAAGTTCTCAGCAATGTCTGAGTCACTGATAATACTCAGTGAGTGATTGCTTTTTCTCTGCTTAAAGAACATATAAAAGACTTTAGGTGAGATGATATTTTCACAAGAGGAATAAACGTTTTTAACCTATGATATTTTGCATATATAAGAAGCATGCAAATTTAGGTAAATTAAAAACTGGTTTCATTTAACATTTGGATTTAATTTCTGCAAGTATTATCAATATATTATATATATTTTACTAATCACATTTAAAAATTTATAATTAATCCCATATGTACTGAAATCTTAGAATTTAGAGAATTTGGAGGTATTAGAAATCTTCCTTTTTAAGCTTACTTTACTAGATTTAACTGTGATAAGCTCATGAGAAGAATCTTTGAAGAGAGGGTTGGTTTTATTGCTGTTAACTTGTAAACACTGGCTACAAATCCATCTTCTATCCCAATTTTTTTTTATTTGTTAAATTTAGAGAGTTTAGTATGTGAAAACTTACCCTGCGTCACATGTGAAGACGATGTATGCACCAAATAATATGTCAGTTGTTATATTGACATGACCATTTATTATTGCTCCAGGTTTGGGACATGATTTTTCTAGAAGACAATACAGATGATTACTTTCATTAAATTATCAGGCACATCTATACAAATTCATCATATGAACCATTGGTAATCTCTTTTCCTTAACCTGTTCAAATCCAAGTCATTTTATAAGTTTCAAAAAAGCAACATATTTAGAATACATATTTAAGTTAACCTTAAACAAATTAAATGTAAAATCTGGGAATAAATTAATATTTGTATCTCACAAGTATTTAGTTTCCCTAATTTAAAATAAAATGTACTGGTTCCTTTAAGAATATTTTTAAATAATAATATGTATACATAGACTTCCAGCATGAATAAAAGATGAAATACTACTTCACCAAAGATCATAGAATTAAAAATACTCTTTAAAATTATACTCACTTTTACAAAATTCATCTGCTTTGGACCATGTAAAATTCTGAAGGCAAGTTGTATTTTCTGATAGAGAATGTTCCCTATTGAAGCCCATACGACACTCATATTCCACAACGGAACCAAGTGGGAAATAATTCTGTTTCTTATAAGGATTTTTGAGAGATGCAAAACTTAGCCTGGTTGGAAAATCACAGCTACCTAAAAGTATTAACAAAAGCAACAAAAAGTAATATCACTTTATTTTATATTTCAGTATTTAGAATTATTTGGTTCTTATATCACCTCCTTTTCTATACTTATTTGTACACATTTGGTATTTAACTATATTAATATCAATATGGCATTTATAGTGCATAAAGCACATTTAAATATATGCTTGCATTTCCTAATTACTAGAGGCCGGTAAAGTAGATTTGGTACATAGATGTTACTATTGAGGCATAGTAACATAGATGTCACTATGCCCATAACTCAACCCATTTATGTTGCTACCACAGGTCTGGCACTGACTCAATATGCCAGTTCCCTTACCCTGCCCCATGTAACACGGGGGGAAGATGAGAACTGATACTCCCAGACCCCTGGTTAATGCTCAGGACAACAACAACAATAGTAACTATAATATTTATGATACACTTCTAAATGTTTTACACATATAAATTCACTTAATCCCACAACAACCTTTTGGGACAAGGATCAGATGAGCCAATATGCACATAAAACTATCAACAAACTTTAAACAACTGGGAAAATACGAATTTATAGAGTCATGGAATAGTGGATGGGGTGCTGGATTTATAGTCAAGAGACTCAAGTTTGAACCCTGGATCTTCTGCATAAAAGCTGCCAATCTCAAGGGAGATAGGAAACTTCTGGAGCCTTTTATCCTCAACTGTAAAATGAGGATGAGTTCCTATGTACCTCCTGGAGCTGTCTGGAGGATTAGGTGAAGCAATATATGTAGTGGTGTTATAAACTGTCATATGACACATATGCAAAGGTTATGTACTTCGACCTACTGCCTTCTATCACAGATTGGTTAAAAAAAAATCTTAAAGCCCATTTCAGAGATGGTTTAAAAAATTACTGTGGTGACAGTTCCTATGTTTATGAAAATTCCATTACTCCAACTTGTTTAAAGGCAGAAATGTAGTCTTATCTTTATACCTACTTGTATATGTCAAAGCTAATATAAAGCCAAGCACAGATTTTGACATAAATCTAGAGACATTTTTCAACTGCCATCACAGAGTTGTATTTGGCAAGTCCTACCTTAGAAAATCAAATTTCAGGAAACAGAGAACCTATGTTATGTGCCTCAATGTAATTTGCAAAACATTTTCATTTTATCCTAAATGTATTCCCTAAACAAGAGCAGAACCTTTTGGTTATTTTCTCTGTTAGTCGTATCAGGAGGTACAGTGTGTGGAGGTGGAGAAGCAGGACCTGTTTCCGAAGGAATGCCATCAATTAGCTGGAGTGTGAAGTGCCAACAGGCATTCTCTGGGGTTTAATAATGCTAGAAAACTATCAACTACCAGTCATTCTAAAGATGGATAGAGTTAAACTTAACAAGATACATTCCATTTCTATAACTTTCCTAAAAAAAGAAATGAACTTACGATTACAAAATTCTTCTATCGCTGTCCATTTGTCCTTAAGACAAATCACTGAGTCTGGCTTGCCAGGAACTTTTACAAAGCTTTTTTCGCATTTGTATGTTACTATGCTTTTATCAGGAAAACTTGTACGGTCTTCCAAACCTGGTTTAGCATTAGGTACATCCGGAGGAGGCTTGCAATCACCTAAGGAGGAAAAAAATGGGACTGAAAGCAATACCACTTTTCAATTTGTAGCAACATTCCTTTCCCATGGCAATAAAAGAAGCAGCAATGGCTGTTGATGCACATGTAAAAATTCCATCCAGTGCCGAACTGACTGACACACAGTACCAAGAATTTGCTAGTCTTCTTGTCTTGTCATTTAATTCAAGGCTAAAAGAAGTCGAAAATAAATCCCTCCCCTTCATTATTTTCATTTTTTTTAAAGGGATTGGTTATTTATGTCCACCTAGATACTGTTGCTAGGCACACAGTAAGACAGACTCCCCTTTGAAACGTTAACTTGGAGATGTGCACATTTGTGGCTCCGCGTGCTGAACACGACTGGACTCTGTTTAGGAGCGATAGCGGTCAGCTTATTCGACTTCCCTCCATGAAAGCGAGCCTGGGGGTTGACCAGTCACTCTATTGGGGCCCCGCCTGTGGGCTTCCCGGTGTTTGGCCGCTCAGCAAACAGCCAGCGCTTCCTCCATGCTCTCCGCCTCACTCTTAAAGCTATGCCAGCTGGGGTCCAGCACAGCAAGATCCCTAATTGCGGGTTAGCAGAGGAATCCTCCCTGACCCCATGGGATAGGGACAGTAGGAACGCTGAGCCATAAAGGCAGAGGCTTAAGGGAACAATTCCGATGCCTAAATCGCTCACCTCCCCCACTCCCCAGACTTCTCGGCTTTTACCGAGACGGACTCAGCCCCTCCCACACAGCCTAGGGATTCACTAGTGGGGCTGGGTCCCCGGCCCCCACTCACCCCGCACAGTGAGTGGACACAGCAGCAGCAACAATAGGAAAAAGGTCAGCCCGCCAAGGCGTCGCACCACTGCGGGGGCGCAGGTCCAGGCAGGACTCATGGCGCGGCGACAGTGACTCGGCGGGGGCACTCCGCGTCCTCAGCAGCAAAATCAAGTGGGATTTAACAGAGAGCTGTAAGTAGCAGCACAGCGTGCTTGTTCTAAAAATCAAGTTAAATTAGTGCCTTGACTGGTTCCAGGACTCTGAATCACCAAAGGGAGGGGCGAAGGGACGCTAGGAGAAGGGGGTTTGCTCGCACCAGGTGCTGGGCGGGGCAGGGGCGGGGGTTCCAGCTAGCGTCACTGGCACCTAGGGACCTTTGGCGAAGAGCGAGGGGTCCTAGGCATCGAGAGGAGGAGCTCTCTGGCGCCGGACGCTAACACTGTCTTTCTCTTGTTAGGTAGTGCCTGCAATGATGCCACCGGGAAATGATTTCTGCTTTCTAAGTAAACAAAAAAATTGGGGTGGGGAGGCAGAAGAGAGGGGAGTGTTCCACATGGCCCGGCTTGGCTCCCCAGGAATCTGAATTAGTTTAAGACAAACTTAAGCGGCCTTGGTGCGAAGCTGAGCGGCAGGTTGGGTGGATTCCTGGAATGCTGTGTCCTCAGCTGGAAGGCCTGCCAAAAGCCAACAAGAGGACGGGGAAGCAACGCGCAGTGTGTGGTCTCCTAGAATGCTCAGTAATTAGAAAACAGCCAAATGAGGAAAGACCCAAGAAGCAAGAGGAGCAACACAGCAGGGAGTGATTGTTGTTCACACAGCATTGGGCGGGAATCACTTTCTTGCCAGGGTTCTTCTCATTTCAAGGGGACCTCATAAATTCCACTTTGGGACTATTCTAGTCTGACTGCAAAGAGACAGTCACCATATGTTGGGGGGAGAGGGAGAGAGAAACATGACAAAACACAAACCAATGCCAGAAAGCTAAATGAGAGGGTGGTAGATTTTAAGAGGAAGGTGGCTGGAAGGTTTTTCAGGGGCTTGCGTGGCTGCCCACACACTAGAATCACATGAGAGGCTTTTAAAAAATCCAAGTGCTCCAGCTACCCTTCAGACAAGTTAAATTTGAATTTCTGGGGATGGGACAGGGGCATCAGGATTATTTAAAGTGCTTCAGGGAAGTAATTGCACTGTGCATCCTGATGGACAACCACAGATTTTTATGGTGCTGGTCAGAGTAAAGATCCCCTCCACCCAGCACTGTGTCTGCCAAAAACACTAAAGGACATAAATGGGGAAGCCAGTTACTCACATTTATGGAGCATAACCCCAAGAAATTGTTTCCCTTTAGTAATTTACCCGAGTAGGGTTTGAGTCCTAAACTTGCTTGCCTGTATCTATCCCTCAACCACCTTACGTGGTAAAGTGAAATCTCTGACTTGGAACTATGCCTTAGTCCATGGACCAGCCGTGGGGCTAACTGTTGCATCAAAATGCTTTTTGATCTTCTTTATGGATTAGTATGAGCTTTATAAAGAGGAAAACAACAGTTTCCAACAATAACTTTTTCTCTAGCTCATGCTTACTATACTGAACACAACCATGTGTCACTCAATACTGAAACTAATTCTATAGGGATTCCAGGAAAGGAATTCCTATAATCTTTCCTAAAAACCTAATTAGTATTAAAACATTTTTAAGTATAGAAGTTTAGCTTTTTAAATCATCTAGTGTTTCATCTCATATTTTCTATTAAACCATGTTACTCTTGCTCTAATATTTTATGTAAAAATACAAAGTTTATCAGAGCCCAGCAGTATTTTAGAAATGATGCCAGCTCTTCATTTATTCTCCGAAAGAGCCTCCCCCACCACAGCCTTCTGCCACGCCATTATGGGATGGTAGTCTATATTTCTGCTTGAGCTCATAGAATTGATGTGAAAGGCAAGGTGGCATCATGATAAAGCTGAAGATCAAGATCAATTATGGAGCTACCAGACGACAACTTTGTTGCCTATTAGAGGTAACTGTTTATTAAGTGAATGTAATAGCTTCTTTTATCCAAAAAGAACAATGAGCTCAAAAAAATTACATTTTTTTTCAATAAACAAAGTGTCAAAAAAATTATCTCTGTCACCCAGCTTAGCTACACTGAATGCTCTAAGCATTCACCTCCAAAATACATAGTTCTTGATAATACTTTTTTTTTACAGAGCTTTTACAAGAAATAACTGGGTGAACTCTTTAGTAACACTTGTGGCCACCCAAAAAATTTCAACATTCTGAGGCAAAGAAAAAAACACTATTCATTTACACAATTTAGTTAAAACTTCTATAATTAAAACAATGTGTGCATTATTTTAAGAAATATTAACTAGGCAAATTTGTAACTTACTAAAGATTATTTTAAATAATAAACCTCAAATTATATTTTAATTACTTCCTATATATTACACCTTTTCACCAACACCACTTCATGAAGTGCAGATAATTGTCCACATTTTATAGATGAGGAAACAAACTGAGAAGTTAAGTAATTAACCAAACACACACACTTCTGATGCCATCTGCAAGGCAGTCTGTCATCAAAGATATTTTCTATCTACAGAACACCTAATTAGGTATTTTGGGAAGTTGATTTGGGAACCAGTTTCCTTCTGGTGTCGACAGTATACTTGAGTGTTCATACTTGATCTACCAAAAACTAGCTTCATTTTCCCAACCCAGTCACTCTAACCACCAGGGCCTCATTTTCTCATTGGTTAAGAGTTTAGGACTAAAGTCTTTTCTATAAAGCTTTTCAACTCCAAAATGATAAGTTTAGGGGAAAATAATATAGATAGATGATAGATAGATAGATAGATAGATAGATAGATAATAGATGACAGGTAGATATTGATATAGACAGATGTAGATATAGATAGATATAGATGTAGATATAGATATAGGTGATATAGATATAGAATATATATGTGTATAAAGTTTATATATATATAGTTATATATATATATATATATATATACCCAAAACAAACTAATAATTCTCAGAATTCTGACACTATTTACCCAGAGATTGCATCAAATCCCACAAGTAAAAGGTTTAGTTCTACCAGTGTGCGTCCCCTCAACATTCCAATGATTTTTGCACACTAGCAAGGTGTCTAAAATGTCACTGTAAAAAAAAGAAGAAGAAAAAATATATATATTAATAGAAAATAGGTCAATGATTTTGGCAGAAATTAGGAACCATAAAATGACAACATCAAAGGCTTTTAATAAATCAGGGATCATCTAGTACTCAGAAACACATTTAAAAAGGGCAAATATTTGCATTTAAGAATCTCTGGTTGTGATATATTAGAAGTTGCGATTTATAAGAAATGCATATTGGGTCATTTAGACAATCTAAATATATTTTTTATGTATGTTTGGTCTTTGTTCACGATTCCTGACTCAATCTCTGAGAAACACTTGGAATTTTCTAAGTGTTGAGAGTGAGAAAGGAATCTTTCATTATGTTAAACGAGCTGACTTTTGGACCCCACCGAGAAAGGAGGGCAGGTTGCCAAAGGAACCAACCATGTGATTACAGAGTTGGAACTTAAACTCCCACCCTGACTTCCAGGGAAAAAGAGAGGCTAGAGGTTAAATTAAGCACCAATGGTCAATGATTTATTTACTCAATCATAATTGTAATGAAGCCAACATAAAGAGTCAAAAAAATAGGGTTCAGGAACTTTCAGGGTTGGAAAATACCTGCAGGCACAGGTAGAGTGTTGCACCTGGAGAGGACATGGAAGTTCTAACCCAGGGGTGTCCACACTTTTTCAGCTTGCGAGCTACTTATAAAATGACCAAGTCAAAATGATCTACCTACAATAAAAATACAAAACATAAATTTATTTCTTCTATATTATCATTATTTAAGTTACTATTATTACTATTTAATATTGTGTATTCTTCTTTCACCTTTCTCCTTCTCAGCTCTCTTTTCGGAGGAAAGTCAATGTCACAGTTTTTATGAACAGTCCGAAAAAGCGGCTCCACATTTCCCTTCTTTGGAATAACAATGGCACACAGACAGATGAGGCAAACGCACTTAGAATATGACATAGTGAAAAAAATCCCCTCCCATTCTGTATGAAAGTGGTAGGTTTTAGGCTTCTTACTCGGACCAGCTACGGCACTCATTTTTATACCCTTTGTTGTATTTAGTTTAAATAAATTGAAGGCTAACTACACAGCAATGTAACTGAACAAGTTAGCGCGGTTTAACGCACATGCATAGGGTGTCAAAAATTCAGACGTCAGATTGGCTACCCTGAATGCCAATCAAAAGACAAATACCTTTTTAATGTCATGAGATCTACCCACACTTCCTTTGCGATCGACCAGTAGATCCCGATTGATGTATTGAGCACCCCTACTCTAACCCCTCCCCCATACCTTGCACTATGCATCTCTTCCATATGGCTGCTCCTGAGTTATATCTTCTTACAATGGACTGGTGATCTAATAAGTAACGTGTCTTCTGAGTTCTGCAACCTGTTCTAATAAATTAATCAAACCCATGAAAAGGGTAATGGTGGCCTCTGATTTTTACCCAGATGGTCAGAAGCACAGGTAATAACCTGGACTTGTGATTGGCAATCTGAAATATGTAGCCAGTTGGTCAGAAGAACAGAAAGCCTGAGCTTGCGGCTGGCTACTGAAGTGTTTGTGTGTTTGGAGGGAAAGGCAGTCATGTAGGACTGAACCCTTCACTGGTAGACTTTGTTGCTATGTCTGTTTTAAGCTAGAGAGTGTCAAGACATTTTAGACACCTTGCTAGTGTGCAAAACTCATTGGAATGTTGAGGGGACGCACACTGGTATGACTAAATCTTCTACTTGTGGGATTTGATGCAATCTCTGGGTAAATAGTGTCAGAGTTCTGAGAATTATTAGTTGGTGTTGGGGAAACAACCCCTCCCTCCAAGTTGGAATTGGGTGGGGGAATCCAATTCAATAATCTAGCAGGGCAGTTTAATGTGATAAATGCTATGAGAATGCCACAACCAATGTAGTGTGGGTTCAGAAAAGAGAAGGAAACCTGGAAAGTAGGGTGGAAGAGGGTAATGGCTTAATGATCCAGCTAAATAAGGACAATTATGTCAATACAATAAAAAAAATATGAAAAGAAATCAAAATGGTTTGACAAAGGTTTGGAGTTAAGAAAATGTTCGTTGATTCAAAGAACGGTAAGGAATTATTTTGGTGAGCATGAGGGATATAATATGAGCAACGGAAGAAGAGGCTGAGAGATAGGCTGGCAAGATGTTGGAGAGAGCCTTAAACACGATGCATTCTACACTGTGTAGAAGCATTAAGGACTGTTGAAGATTTTAGCAGAAACTACAAGGCCATATGGGGAGTTGTGTGCAAGGTGCTGCAATAGGAGTGGCCCCGCAGGCAAAGACACAATTTAGCTAACTATACGGTAGTCCTGTATTTCAGACGAGGGAACAGAAATGTCCTTAATTTTAGTTTTAAAATTAGTAAATCTATAGTAAAGAAACAGTCTTGTTACTCTAAAAGCTCCCAACACCATTATTATCGCCATTTGTGTTTTCATGTCTGTTCTTATTAAACAAGTTTCATTGGAAGAACCTGCAGAATTTGGTGACTGATTGGATAAGAAATAAAAAAGTGGTAATGATGACTCAGAGGTTTGATGTGTGTGAGACTAGGGGCCCTATTTTAAAATGTAAGGAAGAAATAAGAAATTTGGCTGCACGGTTGTTGGTTTAAAATGCCTCAGCCAGGTGTCTTGTGTGGAGATGCCCAACCTGAGATGAAACTTCAGGAGACTGAGCTGGGGCATGGATGAGACATGGCTGAGGTGAACTAACCAAAGGAGAGGATTCAACAGATACTCTAAGAGGCCCAAGGGGTGAGCCTTGGGGACCCTCACAGCAGAGCACAGCCATGATGGGCAAGCAGAAGGTAGTACAAAGAAAAGAGAAAAGTGCAATTTCCTGTAAGGTCTCAGATACATAACGATGAGCCATTCATACCTCTATACCCTTACTCAACATTAAAAAGGAAAAATTAGTGATACACACAGCACAGGCAAATCTCACAACCATGCTGAGCAAAAGAAGCTAGCTAGACACATAAGAGTTCATACTGTATATCCCATTTATATGACTGCTACAACATAGAAAACCAGTTTACAATGATAGAAATCAAATTGGTGACTGTCAAAACTGTGGAGTACAAAGAGGTAGGAGGACTGACTGCTAAAGGAAAAAAAGAAACCGTGGGGGCAAAATAAGTGTTCTACATATTGATTGGGGGGAGGGGTTACATGGAGTATGTTTGTTAAAACCCATCATACTAAAATAAATAATAATTAAAAAAAACACCAAACTGACTACTTAAAATATTTCCATGTGTTTTATATAAACTATACCCTAATAAAGTTGATTAGAAACCTTAAAATGCGATGAAAGATTTCCATTCTGGAGTTGGTGGTGGGCTTTAGCAATAGAAGACCAAACAGGTCACTATGTCAAGGATAGCACAATCAAATATACCTTTTCTCTTATTGACCCCCAATTTAGTAATCAGTTTTAAGTAGAGTTAACTTGGCTTATGAAATTATTTTAACTATATGAAACATTAGTGGACTTAGCTAGCTTCCCAAAATGAAGTTGTTATGTAGATCAAAAAATTCACAACATGACAAAAACAATTAAAAAAGCATGTCAGGTCTACCTTTTAATTTGGATAATATAACCCTGTTGTTTGCCCTATTAGGAAAAATGACCTAAGGAGATAATCCACAATATAGAAAAAGAATTTAAACAACAAGATATCACATTAATATAAAAACAATTTTAGAATGTTCTTAAATATCTAATTATATTTGGTAAAATACCTTTTAGTATATATACTCATATTACTACAGGCTATATAATTATTAAAAGTTATGTACACAAATTATAATGAAATATGAAGTGTTTTATTAAAATGGTAATAATTAAGCAAGATGAAAAGTTTAAATTTTATACATAAGATGTTAATCAATCTATGTACTAACATGTAAACAGAATTATACTTGAGATTGGAAATATAAACTAAAATGCTAACTAAATTTGGGGTGGGGTGAAGTAAGCTTACTAATTTTTATCTTCTTTCTGTTTTTTATTCAGTCTCCATGTAGAGCATGTATTGCTATTCATTCTAGAAATATTTCACTTTAAAAGAAATCCTATCAACTGATTTAAGATCATAATTGCTAAATATTTATTATTCTGGATTATAATTTGTTTAAATCTAGTGATTTAAACTTTATTTTTAATAAAGCAGATACTTGGACTTCTTTCAATTTGATTCCATTTTAATCATGTCTGTTTCATGATTTCTAATTTGAAAATCTTTCTCCTTGGTAGAAAGATAAACTCCAACATTTTTTTTTGATGAGTCTTAGTGATTCTTCCCACCCATAACCCAGCCCTTTCTTTCCACTTTCACTAAGCCTAGTCCAGATCTTGGTAACTCTCATCTGGACTGTCACAATAAGCTCTTACCTGTTCTTCCCACCTCTTCTTTTCCTGTCAACTGATTATGCATACAATGTCCAGATGAAGCTCCCACATGCTTAACAATTACTGTTTCCACAGGATAATCCAGTCTTCTTTCTCTGCCATCAAGGCCCTTTATAATTTAACAGTAGATCTTTCCCGCCTTGCTCCCACTGCTTATTTGTGGATGAACAAAACTTGCTATGCCTGGGTTAATTTACCTTCCTTGCTGACCTCTGGCATATGATTTACCACCTCCACATCTTGACTCACTCTAAAGGAATCCCCTCCCTACCTAGCATGGCCCAAGTTCAGTAGTCCCTCTCTATCTGAGATTTCACTTTCCACAGTTTCAGTTACCCAGGGTCAGCAGTGATATAAAAATATTAAATGGAAATTTCTAGAAATAAACAATTCATAAGTTTTAAATTGTCCACCATTCTGAGTAGCATGATGAAATCTCATGCTATCCCACTTCATCCTGCCCAGGATGTGAATCATCCCTTTGTCCATTGTATCCACACTGTATGCACTAATCACCAGTTAGTTAGTTAGTAGCCATCTTAGATACTAAAGTGTTCAAGCAACCCTTAAAATGACCTAACGCTACATCATAATACCTATGTCAATCACCTCCCCTTATCTCATCACATAGGCATTGTGTCACCTTGTATTATCACAAGAAGACAAGAGAGTACAGTACAGTGAGATGTTTTGAAAGAGAGATTATATACTTTTTATTACAGTATATTGTCATAGTTGTTCTATTGCATTATTAGTTGTTACTCTCTTACTGTGCTTAACTAATTTTTAATTGAATGTATTGGGGTGACACCAGTTAACATAATTATACAGGTTTCAGGTGCCCAATTTTATAGCACATCTCTGTATGCCATATCCTATGTTCACCCCCCCCCAGTCAATTCTTAGTCTATCACCATATATCCCCACCATACTCTCCTCCACCTTTCCCCTACAGCAATCACCACACTGTTGTCCATTTCCATGATGTTTTTCTTTTTATTTGCCCTTTTTGCTCAAACTCTCCACCTCCCTCGCCCAGTTGCCCGACATCTCGAAAGTTGTCAGCCTGCTTTCTAATGTATGAGTCTGTCTTGATTTTACTTGTTGGTTCATTTTGTTCATTAGAGTCCACACATGCGTGAAATCATATGCTACTTGTCTTTCTCTGACTGCCTTATTTCACTTAGCATAATGCTCTTCAGATCCATCTGTGCTGTTGCAAAAGGTAAGATTTCCTTCTTCTTGTGACCACAGAATATTCCACCGTGTAAATGTACCACAGCTTTTTTTATCCACTTATCTACTGATGGGCACTTGGGCTACTTCCAAATATTAGCTGTTGTAAACAACACTGCAATGAACATAGGGGTGCATAAATTCTTTCAAATTAGTGTTTTAAGTTTCTTTGGATAAATTCACAGAAGTGGAATCACTGGGTCATTAGGCAGTTCCATTTTTAATTTTTTGAGATAATCCATACTGCTTTAAATCAAACTTTATCATAGATATGTTTGGACAGGAAAAAACACAATTATATAGGGTTTGGTATTATCTGTGGTTTTGGGCATCCACTGGGGATTTTAACATGTATCCCCTGTGGATAAGGAGGGACTGCGGTAAATCCTTTGACCATCAACCTGAAAGGGTCTCACTCTCTTCTGAGCTCTTACAGTAATACACTTATTTTCCTTAAAATATGCTTGCATTTGTTTGGGGCATCTCTTCTAATACTATGTTAACTCTTCCTTAAATCGTATAAGGTTATTTATATCTGCTGTCCTTCCCCTCAACTAGATTATAAAGCAATTTCTCACAGTACAACAGCACTGACTTTCAGGCCTTCTGTTAGGTCTGAATTGTGGCCCCATCTATTATTGGCTCCATGACCTGGATAAGTTATTTAATCCTGTTTGTTGGGCCTTGGTTCCCTCATGTATAAAACAGAAAATAATAGTATCTATCTGGCTCATAGACTTAAGTGAGATAACACAGCTAAAGTACTTGGAGCAATGATTGGTGTGCATTTTGCCGCCAATTAAATATTAGCTATCATGGATGTTATTAAAAGTTATTTTAGTATAAGGATTATGTTTTATATTTTCATATCTTCCACAACACTTAGTGAAAAATGTTTTACTAAAGAATGATAAGTCGGCCTGACCTGTGGTGGCGCAGTGGATAAAGCGTCGACCTGGGAACACTGAGGTCGCCAGTTCAAAACCCTGCACTGGTCTGGTCAAGGCACATATGGGAATTGAGCTTCCAGCTCCTCCCCCCTTTCTCTCTTTCTCTCTCTCTCTCACTCTGTGTCTCCTCTCTAAAATGAATAAAATAAAAATAAAAATAAATAAAAAAAGAATGATAAGTAAAAGTTTATATATATTTACTGATTGTTTTGTTAATGAAACTACCTTTATATCACAAGCTAACAAATCACGGGAATTTATCAGTATTCTGTGGTATAGCAATACAATGGTGTATCAACACTATATTGTGTGCTGAACACACAAATATTTATTGTGAATATTTAGCTTTACATGTGTTTTTTTTAATTGAATTATAGGATATATACATAAAATATAAAAATATATAAATATCTATTTGTTTATTTTAAAAGCCTAAGAGTACTTGAAGGACATGAAGCAGCAGTTCTCTGACCCAGCATTCCACACCAAAAGTTAGCAATTTTCAACCTTTGTAATTGTATCTTCTGGTGTATACCTCCATATCTCTGTTCTCTATGTCTTACTATTTCTTTATCCATTTTATATTTCAGCTGTTGACTTGTTTTTTTTTAATTTCTTTTTATTTTATTCATTTTAGAGAGGAGACACAGAGTGAGAGAGAGAAGGAGAGAGAGAGAGAGAAAGGGGGGAGGAGCTGGAAGCATCAACTCCCCTATGTGCCTTGACCGAGCCAGTGCAGGGTTTTAAACTGGCGACCTCAGTGTTCCCAGGTCAACGCTTTATCCACTGTGCCACCCCAGGTCAGGCCTGTTGACTTCTTATTATGGCAGATTAGAACTTAACTTTCTTATCCTCCTACCTCCCTCATGCTCTCCATATAATTCTATTATAATTTTTATTTAAATTAATATTAAGTATTTATATATTAGTACTATATCAATATTGTTAACAGATTTGCATGTACTACATTATTCTGAATTTTCCTTTGTTGTACTAATCTATTTATATTTCTTTCCATTGATAATTTTACCATCGTTCTATGTACTTTCACTAACTTGACACACAGCCATATTATTCCTTAAAATACGAACAGACATTAAATAAACTATAAGTTCCATTTTATTTCTTCTCCTTGGAGTACACACCTTCTATAGTCATTCCTTCTCTTCTACCAATATGTACTTCTGTCTTTTGAGAGCCTTCTTTTACCGTGATTCTGAGACTTTCTCTTTGCCTCTTTTGTTATTATAGTTATAGGATTTCCTATTTCCTGTACCCTGTCTTCCTTATTCTTGTTTCTCTCCTCATTTGGATGGTCTGTGTTCTCTAATAGCTTCCTGGAAAAAATTCTTCATTCTACCTACAAACATGATTGAATGTTGGTCTAGATTTTTTAAATTTAACTTGAAATGCTTTTTCTTAGGATGATAAAGGGATTTCTCTACTGTCATCTATTTTCAGGATTACTGTCTTTCAAACTTTGGTTGCCATTTTGACTCAAAATATTTTGTTTGATTCTAATTTTATTCTCTATACAGTTATGGAATTCTAAAATTTTAATACAATGTGCCTTACATTAGTCTTATGTCATTTTCTGTGCTGGACAAGTCAATCTAGAAATTCATATGCTCCAGTTTGGGGAAGTATTTGCATATTATTCTTTTGATAATATTTTCTTTATTCTCTTTCTTGATCTCCTATTAGTTGGAATATTGGTCATGAAATTCCTATTAGTTCTTTAAACATTTTATATTTTCTTTTTTATTTTCATCTCTGTCTTTTTTAGTATTTCCTCAACTTGATCATCAAATCCATATAATGACCTTTTATTATTTCTATGACCCTTTTAATTATTATCAGCTCTTAGTCTCTGAACAGTCTTTTCACCAACATCTTTTTGTCATTTCATAAGTAAATGTATTTTTCTATATTTGATGATATTAATTACACAAGTTTTGCTTTTTCATGTTGGGAAGTTTTCTTTCGCTGTTTACATTGTCTGTATGTCTTCTGAGTTTTGTTTTTGGAGTTTCCTTTGGTCTCTCTTTGGTGGTTCGTTTTGGCCTTTGTTTTTCATGTTAGAGGCTTTCTTTAACTTTCTATGATCTATGACTTTCCTTTAACATTTAAGAGTAAGTTTTCAAAAGCTGATCAGAAAGCACTGTGTAGATGTGGTTCAGGCAGGATTTCTAGTTGGATTGACTGTAGGGTTTACTGGGTTGGGAACTTGACTGTGTAGGAAGTAGCTTCATGTGTTATCTGAAAATATATTCTCTGAGATCCATTTGTTTCTCTAGGAAGAAATCCTCCAATCTTGCCTGGGACAGAACAGAGAGATATAAGCATGGCTACCAACATCAAGGCATCACACTGGAGAAGGGGGGCCTAGAGTCTTACATTCAATATTTGTCTTCCCTACCCCTCGTGTTTCTCTCTCTGGTATCTAGAGTTGAGAATTACTTTGGCTTGATTTGTCCACTTATTAGCCCCTGCCTCATGCTAGGGTAGTCACTTTGATGCTCTGAATTTGAGAAGAGTCCTTGAAGTCTTTCTACTTATGTAGATTTTCAATCTTCTTCCTTTTTTCAGTCCAAACCCTCATCCACCCATCTTAAGAGGTTTTGGTGTCTCCAATGTGTCAGCTTTCTGAGGTTCTTCTGAGGACTGGCTTCTCCCTTTGTGGGAAGTTAGGGTTTAGCTTTCTACTTTCTGCTAAATCAGTAACCATTCAGACCCCCGTCTGCATCTCCTCACCTACATCATTCTCTTGAACTTGATTTTATAAATCAAGATAGCTATTGATTTATTTTATTTTATTTTATTTAGACAGATGAGAGAAAGTGGGAGTAGAGGAGTAGGAAGTATCAGCTCCTAGTAGTTGCTCTTGTATGTGCTTTGACCCAGCAAGCCCAGAGTTTCAAATCAGCAACCTCAACATTCCAGGTCAGTGCTTTATCCAATGTACCACCACAGGTCAGGCAAAAGATATTTTTACTGTCACTTTATTGACATTTGAGGAACAAGCAGAATTAAACATTGTTGAGCAGATAAAATATATTAGACTCACTTTGTTAAAGATGGCGCTGCCCACATGGAAGCCCATCGCCAAGGTGATGATATTGGTTGACCTTCTTGCTTGGGATGGGTGTGATTATATAAATGTGTGTGGGGGACAGCCTGTAAGCAGGCAGAGTTGTTATAGCCCAAAGCTTAGTCTTAAGACTAAGCCTTTCCCACCCTTTTTGATGTGGGGTGGTGCACTCTCATGAGGAATCCCATTATGCCTCGGATAAGTGAGTTTGTATCAGAGACTTCCTTGTTTGTATATTGGATTAAAGGTTTTGAATCTACACTATAAAGTGGGCAGACCGGGCTCTTGCTCTTTCAGTTCCTGAGATTAGCATTAGAGAGCAGAACAGAGAAAGGCCACATGGAGGAGGCCAGGAGAAGCAGCCAAGATGGTGGAGTGCTGAGGGAGAAGCCAGTTTGTGCAGAGTTTGTGCAGAGAGAAGGAGATGGGGAACAGAGGTGAATAAGTCTGGTAAGCTAGGTGCCTTTGATTCTAGGAAACTCAGATAAGTCAGTAGCTTTGTTAGCACTGAATGAGTGGGTTTTGGAGCCCAGTGTGTGTTTTTACTTGCCTTCTGGGTGCAAGCTAGGATTAAAGATGATGGCCCACCAGTTCTTGGCTCCATTGTTTCATTAGCGTCTATCCGAATCCAATGCGAACCTGCATGGGCCAGGCAGCTGTGATGGTGGCCGTGGCTACTGGCTTTACAAACATGAATATTCCTTTTGTATTATTTTAACCATAGGTCACTGTATGCATATATAGTTATATATACTTATTATACATATATATGCCTACAATAATTTTAATACATAATACACACACACACACATATTTATTGCTTAACTGTTTTATGTGATGCTATTATCACTTTAATCAGACAATATTTATATAGTACCTGGGAAGAAGTTTTAAAAAGTCTGAATATTTCAATGGAAAATAAAATACACAGGCATAAAATGAAAACTATCTTTAGTCCTAAAAACTATTTTTTAAATAAATTAAAGAGTAGGCTATTCTTATTCAAAATATGACCTAAAAGCCAACAAAGTATATTAATATTTGTTCCCGGAAAAGTCAATTAACTCTTGAGTTATAAAAGAAAATTTTGAGGTTCTACTCACATTTCCTAATTCAAAGTCCAGGATCTAATGAAGGTAACAATGCTTCAAAGAGTAGACAGATACAGTATTACTCATTAATTTAGCAACTGTTTATCATTCCTGTACTTTGTGCCAAAACGAGGATTGTTGGCCACTTGGTAGCAGTACTTGCCATTGATAAAGTAGTAGTGCAGAGCTGTCCTCTACAGCAGCCAATCCAGAAGGGTGATCAGGGATCACATGTGCTCCATCTTCTGCGCAAAGGCACTGCTTTTCCTTCTGGCCGAAGTCCTATTGCCAAAGAAAGTTTTCACTATTTCAAATATATAACAAGTCTAACTTTTCAAAAGAAACTCCCGAATTAAGAAATTTTTCTGTGATGACATCAGCATGTACTGAAGAAATCAGTTTTTTTGAGAGATGGCAATAGTTTCAATCTATAGTAGTAGCTAAAATAATGTGGCTATCTATTCTTAGTGGACTAATGCCAAATTTTTAAAAAGAAATGTAAGTAGGTCTAGTGTGGATGGTACAATTTGAAAATAATGAGAGGTTTCTCTTTATTTCTTCCTTCCAAACCAAATCCAATGGACCTTTTTTCCAACACACATTTCCCTCTAAGTCCCACTGATTATGGGTCCGCGGCTTTTGTTTGGCAATGTTTACATTGAGGAAAATCTGAATATTGGTAGTGTTTCCAAAGAAAGTCTTTTATGTTGTTAAAAACCTGTGTCCAATGTATCTTCATGATGAACAGGTAAATTGTATAGGGGTTGCAAACTGGCAGCCTGTATGTGGAACCCAGAACTTGCTGTGCTTTCTTTGTCAAGACTCCCAGCCTCCCCCTTGGGCCCTGGGTCCACACCACTTCTCCTGCTCTAGGACCTCCTTCCAAAAATTGTCCCTGCTCTCTCCTGCATTACCAGTGTTTTGTTTTTGTTTTCGTTTTTTTTTCTCAGTTAGATCTTTTCTGCAAACCTACACACCTACAATAATTTCTCTGGTCTTCAAAAAACTTCAAAAGTCCTCTCTTGCCCCACTTCTCCCTTCAGCCACTGTCCCATTTATTTTTTACCTCTGTTAGAACTTAACAAAACATTCACACATACTTAATACATCTTATTTTTCTCCTCATTCTTGCACCTATTTAGGTAGGCTTCTGGCCACCCTATCACTCCACTAAAATTGTTCTTATCAAGATCACTAGTGATCCTCGTATTGCTAAATGGTCATTTCTTGGTACTGGCAACTGCATATGTCCCAGGTGACCACTTTCTTCCTATTAAAGCACTTTCTTCTCTTGGATGTCATATTCCCCTGGTTTTTCCATTTCATTGATTGTGTCATCTCAGTTGGCTTTGCTGGCTCCTCCTCATCTCCCCAGATTCTCAGTACAGCACTTTAGTCCTCAGTCCTCTAACCTGTTTTCTATCAACTCTCACTTCCCTGATAACATCCGGTCTAACTGATATGATTGTGCAAATTATATGTCTAGCCTGGATCATTCCTCTGAATTCTAAGCATATATACTGCTCACAAAAATTAAGGGATATTTCAAAATGAATATGAAGTGATAAAATATCCCCTAATTGACAACAAATATCCAGTTGCCTTATGGACAACTCGACTTGTACATTTGATAGACATTTCAAATTTACCCCATCCCAAGATCCCAGTTTTCCCTTCTTAGTTAATGACAACCCATCCTCAAGGTCGCACCGAAATCCTGGAAGTCTTATTTGATATCTCAATTCTCTCATACCCCACATTGAATTTATCAGCAGATTCTCTTTTCTCTGCCTCCAAAATACATCCCAAGTCCGACCTCATCTCCCTACAACCATCTCTACCCATCTAGTCTAAGTAACTATTATTTCTAATTTGGGTTACTGTAGTAGCTTCCAGTCAGGTCTCCTGTTTCTTGCCCTTACTCTGTAGAAGTATACTCAACATACTTTGGCTTCTTATCTCACCCAGGACATGGCAGACCCTCATGGCCATAGACACTGTAGGATTCTGATCTCCCTACTTCTCTGACTTCATCTCCCAAGATAACCCAGATCTTACATTAGTGCCTGGCACATAGTAGGTACTAAAAACATATTTGTGGAATAAATAATTTTATGTACAGGGTTTTTAAAATCTGAAAATTTTGCATAAAACACCATGTTTGTGGTACCTTTTGATGTTTCAGAAGATTAAGCAACACTGGAGCTGTGTGTTCCCAGGGTAACAGTCACCGGGGTGGTGCCAGGCTGTGTCCTTGCGAAGGCGCATGCTCTCCACCACTCCACTGCCTTTCCCGCAGTGATGCTTGTATGTCACTCAATGCTAGAGCAGCATCCACTTCTATCCCACTTGTGTTGGTTGGGAAACAATACTTTCTGTTTTTGCTTTCTTTTGACAAAGATAATTTCAAAGTAACAGGAAAGAAGATAAAGGAAAAACAATTATTTCATTTATGCTTACTTCATGGATGCTCTGAAGTTCATCTCTGCTTTATGGCCTTGGGGAAAACCTGGACACCAACTTCCAAGTTAGACTTTCAGCCTGAATTTTCTCCTGAGTTCCAGACTCACATAGCCATACCTTAACAGAGACCCCAGCTGAGGGTTCTCAGAGGCATCTCAATTCCATCCTGTAAAAGTGATTTTCATCTTCCTTCCTAACCAGTGGTATAACCTCTTCTTTATCCTCCAAACAAGTACATTTGGGGCAGATCCTTGCGGCCGTTCTAGAATTTCTCTACTTTTGTTTCATTTCTGACATACATTTCATTCATCAAGTCCAGTAAATTCTACCTTCTAAACTTCTCCTATTTTCTGATATTTATTTATTTATTTAGAGGCAGAGCAAGAGAGACAGGAACATCTAGCTGTTACTGTATGTGTCTTGAGTGGAGAATCGAACTCACAACCTCCGTGCCAGAGGAATGCTCTAAACAACTGAGCTCTCTGGCCAGAGTTTTCTTTCCTTCCTTCCTTCCTTCCTTCCTTCCTTCCTTCCTTCCTTCCTGCCTTCCTGCCTTCCTGCCTTCCTGCCTTCCTGCCTGCCTTCCTGCCTTCCTGCCATCTTTCTTTCTTTCTTTCTTTCTTTCTTTCTTTCTTTCTTTCTTTCTTTCTTTCTTTCTTTCTTTCTTTTTTTCTTTCTTTCTCTTTCTTTCCCCCCCCCCTCTCTTTCTTTCTTCCTTTCTTTCTTTCTTTTTTAGAGAGACAGAATGAGTAAGGGAGAGGGGAGGGGTAAAGGAAACATTCATTTGTTGTTCCACTCAGTCGTACATTCATTGGCTGCTTCTTGTGTGTGCCTTGACCAGGGATTGAACCTGCAACCTGTTGTTTTGGGACAGTGCTCTTAACTGATTGAGCTAATTGGCCAAGGCCACATCTCATATTGTCTTTCTCTCTTTTTTTCTTTATGACAATGGTTTCTTTTTTCTTTTGTAATAATCTTTTAAGTGATCTTCTATCTTTGAGTTTCCCTTACCCTCACCCTACTCTATTCTCAATCCATGTTGCCATCTAAAAACATTTATTTTAAATCTTCTATAGCCTTGACTTTCTATAGATTAGAAGAATCCAAACACCTTAGCATGACATACAAGGCCCTTTGGGGATCTGCTTTCTCTATACTTTTCCATTGACATTCTATGTTAAAGCCTAGCTGCACTATTTATTCTTTCCTATATGCTGTGCTTTTTTTCACTTCAAGTGCTAAACCATTTTTTTACCTAAGATTCTCTTACTCATAATGCAGATTAACTTTGGTTAGCTTCATGAAGTTTTCTGTAGCCTCCTCACATAGACATTCATAATGCTTTGCACAGTGTTCTCTTATAGCCCTTAACAAAGATCTGTAAGTATTTGTTTATGTCACTAGACCATGGCCTCTCAAGGATAGAGATTAGGAATCAGTCACCTTTTCGTCTCTAGCAATTAACATTGTGTCTATCTAGCAGTGCATAACATATAAGATATATTCAGTGAACATGAATAAATGGATAAATAAGTAAAGCTGTCAAGGGCAGAGACTTGGTCAACTCTCTTTAACTATCCCTGTTTTAGGGGTTACACACATAGTAACTATCATTTTATAGGATAGTAATAATAAAATATCAGATTACTTAGCTGTAAATGAGTGATTAAATGTCTCTTAATCTTTCCTAGAAATTGTGAGTCACAAGTATTTGGGTGTGGTTCATTATATGCTCTGTCATAATATATTACAGAGCTGTATAAACAGGTAAACTATCCTACCAAGCATAGAGCAAAATAGTGGAGAGCCTAAAACTGATCAACTCAAGGGACAGAAAACATAATTTAAAGAAAATATATAAGTAAGAGAACAAACTACATCACAGTTGCAAGATGTTGATTCATTTTCTATTTAAAACTTTCTAAAAGAAAAATATTTTTAAATACTAACCCAACCTCACTGATTTTGTGGTTTCTGTTAGTAAATATGTTTGTTCCACTCTGTCAATTTCAGATTATTTCTCTTCCACCTTCTGAAAAAGAGTTTCCCTGCCCCTGTTGAGATAATTCTATTTAGCAATATTCTTCCCCGGCTTATGCTGGCTGTCAAGTGCTGCCCTGTCTTCCCCATTGCTGTTGACTCATCAAAGATTTGGCACCCTTATTTCTTTTCCATCTGCCCATTTTTTTAGTATAACACCATATTCATATTTTACATTCTGGACATTTATTTTCTTGACATATTTATTTTCAGTGATTTCTCTATTTCAGCCACCCATTTTCATAGACACACCCTGGAATTTGTCATTATCTGGAATTTCTCCAGCTCTGAAAAATATTTTCACGGACTCTGAACATAACCTTTAATTTATTACTTGTATTCTACTCTTCTGTGTCCTCCTTGAGCCCTCCAATTTATAGATTTCTCTACTTTCTATCCCTCTCTTAGCACCTATTTGTCTTCGTTCCTTCCTTTCTTTATTGATATTCTCTGGTCCATCATTCCTCTCTCCTTTTTTTCCCCTAAAGCCTTTCTCTTTCTTATTTTGTTCTTCCATAATAGCTGCTGGGCTAAATACCCAAACTGGGTGAACTCCATTGTTGCTCATCACTAAATCTTCAGATGACTTACTGGAGAAAATAAGACAACACAATGGATACTAACCCATCTGGACTGAACTTTCAATACAGCCTATTTTTCTCATTAACTTTTTGCCATTCTCTCTTACCAATTTTACCCTTTTTCCACTTTTCTCAAATATCTAGCCCTTCCCCCAACACATCTTTTCCTAACTCTCTGTAGAGAATTTTCCCTTCTAATTAGCAAATATAAGGCAAGCATTGCTTCACCCCACAAATACTCTTCAAGCTTCACTTCACCCGTATTTTATGAGGAAGGCTTTGTGTCTCAAGTCCTGGAAACTATTTCATTGAATGCCTACTTCTCCTCACCTCTCCCCACTCCACCCAGGCAAAAAACCTTTCTTAGCTGCCGACCTCTGTCGGGAACACGTGGACACAGCCTCCTCAAAGTTATGCTGGCTTTCAGCATGGGGGTAAATGTGAAGAAGGCCATATTTTCTCTTCTTTTTTAAGTGTTCCATCCATTTATTTCTCACAACGCTATCATGTAAAGTTATCCTGATACATCAACTTTTTACTAAAAAGTTGGTGATAAAGATCCTATTGTGGTCTGACCAGGTGGTGGCACAATGGATAGAGCATCAGACTGGGACACGGAGGACCCAGGTTTGAAACTCCGAGGTCACTGGCTTGAGCACAGGCTTTGCTGGTTTGAACAAGACTCACCAGCTTGAGCCCAAGGTCGCTGGCTTGAGCAAAGGGTCACTCAGTCTGCTGTATCCCCCTGGTCAAGGCACATGTGTGAAAGCAATCAATGAACAACTAAGGTGCCATAAGGAAGAATTTATGCTTCTCATCTCTCTCCCTTCCTATCTGCCTGTCCCTATCTGTCCCTCTCTCTGTCTCTGTCACACACACACACAAAAAGAAATCCTATTGTGTAAGGAAAAATTAAAAATATAGACAAAAACAAACAATTCTTGGCTACATCCCAATTTAAGGAATATCCTTGAGGTTTGGTCTGGCTGTGGGATCCAGCCCCCACCCTCCAGGCAATGCATGTGTAGAAATGACTAGGAGCAAGTATCAGGTCCAGGAGGGAATGGCATGTCTGTCTGCTCTCTCTTAACATTGAAGACCAATCATGGAGCTTGAGAGATGGCAAGATTTCAATAAATATTTGAGACAATAGAAGAGAGAAAAGAAGAAGAAATGTAAACAAACACCATCTTGATATTGACTGCCTATATTGAATATATTTGTATTTTCTTCTGATAAACACAAGCAATCTTTGACTTCATCTCTTTTTCCATGGCCTCTCATTTAGTCCCTTTGGAGCTCAAGTGTACCATCTGTAATGCCCATTTACTCTTTGTTCCGAAAGTTTCTTGGTCTACTAATGACTAGCAGAATAAATGAGGATTATGTCATGCATTCATCACTGCAGAGTGCTTTGTTTTCCTGACATTTTTCCATAAGCCTATATAAAATAGCAAATTAATACATATTTTAGCAATAGGAACCATGTAAATGTTAGCATCTTCATAATTTATTTGGGCTACTCCTTTTCTATTATTATATACAAATACATCCTCATTAAGGAAACTTAACATTTTGAAAGGCAGCAATTCTTACCCATCTCTTACCAATAGGTAAGCTAGCAGAGACGGGAAAACAGGAGTTGGTAACAGAGTTACAAATGATGATAGCACCCTAAGGTTGTTTTTTTTTCAGACTTATGCTTTTATTTTTAAATTAGGGAACAGAACCCATCCATGGGAAACCACATAAACCATAACTATACAAGCCAACAAATTATTTTTACTCCTACTGCTTGCTTTGCCTATAAGACCAGAAACTCCCACTGTGGCCTCCTAAAACCTGTGCAAAAATAAACAAAACAGCTTTTTAACTCAGAGGAATCAGCTCAGCTCAACTCTGTAAGAGACAGAGACCCATAGAATCATCCTCTTACAGAAGGATATACCTTCAGGACTTTAGACTTTTCAATATCTCTATTGTCTGATTGTTGATTCTAATGTTTCATGTCTCAGTTTGTGTTTTGGCCTCAGTTTCACATATGGCTTCATGTGTGGTTGTTACATGTTATAATCATTAATGAAATACTTTAAATTTATTTTCATTTAACTAATAGCATCTATATACATTTATAAATATCACTTTGTTTTACAGAAATTGGCTTCACCAAGCACAAAGTTTCACTGGCACTCTCAAAATACCTGTAACCTACAACCAGACTCCCTTTTCATTCCTGCCAAGCTTCTCCTCCTCTTCCTTCGAGCTTCATTTACCTCTGAGATCTTACCAGCACCCTTTATCCCAAGGGAGGGACTACATTCTCCCTCAGTTGTTCTAATTGTTCTTCAATACTTTTACCCTCCAAGAAACTTCTCGTGCCATTTTACGGTATGTTCTTTTAAATTTAATGATTTCAGGTTTAATAAACTTTATTATTGATCACCTATTATGTACCAAGTACTATGCTAGGCACATCAGGCATAATTACATCCAATCTTCACAAGAAATCTTCACAATAAGACTTTGAGGAGGTTACATAAGGAGAAATTGATGAGTTACAATTTTTAATTATAAGAACCTATATCGTACACGCATCTTCAAAGCCTCTAGTTTTTCCACCGTATAGTGTTTGTTATGATATGTCATGATGCTCTTAACCTTTATGTGGATCATGTAGCATTTCTTCTGTACCTTCTACTCTAAGTGCAGGACAATAAGAACAATTTACCACACACCAAGGTGGTAATCTGATGAGTATAATAAAGTAGTAGCTTTTTTTAAAAATGATGACTCAACATCCTCAAAAGCAATTATTTACCTTTAATGCAAACATAATTTATCCATTTTTAAAAAGTTAGTCAAGTATATTTTTCCTTAATAATGTAATAGAATTTATTATTATGCATCTTTGTCAATACATTCATTAAATTAAAACGGTCAGAACCAAGTAACGGAGATGCTATACTTATTTTAAATTCAGTGCCTGTTAAAAACCTTGCTAGGAATATGTTGGCCTCTGTGGTAGTCTTTGTAACCAGGCAAACATGACATTGCTATGGTATTGTCTCTTGGAACAAAATTAGGTCCCATGGTCTTTGGGGAGCTGAGGTCACTTTGGACTTCAGATGAAACTGGAGTCTAAAGAAGTCAACCATAAAGTAAACCAAAAGCATAGTGTATGTTTATGTAAACACTGAGACACCCACAAATAGAAATACTTGGTTTCCACTGATAGTAGTCTAAGTGTGTAATTGGCTGTTCTGCCAGGATGTGTTTTGTCTTTTGACAGAAGAGTAGAACTTTATTTGTTCTGGAAACCAAGATTGACTTATTTTAGTGGAGTAGTAGAGTAAACAACTAAAAAAAAAAACAAAGTAAGAGGGAAAGGTGGAAAGCTTTGTTTGTTTTGGCGTGGAGAAGCTTGAAGGTGGAGAAGACTGAGAGACCTGAACAAACATCAGTCAGTTCATTGAAAATGAGTGTAATTACAACAGAGTGAATGTAGTTTGATGTCTTAAAGATGGAAATCGTTATTCAGGCATGAGCACACTTAAACACACAGTGCCAGGACCATTGCATTAAGATTTTAAGCCCATGTGAAAATGATGCCAGTAGAAAAGGAGGAAACATATTTCTGCATAGCTGGGGTTTTTTTCTTTCTTTTCTTTTTTTCTTTCTTTTTTTAAGCAAGGCTTTCCTACTTCCAGGCACTTCTGGCCTTGGCACAATGTCTTCTGGCATTAAATCTCATAATAACGAGTAAGTTTACTTCAGGAAAGTTAAAGAATAATAGAATTGCAGCCTTGAAAGGAACTTCAGGATTTTCTTAATCCACCATTTTGTTTTACAGCAGCCGAAATGAACTGGGGACTTGTCTGGGCTTTGTTTTATTCATTCTGTCAAATGCATTCAGCACTTCCCCTACCCTCCATAACAGAATCATAGTGAAGGTCAAATAAAATAGGAGGTTTGAAAATGGCTTACCCCGGTGATCTTTCTTTCCTAGATTCCTGCACTATTCCTAGTATTTCATTTTTTAATTGCCTAGGGTTGTTTATTACATTGCACTGTCTACCTTTGATTTTGAAGGTCAGACTTTTTGGTTAAGTATATAGTATATTTTGAGTAAATAAAGATCTAAAAACATATTATTGTTGAGTATATAGCATTAACTGAAATTCATTATGTGGTTACTGTGCACCTGGCACTGGGCTACTGTACACAACAATCCTTAGAAGTGGGTAGCATTAATCCTTTTTTTCTCTCTAGGGAGATTGAGAAATAGAGAGGGTAAGCTTCTACCCCAAACCTCACAATTTAGAAATAGACTAAAATTTCTCTGTCTTCAAAACCCTTATTCCTTTCCTACAAGCAGGTTTGGTTGAGTTAAAAGTGATCTGAATGTTAAACATAATTATGACCTCCATTACACTCCCCCCAGGGACCTAGGAGATAAATGTAGGAAAAGTTAGGAGGAAGCAAATAAAGAACAATCCTTTTGATGTTATTGAAACCAACTGTGAGAGAATTTGGGCAACTATTTATAGGGCTCATACCTCCAAGAATACTGCACATGAGGTTTCTTTTTTTTTAATTTTTAAATTGATTTTTGAGAGAGGGTAAGGGAGGGAGGGAGAGAGAAAATGAGAGAGAGAGAAACACCAATTTGTTGTTCTACTTATTTATGCATTTATTGGTTGATTTTTCTATGTGCCCTCCCATAACCTTGGTATATAAGAACAACACTTTAACCAACTGAACTACCTGGCCAGCGCCCATGTATAGAAATGTTCATGCAACCTTGCCTTCTACCTCTTTTCTTGGCCTAGCTACTGGCCTATAATATGTTCTCTGCCTCTTCTCTTCATGCTCAAATGAGGCATGAATTTTAAAAATATTAAGGTTCCTTAAATGTAATCATTTCCCAAGTGTCTTCCATTTTATACTCATCAAATCCTCTGGCAGGACCATGCATTAGGCTCAGACAGGGGATTGGCTCTCCAGGCTTGACTCCATAATGAGTGGAAAGCTACAAGCTGTGCCCTCGGGAATGCTTGAACCCTGCTCTCTGCAGCTTCTATGCTTTCATGAGGCTCTGGCCATCAAGGATACCTGGCATTAAAAACAGCTGCAGTTTTAAATGGTAAGTGCTCCAGGAAAAAACTATGCTTACACCATTCTTGGATTATTCTACAACTTTAACTTGTTTTTAGCTGCTACACTTTAACAACATCTTGTTGGGAAAATAAAAAAACAGATTTCACCTGAAGAAAACTGTAAAGAACAAATAGTCTGAGAAGGTGAAATATGAACCCCCTATGCTTTTAATTCATTCAGGGCTTATTGTCTACTCTGCAAAGCTTTGCCTAGTGAACTTTGAGTTGATGGGGATTCGAATTCCCAGATTGCCAGAGCTACATCACCTGCACAACGACATCAGGATTTTCCCAAATGTTCTCTTTTCCCACTTACTATTTTCTTTTCCTTCTCCTCTATGTCTTCTACAAATGCTGGCCACTTTTCTGATCCATTGGATAGAAAGCAATCAAAGTTTTGTCATAAGAAGACTTGAATAGGCAAGACTGGAACAACAGTCTTTGCATTATGATAGAAATATACCCTTAACCCATTTTTTATATTAACTTTAGATTCCTGAGAAGGCTAATGTTTATTCTTTTAAAAAATCCATTAAAAAATATATATAATAATTTACATTTAAAATATACATAATTACATCTCTGTGTTGATATTTTTAGCACTCTCAGTTTGGTACTCACCACTGACCAGTTCTCACTTATACAGTCACAAAAATTTTGAGCATTTAAACCTATTGTTTAAATCAAGATCTGGATTAAGACTTGCTAACCCATCTACTTCTCACATCTCACAAAACAGAAACAACCAGCCAAACAAAACATGTAATCTAAAAGTGTTTGACTTTCTAGAAGTTTGACTATTCCTCTGAGTCACTATTAGTCAGAATTACCTCTAAAAAAAGAGAAAATAATTAGTGTCAAAGCACACATCACATAATAATATACATAGATTGTATATTATTGACATTAAGTAAGGGAATGGGAAGGTAGTGATCAATGTGTGCAGATTTTCAGTTATGCAAGATGAATAAGTTCTAAAGATCTGCTGCACAGCATAGCACCTTTAATTAACAACACTGTATTATATACTTAAAAATGTGTTTTAATAGGAGATCTTATGTTGTGTGATCTCATCTCAAACAGACACACACACACACACACACACACACATAGTACATAAAAAGAATGGAAGAAATCTTTTAGAGGAAATAGATGTGTTTAAGCTACTGATTATGATGACTGTTTTATAGTTACATACTATTTCCAAACTCATCAAGTTGTATACATGAAATATGTACCGCTTTTTGTATGTCAATCATTGCTCAATAAAGTGATTAAAATATTTTATTATAATAAAATCTCAAATACAAAATGATTACATCAAAGCATTTTGATAGAAATTTTCATATTGACTTTCAAAAAGAATTATACTAGCATGCAATTTTTAAAGAAAAAAATTAGTTTAACATACTCTCAAAGGTAAGTTCAATTATCATATCTGCTTTACTGATCAATGTGGCATAGTAGCTGGAAGGCGCTCCTGAGTTCCCATGGCTCTCTGATAGTAGCCTTTCTGTCAGAGTTATGAATTTACCTTATTGGTTCTGGCTGGTGGCTCAGTGGATAGAGTGGTGTATGGACGACTTGGGTTCAATTCCCAGTCAGGGCACACAGGAGCAGTGACCATCTGCTCCTCCCTTCCTCTCTCTCCTTCATCTCTCTCTCTTCCCCTCCCATAGTCAGTGGCTCAGTTGGTTAGAGTGTGGCCCTGGTGCTGAGGATAGCTCTTTTGGAGTGCATCAGCCTCAGGTGCTAAAAAGAGCTGGGTACTTGAGCATTGGCCTCAAGTGGGATTGCTGGGTGGATCCTGGTTGGGGTGCATGCAGGAGTCTGCCTCATTTTTTCCCTTTCTCTCAAGAGGAAGAAGATGAAGAAGAAGAGGAAGAGGAAGAAGAAGAAGAAGAAGAAGAAGAAGAAGAAGAAGAAGAAGAAGAAGAAGAAGAAGAAGAAAGTAGAAGAAGAAGAAGAAAGTGGAAGAGGAGGAGGGGAATTTACCAAATTTACCTTATCTCATTTCATGTTGCATGAACTTAATTTTTATAGTATGTGAGTAATCTACACAATACATTTCTAAATTAACTAGCAACCATTTTCTAAGCACCTACTCTGTACCAAAATCTGTGTTTGGTGCTATGAAAAATGCAATTCTTGGCTTCAAATTACTTATTCTCCCTTAGGATAGGTAAGATCATTATATCTGTCTTCTGTGGCATCCACTTCTTTCTGTTATGAAAGCCACTAGCCACATGTAGCTCTTTAAATTTATTTTAATTAATAACAATTAAATAAAATGTAAAACTTTGTTCCTCAGTTACACTAGTTACATTTCAACTTTTCAATAGTTCGTGTGGCTAGTGGCTACTGCCAAACATAAAAATAAAGTCAACTGGGTCTTGCATCACCAAAAATAATTTATTCAGGGAAAAAAAGAGATTACAGTTCAGTACATGCAGACATGAGTCACATGCACAAACTAGAGCCAAGAAGAAACAGGAAGCTCCTTTTACAGAGGGGAAGAGGAAGTTAAGGGGAGGAGCTTTTGCCCCATAGAGCTCTGTTGAAACCATAGAAGGTTCTTTCTTTAGGGCTCTCTTGACCAGCATATAGTGTGACAGCTCATCCCACAGGCCCTCCTGATTTCTGTCTCAGTTAAAGTCTCTGTTACAAATTCTAGCATGGCTATACTGGATAGCTCACATATATAACATTTCATTGCTGCAGAAGATTCTACTAGACAATGCTGATCTAGAGTGTTATGCAGTTCTGTAGGCTTATGGTATGACAAAAATTCACCATTTTTCTCACCTCATACTCACACTTCTGACACCAGATGCATGCATTTCCACACCAAGCAATTCTAACACTAACTACCTAGAATTAGTGTAGACTCCACAGGCTGAGAGCTCCATCACAAAAGAACTTCCCTCAGATGCCAATTGCAATTAGTGGTTTCCCAGTTTCCCACAACTTCTAACTGACATAGCTATAAATCTGAGGTTCCTACTAACCTCTTCCTGGGACTTATAATTTGCTTTACAACTTACAGAACCCTGGAAATAGTTTACTTACTATTGCTGATTTATTTCAAGAAGATATTTTAAAGGGTATAAATGAACAGCTATTAAAAGGGATACATAAGGCTAGGTCTGTCGGTTTCCCCTGCACAGGAGCTCTGTCCCCATGAAGTTGGGATATACCACCCTCCCAGCACATGGATGTGTTTACCAAACTGTAAAATCTCTGTACCCCATATGTAAGGAATTTTTATAGAGACTTCATCATGTAGGCATGATTGATTATTAATTTAATTTTCACCCTTCTCTGTAGAGAATAGAAGGTGGGACTACAACTTTCAAACTTCTAATCTTGGCTTGGTCTTTCAGAAGCTCACTCAGAATCACCTCATCAGAATAAAAGATGCTTCTGTAACCCAAGAGATTGCAAGGAATTTAGGAGCTCTATGTCAAATGCTTTTATCACTCAGGAATTACAGGGGTTTTACATCAGAAATGAGAGTCCAAGACCAATATTAACAGAAACCAGGGGCAGAGAACAATATAGATATTTCTTATTACTTCATACTCATGAGTACTGGCTATGCAGTTGGCCACTATTTAGAGACTTTTAAATTAGAGAACAGGGACCCAGAATGAGAGAAGGGGACATAGGTCTTCTGTTTTGCAGGGTATATTTAACATTCTTTGAACATCAACTACTTTCAGAACATTTTCTGTAAAATGTAATCTAGAATAAAGGCAAAGAAAAGAGAAACCCTGAACATTAAGATTTCTAAATCTGTGAAATTTTGGTTATAGATGGAAGGGTTATATGTCCCAATTAACCTGGGTAGTCCCAGGTTGACCCTGTTCTCTCAATGCATAGTGAATATGAATTAACTCTCAAAGTGACCCAACTAAGATGACAAATTGGTCACCCTGCTTATAGTCCTATTTCCTCCTTCCTCACTAAAACTTTGGAGATGGGCAAAAATAAAAGCCCTGTAAACACAGATTTTCTGACACTAGCTTTGTCCAAGTCACATTCAGGTTCATGTTCTCACAGACAGGGAAACTGCCCCCCACATATTTACTTACTTACTATAAGTATTTACTTACCTCCTCAACTTGTAGCAAAGTTTCACATGTGATTCTTGGGACTTAAGGTGTTTTCTCAGTTAAGGATGAATAATTCTAAAGAACACTGTTTAACTAGAATGTAGAAATATATTAATGACTTGAGACATAAACTCTATCAAATATTTGCATATATCTATTTCCTGCATCAACAGATTTCAGTGAGTGTGATGAGAAAAGAGGTTTGACATTGAAAATAAATGCAAAAATGGAAACATTTTAGTGGAAGGAGAATTGAATTAGGAAGCAGAATACATGAGTTTCTTGCTAGTTTAGCCATATATATAAACTTGGGTTATGTCTCTTTGTATCTTGTCCCTGGAGATTTAAGTTTTCTAGAGAGACAAGTATGATGTAAATTTGAAACATTCTTTATTTTAACCAGTCTGAAATTTTCAACTTCTTTTAGCTTCTTGAATATACCAGTCTCTCTCAGTTCCTGACCTTTTTATATGCTATCCTTCATTCTTTAAGTCTCAGTATGAGTGTCACTCCTCATGGAAGTCTTCTCTGATTCCCTGAATCAGGTAAAGTGATCTCATGGTCTCTGTACACATCAAAGCACAGAGCTTTAGTTTTCTGTTTACTTGTCAAAATTCCCTTTGAGACTTTAAGCTCTATGGGTATAAAGCCATGCCTATTTTATTTGCTTTATATCTCAGTCCTAGAACAGATTCCATGTCGCTGGTGCTCAGTTATATTATAGAATAAAAAAAATGAATGAGCAAACCTGTGTGTAAGACTTTGTACCCAAGGATATAGAGCCAAGTAAAATGTAGTTCCCATCCCAAAGGAGCACACAGTTAAGGCCAAACTAGAATAATTATAATCAAGGCAAAATAAGTATAATAGAAGTGATACAAAGACATCTTTAGGAATTCAAAGAAAAATGACAAAATATCAGAGATTAGAAAATACCTTTTGAAAGTGGGAGTGTTTGAAATACACCTTTAAGCAAAACTAGAACTTCAACGGGCAGAAATAATATGTAGTTAACATTCAAATAATTGTGAATATATTATGTATAGAAAGGTATTGTCTAAGGCACAAGTTCATAAGAAGACAAATGAGACATGGGTCCTGCCTTAAAGGGGCCAGTGATCTAATTGGGAAGCATACAAACATACTAAAAGCTATGGTACAAGGAAAAATGTATTCCATGCTAAGGCTAACCATGTAAACAGAATGCTGTAGGAACTCAGATAGGTCTGATGCAAGAAAGGCATAGATAGAGAAGAGGGATCATTCTGTCTGGGTGTGTCTCTTCCACTAGGGTGGAGAGCAGTCAAGCAAAGTCCTGCAGCTGTGGGTTTTAATGAACTTCTTGGAACTTGCCTTTGTTTCTCTCATTGCTTGGCAACTCTCATTCTGGCTCATGAGATGGTCACCACTGGGAACAATTTTTTTTTTTAAGGCTTAACTGTAAATTCCCCATTTACGTACAGACCACACTGGTGAAACTTTCCTCCAGATAATTGCCTGTGTGGCCAGTGGCCCTTGGCCATGTTATGAGCATTTCATCCAAATTTTACCTTCCCTCTATGTTTGTCTATTCTCACGAGATAATTGCTGAACTCTTTTAAATTCAGTAACTCCCAGGGATATTTTGAGCTGGTTTCTTCCAAAGAAAGCTGTGGTTGGTTAGAATGTATTTCAGTGAGGTTTATTTATTTCTTCTTTCCCTCTTGGACTCTCACTTTGGGAATTATAGGCTATGCTGCTTTGCAGAGTCCCCATGGTGTGTGTGGCAAATGGCATGCCTAACCCAGCCGGCCACCTCTGCCCTTGGGAAGCTCTAAGGTTGCTCAGCAGCAGCCTGAGGGAGAGAAGAGAAGCAGTTTTTTGGTCTCCCATTAACCTAAAGCTGATACACAGATTTTAACTTCTGCCATAGACTTGAATGTACCACATCTGTGAGTGTACAGGAGATTGGAGCATCATGTCAAGTGTAATTGCTGGCATCACAAATTTGAGGACCCCTTGAGTCATCAGCATCATGGCATTTAATTGATGACCTCTATTACATATTGCTAAAAGATGTAAGATACAAAGGTGCCATCATTAGCTAATAGCTTCTAAAAAGTCCTTGGGCACATCTAAAAGCTCTTTGGATGCATTGAGGCCTATAAGCTTTTCTGTGGTTTACAGAATCCCTCCCCCCAAATATTTCTGGAAAAATGGGGAAATTGGCAGTGAACTTATTTTGGGAGGGTGGTGTCTTCTAAGGTGAAGGAACACTATTAAATTATTAGTTGATTTAGGACTAAAGAATGCTGTAATGTAATAATATAATCTCTAAATGCCCTTATAAGCAGAGAAATACAATTTACACAAACATCGGGTGACAGCCATTTATTCATGCTATCAGCACCAAATAAATGGCTTTGGAATCAATCCCCATTCCACAACTGTGTGCTATGCAAATAAGTTTTATTCCACAATCTGGAAGCATTGTTATATTAGGGCTGGAACAAAACTATGGATACTAAAGACACTACAACATTCATTTCCTTGTTAATTTAAGCATAGCTAATGCAGAGCTAAGATACAAAATATTTCAGAGTAGAAATAGCATCCTTTTCCCATATCTGGAATCCCTGAATGTAACCAGCTCACTCAAAGACATTTATGCTGAGCAAGTCCTTTGTCATTTGTAAACCAGATGAAAAGTTGAGGGAAAGACATCTTTCCCATGGGTTGGGGTGGGGGAAAACCACATACACACACAAATTAAAAATAAAAAAATATCTGTGACTTTTAATGCTAATTAATGCAAAGGGCTTGTTTTTTATTTATACTCTTTTACAACAGATGTACCAATATCCACAAAGAGGATGAGTAAAGAGAAATAAGGACTCTGTAGGAGGGAATTTAGAGAAAGAGACACACTCGCATTGTGTGTAAATGCTTTATGAAGCAATTTGGAGTCAGTGATCTTGCTGCCAGAAGGTGAAAGCTGAGAATATGGCCACTATTGACTTTGAGCCACAAAGAAACTATGGACCAAGTGCCACATCCTTCCAGTTCACTAATTCAGTTAACTTTTTTTTTTCTCTATGGGAAACATCTTACTGTGTGTCTGAGAAATCCCTTACCACAATAGTTAGTGTGCAAAGCTCTGGGAAGGGCAGATTCTAGTTAGAAACAGCCATGCCCCTTTAAAACAGGTATCTCATAGTCTATGCTAAACCTGATGGGTTCTGGGAACACTCATGTCTCTGGGGCCTGCCAGAGTACTATTACAGGAAAGAAATATGATTTGCTGATAAAAGTGGGCAGACACATCCATTATCTGTTGCTTAAGCCAAAGTGCTTATCAAGTGTACTATGCTGGATGTGTATTATACCCATTAGGATAACTCAAACCTGAGTTATTCCCTAAGGTCGGGAGTTATTTTTATATATCAGAGCAAAGAAAAAATAAAAGAAAAAGAATAAAAAACATGAGCACAGGTAAGAGCTAAGAAACCACTGAGACCATGGCCTACAATCACTGTTTTAGGAGTAAGAGATAATTCCCTTCATAGGTATTTCCTACCAGACAATTCAGGATTCTCTTTCTTCAAATTCTTACTGCTCTACATCTTTAGGGTTCCTGTGTCCTGTGCCCACTGTACTTTGAAATCTCTTGTAGTTAATATGTAACTCCTCAGCATATTTCTTTCCAACATCTGAAGAACATGGCTTTTGGCAGCTTCACACAGGGATAGATTCCTGTTAAGAATAGAGAGGAGCATGCTCACCCTCCCAGGAGCACGCCTATGCCTTCCTCTTCCTCCTCTTCTTCCCCCCCAGGTGTGCATCTCCTAAACTCTAAGAGTCCCCATGAGACTTGCAACCAGGGGAGCAATGGGCAGCATTGACTCATCCTGGCTTACCCCTGAAGCTGTTTCCAAGGCCCCCTTTTCTCTGACTTCTCAGAGAGTGAAGGCAGCCACACGAGGCTCACTCCTTCCCTATAACGTTTCTAGAAAGCCAGAGCAGCCCCTCCTACACTCCCCCCCATTGCTTCTTCTACCCTAAACCCTTCCTTGTTTCACTGTCTCCAGCTTTAATAAACATACTCTTAAAATAAAAATAATAAAAAGAATGAAGAGAAATGTCTAATTTTAATTCCCAGCTTTGAAAAAAGACATGGTTGGGTTCTTAAAGTGCCTTTGGCTTAGCTCCAGAAAGAGCTGGAAGAAGCAGAGATGGAAAAGGTCCAGCTGTATATAATTACGTACATTCTCAGAATCATAAAGACAGGCTCTGGCTTTGTTTTAAATCTTCCCCAGAAGAAAAACATTTTTCTCCTGAGGTTTGAGCATCAACAGAACTTAGTAAATGTAAAAGAATCTCACGTCAGTAATTCTGTCAATAGGATTGTCAGTTATAGGTCAATAGGAATGCTGACTCTTCCCCAGTGTCATTGACCTACACAACTATTCTGTTTCTTCCTTAATGAAACTTCTGTCCCATCCTTAATTAAACTAATATGGGTCCTGCAAATTACATTATTTAAAATTCTTAGGCTTGCAAAAACAAAATTCTTAGGCTTGCTCAATGGAAAAAGGCAATTATTAAGCATAAAGTTGATGACCAAAATTGCACCTTCTTCACAAAGCTTTTCAGCTGAAATGATCTCTCTTGGCCTGAATGCCTATACATGGCACTGACATTTAACCAAAACAGCTGCGACCTTCCACTTAGTTATTTTACTACTGACGTCTTGTCTCCCCAAGTGGTTTGGGGTTGTTGGGGGGGGGCTTGTTTAGCTTTTTCTTTATTCTCTAGTAACACCTGCTTCAATAAGCCTATAGCAGTGGTTCTTAACCTGGGTTCTATCGAACCCTAGGGGTTCGATGAGTTGGTTTCAGGGGTTCGGAGGTCAGAATAAAGTAATACCGTAATTTGTTGTGAGTTCATGCACTTTGTTGGTTTTGTTCCTTGAGCAAGGTGATGTTCATGCATGGCTCATTTTGTGCACCAGTAAAAAAACATATACCTATGTCTTAAATTTGGGGGGGAAATCATATTTTATTTATCACTAAAGAAGGGTTCGGTGAATGCGCATATGGAACTGGTGGGTTCGGTACCTCAAAAAAGGTTAAGAACCACTGGCTTATAGTAAGACCTCATTAAATGCTTGCTTAATTAATGACCAGTTCTTCCTCCCTTCTTCTCGTCTATCAGTCCCATCAGACTAAACTGATTCCCTCAACACTGGACACTCTAGAGTCCAACTAGTCAACTGTTTTTGTGTTTCTGGCTACGAGCCTTCACAAGTCTGACTGCAGTGAAATCTAAGAGACTCCACCTGGGAGCAGCAAGCCAGTGGTATTCTTAACATGAGCCACTCGGTCTTGAGTGGAATGGAGGGAATGGAGCTGACTTTTCAATTATAGTGTCCTTGAAAAACAATTAAAACAGTAATAAGAAATGATCTAAATTATGATTAAAGTTGGGACTAAAGGCTTTGTTAAATAATAATGTTTCTATGTCATTTGATTGCAGTTGTTAAGGTCATTTCCATTTACAAACTAAAAAGAAATATGCTGTGAAAAACTACAACCAATTCCAAACAGACCAAATGTAGGTGAGGCTGGTCCTGAGTGTGCCTCGTGACTGCCTGTTCCACACCCCACCCTCAATTCCACGGATTTCTCCACCACAACCTGAATGGTTCTCCATCATTCCTGACTTCAAAAAAAAAATCTGCTATAAACAAATAGGACTTTGTTACTTTTCCTCTGTGAACAACAACAACAAAATCCTTTTAAGAAGATGCAGAAACAAGGAATGTTAGTTAGCCCAAATACATTGTTAATGACAGAAATTCAAGCATCAGCTCAATCCAGATGAATACACAAAATTTGCATTTTTTATTTAAGGAAAGCAACTACTGATTGAGTTTTCATGAGGCCAGCTCTAACTGTAATAAATGTCTGTTGCAGAAATAAGTTGTCGAATATTGTTGCACAAAGTATTTAGTGTTGTTTTATCCTAAAGGAGGAGATCCCAGCTGTTTGGTGATGTAGTATCCCAAAATGAAAGCAGCTAAAGGTCAGCAGTGAATCATTTTCACTTTAGAGGGCCAGATTTGCCTGGAAGCGAACAGCTCAATCCATCAGTAAAAGGACATAAGGCACATCTAAGCTTTCATTTTGTAAGAGTTTCTGTAATTGGACCCAACATGTAGCCACATGGCTCTGCTTCTCCCATGCCACCTGCTCCAGGTTGTCACATGTTGGTTGTTTTTGCCATCCTATATATAGTGACTCCTAATTGAACTCTATCCTTTCATTTTGGCCAAAATATGGACACAAATTCAGTTGTTTTCCTCCTTAGCGTGGTTAAGACAGGTTAGAATTTTCACAAAAGCTTTTCTAAATATCGACTAATACAAAAAGAGAAAAGGACCATAAAGTATGGAAGTACATGAAAACTCTGTGTCATATAAAATGCAATTTTCCAACTTTATACATGCTGGTGTGTACTCAGCGTTTATAGAACTTGTCTGGTTTTATACTCTACCCAAGATGGTTTTACTTATCCCTAAATGGCTGGCACAAATTCTACCTATAGGTAAGGAGAAAGGTTTTCCAGTCCTCTTAGATTCCCTGGTTGGATCTAAAAAAAAAAAAAAACTGATAAAGACAAATTAACAAAAGAAAAGCATGCAAATTTTATTACATTTTTACATGTACATGGAAACCTTCACAAGAGAATGCAGACCCAAAGAAGTGACCAAAGCAGAAAGCATTTATACCTTTAGGACAAAGAACCAATAAATTTGTGAAGAATTGACAAGACAAAGGAGTTTAGGTTGTAGTAAAATGGTGAAGTAACAAAGCTTGTTTATACAGCCTTCTCAACCCCAAATTCCCTGTCTCTGGTGATAAGGATGGTACAGGGAGGGTACCTTTCATGTGGGAGATTTATCTCCCACGTTCAGGGCAAAAATGTGAGGTTAGGGGTCAGAGGGACCTTCCTGATTCTACCGTTTTTTTAAAGTCCATTAGGTTAAGATAAATGCTAAGGTGCCATATTTTAGAGTAGCACATCCTAAACCCCATCATAACCTATGTCTTGACTTCTGAAGCTTTTGTTCAGCATTCTGTGGACATCCTGAATCTCCTTCTAGACATCTTGGCTACATTGCAGTCAAGATTAAGACAGATTTTCACTCAACCACCAGAGTTCCCAGAGTTCCCCCTCCCCCCTCCCAATCAGCTCCAACAGGGCTTCCCTCTCTGTTCCATCCGACCAGAAAAACACATATTTCAGTCAAGTGATTGGTGCCATGAACAACCTCACTCTCTGAGTGAGATTTTCCCACCCCAGAAGATGGCTTTGTAGTTTAGAAGTTTCATAATATAAAATACATAAATAATGAATTAACATACCACGCCCATGTCCATGCAATGAGAATGGATGAGGAGATGGGGCTAGCTCCAGAAAATCAGAATAAACTACCCCACCCCAAAATTAACACTGGAAATAACCAAGTTTTTCCTTACCTGGTAGTTTATCAGTAGCATTACATCATTAGAGTGCTATTGAAGCAAAGAGGCTTGATGATTTTTCCACCATTATACTTTTTATATAAAATGACTACTGATCTATTTGTATAAAGTTTCCATCTCTAAAATACATGTATTTCCTTTTCTCTGTTCTTATAAAATCAGCTTGCTCAAACCTACACAGACTCTTGAGTTTATTTGATAAGATTGGATGATCCTTTTCAAGAAGACATGGAATCGAGAGAAACTGGATTTGTAACAGGCCACCTCAAGTTCCTCAAATAGAGGATTTGACATTTGGTCATTATAAAGAGGGCGTATGTATTTGTCATTCTAAATTCAGTCACTCTAACAGCATGACAAATGTCAGGAAGCTAATGAGTAGGAAAAGGAAGCTGCTGAATTGTGGCAAGAATTTCCTCTTCTTTAAAACCAGAGGTGAGTAAGCTAGAATAAAAGGCTGCACTTCTCACATCTGGCCTCTGAAGCCTGAGAAAAGCCAGATATAAGTTTCCGACCTCATGATCCCCATGGAGTTCATAACATGAATTCCGATAAAAACAGTGTTTTTTAGTTATTGGAAAAGGAAACAGCTCTTTTGAATACCTAATCAAATTCAGTAGTGTTTATTTGGAATACACTATGCTTATATGAATAAATCTATCATCTCAGGACCTTCCTGCCATGCACCTCAAACTCCTCAATCAGTAGAATTTGCTCCAGCTTGTTCTTCCCTGCCCTAGGACCAAATTTTGTGTTCAACTTCCTACTTATGTCTTCAGTTTCCTTCATCCCTGATATATATAAACAAACAGACCAAACTAAACCATCACCCTTGCTTTCCCTGCAAAATAATGTCTGTGACTGCAACCCTGCTGTCCATCATCAGACTTCTGTACTAGGTCCATCACACGCCACATCTGGCCTTGCTGAACAGGTTTACTTTCATTTCTTCTTACCCTAACAGAAACCCTGTTATCTTGATGAGACATGCCCAACTGCCTTTCCTTGTGAAATCCCCACTTTCCACTCCCACTTGTTTATGATGGAAAAATTTTTCTATCCTGTTATTCCTGTTAGCTCATCAATCTATTTTTATTAAGTATTTCCAAATCTTTTTTTTTAAGTGAGAGAGAAAGAGATAGAAAGACTCCTGCATGCACCTAGACTGAGATCCATCTGGTAACCCCTTCTGAGGCTGATGCTCTAATCAACTGACCTATCCTTAGCACCTAGGCTGACACTCAAACCAATTGAGCCACTGGCTATGGGAGAAGAGAGAGAAGGGACAGAGGGAAGGGGGGAGAAACAGATAGTAAGTCACTTCTCATGTGTACCTTGACCTGGGATCAAATCCAGAATATCCGCATTCCAGGTGGACACTCTATACACTGAGCAAACTAGCCAGGGCCCAAGTCTTTCCAATTCTTAATTGTCACATTAACTTACCTCTAGAATGTAAATGCACTGTACATATGCCTTTTATTTTATATTTTTTATTTTAATTTTTTTTTTTACAGGGACAGAGAGAGAGTCAGAGAGAGGGATAGATAGGGACAGACAGACAGGAACAGATAGAGATGAGAAGCATCAATCATCAGTTTTTTGTTGCGACACCTTAGTTGTTCATTGATTGCTTTCTCATATGTGCCTTGTCCGCGGGCCTTCAACAGACCAAGTAACCCCTTGCTTGGGCCAGTGACCTTGGGTCCAAGCTGGTGAGCTTTTTGCTCAAGCCAGATGAGCCTGCACTCAAGCTGGCGACCTCGGAGTCTCGAACCTGAGTCTTCTGCATCCCAGTCCGACGTTTTATCCACTGCACCACCGCCTGGTCAGGTACATATGCCTTTTATTGATGACATTTTCTCTCTTATTTTTCTTCTTTGTCCAATGCTATTAGCATTCATTTCACGGACTAAGCCTTTTGAAACGTCTTCTATAAGTCAGGATTATTTGTATTCACTGTGTTGATGTCTATGACACCTTTATGTTCCAATTCCTATTTCTCTAGCTCAGCTGATCTTCCTCAATTCTGCACTTCCTACTGGCATGTCCACACTCTGACTCATTATCTCAAAACTCCTGAACTCCATCTTCATATTCTACTATTGAAACATTCCCTTGCTTCTTTCTGTCTTTACCCACACACGTTTCATTTTCCCATAACCAATGAACCAACTCTTAGAATCTCTGGTATCTTTCTTTTTTTCCCCCACTCAGTGTTTATAGTTTCATAATTCCTATTTTAACTCTAAATCTAGGTATTTTATTATTAGTTCCCTCTAATCCACCCATTCATTTATTCTTTCAAAAATATATATTTGGAGCACTCAACTAAGCACAAAATGCTAAGCTATGACTAAAGAAGAAATGCAACATAATCTCTGACTCATGGAATTTGTAGTCCAATAGAGAGCCACATTAAACAAGTAAATATACAAATAAATGTATAATTACAAAATAACAATTTGCTACTTAAGATCTGTGAAGGGTACAGAGAAAGAATAACAAGAGGCCCAATCTAGATTGGGAGGTCCTGGAAATACTCTCTGAAGGAGTGGCATTTAAGCTAAGGCATGAGAGACAAGAAGTAACATGTATGTAGGGCCTGAGATAAGAAAGTGTTGGGTGTATTTGAGGGAAAGCCAGTGTGACAAGAGCAAGCAAGAAAGTGACTCCAAATAAAACTGGAGAGTTAAATAGAATTCTGATCATCCAAGGTTTTGTAAACCATATTATAGTGTTTGGAATTTGTTCTAGGTGTCAGGGAATGTTATTAGAGGTTTTAAGCAGCAGATTATGAGTTCATCTGTGAGATCCAAGACAACAATCTGCACAAGTATCCTAAGGTGCTGGTGGGCAACAGATGTGATGACAGACTCACATCTGAGTGATGGCTCTGCCTATGCATTAGAATGGAATTGTGTCTTTATGGAGAACTCCTTCAAGACAGATAGATGTCAATGTGCAAGAGCTGTTTCACATGCAGCTGAACCATGAGAAGAAAGAAGCCCACCACCTGCCTTCAGCCACCCCAGAAGGAACCCCGAAAGCCCAAGATTATGGAAAAGTAAGTGTGTTGTCATGCTTATAAGGGAAACTCAAGAGTTAAAATCATAGCTTTAGTAATGGTGGCTAAACACGGTTATGGTTAGTGGACATAATGGTTAATGCAAGTAAAAGCGTTATTCCAGGAACTGGGATACCTAAACAGGCCTACATGACTTAAAATCTGTGAGTGATCCACTTTTAATAGTCTGACATGACTTAATGAGATCTATGAGCAATCCACCTTTGTGCCCCAGAAGACTACATGTAATATACTTTAGTGCCTCAGGGGACTGCAAGCTCACTATGATCCAATTAAATTTGACTATGATCTGATTAACTCTCCTTTGAACTACCCTTTTCTTTTCTCCTTATTATAAGGTTAGTTGGGGATAGGAGGTTGAGAAGATTTGGAAATATAACCCCATTTTACTAGATTGCTGTCCATCTGAATAAAGTAACCATAAAAGATTCAATCCCCATCTCTGCTTATTTAGCTGAATTGGTTACAGACAGGTAGCAAAAACTCTGATATTCTGGTTTCAATGTGAGCCCTGGGCCTTAGGAGCTTGACCTTCTCCTACATTATGGGGAAAACATAGACCAACAACCCCAACGTAATGTGTTATGTCTATTACTGATTTTTGTGCTGTGGTTTGGGTTGTAAAACTGGGACACCAATTAATGTCCCTTGTAAATTAATAACTATTTTCTTTATCCCAGGTGAGATAATTCGAATTGTTACATTAACATTCGAGAAGGAGGGAAAAGAAGGCACAATGCATTTAAAGAATAAGACGACATCCTGACCAGGTGGTGGCGCAGTGGATAGAGCGTCGGACTGGGATGCAGTGGACCCAGGTTCAAGACCCCAAGGTCGCCAACTTGAGTGCAGGCTCATCAGGCTTGAGCAAAAAGCTCACCAGCTTGGACCCAAGGTCGCTGGCTCAAGCAAGGGGTTACTTGGTTGATTGAAGGCCTGCAGTCAAGGCACATATGAGAAAGCAATCAATGAACAACTAAGGTGTCGCAACGAAAAACCGATGATTGATGTTTCTCATCTCTCTCCGTTCCTGTCTCTGCCCCTATCTATCCCTCTCTCTGTCTCTGTAAAAAAAAAAAGAAAAGAAAAAGAAAAAGAATAAGACGACAGACTTAATGCTTGATTTAATGCTTGAAAAAGAGAATGAAATAACAAAATAAATTGAAGGATGCCACCACCCTTCTTGTAATTCTATTATCATATCTTGTTTTGAAACATTTCAAGCCCTATAAATGTTTAATCAAATATTTCCATTGTGTACTTAATTGATTTTTGCAACAAACTCTTTGGAAGATGACTGTGACACAGATATACTAAACAAGATAAATAAATATTTTATAGCTAAGCACTGAGGGCGTGGGCAGAGAAAATTACAAAAGTGAAACTTGTGTATTAAACATGTGCCAGTTTCCTAAGACATTTAATAATGTTTGGGTATGCCACATAGATTTTTTTTTTTTTACAGGGACAGAGAGAGAGTCAGAAAGAGGAATAGATAGGGACAGACAGACAGGAACGGAGAGAGATGAGAAGCATCAATCATTAGTTTTTCGTTGTCGCTGCGACACCTTAGTTGTTCATTGATTGCTTTCTCACATGTGCCTTGACCACAGGCCTTCAGCAGACCGAGCCACCCTTGCTGGAGCCAGTTTTGCTCGAGCCAGATGGGCCTGCGCTCAAGCTGGCGAGCTCAGGGTCTCGAACCTGGGTCTTCCGCATCCCAGTCCGACTCTCTATCCACTGCGCCACCGCCTGGTCAGGCACACATAGATGTTTTTTTAAAAAAAGTTTCTCCTGCATGTAAAAGAAAATATGAAGATATTGGAATGTAAAAAACTTTCTTGGTATTTTCAGTAGAAAGTAAATAAAAGAGGGCAAAAGTAAAAACACAGAGAACAATTCAGAGGCTCCTGTAGTTAGTTATTCGAAATCAGAGGTAATGGTGGATTGGACTAGAGAAATGGCAGAAGTGATGGAAGAAATTTTTGATATATATTTTAGAAGTCAAATCAACAGCATCTAAGCCTAGATTAAACTTAGAATCTGAAAAAGAGAAAGAAATCGTGGGTAATCCCTAAAACGCTCACATGGGCTCTTGGCCCTGGGGGGCTGATGGTGTTATATACTAACACGGTGATGATGGGGAGAGGAAAAAGCTGGTAGCTATGGGCTGGACATAGCAGATGAGGTTGGTAAAGGGCATCTTTTAAAAGGGACACATTAATTTTGACAAGCCTTAGAACTAACATTTCCAAGTGAAGATGTCAAGTAGGCAGTTCTGGCTACTCTCCCATATCTGCCCTGCCATTTTGCAACCAGGCCGCTCCTAGTATCATCTGTGTATATCTACACCTAGTATCACCTACATGGGTCTGGGCTACACTACTAAAGAGGTAAGATCCAGAACCATGAAAATCTGACTCATCTGACATGGCGAAAATGGCTGGCTGCCCGTCAAAGCTTTCTAATGCCCTGTCTTTAAAAAGTTTTAGCTGTAAAGTAGCAGCTCCACTTTAAAGACAAAGGAAGGTGAGCACTTTTATCTATGCCACTTGCAAGGAGAGGTGGTTAAGAGAAAAGGGTATACTTTCTTTACAGCTTCTCTTTCCCCTCTGACAGTTTTGTATAAATAAATATGATGACTTTGGAAGTCAAATGTTGAAAATGATAGAGCTCTGGCCAGTTGGCTTAATGGTAGAGCATCAGCCTGGTGTGTGGATGTCCTAGATTCGATTCCTGGTCAGGGCACACAGGAGAGGCACCCATCTGCTTGTCCACCCCTTCCTCTGTTGCTTCTCTATCTCTCTCTTCCCCTCCTGCAGTCATGACAATTGGTTTGAGCAATTGACCTCAGGCGCTGAGGATGGCTCCATGACCTCCATCTCAGGCAATAAAATAATGCCTCCTTGCCTGACCAGGCAGTGGCACAGTGGATAGAGCATTGGACTGGGATGTGGAAGGACCCAGGTTCAAGACCCCGAGGTCAGCAGCTTGAGTGCGGGCTCATCTGTTTTGAGCAAAGCTCATCAGTTTGGACCCAAGGTTGCTGGCTCGAGCAAGGGGTTACTCAGTCTGCTGCAGACCCATGGTCAAGGCACATATGAGAAAGCAATCAATGAACAACTAAGATGTCGCAACGAAAAACTGATGATTGACGCTTCTCATCTCTCTTCGTTCCTGTCTGTCTATCCCTATCTATCCCTCTCTCTGACTCTCTCTCTGTCTCTGTAAAAAAAAAAAAAAAAAAAAAAATAGCCTCCTTGCTGAGCGCCAGATAGGCAGAGCATCACCCTCTAGTGGGCTTCCCAGGTGGGTCCCAGTCAGGGTGCATGCGGGAGTCCATCTCTCTGCCTCCCCTAAAAAAAAAGAAGAAAAAGGGAAAATAATGGAGACACAGAGCCGGAGTCAAAGTCCCCAAATCACACCTGAAGGAAAGACATCTGTAGCAACCATTTTGGACTTTACTAAAGGAAGAAAGAAACTTGTATTAAAACACTACAATTTAAGGGCTTATTTGTTATAGCAGCTAGCAAACCTTACATATCAATTAGCATCTAGTTTCCATTGGACTTCACTTGTTACTTAATTATCTTTTGTATTAGGCATTGTAATAGGATCTGATTTATATATTTTTATGGGAATTTGGAGACATTTTATCCATCTGTAGTAATAGATTGAAACTGAGAGTAAGGTTTTCAGATGCCTAGGTTTAAAAACTACATGAAAAGATGAAGACTTCCATTAACATTGCTCACAAGCATGAGGAAAGCTCAAGCTATATCACAGGAAGGTATAACACAGATATCCCTCATTCAGACTCATTCTCCAGAAAAATTTTATCATAGACAAAAGGGGCTAGAGCTTTTAAAAAAACAAGGGATTAAAAGAGATAGGATTGATTACAGGTTGCATCATCTAAGTTAGACTAAAATATGTGACACATCATGGGAAATGTTTATCGCCATTGGATGTGTGGAGAGAATTATAGATCTTATTCATAAGCAGTTGTATGGGATAGGAACTTCTAGCAGGATGGGAACTGGGAAAGCTGCGACCATATTAGCATTGCTGTAGAATGTCACTGTCAGCAGTGACAGCTCAGGAGAGAATTCAGAACTGGCATTGGTGGGTGGTGTTTATTGTCTAGCAATAGTAAAGTAAGGCCAAGAAAAACAGCAACAAAGTGAAAGGAGTCCAGAACCCCCGAGATATACTCTCCTTTCTCCTGACTGCTATCACAAACCCTTTCAAGGACCATAAAGTCCTCTACAGAGTCCACAGAGCATCTTACAAGAGACATTTGGAAACAGTGGGAGAGAAAGAAGGAAGTGATGAGAAAAACAACTTTTATAGAATAATAAAAACTAAAATATTTCTTTTTTTTTCTGGAATTCTAATGTAAATCCCCTGTTGTGTTTTCTTTCCCCCTCTGGCTGCAAAAACAGAAGTAATTAGCCTGACCAGGTGGTGGTGCAGTGGATAGAGCATCGGACTGGGACGCGGAGGACCCAGGTTCGAGACCCCGAGGTCACCAGCTTGAGTGCGGGCTCATCTGGCTTGAGCAAAAGCTCGCCAGCTTGGGCCCAAGGTCGCTGACTGGAACAAGGGGTTACTTGGTTTGCTGAAGACCTGCAGTCAAGGCACATATGAGAAAGCAATCAATGAACAACTAAGGTGTCGCAACAAAAAACTGATGATTGATGCTTCTCATCTCTCTTCGTTCCTATCTGTCTGTCCCTATCTATCCTCTCTCTATCTGTCCCTGTAAAAAAGAAGAAGAAGAAGAACAGAAGTAATCAACCATTTAAATCAACCATTTTGAACTCACTGTGGTCACGTTTTACATTATGCACAAGGAAGAGAGTTCATGAGTTTACTTACTTGGTTTTTCCCCTTCAGGTTTTAAGTGACCAAATAAACATGTCTTGTACTTTTCTTTTGCCTTTTGAAGAATGCTCTGAAGTCTTCCAGAAAGATCTAAGAAATAGAGTAAAAAATAAGATAAAATGAAGTCACTCTAGTCAAGTGGCTGTTAACTGTCCAAAGTCCATGTACCCGGCACTTCAAAAGGCCAAACTTAAAACATCAGAGTTTGGAGTAAAGAAGGGTTTATTGATCAAGAATGTACCAACAAAAAAATGGGAGTCCTGCCTGACCTGTGGTGGTGCAGTGGATAAAGCGTCGACCTGGAACACTGAGGTCGCCAGTTTGAAACCCCGGGTTTGCCTGGTCAAGGCACATATGGGAGTTGATGCTTCCTGCTCCTCCCCCTGTTCTTTCTCTCTCTCTCTAATAAAAAAAAATTAATTAATAAAATATATAAGGGGGGGAGTCCTAGTGCTATCTCAAATACATCTTAAGAAAGTAAGTACAGAGTCCAGACTTCTTTTACGTCAAGGGAAGGGGAAATGGAAGTGGAAAGAGGTGAGTGACCATGGCAGACATCAGGGCACTTGCAGGAGTCCCATGAAGATTTTGCTAGTTGACTGAGTTGGTCACAAGGTTTATGAAAATCTTTGATAAACAGTACACACTTCCCTTCTCTCCTTAAGCTGCAAAGAGAATCACTCTAATGAAAGCAGAAGCTATTACCCTGAAGGCCATAGGAACAAAGCAGGTTTGACTAAGCAATTCAATCTGCTACACTGCTAAATTCATAAAATGAAATAGGTTTGAGATAGGGAAAGATTTTATTTTTTTAAATGACCTGGGAACTTAAACTTTTTTAAACTTTCCAATCCTGTGTCATTGCCTAAACATACACTAAGTTGTTTTGTGTCAATATCAGACCTCCAAATAACCTTCTGATTACCCCCTAAAGGACTCATGTATCCAATGCACCCGACATCTGTTCTCCAGATCAGGGGGTGTGCATGCTACCCATTCACTAGACTACCTGGCATCCACCATCCAGACTTCTTGGCATCTGACATAACTGTTCTAGACTAATCCTAGGCTAAGAATGGAAGACTGATTATTCCTAGAAGCCATTTTTTATTACTGTTGGGGGCTGGGAAAACTTTGCTTTTATCCCTTTAGTTCTTCTGGCTGGTCAGATATGTCAAATAACATACAATAGATTAACAGGAGAAAATATAATTTTAATACCTGTGTGTGGGAAATTCATATAGCATTAACATTCCAAAGATTGTGAGGCAAAACTAGGTATATATGTCATTTTTTACTGGGGGGAAGAGAAAAGATAGGCAATTCACAGGCAGATGAGGAAGAGCAACCACTTAGTGAACAAAGTCTTGCAAGGCCACCCAGAGACAGTGGGACACAAAACGAAATGTAGCAAATGGATTTTTGCTTGGATCCTTCCTGTCTGCTACACTTGGTTTATATGTACCAAAATGAACACCCTAAGCTTCCCTTCCTGAACCAGGTTTTTCTGTCTGACTCTTTAGGCAGGTAAGGAGAAGTTATTAAAAATAATATTTTTTCCCTGAGTTTGTTGGGTTTTAATTCTTTTTAGATTGAAATAATCTGCATGCCAGTATGACACATTCTGGGGAGACTCTTTTCCAACATCCACACTATAAGAGCTCTTAGATTTTCTTCTTTGAAACACACCTAGCTTTTTGACTAGCTGTGTTCCAAGTTTGGCAAACTTTAATACCCTTGAATAAATCTTTATTATTTCTTTCTTTTTTCTTAAGTGAGAGGAGGGGAGGCAAAGAGACAGACTCCTGCATGTGTCCCCACTGGGATCCACCCCACAATTCCCCTACTGGCAAGGTGCTGCCCATCTAGGGCTGTTGCTCAGCAACTGAGCTATTTTTAGTGCCTGAGGTTAGAATTACCACATAGGCATCCTCAACACCAGGGGGCCAACTTGCTTCAGCCAATCAAGCCATAGCTGTGGGAGGAGAAGAGAGAGAGAGAAAGAAAGAGATGGGAGAGGGGGTGGGTTAGAGAAGTAGATGTTTGATTCTCTTGTGTGCCCTGATAGGAAACTGAACCTGGGATATCTATCATTGAGCCAACCCATCAGGGATATTATTATATTAGTGTTGTAAAAATATTATTATATAAATACAAAATTTGTGATTTATTATATTACATATAAAAATGTTTATGTTACAGGAATATAAAATGTCAAGTAAACGCTTTTTCTTCTTAACCATCCTCAAATACATATTCCAGAGATCATCACAGTGACATTGCATAAATATGTATGCAGTATCAAAATTTCTTACGCAAATGCAATCATATGATACATGCTGTTCTACAATATGCTTTTTAATTTTATACATTTTAGATCTTTGCACATTAGTACATATAACTGCACCTCATTCTTTTTAATGGCTGATTTTAATTTTAATGACTTTTTAATATTCACGACTCTACCTTCTGTGCCTAGAACAGTGCCTGGCACATAGTAGGCACCCTATAAGCATTTGGTGAATAAATTAATTATATGGTTTATAACCATATTTGAAAACAGTTCCTTATTAATAAACATTTGGGTTGTCTTTAGTTTATTGTCATTATAAACAATCTTGGCAGAAACTGCTTTAGACAAGCCCGTTGAGTCCTCTGGTCCTTACATTTTCTGGAAAACTTTTGCCTGTGTTTCCGTATCATGTTTATTAAAATATGCTTTGTTTCCTGTGTAAACCTGAGAAACTGCCCTTAACTGGCATTCACAAGACCCCCATTATTACCCTCACCCTGGACCACCATTCTCCGAAGGCATTGCATCGTACATGTAAAATTCCTCTTGTTTCCTGCTTTGTAGCTTAGCTTAAGTTGTTAGGACCATGAAAAAAAATGTGCAAGGTCATTTGTGTCCTTCTACCACACCCATTACAGAGAGAATGAAGCTTTATGGTCTGAGGTTCTGTGGCAGCAGTAGGGAGAACAAGCCTTTCATCACACTTCCTTTGCATCCACACTCAGGTTCTAGTCAGGGTTTACCCTGTCTAGAAAGAATGCATTGAGCATGTACCCAACTCAATCTCTTCCTTCCAAGGTTCCTGTCATTTTTGCTGGAGTAGTCTACCACTAAGACCACATCAGTCGCCACAACAAAATAACAAAAAGTGAGTTATTTCATGTGCCAAAGTCTAGGTCAGTTCTTTGTAAGTTGAATCTGCCCCACACATAATGAGCCCAGCAAGATGCCCAGGGTTGATAACTTGACATAACTGCCACTTTGGTAACTGCCACCCTTCTCCACCTTAACCTAACAAACTGCAGGCAAACTACAAGGGTATTTGGATTGGTTTTGATGAAAAACTATCCTAAAATTTGGTTGCCTAATCGATTATATATAATTTCTTCTGGTATTGCTCAGGCTCAGTTCATCTCAGTTAGACTGTTATGTGCCAGTTGGTGAGCAGGCTGAGGATTGGCAAGTCCCAATGGAACACTCACTTATCTGGCAATTGGCTGGCTATCAGCTTGGACAAAGGAGCATCTATCTTTTATCACCCAACAGGTTAGCTAGACTTATTCACATAATGGTGGACATCGAGTTCCAAGAACAAGTCCTAAAGCAAGTCCTAATACCCAGATATTTGCAAGACTCTGTTTACATTATATTTTCTATTTTGTCCATGGCCAAAGCAAATCACAGGGCAGCTCAAACTCAAGAATGAAGAAAGACTCTACCTTTAACGATTGGTGTGATTAAGTCTGTGATACATTTGCAGAAGTATCTATGGCCATTTCTTGCCATCTCCCAAAAGAGTGCAGTCTTCAACCCAGGCCTCAGGCTTCCTCTGAATAGCTATCGGATTATATATGGTGAAACCACTCAGTTACTCATTCCAGTCCCTCCAGCACCCTTCAGAGGCCTGAGTCACCCCTACATCACCATTTTGGCACTGGTGTCTATACTACTAAATAGCTGTCTGAATGGCTTTGGGTAAAAGTCTATCACTTTTGTACACAATTGCAGGAATGGCTTCAAATCAGGAACTAAAGATTTTAATTTTTGGTTACCCATTATTTCCATGAGCATTTTCTAGAGCTGGAGAAGTCAGAGAACTGAGTTATTTTAATTTGTTACTGCTTCCTTGAAGAACTGACATTCCTGTGATATCTCATCTCCTACCCATAAATAAATATCCTCCTATCTTACATTCTTGGCACATTTCGCCTTCTGGATTTCTGGCTCTAAGGCATACTTAAAAAGGTCAAATACACCCGCCAATTTATGAAAACATAAATACGTATTATTTTAATATTTGTTAACATTTGCATTGTAGTAGATCTAGAATTGCATTATAGAACATGGTAGCCATTAGCCGTTTGTGGTTATTGAGCACTTAAAATGTGGCCAGTTAAAATTTATGTGCTGTAAATAATAAAATACATACTAGATTTTGAAGATTTGATATAAAAAATACTTAATGATCATATTAACCTTTATATTGATTAGATGTTGATATAAGAATACTTTATAAACTTGGATTAAATAAACTATATTACCAAAATTTATTTCATTTGTTTATTTTTACTTTTATTAATGTAACTATTGAAAAATTATATAGTGTGGTTCATCTTTTGGCTCTCAGAATTTAATCTAGCCTGACCTGTAGTGGTGCAGTGAATAAAGTGTTGAGCTGGAATGCTGAGGTTGCCGGTTCAAAACCCTGGGTTTGCCTGGTCAAGGCCCATATGGGAGTTCATGCTTCCTGCTACTCCCCTGTTTTCTCTCTCCCTTTCTTCTCTCTCTTTCTCTCTCTCTCTCTTCAATAAAAATGAATAAATAAAATCTAAAAAAATAAAATCAATAAAGAATTTAATCTAGCAATTTATGCAAAAATAAAAGTAAAGAGGTTATGTAAAAATCAGACAAGTTATATTTTAGCATATATGAGAACAAAGAACATTTTCAAAGGTAAAGAAGTTTATTACATTGTAAAGCCAGTAGCCACGGCCATCATCACAGCCGCTTGGCCAGTGCAGGTTTGCATTTGATTTGGACAGTTGGTAATGAAACAATGGAGCCAAGAACCAGTGGGCCACTAGTTTTAATCCTATCTTGCACTCGGCAAGCAAATAAAAACACACACTGGGCTCCAAAACCCATTCATTCAGTGCTCACAAATTTACTGACTAATCCGAGTTTCCTAGAATCAAAGGATTCTAGCTCACCAGTGTTACTCACCTCTGTTCCCCATCTCCTTCTCTCTGCACAAACTCTGTAAAAACTGGTTTCTTCCTCAGCACTCCACCATCTTGGCTGCTTCTCCTGGCCTCCTCCACATGGCCTTTCTCTGCTCTCCTCTCTAAAGCTAATCCCAGGAACTGAAAGCGAGCAAGCTCCCAGTCTGCCCCACTATAGTGTTGAAATCCAAACCTTTAATTCAATTTACAAACAAGAAAGTCTTTGATACAAAGCTACTTATCTAAGACATAAATGGGATTCCTCATAAGAGTGCACCACCCCACATCAAAAAGGGTGAGAAAGGCTTAGTCTTAAAACTAAGCCTTGGGCTATAACAACTCTGCCTGCTTACAGCCTGCCCCCCCCACACACACATTAATATAATCATGCCCATCCCAAGCAAGAAGGTCAACCAATATCATCACCTGGGTGACAGGCTTCCACGTGGGCAGCACCATCTTTAACAAAGTGAGCATAATATATTTTATCTGCCCAACAATCCACCCCTATGCTCACTTTACTACCCACAATCTACACCACTGGCATCCCTGTGCAAGGAAATTAGGCACATTACACAAATTACAACAACAAGACAAATCATACAATTTCAACAAATACAAAGGTACATTTCACCAGTCTCTGAGCACTTTGCCAAAAGTGCAAAATGTCCTCGGCCTTCTTTCTAGCCATGGGAAAAGCTTCCCGGGGCAGGGAAGTGCTTCCAGCAAAGCTACCTCCCACCCCCATCAGGGTAATTTACATTGTCCAAAATCCATAAGTCCATTCAACAAAGGAGCCTGTGCCCATCCAGTCATAGTCCAGAAAAACAGTCCACACACATGGAGCCTTAGCCTCCTTCCTAATCCATGAAATCCTGCCAGCTTTTCAGATGTCCCAAGGAGGAACACATGGCAATGGCAGCCAGTATTTCCACCACTTTGTCCCAAAATCTCAGTGAACCCACCAGCATCTTAGCAGGCTCTCCACGCCATCCCAGCAGCCACTTGGTGATGCAAGCCCAACTCCCTGGCCATCGATCCATTCTTCTGCCTCTGCCTCTGCCGTTTACCATCTGGAGTCTACGGATAGCAACTTCCGCCCAATTCTCCTCATCCTTCAAAGTACTGAAAACACCAGCTCCTGCAGCTGGGTTCGAGCCCCAAGCTGCTGTTGCCTTCTGCTATGCAGACCTTGCAGCTCCGGCCCCGGCCACAGCTCCAGCCTCGGCCTCAGTTCTGGCCTCAGCCTCAACCTCCAGCTGCTGCTGGCTCTCCACAACGTCCAGGGCAATCTGCAACTCATGAACCTGTGATTCCTTCTCTGGTGGTTGCTCCAAGCAAATCTCACAAACCTGGTCGGCCTCCTCTAGTGCTTGCTCCAGCTCCAGGGTCGGCATCTCTTTCTCTCACATTTGCTCCAGCTCCTTCCGCTGCTCAGCCTGCAGGTCCTGGGCAGCCTTATCCACAGAGCTTTTGGCTTCCCCATGGATGGCTGTAAAAATCAGCCAGCCTATGATCCCCCAAAAAACAGCTATGGGGAACCATAACAGCAGTCAGTCCTCTATCTCACCTCTCACAAGTGGTGGTGGCTCCATGCCGATCTCCAAATCCTGCCACAGACTACGTCAAATGTAAAGCCAGTAGCCACTGCCACCAATACAGCCACCTGGCCAGTACAGGTTCGCATTTGATTCGGACGGTCGGTAATGAAACAACGGAGCCAAGAACCAGCGGACCATTAGCTTTAATCCTATCTTGCACTCGGCAGGCAAGTAAAAACACACACTGGGCTTCAAAACCCACTCATTCAGTGCTCACAAAGCTGACTTATCCAAGTTTCCTAGAATCAAAGGTTTCTAGCTCACCAGTGTTATTCACCTGTTCCACATCTTCTTCTCTCTGCACAAACTCTACACAAACTAGCTTCTCCTTCAGCACTCCGCCATCTTGGCTGCTTCTCCTGGCCTCCTCCACGTGGTCTTTCTCTGCTCTGCTCTCCAATGCTAATCTCAGGAACTGAGAGAGAGCACACTCCCGGTCTGCCCCATTTTATACTATAGAAATCAAAACCTTTAATCTAATATACAAACAAGAAAGTCTCTGATACAAAGACTCTTATCTGAGGCATAATGAGATTCCTCATGAGTGCACCACCCCACATCATGCAATCAGTCAAGGGTGTGGGGAAAAGGTTAGTCTTAAAACTGAGCCTTAGGCATCCAAATTGGAAAAGAAGAAGTAAAACTGTCATTATTTGCAGATGATATGATATTGTACATAGAAAACCCTAAAGTCTCAGTTAAAAAACTACTGGACCTTATAAATGAATTCAGCAAGGTGGCAAGATATAAAATTAATACCCAGAAATCAGAGGCATTTCTATACACAAACAATGAACTGTCAGCAAAAGAAATTAAGGAATCAATCCCCTTCACTATTGCAGCCAAAAAAATAAAATACCTAGGAGTAAATTTAACCAAGGAGGTTAAGGACTTGTATTCGGAAAATTATAAAACATTGATAAAAGAAATCAAGGAAGATACAAACAAGTGGAAGCATATACCGTGCTCATGGCTAGGAAGAATAAACATCATTAAAATGTCTATATTACCCAAAGCAATTTATAAATTCAATGCAATACCAATTAAAATACCAATGACATACTTCAAAGATATAGAAAACATATTCCAAAAATTTATATGGAACCAAAAAAGAACACGAATAGCCTCAGCAATCTTAAAAAGAAAAAATAAAGCAGGAGGCATCACTCTTCCGGATATCAAGGTTTACTACAAGGCCATTATACTCAAGACTGCCTGGTACTGGCATAAGAACAGGCACAGTGATCAATGGAACAGAACAGAAAACCCAGAAATAAACCCACAGCTTTATGGACAACTGATATTTGACAAAGGAGGAAAGAACATACAATGGAGTAAAGACAGCCTCTTTAACAAATGGTGCTGGGAAAATTGGACATCTACCTGCAAAAAAATGAAACTAGACCATCAACTTACACCATGCACAAAAACAAATTCAAAATGGATAAAGGACTTAAACATAAGCCGTGAAACTATAAGCATCTTAGAAGAAAACAGGCAGCAAGCTCTCCGACATCTGTAGCAGCAATTTATTTGCCGATTTATCTCCACGGGCAAATGAAATAAAAGGCAAGGTAAACAAATGGGACTACATCAAACTAAAAAGCTTTTGCACAGCTAAAGACAATAAGAACAGAATAAAAAGACAAACTACACAATGGGAGAACATATTCGACAGCACGTCTGATAAGGGGTTAATAGCCAAAATTTATAAAGAACTTATAAAACTCAACACCAGGAAGACAAACAATCCAATCAAAAAATGGGCAAAAGAAATGAATAGAAATTTTACCAAAGAAGACATACAGATGGCCAAAAGACATATGAAAAAATGCTCAACATCACTAATTATTAGAGAAATGCAAATTAAAACCACAATGAGATATCACCTCACACCAGTCAGAATGGCACTCATCAGCAAAACAACACAGAATAAGTGCTGGCGAGGATGTGGAGAAAAGGGAACCCTTCTGCACTGCTGGTGGGAATGCAGACTGGTACAGTCACTGTGGAAAACAGTTTGGAGATTCCTCAAAAAATTAAAAGTCGAACTGCCTTTTGACCCAGCTATTCCACTTTTAGGAATATACCCTAAGAACACCATAACACTGTTCGAAAAGAAGAAATGCACCCCCATGTTTGTGGCAGCATTGTTCACAATAGCGAAGAGCTGGAAACAGCCCAAGTGTCCGTCAGAAGACGAGTGAATTAAAAAGCTTTGGTACATATATACTATGGAATACTACTCAGCCATAAGAAATGATGACATCGGATCATTTACAACAAAATGGATGGACCTTGATAACATTATACGGAGTGAAATAAGTAAATCAGAAAAAAAGAAAAACTGAGAACAGCATGATTTTATACATAGGTGGGACATTAAAGTGAAACTATGAGACATGGACAAGAGTGTGGTGGTTACGGGATGGGGGGAGGGAGGGGAGGTGGAATAGGGAGAAGGGGAGGGGTACAGGGAAAACCAGATCGAAGGTGACAGAGGACAATTTGACTTTGGGTAATGGGTATGCAACACAATTGAATGATAAGATAACCTGGAGATGTTTTCATTGTACATATGTACCCTGATTTATTGATGTCACCCCATTAAAGTTAATAAAAAAAAAAGTAAATTCAAAAAAAAAAACAAAACTGAGCCTTAGACTATAATGACCCGTCCCACTTACAGACTGTCCCCCACACACAACACAAGCTATAAGTGAGCAAATATATATATGATATTTACAAACTTATTTGACCAACAATCCCGTAGAACCAGCCCCCATCCTTAAGTGGGGCCCAAAAGTAACTCATTAACATACCAAAGACACCTCCCTTGTTGTTGGGCAGATAAAATATATTATGCTCACTTTGTTAAAGATGGCGCTGCCCACTTGCAAGCTTTAAGGGTAAGCTTTTCCCCACACCCTTGACTGATTGGATGATGTGGGGTGGTGCACTCTCATGAGGAATCCTCCCATTATGCCTCAGATAAGTGGCTTTGTATCAGAGACTTTCTTGTTTGTAAACTGGATTAAAGGTTTGGATTTCTACACTATAAAGTGTGGCAGACCAGGAGCTTGCTTGCTTTTGGATCCTGAGGTCAGTATTAGAGAGGAGAGCAGATTAAGGCTACATGGAGGAGAGGAGAAGCAGCCAAGATGGTGGAGTGCTGAGGAAGAAGACAGTTTGAGGGCCAATTTGAGCAGAGTTTCTGCTGGAGAAGGAGATAGGCAACAGACGTGAATAAGTCTGGTGAGCTCGAAACCTTTGATGCTAGGAAACTCGGATAAGTCAGTAGCTTTGTGAGTACTGAATGAGTGGGTTTTGGAGCCCAGTGTATGTTTTTACTTGCCTGTCAGGTGCAAGCTAGAATTAAAGCTGATGGCTCACCCGTTCTTAGCTCCGTTGCTTCATTACCGACTGTCCGAATCTAATGCAAACCTGCATGAGCCAGACGGCTGTGATGGTGGCCTTGGCCCTCGACTACTGGCTTTACAATTGTCCTGTGACTTAGGAAATTCTCAAGATTTTGGAAGCTGTGAACCTGCAATTGTAGACAAAGGCCTAACACACACACACACACACACACACACACACATTCTTATTGTAAAGCCAGTGCATGTGGCCACCATCACAGCCACCTGGCCAGCGCAGGTTCGCATTAGATTTGGACAGTCAGTAATGAAACAATGGAGCCAGGAACTGGTGAGCCATCAGTTTTAATTCTAGCTTGCATCCGGTGGGCAAGCAAAAACACACACTGGGCTCCAAAACCCACTCATTCAATGCTCACAAAGCTACTGACTTATCCGAATTTCTTAGAATCAAAGGTTTCTAGCTCACCAGACTTATTCTCCTCTGTTCCCCATCTCCTTCACCCTGCACAAACTCTGCAGAAACTGGCTTCTTCCTCAGCACTCTGCCATCTTGGCTGATTCTCCTCTCTTCAACGTGGCCTTAATCTGCTCTCTTCTCTAATGCTATCCTCAGGAACCCTGAGAGAGCAAGCTCCTGGTCTGCCGCACTTTATAATGTAGAATCAAAACCTTTAATTCAATTATACAAACAAGGAAGTCTCTGATACAAAGTCACTTATCTGAGGCATAATGGGAGAAATCCCCATGAGAGTGCACCACCCTACATCATCCAATCAGTCAAGGGTGTGGGGAAAAGCATACTCTTAAAAAATTTGCACATGGGCTGTGCCATCTTTAACAAAGTGAGCATAATATATTTTATCTGCCCATCAATCCACCCCTATACTCACTTTACTACCCACAATCTACACCACTGGCATCCCTGTACAAGGAAATTAGGAACATTACACAAATTACAACAACATGACAAATCATACAATTTCAACAATTACAAAGATAATTTCACCAGTCTCTGAGCACTTTGCCAAAAGTGCAAAATGTCCTCAGCCTTCTTTCTTGCCATTTGAACGGCTTTCCGGGGCAGGATGAGGGCCTCCATCAAAGCCGCCTCCGAATCCCATCAGGGTATTTCACACTGTTCAAAATCCATAAGTTCATTCATCAAATGAGCCAGTGTTCACTCAGGTTGTAGTCCAGGAAATCAGCCCACGCACATGGGGTATTAGCCTCCCCCCTCATCCCTGGCATGCTGGCAGCTCATACACTGTATAAAAAGGAGCAGATGGCAATGGCAGACAGCATTTCCATCTCTGCTCTGGGGAGCATGTTGGCATCCACCCTTATGTCCCAAAATCGCAGACCTACCAGCAGTGTAGTAGGCACTCCCTGCCATTCTAGCAGCCACTTGGTGATGCATGCCTGGTTCTCCACAATATCCAGGGAAAGTTGCAACTCACGAACCTGTGATTTCTTCTCCAGCGGCTCCTCCATTTTCAGGTGAGTCTCACGAACCTAGTCAGCCTCCTCTGGTGATTGCTCCAGCTCCAGGGTTGGCATCTCTTCCACAAAAATCTTGGTTTCTTCATGCATGGCTGTGAAAGTCAGCCAGCCTACGGTCCCCAAAAGAATAGTCATGGGGAACCATAAAAGCAGCCAGTCCTCTACTGCACCACTCAAAGGTGGTTGCGGTTCCATACCGAACTGTATCAAATCCTGCCACAGACTATGCCAAATGTAAAGCCAGTAATTGCGGTCATTATCACAGCCGCCTGACCCATGCAGATTCACATTAGATTGGGAGAGTTGGTAATAAAAAATGGAGCCATGAACTGGTGGGCCATCAGCTTTAATCCTAGCTTTCACCCAGTGGGCAAGTAAAATTACACACTGGGCTCCAAAACCTACTCATTCAGTGCTCACAGAGCTACTGACTAATCCGAGTTTCCTAGAATCAAAGATTTGTAGCTCACCAGCCCCATTCAACTCTGTTCCCCATCTCCTTCTTTCTGCACAAACTCTGTACAAACTGGCTTCTCCCTCAGCACTTCACCATCTAGGCTGCTTCTCCTGGACTCCTCCATGTGGCCTTTCTCTGCTCTCCACTCTAATGCTAATCTCAGAAACCTGAGAGAGAGTAAGCTGCCCCATCTGCCCCACTTTATAGTGTAGATTCAAAACCTTTAATCCAATATACAAACAAGAAAGTCTCTAATACAAAATCACTTATCTGAGGCATAATAGGATTCCTCATGAGAGTGCACCACCCTACATCAAAAAGGGTGGGAAAGGTTCAGTCCTAAAACCAAGCCACAGGCTACGAGGATCCTGCCTGCCCACAGTACAACCCCAACATATATTAATATCAATGGGTTTCCACATGGGCAGCGCCATCTTTAACAAAGTGAGCATAATATATTTTCTCTGCCCAACAATCCACCCCTATTCTCACTTTACTATCCACAATCTACACCACCGGCATCACTGAAAAAGGAAATTAGGCACATTACACAAATTACAACAACATGACAAATCATACAATTTCAACAATTACAAAGGTACATTTCACCAGTCTCTGAGCACTATGCCAAAAGTATAAAATGCCCTTTGCCTTCTTTCTAGTCATGGGAAAAGCTTCCCAGGGCAGGGGAGTGCTTCCAACAAAGCCGCCCCTCACCCCCATCAGGGTATCTCACATAGTCCAAAATCCATAAGTCCATCCAACACAGGAGCCAGTACCCACTCCAGTCGTAGTCCAGGAAATCAGTCCATGCACATAGATCCTTAGCCACCCCCCTCATCTCCTCCGTCCTGGCAGGTATTAAACTGCCCCAAAGAGAAGTACATGGCAATGGCAGTCAGCATTTCCATCTCTGCTCCAGATAGCATGATGGCATCCACCCCTATATCCCAAAATCACAGATGCACCAAGAGAGTAGTAGATACTCCTTGCTGCTGGGCTCTCATCTTCTGGAGACTGCGGATTGCAACTCCAGCCTGATTCTTCTCATCCTCCAAAGAGAAACTGGAAATGCAAGCTTCCAGTGCCAGGCTCGAGCCACAGGCCACCACCACCTTCTACTCTGCAGCCTCGGCTCCAGTCTTAGCTCCAGCCTCCTGCAGCTGCTGGCTCTCCACAATGTCCAGGGCAATCTGCAACTCACAAACCTATGAATCCTCCTCCAGCAGCTGCTCCACTTCCAAGCAAATCTCACAAACCTGGTCAGCCTCCTCTGGTGCTTGCTCCAGCTCCAGGGTTGGCATCTCTTTCTCCCACATTACCTCCAGCTCCTTTCACTGCTCAGTTTGCATGTCACAGGCAGCCTCTTCCATAGAGCTCTCAGTTTCCTCATGCATGGCTGTAAAAGTCAGCCAGCCTACTGCCCCCAAAAGGACAGTCACAGGAAACTGTAACAGCAGCCAGTTCTCTACTCCACCACTCAAAGTTGGTGGTGGCTCCATACCAAATTGTATCAAATCCTGCCATAGACAATGCCAAATGTAAAGCCAGTAGCCACAGCCACCATCAGAGCCACTTGACTCATGCAGGTTCACATTAGATTCAGACAGACAGTAATGAAACAACAGCACCAAGAACTGGTGGCCCATCAGCTTTAATTCTAGCTTGCACCTGGCGGGTAAGTAAAAACACATACTGGGCTCCAAACCCACTCATTCAGTGCTCACAAAGCTTCTGTCTTATCCGAGTTTCATAGAATCAAAGTTTTCTAGCTCACCAGCCCCATTCACCTCTGTTTCCCATCTCCTTCTCTCTGCACAAACTCTGCACAAACTGGCTTCTCCCTCAGCACTCCATCATTTGGCTGCTTCTCCTGGCCTCCACCATGTGGACTTTCTCTGCTCTCCACTTGTTGAGCAGATAAAATTGATTATGCACACTTTGTTAAAGATGACGCTGCCCACGTGCAAGTCCATTGATATTAATGTGTGTTGGGGGACAGGCTGTGGGCAGGCCAGGTCATTATAGCCTAAGGCTTAGTTTTAAAAATAAGCTTTTCCCCACACCCTTGACTGATTGGATGATGTGGGGTGGTGCACTCTCATGAGGAATCCTCCCATTATGCCTCAGATAAGTGACTTTGTATCAAATACTTCCTTGTTTATAGATTGGATTAAAGGTTTGAATTTCTACACTATAAAGTGGGGCAGAACGGGAGCTTGCTCTCTCTTGATTCCTGAGATTAGCATTAGAGAGGAGAGCAGAGAAAGGCCACGTGGAAGAGGCCAGGAGAAGCAGCCAAGATGGTGGAGTGCTGAGGGAGAAGCCAGTTTTAGCAGAGTTTGTGCTGGAGAAGGAGATGGGGAACAGAGGTGAATAACACTGGTGAGCTAGAATCCTTTGATTCTAGAAAACTCGGATTAGTCAGTAGCTTTTTGAGCACTGATTGAGTGGGTTTTAAACCCCAGTGTGTGTTTTGCTTGCCCACCGGGTGCAAGCTAGAATTAAAGCTGATGGCTCACCAGTTCTTGTCTCCGTTGTTTCATTACCGACTGTCTGAATCTAATGCAAACCAGCATGAGCCAGGCTGCTGTGATAGTAGCCTTGGCCACAGGCCATACACTACTCTAATGCTAATCTCAGGAACTAGAGAGAGAGTACGGTCCCCTGTCTGCCCCACTTTATAGTATAGATTCAAAACCTTTAATCCAATATACAAACAAGGAAGTCTCTGATACAAAGTCACTTATCTGAGGCATAATAGGATTCCGCATGAAAGTACACCACCCTACATCAAAAAGGGTGGGAAAGGCTTAGTCCTAAAACCAAGCCCCAGATTACAGGAATGCTGCCTGCCCACATCCCGCCCCCAACACACATTAATATCAAAGGGTTTCCACAAGGGCAGTGCCATCTTTAACAAAGTGAGTATAATATATTTTACCTTCCCAACAATTACACTGATCAGAAAGATCAAAGACAGAGACCCCATTATTGCTATTTGTGCCAGCCCTCCTGTAAAGCCAGTAGTCAAGGCCACCATCACAGTCATCTGGCCCATGTAGGTTTGCATTTTATTCAGACAGTCAGTAATGAACAACAGAGCCAAAAACTGGTGAGCCATTAGCTTTAATCCTAGCTTGCACCTGGAGGGTAAGTAAAAATACACACTGGGCTCCAAAGCCCGCTCATTCAGTGCTCACAAAGCTACTGACTTATCCTAGAATCAAAGGCTTTTAGCTCACCAGACTTATTCACCTATGTTTCCCATCTCCTTCTCTCTGCACAAACTCTGCCCAAACTGGCTTCTCTCTCAGCACTCCACCATCTTGGCTGCTTCTCTCCTCCATGTGGCTTTAATCTGCTCTCCTCTCTAATACTAATCTCAGGAACCAAGAGAGCAAGCTACCATTCTGCCCCACTTTATAGTGTAGAAATCCAAACCTTTAATCGAATCTACAAACAAGGAAGTCTCTGATACAAAGTCTCTTATCTGAGGCATAATGGGAGGATTCCTCATGAGGGTGCACCACCCCACACCATCCAATCAGTCAAGGGTGTGGGGAAAAGCTTACTCTTAAAACTAAGCCTTAGCTATAATGACCCGGCCTGCTTACAGTCTGTCCCCCACACCCAATAATATAATTTACACCCATTCTAAGCATATGAGCAAATAATATCACCTGGGTGATAGGCTTCCATGTGGGCAGTGCAATCTTTAACAAAATGAGCATAATATATTTCATCTGCCTAACAATCCACCCCTATGTTCACTTTACTACCCACAATCTACACCACCAGCATCCCTGTACAAGGATATTAGGTACATTACACAAATTACAACAACATGACAAATCATACAATTTCAACAATTACACAGGTACATTTCACCAGTCTCTGAGCACTTTGCCAAAAGCACAAAATGTCCTTGGCTTTCTTTCTTGCACTTTGAAAGGCTTCCCGGGGCAGGGGGATGGCTTCCATCAAAGGCACCCCCCACCCCCATTAGGATATTTCACATTATCCAAAATCCATAAATCCATTCAACAAAGGAGCCAGTGCTCACTCCGGTCATAGTCTAAGAAATCAGTTCACGCACATGAGGTGTTAGCCTCCCCACTCATTTCTGCCATCATGGCAGGTCTCACACTGTCTGAAAGAGAAGCATGTGGCAATTGCAGTCAGCATTTTCATCTCTGCTCTGGGGAGCATGATGCATGATGGCATCCACCCCTATGACCCAAAATCGCAGAGCTATCAGCAGCTTAGCAGGCACTCCCTGCCATTTCAGTGGCCACTTGGTGATGCATGCCTGGCTCCCAGGGTGTCCGTTTATCCTCCCGCCGCAGCTGCCACCGTTTACCTTCTGGAGTCTGCGAATCACAACTCCAGCCCAATTCTCCTCATCTTCCAGATAGGAGCTGGAAAGGCCAGCTCCCACTGCCAGGCTTGAGCCCCAGCCCCAGCCTCAGCACCGGCCTCCTGCTGGAGCTGGCTCTCAGAAATCTCCACAACGTACAGGGCAATCTGCAACTCACAAACCTGTGATTCCTTCTCTAGCAGCTGCTCCATTTCCAGGCGAATCTCGCAAACCTGTTTGGCCTCCTCCTTCAGCGCTTCCTTCAGCTCCAGGGTCGGCATCTGTTTCTCCCACATTTCCTCCTGCTCCTTCCACTGCTCCATTTGCAGGTCCTGGGCAGCATCTTCCATAGAGCTCTGGGTTTCCTCACATATGGCTGTAAAAGTCAGCCAGCCTACAGTCCCCCCAAAAACAGCTATGGGAAACCATAACAGCAGCCAGTTCTCTACTCCACCGCTCAAAGGTTGTGGTGGCTCCATACCAAACTGTATCGAATCCTGCCATAGACTACGCCAAATGTAAGGTCAGTAGTCGAGGCCACCATCACAGCCATCTGGCTCATGCAGGTTCACATTAGATTCAGACAGTCAATAATGAAACAATGGAGCCAAGAACTGGTGAGCCATTAGCTTTAATCCTAGCTTGCACCAGGAGGGCAAGCAAAAATACACACTGGGCTCCAAAACCCACTCATTCAGTGCTCACAAAGCTACTGACTTATCAGAGTTTCCTAGCGTCAAAGGCTTCTAGCTCACCAGACTTATTCACCTCTGTTTTTCATCTCCTTCTCTCTGCACAAATTCTGCCCAAACTGGCTTCTCCCTGAGCTCTCTGCGATCTTGGCTGCTTCTCTTCTCCACGTGGCCTTAATCTGCTCTCCTCTCTAATACTAACCTCAGGAACCGAGAGAGCAAGCTCCAGGTCTGGCCCACTTTATAGTGTAGAAATCCAAACCTTTTATCCAATCTGCAAACAAGGAAGTCTCTGATACAAAGTCACTTATTTGTGGCATAATGGGAGGATTCCTCATGAGAGTGCACCACCCCACACCATTCAATCAGTCAAGGGTGTGGGGAAAAGCTTACTCTTAAAACTAAGTTTTTGGCTATAATGACCTGGCCTGCTTACAGCCTGTCCCCCACACCCAATAATATAATTACACCCATCCCATGCATATGGGCAACTAATATCACCTGGGTGATGGGCTTCCATGTGGGCAGCACCATCTTTAACAAAGTGAGCATAATATATTTCATCTGCCCAACAACTCCCCAAAGAGGGATGAAGTTAGGGAAATGATTAACAAATACCGGATTGGAGCCAGAGAGACTGTGGGTCAAATAAGTTTGCAAATATAATGTATGTTTGCTCACTTATAGTTTGCATTGGGTGTGGGTAACAGGCTGTAAGCAGGCAGGGTCCTTATAGCCTAAGGCTTAGTTTTAAGACTAAGCCTTTCCCATCCTTTTAATCCTAAAATCTTCTCAATACTAAGTTTCTCCCCACACCCTTGACTGTTTGTTGCATGATGTGAGGTGGTGTACTCTTATAAGGAATCCCATTTATGCCTCAGATAAGTTGCTTTGTATCAGAGACTTTCTTATTTGTATATTGGCATAAAGGCTTTAATTTCTATGCTATAAAATAAGGGAGACCAGGAGCTCTCTCTTGGGGTTCCTGAAATTAGCATTGGAAAAGAGAAGCAGCCATGATGGTAGAGTGCTGAAGGAGAAGCCAGTATGTATAGAGTTTGTGCAGAGAGAAGGAGATGGGTAACAGAAGTGAATAAGGCTGGTGAGGTAGAAATCTTTGATTCTAAGAAACTCAGATATGTCACAGGCTTTGGGAGCCCTGAATGGAAAGGGACGTGTTTTCTCACCATGTGTATTTCTCGCCCCCTGGGTGCAAGCTAGGATTAAAGGTCATGGCTCACCAGTTCTTGGCTCCATTGTTTCATTACCATCTGTCCAAATCAAATTCGAACCTGCATGGGCCAGGCGGCTGTGATGGTGGCCTTGGCTACTGGCCCTACACAGACTAAAATAAAAATAAAGCAGTGAAGCCTCACAGAGAATAATCCCAAACTTTCCTACACCTTCTTTTTAATGCATCAGAATATTAAAATGGACCTGGGAAGCTGATGAATATTCTACTGAAATCCTCCCCTGGAGTTCGCCCACAGGAGAGAGAGAAAAACTCTCAAGACCAACCATTTCAGCTTGGGTTTTCTCTAGAGCACACCTTTTCTCAGCTATGAACCTTTTACCTTCTCTCTCCTTAACTCTAAGGAACCCAAGAAGACTTTCAGGGCAGGCAGTGGCAGCCTATCTGGTGCTTACCTCCTGAACCTGTCTCCAAGGCCTCCTTTTCTCTGACTTTCCAGTGAGCTAAAAGCAGCCACACCTTGGCTTTCTTCAGAGCGAACAGCAGTCCCACGTGACTCATTTCTTTACTATAATGTTTCCAGGGAGCCAAAGCAGAGCACCCCATAGGTTCTCTTCTGTTTCTTCTACTCTAAGTCCTTTCTTTGTTTCACTGTCCCTGGCTTTAATTAACATACTCTCAAAATCACCTGGATTCCTGTTGTGAAATCTTTCCTGCATGGTATCAAGAACCCACACACTACAAGACAGCCCCAGGCAGACACATTCTGGACCTGGTCCTATCCAGTGTTCTCTTCTCTGTCTCATTGTTTTGGCAGTTGTATAATGATGTGTTGGGCAAATAAGTGTGCAACAAGTATGTTAGGTTTGCTCGGTTGTATTTTGCCTGAATCATGCAGGTGCTTGCCCTCAGGGCAGCAGATTGCAGATTTCCTGCCTGCTTGGAAGGGGCCATTGTTTGCTGGGGAAGGGGAACCCCTCCCAGCCTGTTTGGTTTGGGAGCCTGGAGAGAGAGAGGGAAGCAGTTTTCCCTGCCTACTTGCTCATCAGCCATTGCAAGACTCTAGTAAACAGAATGGCCCAACATTTTCTGGCTCCACCATTTCTTTACCATCCATCCTAATCCAATGGGAACCTGCATGACCACAGCCACTGGCCTTATATAATGTATGTGTGGATCTATGCCTATGGATGGATATGGAGAGATAATAGATGGACAGATCTTTATTCTAACTTTTGCACATAGAGATCACTAAGCACATTTCATACATCTTCAATGCCACAGGTATTTAGCATATTCCTCTGAAAAGAGTATCTCCAAAATATGTGTCTGGGTGGTCATATTGTGTGTATACATGTTGGGCAGATAAAATATAATATGCTCACTTTGTTAAAGATGGAGCTGCCCACATGGAAGCCCATCACCCAGGTGATATTATTTGCCCTTATGCTTGAGATGGGTGTGGGGGAAAGGCTGTAATGTAAGCAGGCCAGGTTGTTATAGCCTAAGGCTTGGTTTTAAAAGTAAACTTTTCCCCACACCCTTGACTGATTGGATGATGTAGGGTGGTGCACTCTCCTGAAGAATCCCATTATACAGAGACTTGTTTGTATAATTGGATTAAAGGTTTTGAGTCTATGCTATAAAGTGGGAGAGACCAGTAGCTTGATCTCTCTCTTGGTTCCTGAGTTCCTGAGGTTAGTATTAGAGAGGAGAGCAGATTAAGACCATGTGGAGAAGTAGCCAAGATGGCAGAGTGCTGAGGAAGAAGCCAGTTTGTTAAGAGTTTGTGCAGGAGAATATGGGAAACAGAGGTGAATAAGTCTGGTGAGCTAGAAACCTTTGATTCTAGGAAACTCGGATAAGTCAGTAGCTTTGTGAGCACTGAATGTGTGGGTTTTGGAGCCCAGTGTGTGTTTTTGCTTGCCCGCCGGGTGCAAGCTAGAATTAAAGCTGATGGATCACCAGTTTTTGGCTCCAGTGTTTCATTGCCATCTGTTCGAATCTAATGTGAACCTGCATTGGCCAGGCGGCTGTGATCCCGGCCTTGACTACTGGCTTTACAATACAGAAATTCTAGGGCTCAAATATGGCCTTTCCTGAGCATTATATTAATATCGAAAGATAGCAGAAAATGTATACTATAAGAAGAGAAAGGATACCATGAGTTATATTGTTGTAGAGCATCGTACCTTAATTCCACAGGTTATGTAGAGACACCAAGGCAGGATACAGAAGAATTTTTAAGAGGAGATTTATTAATAAGCCAGCTGTATATGACTTACACGGGGTATAGCTGACCCAAATCCTGTAGCCTCTAATATAGCTCTGAGGCTAGTTATATAGACTTGATCACAAACAGGTTGGGGAGAAAGGAAGGGGAAACATGACACAATAATCAATCATTAATCAATTATAAAGCAGCTTATAACATTTGTCTGGAAGATTTATAAAAAACATTCCTACATATTAAAACTTACAAGGTAAACAATAGTGATGTAGTTTTACATATCAAAGACATTCACAAATCTTTTAGTGCCTACTTCCCATTCCTTTGTCTAGAGGTATATGATACTCTCAGGATTCCAAGAAGGGAGAGATGGTTAAAATCAGTGTAGGATATGTAAATATTGTCTCTTATTAAAAGAGGAAAGAAGTTCTTCAAATAACCTTTATTCATTCAAAGTCTGACTTTTCCTCTTTAAAGTGGTGTTGCCAATACTAAGTTTTACAGTTATTTGGCACCTTATCACAATATGTCAGAAAGATGCCTCTGGAACAGGAATTGGAATCTATTAAGTAGCTACTTTGGTGGAAGGCATTACACATTTAGGGAGAATGATATTATAAAGGATGGGAGGGGTGAAATGCATAAAACATTAATAGTTAGTAGACTAATTTGACCAGAGAAGCATATGGGAGAAAAAGTGAGAGATAAGAGTTAAAATAAGTTTTCAACAAAAAACAGTTAAACACATAATTTCATAAACAGAGGAATTTTTAAGAGAATGAAAAAATAACCTGACCTGTGGTGGCACAGTGGATAAAGCATCAACCTGGAATGCTGAGGTCACTTGTTCAAAACCCTGAACTTGCCTGGTATAGGCACATATGAGAATACAAGAGAAGTTTATACAAAAAAATGATAGAAAAAATTACAAGACTTGTTGGCCAATGGAAATGGCCTTCATTAATTTAATCAACATGGAAGAGGAAATTCAGACAAACATGAAGTACTGGTGGAATAAATACACCACACACATGCACACAGGTACACACACACAAAGAGAAGAAAGAGACTGTGACTACTTACTAAATATGGTCACAAATCATCAAATCCGGTTTTCAACTGTTGGGCAGATAAAATATATTATGCTCACTTTGTTAGAGACGGCGCTGCCCACGTGCAAGTTTTAAAACTAAGCTTTTCCCTACACCTTTGACTGATTGGATGATGTAGGGTGGAGCACTCTCATGAGGAATCCTCCCAGTATGTCTCAGATAAGTGACTTTGTGTCAGAGACTTCCTTGTTTGTAGATTGGATTAAAGGGTTTGAATCTACTCTATAAAGTGGGGCAGGATGGGAGCTTGCTCTCTCTAGGTTCCTGAGGTTAGTATTAGAGAGGAGAGCAGATTAAGGCCACATGGAAGAAAGGAGAAGCAGCCAAGATGGTGGAGTGCTGAGGGAGAATCCAGTTTTAGCAGAGTTTGTGCTGGAGAAGGAGATGGGAAACAGAGGTGAATAAGTCTGGTGAGCTAGAAACCTTTGATGCTAGGAAACTCGGATAAGTCAGTAGCTTTGTGAGCACTGAATGAGTGGGTTTTGGAGTCCAGTGTGTGTTTTTACTTGCCCGCTGGGTGCAAGCTAGATATAAAGCTGATGGCTCACCAGTTCTTGGCTCCGTTGTTTCATTACCAACTCTCCAAATCTAATGTGAACCTGCACTGGCCAGGCAGCAGTGATGTTGGCCTTGGCAACTGGCTTTACACCAACCAAGCACTTAAAGAAATTCATAATCTTACATTGAGTTTTTTACTTAACTTTTTATCTTAATTCTTTTTATCTTTTTGCAGAATACATTTTCAAAAGACAGATGCTTTTATATCCCCTTTTAAAAATAACTGCCCAAATGTCATCATAGGATTAACGTGTTCCAAAAAGTCTAAAAATGTATAGTTTGACTTAAAGTCTTTCAGAGCTATAGTAATTGATAGGGTTGCAGGTGGGGTGGGGGCCATGACCCCTCCTCCCTCAAGTGGACAAAGGGACACTGACAAACTGGATGTTCCAGGAACCTACCCTCTGGGCAGCTAGGTGACTAACCTGGGTTGGGAAGGTCCCCTAGCTTATCTAGGGTTAATCTTAAATAGATCACTGAAAGCTACATTTTTCCTTAATGACTACCAGCCCCCATCCTTGAATCCCCTATTTAACCCTGCCTGTTAGAGAACCGGGGCCGTTCTCCCTTACGAGACTGCCCGGCTGGCTGGCAGGTCTTCTCTCAATAAAGCCGGTTACACTGGTCTTTTAAACTCCTCAATCAGCACATCTTCCCTCAATCTTCAACATTTTCTATTTTAATTCCTTAAGAGCTGGTGTGGGAATTTCTGAATAAATACTTTAAAGTTGGAAATTAACTCAAAAATTATATTTAAAAAATGAAAGAATTTATAACTTAAAACAGATTGAAGAGATCTGTCAACCAGTTCCAATGTTTAGGCCTATTTGGGTTCTAATTTGAACAAATAAATCATTATAAAATCATTTATGAGATAATTGGAAAAATTTGAACACTGGATAGGTAGTTCATATTATAGAATTATTACTCAATTTTATATATGTGTAAAGCCAATAGCCAGGGCCACCATCACAGTCGTTTGGCCAATGCAGGTTCGCATTAGATTCAGACAGTCAGTAATGAAACAATGGAGTCAAGAACTGGTGAGCCATCAGCTTTAATCCTAGCTTGCACCCGGTGGGCAAGCAAAAACACACACTGGGCTCCAAAACCCACTCATTCAGTGCTCACAAAGCTACTGACTTATCTGAGTTTCCTAGAATCAAAAGGTTTCTAGCTCTCCGGACTTATTCACCTCTGTTTCCCATCTCCTTCTCTCTACACAAACTCTGCACAAATTGGCTTCTTCCTCAGCATTCCACCATCTTGGCTGCCTCCTCTCCTCCACGTGGCCTTAATCTGCTCTCCTTTCTAATACAAACCTCAGGAACCAAGAGAGAGCAAGCTCCCTGTCTGCCCCACTTTATAGCGTAGATTCAAAACCTTTAATCCAATCTACAAACAAGGAAGTCTCTGATACAAAGTCAGTTATCTGAGACATACTGGGAGGATTCCTCATGAGAGTGTACCACCCTACATCATCCAATCAGTCAAGGGTGTGGGGAAAAGCTTACTTTTAAAACTTGACCATGGTTACCAGTGTAACCATCTTTAACAAAGTGAGCATAATATATTTCATCTGCCCAACAATATGATAGTGGTTCCTGATAATGTTTTTAGAAAATAGTGCTTCTCTTTTAGAGATACATGCTGAAATACTTGGAAATGAAATAATATATCTAAGAGTTTCTTCTAAATAACATAGAGTAGGCAAAATCAGTTATTGATGTGGATAAAGCAAGATTGGCCATGAGTTAATAATTGTTTTGTGTATGTTTTAAATTATTCCAAGAAAAAATCATATTGCCAAATACGCACCTGTGATGCATATTCATTTATATAAAACATAATGAAAAGATCCAGTCACAGTACTTCCCCATTGAGTTCTACAAGTACCGTCAAGCCTTTTTAACTTTTCTTTTTTTTTTTTTTTTTTTTTTACAGGAACAGAGAGAGTCAGAGAGAGGGATAGATAGGGACAGACAGACAGGAACAGAGAGAGGTGAGAAGCATCAATCATTAGTTTTTTGTTGCCGTTGCAACACCATAGTTGTTCATTGATTGCTTTCTCACATGTGCCTTGACAGGGACCTTCAGCAGACGGAGCAACCCCTTGCTGGAGCCAGCGACCTTGGGTCCAAGCTAGTGAGCTTTTGCTCAAGCCAGATGGGCCTGTGCTCAAGCCGGCGAGCTCGGGGTCTAGAATCTGGGTCTTCCGCATCCCAGTCTGACGCTCTATCCACTGTGCCACCTCCTAGTCAGGCAGGCGCCTTTTTAATATTGATTAATTTATGAAAATTATGTAAAGTGTGAAAAGTAAAACTTTATGTTAAGAAAATGTGTTTTACAAAGAGCTTTTATGCACATAACTCATAACTATAGACTTCAGTTAATTTTCTCAGAATTACTGATATCAATTACAATTTCACTTGAGCTTTACAGATAGTAAAATTATAATAACCAATTAGAAACAAAAATATTGCTGGGGATATTAAACTTTCTAACATGAAATAAATACATTTGTAATTGATTAGTCTAAACTGCCTTCTCTTCATTAACGGAGCATTTCACTCTTGCTTTCCTGGGACCCTGAGCACCAGCAACTACCTTATTCCCCATGTGGGCTGGCTGGCCATAGAAGCCGGGTCAGGGCCCCAAGAAGGTACTGAACTGGAGAGCCGCTGCCTGACTCAGTCCTCATGGTACCTGTTGAATTAGCAGAAGCACTAGCCAAACTGGAGTTACAGCAAATTCCTAGGTGAAAAGTCCAAGTCAAAGTTGAGCTCTGAGGAAGAAACTAAGCAGAGCTCCTTGAATCAAGAAGCATTTGAAACCGCTATTGCTGTATAGCATCAAGGTCTGATGCCAGAAGCAAGTAGCCTCTGACGGTATTTAGAAGTGTAACCTTATATTTAGAAGTGTAACCCTAATGTTTTCTTTTCATTGTAAGAATAGGAAATTGCTATCTGGAAATACAAATAATTCATTTCTGAGTAACAAGGCAAAGGATGGAAAAAATAACACTTTGGTCTAGAGAGGGTAGATTCACCAACCCTTAAAGCCAAACTTGAGTACAATAGAGCTGTGTTAATTCCAGTGGAGTTCAGAAATTGGTGTGAAAGAAAGTCTTTTCTGAGAAGCACTTTCTATTAGGAACAGTTGTTACCAGTTAGAAGTTTGAACTGCCAACAGCAGGATGAAATTAAAACATGAATAAAACAAAAAATGATGACTAAAGTTTAATTTTTTTTCTGAAGTTCCAAACCCTAGAGAGGAGTGAGATATGAAAAGACTCAGTAGTACACAGACCTGAAAAAATGGCTCCAACAATATTTGAGTGGGGCATGCCTTTGAACATTCTTGATTTACTTAAGACACTTAATCAATTATGCCTTGGTGCCATTTTAGTCCATAAGGAGGGGAAACAGTGGTGCCTGTAGCTCTGAGAAAGCATGTGCCAGACACAAAATGGTTGGCAGTGGGGAACTATGAAGAGAGGAAGGTTCATAACACCTTAAAAATATTTGGAATGTGTTAGATCAGCCGAATGACACAGTCCATCGGCATGTCTCTGACAAAAGCAGCAAAAGATAAGTGTTTACATGCATACTTGAAGTATTACTTGAAGATATGTTGATGTTGATTAAAAGAAGACAATGAGTTTAGGAAATGCCTGGAAATGACCTTCCTGCTGAGTTTAAATTCAAAGGCTGTTATAAGAGTTCAGACTCCAAAGTGCTGAGCTCTCACCAGAGATAACTGGGTCAATTATGAGGCAATGTTGATTACAGCACAATTCAATTTCTAACTTCCTGGAAAGGAAAGCAAATAAATCCACCATGAATTTGTGTGACTTTATGAAGAGAATCTAAGATATTACATTGCTGAATATCAGAAAATATAATAAATTTTAAATATTCACTAGAAGACTATTTTGAATTATCCCTTTTATTAAGCACTTTCCGCAAATGGTTCCATTTAATCTTACAACAATCCTATAATTTTGTTTTATCCCTTTCTCAAAAATGTAACACTTGCCCAAAAAATTACAAACAATAAGCTTGCTGAGCCAGGATCTGAACCAGACATGTGCTTTCCACTATGAACCCAGTTCTTTTAAAATAATGTGAATAATTGTCCAAGAAAAATAGGAAACTAGAGAGTGAAACAAGGAAGGTAAGGAAATAGGGCTAACGAGCCAGAGAGCAGAAACACAATCTCCTCCAAATCGTGAAAGAACATAATCAAGAGTTACTGAATGAATGGATATTGAATTTGACCTTAATCAACTCCTTATACTCATGTATGAATATATTCAATTCTATGCAGCTTTATCACACATGTAGGTTTGTGTATCCACCACCACTGTGAAGATGCAGGATAGTTCATAAGCAGAAAGATCCCTCGTGTTGCCTTTTTATAACGACACCCACGTCCCTCCTGGCTATGTTCCCATCCCTAACCCCTGGCAACCACTGATCTGGTTTCCATTTCTAAAATTATGTTATTTTAAAGTGTTATATAAATAGAATAATACAGTATGTAATCTTTGGGAATTAGTTTTTCTTTCTTTTTTTTTTTTTAGCGTAATTCCTTTAATACCCATTCAAGTTTCTGTGTCAACAGTCTGTTCCTTTTATCTGTCAAGTAGTTTTCCACTGTATGAATATACCAGTGTGTTTCACTTCACAAGTCACCTATTGAGAAACATCTGAACTATTTCTAGTTTTTGACTAGTAGGAATAAAAGTGATAAAAACATTCATGTACAGGTTTTGTGTGAATATAGGTCTTCATCTCTCTGGAAGTGAGTCACATGGTAGTTGTATGCTTATATTTTTAGAAAACTGTCAGACTGTTTCCAGTGAGGCTGACCATTGAACAGTACTACCAACAATGTACAAATGACTCAGTTTCTCCACATTTTAGCGAACATTTGCTATCAGCATTTTTTACTTTAGCCATTCTAATAGGTGTATAGTGTTATCTGTTATCTTAATTTGCATTTCCCTAATGGCTAATGATGTTAAACATCTTTTCACATGCTTATTATCCAATGACATATATTTTTCAATGAAATATTCATTAGTGTTTTTTGCCTGATTCTTAATTGGATTGTTTGTTTCACTGATGAGTTTTGAGAGTTCTTTATCTATTTTAGATATTAGTCTTTAGTCAGATATATGGTTTAAAAATATTTTCTTCCAGATGGCAGCTTGTCTTTCATCCTCTTCACATGGTATTTTGCAAAGCAAAAGTTTTTTGTTTTAATGATGTCTAGTTTATCAATTTTTTCTTTTATGAATTATGCTTTGGGGTTCAAGTCTAAAAATTCTTTGTCTAACTCTATATCCCAAGATTTTTCTCCTATGTTTTTCTAAATGCACTATATAGTTTTACACTTTACATTCAAATTTTAGATCCCATAACATTCTTCTGTGCTTTTTTCTAAAAGTTTTTGAACTTTATGTTTTACATTTAAGTTCAGGATTCATTTTGAGTTAATTTTTAGGTAAGGTATGAGGGTTAAATTAAAATGTACTTTTTGCTTGTAATGTCCAGTTGCTCTAGCACTGTTTGTCAGAAAGACTCACTATTCTCCATTGATTTGCTTTTGCTTTGCTCAAAAGTCAATATGTAGAACTGGGCAAATGTTCGTAAGGCAATGTTCAGAAGAGAGCATCTGAGTTTCCAGAAATTCCAATAAGGGTCTTTACTCAGATAAAATTACATCAGCAATGCACTCACTGTGATGATTTTGAAATCTGGAAACCTGACCTCTGCCTAACCTGAAAAATGTGACTGATCTCTCTGCTCTTTGTCCAGACCTTAATAACTTCCTTCTGTATTTCTGTATACTTTATATAAACAAATGATTTGATTTACCCAAATATCTGATCTCATCAATCTGAGCTTTCTCTTGACATTTGCCAACATTGTAAATATTATTATTGAACAGATTAGTGGTCACAGTAGGGTTGATAGAAAGTCCCCACATCCATTATGTCTAAATATCTGTGAGAAAATAATTGGGAAAATTCGCAGCAGAGGTATGATATTGCCAAGCCCAGATTATCTTACTAGCCATACTTTGGGATAGAGGTAGAACTTACCAGTGGGGCACAAAAACTATACTCTTAACTCCCAAAGATCAGATCTAGTGGAATGATCTGGAGAGCAACAGCAAGAAAAGCTATTACCCTGGCTATTGTTAATGCACTGGTGAAAATCAGTGAGCCAACAGGGGGAGCCAAAACAACATGGATGAAATTTCTGAATACTAGGACTTAGTGTCCCACAAAACTGGTGGCATAGTAACATTAGAAATATCAGGTATAGCTGTAAAAGAGGGAAAGAATGGCAGCCAGTAAAAACATTGAAAAGATAAACTCTACTGTGAGGAAAATGGCAGTTTCTCTTGTATCTGAATGCTTTATTGGTAAGGATATTCCAAGTAAGTGGAAAAACCTGCTATTACCTCCCAGGTCACTAGAGCATGGAGCATCCACTCCCCCTCTTTCCAATGTTTTATTTAATTTTTAAATTTTATTCTACTATAGTTTGCATTGAACACTGTTTTATACCAGTTTAAGATGGACAGCACAGCAGATAGACATTCATATAGTTTACAAAATATTCCCTCTGATAACTCAAGTGCCCACCTGGCACGATAAATAGTTATTATAGTATTGTTAACCGTTTTCCTTATCCTTTTCCTTACATTCACATGTTTTACTTAATTTTGTTTTGTTTTGTTTTTTATTCATCTTACAAAAGAGAGACAGAAATTAAGGGGAGAGGAGCAGGAAGCATCAACTCCCATATGTGCCTTGACCAGGCAAGTCCAGCGTTTTGAACTGGCGACCTCAGCGTTCCAGGTCGACGCTTGACCCACTGCGCCACCACAGGTCAGGCTGTTTTACTTAATTTTTATTGAGGCTCTGGCTGCTTGGTACAGTGGTAGAATGTCAGCCTGCATGTGAATATCCAGGTTCTATTCCCAGTCAGGGCACACAAGAGAAGCAAACATCTGCTTTTCCACCCCTCTGACTTATCTCTTTCTCTCTTCCCCTCCCACAGCCAAGGCTCAATTCATTCATCAAGATTTCCTTAAAGCAATCAATGAACAACTATGGTGTCGCAATGGCAATGAGAAACTAATGATTGATGTTTCTCACCTCTCTCCGTTCCTGTCTGTCTGTCCCTATCTATCCCTCTGTCTGACTCTCTCTCTGTCCCTGTAAAAAAAAATTAAAATTAAAAATTAAAAAAAATATTAAAAAAGCATAGCTTAAGTATAGAGCTAGTTGACTTTTCACACTCTAAATCACTCCCATGAAACACCACTCAGATGAAGAAACAAAGAATTGCCTGAATCTTCACAATCCTCTCGTCCCCTTATTTTAGGGACAGACAGGAATGAAGAGAGATGAGAAGCATCAATCATCAGTTTTTCGTTGTAACACCTTAGTTGTTCATTGATTACTTTTTCACATGTTCCTTGACCACGAGCCTTCAGCAGATCCAGTAACCCCTTGCTCGAGCCAGCAACCTTGGGTCCAAGCCGGTGAGTTTTTAGCTCAAGCCAGATGGGCCCACACTCAAGCTGGCGACCTTGGGATCTCGAACCTGGGTCCTCCGCATCCCAGTTCGAGGCCCTACCCAATGCGCCACCGCCTGGTCAGGCATCTCTTGCCTCCTTTTTAAGAGATTGCTATACTGACTTTGACCACTACAGATTACTTTTGCCTGTTTTTGTACATTACATAAGTGAAATAAAGCAGTAGGTACTAGTCTGTATCTGGCATCTTTTACTAAACATTTTAAGTTTTGAAATTAATTTCATTGTTGTGGTATATTTCATCACGTGTCATACTCCAGTTAATTTATCCACTCTAACACACATGAACATTTGGGTAGTTTCCAGTTTGGGGTCATTGCAGATAGGGATGCTACCAACATTATACTACAGGTCCATTGTTAGACAGGTGTGTGTATTTCCGGGAGATAATACCTACGGGTGAAATTGCTAGATCATAAAGTAAACACATGTTCAGCTTTAGTAGCTACTGCTAGAGAATTTTCCAAAGCAGATGAATGAATTTAAATTTTCACCAATAGTTTTTCAGAGTTATGATTGCAATATATTCTTCTTAACACTTGCTATTTTATCATTTTAGCAATTCTTCTGGATATGTAGTAAAACGGCACTGTGTCTTATTTTCTAATATAGTTGCTCTTTTATTGCTGCTAGCAACAAGTCCATTTTTTTAAATTATTTATTTATTTATTCATTTTAGAGAGGAGACACAGAGTGAGAGAGAGAGAGAGAGAGAGAGAGAGAGAGAGAGAGGGGGGAGGAGCTGGAAGCATCAACTCCCATATGTGCCTTGACCAGACCAGTGCAGGGTTTTGAACTGGCGACCTCAGTGTTCCCAAGTCAATGCTTTATCCACTGTGCCACCACAGGTCAGGCGCAACAAGTCCATTTTACCTTCTCAGTATGTAACAACTGTAACTACACTTGAAATTCCTTATGAAGAGACAGCCTGATACCTCCTGTATGTGTGAGTGGTCTTTGTGTGTATGTGTTTTCTTGACCTACCTTAACTCTTAGGGAAAGCAATAACCATTCAAGACATGCAACCATATTTTACCCTTCAACTCTCTTCTTTTAAAAAACAAAATTCATTTGAAGTTGCTTCACTTCTCCAAAGTTCTACTACATGTAAAGTTCACAATTAAAGGAGCAAAAGTTTTTCTAGAAAGAGTTCACTTGTGTTTTGTAATTTTTCTGCAATATAGTACACTAACATATTGTTCTTCAGCTGTGTCAGTTTATATTAAGCCCTTTCACATATAGGACTTTTACTTTTTTATATAATTTTTAAAAAATTACTCAATTTATTTAAACTAATAAAAAACAAAAACAGTTCACTCATTTCTCCCACTTTCCACTTAGCATAATGTCCTTGAGGTCCATCCATGTTTTTGTCCAACCAAGTACTGTGGTTTTCATTTTAATTTCCCTGATGACTAATGAAGTTAATAATCTTTTATATGTCTATAGGCCAGTTGAATATCCTTTTCTGAAGGCTTTTCAGGACTTTTGTCCATTCTTTTGGTGGGTTGATAATATTTTTCTCATTGATTTGTAAGTCCTTAATTGGACATAGGTATTACAAATATTACTTCCTAGGCTGCAGCTTGCTCTCTCAACCTTTTATTAGTATCTGTATCAGCTTGCTAAAATTGCCATAGCAAAATTACAGATTAGGTGGCTTAAACAACAAAGATTTATTTTATCATAGTTATGGAGAGTGAAAGTCTGAGATCAAAGTGTTAAGGTTTAGTTTTTAATGAGGGCTAGGAGTCTGTCCCAAGTCTCTCCTTGTCTTACCAAGGTCCATTTTTTTGCTGTATCTTTACATGGTCATCCCCTTACAGGCACTGTTGTCTGATATCTCTGTGTGTGTGTCCATATTGGATCAGGGCCCACCCTAAAGACCTGATTTTAACTTAATCACCATTTTAAAGATCTTATCTTCAAATATACTTAAATTCTGAAACACTAGAGTACCTCAGATTTGAACATATGAATTTTGGGGCTAAAATTTAGTGGTTTCTTATTTTGAGACAAAATTGATATACTACAAAATTTACCATTTTAAAATGTACAGTTCATAAGGTTGTGCAACCATTAGCACTGTCTAATTCCGGGTCATTTTCATCACCCCGTACTTTTTAGCAATCTTTCCTCATTCCCGCTCTACATCTACTTTCTGTGTCTATAGATTTGCCAATTCTGAACATTTTATATAAATTAAGTCAGACAATGTGTGGTTTTTAGGGCTGGTTTCTTTTACTTAGCATAATGTTTCGAAGTTCATCCATGTTATAGCATGTATACTTCATTACTTTTTAACACTAAATAATAGACCATTGTGTGAATACACCATATTTGTTCATTTATTTATCAGTCGGATTGTTTACACTCTTTGGATATTATAATTAATGTTGCCTGTGAACATTTTATTCATGTGTTTGTATGAAGATAAGCCTTCAACACTTGTGGATACAGCATTAGGAATAAACTGCTAAATCACGTGCTAACTAATATTTTGAGGAACTGATGAACTTTTTCACAGCAGCTAAAGATTTTACACTTCAATCAGCAATGTTGAGTGTTTCAGTTACTCCATATCTTCTCTAACACATGTGATTTTCCATTTCAAAAATATATAGTCATCCAGTTGGGTGGGAAGTGGTACATCACTGTGGTTTTGATTTTTATTTTCCTAACAACTAATGATACTGAGTATTTTTTGTGTGCTTATTGGTTATTTGTACATCTCTCTGGAAGCCTTAATAAAATCTTTAAATAAATAGAAGTGCTTATTTTAATATTAGAAAATTTACATTTTTTCATAAAAATAAAAAATTTTCATTTTCATTCTTACATTGTTGTATATACTAAATATTTTCTTACTTCAGGATCATAAAGTGGACTTCTGGTCAAGATGGCAGTGTAAGTCAGTGTAGTACTCAGATCTTCCCACAATCACATCAAAATTACAAGCAAACTACAGAACAACTATCACTCAGAACTGCCTTAAATATAGCTGAAAGGAAGTCCTACAAGTAGGAATTTAAAAAAGAAGCCATATCAAGACTGGTAAGAGGGGTGGAGATGCAGAACAGGCTGGTACCACACACATGTGGCAGATAAAAATTGGGAGATCTTCTCTAAAGACTAGGGGGTCCCAGCCCCACACTTGGTTGCACAGCCCAGGATTCCAGCACCAGGAAAAGAAGTCCCCATAACTTCTGACTTTAAAAATCAGCAGGGATTGTGGCTAAGTGAAATGGAAGCCTGCTGGAGTCCCAGACAGTTTCTCTTAAAGGACTCACAAATGGACTAACTCAGATTTACTCACAGTGTGCTCCAGCAATGGAGCAGCAGATTAAAAGAAACTGAGATACTAAATACCAGAAAAACTGAATTGTCTGGCACCAGGACTGCAGCAGGGGTGGGGTGGGGGAGAGAGGGCAACTTTCTGCCAGGCAGAAGTTTTGGCAGAGGCCATTGTTTCTTTTCTGAGAAATGCCCTTCACTCCACAGAGTCTGCAGGTGTATGCCATATCTGAGACTCCATCAACCTAGACATGGACAGCAGTGTAGTGATTGCCAGGAAGTGGAGAGTTGGAAGAGTATATAAGAAGGATAAATGGTGATGGGCAAACACTTGACTTGGGGAGGGTAGAAAACACACAATATGGTGTACAGAAAAGTGTTTTAGAAGTGAGCATCTGAAACCTGTATAATTATGTTAACCACTGTGACCTTAATAAATTCAATTAAAAAAGAAAAAGAATGACAAAATCTTTTTAATTTGGTGGAGGAAATAGACATACAAGTCCAGGAAGCACAGGGACTCCCAAATAAGATAAATCCAAAGAGGTCCATACCAAGACACATTAAAATTAAAATGTAAAAGGTTAAAAGCAAAGGATCTTTAAAAGCAGCAAGAGAAAAACAGTTATCTTCAAAGGAGCTCCAATAAGATTGTCAGCTGATTTCTCAACAGAAACTTTGCAGGCCAGAAGGAATTGACAAGAAATATTTTACGTGATGAAAAGCAAATATCTTCAATTGAGATTAGTCTACATAGCAAAACTATTATTTAGAATCAAATGACAGATAAAAAGCTTCCCAGACAAGAAGTAGCAAAAAGAGTTCATCACCCCAGATGATGCACACGGGAAGAAGCAGCAAGTCGGTGGACATGAGGTGCAGGGCTGGGTCGGGAGGTGTAGAGCTCAGGTTTTCTGAGATAAAACTAGGCTAACCTGAGATGGCAAGACGGTGATGGAGTAAGCGAATGTACCAAATTCCAATTCCCAGAACCAAAGTGGATTATAACTTAATTTTAAGAACCATCATCTGAATAAACCAACTTTGAACTAAACTAAGTGGACTCTTCAACCAAGGAACACTGAAGAAGCCACACTGAGACTGGTAGAAGGGGAAAAAACGCGGAGAGGGCTGCCCAGCTCCCGGAGCAAACGGCAGCCCAGAGACACCTGCATGGCGGGAGGAGATTTTGATGGAGAGGGAGAGACCTGGGTCCCAGGAACAAAGCCCCAGCCTGCAGCCCCAGAGCCTAGAAGAGGTGTTTGGACAGTATTGAGCTGTGAAACAAGTGAGGATACGGTTTGTGAGAAAGAGACAGTTTTCTCATTCTTAAAAGGACAACGCAGAGAGCCTCTCTCACAACCACTCACCTGGGGGCTCCAGGGAACAGGAACACAGGAGAGGACCAGAGCAGCGGGAAGAGAGTGTGGACTGGAAGGCACAGGGAGAAACACTCTGAGGGACAGTCACCCTAACCCCTGGGCTGAGTCACTTCCCTAATCAAAAACTAATATTTCCCCTGGAACTAGCAATAACAGCAAAAGGAGATAGGACACCAGCCAAACAAGCTCTCCCGCGGCACTTAGAGCAGAGGTGCTTAGACGGAGGGAGCTTCCAGGACTATAATATGGAGTGTTGGGGTCTGAGCTGCAGTGCACCCACTCACACTGCTGAGGGCTTGCTGGAGGGACGGTGGTGGCAGGATGCTGAAATGTGTTTCTGTCAGCGGGGACAGAGGCCCAGCAAATGTGACCTCGGTCTAGCCCAGCAGGGGTGGAGGGGATGCGCAAAAGCAGTCCAGCAGCTGCGGGCCCACCTGCAGTCCCACCTGTGGGGGGAAAAGTGGGAGGCCAGGAACGGGCAGAGATCTGCTCTGTGACCCTGCACAAGCTGGCCCTGACCGTGGGGGTGAGGCTAGGACCAGGGACAGGCAGAGGTTCGCGAATGAGCGCATGCCAGCAGTCCCGCCCAGCCCAAGAAACCACGGTTTGCCATCCTGCGTGCGTGAGTTGGCTCTGGCCGTGGGGTGAGGGCTGGAGCCCAGGACGAGTGGAGGCTTGCAGCTGAGCGCACGCCAGCAGCCCTTCCCAGCCTGAGAAACCCAGGTTTGCGATCCTGCGCAGGAGGGCTCTGGCCTCAGGGGCGGGGCTAAAGCTCCGGAAAGGTGGAGGCTCACAAATGAGTGCACGTCAGCATCCCCGTCCAACCAGAGAAACTGTGGTGAGCAGGCTCTGATCACGGAGGCTGGGTGGAAGCCTGGGAACAGGGTGGGTCTGCAGCTGAGCAAAGGTGCTCACCTCTACCCTTGGTGCTGAGGTTTGTGGCTTGAGTGCAGTGTGCAACCCAACCTGTGAGGGTGAGGCAAAGGCCCAGGCTGGCTGAGGCTTGTAGAGCTGGGCACCAGAACACAGCCCCTCCAGTGGAGGAGAGGCGAATATCACAGCAATAACCTCAGTGGGCCAGTGCTGGCAACGCCCATACTCAACCACCCTAGGCAGCGGCAGAGGGGGTGGCAGGCCTGCAGATAGACCACACCTAGAGAACACAAAGGCAACACCCATTGGACTCCAGTGGCCACACATTTCTTATACACAAACAAAATGGGCAGGCAGAGAAATCCCCAGAGAAGGACCTGAATAAACCAGATATAACCAAATTACCAGATGCAGAATTTAAAATAATGATAGTTAGGATGTTCAAAGAGATTAGAGCAACAATGGATAGTCATTACAAACACCTAAATAAAGAGATAACAAGTATAAAAAAGGAAATTGAAATAATGAAAAAGAATCAGACAGAAATGACAGATACGGTATCAGAACTGAAGACCACAATGGAAGGAATTAAAAGGAGGATGGATGACGCTGAGAATCGAATCAGCGAGTTAGAACTTTTCACCCTAAAGCAGTAGAATATACATTCATCTCAAGCGTTCATGGTACATTTTCTAGAATAGATCACATGCTAGGACACAAAAATGGACACAATAAACAAAGGCACAAAAGCAGAGCAGAAAAAAGAAAAGAGACTCAAAAAATGTGAGGAAACTCTAAGGGAGTTCTGTGACAACATGAAGAGAAATAACATCCGCATCATAGGAGTTCCTGAAGAAGAGGAGAGAGAACAAGAAATAGAAACTTTGTTCAATCAAATCATAGCAGAAAACTTCCTGAAAATTAAGACTGGAAAACATATCACACGTTCAAGAAGCACAGAGAACTCCATTAAAGAGAAACCCAAAGAAATCTACACAAAGACACATCATAGTTAAAATACCAAACTTAAGGGATAAAGAGAAAATTTTAAAAGCTGCTAGAGAAAAAAGGCTATCACCTACAAAGGAGCCCCCATAAGGATGACATCTGACTTCTCAACAGAAACACTTAAGGCCAGAAGGAAATGGCAAGATATATTCAAAGTAATGCAGAACAAGAACCTACAACCAAGACTACTCTATCCAGCAAGGCTAACCTCTAAAATTGAAGGAGAAATAAAGGGCTTCCCAGACAAAAAAAAAAAGCCTCAGAAATTTATTAAAACCAAACCAATTCTGCAAGAGATGCTAAGGGGCCTGTTGTGAACAGTTCAAAGGGGGGAAATAATATAGCAAAAGAAGAATACAACTTTAAAGAATAAAATGGCAATAAACAACTACATATCAATAATAACCTTAAATGTAAATGAATTAAATGATCCAATCAAAAGACATAGGGTAGCTGCATGGATAAAGAAACAGGACCCATACATATGCTGTCTATAAGAGACACACCTTAAAACAAAAGATGCACATAAACTGAAGGTAAAAGGATGGAAGAAAAATATTTCATGCAAATGGAAATGAAAAAAAGCTGGGGTAGCAATACTCATATCTGACAAAATGATTTTAAAACAAAGGCTGTAGTAAGAGATAAGGACACTACATAATGATAAAGGGGACAATTCAACAGGAAGATATAACTATTGTAAATATCTACGAACCAAATATAGGAGCCCCAACATACATAAAGCAGACTTTGATGGATACAAAGGGCGAGATTAACAGCAATACTATAATAGTAAAGGATTTCAATACCACACTAACACTACTGGATCGATCCTCAAGAGTGAAAATTAGTAAAGAAACAACAGACTTAAAGGATACACTAGATCAACTCGATTTAATAGATATCTTCAGAACTTTTCACCCTAAAGCAGTAGAATATACATTCGTCTCAAGCATTCATGGTACATTTTCTAGAATAGACCACATGTTAGGACACAAAAATGGTCTCAACAAATTTAAGAAGATTAAAATCATATAAAGCATTTTCTCTGATCACAATGCCATGAAACTAGAAATTAACCACAAAGGAAAAACTGAAAAATACTCAAACACTTGGAAACTAAATAGCATGTTATTAAATAATGAATGGATTAACAATGAGATCAAAGAAGAAATAAAGAAGTTTCTAGAAACAAATGATAATGAGCATACATCAACTCAAAATTTATGGGACACAGCAAAAGCAGTACTGAAAGGGAAGTTCATTGCACTACAGGCATACCATGAGAAGCTAGAAAAAGCTCAAATAAGCAACCTGACCCTGCATCTAAAATAACTAGTAAAACAACAGCAAATAAAACCCAGGACAAGTAGAAGGAAGGAAATAATAAAGATCAGAGCAGAAATAAATGACATAGAGTCGAAGGAAACAATACAGAGGATCAATGAAACCAGAAGCTGGTTCTTTGAAAAGGTAAACAAGATTGATGAACCTTTAACTAGACTCACCAAGAAAAAAAGAGAGAGAACACAATTAAATAAAATTAGAAATGGGAGTGGAGAAATAACAACTGACACAACAGAAATACAAAGTATTGTAAGAAAATACTATGAAGAACTCTATGCCAAAAAACTAGACAACGTAGGTGAAATGGACAAATTTCTTGAATCATATAATCTTCCAAAAGTCAATCTGGAAGAATCAGAACACCTAAACAGACCAATTACAACAAATGAGATCGAAACAGTTATCAAAATACTCCCCCCCCCAAAGAAAAAGTCCTGGGCTTGATGACTTCACAAGTAAATTCTACTAAAAATTCAAAGAAGAGCTAACTCCTATCCTCCTCAAGCTATTTCAAAAAATTCAAGAGGAAGGAAGACTTCCAAACTCTTTTTATGAGGTGAGCATAATTCTGATCCCGAAACCAGGCAAAGACAACAAAAAGAAAGAAAATTATAGGCCAATATCCCTGATGAATTTAGACGCTAAAATTCTCAACAAAATATTAGCCAACCTGATCCAGCAATATATGAAAAAAAAGCATACACCATGATCAAGTGGGATTTATTCTGGAGGGGCAAGGCTGGTTCAATATTCACAAATCAATCAATGTGATTCATCACATAAACAAAAGGAAGGACAAAAACCACATGATAATTTCAATAGATGCAAAAAAAGCATTTGATAAAATCCAGCACCCATTCATGATCAAAACTCTCAGTAAAGTGGGAATACAAGGAACATTCCTTAACATGATAAAGGCCATCTATGACAAACCCACAGCAAACATCATACTAAATGGGTAAAAATTAAAAGCAATCTCCTTAAGATCAGAAACCAGGCAGGGGTGACCCCTTTCACCACTCTTATTCAACATAGTTCTGGAAGTCCTGGCTACAGTAATCAGACAAGAAGAAGAAATAAAAGGCATCCAAATTGGAAAAGAAGAAGTAAAACTGTCATTATTTGCAGATGATATGATATTGTATATAGAAAATCCTAAAATCTCAGGTCAAAAAACTACCGGACCTGATAAATGAATTCAGCAAGGTGGCAGGATATAAAATTAATACTCAGAAATCAGAGGCATTTTTATATACCAACAATAAACTGTCAGCAAAAGAAATTAAGGAAACAATCCCCTTCACTATTGCAACAAAAAAATAAAGTACCTAGGAGTAAATTTAACCAAGGAGGTTAAGAACTTATACTTGAAAAATTAAAAAACATTGATAAAAGAAATCAAGGAAGATACAAACAAGTGGAAACATATACCGTGCTCATGGTTAGGAAGAATAAACATCATTAAAATGTCTATATTACCCAAAGCAATTTATAAATTCAATGCAATACCTATTAAAATACCAATGACATACTTCAAAGATATAGAACACATATTCCAAAAATTTATATGGAACCAAAAAAGAACATGAATAGCCTCAATAATCTTAAAAAGAAAAAATAAAGCAGGAGGTATCACTCTTCCGGATATCAAGGTTTACTACAAGGCCATTATACTCAAGACAGCCTGGTACTGGCATAAGAACAGGCATATAGATCAATGGAACAGAAAAAAAAACCCAGAAATAAACCCACACCTTTATGGACAACTGATATTTGACAAAGGAGGAAAGAACGTACAATGGAGTAAAGACAGCCTCTTTAACAAATGGTATTGGGAAAATTGGACAGCTACCTGCAAAAAAATGAAACTAGACTTACACCATTCACAAAAACAAACTCAAAATGGATAAAAGATTTAAATGTAAGCCATGAAACCATAAGCATCTTAGAAGGAAACATAGGCAGCAAGTTCTTCGACATCTGTCGCAGCAATATATTTTGCCAATTTATCTTCATGGGCAAATGAAATAAAAGGCAAGATAAACAAATGGGACTATATCAAACTAAAAAGTTTATGCACAGCTAAAGACAATAAGAACAGAATAAAAAGACAAACCACACAATAGGAGAACATATTCAACAACACCTCTGATAAGGGGTTAATAACCAAAATTTATAAAGAACTTATAAAACTTAACACCAGGAAGACAAACAATCCAATCAAAAAATGGGCAAAAGAAATGAATAGAAATTTCTCCAAAGAGGACATACAGATGGCCAATAGGCATATGAAAAAATGCTCAACATCACTAATCATTAGACAAATGCAAATTACAACCACAATGAGATATCACCTCACACCAGTCAGAATGGCGCTCATCAGCAAAACAACACAGAACAAGTGCTGGCGAGGATGTGGAGAAAAGGGAACCCTCCTGCACTGTTGGTGGGAATGCAAACTGGTGTAGCCACTGGGGAAAACAGTATGGAGATTTCTCATAAAATTAAAAATCAAACTGCCTTTTGACCCAGCTATCCCACTTATAGGAATATACCCTAAGAACACCATAGTACTGTTCGAAAAGAAGAAATGCGCCCCCATTTTTGTGGTAGCATTGTTCACAATAGCGAAGATCTGAAAACAGCCCAAGTGTCCGTCAGAGGACGAGTGGATTAAAAAGCTTTGGTACATATATACTATGGAATACTACTCAGCCATAAGAAATGATGACATCGGATCATTTACAACAAAATTGATGGACCTTGATAACATTATACGGAGTGAAATAAGTAAAACAGAAAAAAACAGAACAGCATGATTTCATACATAGGTGGGACATAAAAGTGAGACTATGAGACATGGACAAGAGTGTGGTGGTTACGGGGTGGGGGGAGGGAGGAGGGGGGATGGGAGGGGCACAAAGAAAACCAGATAGAAGGTGACAGAGGATAATTTGACTTTGGGTGATGGATATGCAACATAATTGAATGATAAGATAACCTGGAGATGTTTTTCTTTGAACATATGTACCCTGATTTATTAATGTCACCCCATTAAAATTAATTAAAAAATAAGAAAAAAAAAGAGTTCATCACCATGAAACCAGTATTACATGAAATGTTTAAGTCTTCTTTAAAAAGAAAAAGAGATTTAAATATATGAACAATCAAAAGGCAATTATAGAGATCTATCAACAATTGAATCTAGCCTGACCAGGCGGTGGTGCAGTGGATAGAGTGGGATGCAGAAGACCCAGGTTCGAGACCCTGAGGTTGCCAGCTTGAGCGCAGGCTCATCTGGTTTGAGCAAGGCTAACCAGCTTGGGCCCAAGTCGCTGGCTCAAGCAAGGAGTCACTCGGTCTGCTGTAACCACCACCACCACCACCACCACCCCGGTCAAGGCACATATGAGAAAACAATCAATGAAAAACTAAGGTGCCCAACAAAGAATTGATGATTCTCATCTCTCTCTCTATTCCTGTCTGTCTGTCCCTATCTGTTCCTCTGTCTGACTCTGTCTGTCACAAGAAAAAACAAACAAACAATTGAATCTAAAAAACAAAATACACAAGCAGAACAGAAACACTCATAGATAGCTAAAAATCAGGAAAATCTTCTCCAAAGTAGAACACAAAGAACAAAATACAGAAAGTAGGACAGAACTAAAAGTTATAACAAATTTTTACTAACAGAAGTTACAGTGGGTGAATCAAAACAAAATTGAAACAAAAAATAACAAAAAAGTTCTAAAAATATTCCCTGATCAGAAGCACATGAGTTTCCATATCCAAACATTCCAACAAGTACGCAGGTCAACACAGGAAAAATGTTTTAAAGTAAGGACACTGAGATAAACAGAAGATACTGAAATGTCTCTGAAATTAACAAAAAAATTGCTACTTAATTTACATCAGGGAGGAAATATAGAAAGAATCATATTTCAGAGATTCCTCTAAATCATCTCTGCAGTGTGGTGCCCAAACCTAATGCGTGGCCTTTTGTTTATTTGAGTACAGTCACACATTCCTGGATATAAAGCTCTGAGACTATGAAAAGATAGAGGTCTAAAATGCTTTCTGTAATACAGAAAAATGGGTTTCTGGGCATTTGGAGCATGAGTGGATGACATGTGTCAAGGAGAGACTTGAGGCAGGAAAGTGGCCGACCAGACAACCCAGAGGCTGACAGGGTCGTGGTGAGAAAGTCAACCAGAAAATACTTCTGGTGATAGTGAAAGGCAATGGTCTTTTACGATCACAGTTATGTAACATCCAATGTGAAAGTCCAGTCTTGTTGTAGCCAACCATATACGCCTCTGTTGACTCTAAAACTTTAGTAAAAGTCAGCAAGACAGCGTTCCTGAATGACTGTTATTTTGCAGTAATCAAGGAAAAAAGGTGATGCTCTCTAGTATTGATCAAAAAGTGGTGGAGAACCAGAGGCCAGCCACACTAGGCAAGCATGAGTGAGAATGCGATTTTAGAGGAGGCACAAAATTGGAAGAAATGAAGACTGTCAGACGTACAAGGTTCCCAAGAATGTCCAGATATAAGAGGGACTCATGACATAAGCTCTGCTCAGCCCCTCGCATCCCTTTTACCATTTCTGCGCACTCCTCTGCAGGCTTCTCTGTGCTTTGGTTTCTAATGGTCACACCTTCTACTCTCTTGGCAACACGCCCCTCAGGCTGCTGGACAGCTTTGACCCCACATAGAGAGAGCTGGATGTCCTGGGGGTTTCTGTGTCCCCAAAGTGCTCCTTTACCAATAACTGACTGGTATAGTGGAATGAAAGCCCAGATCCTTTGAAATTGGAACAAAATGTAAGCAGATTCATAGGCCAGCGTTCCCTTTGGGACAAGGCTAAGCCACTCTCTGAAGGACTTTGCCTGATCGCCCTGCTGTGCTCCTTACCTATTCTGTCCTGCTCATCCTACCCCCTTCTCATTTTTTTTTTCAGGGACAGAGAGAGAGAGAGTCAGAGAGAGGAATAGATAGGGACAGACAGACAGGAATGGAGAGAGGTGAGAAGCGTCAATCATTAGTTTTTCGTTGCCGTTGCGACACCATAGTTGTTCACTGATTACTTTCTCACATCTACCTTGACCGCGGGCCTTCAGCAGACCAAGCAACCCCTTGCTGGAGCCAGTGACCTTGGGTCCAAGCTGGTGAGCTTTTGCTCAAGCCAGATGGGCCTGTGCTCAAGCTGGCGACCTCGGGGTCTCAAACCCGGGTCTTCCGCATCCCAGTCCGACGCTCTGGTCAGGCTGGTCAGGCTCTCATTTTTTAATAAACTACTTGTACATGAATCCTTCTTTCAGTGCCTGCTTATGGGAAATCTAATTTAAAAGAGACACTAAAGCAATTTTAATTGAAATATTTAAAAAGGGATTAGATAGAATTGGAGGACTTAGGCATGCCCAAGAAGAATGTTTGGGTTACTCATAGATCAGGCTTTCAAAGACTTTCAAACTGGTTATTATATATAATAAATATACAAAAAATTATATTTAATATAAAGAGGAAGTATGAATTTTTTCCAGAAAAATAATGGTGGTAAAATAGAGAGAGAAACGAGAACTTGGAGGAAGATGTGATATTTAACCATTGAGGAACGAGCAGGAAGTGAAGATGTAGGTAAAGACACCTCAGACAGGGCATGACTATGTATTTTCAAGGACCACATATACCCTGAAATATGAAAGAATAGAAGAGGACATTAATCAGAGAAACATTAGGAAATGATTCATAGAGAACCCTAATTTTCTATTACACAGGAATCAAACTGGAAACAAAGACACTGGATTTTTGACAGGTGATTATTTATTTCTACTATTCCACCAAATCCAGGAAAGCAGAAGCATAATCTAAGCTAAAATATAAATTCTCAACAGTTCCACATTATCAGTGTCACCAAGAGTCTCCTAAAACAAGTGGTTTTTTTCCAGTAAATACTAGTATTTAAGGAACAGTAGAGTTGTGAATAAGAGAAATGTACCTAATACTTTCATGAGTGGAAATGAATGTGCTGATTTTTAACTGGTGTTCTCCTTTAAGGCTTACTCTTCTTGCTTAAGTCGTTTAATCTCCAGAGACAGTTTATACACCTCCAGGGCCATTTTCACGTCCTCTGGGTTTGGGAGACACTGCATGAGTTGAGTGCCTGCTAACACTTGCTCACAGCCATTGTGGACTTCCTGAAAGACATAAAAGGATGAATTTTGATAGACTTCTCTTCAAACTGAGAAATTAGAAGATTTCTTCAAAATGCCTCACTGCTGATAGCAAAATTGAAGTATCAAGATGTTCTTCAGGACTGACATAAGAAGTCCAAGATACGAGGGTCCAGACAAATGGAGCAGGGAAGGAATGGTGCTACTGAAGACACTCAGGGGACCTCTTCAGGGACAGCTGAAGGAATAGTTTTGATGGTCATGCAAAAGCATAGCATTTGTGGTAGAAAAATACAAGGCTGGGGCCAGGTTATCTGATTCTTTGGAACCCTCTCCTCCTATTAAGAGGCTTGGTTATTTTTGCTATTAAATAAAAGAATTAGAACTTGCCTAATGACCTCAACAAGTGCTTTGAAGGTGAAATTACTGATTTCAAAAATGATTTAAACAGCTCAGACCTGAATCCAGACAAAAGTCAGATTTCATCATTGTTGGATGGGACAGTGCTCTGGAGCAGGCTGCCATTTTTAGAATGTGATGCAATACCCTGGAATGTGTGTCACTTACCCACTCACACTTGGGCACATCTGGGTACCAGGTTCTGTTTTCTGAGCAGGTGATACTTTGAGGGCTCACCATACTATATCCAGGTTCACACTGGATGGTGACATTTTCAGGCTCAACATATAGAGCCTTATCCACAGACAGTTTTCCATTTTCTAACTTTGGTTTCAGACACAGAGCTGTTATGGAGACACAATTTTGATCAGCTGATGATTGTCAGAATAATTTATTAAAATAGTAGAGAATTGTAAAGGTTGAAAAACACTGATAATAAGTTATACCTGCATGATGAGAGTTGCTCTTTATCTCTATTTATTGTATTATTATAACAATAAAATTAATAATAATTTGCATACTACTGTCGACATAAAACACTAGTATTTTTATCTCTATTTTACTAGAGAGCAAAATTATGTTCAGGTCATTTATGTGACTTGTCTATAGTTGTATAGCTTTTAGGTGGCATGATTATGATATAAACCAAGATACTATGGTCCTAGAGCAGTGGTTCTTAACCGTTTTTGAGGTATCAAACCCACCAGTTTCATATGCACATTCACCGAACCCTTCTTTAGTGATAAATAAAATATAATTTTTTTTCCAAATTCAAGGCACAGGTATATGTTTTTTTACTGGTTCACAAAATGAGCCGTGCATGACATCACCTTGCTCAAAGAACAAAACCAACAAAGTGCATGAACTCACAACAAATTACAGTATTACTTTATTCTGGCCTCCACGGCAGAAGCTTCTCCGAACCCCTGAGACCGACTCATCGAACCCCTATGGTTCGATAGAACCCAGGTTAAGAACCACTGTCCTAGAGTCTGGACCATAGCTACTATACCACAAAAGCTACTATATCACAAAACCTTACTCTTTGAGTAATTTTAAGTATGTAATTTTAAATCGCATACTCTTAATATCTTCCTGCATTAAATGGAGACAATGGAAAAAAATTAGTCCCTTGAGTTGCTGTTTACAGTGTGATTTTTTTTAAAGGCATACCTAATCTTGGTGGTTAACCAGAAATCTCTTAGAGGTCAACGTCACTATGAGAAGATGGCAGCAGAAACAGAAGCATACATACTAGACACTTGAATTATGACAAGGGTAGCATTGCAGAGCAGTGTGGAAACTATGGTCCATTTAATAAGTGGTGCAAGGTTTATTGATTATTTCTGGGGCAAAAACAAATTTTGAATTATACTTTCTACCATAAACCCATATATATTTCATGTGGATTAGGCATATCAATGTGAAAGCTAAAATGATAAAGGACTGTACGATAACATAAGAGAATATATTTTTGTGATCTTGTTGTAGGTAAATATTTCTTAAACAGGACACAAAAAGTTCCAACATCAAGAAAAAAATTAATAAATTGAGCTAAACTGGAATGTAGAATTCTTGTTTATCAAAACTAGAACACTCATACACTACTGGTGGAAATGTAAATTGTTGCAAACATTTTTGAACAAAATTTAGTATTATCTATTAAAAACAAACGTGCATACTCTATGAAACAGTATTTCTGCTTTAAGTTTATTCCCAACAGAAATGTTGGCACATTTGTACCAAAAGACATACACGAGAATGTTCATAAGAGCATTATTCATAGTAGACTACAACATAAAAAATCAGACTTTTATAAGGCACATAAAATGTGATATGTGTTTATACAAAGGAATATTATACAGCAATGAAAATGAATAAACTATCATTAAATGTAAGAACATAAATGATATCCTAAAACATAATGTTGAGGAAAGAAGCCAGGTGCAATAAGTAAATGCATGATTTTCTTTACATAAAGTTAAAAAGTTGGCAAAATTAATCTGTGGTGTTAGAATAGTGACCACCTTTGGGGAATAAATGGGAGAAGACATGTGGTACACTTCTGTTGTTTTGGTAATGGTTGTGTTTCTTGACCTGAGTGATAGTTTCATGGGTTATTTTACTTTATGATAATCATTGACCTGTGCACCTAAGATTCGTGCATAGTTCTGTACTACATTACATTTAAATTAAAACTTTTATTAAAATAAAGCAAAAAGTGACCTTCAAAATTACCTCTGAAAACATACACATTGGTAACAGTGGGATTGACTAGGTGATGGTTCACACTCTTAAAATATTATATTATACACATGTATTATTATTAGCTACATGAAATTATTAAATACATAAAATACAAATTTCTAAGTGCTGCCTCTGGCTGGGAAGAGACTCTACTATAACTTTCATGGTGGCTTTCCCTTCCCAGCAAGAGCATTAGTAAAACTGAAGTTACCTTTACAGTGAGGGGCTGGAGATGACCATTGTGAACTTCTGCAGGTGATTTTGGGCTCTCCAACCAGAACATATCCTTCATCACATTCATATTGCACCACAGTTGTAAAGGAGAAAAACGAACTCACATCATGATGGGATCCATGGTCAATGCTAGGAAACATACGGCAATCTCGAATGGTGAAAAAGAAGGTAGAAGAGAATGAGCTAGAGTTTACTTTACTTAACAATTCAGATTGAGGAACTCCTCTCAATAGAACTAAGTCATTAAATTATACTGATGAAGTATATTTCATTTCCTTGACACAATCACTAGAAAGGATTTGTTGAATTTTTCAGGCAGTGTTATCATTTTATATGTTATACCATTTAATACTCACACTAACTCTTTAAAGTAGTACTATATTATCATTATGCCCATTCTAGTGAAAAGAAAACACAAAAAAGGTTAAATAGTCTATATAAGTACAAGTGATGTGAATAAAACTTAAAAATTAGAACAATATTCTTCTTGTTACATACAATGTCAAGTAATACCCCCAAATTGAAGAAGTAGGTGACTCATAACTAGTTAAAATTAAAATTTAAAAATAATAATATTTAGGAAACTATTTTTATAAAGCTTCTGATATCCTGTGACCACCACCCCTGGCCCCGGATGAGGCAGATGTGTGTTTCTCCTTCACATTAAGAGAGGAGTTGTGAAAGAACCTGATATGTATCCTTTCATTTTGGAGGGAATGTTTGCAGGATGTCAAGTGGTTCTGATGGTGAGAGCAAGGGACAGATTCCTACAAAGGATAAGTAAGTACTTCCCATGGGTTAGAACTAGGCTGTATTGAGAAAGACAGCCATGCTGGAGTGGTCTTCAGGTCTGTCCAAATGTACAACCTGAGGTAGGAGGAAGGCTTCAGTTAAAATAAAAATTTAAAAAAAAGCTCTAGGAGTCACCAGTTACCTAGGAGATAGGAATTAGTAAGTGATCAACCAGAAGCAGAGATGGTTTGACCATACTCCAGGAATTGCAGTTGGCAGATCCTCAGTGATGATGCAGTACCGACAAAAATAAACAAACAGACGAGAGAGAGAGAGAGAGACAGAGAGAGAGAGAGCTTTAGACACCCCTGAGACTAAGAATAAGTTCAGGTCAAGTCCTGTTTCCCTCACCTTGCTCCTCCCAAAGCTTCAACTCTGGGCATTTCAGAAACACAGTAAGAGTAATTCAGAGGTAAATTCTGTTAATTCATCTGTGTATAAGTCAACAGGTTCCATGTAGCCTTTCCTAAACGTCAGATTAAGTACCTCCACATAAAAAGAAAAATAGCTCTTAGTTTTTATGAGTAGACATATATATGGAGATCTATATTAGGTTTTTCAGATAATATTAAGAGCCACACTTGAAATCTATTTAGAAAGATAAGGCATAGCTATTTAAATAGTGACACCACAATACCAGTCACACAAGTGCCAGAAGAGTAGGATAAGAAATGAGTTCTAAAGGTGAAGGAATTTCCCTGGCTTGTTAGCTCAGTGGTAGAGTATCGGTCTAGAGTATAAGAGCCCTGGGTTCAATCTCCGGTCAGGGCACACAGGAGAAGTGACCATCTGCCTTCTCTCTCTCTATTTCTTTCTCTCTCTATTCTCCTCCCACAGCCATGCTCAAGTAACTTCAGTGATTTGGCCTCAGGAGCTGAGGATGGCTCCATGGCCTCTTCCTCAGGTGCTAAAACGTGACTCCAGTTGCAACAGATCAATGCCTAGATGAGCAGAGTGTCACCCCCTAGTGAGCTCACCAGGTGGATTCCAGTCTGGGCACATGCAGGAGATTGTTTCTCTGCCTTCCTTCCTCTCACTAAAATAAAAATAAAATAAAAAAGTAAAAAATAAATAAAAGAGAAGGTGTTGACAGGACTGAGGACTAGAGTATTATGGGAAGGTACCCAAGAATAAATTGGAGATCATCTTGAAAGATGGGTGGAAGTCAAGTAGCTGATAAGATAGTAGAAGCAGCCTGACCAGTGCTGCAGTGGTGCAGTGGATAGAGTGTTGACCTGGAACACTGAGGTCCCTGGTCCAAAACCCCAAGGTCACCAGTTTGAATGTGAGCTCATGGCTTAAGTGTGGAATCACCAACTTGAACACAGGATCATCGACATGATCCCAAGGTCACTGACTTGAGCCCGAAGGTTGCTGGCTTGAAGCTCAAGATTGCTGGCTTGAAGCCCAAGGTTGCTGGCTTGAACAAGGAGTCACTAGCTCTGCTTGAGCCTCCCAGTCAAGGATCAATGAACAACTAAAGTGAAGCAACTATGAATTGATGCTTCTCATCTTTCTTTAAAAGATCAATAAAAGAGAAAGAGAGATAGAGCTAGTAGAAGCAGACAGTGATCAAAGTCGCTGGCATCAGAAGGGGAAGCAGAGTCAGAAAAGGAGATCCAAGTCAAAGTTGACAGGCATTAAATGCCATTTCAGAGGGTTAAGGTCATAGACAATGGAAAGATTTGAAGAAAAAGAGACCAGGAAACAGAAATATGAAGACAATTAAAAGATGTTGACAAATTTGATAAGGCCTTCTTCTGCTACCTCAAACTCTAAGACAGAACTCAGAGACAATGTTGAGGGTCTGAAAATCCCCTGAGCAGAAAGTTCTTTATGCTGTACTGACTCTGTAATGTAATTAGTGCTATTCTTTAATAATGTTCATGCATATAAGGTGAAAACTCATCCTTTGCTTAACCAGTGGTGGCCCAGTGGATAAGGCTTTGACTTGGAATGCTGAGGTTGCCAGTTCAAAACCCCAGACTTACCCAGTCAAGGCACATACATACTCAAGAAGCAAATTCTGTGAGTTGATGCTTCTAGTTCCTTCCCCCCTTTCCCTTTCTCTCTCTCTCTCTCTCTCTCTCTCTCTCTCTCTCTCTCAAAATCAATAAATAAAATCTTTAAATAAATTTTCTAAAAATCACCTTCAAATATAAATTATTCCTTGATAAACCCCTGCTATCCCCCTCACCACTTTCAGTAATGGAGAAAGCATGGCTTCCATACTTTTAAATCAATCTGCTAGCTCACATAAGAGCATTCAACTATTATTGGAGAGTCAGGATTTTTCTTCTAAGCTATTCCAAATCCTACATTTTTATGCCACGAAAGCTGTTTTCAGGGATTGTGCATATAAATATCTTTATTATGAAAATTAATTCTCTCAGGTAAAAAATATTAACTAGCACAAGAGAAAAATATTTTGCTTAAAGGGCATTTCCATTTAAATAATAACATTTTCCATGAAAAAATAACAAGTGAATTTCTACAACAGACTTTAACTAGTTCTTGGAGATTCTCTCAAACCTTTTTATTTTTTCTTCATTTGAAAAAATTTTTCTTCATTTCAGTAACAATGCCTTATATTTATATAATGTTTTGCAGTTTTTGAAGTGTCCTATATTTTATTCTAGAAAATTTAGTGTTTGTGATAACACACAATATTTTCCCTTTACTAATAGAGTGTTTTTCCAATCAATCACTAAGATTGTAGTAAATATGTTTTAAGCATCTTGGAGCATTTAAATGTAAGAAATTGATTTGAAAATGAAAGATTATTTCCTGCTAAAGCAGCCTCACAAGAATTTTAATATATCAACACAATTATTCTGACAATTTCTATCTCAAAAAATGTCTTTTATTTTTTTTTAATTCTTCATTTTTATTGATAACCTAGTTCATGGTACTGTTTTTTAAAGGTTGTAAATTACCGGCACTTGACTACATTTGATGAACTGTTGTCTGGTATTGTTCTCCGTATCTTTAGAGAAACTACCGCTTTCCCCCCATCAGCACTGTACTCACCACACAGGCCAGAAGGGCACAGCAGGAGGGTCAAGACCCCAAGGAAGTACAGGGCTGGAAGAATGGTCTGCAACTTGGGAAACATGATGCAGAGTCTCAGAGGTGCCAAAATGGGGCTCAGCGTTCCCATACGCATTGAATCAAGATGAAGAAAAGTTCTGTAAATAACTGTTGAAATGGTGCCGAAGACAAGGAACTCAGCCTTGGCAAAGTCCCAGTACTATGTCACTAAGGGGAAGAGGCCATGGGAGTGACAGACCAGATGCTGAGCACTGATTGGCTGTCAGGGCAAGCCCACTGGTTTCCCTTCTTGAGAAGAAGGGTCTGGAGCTTGATGGAGGAGCTCTCTGCAGTACTGTACATATTTACTCTTGTAAAAGACTTCACTGCTATTCAGATGGCACATGTAATAAGTTTCCTTCTGAGTGGAGAAAGGTAAAAGTTACCAGGATTTCAGGTCCTGATGTACAAGGTATGTGGTGGGCTCTACAAGAATTATAAGTCATAGCATAAAAAGAAAATAAAACATCTGAGAAACAGTACTTGTCCAGGGAAGTGGTTTTTTCAATTGGTAGTATGAATTGCTCAGAAAATAAATTTTTCTTAAGTGTAGAATATTACATTTCTTTCTACTTAGCATATGGTCTAGTCAGAACAGACTAATATAAGTCTGTAAGTATAAAAATATCCAAGAATTCAGTCTAAACAAAAAATATTCTTACAATACTTCAGTGAGAACTTCTTTATTTCTTGAGTTTGCTGATGTACATAACACATGAAATAATCCACTTTCTGAAACTATTTTAGTATGGGAATTCTTCTAGTCTATGTTTGCACAGAAATAGGATGCACTGGAAGTTAAATGCTTGGGGATGATGAGCTAAAAAAGAAGAAAGATTTAGTATGATTTTTTTCCTTTTTTTTTTTTCTCTTCCAAGTGAGGGGAAGGGAGGCAGAGAGACAGATTCCTGCATGCACCCCAACTGGGATCCCTATTTGGGGCTGATGCTCGCCCATCTGAGACCATGATTGAAACCTAGCTAATTTTAGTGCCTGAGGCTGAGGCTCCACGGAACCATCCTCAGTGCCCAGGGCATTTGAACCATTTGAGCCATAGCTGAAGGAGAGAAGGAAAAAGAGAGAGAGAGAGAGAGAGAGAAAGGGAGGGGGAGTGATGGAGATCAAAGGTGGTTTCTCCTGTGTGCCCTGAGCAGGAATCAAACCCAGGACATCCACAACACTGGGCAAACACTCTCCTACTGAGCCAACCATCCAGGGCCTAGTATGAGTTTTCAAAGAGCTAGGTGATGCTGGATCCAGAAGAAGCCCAGCTCTTTGCCTCTAAGCACTAAGAGACAAATAAATGGAAGGCATACTTGTCATTTTTTTTTAATTGTTAACCCTAAGACTAAGTTTCTCTTAACCATCTGACACTGCTTGGCTTTTCATCAAGGTCATTTCCTAAACTGTCTCCTAAGTGGGAGAGATGAAAATAACAACCTGGATTCTACATCTTGCCTACCAACTATGAATATCTGTGTTTATATATATAGTTGTCTAAATGTAAAGAGTAAGCTGTAGAAATTGTCCTAAAGTGATCTTCACCACTCAGCTGACCTGCAATGACAGCTACATACCAATAATAACAAAAATGCTTACTTCTCAAAAATAAATGAGAAGAATTGCCAAATATAACCAAGCAAAATTCTTTGGAATATTGAAGAAAGCATAATTAAATTTCTACTTCCTAGAAAGAAGAAAAAACAAATCCACCAAATGGTTACTTCCTTTAGAAAGAAGAACTGCAATAAAGAGATGTAATTTAAATGATTAACCAGAAAATTGCTTTTAATCTTTCAGCCTACAGTGTTCAAGAACTTTAAATAAATCAGCCCTGGCTGGTTGGCTCAGTGGTATACTGTTGGCCTACGTGTGGATGTCCTAGGTTTGATGCCCCATCAGGGTAAACAGGAGAAGTAAACATCAGCCTCTCCACCCCTCACCCTCCCTTCTCTCTTTATCTCTCTCTCTGTCTTTCTCTCCCACAGCCATGATTCAATTGGTCTTAGTGAGTTGGCCCTGGGAGCTGAGGATAGACATCATCTCACCTTGGGCACTAAAAATAGCTTGGTTGCCAAGCAACAGAACAATGCCTCAGCTGGCCAGAGTATCACCCCATAGGGGGCTTACCAGGCAGATCCCAGTCTAGGTATATGCAGGAGTCTGTCTCTCTGCCACCCCTCATCTCACGAAATTAAAAATAATCTTTTTCCATAAATAATCATAATTAATCTTCAAAAAACCTATGGCATAGCTCTTACCTTCCTCACTGCATAGAGGAAACAGGTTCAGACATATTAAGAGAACTGCCCTCAAACTTCTCAGATAATTAGTGGCTAAGCCAAATTCTAAACCCAAGACTTATTTTAAAACACTAGCTATTTTAATACCAAAAATATTTCCACTTTCTGGCTAATATTGGCTTCCTGTTGGGACACTGAGCTAGTAGCCATTTGGGAGTAAATCAACAGTTGGGCTTTACCCAATGGTATGTCCACCTACAGATACTGCTAGTGCTGCAGTTAATAACATACACCTGGGCCTTCTCTAGAGAATGTGCTGAAATGACAGGAGTATACTCATTCTAATGCACCTAGGAAGTTATGCCATGCTTCACAGGACCAACCAATGCCTAACTAATATTGGGATACAAAAGCTCTGATTCCTTGCCTCAAGTCTAGACAAATCAGTGGTGCGATTTACACTCTAGCATTCATTATGGATCAAGTGAAGGTTACACAAGCTGAGAACACATCCTTGCTCAGCTCTTTTCACTCCCTATCATGTTGCTTTATTCCCTTAGAATTTTTTTCCCCTTAACAGCACACCATCAAAAAGTTAGATACATCTGAATTCCTTCTGGAAACACTGACTGAAGACAGTTTGTACCACAAGTGGACCTAGAAAGCAAATTCTAATGGGATTCTAGAATTGGATCACCCACCAGCCAACCAGCAATCATGACTTCAAAACTGGTGATAGGTGACATACTGATAGCCCAGGCTTGCACAGCACTGCAATCATGAACATTTTCACGTGGTAAGCTTTCATGAGACATAGATGGAAGAATAAACACTGGCTTGTGCAATACCTCTGACATTTGAGAAGGGCAGTGGAAATAATGGCAATAATGGTTGTGAAATTGGGTAACTGAGTACCACAAATACAGGCTCAGTGCCCCTTAGCTTTAAGTGAAAGATCAAGGCAATTAACCACAATTTGAATCCTAATGTGAAAGCCAGAGGTCTCCTTGTCAGTATTTAAAGAAACTTGCATCTCAGGTAGCCAGGAGCTAATAATCATGCTAAAGGCCAGGCTCAGGGTATAATCATAAAAGAATAGCAGGACTTCAATAAAGTATGAATTTTTAGCCCTGGCAAGTCTTCTACTAAAAGACCGGGCCCTTATGGCAGGGGTGGTGGCTTTAGACTTGACATGAAAATATCTGAGTAGATGCACTACAGAAATTTGAACCCCAAATTTTCCTATACCCCCAAAACCTATGTAATTGGCTCGCTCCCCTTTGTTATAAGATAGTCCCCCTATTATTTGAAGACTGTGCAAAAGGATCAAGTATGTTAGATATCTTATAAAGTTAAAGTTGCTCACCTCAAGATCTGCTCACACCTCCCCTTCAGGCATCAGACCAACAGCTGGTATTAAAACTCAGCATGAATGAACTAAGAATGTGCTGGACCTGCTATGAGCAATGAGAACCCGTTTACAGGATCAATGAGACCTGCCTAGTATGTGTTAGCAGTTGGAAAGAGTGCCTAGGAAGAGATTTTAAAGGCAGATAATAGAAAATTTGTCAAGATGGGCACCCTTTCCCATAACACAGGATTTAATACCTTGGCAAGTGATCTGGAGTCAGGTTTGATGTTTCTGTGATGCTTCTGGAAATTTAATAAAAATTACAATTAACGTTAAATGGTGTAGAATGCCAGAACTGCCATGGCAGACTAAGGAAGTGATCCAAGGCTCAGAGAAGTAGACAGTGTGTTCTATTTTATAAAACCAAAAGACCCACCAGCTGTTTTCTTCATGAGAACCCTGAGGATGTACCATTTACCAAGGCAATAAGGAATGCGCTAGTGACAGGCACCAATATTACAGAGAAACTCAATTGTGACTGGCTCTCTGTATCTTATGGTAGGGGAGATGTCATTATCGAATGTGGCTGCCTGGTAGCAGTGAAGCTTATAGAATCCCAGGAGAGCAGAGCCGAGTGGCAGCATTTAACCTTCGGAATTATTGCAGGGCTGGAGCTAGGGTGATGCAAGAGATATACCTAGGAGGCAAAATGAAAGAAGGCACTCATTCTCAGGGTTGTGCAAGTGCTGAGCCTGAGAGCAAGTGCTTCCTTAAGAGTGAGACACGTAGGGCAGCAAGTTTAGGATGCAACCATGGGAGAGGACATTTTGACCTGTAGGAACATATGAAGAATGTTAATAAGCTATTGTGTTTTTTATAGTAAGGGTCAGCTACCATGGGTATTGCTATAATCAAAAGAGATCTAGAATACACTATCCGAAGGTTGAAGTCAGCCAATCCAATTGGAAAGTCATGATCCCTTTGCCCAATAGTTTTTTTCTTGATAATTTTTTCATAAGTTTTCAGCCTGAAAGTGAGGACAGATCCTTATGATGTGCCCTATAATCTTTAGAGACTTGTTATCTGAGCCCCAGGAACAGAAAGTGTCATTGTGAACCCAGATAAAGAGAAACTACAGGAGATAGGCAATCATGGTTATCTCCCAGTAACCCACTAGTTTTATGGACTCAGTAAATGGTCATTTCTGTGGTATTCAGGTATATAGCAGTTTGTAGGGCTCTCATATTAATTAGTTCTCTGACCTTTGGAATAAGAGCTATCAAAGTAAGAAGACAGCCTGACCAGGTGGTGACGCAGTGGATAGAGCGTCGGACTGGGATGCGGAAGACCCAGGTTCGAGACCTCGAGCTCGCCAGCTTGAGTGCAGGGCCCATCTGGCTTGATCAAAAGCTCGCCAGCTTGGATCCAAGGTTGCTGGCTCCAGCAAGGGGTTGCTTGGTCTGCTGAAGGCCTGCGGTCAAGGCACATGTGAGAAAGCAATCAATGAACAACTAAGGTGTCGCAACGGCAACAAAAAACTAATGATTGATGCTTCTCACCTCTCTCCGTTCCTGTCTGTCTGTCTATTCCTCTCTCTGACTCCCTCTCTGTCCCTGTAAAAAAAAAAAAGTAAGAAGACAAATATATATACAAAATATCTATAAATAATAGCCCTGTATGATGCTCTTTATTCAGCAATATACATTAATACTAGAAGTCCCAACTAGTTCAATAAGGCAAGAAAAATAAGTAAAAGGCATATAGTTTGGAAAGGAAAAACAAAACTGTGTTTATTAGCACACAATATAATTGTTTATTCGGTAAAGTCCAAAGAATTTATAGAAAACTTGCTAGAACTCATAAATTTAATAAGATTACAATGTAAATTATAAACATATTAAAATTAATTATATTACTAAATTTTAGCAATAAAAATTAGAAATTAAAATTTTATTTTATATTTTAATTTTTTCTTTTTTAAATTATTTTTATTAATTTTAATGGGGTGACATTGATAAATCAGGGTACATATGTTCAGAGAAAACATCTACAGGTTATTTTGACATTTAATTATGTTGCATACCCATCACCCAAAGTCAAATTTCTTCCATCACCTTCTATCTGGTTTTATTTATGCCCCTCCCCTCTCCCTCCCCCCTTTCTCTTTTCTCATTTCCTCCCCCTTCCCTCCCCCACCCCCCATAACCAGCACACTCTTGTCCATGTCTCTGAGTCTCATATTTATGTCCCATCTATGTATGGAATCATAATTTATGTTTTTTTAGTGTGATATACACACACACAGACAGGAAGGGAGAGAGATGAGAAGCATCAACTCATGCTTACCGCACCTTTGTTGTTCATTGATTGTTTTCTCATATATGCCTTGACCCAAGGGCTCTAGCAGAGCAAGTGATCCCTTGCTCAAGCCAGTAACCTTGGGCTCAAACCAGTGACCATGGGGCCATATCTATGATCCCATGCTCAAGCCAGGGGCCCTGTGCTCAAACTGGTGATCCTGCACTCAAGCTGAATGAGCCCATGCTCAAGCTGGCAACCTTGGGGTTTTGAACCTAGATTCTCAGCTTCCCAGGCTAATGCTCTACTCACTGTGCCACTGCCTGGTCAGACAAATTTTAAAAGTCCTACTATCTCAAGGGCAGTATGCTGGTTGACAAAAGCCATTTTTAAAGACCACAATTTTTAAGATTATTTTTGTAAAACATTGTCAAAATGACAAAAGGATAGAAATGAGGACCAGATCACCACTTACCAGTGTTAGGGATAGTGGGACAGGGGAGAGAAAACAGTGTGAATACAAAGGGATACTTCACCAGGGATCATTTTAGTGATGAACTGATTCTGTATCTTTGATTGCTATAGTTTTACACAAATCTACACTGTGATGATAAAATAGTAAAGCATAGAGGTATACACATGCATTGAGCAAATATCAATTTTCTGATATTATTGATATTATCATAGTTCTCTAAAATATAACCACTGGGAGAAACTGGGTTCTGAAGGGTGCATGAGACTTCGCTGTACTATCATTGTGACTTTCTGTGCCTCTATAATTATTTCAAAATAAAAGTATATAAAATGACACAAACTCTATATAGTGCATGATAGCTGAAAACTCCAAAACATGGCTGAAAGAAAACAAGACAAAATTTTTTGAAACTTAAATAAATGGAGTGATATACTGTGTTCATGTATTAGAAGGTTCAACGTTATTAAGATATTGATTCTCGTCAAAATGATCTAGAGATTCAAAGAATTCCCAAACAAACCTTAGCAAAGGCTTTGTAAAAACTGATGAGCTTTTTCTAAAATGTAGTACATAGATAAGGCAAAGAACAAGGAGAGCCAAAACAATTTTTCAAAAGACTGAAAAGTTGAAAGACCATAATTCTATTTCAAGACTTACTATAAAGGTACAATGAATAACACATAATGGTTATGACACAAAATTGGACTTACAATTTATGGAAAAATTAAATCCAGAAATACACTAACTATATCTGATTAGTTGATTGTAGACAAGGAACCAAGGTAATTCAGTGGAGAAGAGGGAAGTCTTTTTAATAAAGGGTACCAGAACATTGAATATCCACATGCAAGAAAAAGAAATGTGCTTTGCCTCTAACATTTTACCTTATTAATTTTTAATTAGAACCAAATTTTCATCTCATGTAACTTTATACACTCTGTATTCATAATTGTTCATTACATACAGAAAGCAAACCTCTGAGGGAAATACAAAGATAAATTTGTCATAAAGAAGGAAAGCATTCCACTTAAAATGAGAGGATGAATGTACATGCTCTACTTTCTAGGGGTGGGTGCAATCATTTCAAGAAAGAAAGTGAGTGCTCTCAATGCTGACAGTGCAAAGCAATGTTGCTGTGGAAATAGGCAGAGGGGTTTTGGGAGAAGCAGAGAAGCAATAATCTCCTCATTTTGCATGGTAGAAATTCAAGTTACTAAAGAAGCAGGCAGGAGACTGGAGGATTGATCTCAGAAGAAACTGGTCAGCAACAGAGAGGGCACCAATAAGCACTGATATTTGGGGATTCCTCTGAATTTGTTACTGTATAAACTAAGCTGTGGAAACAAAAGCGGAAGTTTATTTCTCTCATTCAACAGTTCAGAGGCAGAAGCCTACATATTCAGGTTGGTCAGCATCTCTGTCCAACAAGGTCCCCCAAGGGTCAGGTCTCTTCCTCTTCCTTGTTCCAACATCCCCTAGTGTATTGTCCTCATCAGCTTGGTGGAAGCTGGTGAGCCACCACCCAGTCAGCATTCTAGTTTTTATGTGGCAAAACAGGAAGTGGAAGGTTAGCAACTTCCTTTTTAAGAATGTGGCTAAGAATCTGCACAAAGGAAGGCTCTAGTTAATATTTAAAAGAGTAAAGGTAGTTCTACTATGTAAAACAGCTGGGGGATAATGAAAATTGAGCAACAATTAGCAGCATCTGATACAACTCCAAATTAGAAAGCATAATTCGCTTTTCAATCTCCCCATGTACACAGAACTTAAATCATTTTACATAGGTTTCACCCTTTAAAATCAATGTATAATCTAGAACAGTGGTTCTTAACCTTTTTTGAGGTACCGAACCCACCAGTTTCATACGCGCATTCACCGAACCCTTCTTTAGTGATAAATAAAATATGATTTTTTTTTCCAAATTCAAGACATAGGTATATGGTTTTTTACTGGTGTACAAAATGAGCCGTGCATGAACATCACCTTGCTCAAAGAACAAAACCAACAGAGTGCATGAACTCACAACAAATTACGTTATTACTTTATTCTGGCCTCTGCAGCAGAGGCTTTTCCAAACCCCTGAGACTAACTCATCGAACCCTTAGGGTTCAATAGAACCCAGGTTAAGAACCACTGATCTAGAATCAGCAGCAGAAGTTTACAGAAAGTAGAATAGAATTTACAAAGAAACTAGTATTAACATTCCCTGAGATATATGAGTAGGCATTATATCCTTAAAAATGGAACCCTTTTTTTAAAAAATGAAGGGAACATTTTTTTAAGTTAATAAAACAGTTAAAATACAAAGTCAAGGAAATAGCCCCAAATAATGTGGGGGAGGGGTGAGGTAGAGATGATGATATAGGACACTAAAAGAAAATTATAGGATTGACAAAGTGTAATATTTTACCAATAGAATATTAATAAAGAAAGAATGAGTGGTAGTAAGAGAGAGAAGGGGAGACATCCTTCAGGGGGAGCATTACTGAGAGGGTTGTTGTTGCTGAGAGGAGCTCCACTCCTCTGACTGCCTTCTGCAGGTGTGTGGAACACAACTATGGTTTGTCCTCCTGATGATGAAGATGAAGGGGTAGTGAGAGAGGTGGAAGGGGGAGGGAGTAAAGAGGGACAAATATATGGTGACGGAAAATGATTTGACTTTGAATGATGTGTACACAACATAATCAACAGTTCAAATGCTGTAGAAATGTCTGTTTGAAAACTATGTACTCTTATTGATCAATATCATCCTTTTAAATTTAATTTTCTAAACAAAATTTAAAAAAGAATAGAAATAAAGAAAAATCCTATACCATCAGTAATAAAAATGGATTCTGACTTCTCAACTGGAATATTAGAATCCATCAGGGAAAAAAAGATATTATTTAAAAGTTCTAAAAGATAATTACTTTTAACCCTGTTTTCTACTCCCAGCCAAATTATCAATCAAGTATTTGGATAAAGACAGTTTTAAATATGTAGGAGCTCAATATTTTATTTTCTATGCATCAATTCCTAGGCAGCAACTTGAGGATATACTGCAATAAAATGAAGAAATAAATCAAGAAAGAGAACATGATTTCAAAAACCAAAAGCAGACAGATCAGGCAAGTGTGTATACAGACATGAGAGCCTCCACTGCATGTCAAAGTGTGTAACACTGTCAAATTCCTTTCAATTTACTGGGTCTCTACCACTCTGGCACACGCCGGCACACATGTTCCTACCTCAGTATCTGCTTTCTTTGAAAACCTCCATATTCCTACCCTGGAGGTTACTTCAAACAGTCCTATAAGTGCCACCATCCGGCCTGCAGTATGGGTCAGGTGTGCTGCGAGCAAGCTTCCCCAGTGAGGGGAGGGAGTTAGCAAATAAAGACTGAGGTCTTCATCATCAGGAGGACAAATCATACCTGTATCCACACACCTTCAGAGGGCAGTCAGCATAATTGAGCTCCTCTCAGCAACAACGACAACAATCCCCTCAGTAATGCTCCCCTCTTCTCCATCTTACTTCTCACTCACAGTGCTTTCTGGAGCCACTTCTCAAGGAAACTTAGAACCCACAAATCCTCGCCTCAAGAGAAACTCAAAATAAACATGAAACTAAAGGATGTCCTAGTAGCAGGAGCAGTTATGGCTTTTAAGACCATGGATAAAGTGCAAGCCCCTCTGTGATATCTGTAATTCAGTGAAAGTCTGCTATACACCATTGCCTCTTCAGAATATGTTTGGGGAAATTAAACAAAAGAGGTCAATGTCCACTGTAAGGTTCTAGGTACCAGGGAAAGGCAAGAAAGCCAGTGGGAGTTATCATAAGGATATCTCCCAGGACATGAATATAAAATCCAGTGTCCATCAAAATAGCCACAGTTATTGGTGAAACTCTTTTTTATGTTTAATGATTTTGCCATTCTTCAGCTCTGGTACTGGGCAACATGCCTCTAAAAAATACAAAGTGAGGCTAATGGTCAGTAAAGTCACAATGAGGAGGCTCCTATGACTAATAATCTCATCTCCACCTTTGGAAGAGCTCACCACAGAAGAGCAATTGGGGAAACAGACAAGGGTACATGAGACACTTTGAGTCCTGGCTTTCTGTCCCTGATTTGTTAAAGTAGTTCAATCAGGGCATTTCCTTCCAATTAAATAATTTCATTGGAGCTTCCAAAATGAGAATTTGGATTGAACCTGTATGAAAATTAAATTTTCAATAACAATGATGAATAACATTTACCTATCTTTGGCTTCAATAGAGCTGAAAGCAAGTAATGATAGTTTTAGAATTTATATTTCTAGAAATAAAAGTTTAAAAACATTTACCAGCCCATGTTTACTTAGAAGACCCCCTCCTGACCTTTCTCATGGGTCCTTTAACCTTTACTATCACTACTTTCATGTGAACCTTCTTCTATACAGTAATTAACCCCTCTAACCAAATATGCAACCCACATTCCCACATCTGTACCTGTGCTTACATTCTATAACCCTACTTAAAATGACACTTTTTTGTCTGCTAGCAATTCAAGTCCCTTTTGCTCTGTGAATGCTTCTCTTAGTGCCCCAGCAAATAAAGTCACCATTTATTTCTCAGCTCCTACAGCAGTTAGTAGGCAGAGATTATATATTTTATCCAACTGTTTATTGAGATTTTACTATAATCTAGATGCTATGTATACATAATCCAGACATTTCCTGTATTACCTCATCCTTATCACAACACCCCTAAGAGGTACACTTTCTCATATTTTCCACTTTTTATTACAGAAAACAGACTCTTGGAGAGCTTAAGTGTCTTGTTCCAAATGAGGCAGCTGCTGAGTGGCGGAGACAGAACTGAGATCTGTCTTACTCAAAAGTTCATGTTCTCTATGCCTTCAGTCTACACTTCAGTAATTATTTAACAGCTTATTTATACTGTCCATATGTACAATTTTTCCCTTTTTGAGCGCAGGCAACGTGTCTCAAGTAACTTGGTGTCTTTGCTCTTGATATTGTAGGTTCAAAATAAATGATCCCCAGTGTACAAGTCTAGAATTCACAAATGAAATTTTCTAAGCCTTGGATCAACATTTCATTAGAATATGCTTTCTTATGAGTTAATCCAACAAATATTTATGTAAATTGGTCCCTGTAAGTCTGTCCAACAGATATTAAGCAACATTCTTGAAACATTATAAGGAAAATAAGATATAACCACATGAATATCAAAACCACAGTATCAGTCAGTTTATAATGTGTCTAAAGACAAGAAATGCCAACAAGATAGATATTTTAAAGCGAGAGAGAAGAAAACTAAGGAAGAAAAGACAAAATAGTATTGCCTAGAGTGACTTGGAAGTGTATTTTAAGGTTTGAATAAAAATTGTTTTGATGTATGAGATAGAGACAGGCATTTTGTCTTGGAGTAATGATTTGAGAAAAGACTTAAAGAGAGCAGAAAGTTGTTATTGTAGCATGAAAGAGAGGTGAGCACAGAAACTAGAGGGAGACAGATTTGGATTTGGGCATTCCTTATAATGACCATGGTCCAGAGATAGGGTGGGATTTTGAGTGAATGGAAGAAGAGGGGATAGATACAAAGGAACCTGATAGAATCATGACAAGTCTCTGTGACTTGTTGGACATCATCACCTTCACTACCTGATAAAGAAAGAAGAAGCTGAGAAGGTCAAGGTGTTGGTACTCAGGGAAGAGAATGAGAGTGCTTGAGTGAGGGAGAGCTTTGGCAGCATAATAGATTTAGACATTTCAATTTCCAGGAGAGGAGAATCACCCAGCATATATGAGTTCTTTTACCTAACCTTAAATTTTCCTTTAAAATATCCATCATTATGACATAAAAAATTCCAAAATGAAATAGTGTGTAATTCCCTTTGACAAACAACTCTGAAGTCACTCTGTGATATTAAGAAATTGTATAAAGCTTGAACAACATGGAGTCATTCTGAGGCCCTACACATTAATCTTGACATAGAATGGCAAGGTGACATTTGGGGACTCTACATTTCTTCTGCTTGGCATGCAATCATCAAAATTGCTAAAATAACCAATATCAATTGATTAAAACATAGTATCCATTGAAATAAACACATCTATTGGTGAAATTTTTTTGAGTAATTTTATCATTCTGTCTCAAATGCTCTACATTTATTTTTCTGATAGATAGCATAAAGGACATGCATGTAAATACATTAAAATATTCTTAGAAATTATTTCTGTTAAGGAAGAAATATATTTACAGATGAATAAGAAATGTTATTTTTGTTGACATACTTTCCATTTATAAACAATTACTCATATCCGCACTTACAGTCAGCACTACTAGTGCTCATTGGTTATGGACAATTATTCCCTAGTTTTAAATACAATACCTCACACTTCTATAATGTTTTTAGTTTATAGAGTATTTTGTAATTTCACTGCAATGAATTCACTCATTATTTGTAATAACATAAAATTTTACTTTTTGAATTGTAAAACTTTTCCACTCATTCATTCTTTAATAATTTAGTAACATTCCTTTAAATAGGATGCATTAATATAAAAAGTAAAAGGTTTGGGGGGCTAGATAAGCTCTTCAAACATTTGTAATATTTTGCTTTCCAAATAATTATAGCCTATACTAAAAGTACTACAATTATTTAAGTATATTCTTAATAAAATATTCTTTGTATTTCTCCAAAATCATACTCAATTATTGCCATTTGATTATAATTAACTAATTCTTAATCAGTAATTCTTCCCCAAACCTTGGTTTACACACACCTGTCTTCCCTATTACATCTGTACTCACCACACAGGACAAACAGGCTTTGCAACAGAGCCAGGACTCCAAGAAGGCACAGTGCTGGGAAAATTCTCTGCAACTTGGGAGACATGGTGAAGAGTCTCAGAGATACAGCACTGAGGCTCAGTGTTCCAGATGTTCTGATCAAGATGAAATAGAGATTCTAAGTCTATGGTTACATAAGGCCTGAATCAAGGAACTAAGACTTGGCAGTGCCACAGCTTTGAGTCACTAAAAGGGAGGAGTGGAACTGAGTTGATAAGGTAGTGAATGGGATCTGACCAGGGCAATGCAATAAAGCTTCAAATCTTGGGGACAATGATATATGAGTTTGACATGTGAGCTCTCTGGGATTATGTGGGTATTTACAGTCATAACCCCAAGATTTCTTACTGCTTTGGGGAACACTTATTGACTGGTTGTCTACATATAGGCACCATTTATTTCTGAGTAATCAAGAAGAACTAGGAATACAGTGTGAGCAGCAGTTTCTCCAGAAATCAGGATGAGATGCTAAGGTTCATTCTATGCCCTCTCTTAGAAGTCAGGTCTTCATTCACTAGTGCAAATTCTCAGTAGGAAGGAAGCATAAAAAAGATCTAGTGTTCAATTTTCTTCCTCAAGAATTCTCAGCCTGACTGGAATAAAAAGAGCATGCTAGTCTATAATTGTGAAAAAAATATATATATAGTCCAAACAACAAGTATTACATCAATATGTAAGTTTTCTTGAGTATTTATGACACCAAATTAATCAACTTTGTGACTAAAGTAGTTGGGGAGTAAAGGGAAATTTCTCGAGTGATATTTTGAGCCCAGATTAAGCATGCATGGAAAATTAAACAGTAGAGAATTAAGCATTACAGAAGGACAAAGGATCATGACAATGTCAAGTTTCTCAATGGCACTGATTCAGAGTGAAGAACCTTCCAGCCTGGTATTATATCTCTGACAAAAGCACCAAATGATAAGTGGAAGAAGGCATATTTGTTAGCCCATATTATTAAGGCTGGTCCATTAATAATTGAGTTTTTTATTCATTATTTATTTTAGTCTCTGCAAAGAGCACAGGTGAAGTTACTAACCTGGATTTTATGTTTTCCCCTTTGCACAACTTGTGGATTGCTCTTGCTTGAAGATACATAGATATTCATCCATAGAGGATGGTAAACACTGAAAAATGTCTGAAAATGACTTTCATCACCCTACTGATTTGTAATGAGCACATTGTGCAGGCTAAAACAGCCAAGTAGCTGAGCTCTCAGAAATAAAGAGGAACATTCCTCAGAAAGAAATAAGTGGACTCCTCTGCAAGATTTATGACAGCACAATTAAATCCCAACCTTGCTAGGGAAAAAAGCAAGTAAGCCCAACATGTAGTTGCTTCAATTTCAAGACAAATTAAAATAAAATCAAAGTATATCCGATAAAAAAATAATTTAAATAATTTTTATTGAATTTTTGAGATCTCCAGTGTATACCTCAATAACATGTCCATATTACACTGTGCACTTACTACCCAAAGTAAAGTCTCTCTCTCTTTTTTCTTTTTTCTTTTTACAGGGACATAGAGATAGAGAGAGGGATAGACAGACAAGAACAGAGAGAGGTGAGAAGCATCAATCATCAGTTTTTTCATTGCCTTTGCGACACCTTAGTTGTTCATTGATTGCTTTCTCATATGTGCCTTGACCACGGGCCTTCAGCAGACCGAGTGACCCCTTGCTCGAGCCATCGACCTTGGGTCCAAGCTGGTGAGCTTTTTGCTCAAGCCAGATGAGCCCGCACTCAAGCTGGCGACTGCGGGGGCTCAAACCTGGGTCCTCCGCGTCCCAGTCCAACGCTCTATCCACTGCACCACTGCCTGGTCAGGCAGTAAAGTCTCTTTCCATCCCCACTTATCCCCCATTTGCCCACTTTTTCCTCCCCCGCCCACCATCCCCTCTGTTTATCATGATACCTTAGTTCGTATCTATGGGTCATATATATATATATGCATATATAAATTGTTTTTACTTAATTTGTTTACCTTTTTTCACCCAGCATGCCAACCCTACTCCCTTCTAATAGCTGTCAGTCTGTTCAATGTATCTATGCTTCTGTTTCTATTTTGTGTGTTAAATTATTTTGTTCATTAGATTCTACAATATAAGTGAGATCACTGGTATTTGTCTTTCTCTGGCTGGCTTATTTCATTTATCATAATAATCTACACATCCACCTATGTTGTTGCAAAAGGTAAAATTTCCTTCTTTTTTATGGCTGAGTAGTAATTCATTGTATAATATACCACAGCTTTTTATCCACTCACTACTGATGGACACTAAGGCTGCTTCTAAATCTCAACTATTATAAATAATGCTGCAATGAAGATAGGGGTGCATATATTCCTTCAAATTAATATTTCAGTTTTCTTTAGATATAGTCTCAGAAGTGGAGTCATTGGATCAAAAAAGAGTTCCACTTTTAATTTTTTGAGGATCCATGATAGCGTTTTCCACAGTGGCTGCACCAGTCTGCACTTCTACCAACAGTGCACAAGTGTTTCCTTTTCTCCACAGCACTTATTGTTTGTTGATTTATTGATGATAGACATTCTGACAGGTGTGAGGTGATATCTCATTGTGGTTTTAACTTGCATCTCTCTGATGATTAATAATGTTTAACATTTTTTCATATGTCTGTTGTCCACCTGAATGTCCTCTTTGGGGAATTGTCTATTCAGATCCTTTGCCCATTATTTAATTGGGTTGTTTGTCTTCTTAGTGTTGAGTGTCAGACTTCTATATATATTTTAGAAATTAACCCTTTATCAGATGTATCACTGGCAAATATGTTCTCCCATTCAGTGGGTTCCTTTTCATTTTGATTGTTGTTTTTTACTGTGCAAAAGCTTTTTAGTTTGATATTAGTCCCATTTGTCAATATTTTTTTTTGTTTTTTGCCCCTATATATGTGTGTGTGGGTGTGTGTGTGTGTATCGATATATATATATCGAGATAGATAGATAGATAGATAGATAGATAGATAGATAGATAGATAGATAGATATACAAAAATATAGCTATGAGAGATGTCAGAGATTTTCTCTTACCTGTTTTTTCTTCTAGAAATTTTATGGTTTTGTGACTTACTTTTAAGTCTTTTATCCATTTTGAGTTTATTTTTGTGTGTGGTGTGAATTGTTGGTCTAGATTTATTTTTTAGCATATACCTGTCCTATTTTTACCAACATAATTTATTGAAGACATTGTCCATTATTTGTTCTTACCTTCTTTGTCAAATATTAATTAACCATAAAGGCATAAGTTTATTTCTGTGCTCTGTGTTCTGTTCCATTGATCTATATGCCTCTTCTTAGGCCAGTATCAAGCTGTTTTGATTACTGTGGCCTTGTAGTATAGTTTGTTATCAGGTAGTGAGATACCTCCAACTTTGTTCTTATTTCTCAAGATTGCTGAGGCTATTCAGCATTTTTTGTGGTTTCATATAAATTTTTTGAATATTTGCTCTAGATCTGTGAAATATGCCATTAGTATTTTAATACAAATTGTGTTGAATCTATAGATTGCTTTAGGTAGTAGTATGGACAACTACCTAAAGAATTAATAATGTTAATTCTTTTAATGCATGAATACAGTATATGCTTTCACTTGTTTGTATCTGTCTCAATTTCTTTTTTCAGTATTCTATAATTTCTTAGTACAGATCTTTTACCCTTTTGGTTAAATTTATTTTTAGGTATATTATTATTATCATTATTATTATTTTCTGCAATAGTAAATGGAATTGTTTTCTTAATTTCTTTTTCTACTAGTTCATTAATGGTATATAAAAGTGTCATCAATTTCTAAGTATTAATTTTGTATCCTGCTACTTTACTGAATTCATTTATCAGGTCTAGTAGTTTTTGGTGGGATCTTTGGGGCTCTCAATACACAGTATCACATCATCTGCAAATAATGACAGTATTACTTCTTTCTTTCCAACTTGGATGCCTTCTATTTCTTCTTGTTGTCTGATTGCTGTGGCTAGAACTTCCAGGATTGGTGATAGTGGACATCCCTATCTTATTCCTGATCTTCAGGGAAACACTTTTACTTTTTTCTTATTAAGTATAATGTTAGCTCTATGTTTATCATATATGGCCTTTGTTATGTTGAGGTCTGATTTCTCTATGTCCACTTTTCAGAGTGTCTTTATCATAAATGGGTGTTCAATTAGATCAAATGATTTTAGTGCAAATTAATATTATTATGTGAATTTTATCCATTTTTTGTGTGTTATTTCTATCACATTTATTAACTTGCAAATATTATACCAACCTGCATCCCTGGAATAAATTCCACTTGATCATGGTGTAAGATCTTTTTAATGTATTTTTGGATACAGTTTGCTTATATTTTGTTAAAGATTTTAGCATCTGTGTTAATAGGTATATTGGCCTATAATTCTTTTTCTCTGTAGTGTCTTATATAGTTTTGAAATTAGGATAATGTTGGCATCATAAATGAGCTTGGAAGTCTTCCCTCCTCTTGAATTTTTTGGAATAGCTTGAAAAATATAAGTGTTAGTTCTTCCTTGTTGGGGGAAGCCAACATACAACATACATCTGAAGTTGAGCTTGGCACATTGGTGCTGCCAGTATTTGGAGGACCAGGTTAGTGTACTTCCCCAGTTAGTATGGTAAAAATAGGAGTGTCTGACCTTGGGAGATGGTGCCTGAGAGTGATGTGGTGTGCTGAATCAGAACTAGTATCTCAGTAGCTGACCCTCCAGATCTTTCTCTACAGCCACACCACTCAAGTTCTCTTTTTATAATTCCCATATGTCCTGAGTCCCCTTCCATCTACTGGAGCCCCAGGTGAATGCTCAAGAACAAGCTTCTGTCCACTGGCCTTTTAGGAGATCACCTAAGATTCTAGCAGACTCCCTTTTCTTCTAAACAGAGAGAGTCTAACTGATTTTCACTGCCAGATGTTCAGCAGGATCCCCTTTTTGGCCCTGGTGCTCTGGATTGTGGGGATACGATCATGTGGTTGAGATTTCACATTCTTCGGGGAGGCTTTTACAGTTGAGATATTCCTCCAGCTTCTCAGACACTACACATTGGTGCAGGGGCTAGTCTTTTTCACATTTCTTTCCTTTTTACCAGTCTCTATATAGCTTCATGTATGAATCCTTGTATATGATACTCCTCTTCAGCAGTCTTTCAGTTGGTCATTCAGGTTGATTGCTCTGTAATTTAGATGTAAATCTGGTTTGGTGCTGGGAAGAAGTATGTGTATCTTCCACCTACTCAACTGCCATCTTGGATCCTTCAATTTAAATAATTTAGCAGGAGAATCTTTTCTAAAAAATAGCTTCTATGTATTAGTTATGTTCCAAACATTTACATAAATGTTGGCATTTAATTTCTTTTTTTTGCGAGAGAGACAGATAAGGACAGTTAGACAGAAAAGGAGAGAGATGAGAAACATCAATTCTTCATTGAAACACCTTAGTTGTTCATTGATTGCTTTCTCATATGTTCCTTGACCTGGGGGGCTACGGCAGAACAAGTGAGCCCTTGCTCAAGCCAGCGACCTTGGGCTCAAGTCAGTGACCATGGGTTATGTCTGTGATGCCACGCTCAAGTCAGTAACCCTGTGTTCAAGCTGGTGAGCTTGCACTCAAGATGGATGGGCCCACGCTCAAGTCGGCTACCTCGAGGTTTCAAACCTGAGTCCTCTTCATCCCAGTCCAATGCTCTATCCACTGCACCATTGCCTGGTCAAGCAGATGTAACTTTTTAGTAAATAAATCTATAACTTCTTTTATCCTGAAAAAGCAATGACCTCTGAAAAGGGTCAAAAAATTATCTGTCAGTCAGCTAAGCTATACTGAATACTCTAAGCATTCACCTTCCAAAAGGCATAGTTCTTGGTAATATATTTTTTTTTAAAGGGAGTTTTTATAATAAATAACTGGGTGGACTCTAGTAACACATATGGCCATCCCCAAAATTTCAACATTCTGAGGGCAAAGGATAAAGGAGAAATCCATCATTCATTTATTCAATTTATATAAAGATTCTATGATAAAAATATGTGCATTATTAAGAAACATTGAATATGCACATTTATAACTTATTAAAGATTATTTTAAATAATGACTTCACATTTTTGTGTTTTAATCACTTCATATACATTATATCACTTTACCAACACAACTATATGAACTGCAGATAATTGTCCACATTTTACAGATGAGAAAATGTCAACATAAGAAACAATCAAACCTGTAAGAATTATTATGAATTTATTTAAGCTAAACTATCAACAATTGCTGGGAAGCAAAATCACAATGGAGTGAGAAAATACTCCAGAAAATGGTGGTTTTACCACTTATTTTATACATCAGAATCACAGGGAAAGATGTAAGGAGGTCACATGAAATAGATTGGTGATAGATTAAGAAGACAGGAGAAAGTAAAGTAGAAAATCTTTGGGACTAGCTAAAAAGTAAAAATGTGTATATTCAAACTTCGTTTACATAGACAGCATAAAATAGTGAGTAGTTAACAATTACATCTGTAGGAATGTCAGGGAAAGCTTACACTGGAGAAGGACATGACAATTAGGGGAGTTTAAATCACAACAGTTGTTTGTAAAAGCCTAGCCACAGAATTTACTGTGAAAAGTTAAGGCCTATGAATTAATTAAAAACTTAGTTCACCAATCTTAAATCTTTATTTTGGATCCTAAGAAACAGGGAGTGTTTTCACAGATCATTCCCCAAGTCAGATGGTCCCAGAGGCACCAGGTCCTGGCTGCTCCTGAGAGACACCTGATCTTGGCTGTCTTGAAGATTTACAAAGGATTCCAGATAGGACCATGCTGATTAAGCCTGTGCTACATCAGAAGAACTGGCAGAAGAGATGTTTCTGCAGTTGAACTGCCACCTTCTGAACATTTTTATATTACTAAGTACATGGTAACAACCTGGACTTGCAATTGGCAATCTGAAATCTGGAGCCTGTTGGTAGAAGCACAGAAAGCTTGGCATTCTTGCTGCCAATGGAAGTGTTTGCATGTTTGGAGAGAAGGACTGTCTTGTAGGACTGAACCCTTCACCTGTGAACTTGGGTGTTATGTTCGTCTCTAGGTAGATAGTGTCAGAATTGAGTTGACTTCTTGGACACCCTGCTGGTGTGCAAAAATTGTTGGTTTTGTGGGGGGGGGGCACACTCTTGTAGAACTGAACCCTTTACTTGTGAGATTTGGTGTAATCTCTGGGTAAATAGTATCAGAGTCCTGAAAACTATTTGTTGTTATTAGGGAACACTTTCCCGCCCTTGGAATTGGGTCAGGGAATCCAATTTACTAATCTAGCAAGGAGGTTTAATGTAATAAATGCTATGAGAATGCCACAACCAATGTAGTGTGGGTTTAGAAAAGAGAAAGAAACCTAGAAAGTAGGATGGAAGAGGGTAATGGCCTAGTGATCCAGCTAAATAATGACAACTATGTCAATACAATAAAATAATATATGAAAAGGAATCAGACTAGTACGTTTGAGGTTAGGAAAATGTCAGTTGGCTCTTAGAATTGTGAAGAATTATGTTAGGCTGAGCATGGGGGTTTTAATATGAGCAATAGAAGAAGAGGCTGAGAGATAGGCTGGCAAGATATTGGAGAGAGCCTTAAACACGATGCATTCTACATTGCATAGAAGCATTAAGGACTGTTGAAGATTTTAGCAAAAACTGTAAGGTTATTTGGGGAGTTGTGTGCAAGGTGCTGCAATAGGAGTGGCCCTGTAGGCAAAGATACATTTACCTAACTAAATGCTAGTCCTGTCTTTTCAGACTAGGGAACAGAAATGTTCTTTAATTTTAGTCTTAAAATTAATACATTTATATTAAATAAACAGTCTTGTTACTCAAAAATCTCCCCAACACCATTATTATAGCCATTTGTGTTTTCATGTCTGTTTTACCAAAGAAGTTTCAATGGAAGAACCTGCAGAATGTAGGGACTGATTAGATAAGGAACAAGAAAAAAAAATGGTAATGATGACTCAGCAGTTCAGAGTATGTGAGACTAGGGGCCTTATTTTATTTTATTTTCAAATTTACTTTATTGGGCCTGGCTTGTGGTGATGTAGTGGATAAAACATTGACCTGGAACACTGAGGTCACCAGTTCGAAACTTTAGGCTTGCCTGGTCAAGGCACATATGAGAATTGATGCTTCCTGCTCCTCCTCCATCTCTCTCTCTCTCTCTTTCTCTCTCTCTCACTCTTTCCACTCTAAAATGAATAAATAAAAAATATCTTAAAAATTGGCTTCATTGGGGTGATACTGGTTAACATAATTATACAGGTTTCAGGTGCCCAGTTTTATAAAACTTCTCTCTACACCATATTGTGTGTTCATCCCCCCAAGTCAAATCTTTCTTCACTGCTATTTGTTCCCACTGTGCGCTCCTCTACCTCCCTGGCCTCTCCTTCTACTCCAGCAATCAGCACACAGTTGTCCATGTTCGTGCATTTTTTCCCTTTTTTGCTCAATTGCTCTACTCTCTTCACCCAGCACCCCTCCAATAGCTGTCAGCCCTCTCTATGTATGAGTCTGTCTCTATTTTGCTTATTAATTCATTTTGTTCATTAGATTCCACATATGAGTAAAATAAATGGTACTTGTCTTTCTCTGACTAGTTCATTTCCCTTAGTATAATGCTATTTTTATTGTCGCAAAAGATAAGATTTCCTTTTTTCATGGCTATATTGTATTCCATTGTGTAAATGTACCATAGCTTTTTATCCACTCATCTACTGATGGGCATTAGAGCTACTTCCAAATTCTGACTATTATAAAAAGTGCTACAATAACTATAGGGGTGCATATATTCTTTCAAATTAGTGTTTTGGATTTCTTCAAATAAAATCCCAGAAGTGGAATCACTGGGACATAAGGCAGTTCCATTTTTAATTTTTTGAGGTAATTCCATACTGCTTTCCACAGTGGCTGTCCCAGTCTACATTCCCACCAACAATAGTGCATGAGGGTTTCTTTTTCTCCACACCCTTGCCAAAACTTGTTGTTTGTTGATTTATTGATTATAGCCATTCTGACAGGTGTGGGATGCTATCTCATTGTAGTTTTAATTCATACTTCTCTGATTAGTGATGTTGAGCATCTTTTCATATGCTTATTGGCCATCTGTATGTCCTCTTTAGAAAATTGTCTATTCAGGTCCTTTATCCATTTTTAAATTGAATTGTTTATTTTTTTGATACTGACTTTTATAAATTCTTTATAAATTTTGGATATTAACTCCTTACCAGATGTATCGATGAATATGTTCTGCCATTCATGGGTTGTCTTTTTATTGTGTTGATGGTTTCCTTTTCTATTCAAAACCTTTTTTGGACCCTGGCCGGTTGGCTAAGTGGTAGAGTGTCAGCCCAGCATGTGGAAGTCCTGGGTTTGATTCCCAGTCAGGGCACATAGGAGAAGCACCCATCTGCTTCTCCAGTCTTCCCCGTCTCCTTCCTCTCTATCTCTCTCTTCCCCTCCCTCAGTCAAGGCTCTATTGGAGCAAAGTTGGCCCAGGCTCTGAGGATGGCTCCATGGCCTCTGCCTCAGGTGCGAGAATGGCTCCTACAGCAACCTAGCAAAGGAGCAGATGGGCAAAGCATCGCCCCCTGGTGGGCATGTTAGGTGGATCCCTGTCGGGCACATGTGGAAGTCTGTCTGACTGCTTCCTCACTTCTAACTTTGGGGAAAAAAAAAACAAAAACTAATCTTTTTTGTTTGATGTAGTCCCATTTGTTTATTTTTGTTTCCCTTGTAGAAGGAGATATATCAGAAAAAAAGTACTGCTGTAAGAAATGTCTGAGTTTTTACTGACTATATTTTAGTCTAGAATTTTTATGGTTTTGAGTCTAATACTTAAGTTTTTAATTGATTTTGAGAAATCCAGAAGACATTGAGCTGGGTGTTGAATGAGACATGGCTGAGGTGAGCTAACTAAGGGAGAGAACTCAAGAAAAACTCTAAAAGGCTCAAGGGGTGAGCCTTGGGGACCCCCACATCAGAGCACAGCCATGAAGAGCAAGCAGAAGGCAGTACAAAGGGCTGAGGAAAATACCATTTCCCATAAACCCTCAGATACAAAACTATGAGCCAAATGGTGTCACCCTTCTGGTAAGTGAGGCAACTGCTGTCTAGGAAAATTAAGTAAATAACACCACCATATGGTTTGTGAGGGGTGAGCTGAGGCTTAGGGTCTTAACCCCTCTGTTACACTGCTCAGCCATCACCTCCTCCAGAAGAGCTCCCTGCTCCCAGCATCAGACCCAACACCTTCCTTCATGCTGCCAAAGTCCCCTTGCGCCTGTCAGTGCCTCAAGACCAAGGAATCAATCTATTTCATATTTTCATTCATAACGCAGCCTAGAATTACTCTCAACTAATTTTCAAGTGGCCAAGGGAAACAAAAACTTTTTATTGAAGTGTTGTGTCATGCAGCTGCAAAGGAGAGTAATGGTGCTTTAAAGAACAAACGTGTGTTTTCAAAAGTAAGTGAAAACAAATGAGCAGACTTCTCTTTCTTTTCCTTATTTGAATTTATTGGGAAGACACTGGTTAACATAATTACGCAAGTTTCAGATGCCCAATTGTACAACACATCTCTATACATTGTATTGTATATTCACCATCCCAAGTCAAGTCTTATTTCAATTACAGTTGACATACAATATTACGTTAGTTTTATTGCCGATGAAAATATGGTTCTTGCGGTGTCACGAGAAAAGCATTTCTGAGACCATGCATGCATGGGAAGACATGGTATGGTGGTAAGATTTACTGAAGCTGGAGCAAACCCAAAGGACTCTTCCAGGTTTATCTCTGCCCTGCTGTAGAAAAAGTCCAGCCTTGTCTTCATGAAACCCAGAAGAAAAATCAGGGTTTAGAAATTCTGTGCCATTTGTTTAGTACATGCCAAAGCTTAGTCCAATTTAATGTTTGTCTCTGTCCAGTTAGCCTACTCTCTGTTCCAGACTGCAATCCATGCTGGCTCCTCTAAAGTACAGCTTGGAGCCGAGAGTGGGCACCCATGGGGCTGCTAGGCCTCAGGCAGCTGCCAGGCCTTCGTGGCTGCTATAGAGAAAGGTGGCAGAAAGATGGCACAAATGAGCAGGGCAAGAACACATGTTACAGGGGCAGGGGAAGGAATTTGCTTTTGTTAGACTCTAATTATATTATCTCAGGTTTGGGAAGTACTAGATACTCTTTCAAACTAACCAATCGATTTCCCAATCCTTACTGGGCTGGTGTAAGCCCCCCCACCCCCAGCCAATCCATTTCCTAGATCTTCAGGGCCTCTGTGTCCTTTATCCAATCTGATCCTTTCATAGGCTAGAGAGACAGAACTTTATGGTCACAATCTTAACTCCTATTTCACATACACTTACCTCTCCCTTGTACCATCTTGACTTCCACTGGGCATGTGTCCAGCTGAGAAATTTCCCCTTTATTATTTTATCTCTTTCTTGGTAGTCCTGGCTAATGTCCAGTGGTGAACCTTCTTGTCTGCTTTGGGATATGGTCCCAAGGACAGAGAATGCAGTAGACCTCTGAGGAGCTTATGAATGCTACAGTTTTCTAGTGAAGCAGGCTTATTGTCCTCAATTCTCTAGCTGATTAGGCTTCTTAATGTCTAATTCCCTTTCCTCCCTTTCTTTATTAATATCTAGCTACCTACACTGCCAGTCTCAGTTGTACAGATAGTGGGTAGGTATTTATATCATTTACAAAGTGACCTCCTATTTCTCAAAAAGGAAGTTTATTCCCCAGGAACTCACTAATTAAGGTATACATCAAATATAGTAGGTTGTTTTGTTTGGGGGTTTTTTTGTGTGTTTTTCCACTAGATGCACATTTTGCAGTACTAGTATATGTAGCCTGACACCATGTGACAGTTACCCCTAGTCTGATAGCATCTTGTCCTGCCCCTTGCTGCCTGGTGTTTGCTAGGAATGGCCCAGCAGCCAAACAGAAGTGTAGTGCTTGACTCACATGAGCAAACAGTTCTTTGCCAAGCCCAAATTTTCTGAGACAGCAGTGAATTTTCATCTAAGCAGAGAGAGAGACAGGAGCCAGAAAAACTGTGTGTATGTGTGTGATGTATGTGTGAATGTGTGTATGTGTTTGTGTATTTGTATGTGCTTGAGTGTGTGACTGTGTATATGAGTATATGAATAAGTGTGCATGTATATGCATCTGTATATTAGTATGTAACTGTGAATATATGTGTATGTGAGAGTCATATGTGTGTGAGTATATGTATATGTATATGTATATGTAGTATATGTATATGTATGAGAGAAAGAGTGTGTGTGTGATAGGAGACTGAGTGGGAGGGTTTGAGAGTCGATCTAACTTCAGCTCACATACCAACTCATTGCCCCCTTACTCTCTGTGCATCCTGGTAGTCATCTGCTCTGTGCCACAAATTCTACATTTATACAACAGATGTGACAACATGACCTACCTCATAGAGTTTTTGTGATGGATAAATGAATTAATGTATATAAAGCATTTGGTAAATGGCTTGACACAAAGCAAATATTCAATAAATATTTACAACAGTTAAAAGTAATGACTGGCATGAATGAATACTTCATATACCAGGACTTGCCCACTTTTCATAGAATCTATACAAAAGGACATATCATGACATAGAATCTGAAAAAGAATCTATAAAAGAAATATAAAATTTCCAAAGGAGATACTAAGTGTTAAGATCATTCGATTATTTTTCCCCCACCCAGATTTTGTTTTTCAGTAAAGATTAGGTCATTCATTTACAATGATCCAGATTTGTTTAAAAATTGGCCTTTTTGCTAACTCCACTGTAGTCTCATCTGCATTTTGTTTGTCTTGATTTAGGATCTTGCAAATTTTGAAGCAGAATTATAACATGAGCTCATAAGAATAGCACAAGGGTGAGGCAAGAGAAAGAAATTTATACTTAAGGATCACATATCATGTGCTAGTCTTTGTTTGAGACCTATTCTTATTGTTTAACCATCACAGCGATGCCATAAATAAACTCTTATTACATCTATTTTCACACAACAAAACAGCAGTTTGAGGGGAAAATAATTGGATGAAAGCAGACTGATGTCAAAGTCATGATTTGAACTCAAGTCTGCGTGGATATAAAATTAAGCTCCTTCCACTATTTATGCTATCTTATATTTGTTGGTGCATAATTAAAGTTAAATGTTTTCTTGCTCTGGCCAGCTGGCTCAGTGGTAGAGTGTTGGCCAGGTGTGTAGAATTCCCGGGTTCGATTCCCAGCCAGGGCACAGAGGAGAAGCGCCCATTTGCTTCTCCACCCTTCCCCCTCTCCTTCCTCTCTATCTCTCTCTTCCCCTCCCACAGCCAAGACTCCATTGGAGCAAAGTTGGCCTGGGCTCTGAGGATGGCTCCATGGCTTCCACCTCAGGTGCTAGAATGGCTCCAGTTGCAACAGAGCGATGCCCCAGATGGGCAGAGCATTGCCCCCTGGTGGTCATGCCGGGGAGAGAGAGATTCCAGTCAGGAGCATGCAGGAGTCTGTCTGCCTCCTTGCTTCTCATTTCAGAAAAATACAAAAAAAAAAAAAAAGTTAAATGTTTCCTGGGTATTTTTCAAAAGTATTCATTAGTGGGTAAATATTTTCCTACCACTTTTCTCTAAGTTGTCAAATAAGTTATTTACTTAAGTGTTGAGCATCTTTCTAAGGCAAACTGCACTTTCTCCTAAGGTAAACTGTGCTTTCTCCTATAAAGCTAAATAGTTTGCTAGAAAGAAGGCAATTTGCCTTAAACAAGCAATAGCGACAATTAACATTGAAAAGGCTACTCTTTCTTCAAGGTCCCCATGTGTTACCACTCTTCAAAGACTTCTGTAATATCCTTTCTTTCACCCTATCATACATCACTCCTTGTGCTTCCAAAGCATTTATCCTCTTTTTGCTTGTACTTTGTTAGTCCACTCCACCATAAAAGTGCTAACTGAAACACAAATCTAAATCTCAGGGATTGAATTTATTGAGGGCAAATATAATATCTAATTTATCTTTGTATCTTTTACTCCCTACTATAATACCACACTCATGGTAGGCACTGAATAAATGTTTGTTAAATTGGATTGACCAGTCTATCTTCTATATGGCCATAGAATTTATTAACTTATTTAATAAATACTGTAGAGATATTAAATAAGTGACTGCAAACATCATTTCAACCTATGGGCATTTCTTTCTTTTAATTCATAGTTTAGGTAAACCCTTCCTGACTTCTATGCCAGATTAGAAGTCTGATAAATAGGAAAGAGAAGAAAGACTTTCCCAGAATAAAAGACTTAATGTAATATGATTTTGAGTTTATCTGGAAAATAGGTGGAAGTGAGATAACTTTCTTGTTCATCATCTTTCTCTCTACTTTTCTAAGGATGTTATTCTAAAATTGGATTATCCACTAGCCAACTAGTAATCATGACTCTGGCACTGGTGATAGGTAAAATATCAATAATCCTGGTTTCCTTTAGCATTGCAACAATAAACATTTTCACCTGATAAACTGTTATGCGACACAGATGGAAGAAGATTGTGCAATATCTCTGACATCTGAGAGAGGCAGTGGAAATAGCAATAATGGTTATGAAAATGTTACAGGTGGAAATGGAGTTCTTTTAAGGAGTTGCAGAAAAACCATTTTTCAGGACCCAAATCTAGAGACAGTAAGGTTTTGACAATGAAGTTTATTTGGGGTTGAAATTGAAGGCTTCCATAGGCTCCCAATGTCTTATTTCCATCGGTCCTACCCAGAAAAGTCCAGTCTTGTCTTTATTAAGCCTAGTATAAACACTAAAGTCCAGATAACCTATGCCATGGGTAAATCCTCATCTGGGTAGTATAGTCTGTGTTCATGACTGTGCCCTGGTGTGCACTGTGTCCAGGCTGGGAGTCCACAAACCTACCAGCAGCTGGCCAGCCTCCATGGTGTTTTTTAATTTCTTTTGGTTGCTTTTTTGTGTCTGTGTATGTGTGTGTGTGGTTTTTTGTTTTGTTTTGTTTTTGTGAGAGGAGGGGAGATGATGAGGCAGACTCCCACATGTGCCCCAACCAGGATGCTCTCTGCAATACGTCAGTGACCAGTGTTCCAGTACCAAACTATTTTTAGCACTTGAGGCTGATGTGCTCCAACAGAGCTATCTTCAATGCCTGGAGCAGATGCTCGAACCAATAGAGCCACTGGCTGCAGAAGGAGAAGAGGGAGAAATGGGGGAAAGGAAAAGGAACACAAGCAGATGGTTGCTTCTCCTGTGTGCCCTGATTGGAAATTGGACCTGGGATTTCATATGCCGGGCCAATGCTCTATCCACTGAGCTACCAGCCAGGGCCCAGCCTACATGGCTTTTTAGGACCACATGGAAGTTTGGAAAGACTCGCAAATGAATGAGGTGAACATGTATTTTCAAGCAGGAAGAGAGAGAGAGCAAGTTTTGCTAAACCTGTGTTTATATTTGTAAGATGGGAGGACCAGCTTTTTCTTAAGCCAACCAATCACTTTCTTTAAATTTCACAAGCTCGCATTGCTTCTTTCCACTAACCAATCAGATCCTTCTTCTAGGCTAGACTGACAGGCCTCTTGGTTTCCACTGCACATGCCTTAAATTGGAAGCACAAAAGCACCTACCCCCATATTTTGGGGTTGGATCAGTTTTACTCTGGGGAGCTGGAAAAACAAGTTCTTCGTCCTTACACAGAAGAAGAGGGAGTATTAATCCCCTGGGGTGTCCAGAATTGTAAATGCTATAGCTTCCTAGTAAATGGAATTGTAACTGTAACAAACCATGTTCATGCTACCTGTCACTATCAGCTAATAAATAGAGACAAGGGTTAAATCATATAATGCACTTGATTCATATGGTCAGCCAACTGAGAAGACAGGGGCAGCTATGTTTCCAAAGCCTGCCTTCATGTCCTCAGTTTTGTAGGGTAATCAGGGCTAGTTAGGGAGGGAAAATGAATACGGCTACATGTCCTTTCTTAGGTCTGGACCTATTCTTCATTACTTCTTGGCATGCTTGCTGTCTTTGGGGATCAGGCTTCTGGCTGTTACTTTTCTCAAGGATGTGGATCAGGTCCAAGTGCTTCGCAGTCAAGGCTGTGGACTCCTGCATCTGGTTTGGTTTTCAAGGTCTGATATCTGGGCTAGGGTAGCATTCCAGCTGGCATTCCTATGCTTGAAAAAGAAAGAAATTTTCAGACAATTCTACAGTATAAAGTGTAAGTTTAATGTGTTGGGAATATGTCTACTGTCTGTCCTCTTATAGAATGCTTTAGTTTCTTATTGAAACAGGCTTTCCAGTTTTATTAAATATAATGTCCAACTCTCTATTTTTCCTCTCCCCATCAATATCTAGCTACCTATCTACATTAACAAAATTGGATGACTGAGTACCATTAGTGCAGGTTCAGTGCCCCTTAGTTTTTTATATGAAAGATCAAGGCATTCAACCACAATTCAAATCTAAGTGTGAAAGCCCTCTCTTTGTCACTATGTAGAGAAATTTGGTGTCTCGGGTAGCCAGGAGGCTAATTATGCTAAAATCCAGGCTCAGGATATAATCATAAAAGAATTGCAGAACTTCAATATAGGATGAATTCTTAGCCCTGGCAACTCTTCTACTGAAAAGCAAGACCTTTAAGGAGAGGGTGGTGCCTTTATACTTGTCATGAGAACATCTGAGTAGATGCACTATGAAACCTTAGACCCACGATCCCCTATATGCGAAGAGCCTATATACTTTGACCACTTCCCTTGGTATAAGGTAGTGTACCCATTACTGAAGACCATGCAAAGAAATCAAAAGTGTCAGATATCGTATACGACCATAATTGCTCACCTCAAGACTGTTCACACCATTTATTCATGTGTCAGACCAACCTCAGCATGAACTGAGGTTGAATGGGGTTAAACCTCAGCATGAGCTGACTAAGAATGTGCTGAGTCTTCTATGGGAGAAGAGGACTCATATGTAGGATCTGTGGGACCTGCCTAGCATGTGTTAGCAGTTGAGAGAGTACACCTAAGAGGGGATCTTTAAACCAGATAATAGTGAGTTTGTCATAATGGGCAACCTTTTTCTTTGCTTTGCTTTTTCTTTTTAAGATTTAATTATCGATATTTAGAGAGAGGACAGAGAGAGAGGGGTGGAGGGTAGGAGCAGGAAGCATGAACTCATAGTAGTTGCTTCTTATATGTGCCTTGACGGGGCAAGCCTGGGGTTTCAAACTGGCGACTTCAGCATTTCAGGTCGATGCTTCATCCACTGCACCACCACAGGTCAGATGACACTCTTTCTTTCTTTCTTTCTTTCTTTCTTTCTTTCTTTCTTTCTTTCTTTCTTTCTTTCTTTCTTCTTCCTTTTCTTTTCTTTTCTTTTCTTTTTCTTTCTCTCTTTTGTTCTTTTTCTCCTTCTCTTTCTTTCTTTCTTTCTTTTTTTCCTCATTTTCTTTTTAGAGGGTGGGGAGGAAGCTGCACTCAAGCTGACAAACCTTGGGGTTTTAAACCCAAGACCTCAGTGCTCTAGGTCAGCACTCTAACCACTGCACCACCACTGAACTGGCTGACACTGTTTTTTAACACAGATTTAACACCCTGGCAAGTGACTTGAGAGTCAGTTTTGATATGTTTCTGTGATGCTTCTGGAAATGTAATAAAAATTATGATTAATGTTAAATGATGTAGAATGCCAGAATTGCCATGACAGACTAAGGAAGTGATCCAAGGTTCAGAGAAGTAGATAGTGTGTTCCATTTTATAAAACCAGAAGACCCACTAGCTACTTTCTTTATGAGAACCCTGAGGATGTACCATTTACCAAGGTAATAAGAAATGCACTAGTGACAGGCACCAATATTACAGAGAAACTTAATTGTGACTGGCTTTTTATATCTTATGGTAGGGGAGATGTCATTATCGAATGTGGCTGACTGGTAGCAGTGTGGTTTATGGAATCTCAGGGGAGTCTGACTGGTTGTGGCACACTGGATAGAGTGTCTACATGGAATGCTGAGATCCCAGGTTAGAAACCCCGAGTTCACTGGCATGAGCATGGGCTCATCTGACTTGAATGCAGGCTCACCAGCTTGAGTGTGGGGTTGCCAGCTTGAGGGTAAGATCATCAACATAATCTCATGGTCTCTGGCTTGAGAACAGAGGTCACTGGCTTGAAGCTCAAGATCATTGGCTTGAGCCCAATGTCTCTGGCTTGAGCAAGGGGTCACTGGCTCGGCTGAAGGCCCTGCATCAAGGCACATATGAGAAGCAATCAATGAACAACTAAAGTAATGCAACTACAAGTTAATGCTTCTCATCTCTCTCCCTTCCTGTCTCTCTGTCTCTCTCTAAAAAAAAAAAAAAAAAAAAAAATCTCAGGAAATCAGAGTTAAATGGCAACATTTAACCTACAAAATTTTGGAGGGCCAAGACTAGGGTGAATCAAGAGATATGCCTAGAAGGCAAAATTAGAGACATTCATTCTCAGGGTTGTGCAAGTGCTGAGCCTGAGAGCGAGTACCTCCCTAAGAGTGAGGCATGTAGGGAAGCAAGTTTAGGATGCGGCTGTGGGAGAGGACATCCTGACCTGTAGAAACATATAAAGAAGGTTAATAGACTATAGTGTTTTTTAGGGTAAGGGTCAGCTACCATATGTATTGCTTGAAATATAATCAAAGAGATCTAGAATACACAATCTAATCTAAAGACTGAGGTCAGCCACTCCAATAGAGAGTCGTGATCTCTTGCCCAATTATTGTATTTTCTTGACAATTTCTCACCAATTCTCAGACCAAAAGTGATAACAGATTCTTATGAGAAAGGTTGGTACAACACCCAGAAAGTTTCTTTTTTTTTTTTGAGAGAGAAGAGGGGAGATAGAGAAACAAATGCCTGCATGTACGAACTGGGATCTACCCAGCAACCTGCGTCTATGGCCGAGACTCAAATCAAATTGAGCTATCTATTCTCAGCGCCTGGCAGATGTGCAAACCAATGGAGCCATTGGCTGCAAGAGAGAAAGAGAGAGAGGAGGAGGGGAAAAGAAGCAGATGGTCGTTTCTCATGTGTGCCCTGACAGGAGATCAAACTCAGGACGTCTTTATGCTGGACCAACAGTCTATACACTGAGCCAACTGGCCAGAACCACCCAACAAGTTTCAATGGGAGTAATTCTCAAGTCGTGCACCCAAGAAACCTCCAGTAATTTACTTAAGTAATTGTGCCCTAGAAACTTTAGAGACTTGTTATTTGAGCCCCAGGAACAGAAAGTGTCTTCATGAAACCAGTTAAAACAGGAGCTACAGGGGACAGACAATCATATTTATCTCCCAGTGATCCACTGGGTTTATGGACCAAGTAAATGGTCGTTTCTGCGGTAGTCATGTATGTAGCAGTTTGTAGGGCTCTCATATTAATTAGTTCTCTGACCTTTGAAATGAGAGCTATCAAACTAAGAAAATACATGTATAAAAATATCTGCAAACAATAGCACTGAATGATGGTTCCCATTCAGCAACATACTGAAATATTGGAGTTCCTATCCAGTGCAATAAGGCAAGAAAAATAAGTAAAAGGCATATAGTTTGGAAAGGAAGAAACAAAACTGTGTTTATTAGCACAAAATATAATTGTTTATTTGATGAAGTCCAAAGAATTTATAGAAAACTTTCTAGCACTCATAAAAGAATTTAATAAGGTCATAATGTAAATTATCAATATATTAAAATTAATTATATTACTAAATTATAGCAATAAAAAATTGGAAAGTGAAATTTTAAGAATCCTACTACCTCAAGGACAATATGCTGGTTGACAAAAGCCATTTCTAAAGACCACACATGTTAAGATTCCATTTGTAAAACATTGTCAAAAAAAAAACAAAATGACAGAAATAAGGAACAGATTACCAATTACCAGTGCTAGGAATGGTGGGCCAGGGGAAAGGAATAAATGTGAATACAAAGGGATCAACAGGGATATTTGTGGTGATGAAATGATCCTGTATCTTTGATTGTTGTAGTTTTACAAAAATCTACATTGTGGTTTAAAAAAATAAAGCATGGAGCTATGCACACACTTGAGCCAATAGCAATTTTCTAATGTTACTGATATTATTATAGTTCTCTAAAATATATCCATTGGGAGAAACTTGATGAAGGGTACATGAGACTTCTCTGTACTAGCATTGTGACTTTCTGTGAATCAATAATTATTTCAAAATAAAATTTCTAAAACGATTCAATCTCTATATGGTGCATGATAGCTGAAAATTCCAAAACATAGCTGAAAGAAAGAGAAAATCTTTTAAAACTTAAGTAAATGGAGTGATATACTGTGTTCATGAATTGGAAGGCTATAAGTCTAGAAATATACAAGGGGTCTTTGGGTTACAACACAGTTTTATTCCTACAATAGTGACATAACCCAAATTTTGGTGATGTTGAAACATACCCTAGCTTAACACAAATGGATCATTAACACTTTTTTTTTGTTTTTTGAGTGAGAGGCAGGAGACAGGGAAGCAGAGACAGACTCCTGCATGCACCCTGACCAGGATCCACCTGGCAAGCCCCCTACAGGTCCCTGCCCACCTGGGACTGCTGCTTTGTTGATTGGCAACTGAGCTATTTCAGTGCATGAAGTGAAGCCATGGGGCCATCCTCAGCATCCAGGGCCAAATTGCTCAAACCATTTGAGCCATGGCTGTGGGAGGGGAGGAAAGAGAATGAGAAAGAGAGAGAGAAAGAAGTGGGAAGGGGAGGGGTGGAGAAGTAGATGGGGTGTGCTCTCTGGAACAACACCCGTAAAGAAATGAGGGGACCAGGACTGGGCAGAGGGAAATGCTGAGCTGGTATGCAGTTGCATCAGAAGCTTCAGAATGTGTGCAGGGGACTCTAAAACTGAAATGGCCCTTCAAAGATGTTCAGAAATAAGTCAAAGGGGGAGGGTCTTTGAACACTGTATCAGCCCATCAAAGGATGTAACCTGCCCCCAGGGAAGAGATTGCAACTTTGGTGATGGCATTGTCCATTAGTTATCTACTATTTCCCATGAGATAGATTTCAATTTTTCTATTTTAATATTATTTTAATAAAAGCAAATAAGGTCCTCTTTCAAAGCTATGTTTGATTATATCAACGAAGAGGAAAGATATAATCATATTTCTTATATTTTCTTTGACTGAAAATAAATCCAAACAAAATAACTACAGGCTAAATTTTAATACATTTGTTGTTGCTCTTCCAGCATTCCTCCTCTGTAAGTTAGACTATAAACAATCTTTGAATGTTTCTCTCTTCGCATTTTTATTTTAGCGACTTTGTTATACATGCTGCACCAGTTCTCAGTGCATTGCCTTTTGGCTCGAAATTTACCATTCATTACACCTTTGTTTATTAGACTGCAATTCCTTAAGCATTTCTCCTTCATTGTGAGTATAATGCTAAGCTTTCTCAATAGAGGGTGCTAAAGAGACGTGACAGGAAGAAAGAATTCTCCCTCAGGATCCTGCTGTTTCTGGTGGGTTAGCAGTGTGTGAGGTTTTCTACTGACACTCTGCCCAGCCATGTGCTCAAAATGCACAGTCTAAGGCAACCTGGCAGCTCTGCACTGGCCTGGCCACCCCTTCCTGTGGTTCTTATGACAGGAGGTGCTCTTCAAATTGCATTTCATCTGCATGCCTGTACACCTGGCCATTAACTACTTCTTGTCTGCATACCATCTCTGCCTTGAAAGCTTCTCATAGATGTCGCCGATCACTCTGTACCTGGCCACCATCTATGCTCACTTCAGACACTGAATGATCCAGTGCTTCTATGCCAGCTACAGGTCCACATTCATATTCACCAGCTACAACTCTCACATGCTCTGTCTGCATTGTGGAGGGTTGGTTGCTGCAGACCAGCTCCACTTCAGGCAACTAGTGGACTTTTCTGGCATCTCATTAAGGGTTGCAATTTTACCTTTTCTAATGAAATCTAAATCCTAGCTCTGCAAAGCTGAAGTTTGTCCTTCTTTGAGTACCTATTCTCTACTCTAGGAAACCACCTAAAGCTTCTTTATATTCTTTCTATAGTTACTCTTTTGTCACAGTTTAGTCCTTTTATTATTTTATTTTCCTGAAGTGAGAAGCAGGGAGAAAGAGACAGGCTCCCGCATGCACATACCTGGCATGCCCTCCCGGCATGCCCACCAGGGAGTGATGCTCTGCCCTTCTGGGGTATTGCTCCATTGCAACCAGAGCCTGTGGTGGAGGCCATGGCTCTATCCTCAATGCCAGATCAACTTTGCTCCAATGGAGCCTTGGCTGGGGGAGGGGAAGAGAGAGATAGAGAGAAAGGAGAAGGGAAATAGTGGAGAAGCAGATGGGCACTTCTCCTGTGTGCCCTAGATGGGAATCAAACTCGGGACTTCTACATGCCGGGCCAATGCTTTACCGCTGAGCCAACTGGCCAGGGCTCAGAGTTTAATCATTTTTAAATGTTAAACTTCCCCTTCTTAAATCCTTGTGTCGTTTCTATCTCCTGATTAAACCCAGATTGATAACTGCACATGCAGTATTTTGATGTACATTAAAAATAAATATAATTTAAAACTTGTAATACTCAAGCTTCTACTTGGTATTGAATTAGATGACATTTACAGCTTCTAAGAAAATATATTTTTAGCAATGAATTTTTAAAATTACATTCATCTATTCAGAATATTTAAATACATTTTGAGTACAGGAGACATTGTCATATTTTTAAATCTGCAGATAGGTTTATTATCAACATCAGTTGATTATTTGCCTAAAATTGGTGAAAACAGGATTAGGAACTATAACTCCTAAATTCAGAGAAATTTTAGAATATAACATGTCCCTCTTTTTGCTCCCATAAATACTAAATGGCAGGATGATCATTAGAACCTTGATAGTTACATTTTTTACGGCAGAGCCTCTAGTTTACCAATTTTGTTCTACTTGTGGTTATTAAATCTAGAATTAGTTTTTTTTGGGGGGGGTGAGTTTTAGAGAGAGAGGAGGAGGAGGAAGGAGGAAAAAAGGGAGAGAAATTAGAAACATCACAGCATAGTTGCAGCACTTTAGTTGTTTACTGATTGCTTCTCATATGCACCTTGACCAGGGGGCTCAAGCCGAGCCAGTGACCCCTTGCTCAGGCCAGCAACCTTGGGCTCAAGTCAGCAACCATGGGATCATGCCAATGATCTAACAGTCAAGCCCAGGACCCTGCACTCAAGCCAACAAGCCTGTGTTCAAGTCAGATGAGCCCACACTCAAACTGGCAACTTCAGGGTTTTGAACCTGGGGCCTCAGCATCTCAGACTGGTGCTCTATCCACTGTAGCATCACTGGTCAGGCAAACTAGAATTAGTTTTGTTTCATTTTTTCTGTGGTCAGAGAATGTTGGTACTAGAGGTTTTGTGGTTCTCTCAAGCTGAACTAAATTTTAACACCAAATTAACATTTCATATAACTTGATACATTTTTTTACTCATGGTATAATTATTTGACACCACTGCGGACAAACTGCTGAGGGGAATATGAAGACAAATTAGTCATAGTGGAAGGTAAAACCATCTCACTTAAAGAAAGAAATAAATGCAAATTCCTTCTAAGGATGGGGGCAATAACTTCAGAGAAGAATGAAAGCTCTCCCAGTGCTAACAGTGCAAAAGTAATGTGGTGGTGGAAATAGGCGAAGGACTAGAGGGAGAAAACAGAATTCAAAGAGACTATAGAAGCAGGAGTCTCATCTTGCATGGTAGGAATTCAAGTTGCCAATTAACAGTCAGAAGACTAGAAGACCTTTCTAGTCTATTCAGAAACAAACTGAATAGCAACAGAGAAGATACTAACAACCACTAATATTTGGACAGTTTCCACTCTGAAAGAGACAAGACACTTGAAAACTCAATGACTCAAACCAGGTAGAACATTTTTGCTTTCATGGAAAAAGAAAAAGGCATTGGGGCATTTAGGATGGTCAGCAGCTCTGCCCAACATTGTCAATCAGGGACCAGGCCCTTTCCTCTTTATTGCCTCAACATTCTGTGGGGTGCTCTTCTCAGCATGGCAACAGTTGGCTCACCCGCACTCTGTCTGCAGTTCAGCCCTTAACATGTGGAAAGAGGAAATGGAGAACAAACAGCTTCCTTTATAAGAATGTGATCAGAAAATTGCATCCATTGGGAGGTTGCTCTAAGGGAAGCTACAGCTGAGTAGCCATGTGTCCTGTTCGTATTTAAATAGTGGAAGGGGTTCCTTACTAGAAAAATGAGGTTAATATAGGAAAACAATTAGCAGTCTCTGTTATAACCATATTTTAATTTTTTTTTCTGAGAGAGCAAGAGAAAGGGATAGATAGACAGGAAAGGAGAGAGATGAGAAGCATCAATTCATAATTGTAGTACCTTAGTTGTTCACTGATTGCTTCTCATATGTGCCTTGACAGGGGAGCTCCAGCTGAGCCAGTCACTCCTTACTCAAGCCAGCAACTTTCAGGCTGAAGCCAGTGACCATGGGGTCATGTCTATAACCCCATGTTCAAGCTGGTGACCCCATGCTCAATCTAGTGAGCCTGCGCTCAGGCCAGCGACCTTGGGGTTTTTACCTAGGTCCTCTGCATCCTATGTGTCACTCTGTCCTCTGCACCACAGCCTGGTCAGGTAACCACACTTTAATTTAAAAAGGCTTATTGTTCTATACACTGCAGTAGTAAGCCTACTGTCAGCAAAATTTGTTCATCTACACAGAACCTTAAATGAGATTACTCAATCCTCATTCTTGAAAAAGAACAACTAACCAATGATTATTAGCAACTAGCTCCATGGAGACAAGAGTTAATCTAGGTTGAAAGAACATAATACTATTTTAAAAAAAGAAAAGAAAAAAAACCTTTTGAAAAATGTTATAAAATTTTCTTAAAATAAATTGAAATTTTCAACCAAAGGATTAGAAGATAAAGCCAAAGAAACTGGGGAGAAAGGACCACGGGGAATGTCTAGCAGCAAGAACAAGTAATGGCTTTTAAGACCATGAATAGAAACATTTTATTTTAAGCAGGTTTCTCTAAAAGTTCAAGCCCCTCTGTGACATCTATAACTCAGTGAAACCCTGCTATATACCATAGCAGTATATTTGGGGTACTTGAACAAAAGAAGTCAATATTGCCCATAGAGTTCTATGTATAAAAGAGAAGAGACAACCAAAGAATCTGGGATATAAATGAAAGAGAGAGATTTCAGAAGAAGCAAAGTTGGAGGAAGAGTTGAGTAGAAGAAATAAAGTTTCCAAAATATCCTGAGATATAAAGGTGATTGGTAATGGGTTTCTCCTCATGTGTGGGATGGTCGCTCAGGGCTTTCTACTTTTCTATTTTAAAAAATGAGTCCTGACCTGTGGTGGCACATTGGATAAAGCATCAACATGGAATGCTGTGGTCACTGGTTTGAAATCCGGGCTTGCCCAGTCAAGGCACATACAAGAAGTGACTATAAGTTGATGCTTCCTGCTCCTCCCCTTGCCTTCCTGCTCCTCCCCTTGCCTCCTCTCTCTCTCTCTGTCAAACTAAATAAAATATATTTTTTAAATGAGAACCAGATCAGATGGAGGACTTGGGAAAATACAGACACTGCAATGTGACCCTCAAATATATCAGTCATTCAAAGTTTGTTCTCTGAAGATGAAATAAGTGGGTCAGACACATCATAAATTCCCTTTGTGTAAGGCAAAAGATGAGAGAGGTACCTTAGTGAGTCTGAGACCAAGTGCACGGGGGTTTAGAAAAGGGTACAACTCCGTCCAAATAGAAGAGAATGGACAAAGTTTTGGGCATGTGTTGACACTGAATGTAAATCCAGAGAACCTGAGTGATTGGCACATGTGGAACTGTGGAGTAAAGGCAATCCAGGAATCCTAACTGATGTGAACCCAAGTCCATATTCAAGACCCATACAGTAAAATTAATGTATTAACTTTGTGTACTGGGTTTGTTTACAGACCTCCCCGTCCAAGGAGTCCTAATGAGAACAAAGACAACATTGTGCTTGATAAGTAAATTTTTAATGAAAAAAAAGTGCACTTTGTATCCAAAAAAAAGTGAAAATGTGAACCACAACATGAGCAATAATTCTATATTCTCAAAGCACTAGTAAAAACATTAGCAAGTTATCCTTTCTAGATATTTATTACAATAAATTTTGGTGCCAAAAGGATGGTAGAGTTGCTAAAGTAAAGTGACCCACATTGAATGGAAGGCAACAAGGCACCTTGCTCTCCCTCTTCATGGTAAATTACAGTGACTCTTCCAGAGCGAATTTCTTCTCCTTGTCTCTCTGTAGTTCCAAGAGTTCAATTTCCAAAGACAACTTATACATCTCCAGGGCCATTTTCACATCCTCCAGTCTTGGGAGACACTGCATGAGTCTTCTGCCTGCTAGGACCTGCTCACAGCCTTGAGGGATCTCCTAAAAGAGATACAGGTGATGAGTATGGCTGACAGGCTTCTCTCCAGATCATGACAATGGCAGAACTACAGGGTCAGGTCCAAGACCAAGCCCAGGATTGATAGCTGAGCAGAAAAGCCAGAAAACACCTCAGGTCCCATCAGAATCTTCCCCAGAGAGATATACATCTGCTCTGAGACAGCTTCCCAGAGGCCTCTGTGGGGACCAGAGGCTATTTTGGCTAACCATTCAGAAGTAGAACACAGTGTATCATATAGTCTAGAAAAGAAAAGTTAGGAGTCAGTCCTACCAGGTCTCTGAGAACCTCCTCTCCTTAAAGGGCTCAGTATTTCCTGTTCTAAAGTGAGAGTAAGAAAATTTAACACCCTAACTGACCAGAGTGTTTCAAGGGAAAACAAGGGAGTTCTTTTGAGTGACTCAGAAGTAAGTCTTGGTCCCTGGCTGGATGGCTAAGTGGTAGAGCATTGGCCCAGCGTGTGCATGTTCTGGGTTTGATTCCCAGTCAGGACACATGAGAGAAGTAACCATCAGCTTTGCCACCCTTCCCCTCTTGTTTCTCTCTCCTGTGCGCTCTCTTTCTCTCTCTCTTTTTTACCCTCTTGCAGCTATAGCTCAATTGGAGCGAGTTGGCTGCAGCCACTAAGGATGTCTCCATGGCCTCTGCCTCAGGATCTAAGAAAAGCTTGGTTGCTGAGCAACAAAGCAATGCCCCAAATGGGCAGAGCATCGCCCCTAGAGGGTTTGCCTGATGGATCCCAGGATGGGCACATGTGGGAGTCTGTCTCTGCCTCCCCTCCTCTCACTGAATAAAAAAAAAAAAAGAATTGAGTCCTGGCAAGTCAGATCTTGCCTTTCCTGGCTGGGACAGAGCTGTGGGTGCACCATTTTTAAGGTTTCTTAGCACAAGAACTTCTTTGAAGTGTTCCACTTACCCACTCACACTTGGGCACCTCTGGGTTCCAGCCACTGTTTCCCAAGCAGGTGATATTTTGGGAACCGACCACGCCATAGCCAGAGTCACACTGGATAGTGACATTTTCAGATTCAACAAACTGATCCTTATCCACAAGTAACTTTCCATGTTCTATCTCTGGTTTCTGACACAGAGCTACAAAAAGAAGCACAAATAAGCAATCTGTAAATCTAAGAAAAAGACATGATAACAGGCTAGAATTATAAAGTTGAATTACATATAGGTACTTCAAGCTGTTTTAGCTTTCTTTCACTTTGATAGCAATAATATTAGTTAATATTTTTACTGAGCATTGGTTCATATCAAACTTCAGGGCTAAGTATTTGATTAATTATCACCTTTAAGTCTCACTCCATTCTATGAAGTGAGCACTTATTATTTCCATTTCATCAAGGAGAAAATGAGACACAGAGAGGTTAAAATCTTGTTCAAAGATATAACCTGTTTAAATAACATGACAAGGTATAAAAAATGCACATGACCCCAGATTCTCAGCAACTATCCCTCATACTGTGATCCCCACAAGACACTAGGAATAAAATTTTCTCTTTCCTATTGTTGTCCTGTGTGTGATGGAGACAATGGTGGCAAATAATCCCTGGAGTTGTTGATAGCAAAGTGATATTAAACCTGTCTGAATGCAAAAACCAGACCTGATCTTGACTCCTCCCGTCCCCATGACAGGTTGGCAAACTGGGAGTCCCCCCAGCATGCCTGCACCACAGGCAGGTGGTGCCCTGTATGTGGCTCTGATGGAAATTCCTATTACTTCCTGGTGATTGAAATTAGCTCACAAGAGCCTATATTCATGTCAGAGCAACTTCCCATGAAAATTTCACCACAGGCCGCAGCCACACTCAGAGAAAATGTATCACCTGTAGACTGTTACCCAAAGACATGAGAATGTGGGAAGAGGGGCTACCTCAAGGAGGCTGAATTTTTTAACTTGGAGAAAGAAGTAAGAGAGATTAATGTTCCTGTGTGCTCCTTGTACTTTTTGCTTTGGGTACCATTTGAATATAGTAATTATTTTAAATAAATCAAGTCAAAACAAACGTTTTTGTCCTGCCTCTGGCTGGAAAGAAACTTTATTCTCAATCACTTTATGACAGTTCCACCCACTTAGCCATGAGCTGGAGTTACCTTTGCATTGAGGGGCTGGGTCTGACCAGCGCGAATTACTGCAGGAGAGAGTGGCCCTTCCAATCAAGGCATATCCTCTGTCACACTCATATTTAACTTGCACATCTTGGAAAATGTTTGAAATTTTTTTGTAACGTCCATGGGCAATGATAGGAGCATAATCGCAACCTTGGTGGTAAGACATAAAGTGAGAGAGCTTGAGTTTACAGAATATAAACAACAACAAAGCCCAGAATCCAGTGTGATTTGTAGGAGGTTCTGTCCTGTCTGGCCACCTTCTCTGCTCATGGGATCACTTAGCCAAACCCTGGTACCTGCACTACCCTCCTGTAAGCCTCATGCTGAACAACCACCATGGCACCCTCTTAGGCCACATGGTGGTCCTTTCCATTATCTTCAAAAGTATAATCTGAATAAACAAAATTGGCATTTGATCCAATCTTTATATTGGGTCATTGGCCTATGGGTTAAGAGCAATCGTATCCTTGAAAGCCAAGTAGACGCCACTGATCCAACCTAGACCCCTCCTTGTTGAAGCAAAGAAACTAAATTTAAAATACACATCATATTAACCAATGTCACTTCAATAAATTTAAATATAAATATATATATTTGTTCATATATATTTGAAACAGAAGAAATTAATGCCACTCTTAAAGAACTAAATATGCAGAAGTGGTCATTCCCATCATATCTCCTTTATTTTCCCAATCTGTATACAACAAAAATTAGAATTCTGAAGAATTATAGTAAACTATTAAGAACTAAACATGATAGAGTCTAAAGTTATCATGAGCATCTGAATATCCAAAGCCTATCACATTGATCCAGTGTACCAAGGGCATTATGTCAATTCTGTTGAATGAACAAGAAGATGCTACCATGATGTAAGATAATGGGATGGGGAAAATTTATATATATATATATATATATATATATATATATATATATATATATATATATCTGCCCTCAATTTCCCTTGTAATTTCCTACAAGATAAGAGCACTAGGAGTATCTTTTGTTCTAATGAGGTGACTCTGGTAGGTTCATGAATGGGGGCTCATCACCAGAAATACCAAGCCATGATTAGAAGCTTGGAATTTTCCCATCTTCCAGAGAAAGCCTAGAAACAGAATTATCAATTGATCATGCCTACATGAGAATGCCTTCATAAAATTCCAGAAGTAGGGGGTTAGAAGAGCTTTGGGTAGGTGAACACATCCACCTACCAGGAGGATGAAGCACCTCTACTCCTCGAGCACAGAAGCTCTATGCTTACGACTCTCCCAGACTTTGCCCTATGTATGTCTTCATCTGGTTGATCATCAGTATTCTTTATAATATCTGTTAATAAACTGGCAAATGTAAGTTTTTCCCAGAGTTCTGTGAGAAACTTTACCAGATTAATCAAACCCGAGGAGGGGTCAAAAGTACCTTTGATTTGTAGTCAAGTCAGAAGTTGGGGGTAATCTGGGGACCTATTGTTTGTGATTGGCATCTGAAGTGGGCTGGGACCAGTCTGTGAGAGTGAGACCTTAACCTGTGGGATCTGACACTACCACCAGGTAGATAATGTAATGATTGAGTTAAATTGTAGGACACCCAGTGGTGTCATGAGAATTGTGTGATGTGGGGAAAACCATCCACACATTTGGTGACCAGAGTGTTGTCAATGTTTCATGTGAACAGTAAAAGAGACACAGGAAAAACACAAGATGAGAGAGACTGGGTTTTTCCAATTCACATGATGATGCCCCAGAGGACATAAGGTAATGATTCAGGTGTTTGCCACATCAGTAAAATTGTTAGAGGTCTAGGGTTCAGGGCATGCTAGGCTATCCCATATAAACTAAAGTCAAATTGTGGTAAATTGTACATCCTGACACAAAGAAGGTACCACAATACCTAGCAGGCCTTTTCAGATTCTAAAGGCAGCATATTCCATACTTGGGAATATTATTCCAACCCATATGCTAAGCGATACAAAAGAGTCTCAGGTTTGAATGGGGTCCCTGTTAATTGGCTCTAGAATCCTGCAGAACCTATGTACTGAGGTGGCTATGGTAGGAAAAGATGCAAATGTCAGTGGGACAATCATACCATATAGACCCTTGAAATACTGAATCAAGGCTATGCACTGCAGCAGAGAACTTTGCACTTTTTGAAATATAATTCCTGGCATGTTGCTTGGTCCTGATAGAGACAGCTCCTGGCTTTGTATCATCAAGTGACCATGAAGTCAGAATCATTCATCATGATCTGGGTCTGTCAAACCCATCAACTTTTAAGGTCAGGCAACCTTATACAATCCATTATAAGAAGGAAGTGATCTATCTTGGATTTAGCATGAGCAAGACCAGATGGTACAAGCAATCTGCATAAACAGGAGCCCAAATCTTGCTTGTACCTGTCTGCTGTTGCACTGGTGCCTCTCCCTTAGCTCACACTTATAGCTGTATGGGGTATGTATCCATTACAACCAACTGACCCAACAGACAAAACCCTGACCCTAGTTCACAGATGAATATTTTTGGTATGTGTGTTCAAACTAAATAGGATGGAAGCTGCATTTGAGCCTAATCAGGGTGGTTTAGTAGTAAGGGGAAACCTTTCTTACAGGCAGAGCTTTAGATAGTACATCTGGACATTCTATTTTTTTGAGAAAAGAAGTGACCTAAGGGTAGATTCAGTTAGGGTATGTGGCCTGTAATGAATGGCTTGTCAGTAAGAGGCAAAGATTGGAAGATTGGGCACAAGGAGATCTGGAGTAGAAGCAAGTGACTGGACCTATAGGGATGGCCAGGAAGTAACGAGTTTTTATTTTGCATGTTAACAGCAGCAAAGAACCCCCAACTAAAGAGGTATTAAACAACTGAGAAGAAAATAATGTCTTAGCCAGCTGAAGTCAGTTACCCTCTGTCACCAGCCTCACCAGGGCTGTCACAAGAGGAAAAGGAGCAAAGTGGCCATGGTGGCATGGATGAAGGACAAGCATCAGCCCAACAGTGTAGACTCCTACTTACCAAGGCTGATGAGCTATTGCTGTCACCGAATACCCACCCTGCCAGCAATAACGCTGTCCCTGATATGACACTATCCTTTGAGACAACCAAAAAGCCACTTGGTAGTAAGATGACTCTGTTGGATTCCTTTCCACCTGGAAGGAACAACTATTATTCTGATAGAAACAGAAAACTATTCCAGGTATGGGTTTCCCTTTTTTGCCTGCAGGACTTAGTCAACACTGTTATCTGAAGGATTCCAGAGTGTATAAACAATCAGTATAGGATGTCACTACATGCACCTAGAAGACCCACTCACAGCACAAAAGGTGTGGTATTAGGACACGGCCATGGAATGCACTACTTATATTATAGCCTGTGTCACCCAGAACTGCAGACCTTTTAGACCATTGAAATGACCTGTTAAAGGCTTAGGTGAAGTGCCAGTTGAAAGACATTACTTTTACCACAGTAGGACTCTACAATATCTTCCAGAACACAGTATTCACTTTAAATCAAAGAAGGACCTTTATATACTAGTGGGCCCCCAATAAAATAAAATAAAGTTCATGAGCCCAGAAACCCAAACACATAAGCATGAGTATCCCCAATTACATTCACTTTATGTGAACATTTGGGGGAAATTAGCTTCTAATTCCCTGAACTCTGGGACCTGCAGATAGAAAAGTCCTGGTAGACAAAGTGGAAACACTTCTACCAGGGGAGATAAGATGCCCATTGATTTCCAAACTAGAACTGATGCCCCCGTCACTTTGAAGCTCCTTTGGCCTCCTTCTTTTCACAAGGCAAGAACAGGAATCACTATTCAGATAGTGGTAATTGTTCCTGATCAGTGACAAATAAGGTTATGGGAAAACAATGGGAAAAGGAAGGATTGTGTTTAGCACTTAAGTATGCTCTTGGTGAGGGAAAGGTAGATATTTCACATGGAGAGATAGTCTGAAGAAGGGCTTAGACAAAGCAAAAGAAAGAAAGAACATTTGAAAAAGCAGGTTCAAATAGATTTGGATGAGTCTTGCTCTTCAGGTTAAGGTATATGGGCCAGAAAGAAGGGAAGAGGAGAGAATGAATACCAAGAAACAGAATGCAATAATTCAAAAGTCTAGCTGATCTATTAGATGTGGCCAAATTTCACTGATTCAGAAAAGGAAACAAGAAAGGTCAAGAGAATGGGAACAACCAATAGGTAAAAGAAAGAAAGATTTGTACTAGAGACAGTGCTTTTGCATAAATTTATCCACTCCAAGATTCATGCAGAGTATACAAATTCTTTTACCTAATTTGAAGCCTTCCTTAATAATGTCCACTACTTTGATATGAAAAAACTTCTAAAATATATAACATAATTTCATAAGATCTTACTCTCATCACATGTTGGTGTTCCAGGACTCCATGTGCCATCTCCTTGGCAGGTAGCTTCAGAGTTATCATATAAATATCTTCCATGACATGTATATGAAATTGAGTCTCCATAGAAATAGTCACAGTTATTGGTTAAATGCTTTCTACGTTTAATGATTCTACCATTCTTCAGCTCTGGTACTGGGCAGCATACCTCTAAAAAATACAAAGTGAGGCTAATTGTCAGTAAAATCACAATGAGGAGGCTCCTATGGCTGATAACCTCATCTCCACCTTTGGAAGAGCTCACCACAGAAGAGCAATTGGGGAAACAGACAAGGGTACATGAGACACTTTGAGTCCTGGCTTTCTGTCCCTGATTTGCTAAAGTAGTTCAATCCGGGCATTTCCTTCCAATTAAATAATTTCATTGGAGTCTCCAAAATGAGAAGTTGGATTAAACTTGTATGAAAATGTCAATTTTCAAAAAGTTTCAAGAGCAATAACAAATAACATTTATTTGTTATTGCTCCTTATGGCTTCATTAGAATTACATCATTATTAAGCTTTCTAATATCTTATACTTCTCTAATCACTTAAAAAAGAATGCTCTCCAAAAGTCTATATCCACCTGACAGTGAATGTATAAAAATAATTTTAAATATGTTAATGGCCAGGATTCTTCTTTTTTGATGCCAAATTTAAGATAGATTCTTTTATTCTTAATGCAGTAAGAGCTGATAGAAGGATATAATTTTTTATTCATCAGTAGAAATACTTTCAGATAGAACTTGATATTATTTGATGTAAGAGAAAATATCAGAAGAGAATAAAATTCTCTATTCTGCATTTTAAGAGTTTGACTAGAACTACTACAATTGTAACTGGGAATAAATATACATATATTATGTTACTGCCTGACTGGTGGTGGTGAAGTGGATAGAGTGTCAAATCAGAATACCAGGGTGAAACTCAAGGTCACCAGTTTGAGCATGGGATCACCGGCTTGAGCATGAGATCATCAAGATGATTCCAAGGTCAGTGGCTTGAGCCCACAGTCACTAGTCCTATCCTCAGTCAAGGCACGTATGAGAAGCAATCAATGCACAACTAAGTGGAGCAACAAGTTGATGCTTCTCTCTCTCTCCTTTCTTCTCTCTCTCTCTCTCTCAAAAAAATATGTTACTGATTTACTGATATTAATTTGACTAGCCATAAAATAGAGCTAAATAAGAATGTACTAACAAAGTAAGTTTATAATAAGATTTCCTGTAAAATGTTAAATCCAATTTGTTGCTCTTATAACCATGATTCAATATTACTGTTTTAATAACCAAAGTTATGTATTCTGTAGCAAATCAAAGTATTTAATCAATCCTGTACTTTTACCTCTGGCCAAGCTCTCATTACAGTCAAAAGGCTTCATTCATTATAGTTACATCAAGGGTTAACATTCGAGCAAGAAGAATAACTGCTCCTCCTCACTCCCACCACCTTGAAGCTTGCAAATCTGATTCTCACTCAAGGCCGAAAAAGACAACCTGACTGTGGGAGTCTGTGGACATTTGTTACATGAAATAAATATCATACCTTATGTTACTTGCTAGCTTCAATTCCTGCAACAACTGAGGGAAAGAATGGACTCCAACTTTCAGATATGCCAGCTCCAACATATATGTGGCCTTCAATCTGTTGTCTGAACACTAAGCTAGCTTGCTCTGGCTGCCCCCACTTCAGCAAAGAAGTCTCAACCCCTCCTTCTGATTTCTTTGTTTTATTTTTTTCATTTCTCCTCCTTCTCCCTCCTTATAGAACCCCTGCCTACACCAGAAGAGGACGATGGGTTTTTGAGGACCAGAGTTACCCATCTTCTCAGGTGGCTGGCACTTGAATAAACCTCTTTTGTTTGCACCTGTGTCATGTAATTAGTTTTCATGGTGACAGGCAGTTGAACCTGAGGGCCATTTTTCTGGTTTCACAATGTGGTCTTGTAGTCATACTCAAATACTCTCAGCACTCATTTGCCTATAAATCATAATAAAAATGCCCGATATTCATATGGTTTCTAAATTGTAACAATATTTATGTAATGCTTTACATTGTAGAAAACACTTTTAAATATTCAATTCATGAATATAAATTCATATTTAATTAGGTTTTATGAAAAATTGAATACTATTTCACATTTGCTTTTAAAATGGTTATTAAATAATTAAATTGATAAGATTATAGTAGATAAAATAAATTTTATTTTTTATTGGATGTATTGGGGTGACACTGGTTAACATAATTATACAGGTTTCCAGTGCCAAATCTATAACACATCTCTGTATGTGGTATTGTGTGTTCATTCTCTCAAGTCCAGTCTTCATCCAGCACCATGTATCCCACAATACCCTCTTCATCTCACCCACTTCTGGCAATCACCACACTGTTGTCTGTAACCCTGAATCTCTCTCTCTCTCTCTTTTCTGGTCCTTTTTTGATCAATTCCTCCACTCACCCCCTACCATAAACTAAGCAAAATAGAGACAAACTCATAAATATGATTTAAAAGTAGTTTTTTAAACATGTATAAACATAAACATTTTTTTATATAAAAAATTAAAATCTTAGTTATACCCTATTGTTTTTGATCCTTTAAAGAGGATCCACAATGGCTTATAGGAATCAATACTTTATTATTTAAGTGGTAGCAATAATTTTTGTTAAGTATGCTTTTAATTCAGTAATTTTGTTAAAAACCTTTCATTCTGTTTCCCCAAAATGAGTCTAAATAACTACAATTAAACTATTAGCTTTAATATGAAATTAATAATATTTCAATAGGTTGATCTAAACTATCATTTTCCATTATTTATGCATTTCACATATTTTTCAAATTCCAGTCTGTGAAACAAAGTATTCTTTTTCCTGAGTCTCAATGTCTTTGCCTCTAAAACAGAAAGGTTCTGATAGATGTGTTAAAGGAAGAATTTTCTCCCCCTTGTCAATTCCACTGAGGCCCATAAAATTACATCCACCTGTGTCTCAGCCCCTCACTCCTCTCAGAAAATGAAGGAACATCTTCTACTAGTGAGATTGTAGAAAGTCTCCTTTGTATCCTACTGAAGCAAGAATACTGAGTCAGTGTCTGTCTGTTAGAAGCAATCGTAAGAGCCAGATCTTTCAGCTCAGAGTCCCATGTTCAAGAGACATGAGACATAGGTCACCTTGTAGCTGGTGGAGTTCATGATTTCACAGACTTCCTTTTACCAAGCAACCCAAAAACTACATTAAGATTAAAAGGGCTGATGAATGTCTGATTCTGGCAATAGTTCAACTTTACTTTTCATTCTACCATTATCATTAATGAAGCTAATACTTAATTAATATAACATTTGACTTCTGAACTGGGATAAGGAAAGGTTATAATTTCTCAGCCCCTCAAACTCCAAGACCTGTATGGTCTTTTCTGGAAATAATAGTCATTCTGTTGAATTCATGTAATTATATTTATCTTGAGAAATACAATTATATTTATTTCAAGTAGAAAATTCTAGCATATGCTGGACATTAAATACACTAAAAGATTTTGAAAACAGAAACTCACCCACACATTCTGCATATGAGGTCCACATGAAATCTTTCTGACAAGTCACAGTCATAGGCTTATCTCCAGCAGGTTTATAGCCAGGATGACAGCGATACTTCAACACAGTCCCAACTTCATACACTTCACCTTTTGTTGGTTTACGGTAGTGATACGCTTCCCAGGAAGCATGTGGGATATCTGGTAAGTCAGTACAACTATCTGCTCATAAAAGAAGAACAAAGAAAAAGGACACTGTTGTTAGGGATGGGACATGATCAGTCAGTGATTCCGTCCTATCAAAGGGTATCCTGTGTTCATTCAGCTATTAACCAGACTACCATGGCTGATGAATCAGCCACACCAGAAAACACACAGAGACATGTGCACAACAGCAGAGGAGTTCTTACTAAACATATTACCAAATGGTTTCTGAGTCATGCCAACTATTCAAAATGTTAATTCTCATTCTTTCTCATACTTTAGAAAGTTTCATCTCTGAATTAAAGTATTAGGTTTACTAGGTAGAGGTGGCTGTAACTATCTCAGACAAATCTAACTTCCTTATTTCCTGACTGATTGGAATAAATAAAATCATTTCTCCCATCTAGATGATACCAGGAACTTAATCATTAAATGGCTGATCAAGAACAACAACAAAAAAAAATTGCAAGCATCTTTTGAGCTTGGACTTTGTGTCTTGTTGTCTTTACTCTTTCTCGATACTATTTTCATATCATATGAAAATATAATACAAACATCTGCCATGTTAGATGTTTATGATATTTTATCTTCCGACATTTAAAATGGTATATAGGGTAAGGTTCTTTTCTAATAGTTTCATTGAGATATAAGTCATATAACATAAAAATTCACCCACTTAAATTCACAATTTCATAGGTTTGAGTATATTCACAGAGTTGTACTACTATCACCACTCTCCAACTTTAGGATATTTTTATCAAGCTCAAAATAAACTCTGTATTCATTAGTAATCACTCCCTATTCCTATCTTCTCCCAGGCCCTGGGAGTCAGTAATATACTTTATCTATGGATTTATCTATTCTGGACTTTTCAAATAAGTGGAATCATGTAATATGTGGGATTTTTGTAAGTTTCACTTAGCATATTTTCAAGTGTCCTCTATGTTGTAACATGTATGAGTACTTCATTCATTTCCATTGTCAAATGGTATTTCATTGTATGTATATACCACTTTCTGTTTATCCATTTTTTCAGTTGACTGACATTTGGGCATTTGGCTATTTTAAATAATGTTGTTGTGAACATTAACATAAGATTTTTTGTGTGCGGACATCTGTTTTCATTTCTCTTAAGTAGATACCTAAGAGGGAAATTGTTGGGTCATAGAGTAACTTAAACTTTTGAAGAACTGCCAAAACTTTATTCCAAAATGGTTGAAACATTTTATATTCCCACCAGCAGGAAATGAGGCTTCCAATTTTTTTATATCCTCACCAACATTGTTATTATTTGTCTTCATTATTATAGCCATACTGATGGGTATAAAGTAGTATTTTACTGTTGCTATAAGACCACCTTACAAGAGATACTAAAGGAATTTCTTCAGGCTGAAAGCAAGTGACGCTAAGTTAGTAATTTGAATCTCTGCAGAAAAACATTGAGCACCAGCATAGGTAGTTATGTAGGTAATTAAAAGGATAGTGTAATTGCAAATTTTTTGTCCTTTCTTAACTGACTTAAACTATTAATTGCATGAAACAACATATATATAATCACATCATTAAGCCTATCACACAAAAAATGTAATAAATTTGACAAGAACAGCACGAGGGAGACTGGTGGGAACAAAGCTGTATTAAAGTATGGAAATGACACCAAATGGTAACATGAATCCACATGAAGAAATGAAGAGAATCAGAAATGGTAAAAAGATTAATATAATAAGCTCTATAAATACTGGGGCGGGCAAAAGTGGGTTTACATAATACAAATAAATAATACAGTAATTAATAAATAAATAATGCAAGAATAAACTGTTTCACACACTCACAATTGCACACCTACTTTGCCCACCCCTGTATATACCATACTTACTCTCCTTTCTTCTCCCAGACACCTTAAAAGACATGAAACAAAATTAAATAAAGCAATAGTTATAACAATGTATTGTTGAATTTGCAATATGTATAGATGTGAAATGTTTTGCTGGATTCTTTGACAGTTTTTTTTTTTCTTTCTGCACTTTGAAGATGCCATCTTACTTCTATCTGCTCTCCTTTGTTTCTGATGAGAAGTCTAAGTTAATGTTACTGGGTTTTCATTGTACATGATATGCTCCTTTTTTTTTTGTTTTGTTTCTTTAAATTATCTCTTTATCCTTGGCTTTCAACATTTTGACTATGATATATCCAGGTGTGGATCTTTCTGTTTTTATCCCACTTTAAGTTCAGTAAACTTGACGGATGCATAAATTTTTTGTCAAATTTGGGGAGTTTTCATTCATTATTTCTTTGAATTATTTTTCTGCTCCTTTTTCTCTTTTCCTTCTGAAACTCTTACCATGTAAGTGTTGAGGCACTTAGGGTGTCCCACATTTTTCTGAGGGAGGCTCTATTCATTTTCCTTCATTCTCTCTACTTCAGATTACATAACCTCAATCAATTTGTTTTCAAATTCACCAATTATTTCTTCTTTCAAATCAAATATACCATTGTGTTCTTCCTGTGGATTTTTTATTTCACTGTGCTTTTCAACTCCAGAATTTCTATTTTTTGCATATAACATCTACCATTATTTATATTCTCTATTTGATAAAACATTGTCATAATACCTTTCTTTAACTCTTTACATATTGTTTTTCTTTGGTTCTTTGAATATATTTATAACTGCTTTAAATTTATGTAAAGTCCAACATGTGGGGCCCCTCAAAGGCAATTTTTCTATAATGATCTTTTTTCCCTTTGTATGGATCACTCTTTACTGTTTCTTAGAATGTCTGATTGTTTTTTGTTGAAACTGAATGTTGTATAATATATTGTAGCAACTTAGGATATTGATTCTCCATCCCACCTATAGGGCCTGTTGTTGTTATCTCCTTATTTGTTTAGTGACTTGATTGTACTAGTGCAATTAAGTCTATTTCCCCCAAATCATTCCATTTATCATGGTGCTTTCAAGACAGCACAGCCTACCACCAGGAATGACTGATTTTTCTTTGTTCTTTCCCATAAAGCTTTTGGCTGGTCTGCCACTATTGGTATTACATACAACTGTTAGACTCTACTAATTGTTAGCTGATTACTCTGTGGTATAATATACTCTGTGGTATATTTGACAACTCCTTGGGTATAAATTGTTTTACAGTTAGATCTAATTAAAGTCAGATTTCTAGGCAGGGTAGGGCATTGACCGATTTTTGAGGCGTGTTCCAAATCTACCAAAGCAGAACCTTTTGCTATTGATCAGGAGCTGGGGAATATGGGAGACTCATTCTTCACCAGCTGTTCCACCACAATTGTTTCTATGGTGTAGGAGCTGTGGGAAGGAGAGAAGAAGAAGAAGCAGAAACTGGTTGTGCCCACCACCAAGTATAGATATTCCATAACCCAGAACCAGGAAGAATGAGATTTCTAGGGTTCAATGGCTGTCAAATCTACCCATGATAATTTTTCTACTATGAGAAGCTGGGGATGATGCGAGGTGGCACTTGGCTGAAAACACACTGGAGCAGCTATCCTGTTTCATTAAATAATGAAGGTCAGGATGTAGGAACAAAACTAATGTCTGACTGCTGCCATTTGAAGCATGGAGCTTTGGAAAATGCTATCACAATATGTTTACTAATAGCCAAATCCCTTCTAACTATCTATTCTACTCCAGCAAGTTGGGGGAGATGGGCATTGCCACTCATAAGCTTACTGAAAACAGTTCTCCCATAAGACTTCTGGGGACTGGGTACAGACCCAAGCTCTAATGTAATGGCTTCCTACTGTTTGTTCCAAGTCTCCATATATTTTGTTTAAAAAAAAATGCTTATTAATTTACTGTAATTCTTTTGATTAATTTCCAGAGACCATAAGTGGTTGTCTTTGTTAATTATGACAACTTAATGTATTAGAGAAAGGTTTTCCCAAGTTGTTTATACCACTATTTCAGAAGTCCTCAGGGTAGGGTTCCTGATATTTAATGAGGGTAAAAGTAAGAGCACAACTCATAAGTGGCTTTGTCCCATTTCTAGTTATATGACCTTGGGCAAGTCACTTAACTTCAGTAAAGAGATACCTCATCTATAAAATGAATATAATAATAGTGTCCACAATTCTATGGAGGCTTCATTGAGTAAATTCTTGTTATATACCTAAACTAGTGCCAAGTTATCATTATTACTATTTATATTATATTGATATTTTTTAATTACAGTTTACATTCAATATTTTTCTGTATTAGGTTTAGGTATACAGCATAGTAGTTAGACAATCATACACTTTACAAAGTGGTTCTCCAATATTTTAAGTACTCATCTGGCCCCATTGATAGTTATTACAATTTTATTGACTATATTCCCTATGCTGTAATTTGCTTCCCTGTGACTGTTCTGTAACAATCAACTGTACTTTTTAATCCCTTCACTTTTTTCACCCATTCCTCCATCAAGTAACCGTCAAGTCTATTAATTGTGTCTATGATTATGTTCTATTTTGTTTATTTGTTTTGTCTTTAAAATCCACATATAAGTAAAATCATATTGTATTCGTTATTTTTAATGATCTATGTGAGTTTATAATTTCAGAACATAAGAATCATGGTTAGTCCATACAATACTTTTGTACAAGTTCCCCTTAGGACACTTCATTGTTTATCTTTCAAAACAATTATCATAATATAATGATTTTGTTGGAACAAAAGAATTTTCTACCAACTGCAAGAAAATTGTTGAAAGAAAGATACTGATCCGCAGTTTCTGTGATGTTACTGTCCCCCTTAGGGAGTGTGTACGACCTGCATGACTGCATGTGATAGCCTTTTGTGATGTTAAATGATCTTGCACAGTGTACGTAGTCAATCAGTTTTCCAATTAAAAAAAAGAAAGAAAATTATTGATCTAAATTTAAATATTTTACTGTGATTCAAGTGGGCGTAGGCATACAAATATGCTCTTACCAACACTTCTGAGTATCTCTAAATGCCAAACATTGAAATTCCTTTATGGTTCCATACTTACTGAGCTCACAAGTGGGAGGAGGAGGATTCCAGTTATTATCAGCTTCACAATGGATCACACTGTTGCCTTTGAGGATAAAACCTTTATTGCACTCAAATGTAATAGAGTCTTTGTATTTATGGGTGGATCGAAATCCATAGGCTATTTTTCCATAAGTAACATCTGGCTGAGGACAGGCAATTTCTAAAAAATCGTAAGAAAAGACAAGTGGATTGTAAAAGAGAAATGGCAATAGGACATTACTGCTATTGTTAATCCAGTTCCAAGTATAACACAAGAGCCTAATATATTATATATCAAGTAGATACAATGAAAACATTTTAAAAAGCATATAAGTGTATTTTAACTTTTAAAAGTCTCCATAAAATAAGGCCCCATCATGTTGTTTCTATTATGAAATAATTGTGGATAACTCCAACTTTCTCATTTTTCTCAAAAAACAAAAACAAAAAACTAGCTATATATAATTCAGAAGAAGCACATATCTCAAAGTCCCCAAGTCTCCCCCTTATAATGACCTACTTTCTTTGATGATTTTGATGGTGGGTCAGTGGTCAATGGTAATTAGAAGATGATTATGATGATGAGGCCAAGGCATCAGAGGTCAACACCCTCACAAGCAAAACCCAACTTTCTCCACCCAGCTGTCAGGAAAGTCCTGCCACCTCATTTCCTCTACAGTTCCTCAGTTTCTCTCCATGCTGACTGCCATGGCTACAACTGAAGCTGTTTTCACTTCTTGGCTGAATAGTGCCAATGGGTTAAATTTTGTCCCACTTTACACCGTCAGCTATTCTGCAGCCCAGTGATGGGATTCAGCCAGTTCACACTGGTTCAGCAGAACTGATACCTAACTTTTTGTTGAGTTCAGCAAAACAGTTGTTAAAATGGTTCTTGTAATCAGGGTTCTCTCTAAGGTTGGGCACCTGGGCAGCTGCCCAATGTATCAATCACAAATTTACATTCCTTACTCTTTCTTTCTTATTTTTTTTTATAGGGACAGAGAAAGAGTCAGAAAGAGGGATAGATAGGGACAGACAGACAGAAAAGGAGAGAGATGAGAAGCATCAATCATTAGTTTTTCGTTGCCATTGAGACACCATTGTTGTTCATTGATTGCTTTCTCACATGTTCCTTGACTGCGGGCCTTCAGCAGACCGAGCAACCCCTTGCTGGGGCCAGCGACCTTGGGTCCTAGCTGACAACCTTTTGCTCAAGCCAGATGGGCCCACGCTCAAGCTGGCGACCTCGGGGTCTCGAACCTGGATCTTCCACATCCCAGTTCGACACTCTATCCACTGCGCCACCGCCTGGTCAGGCTCCTTACTCTTTCTTAATGTTCATCTGCGCAACAGCATATTCTAAGTGCCCATAGTATTGTTCATTCCATCCATAGGTGAAAAAAAATTGTTGAAATTATGCTTATAATATTTATTTATTCATTGCATAAAACTCATTATATCTTTGATAAAATACTACATTTTAATTTCCTTTCATTTGTTACCTCAGTAAACAAACATATAATGTAAGGAGAAAAAGTGCCAAACAACCAGAGGTGTGACAAGCTGTCATTTATTTCAGCTTTGTGTTATACAATATGGAAATATCTTAAATAACAGTTCTATTGCTTCTTGTTCAGTATTATTTAATATTTTTTCATTAATATTTTAAAACTCTTATAACATAATCTCATTTTGTATACCTCTTTTATTGTTCATATTTAATTATTAAATGCATGAAATAATAAATTACCTTTCAGTATATCTTTTTTATACTTAAAATGGTCATTAGGGCAGAGAACCAGTTGTTAAATTATTTGAATCCCACTACTCCTGCAGCCAGTTACCTTTCTTAAATTCAGTACATTAAATCTCCTGGTTAAAGACTTTCTTGTATGTACCCTGACTGAAAATCAAACCCACAACCTTGGAGTATCAGAACAACACTGTAGCCAACTGAGTTACCCAGCCAGGGCTAAAGCCTTTCAGTGTCTCCTTAACACCTTTGTCCTGAATGCCTGAGAAAAACACAAGAGGCCCTTCCTAACCTGGCCCTGCTAACTTCCAGCCTCAGTATTGGTCACTCTCACCTCCTCCAGTCTAGATTCCAGGCATTTGAACTGTTTGCAGTATCCGGCTCTCTCGTTCCCTGATTTAATTGTTGTGGAAAGTCAGAATATTAAGTGACACTATGTGGACACTGAGTATAGCAAAGGAAGATGATTCAATTAGCAATACCACAATATATCTTTCAACTCAACTGCTTGCTTTATCCTGTTGACCTCTGGTAGTGAGTAGGTTAATCTGCCCTATAGGCATATGTGGTTGGAATTACAAGGGCTAACCAAAATTTCCAGCTCAGATTTCCAAACAGACAAAAAATGACATTCCCAAATTCTCTTAGGGTAAGTAAGGTTTACACAGTACTAGTTTTGAACAAAAGGCTGTAATGTAAAATGATATATGGTTACTTCCAGGCCAAAGCTCTTAATAGCCAGAGCACAATTTGCTTTCCTCTCTTCCTCTATTGAAGACATTGTGAAAGTGCCATTTGATGCAAGATCAAACTGGAATGCTGAGCTGGTTGCTAAACTAACACTTACGAGTCTTCAGGACATGCAGTAGACTCAGTATGCATGAGAACCAACTTCCACTTTCCAAGCCAATGAGATATTGGTGCTGTTTCTTACTATGTAATGGTATAGCATGCATCAATATCAGTTGACCAAATAAATTGCTTTCATCATTGCAATAAGTAATTTGTCTTTGAATTATTTTATTTCCCCCAATAAATTTACCATCCTTTCTCCTATAAACAAAATAGAAAAATTCAAAGGAGAATTCATTCAGTAATTCAACTATGACTTACTTTTACAAGTGGGCGGGCTGGGACTCCAGATACTATCAGTTTTATTCTCCACTGTGCAGGAAATGGAAGCTTTGCCCAACATTGAGAAGCCGGGGTCACAGCTGTAGGTGACAGAAGAGCCATATGTATAGACATCTTCATTTCCAGCATTATGTTTCCCATTGCTGATGTCTGGAGGGGGCTTACATTGAGCAACTGGGATGAGTAAGTGAAGAAGAAGACATAATCAGGGAAGGCACCTTTCCAAACCTCACATTCATGATGCAAATTCTAATGGAAGGTACAAAAAGCAGCAAACATGCAAAGGAGTCTTATCACTTAACATAGTATAAGTTTATAGTCAAATCAGAAAAAGCTTTTACTTACTTACACATTCCGGGAAAGTATTACTCCAGCCAACTGCTCTGTCTTGGATTTCACAGTAACTAGTGGTTGGTCCAACTAAGACATATCTGAACAAAATAAGATCAAAGATTTTAATGTAATTGTTCCCGCTCTAAATTAAGTAACATGAAAATGTCCAAAGACCAAGTCACATATAAAAATAAGAAATCCACCTGACCAGATGGTGGCGCAATGGATAGAGTGTCGGACTGGGATGCGGAAGACCCAGGTTCGAGACCCTGAGGTCACCAGCTTGAGCACAGGCCCATCTGGCTTGAGCAAAAGCTTACCAGCTTGGACCCAAGGTCGCTGGCTCAAGCAAGGGGTTACTCAGTCTGCTGAAGGCCTGCGGTCAAGGCACATATGAGAAAGCAATCAATGAACAACTACGGTGTCGCAATGAAAAACTGATGATTGATGCTTCTCATCTCTCTCCGTTCCTATCTGTCTGTCCTTATCTATCCCTCTCTCTGACTCACTCTCTCTGTCCCTGTAAAAAAATAAAAAAGAAATCCACCCAGACCAGGCAGTGGCTCAGTGACCAGGCAGTGGCTCAGTGGATAGAGCATTGGGACACGGAGAGCCCAGGTTCAAAACCCCAAGGTCGTGGGCTTGAGCGCAGGTTCATCTGGTTTGAGCAAGGCTCACCAGCTTTAGCTCAAGGTCACTGGTTTGAGCAAGGGGTCAGTCACTTGGTCTGCTATAACTCCCCTCCCCCCATCAAGGCACATATGAGAAAGCAATCAATGAACAACTAAGGTGCCACAACAAAGAATTGATGCTTCTCATCTCTCTCCCTTCCTGTCTGTCTGTCCCTATCTGTCCCTCTCTCTGTCTCTCACACACACAAAAAGAAAAATCCAGGTAGCATCACAGTTCTCTACATCAACATCCACTACAGAAGAATATACAGCAATATCTATAATATAATCAGAAAGGAAATTATGAGTCAAGGACTTTATATTCAGCCATGTTCTCATTTAAGTTTCATGGCCTCAGATAATATGAAACCTGCAAAAACTCAATAATTTTAACTTGGAGCTTTTCTTTTAAGAAATCACTAGAGGACAAACTGGAGCCAACCACACTATGACAGGAAGTTTGAGCAAAAACAAAAACACAAAGCAACTGGCAGTGAGCACGAGCACAGAACATACAGATCTAGAACAAAAACAAAGGAGGATGACAGAATGAAATGCTGCATGATCTGACAGTGTAAAAATAACATAACTAACAAATAATAGGAGCTAGAGGAGAAAATGGAAAACAAAACAAATTCCTTCATTAACTCATCTGCAAGAGCTGAGAGTGAAATCAAGCTGTAGAAATATATGAGTATTTAACAGTGATGTTAAATATAAATGCCAATATAATATAAATGACATAAATTTACTGGTAGAAAAAACAAAGTAGGGTGGGGAGGGGTGGAAAGAATATAATATAAGTTTACTGAGACTCGTAATAAGGAACAAAATTTATTGACATTAAGAAAACTTTTATTAAATTGTAAAACACATATAGAAAATAAATCATGAATGCATAACTCAATATATTTTCACTAGATAAACACTTTCATATAATCAACCAGATAAACAAAACATTGTCAGCATCCCAGAAGCTCCATTTTGTCCCATACTAGTGCTAATCATCTCCAAAAGGGGTTATTCTTTTGACTTCTAACACAATAGACCAGTTTTGCCTGTTTCTGAACTTTACATGAAAGGACTGTCTTTCTGAACTTTACATGGAAGGTTATATTTTTCTCTTTGGTTTAATTTGCTCCGTATTTGTTTGTGAAATTTATCCATGTTGTACATGTAGCAAAATCATGTCCTTGATCGATGCTGTATAGTATTTTAATGTGTAACCACAGTGTTCTTTATCCACACTAATGTTTTTTGGCTCAGGGCTATTATGAAGAATGCTGCTATGCACATTTTTGGAAATGTCTTTTGTTAACAAAATCATTTCTGTTAAATATGTAGCTAGAAACTGAATAGTTGGGTCATAGAGTATGTATCTGTTCAGTTTCAGTACATACTGTAAACCAGATTTCTAAAGTGGTTGTACCAATTTATACTCCTATAAGCAGCTTATAAGAGATAACAAGGAACAAATTTAAACTGCCTAAAGATAAAGGAGATTAATGATATTATATAAATATAAATGTATAAAAATAACCACTAAAATCAAATTTTAAACCTTTCCAACTATCAAAATAATTGCAGAGTAGAGCAAAAGTGGGTTTACAGTTTTGAGTATGCAAAGCACAGTTTATTCTTGTATTATTATTTATTAATTATTGTATCTTTTTTCTTTTTTTTTATAGAGACAGAGAGAAAGTCAGAGAGAGGGATAGATAGGGACAGACAAACAGGAACAGAGAGAGGTGAGAAGCATCAATCATTAGTTTTTTGTTGCTGTCGCGACACCTTAGTTGTTCATTGATTGCTTTCTCACATGTGCCTTGATCATGGGCCTTCAGCAGACCGAGCAACCCCTTGCTGGAGCCAGCGACCTTGGGTCCAAGCCGGCAAGCTCTTTGTTCAAGCCAAATGGGCTCGCGCTCAAGCTGGTGACCTCGGGGTCTCGAACCTGGGTCTTCTGCATCCCAGTCCGATGCTCTATCCACTGCGCCACTGCCTGGTCAGGCATATTGTATTATTTTTATACGAACAATTGTAAAATTTCTTTTGCCCCAACTTGTAGATATTAATATAACACATATAGTCAGGTAGTACAGAATATAAATAATATAATAAAACCAAGTCTATAGATCACTTGTATCAATAAATGCATTTGTACTTAAGTATTTTATTAAAAGAAAAAGAGCTTTTAATTGGAACAAAATTCAACTCAGCAGAATACAAAGCTAAAAGTGTTTCAAATAGATTAAAAACACAAGGAAGGAAAAGCTTAGATCAAGTAAATGGAAACTATAAGAAAAGCACGGATAATAATTTTAATATTCCAGAAACTGAACATTAGGATCAAGATTAATAATTTACACAAAGATGGGTGGGCACATTATAGCATTAAAGGTTTTGGTGTGCAGTGAGGAGTTATAAATATTTTTTCTACCAAAAATTTAACACCAATTTTAATAAAAGAAACATATATGGGTCATAAGGAAAATAGTCAACATATGCTATTAATTAATTATTTATTTTGTGATATTTAAAATAATTATAAAATTGTTAATTAAATTTTATTTGTCATCTTTAAGCTTAGGTATATAAAGAAAAGAATATTTAAAGATTTAAAAGAGCTAATCAGTAAAGCCAATCTAATGTGTATAGTTCAAACTATATACTATTGGTAAAGAATACACTTTCATTTCAAGTGTCTATGGAATATCAATAAAAATTAATCAGATAATACAATATATCCTAAAACTTCAATGAAATAAAAATATAGAAATAATACAAGTAATATTCTCAGTTCAGCTAGAAGTCTTAGCTACCAATGGGGGAATGCTTTTACCATGGGACACAGTAAGAATTCCATTACACTAGATTTGACAAATTTAGCAAATGAAAATAGTTAAATAACCAGAATGCTTAAACATAAATTTCAGGTTAATGATAAACATTCTTTTAAATGTAAGCATGACCCAACTATGGCATGGGACATACTCATACCAGAGATAAACCAGGGATCATGTATTCATCAACTCTGGGCACTCATGCAAATGATTAAACAGGATAAGAAGGGAATCACTCTCAAGACTGGGCTGATTAATTTTGATTATCAAAGGGAAATTGGATTTCTTGTATGCAGTGATGGTGAGGATGATTATTTCTGGAATGCAGGAGATTCTTTGGGTCACCTCTTAGTATTACTCTCACACCCTCTAATTAAACTCAATAAAAACTTTAACAATCTAATACAGGTAGGACTGCTAATGACCCAGGCCTTTCAAGAATTAAAGTTTAGGTGATCTCATCAAACAAGGAACCACAATCAGATGAAGTGCTAGCTGAGAGCAAAGTGAAAATTGAATGAATGATAGAAGCAAATAGTTTTAAATATCAGCTACAACTATGTGACCAGTTGTTACTATGTTTTTCTTATTTTAATATGAACAAATTTGATATAAATTAATTTTGCCCTTTACCTCTTTAATTCCTCTAATATCCAATAGAAGATGTGTTTATAATTGTTTAAGTTACAGGATATCAAAGAGGAAATATTCATTAGCTCAAAGAAGCTCTTCTTTGGGGAAGAGAGTTATCCTACTTTCAGCTGCATGAGGAATAGTTGTATTATGTAAGACAAAAAGCATAATTTTGCTATAGCTTTTATTCAAAAGTTAAATTTAACATGGTTAAAATAAGTGGATATGAATACCAAACCTGGCAAGGTGGGGGGGGGGGGGCGGGGGGGCGGTCCTGTAGTAAGTTTATGCTATGTCAATTAAGTTATGATTATGTTTTCCAGAATTTTCTTCTATGAATAATGCCAAGTTAGTGTGGCCCACTGGAGACTGTAGAAGTGAATTAGCATCTATAGTCCTTATGTTGGAAGGGTCAGAGCAGAACACAAGATGTGACTGCAGTTTTTACATATTGTTCCTGGCCTAGGGCACAGTCAGGCCCCACAGCAAAGTCAGTTCCTGGACATCCTGGAAGACGTCGTTGAAGATGTCCTCCTCTGTATACCCAATTATCTCACATTAGCACTGTGGTGAAAGGCAACAACTGTACCAATAAGACATTCTCATCTTTGGATTTGAGTCTAAGAGGCAGTGAAAACACAATGTGAATTCCAGTCTATCTTCAGGATATATTCCAGTCTGTGCTGTTTTCCAGTCTACACTCTACTCCTCCATGTATCTTCCATTTTGTCCTTGTATCACCCACTTCACATCCCACCTTCCCTTTTTCCCTGCCTAACCTGCTTCCCTGAAGCCCCCAGCACCAGAAACAGAAGAAGCAGTCTCCTGTACACTGTTCAACAACTGTATCAAGTCAGGTCCCTATAATAAATCCTTCATTATATATATAGAGAAAGATAGTGTGTATGTGAATGCTAATATAACTGACATAACTAACAACAAAAAATAATCAGAAAAATTGGAAAGTAGAAAGTAAAACAATCACTATTTTAGATGATATAATTGCAAACTGGGGGATCCCAAGAGAATTTAACTGAAAGACTATTATAAATAATAAAATAATTCAGGAAGTTAGCTGAGATATCAAATTAACATGCAGAAATCAATTATATATAGATAGATAGATATAAATATAGATATAGATATGTCAGCTAGAATATATGTATAATAAAAGAAAAAATCCACGATGCCTAGAAATAATGTATGTAGAATAAAGAAAGTATAACCTGAAAAAATATTAAAATAGCAAAACTAAAATACCTAAGATTAAACACTTCAAGAAATGCAAAATCTATATAAAGAAATTTTGAAACACTCCTAGAAAATAAAAGACTAAAATGAATGGGGCAGAATATGTCACCCCAAAATGTACCACTTTAGCATAAGGATTATTTAGAGCAAAAGGCACTTGAAAAACAGCAGGTTTAAGAATGACTCTCTGACCTCCAATTTTCTTCCTGAAAGCAGGTCAAACTCTCATGTGAAAGATATAATCCCTATACCAGGAGAAAAAGATCATTCTTACCACCAGAGATGGGGAGTTGAGGCCAAGAGAAATCTGTACCAAAAGGGCTTGTTAAAAACAACCCCATTTTTCTTCAGCCTACTCATATATTTTACTTTTTCACAGTTACTGCTTTTCATTCAATTTAATATACAACCACGTAGGCCTAACTACTTTTGGAACATTCATTTCCTGTGAACGCTCCCATGTACATGTAAAACTAGAATCTGTGTGCTTGTCTCCTGTTAATCAGTCTTATTTATGTCAGCTTAACTCAAAGATTCTAATAGGTAGAGGAAAAGTTTCCTAAAATTAAGTTAAAAACTAATCCAACACTGATATTAAAATATGCCTAATTTCAAAGTTCATGTAGAAATAAAACAAATAAGTATAATCAGGAAAATTCAGGGGAAATAAAAGAATACTAGGTAACCTGACCAGGTGGTGGCGCAGTGGAGAGTGTCGGACTGGGATGAGGAAGACCCAGGTTCAAGACCCCGAGCTCTCCAGCTTGAGCGCGGGCCCATCTAGCTTGAGCAAAAGTTCGTCAGCTTGGACCCAAGGTCGCTGGCTCCAGCAAGGGGTTGCTCGGTCTGCTGAAGGTCCGTGGTCAAGGCACATGTGAGAAAGCAATCAATGAACAACTAAGGTGTCGCGACAGCAACAAAAAACTAATGATTGATGCTTCTCAGCTCTCTCCATTCCTGTCTGTCTGTCCCTATCTATCCCTCTCTCTGACTCTCTCTCTGTCCCTGTAAAAAATAATAATAATAATAATAATACTAAGTAGAATTATATGATGTAGAAATATACAGTGAAACTATAGTGAGATTTTATTTTTACCTCTTAAATTGGTTATTAAAACATATAAAGCCTCAATAAGTAGACGACTGAAATGTGTATATGAATATATAGCCAAACAATGGCTTTGAATATAAAGTCCAGAAATAGACTCAGATATGTATAGGAACTTAAGATTGTATAAAAAAAACCTCTCAAATCACTAGATTGAAGGTAGATTTTTTAATAAATTATATTGGGGACGGCAAGATGGCAATGGAGTAGGCAAGATGGTGGACGTACCAACTTCCAACTCCTGGATTATAACTTAATTTTAAGAACCATCTAGATAAACCAACTTTGAACTAAACTAAGTGGACTCTTCAACCAAGGAACACTGAAGAAGCCACATTGAGACTGGTAGGAAAAGCAAAAACGTAGAAAGGGCTGCCCAGCTCCTTGGAGCGAATGGCAGCCCGGAGAAACTCGTGTGGAGGGAACTGGGTCCCAGGAACAAAGCCCCAGCCTGCAGCGCCAGAGCCTAGAAGAGGCATATGGACAGTATTTAGCTGTGAAACAAGTTAGGATACTGTTTGTGAGAAAGAGACACTTTTCTCAGACCCAAGATTCTTCTTAAAGGGACGGCGCAGAAAACCTCTCTCACAACCATTCACCCGGGGATCCGGGGGACGGGGAGAGAGGAGAGGACTGGAGCAGCAGGAAGAGAGTGTGGTCTGGAAGGCACAGGGAGAAACACTCTGAGGAACAGCAACCCTAAATCCTAGGCTGAGTCACTTTGCAAATCTGAAACGAATATTTCCCCTGGAACTAGCAATACCAGCAAAGGGAGGCAGGACGCCAGCCAAACAAGCTCTCCTGCGGCACTTAGAGCACTGCCGCTTAGAAGAAGGGAGCTTTCAGAACTACAATATAGAATGTTAGGGTCTGAACTGCAGTGGCCCCACCCACACTGCTGAGGGCTTGCTGGAAGGACAGTGATAGCGGGATGGCAGAAATGCGGTTCTGTTGGCAGGGGCAGAGGCCAGGCCTGCCGGCCATGAGCTCGGTCTAGCCCAGCAGGGGCAGAGGGGACGCCCGAAAGTGGTCTGGCAGCTGCAGGCCCGTCTGCAGCTTCACCTGTGGGGAAAAAGTAGGAGCCCAGGAATGGGCAGAGATCTGCTGCTGATCAGGGGCACATGGGCATGCAGCATCACCTGGCCTCTGAGGCTTACAACCCTATCCAAACCGGGTGGGGAGAAAGTTTGGACAGGCGGAGGATCACAGTAGAGTGCGCCAGCAGCCCTGGAGGTTTGCGATCCTGCGCAAGCTAGCCCTGATCATGGGATTTGGGCGGAAGACTGTGCGCGAGCCAGCTCTGATCACAGAAGCCCTTGAACAGGCAGGGATAGCAGCTGAGCCAAGGTGCTCACCCCTGCCCTTGGTGCTGAGGCTTGTGGCTCAAGTGCTGTGCGCAACCCCACCCATGGGGGAAGGGCGAAGGCTGAGACTAGTAGAGCTGGTCAAGAACACAGCCCCTCCCATGGAGGAGAGGCAGAAACTGCAGCAATATCTGCAGCGGGCCAGGTTGGCTAAGCCCATACCCAACCTCCCTAGCCAGCAGCAGAGGGGGTGGTGGGTCTGCAGACAGTCCACACCTAGGGAACACAGAGGCAACACCCATTGGACTCCAGTGGCCACACCCTTCTTATACACAGACATAATGGGCAGGCAGAGAAATGCAAACCAAATAAATCAGGAGAAATCCCCAGAGAAGGACCTGAATGAACCAGATATAACGAAACTACCGGATGCAGAGTTTAAAATTATGATAGTTAGGATGTTCAAAGAGCTTAGAGCAACAATGGATAGTCATTACAAACACCTAAATAAAGAGATAATAAGTGTAAAAAAAGGAAATTGAAATAATAAAAAAGAATCAGAAATTACAAATACAATATCAGAATTGAAGAACACAATGGAAGGAATTAAAAGCAGGATGGATGAAGCTGAGGATCCAATCAGCGAGTTAGAGGACAAAATAAACGAAGGCACAGAAGCAGAGCAGAAAAAAGAGAAGAGACTCAAAAAATCTGAGTAAACTCTAAGGGAGCTCTGTGACAACATGAAGAGAAATAACATCCACATCATAGGGGTTCCTGAAGAAGAAGAGAAAGAACAAGGGATAGAAACTTTGTTCAAACAAACTATAGCTGAAAAGTTCCCTACATTAAGGCTGGGAAACATTTCACACGTTCACGAAGCAAGAGAAATCCATTAAAGAGAAACCCAAAGAAATCTACACCAAGACACATCATAGTTAAAATACCAAAGTTAAGTGATAAAGATAAAATATTAAAAGCTGCTAGAGAAAAAAAGGCTATCACCTACAAAGGAACCCCCATAAGGATGACATCTGACTTCTCAACAGAAACATTTGAGGCCAGAAGGGAATGGCAAGACATATTCAAAGAAATGCAGAACAAGACCTTACCACCAAGACTACTTTATCCAGCAAGGCTAACGTTTAAAATTGAAGGAGAAATAAAAAGCTTCCCAGACAAAAAACTCAAGGAATTCATTAAAACCAAACCAATCCTGCAAGAGATGCTAAGGGGTCAGTTGTGAACAGATCAAAGGGGGGAAAGAATATAGCAAAAGAGAAATATACCTATAAAGAATAAAATGGCAATAAACAAGTACATATCAATAATAACCGTAAATGTAAATGGATTAAATGATCCAATCAAAAGACATAGGGTAGCTGCATGGATAAGAAAACAGGATCCATACATATGCTGTCTATAAGAGACACACCTTAAAACAAAAGATGCACATAGACTGAAGGTAAAGGGATGGAAAAAAATATTACATGCAAATGGAAATAAAAAAATAAACTGGGGTAGCAATACTTATATCTGACAAAATGGACTTTAAATCAAAGGCTGTAGGAAGAGATAAAGAAGGACACTACATAATGATAAAGGGAGCGATTCAACAGGAAGATATAACCATTATAAATATCTATGCACCTAACATAGGAGCTCAGAAATACATAAAGCAGACTTTGATGGATATAAAGGGCAAGATCAACAGCAATACTATAATAGTAGAGGATTTCAATAGCCCACTAACTTCACTGGATAGATCCTCAAGAAAGAAAATAAACAAAGAAACAGCAGATTTAAAAGATACACTAGATCAACTTGATTTAATAGATATCTTCAGAACTTTTCACCCTAAAGCAGCAGAATATACATTCTTTTCAAGTGCTTATGGTACATTCTCTAGGACAGAACACATGTTAGGACACAAAAGCGGTCTCAACAAAGTTAGGAAGATTGAAATCATATCAAGCATTTTCTCTGATCACAATGGCATGAAACTAGAAATCAACCACAACAGAAAAACTGAAAAATACTCAAACACTTGGAAACTAAATAGCAGGTTATTAAATAATGAATGCATTAACAATGAGATCAAAGAAGAAATAAAAAAAGTTCTTAGAATCGAATGATAATGAGCATACATCAACTCAAAATTTATGGGACACAGCAAAAGCAGTATTGAGAGGAAAGTTCATTGCACTACAGGCATACCATGAGAAGCTAGAAAAAGCTCAAATAAGCAATTTGACCCTGCATCTAAAAGATTTAGAAAAACAACAGCAAGTAAAGACCAGGGGTAGTAGAAGAAAGGAAATAATAAAGATCAGAGCAGAAATAAATGACATAGAGACTAAAGAAACGATAGAGAGGATCAACGAAACCAGGAGCTGGTTCTTTGAAAAGGTAAACAAGATTGATGAACCTTTAACTAGACTCAACAAGAAAAAAAGAGAGAGGACTCAAATAAATAAAATTAGAAAGGACAGTGGAGAAATAACTGACACAACAGAAATACAAAATATTGTAAGAAAATACTATGAAGAATTGTATGCCAAAAAACTAGACAACCTATATGAAATGGACAAATTTCTTGAAACATACAATCTTCCAAAAATCAGTCTGGAGGAATCAGAAACCCTAAACAGACCAATTATAACAAATGAGATAGAAACAGTTATCAAAAACCTCCCAACATGGAAAAGTCCTGGGCCTGATGGCTTCACAAGTGAATTCTACCAAAAATTCAAAGAAGAACTAACTCCTATTCTCCTCAAGCTATTTCAAAAAATTCAAGAGGAAGGAAGACTTCCTAGCTCTTTTTATGAGGCAAGCATGATTCTGATTCTAAAACCAGGCAAAGACAACTCAAAGAAAAAAAATTATAGGCCAATATACCTGATGAATTTAGATACCAAAATCTTCAACAAAATATTAGCCAACCAGATCAAGCAATATATGAAAAAAATCATACACCATGATCAAGTGGGATTTATCCTGGGGAGGCAAGATTGGTACAATATTCACAAATCAATCAATGTGATTCATCACATAAACAAAAGGAAGGACAAAAACCACATGATAATTTCAATAGATGCAGAAAAAGCATTTGATAAAATCCAGCATCCATTCATGATCAGCAAAGTGGAAATACAGGGAACATACCTTAACATGATAAAGGCCATCTATGACAAACCCACAGCCAACATCATACTCAATGGGCAAATATTAAAAGCAATCCCCTTAAGATCAGGAACCAGGCAGGGGTACCCCCTTTCACCACTCTTATTCAACATAGTTCTGGAAGTCCTAGCCATAGCAATCAGACAAGAAGAAGAAATAAAAGGCATCCAAATTGGAAAAGAAGTAAAACTATCATTATTTGCAGATGATATGATATTGTATACAGAAAATCCTAAAGTCTCAGTCAAAAAACTACTGAACCTGATAAGTGAATTCAGCAAGGTGGCAGGATATAAAATTAATACTCAGAAATCAGAGGCATTTTTATATACCAACAATAAACTGTCAGAAAGAGAAATTAAGGAAACAATCTCCTTCACTATTGCAAAAAAAAAAATAAAGTACCTAAGAGTAAATTTAACCTAGGAGATTAAAGACTTGTACTCGGAAAATTATAAAACATTGATAAAAGAAATCAAGGAAGATACAAACAAGTGGAAGCATATACCGTGCTCATGGTTAGGAATAATAAACATCATTAAAATGTCTATACTACCCAAAGCAATTTATAAATTCAATGCAATACCAATTAAAATACCAATGACATACTTCAAAGATATAGAACACATATTCCAAAAATTTATATGGAACCAAAAAAGAACACGAATAGCCTCAGCAATATTGAAAAAGAAGAATAAAGCAAGAGGTATCAGTTTTCCTGATATCAAGTTATATTACAAGGCCATTGTACTCAAGACAGCCTGGTGCTGGCATAAGAACAGGCATATAGATCAATGGAACAGAACAGAGAACCCAGAAATAAGCTCACATCTTTATGGACAACTGATATTTGACAAAGGAGGTAAGAGCATAATGGAGTAAAGACAGTCTCTTTAACAAATGGTGTTGGGAAAATTGGACATCTACCTGCAAAAAAATGAAACTAGACCATCAACTTACACCATTCACAAAAACAAACTCAAAATGAATAAAAGACTTAAATGTAAGCCATGAAATCATAAGCGACTTAGAAGAAAACATAGGCAGTAAGCTCTCTGACATCTCTCGCAGCAATATATTTGCCGATTTATCTCCATGGGCAAGTGAAATAAAAGACAGGATAAACAAATGGGACTATATCAAACTAAAAAGCTTTTGCACAGCTAAAGACAATAAGAACAGAATAAAAAGACTAACTACACAATGGGAGAACATATTTGAAAATACGCCTGATAAGGGGTTAATTAACCAAAATTTATAAAGAACTTATAAAACTCAACACCAGGAAGACAAACAATCCATTCAAGCAATGGGCAAAAGAAGGACATACAGATCTTCTCCAAAGAGGACATACAGATGGTCAATAGGCATATGAAAAAATGCTCAACATCACTAATCATTAGAGAAATGCAAATTAAAACCACAATGAGATATCACCTCACACCAGTCAGAATGGCGCTCATCAACAAAACAACACAGAATAAGTGCTGGTGAGGATGTGGAGAAAAGGGAACCCTCCTGCATTGCTGGTAGGAATGCAGACTGGTGCAGCCGCTGTGAAAAACAGTATGGAGATTTCTCAAAAAATTAAAAATTGAACTGCCTTTTGACCCAGCTATCCCACTTATAGGAAGGAATATACCCTAAGAACACCATAGCACTGTTCAAAAAGAAGAAATGCACCCCCATGTTCATGGCAGCATTGTTCACAATAGTGAAAATCTGGAAACAGCCCAAGTGTCCTTCAGTGGACGAGTGGATTAAAAAGCTTTGGTACATATATACTATGGAATACTACTCGGCCATAAGAAATGATGACATCGGAGCATTTACAACAACATGGATGGACCTTGATAACATTATGCTGAGTGAATTAAGTAAATCAGAAAAAACTAAGAATATAAGATTCCATACATAGATGGGACATAAAAATGAGACTCAAAGACATGGACAAGAGTGTGCTGGCTATCAGGGGAGATGGGGGAAAGGGGAAGAAGAAAGAGGGGGCAGGGGGGGACACAAATAAAACCAGATAGAAGGTGACAGAAGACAATCAGACTTTGGATGATGGGTATGCATTATAATCAAATGTCAAAATAACCTGCAGATGTTTTCTGTGAACATATGTACCCTGATTTATCAATGTCACCCTATTAAAATTAAAATTAATAAAAGAAAAAAGAAGAAGTCTGATCTGAGCTAAAGTCAAGGCTTCATCAGGATGGTATTCCTTTCTGGAGGCTTCAGGGGAGAGGCTATTCCCTGCCTTTTCTAGTTCGTTGGTTCATAGCTTTCTCCATATAGTTCATAAATAAAACTTATTGAAAAATTTAAAAATAATTAATTAATTACTTAATTATATTGGGATAACAGAAAAGTCATTGGAAAAATGTATACTAAGATTTGTACCTCACATATTGCATACAATATATTGACTACAAATGTATCAAAGCTTTAAACACTAAAAAATATAAAAACAGTAGAATAAATCTAGGCAAATTGTTTAAAATCTTGTATTGGGGAAGGCCTTTTAAATTAAGATATAAAGTCCAGAAGCCATTCTAAAGGAGAAATTGATCAATTTGACAACATAAAAATAATTTCTCTTCAAGAAGAAAGAACATACCAATATCCAAGTCTAACAAAACAATACACTTTGGCGAAAAGGTGCATTTCATATCAGAACCAAGGTCTACAGTTGTTTGTATGGAAAATAATACAATAAATAATAACGAATTTTAAATATCTGTGTTTTGCATGCTAACAACTATAAATCTACATATATCCCACCTTTATACATGCACCCTAGAAATTAAGAATAAAAAGTTAGGTCAAGAGGAAAATACAGGCAAAGGAGAAAAAATAGGCAAAGGACATACTGAATAGTTTGCAAATAAATACAAACATCTCTTTTTTTTGTGAAAGAAACAGGTGAGACAGAGAGAGGGACAGAGAGACAAGAAGGAAGAGAGATAAGCATCGACTTCTTGTTGAGGCACTTTAGTTGTTCATTGATTGCTTTCTTATATGTGCCTTGACTGGAGGGCTACAGCAGACTGAGTAACCCCTTGCTAAAGCCAGCGACTTTGGGTCCAAGCTGGTGAGCTTTGCTCAAACCAGATGAGCCTGCGCTCAAGCTGGCGACCTCAGGGGGCTTGAACCTGGGTCCTCCGCATCCCAGTCCAATGCTCTATCCACTGCGCCACCACCTGGTCAAACACAAACATCTCTTAAACATATAAAACTATTGTATGTTCAACTTCACTCATAGTAAGAGAAATATATACTGAAACTACAGTGAGATTTTATTTTTATTTCTTAAATTGGAAAAATTTCAAAAAATGCATAAGGTTTCAGAAGTTTGATAACACACTTAGTAGGAAAGTTTATGGAGAGACAGACATTAGCCTACTGTGCAAAAACATGGAACCCCAAGGAAAAAGAATTTGTAATATCTTTCAAATTTTCAAATATATTTATTCATTGACCCAGAAATCCCACCCAGGGGTTTTTCCCTACAGCTATATAACTATGTATGTACAAAATGAGATATATATAGATATAGATATAGATATATAGATATATAGATATATAGATATAGATATATATATGGTAAAATTCATCAGAGCACTGTTCAGTATAGCAGAGGATTGAAAATACTCATAGATCTATCAAAGAAATGATTAATCCATGACAGACCCCACAATAAAATTTTATGCAGTTATAAAACAAATTAGCAAGGAACCTCTTTATGCACAAAGATGAAAGCATCTCTTGTATAGGTCAATACGAAAAAATAAAGCAAGATTTAAAAACTACGTTTGTGATTTAAAAATTGCAAAATAAAAATATTTACTAGTTCCTTAGCTTGTATTTGTAAAAGCAAACACTAGACAGATGCATAAAAAACAAAACAATAAAAGTAGATCCCTGTTTAAAGACAGCAAGGAATGGGGTGGATGGAGATAGAGTAGAAGCAAGGAGTCTGTGTACACCTTTCGACATCATTTTTACTTCAGAAATACATAAACACATTAGCTTTTAATTTTTTTAAAAATTTTGTTTCTAGACAGCCTTACACTCACCCTTCTGAACAGTCGAATTTTATATATGATCCAAAAGAGTAATCTGTATTAATGATCACTTGACCATTACGTAATTCTCCTGGGTTGCTGCAGTGTCTCTCTGTAAGGAAAGTTAAAATGAGAATTAGTGATTTCAAGCATTAGAAAAGGTTAGATTAGCTTAGACCTCTGCTTCCAGAAAGAACAGAGGTTTGGATTCAAAGTTATTTCTGATCCTGACTCACTGAATTTTTACTTTAGAAAAATAAATAAATAAGCAAGTTGATCTCATTTTTTTTCCTGGTGTATTTTAACACTAGCAGAAAAGTGGTCAGTTAATCACTATGGTGATGGAATGTGTTAAACAGGATTGAACACACTGACCAGGGAGCTATGCCCCATCTGTGTCAGCAGCATGTACTTTGCACTGAGGCTGCTCAGAAATGCATGTTCTTGATCACAAAAGGAACAACAAAAAAGTAGAGATTGTACACCCTTACTATTGAAAAAACATTACAGAATATATTCTCAACTGAGAGAGAATTGTGGCATCTTCTTCCAAACACAGCAGATATTTTGGGTGAGATCTCTTTGGAAACTGCATCACCACTTTCCAGCCATATAATTTTTATAATTTTGTAAAGAGTCAATCTGGTTTTCAACATTTTATAATGGAATTTTAGCTAACTTCTGAAAGAGGAGTTTACCAAATTACATTGTAAAGAATAAAATTATTTTTCAGTGCAACTAGATAGCTCTTAGTTTTTCTGTTTGATTCATTTACATTTCTTTGTTGGTTTGTTTATGCTTTCAAAAAAGTAACACACATGTTTACTAAAATCAATAACTGATAAACTGAGTGGTTCTTTAGTTCCTGAGGCAACTTTGCAAGAAAGGAAAAAGAACAAATAAAAATATATGTTCATACTTACTGGTACAGAAGACAGAGTACTGCCATGTGCCTCCTATTTTACAGTTAACAGTTGGATATCTTGAACTGGTGGTTCTAATGTAGCCAGGACGGCAGGTGTATTTCAGAGAAGTTCCGGGTTTGAAGTTCGTCTGATTCAACTCATTTATTGGAAGAGCAAAGGATAAATAAGGTGGGGGACCACAATCACCTGAACATCAAAATGACAAAGAAGACCAAAAGTTATAGCTTGGGACACAGCATCTTAGTGTTCTCAGTAATATGATTTTTAGAACAGGAACCATTCTTTTCTCCTTTAATGGAGAAAAATAATAACTCCTATTATTTCCATTGTTCAATGAATCTAGTGACTGATTAGTAACACATATGTTGATAAAAGGCAGAAATTTTCCATTCTTTTTTGAAATTACATATAAGACAATTAATTTTCAAAGGATGGCAGACGTGATTTCATCAGCCTATCAGATTTCCCATATCTGCCAACTCAGATGTGTCTGTGCAAAGTCAAAAGTCCCTATAATTTTTCTCAACAGAAACATAGTGTTTCACTAATAATAACTTTATGTAACATGGGTTATCTCAGGGAAGGGAATAGGGGGGGCTGGGAAATGAATAAGAATAACATTTTTAATTTGTACCTTTTTGCTCCTTTAGGATTTTGATTAATGTAAAGGAAGAAACATGAAGCCCTCAAAATGTAAAATTCTTAATCCTGCTTTCCTAGCAAGAATCAAATACAGAACTGATTTACCTTTTGGAAGTCTCAGTAGTATATACTTTCGCTCTCCATTCTGCATAAACCCACTAGCAGTGAAAATTGTTCAGCCAGGCTGATAGATAAAATAGATTTGTCTAAAGCAGTGGTTCTTAACCTGGGTTCTATCAAACCCTAGGGGTTCGATGAGTCGGTCTCAGGGGTTCGGAGAAACCTCTGCCACGGAGGCCAGAATAAATACCATAATTTGTTGTGAGTTCATGCACTTTGTTGGTTTTGTTCTTTGAGCAAGGTGATGTTCATGCACAGCTCATTTTGTGCAGCAGTAAAAAAAACATATACCTATGTCTTGAATTTGGAAAAAAAATCATATTTTATTTATCACTAAAGAAGGGTTCGGTGAATGCACATATGAAACTGGTGGGTTCGGTACCTCAAAAAAGGTTAAGAACCACTGGTCTAAAGTCAGGGTGGGAGACAGATTGGGAAATTCCTGGAGAAGAAATCTAGCAAGAAGTATCTAGAAAACTGCCTCTTTCATGGGTAAAGCAAATTCCCCTAAATTCCAAGTAACTCCAAGTCCCCTTAAATTCCAAAGTTTAAATAAATTACAAATTCCTGGTCAAATAAACCTTCGGTTGCTGCAGATGGATTTCTTCTAAAAGCTTAATCATCTCTTTGTTAGTCTTAAATGTGAACAAGTGTATAATCTTGAATGTTCTTTGCCAATCTAAACTTCTCTGTTACTCACCAAGAACAGTAGCCAACAGAGCAGCCACCAAGGTAATTTGGAATAGAGTTGGATCAGGGACTCTCCACAGCCTCGAGAACGTCCAGGCTGACATTTTCCCCTTTCTATCAAGGGTCGCACTTGGAGTTCTTGAAAGGTACACGACCTGAAAATGCAGACATTTGTCTTCTGAAAGAACTCAATTTAATAAACAGCCATTGAATTCCTATTTGTAATAATGCACCAGGATAAATGCTATGGAATCCAAGCCTTCCAGAAAATCACAGCTTAGACTGGAAAAAAAAAAGACATGTGCACAAATATTACAACACAGGGCAGTGAGTGTTGATTCCATGGTTGAGGCAGGGCAGGGGCACTAAACTAAGAAATAGGAAGTGTCTGTATCTGAGTCAGGTATGCTTTAAACGTTTGGAAATGGATGCCGGGCAAATTGAGGGAACAGTAGGTAATATTTCAATGTGGTTGGAAAATACTATCTGAGATTGTTAAGGAGTGGGCAGCTTAAAGTTGTGACTGAATGGGGTATAGAGACCAAGTTTAGGAATTTATGGGTGCTACTCTTTGGGGAATAGAGATTCATTGTTATTTTTTTGTTTGGGATTTTGTTTTTGGTTGGTTTGTTTTTAAGCTAAGGAGTGACACATCATTGTGCTTTAACAAGACCACTATGGCAGACGTGTACAGGAGAGACTGAACAAATTGAAGGGACAAGAAGACTGATTAAGACTATTGCAACTAACCAGGTGAGCCACAGAGATGATCTGACCAAGGTAATGGCAGGGAAGAGGGAACAAATGTAAACCAGAACAAAAATGCAGAAAAAGGATGAGATAGAGAAAAGGAGTGGATCGCTGTCGTTTTGGGAGTTTCTCATGACAACTGTCAACTAAGGCAATAAACCAAGCAATTTGCAATTTTGAAAAAATATTTCTATATCTAGAGAAATATAGATCTATATATGTAGATATATAGAGATATATAAAGAAATTTAGTTTCATTATTCAATTATTTAAAGACTTGTTTAAAGCAAAATCATGAAGGATAGTTTTGTCTTCACTACCACTTTCTTTCCATTAGAGAAATAAATAAATCTTAAATTTCCATTAGAAATAGTCCTTCTCCTTGAAGGAATATATGTTTACTCCCAATGAATTGTTGAATGTTTCTTTATTCTGATATTTCTGTTAGGTCCACATGAGTCTATACTCCCATGTGTCCATAACTCATACTAAGCACACCTCCACTTAGATGAAGGGAGTCACCTCCATATTTCCCTTGAGGATTGTTCTGTCCCACACTAAGGGTGGAAAAGTTTATAGTGGCCCTTCACACACTGTGGAGGAGCCTAGCTTCATTGAGTAATGACCCATAGAATCGCATCTTTCCAAAATTCAATTCCAATGAAGCCATTCCTCCACCAGTTGTCAGTTGTGGGCAGATCCACCCCAACCATACATAGCTTAGTCCACGAACTCTTTACATGGCTGGCAGGACAATTCTACACCCAAAATAAGTTAAACCTAATGAACGATGTATCAAATGATTTCTTACTAAAAGTGTGTTTACAGAATTTGTGTTGAATGAATTGAGGTGTTCTTAAAATGTTAGTAATAGCCAGAACCCACCTTTTGGACTTTCACATATCCCCTCTCTATTTTCCTAGCACATCCTTCCCCCAGTCCACTAAATCATCTGTGAAATTGACAAAATATAATAAATTTATCCCAGAAAATAAAAACTGTTATGAACTATAAAAAATATAGAAATGTGGTTCTGGTCTGTTGGCTCAGTGGTAGAGCATCAGCTGGCATGTGGAAGTGCTGGGTTCAATTCTCAGTCAAGGCACACAGGAAAAGTGACCTTCTGCTTCTCCACCGCTTCCCCTCGCCCTCCTCTCTCTTTCTCTCCCCCTCCTGCAGCATGGCTTGAATGGTCGAGAAAGTTGGCTATGGGTGTTGAGGATGGCTCCATGGCCTTCCCTCAGGCCCTAAACTAGCTCGGTTGCTGAGCAACGGAGCAGTGGCCTCAGATGGGCAGAGCATTGCCTGGTACGGGGCTTGCTGGGTGGGTCTCAAGTTGGAGTGCATGCGGGAGTCTGTCTCTCTACCATCCAGCCTCTCATTTAATAATAAAAATATAGAGAGAGACCAGGCAGTGGTGCAGTGGATAGAGCGTCAGACTGGGATGCAGAGGACCCAGGTTCGAGACCCCGAGGTTGCCAGCTTGAGTGCGGGCTCATCTGGTTTGAGAGAAAAAAAAACTCACAAGCTTGGACCCAAGGTCGCTGGCTTGAGCAAAGGGTTACTCGGTCTGCTGTAGCCCTCCGGTCAAGGCACACATATGAGAAAGCAATCAATGAAAAACTAAAGTGCCACAACGAAAAACTGGTAATTGTTGCTTCTCATCTCTCTTTATTCCTGTCTATCCCTCTCCTCTGACTCTCCCTCTCTCTCTTTCTTTGTAAAAAAAAAAAAATATATATATATATATATATATAGAGAGAGAGAGAGAGAGAGAGAGAGAGATGTTTCTTTAACTTTTGATAGGTCAGTAAATTGGGCATGTTTATGGACATCAGTGAAATAAAAAAAGATTTTAAAATACCAATATGCTGGCAAATTAGAATTTTATTATAAAAAAACAGTAACAGTAGAAAGTGAAAATTTCTCATATGAATTGTTGCAGTTGTTATTACTGTATATTCACAAGAAAAATATATACATTGAATATACTCAGAATATTACTAAGTATGGTATATTTATAAAAATACACCATAAGATTAAATTCTCACCTTCAGACAAGTGAATAAAATATACTTAAAATGCTGTTACAAAGAATATAATCATTAGCTATATTCAAAAAGAAAATGAACAAGTATTAAATATATTCAAAATGAATACTTTTTAAAACAATGTTAATTGATAATTTGATAAATTCAGCATATTGACTTCAGTGAACTGGTCCTTCAGGAATTAACATTCACTTAATTGGTGTCTGGTGACTAATGTTTCAGCAGTTTGATCTGAGCCCCCTGTTCCATCTGACCCAGATGACATGAATCCCAGACACTTCCAATTTCCTCCTTCTTACCCTGCCCGTGTCCTCTGCTTTCTTCCTGTTTCCTCTTTAATTCCAATCCATTCTCCCAGTCCTTTCTCCAGGGCCTCCCCCTATCCTCCAGGCCAGTCTCCATATTCAAATTACAGCTCAGTGTTTATAACTCCGATTCTGATTCGGTTTATAACTAGCATTCTATGCCTCTTTTTACCACCAGACCATAGGTCCCTGAAGTCAGAGGGTGGGGTCGTTTTTTTTTTTGTTTGTTTTTTGGGTTTTTTTATTTATTTATTTTATTTTTTTATTTTATTCATTTTAGAGAGGAGACACAGAGTGAGAAAGAGAGAGAGAAAGAGAGAAAGGGGAGAGGAGCTGGAAGCATCAACTCCCATATGTGCCTTGACCGGACCAGTGCAGGGTTTTGAACTGGCGACCTCAGTGTTCCCAGGTCGGCGCTTTATTCACTGCGCTACCACAGGTCAGGCAGAGGGTGGGGTCTTATTCATCTCCGCTATACCTAGCACTGCACCTCACACAGTTAAAGTGCTCAATAAATGTTGAATTTACATTCAAAAGCACCTAGGGACAAAATATGTTTTAAAGTAAAATAATACTGTGCATGTCCATATTTACTCTTACAGTGTTTGTTTTGTCAAGGTCAGATTTTAACTAGTTTTAAAGCAAAGCACACCTGTGTCTTAATGAGCATGGATGGATCCTAGCTGCTTTACTCTAGGCTCTTCGCCATCTGTAAACTGAAGTCATCCTGTAATCAATCAGTCAGCAGAGGACAGCAACAGGAGAAGAATAAACAAAAACCAGTGTTCTTCCCTCCTCAGGTTATGATAGGAGGTAAAAGATAGCCTCACATCCAAACCCTCCACTGTGAGAAGGGATTGATAGTACCGAGCCTCACACCAAGGCCATCGACCCAGAACAATATGTGGCCAGGCCCTGGGGCATGAGCTCTGGAGTCAGACCCAGGCCATGTAGGTGGAATCCTGGTTCCACCACATGGAGAAATGTGTCCCCCTGGCAAGATACTTAGTGCTCTAAGCTCCACTAAGCTTTAATTTCCTTTTTTATGAAACATGAATAACTATACATGTTTCCCAGAATTGCTGAGAAGGGGCTTGGCTTGGTGCATGGACAGCACATAGTAAATATTCAAAAGGAATATTAGGGAAGACAGTGACAGAATTGATGTTGCAATGTGACTCTGACAGGACCAGAACTGCATCATCATCATACTATTATATCAAAACATCATTATAATAATGATATAAAATTATAACAACAGACGGCTGCATCACCAGGTGACTTTAAGCCCCAGTGCAAAGGAAAGCCCACTGGACTTGGTCCCGAGCCTTTGGTAGGGTCTTTACTGTGGCTTTTGATAAGAGTGAGACCCAGTGCCACACCCAGAGCAGAGAGGCTGGCCCTCACTGGGGCCTGTCCTGGGCTGCTTCTTCCCTTGCTCTTACCTATCTTCTTGGGAGGGACTCATCTACTCCCACAACTTTGATCATCAGCCATGAATTACTCACAGACCTCTGGGCCCAACTGTCTCCTGTAGGTACAAAACCTAGCATGCTTCATAAACTTAATTGTAATAAAAATCTTATTCTGCTATACTTCTTCCTATGTAAATGTTGAGACAGTCTGAGAAGTCATACCTGGCTTTTTTTTTTTTTTTTTTTTGACAGAGACAGAGAGAGGGACAGATAGGGCCAGACAGAAAGGAAGAGAGATGAGAAGCATCAATTCCTCACTGCAACAATTCCTCACAACAACTTTAGTTGTCCATTGACTGCTTTCTCATATGTGCCATGACCGGGAGCTACAACCAAGTGAGTGACCCCTTGCTCAAGCCAGCGACCTTGGGCTCAAGCCAGCGACCCCACACTCAAGCCAGATAAGCCTGCATTTAAGCTGGCAACCTCAGGGTTTTGAACCTGGGTCCTCTGCATCCCAGTCCGATGCTCTATCCACTACACCACCTCCTGGTCAAGCAGGCTTGACCTTCTTTATTCTTGTTGCTAACTAATGGAATTACAGTGCTTAGCCTGAAAAAAAGTTGGTGAAAGAAATCTCAATAAAATAAGGAGGAAATATTTTTTTCTTTCCTGCAGCTGCAGAAAAGGAGATAACTGGGCCCCAGCTGATTGGCTCAGTGGTAGAGTGTTGGCCTGGCATGTGGAAGTTCTGGATTCGATTCCCAGCCAGGGCACACAGGAGAAGCACCCATCTGCTTCTCCACCCTTCCCCCTCTCCTTTCTATCTCTCTTTTTCGCTCTGCAGCCAAGGCTCCACTGGAGCAAAAGTTGGCCCGGGCACTGAAGTTGGCTCCATGGCCTCTGCCTCAGGCACTAGAATGGCTCCAGTTGCAATTGAGCGATGCCCCAGATAGGCAGAGCATCGCTCCCTAGTGGGCATGCTGGGTGGATCCCATTTGGTTGCATGTGGGAGTCTGTCTCTCTGCCTCCCTGCTTCTCACTTCAGAAAAAAAAAAAAAAGTATATCTGCATCATAAAACATATCTTGCAAACATTTTTTTTAACAGAGCTGTTGTTCCTCAATTTCAGAGGTTGTAGCTTTGCCAACTAAACATAATCTTTAACCTTGTAAAAGTTTATAATTCTGACTGGTTATCTCAGCAGTGTTTTTTGTCCAGGAAAATATTTAAATTAACATTTTTTAGAGGTATTAATGTTTTTTCAGTTTTCTTTGTAAATCCAGAAATAAATTCCTACACTTCCTTCTTCACTTGCAATCCTAAATGTAAGTTAAAATTTTGGTTTATGATTTTTATTTTAATTTCAGCTTTATTGAGATGTAAGTGAGTAATTCTAAGTTATTTAAAGTGTACATCATGGTGATTTGACATATAGACATACTATCTAGTTAATACATTCATCACCTCACATATTTATCCTTTTTGGAGAGAACATGTAAGTTCTACTCTTAGCAAATTTAATTATACAATACAGTATTATCAGCTGTAGTTACCCTATTTTACATTAGGTTCTCAAACCTTCTTTACCTTATATCTGAAATTTTGGGCCCTATTTCCAACCTCTTCCTATATTTTGCATCCCCATCTCCATCCTCAGCCAAGGGCAACCACATGTTACCTTTTTTATTTTAGCAAAAACCCTTTTTTAAAATTTAAGTTATAATTTTCAAGGTTCAGATCAGTATTTCCAACTGCATCATATCTATTCCCCAGCCTCCCAGTCCAGAAACCTGAGTCATACTGACCTCCTCTTTCTTGGCCCCTTTTCATATTCAGAATTGCCAAGTATTTGTTGCTCTCTTCTACATCCTACTTCCATAGTCCAGGGTTAGGTTCCCTTAATTTCCTTCACCCTACCCTAGACCACTGCAAAAACCTCCAAACATTTGTAATTCAGCTTCTATATTGGTGCCGTTATAATACTAAAAAGCAACTTACTTAAAAACTCTCATGGTTTCCAACTTCTTACTTTTTCAAACCTCTCCCTTTGCTTCTGCTAACTTAAAGCACCATGCTTCAACTTCATAAACATGCTTACATTTCCCAAACACGCCCTGGAATTATTTCAAACATCTTCAACCATTTGCATAGAATGTCTCTTGTGCGTGAATGCTCCTCCAACCTCGAAATCATCTGTCACCTCCCTGATAAAGAAGTGCTCAATACCACCAAGTAATATCCATCCCTGTTATGCTCCCCTACATTCTGATAACACCACATTGTATAACATCTATTCACTTTTTTGAGAGAGAGAGAGAGAGAGAGAGAGAGACAGGAAGGGAGAGAGATGAGGAGCATCAACTCATAGTTGCTTTACTTTAGTTGTTCATTGATTGCTTTTCATACATGCCTTGACTGGAGAGTTCAAGCCAAGACAGTGACCTTGGGCTTCAAGTCAGTGACCTTTGAGCTCAAGTCAGCAATCCTACGATCATATCAATGATCCCGCACTCAAGCCAGCAACCCTACACTCAAACTGGTGAGCCCACGCTCAAGCCAGCGACTTTAGTGTTTCAAACCTGGGACCTCAACATCCTAGGTCAATGCTTTATCCACTGTGTCCTCACTGGCCAGGCTGCATCTATTCACTTTTGCCTCCTGAAATAGATTGTAGGTCTCTTCAAGAGTTATTTGTTCAATTTTCTAGTCGCAACCTGCTATTGTATATAGCATACAATAGTTATCCAATAAATATAAAATAAATGAAACTCAGTTGAGTTTTATCTTTTTATTTAAGATTTTATTTATTCATTTTTAAGAAAGAAGAGAAAGAGGGAGTGAAGAAGCAGAGGAGCAGGAAGCATCAATTCCCATATGTGCCTTGACCAGGCAAGGCCAGGGTTTCAAACTGGTGACCTCTGTGTTGCAGGTCAACATTTTATCCACTGTGCCACCACAGGTCAGGCAAGGTTTATCTTCTTAAGAATGACTAACTGGCCCTAGCTGGTGGCACAATAAATAAAGTGTTGTCCCAGAACACTGAGGTTGCTGGCTCAATCCTAAAGGCACCATCTAAACCCCAAGGTCACTGTTTCAAGCCCCAGGCATGTATGAAAAGCACTCAATGGGTGCACAACTAAGTGAAACATCAAGTTGATGCTTCTCTCTCTGTCTGTCTCTCTCAAAAAAAAAAAAAAAAAAGCCTGACCAGGCGGTGGTGCAGTGGATAGAGTGTTGGACTGGTATGCGAAGACCCAGGTTCGAGACCCCAAGCTTGCCAGCTTGAATGCGGGCCCATCTGGCTTGATCAAAAGCTCACCAGCTTGGACCCAAGGTCACTGGCTCCATCAAGGGGTTGCTCGGTCTACTGAAGGCCCGTGGTCAAGGCACATGTGAGAAAGCAATCAATGAACAACTAAGGTGTTGCGACAGCAATGAAAAACTAGTGATTGATGCTTCTCACCTCTTTCCATTCCTGTCTGTCTGTCCCTATCTATCCCTCTCTCTGACTCTCTCTCTGTCCCTGTAAAAAAAAAAATTAAAAAAAAAATAAATGGCTAACTGCCTTACTGAAGACCAAATGAAATAATATGTATGAAATTTTGAAGAGATGATACTGTGAACTGACTTCCCTTACTTATCTTCAGGATGTGTGGTAACTCAATTTGCCAAGTGCAGCATTAGAAGTTCATTGTTCTATTCCTTGTCCCTCAGCAGAATCTGCCCAGGACTTAGCAGACCACAAAGTATGAAGATGGGGACTAGGATTTGGGAGTTGAGAAGACCTGAGCTTGAGTCCCAGTGAAACCATTATCTAATTTTGTCATCTTGTAGAAGTTACACCAGCTCCTTGGATCTCAGTTTTGTTTTTTTTTAAGATTTTTATTTATCTGCTTTTTCAAGAGAGAGAGAAAGAGAAAGTGGGGGGGGGAGCATCAACTCCCACATGTGCCTTGGCCAGGCAAGCCCAGGGTGTTGAACTGGTGACCTCAGCATTCCAGGTCGACACTTTTATCCACGGCACCACCACAGGTCAGGCAGAAGGGCAGGTTTTTTTATTTTTTTGTTTGTACAGAGACAGAGAGAGAGAGTCAGAGAGAGGGACAGATAGGGACAGACAGACAGGAATGGAGAGAGATGAGAAGCATCACCAATCATCAGTTTTTCGTTGTGACACCTTAGTTGTTCATTGATTGCTTTCTCACATATGTCCTGACCGCGGGCCTTCGGCAGACCAAGTAACCCCTTGCCCAAGCCAGCAACCTTGGGTCCAAGCTGGCGAGCTTTTGCTCAAACCAGATGAGCCCGCACTCAAGCTGGCGACCTCGGGGTCTCAAACTTGGGTCCTTCTGTATCCCAGTCCAACACTCTATCCACTGCACCACTGCCCAGTCAGGTGGATCTCAGTTTATTATCACTAAAATAATAACATTAAACTTAAATCATCTTTCTATTCCCTACAAAGTCTAGAATTCTGGAACTTCCCACTGAAAACCTAAGACTTCCCTAGCACATTCCCTCAAATTTCAATGACATCATAACCTTCTAAATTCCTATAGAAATGAAACCATCTCAAGAGCCATAGTCAACATGGTGAGTCTCTTCTAAAAAACACTGTCAGTACTGGTGAATGCAATACAAGTTGAAAGGCACTGGGAAAATCTTCAGCCCCAAAATTTCTTCTTCTATTAGATAACTTTTTAAATAATCTTTCTAAAAATGCAGATACCTTTGTAAAAAACAATATTTTCCTCTGGTCTCCAGTGGAGTGTTTCCTCGTTTGTACCTGTACTCTCAATCACATCACTATCAAACTCCAGAAAGAACTTGCTCCCACATTTTTTCTCCCATCCTATCTCTACGTTTATTACAAACCTTCTTTAATGCTTCTTTTTCTTCTGGATATTCTCCTTTTTATTCTCCTTGTACTACTACCATATTTAGAGACAAAACAGGAGTCAACAAAAAGAAAAGTGGCTAAAAAATTAAAATGAGGACCAGGATAGCACTACATCCTGCCCAACCAAGAAGATAATTTCAAGAAGAAATGGTATTCAACATTGCCAGATATGAAAAGTGAAATAAAAAAAGGAGGTGAAGATGACTAAGACTTCTAACTTAAGAAATTAACTGGGGACTGACCAAGATCCTCCTTATTATTCAATATAACGGTCTTTACTGTTCATGGTGAAGGAGATATACAGGTGTTAACAAAATCTCCAAAGGAAATCACATCAATTTTCAGAATGTAGACTATGAAAACCAGGCCTCCCTTGAATCCCTTTGGGAAGTCTGGATTACCTTCTGCCTCAGCTCTCCTACAAGGAAAGATGGTAAAAAAAAAAAGCAACAAATCAGCATACTCAACTTTTAGATACAATAACAAGAGCAACATCTTCTTTTCTACTTCACTTTATTTTATGAGTATGTATTATTATTGCCCTGCCCCATTTATAATTTAAAATTGCAGCTCAAAAGGGGTTAAAAGTACTCTTCAGGTCGTGCTATGCTTTAGTGCAGTACTCCTTAAAAGACTTCTGCTGAAAACACCCCCAAGTGTTTGTGTTGTCTTATTCTTCTAATCTTGCATTTCTCAAAGGGCCAAACCACTAGCCTTTCCTCCAAGGTACCGCAGCAAGTAAGCCACTTACCTGCAGGTAGCTGAAGAAGAAGTAGAAGACTCTCCTGTGATGCCTTGGGTAGTTTCTCAAGGAAGAAAACTGCCTTTATCTATAATAGCTCTAGTTCCTCCACAGATAAGAGTTTACCCAAGAAAACCCTGAAGTTGTCTAGTAATTGCTCCACTAAAATGTCCCAGAATTCCAGCCATGTGGTTGGCTGATAAGAGACCACCAAATAGAAATGGGCGAACAGACTTATTGGCTCAGTGAATGATTAACAGCAGAAATACAGCACTGTTTACCTAATCTCCTTCCTCTTCACTAGCCCTTATTCTTGATAACATGTCGCAACTATTTATTCTCTCCTCGCCAACCGTTTCCCCTAAATGAAAATGCAATATGAATTTGATGCCAGAATTTTTTTTCTTTTCATAAACACAAGAGGTTATAAAAGATGCAATCCAGATTGCCTGGAAAACTTGGCTACAGCAGGGTTCAGACTAGGTTCACAAACATAATACACTTTCCACGATGCTAGGTCCAGCAGGCTTTCCTGAGATTTGGTGACCTATGAATGACCTTACCCTGTGCTGGTCTCCATCTCATCCCAAGAAAGTACAAAAGGTGGGAATTTTACACATCCACTGAGTTCCTGATATGTGCCAAGTATGCAGTAAATGTTAACTACTACCACAATTACTGCTACTAAAGGTGGGGCACTAAATGACCGCCAGAAACTTTGTCTATTGTCAATGGAAGAAATGTTCAAATTTTTATGAGCTTATTTGTACCAAACTGTCGACAATTGCCAGGAAGCAAACTCTTATTAGATTAAGATAATGCTCCAGAAAATGGCAGTTTCTCCACTTATTTTATATATTAGAATCAAAGGGGAAGAAGACATAAGGGGGTTGCATGAAATCCATTGGTGATAGATTAGGGAGGCAAGGAGAAAGCAAAGAGAGAAAATCTTTGGGATTGGAGAAAAGTAAAACAATAGACACATACTGTTGCGCAGATAAAATATATTATGCTCACTTTGTTAAAGATGGCGCTGCCCACATGGAAGCCCAGCACCCAGGTGAGATTAGTTGCCCTTATGCTTGGGATGGGCGTAATTATATTATTGGGTGTGGGGGACAGGCTGTAAGCAGGCAGAGTCCCTATAGTCCAAGGCTTAGTTTTAAGAGTAAGCCTTTCCCCACACCCTTGACTGATTGGATAATATGGGGTGGGGGGGGTGCACTCTAATGAGGAATCCTCCCATTATGCCTCAGATAAGTGACTTTGTATCAGAGACTTCCTTGTTTCTAGATTGGATTAAAGGTTTGGATTTGTACACTGTAAAGTGGGGCAGACCAGGAGCTTGCACGTGCTCGGTTCCTGAGATTAGCACTAGAGAGGAGAGCAGATAAAGACCACGTGGAGGAGAGGAGAAGCAGCCAAGATGGCAGAGTGGTGAGGGAGAAGCCAGTTTGTGCAAAGAGAAGAAGATGGGAAACAGAGGTGAATAAGTCTGGTGAGCTAGAAAGCTTTGATTCTAGGAAACTCGGATAAGTCAGTAGCTTTGTGAGCACTGAATGGGTGGGTTTTGGAGCCCAGTGTGTGTTTTTGCTTGCCCACCGGGTGCAAGCTAGAATTAAAGCTGATGGCTCACCAGTTCTTGGCTCTGTTGTTTCATTACCGACTGTCCGAATCCAAAGTGTACTTGCATGGGCCAGGCGACTATGATGGTGGCCTTGGATACTGGCTTTACACATACTTCTTATACATAGGCAAGCATAAATAGATAGCAATTCACAACATGATTAATAGTAACAATGAGGGGGTTTGTTGGTTTCTGGTCTGGTGGGATGCCTGCACTGAGAGGGGAGCAGGAAAAGAAGATTACCCTTACATCACAAAGGACTGTTATCAGGTACATTATTGTAGATGCAAAAGACAACAAACAAGCTTAATTAAGGTATGCATTGATTTTTGTTAGAGAAAAAGACCTTTCTTGGACATGAGTACCCACTAGTAACTGCTTTTAGTTAGAAATTTTTCATTTTAGACCAGGGGTCCCCAAACATTTTACACAGGGGGCCAGTTCACTGTCCCTCAGACCGGTGGAGGACCAGACTATAAAAAATACTATGAACAAATCCCTATGCACACTGCATATATGTTGGGCAGATAAAATATATTATGCTCACTTTGTTAAAGATGGCGATGCCCACGTGCAAGTCCGTTGATATTAATGTGTAATAGGGGACAGGCTGTGGGCAGGCCAGGTTGGTATAGCCTAAGGCTTAGTTTTAGGAGTAAGCTTTTCCCCACACGCTTGACTGATTGGATGATGTGGGGTGGTACACTCTCATGAGGAATCCTCCCATTATGCCTCAGATAAGTGACTCTGTATCAGAGACTTCCTTGTTTGTATAATTGGATTAAAGGTTTTGATTCTACACTATAAAGTGGGGCAGGCTGGGAGCTTGCTCTCTCTGGGTTCCTGAGATTAGCATTAGAGAGGAGAACAGAGTAAGGCCACGTGGAGGAGGCCAGGAGAAATCGTCAAGATGGTGGAGTGCTGAGGGAGAAGCCAGTTAGTGCAGAGTTTGTGCAGAGAGAAGGAGATGGGGAACAGAGGTGAATAAGTCTGGTAAGCTAGAAAGCTTTGATGCTAGGAAACTCAGATAAGTCAGTAGCTTTGTGAGTCCGCATCTAATGCAAACCTGCATGTGAATGGCCACAATGATGACTACTGGCTTTACAACATATTTTACTTTAAAGTAAAAGAACAAAATGGGAACAAATACAATATTTAAAATAAAGAACAAGCAAATTTAAATCAACAAACTGACCAGTATTTCAATGGGAACTATGGGTGTGGAAGCATCCTGTGCTCTTCTCACTGACCACCAATGAAAGAGGTGCCTCTTCCGGAAGTGCGGCGGAGACCGGATAAGTGGCCTCAGGGGGCCACATGCGGCCCGTAGGCCATAGCTTGGGGACCCCTGTTTTAGACCATCCTGCGTTGTTACTTTAGGTCTCTGAGTCTGCAAGGTCACTATGTAGACTCATCTGAGCTTGTCATGTTCAGCATGTGGCCCCTTTTTCTTCTACACTATCACTGAGTGCTGCTCAGAAGAATGCAATGAACACCAGCCACATTTGTTATCACATAGATGTAGGAAGGATCCTCAACGCTGACATGATCCAATCAAGCTCTTAATTCTCAGGATTAAGGTTTCTGTGTTCAGAGGATTGCTATTAAAAAGCAATTTGTAGGGCTGTTGGTCATGGCCTTGCAAATTCGCATTGAATTCCGGCAGACAGTAAAGGACCTATGGCAACAGAAAATGGTGGGTGTAAGGTATTTTCCTCGCCGAGGAAGAAAAAGCATATCTACCAAGAGTGGATAGCAAAAGTTTTATTTAGTAGAGCACATCCCGGAAAAGCTTCTCAGGTCCATAAAAGGGGCCAGAAAAGTCACGTGGATTCTCTCGCGTAGAGGTAATGTAAAACCAGTGGCCAAGGCCACCATCACAACTGCCTGGCCAGTACGGGTTTGCATTAGATTCAGACAGTCGGTAATGAAACAACAGAGCCAAGAACTGGTGAGGCATCAGCTTTAATCCTAGCTTGCACCCGGCAGACAAGTAAAAACACACACTGGGCTCCAAAACCCACTCTTTCAGTGCTCACAAAGCTACTGACTTACTGAGTTTCCTAGAATCAAAGGTTTCTAGCTTACCAGACTTATTCACCTCTATTCCCCATCTCCTTCTCCAGCACAAATTGCTCAAACTGGCTTCTTCCTCAGCACTCTGCAATCTGGCTGCTTCTCCTGGCCTCCTCCACGTGGTCTTACTCTGCTCTCCTCTCTAATGCTAATCTCAGGAACTGAGAGCCAGCAAGCTCCCGATCTGCCCCATTTTATAGTGTACAAATCCAAACCTTTAATCCAATCTAGAAACAAGGAAGTCTCTGATACAAAGTCACTTATCTGGCATAATGGGAGGATTCCTCATGGGAGTGCACCACCCCACATCATCTAATCAGTCAAGGGTGTGGGGAAAAGCTTACTTTTGAAACTAAGCCTTAGGCTATACCAACCTAGCCTGCCCACAGCCTGTCCCCCAACACACATTAATATCAACGAACTTGCACGTGGGCAGCGCCATCTTTAACAAAGTGAGTATAATATATTTTATCTGACCAACAGAGCCGAGAACTGGTGGGCCATTAGCTTTAATCCTAGTTTGCACCCAGTGGGCAAGAAATACACACAATGGGAAAACCCTTCTCTTTCCATTTAGGGCTCCCAAAGTCACTGACTTATCCAAGATTCCTAGAATCAAAGGTGTAAAGTCAGTTGCTGCAGCCACAATCACAGCCACCTGGCCTTTGCAGGTTCGCATTGGACTCAGACAGACAGTAATGAAACAACAGAGCCAAGAACTAGTGGGCCATTAGCTTTAATCCTAGCTTCCACCCAGTGGGCAAGTAATAACACACACTGGGCTCCAAAACCCATTCATTCAGTGCTCACAAAGCTACTGACTTACCCGAGTTTCCTAGAATCAAAGGTTTCTAGCTCACCAGACTTAGTCACCTCTGTAAAGCCAGTAGCTGCAGCCACCATCACAGCCGCCTGGCCAATGCAGGTTCACATTTGATTTGGACAGTCGGTAATGAAACAACGGAGCCAAAAACTGGTAGGCCATCATCTTTAATCCTAGCTTGCACCCAGCGGGCAAGTAAAAACACACACTGGGCTCCAAAACCCGCTCATTCAGTATTCACAAAGCCACTGACTTATCCGAGTTTCCTAGAATCAAATGTTCCTAGCTTACCAGACTTATTCACCTCTGTTCCCCATATCCCTCTCTCTGCACAAACTGCACAAACTGGCTTCTCCTTCAGCGCTCCACCATCTTGGCTGCTTCTCCTGGTCTCCATGTGGCCTTAATCAGCTCTCTGCCCTCTTCCTAGACCATAATCCCTCTTCTCCCGGAACAACATGATCTCTCTTCTTTTTAAAACCTTTTGGTGCAAAGCCCTCCCCCAGCACACATTAATACAATCACGCCCATCCGAAGCAGGAAGGGCAACTAATGTTATCACCTGGGCAATGGGCTTCCCCGTGGGCAGCGCCATCTTTAACAAAGTGAGCATAATATATTTTAACTGCCCAACAACCTCTGTTCCCCATCTCCTTCTCTCTGCACAAACTGGCTACTCCCTCAGCACTCCACCATTTTGGCTGCTTCTCCTGGCCTCCTCCACGTGGCCTTTCTCTGCTCTCCTCTTTAATGCTAATCTCAGGAACTGAGAGCAAGCAAGCTCCCAATCTGCTCCACTTTATAGTGTAGATTTAAAACCTTTAATCCAATATACAAACAAGGAAGTTTCTGATACAAACTCACTTATCTGAGGCATAATGGGATTCCTCATGAGAGTACACCACCCTTCATCAAAAAGGGTGGGAAAGGCTTAGTCCTAAAACCAAGCCCCAGGTTACAAGGATCCTGCCTGCCCACAGCCTGCCCCAAAAACACATTAATATAATCATGCCCATCCAGGTAAGAAGGACAATTAATATTATCACCTGGGCAATGGGCTCCCATGTGGGCAGCGCCATCTTTAACAAAGTGAGTATAATATATTTTATCTGCCCAACAAAAAATTTCTACCTCATCAACCTTATTCACCTCTGTTCTCCATCTCCTTCTCTTTGCCCAAACTCAGCACAAACTGGCTTCTCCTTCAGCACTCTGCCGTCTTAGCTGCTTCTCCTCTCCTCCACGTGGCCTTTCTCTGCTCTCCCTGCATGGGCTCTTCCTAGAACATAATCACTCTTCCCCGGAACAACGTGATCTCTCCTTTTAAAATCTTTTGGCGTGAAAGCCCTCCCACTACACACATTAATATAATCACGCCCATCCCAAGCAAGAAGGGCAACTAATATCATCACCTGGGCGACAGGCTTCCACATGGACAGTGCCATCTTTAACAAAGTGAGCATAATATATTTTATCTGCCCAACAGGTAATTTATAGGGTCAGTAGGGTAATGGCGAGTTGATATGATGTGGTGAAATTCCATTGGCTGACAGACAGTCGTTCTTTTTCAAAGGGCTCCAGAGTGTTTCCTTTGGCGGGTATGGGTGTGGGTGGTTCCAGCCAAAGTTCCCGGGCCTGGTTCCTCACGTGACCTTCCCCCATTGCCAACTGACCTCACAGTGGGCCATTCTGTTTATTAGAATCTTGCAACAGTGGAAGAGCAAGCAGAGAGGGAAAATCTCTCAGGGCTGATGAGCAAACAGACCAGAGGAAAAACTCCTCCTCGGGCAAACAGTAGCAAAAATTGGCCCCTCCCAATGGCATTAGGCAATCATCAATCTACAATATGCTGCTCTGAGGGCAAGCACTTGCAGTTTTAACCTATACACACATGGTGCTGCCCTGGGCTCACGCACCAATCAGGCAAAGTACAAGCGAGCAAGCCTAACACACTTATTTGCCCAACACAATTCTTTCAGGCAACTTCACTATTTCTGTAAGAAACACCAAATGTTTCATAAAGGTTTCAGAAAAGGACTTGAACCACAGGAGAAGTTTTGACAAAAGATATGACATGTGGGCTAAACTCTTAATGAAAAGTGGAAATTATTAAGTGAAAAGGAGAAAGATATTAGAGATTAAAACAAAATGGACCAAGCCACAAAGGTGAGAACAAGAAAGCGCATAGAAGAAAATTTCATATTGTGCAGTTTTGAGAGCTAAGTTAGAGGAAACCCCACGTTAATTTTGGTAGTATTTAATACTTGATCTTATATCTTAAATACTACTATTTTCCAATCTATTGTTCTTTACTTTCTACAGTGACTGTTTCAAATTTCACTCCTGTGTTAGAAAAGATTTGTTTGCTCGTTTCCTTATTTTTGATGCATCTTTCATCCTGAAATATTCCCTTAATTTCACCAAAACCTCAAATTCCATTTTCCTTCTGTTGTGAAATGCTGAACTTCTTAAGAAAGGCTCCTATGTTTCCTTCTTATTCTTTCTCATTATTTACTCCTCACTCCTACTTTTGTGGCTTCCCATCTGGCTTCTTCCCACCATTCCTGACCAACCTCTTTGAGGCATGCCCTTGTCTTCCAATTCAATTTTCTTTTTAAGCCATCCCTCATGATTTCTCAGCAGCCTGGAACACTGTCAACCATCTCCTCTCTGAAACTCTCTTCTTCTTTGGCTATTATTACCCTAAACTTTCCTGATTCTCGAGTCTTACTAATTGCTCTTTCTTGGTTGTTGTAATCTCCACTTCCTCCTTCTCATCTTTAAATATAGATACATTCCAGGTTCTCCTTTTTAAATAATTTTTTTTACATTTTTATCTTACCTGCTCTCATGACTTTATTTCATCTAAGAGAACTATCCCGTAACTACATCTTTACCTCTGATTGCTCTCCTAAATGCAGTCTCACATTTTTGTTGCCCATTGGACACCTTACAAGCACCTTATACTCAGCACATCCAATGGGGAACTTTTCATTCCTGACCAGAAGCCTCACCTTCTGACCCCAACATTATAATCTAGGCTCCCAGGAATAAAATTTCAGACTCACCTTCAAACTCTCTCCGTCATCCTCCTATATTCATTCAGTTGATATGTTGTTTGTATTAGATTTTGCAATGTTTCTCCCGCTATTTCTTTTCTGTTTCAAGTGCCATTCAACCAGTTCAGGTCAACATCATCTCTCATGTGGACTATTGCAGTAGATTCTCTATTCAGTTCTTTTCCTACTTCCACCTATATACTACCTAAAGTTGTGAGAGAAATATTCTGTGTTCGGTCCTCATCACTTTCTTCCTTGAAAGTCTTCAATCTGTACTCACTGCCTGCCAAATAAAGTTTAAAATCTCTAACACACCCTTAAAACCCTCCATCTCCTGACCAGGTGGTGTGCAGTGGATAAAGCATCCACCTATAAGATGCTGATGTCCCAGATTCAAAACCCTGAGGTCGCCGGCTTGAGTGTGGGCTCATCTGGCTTCAGTGCAGGCTCACCAGCTTGAGCATGAGATCATAGAAATGACCCCATAGTCACTGGTTTGAACCCAAAGGTCACTGGCTTGAGCCCAAAGGTCACTGGCTTGAGCCCAAGGTCACAGGCTTGAACAAGGAGTTACTAGCATGGCTGGAGCACACTCCTCCACCCCCATCAAGGCACATAGAAGAAGCAGTCAATGAACAACTAAAGTGCCACAACTACGAATGATGTTTCTCATCTCTCTCCCTTCCTGTCTGCCTCTGTCTCTTCGTCTTTCTCTCTCTCTTTCTTGAAAAAAACAAAACAAAAAACTCACCGTGAACTCACTGTAATGGATCTTTCCAGCTTTTTTCCCATCACTTCCCATGCTTTATCCAGGCCAATTCAGACAATGTGCTATTTCCTAAACAAACCTCATGTTTGCTGCCTCTTCAAAGCACCTCTAAAAATTATTGAAAACTCTATTTAAAAGTTTAAAAAGTTTTGCCTGACCAGGCGGTGGCGCAGTGGATAGAGCGTCAGACTGGGATGCGGAAGACCCAGGTTGGAGACCCTGAGCTGGCTAGCTTGAGTGCGGGCCCATCTGGCATGAGCAAGGGCTCGCCAGCTTGGACCCAAGGTCACTGGCTCCAGAAAGGGGTTGCTCAGTCTGCTGAAGGCCCGCAGTCAAGGCACATGTGGGAAAGCAATCAATGAACAACTAAGGTGCTGCAATGGCAATGAAAAACTAATGATTGATGCTTCTCACCTCTTTCCGTTCCTGTCTGTCTGTCCCTATCTATCCCTCTCTCTGACTCTCTCTCTGTCCCAATAAATAAATAAATAAATAAATAAATAAATAAAAAAGTTTAAAGAGTTTTAAAGACCTGGGTCTTAAACATGATGCTTAAATACACTCCTTATTATCCAAGTATGTAAACATAAACTAATGTTTTAAACTCTATTTAAAACATTAAAAAGTTTGAAGAAATAAACACCGATAATTTCACCACTTAAGACAACTGTTTCCATCAGTGCCTATTATTGTCTGGTTCTTTTCTGCAAGAATTAAGTTTTTAATAAATACAATCATAAATACTTGTTATTCCGTATTACATTCTTAAGATTATATTTTAAGATTTTCTGTTCATAATTATCCCTACAAAAGACTGCATTATATTTGATGTACCATAATTTATTTAAAATTTTCCTAAAACAGGGTATTTTAAATGCTCACAAGCTCTTGCTAATGCCTACAGTATAAGCAATAATATAATGAATGACTTTAAATTAAAAATCATTTTGCTCAAGTTAAATTAATTCTAGGGATGGACTTACTTGGTTAAACAAGCTCATGACTCTCTTATTACTAAATTTCTCAAATTATCTTTTCCATTTGGAATGTCTCCTCCCTATTCTTTGTTGCTAATTCTTACTTGTTTTTAAAGGCTCAAATAACTATGAACTGTTCTTTGACAATTTCACTGCCTCCTCCTTTTCCCCAGTGGTAGTCATCCTCCTCACATCTGAGCTCTCAGCACACTGTTCTGTGAAAGGTGTTTTTTTCATTCTAACCATTCTGAATTTATGACATGTATATCCATTTCTTGTGTCTAATAATAGACCCGGGCTACTTGAGACCCCATCTCTTAATCTCCTTCAGAACTGCACCTAGAGATTTTCCAGTGTTTCAAGCTCTCTTATGTATTTTGCTTGTATTTTACCCAGATTTCCTATGTGTTTTAAATGTAGGGCAGATTGAGAGATAGAAGAAACTTGTGAAATCAGTTCAGTATAACATTTTGACTGGAAAACCTTGGGACTCTTATGTCTTCTTCCCTCAAAAAAAAAAAAAAGAATATATTCACTTGTGCTGCACCATCTCAAATTTCCAGGCTGGGTTTCATGCAAAAGGCAGCAATATTAGTGCAGGAGATTTGGAAGCCTGGTTTCATAAACAAGATATAGGGGAGACCCAGGAGACAGTTTGGGTCTTAATCCTACTTTTTCCTCAGTGGTTCTTCTTTTAAGAGATAACTGTTCTGAGCCTATTTTCCCAAAATGAAAGGTTAATTTTTACCTTATAAGTTTTGGTTAATTTGAGATTTATTTTTCCCTCATCCTTCCCACCTCATGTTAACATGACACACACTCTTAGCTATGATCTGAGCTTCCCATTTTCCTCAAAAACAAGAAATCAAACCGTTCACTCCCCATTAATGTGTTGCCAATTCTGGTCTTAAACAGACAACTGACACACTTGTTCTTTCCGCATTCGAAACACACACATGCCATGCACATTTCTGCGTGTACACCCCCATACACACACACACAGAGTTATACAGCTGAAGTTGATTACCATGAAGTTGCTTTTTAGTCCAATGAGAGAAACATCTGCAATCAATTTTAGAACCATGAGAATAGTTTATTCACAGATGCATTTCTATTACTCAGTCTGCTCAGCTGTGATGTCAGTGCAATATTTTTACTTCCAACTCAGCTTTCTTTATTTCCAGAGAATATTTTACTTCCTCCATTGTTAAGCCATTTTCTTTTAATCTTTGCATAAAGTTCTCTATGGCTTTGCAAAGTTCGGTATTCTCTTGAAAGGCAAGCTGAAGAAAGAAAAGTTTTTGTAAGTTACAGTTTAAAAACTGAAACCAAGCTAGATACTCTGCAGGTAGGAGCACGGTTTAGATCTCTGTATGGGAGCTCAGAACCAGGCTTACTTAAGTAGAGATCTGGGTCTTAAACATGATGCTTAAATACACTCACTATTATCCAACTATGTAAACATAAACTAAAAAAGAAGTCTCAATGAAAATTGATCTGTTCATAGTGTTTTAGAGTCTAGAAGAATTTTATAGACTTTTCAGAGCAATGCTTCCAAGTCTAAGATATGATTTTATGTATTTTGCTCTATAAAGCACATGAGACAACAACTCCTACCAACAGAGGGTCCCAAGGTATTAGTGGTGGTGGTAGCAAATCGGAACTACCATATGTAAAATGTGAGTTAATAGTTTCTGGGCCCCATTCTACAGTAAGGCCAAGGACAACCCATTCATAAACATCCCTAATTAGAACAGGGATTTACTAAGCATGTGCTAGGAGCAACAGTAGGTTATGGAGATACAGCTGTGAAAAAGACAGATAAGAACCTGCTACTTACAAGTGCCTTCTCATACTCAGGCTGTAGAGTTGGTTTGGGAGCTTCCTGGATCAGTTCACAGACTGGAAGGGCACCGTTCCACTCCCCATCAATGCACTGCTGGTGTTGAGTGCCCACCAAGTGGTATCTGAACAGAAATTAGAAAGGCAACAATGCTTAGCCTTTCCACCTTCTAAACTGGGCAACGAAGGCTGGTTTTGTGTTGTTGTATTTCAGTATTTTATATTGTGGTATGACCCACCTCTCTTCCCCTGATCCATAAGGTATGCTTAAGTGAGCTCAGTAATACAAAGTAGTGACAGAGTAAAACCACCCTCCTGAGGCGTGGATAGGACACAACTGATAAGTCAACCCGTAAAACACGGAGAAGTGAGAAATTCCGAATATGTGTGCCCACACATACAGTTTTTGGTGGGGAGGGTGAGGGGAGAAGCTCTTCATTCAGGAACTTTAAAAAAGCTTCTGCAATCTATGCTCTAAAAAGGAGTAGAAAGCTAGAGACAATCTTTCAATAAATTTTAGTGACCTGACTAAAAAGGAGCTGCAGCTTTTAATCAGAAAAACATGAGAGACAAGTGCAAAGTTTGTTGGAGGTATATAATAAGTTTGAAATATAGTGAGGGCACATAGCCCTGAGTTATTAAGAATGAGGCAAGAGAAAGAAAAAGCTAGGAGATCCATAGGTGGCGACCAGGCAGTCTAACTTGAGGTTAGAGTTTATTAGTGTATTTTAAGGATCTATATACTCTTAATTGTTCTATTTCTTTCTTTTTTCTGTGTGTGTTACAGAGAGAGGTAGAAAGAGGGACAGATAGGGACTAACAGACAGGAAGGAAGAGAGGTGAGAAGCATAAATTCTTTCTTGCAGCACATTAGTTGTTCATTGATTGCTTTCTCATATGTGCCTTGACTGTGGGTAGGGGAGCTACAGCAGACCAAGTGACCCCTTGCTCAAGCCAGCGACCTTGGGCTCAAGCTGGTGAACCTTGCCCACACCAGACGAGCATGCGCTCAAGCCAGTGACCTCGGGGTTTCGAACCTGGGTCCTCCACGTCCCAGTCTGACGCTCTATCCACTGCACCACCACCTGGTCAGGCTAATTGTTCTATTTCTGCAGTTCCATTTGGTTTGCATTTCTTTGAATTTTTTTGTTCCGAGGTTCTTTAGGAAAACACACATTTATGTTTTATTTTATCTTACCTAAGAGAAATAAATGTGATACTTTAAGTAGGATAAGTAGGTCTTCTAGGGATTGAGGGGAGCTGGAATCAGAAACAATACTCTCTAGTCAATGGGCAAGATCTCATATTCAAAGGGCTGTAGACACTCACCTCTCTTCACAGTGATAAGTAATGTTAGATCCTGAGTTGAAATCCTTTCCTTCAAAGTAGCCATGAGCTGGATTCCCAGGATGGCCACAGTGTCCTGAGAGACAGGAGTATAGGAGTGACCGTAGTGAAGGCCAGTTATACCCAATTAACAGCACCCCTAAGTGCAATTGTCTATGCCAGTGCCTGCTATCTTCATAGCAGCACATGTGGGATCTAGGGACATGTACTCCATTCATTTCCTTCTGGTCAAAATCATATTTGCCCATGGGAAAGACCGCTCCTTGAGCTCATCTTGTGTCATTAGCCATTTGAGTGTACTTTCTGATCAGCAGAAGCTTGAAGAAAAGAAGTTTAAGTTGTGGAGATGCTAATTGTCAGTGTACAAAAAAAAAAAAAAAAGAAAATTTAGACCATAACTGGATGGTCAGTTTGTAGGTAACTAAGTGTTCTCTTTTTTCTTTTTTGAATTTTTAAAAACAGAGATGCATTACTTAAGTAGTTAGTAAATAATTGTTAAAAGATAAAAAACTGAGTTCAAAAGTTATATAGAGAAAAAGAAAAAGAATTTCAATGAGCTGATTAAGGAACTCCAGTTTGGATAGGGATTTTTCGGTGACCTTTAAAGGCATAGTTTTGAACTAAAGGAGATGATACGGATTTTGGGTCTGAACAGAAAAGAATTTTTACTTTATTCAGGGACCTAGGGAGCTTCTCCTAGAATTGGGTAATGAACTAAAACAAAAAGATATTCCCTAGCTGGTTGGCTCAGTAGATGAAGTGTCAGCCCAGTGTATGGATGTCCCAGGTTCAATTCCCAGTCAGGGCACACAGGAGAGCGACCATCTGCTTCTCTTCACCTTCTCTTACCCCCTTCTTTCTTTCTTCCCCTTTCACAGCCAGTGGCTCCATTGGTTCGAGCATCCCCTCAAGCACTAAAAATAGCTCGGTTGGTCCAAGCGTAGCCCTCAGATGCTGAGAATAGTTTAGTTGATTCGAGCATTAGCCCCAGATGGGGGTTGTCGGGTGGATCCCAGTCAGGGAGCATGTGGAGACTGTCTCACAATCTCCCCTCTTCTCACTAAATAAATAAATAAATAACAAAAATACAAAGATCCTGCATTTGAGAGCTAGGACAGGAATTACTGAATTAAAAAGTAAAATAGAGCCTGGAAAAAACAAGTACTTTAAACCTGTGTTAAGCTAATGATGTAGATGATTTTATACACTTATAATTTAACAGCATGTAGTAAATAAGTAACCCCAGATTTCCTAAATAAGAATCTGTATAGTTTGTGCTTTTAAACTGCCTATTTATTACTTTAATACCTATTGTCAAAATACACCCAAAGAGTAATATTACTATCTTTCACTGACATATGTGGCTAGTCCCTCATATCCTGATTCAGTAAAATAAATTGTTACTAATTTTAATACCTATTTCTGTAATTATTAGTAATGTTTCATATTTTTTGTAAACAAGGAGTATAAATATTATTTGGAGATAACTCTGGAGTTTTCTGTCCCTAAATTCTCTTACAAAACTAAATATACTCATACCCTATGATTCAGCAATTTTACTCCTTAGTATTTACCAAAAGGGGTTGAAAACTTAAGTCCATACAAAAACCAGCCCATGATGTTTATAGCAGATTTATTCATAACTACCAAAACTTGGAAGCAACCAAGATGTCCTTCAGAGGTGAATGAATAAATAAACAGTGGTATATCCAAAAATGAAATCTATTCAATAATAAAAAGAAATAATCTATCAAGCTATGAAAAGACATGGATAAACCTTAAAGGCATATTATAAAGTAAAAGAAGCAAATCTGAAAAGGCTACATAACTGTATGATTGCAATTACATGACATTTTGAAAAGAACAAAACTATTAAAAATATACTGCTCACAAAAATTAGAGAATATTTTATAGCTTCATATTCTTTTTGAAATATCCCCTAATTTTTGTGAGCAGTATATATATTAGTGCTTGAGAGGGGTAGGGAAAATGGAGAGATAAATAGCAGAGCATAGAGGATTTTTAGGGCAATGAAAATACTAAAATAATACTATAATGATGAATATATACCATTATGTATTTGTCCAAAACCATTGAATGTACACAACCAGAAACCCCTAATGTAACCAACCTATGGGATTTGGGTGATTATGATGTGTTAATGTATATTCATCTTTGGTAACAAATGTACCATTCTGGTGAGTGATGTTGATAATGGAGGAGGTCATGTATGTGTGGGTGGGTATTATATGGAAAATCTCCCTACCTTCTTCTCAATTTTATTGTAAAACTAAAACTGCTCTTTAAAAATTTGTCTTTAAATAAATATATTTGCAATGTTAGATATATACTCTTCTAAATTAAATTTTTAAACTACATTTTGTTTATATTTTTGAATTTAAAATTCTTGTTAAGATTACATTGTAATAGCAAGTCTGCCCATCTAGGACCATGGTATATTTTTTCTTTTATTCAAGTCTCATTTTATGTTCTTTAGTAAATTTTTATATGGGTCTCATGAATGGAATTATTTTTATATTTCAATATTCACCTAATAATTGTTTCTAGAAGGTAAAACTCATGATTTTTCAATATTTATTGTGTATTTAAGAATAAAGTTTATAGTAGAATTTCTTGGATCTTTTAAGTATATTTTGCAACTAATAATATCCTGTGAGTCAGCAATCATTCTATCATTCTCGGAGTCTATACTACAGAAATAACATCATAGACATAAATATATATGTGTGTGTGTAAACATATGTGATAATTTTGTTCAGCATTGTTTGTAATAGGAAAAATATGGGAGTAAAGTAAGGACTCATCAGTATGAGAGATGCAGAATAAATTATGGCATATCTACATGCAATTATTAAAAAGCAGAAGATAGAGCTATATACACCAACATAAAAAAGACTCTCTTGCATATTGATGCAGTTTTAAAAGTATGTACAGCAAAGTTCAAGTTTTATAAGTATATATATATGTGTGTGTGTGTGTGTGTGTAGGTGTGTATGCATACATTTGTTTATTTAAAATGTCTGAATAAACATAAGAAAAAGTCATAAAATAAACATACCTAACTAATCACCTCTGAGAGTTGTGAATTACAGTAATAGAGGAAATATTTTCAACTCTTATTTTATATAATTTTGTAGTGGGTGAGTTATGGTCTTTTTTTACCTTGCTTTTGTGTATTCTTCAAATAAAAACTTTAAGTCACTATCTTAAAATTAAAATAAAAAAAAAGATGTCCTAAACTACCCAGTATTGGATGGAGTAGGACAGGAATCCTACTTGAGAAGAGAAAAATGTGTTTACTGTTTGAACGCTGCATTTCATTGGAATACACCACCAGAGTTGAGGCTCTGCACTGTGAACTCCACTTGCTTCTTGGCTACCTGTAGGGATGAAAAGGGGGCCACATACTAAACCTGACAAGCTCAGGGGAGGCCTGCATGGTGGCCTTACAAACTCAGAGACCTAAAGTAACCACATAGGATGGTCTGAAATTAAAACTTTGTAACTAAAGGTCGTTCATGGTGGATAGTCATGTCCTAAACTAGTGTTTTTCTCTAACAAAGGTCAATCTTCATGTTAACTGAGTCTGTCCTTTTGCATCACAGATAACATACCTTTGGAATATCAAAGTAATTTTCTTTTTGTCCTGACCCCTCAAAGCTCAACCACTGTACCAGAGCAGAGACCACAAATCCCCTTATTGTTATTATTATCATGTTGTTAACTGTTAAGTATCCTATACCTGACTATGCAAAAGAAGTATATATCTATTCCTTTACTTTTTATCCAGTCTCAGAAATTTCCCTTTTTTGCTTTCCCCCGCCTTCTTAATCTATCACCAGTGAGTTTTATGTAACCCCCTTATGTCTTTCTCTTTGATTCTGATGTAGAAAGTAAGTGGTGAAACTGCCATCTTATAGAGCATTTTTTCAATCTGTTAAGATTTTTTTCCTGGCAATTGTTGTCAGTTTGGCTCAAATAAACTCATTAAAAATTTCTTATAGGTGTAGATGTTTCTTACATTGACACCTGTTGGGTTATGGAAAGCATGTGGCGAATGCCTAGGGTGTCACAACTGATCACATCTTTGGTTTTGCTTTTGTTTCCGTTGTACTTACTGCTTTTGCAGATGGGAAGGGGAGGCAGCCAGTTGTGATCCTCTAGGCACTGGCTCCAACTGCTGCCCTTGAGGATGTAGTGCTCATTGCACTTAAACGTGATCTTGTCACTCACATTCACAGGCCCCAGAGAACTACACTCACCATTCACCAGCACAGGGTCAGGACAGTGGCCCACTGAAGAAGAAAACATGCAGTGATCTGAAACAGCCAGGATGAAACCCACCACAGCAAACACTAGATGTCCTCAGGTTTCATTGAGAAAACAGGAAATTAGGGCTAACACTACACTTTTTAAAAAGGGACTGGTACCTGGTACCAAACCATATCAATGCAGGATGAGAAAAGACTGGGTTGACCTAAGTGTGGCAGAAAAGGACTTGGTCATGCACAAGAGCGACAACTGGCACTTGAACTTACTAAAAGTAATTAAGCATATAACTGGAAATTACCAATAGCAAATTCATTATCCTGTTATGTAAAGCATTGCTCAAAATTCTTGAGCCTATGTTTGAGGCAAGTGTTTCCTTCCCCTTTATTCAGCCAAATATATTTCTTATCATTTTTATTTCATTTTGTTTGCCCAGGAGGAAAAAAAGGAGAGAATTCAGAGAGATGTGAATTTGCTCATATGAATGAAAGGTAAACATTCTGGTGTGCTTTACTCTGAATATAAAGGAGAGCTAATCCAACCATTCCTAAAAAATAGCTTTAGTAAAGAGAACATAGACCACTTAATCTCCGTCTCTACAGACACCACAAATGAGTTTTGTGAACCTGAGCAAAACACTTGGATTTCAGTTACCACGTTTGTAAATTAACATAATTTTTTCCCTGTTCAAAGTTGTATGATGAATGAAGTAAGAATGATACAGTATATTTTTCTCAAAGTAATAATAATGCAGAGCAGAACCATAGATGAAAAAAGTTACCTGTGTCAGTCCTTGTTGAAGCTGGGTGATAAGTACATATAGGTTCATTTTACTCATCTTTCTTTTGTATAAGTTTAAAATTTTCATAACATAAAAATTTTAAATCAGTATGATATTAAACAAATTACTGCTTTCTTATAAATTTTACTATATTGTAGATATGCTTTTCTTCTTGTAGAGGTGATTGAGTCTATTAACAGCTGATCATGTACCATCTAAAAAAAGTTCTACCACACAGTGCTTTAAAAATGGATTCCTAGAAATTGGAAGTTTTCTTTTATTTTATTTAGAAAATTAAATTTAATGGGGTGACATTGATCAGTAAGAGTACATAGGTTCCAGGTAAACATCTCTATAGCATTTGAACTATTGATTGCACTGTGTACCCATCACCCAAAGTCAAATTATATTGTCACCATATATTTGTCCCCTTCAGTTCCTTCCTCTCAGGGAATTTTTTTCTTACAAAGTTTTAACATGGACTATGGAGGTATGATGTGCAAGAAAACAGTGACAAAATGGACAAAGAAGCACAAAGATCAAACTTACAGCGGCACTTGGGAGTGGAGGCATTCCATTCCTTAGAGGCATTACAAAAAATGGTGTCCTCCCCTACCAGGTGATAGCCATTAAGACAAACATAAGTCCCCACAATTTGTCCTTTCACTTCCTTTGCAACAAATATGCTATTGTCCACTGAGGAAAGTTCTGGACAGCTTTTTGCTGGAGAGAGAAAGGAAACAGAATTATCAGGCATATTACATGCTGTGAGGAAGCCCTTATTAGGTCCTCCATCTGACTTTTTCTAGATTTTACTGATGCTGATTCCTTGTACTCTTCCTTGCTCACGTACATCCACATACCCCCTTATCCAAGGATTCCCCAAGTTTTGTTTTAAAAAAAATAACAGGAATTTCACTCAAATCCAGCCATAAGTTTTCCACTCCTAAAGAAACAATTCCCTTTCCAAATGGCAGTCTGGAGTTTATAACATAAAAGACCTCTCAAGATTTTGACACTGGTACTGTTTTTGCTCCTAAAACAGAAGGGGAAAGCAAACAGGTAGCCAACTACTTATAGAACAGAATCGTCATTAAATATTTACTAAGTCCCTATGGAGTACAGAGAATCCAGCCAAGTAATTTGAGATTTCTTAATACATTTCATTGATTTAAATTTCACTAAAACCTTAATGTCTCCTAACCCACAAATGGATATCAATTGTCTTGAAAACTGAGCTTAAGAAAAACATACGTACCATATGAGCCAGAAATCAGCCACACAACCACAAGAGAGCACACAAACTGAAAAAACATCTTGTGATCAATTGCTTGACCCAGGCTGGAATTACCCAGCCCAGACACCTGGTTTGGATCAAAATAGATCTAACACAGTTTAAGATTAGACCAGCCAACGACCTCCCTCCTAGAGAGGAGTTGTATTGATTACTCCTCCCTGGAAAGAATGGTCTCCCTCAAAAAAAAAAAAAAAAAAAAAAAAAAACCTCTTATAACAGGAAATACGAACAGCTGTAAGGAAGAAGAAAGTTGGTACAGGGAGGATTTTTCAAAAATACAAAGGGATGGTAAAAGAACTGCCAGTTTTAAAACTCAGTTTTACAAATTGCCCAAGTTCTGTTCATGCAAACCCAGTTGACCAGCCCCTTTGAACTGCAGGCTTATCCTTCCGTGAGAGACAAGCCAAACGGTCTTGCCATGACCTTCACTTCTGTCAATATTTGCCGATGTTTAAAGTCTACCTTTTGCAACTCTCTCCAGCATTGTGGGTGGAGGAAGGGGTGTCAATCCCTGATACTTTCCCAAGTAAAACCCAATTCTGGGTACTGCCCCATGCCTGCCCCTTTCTCAAATACCAGATATCCTAAGGCTGTGAGCATCACTGAAGGCTGAAAGCCCAGAGAAGTCAACTAAATTTGTCTCTGATCTTCCAGATTTATAGCTTCTCAGGAAGGAGCTGGTCCTGATTGATTCCAAACCTGAGAACTCGAAAGTCCTGTCATGACACATTGTCCTCATTATATATAGTGAGGCGTGTGCCAGGCTTCCCATTCTGTGGGTCTTCCTGGGGCAGGATTGGACCTGAGTTTAGAGTCAACCAAATGGACTAATGAATGAGAGAAAGATGATGGAAATGCTTTGGTCTCTAGAATTGAAGCACATAAAATTGCTTTGGGGCTCATAGCTTCTTATTCATGACATTTACAGCAACTAGCTAGATGTCCATACTCTAATTATAAAATTGGGGTAAAATTCCCACAAAATTTTAGGGTTTTAAAAGTAGTAAATGTAAAGCATTATAATAAATATAAAGCAGAAGGACACAGTAAGTTCTCAAATGTTACTCTCTTTCCCACCCATTAGTATTACTTTGTAATGACTTGTTCATGTCTTTCTCCCACATTATACTGTTAACTCTAGGATAGGGAGTGTCTCATTTGTGTTTGTGTTCTCTTCCTCTGCACTCCAGAATGCAAATCAGAATTGTCTGCTAAATGAATAAAAAGCCATGCAGAAGCCCTAGCCAAGTAGCTCAGTTGGTTAGACCATCATCTCAATATGCCGAGGTTGTAGTTTTGATTCTCAGTCAGAGCACATATAAGAAACAACCAATGGGTGCATATATAAGTGGAACAACAAATCAGTATTTTTGTCCTTCTCTCTCTAAAATCAATACATTTTTAAAAATGATTTATAAAGCAGCACAGAATACATGAAAAGAACACAGTCTTCCAGAAACTCTACCACAGCCTCTCAAATCCATATTGATCATTAATCAATTACTGTGTACTGCTTTTACAGTTTTATCACATCTTCTTTTTGCTCAACTATTATGTGAGTTCCTGGAGTATGAATATCTTTTAAAATATAATTTTCAAAAAGTTAATAACATGTCACGTATGTAAATATAAAGTGAATATTGTCAAAGATTTTACTAAATTCAATTAATGAGGGAATTATTAAGATGCTACACTTAGTTCAAAGAAGAATTTGGACCAAATTTGTATAGTCAGACAAAGGCAATCTGAAATCACTTTTCCAATAGATGAAAAACTGTTTAATATCATACAGAGAAAATGCATATTTGATTCCAAATGCATATTTGAAATCAGCTTTTCTAACTGATGGAAATTAATTGAATCTACTGGGCAAAATTCATTTGTTTTGCTGTGATCAGAATCATTTGCATTCTTATCTATTTACTACAAATTAACCTCTACTTTTAGAGTTGTAAAAAAAGACTAGTTAATAGAAAGCCAATCAAAATTACACACCACTGTATAATTTCTGGGAAATAAATAATCCCCAAAGAGAGTCTACCAAAAAATTTCTCCAGTGATCCTTCTTGCCTAGTTTCAAGTTTTGAGTGCTTTTTCTTAACATACCACATATTCAGCTTCTTGAAGAATACATATTTCTCAGTATCTAATGTACACAGTGTTTGTACAACATGATTTTTAAAAATAAAGGTATTTTTGTCTATTCCTACATAAATATGGGCAGAAAATAGAGCATTCTTAAAGGAAATAATTGCAAATAGCTCTTTATCTCAATGGTATATTTTGGATTTAGAATTATTAGGACTTTAGAAAGGTATTATATTTCTTATAATATTGTTTTACTAATATTTCTTCATGGAATGTAAAAATGTTTATACAAATGGTATATACAGAGACTATAAATACCCTCACAAAGTTCAGGTCAGGTATTGCTGTCAAATAAACTAGAAGAAAACTTTGTTTTCAAAGCTATTTAGATTTTACAATCACATACAAGGAATTATAGAATTACATGTTTTATTATGAATGTCCAGTTTGGATAAATTAAAAAGTAAGTATTATAGGCTCTTCTAGAACTTTGTAAATTAAGAACAATTTTATCTAATACAGATTGTTTTCTGGAGAACTGGGGTAATAGGTCAGGTGCAGAAGTTGTACCCACACTGGTTTGATTGCTTTACAAAGGAATGGGCAGGCAATAATTAGTGAAAGAGATCAGGATGTGAGGGGGAGAAATAGAAATACAAAAGTCAGCCATGGCTTAGGCAAGGAAAAGAGCTGTGGGGAGCTCAAAAAGGGCACACACACTGTGGTGTGTGTGTGAGAGAGAGAGAGAGAAATTTTAAGATAATTAAAGAAAGATAATTTTAAGAAGTTCTAGGCCCTGGTCAGTTTGCTCAGTGGATAAAGTGTCAGCCCAGGCCCTGGTCAGTTGGTTTAGTGGATAGAGTGTCAGCCCAGCATGCAGACATCCTAGATTTGATCCCCGGTCAAGGCACATGTGAGAAGCAACCATCTGCTTCTCTTCCCTTCCCTCTTCCCCTTTTCTCTCTTTTCTTCTTGCAACTGGTGACTCAGTTGGTTTGAATGTCGGCCCTGGACACTGAGGATAGCTAGGTTGGCCTGAGTGTCAGCCTCAGGTGCTAAGGATAACTCGGTTGATTCGAGCATCGGCCCTGGACAGGGGTCTCCTGGTGGATCTTAGTCAGGGTGCATTTGGAAGTCTGTCTCTCTATCTCCCCTCCTCTCACTTAAAAAAAAGAAGAAGAAGTTCTACAGAATGTTATTAATGGATTTATTTTGATCTTTGACAAAATAATTTAGATTTAAATTGCTTCTCCAATTAGTTTTTATATAATGACTTTTATATATTGTATTTCTTGAATGCCTCACCAGGCAAAACTTGGGTCAGAAAAGTAGCCTTTATGCAGATTACATGAGAATAAAACTAATATAAATTTTCAAAAGTTCTAATTGTTCATAAAATATTTCAGAGTAATCTTTGATTATGAGTAAGACAGATATGTAATATGGCAAAATCAGACTGGATGAATGAAAAATATTTTCTTTAAGTGATGGCAGCAAAACTCTGCAAATACTATTGTTCCCCTTGTTATATCTCTTTAGACTTGCTACAAAATCCCTGTTAGCAGATAGCTAAACATTACCAATATCCATTTCATCCTTCTTTTTTAATAATTAAACCCCATAATTATAGCTGGCACAAGGCCATGTGGAATTTAAAAAATAACAACAAAAGTTTTTCAGCCTGCCTTACAGTACATATAGGCAGTCTCCACGTTACAAACAAGATAAGTTCTATCGGTTTGTTCTTAAGTTAAATTTGTATATAAAACAGGTACATTTACCTATTAAATGCACTTAGATGTTTTCCTTAACATAATATTTTTTTCCTTTATTTGCATATAAATATTTTCAAATACAACCTTAAATAGATGATGCAGAAGATGATGAACTTCTTGGAGAGGATAGAATGGCTGTTAGAGAATCAGGGCTGGAGCCAGTTTCTTGAAGTCAGTACAAAGGGAGGTTTGTACAGTGCTTTCCTTTTTCTCATCATAAATGACCGTATAGCATCTCAGGCCTTCAATAACTACATGGTAAACTTTGGTGAACCTCTCTGTATCAAAATATTGCTCCTCTAACTTTACCATTCCTGCTTCAATGAGACGAAGAGCATCAGCTAACTCTTCTGTAGATTTTGGTTCTGGAGTTTCTAGGTCCGTTTTCTTCCCTAAATGCTATCATCTGCTACTCCAGTTCCATAAAGTCTTCATTGGTTAGTTCATTGTCATGGGAATCGAGTAACTCTATATTATTTTCACTGATGCCCAACTGCAGTTGATTACCAATAGCCCTTATGGTGTTCAGTTCGTAAGTACAATTTGTATGTAAGTCAGATGTTTATAACTCGGGGACTTACTGTATAGCCTTTGGACTAAGCTTTGGCCAATGGAACGTGAGCATAAATGTTATGTGCAACACCTAGAAAATAGCCTTAAAAGTCAATGTGTCTGACAAAGGAGGAAAGAACACACAATGGAGTAAAGACAGCCTCTTTAACAAATGGTGTTGGGAAAATTGGACATCTACCTGCAAAAAAATGAAACTAGACCATCAACTTACACCATTCACAAAAACAAACTCAAAATGGATAAAAGACTTAAACGTAAGCCGTGAAACCATAAGCATCTTAGAAGAAAACATAGGCAGCAAGCTCTCCGACATCTGTAGAAGCAATATATTTGCCAATTTATCTCCACGGGCAAATGAAATAAAAGGCAAGATAAACAAATGGGACTATATCAAACTAAAAAGTTTTTGCACAGCTAAAGACAATAAGAACAGAATAAAAAGACAAACCACACAATGGGAGAACATATTCGACATAGGGGGTTAATAACCAAAATTTATAAAGAACTTATAAAACTCAACACCAGGAAGACAATCCAATCATAAAATGGGCAAAAGAAATGAATAGAAATTTCTCCAAAGAGGACATACAGATGGCCAATAGGCATATGAAAAAATGCTCAACATCACTAATCATTAGAGAAATGCAAATTAAAGCCACAATAAGGTATCACCTCACACCAGTCAGAATGGCATTCATCAGCAAAACAACACAGAATAAGTGCTGGCGAGGATGTGGAGAAAAGGGAACCCTCCTGCACTGCTGGTGGGAATGCAGACTGGTGCAGCCACTGTGGAAAACAGTTTGGAGATTCCTCAAAAAATTAAAAGTCGAACTGCCTTTTGACCTAGCTATCCCACTTATAGAAATATACCCTAAGAACACAATAGCACTGTTTGAAAAGAAGAAATGCGCCCCCATGTTCATGGCAGCATTGTTCACAATAACAAAGATCTGGAAACAGCCCAAGTGTCCGTCAGAAGATGAGTGGATTAAAAAGCTTTGGTACATATATACTATGGAATACTACTCAGCCATAAGAAATGATGACATCGGATCATTTACAACAAAATGGATGGACCTTGATAACATTATACGGAGTGAAATAAGTAAATCAGAAAAAAAAACTGAAAACAGCATGATTTCATACATAGGTGAGACATAAAAGTGAGACTATGAGACATGGACAAGAGTGTGGTGGTTACGGGGTGGAGGGAGGGAGAGGAGGGTGGGATAGGGAGAAGGGGAGGGGCACAGGGAAAACCAGATAGAAGGTGACAGAGGACAATTTGACTTTGGGTGACGGGTATGCAACACAATTGAATGATAAGATAATCTGGAGATGTTTTCATTGTACATATGTACCCTGATATATTGGTGTCACCCCATTAAAATGCAAAATTTAAAAATAAAAAAAAAAAAGTCAATGTGCCCTTTGTTCCTTCCTGCTGAATGGAATGTAGACATGACTCCTGTAGTTTGAGCAGCCATATTTTACTAGAAGGTAAAATCTAATACATTTTCAGGATGATGAGTTAACATGTCAGAAGGACCTGGGTCCTTGATGATTAAGGGAGCTCCATCCAAGTCTTAAGATTGCTTATCACCAAACTTCATTACAGGTCACAGTAACCTCTTTTATATATAAGGTACTAGTATTTTGAGTTTGCTGACACTGAAACCAACTCTAATCTGAAACACTGATGAATATAATAATAATAATAATGGTCAAATCATCAGTTGAGTAGAATGATCCAGAAATTTAAATTTGGAAAAGAATAATGTTTAATAGATCTTATTAAATTGTTCCCAGAGACTGATTCCTATCTCATCCATAAATTCTAAAAAGGCAATGAATGAGAGAGGAGAGACCCCAGGAAGTGAAAACTGAAGTAAACAATAAGGTAAGCAGACCACTAATGAAGAAGAAAACCCAACAAGACATGAAAGTGGGCTGGATGGTTGGTGAAGGACCTTATGCTTTTTGAGGTTAGGCTTTATTAGATTTGGAATGCTGCTTCCCATGGGTCCCTCGGGTCCTGAAATTATTTTACTTAATTGCAAGAATAAATTCACCAATAGAATCTGAACTTATTTTTACAGGTAAGGTATGTCATACAACCCAAAAGGGCATTCAAATGCCTTTGGGAAGTCAGAAGGGGGCCCTGCCTATAATGATTAAAGCAATACAGGTGTCATGGGCTTAGTGAGAATAAAACACTGTGCCTTTAATTTTTTAAGGAAAAGAAAATATTCCTCTCCATGATTACTACAATCCATTCAAATTCTTAAATATTCCATAATGTCCAGTAAAAAAACAATGTTAGCATTTCAGAATTTCATATATGTTCCTCCTCTGCTTAAAAAAATTACTATCAAATAGATGTCCCCTGATATTTTTATGTCAAAGAAAGGGATATGGGTAGTGTGTGTGTGTGTGTGTGTGTGTGTGTGTGTGTGTGTGTGTGTGTGTGTGTGTGTGTGTGTGTGTGTATGTATTACCTGGCTTCTGGTTTCCTGATGTCCAGGGATGGGTTTCAAAGGTCATGACCTCCCTAAACTGAATGCAAAGCTTACATATTGTTGGGCAGATAAAATATATTATGCCCACTTTGTTAAAGATGGTGCTGCCCACGTGGAAGCCCATTGCCCAGGTGATATTAGTTGCCCTTCTTGCTTGGGATGGGCATGATTATATTGGATGTGGGGGTACAGGCTGTAAGCAGGCAGGATCCTTATAGCCTAAGGCTTAGTTTTAAGACTAACCCTTTCCCACCCTTTTTGATGTAGGGTGCTGCTCTCTCATGAGAAATCCCATTATGCCTCAGATAAGTGACTTTGTATAAGAGACTTCAATGTTTGTATATTGGATGAAGGGTTTTGAATCTATACTATTAAGTGGGGCAGACTGGGAGCTTGCTCTCTCTCTCTCGGTTCCTGCTATCACCATTGCAGGGCCCTCCCTGATCCCTTCCCCTTCATGGGAAAAGCAGGTTTTCAGATTTTCCCTTGTCTTCCCTTGTGGCTTGCCTGTCTTGGTGAGACACCAATAAACAGAATGGCCCCATCCTCTGACTCCACCATTTCTTTACTATCTGCCTGAATCCAATGGGAACCTGCATGTGAATGGCCATGATGGCAGCTCCTGGTCATACACATATGTCTACCTATTTGGGGGGAAGAGGCCTTGGCTTTTGTCAAATTTCCAAATGAATTCAAGACAAAGAATGTAAGTTGTATAATGCAGAACACATTGTAACCATGGAGTATGGTAATAGGTGAGAGCCAGACTGCCACAGGAAGTGCCAGTAGGTTGGTACCAACCAGGACAAGCTAGTGAGCCTGCAGGCTGACCTTGCTCACAGTGAGTCCCCAGTGAAGAGCCTAGAGAGGTTTAAGACATGATGTAATAATTAAGACTACAGAAATCAAGCTAATAATGACCATCACTGGAGCACTTTCTGAATAGTTATTTTTCTAATCCTGACATATTTGTTAAGTTTCCAGCTACATTTAAAGATAGCAGTATGTTGTGTTTCTTGGGCCCTCATTGTTACAAATCTTACAGATCTTATGGTTTACCTTGTTGTGAGGTTTGGGCTTTGACAAAAACTCCCATCAGTGTTGAGGTGAACCACTCAGTAAGGGTGTTCATTCACCGATTTGTAAAACAAGGTGAATGATACCAGACCCTCCCAGCCTTCCTACAAATGATAGGTTGATTGCTAAATAAGAAAATGCTTGTAAAGGACCTGACCAGGTGGTGGTGCAGTGGATAGAGCATCGGACTGGAATGCGGAGGACCCAGGTTTAAGACCCCAAGGTCACCAGCTTGAGCATGGGCTCATCTGGCTTGAGCAAAAAGCTCACCAGCTTAGACCCAAGGTTGCTGGCTCAAGCAAGGGGTTACTCGGTCTGCTGAAGGCCCGTGGTCAAGGCACTTATGAGAAAGCAATCGATGAACAACAAAGGTATCGCAACGAAAAACTGATGATTGGTGCTTCTCATCTCTCTCCATTCCTGTCTGTCTGTCCCTATATATCCCTCTCTCTGACTCTCTCTCTCTCTCTGTCCCTGTAAAAAATAAATTGAAAAAAAACACTTGTAAAGGTTGTTGGGCAAATAAAATATAATATGCTCACTTTGTTAAAGATGGCGCTGCCCACATGGAAGCCTGTCACCCAGGTGATATTATTTGCCCTTATGCTTGGGATGGGTGTGGGGAAAAGGTTGTAATGTAAGCAGGCTAGGTCGTTATAGCCTAAGTCTTAGTTTTAAGAGTAAGCTTTTCCCCACACCCTTGACTGATTGCATGATGTGGGGTGGTGCGCTCTCCTGAGGAATCCCATTATGCCTCAGATGGGTGACTTTGTATCAGAGACTTTCTTGTTTGTAGATTGGATTAAGGGTTTGGATTTGTACACTATAAAGTGGGACAGACCAGTAGCTTGCTCTCTCTTGGTTCCTGAGGTATTAGAGAGGAGAGCAGATTAAGGCCACGTGGAGGCCAGGAGAAGCAGCCAAGATGGCAGAGTGCTGAGGGAGAAGTCAGTTTGTGCAGAGTTTGTGCTGGAGAAGGAGATGGGAAACAGAGGTGAATAAGTCTGGTGAGCTAGAAACCTTTTGATTCTAGGAAACTTAGATGAGTCAGTAGCTTTGTGAGCACTGAATGAGTGGGTTTTGGAGCCCAGTGTGTGTTTTTGCTTGCCCACCGGGTGCAAGCTAGAATTAAAGCTGATGGCTCACCAGTTCTTGGCTCCGTTGTTTCATTGCTGACTCTCCGAATCAAATGCGGACCTGCATTGGCCAGGCGGCTATGATGGTGGCCTTGACTACTGGCTTTACAAAGGTGCTTAAAGATCTAAGGAAAGATCTAAGGAAAGTATTTTCCTTAGATCTTTGACACCCTCATTATTGTTACTCCTCCAGATATATTGCAAAAGCTGAGTACATTCAGCAATCCTCATAACACTATCTCTCACTTAATTGTAAACCTGGAGAACTGATAAATCATTCTCATTCTATCGATGCCTTGGGCTTACAGAACTTGTAATTCCTCAACTATTATTATGAATATTTCATTTTATCTCAATTGCTACTGGCCCTAAAGACAGTGTTCAAAGTTCCTTTATCATAAACATTTGCATAACTATCACCTAATAATGATTTTGGTCAAGGTTACTCATAAGAGGAAAGGCATCCCAAATAGGGAGGGGTGTGTTACAAAACTGTTAACTTTTTCCTTTCCAATAATAAACTCTAGGTATAGGACAGTGCCTTTGTTTTAGCCATTGCATGGCAACCAAGAGGTGATTGCCAAATATTTGTTAAATAAATTAATAAAGCTTTAGAATGTCGATAATGCATGACCATAATAATCCCACTGAAATAATTTTGAAATGCTAATGAACTTGATAAAGGCAGAAGTCACCAGCTAAAACCATCAGTTGGAAATATATATACAATCTAATAATTTGAGAATCATTTTAAGGAAGCTAGTTGCAAACACATTTTGTATGATGTTAATATTTTTGTATGTATAATGTACCAAAAGTTATCTTCTTTTGTGTGTGACTTCAAAAAATTGCATTTTTAACTAAAAATAACTTTTATTATATTTCTTATTACAAAAGCAATGCATATTACACATTTTAGCATGATTTTATTCATAACAGGAGATAATCTTTTCTGCAGAGAAATGCATCTCTTGATTTATAAATAAAAATCAATGAGAAAAAAGTATTCAAAGAAATTCACTATGCCTTAACATAGTTCTTATCCTTTTAGAGAGGACATATATATATATATATATTCTGGCAATTTAATTTATGGTAATACTATGGACATTAGATTTAAATGCTCAAACTACCTCAATTTATACCAAGAAATTGATGATACAAACTACCTTACATTCTAATTAAATACATGCAAACACTAATATGGAGACATAAAAATACCTTACATGGATGAATAAATAACTAAATAAAAAATTATCTGATCATCAAGACAGTGTATATAGATGCAGAAGTAAACCGCATCGTGCGAACAAAACCATTCCAATACAGCAGGTTCCCAGCAGCCAGAGGAAAACCACCTGCTACAGAGCAGTCAGGAGCCTTTATGAAGGCACCTTTGTGCGTATAAAATAAGCTCCTAGTGGCTGGATGCTGAGCTGCCTGCAGCCCAGCACATCACATCTTCGGTAACAGCCCCGTATCAACCACAGTATAAAAGAACCATTTGGGAAAAGCTACATTTCATTACTTTTCTTGCTACTCACCCTCTTGCTCAGCAAGTGGGCATCTGAGTAAAAGGGGAAAAAATGTTAAAAGCTAAAAACTTAACCATTCTTTAAAATGAAATCATTTTGCTTGTAAGACATAATATCCTTGGGAGCGTCCTTCCTCCTTCAGAAGGAGGTACATATTAATATCACATCTACAAAGACATAGCTGTATATTTGCCAATCACTGATCTATGGAGGAATTACCTGGCTTCTCTTTAAGGGAAACCAAATGACTAATGCACTGGGGCTTGGTTCCCCCGGCACCCCAATGTTTTACATGAGACAGGTAGGCTAAAACAGAGACAACTAGCTCAGAGGCGGGCATCAGAAGCCCAGCTGCTCTTCTCTTAAAGACACAGCCACTGCTTTCTCAAGAGACTGTATCATGGTGACAAACCTCACAGAAGGGCACCAGCTTTGAAACCAAAAGAACTCCTTGGTAGAGTTGATTTCCAAGGAACGTTCTTTACTCCATGTGATATAAATGGCACCCTGCTTTTCTCTCTGGTCCTTCCTCCCAATCACAGAGGGAACATTAGCCCTCGTCAGCTCTGAGAGGCATGCAGCACCAGGTAGAAAACACAGCAGCTATAAAAGAGAACTGAGAAGCTGGGTACCCATCTGGGGGAGTTTTGCAGTCAGGTGCTGCCCTCAAGGGGCCTAGAACAAGAAAAATTTCTCTAAAGAAGGTTGCTGCAGGCCCTCCTCTTCCATCACCACAAGGAGAGATGTTTCGGGGTCTGTTTCTCAGACACCCTCCATGCCCCAGGTGAATCTGTCTGTTTCCAATGTGGCAAAGATGTGAATGCTAACATACGTCAAGGGTACGCTATGCTGCTCACCTGGAACAAATGTAGAGACCAGCTCTTACAGCACAGAAAAGGCTTCCTGGGGTTCAGCCCTCTCACCCGGAAACAATGAAATCTGAAGAGGTGTATTTGCACTTTAGACAAAAACATAGCCAGCTAGTAACTGTCACAGGTAGGATATTAACTCAAACAGAATGAGATTGGCCAACTTGGGCCAAACCCAGCAAAGAGATCATATAAAACTAACCAGTTTGGGCTGTTAAATGTTTTGAGGCACAAAGAAGTTAAGTTTTCCAGTGTAACTGATATTCCCATTAGGCATGAAGGGGAGAAATGTGGTGATGTTTTTCCAGGCCTCATTTTGGTGGTCCCGAATGTCCAATCCCCACTTCACTTCCTGCTCAAGCCCTGATGGGGCTGACATCCCAGCTTTGCAGCAGATCCCAGTCCCCCAAGGGAGGTCTGGCCTCAGCTTCCGTATCAGGAGAGCGATGGCAGGGATGCCGAGGAGAAGTGCCTAGCCACAGCCGGCGAGGTTTCCGCCTAGGAGCCAGAGAGGAAGAGAAACAAAGCCATTAACACCACCACCAAATGGCAAGTAAAGAAAAGTAGAGCAAAATACCTCCCTCACTCTTCCACTGCTTCTCCACCACCCACATCCCACACCTGCACAAGGACATGCACACACCCCTTGACTCTTGGGAGTCAAACTCCAGTGGCACAGTCGTGGGCTTCTTTCCCAGCAAAACCAACTTGCTTTGTGTCATGTTTAACCAGGCACTCCCTTCAGACCTGGACTATAAGCTACATACCCAAGATAGGAGGCAGATGCTGTCAGGAGCGCTGTAGTAAAAGCAGAGTACATAAGCTCCACTGGCCAAAAGACCATGCCAAGAAAGTGACATTGCAGTCAGGGGCTACTTGGCTTCTGAGGAAGGTCTCTACCATTGTAGTTATCCCAGCCCATTCTAAAATCAGTCATCAAAGCAATTTTTAGCTTGTGAGAAATGCTTGCCTCTAGAACAGTGTTTCTCAAATGTTAAATGTGCATTTGAATCGCCAGGTCATCCTGTTAAGATGAAGATTCTGACTCAGTAGGCCTGGGATGGGGCCTGAGAGTCTGCATGGGTAAGGAGTTCCGGGCCTTGTTAGAATAACAAGAAGGAAGGCATGAGAATTGTGACACAGTTCCATCTGTATTTTCCTGTCCCAGAAAGTGAATCACCATTTTTATCCCACTGGCTGCAACGTCTTTAGAAATAGGCAGGTCATATTTTAGAAGGAACAACCCACTAAATTCTAAGAAATCTCCACAGTTCTACTTTACAATAAATAGTGAGGTAGATGTTGTTAATGAGAGTCATAGCACAGTGTGGTCAAAGGTAACAGGTAATTCCTGTAGAGGCGCCAAAACGTATACACAATTCCTACAGAAGTTTGCATGCCTTCCATAGCGTCCTTCCCATCTTCCCCAGAAGGTGGAGACAGAGAGCCATGCCTACACCAAGGGCTCCAGTCACACTGGGATCTGGCTTTGGCTTCTCTGAGGCTCAATCACTGAACAGTGTGAGGTAAAGTTTTGGGGGTGGTGCAAGGGGTGGAGAACACAACCCAAAATACAAAACAAAACACCCAGAAGCCTTCTGATGAGTTCAAGTTACTCAACAATTTTATTTACCTATTCTGCACACACACACACAGAACACATTTCAAATACAGTTATAAACACCTCATATGGATCTGAGTGGCATATTTTGATATCAATGTCACCAGATTAAATCAGAATTCTGTTAAGGATTTATGTCCCCTCTTTCAACAGAGCTGTGCCTAGGAAATCAGAATAATTCTATTGCTTGGGTGCCCAATTCAGTCCGTTCCCAGCAGTACTCAGCCCACACCCAACCCCCTCCAAAGGAGCACAGTCAGTAATCAGTCCTTTGCTTTTGCCATAGAAAAACCATGACCATATCAGAATGAGTTGATCTTATTACTTCAACACACAAAAAAAAATGTACACAAGCAATTCAGAGAGAAAAACATGGAATAGGTAGATCTTGGTCATAGATCCCCAGTGAAAAGCTTACTGGAAAGAATAATTTGCCACTTCCTAAAATCAATTTTGAATGTAGAATTACCTTTGCATTTTTATTTACTAGTAAGTGCCAAGTGCCTGGCAGACAAAACCGGCAGCATTACCCAATGGAGTGCTACATTCTGCAACAGGGAAGCTGTGGACACAGAGGGGTCAGAAACGGGTGGGGAAAGCGAACTCTTGCCTAGAAGTGTGGGGATGGGTGGGATGATAAGGAGAATAACAATTTCAGGCTTTGAGCAGGTATTTCCTTAGCTGAGTTTACAAAATGCCATACAAGTGATGTACAACCTTAATTTTCTACAAAATGATGAAACTTTGGCTGCTACTCTGAAAGAAATGTCTATTAGAAATCATAACTTACAGAATTTCCACCTAAAGAAAACACACGGAGTGTTTACTTCCTTTCTTTGCAAGACATGGGAAACAGGCTGAGAATTACAATAATGGGCATACACTGCCAACTGGTACAATTATGAAACAGTCAGACTCTCAGCTTACATATCCAAGTACAGTCTGTCAGTCAGTCAGCATATGCACCCTAATAGAGTCTGTCAGTCAGTCAGCATATGAACCCTAGTAGTCTGTCAGTCAGTCAGCATATAGACCCCACTAGTCTTGTCAGTCAGTCAGCATATGAACCCTAATAGAGCCTGTCAGTCAGTCGGCATATGAACCCTAATAGTCAGTCAGTAGCATAGAGATCCCACTAGGGTCTGTCAGTCAGTCTGCATACAGACCCCACTAGTCTGTCAGTCAGTCAGTATATGGGCCTCACTGGAGTCTGTCAGTTAGTCTGCATACAGACCCCACTAGTCTTGTCAGTCAGTCAGCATATGAATTCTAATAGAGCCTGTCAGTCAGTTGGCATATGAACCCTAATAGAGTCCGTCAGTCAGTCATCATATAAACTCTAATAGAGTCTGTCAGTCAGTCGGCATATGAGCCCTAATAGTCAGTCAGTAGCATAGAGATCCCACTAGGGTCTGTCAGTCAGTCTGCATACAGACCCCACTAGTCTGTCAGTCAGTCAGCATAGAGATCCCACTGGAGTCTGTCAGTCAATCAACATATGGACTTCCCTAGTCTGTCATTCTGTCGGCATATGTACTCCACTGGAATCTGTCAATCAGCATGCAGACCCTTTCAGAGTGTATCAGTCAGTCAGCATATAGCTACTACTACATATAGTCTTCTGGATACTATGAATCTAAATTAAATTCTTGGGCCTACTTCTGATGTCCGTGTCATCTCTATGGGAAGAAATCAATTCTGGTAAACCCAACTCAACTGTTATATAATCTTTAAAAATATAACACTTTAAAATACAAACAAGTCTAAATGCATACTAGAAAACCTGGGTAAATTTGTCAAATTTCTTGAAATAAACACAACCTAGCTTCTGAGCTTAGCAAAGACATTGAAATGTATATAATTCTATATAATCCTCTCAATTTTTAGACACTTTCCCTTTGTCCCTTTGACTACGCCAAGTTCCTATAAGTTTCTCTGGAACTCAGATCTCCTGTTCACAGAAAAACCATTTAAGATGGATTTATTTCCAAACAGCTATATCGTTTCTTCAAAATGACAGTACCTCTGAAGATCAAGTGGAGTACAAAGAGGAACAGCCAAAACCTCACAGAAAACACTCAACCATTCAGCCTAGGAATGCATACATATTGTATTCCTAACTCAAAATTCTTGGGGAAAAAGTAACAAAAACAGACAATGATAAGACCACTTACCACAAAGTTTTAAAGGAGTTTTAAAATATTTTCCTATTCTACTTTCCAATTGAATGTAAAACAATCCCCGTACCAAAACAAAACCAAGACAATACAGATAATAGGTAACAGCTAAAATCAAATCTGAGGGTTAGGAGATTGAAAGAGAAGCGTTAGGTTAAATCTAATTTAGATTTCTCTTTTGAGTCCATCACAGAATTCCTCAGTCAGCTTTAAAGCAATAAAAAGAAAATAGAATTGAATATCAACGGCAACTGGAAAATAGAAAAATAAGAAAAATTGAACACAGTGATTTTCTTTTCCCAATTTTCTACCAATAGGTAGATGCAAAGGCCTTCACCTATTTCTCCCATAAAACTGAAAGCCTCAGCAAAAAGTCCACCCTTTCTTCATAAGATTAGTGATATAGACATAATCACAGCAATGTGGATATGCTACTAATACAGTCATGTTAGAACCAGAGAGGACACGGAAAAAACATAGGAAGTAGGACTTATCTACACTTTGGAGTTCTATTCCATTCTATGTTCTCTTAGTTTCTTCCTGCTAAAACTTCTCTGGAAAAATCTTGCTCTGAGAACTGAAGAATGCTGAACCCCGGTTGTTGTCAAATTCTAGTTGCTATCTGAGAACAGTAAGAGCACTCAGGCTCCTCTTCTGGGGGAAGCAAACTAGCATAGGGGGTAGTGCAGAGTAGTCATCCACATGCACATCCCAGCGATTCGTGGCTAATGCTGGCGCTCAGGAGAAGCTAACAAAATGCTAGTTCATTAGAGACTTCTCTTCTCACTAGAGTACATACAGCTCAAATCCAAAGTCTTTGGATCACAATGCTCCTTGTTTTCATTCATTAGCTCTGAATTACTCTCACAGCACAGCAGGAGAAAAGACAGAACTAAGATACCACCAGCCAAGCAAAGTAGATGAGGCAACCTGCTAAAAATGCCACACATACCTCCCAGACCACTCCTCATTCTCATAGTGGGGTGGGGGTGGGGGCATTCCCATCTCCCAACTCTTTCAGTCTCATGGCCAAGGGCAAGAGAAAGGTTAGAATTAATCTGTACTCCACTTTAATGTTCACGCTTTCAGACTCAAAATGTTGCTCCTTCGCAAATGCCCATTTATTATAAATTATATGCCCTGTCTCTAAAATAACGTTTTTCAGGGTAAACAACTTTTCTTCTACTTCTATGCACCCCTCCATCCGCACTCCCACCCAGGCCACTGACCTACAAACTGAGACACTAAGTACACATCGTGTAAATGGTAACCGGGAAGAGCACACTAACATAATTTTAAGCATAATCTAGGCAAGCAGCCTTTGGAAACTCACTGTGATGTCCTATTCAAGCCAAAAGAATAAAGTGCTGAAGATCACAAGTCAGTGCCTGTAATGATAATCTTTCTCACCCAACAGGTTTTATCTCAGTACCTATCTCTGCTTAAAATTCCCAGCTGTTACCCAAGGACACTTATTTACACAGTGATTTGTTCCACATCACCTTGCAATGTAAATTGTTAAAGACAGGTAATAGAACCTAGAATAACCACTAAAACACAGCAGCCTGCTTTTGAGGGGGACACTTCATTTAATTACACGATCTGCTCAACATCTGACTCCATAAAGGATTCAGAATTCCCAGGTTGCTGCTCTGTCCAAGGAACTACTATCCCAGTATTTATTTACCCAAAGGGAATCAGAATCAACAGGGAAGCTGTTTAAACACATGCATGTGCAGACCCGAACCCCAGAGAGTCTGCATGAATATTAAGTCTAAAGCAGACCCACGCATGTGTACATTTCAAAAGTTCTAACGGGGATTCTAATAAATACTCCTAGATAGGAACCACGACAACAAGTCTTCTATACCCTCCCCAGTCAGTACTACGCCAACATTACCAAAAGGTAACCTCTATAACAAAAGATTCATTTTTCCTGTTCTTGACCTTCATATAAATGGAATCATACATGTTTGTACTCTTGCGCATCTGGCTTCTTTCACTCAACACCATTTTGTTGGTTTGCCTGTCATTTCTTTTTCATTGCTATGTAATATTCCACAGTGTGACTATACCACAATTTACGAATTCTACTGTTGATGGACATCTCAGTTGTTTCAAATTTGGGACTCCTATGGATATATTTGCTATGAGTAGTCTCTTAGAAAAGGTCTTCTATTACCAGAAATACCCATGGCAAATAGCTATAGCTAACTTGTTCTCACTGGCTCCTTCTAAAAGACAAGTTGATAACTTTAAGATGGAGTCATCTCTCTCTCTCTTTTCACTTTTTAATATGAAGAATTTGAAATTAAAAATCTCATAAGACATCTAGACTTGCTTCTCAGAAAAATGCCCATACATTTATATATTTTGCATATAGATTTTGGAGGAGACGTATGCTATTATGAGTCATAATGCCAAGGGGCTACGAATCCCTGCGGTAAACACTTTCTGTTTAACCCCACAGAGAAAGTAAAAAGACAGAAGCGAATAGCTAAATATAAGCAGTGAAAAGCTAGACCCCACAGGGTGTCAAAGACTCCTCTAGATTTTTTAACTTAAAAAGGAGTGTTTTGAAAATTACTGGAAAATAATAAGCAGCTCTAGTGAACTCTTCTCTGTATTTTAACTTGAGAAATTCAAACATCAGTGCTGATTCCTGAATCAGTCACGACTATTCTTCTAAACAGCCCCTGAGGTCCCTAGCTTGCAGTAATTGGCAGAATCTGGGAGCCACCAGAGAAAAGATATGACCTGCCTTACAAGAGCCCTGCAGCACCTACAAATACCTATGCTTAGATCTTGAAGTGAAAAGTACAAACTGAGGTATTTCTCACATTCTCAGAGCCAACCTCCCCCGGGGCATCAAAGCCTTAGGACTACTGCTCATGAAAAGAGGCAAGACAGCTCACCCTATGTCCACCTACTGGCACCACAGCATCTGTGGATGTTTACAGCCTAGGCTGACCCTTGCAGGACCTGGCTTGAGATAAAAGGAGAAGGCAAGAGAAAGGCTCCCTAAGTCCACTTGCATTTGGACCCACTACAGAGAGAATCAATGGAGCCTAGACCAACCTTCCCTTCCCTCCTAGACAGACACTACAATGACATGCATCACGCTGGAAAAGCCAATGGAGAGGTGAGGGAGGGGGGAAGAAAGCAGGCAGGTAAGATCTATGAGTAAAGCACATCTTTAAGAGACAAAGGTGAAGGGAAAATGGGCTTCTGTGCCCCCCATCCGCCCAGCCCCAATTTACCAACATAAGGACTCTAGTGACTTCAGACACCAGGGACTGACAAGAAGCAAGTGTACTGGCCATGCTCTGCCTCAGCCCAAGGTATGCTAATCACCCCAGGGTGATCATCTCGTTTCCTCCTCTTCCAGACCACCCTGACTGGGGACCTGTTCTAGAGCACCCAACTCCATCACCTTGAGCCTGGATGGGGAGATATTTACACTGCAGAACAGACAAGGTTGGTCTGAAAACACGTGGCCTCATGTTCAGTGTTAAAATTTACGGTAGGGTGTCGGGGCTGGGGGAGAGAAGTTAAATGATTCCTTGGTGATTAGTGACAAGGGCAGAAGGCTAGGACTGGAGGGAAACACACAGTTACACCACCGGAATGCTGACTTGGGTCTTCGGCTGGTCGGCCCCTTCTTGCACGTCCAGGGCACGGAGAGGGCTGAGCGGCTTGAGGGGCCGGCTCCCAACACTGTAATTTCTTGGACGCCTTATTGTATTCGAACTGGACAGAGGTGTAAAGCTGTTCCTTCTCATCCTTACAGGGGTTTGGCTCTTGGGAAAGTTCTGATTGGAAACGGACGGACACCACACAAATGAAAGCCAAGACAAAAGCTCACTTATAAAGGTTAAATAACCACAACAGATCCCTCTCCTGCTCCTCTGAGACACGGTCTCTCCTAAGACCTAAGCTGTGGTTAAAGGGTTGTAGAGGGAGAAGCTCCTTAAGCATCATACTCCAAAGCAGGAAAGAGAGAAAGAAAGGAAGGGGCTTTCTGAAGGTCAAACAGGTTATCAGGACAGACCTAGGAACAAACCTACACTTCTTCACCCCATCATAGAAGTTCTTCTGGATCCTGCTTTCTAAAGTGAACAGTTGGGGAGGTGGGGCATTTCACTCCAGTAAACACTTTGCATATTTAAATGGGTTTCCAGGAGCTTTCAAGGTCAAGACTCATAAAAGAGATACTAATCTTAAAAAAATCATTCCAACTTCTCTTCCTTTTGGAAGTAAGCAGACTATATAGGATGTGAGTTCTGGATCTGTTTTCCTTTCACACATAAATAAAACCCATGTCTTGATGCCAAAGGTTCAAAGACTCAAGGTGACAGGGAACCTGTATATTCACCTGTGGGGAAATACTTACAGTTGGCTTGTCACGGTGAGTGTTCACAGCCTCCACATTAAGCTTAATGGTTTCCACTTTGCATCCTGAGAAAACATGCGAGGAAAGAGGCCTTCAGGAAAAAAGCTCAAAGAAAAATTCCTCAGTTTCAGGACGGGAAAGTACACCATAAAAGAATGCATATTTTCCCAAATACATACGTTTAAAAATGGAAGACACTGATGGAACTTTCCTGATCTACAGGGGTGATGAAGTTGAACTTCTACATAAACTTCAAAGAAAATTCAAAAATTCTGACTTTCCTCAACCCCCACCTCCTGCCAGGCTCCTAAACTCATAGTTACCGTAGGCCACAGGAGTAAGTCTGAAGATGGTGTGGAGTGGGCACCTCAAGTATGGTAGCTCATCTGAAAGCAGAAAGACCAGGTAAGGAAAACTCTTAGTATGGAGTAAGGCCAAGCTAGTAGAAGAAAGAATCTCAGGAGCTCGTGAGTTTTCTCTACGTTGACCTAGATTTATACCTTCCTCCCAAACCCCAGACAATTATCAAGACAGCCACCAAAGAAGCTCCCCAAGCGACTGAGTGGCTAAGGAAGGAAGAAAGGCCGTTTTAGATCCTTCCATGCAGGCAAAACAGAAGCAAGTGCTGCAGCCAGGACCCATGGAAGGAAGGGTTGTGGCCCACCTGGGTACACCAAAGGCCAGCCCGCAGGCTTCCCAGGTCAGGTCGGTCGGCCAGGAGGAGTCAGGGGAGGCAGCAGCACTTCCTTCCGGCTCTACCCAGAAACTATCCTCCCCTGAATCCAAAGGATGAAGATGCTTCTAAGACACCACCCTCCTTGTAGCCAAAGTACCAAGCTGGGAATGGTCAACCACTTCCCTGATGCTGCCAGGAGTGTCAGCTCGATGCTGCCCTCCAGCTGAGCAGGGCTGAGGAGCTCCAGCAGCAGCCACTCTCCAGCAGGGGCTCCTGCACCAGCAGAGTCAATTCAGCAAGGAGTTGGCCTGGTGGCTGCTGGGAGCCCCGCACTGCTGCCTGAAGAATGTACTCCAATTTGAGTGAAAGAAGGGAAGATCCAGTTGCCAGGGATCCTGGTGCCACCCCCAGGCCAGTCCCCTCCCATGGATGTGTCCCCCAGCCCTTCCCTCAACGGCACCTGCGCCCTTATCCAAGAAGTAGGCCAGGAGGCAGCGCATGACAGCCTGGTGGGAGATGACGAGGACATTGCCCTGACGCTCCAGTTCCATGATGACAGGCTCCAGCCGCTGCACCAGGTCCTGGTATGACTGTGGGGGGAAGTGGAGAAGGCGCTAAGAGGCCAGACGCAAGCTGGCAGGCAAGTCAGTGGCTGTGTCCAGAGTAAAGAGGACACTGCTCCTTCTCCCCAGCTGGCTCTCCTCCTGGAGGTTCAGCGACTTCACACCGCATGCTAACTCCCCCAGCCCTGGTATCTCTTAAAAATATTCAGATCTTTCAGGAGCAACATTCAGACCTAGAAAACTACAGGTCAAGGAGAGAAAAATCTGAATTGAGCACAAGGTCATATTTCCTTCCAAAGATTAAGAGGCAAAGTATAAGGCAACAAGGGGCTCCTAACGGTTTCCTGGACCTCTGCTCTACCGTTTACCTTTGCGTCACACAACCCTAGACTATAAACCACTTAGACCAGGAATCAGCCCAAAACACTGACAATGAGAGGGAAATCATTCACAGCTCGTATATTTACTTGGTGCTCTTACCTGGGGGTAGAATTGAGGAAGTGGAATGAAAAAAAGGAAGTAAAAAAGATCATGTTGCTTCTACAATATATTCAACACTTATATAGCCTACCACTCTTTTCCTTAGAGATCTTAACAAGTGAATGAGGCATTTGACTGCCTAGCCTGAATTAAAGATAGGGTGAACCCAAAGGTAGGAGGCTAGCCTAAAGGATGCCTAAGGTACCCTTTCTACTACACCCCTAGCACTGAGCAGTCACCGACATGAAGGGAGTCTCACCTCCCCACCAGGATAGCGATACAGGTATTTCTCTTGATCTCGAAGTGCAAACTCATCAGGGTACCGCTTCTCAATCTCAGCATAAGTCATCTCCTCGCACACGCCCTGCAATGAGCCACCCTGGCTTAAACAGCTAGACTGGCCCACGCAGCCCCACCCAAATAAGAAAGACAACACTGAAGAATACTAGTTTCTTACTATGTGCCAGGCATTGTGCTGGGTCCCTTCATGTACTGCACCTGACTGGCCCGGGTGTCTGGGACTGGCACCCTGCAGAGAGGAGGTGGCTTTTCTAGCATAAGCCACCACTTTCTCCTACTACTGTGGGGAATTCAAAGGTCAAGAAAAGATAGAGCAGGAAGCAGGAAAGGAGGGGAAACTCAAGGGACTGGAGAATTCTTGCAGAAGGCATAAAAGTGTACAGAAGAAAAGGAAATGCCTGCTTTTGTGCTCTAGGGCAGAGAAAGTCAAGAAAATAATTTTGGAAAGGACTTTTCCAAAATAGCTGACCAAATGTTCTAAGCAGAAATTAAAGAACTGAGTTGTCAGCTATTTCTTTATTCCAGGCAGAAAATATACCAAGGGACCAAATGAAGCTCCACTCTCCCCAGGTGCCCAAAATTGGTTTGGGTCCCAATAATGGCACAGGTGCTCAAGCAGGCAAGAAGCCCTAATTAGGGATGAGAGTGTTCCCACATCCTCCCCAACCCTGCCATAGTTTCAGCTTCCTAAAAATTTCTACTTCATGGTTCTAGTTTTTAGATAATTTAATTGCCCACATGGTGACTTCTGAGTTCCTGCCTGAATAGGAAATGATACTGGCCATCAAAACTTCCAACTCACAGCATCGATCTCATTCAGAATCTTCCACTGCTCATAGGTCACCCCCAGGGATTCAGCAGTCTGGATAGTCCTCTTCAACTGGCTTGTCCACACTTTGAGATCTGCTATCTCCTGTTCCCCCAGAAACTTCCTAAGAGCTTGAGCAAACTGGAATTTGAAACAAAAATTTTAAAAGAATGAACACACACACACACACACACACACACACACACACACACACACACACCTGCTGACTCAGCCTGTAAGAGCCAATGTGAATGTACACAGTTAAAATCTGGAAGGTGCTACATGCAATATACCCAAGAGAAAACCGGCTTCAACTGGGGCACTCTGTGCTCTGCTAAGCACACAAGTTGTACCCAATAAATATCTGGTGGCTGAATGACCTCAGCAGAAACGGTTCCAAGTTATCCACACTTCAATACAGAGCTAGAATCAGTGAAATGTCTTTGCATTTGTTTAACCACCTGAAACCACAGCCTAAGCCCCAATAGGATTTAGGAAGAAGGGGATAAAAGAGATGACCTCCACTGTGCCCTCTAACTCTAAGCCTAGGAAATCCAGCCTGCTGGCTAACGACTCACCTGCTTTCCCCGCACCGAGAGGCCAGAGTCACCCCCAATCTTCCCCAAAAGATTGAACTCGCTCTCTCCATGCCGGCAAAGGTAAATGGTCCGAGGCTGGACGTGGATATTCATGAGGTAGTAGACTATCTTGCTTTGGATGTAGTCCTGGACTCTGTTCACTAAGAACCGCTGGCCCACATTTATCACCTTGATGAAAGAGAGATCCCTGGGACAAAGGATTTCAGAGTTACTAGCAAGCTCACAGCAGGTCTTCCTCTCCTGTCATAGCCCCACCCACTTTAAGGAGCAGAATGGGAAGAGCTGGATTACTCCTCAGAATCAAGATGATATAAAATCTCCTTAATTTCCCTGTCAGTCCCTCAGTGCCTATTCTATGCCATGCAATGAAAAAATGTGATAAACAGAATTTAGGTTTTCCCTCAGGGGCTACATTAGATGACCTGAAGGGTTTGCTGACCTTGAAACTGGGTGAGAAGCTCAAGCTCTGTAAGAGGCAGTGGAGACCCAGCCAGAGGACAGCATCACCAGCAGTGGGGGCCGGGGGGTGGGGGGGGAGCGGAGGCAGGACCACAGAGACCCCCGTGCATGCCTGGCATCTACCCAAATCCAGCCTCTTTTAAACTTCCAGGGACTTTACGCTTTGTGGTCATCATGGAATTTATCTCATTATAAAAATAAGAGCTTATTTCACAAAAAAAGGGGGGTAGAATAATGCAAATAAAAATCCCCCACAATTCAACTAGAGATAACATCTATAAATAAACACACACACACACACTTCCAGAATATTTTTCTATGTAGGACTTTGGGGCAACTAAAGAATATATTATTATGCCATACCTAGGGCAGCAGTTTTCAACTCTGTGTAAAGAACACCTCCAAATATTAACATTCTGGGAAATGCCCTGAAAAACTCAAAAACAGATCACTAAAGTGAGTAAACTGCCCGTTATGCACACTTGTCTCTAGTTTGCTTGGCTGTAGGACTTTACTCTTTCTTTGTTTCTTGTTTTCTTTCTTTCTTTCTTTCTTTTGATAGGGAGGGAGAGAGAGAAGGAAAGAGAGAGAAGGAGAGGGAGAGAGAGAAGCATCAACTTGTTGCACCACTTAGTTGTGCACTGACTGCTTCTAACAGGTGCCTGGAATGGGGATCAGACCGGCTACCTCGGGCTTAAGGCAATGGTCCCTTGCTCAAGCCAGAGACCTTGGGATCATGTCAGTGATCCTGTGCTTGAGCCTGTGACCCCACACTCAAGCGACCCCATGCTCAAGCCAGAGACCCTACACTCAAGCCTGTGACTGAGCGTTCCCAGTCAATGCTCTATCCACTGTGCCACCAATGGTCAGGCTGCAGGGCTGTATTTTCATTTGAATAGAGTGCATAACTGTTCTAACTGCATGCCTTTTCAAAGGCCACATTCACAGGTTTCCATGTGCACACATCTTTCTTCAACAAGAACTTGACATTTTGCCACGATGCCTATTCCTCACACAGATCAAGTTAACCTGTACTGTATTCCATCTGCTGACAGGTGCTACCATAGTAATGTTGGCTAGCATGGATCAGACATTTCTCTAAGCCAGGAATGTTTCTGAGGACTTCCATGTTTTATTTATATACATAGTATATTATCTGTTATATATGTTACACATAACAAATAACATATTATATATATATTACATGTATATTGTATTTTTATATTATATACATAATACATGTATATATAAATATTAATATATTAATATATATTATTTAATATACACACACAAAACACACTTTTAAAATTGATCAAAAACTGACAGATCTCACCTGACTAGGCGGTGGCGCAGTGGATAGAGTGTCGGACTGGGATGCAGAGGACCCAGGTTTGAAACCCTGAGGTCACAGGTTTGAGCGCAGGCTCATCTGGTTTGAACACAGCTCACCAGCTTGAACCCAAGGTCGCTGGCTTGAGCAAGGGGTCAGTCAGTCTGCTGTAGCTCCCCAGTCAGGGTACATATGAGAAAGCAATCAATGAACTAAGGTGCCACAACAAAGAACTGATGCTTCTCATCTCTCTCCTTGCCTGCCTATCCGTCCCTATCTGTTCCTCTCTCTGACTCTCTCTCTGTCTCCGTGACACATACACACAAAAAACTGACACATCTCTAAGGGGTGTCCTATAATACCCTAGTTCAAAACTACTGCTCTAAAGCAGTGCTTCTCCATGAAGGGCGATTCTACTCCCCAGGGACATCTGGCAACATCAGGAAATAGTTTGGGTTGTCACAGGTTGGACGTGTTACTGGTATCTAGTGAGCAGAGGCCAGGAAGGCTGCTACATACTCTACATGCACAGGACACCCCCTACTACACAGAATCGTCCAGTTCAAAATGGCAATAATGCTGGGGTTAAGAAATCTTGCTGTAAAGGATAAAGAGGAATAATTGATGATAAAAAAACAAGCATACAAACAACAACAACACTTTAGTGTTCAAGTATAAGATGCAGCCCAGATAGAAACCACAAATCCATACTTTGTTTCACTGGAGTGATACAAACATTATGGGTCTGGAATGTCAGAAGGAAGTTTGGGGACAGAGAGAGAAAGGCCCTTTTCTCAAAAGAGACTCTTGTTTATGCCCTTCACACTGTGGCCTTAAATCTTACTTGTCATAGTTGTCTGGGTCAAGGGGTCGATAGGTGACTTTGTAGCACTCAATTCTCTTTAGGAAGTCTTCCATCACATTCTCCCTGTTCCTTTCAGGGTAATCAGGGCTTGACACTTTTACTTCCTGGAACCATAGAAGAGAAAGACCTAGTCAAAGGCCTGCCTGCAACAGCCCCCTGCAAATAGCCACTGCTAAATAAAGAGAAGGAAGTCCACAGAGGTGGCCTTTCACTGGAGTGCTGGCAGTCGCCATTCATTGAGCTCCACCCCCACACAGTCCTATGATCCTGGCAACCAAGAAGGGAAAGACAACTGGAGAGTCATGTGCCTGCCCTTGGCTGAAGGACAGCAGCAGTCGAGCAACCGAAACTGCTCCTGAGCCCCAGTCCCTCCATGTACCTTCCTAGGAAAACAGAATATGCTTCAGTTCCTCTCCATAACCATTTGGAATAGGGAGTTTGATTTGATGATCATCTGACTTGGACCAGACACCTCTTCCTCAAGTGATCCCAAGTTCCCACGGTGCTGGGAGAGTACCACCATAATACCATGCATGGATGTCTACTCAGCACAGCACAACTCATCATATGGGCAGTGGTTCATGCTGTGACCATACAGGGCATGAGTCACTCAGTCCACCGATCACTGACCTGACTATTAGACAACTGCTGGGCAGATGATCTCCTAGACATGGCCCTGACAGATAATGAAGAGTCTGGTCTATTCTAAGAATACAGCTAGGTTTCAGCATCCAGCTAATACCCAGAACACTGGGCCAGGAATCCTCCAGTCTAAGTCTTGGTCTCCATTCAACAGCTAATTCTTACTTTGTTCCTCAAAATTTCCTCTCCCAAGAGTGCAGAATTACAACAAACAGATCAGTCAATGATGCTAAACATGTCTATTTCTTTTGCTCATTACTCCATTGACTTTCCCCCTCACCCTACACCAACTCCACACACGTAAGGCACAAAGTATAAAGAGGCGGTGGTATACGGGGGTGTCACCCACCAGGATATTGGCAGCAATGACATCAGGATCATCACAGACAGATTCCACAAAGAACACCTGGCCAGGAAGAGAGAGCAGTGATAAATGAGTCAAAAATGGCCAGGCTGCTCATTTAGAGCACAGGTTCACACCTCCTACCCCATCCCAGCCACCATAGCCCCCAAGATTTTCTTTCATGAAAGTGCCTTCAAGGCTTCTTTGGTTAAAAATAACTCTTACCAGATCCCCAGGGCCTCAGACATACTTGCTAAGGGTCTGAGAAAGGACCTGCAAGAAAACACTCAAGGATTGGGGACATGCCCCAAGAGGATTGAATCAGATATCCAATCTTGTCCTCACCAGAGTCACACAGATCCACAAATTCTTTTCAACTGCCCACCTCCATTTGTTCCTATTCCTCCAACATGGAATCAGATCTTACCTTAAAGGAATTCTCCTTTGCAAAGTTCAAAATCATGTCCCTCCTCTCTCTCGTTGTATTGGTGGCATCAAACACCTGGGAAGAGAGCCCACAAAGTAGATGAATGGGGGTCAGGAAATGGAATCCCACCAAGGTGGAGCCAAGGTGGGGCTGTGCAGCTTTGAAAGGGTGAAGACCAAGATGGCGAAGAGGTAGGTGAGGCTTACCGCAATCTGCCCACTCTCCTCAGTGAGATATGCCTTGACATCTTCCAGTGCCACCACAGCACACTGTCTGCCACGAGAGCAGAGAAGTCAGCAAGACCAAGCTCAGGCAGAGACAGACATGGGCAGTTGCGTTGCTAAAGGCATCACATCCCTTTCTGCTTGGTTTTCTCACTGGTCAAAAGTTGCCCTAACTAGACCTTTCATTCCCCCTCTGTGAGTTTTACATCATCCTATATCTTTCCCTTTCTCTGCCCATGCTTATATCTTATCCCTCTGCAGGCTTAACCTGTAGCATACATACATTATTTTGAGCCCTGTTCTTCTACCCACCCAAGTCCAAAGTGACCTGTCCAGAAAATAACTTCCACTTAAAATCCCCACAGGATATTTACTGGAAGGAAAACTAAACCCCATCACATCCACTCTCATGATGGTCAAGAGAGAGCTGGCCCAGAAGATCACGCCTAAGAAGACTGACTCACCTGCGAATCTTCATGGCCTCCTCGTTATCATGCCGGAAGAAGTCATAGGACTTATAGGACTTAACTGCTTCACGCCGATATACCCCAAGATTAAACACTGCAGAAGACACCAACACCCTTCAGCAGTGAAATACAGTGCCCCGACCAAAGAGAACATCCTAATCTAATGTCAGAGTGGCCAAGGAGATGAAAAAAGCACCAACAAATGTTGGGAACAATACCAGATTAAGAATCAAGTTATGCTCAAGTTTAAATTTATTAGACCTTGGGCAAATCTTAAACTGTCTCAGTTTCAGTTTCCTTAGCCACTTCTATTTCACAGGGGTACTGCTAGGATTAAACAAGATGATATCAAATGTAAGGGCTTTGAAAATGTAAAGCATATACTATCGAAGGCATCCCCCTTGAGACTAGGCCAGGAGGAAACAAGTCTGTGAACAGGGAATAAATTCAGTAAATCAGGAAGTTCCTGTTTCTGCCAGGGGCACCTGTAACCTTGATACAAGTAAGAATAAATCCCCCTGAGGCCTGCGAGATGCAGGAACTGATTATTTCCTTTCCCAAAGAATGAATGACCTATACCTACCTTTGGTGGGCACCCCAATCCAGTTGAGGTAGCGTGTGAGTTTCTTGGACACATAGGTTTTGCCGCGGGCTGGCAAGCCAATCATAACAATGAGAGTTGGGGAGTTGGTCATGTAGGACGCCCATGCTAGAAAAAAATAAAACAGAATAGAACGAAATGACTAGAGGCCAATTGAGGTTAAAGCACTGGGCTAGCAACTTCATAGTGATATTGTTTCATCCTCATAAACCTCAGTGAGGCAAGGGTCCAAGAAGATGCAAAGGAAACTGAAGAGTTATCAGCAAACCCTCCTGAAAGAGTTAAAGGGTCCTATAGACTTTCAGAAAGTCCCCAAAAGAAGACATGCTTTTCCCTCATATCCAAGGTCTTCCAGAGGTAACTGAGGTGTAAAGAATGGAAAGACAGTCACCATGGCAGCTTGTTTACCACAGGAACGATACCACCATGCAGGAGGGTCTTGTGCAGAATTGAGTGGGCTCCTATGATAAGTCCAAGAGTACCTAGGCTGAGGGGTTCATCCATCCTTCAGAGCCATGGGCAAGAATTAACTAGCCCTGCCCCCCCCCAAAAAAGAGCCTGGCTTCAAGTTGTTTTGGCTTTGCATTCAGGATATAAACTTAAGCCAGACTTTCTAAACCACAGTGAGATCTGGTCTGTGGAAAAGCCCACTTAGAACAGGAGCTGACCAGACCTCGGGAAACTTCGGTAAAGCCTAGTCCAGCAAGGGCATCAAAGCCAGCCTGCCTCAATGGCCAACATGAAGGCAAGACAATTTAGAAGCAGGAACAGTCACCGGCCCACCGTTCCTTAGGAAACTTATTTTAGGAATACTGACCTACAGACGTCAGTGTCACTAGGCAGGTGGGGCAAATAGATGCTCAGAGTCAGTCACATGACTTGCCTATGGACACACAATAAGACACCAAAGAGCAGGCACTAGAGTCCAGATCCTGTGCTTCCTGGGTGGCTTTTCTCCATAAAAAGAGCCCATGATTCCTCATCGGCTTGCTCACTCGTCCTGGCTCCTCTATGCTCATCCTGCTACAGAGGAGTGGTGGGTGAGGGCCCCACACCGCTGCCAATCACGTTTCTAGGTTCAAGACCCAAATGAGGTCACTGGAGAGGCTCAGGCTCTGCAGGTTCGTCTAGGGCTCACAGACAGGAGACGGAAAGGACCGCCTCGCTTCCCAGCACTGCTTTCCAGAGGGCGCCCTGCAAGTTGTTGCCGCTGCTCTACCCTGGGACAAGGGGGCCCTGTAAGGTTTTCACTTAACAGTGCCCAATTGTTAAGAAACAATTCTATAAAACTGGGGTACTTGGACGGAGAAGTCATCTTTTACCTTTTGGGAAAATAATGTAAAAAGATCTCAATGGAGAAGTGGGTGGAAGTGCCCGGTAGAATAGACTTGGAAGAAAGAGTTTCCTAGGGCTGTTTGGCAAGAAATACGCAGAAGGCAGAGTGGCCAGGTGGTGTGAGAGGGGTAGACTTGGGGTCAGAGGGCTTGGCTTTCATCCTTTACCCACTGTATAGGTGGAATATTCCTGGGCCTGGGCACCAGAAGTGATTTTCATCTCTGTCCAAAACTGCAGTGCAAAGGCAAAGGAAACTCACCCTGCAGCCTCAGCTGAAGTTAATCCCTGACCTCTGACCCCTGACAGCTCTATGGACCTGGGATCAGTGCTGCCTTAGGTTTCAGTAGTTAAATCCTCTGAGTCTTCACTCTCTCCAGCTCAGCATTTCACTCTTCTCAATCCCCCATGATCTGGCTCATTACCTGCACTTCTGGGCCTGCTGTGCTCACACCTTCCAGCCCATTAGGCACTTCCCCAAGGCCCCATTCCCCACCCTAATGCTAAAAATGAACTGATACTTGTGAGCTGCTCTAACGCCAAGGAGGGAACCAGCTGCTCTATGTTTATCAAAAACAGAAGGAGAAGAATCAGAATAAAAGAAAATACAGGTCACTAAGATCTCCCCACTGTGACCCTCCTCCTCCACACCACCCCTCCCGCCTCTGCCCACAAGACACCCACAAACATTTGCCCCACCAGGGCTTCCAACTTCCCAGTACAGAACTAAACCACACTTCCTATCTCAAACTGCCACATTAGCAGAACTAGGAACACACTGTCCTGCTTGTTAAAAAACAAAGCCACCACCACCACCACCTTAATTTCAATGGCAGATACTTCAGGCTGATTAATTTAAGACAATGTAACACACCCCTTGGCAAATAATGGAAAGCTGTTTAAATCCTGAAAATCTCTTCTATCTTCTTTACACAAGGTTTAACTCACTTTCTCAATCTTAAACTTCTTTTCCCTTCATGAACACACTTAGAAGAAATTAGGGCTTGATAACTTCCTTCCTACAGACAGAAGAACTCAAGCTGAGAGAAGTGAGGAGCATGGCCCACAATAGAAAGTCAAGGTCAGGGCTCTGTCCAGACTCCTGGTTTCATGGCCGCCCATTCAGTCCCAACCATCAGCTTCTGTCAGCACATGACAAAGGGCGCCACGTGGTAAGCACAACTAGGCTCTCTAAGCCAATCATTAAGAGTGGTCTGGAAGGGCAATGGTTCCCAGCTTTTTCATGACCAAAGTCTTCTTCCACTATTTGTTCTAAATAGACCCAGCATTTTTAAAATATGCTGCCCACTAAAATGTGTTTTCATTAGTAAGATCTTTATTTTATTCACTGGAAGTCATAAAACTGCCAAGTATCTCCTGCTATTTGACTGACAGGCATGAAATATCCAAGTTCTACAGCCAACCTCTAAGGAAGTTAATGTTTTCACTTAACAGTGCCCAATACAGAATTTTGTAGGACAGTACATTAGTAATGCAGATCAACATTTTAAATGTATCTATCTTTTCTTCTATTATTTCTGTAGAAAAGCTGCTAGCACAAACACACAAAGGAGTATGTGCAAGGATGCTCACTGTAGTATTGTGATAGTAGAGAACTAGAAATGGAAATGTCCATTAGGAGGAGACTAACACCTATACAAGGCAGTACTGTGCAGAATGAGATGTCTGGATTTACTGACATAAAAAATAATGCTCACAATATAGTAAGTTTAAAAATGAGGGGGAGGCCCTGATCAGATAGCTTGGTTGGTTGGAGAGTTGTCCCAATGCACAGAGGTTACTGGTTCAATCGGTCTCTTTCTCTCCCTCTAAAAAAATCAATAAATAAATTTTTTAAAAAGGGTAGATGGAATGGCAGCACAACCAAATGTGTACATTATGAACCCTTTTCCATTAGAAGGAAACACCAGAATAAGGTATTGGAAAGAATCCAACTTCACAGGGACAGGGGTAATCGTGAGAAATCTTTTATTTTGCACTTTCTTTCTGTATTGTTTGAGTAATTCATGAACAGACAAAAAAAAAAAGAAAAGCATGAAGGCCTTCCTCCCACCCCCACCCCCACACACACATTCCTGCTTTCATAGAACCCTGACAATAGTCATCTGAGCACCTTAAAGACACCTTGGCCAATAGACTCCCCTTTACCCCCACCCCTGGAACAGCTGAAGTTACAATAAGGTTCCTTTGGAGGTTTGGCTCCCTAAAGTAATTCTTCAATCCTCCAGTTCAGTCAATTCAGAGAGTCAAAGTCAACCAACACAGGTGTAATTAACAGCAAGGGGATAATGGTTGAGCTATTAATAAAGCAACTGCTGGATGTGAACACTGCATTGTGTAGCCAGGGAAGCCTGTTCGAAGATACAGGCAAATAACAGAGATAAAGGAAATGAACTAACACATATGCTCCTAACTGTATTTCTCCTTTGTGTATGGCTTTAACAGTCTCACTATCCAACCGGAAGGGGAGAAGAGACGGGGTAAATGAAGTACCGTGGCTTTAGGACAAATCCAAATGCTTCCAGTGGGGCAGGAGAGGGTGGAGCTGGGAAAGGGAAATCAGAGCCCAAACCAGGAATTAGAGTCAAGAGGATTGAACACTTGGAATTACTGCTTCCTTGGCTAATCAGAAGGCCTCTGCTAATCACGTAGAAACACTACAGAAGTCAGGAAGGCAGGTAGGAAATTCCTTTGGAGAATAGAGCAGAGTTAGGACTGACAGTGGGCACTGTGCAGAGATTCCCACAAATATCTACTCCCCCCACACATACACACACAAACACATACCAGCTCTCTGCTCCCTTTTGAATAAAGTGCACCTCTCTTTAAGATGTGCGTCCATACTCCAAAATCTGGGTTACAATACTGTCAAACAAGAGGAGCAAACATCCTTTACAGAAAATATAATTCTTCACAGGGTTCTTTTAAATAGTGAGCTCTCAGCACAGCATCTGGACTACAATTCAATTTATATATAATGTTTCAAAAATAAATACAACCTGAAAATACAGTCATCAGTGAAAATAATATACCTACCTGTGTGCCTAACACTCTTCTAAGTGCTTCCCTATATTTACTGATTTAATTCTCACATCACTGTGGTATCCCAGTTTTATAAAGGAGTAAACCGAGGTATGAAGGAGATAAGCAATTTGTTCAAGGGCACACGGCTAGGAAGTATTAAATTCCAGATTCAAACCCAGGCAGTCTGACTCCAGAGGCTGCACTCAAACATCTCTCTATACTAGGTATCTCCCATGGGGTATGTGCCCTTGGCACCTAGCTTCCTGCCCTGGCAGAGAAAGGAGACCCTAATCATAGAGGTACACCAACCCCAGTATCACATCCAAATAGCCTCCTCAGCTACAGCGCAAACCCCAGTAAGCCTCATTGGCTCCAGGTGAAAAGAGATCATCATCATTAATCATGAGACTGACAAGGGCATGACATCAAGGTCGAGACTCTGGGGAAAGCTCTGAACATGAGATGATTCCAGGTTTCGTGCAGCTTGGCTATTTCCACCTGCTGATATATATAACCACTGAAGTGAGAACTGACCAATAGGGTCCCAAAGCACAATGCAATATGGAAGCAGAGGGAAGAGTTAGTATTCCTTTCAGTTCCTCGAGACATCTGAGGCCCAGTGGCCCAGGACCTCTGGACTGAGCTATGTACTGTTGAGGTCTATAATGATGCTTAGAAATACAGATGCTTCATCTCTCTGTAATCGCACCTGCCATCTTTGTCTAAAGAATTGGCATTAAAATACTCCTGTGAAACCTGTCTCCAGAGAAATGAACCCATAGGGAACACAGTTTGCAAAATTCAAAGGCAAAACCTGCAAGAAAGTAAGGTGCCCAAGACACACAGAAAAGTCAAACGTCAGGGCTGATCCCACAGAGGGCTATAGAAATGAGCTTTTGGGTCCTACCCAACAATTTCTACAGTGAGCACCATCCTCACAAAATGCAGCCCAAGAAACAAAGGAAAACTGTTAACAGAATCAGCCCCAACAAATTCCTGCACACTGCCACTCTCTGACTTATTCAGTGTGTACTACTAACGCTTTCCCTAACTTTTAACACCAAGTGTACAGATAACCGCAGGAGACAGACTCAGTTAAAGAAAGCAATGAGGAAATGCCGGGCCATCCCAGCAGTCTAGCCCCAAGGACAGACATTTCACTAAATCTGCTTGTTTCAGCCAGGAACTTCTCCTTGTAGACTTTGTTTTAAATTCCCATGTCAAAGAATTATTCCTCATTCCCACCAAGCTGCAAAGTCTAGAATTACAACTCTATTCCAAGGAAAAAAATTCTGGGAGAGAGCAAACTCTTCTTTTTCTTAGAACTTACAACATTTCTTTTCTGATATTCGAAGATTTGAGGCTTTTGTCTCATAGCTGCTGTTGTTCTGTTCTGAGGACAATGCGTTATTCCCAGACATGGTGGCTCTTCAGGAGATGTCTGGAAGGGACAAAAGGAATGTAAGGAAGGGAAAGGAGAAGACATCCTTCAAAACATTCAGTGAAGAGGATCAGAGCTATACAAGTGAAAATACCCTGGGCCAAGAGTCAAGTCCAGCTCTCTTTCTACCAATTGATAGCTACATGCCGGAGGATAAGTCATGACCCCCAAGCACTGCTTCTTCATCTATATATAAATAGAATGATAGAACTTTGTATTTACAATTTGATTTAGGAGTTACATTATCTCCTTCAGTCTTTCCAATATTCCTGTAAGAAGAGAGATTTTGCCACCATTATTACTCCTTTCAATTTTACAGATTAAAAAACTGTCAGTCAAATTAAGTGGCTTATCCAAGTTCCCTCCTGAGTTCAAAATCTGGTATAAGAATCTGGGGATCAGTTGGGGGATGGGGTGGGTTGCAAAAAGATAGTTTATTATCACAAATAAATGGCAGTCTAATGGTAGAATTTAGTCCTGCAAAAGAAAAAAATGAGAAATTGGGAAACTATCAAACATGTTTTCTGAGGAAAAACTGTAACTGGACACCCCATTTCTAACACGTCACCATTTCTCCTCCGGTGCTCTTATTCTTTAGCCCTTACTCCGCACCCTCTCCCCATCTACCCCGGGACAACGTCTATAGAAGGAACACTGGAGCACAAAAGAAGTGTTAAATGCCTTCTTCAAGGTCACCTACGAAATAAGGGTAAAATCCTAACTCAAACTGGGGGGGGGGGGGGGAGAGACCCGAGCTCACTCCCCAAACCCAGACAAGGAATTCGTGAGGAAAGAAGGTCCTATTGCTTTAAGGATCTTGCAGGGTTCTTCCACTAACCACGCAAATCCTCCAACCAAACACCAGCTGCGATTCCAAGTCCCTGAACGTCCGCACTCCGGGCTAAGACTGGGGTCCGGCACTTCCCCGAAACAGCAAGGCACCAACGTCTTGCACCTCATCCGGGTGCACGCAGCCCACCTCCGCTTTCCCTCCCTGGCTCTTCCAGGCGCTGGACAGCTGTCGCTCACCCTATGATCCCTAATATCCCTCCCGGGGGTGGCCCCAGCACTTCCCCCGTAACGCAGCAGCCACGAGCCGAGCGGACAGACTGTGTGGCCTGGGGAACCTCACACCAGTCACTAGCAATTCAAGTGCCCCTGTCTGGCTCCACCCACCCTTACGTTAGTCCTCACCTGGAGAGAATCATCGACCAATCCAGCGCCCGCAGACTTCAGGGGGCGGGGCTCAAATAGGAGTCGTGGCCGCTAGCTCCCGAAGGAAGATGGAACTGTGAAGGGGACAAACCGTAAGTTTCCAAGTTTCTCAGCACAGTGGAGGTTGGTTGCATCGTTGCTTGGCAACTAATAGGGCTGGGGGCGGGGTTTATTAAAATCTTTACCTTTTCTTATACTATCGCGAGAGTGGACTAAGATGTTTTGAGAGGGTGTGACTTTTTAAATGAGAAAACGTTGCAGATATTAACCTTTTCCTACCTGAATCTCAGCGAGACCTGTTAGATTCATAAATTAGAATGTGAGCTTTAGAAAGTGCTTTGCTAGAGTAATCTACCACCCTACTTGAGCTAATTACACCTTAGGGTGTTTGTATATCCTTACCATCGGTCAGACACTGTAACTTAAGAAAGCCAACTGACCGATGAACCGCGAGCTTCCCTGGACCCATCCACATAGTGAACTTCTAACCACCTTATTCTCCCTCCTGCCTTCCGCACTATGCCTTCCTTCTGTTATGGACATCTTGAAGAACCAGAGGAAAACGGCTCCAACAGGAAAATGGGTGTGAAATATTCAAAGATTGCATATAACGTCCTCGGGGGTAGAGGCTTCTACAGTGGAAGTGATTTTGCACATTTCAAGTGAACTTTCCGTTGCCCCCACGTCCGTTTGATGCTTGATTCTGTTGATAAACCCCGTCTACGCAAGTTTGGGCTTGCAGCTCTATCGGGATGGAAAAGAACAGTGAGTATGGATTTGAAAGAGGTGAATTCAGCGATGTCTTTATTCCTCCTTTTTTACCTAGGGATTAAATTCATCCTTCAGACCTCTCTAATACTATCTCCTCTTTGAAATCTATTACAACTCCGAATATATTTATAGTTGCCCCCTGTGCCTATACAACTCTCTTTATCCATTCGGCAAGTACTTATTGAGCATTTATTTGCCAGGCACAGACAGAGGGGAAAAGGGTCGCGTAATCTAGCGTTATCACGTTGCAGTGAAATTTAGTGGTTACGTGTCCTTTACACCTTATCCTCTCTTTCAATAACAGTGAGTACTTATACTGAAGGCAGCAATGGATCATCTTATTTGTATACTCACAGCCTGAATTGGAATGTGGATGATGCACATTAGTCCTCCTATTTCTTCTGTCTCCTTTATACTGCCACACACACACCCTCCCCGGAATGTAGCAATTGCCCTAGGGCCTAGTGCAGTATGAGGCTGACCTCATACTGCGCTTTCTGATGTGGCAAATGGACGTTTTCAAGTTACAGTCGCCTGGAGGTGGAAAGGCCAGTCATCCCTTAACCTCAATGAGTCAATGTTTGCTGCAGCTATGAGTCTATTCACGAGTGTCTGGTTGTTTTTGACAGATCCTTTGACTCACTGACCATTCTTAGCATTCATTTGCGTTGTGAACGATGATTCTGTATCTCCCGGTGTAGTTTGAAGGCCTAATTTAACAATTTCCGACCTCTGTAAGTGCAAGATTACATTCCAATGTACTGGATTCAGGAACTCCTTCCCCGCCCTCTTTCCTTGAGCATATATGCTGCCGACGCAGAGGGGACCTCACTCGCTCTACAGGTAGCAAGACCTTTTGTTCTTTAGGAATACTGATAAATCTTCATCCTTCGGCTCCTGAAGGGTGGGGACAAAAATTAGTTGTCACTTTAAGAGAGTTCGCTCTTCTTCAAGTGCTAAAACAGAAGCTGCACCAAAGTATCGCGAAAACTGCAGCCGCTAGCAACTTCTCGCGATGTTTGGCCCTGCAAAGGGTGGCCATTTTGGAGTCCAGTCCGTGGCTGGTGGCCCCCGCGGCGTTTGTCATCCTGCTGCTGGGACCAAGGCTGGTCCCACGGGTGTCTGGCCTATGGGTAGCCGGACCGACACAATGTGGCGGCTCCGCTGCAAAGCCAAGGATGGCACCTATGTTTTGCAGGAGTTATCCAGCCGGACCCGGGTGAGAGAACTCCAGAGCCAAATTGCTGCCATCACCGGTATCGCCCCTGGCTGTCAGAGAATCCTCGTCGGATACCCACCCGAGTGCCTGGATCTCAGCAACGGGGATGCCATGCTGGGGGAATTGCCCATCCAATCAGGTAAGGGAATCGAGGCTAGGGCCAGGGGAAGCCGTGAGAGGACAGCCTGAGGCAGAGGGAGAACAGAAAAACAGTGAAGGCAAAGTGGCGGTGGGTCAGCCGGTGGCTTTGAGAACCAGGATAAGGATAGATTAAAGCACAGAGAACTCGGATGGAGACCGGGACAAGTGTTTGGCAACTCCTTGACTTTGCAAATGGTTGAAAGAGACAGGGAGGTCCCAGCCTATATCAGAGCCTTTGGAGGCCCCCCTTCCTCGATCTGTTTTCCGGTCTATCTTGAAAACGTCTCATTCATCTTGTTTTCCCTCGGCGTCCACAAGAGTATAAAAAAAGGTAGGACCTACTTTCTTTTTCCTGATAGTCCTTTCCCTCTATTCACTGAAATAAGATAGCAGATCTGAAGGATGCAAGATACTTTTCTTTCCTGTTCTCTTGGTTTGTCTTTGGGCCACCTTTATAAACATGGACTTTGACAGGTGTGCTCATTTAGTTTGCTTTTACGCGTCCACTAAAGGCCCTATCAAGTTCTAAACAACAGCAGTTATTTCTGTCCAGTATTAAAGCTTGAATAGCAATATTGGTCATGAAAAGCCTCCCGCTGTTGTATCAGGGATCATGTAAACACCAAACACACTAGGTAACTTTCAGAAGGAGGAGCACCCCCTAGTGGCCGAGTCTATAATAAACAGCTTTTGGAAGATCTGTGTTTTTTAAATACAGAGAGCAAGCATAACGAATTTGTGTTCTTGAAATGTATCTTTTTAAGTAACTGTAAAGGTGTAAAACCTGAGCCCCTTCACAAAATTGGGTTTCAACGTAAAGTATTTTGCTCCTTTTTTATTCTGAACTTTATGAAGATTTGCTGAACAGGAAGTATTACTTACTGGTCACTTGTTTGCAAAACTGCATTCTCCCTAGTAACCCCAGCTTATACTCTAACTCCTTCTGTTTGTAATTTACAGACTTGGCTAGTGAACACCCAGTTTCATCTATAATTTCTCCGCAGTTCTGGATTTATTTTATTTTTAACAGGTGACATGCTGATCGTTGAAGAAGACCAAAGCAGGCTCCACACTTCACCTGCACTTACCAGACATGGTGCTCCTAGTTATGCAAGGGAAACTCTGCCTGTGCTTTCCAGAACCGCGGTCCCAGCAGACAACTCTTGCCTCTTTACAAGTGTGTACTATGTTGTTGAAGGAGGAGTCTTGAATCCAGCTTGTGCCCCAGAGATGAGACGCCTCATAGCACAAATTGTAGCAAGTAATCCAGAGTTCTATAGCGAAGCAATACTGGGAAAAACAAATCAAGAGTACTGTGAATGGATCAAAAGGGATGATACTTGGGGGGGAGCTATTGAGATATCAATTTTGTCTAAATTTTATCAATGTGAAATATGTGTAGTGGATACACAAACAGTAAGAATTGATCGTTTTGGGGAAGATGCAGGTTATACCAAGAGGGTCCTGCTTATTTATGATGGTGTCCACTATGATCCGCTTCAGCGTAACTTTCCTGACCCAGACACCCCTCCGCTGACCATTTTCTCCTCTAATGATGATATTGTTCTTGTACAAGCACTGGAATTAGCAGATGAAGCTAGAAGAAAGAGACAGTTTACTGATGTAAACTGCTTCACCCTGAGATGCATGATATGTCAAAAGGGATTAATTGGACAAGCAGAAGCAAGGGAACATGCCAAGGAGACAGGCCATACCAACTTTGGAGAAGTGTGATCTATGCATGATGAGGATTGAAGCCTACTACCTCACAGATCCAGAAGGGTCTGGGTTTTCCAATAAGCTATTTGTAACCCTAAAGAACAAAGGATACAATGCTTGAACCATCCTTCTAACTTAAAACCACTAAGGCACTGAAATTCCTTGTTAAGATTAAAATTAGTGTGCAAGTTTACAGATGTGTGTCTACAGCGGTGATACATGCTCTCTTTCTGCTGGGGTGACAGAATAGGTGATCCTTGCTACCTGCCAACACTAACCAGAAGATTGAGTTTTAGTATTATAAACTAGCACCCAGCAGCATTAACTTGTAGAAGAAAACAGCGTCATACTTTGGGTAATGCGGAAAGCCTCACTTGAGGCCACTGGACATAAACCACAGTGTCTGCAGTAACTGAGTCCTTTTAAAAACTCTTGAGTTAATAGTTTCTAAATTATGAATTGATTCCTCAATGAAGATACACAGCATTGTCAACACTGATTTTATATCGCAATTTGGTGGACTTTATAAATGTGTACTTAACCAGTTATAAGTACGTCACAAGCAGTTCTTACAGGGATGAGAATGTTACCTAAAAAACAGGAACTGATAGTGCCCAATGTAGAATTTCTTGTGTGTAAAAGTAGAATGTATGAGGGAAAAGGTGCCTGAACAGCTTATTGAAGCTTTAAATGACCGTTGGTCTTGTATTTTAATGCAATTAATTTATTAATCTTTGTCACATTGGATACAATTGAAAATTGAGCAGGGTATATTGTTTTAATTGAAGTTTTATGAATGCTTGAATTTTGCTTTTCTTCATAAAGATTTGGAAGGATTTAATTTTCCCACCTTTTTTGTTAAAGAGTAGTTCCTCCTGCTCCTAAACATCTTCATCTCAAGTGATAATGTTATTCTTTGGTTTGGTTTTTTGTTTTTCTAAACAGTATCTTAGCCCTGTCCTGCCAGTAATGGTTCTTTAATAATTTCACCTTTCTGCAAATTAACACTTTGCTTATCCACTATCTTTTACTTGGACTTTGAAGAGTTTTAACGTAATTGGGGTAATGATGTTGAATGAATTCATTTCACTTCCAAAATATGATAGTTTTTAAATTCTTGCCTTACCTAAATAAGCTTCTTCCTAATATTAGACGTATAGCCATTTGCTTGGCGGGCTAATCCTTAAAGCAAACCCTCTAAAATTTAGCTTCACTATGAGAGCTTCCAGATAAAAGTTTTCTACCTCTTTTTGTAAATCTTCTGAAGATCAGGGATGCTAAATTATAATGTGTTATGCATTATCTCACATAATGTGAAGAGGCTTAATGTGAAGTTTTGTTATATTAGTCTCATTTTTATTAAGTATCTCACTTAAAAAACCAATGGTATACTTTAAAGCAATTATATCTCTTTCATCATATCTTCTCAACAAATGTTAAAAAATTGAGATTTACTTTAGCACCTTCAGTTGGTGGCCATATTAAATTAGGAAACACATAAACAATTTAGGGGAAAAGTACCTTTAAGGAACAATTTTCAAAGTATGCTTGAAATCATTAGATGACATTTTTTGAGTACCTTTTGTGTAAATAGCTGCTTTAGGGAAAAGTTATTATGGTCAGTATAACTTAAAAGTGTTTTATTCTGTTTTACTGAGCCTTAAAAACAGCACTTTTGAGTTTGCGATACGTAATGTTTGGCAATCATAATATGTACAAATGGATGTGATTGAAAATCTCTTGATACCTGTCTGTCCTCTGGTCTAAAAGGTTTTTGTATCTCTTATTTCCCCCAGAAAATATTAAATTTAGAACTGTAGGATAAGACTATACCACTGGGTAACATCCATCAAATTGTTTGCCTTCCTTTCTTAGGTACTTCACCAGGCAAAACTTGACGTTTGCTAACTGGAATTTTAGAGAGGTATATTCATGCAACAAATATTTATTGAGTAACGTATAATGTACCAGGCATCTATTTGTGTGTTTCCAAACATAAATTTCTGTCACTTTAAATTGAATATACTCTATATTCTATTGCTTGAACAAAGAACCTGATGTTTTAAAATTAAGCCCCTCCATTTTAAGTGGGTGTTTTTGTGTGTGTGTGTGTACATTTAAGCTTATACTCTTATAGCAGGTGTCAGGTGTTTATTCAGGGGATCTTATTTTGTTGTAGTTTACCTGTTATCTAGGCTGCCCATTCACCAACTGGAAAATGATACTCAGTTAAATTACTCTCCATAGTGGCTTTTTTTAATTAATCAGCTGCTGAAATTCAGCACTAAAACTTGTGCTGAATGTTCAGATTGTGGAAAATTCAAGATTGCAAATTATTTTATTTCATTATTTATTTCATATTGATTTCATTAAAAACCTAAACTTGTACTTATTCTAAACTCAATTTTATGAGCCTCAGAATTTAGTTTTTTTACTGCACTTACAAGTTCTAATGTTGAGAATTTTGAAAACCTATGGATTTAGTACTTGCAAAGATATTTAAAATTTTTTGTTCTTATATTTGTGCTTGAACAGAATGAAACCCCTCTCTCAGTTATTGTTTTTGACTGCCATACAAGAGTATTTTTTAAAATTAAAATGAGAATAGTTTACATCAGTGGTAGAATGAAGATTGGGCTTTCCCATCCCCCTCTTCTTTTCGTTCCTCTTCTTTCCCTTACTCTTTGGTTTTAAAAATTAGGTGTTAGGGCTATGAATATGCACTTCTAGATAGCAATGTAGAAGGTAAAATTATATCCTTGGGAATTTTGTGATGTGATAGCCATATGAAAATGCCAGTGTGGTACATATTTTGTTAATGGTTCACGATTGATTTTTTTTAATTGTTTCCCATGAATGAAAAATGGACACAGCCAAGTGGAGCCCTTGAAAGTTTGGCTGCTGGTCAGCTTGACCCCATTGGAAAATCTAATATAGTAATGCCACTTGATTATTACATGAAGTTCAAGTTCCCATAAAATCATAATCAGGAATGAATTAACATTGCATTATATTCTATACATGCCCTTAAGTGCCCAGGCCTAGCTTGCTTATCAAGCATATTCTTTCTATCCTATGTCAGCTTTAAAACATGAATGTTGCAAGTTGCTCTAGCTAAACAGTTTTCTGTCTTCTTTGGAAAAAAAATATTAGAATGGGGAGTATGCAAGATTAGCAGCAGAGTGATGTTTTTTCTGTATGAATCAGGTGGCCTTCCTAAGCGTCCATATATTAAGATTTGTGTATTTTCATGTATTAAAATACACATTTGTTATTATTTGCAGCACTTTAAAAAATGTGAAATAAAAGTTTACATGTTAGCCTTCTCCAGGGATTTTATTGAAGACATTAAAATACATAATTCTTGAACTGCTTACAGTCAGCTCTTACCAACAATTTTCATCAGTGTATAGTGCATCCAGTGATACAACATTCTACTGTTGGTAACAGTAGCATTCAGTTCAGTAACTATTAGGAGCATGCTCTGTGCCCTAGCATTCAAAATGTTACCTATTTCTACAATGTGATTCTTTATTATTCATTGTACAGTGCAGTATTCAGATTTGTCCTTGTAGCACAAAAGATGACTGTAAGAACTTTGAAAAGATTAGATTCTTAAAAGTCTTCCTTTGTTTCTAAGCAAACATTTTACCGGAGCTGATTTTTGAGTCAGAGGCCTTAAAAGTGTCAAAAATAATAAGCAACATTTTTAAAAGTGCAGTGAAACACTTGGTTTGAATAAGCTAGTTTATTAACTAAGATGTTTTCTTACTAAAAGTGATAGTATTTCAGCACATATCCAACTTAGAATATAAAACTTCCCTGATTGTGGAAAAAGTTTTGTATTTTTCTTCTCCAAAAATCGGCTGGTATTTTGTTTTCAGTGCTTGGAATAATTGACTTTGAAGAAATTATTACATTGATATTGAATTGTGGGGTGCTGATTTAGGTCTTGGTTCATATGACTAAAGAAGATTGCTCACCCTTTCACACTGTTTTAGAGTGAAGGGAGAAAGGGGCGGACAATCAAGTACACTTAAACAGAAGAGAGCCTCAAATGGATGCATTCCTAGTCCTGAAGTATGCTTTCTGGAAAATTTTTCAAGCAATGCCTTTGTGTCACCTTAACCCTTCTCCCTCATTTCTTGGCATAATATGTGGCAGGGTCATAACTGAAAAGCTAGTCATTCAAGTATAAAATCATGAACATGAACATTTCGGTTTGATGTCTTTTTATACTTGTTTGTAAAAATACAAACTTAAAACTAGGAGTTGAGGGATAGTGAAGATAGGATTTGGTTAAGTTGTAGGCTGAAAATAAAAGGGTTAACCTAAGAAAGCTTTAGAATGTCTAAGCTTATATAAGCCTACTTTGTAACTAATATATAGACTATGTGTAGTCATTTGTAGCCCATGAGTTACTTAAAACGACCAGGGCACCCAATTCCTGTCAGTTTTCCAGTTTACCTTGGTACCCTTCGGGACTCAAGTTGTTTACAGGAAATATAATTTCCATAGCAAAAGTAATTCTTCCTTTAAAAATTGAATTCAGCTTAATATACAACATAAATATGTATAGCTTGTCAAGCAGTATATATTTTTTGTGTTAATGCAATAGAGGAGGAACACCAGAAGCAAGAAGAAAACCACAAGACTTAGAGCTTTAGATCATGACTTGAAAAAGTAATAGGGAAGATTAAAACAGAACAAAGTTCTGTTTTTCTCATTATAAGAAAATATTTTTCTAAATGAAAATGGACAGTGTGTTTTTGTTTTTAAAGTATTCTTTTGTCTGTTTGCCAGCATATTCTTTTCAAAGTTAATGCACTGCTGCTACCTGGGAGATGTCTAGTGTTATTTTATACAACTCATGTGATATTGCCATTGTCATTAAGATGCACTGATTTGATTTGAGGTGTGTGATTTTAAATATACAAATGCTGTATGAAATGACTTGTTTTAAAAGAATAAATGAAGTGAAAATATTGTTGTCGGAGCATATTTTGGGGTGAGGGTAGAGGGTTACTGAACAGCTGCTACACTCAGGTTACATAATATTTATCATCAAAAGCTAATTGACCACTGCTTTGACTTGTGTACCAGAATCTGCCAAATCTCATCATAGGTAGAGTCTTAATGACTTTGACAGAAAAAATTACAATGCTTCTTTTTAACACCAGAGGGCATTTGAAATTTCTCTTCCTTGACTCCACATTTTCTGGTGTGCAGTCAGCTCCTGAGAGTTTTAATTTAATGTCTGTTAGTATCAAACGGAAGGCTGAATGTTCCCTTTAGTTTCTAATCGAGAGCTGTGTGAACTTAGATCTGTTTGAAAACTGCAACATGTCTCCAGGAGAATTGACTCAACCTTTGACAATATTGACATTTAAATATTTGAAACAACACTGGAGTTACTAGCTGTGGCTAGTTTAGGCTGAACTACTTATCTTTTCATTCTCACTGGAAGCTTAAAATTTATGAAAATGAAACCATAATACAAGTAATCGATTTGAACACCAGGACGAAATTATCTTTGGAGTCAGCATAAATCCAGCATAAGAATTAGTCAAGCTGAACCTCATTGAAAGGTCTGTAAGGGTTTGCTCCATTCCAGGAGCAAGTCCAGGCCTTTCCCCTCCCCCTCCCAAGAGGCCTGGTTTCCAAGCCTTTTTTTAAATAAAAAGTCCGTAAGGAATCTCATGGTCCTTGTGGTGGTAACAGGTTGAACAATTAATTGGACCCAAATTGTGTTGTTCATCATGTTACCCAGGAACTTTTAGAAATGCAAATTCTCAGAAGTCACATAGAAATGAGGTCAGTAATCGTTTAACAAAGCTTCCAGGTGATTTTGATTCATGATAAAGTTTGTATGACCATTGTTGTTTAAATCTGTCAACACAGAGAACTCGGATGGCTTACATCAGTCCTATGTCCTTGGTCTCATGCAATTCATTTTTATACACTAAAGACAGTTTCAAATTTACAAATAATATGAATCCAGAGACTACTGATAGTAAAATGTATGAAAATTCAAAAATCTCAGCAGGTTGAAAACCATAAGATTGAGTACTCAAATGTGAAGTCCTGCCTTTCAGTTCTAAATCCATTGTGAGCCCAGCATGGGAAAAACCTGGCGGTAGAGTAGATTTGTCAGAGAAACGGCAGTAGAAGTACTTAACTGTAATTCTGATCCCAACAAGGTGATAGGACTTGGACTGCAGAAATAATTGCATTTTAACAGTACAGCAGAGGCTGCAAATCAGGACTTACATATTTGGTAGTAGTGTATACTGTGCTTATAGCACGACACCTAAAGTGAGAAATTCAGGAATAGAAAACTGAGCATCTCAAATACTTATTCTATTTCAAGTATTTGTTCTGACTTGGATTGTCTTTGTTGCTTGTGTTTTCTAGATTCTGAAGGTCTTTATCAGGTGAAATAAATGCCAGTTTATTATGAACTTACTTCCCTAAACTCACTAAAACCTTTATGATTTCCCTGTGGGTGTGGGTGTTTCTTTCTAATCAAGAATTCTCTTTGCTTTAGTAGCTGCCTCTCTCTGAACTGCTTCTCTGCCTTTCTGTATTTCTAAAGTTCCTTCTGTACACCACGAAGACTTTTCTGATCTGACTCCCATGGCATTTATCTGCATTCAAATGAAGGGCTTCATTATTGAACCTTATGATAGAACAGGTGTCACAGTGACCATCTTCTAAAACCCTAAAGATAGTCCACTTAAATAATCGCAGTAGACTGAAAGCTATTTGCAATTAAATCTTACTCAGGTGGCAGGTTCATAATGCTGACATTAAATATAAAATATAGACTAAATTATTTCTGATAACCACTTAAGTTTCTGATAAAATAGAGTATATAGACATTATCATAACTTAGTAAATCCAACACAGCTAGTTCCCTCCCCAGTGTTGGGAGAGTTCATGCTCATGCCTGGGGTGCAAGTCAAGGTACCAACCCACAGTGAATGTGGTTCACTAAGTCACATCCATTGTTGGATCCTGGAATTCAATCTCTGATACCATGCTTCTGTGAAGCTGTCAGAAGCACCCTTCAGGATCTTAGCCACCCTGTCTGGAATACAAGAATGTCTCGAGGGAAAGGGGGACCCCAAATGTTTACCCTACCTATATCTTTATTCTGGCAAACTTCTTTACTGCATATCTGGCTCCCCACTGCTTCAGCGAAAAGTGTGTGTCTGAATTACCTAGTCCAGCATTATTGGAACTGGACGTCCTTATGATAATCAAGAAACAACTACTATAAAATTTGGTTAAAAAGATGTGATCTTAGAAATGGAAATATTGTAGCACAGTTTATTTCAATCCTGTTGGATATTTATATTGAATTAAATAGAAAAATGGGTCCTTTATCATGAAATAAGAATCACCTTTTAGAGTCTATTATGTGGGATATTTCAAAAAATTATCCATCCTAATTGTGATTGATCTTTCTCTTATGAATAATTTTCCCAGAGCTTGACCATTACAGAGTAGAATAATCAAATCAAGTGTAGAAACCTACAAAACTAAGGAAAAGACTGAATTATGCTGGCCTTCTGCCAAAGTGACCCTTCTCATTATATACATCCTTTAACATTCAGCCTTATTTTTCTTACTCTTACTAACAATGAAGACTTAGAAAGTGATCTTGAATTTGGCTAGAAGCAGCTAAAATCATATCTCAGATAAACTGACAAGCAATTTTCTTTAACAAACCCTTATTGATCTTCTATTTATTGTAAGATATGATATCAAATACCTCAGGATTGCAAGGGTAGTCACTCAATAGGCATTGTTGAATGTTAATGTTTCAGGAACTGCCTTAGGTGGCCTTAGGTGCTGGGTGTACATTGTGGGTTGGGGGAACACAATTTTATAAAAATAAAAATATAGGTGCCATGAAGAGAATAATGGAGTAGGAGAGTCCATAAAAGTGGTGTATTTGGGAAAGCCTTTTTTGCAAAAGTGACATTTAAGCTGAAATCTGAAACATAAAAAGGAATTAGTCCATTGAAGAATAAAAAGAACATTTTAGGTAGGGAGGATAGCATTTGAAGACACTATGTTGCAAGAGAAAATGAAATATTTTTCAGGCCAGTCTGACCATAGCGTAGTAAACAAGGAAAAAGAGATGTGAGATGAAGTTTTAGAAGTAAGAAAGGTTCCAGATTTTCAGCATCTACAAGCTATATTAGGCTCTTATTCTAATTAACATTTATCATATTTATTTGTTTGTTTATATTTGTGTCCCTAAATAGTTTGTCCATGAGAGCAGATACCATTTCTCTCTTATTACCATTTTATTAACAGCACCTAACGAAGTACTGGACATTTAGTAGACATTCAATACATATATATTTGAATGAATGAACATATAAACAAATGAAGTCAGTGTGTAATTTAGGAATAAAGTTATCCTAAGATCATTGGGAGGATATTAAAGCATTTTAAGGAAAACATCAGACTTATGTTTCTCCATGTTATTTAAACTATTCTGTAGGGAATGCACTAATAGGGACAAGAGTAAAAGTGGAAGACCAGTTAGGAGGAAGCTGCTGCAATACCCTGTAAGTAAAGATGGTAGTAATTATAATATCATTTGTTGAGTGCTTACAAGGTACTGAGCATTTTTCATGTGTTATATGATCTTCATAATAACTTTATGAGACATACATTATCATCTCTATTTTGTAGATATGGTTACTGAGGATTAGGAAGTTTGATAACTTCCTCAAGGATGAAGCGCTAATAAGTGGATGATGGCTTGGACTAGGTAAATGTCAAAAGAATATGATAGATTTAAGATATTTTGGAGATAGTATATCGAGGCCTTGGGACACTGGGAGTAAATAGAGAGGGAAGCTTCTGGAATATCAGGGGTTTTGCTCAAGCAACTGGTGAATGAAAGTGACCATTACTGACCCATGGAAGATGGAAGGAGAGAATATTTGGGAGGGATAGAGAAAATAAGAGTTTGGACATATGTTTGAGATGTTTTTAAATCATCTAAAAAATGATGTCATGGAGGCATCTACAAGTCTAAAATTGAAAATGTCTTAAGAAAAAGATCTCAATTTTGGACTTGTTGACCTATAAATAGTTAAAAATTTATGTGAATAAAAGAGACCAACTAGAGAGAGTGTATAATGAGAGGGAGCCAACCTCAAGGAACTCCCAATATTTAGAAGTCAGGTAAAGGGAAAAGAGCCAGTATTTTGAAGGCAGTTAAAGAAGAAAGAACCACCAAAGATAAATGAGAGTTCAGAAGAGTTTAGAGATACATAAAAACTTCATATCATGAAATCCAAGAGAAAATAGTTGTTTAAGAAACTGTGTCCAATTATGTTGGATGTTATGAAAAAATCAAATGAGAGGAGGATTGTAAGAGTTTGTAGAATTTGGCAACCTGGAGCTGATGGACAAACTTAAGTTTTTTAAGGGGTAGTGGAAAAATAAGCCAGATGAATGTGGGTTGAAGTAAGTAGGGTTAAAGATAGTAGGTTGAACATATACATTGATCTCCACTCTCCCAAGCTGCAATAGAATAATAGAAATGGGATTTTGAAATGCATAAACTCTAAAGGACAAAGAGATGGTGAGGTAAATAATAGCAACAAAATTTTGGAAGCTAGCCAGCAGTTGGATGAATGGTAACTGACCTAATAGATTTGAAAAGGCTGAATCCTAAGCCAGAAACCCTATTTTTTACATGAATCCTCCCCAAAATTCAAACATTGGTGACATTAGTACCTCTCGAAACAGGGCTGGGAAAAATCAGAAGGCTGGGTAGAGGGTCTGGTTAAGAAGCAAGCCTCCCCTCTTCCACTCTGGGTATCTAAGAGCTTGCTATATTCCCTCTCAGGAGAGTGTAAAACAGAGGCTCTCTGTATTAAATATGTATAAGAGAAGGAAGTACTATTTTATTTGCCAGATGCTGAAAGCATCAACCTTCTCATACTAGACTCCAAGAATGCTAGCTGCCAGAATTATGCCCTTTGGGCAGAATTTTGGAATACTGTTCTCTGAGGAACTTTCTCTGAGGATTCCAACCAGGTCAACAAAAAAAGCTAAAGATATTGACACTAAGATTTTCCAGACAAATGGTCCAACAAGATCACTCTATAGTGAAATCCACAATCAACCAGTCCCATTATTTTAGTGGAAAGGTCCAAATGATTATGTAAGAGAGAGGATTGCAGGATAGAGTTCATGAGATAGATCCAGAGCACATGTGGATGATGGGGATACAGGAGAAACATCCTTTTTGTACCAAAAAGAAGAAGAAGAAGAAGAAGAAGAAGAAGAAGAAGAAGAAGAAGAAGAAGAAGAAGAAGAAAATGGGTGCAAAGGATAAGTTTGGGGATACGGTGGTAGAAAGATAGAGTTATTCCCTCATAGCTGCTGTTTTTCTTACTGAATTTTTCTAATTCTGTGGTAAAGTCATTCAAAATTAAGGGAGTAAAAGAGGAGTGGAAGGTTATTATTGGGGGTTGTTATTCGTGAATTTATAGTGGTGCCAATCTGCTTGTTGTATGATCAACAAGAAACGTTAGTGGTTTGAAGGAATCCAATGATAACAAACCAAAAGCAAGAGCAGGAACTGCTAGCATGTAGAGTAAAAGGTTAAAGCTGACATTGTGGGAACCTGGACACTAACAGCTATGAGAGAGAGGGTTATAGTCTTCAAACTCTTGCTTATAACTATTGTCATAGTGTGTAATCCATGGCTATGTCTACTGCTAACAAGAAATAAAATGTATATTAATAAATTATAGTATATTTCATGTAAATTCTATGGAGAATGTTCCAAGAAATAACAAGTTTGAGAAGCAAAATAAATTTTTAAATTTGCAGTTTCAACAAATGTTCTGTGTGGAACTGTTAGGAGCTTGGTAGGAAATCCAAATATTGTCCAGTAATATTCTCTGGAATTTTTTAGTATTGAATATTTCCAGTGTTGAATACTGCTAAACCTAATATTTTTTATTTATTAAACAATCTGAGATACCCATAATAATAAGTAAGTAACATATAGAATGTTAGAAGCACTTTAAGAGAAAGAAAAGAGGTCAGCTCATTGCCAGATGTTTTAAACCACTGCAATGTGAAGTGTTATCAGCTGAGGGGCTTCATCGTGTCTCAGACTCAGGTATATTGCATGACATCAAAAGGTCAAAAACTAAAAAAAAAAAAAAAAAAAAAAAAAAGGTCAAAAACTTCTGAAAACAGTGCTGATGAGCCAATACTTATTACTTCTAAGAGCAAATTACAGTTTAATAGTATGTCAAAAGACAAGATTAAGGAAAGAATCAATAAGCCACATTATAGCAGTAGATAGATTATCTACTAACATGATCTAAAATATGAATTTTTAGGCCAATTTTCTTAAGTAAAGGACTTCAATTTCCAGAAAGTTCATAATCAGTCCTTTCATTAATATATAACTAACTATAGAATAAAAGAGTTATTTATAGAAAAATCTGATGCCCTTCACAAATTCAAATTTTACAAGGAGAGAAAGAGGACAACTACATCCTAGTTAGATCTAGAGATCTATACATTGTGCTAAGAGATTATAGTGAAGCAGCACCTAACATCATATTCCCAAAGAAGGTAGTGCTTGAGCTGAACCTTGAAGGAAGGATAAGACTAAGCCAGGAGAATAGGGTAGAAACAGATCCAAGCAAAGGGTACAGTATGTGCAAATGCCCAGAAGCATAAAAACATGGTAGTTTCAAAAATATGTGACTGTAGTCAAGAATATGGATGAATACAGTGGTCCCTCATCTATCGCAGGCGTTAGGTTCCAGAACCCCCTCCCCTGTGATAGATGAAAATCTGCAAGTCGTGACCTTATATTTAATCCTACATATAGTGAAGTCCTGAAGCAGAATAGGGAAGATGAAGAGCTGAGGAGGTGTGAAAGCAATCTCATAGGAGATATGGGAGGACTGCTGTGAAGTATTGCATCTGGGTGAGAGTAGGTATGGTGATGTTATTATCTGGCCTGTGAATAAAAGAGAGAGGACAGGTTTGAGCATCAGGGGCAGCATGAGTTCAATTTTGAACATGTTAAGATTCGGTGTTTCTTACAAAACTCTTTGATGTTAATAGATGACCTCAGTCCTCAAACTTTCGTTAGCGCTGGGAAGAAAAGAACTACCGAAACTTCTAAATGTCCGTGATAGGTGGGCCAAAGTCACACTACTCTCAAAAAAGAAAAAGAAAAGAAGCTGCTCCTAGGAACTACTTAATGATTAAGCAATTTCAGAACTCCTTTATCCAAACCCACTTAATTACACCCTTTAGTTGCCATCTAATTATTTTAGGCTTAACACTAAAATCACTTTGGTGAGAATGTGGTGACCTAATTCATGTCTTAATCTGGCCTATCAATTCCCAATTCTAATCATTCTTATCCTCCTTTAGCTGTTTTCTTTTTCAAGAAAGCTCTTGCAGCCCTGGCCAGTTGGCTCAGTGATAGAGTGTTGGCCTGGTATGTGGATGACCCAGATTTGATTCTTGGTCAGGGCACACAAGAGAGGTGACCCTCTGCTTCTCCACCCTTCCCCCTCTCCCTTCTCTCTCTTTCTCTTTCTCCCCCTCCTGCAGCCATGGCTTGGTTGGAGCAAGTTGCCCCTGGGTACTAAGGATAGTTCCACAGTCTGCCTCAGGCACTAAAATAGCTTGGTTGCTGAGCAATGGAGCAACGGCCCCAGATGGACAGAACATTGCCCCACAAGGGACTTGCCAGGTGGATCCCAATCAGGGCACATGCAGAAGTCTGTCTCTCTGCCTACTTGCTTCTCATGAAAAATAAAAAATAATAATAATAAATAAAAAAAGAAAGTTCTTTTTTTTTTTTTAATTCTTTTTATTTATTCATTTTAGAGAGGAGACACAGAGTGAGAGAGAGAGAGAGAAAGAGAGAAAGGGGGGAGGAGCTGGAAGCATCAACTCCCATATGTGCCTTGACCAGACCGGTGCAGGGTTTCGAACTGGCGACCTCAGTGTTCCCAGGTCGACGCTTTATCCACTGCGCCACCACAGGTCAGGCTTAAAAAAAGAAAGTTCTTGCTACCTGAGGAGTAAAACTCTCCCTCCCCTCAATATGTAAGAAATATGCTCAGAAACATACCCAGCATATTATAGTAAGCCCAATACCATGACCATAGCGGGCACCCAGAGTTTCTTAGAAATAGTGATAATGCATGTTCAAAGTAACTTTATTTTTCCTTTAAAAAGGGAAAAGAGAAGAAAGGCATTGATAGAATGTAACTATAATGTGAATGAATGAGTATCATAAATGATTAGATTGGAGATCTACAACTATTTTTGCAGATAGTTCAATTTTATAAGATGTCCAAACAGGAAAGATTGACCAATGACTGATTGTGATATATTTTGGTTTTCAAGTTGTGTGTGTCTCTGTGTGTGTAGAAGTGTGCTGAATATGAGAAGTTTAATACCCCATAGGTAGGTTGCACTGAGAAAGGAAATAGTAAACTAGTCTCCAACAGTCAAGGAAATGTCTGCACCACAACATGCCAGGATAGAGAAGGAGTGAGGACACAGATGAGTCAGGTGAGCTGGACTGTAATTAAATTGCACAGAACCAGGTCATCAAACAGGAATTCATGCACAAAGAGCAATGACACACACTCCTCCTCAAAAATGACCTACATCAGCCAGGGAGTCTGGGTCTTTCATGTATTTCTGATTTTAGAAGTCCTCTCCTCCTGCTAGTCCAGGCCTCCTTCCCAATTCTCTTGGAACCTTAGAAAGTGTATTTTTCCCCAAAAGCAAAGCAAAAGCAAGAGAGAGTCCAGGGTAAAACATTTAAAGACATGGAGGAAAAAAAACCACAAAATTTATGATAGTTTCAAGGGAGTGTGATTTGAGGAGGCAAGAGAAGAGGGAGGGGTGAGCTTGTAATGTCAACTATAATGTTCATGTTTTATTTCTTGACCTGGATGTTAGGTACAGTGGAGTTTGTCATGTCAGGTATCTAACATAATTCTCAAAAAGTGATGTCTAAAAGGAAAGAGAAACAGAGAGATCCTTTTGCCTATGTTCCTACTTCTACCTGGTAAAAGACAGGAACTCTTCTTAATTCTCCCAATTTTATTATAAACTGAAAATTTGTGTCTGTTCACAAACAAGACTATGCCTACTATCATCTTTGAGGTTAGTGCTCCAAGTCTATTTATTTATGTATGTATTTATGTATGTATGTATGTATGTATGTATGTATGTATGTATGTATGTATTTATTTTAACAAATGTTCAAATTACACACCTATAAAGATGAATCAACTTTAATGATTTCATTCATCCATGGGTGTTAACTCTAGTTGCATTGAACTCCTGATTAGGAGATGCTCTTCCTGTTTTGTTAGTATTATGACATCATACATGTTTGAATGACATATCAGGAAGAGAGGTCATTGCCTTCAAATGGTCAGTCAACTCTGTTATCCATACACTGCTGATAGGGTACTGGTTTTTCCCAACCTTCCTCAAACCTCCTTCCTCCTCACTAGTCCTGCCCCACCTGTTTTTCTACCTTGGCCCCAGGATCACTGCACTTATTTCCTACCCAACTATGATCATAGAAAGAGAAAAGATGAAAGCCATGTGTCATCTCGTTATAAAAGATATGAATAGCTACAATACAGAAATGAGACGAGAAAGGATGACTCTAATGGCTAGAATTAGACCTGCAAATTATCGGTGTGGTTTATGTTTCCTACTTATGGTTTTCTCCTAAATAGAGGCTGACTGGCCTCATAATGATAGATGGCAAGTTTGATGTCATAGTGCCTAAATGGAAAGCTCTGCCACCTCCTAACTACATGCTCTTGGGCAAGTTATTTTACCTGCCTGTAAAATTTAGGCATTAGCAGTGTCTCTACCACTTGAAGTCAAAATAAAGATGAAATGAAATGATGAATGAAAATGCTTAGCACAACACAATACGTATGGTACAGCAAGAGCTTCATAAATGTTGGCAGTTATTATGTGCATTAATTTTCATTTTTCTTCCTGCCCTTTGATATCAAAGATAAACTATATCCAGGAAAAATTAACTTTCAGGCCAAAGTCATATCTGGTAAGAAGTGGCATCTGTACCCAGAGGGAGATTTCTTCCTGAAAGCTTGGTATTCTTTCACCTACTCTCTCCCTACTCTCTTCCAGTTAATTCCAGTTGCCAAGAATCTGCCACGGAAGCAGACAGGAGTTGCTAAACTGGTTGGTTGCTTATTTTGTTTTATTTAGTAGTCGTCATTGCTACCTTCCACGAACAACTAAGAGACCCAAATGACAGTGAGCATGCTTCCTCCTTCAAGGATGCCCAGTGGCTTTTCATCAGGGACCTCCTGAGGGAGAAAATAGTTTCATTTCCCCCACAAGTAAATGAGTCCAGGAAGGTTGTTGGTAAACTGTGGGGCGTAAAGGTGTGTCAGCTCAAGCATCCCCCCTCTCAGACATTTTCTTCAGCAGCCCTGGATGGGTCTTGAAGCATTATGAACTGGCAGGAAAAGGCTTGAGGATAAAAGTGATTCTGAAAGATCAGAAAAGCCATTAACCAAACGGGCCACAGAGAATTTTAACTTGGAGACTTCAGAGGAATACTTAGTTCCAAATGGAACAAGGCAGCTCTAGATAGAAAACCTAGTTTCAAAAAGACATGCAGAAAAGCATACTGTCCAGTGGACTATGTTTCTCTATATGAAAATTAAAAAAAAAAATTTTTTTTTTTTGGCTACTCTCTCCCTGCCAACTCTCCTTTTCTAGTCTCAGCCCAAACCAGTCCCTCCTCCTTCCAGCCCTCCTTTTTTTCAAGGGCTCTTTATTGGCTCTTAAGTGGGGGAAGGGATGGCAAGAGATGATTGGCTAAGTGAAAGCAGCACCTCCTTGCCCATTCCCCTCCCACACCCTCCCTGGAGAAACAGCTGGAATGAGAAGTAGGGAGGGAAGGCTGAGATTGGCTGAGAGTCAGTGGTAGGGTGGGGTGAGTCAGCACAGATGAAGCATTTACCTGTCCAGGTAAATCAGGAAGAGGTCTAAAGAAGAAAACAGTAGGAGACAGAGGAAGCAGTCTCTGTCTTTATCTCTGCCCTTTGAAATATAAGGGTATTTCTTTCTTCTCTTCAGCTCCCTACACAGTGAAGGTGAGTTAATCTGTAATTATTGCTTATTCTGTAGCAAGGTGGGGTGGGGTGCTTTATGGGAATTCAGAGCCACAGGGTTGTGGGGAGCTCTGTACACCCCAGTTAGGGACTTTCCTCTCTATTCCTCAACTATCTGAGGCCAGTAGGGAATCAGAGGAGGTTGTATTGAAGTGCTTTTGTGAAGACCAGGGCTGAAATGCATTTTTTTTCCCCATCTGTCTATTTAGTTGGATAAGTATATTGTGCAGACAAGAAAGGGGTGGGGGAATGGGTTTGGTTTGGAAATTTCCATCTCTGAGCAATTCAAATTGAGTTGTGACTTTGGAAGAGAATAGTTGGAGTAGAAAAGTCAAAATGAGGGAGAAGAGTGGTTTTCCATTGCGGTTCTAACCAGAAATTCTCCCATGGCCTTGTCAACTCATAGTCTATCTTTATTTATATAAAGGATGCAGTGCGTGTGTGCTCAATAAGGGCAATGTGATAATGGAGCTGCCTGTGGACAGGTGCTTAAGGTGCGAGCTCTGCTAGGCTGTTTGTAAGGGGATGTCAGGTTTGGTTATGTTGGGAAAACTCCAGCTCAGGCTCCCAGCTCATCTCTGGAAAACCCTTGGATAATTTAATTGCAGATTCCAGTTTATTTGGGTTCAACTCAATTAATTTTATGACTTTACCTGTTAATGGACACAGAAACTGGCAAACAGAAAGCTACTGGGCTGTGCTGGGGCCTCACCCACATTAATATTTCACAGTAGCTTGTCAACTCTGGTAGAAGTTCCGAGCGGGGTTCAGGTCAGAGTAGTGTGGCAGTGTCCACAGAGAGGGGAACCAGACCGGCATAGTGGTTTTGTTTATTTTCCTTCAGGTGTCCCAGCTGGCAGTATGTTGGGCAGGTTTACCTACAGCAGGAAGCTGGATGTAGAAGTCAAGTCAGAATAGTAAATCAGCTCTCTCCATCTCCACCTTGGGGGTTGACACTCTGGTCTGTATGTGCCTCTTTCCCGCCTTCCTCCTGCCGCAGGAAGACCCCAGCGCCGGGATCCCGGGCAGAACGCAGGAGCTCTGAGGGAATATGCAGTACTGGGTTTCAAGTCCTGGTGCTAGCTTAGTCCACAGCACAGAACCGGCCCGCCAAACTCAGGGCTGCTGCTGTAGGTGGCGAACTTGTCAGCAATAACTATAGCCTGCAGTATCAAAAAAGCTCTTGTGCAGAGTATTTCTACCAACCCCTTCCCTCAAATGCAGTGGTGGACAGGGAGAGTATATCACTGCCTTAACACACAGCAACATGCACCGAGCAGCTTGTAGTCTTCCTTCTGGGGTGTTTTCCAGCCGAGGCAGTGTTGGGTAGTCAGCAAAAAGCAGACACCTGGTTGGCAGAGAAATAGGCACCTACTTGACTACTTGAGAGGGAGGCTAAACTCCTGGAGGATATGGGGGTGGCCTCATGGAAGGAGTCTATTTAGAAGGTACAGAGAAACCAAGGTAGAATGGGGCTGAAGCCTTCTCACCACCCCACCCTCTTCAGATACCAAAATTCCACATGTTATTTATTTACTCTCTTCCAAGGTTTGGCTGGCTTCAGTGAAGTAGTTAATATTTAATGTGTCTTTGCATGACTGGGCCCAACTATAGGCTGTGCACAAAATTTCTTAACCCATTCCCTCATCCTGACAAGTCCCCCGAAGAGGTCAAGGGTTAAAAGATACCAAACTCTCACCTGAGTGTTTTGCTTTTTTCTCAGGCTTCTTATCAGGTGGACATACCTCAGGTTTCAATAGTTGCCCTGAAATAGCCCCCAAGTTTCAAGGTTATAAAGTTGGTGGGAGGAAATGCAGCATCCAGACCAGGCCAAATGGTGGTGGTTGGTGGGGGGGGACGAAAGTGGGGAGAGGAGGCTTTGTGGGTCAGACTGTGTCAGAAAACAAGGTGTGGTGACAGGGTGCAAGTGCATTAGGGCTCATTCAGCTTAAGTTTCAGGTGCAGAGTCATCTCTACTGTGGTTATGTAGCACCCAATGATAAGATCCTCAGTGGAATTTGGTGTAATTTCTTTACTCTGGAAATGTCTGTTGTTGAGGCAAACACTGGTGGAAGCATAAAGCTGAACTAGATGAACTAAATAATGTGCAGGGTTTACGGTGTGAGATAGGGGAAGAGGGACTGTAGGGCTGTTAGCATTTAGTCAGGGTGGCCAATGACCCTTCTTTTGGTACATGACCCTATTGCATCGGAACAGTCTGAGATGCTCTCTGGAGGGCCAGGGTCCACAGGCTACCCTGTAGGTGCAGTTACAGGTCATCCTTACTTCCCTTAGGGAGGGAAGGCAGGGAGGGAGTGCTCCATCTTTCCCATTTGTCAAATAAAATGTCACATCCTGCCTGAGTTGTCAGGTTGTTTTAAAAATCTAATTAGCATATCTAAAGCACGTTGTAAGCTATACCAGCTATGTTTTTTAAAGGAGTGATATTCATATTGTTTCTATCTCCCCCAGGTGCTTCAGGCAATCCTGGTTCCCAAATGAGAGTGTGATAGGCACCCTGGGAGGAAGGATGGGCTAGCAAACTACTATAAAGGCTGAAGTCTACTTGGAAGAACACGGGTAGTAATTTTCTCTGAAAGGAAGAGACAGCATCCTCTCACCCTTTCACAGAGAGTATTATATTAATTACAGTAGCCACTTTTAATACTTACTGCCCCAATTTAATAGATAAGAAAACTGGAACCAAAAACTAGGTCCTTGGATCTACACTGACTCCTTGGAAACAGTGCATGTCCCATGCTTATTAGTTTAACTTTAACTGGAAGCATGGCCCAAATTCCACTGAGCCATATCTTCTCTGGGAAATAAAATCTTTTAGAAGGAACTTTCAGTAATAGGGTAGAAGCCAAAAAACGTGGTCTTCCAATAGCTTCACTCAACAAACACTAAAATAGATGACAAGTTATTCATCTAGCAATTTTTGAGCACATTCTCTGTGCCTAGGCTTGTGACAGATCGGTCACCATTACTGTAATGGCCCCAATGCCCTGTGGAACGTCAAGAATGAGTTAGAACTCTTTGAACCTAGACAGTCATCAGTGGAGTGGATAGCTGAGATGACTGAACTTCATTTCACATGACTTCTCCTGTTTCTGTTTCTTTGTGGTTCTGGATATTGAGGAACTTCATGAAGGAACCCTAAGAGCTATTTTACCCAGTGATGACTTATCATTGGGTGTCTTTGGCATCTCCATCTCTTCTGGTCCCCTCTCTATCTCCCGAGAGGCTCTGGACCCTCACAAATTACATGTGTCATTAGGGATCTTCCCTCTTCATTCACCATTGCTCTGTCCCTCTCCACCTGTCCCATTTGAAGGCCTTCTGCTAAGCAGAAGGGGAGCTCTGGGAGGCCTTGTACTTGTCATCTCTATGGAGCTGGTCAGCTGACTCACATAGCAAACTTGGCTTTGACATTGGAAGCGGTTATTGGGAAAAGGATAACCAGTCCTGGAATCTAAACCCCAAGTCCCAAGATCTCAAATAGAACACATTTTACTTAATGTTGGAAGGATAGAAAAGATGGTAGAAAATAAAGTCATGGGAGAATATGAACTCAGAATCATACTGTATTCTATATTCTGTATTCTACCTCTCCCCAACCCTCTATTTGGCCTGTCTTTTAATCTTTATTCTTCTAGAATTTCATTTTTCTATAGATGAGTTACCGTGGCATTTCCAACTCTGATGGAGTATTTCCCACAAAAAGGCATGTGAAAATCTTTGTGATTTTCAGAAGGAAAATGGCACTGCCATCCTTTGCTATTACTATGAGCACAACGGGCTTGAGGGTTTTTTTTTTCCTCAAGCCCATAGTTGGGAGGACGCTATATAGGACATTGTTCTTGTTCATTTGACACAGGTTAGGCAACATCATTGGAGTCAGACCAACAACAGAGGGGATGGTGCACAAGAGGGAAATTGATTTGGTGCCAACCACTGTAGGTGCTATGCACGTGTGTCCTAGGCTAGGGAGGTGTTGCTGGCAATGTTGGTAGCTGTCATGATGTTGGTGATATTGATTATGATCATAGCTAATAATTGGGTCATGGACTGCATGAGTGTTTTACATGGAATATTTTATTGTATCTTCAGAACAACCCTCCCTATGAAGCAGGAACTATTACAGGTCCTATTCTCCTTCCAAGCCTGCAGTCTCCCATTTAATATGAACCCTTCTTTTCTAAACTCTTGTTTCCCTTCAGTTTATTTTGATTCCCAGAGTTTGTTTTTCTTCTTATTATAAGAACAGTAGTAGTTAGTTATTCATTAAGTGCTTGAATATTTACTACCAGCTACACTGTACTATCTCATTTAATCCTTACACTAAACCTATTAAATGAGAAAAAACAAACTCAAAGTGTAATTTGCCTCGTCACATACTAACTGTAAATGGCTAAACTTGAACCCAGATCAAACTACCTCCAAAATCCAAGTTATTAACCCCTGTAACGTTTGTTGTTTATAGCAATGAGAATGTAGGGTAAGCGCCCTAGTTCAGAGAAAAAGGTAACTAAAGAAAGTGATGGAATTTCCTTTCTGACTAGACTGCTTCTCCACTACCTAAGTCCATCCTTTTGCATGTATGTGAGCCAGCTTATGTGTTCTTCCATGTAGGCTGGGGGTTTGGGTTTGGGTAATGGCTGTCCACAGCCCCCTCCAGCTCTCTGCTTGCTTGGTGTCCCTGCCGCCATGCTGCTCCAGGGCCTGAGCAGAGCCTTGCCAGAGCCGAGGCTTGGCTCACACATGGCTTTGATTCTTTTCTTTTCAGGCCCAGCTTGGGACATTCTTCGCTTCCCTTCGCTTCCCCTCTGGGAGCCCCTTTCACCGTCCCTGCACCTTGCTTCTGGCAATGCCCGAGAGGGAGCTGTGGCCAGAGGGGCCTGGCTCGAAACCCGTGACCCGCGTTGGCAGCTGGAACAGCATGACGAGCACCACCTCCACCCGCTCTGGATCTGTATGTACTCTCTGTCCTGCAACCTAGCCTGCTCTCTGCACACCTGCCCTGCCCACCCCACCCTGCCCACCACCGTCCTGGCTCACTGCTCCTTCTTTTTCATCTTCCTTGTCAGGGAGTGAATCATTCCAATGATGCTTTCTGCCTCTGAGTCACTGCTGGTTCTAGAGAGAATAGGGTGGGACCACCCTAGCACAACAGGACAAATGAGACTTCTAGCTTTCATTCAGTTGGGGATCTGAGTTGAGGTGAGAGAGCAGGCCAGTGATCTGAGGCCATGGTGGAAACTAGAATGTAGATCCTGTAGCACATGGATCCCTCAGGTTCTCTGTGATTAGCAGCATTCCTTCAGTCTTAAAAGATCAAAGAGAATAGAGTAATTAAGAGTCTAGGTTCTGGAGCCAAACTGATCTGGGTTCCCTAGTAAAAGCTGTATGACCCTGGGCAAATCACTTAATTTTTCTAAGCTTCAGTTCTCTTAGTTTTAAAATGGGGATAATTAAAACTGAATCCCTAGGGTTCTTGGGGTGAAGTAAATGAAACGCATATAAAGCACTTAGCACATATCTCTATATAGAAAAGACATAGTCCATCTATGAGCAGAGATTGAGACTTTTCCAAAGGCACTCTTTAACTATTTGCATGTGGCACATAATAAATTGTAATTTTTCTGGGCATGAATTTAAATATTAATTATTTTATGGCTGGTGTGAAATAGAAAATCTGCCCTATGTCCAAATGTAAGCATTCCTTTCTTGTTTAGGATTCGTCATACACATAATAACATCCAAGAATTTATGGGTTTTTGTTTTTTGTTGTTTTTTATTTAACAGGGACAGAGAGAGAGTCAGAGAGAGGGATAGATAGGGACAGACAGACAAGAACGGAGAGAGGTGAGAAGCAACAATCATTAGTTTTTTTTTTCGTTGCCATCACAACACCTTAGTTGTTCATTGATTGCTTTCTCACATGTGCCTTGACCGCGGGCCTTCAGCAGACTGAGCAACCCCTTGCTAGAGCCAGCAACGTCGGGTCCAAGCTGGCGAGCTTTTGCTCAAGCCAGATGGGGCCGCGCTCAAGTTGGCGAGCTCGGCGTCTCGAACCTGGGTCTTCCGCATCCCAGTCTGATGCTCTATCCACTTTACCACCGCCTGGTCAGGCAAGAATTTATGGTTTATGGCTTTCTGTGCTCTACAGATATTTGGAAAGTTAAGGATCATAAGATTCTCTACTGTATTCAAGGATGTTTGATATTGTCAATGAGTTTTGATATGTAAAAATAGATTAGAAAAAACAGCAGACAAAATCCAAAGTGCAGGCTTTAAATACTGGGGCCACAGAGACATCTCTTTGTTTGTTAGGCTGATGCCAATAAGAATATAACCATCAGATACAGGTTATGACCAGGATTAAAGGTTTTCAAAGAGAATCATCCACAAAAGGAGAGGTTCAGAGCTGCCTTATCTTTGGCAGGGTTCTTTTAGCTGGAAGAGGGCAGTAAAGGAGACCTTTGCTCAGAGAACCCCTGGAGTCAGGTTCAGGATGTCCAAGGGCTATGCTTGGGGTTTCGCTTGAAATGTAGGCCGCACATAGTCAACTGACAGATGGCTCTCTAAGGAGTCTGGGAACCGGAAGGGCTTTTCCAACAACCATCTTCCCTCTGCCCAGGATATTTTTAGGGCTATTCCAAAATCTTTCCTGCCAGCAAGGGACTCAGGCCAATTTTTATATAATTCCATTTTTCCTTTCAATTCGTCCCTTCAGTGTTCTTGTACGGAGAGTGACTGTCCCATGGATCTTCCTGGCTTTTTTGGAACACAGGCAGTAACCATCTGAAATTACCATAGCGTATTTTTCAGATATTCCTTGGGCTTTATTATAATTAAAATTATTTATTTAATATCTACTTAATACTTACTATTAAATCACTTTCTCCCCCCAGTATTCACCCTGTTTCTTCACCCTTTCCCCTTAAGTTAATATTTGCTTAAGGGAGTACACACTTGTTTGAATGTTAGCAGAGCCAAATACCATCAAGAAGGTAAATACACAAGGGAAAAACTCCTGATGGAATGCATTTCAGAGTCAAAGATAAATTATTTAGTAAATTTATCTGTGGCTAGTCATACTCCTTTTCCCATTGGCCTGGCACCCAGTAGTAGTAGGCTGTTTCCTGTTTGTCCTCATACTGTCCTTGACATGCCAGATCAAGTATGCAGAAGTACTTTGAAAAGTTAAAAGCAATACCATTCAAGTTGAAGGTCAAATCTTTCTGTTGTTCATATAATTTAGAGCAAAGTCAGAGGCATACAAAGTGAAATATTTAGCATAGGTCATACAGAGAAATTGGAATTAGAATCTGAGACTGCTTCTGATCTGTGCTCTTAAGCATTCACCCAAGATTAGGCAAAAGAAAGGACATCTGCCATTTTCCTGCCCAGCTACCAGAGCTGGGTGCTAGTGCAGAAGGCCAGAAGTGCCTTCCCTGGTGCCTGAGGTTTCAGGAAGCAACTCCAGCAGGTTCTCAGAGTAGTATCATGGAAAGGTTTCCAGCTCTTCAGCATTCCTTCCCCAGCACAGGGTGGTTCACAGGCCCCACCAGTTTCTGCAGAGTTCCCGCTCACAGCGTCCTTCTCCTCTCCTGCCTCCTCTCTTCACTCCAGAGTGACAGCAGCTACGACTTCCTGTCCGCTGAAGAGAAGGAGTGTTTGCTCTTCCTGGAGGAGACCATTGGCTCATTGGACACTGAGGCTGACAGCGGACTGTCCACTGACGAGTCTGAGCAAGCCACCACTCCCCAGAGTCCCCGAGCACTGTCCATAATCCAGCCTGCTTCCCAGGGTAAGAGAGACTGTCTGCGGTAGCACCTCTAGCAAAACCCAGAATATCTGAACATCCGTCTGGCCACTTTCCACTTTGTTTACTCTTTGATCTAAGGGTCACAGGCAGAAGAAGACATGACTGCATTTCTCTCCACTCCTGGCTAGAATAAAACCTTATTCATGGAGGGAAGGAGGGACTGCTGACATGCCAGCTTCCTATGTCTTTCTACATGTATCAAAGGCTGGGAGGGAAAGGGGTTTGACCAGCTCCCATCCACTCATGGAGGAATTCCAAATAGATATACCCACTGAGGGAGCGGTGGGTGGTTGTCTGGAGAGACTGACTGGGTCTGGAAACTAATCTGAATGACACAGGCTGAGGCTGCAGAAGATAAGAAGAAGGAAGGGCTCCCTTAAATAGGTGGCACCTTAAAGCCCTTGTAGGAGAGTATGGAGAGGCAGCAGCACTAAGGCTCGGTAGCAGCGGGACAGGATGGCACATGAGTGTGGCTGTGTGGGGCCTATGTCCCAGGGTTGGGGGGTGGCACTTAACTCCTGAGGAGAGTCCCACTGGTATCAAGGCTGCAATCATTCTACTCATTCGTTTAACAAATATTTACTGATAATGTATTAGACTCTCCCTGAAGCTAGAACAGTAAATGGGGACATGGGACTTCACCGCCACCTAAGACTAATTCCCTGGCCAGGGGGCCTGATGCACCTGACCAACTCACTGGAAGGAAAAAGAGTCCATGTCACTCTCTGGTGTATGGGCAACTTTGGCCACCACAGAATCATCAGGGACTTATAGGAAGTGAAAGTGGAAGATGGTGGAAGCCTGGTCAAATCAAGAGCAAATCTCCTGTTCATGCTATTTGTGTTCAGTGCTTCCATTGGGCTCAGTTAGCTACCTGGGACCCTCAAGATAGCTAGAGGGACTGTCCTGAATCCCAACCCTGGCGCATCTGTAGGGGGTTAGGAAGAGCCTGCATCAAGGACATGGAGCTACTTGGGGCAGCCCCTTCCCCAACTGTCATGAAAAATTAATCCTTAGTTGAGGGGAATCTGCTAGTATTGATTTTAGTCTAAATGATATCCAGATAAGAGTGCTGCCCCTTTAAGAGCAAAGAAACAACACAAACAAAACCCATCCACGCAAACTAGAGATCAGAGTTCGGGAAATATTTGCTTTTTCCTCTGCAGCAGGGTTCTCACTTCTATCCTCTCTTCTTTGTCTATTCTCTGGGAATCTCACAGGACATCCAGAGGAGATAACCGTTCAGCAAAGACTAGAACCAAGGAGAGTGACTCAGTCCAGTTCACCTCATCTGCCTGAATCCCAAGGCCTCAGCTTCAGATCTGGCTCCTACAGCCTCCCCAGAAATATCCATATTGGTGGGACCCAGAGCCTCAGGAAAAACAGCACCCAGACTGATAGCCACCACCCAGGGAAACCTGAGGGGCTCATCCCAGACCCTGAAAGAGAACAGGTCGGCCAGAACAGGGAGCCGGGAGAGGCTCCAGCCGAGTTTCAGGAAGCTACCCTTGATTTGGACACAGCTCTCATCCCCCCACCAGAGGCCTTCAGGGACTCCCAGCCGAAGCAGTGTGGGGAAGACAGCCTGCCCGACGGACCCGGGGAGGAGAGCCCCACACTCCAGCTCCACACATCGCTCAGCCTCCAGAGGAGAAAGGACACTTCTTCAGAGGCCATGTCCCAAAAAGCCAATGAGAAAGGCTTAACAGGGGCATCAGGACAAGCTCAGCCTCCTCCTGCCATGTCGTCTCAGAATGTGAGAGCTGCAGACCTTCCCAGCCCAACAGAGGAGGGTCTAAATGCCCAGCTGGCTCCCCTCCCAGCGCCTAAGGCCCGGAAGCTGCCACCTAATATTATTCTTAAAAGCAGCCGCAGCAGTTTCCACAGCGATCCCCACAACTGGCGGTCCCGCCACTCTGAGACCGCCCTCGGGGATCCCGGCCTGGTCTCTTCCCTGCAGGAGCAGAGGAAAGCACGCAGAGAAGCTCTGGAGAAGTTGGGGCTGCCACAGGACCAAGATGAGCCCGGCCCCCACTTCAGTAAGCCCTCCAGCTCCTTCAGACTCCGGGGGACGCGTGCTCAAGCCCCTTCCCCAGCTCCGGCTCCGGCTGCAGCTTCCGCTCAGGTCTCAGCAGCTGCACCTGCTGCAGGGAGGGCTCCAGCCCGGGGACCCTCCCCAGTGAAAGCTCCAGCTCTGGCTCAGGGCGCTTCTCCAGGCAAAGTTTTGATTCCTGCCCAGGAACCCACTCCAGGGAAGGTTCCAGCTGCTAAATCCATGCCGATTCCCATCCCTGTGGCCCCAGGGGTCAATAGTCCCCTGGCCCAGCCACTGCGGAACTCAGGACTGAATCTCCAGGAGAGCAGCATTCCTGGCCTGAGACAGATGAACTTCAAGTCCAACACTCTGGAGCGTTCGGGGGTGGGGCTGAGCAGCTACCTGTCAGCCGGGAAAGACCCCAGTCCCCAAACCAGTACCTCTCTTGGAAAAGACTCCTTCTTGGACAAGATGTCACCCAATGTCTTACGTAATTCCCGGCCCCGCCCTGCCTCCTTGGGCACTGGGAAGGACTTCACAGGTATTCGTGTGAGCAAGCTGGCTGGTCAGGAGCAGGAGCCGAGCTCCTGGCACCTCTCTTACCAAGGACAGAGCCGTGACAAGCTGCCACGACCCACTTGTGTCAGTGTCAAGATTTCCCCAAAAGGCATCCCTGATGAACACAGGAGGGAGGCTCTGAAGAAGCTGGGACTGTTGAAGGAGTAATATAGGCGCTGGCCACCAGCACTGCCCACACAACCTCCTTCCTGCCTCCTGTCCGGACAAGAAGACACCCAGGGCTCCACCTAGGAGCCTGGCCCAACTCACTACTCAGGGGTTGGGCAGCGCTAGGCATCTCTCCGATGCTCTGCTCTCTGAGGTGAAGGGGATGGAGAGACTGGAGCCCAAGCCCACACTTATATTCAGGGTGGTTGTGCCAATGAGTATAGGCACGAGTCATCCTGAAGGTGATTTTCAGTGTGTGTGTGTGTGTGTGTGTGTGTGTGTATTTTAGGCTGTATATATCACTGAAGCTATTTATAAGACACAGGAGTCATTGCTCAGAATTCTGCTCATGTTGGAGATTTGGAGATTTTTGTATGAGAATTCAACCTAACCAGAACTGAGTGAAGAGGGGTGGCTAAGCCTGAAAAAAAACAGTCAAATGAGACCATGGATGTGCCAGTGACATTCAGCAAATGCAGCGTCACCTGAAATGTGGGTGTCCCAGAATCCCTGCCAGGCATGAAGATGGGCTCAGACCGTGCTGCATCCTCTCTCAGTGCTGGCCTTCTGGACCGGGGCCTAGGGATGGGGAGTTGGTTTGTTATCTCTTTACCTGCTGCCTTCACACTGTTCCCTGTCCCAAGTATAGGATACATTCCTGTAACTAAAACTAACTCTAGGTTGATTGAGCAGAGCTCTGTTGGTCTGAGAAGACAGGATAAGTGGTCAAATAGCACACCTCTACTGAGAGGGTCCTTGCCCATGGACTTGATAAATTCAATAACAAATGTTGAGTGGTCCCTGATTCTGTTATTTCTGTTCCCTATCTCAGTCTGCTCATGACTGACCCCAGGACTGTGCCAACATTAGATGGGAGCCTGAGCCTGGAGGCTTTGATACTTACAGTACCGAAAAACAGTTTCAGGCCTTGCCCACGCTATTGCAGGTAGTTTTTACCTTTCTTAGTACGTATGCAAAATCAGCCCAATACATTCTCTGCTAATTATTCATAGAATATCAGAGCTGGGAGGGGCCTTAGAGAAGTTCAAATCCAGTCTTGTTGGGGAAGGGAAGTGACTCGTCCACGGACACTGCCACTTAGTAACAGAGCTGGGATACTGACTCCCTGCTGCCACCACCACCACCCCCAGCAGCACCTGTGTGCATCCGTACAGCACCCCAAGGGCCCTTTACGATCCTAAAGTGTCTTCTGAAATATCAGAGATTAAATGTTGTTCATGTCATACCGGTTGTGCCTTTTTATTTTATCTTTGGAAAGTAGTAGTGTTATTAAGCCCAAATTTCCTGAGCAGGTTATGCAACTTGAGAAAATGCCAGAAGAAGGCAATATAGATAGGCGTTGTGAGCTTGTGAATACAGGCTTGGGGATCAGACATGGCTAGACATGACTCCTGCTTCCCCTTAGAAAATGTTATCCAGGATTGTGACCTGGTTGGAGTCCAAGATCTCTGGATGTGAGGGGCAGATAAAGGAAACTGTTGTTGGAAAGGTGCCCTTTAGGTTGGCCAAGCATTTTTAGGTTGTGTCCTTAAGAGCCCCTCACCATCAAAGCTCAGTATTTCTGAACATGATGAGAAGGTTAAAGTAAGGACAAGTGGCCCACTCCACCCTGTTCCGGTATGTGGGGTGTGGGTGTGACAGTTTCTGTGTACTCACACACACCCAAAAACCTGGTGCCTTATTTCTGGCCCTGGTTGAAGACCTGGTCTGTCACAGCTGACAGGATTCCCACAATTGGCCCAGCCAAGTCTCATTACAGACTCCCCAAAAGAAACAAGGCCCCTTCTAGAGGGCTCAGTGGATATGCTATATTTGGTCAAGTTGCTTCATGTGAATATTTCAAGACATGAGGAAAAATCGCTTTGTTTTTTATTAATTGCCCTGATAAATAGGGACACTTGGGGCTATCTGTGAAGTAAGACTTAGTAGGAATCTGGGAACCTGACACCATCTCCTGTTAAATCCCCACTCTCTAATAAGGATAATTTCTCTGCAGATCAAACAGTTACATGCAGCTTGACTTTCAGACCTGCATTCTCATCCTAGTGGCATACCCACTTCCCCAGTTCTTGTGATTTGAGACTCCCTTCCTTTGTTATTTAAAGATGCTGTGCGCGTCCCATTTCCTCACCCTTCAAAGAGCATGTTTCTATGGATGGTCTTTGGGATTCAAGAATAGAATAGTAAGCCCAAACCCAGTTGTCCTCATTTTGAAGAGGGGCAAAGGGATCCTAATAAGGACATCTGCCATCCTGAAGGTGATGTTAGACCCACCTGTGGAATGAATCTTCCTCTTGTACCCATATAGGATTGCTCTTCATTCAGCTTGAACTGATTGGGTGGGAGGTGAGGGGGTCTTCAGAGTTGTTCTTATTTCTTTTTTAAGGAGTTTGGGCAGAAGTGTGTAAAAGCCAGTCATCTGGTTTTAAAAACCAAAGTGACAACTTTACTTCCACTTGACCTTCTATCTCTGCTATACCCTGCTGCAATCTTGCTGCTGTTGGGAGCAGACCATCTGCCGAACAAAGGAGCTGGCCTCTCAGCCTGGCACGAAAGGTCTGTGCCCTCAGGTCTATTGGCAGCTGCTCCTCTGAATCACCACTCAGGTGCTACTCTGCGAGCTCTGCACTGTGAATTGGTAGGGCAGGCTACATGCTGTCTTGTAGAGAGGTCAGAGGATGAGCCCAGACATGTCTTAGGTGCCTCCCTGCACAGTGGAAGCATGGTCTGGCAGAGGCCTCCCTATAACCTGGGGGTAGGCAGGTCTACAAAAGTCGGTGTTTATTCCACGGAAGGAAGAGTAAGTGAAAGACTGGAGAGCAAACCCTATTTGATGTTATTAGTTAGAGCAAGAGGTGAAGATTTCAGAGTCTACCATATGTGTAAGTATGTGAGGTGAACCACTCTTTCCTTTGATCCATGATCATATATGTAGGAAGACAAGGGCCATATTATCACAATATGAAGCTGTAGGTTCACAGACTACAGGAGGTGGAGGCCTTGGGCATGGGCAAGAGAAATCATGTTCATTTAAGTCAGAATCTAAGAATGAATGCAGGTAAAATGCTCCCAGCTCTTTTCCTCATGTGAGTGACTGGAGAATACAGATATGGGTTCAGTTCAACCTCTATCACTTCCCAATCAGGGAACCCTGGAACTTCCTGGACCTTAAAGTTCTCAGTCTGTAATATAGGACTAATACCATCCTTTTAAGATAGTGGGGATGATCAAGTGATATAAACTACGGAAAGTTCAGTTTTTTACACAATGTAGATACTCCATAAATGATAGTATTGTCTTCTGGATCTTATTTCTTTCTTCTCAAAGGGAGCAAATGTAGAAAGGATAGGAAGCTGACTTGACCCAGCACTGAGAGGGAATGGGTCCAAAGTAACAATCAGGCTTTGGCACACCTTCCAGATGACTCAGCTGCAACCACACCACGATTCCTGGAATTTGAAATGAAAGATACAGTATCAATATGGTGTTTGTGTCTCCATGAAGGCAGAACCATCTGTTTCCAGCCTCTCTCCCCAAACTTGGTTTCCCCTTTGACATCAGTCTCTTGCAACCCATGACCATACAATTTGCTTCATTTTGCTTTCTTTATTGTTCTTTTGCCATGTGGTTCAAAGAACTATATGCTATTCAATAGGTATTTTTTAAATGAAGAAAAAGAATAAATGTATGTAGAAAGAGGGAACTCGGACTAAAATCAGGAAGAAATGAGGCTAGAAAAGGTTTCAAGATTTTTAGGGCAGTTTTTAAAAATAGGGTAGGCATTTTTCAGAAATGAATCAGGTATCAGTTAAGAAGCAAGAAGACAAATTGGATGACCTCTTCAAATCCCTTCTGAGATAAGCGCCCTTGACTCACTGGACTCATTGCCATCACTGCCATCACCACCGTCATTGTCATCACTGACTTAGCATACACGTGAGGAAAAATAGGTGATGTTCTAATTCTAGGTCGTGGCTCCCTTTTGCTCATTCCTTGTCTGAATGGTTGTTCTTATTCACCACTCGTGATGTATTCAGAGTTCAAAATAATCTGAAGCAAAATGATATCCTGAAAAAGCTCTAGACCAATCTGACCAGTTGGATAGGGCATCAGACTGGAATACAGAGGACCCAGGTTCGAAACCCTGAGGTTGCCAGCTTGAGCGCGGACTCACCAGCTTAAGCATAGGGTTGCTGGCTTGTGTGTGGGATCATAGACATGACCCCATGGTCACTGGCTTGAGCCCAAAAGTCACTGGCTTGAAGCCCAAGGTTGCTGGCTTGAACCCAAGGTTGCTAGCTTGAACCCAAAGTCGCTAGCTTGATCAAGGGGTCACTTGCTCTGCTGTAGCCCCCTGATCAAGGCACATATGAGAAAGTAATCAATGAACAACTAAGGAGCTGCAATGAAGGATTGATGCTTCTCATCTCTCTCCCTTCCTGTCTGTCTGTCCCTCTCTCTGTCTCTGTCACACACACACAGCTCTAGACCAGGTAAGCTTCATTGAAAATATATGTTTCAATAAAACCAAGCAACTTAATTAGGAATACCAACACCCTACCCAAAGTAATCACAATATAATCTAAGGTCAAAGATATGTCATATAACCTAAGAGCTGGAAAGAAATCTTTAGATTTTTTAATACACCTTCCTACCTAAAGAGAAATTATATCTATAAGTAGATATAGATGGAGTCAAAAAGATAGATGGGTAAATGGGTGGGTGGGTGAATGTATGTATGTATGTATGGGAGAGGGGAGGGGAGAGGAAGAGACTGAGAACATATAGAGGCCAAAAGCACAAACTTAAGAGTCAGGCTATGAAGCTCCCTACGCCTCAGTTTTCCTTTATTTCTTTGGATTCCTTTAACTTTGTTTTATGCTGCCTTACAGTTTTTTGGTTTAAAAATGGAGTGAAAAAATGAAATTTATAACAGAAATGAATACTGTAAAGGCAATAATCATACTTACCTGTTGCAGTTGTTATGAGAATAGAATCAAATAAGCTAATACATATAAAAACCCATCAAATTGCTCAATAAATAAAATCTATTACTATTCTTATCATATACATATGTAATTCTGATGCCAAATGAGCCCTCCTTGAGGACTGAATTTTTCTTAGCCTACACCTAAATTCCTCAGCTTGAAACAGTCAAAAGCCTTCTTCCAGTTTCCAGAACCTTCTGCAGACAAACTCCTCACAACCCTCCCATGTTTTATCTCCATCTGTGTGTGCTGCTTTGAGGTGTCCCCATACCTGATCACCCCACGTTGCCCATACTTGTTCTTACTCCCACCAGGTCAGACTCATAGCCCAGACCTTCCATTATTCTCATGGAAAATCAAGTTACTTTAAGCATTTTGTTGCTTTGAGCTTTTAACTGTAGATTGGGGTGAGATATGTCAAGGGAGTGAACACAACACACACAGTCTGCCACCAGCTCCCCTCCCACCCCTCCGTTCCTGTCTTCCCTTCCTGGTGTGCTAGAGTACACCCAGGAAGTTCTCGCTTCCACTCATATCAGGGCCCCTGCTGATATGAGCACTTTTCAAGAGACTTTTCAAAAACATTTTAATCCATGGATAGGTGTGGCTCATTCAAATAAGCTCTGCAGACAGAAGTGGGAGGAGGGTACAACACAAGATGACTCTTGGTATCCAGGCCTCCCCCTCACACCAACTCAGACCACTCTACTCTCCCCAAGGGGTTCAGCAGGGTTTCCTTTGGATTGTTTCCTGTCTGTTTAGTTGCTTGGATATGCAAAGAGGTTTAGTCTCACCTCCCAGCAACTCTCTCACTCCAATCGTTCAGGTCAGAGCTCCTCTGTAGTAGCGAAGGCCCTGAATACCTGTTGTGGGCCGAAGAGATATCGGTTAATTGAAGTTAGTTCAAATACAACATCTTTCTCATTTTGGGACGATGAGATCAGGCACAATTCTAGCCCCACCTTGAGAAGCAGGGACCACCCTGTGCCTTTAACTTCGCCCTGCCCTGGAAAAAAAGCACGTCCTCTGGTGGCTGCTTCCCTGAGCAGCCAGCCTTCTGCAGGGAGAGGTTGGGTGATGACCAAGGTTTAGTTTAGTTTTGTTTTCTTCTATAGGAGACTAAAATTGTGATTTTTAATAAGGAATATATATTTTGTCTTCATCCCCATTTCTGGCTCAGAGATCCTAAAACCTTCAAAATTTCCTGTGAGGCGAGAGACAAAGATATGTCAATGAAGGACTTTTTAAAAGCTCCAAAGTAATCTATGGAAAGGGGGCTGATCACCTGGGAAATTTTAGTCCCACCCACCCATGCCCTTCTGGGGAAGGTAGAGGGACTGAAAATTGAGTTTAATTGCTAATGGCCAGTGATTTAATAAATCATGCCTCTGTAATAAAGCCTCCATAAAAATCCAAAAGGACAGAGTTCGGAGAGCATCCAGGTTGGTAAACTAGAACATTTCCAGCCCCAGGGTCTACGGGAACAGAGCTCCTTTGTTCCAGACCTTGCCCTAGGTATCTTTTCATCTGGCTGTTAATTTATATCCTTTAATATATTTTGTAATAAACTGGTAATCCAGTAAGTAAACTGGTTTCCTGAGTTCTCTGAGTTGTTCTTGCAAATTAATTAAACCCACTGAGGGGGGTCATGGGAATCTCTAGATCAATAGATTTACAGTCTATTGGTCAGAAGCACAGGAAACTCCCTGGACTTGCAATTGGTATCTGAAGGGAGGGAGAGGGCATCTCATGGGACTGCAGCATTAACTTGTGGGACCTGATGCTATCTCGAGGTAGACAGTGTGAGAACTGAGTTGAATTGTAAGACAGCCAACTGGTTGTGAGACCTGCTTGGCAGTATGGGAAACACCACACGCACTGGAATTGAGTGGAGAATACTATTCTCTGAGCTGCTGCACTGTCATTTCCTGACCTCTGTGTCCAGAGGACCAGGGCAGAATTCACAGCTTTAGAAATTTTTCTTCAGGCCTCCCTTCTGTGCTTTATGTCTCAGCTGCCTATTCGACCTCCGCTTCAAGCTCAACATGTCCAAACACAGGCCCATGTGCAGGCACCCCCACATCTGACCCTTTCACAGTGTCCTCTATCTCAGTGAGCAACACTAGCATTCATCCAATGAGCAGAGCCAGAAACCCAAATATCATTCATGACACCGTCCTCAGTAGTCAATTATAAATCAAAATAATATTCTCTCCAAACATTATGCAAACCAGTCTTTTTTTTTTTTTCTGCTACCACCATAGCCACGCTGGTGCCCCCCAGTCTCCCTCCCGGACCACTGCAGCAGCTAAGTGTTCCCTTTACATCTACCCAGCTCCCTCTACGCCCTCTCCACCCAGCACCCGGAACTCTCTTTACATATGTAGCACATGACCTTTCATGGAAAAATAAAAGGCCCTAAGAAAATACACCTGTGTCAGCACATTTGTGCAAAGAGAAACAGGAAGGATAAACCAAAAGCTAATGTGATTGATTCTCTACAGAGTTTGGGCAGAGAAACTGGAGAGAAAAAGGAAATAGAGACAGTGTAGAAGGTGGGGGAGGATGGCATTTCTCTGAACATCTTTTCTTTTAGTCTTTAAAAGGATTTATTTACATTTCTTTTAAAAAAAATTTTATTTAGAAATTTAAATTTAATAAGGTGACATTGATTAATACGAGTACATAGACTTTCAAGGAAATATTTCTATATAAACATACCTTTTTGGGCCCTGGCTGGCTGGCTCAGTGGTAGAATCTCGGCCTGGCATGTGATTGTCCAGGTTTCGATTCCTGGTCAGGGCACACAAGAGAAATGATCATCTGCTTCTCCACCCCGCCCCCTCCCCTTTTCTCTCTCTTTCCCTCTCTCTCTCTCTATTCCCTTCACACAGTCATGGCTCAGTTGGTCCTAGATGGGCAGAGCATCGGCCCCAGACAGGGGTTGCCTAGTGGATCCCGGTTGGGGTGCATGCAGAAGTCTGTCTCTCTAGTTTCCCTCCTCTCACTTGGAAAAGAAGAAAAAAAACCATACCTTTTTGAAAAGTTCAGATTTTAGATCCATGGTGTTTGCATATCCAAAGAATGAATATGTAAGTAACAAATGTGTATGTGTGTGTTATGTTTAGAGGAGCAGATTGGAAAGATCTAAAATGGAATACAAAACAGTAAAAACTAAACTTAACTGTATTTTTTAAAAATGAATGACATAACTACACTCAGGAGAGTGAGGAAGAAAGAACTAATCTAAGTAAATTTGGAAAATAATGTATTTTTGCTGTCTGTTGTCAAAGGCTGAAGGCATTCTAGTTGTTGAATGTGCTTGTCACACTTACTGGTTAGCATTCTGAATTTGCTTTATGTGTGTTACTGGATTGAACAATTAAGTGACTATATATGCATAAAAGAGCCAGGTTTCTCACTGTTGGAGAAGGGAAATAGACTTTAAGGCTATGAAAAGATCCTATTTTTCATCATACTTTCTTCCACTAATTTTAGTACTCATTATTGACTCTGGCCTAAAACAATGATCACTATGGTGTTTACCAAATTTTCTACTTTCATTATTTTTGCTACATTTATTATTTGGAATTCTACTGAAATGAGGAAGTTTCTTAACAACCATTTTATTATTTATTCAATTATTTATTTATATCAATATGGTATAATATATAATAATATATACTAATATGGAATACTTATATTTATTTTATTATATGGGTTATAGTCTATAATTATCATGTATTTTATTGCTCAACTTATTCTTTATTTGGCTCTTAAGAGACCATTTACAATGGCTTTTATGTCCTTTTCATATGTCCCCTCCATTTTTTGAGTACTTTCTTAAGTTTTGCCATGCAAAATGTTTTTGGCTCATCTTGTTCTTTCTCTGTCCTCACCCTGTAATTACCCAAGGATCTCTGGAATCTCTTTTTGGAGAATGACACTTAGAAATCAAGATCTGATGTTAGATGTGCTCATTAAGACTGGGGTGTCATTCCTTGTAGGCCCTCTCACGGGGCAGCTAGGAAACAGGATGCATGAGCACACATCTGTCTTTGTCTATATTCACCTATTCACATATATATTTAAATCATGAGTGCATACTGTACCTCCAATCCCAATTCAGTATCACAGGGTTTATTCTAGTCTTCCTCATTTTCTTATTTTTATAAATCTTTAAAGGACAAAAGAGCTAAAGTAAAGAGTCTCTCAAGAACCAAATAGGGAATAAGTTAAGTAAAAAAATAAATTATAGTCATGGACCCATAATAAAATAAATATACATGATTCCATATTAATATAAATAAATAATTGAATAAATAAATAGAAGTTAAGGAACAATTCTTTATTACAATAAAATGCTAAACAATAAATATAGAAGGAATTATAAAAGTAGAAGAATCACAATCTATCAAACAACATGGTATTAGTTGTGTCAGGCAAGAATCATTAGTAGATGCTAAAATTAGTGGAAGAAAGCATGATGAGAAACAGGATATTTTCATAGCTTCAAAGTATCTTCCTGAAAATAATTACTCATTGAAAAGGAAAAAAATAGCCTGACCAGGTGGTGGCACAGTGGATAGAGCATTGAACTGGGATGTGGAGGACCCAGGTTCAAGACCCCAAGGTTGCCAGCTTGAGCGCGGACTCATCTCATTTAAGTAAAAGCTTACCATCTTGGACCCAAGGTCACTGGCTTGAGCAAGGGGTTACTTGGTCTGCTGAAGGCCTGCAGTCAAGGCACATATGAGAAAGCAATCAATGAACAACTAAGGTGTCGCAATGAAAAACTGATGATTGATGCTTCTCATCTCTCTCCATTCCTGTGTGTCTGTTCCTATCTATCCCTCTCTCTGACTCTGTCTCTCTGTCTCTGTAAAAAAAAAAAAAGAATAAAAAAGAAAAGGAAAAAAATAGTATCTTTGCAATGAAAAACATTGACAGACAAGTTTAACCAAGTGATCAAAGTTAACATCACCAGTTATGACACATACTTGACATCATGTACCTCTTATTACACTGCACTTGGAACACAACATCACAGCTGTGATGCTCTTGCCAGAAATGTACAAACTGAACTTAAATATGAGAAAACATCAGTCAAACACAAATTGAGAGACATTCAACAAAATAACTGGTCAGTATTCACCCAGAGCATTATGATTTTGAAAGATAAAGACTGAAGGACTATCACACGTTAGAGGAGAAAAAAGAGATATGGCAAAGAAATGCAACATAGGATCCTAGGTTGGATCTTGCGCCAGAAAGAGCATCTTTATTTGTTTTTTCATGAGAGAGTGAAGAAGGGAGAGAGATGAAAATTATCAACTCAGAGTTGCGTCACTTTTGTTGTTCATTGTTCTTCTCATATGTGCCTTGATGAGGAGGCTTAAGCTGAACCAGTGATCCCTTGCTCAAGCCAGTCACCTTGAGCTTCAAGCCAACAACCATGGGATCATGTTGATGAGTCCTCACTCAAGCCAGCAGCTCATGCTCAAGATAGCAAGCCTGTGCTCAAGCTGGATAAGCCCATGATCTTGGGGTTTTGAATCTGGTTCCTCAGTATCCCAGGTTGATGCTCTATCCGCTGCTCCACCACTGGTCAAGCTCTATTTGGTTTTAATAACTGGACTATGTAAGGTGCTAACAATTGGGGAACATGGGTGAAGAGTATGTGGGAACTTTTTGTACTATTTCTGCAATATTTTTTAGTCTAAAATTACTTAAAAAGTTTCTCCATTATTCTCTCAAGGAGGTGAAAACTGCCCAAACATGGCTGATGTTCCAGTGGTCAGAGACCACCCATGTATTCTTGGGGGAAGTGTGAATGTGCAAAAGAAAGGAGGTGGTGCTGGGTCAGTTCAGATTTGAGAGAATGTAGAATTATCTCCATCCCTGGAGAAGCAAGGGGGAAAGAATCCTATAACAGGCATGGGTTTAGAAGGGAGGAAGGGAAAGCTGTAGGAATCCCGTGTCCTGGAGGAAGGTGTCTTTGTGTCGACTCACCCAGCTGAACCCCAGTCATCCTGGAGAGGAGGCCCTGAGCAGGTGCATCATATCAGCCTGTTTCCGGTTTCCTCTCGCACAGAGCCAGGCCAGCCTCCTCCTGCTGTACCATCGCATTCAGAGCCACATACCAAAACTGGTGGCTCTGAGTGGCCTCCCACCTCTGGAAGGAGGGTCTGGGCAGGAAGGTAACAATGGGCCAATGTTTAGCTCAGGAGACAAAAGGCCCTTTGAAAGGACCCTGGCCTTAGTAACCTCTTTCCTCTGCAAACTAGCTTGGATTCCATTCAGGGCAAGCAGGAGCAGGAAACAGTATTAGTGGGGTGGTCTTTGTCCTGCAGAGGTGTGTAGCTGTATGTAGCATGGGGGTGAGTTTGGACCCTGGCCTGCATATCAAGCTTCTGTTTCTTCCCTCTGATAAGGTCCTCCTCACACCCAGGAATGTTGTACCTGCCCTGAAAGAGAAAAGGGCGGGCCAGGTAACCATGTGGAGAAAGAACAAGACCTTGCAGCCTCACTTCTCTGGGATTGAGACCTATCCTCAGGTTAGAGTCCCTGAGCTGGCACTTCTAGAGGCCTGTCTTGCTCAATCTCAGTTATTTCAGCTGACCACCTTTCCAAGGCAGAACCTGAAGAGAAAACTCAGCAGGTGCTTGTGGCTCTGCAGGGAAGCGGAGGTGCTAAATGAACACGGCTGGCTTGAGAGGTGGACACAGTATGCTGTGGGCCTGTGAAAGGCCACCCACCCAGGGACTGGTCAGTAGGGGGCAGGGTGAGGACGGAAGTTGAGAACGGCTCTTGTGCCAGTTGCAGTGAGTGGTGCCTGGCAGGCCCTCCTACACTGTTCTAAAACCCCTAGCACACTCTCAAATCCCTCCACAAACTTCAGAATTATCTTTCTTTCCTCTCTTCCCCCAGGAGATGTTTCTTGGGATAAATAGAAGACCCTTGCCAGCCTGAACACTATATCACAAGGGTGTATTGCGAAAGAACACCCTGCAGAGACGGTTAGCATGAGCTTTGAGCTTTTATTCCCTCCCAACATGGGGAAGGAGAGTGGGATGGGTCAGGAGAAGTCCTGTTTGAGGAATAGTAATTTTTTTTTAATTTTTTTTTTACAGGAACAGAGAGAGAGTCAGAGAGAGGGATAGATAGGGACAGACAGACAGGAACAGAGAGAGGTGAGAAGCATCAATCATTAGTTTTTCGTTGCTGTCGCAACACACCTTAGTTGTTCATTGATTGCTTTCTCACATGTGCCTTGACAGCGGGCCTTCAGCAGACCAAGCAACCCCTTGCTGGAGCCAGCGACCTTGAGTCCAAGCTGATGAGCTTCTTTTGCTCAAGCCAGATGGGCCCGCGCTCAAGCTGGCGAGCTCAGGGTCTCAAACCTGGGTCTTCCGCATCCCAGTCCAACGCTCTATCCACCGCACCACCACCTGGTCAGGCTCAGAATGATTCTTGAAAGAGAACCTGTGCTCACAGATCAGCGGCCATTTTTAGACCATTTGAAAACTTTTTAAACTTTTCTTTCTTTTTATTTAATTAATTGAGAAGCAGGGAGGCAGAGGCAGACTCTCGAATGCACTCCAACCTGGATCCACCCGGCAAGTCCCCTACCAGGCAATGTTCTACCCATCTGGGCCACTGCTCCATTGCTCAGCAACCCAGCCATTTTAGCACCTGAGGCAAGGCCATGGAGCCATCCTCAGTGCCTGGGGCCAACTTTGCTCAAACCATTTGAGCCATGGCTGTGGGAGGGGAAGAGTGAGGGAGGAAGAGAAGGATGTAGAAGCAGATGGCTGCTTCTCCTGTTTTCCCTGACTGGGAATCGATCTTAATTAAAACTTTCACATTCCAGGCTGACACTCTACTGCTGAGCCAACCAGCCAGAGCCACTTTTAACTTTTATTAGTATTTATTTTATGTTAAATTTATTCCCAGGCCATAAGTTTTTGGTTCTCAATTTTTCTGGGATATCTTTCTCTTCTATATAACCTCTTTCTGGTTTAGGAACGATCTGCTCCTCTTCAGCAAGGATCATGTCAGTGTGGCCGGGAAAACGCATGTCAGCATTCACCTGCCCATGAGTTCTGTAGGTTCTGTGCTGCATCTTGGGAGCTCTGTTCACCTGGATGTGCTCAATGACCAGAGAATCTCCATCTAAACCGTGAAGTTCAGCATCACTCTCTGCATTTTTAAGGATGTGCAGCAAAAATTTAGCACTCTTTTTGGGCCACTGACCTTGTGTCCAGCCCCACTCTTTGCCCTGGGCACACTTACTAACTCTACTGTTGTCACGATTGAATGGCACACGTTGCTTCTGCAAAGTGACATCCTTCAGATACTTGAGACATTTCCAATATGCTTACCCTTGGTGGCCTGCGCAGTTTCATGAGTGTTCTTAAAGTGAACATGAAGATGTGAACCTCTTGATTTGCATGATTCTGTGGGGGTTTCTGGGCCTAGTGAACTATTTTCAGAGGTCATGTCTGGCTACTTTTGGGAAGAGGGAAGACCATTTGAATTGTTATCAAGAGGGGTGGGATAAACAGCTAGGGTCTTATGATCTTGTAATTTATAATAAGAAATATATATATACACACACATACAATCTTCTACCTCTTCTTGGAACAGAGCTCCAAGAGAACAGAGCTTAGGAAAATCCCTTGGAATTTCCTAAGTCACAAAGAGTGATTAACATGCCCTTTTTATGTTAATGGAGTAACTTTTATTTATTTTTAAAGATTTTTTTATTTATTCATTTTAGAAAGGAGAGAGAGGGGGGGGGGGAAGAGCAGGAAGCATCAACTCCCATATGTGCCTTGACCAGGCAAGCTCAGGGTCTTGAACTGGTGACCTCAGCATTCCTGGTTGACGCTGCGCCACCACAGTCAGGCTAGAGTAACTCTTAGAATGTCTCTAGATTGCCTAAGGATGGCAGCTAGTTGCCAGGTGACCTACAAGTAATTAAAGGGTTGGAACTTTCAGTCCTACCTAGCTGACTTCCAGGGAAGAGAGTGGGGCTGGAAGTTGAATCAATCATCAATGACCAATAAATTATTAATCAATCATGTCTATGTAATAAAGCTGACAATAAAAAAATAAAAAACATAAAGAAGACTTTGAAAGCTTCCAAGTTGGTGCACACGGTGGTGTGGGGAGAGTGGTGTGCCTGGAGAGGACACGGAAACCCGATGCCCTTCCCACATATCTTGCCCTGTGTACTGCCTCCATCTGGCTGTTTCTGAGTTACATATCCTTTTCTAATAAACCAGTGATCTAGTAAGCAACGTGTTTCTCTGTGTTCCGTGTGCTGCTCTAGCAAATCAATCAAACCTCTCAGGAGGGGATCAGGGGAACCCACAGTCCCTGGGTGATTGTTCAGAGCACAAGTAACAACCTGGACTTGTGAATGGCCTCTGAGTTGGGGTTGCTGGGGCAGTCTTGTAGGCCTGAGCCCTTGACCCATGGAATCTAATGCTATCTCCAGGTAGATAGTGTCAGAATTTATTTAAATTTTGGAACACCCAGCTGGTGGTCTGAGAATTGCTTGCTGGTATGCAACTTCTATCTTTCTCCTACCCCCCACAAATTGGAATTATGTGCAGAAAAACAGAGCTAAAGTCATGTGTGTGCAAGAGGGGTTGGAAAGGAGTAGTGCTGAAAACAAAGACACAAGCGGCCCCGCTGTAGGAAACTCTCAGGCCACTGAAAGTGAACAAATCAATGTGCCCCACATGCACATTTAGCATCATTGCCAGTCTCTTTTCTTTGCTCCAGCCCTGCCCAGTGCCCCACCTCCTCAGGTATAGAGGAATCAGGACTCAACTAGACCTGGCACTTTGGTCTGGGTAATGGAAGAGGGGCCATCAGACATGGATTCTGGGGAAGGGAAGAAAAAGTAGAGGAACCAGTTGAACTAGAAGGAAAGACTCTGGCATTCTCTCCCAGGCTGAGGAGGACAGAAAATGGGAGAGCTTGTGAGGTGCATTGTGGTGGGGTAAGAAGGGGCCTCCAAAGGTTGGGCCTCCCCCATCAGAAACCTGAAGTGAGTGCCACTTTGTTTTCTTCATGCGTCCAGCAGGATTTGAAGCAGGCAGGCTGCTGACTGACCCTGTCCTGTAGGGCTGTGCATGAGAAAGGGACATGTTACCTATTTGAGGTTCATGTGCCTGACACTTCAATAAGCCAGTATTCAAAAAGTCAGAGTTTGGAGTAAGGGAAGTTTGATTGATCTAGAAGGCACCACTTTAAGGAGATGAGGAAGCCTTAAAGTTTCTACAAGTCCATCTTAATAGAACATAGAACTCTTTTTTTATGTCAGGGGAACAAGCAGGGCAAGAGGTGTGTGACATCTGAGCATCAATAGGGACCCAAGAAAGAGCACAAAGTCTGTACATCTTTTTTCCCCCATCCTTTGACCCTTGCTGATCTGAGTCTGGGTCTTGACTTTCTTGCAAATCTTTGCAAAAAGCTCAAGCCCCAAGCAGAATTCTTCTAATAATTATCAAGTCTATATCAGAAACTTCTTGCTCGAAGGCCATGGAAGAAATGCAAGCTAGATTTAAGATAGAGTCAGAGAAAGTGAGGTTTTATTCTGTTAAAGGCATGGTAAGTAGCCCCAAGGAAAATGTAATCTGATGGGGAGAAGAGAAGCAGGGCAACAAATAGATTGAGCTGAGTGTTATGCATAATCTCAGAGATCCAAGATGCAAACTGAAGAGCCTGAAGCTGGGGCTGCCTACTGGTGGGATAGCCTCCCTGAAGTCTAGGGCCTAGGGTACTTGATGACCACCCAGCGTTCTCTTGTTCTAGCTCCAAATCTCTAGGCTGCTCTCAGACACTGGACAAAGCATCCTCCAGATGCTTGTTGGTACAAAACCCAGGTGGTGTAGAGAAAGGCAGACCCCACCAGAGTCAGCAGTCCCAGCTCCTCACTTGAACCTGTACTGGTTTGATTATTGGCTACCACATCCTCATGACTGGCCTTTGCTCTCCTGTCCTCAAGGGGCCCTTGGCCAGGTGTATACAATCCACATTTTCTCCATGGTTTAGCTGAGTCAAGGCTGGAATTATTTTCTAAGATTTTATAGAAGAATACAAGAAAGACAAAATCCCTAAATAAGAAAATGCAAGAGCCATAAAATAGAAGTTCAAATTCATTCCTCAAATTCATCCATAGACTGACTAGACTGGCAGGAGTCTTGGTTCTGTGGCTTTATCACAGAAAATTGGGGGTACTGCATTCCATTCTTCTCCATCCCCCCAGCTTCTACCATGCTAACCTGGCATCCTACAGGTATATTGTAAATGTGTCATGTTGGATGAATATGTGAATGGATTCCCCAATGTACAAGAACTATGAGGGGTTCACTCAAAGGCCTGTTCACATACTTGGTTGTCCCACTTACCTACCAGAGAGCCCACTTTTATCCATCATCTCTCTAACCCCTGACCCCAAGGAGCAGAAAGTATCCAAATAAAGTGATCATAAAACACTGGGCTAAAGTGATGAGACAGAGTTAAGGGTTTAGAATGTTCTTTTAAAGTAAGTTTTCTTCCCAGTAAAACAAGATCTTTTCTAGCTGGATCCAGGGCAATATCTCTTTTGACCTTCCTCTGAGCCAGTCATTCTCTGGGAAATGCTGCAATCTCACCTCTCTGTGGGTCCTTGGTGTTTTAACCTTCTTATGTCCTCTCTTTGTTTCTTCATATTGTGGGCCTGATCCTGTAACTAGGACACCCTACCACCACCAGAATGGCTTTTTTGACCCTGATTTCCAGCAGAGGTGCCCACAGCACCTACAGAATACCCTAGGCTGGAAAGATGAGCACAGACAGAAGACAGTAAGCACATGTGTGTGTAGAGACACATGCCTGTAAAGTCACTTATGAACACTGTTTCTTTAGGCTACTGAAATGGATCTGTAGACATTTTATAGTAGTTTTGTTTTGTAAGAATAATATACACTTGAGTAACACACTAGCATTTTCTTTTTCTTTTTTTACTAAATAGTTTTTAAAGTGAGAGGAATGGAGATAGAGAGACAAATTCCTGAGTGCATCCCAACTGGGATCCACCTGTCAACCCCAGTCTTGGGCTAATGCTTAAATCAAGTGAGCTATTTTTAGCACCTGAGGCTGATGTACTTGGACCAACAGAGCTATCCTTAGCACCCAAGGCTGACACTTGAACCAATAAAGCCACTGGCTGTGGAAGGGGAAGAGGCAGACAAGAGGGGGAGGAAAGAGAAGAGAAGCAGATAGTTGTTTCTACTGTGTGCCCTGACCGGGAATCAAACCTGGGACATCCATACACTGGGCTAATCCTCTATCTATTAAGCCAACTGGCCAGGGCTCACTTTATTTTTCTTTAGAAGCTTTGCCACAAATAAATAAAAACATCTATTTACACAAATGCATTTTCTGTAAAATGTAAACATGCAGGGTATTGTGTCAGCTGATGCCTAGGTTTCCTCATCCACACATATAAAAAAGGTCATATTTTAAAGTTAACTAGCAATGAAAACTGGAAAACATTTTTTTTCCTCTTTTTCTTTCTGGAACTGAATGTGATTATCTATACATGCAATTTATAACACAAGTGGCCACAGATGGTGAATTATGTGGAGGAGAAAGGACAGGCTAAGGGCAATGTAAAAGAAGCATTGTTATATGTCTCAATATTTGGGTATAGGTAATTCATTTTGCACTAAAAGTATAGTGGATTTATCTGACTACCTCTTAGGATATACAGGAAAGAGGAAAAGTAAAACAAGGGTAGCAAGAAGATTGGAAAATAAGATGTTCCTAGCATAGTAATCCAAATAAAGGGAGTGTCTCTTTGACAAGAAAAAGCTAAATAACATGTTACTAAACAATGAAAGGGTCAACAATAAGATCAAGGAATATATTGAAAGATATCTTAAAACAAATAAAAATAAGAACGCACCAACCCAAAATTTATAGCACACAGAAAAAAATTCCTAAGAGAAAAATTCATATCAATACAGGCCTACCCCAGAAACAAAAAGAATTTTCAAATAAACAAGCTAACTTTACATCTAAAGGAACTAGAAAAATAAAAACAGACAAAGCCCAAAATGAGTAAAAGGAAAAAAAATAATAAAGATTGGAGTGGAAACAAACAAAATAAAATCTAAAAAAGACCCAAAAAACAAAAGTAAAGATTAATGAAGGCCCTGGCCAGTTGGCTCAGTGGATAGAGTGTTGGTCCAGCATACGGACATCCCAGGTTCAATCCCTGGTCAGAGCACACATGAGAAGCTACCCTCTGTTTATCTTCCCCTTCCTCTCTCCCTTCTCTCTCTTTTCCCCTCTCACAACCAGTGGCTCCACTGGTTCGAGCATCAGCCCTGGGCACTGAGGATAGCTCAGTTGGTCTGAGCTTAAGCCTCAGGCACAAAGGATAACTCAGTTAATTTGCACATTGGCCCCAGATGAGGTTGCCAGGTAGATCTCAGTCAAGGCACATGCAAGAATCTGTCTCACTATCTTCCCTCCTCCCACTTAAAAACAAAATCAATGAAACCAAAAATTGGTTCTTTTGAGACAAAACATATTGATAAACCTTTATCTAGAATCACCAAGAAAAGAACTAAGAGGACCCTAGTAAGTAAAATAAGAAATGAAAAAGAATATCAACTGACAACACAAAAATAGAGGATTATAACAACTATATGCAAATAAATTGAACAATCTGGAAGAAATGTATAAATTTCTAGAAATATACAATTTTTCAAACTGAATCAAGAAGAAACAGAAAATCTGAACAGATCAATTGCAACCAACAAAATCAAAACATTTTTAATCAAAAAAACTCTCAACAAACAAAAGTACTTAATCAAATGGTTTCACAGGTGAATTTTACCAAACATTTAAAGAAGAACTAACACCTATCCTTCTCAAACTATTCCAAAAAATCTAAGAGGAGTAAAATCTCTCAAGCTCATTTTATGAGGCTAGCATTATCCTAATTCCAAAACCATAGAAAGACTCTATCAAGAAAGAATATCATAGGCCAGTATCCCTTATAAATGTTGCAAAAATCCTCAACAAATATAGAACTGAAATCAGCAATACATTAAAGAGATCACACACCACAATCAAATAAGATTTATTCCTGAGATGTAAGGTTGGTACAATATCTGCAAATCAATTAATGTGATAAACCACATGAACAAAATAAATGATAGAAATAATATGATCATATCAATAGATGCAGAAAAAGCATTTGACAAAATTCAGCACCCACTTAGGATCAAAACTCTCAGCAAAGTGGGAATAGAGAAAACATACCACAACAAAATAAAGGCCATATGCAACAAACCCACAGGTAACCTAATACTCAATGAGGAAAAACTAAGAGCATTTATTTTCCTTAAGATTAAAAACAAGAAAGAAATGTCCACTTTCACATTTCTTATTCAACATAGTAATAGAAGTTCTTGCAACAGCAATCAGACAAAAAAGAGAATATATGGCATCCAAATTGAAAAGAAAGAAGTAATGGTGTCATTATTTGCAGATGAAGCGATACTGTGTATAAAGAACCCTAAAGATTCCACCAAAAACCTACTAAAACTAGTAAATGAATTAAGTAGCAGAATATAAAATAAATATTCAAAAATTAGTTGTATCTTTATATACCAATAATGAACTACCAGTAAAGATAACTAAGAAAACAATCCCATTTACAATTGCATAAAAAAAACCCTAAAAATAAATTTAACCAGAGGTAAAAGACCTATACTCAACAAATTATAAGACATTGAAGAAAGAAGTTGAAGAAGATACAAATAAATGAAAGCATATACCATGTTCATGGATAGGAAAATTAACATCATTAAAATATACATACTATCTAAAGCAATCTATAGATTCAATGAAATTCCTGTTTAAATATTTATGGCAGTTTTTACAGAATTAATTAATAATTTAAAATTTTATATAAAGCCACAAAAAATGTATGTGCAACCTGAATAGCCACAGCAATCTTGAGAAAGAAGAACAGAATTGGAGGTATTATGCTAGCTGATATCAAACTCTGCTACAAGGCTATAGTAATCAAAACAGCATAATGTTAGCATAAAAACAGACATGTGGATAAATGGAGCAGACTAGAGAGTCCAGAAAATATATCCATGCCTATATGTCAATTAATATTTGACAGAGGAAGCAAAAACACTCAGTGAGGTAAAGATAGTCTATTAAAAAAATGATGTTGGGAAAATTGGACAAATACACGCAAAAAAAAATTAAACTAGCCTGACCAGGCGGTGGCACAGTGGATGGAGCATCGGACTGGGATGCAGAAGACCCAGGTTCGAGGCCTCGAGGTCGCCAGTTTGAGCGTGCGCTCATCTCGTTTGAGCAAGGCTCACCAGTTTGGACCCAAGGTTGCTTGCTTGAGCAAGGGGTTACTCGGTCTGCTGAAGGCCTGCGGTCAAGGCACATATGAGAAAGCAATCAATGAACAACTAAGGTGTCACAATGAAAAACTGATGATTGATGCTTCTCATCTCTCTTCGTTCCTGTCTGTCTATCTCTATCTATCCCTCTCTCTGACTCTTTCTCTGTCTCCGTAAAAAAAAAAAAAAAAAAAAAAAAAAATTAAACTAGACTACCTTCTTATACCACATGCAAGAATAAACTGAATATGGATTAAAGACTTAAATGTAAGGCTTGAAACCATAAAACTCCTAGAAGAGAACATAGGTAGTAAACTGCCATTTCTCTTAGCAACTACATTTCCTAATATATCTTCTTGGGTAAGGGAAACAAAAGAAAAAATAAACAAATGGGACTATATCAAACTAAAATATTTTTGCACAACAAAGGAAAGCATCAACAAAACAAAAAGACAACCTCCTGAATGAAAAAAGATATTCACCATGATACATCTGATAAGAGTTTAATATCCAAAAATTATAAAGAACTCATACAATTCAATGTCAAAAAAAACCCCCAAAAAACCACAATCCTATTAAAAAGTGAGAAGAGGACCTAAATAGACACTTCTCTGAAAAGGACATACAGAAGGCCAATAGACTTATGAAAAGATGTTCAACATCACTAATCATCAGAGAACTGAGAATTAAAACTACAATGAGATATCACCTCACACCTGTCAGAATGTTTATCATCAATACATCAACAAACAAGTGTTGGCAAGGATGTAGAGAAAAGTGAACCCTCATTCACTATTGGTGGGAATGCAGATTGGTGCAGCTAAGATGGAAAATCATATAAAGTGTTCTCAATAAGTTAAAAATGAAACTGCCTATGACTCAGCAATACCACTTCTGGGTATGCATTAGAAGAAACTCAAAACACTAATTTGAAAGAGTACATGAACCCCTATGTTTATTGCAGTGTTATTTACAATAGCCAAGATATGAGAGCCCATCAATAGACAAATGGATAAAAAAGTGGTGGTACATATATACAGTGGAATATTACTCGGCCATAAAAATAATAAAATCTTATGTTTTGCTATAGCATAGATGGATCTTTAGGATACTATGCTAGTGAGATAAGTCAGTTGGAGAAAGATAAATACCATAGAATTTCATTTATATGTGAAATCTAAATAATAAAATCAACAAACAAACAAAATTGAAACAGACACATAGGCACAGAGAACAGACTGATCACCACTAGAAGGAAAGAGGATTGGGTGAAAAGAATGAAGGGATTAAAATACAAATTGGTAGTTACAAAATATTCATGGGGATATAAAGTACCACATAGGAAATATTGTTAGTAGTTAGTAATAGTGTACTAACTATGTATGGTGCCAGCTGGATACTGGAAATATCAAGAGGAACACTTTATAAAGTATATGATTATCTAACCACTATGCTATACACCTGAAACTATTACAAAGTAATATTAAATATAAACTGTAATTGAAAAATAAACATTTTAAAAATGTAAAACAAATTAACAATAAATAGAGTGGGTGCCTCATGAATGGGCAGTGAATTGATTAGAGTGATAAAGTCAGCTGGGTAAGAGTATCCTCTGGGTCCCAAACGAGGAAAGGCCCACGCCGGGACCCTGAGTTAGCCTGGCCATCCTCTCCTGATTCTCAATAATGACAGCCATCTCCTCTACGAGCTCAGCATTTCTCAGGAATCAAAACATGTCTACAGTTACAATCTCATTTGGATTTCAAAACACAACAGATGAGAAAATTGAGATTTTTTTTTATTGTATTTTACAGACAAGAAAGCTGAAACTCAAAGAGACTTAGTGACTCATCCAAAGCCCCAAACTAATGTTTTCAGAACTTGAACCCACTTTTCCCAACTACCAGGCCAGGCTGATTCTTGGTTCTGACTATACATCTCCTGAGACTTGGCTTTGAATCTAACTTTCCATGTGGCCCCCACACTGAACACTCTCCCAGAACTGACCAGGCATGACTCCTGACCTCATTGCCAGACTTGTTAGAGCACATCCACCATGATGCTGGTAGGGGTGGGTTCAGAGATCAGTACACTCAGGAAAGTCTCTTTCTATATCCCAAGCCACTACCCTATGACCTCCGTGCTGGAATGGATGCCTACCTGGGCTTTCTGTCAAATGTACCGTATGATACAGTGAAATGGTTGCTGGACTTGGGAGGCAAAGCAACCAAGCGTTAGTTCTGATTCTTATCTGGCTAAGTAAACCTGGGTGAGTTATTTTACCTCCTTAAGCTCCGGCTTTTTAATTCATCTGCTAAGCACCGATAATAATACACACCATTTAGAGTTGTCAACCGTGTTAAATGAGATATCTCTTATGACCAGCTTACGAGCTGCTCTCTGTCATCTGTCGGTCCCTCTCTCCTCCTCCATTCCTTTTTTCCTCTTTGCTGTAGTGCATCTCTCACTACACTCCCAGAATAATCTTCCCCAGGGGAGCATCAGGCTGCTCCCTTGATCACAAATCTCAAGTGACTTCCCATTGCCAAGTCCCGTCACCTCTCCCTCTGCCATGCAGGACCCACCACTAGCCCCCCTTCCTCTCCATGCTCCGGGACATGGAGGTTCCAGTTGCAGCTTCTCATTCATGCTGACGTGTTCCTCTCTGCTGTCTCGCTCTCCTGGAATGCCCTTTACGGCTCCCCATCCTTGAAGATATTTCTCACTGCTACGTGGGTCTCTCCTTTCTGTTGTTTCCAATTTCATGTACTGTTGGTATCCATTTCTTTGGCACCAAATCAGAGAGGCAACTAGGTCTTTAGGATTGTATCTCTCGCTTATCAATGCCACTGTTCCCCCAGGACAGACCAACGTTCTTTACTTCTCTCAGTCCCCACTGGGTCAGCAGTGCAAACTCCAGACTCACGCCTGCAGGCCTGGGTTCAAATCCTTTGCCAAGTACTTGCAACTGTGTAATTTAGGGAATCTTGTTTTTCTCAGATATACAATGTATAATTTAACATTTTCATTAGAAGATTGCTATTTTTTAAATATTTTTTTACATTGGATAAATATTTAAATAATAAAGTATATTATGCACCAGGCCTGTGCTTCTTTGACACATATGAGCTCATCTAATATTCCTAACCTCAATGTAGTAACTAACCTTAGCTCCAGAACCCAAATCCTTTCATAAAGCTTATGGAGATTAAATAAATTAAGACTGTATGTGAGGTTGCATCATTCTTGACAAACAGTACATGCTCAGCAGGTCTTTGCTGAATCTGAGCATTAGGCCCTCGATACATTGAATGTGATTGAGTCACTCATAGATAGTACTGAAGATACAGTATTGAGAAGAACAGACCCGTTTCCTGTCCTCATAGAGCATTCACTCCAGCAAAGGACAGGATTGACATTAAGTGAATAATGACAATTATCATATGGAGTATTATGAGAGAGTGGAAGAGGACCTAATGTGGGTGTAGTACTTGGACAGAATTAGCTGAAGAAAATACTGAGCTCACATATGAAGAATCTAAGGACAATGGGCATTCCAGGCAGTAGGAACACCAGGTGCAAAAGTCCTGAGGCAGGAAAGCACAGAATCTTTTCCAAAGAACATGAGTTCAGGTTGGGAAGCAATAAAGAGAGTGGGGGCAAGGTGAGGCTGAGGTGGGCTGTTCTAGAGCATGCAGAGCCTAGTGGGCCCTGCTGAGGAATTTGGACTCAGTGCACAGCAGGAGACCATGGGGAGTCTTAGATCAGGGGAGTGATGTGACTAGGGTTGTGTTTTTGAAAGCTCACACTAGTTGCTGTGTGAAGAATGGATGAAAGGGCAAAAAGAGAATGAAACTGAATTAAAAACAAGCAAACAAACAAACAAAAACCACTAATGCCTGGAACACTCAGGATAAAGACCCAGAGCATCTGGGCCTGAGGGCTGACTTCACAGGCGGGTGCGCAGAGAACAGCCGCAGCCCCTCCATTTCTAAAGCACGTTTGTCCTGACCGACCGCCTCCGGTGTTGCGCACACTCCCTTCTCCATAGGACAGCCTGGGTTGAGGTGGAATAAAAAAAATGCAACCACCACCCCATTCTGAAGTGCAGGAAAGCCACAAACTGGTTTGAGCCTGTCGGTTCAGAGCTGGCTGCAAGGCAAAGACACACCTGGCCTGGCTCAGAGTGGCCTCGCCGCATTTTTGTGCCCACACTCACCCTGGGGAGGCCAAGGCAGAGGTAGGGGCTCCTCCACCCCTTTCTACCCAGACGGGTGGCAGCGGCCCAGCCCCCACTTACAAAACCCGAACCAGGACATCATTCCATTCTCCTACTTGGAGCTGGGTGGTTTCTGGAGGTGGGATTAAGGGAGGTTTCAGATTAGAGATGGAAATAAGAACCAGTCTCTAGTCCCAGTAGCCCATGAAGCCCAGTGGTCTAAGCTTTGGGAGTATCTACAACTCAGACACTCTAGGCCAGGGGTCCCCAAACTTTTTACACAGGGGGCCAGTTCACTGTCCCTCAGACAATTGGAGGGCCATACTATAAAAAAAAAGCTATGAACAAATCCCTATGCACACTGCACATATCTTATTTTAGAGTAAAAAAAACAAAACGGGAACAAATACATTATTTAAAATAAAGAACAAGTAAATTTAAATCAACAAACTGACCAGTATTTTAATGGGAACTGTGGGTGAGGATGCATCCTGTGCTCCTCTCACAGACCACCAATGAAAGAGGTGCCCCTTCCGGAAGTGCAGGGGGACTGGATAAATGGCCTCAGAGGGCTGCACGTGGCCCGCGGGCCGTAGTTTGGGGACCTCTGCTCTAGTCTCATGTGGGTCCCTCACTGCTGGCTGTTCAACATTCCTCTTCTGTTGTGAGAAATTGGAATGATCATTGACTGGGGCCAGGAAATTTTGATTTTAGACCTTTGCTCTGTCACCAACATAAGCAAGTAACACAACTTCTCTGGGCATCGTTTTCTTCAAATGTAAAATAAGACAATGACCACTCGTGTTGTGTATGCCTCACTGAGCAGAGAGAAGATCAAAATGAAGGTATTTTGAGAAGTTGGATCACCATACCAATGTAAAAGTATTAATAACAATATGAATAAAAACAGCAAGCACAGTAATAATAACATAAGTTCATTGTCATCTATGGTTGTCAAAGCACTGAGAACCCTTTAATTAGAGTTCCAAAATGAGTGCTCCAACAATAGAGCTGAAGCTGCCTGCCTGCTCTAACCCATCGCAGTCCAGGCTGGGACAGCAGCTCAGCCCCTCTCACACTGATGCTGCACCTGTGTGAGAGGGGTCAGGGCAGCTTCCCTGTGGCCCTGAGGACTAGACCACCTCTCTCAGCTGAGGCACACTTATCCTGAAGCTCCACTTGACTAAAGCAAGTGCAAAGGTCCTAAGGACAAGGGGGTGGAGATAGTGATCAGCTGAGAATGGCCATTGCAACTGCTCCAGGCAGATTGAAACTGCCACCTAAAATGGAGACAATTTGGTGCCCAAAGAGCAGGTAAAAGGAGAGAAGGAAGGCTAATCAGAGGACAAAACACAAAGTAGCCTGACTAGGCAGTGGCACAGTGGATAGAGTGTCAGACTGGAATGCGGAGGACCCAGGTTCGAGACCCCAAGGTCGCCAGCTTGAACGCGCACTCATCTCATTTGAGCAAAAGCTCACCAGCTTGGACCCAAGGTCGCTGGCTCTAGCAAGGGGTTACTTGGTCTGCTGAAGGCCCGCGGTCACATATGAGAAAGCAATCAATATACAACTAAGGTGTCGCAATGGAAAACTGATGATTGATGCTTCTCGTCTCTCTCCATTCTTGTCTGTCTGTCCCTATCTATCCCTCTCTCTGACTCTCTCTCTGTCTCTGTAAAAAATAAAAAAAAACCACAAAGTATTTACAGGTCTCTTCCCAGTCCTAACCTGGCTTTCCCACAGGATGCCCCTTTTCCCAAGGTTTTTTTTTTTTTTTAATTTATTTACTTTTTACAGGGACAGAGAGAGAGAGTCAGAGAGAGGAATAGATAGGGACAGACAGACAGGAACGAAGAGAGGTGAGAAGCATCAACCATTAGTTTTCCATTGCTGTCGTAACACCTTAGTTGTCCATTGCTTTCTCACATGTGCCTTGACCGCAGGCCTTCAGCAGACTGAGCCACCTCTTGCTGGAGCCAGCGACCTTGGGTCCAAGCTGACGGGCTTTTGCTCAAGCCAGATGGGCCCGCGCTCAAGCTGGCAAGCTCAGGGTCTTGAACATGGGCCTTCCGCATCCCAGTCCGACACTCTATCCACTGTGCCACTGCCTGGTCAGGCTCCCAAGGTTTAATGAGGTTTTTCATGTCTGGCCACCCTCCACCACTGCCCTTTCCTCCCATACATCTAGGGCTCTGGCACTATAGGAAAGCTCATGAATTTAAGCCAAAGGAATGAATCTCTCAGAACACAGACAGTATATCTACATTAAAGTTAATCAGCCAAGACCACCAGGCACAACCCTGTCCTATGACAAAACCAAGTTTATAGACCCAATGCACCAAGGGAGGGCATTGCAAAGGAACTTCAGAATGAGGCTCAACAAGAAGGAGGAGGGGAAACATCTTTCCTAAGACTTGAGTTCCTGCTGAAAATTTTTGAGGAAAGTCTCGGGGTAGTGGGGTTCAGTTTTGAGTTAATTGCTGTTTCTGTATGCAGGGTTAGGATATGATGGACATTAACTAGGAACTGGATGCTGTCTTGAGCAGAGGGCCGTCGGCAATTGGGTCTCCCCGATAATAGATGAATAGAACAAAGCAATCTGGAAGCATCTCTAGTAAGAAGACTGTGGTCACTCAAAGAGGAGGGTCTGTATTCTTTGTGACATTTTATGTCTGCAGCATGAAACACTTTCTGTTAATTTTGCAGCTGGTTTTATCTGAGTGTGTCATCCCAACCTGATTAAGGGCAAAGCTGCTATTTTATTTTTTCAATCTGAGATGATTTTTACTCTTTCAGTTTGGGACAAACTGTTCAGTCTTTTACCTGCCGCCATTGATTATAGGACCTCAGTTTGTATATCTGTCTATCTATCACCTATCTATACATCTCACATGATGATCAAGGATGTAGCTCCTGGACTCAGACTACCCGGTTCCACCACTTTCTTATCTCTTAGGTCTTTGGCAAGATATTTACCACTGTTGTCTCTCAATTTCCTCATCTGTAAAACAGGGGGGAGGGGCATAAGATCACTTGCGTCACAGGGCTGTTATGAAGATTAACAAAATAATACATGCAAAGTTCTTAGACCAGAGCCTGGACCTTAGTTTGTGTCCAATAAACATTAGTTCTTTTTATTTTAAAGGTAATTTAACTTTTCATTAAAAGTGACAGGTTTACTACACACATTTTCTTTTTTCCCTTCAAATAATAATGGACCTCTCTAAATAATAATAAAGAATTAAAATGTATAAACCCTGAGCAATAAAGAGACCAGTAGAGAGGTTATCCGCAAATGAGAGAAATTAATAAATACATGGAAAAAAATGAGGCAGATGAAGGAGTGACAACTGGTGAAGCTGAGAACGGAACCCACAGCCTGGAGGAGAGAGTGAATGGGGGAGACAGGCCAGAGAAGGGCGGCCATGATCTGCAGAACCCAGTCGACTTGAGTCTAGGAAGTACCCAGTGGAATGAAGTCAGGAGTGAGACATGGACTTCAAAGGGGGGATTTGCTAAAATCCTGCTACCCAAAGCTCAAAACATACAGGAGCCACACACTTATCTCCAGGATGATAAAACAACAACCCCAAACCGAAAACAAACAAAATTCCCAAACAAAACAAAAAATAATAAAGGGCCTTTTCCCTTGAAAAACTGAATGGTCCCCAGTTTTTAGAGAGAAAAGATACTCTCAAAATGGCATTTAGATGTTCTCTAGTGTAACGACCGGCTCCTGAATCAAGGTAAGTACATGTACACAGAACTAACAATCTGATGTTTTAAAATATAAATAGGCAACCAAGGGACAACCAGATATCTTAGTAGAGTCTTTATCATGGGGTAGGGGCGGGGGAGAATTATAAACAAATAGATACTTTAGAGAAGAAGATTATTTTTTAAAATATTTAAATTAATATTCTTAGAGATATTTATTACATCCGTAAAGAAAGGACAGGCCACAAACTAAACATCAAGTGTAAGGATAAAAAAAGGGGAGGATTTAATTTTTAGAAATTAAGAAATAGACACATAGATGAGTATGTATATCTAGATAGATAGGTAATACACAAACTTATATAGATAGAAAGATAGTTGAAACTCACTTTAAAAGATAAAATAAAAAAATATAAAAAAATAATAAAAAGATAATATGTACTGTTAAAATAATACCACTTGATCTGTGGTGGACAGTGGATGGAGCATTGACCTGGAATGCTGAGGTCCCCGGTTTGAAACCCAGGCTTGCCCAGTCAGGGCACATATGAGAAGTAACTACTATTAGTTGATGCTTCCTGCTCTCCCCCTTGTCTTTCTCTCTCTCTCTATCCTTTCTCTAAGTAATAAATAAAAGATTTTAAAAAATAATACTAATACCATGAACACCCATTTAACTACCACCAATCTTCAGAAGAATGTCACCAGTTCCTTTGGCACCTCTGTGGCCCTTTCTGATCCTGTACCCCACTCCTCCTAAGGTAACCACTAGCCCAAATTCTGTGGTGATCATTCCCTTGCTTTTCTTTACATTATTCACATATGTATCTATCTCTAAGCAATGCATTGTTTAGTTTTCTTTATTTTTTATCTCTATATAATAAAATCACACTTTATGTATTTTTCTGTGACATGTTTTTTACTCAATATTATATTTGCTTTTAAATACAGTTTTATTAAGATATAATTCACATATTAAAACATCCTGTTAAAGTGTACACTCAATGGTTTTTAGTACACAGTGGGTCCTCGGGTTACGACAATCTCAACATACGGTGTTTTGAGTTTACAGCACTCACTTCCACAGAAACTTAAAAAAATTGAGACATGAGTGTTTCAGTTTATGCTGTTTGCATCATACTTACAGACTGCATTGTACTTACAGACTAACCTGGAACAATTCCTTAAGAAGGTAGAGAGGCCTGCAATAGATCCTGTACCCTCTACATCAGCTGCTTCATGAGATGAAACACCTGTAGTACAGATAGAATCATCTCCAGTGTCTCCTGCATGTTCCTTAGGTAATCCTGATTTATCCGACCCAGTATCTCCAGCACCTTCTGCAGGTTCTCCTGCCTCTCCAGCTTCCTCCTCCCAACAGGTCACTTTCTCCCACCTTGCAATGCCCCTTCCAGTGTGCAAGCCAACCATAGGAATCAAGGTAAGAAATTTTTTTACATTCATTTTTGTCATTTTTTCTGTTACTACAGTACAGTGTACAGTACAGTATATTTATGTCCTTTCTTTTTTTCTGTGGCTTAGTTGTGTTTTTATGTTCAAGATTATTATTTTACAAATGTTAGGATATTTTACAAATGTTAGGATAGATAAGTGACTTAGGCTAGGGTGTGTTTCAACTTACCCCCAAATCTGGGTTATTTCACTATCATAGGAATGGAACCGTGTCATAATCCGAGGACCTCCTGTATGCACAAAAGTGTGCAAACATCACCACAGTTTAACCAGAATATTTTCATCATCCCAAAAAGAAACTAATACTTGTTAGAAGTCACACTTTATTCCCCTCTCCTCAACCCCTGAAGACCACTAATCTACTTCCTGTGTCTATGGACCTGCCAATCCTGGACATTACATTCAAATGGAATCATACAATATGTAATTTTTTGCATCTGGCTTCTTTCACTTAGCGTAATGCAGGAGTCCCCAAACTACAGCCCAGGGGCCGCATGCGGTCCCCTGAGGCCATTTATCCGGCTCCCACCGCACTTCGCACTTCCGGAAGGGGCACCTCTTTCATTGGTGTTCAGTGAGAGGAGCACAGGATGCATATGCATCCTGTGCTCCTGGAATACTGTATGTGGTGGCACCACAAAGCGCGGCATCACTCACATACAGTACTACTTCCGGTGACACGGGACCCACGCGTCCCGGCTGGAAGCGCGCCATATGACACGTGTGCATAGGGATTTGTTCATAGTTTTTTTTTATAGTCCAGCCCTCCAGTGGTCTGAGGGACAGTGAACTGTCCCCCTGTGTAAAAAGTTTAGGGACCCCCGGGCGTAATGCTTTCAAGGTATATTAGTATTGTAGATGTATCAGTACCGCATTAGGGCTCCATTGTGTGGTTATACTACATTTTTGTTTTTCCATTCTTCAGCTGATGCACAATTTGGGTTGTTTGCACTTCTGAACTATTATGAATAATGCTGCTGTGAACATTTGTGTACAGTTTTTGTTTTTTGCATGGATAGATGTTTTGATTCTCTTGGAAAATATCTAGGAGTGAAATTGCTGGGTCATATGGTAATTCTATATTCAAGCTTTTTAGGATGCCACACTGTTTTCCAAAGTGGCTGCACCACTTTACATTCCCACCAGCAGTGGATGAGGGCTAAGATGATGTTTTGACATCCATTCATGTTGATGCCCGTGTCTATAGTTTATTCATTTTATATACATGTCACACTTTATGCATTCTCCAGCTGAGGGTCATTTAGCTTATTTCCAGTTGTTTTGCTGTTATACATAACACTTTTATGATCACTCTCTTACAAGTCATCTGGTACACATGTCCAAGAGCTTCTTCAGATTGTATGCCCAGAAGTAGGATTACTGGGTCATAAGATATGCACGTTTTCAACTTTATTGCATAATTCTGAATTGTTTTTCCAAAGTCCCATTCTAATCAGCACTTTTATCTGCAGTGTTTAAGAGTTCCTGTTTCTCTACATCATCTCCAACTCTTGACATTATCAGATTTTTTAAATCCTGGCTAATTGGATGAGCATGCAATGTTCTCTTACTGTGATTTGTTTGTTTCTTTGTTTGTTTAACTGGCATTTTCTGATTGCTTATTTTACTGAGCATCTTTTCAGAATTTGGGGGGCCATATCCCGTGAAAAGTCTTTTGTCAGTCCTCCTCTTGGTTTATTTTTTTATGATTTGTGGGTGTTTTCCTTGTATTTTGGACATAAATTCCTTTGTTGCTTATGTGATGCAAACATATTCTCTCCATTTGTGACTTTTTTTCTCTTGTTATTTATGATATACTTTGATAAAATAGTATCAATGTATTCAAATATATGCAATGTATTTTTCTTCAGTTTGTGATTAGTGTCTCATTACAAAAACAATAAACCCTTTCTCTGAAGTTATGAAATTGTTCTATATTTCTTCTAAATGTTTTATTTTTCGTCCTTTATATTTAAACTCCTAATCTATGTGTAATTTATTGTTGTGTATGGTGTAATTAGGGACTTGATTTCCCCATATGGGTAAATAATCAACAATACTAATTCTCTCATATATCTAGCTTTCATCTATGCATGAAACTGTGTCTGGATTGTGATATTCTATTCCATTGATCTATCATCTCTTAATATGACACTGCTTTAATTACTCTAGTTTTATAATAAATGGTGATATTAGAGACAACATGCTGTTCCACTCCCTTCACCAATCTTGTACTTCTTCAGGAAGGTTTTGGATATTCTTGGCTCTTTTCTCTTCCAAATAGATTGTTAGTGTAATCTTGTCACACTCTATGGAAAACCTCGGTAAGCTTTTTTTTTTTTTAATTTTTATTTATTCATTTTAGAGAGGAGACACAGAGTGAGAGAGAGAGAGAGAGAGAGAAAGAGAGAAAGGGGGGAGGAGCTGGAAGCATCAACTCCCATATGTGCCTTGACCAGACCAGTGCAGGGTTTTGAACTGGTGACCTCAGTGTTCCCAGGTCGACGCTTTATCCACTGCGCCACCACAGGTCAGGCTCGGTAAGCTTTTAATAAGAATTTCTTTAATTCTATAAATAAAGATGATGAAAGTGAACATATTTACAAAATGGATCTTTCTTTTCCACAAATATATTGTGTCTTTCCACTTATTTAGGTATTCTCTAATATCTTTTAAAACATTCTTATTATTTTCTATATTAAGAACATGCAACTCTTTATCATTTTTTTATTAGGTTAGAGGAGGGGAGATAGTGGGGCAGACTGCTGCATGTGCCCTGACAGTGAGCCCAGATGGCAGCCCCTAACTGGGGATGATGCTTGAGTACCAAGCTATTTTTAGCACCTGAGGCTGATGCTCTCAGACCAACTGAGCTATTCTCAACATCCGAGGCCATGCTCAAACCAATGGAGTCACTGGCTTTAGTAAGGGAATAAGGAGAGAAGGGGGAGGAGAGAGAAAGCAGATGGTTACTCTTCCTGTGTGCCCTGACCAGGAATCAAACCCGGAACATCTATACACTGGACTGATGCTCTATCTACTGAGCAACTGATTAGGACCTCTTTATCATTTTTAGATATGTTTTCTTTTTTGCTGTTTTTATAATTTGAAATTATGTTTTTCTGTTTATTATTGATATAAAAACTTAAGTTAACTTTGTGTATTGATTTGTACTTGGCAATTTTGCTGAACTATTTTAATAATTCTAATAATGAATCTAGGTTATTCTGAGTTCCTCATGTGGGTTTTCATGTCATTGTTGAATAATGAGTTTTATTTCATCCTTTTTATATTCTTATACCTTTACTCTTCTTTTTCTTGCTTTGTGGAGCTGACTAAATCTTTACTGCAATCTTTATTTTGTTTCTGAATTAAAAGCAATACTTTCAATTTTTTACCAATAATTTATAATGTTAACCTGTAGTTATTTAAAAACAAACTTGATTAGGCAAATAAATTACCTTCCATTTCTAGTTTATTAAGAGCTTAGATTATTACTGAATTTGTTGACATTGGTTAATAAAATTATATAGGATTTAAGTGTACAATTCTATAATATACCATTTGTATATTGTACTGTGTTCACCACCCCAAGTCAAGACTCCTTCCATCACCACTTACTCCCATATCCTCTTCCACCTCCCTCAGCCACCTTTCCCTCTCGTAATTACCATGCTATTGTCTGAGATTTGGGTGCATTTATTTATTTGCTTAATCCCTTCACCTTTTTCACCCAGCCTCACAACTTCCCTCCCCTCTGACAGCTGTCAGTCTTTCTCTATCAATGAGTCTGTTTCTATTTTGTTTGTTAGTTTATTTTGTTTATTACATTCCACATATAAGTGGTACTTGTCTTTCTCTGGCTGGCTCATTTTATTTAGCATTATGCTCTCCAGGTCCAACAGGTCATATTTAATTTTTTTGAAACAATTAGATGTTGAGCATCACTAAATATTTTTTCTAGACCTTAAATAAATAAATATCTTTTTAATTCTCTAATAGGATAAATGATGTTACAATACTTTTCAATATTATTTCTCTGAATAGAATCATTAACTTAAAAAGAAAACGCCGTTGGATACGTTGGGAATATTTAACTTAGTTTTTCATCTATATTCATGAATGAGACTGATCTGACAAAACAAATTTTCATACTCTTTGTTTAGTTTGGGGATCCAGGTTCATCTCATAAACTGAATTTGGGAGTATTGCTTCTTCTACTTTCTCTAAGATTTTGAATAAGTTATCTACCTCTTGAATACATGATAGAATTCACCTGGACAATTGTTTGGGTCCTTGTTTTCTTTCTGATTCAGTTCCATCAACAGTTACAAAACCATTTCAATTTTCTATTTCACATCAAAGTCATTGATACCAGTTATATTTTTCTAGGACTTTGTCCATGTCATCTAACAGTGCAAGTTTATTGGCATAAAGGTATTTGCAACATTCCTCTCTTATCTTTTCTCTTGTAGTTGCCTGTGTTTCATTCTTGGTATTGTTGAACTGCCTTTGCTTTCCTGATGTGAAACCCCTTTGCAGAGCTTTGTTAATTAATTTGGCTGTTGGCGCTCTCTCTTTTGTGCTCCCTTTTTATTTCATAAGTGTTGCCCTTGTTTTACATTTTCACTCTTCACCTTTACTTGGTTTTCTTCCATGGTTCTTTTACTAACATCTTCAGTTGGACATTTAAATCACTTTAATTATTTAATGTTGAGTCTTCCTCCTCTTGTAATACAGCAATTTAAGGTTTTAAATTTTCCTCAAATTTCTACTTTAATTTTGAAATTTAGCATTTTTATTGTTTAGATTTAAACATTTTAAATTAATATTATTATTTCTATTTGAACCATTTAGATATTTAGCTGTTTTAAGTTTTTCCCATTTTTTAATGATATGACTTTTAAAAAGTAGGCATGTTTTTGTTGTGGAATTTTAGCCTAATTGTTTTGTGTTCAAATAATAAGCTCTGTTTGACACTTTTGGAAATTTGTTGAAAGTTGATTTATGATTTACAATGGTGATTGATTCTTAAGTTTTTTTGCATATATATTTTAAAAGAGTGTTTTCTTTAATTATTAACTACAGCTAGTGCTTGACTTACGATCATGATTGGTTCCGACAGACCAGTCGTAACACAATTTGGTTGTAAGTTGAGTAGGCTATATGTACAGTACTGTGAAATGATGTTATAAAAATTTTTAAGTCATATTTTATCATAATTTTCTTTCATTATTGTTATATATCATAATTTTCTTTGTTCATTTTATGCCATTTGTATCATCTTTACACCATTTTGTTTCTTATTTTTACATTCGTCAGGTTTAAGTAAAACACTGCATTACCAGTACAACTGGTTTAATATTTGCAAAACATACAAAATTATAAAATACAGGTGCATACAAAAACTGTTCCAGACGCGGAGCAGTCATGGCTAGCAATTGTGGTTGTAAAGTAAAATGGTCGTAAATTGCATAGGTGATAAGTCGATCAATATAGTATTTAATATATGTCTGTTAGTTCAACCTTGTTAATTGTTTTATTCCTAATGGTATTTTTAAAAATGCAAAGACTGGAGAAATTTACCTATAAAACCTGCTTACTTAGCCTGACCTGTGGTGGCGCAGTGGATAAAGCGTCGACCTGGGAACACTGAGGTCGCCAGTTCAAAACCCTGCACTGGTCTGGTCAAGGCACATAGGGGAGTTGATGCTTCCAGCTCCTCCCCCCTTTCTCTCTCTCTCTCTCTCACTCTATGTCTCCTCTCTAAAATGAATAAAATAAAATAAATATTTAAAAAAAAAAACCTGCTTACTTAGTAAACAATTGGAAATATGCTTTAGAAAATATGGAAGTTGGCTAAAACAGAGGAAAACATAAGACTCAGGAAACAGTGCCTTCCAGGTGCAGCAAGTCTCATGAGCAAGCAATACCCATTGTGGAGCAAGACATCAAGGACTCCAGGAGGGAGAGCTTCAGCAAAAATCACAATACAAGAAATTGAGGTCTGCCCTCAAGACTGGGACATCTGACCCAGAACAAACCCCTGTGCACTGATATGCCAAAGCCAGAGTTATTAGAGTTGAAGACTTGGAGTTGATCAGGGTATTCAGAGCACATGGCCAAGGCTGCATGGGTCTGCCTCTGAGGAGGAGTAAAGCAGGTGGAAACCATGTGGACTGAGGGGAAGCTGACTATTCTGTCATTGTCTGTAACTGGATAAAACCTGGCATTCTCTAACCAGCTCAAGGGAAGGGTGGTCTCTAAGCTTCTACAGTGAATACACCTGGGATGTACAGAAAGTTCCAGGGACTGATGGGAGAAACTGTTCAAACTTCTCTTTATCTCATTCTTTTTTATTTCTTTTGTGTGTGTGTGTGTGTATAAATTGTAATGTACATAATAAAGTAGTTAGAAATGTATATGAATATATGTGAATATATGTATACATACACATGAACGCACACAGAGTGCATGCATGCTCAGATATTTTTAGATGAGAATTATAAACACTTGGAGAGCCCTGAGAAACAACAGCTATGTAAGAGAGAGGCAGTTGGACAGCTTCCCAGAGTCAGACAAACTTACAATGTTAGCTGCACAGTGATTGTGTGCTAAGTGCTATGCAGGATGCTTTATGCTGATTCTTTCAGTTAAGCCTCAAAATCTTTCAAGATAAGTACTATGTTTTTCTTATACAGGTAAGACAACAGAGGCTCAGAAAAGTTAAGCAACAAGCAACTTGCTTCAAGTCACATAAAAAGCCACAAGTCCAGAACTCAACTGTAATGCTGGTGGCCAAGGCCAGGCAGGTTCACACTGGATTTGGGCAGACAGTAGAGAAACTGTAGGACTGAAAAGCAGTGGGCCATTCCTGTTTATTAGAGTCTTGCAACAGCGAATGAGCAAACCGGCAGGGAATAACCGCTTCTCATGGCAGCAGGCCAACGAACAGCAGACGGCCCCTCGCAGTGGCAAGAACCCGTAGCCTTATGTAGACCATACACACATGGCTCTGCCACGTGCTCATGCACTAATCATGCCAAGCGCAAGCGAGCAGACCTAACGCAGCAGTTTCCCCTTGTAGCAGCCCTAGCGACATATACACCATTAACATTCACTCACTTTAGCTGAGATGAAACGGAATGTTTGGGGCAGGAAATGTGTGATATTTTGATTTATAATAAGAAGCATATATTTGGTCTTCATTCCCCTTCCTGGCACAGAGCTTCTGGAACCCTTGTAACTCTCTAAGCGCAGGGGAGCACCTTTTGCTCTAAAGAGGTGACTCAGAGTGGGCTCCTGGGTGGGGACTAGTCACCAAAAAGACCAAGTCAAGATTAGAAACTTGGAATTTTCAGCCCCCCACCCCACCCCCATCCTCCAGAGAGAGGAGGGGACTGGAAATGGAGTTAACAATTGATCTCATCCACAGGAGGCAGTCTCCATAAAATCCCAGTAAGGGGTTTGGAGAGCTTCTGGGTTGGGGAACACATGGAGGTCCTGGGAGAGTGGCGCCCCTGGAAAGGACGTGGGGCTCAGCACCCCTACCCACCCCCTGCCCTGTGCATCTCCTCCATCTGCACCATCATCTGTATCTGGCACCGTACGTACCCTTTATAATGAACTGCTAAGTAAACTGTTACCCTGCGTCCTGTGAGCCACTCTATCAAATTAATCAAACTTGAGGATGGGGGTCTCTGGAAACTCTGATTCATAGTCAGTTGATCAGAAGCACAGGTGACAACCTGAACTTTCAATTGGCATCTAAAGGGAGCAGAGCAGACTTGCGGGACTGAGCCCTAACCTGTGGGATTAGATGCTATCTCCAAGTAAATACATATGTAGTATCAGAATTGCATTAAATTGTAGGACATCCAGCTACTGTCACAGAACTGCTTGGCATGGGAAATTCCCCACACGTTTGGTGACCAAAGTGTCAGCAGTGAAGTGTTCTGTGTAAAAGTAAAAGGGAGCACATAGGACGACTGTAGGCCTTTCTAATACCCAGTGGAATTTAACTTCTCATCAATGTCTTTAAGTGCAAGTGACTTATTGGACAACAATTCTGTAGTCTTGTTTCTTTTTGTAAACAAAAATTTTTTAAGTGAGAGGAGGGGTGATAGAGACACAGACTCCTGCATGAACCCCGACCAAGATTCACCCAGCATCGCCCCATCTGGGGCTGATGCTCGAATCACCCAAGCTATCCTCAACACCCAGGGCCAACACTTGAACCAATCGAGCCACTGGCTACGAGAAAGGAAGAGAGAGAAGGGGAGACGGAGGGGAAAAGAAGCAGATGTTTGCTTCTCATGTGTGCCTTGACTGGGGATTGAACCCACAACATCCACATTCTTAGCCCAGGCTCTACCCCTGAGCAAACTGGCTAGGGCAGTGATGGGCAATCTTTTGAGCTTGTGTCAAAATTCGCCAAAAAAAACCGAGCATAACTCGGGTGGTGTGTCACTTCGACAAAAACAGCCTAACCGGAAGTCCCAGAACTAGACGCTCTGTGCCGGAGTTCTGTTGTTTTGGCCTACAGACCTCCGGCACAGAGTGTCTACACTACAGCAAATGTTTTATCCTCCTCTACTGCACCTGGCCGTGCAGGAGCCGAGGATGAAAGTCCTTCTCGGCATGTGGCCCCATACTTCTCTGGAATGCGGCCGCATGCGGCCACGTGTCATGGAAAATGGCTATGCGTGTCAGTGCTGACACGCGTGTCATAGGTTCACCATCACGGGGCTAGGGCCTATAGTCTTCTTTCAAATCACCCCAAGTATATTACCAATTCATCAGAAAAACTTACAAAACAAAGGCTGGTCTTACTGAGATGAAGTAAATGATTGGATGTGAATTATACCAGTCATCTAATCATAAAACTATAAAGTATGGCAGCTAAGAACCATTTCTCCAAAATCTGATAACATGGGAGCATGTTTAGGAAACTTCCCTGACAGTCCTGGAGCTGAGCAGCAACTCCCCCCACCCCCTGCAGCGTGGGCAAGGGGCCTTGCAGCAACTACCTCCCCCAGCTGCAGCGTGGGCAAAGGGCCGTGCAGCAACCCCTTCCCCCCAGCTGCAGCGTGGGCAAAGGACCGTGCAGCAACCCCTTCCCCCCAGCTGCAGTGTGGGCAAAGGGCCGTGCAGCAACACCCCTTCCCCAGCTGCAGCGTGGGCAAAGGGCTGTGCAGCACCCAACCACCACCACCAGCTGCAGCGTGGGCAAGGGGCCGTGCAGCACCCCCCCCCACCAGCTGCAGCATGGGCAAGGGGCCGTGCAGCACCCCCCCACCAGCTGCAGCGTGGGCAAGGGGCTGTGCAGCAACCACCTCCCCCAGCTGCAGCGTGGGCAAGGGGCTGTGCAGCAAACCCCTGAGCTGCAGCGTGGGCAAGGGGCTGGATACTGGCACAACAGAGTGGGGTGAGAATCAAACTGTACTTATCTAGAAGAACCCCATGTCTGCTGGAGTAGATACAATATTTTATCTCCACTTTGTCCCGACATTCCATTAAAATGACAGTCAAAATATTTTCTAAATGTAAAAATCAGCAAAGACAAAACAAACCAAAGAGGAGATGGTGGAAGATGAACCGCAGGCAGAAGAACTGACCCTGAGGGCAGGGGGAATGAAAACCCAGTTCAGCCTCTGGAATTAGAGGAATGTGGCACTCAGAAGTGGGGAGAGGGGCCGTGAGCAGGAGGAATTTGGCTAAAAAAATGAGAGAATTTATACAAGATAAACTCTAACCTCAGAAGCACCAGGCACAGCGGAGAACTGGAGGATTGACTGTCCTCTACATTGAATAGGGAAACGTCCAGCCTTTCTCCACTTGGTTTCAATAGTGCAAGTGGAGGCTATGCCCCTGCCCACCCCCAGGCAGGGAATTAGAAGATTCTATGGGGAAACCAGTCAGCCCAAGAGAAAATGACCATTGCTACTAACTTTGGGGGTTTTGCTAATTAAATGGCTGGGTCCCTGCCTGAAAAACAAAACGGAACAGAACAAAACAGAATAAACAGAAAGCCCACAGTGAAGTGTTGTCAACTGGATGAAACTGCAGAGGTACGTGCAGTCCGATCCACGTCTAGGTGCCTCAATCTTAAGTATACAGGGCCAGTGAACATGTGGGGAGAGCCTGGAAGATCAGAGCCAGAGGCCACACAGACAGAGAAAAGAAATTGGGGCAAACAGACACAATGCAGGATAACTATATAAATAATTCTTTTTAGTAAACACTAATTAACATCCCTGGAGACATGAGGAGATATGGCAACCATAAATTGAGAAAATGATATTGCATATTGAATAAGAAGGATTTGGAAAACAAGAGAAGGAGGGGTCACATATATGGTGATAGAAGGAGATTTGACTTTGGGTGATAAACACACAATGCATTTTAGAGATGATGTATTCTAGAATTGTACACTTGAAACCTGTATGGTTTTATTAACCAATATCAGCCCAATAAATTTACAGTGTAACTTAAAAATTAAGAAAACAAACAAACAAGGGAATGTTTTTGTAAAAGAACAATGAGAGCAGAAGTTTATAAATACAAATATGTACAATAGAGTTATAGAAACCTTATTTGGCTCCGCCCCTCTTACCTCCCTCTTCCATCTCATCAGTGTAATGACTATCTGTGGTGCTGGGTGGGTGCTGGAAATGCCAGCGAGAACACTTTGTAAAGTGTATGACTGTCTGACCACTATGCTATACACCTAATGTAAACTATAATTTTTAAAAGTTAAAATATATATCTATATTTAAAACGATCCCTTGTGATTACATGGGGACTACCAGGTAATCCAGGATAATTTCCCCAGATCATGATCTTTAATCACACTTGCAAAGTTCTTTTTGCCAGGTAAGGTAACATATTCACAGGTTCTGAGGATCAGGATGTGGGCATCTTCACAGGAATTATTATTCTGCCTCCTACAGGGGCCCTTTTGGGTGGGATCTCAAAGCTCAATAGTCCACTTCTCCTTTCTGAATGGGCCACCTCTACCTCTGGCCCACAGAAAACTCATATTTTTGCCTGATAGAATGTAAGTTTGGCTTGTCCCACTCCCCAAGCAGCTAGCCAGCTGGCCTCACCTCGCCCCTGATTCCATAGGCAGGGGTCAGCCTTTGCCCTAACTGAAGAACACACACACGCGCGCGCGCGCGCACACACACACACACACACACGCGTGCTCAGCCAAAGCCCAGTCATCATTTGAGCCACAGGCAAGCACCACCTTGCTGCTTCCCTGAGGCAGGAGGTTGGTCTCAGCACAGCCCTCTGCAAGGAAACCGGCCGGCTGTCTCCCCCCACCTCTCACACCCCTCAGGACAGGAGCTGCCCAGCCGGTTCTCTTCAGGGAATTTTCTGCAGGTCTGCCTCTCATCTCACTCTTTTATCTTGGTGATCCACTTGAAATACCTAAGTTAATCTGTTGTGACGAAAACAACAAGAAAACTGGGCAGAGGATGAAAAAAGGCAGTTCACAAAAGTTCCTCATTTAAAATTCATTCTCCAAGTGATAAAATATATTTAAATGAATGTAAGATGCTATCTAAAGGATGAGCTGGGCGAAAGCCTAGAGGCACCCCGTGAGGGACTGCATAGACCCGTGATGGTGAACCTATGACACACGTGTCAGCACTGACACGCGTAGCCATTTTCGATGACGCGTGGCCACATGCGGCCGCATACCAGAGAAGTATGGAGCCGCACACCAAGAAGGACGTTTCATCCTCTGCTCCTGCATGGCCAGGTGGCAGTAGCCAAGGATAAAACATTTGCTGTAGTGTAGACACAGTGCTGGAGGTCTGTAGGCCAAAACAACACAACTCCGGCACAGAGTGTCTAGTTCTGGGACTTCCAGTTAGGACGTTTTTCTAGAAGTGACACACCACCCGAGTTATGCTTGGTTTTTGGAGAATTTTGACACACCAAGCTCAAAAGATTGCCCATCACTGCCCTAGGCCCTCTATACATGGCCGAGGGGAATGTAAATACCTGGAATGACCATGTTTCAACATGCGTCAGTCTTTCAAAGTATGTTTGATGATATCATTGGAAGGGGTACAAAGATGAATGAATAAAGATATTCACTGAATCATTATTTTTATTAACAATAGTGATTGATTATTAACCAATAAAGGATTGTTTTTTAGTAACTTATAGTCTCTGTATATGAGGTAATGCTTTGTAACCAATTGTGCTATCACGGAAGATTGAGTGATATCAGTAAGCAAGTCTGGATACATTGACAAATGAAAAAGCATGGCATGAAAAACAATATTTATAGAATGGTTTAATTTTGTCAGAAAATGCATATGAAATATAAACATTCAGATGTTAAAATTGGGCATTTATGTGGTAGAATTATGGGTAAATTTTAAATTTCTTCTTTGGCCTTTCTGTGTTTTTTAAAATAAACTGGGAAACTACATTATAACTTTTACTATCAAGTCCATTTTAAAAATAGTAAACGTTTGTTCCTATCTCAGCACAGCTGTGTTTGGGAATTGGTTTCGGTGTAAGCGGAGCCTGTCAGGAGTGGCCCCAGGTCTCTCTCCCTAGAGGAGGGGGCAGGAACATGGAAAATTACCCAACAAGGACAGGGCGAGGGGAATTCCACAGCAGGACTAGGAAGGGCGGGGTAAGGGGATCAGAAAGGTTCCTACAGCCGTGCTCTATTAATAGGTGGTATGTCTGCCCCTCAGGGGCCCAGCAGCCCACACTGATTCTGTGTCGGAAGGAGGGGAAGAGGGTGTTCTGTTTGTCCTTCAAAGGGCTGGTTGAGGAGAGAAAAAAATGTATGAAACAATTACAACAGTATGCAGCAATGCATTCAAAATAATATAGAATTATTTTTATATACTTGCTGGATCATATGTAGTCGGAGTGGTGCAGAATAAACAATCAGAGTTCTGAGAATTTGTTGAGGAAAGGTAGGTGGAATATTTGAGTGAAGAGATTGGTTCTAGCCAACAAGCTCCTTAAGGAGTGCCTCGTGCCTATTAGGTTCTTATTAAGTGTTTGAGGAAGGGAGGGAGGGAGGAAAGGAAAGGAGAAAAAAGAAGTGGTTCAGGTGAGAGGTTTGGCTAAGCCAGTGGTTCTCAGTGTGGTTCTTAGACCAGCAACATCAACATCACCTGGCAACTTGTTAGAAATGCAAATTCTCAGACCCCAGCCGACCTATGGTATCAGAAACTCGGGGGTGGGGGGTGGGCGGGGGGGGGGGGGTGGACAGCTTCCAGGTGATTCTGATGTAGCTTGTAAAGCCAGTAGCCACAGCCACCGTCACAGCCTCCTGTCTCATGTAGGTTCGCATTAGATTCGGACAGATGGTAATGAAACAAGGGAGTCAAAAACTGGTGGGCCATCATCTTTATCCTAGCTTGCACCCGGTGGGCAAGAAACAATGGGAAAACACTTCCCTTTTCATTCAGGGCTCCCAAAGCCACTGACTTATCCGAGTATCCTAGAATCAAAGGTTTCTAGCTCACCAGTCTTATTCACCTCTGTTCCCCATCTCCTTCTCTCTGCACAAACTGGCTTCCCCCTCAGCCCTCCACCATCCTGGCTGCTTCTCCTGGCCTCCTCCATGTGGCCTTTCTCTGCTCTCCTCCCTAATGCTAATCTCAGGAACCGAAAGAGAGCAAGCTCCTGGTCCGCCCCACTTTATAGTGTAGATTCAAAACCTTTATACAAACAAGAAAGTCTCTGATACAAACTCATTTATCTGAGGCATAATGGAGGATCCTCATGAGAGAGCACCACCCTACATCAAAAAGGGTGGGAAAGGCTTAGTCTTAAAACTAAGCATTGGGCTATAATGACTCTGCCTGCTTACAGCCTGTCCCCCACACACATTAATACAATCACGCCCATCTCAAGCAAGAAGGGCAACCAATATCATCACCTGGGCGATGGGCTTCCACGTGGGCAGCGCCATCTTTAACAAAGTGAGCATAATATATTTTATCTGCCCAACATAGCTAAAGTTTGAGAACCACTGGGCTAAGCAAAGGCAGAGAGGCTGGTCTGAGCAGGTTGTGAGAAGACCAGCTTCACTGGAGTTCAGAAGTCATATTGAGACTGATAGAAGACTGGGTGAAAAATAGGAACTAGGAAGACTCTGTGTTATTAGAAGTAAAATAAGCTAATTTTTTTCACAAACAACATGGTTGGTATTTACATATAACAAATATAAAGAAAATATTTTTTAATCACCCATATTCTCTCCTCAGCAACCTTCAATCAGTTTAATATTTCCTTCAGTTTTGTATATATGCACCGATAATTTTTACACAGTTATAATGAAACCATGTATGTTATTCTGGGGTTTTATTTGCTTGTTTTAGAATTGTAGTGGGCTTTTTGGTACATTAATGAATGGGTTTAAATTTTTATTACGGCTTGGGCTGTTGTATTTTATATCTTAGTCCATGTCTTAAGGGTTGTTATATCAGAACCAAATAATGGGTTTTAAATTTCAAAAGTTGAGGTCCAGGCCAAAGGCAAACCCATTTGAAAGTTTTTCTCCCCTGAGAAACGATAATGTGTGCTGAGAATCGAAGGAGGATGTGTGACTTCCCATCCACCAGCTCCCCGGGACCTGCTGGGTAAGACTCCAGCCATCTTCCTGACAGGAGCCTGGAGACGTGACAAGTGTGGCAGAGGTCCTTCCACGTAGCGCCATGTGGGAGCGGCAGTGACCAGCTAAGACATGAGGTCCCAACCATCCTTTCAAAAGCCTGGAGGCATTTGATGATACACTGACTACTGAACAATGCAGGGGTCAGGGTCAGTGACCTCGCAAAGTTAGAAACCTGCGTATATGTTTGATCCAAAAAAAAACTTTAGTTGGCCCTTCCTATATGTGTGGGGTTGGTCCTAGGACCTTGATGGATACCAGAATCGGCAGATGCTCAAGACCCTCTTATAAAATGGTGCAGAACAGTGCAGTCAGCCCTCTGCACCCACGGATTCCCAACCGCGGATCAAAAATCCTGGTTTCCGTTTGAGGCTGATTGAATCCATAGATGGGAAACCCACAGATATGGACTGCTGGTTGTATATTTATTGAAAAAAATCCATGGATGATTGGACCTCACAGTTTAAACTGTGTTGTTCAAGGGTCAACTGTATAAATGAGATGTATAGACTAGAAAATTCTCCATTAGGGAACAGAGGACGAGCCAGGCTCTGCATAGATCAATGACCAAAGAAGAGAAGAGTCAGTGGACATTGTGTTGGATGTCAGCAACAGCAGGTAATGACAAAGTTCCAGCCACAACACCAGGGGAAAGCAAGTAATTAGGAGGAGGGGTGACCGCAAGACTGAATTGCCTGAAAATTCCCAGAATCAACCTAATGGAGCATGCCAGGGACATGACACTGAGGGTAATGGGCACTTGGGACAAAAAAAGTCTTACTACAGAAAATTTAACAAAGTTATTATTTTGGCACAATTGAGTATGTAGTTAACATTTATACTTGCTACAATGATACATAGTTTTTTTTTTTCATGTCTTACAACAACAGTTATTATTTTAACTGACTATATCCCCATCAAGTGATTGTACTCTATTTTATGAAATCATTCCCCTATTGAATGAGAACATTGTCAAGCTTTTTGCAACCTATTTTGGAGGTGACAGGCTCCTTCACTAGCAGACCTTGCATAAAGCAAGGGGAGGAGAAGGGAGAAACCAAAATCACACCAAGATCTGATTGAAGAGCTCACTGCAAAGTCAAAACTAGAGAAGAGAGAGAGACAAGCTCGGCAAGCAGATACCCTGGAGCTCACAGAGAAGCTAGACCAAGACTGGAAAGAAATCGGTTTTACCCGGTACACAAAGTACCCACGTCAGAGACTAAAAGGAGAAACCCAAGCCTGAGGCGTATGACATAATGGTTCGTGAGCGTGGCTTTGAGAGGAAAACCAGCCCTCTAACAGGTGAAAACAAGAGGAATTGGCAAGGGAGGAACAGAGGTGGCTCAAGAACCAGGAGGCTGAAAGACTCAGAAAATTTCTTGGAAAGGATGAGAGTGAAAATATTAAGGAACCAAACATATGTCAGCAGAAGACTTAAGTGATGGTTTCATATTGGATAAAGATGACAGGCATTTGCTTTCTTACAAAGATGGGAAGACAGACATCAAGGAGGAACAAGATGAGGAAGCCAGTGATGGACAGAACGCAGAGGAAGAGGGCAGGAACTCGAGTGAGGAGGGAGGACCACACAGGGCCCAGAGGCCGCTCACATAGCCCCCAAACCTAGAGCCCAATGTAGACAGTGAGGAGGAATGGGATGCCACAGAAGGAGCAGCGGCACCCTCCTGGGAAAAGGTGGACAGCGATGGTCAGGAAACTCGAGACCCCGCCAGAACTGCCCTATTCATTAGCAGCTCCTGAATCCTATGAGGAACTAAAATCTTTATTATCAGAAAAATCTCTGGAAGAGCAGCTTTTGGTGGAGAAAATTCAGAGATACACCCATGCACACCTTGCAGGGGGAAACAAACCAACATCAGAAAGCTGGTGGGCTTGCATTTGGAATACACCGAAGATGGATGGCAGCAGGTGACCCTCCAAACCTCAGAGTAATTGGTAAGTTGGTTGTGCAGTTACATACTTTTTGCCAGTTGTTTCCTAAAGTTTGTCCTCCGAGATGCTGTGCACGAGATGGAAGGGGTGGTTGAGGTGAAAGCCAGGGAAACATCTCCAGGGTTGGAAATGCTCATTTATTTGAACATTGCTGGGGTGCTGTTTTCAGCCTCTGACTTCCGGCTCCTGCTCTGGTGCTAGGAGCCAGTGGCTCAGGAGTCCGGTGTCTCCAAGAGGCCATGAGGGGTACATTCATGTGCTGCCTGTTCCTGGGCTACACGTCTATATAGTCTCAGAGGTTTCCACGCTGAGCTGATTTTCTTCTTGGGATTCTTTACATAGGAATTTCAAATAAGCACAGCCAAGGTTACACGCAGTGCACCCTCTCAGAGCACTTGGGAAGGACTCGGAGTTGCTCCTGGTGTCTGAGGAAGAGGACACACCACGTGGCAGAGGGGGAGCCTGGCCTGCACCTGCACCTGCACCTGCCGGTGACTGAAAGCCCCGGGCCAGGTTTCTGCGAGTGGCCGGGCCCCTTTAAGCCCGCCTGACAAGCGCCTTGCCCGCTGCAGTCACCGCAACTCCTGCTGCTGTTTCCGAGCAGAGGGACAGAAATGGAAAACGAAGAGAAGCGCCATCTAGCAGCCACCGATCTGTCAGGAGAGCAGTCTGCGCAGTGGGAGCTCATCGCCCCAGCTGGTCAAAGCCTTCGAGTTTGGAAGAAAACAGGGTAGCAGAAAGAGAGACAGGAAAGGAAAAGGCTGGTGCACAAACACACCGGGAACTTACAGGAGCCAGGCAGGAGGTCCGCCCGGACAGCCGATCTCTGGAGGAGACGCAGCTCGCGGAGCCCATGAATGGGATGCGGGAAGAAAGAGAAAAGAGTAGTAGCCGGCTACAAGGAAGGGGAAACTTCACACATTAAATTATGTTTTATAAATTTAAAAACATATACACCCCTATTATGAAAAATTAAGATTGTTTCTATTTTTTAATATAATAAAAATACAACCAAAGTAGTTATTCTGCATCATGTATTTGCCACCTACAGTATGCCAGGCTCTGGACTAAGCGTCAGGAATTCACAGTGGAAAGAACCATAGCTGCTGACATCCGCTGGGACTGTCAGGTGTGTGGAATGACCCGCACAGTGCAATACAAACAGGACTATAAAAGGTCCGTCTGACTTGTCTTCTAAATTATTTTCTTAGAAGTTTCAAAACGTGAGATTCCTGGGTTGCTGTCTAAAAGGTATTGATTTATGCTACAATGATGGTTTCTGCTCTCTGACACACGTACTCTCCCTTGATTCTTATATATGCTAGCAATGTTTTCCAAATCTTCTGATTTTTTAAAGTTTATTTATATTGTTTGAGGAGGGGGTATTTTTGAAGCATTTGAATTGCATTTTACCTGTTTTATTTCTTCCATGACTTTAGAACATTAATCCTCTCCTGTTTTTATTTTCTGCTGGTTTTAAAAATTATTTGATTTCTCTTCATTTGTTCAATTAATTAATCCATTTGGAATTTGTTCTAGCAATTAATCAGAGAAATCTCATCTTTAAATTTCTAGCTAAGACTGCTCTTCCTTTACTTATTACTTGGCCACACTTATCATATGTAAAATATTCACTGCAATGAGATATTATTTGGGGGGCTGCTGTCCCTGGTTGTGCCTAGACTACTCTGCCTGTGGCTCCCATACATTGAAGCAATGGCAATGGCACCTGCACCTTTACGGGTGGGGAAGAACCACGGAGATTGGGGGTGCTGCTATTTGGTTTTCCAGGCTATGTTGAGAAAGTGAGGAGAAAAAAAAAAGAGCTGAAGGAGGTTTAGCTAGCCAGAGCTAAGGGAATTAATGATAGAACAGGTCATGGATCAGAGGGAAACGTGGAACAAGATGGTGATGAAGTTGCCACCACATAGGAGAGGAATGTTCCCCCTGGTGTTGAGAGTAGGAGCTGGGTGCAAAGGGAGAGAAGAGGGGGAAACATTCTGACTTCCTTCCTCACCCAGGCAGGGATGCTGACAGAAGCTGCGGCAGGGCTGGACGGGGGTAAGTGGATAAAATGACCAGATAGATTTGGGGACTCTGAGAACTTCAGGGGCTGGTGGATTGCACAACCTGGGTAGAATCCAGGGAGATGACAGGCCTCGCGGAGAAACCCTTCACTGCTGGGATGCCGCGTCTGACCTGATACCAGAGAAGGAATGGCCATGACTGAGGTGGGTGTGAGGCCAGCTGCTGGGGCCACACACCGCAGCATGTCGGAGAGAAAGCACTCTAGTTTTCTGGTGTGCAGGAAGATGCAGACCTGGGTTCTAAGTAAGGAAGCTCAGAGTGTGGCCCTCTAGTCACCAGAGGCAATGGCAAGGACCAAGATGTGGGCTGCAGATGCCACTATGGTCAGCATGAAGCAACTCAGACCAGCAACACCTTCATGGGCAAGCAGGACCATATCTCAGCAGAGGTTACAGAAGATCAGGAGATATCTGAGCAAGGTCACTGTACCCACATCTCATCCTGCAAAGACACAGAAGGGACCCATTCAAGCTGCCAGGAGTTTGAGCATTGAATTAACTGCTTTACCCAAAAGTCTGAAAATAAAAAGTTAAGTTATCATTAATTACCAGGTTGAATATCTTGCCAAAGTCACTTCATCCTGCTATCAACAAATTTAGTATACAGAAGAAAATGCAATTATCCAACTAAAAGTTTACTTTTATATTTCTAAGAAATATATAAATTTTGAAAATAATTTCTCTCTCTCTCTCTCTCAGCCTTTTCTGGGATTTTTGTTTCTTTATTGATTTAAAATGTGTCATTAAGCCAAAATAAAACTTTAAATGTGTATGAAGTATGTTGTGTCCATGGACTATGTGGGAAGAGACTTTTCTTCCCCATTTAATAGGCATAGTTGGGATTTCTTTATACTTTGTGTTAGAGGAACTCAAAAGTCGTTCATGCAGTATTCTTGTTATCCTCCTATGAGGCAGTGATGGCCAGGTGGGTTGTACCAGAAGCTTCCGCTAGAAGTAGATGTGGGGGAGAAAGGCAGTTTGGAAAACTGCCAGATTTTCCTCTAGAGAAGCCTTGAGCATCCTCCTGTTCCCTCATAGTCCACATGTCCCTGTTTGCCTGAGATAGTCCTGATTTACACCTGCTGTCCTAACAGAATGATTAAAAGCACACCCGCCCCTTTCACTTAACAAGTGTTCTAGTCTGAGAAATTGTATGATTAGCTGAGCCATGGCGTCTTTCTACCACAAGGTGGCAGCACCTACCCACAGTTGAAGAAAGTACTGCGGCGTGTGGGATCTTCCAGTAAGTGCCGCGGGGAAAGGGGCCTCTTCAGTAACCAAGACAGGGCTGGAAATAAAGCACCAGACCTAAGGAAGTAAGGTACCTGAGAACGCAAGGATCTGGAAGGGGGTCACCTTGTCCATCTCCTGCAGTCAGGTATATTGCACAACCAGACCTGGCAGCTGAGAAAAGCTGTCCTCGGGGTGGGGTTTCTCTCAGCATGTAAAATTAGACCTGGTTCAAGCATTTTCTGTGTAACACTCATGAAAGGGTCCTGTCCACCAGCCCCTTCTGAGATCCTCACCTACACTAGTCCTTGCACTGAAGGTACCGACTGCTTAGGTATGTCTAACCCAGTGGTTCTTAACCTTTTTTGAGATATCGAACCCACCAGTTTCATAGCGCATTCACCGAACCCTTCTTTAGTGATAAATAAAATATGATTTTTTTTCCAAATTCAAGACATAGGTATATGGGTTTTTTACTGGTGCACAAAATGAGCCATGCATGAACATCACCTTGTCCAAAGAACAAAACCAACAAAGTGCATGAACTCACAACAAATTACGGTATTACTTTATTCTGGCCTCCGCGGCAGAGGCTTCTCCGAACCCCTGAGACCGACTCATCGAACCCTAGGGTTCTATAGAACCCAGGTTAAGAACCACTGGTCTAACCGATCCAAAAAAAGGTGTGTTTTTTTCCAGGTGGTACTTTGTCAGCTCTTTTCTTTTACCTTCCTTGTTACTACTGGGTTGAATTTTATCTCAAAACGTATAGTTGAAGTCCTAACCCCCAGCACCTCAGAATGGCCTTACTGAAAATCGAGTCACTAAAGATGCAATTATTTAAGACAAGGCCATGCACAGTAGAGTGGGTCTTTAAGCCCATATCACTGGTGTTGGATAAGAAGAGAAGAGGAGTGGGCTGGAGGATGCCACAGGTCAGGGAATGCCTGGGGGTACCAGAGCTGAAAGAGGCAAAGACAAATCTAGAGGCTTCAGAGGGATCACGACCCTGCCGACACTTTGACCTTGGCCTTCCAGCCTCCAGCACTATGAGAATGTAAATTTCCATTGTTTTCAGCCACTGATTTGAGGCTCTTCCTTACAGCAGCCCTGGAAAACTGACGCCCTCCATCTAATAGTTACGGGTCCTGAAGTATTAGTGTCTCTTGATGCATAACAAGACTACCACATGTTTACCAGCTCAGAGCACCCACATCTTTTATCTCATGACTTCTTTGGGTCCGGAATGCTGGCACGGCTTAGCTGAGTTCTCTGCCGGGCTGCAGCCAAGGTGTTGGCCAGGCAGGGGTCCCACCCAAGAGCACAGTTGGGGAAGGCTCCACTGCCAAGTCTACATGACTACGGGTAGGACGCAGGTCCTCGTGGGTTGCTGGCCTGGCAGCCTTGGCTTCTTGCTGTAGGCCTAAAGCACCCGCATCAGGACTTGCTACACGGTCCTCCCCACAGAGCAGCTCACATGACAGCTGGCTTCAGCAAAGCTGGCAAGGGATAGAGTCCCCCTGCTGGGTGACATGACAACCTTTTGCCTCTTAATCACAGACATGACTTCTCATTCCCTTTACCATATTCAGTGGGCAAGACTAAATCACACATTACACCCCCACCTGAGAAATAAGCCTGAACGGCAGGAGGCAATATCACAGGAGCCACACTCTATAAGGCAGGGGAGGGGACAACAAATTCCCTGAGGGTTAGGTTTCCAGGCTGAATTTCCAGGCACTCAGTCTCCGCAGCAATTTCTAGTCACTTCCTCCCCATACACCCAAAAGATAAAACAGTAATTCTTCCCCCCCCCCCATTCTTAGGTTGGAAGCAACTTCTCGCTGGTTTGTGGGGGGACCCGCTCCCCAGCTGTCCCCCTTTGTCCTGCTGCCAGTTGGACCATGGCGTAGAAGGAGGCCCCTAAACCCTGGGGCAGGGCAGAGGTGTACGCTGCAAACAGGTGGTCCCAGGCAAGGGCCAGCTGTGCCCTCCCCCAGTCTGAGGGCCCCCGTAGCCCCTTGAGCAGGAATGAGCTCATTGGCTTTTCCTTCCCCTGCTGCTGGGCTCAGGGTCAGCCCCACTTTCAGGCAGCAAAGTATCCTCCCGACAGTCCATGTCTAACCGTGTCCCCCATCTTCCTTTGCAGCAAGGCTGGGGCCACCTGACGAGGAGAAGCCAAGTATGTTTAGTGTGACACTTCCGGGATGAAGAAATTAAAAGCCAAGGTGCCTCCTCTGTCCCTTTCTTCCTGACTCAGCAAACCTGGAGGCCACGTGTCGAGAGGGCAGTGCCACAAAAGAGAGGGAGCTTGGTTCCTGTGAGGTGGCTTTTCTCGGGACAGAGCTCTAACCCTACCCCATGTAGGACGTCCCTTGAAAAATAAAGTTTTCCGTATTAAACCCACTTAGATTTTAGAGTTTGCCTGTTGCATCAGCCTGGCAATAAATAGCCTACCCCCTCACCTGCCTTTGGGGTTTTTCACTTGCCCCCAGGCCAAATGTTGCCAAGAGAAACCCAGCCAAGCATATGTGAAGTCTTCTGACCCTGTGCTGGGATCAAGAGATGGCCACTCGGCTAGTACCACTGACTGCTGATTCTTTTCTATGTCACTTACAAGCTGTGTGACCTTGGGAAGACCAGTTAACCTCTGCGCCTCAGTTTCCATACCTGTAAAATGAGTTCTACTAGTACCTTCTCATATGGTTTTTGTGAAGAGTAAATGTGTAGAACACATAAGCAGTGAAACAGTTCCTACCTCGTTATCCATTTTATTGGCCGGTATGCATTCTGGGGCACTGGGAGGCACTCACTTTAACCTTATCCCCAACCTGTCAGCACAGGATCCTGGGGCTTCTCTTTAGCCAGGAAAAGGAAAAGACCCATTTTCTCCAAAACAAATGCCCCCTTTAATTCTTCCTTCTCCAATTGCCGCCTCTTTCTGGTTATTATTTTCCTTTTCTCAACACTAGAGGGCGCTTCACAACTGACACCATCCAAAACGCCTCACAGATTCCCCCTCAGTCCAGTGGGCAACTGGCAGGGGCCAGGCAGGTGGCCCAACTTAAACTTGGAGCATATCACTTTGAACAAGGAGATGGGCTGCTCATTCATCAGAAAACAACCAAGCCTAAGTGTTGCTAACATAGTCTGCTATTCAGACCTGTCCTGGACCACTTCCTTAGAGCTCTTAATAAAAAAACATTTGTAATTATATGTTTGTTTCTATACTGATCAGTTTAATATACCTCTCCCTCCACCAAACTGTAAGTTCCATGAAAGATGGGCATGTGTGTTTTGTTCACTATTTATTTCCAGCACCCTGCATAGTGTTTGGTATATGTGTTCTTGATAAATACATAAGGACTCATTAAATTAATCCCTCTATTTCTTCTCACACCCTTTTTCCACACACCTACCCCCCCACACACACACACACACACTGAGCATCAACCTGACCTGGTGCTACTCATCACTGCCATCTCAACTTCCTCACCATCTTTGATTATTGTCACAATTTCCTGATAGGTTTTGATTTTTTCAAATGTTTGCTCTCTAATATATTTTGCCACTCCACTACTTTGCTTAAAAAAGCATTAGCCATAGGTTCAGTTCCCAACTGCTTTTAAGACATATTGCAAACAAATTCATCTAGAACAGTGGTTCTTAACCTCTTTTGAGGTACCGAACCCACCAGTTTCATATGCGCATTCACCGAACCCTTCTTTAGTGATAAATAAAATATGATTTTTTTTCCAAATTCAAGACATAGGTATATGTTTTTTTACTGGTGCACAAAATGAGCCGTGCATGAACATCACCTTGCTCAAAGAACAAAACCAACAAAGTGCATGAACTCACAACAAATTACGTTATTACTTTATTCTGGCCTCCGCGGCAGAGGCTTCTCTGAACCCCTGAGACCGACTCATCGAACCCCTAGGGTTTGATAGAACCCAGGTTGAGAACCACTGCTCTAGAAGGAAGCAACTTAGATGGTGGGGGAGGGGAGGGAACGTCCCTGTGGTTCCAACATCCTCATCTGTATATAGTGGAGATAGTAACACTGACTTAGAAGGTATTACGATGCTTAAATGAAATCGTGGACTGGCAGAAAATAGGCATTTGATAAAGGACGCATGTTTGCATCAGTAACAGTCTATGATTTTAGTCCAAAGTAATGGGGTCTGTTCAGGTGAGAAACACAATACGTACTCTAGTGGACTAGGTCAGTGGTCGGCACACTCATTAGTCAGCAGAGCCAAATATCAACGGTACAATGATTGAAATTTCTTTTGAGAGCCAAATTTTTTAAACTTAAACTATATAGGTAGGTACATTGGTATTAACTTAATTAGGGTACTCCTAAACTGGCCTTTGCGCCCGCACATGGTATTTTGTGGAAGAACCACACTCAAGGGGCCAAAGAGCCTCATGTGGCTCATGAGCCGCTGTTTGCCGACCAGGGGCAAAGGCCACTGAGGGAAGCAAGAGCACATTTAATATTTCTCTTCCTAGAAGGTATAATAAGCATTACCAGTAGGTAAGAATTTGAAGTTGTTGGATGTAATGCAATTAAAATTAGAAATATTTGAAAATGAAAATGGTTTTATGTAAATTTACTGTCACAAATGAGGTGAAATACACCTTTTTAAAGAAGTCTTGGAAGACATCTTGCATCAAGTAGGCATTGAATTAGGTCACGTTTAAGGTCCCATAAACTGTGATTTTATGAGAATTTATTATTTCATGAGAATCTTTTCCTAACTTCTTTGGTCCGTTCGAATGTTCTCACTCTTTTGAGGTCTTATTTTTTGGAATGTGTAAGTTTGTGTTGATTTGATATTTGAGTTTTCATGTTTTCTTCCACAATTAGATAGTACTTTTACCTTGCTAGTGCACCCAGCATTGTGCTGAGATCACTGGGTGCTCAATAACGAGTTATTAGGGGGCAGGGGGATCCAACCAGGTCTCTGTTTTAGAGAGAGAAGTGCCAATGTTTTTTATGCTAAGTAGGTGTGGTTGCAGGATTCCTTCCCCTTCTCTCCTTGGGGCTAACCTTAGCTTCATAAATTGAGCAGTTAAGGAGTAAATAACCCCAGGAAATTGGGGAGTCTATAAATCAGCTTTGAAATGCCCAGTGAAGCCTCCTTATTTTCTTAAGTATCTCCATGTAGAAGCCATGAAAGGGGGTGGGGAATAAAGGATTTAGGGTTATGCTTTCTGCAGGTAATTCACCTCCCCAAATTAAGTAATTTTGTCATTGTAGAGCTTAAAATGTGATAGTGTGAACACACAGGCTTTATTTAGAACTTAAATGGAAATGAAGTTCCCCACCATTATGGAGTTCAGTCTCCAGATTTGTCACATTATAGCAAATCTGGAGACTGAACACATCTGCTTATTTTAATATTTGGTGGGAAAAGAGTCCTTGGGAACCCCTTGTTTTCAGCTCCTGCAAGCTTTCAGGCAAGTTGGGCAAGTCACTACCAATCTGTAAAAAAAAAAAAAAAATGAACCAGCCCTATTTCACACACATATAAAGGCTTAAGTCCAAAGAGAATGGTGACATTTGGGGGGTAAATGGGACTTTAGAACTTAGGATGGGTCATCTGGATGGATGACCCACCCCCAAATTTTTAACTTTCAGATTCTTCTAAAAATCTTCTAAAAAAGGGCTCACCTCTCCCTTTTAAGAGCTCTCTCTCTCTCTCTCTCTCTCTTTCTCTCCCTCTCTCTCTTTCTTTCCCTCTCTCTCTCCCTCTCTCTCCTGGAACTCCCACCTCCATCTTGCTTGAAGACATTACAGAGACTTCTCCCTCCATCTCCTCTCCTAATAACTAGGCTGGTAACTGGGGTTAAGTCACAGCATAATTCAGCTGGGATGCGCTGGACCTGATAATGGAGGAAAGAGAATAGACCTCAAATGAGCTGTGAGTCGTGGCCAGCAGGTGCCAGCCCAGGTCAGAGGAGCTCCTGCAGGACCAGGCTGAAACATAAGACGGGACAGGGAAGAGTGTATTAGTTTGGGAGCACTCTCCAAAGATACAAGATTTAACCCCCTAGTAAGGACCCTAGGAGAAGACTTTGCTGTTCAGATGGCTCCAAGAAATAGGAAAAAGATGAGTTGAAACACCAGTGTGGCCCCAGCGGGCCGTGGAGAGGAAATGGAAAGGCTCCGGGAAGTGAGTGTGCCAGGGTGGACATACCTACTGGGAGGCTGGGCGGCCTACCAGGTGACTCTGCTCCATGCAAAGGCCCAGGAAATGCACCATTCACAGAAGCTAAAGGAAGTGAGCTAGAGAGGTGGAAACCAGCCACACCAGAAAGGTCAGCTGGGAGTCTCCTGCGTGAGCCAGGGCTGGTGGTAGATAAGGTGGGTAGAGACTTTGCTCCATGACAGCAATGGTGATGAGAGTCCCAGAACCAAGGGGCCAGGTGGATACAGTTATGATGAACATCAGGGTTAGAGTAGCAGTCAAAAGGGTCCTGACCCACAGAAAGTTTTGGCGATAATTGAAAGAACGTGGTGTCTCTAGAGGCAAAATAGACAACCAACCAATAAGGTGTTTCTTAGCCTATACCATTAGAAGTAAAGAATGAATGACAAGGAGTTGAAAGGTAGTATCCCCAATAAAAATGTCATGATTCTTGCCTGTTTTCTGAACCTGAGCCAGCTTTGTTTTTTGTTTGTTTGTTTTGTTTTTGAGAGAGAAACAAATAGGGACAGACAGACAGGAAGGAAGAGAGATGAGAAGCATCAGTTCTTCATTGCAGCACCTTAGTTGTTCCTTGATTGCTTTCTCATAGGTGTCCTGACTGGGAGGCTACAGCAGAGTGAGTGACCCCTTGCTCAAGCCAGGGACCTTGGGTTCATGTCTATGATCCCACACTCAAGCCAGCGACCCCGCACTCAAGCTGGTGAGCCCACGCTCAAGCCGGATGAGTCCACATGGACCTGAGCCAGTTTTCAGACACACTGCACCAGATCCACAGGAGAAAGGCCCCTGCCACACACAGGAAACTTACACACTAATGATTCCAAAAGTCCTTCTGAGAAGAGGCCATGGTCATTTATTTGGGTAACAGTACACTGGGGAAAAGCAATTCCCAAGTATTCTGAGGACTGTTAGATACAGGGTCCTGCTGACATGATACCCAGAGAACCAGATCATCATCACGGCCCTTTCTTATAGCTAGTGAGACATCTGGGGCCAGCTAAATATATTCCAAGGTTTGTCTTATAATGTGCCCAGTGAGTCTGCAGATACACCCATTGGTAATTTCTCCCGTTCCTGAATGTATAATTGGGGCTAAATTGCTTGTTAGTTGGATCACTGGGTTTCAGGCTTGTAGGTTAAAAGCTATCATACTGGAAAGGGAAGGCCAGGAGGAAGCCACTGAAACGGCCTCACCCCAGCCAAGATAATAAATACAAACAATATCGCATGGTGGGGGAATTGTTGATATTAGTACCACCTTTAAGAAGCTGAAAGATGCAAAGTGGTGATTCCCATAATATCGCCATTCAATTCAGTTGCTGGCGCCTGCAGAAACCTAGGGCGCCTTGCGGGATGACAACAGATGACTGCCAACATGCCAATATTAGCTGCATTCCAGCCACTGTATCTCTTTATCCACTACAGTCGGCCCTCCCATCTGCAGTTTCACTTTCCACAGTTTTTCAGTTACCCAAAGTCAAACTCAGTCCAAAAATATTAAATGGAAAACTCTAGAAAGAACTAATTTATACATTTTAAACTGCACTTCATTCTAGGTAGTGTGATGAAATCTCAGACCTTCCTGCGCCCTCCCGCCCAGGAAGTGAATCACCCCTTTGTCCGCATCATCTCCACGCCTCTGTAGCGTTCCCTGCCCATCAGTCGCTTGGTAGCTGGTGGATCATCCGATGGACTGTCCCAGTATCACAGGGCTTGTGTTCAGGTAACCTTTATTTACTTTCTCATGGCCTCTAAGAATGAGAGTGGGGATGCTGGCAATTCAGATTTGCCACAGGGAAGATGTAAAGCGCCTCCTTTAAGCAAAAAAGCTGAGTACAGTATGATACGACATTTTGGGAGAGAAAGACCACAGTCACGCAGCTCTTATTACAGTATATGGTTATACTTGCTCCTAGTTTATTATTTGTTATGGTGTTAATCTCTTACTATGCCTAATTTATAAATTAAGTTTTTTTTTTTGTTGGTGTTATGTGTAGGAAAAAACTTAGTATATATGTAGGGTTTGGTAGTGTCCAGTGGTTTCAGACATCCACTGAGGGTCTTGGGATGTAGCCACCCCCCTTGCAGACAGGGGACAGGGCCACCGCTCAGCAGAGTGACATGGCCTGGAGCACAGAGTATGTCCCTTGATTTGGTGAATGCATTCTTTGCTATTCCCCTCAGAGAAGATGAGACACCATTTATTTGCATTTATACGGGTGAATAACAACATATAGTTACAGTTTTGTCCCAGGGCTATGTTACCTCCCCTGCCTTCTGTCATAATATAGCCCAAAGGGATCTGGACCATCTGGACATCCTGAGGAATGCCACATTGATCCATTAGTTATGATGTTATGCTAATCAGGCCCTGTGAGCAAGACATGGCTAGCGCATGGGAGGCCTTGGTAAGGCACTCATGCTTCAGAGGATGGGAGAGAAACCTTAAGCAGATTCAAGGGAGTGCTCTATCAGCTATATTTATTTTTAGAGGCCCAGTGGTCAGGGGTCCACCAAAAAATCTCACCCCAAATCAAAGACAAGCCATTACACATGACACCTCCCACCACAATGAAGGAAATAACACACCTGATAGGCCTCTTTGGTCCTGGAGGCAGACAGTCCACACCTAGGAATACTGTTCTAGTCCACAAAGCAAGTGGCAGGGAAGGCTTGTACCTCTGAGCGGGAGCTGGAGCCCTGTCGCAGGCCCAGGCTGAGACATAGCAGCCAGCCTGCCACTTCGTATTACAGGCATGGGTGTTGGGGGAAGATGCTATGTGGTGCTGTGGCAAGCCTCAGTGGAAGAATCACAACCTAGTCACACAGCACCCTGTGGTCCCTCTGCAGGGCCATGTCACCTGCAAGGAAGAATCATGCGTCTTTTGAGAAACAACTCCTGGCCTGCTACTGAGCCCTGGTAGAGAAGAACATAGGATACCAGATGAGTCGGCATTTAGAACTGTCCGTCATGAGCTGAGAGCTGTTACACCACTGAGTCATAAGGCCAGGTAGGCCAGCAGCAATCAGTCATAAATTGGAGGTGGTAGAGCTGAGACTGAGCATAAGAAGGACCTGAGGACACAAGCTAGCCATGTGAGCACATAGCCAGCCCCCCATGTCAGCACCGCAGTTACCCCAGTGCCCCTCACTGGGCCACAAGCTCACAAGGGCCACGCAGGTGCCTCCTGTAACCACATAGCAGAGGAAGGCAAAGCCCCAGCTTTGTTTACAGATGAGCTGGTTTAATATGTGGGTTCAAGCTAGAAGTGAACAGTAGGTATGTTATAAGGAGTGACCTTGAAAAACAGTGGCAAAAGAAAAGGCCTTTTAATGGGCAGGATTTGGGGCAGTACACCTGGTCATCCACTTTGTGTAAAAGGAAAATGGTCCGATTTGAGCATACACAAAGGCCTGGATGGAGAAAGACAGAAATTGGTTAGAGAAAAGTGGACAGACATGGGAGTGAGTGGCAGGAACTATGAAACTCTTTGTATTATATGCTAACGCCCAGTAGAGAATATACTCCATGGAAGAGACATTAAATTACCAAGCAAACAGAATGACTTGGCCATCTGACATCAGCCAACTCCATTGGCCACTATGGTGCTGGCACAATGGGCACATGAGGGAAATAGCCACAGTTACAGGGTACAGGGATGGGGCTACTCATGGCTCCTGCAAAGAGTACAAGCTCCCACTAACCAAGTCCGGCTTTAGCCGTGTTGCTAATGAATATCCAACTTGTCAGCAATAGAGGAACACCAGGTACCCCACATATTCCCATTCCTCAAGGAGACTCACTGCCCTCTTGGTGGCTAGGTGATTATTTGGAGCCTCTTCTATCCTGCAAGAAGGTAATGTTTATTCTAAATAGCATAATAGCCAGATAATCCCAATCAGTAATCAATACATTCTCCTCATTCCCAGACTCAAGTCACTTCAGAGATTACGCTAAGAGCTCTTGACCATGTTTTTCCACAGCAATTATGCTAACATGCTAAGATGAGGTACAGTGTTAGACAATGTACTCCTATGTTCTAGAAAACGATCCCCGGGGATTCTTTACTTGGTGCTTTGCCAGCAGTGTGTACATGAACATGAACCATCTTGCACTCCTCTGATGCCTTTGGAAAGTTTTCTGTGTTTGGAGGGGTTTAATGTTACTGGATTGCAATCTTTGCTCTCAGCCACATGATGGTTGAGGTTGTAAAAACTACTAAATGCCCTTACATAGCAGTCTTCTCTTATCCATAAGAGAATATCCTCCAAGACCCCGAGTGGATGCCGAAACTATGTGTACTACCAAATCCTATATATCTACATACTTATGATAAATCTTAATTTATAAATTAGGCACAGGAAGAGATGAACAATAATAACTGATAATAACATAGAACAATATACTATAATAAGAGTGTTGTGAATGTGGTCTCTGTTGTAATGCACTTACCGTACTTCTTTCTGTCATAATGTGAGATGACATAATACTTATGTGACGAGATAAAGTGAGGTGAATGGCGTAGGCATGCTGACAGTATTAGGCTACTTTGGGGGTTACTTGAACACAAGCACTTTAACACCTCAACAGTTAATCTAATAACCAAGATGGCCGCTCCTAAGTGACTGATGGGACATGAGTGTGACGCTGAACAAAGGGATGATTCATGTCCCATCTGGGGCAGAGCAGGACAGTGCAAGATTTCATTGCACTACTCAGAACGGTGCACAAAATAAAATGTATGAATTGCCTAGCTCTGGAATTTCCCACTTACTATTTTCAGACCACAGTTGACTACAGGTAACTAAATCCCAGAAAGTGAAATCACAGATGGGGGACCACTGTAAAATTATTATTTGTGCTATACAAATACTTTCTTCTGTTATCATTTGGAAGAGTGACAAGTCTCATAGTTACATTCTTCTATGAGTTTCTAAGTAAATGGTCAAGGACTTGTAGGACTTGTAGTAATCCAAGTGTTTTTAAACAATGTTTTCTTCAGCATTCAGTGTAAGCCTTGACTACCAGCCACGTGGATGCACAAAACATCTCTGTCCGTTGCTCTTAATTACTCACTAGAACACATTTTTGAAAAATAAAAGTGAAGTGGTTACCAGGAGGAGGGAGATGTGGGGGAGGAGGTGTGGAGGAGGTTTCTGACGGAAGGGTATAAAGAGGGACAAAAAAGGTGGTGGAAAATTACTTGACTTTGGGTGATGGGTATACAACATAATCAACTGTTCAAATGCTATAGAAATGTTTACCTGAAACCTATGTACTGTTATTGATCAATAATGTCACCCTGTTAAATTTAATTTTCTAAATAAAATTAAGCTCTGGCCAGCTAGCTCAGTAGTAGAGCATTGGCTTGGCATGTGGAAGTCCCAGGTTCAATTCCTGGTCAGGGCACACAGGAGAAGCACCTATCTGCTCCTCTGCCCTTCCCTCTCTTCTTTCTCGCTCTCTCTCTCTTCCCCTGCTGCAGCCAAGGCTCCATTGGAGCAAAGTTGGCCTGGGCACTGAGAATGGCTCCATGGCCTCCGCCTCAGTCTCTAGAATGGTTCTGGTTGCAACAGAGCAATGCTCCGGATGGGCAGAGCATCGCCCCCTAGTGGTCATGCCTGGTGGATCCCGGTTGGGTGCATGCGTGAGTCTGTCTCTCTGCCTCCCTGCATCTCACTTCAGAAAAATATTAAAAAAATTAAAATATAAAAGGAAACATGTTTTGGAAAAAAAGAGATTAATACAGATTGTTTTATAGTACAAATGGCTTTCCTTGCATTGGCTAGTTTTTTGCTTGCTGATTTTGACTCTTGTGTGTCTATTTACCAAATAAAATCTCTTGCTAAAACTGAGATGCCAGGGGTGGAGAGAGTGGATAAAGTTCTTAAATCTGACATTTGGTATAGGTAATATTTAGCCTTTTCTTGGAGTCTGGAACCCGAAATCAGAAGATCACAGTGTCACGAACCTATGTAAGAGGCCCCCTGGGGCTTTGTGCTCGGCAAGAAAGTCCAGTTACATTCCTAAGAGAAGGAGGTAGATAGGCTGTTATCCCCCAGAATGCTCCAGGGAGGGAAGCGCCTGGGCTCTGGGACAGAGCTCTGAAAGCTGGCCAGTGCTTTACAACTAACTGGACTTTACTATAATTTATGTTTTCAGTAATCAAAAAGTCTTCAAAGTGTCCAAAAGAAACAAAACAGAAAATATATCCTTAAGGATCTAGAATGACTGCATTGTTTATAAAATAATACAAATTTGATACATATTTATTATAAAATACAAAATCAATTCAGACATGTTCCAAATTGATTATTTTTTAATTTTTTAAAGGCCAAAATGATGGAGTGGCAAATAAAATAAGAAAAAAGAAAATGTAAAAAAATAGCAGACTTCGCCTGACCAGGTGATGATGCAGTGGATAGAGTGTTGGACTGGGATGCGGAAGACCCAGGTTCGAGACCCCGAGGTTGCCAGCTTGAGCGCGGGCCCATCTGGCTTGAGCAAAAGCTCACCAGCTTGGATCCAAGGTCGCTGGCTCCAGCAAGAGTGGCTCAGTCTGCTGAAGGCCTGCGGTCAAGGCACGTGTGAGAAAGCAATCAATGAACAACTATGGTGTCGCAACGGCAACGAAAAACTAATGATTGATGCTTCTCATCTCTCTTCGTTCCTGTCTGTCTGTCCCTATCTATCCCTCTCTCTGACTCTCTCTCTGTCCCTGAAAAAAAAAAATAGCAGACTTCTGAATAGATGAAAACCTTAAAAAGGCCTTTTTTTTTTTTTGAGAGTTTGATCATTACAAGACACCAAGCTCCCAGTTGCTGAAAGCTAAACTGTTACTATTATCAGCTAATGTTTTCTGAGAAATCACAACTCACTTTGAATTACATGGGTTATCAGATTTAATTCACATAATAACTTTATGAGGTAAGTGCTATTATCTCTCCATTCACAGATTAGGAAAACGATGTTTAAAGAGGGTAAGTAATCTGGCTCATATCACTTTCTCAGTAAAAAGTAGGGTTGGGATATTAACTGGAAGGGAGTCTGACTCCAAAGTCTATGTGATCAACTGATCAACCCGAAAGGCTATACCGCTCCCAGGGCAGCTGGAAGGGGAGACTCTAGCCAGGCATTAACCCTTTCCACCACATGTGCAGGGATCATCCTATTCTATGGACAGCCTCTGAAGGTAGGGCCACCATTTACAGTTCTTCGGGGTGTGCACTGTTCAGGCATGCCACCGCTAAGGGTTCATATTGTAGCCATGCTCTAACTCCCATGGGAGGCTACAGGTGCCTGTGAAGATACTGAGCTCTGGGACTGGCTGCTGAACTAGCACACACAGCCAAGCACGGTCACCGGGCCACACACATGCGCAAGGCTGCCTTGTCCCAGCCCAGGTGTCCTGAACAGTTGCTTTTCTTCCTCACTTTTTGCTTTCAGTGACTCAAGTTCCACCCGCAACCTGTCTTCCAACCTGGAAGGGACAAAGTGTGGAGAATACATGGTGCCACTATGGTTAGTCAAGTTCTGAAGCAATATACCAACTGAATTTCTTTTTCTTAACGAAGGAGGGTCCTTTCTGATTGGCCCTAGGGTGCTACACTGTCTGCCGGGGTCCCAGTGAGAGTCCTGAATTCTAGTGTGCGACACCCGCATCCTCTGGAGCCCCTTAGTCGCTGAGTACTTGGGCTGTGCCAGACATCCTAAGGTCAGTTTAAAACCAGCAGAGGTAGGCAGATCACATCTTTAGTGAGGAAAAAACCCACCCATGCAAATATTTTCCAAAGGGAAATGTTGGGGGATTTTTTAAGTGTGTCATCCAGCGGGATAAGCCACACTTAGTGTTGTCTTTCCATGGAGATCAAATTGTTTACTGTTTGGGGCTTTGTCCAGGGCATGAATTAGTAACTAGAAGGTGAGCAGTTGAACTGCAGTCAGTGACCCAAAGTGCCTTCCACGGGGGTGGAAGGGGCCAGGCCAGCTGGAAGGCACCAGCTGTCTGCCAGTCAGCAGGGGAATTCTCCCAAATTCTGTCTCTTGCCCAGGCCATTGCATCACTTGTCCAGGAGAGACCTGAGTGGGCTGGGTCAGCTGGGGCACCCTAAAAAGTCTGTGACCCTGGGCTGGAGGGGTAAGGGAGGTGGAAGGATGTGGACCAGTGGGTTTCCTTTGAAACTACTGTCACTGCCCCAGGAGAAGTTCTGCAGGAATAAGTGACAGTGAGAACAACAAGGGACCAAGACCGGCTCCCTCCTACATAAAATAAAACCCAAGGCCTAGGGCGAAGGGACTTGATGCAATTGTGGGAGGTGAGAGGCAGGGCTTCGCCTTCACCTCCATCTTCAGAGCTGACTCCAGCTGCTTTCCAACACCCCCTCCTGCCTTCTCAGTCTCCAGGTCCAAAGAGAAGAAACCAAAAGAGATCCATCCACCAGCATCTCAAACAGAGAAAAAGGAAAGTCCAGGTGGACTTTATTTCTAGACTGAGATGGATGCAGGAGCCCCGGCTAAGCCTGAGGAACGAAAGGTGAGATGGGGCTTTCTGCCGAGAGGCCGGGGTCTTGTCTCCACCTGTGGGATGTGGGGGGCGAGTTGCAGCAGCAGCTGCCAAGCATGCATTCAAGTGCTTTCCCCAGCGCAGCTGGGCTCCCCCACAACAGGCCAGGGAAGATTCTGGAATTGAGGACACAGCATCATCCTTCTACCTCCTTCTTCTCCCCCTACCAACAGAGTGCACGATTCCTTAGCGGCCCCCGCGTAGTTAAGAACCAACAAATACTAGAAAGTGAAGGAAACATGGAGATCGTGTAATCAAGCTCTTCCATTGTAGATGAGAGGAGAGGAGATGCATTGCTGAAGGCGGAACTTCCTTAATCCTGGTTCCCTTGGCTTACGTCCACGCCACACTGGCTCCTTCCTCTCTTGCTTGCTGTCTGCGGGGCGGGAGGATACAAGTGGCACTCAGGAGGGCAGAAAGGATTTGGGGGTTCTACACCAGCCTGTGCTGAACCTGAACTAGATGCTCTTCCCAGCAGGACTGAAGGACAAGAGAGGTCCTGAACGTGGCCCTCATCCCCTAAAATGCTGTGCACGATAACAGAGGCCTGTGGCCCCAGGCTCTGAGCTGGGGCTCTCGGCCTCTTGGAGAAAGGTTTTCTGAAGGTCATTGCAGGGTCAAAGACTTGAAGACATTGCGTTCCATGTTATCCTGCAGCCTCCAATCAAGGCTGATATCTCCCCGGAGACATTTTATCTCACACCCTGTGCTTCCGCATTGGCACTCTAAGGCAGAGAGATGGCACCCTGCTGCACTTCCAAGGAAATTGGCCATGTGGGGCAGAAACTTTGGCACTGATTTGTGCTGCATTAGCACTTAGCTCTTTGGAAAAACTAACCCAGGGTCCTAAGCACCAGCCTCATAATTAGCCTGAACTTGGTGAATATTAATTAAACAATGGATTAGGTATAGGCACACCTGGGAGAGGTGCCAGGGGAGGGCAGGAGGCCAGAAGCTCTGGAAGGCAGGGACGGCCTAAGGCTGTAATCACAGGGCCCAAGACAGGGAAGGCGCTGAGGAGAGGGCACAGAAGGAGCCCCTGGACTTTTCCAAATCTGACTACTCTCGGGGCTCTACCTGGATAGAGCAGGCAGAAGTCTTGGTGGAGAGGGCGGGACAGAGCCAGCTGCAGTGACAATATGCAGCCACTGGACGAACCCACAGGTTCTACTCTCCTCTTGTCCTCTCCTCTCTCTTCCCTTCTTTTGTCTTTCAACTCCCACCCTTCCTTTCCTCTCTCCCTCCTCTTACTTTCTCTGATGTCCCTCCTGCCTTCCATTCCCCTTTCTTCTCCTTTAGCCGTGTCCCAGACTGGCCAGTATCCCCGTGTGGCCCAGTGTCAGTTGTGAAGGGGGGGAGGGGGCGGAACACTGCTGTTCATGGGCCAGACCTCTGACCCTCACCACTTATTCTTAACACTAGTGCACTATGTGTTAGAGTAGGAAGGAGAAAACAGTGGCTCTTTGGTTTGCCTTATTTTTAATCTCTAGTTCCCTGGAACTGCAGGCAGTAGGTAGATTCAAAGAGCAGATTTTTAATCAATAAAGAGCAGCCACGAAAACCCTACAGAGAGAATACAAAAGAAGTGTGATGTGCACTCTCTGTCTTTTCGATCAGCAGGCAATAAGAGACCACTGACTTGTGACCAGTATGGTGTCTATTAAGAGTGGTCAGGTCTCGTTCACAGTAGTGCGCTGCGCTGGGTCCTGCTTCAGAACCTGGAGCTGGGCCAGGAGACACACAGTCCTGTCTTCAGGGAGCTCCCAGGTCAGTGGGAGACCCCAGAGCAGGAAGACAGGCATGAACCGGGGGACAGGAAGGGCTTTCTAGAAGCTGTGGAGAAGAAAAAGAATAGGACCCTTATGCAGATGGCTACTCGGGCTGAGAGTTAATTTTTAACTCCTTGTTACTGACCACTGGCACACTCCCAGTGATACAGAAAATTCCCTTGATGGAATTCATTTCCCTTCAAACAAGAAGGGGTGAGGCGGGAAGGGGAAGGGAGCCGCTCTGTAGCAATGACACGTGGCTCTTCTGACGCAGCCTCGCTGGTGTCAGTAACCCCGCATGGACTCTCTTTCTCTGAGGAGGAAACTAACCTTCTCCACAGGGCAACCTTGCCTGGGTCCCATAGTGCCAGCTAATGCTTAAACCTCCAGCACATAGTTTATCCACCTCATGATGCCCCTGCCCCAACTCAGAACTCCACACTGGCAAGTGGGTGCAGAGGCTGGAATCCCACAGAGGGTGTTGTACTTCTTTTGCACACAAAAAGCGCCAAGGTAGGAGACATGTTAGCCTTGGTAGCAGTGAGCCAGGCTAACCATGCATGCTTAGGAGTATGGAGACAGAGTCCCGCTCTCTCAGAGAAGTGGTCCCTGTCTCGCCCTCAGAGATACCCAAGCACAAAGCTGCTCGCTTCAGGCCCCTGCTCTTCCTCACTTGCTCACACTCAGGCCTCTTCATTTACAGTGTGTTCTACAGGTCGCCACTCAGGGGGAAGGATGGAAAATGCACATCGTCCTCCTACTGTGCCTGCTGCAAGGTGAGTCCCAAAAAGCCCAGATGCAGAGTGTGCCAAACCAGACCCGAGCCTTCTGGCCGCAAAGACCCCGGCAGGTGCCTCAGCGCTCCCTAGGCAGTCCAGACGCAGCTGTGGCTCTCCCCGGGATCCGAGCCCAGGCAGTGGGGTCCAGGGAGTGGTCAAACCCGGGCTCAGGGGGAATGAGAGACCTCACAGGAGAAGGAACGTGCCTATCTTGATGACTTCCAGAATATTCAGTCTTTAGCTGTTCCCTATTCTCTGCTCTCTTCCATTTAAGTAAATGACTGCAAGTCCGTTGCATTTGCAAGATCAAAGTTCCAGGGTATGCAAAAACCCAGCACTGCTCCATAACCACTTCCTCTAAAACCACTCAAGTGCTAGGCCCAGTACAAGGGACATAAAGATGAAGACTCTGTGCTACTCTAAGAGAATTCAGAGTCTACACAGAAACCAGATGGATAAATAAAAATTATATCTATACATAATTTTATTTAGTCAACATTTACGGAGGGCCTACCATGTCCCAGACCCCCAGGACAGATGGGCAAAAGACAGGGTCCCCACCCTAAAGGTCCTGGTGGTGTTTTGAGGTGAAGCTGGCCAGGTATATATCAGGCTTAAATGATCATGGTCCTGTTGTCATGCTGTGGTGGCTGGATTTTATTTTGATGGTAATGGGAAACCATTAAGGAATGTAGTAAGTATGTACTTAGAGTATCTGGTATTTAGTAGTCCCAAGCTGATACTTAACCAATAATTATTAGCAAATAACTGTTGAATGAATGAATAAAAGTGCTGTGCTAATATAACAAAACAAAACAAAACAAAAAGCAAGACTAATAACTCTTTTTGGTTTATAAACAAACAGTTTTAATGAATCAAAGTTAGCTGATATTTAAACAAGAATCCTTTGATAAATCACACCATCTCTTTATGTTAATCTCTCACTGACTCCTTTAATATTTTTTGGCAGGAACAGACTCCCATATCCCCAAATGAAAACTCAGGCAACCATGATTTTTCTGCTGACCTATAAATAACAGTCCTCACTTAATTCCTTTAAGTTTCAAACATGCTAAATATAATAATTTTGAGTGTTCAGCTGAATATTTTGGTCAGCCCTTTAATCTTCATTCAAAGATGTGCCTCCTCATGCACCCAAGGCCTGCAGTCAGGGAAGCAGGGACCGGGCTATGGTGGCCACTTCTCCTCCCCTCTTTCTTCTTCCCCCTGTCTTGGCAGCTGGAGCTTGGACCCCAGGGTCACAGTGCCAGGAGGAAGGAGAGGTGCATGCAAGGCAGGCAGTTCTAGTGATGGGATGACCTGGAGCTCTCTGGCCTGACAGGGTTTAGACTGCTCTTCCTCTTGTAGGTGCCCTGTGGACCCTCACATGGCCCCCGACGGCCCATCTCCTCCCGGTATTCAGGTTAGGCTCAGCCCCTCCACACAGAAGACCCATCTCGGTTGGCTGCAGGCTGGCTTTCTTCCCTCCAGGCCCCTCCTCTGGGCCAAGGAAACTCACACCTCTCTTACCCCTTTACTTATAGGAGGAGAGATGCATTGCAGGTACAGCCCCACAGACCTCTTGCATATTCTCAGGTCAATTCAGGCTCAGGCCTCCCTTTTCTCCCTGGTAGGAGCCGGAGCAATGGGCAACTGCTGGGAAATGTGGGTGAAGCAGAGCAGGGGCACCTCCTCCACTGAAGGACAGATCATTTGCATCAGGGACCCCAGGTGGACACCTCATTGATCCTAACTCGCTATCCCTTTCTTTAATTCTCACAGATGACTAATAAAAAATTCCAACTATCTTAATTATATTTAACCAAGAGTTACTGATCAGTAATCCACCAACTGAGTTAAGAGTCAGTAAAATTTGGTATTAACAAAAGTAAAACTGTGTGTGGCCAAGTTGATTAAGGATTCTTAATCCTTAATGTATGAAGAATCAGCCTTGCGCTGGGAAGTTGGACCACCCCCATCCTGCTGATGGAGGGGGCAGAGCTGCTCTAGGATGTGCCATGTGTGCTCACGAGAGTTCCTCAAACCCGGGCTGGGGACACTTTATCAGGGCATAGTCACTCTTGTCCTGAATGGTCCCTGTTTATAACTGTGACTATTCTTGCCTTTTAATGATAAATCGCCATTTAATTTTATTAGTAGTAGCATAGTTGATAGTTGGTGGTATATCATTCAGTTAAACCAGGGGTTCTTAACCTTTTTTGAGGTACTGAACCCACCAATTTCATATGCACATTCACCGAACCCTTCTTTAGTGATAAATAAAATGTTTTTTTTTCCAAATTCAAGACATAGGTATATGTTTTTTTACTGGTGCACAAAATGAGCCATGCATGAACATCACCTTGCTCAAAGAACAAAACCAACAAAGTGCATGAACTCACAACAAATTACGGTATTACTTTATTCTGGCCTCCGCGGCAGAGGCTTCTCCAAACCCCTGAGACCGACTCATCGAACCCCTAGGGTTCGATAGAACCCAGGTTAAGAACCACTGAGTTAAACTTACACTGAGTATTGATACACCCATAGCATGTATGGCCTCAACTCTTCCTAAAATTAGACCTCAACACCTATGCAACAGACAGGGCCAGCTTCAAGGGCACATGACCTCTGCAGTCACATGGGGTCCTGGAGGTTGTGAATAAGGGGTCATATATTTTAATTTTGCACTGGGCCTTGCAAATTATATGGCCAGTCATGGCAATGGGATATTAAACTGAACTTTCTTGGATTCAGAGGTGCTAAAGACATAGAACAAATTGATAAATGTTGAATGAACCACTGTGCAGGAGTATAGAGAAAGATTGCACAGCTGGCTATTTCCAAAATAGTCCATCATGTCATCATCTGAGGGTAGAAGAGCTCACTGTGGGAACCACTTTAAGCCATGTAAGAAGGGACTTCTAGAAAGCCATTCAATAAGCTTGCCATAGGTCCAGTTTTCTTCTGACGGGATAAAGGCATACTTCTTTTGACCAAATGTGGGGCCTACAGAAAGGATCTGGCTTGGGGCTTTTACCAAGAGGGCCACCCAGAGCAGACTGTGACCACAAAATGCAACAGATGGCCAGAAGTCATAAGCTTGATGGTGGTGGAGTCACAGGAAGCCATCAGGAGGAGAGGCAGTTTTTACGAGGAGAGAAGCACAGCCAGAGGCCACGGAAGGATCTGCGAGGCCATAGGGAAGGAAATGGCTCTGGTCATCTGCCCTGCCCAGCAGGCACCAAGACCAGGCCACCACTGGGCCTCTCTCCTCTCTCTCTCCTCCATTCCCAATCCAAGAGGAGCCTAAAAGAGCAGTTTGGGGTAGAGAAGGGGGGAAGAGCAAAGCAACAGACCCCAACATGTCCCCTTTCTCCACTCAGGCTTCCAAACCTGAGAGAAAGGGAAAAGCTTCAATTGGGTAAGAGATTGGAGATGCAGTCATTGGACTGGACTGGTTACATAATTTTATATATGCAACCAGTCTAGACTGGACTTTTTCTTATTCAGGTGAGACTATGGAAGCTACTGTTCATGAACGTATACCTATGATTTTATCAAGGAGCAAAGTAGCCCACAGAGTGAGTATGAAGAGAAAGAATAAACTTGTTTTTTGCCTGCACCAATTAATTTTAAGTCATTCAGTAAACAGGCCAAATACTGTATGTAGTTCAACTGTGGTTTATGCCTATTGCCACTGCAAGCGTCGTCACAATACTGCTGATCTAAGTTTTGATGGTAGCACATTTGTGTCCATTTATTTTTTTAAGTGGGAAAGAAAGAGAAAGAGAAAGACAAGAAGGGAGAGAGATGAGAAACATCAACGCATAGTTGCAGCACTTCAATTGTTCATTGATTGCTCCTTATATGTGCCTTGACCAAGGGGATCTAGCTGAACCAGCGATCCCTTGCTCAAGCCAGCGACCATGGGATCATGTCAATGATACCACGCTCAAGCCAGTGACTTGAGGTTTTGAACCTGGTACTTCAATGTCCCAGGGCGACACTATTTATCCACTGCAACACCACCAGTCAAGCAGTTGTATCCATTTCTACAAAAAAGGTGACCAGTCTAAACATTTTTGCAACCACTGGTCTGGAAATATACCCACCATACAGACCAGGATTCTTGTGTTTCAGCCCCCACCCCTCCCCACTTCAGTAGGAAAAATGCTGATCTGTCCTTTCTATTTAACGTTTTTTACATTTCACACAAATAAACCACAGCCCCCTACCAGATGCTGCCTCAGTCCTCTTACATGTGTTTAGATGGCAGTTCTTTAAGCATCTGCATTGGAGCACAGAGAAAGGAAGCCAGCCTCTGGGTGGGCTCATGTGAGAACACCTGGCTCATGATAAGCAGTAGCTAAAATCATGGCTAAGATGATTCTTGCATGCTCATTACTGAAATGGGACCTTGGATGTGCCGAGCCTTGAGCCTACTCCTCACCAGGGACTAAGTTCTGACATTTCAATCTTGATTCTTTCTGCCTCACTATCGGAAGGCATTTTCTCACCTGCTCCCTAGTTCTGGCAGAGTGGGCCCTGTCCACACCCTACACAGTGACTGCATTCAACATTCCCTCTCCTTAGACTTTTTTTTCTCTGCCTACAGCTGCAAACTCACTGAAGGGGCCAAGGCTGGTGTCTGGGGAGCCTGGAGGTACTGTCACCATCCAGTGCCATTACACCCCCTCGCCCATCAATAGGCACCAGAGGAAGTACTGGTGCCGCCTAAGCTCACTGACGTGGCTCTGTCATACCATTGTGTCCACCAGCCACTATACTCACATTCGCTACATTGGCCGTGTGGCTCTATTGGACTTCCCACACAGCGGCTTGTTCGTGGTGAGACTGTCCCAGCTGTCCCCGGATGATGTGGGTTCCTACCGCTGTGGCATCGGAAACAGGAACAGCATGCTCTTCTCCAACATGAAACTGACTGTCTCTGCAGGTATAAGCTTCTGGGTAGTGGGTCAGAGTTGGTTAAGTGAATGCCGGGAACGGGGTGTCCAAGAGGGCTTTCACCAGGAGGGGTGTGATGAAGCAAGGCAAGGACTTCAAGAAGAAGACTTTCCTATTTAAGGAAACTACCTTCAGAAGGAAGGCAGATTATTCCCAACTGAGTACACTTCATTTAGCCCACCGGTTCCCCCCAAGTGTGTAACATATACATTTCAATAGAGATCCAAGAAGGTAATGAATCAGATAATGTGGCTGCTTAAGGTTGTGGTGTTCCTGTTCAGACAAGCAGAGCAAGTCAGATAGGGCAGGACAGAATTGAGACTGGGCTCCTTGAAGGCTCAGGGCCTCAGCAGACACCTGGCAGCTTACCAGGTCCATGCCTAAGTGGCAACTTTCAGAGAACTGATCCGGAGTCGGACACCCAGAGTCTGAGGAAGGCTGTAACAGGCCAGTCTACAGGAGAGACAGCATGTCAGGGAGCAGGTGGGCGAGGGTGCCTGAGAGCAGGCTTGTTTTATTAGATAGTGCTTGCTGTCTAATCACCTGCTAAGATTGGCTGCTGTGTTATGACTGGACCTCTTTCTTTCTTAGTTGATGACAGAACATGGTGGGTTGTGGGCATCTGGGACAGGGAGCATTTGGGGGCCCTGGACAGCTTGGATAGAGGATATATGGACATAAAAAAGAAGAGAAGACCATAAATGTCTATATTGTAACAGTCTAGAGAATACATCTGGTTTCCCCCAATTTTAATTTTATCCAACATGTTAGGCAAAGACTGTGCCACTTAGTGAGGTTGCATTCCGCGCAGCAAGCACTCTCAGCATGGCATCCTTTGCTCAACCCTGCGGGCGGTGGGGTAGCCTTCCCATGTTTCCCTCTGCTGTCCACACAGGTCCTGCCAACTGCAGCCCCTGCCCCAGAGCCAGCCCAACTGCTAGTGAGCTCGTCAGGAGATCCTTTGGAACAGCCTCCCCAGCAGCCAACAGATGGACCCCAGGAGCCACCCAGACAATAGAAACACAGGGGACAGAATGGGACAGTGTTGCTCTGACACAAGGAATCAGCAAAAAAACAGCTTTAGCTAAGGGAATGCAAACCCTAGAAACCCCTGGGTTTCTTGCTGCAGGGACTGTTAGCCAGTTAGAGAGTGCCATCCTGGCAACCAACCTTATTCCAGAGAGTTCAGCTTCAACAATCAGAGGCTTGTCCAGTACAACAGAAGGTACCTGGTTAGAGGAAACCAGAAGCTCAGTAGCAGATAGAGCCAGGGCCAGCTGGGAAGAGAGAGAGACAACTATGGAAGCCAACAGGCCAAGAGAAGAAACAGAAAAAGTCAGAATAGCCCTGAATACAGACTGGACAGTCACAGGGACCATTAGTCCATCACCCCTGGCCTCAGAAAAATGGGCATGGGAAACCCGCCAAGAAGAACAATTGGTTTCTAAGTCACAAACCCTCGGCTCCCCTGAAGAAACTACTGGAGCTGCAGGTATGTGGACTTTGCAGCTCACCAGCACAGAGATGTCATCCGCTGAAGGAAGCACCGAAGGGGACCTAGATATCCGTTCTGGAGACAGTGAGCTCCAAACACCACCAAGCCAGGCCCTGGAAGCAGGACCCCTAAGGCCACCAGGCAAGGGGTCCTCTGTGAAGAGGTAAACCAACAGGCCCTTCTGCTGGGTGGGGTTCCACATCTGCCCTTTCCTCTGGCACAGCCCTCAATGAGCTGACCTCTCAGCCTATTCAGTTCTCTACCTTTGTAACCACAAGACAGTAAAGGGCAAAGGACATAAACCCAGCCTCCCTTCCTAATTTGAGGTTCATGCTAAAAATCTGAGTATTTTTACATGGTTTTCAAGCAAAAATCTAAACAATGGAACTTTTGGGACATTTTTCAAAAATAAGGAACAAAAAAGCTCCAGAGAGGAGAAGTGACTCACTGAAGCCACAAGGAAAGATTGTGGCAGAGCCAAATGCCAAGGGGAGAGTCCCTGACTTTCACCAACCCTCTGTCGCACTATGACTCTGTAGTGGGCTCCACAGCGGGTGGGGGAGCTGGGAAAGGGAGTCAGGGCTCGGGAACCTGAAGACAGGGCTTCTGGTCCCAGTTCTGCTACTAATCCACCATGAGAATGAGGGCAGCCAGCTCACCTTGGCCTCAGCTTCTGACCTGCAAAATGAGGGGAGAAGGCCAAAGGTCTACTGCCTCTCATTCAGCTTCCCTCTCCCCTCTCTGTTATTCTTCCCCTCCCCACTCTTGTTACTTGCACTATAGTGCTTCTTCAAAAGAGAAAAACATCGCCCGGATCCTGACTCCTATCTCTACAGTGCTACTGCCGCTTACACTTGTGACTCTTGTTCTACTGCAAAGGAAGCTCTGGACAAAGAGGACTTGTGAGTTGAGTTTCAATAGCCCCAAGTTGGGGGGGGGGTGCTTGCTCTCATTTGACACCCTCAAGACTGGGTGGGGTCAGAGTTGGAGCCAGGACTTCCAGATGTAGAAGAGCTAAATTCTAGACTGAGCCATTTAGCTATTCTTATCCTTGGTTTCTTTATCAAATGAGAAAATCATCTTTGAATTTATGTCTTAGTGGCATCCCAGAGTTTAAGAAGAAGCTCTTCTGAAGATGGGAAGGACCTATGCTAGCCATAGGCTTATGAACCACATGAGCACCCCCAGCGGCAGATAGCAGGAGTGCAGGGTCCAGATGTGGGACCAAACTCCATTTGCACCCTCTGCACGGCTCAGCTGAAAGTCTTTTACAGCAACATGCCCAGGTTTAAATACTCCTAAAATGAGTTTAAATTCCATGGTATTTAAATCTGGCGAAGAAAGAGTGAGATTTTCTGGAAGCAAGTTGGGGAAGCTAAAATTCCCAGACCAAATAAATCAAAGGGCTCAGTTGCAATTCTGTGTCAGGAAGTTCTGGAAGGCTCTTGGTAGGTGGCGGGGAGGCGATCTCGGGGAATCAAGTTCAGCGTCTGATATCCTCACAGCGTGCTCTGTCTGTGCAGTGCAGGAGACAGAAAAGGCAGCAGGAGTCACCTTGATTCAGATGACACATTTCCGGGAGCTGAGCCTCCAGCTGGACCAGCTGCCCCATGTGGAAAGGAAGATACTCTGGAATGACTCTCCTCCTCCCCATGACAACATGGCTGTCCCGGAGAGGGACCCTGGATCCTGAGGAATAAAAGGATAAGCTGCTTGGTCACCATAGAGAAAGAACTAGGACCAAACCCCAAGACCCCTCTCACCCTTCCTCCACCTGTACAAAAGGAAGTTAATGGAGTTGAGGCTCCATTAGAGGAAGCAAAGGCTGACCATCTTTGGTCCTACAGTGATCAAGAATTTGCCGGTCAAAGATACAGTATGACTCAAAGAAGTCTTCAGGAAAGAATTTATTAAACACTAGTGGGGGTCTCCTAGGGAAAGTGTGAAATTTCCATTCCTGGAGGTTTGAAAACCTAAGAGGCTTCCAATCAGTGTGGAAAATTACAAATTTCAACCATCACTTCTAGCCCACACCAGTGACCATCTTTTCTGACGTCTGTTAGCATTCAGCCGCTGCACACATTGAATTAAATTCAGGTACGCTAGTCTTGCCTTCTCAAGTAGATTCTAAGCTTCTTTAGGGCAATAATTGTGTTTTACCTCACTATGTCCCCAGAGAACTTCCAATCCAGTAGAGCCTTCCATAAATATTTGTGACTGAATGGCTAACAGGAAGGGCATGGGCTTAGTGGCCCCTGGGGACCCTGCTCACACAGGCGCTCTGACTCTCCCTTTATTCAGGAGTCCCCTGGATGATTCCACAGGAAGGTGGTATTTACATAGAAATCAAAAAGACAGCCAGTCCTTAAAGCATTTGGCCCATATTCACCGTGCCATAGTCCTTTTGACCCAGTCAAGATTTTCTGGGATTTTCCTAAATTCATGGAGGTGGAGGGTATTTTTCAGTAAATTCGCACCTTCTTTACAAAGCTTCTCTTGTTCAGCTGCTTATAAATCCTTGCTAGCAAGGATGTTGACAGAGCTAGAAGATGGGTGGTGGGCGATAAGAGAGATGGTGCCTGGTAGGCAGGCTTGACATTTATCAGGGCAGGAAAAGGGAAAGAGAAGAGGGGGCGGGGGCATCTCACCCACTGAACGAGGAAGTCAGCAGTCTGAAGATCTGCCAAACCAAAATTGCCAGATGTTCAAATGCCTTGAAATGCTGTGTGTCAGTCCCTGTATCAGGGAAGGAGAAGCCTAAAACCCTGTCTATTAGCCTTGAAGCTAAGAGTATATAACTCCTAAGACCCTAACAGGCAGGGCCCTCAGACTAGCTGAGTTGGTCCATTTGTGCCTTGTGCACCGTAAACAGCTCTGCTTAATAAACTGCTTTTGCTGCTTGGACACTGCAGGAAAAAAATGAAACAAAAGAAAAATAACAATAAAACCCAACCTTTCACCTCACTCAGGACTGGCATTATCATCTTGTTGCCTGGCCCTTTCCTCCCTTGGAAAGTAATACATTCTTTTGCTTTAGCAAAATCTACTCTTTGTGAATTCTTTTCTAACCCACTTCTCTGGCTACCTAACATTTTGGTGGCCCAGGGAGCTAAATTCTTCCCCCAGCTTCTGGAGTTCGCAACCTGGGGAGCAGTGGGCAGCAGCAGCTTGTCCCAGGATTACCCCCCCACCCCACCCAGACCTACTCCCAGAAGGTCAGGACTTCCCTTCAATTTTTCTGCCTCTGACCTCACAGACAACTTCCTGATGTCCCTTCAGTGACCAACAATTGGTAAGTCTTACTGAATCCAGGGACGTTAACATCGCTAGATCAGAAGGGGCACTCTCTCCTACTCACTAAGTTAGAAAGCCCAGCTTCCGTGTGCCGCTTTCAGTTTGGGACTCAGCCATGGAGGACACTTCCTGACTGTTTCCCCTCTAGGCTCAACCTTGTCTAAGACTCAGGGATGCCTGATGCTAAGACAGGATCTCCCAGTTTGGGTCTGTTCTGTGCCTCATGTATGCCTGAGTCATGGTAAGACCTCTAGGTCATTTGAATTAGGGGTGTCCTTCTCAAACTCTCCCTCTGCTTGGATTGTTCCCATCCCTGAGATATCCTCCTATTTTTACCTAATTCTCATCATGGACAACACATAGTCAGCCTCACCTAAGAGATGTCTTTTGAAGAATCTGGTGGTTCTGGGACTTACCGACCTCAAGCTAAAGTGCTTGATTTTCTATTGCAACAGGAGCTGACCATAGTATAAAGCAGGGGAGCAGGAAGGAGGTTTGGCCTGAGAACAGATCTCTTTGTCTGAAATTCTTTATGTCCTTGCATTCTTTAAACTCTCTCGTAATCCTGATCTTTGCCCCTCATGCTCTCGTGCTTCTCCTAACACCTCCTCCTTTCTTCCCTCGTCCCCAGTCCCCATTCTTCTCTTACAGATCTTAATATAAAGACTTTACTTGCAAATACTTAACAAAAATAGAAAGATTTAACTAAAAGTAATATCAACTTAAGGTAGCCAAAATGGATTTCTTTTTATGCCTACACTAATTTTTTCTTGCATGCAAAGTTAAAAAACACCAGCTCTAAAATAAAACTAAATAAATGAAAAGCATTAAAATATATTGCACTGATTATATATACTCTATAAAATAGTCTCATTCCTGTATTTAAATGCTCTGAACATTGTTGCTTGTAATTAAAATATTTATAAAGTGCTCATTTAGATTTAAATAAAGCCTGACCTGTGGTAGCGCAGTGGATAAAGCGTCGACCTGGGAACACTGAGGTCGCCAGTTCAAAACCCTGTACTGGTCTGGTCAAGGTACATATGAGAGTTGATGCTTCCAGCTCCTCCCCCCTTCTCTCTCTCTCTCTCTCTCTCTCTCTCTCTCTCTCTCTCTCTCTCACTCTGTGTCTCCTGTCTAAAATAAATAAAATAAAATGATTTTAAAAAATTAGATTTAAATAAAATGGAATTTTAGATCCTAAACTTGTTTTCTTATTCTGTAAACTCTTGCCATGGTAATTGTTATGTTCTGTGTTCATTCTCTCCACTGTTGGGGGCCAAGTAGCAAGTCTGCTATTAGGCTTGATTAGATTTTATTTATGTCAATCATTACACATGTCCCTGTCCTGTATTTGTCTTATTTCTACGTGAAGTTGTACTCAGGTCTGTAAAATAGGAGAAGTTGATTCCAGTTTGAGAGCTCTCATCTGTGTATTTGTCCCGCTGTCTGTCCATAATTCTTACTATTCTATGCACACTGCGAATTTTCTGTCTCTGACGTTTGGGCCTTGTGTCATCTGGACCTTATAAAGGTCATTTGCAGTACCAGTTGGTATGAGATAAGAGTATAAAACTAGTGTCTCAGTCCCTCCTTCTGGAGGATTTAGTTTATAAATATTTATTTGAACTTTGTCTTTGTTTTGGATTCTGTGTAGGTTTTAAAGTAGGTCGCTTGATCTCAGTTCCATTAGAGTCCATTAGGCTGTATTCTAGCTGAATGGTCAACTGACAGCTATAAGTCAATGGCTAATCAAAATGGTTTTATACACCAGTTTTCATGTTGTTACAAGAGAATTACATTCAAAAAGGAAATAAATTAATTGTTTTAAAAAGGGGGAAAGATCTCACTCCCCTCCCAGACAGTAAAGCTCAAAAAGAAAAAGTCTTTTAAACGTCTTAGAGTCCCCTCCTGGAGGTCTGAAGGCTGTGGGAGTTCTGAGTCCAGCAAGAGAATCAATACTGCTTCAAATCTTGTGCAGGCTATAGAAAGAGAAGGGTGATATCATGACCTCAGTGTAAAATAAATAAATAAAAAGGGGTAAATGGCATGTTTAAAATCCAAGCAGCTCAGCCTGACCAGGCAGTGGTGCAGTGGATAGAGCTTTGGACTGGGATGCAGAAGATCCAGGTTCAAAACCCCGAGGTTGCCAGCTTGAGCGCGGGCCCATCTGGCTTGAGCAAAAGCTCGCCAGCTTGGATCCAAGGTCGCTGGCTCCAGAAAGGCGTGGCTCGGTCTGCTGAAGGCCCGTGGTCAAGGAACATGTGAGAAAGCAATCAATGAACAACTAAAGTGTCGCAATGGCACGAAAAACTAATGATTGATGCTTCTCATCTCTCTCCGTTCCTATCTGTCTGTCCCTATTTATCCCTCTCTCTGACTCTCTCTCTGTCCCTGTAAAAAAAAAAATAATCCAAGCAGCTCAAAAGTATTCCACGTCTGTCTGACCTGTGGTGGCACAGTGGATAAAGCGTCGACCTGGAACGCTGAGGTTCCTGGTTCGAAATCCCGGGCTTGCCAGGTGTGCCAGGTCAAGGTTACATACAAGAAGCTACTATGAGTTGATGCTTCCTGCTTCTCTCCTCCACTTCAATCAAAAAAAAAAAATCAATCAATCAATAAAACTATTCTATGCCTGATATGCCTCCTTCCTCCTCTCCAATCTCCTTGGAAAGTTGTCAAGGACAAATGAAAAATCTTGTCTTCTCTATAATAATACTCTCTGTGTGTATAGTAAAGTATAAATTATTCCAAATGGTTTTTTTTAGAATCAGGTGGCCTATAAAAGCATTTGATATTACTACTGGTTTAAGTTTAATTAATGTCTTTTAAAGTTCTTAACAAAAAATATGTATTTGTTTTGCCTGGGGTTACAAAAGGCTCCTGTCATCTCTGTTATGTCTTTTAAAAATATAAGTGTATTTGCCAATGAAAGAACCTGTTTCTAAAGGTTATAAAATATATTCATAAAAGTATGAATCTAAAGAATGCTAATTACTTTCAGCTGTCACTAAAGGTTAAGTTTTCTGAGAACTAGGAGTTCTAATTCAGTCAAAAAGAAACTGATTTTAATAATAAAAATGCTGTATAAGGTATAAAGGTATATGTTTAAAGGACAGAATTAAAAATACATTGTTCTAAAACTGGTTATTTCTAAATAAGTTGCTAAAGATTTGTAAAAGTCACAAAAGTTTTTTACAGGGGATAAAAGAAAAAAATTAAATACAAAAGGAAATGCTAAAATAAAAGGAGATATAAAGCAAAGGGACATACATGTTACCAAAAAGAAAAGAATATTTTTAAAACTTATCTTAAAAAATTTTTAAAAGGCTTATAAATAGATAATAAAGCTAAATAGTAACTTTAACTACTAATTAGGCCCGGGATCTCTCTTACTTTTTTTTTTTTTTTCTCTCTTACTTTTTAAAACTGTTAATTTCCAATTAACAGAGAAATAAATTAATTAATTTCTTAGTCAATACTGAAGCCACTTATTCAGTTCTGGTACAAAATTGGTCAAAAGGAATCAGACAACCTGACTATGGGGGCACAATGGACAAGTGACTGCTCAGGATGCTGAGGCTCCTGGTTCAAAACCCCGAGGTTGACAGCTAGAGTGCAAGGTTGCTGACTCGACAGTGAGATCATCGACATGAGTTCAAGGTTGCTGGCTCAATTCCAAAGGTCACTGGCTTGAAGCCCAAAGTCCATGTCTTGAGCCCAAGGTTCCTTGCTTGAGCAAGGGGTCACTGGCTGGGTGTGAGCCTCTGGTCAAGGCACATATGAGAAACAATAAATGAAGAACTAAAGTGAAGCAACTACAAGTTTATGCTTCTCATTTCTCTCCTCTCCATATCTCTCTCCCTTTCTGTCTCTCTCTCTAAAACAAACAAACAAAAAGGAGAATTCAGACAACTGTCTCAGTAACAGAAGTTACTGACCAGGCACAACAAAAAGGCTTTCTCCAACTTCCCAGTGTTTAAATTTTGAGAGACAAAAGTGACTTTAGTTCATTCCAATAGGACCCTACAATATCTCAAAAAATTTGTTCTCTCTCCTAATAAAAGAAAAATTTTAAACTAATTAGGCTTATTTGATATGCTTAAAATTACATAAAAGCTTTGCAAAATAATAATAAACAATAACTATATTCTGTTTGTATAAATATATTTTATTAAAATAAATGTTCTGAAATTTTTGTAAAAAAGTCTGTAAGATCCTAAGATACTTTTGTTTGTAATTCTGATTGTTATCTTAAAATAGTTACAAAAAAAACAAATTCTTTTGTCAATTTCATTATAATCAGGTTTATACCATGTCATTTTAAGTTTTATTTTTTGTCTTTTAGAGACAGCCATTTTGGTCTAATACATTTATAAATATATTACATCTTCAAAGAGAGCCATGGAAAGGACTTGGATTTATTCTAAAATATAAGTTTCAAAAATAAATGATCAGATTATCCTTTTAAACCAAATAAAGATTTATAGAACTCTGTGAAATAGATTTATAAAAATACTGGTAATAATCAGAATAAATAAAAATTAATTATAAAGCTAACTAAACTAAAAATGATTATTATTGTTCTGACTTTGTTCAGAATATTATTAATGGTTAAACTTTTTTGTTTTCCAAATACAAGAAAATCTGTTTCTTAATTAAAAGAAATTTAGTAAAGCATATCTTTATAAGCAAATTAGGGCATTTATATATTTTTCTCCTACTTGGATCTCTCTCGAATCTGGCAACTCTGAATAAGTATTATTGTAATAATAATATATCTGTTTGCATAAATCCAATAAAAATCTGTTCTCTTTATACGACGACACAGAACCAGGGCAGCTGTGGTTTTATTAACCAAGACTTTGACTGGAATGTTATGTCTGAAAAAAAACATGCCTGGATTCTAAATGTCACCAGAAAGCCATAAGGAATTGAGATTGATTTTTAAAAGCCAATGATGTCCCTTAGAAAAATGGCATGGTATCTTGCTTGTTCACATGGTTCATGGCAAGTCTCTCTAGGTAAGGCATGAAGGTCACTTTCTTCGAAATAGCAGGAAAAGAACTTCAAGACAGTTTGGGGACCTCAAGGGCTTGAGGTATGCACCCCAAACCTATAGGTACTGTAGGCAAAGTCTGATGGCAATCGTAGGGCTTGACTTCTCCCAAAAGGGCTAATTAAGGCTCAATCTAGAGATTTCTTGTAAGATTCCAACAAAGCAAATTTTAAAAAGCCTATATAGTCAATTACTATTTTTGTTGTGTTTATGCAAATAATCAGGCCAAACTGAAACTAGACTTACATAAGTCTAGTTAAACAATAAATAAGTTAGACTTAATTTGGCTCTTGAATAAAAATAAGGGTAATTTTAGGGGAAAAATTATATTTCAATAAAACCTATAACAATTACAAATGTCAAAAACTAGACTGAATTCTAAATTTTTCTAATTTTCTTGAGTGTTTTGACAACAACCCTCTGAACTAATATTTTGCCTTTTTTCCATGCTTTGACTTAAAATTATTGAGAACTAAAATTTTTTTTTTATTCCATCAAATGATTCAGCATAATTTTTGTCATTCTGGCTTTTGCCCCAGTAATACTAAGATTTGTAACCAGTTTGTCTCCACCAGGTTACAAGCCCTATTCTTACTCAGGGAACACCACCTCTAGACACCATGACCGCCTCCTTCGTGCCCAGGACTCATTGTCCCTCTAACAGAGGCAAAGATCTCTTGGCTGCAAAGGAGAGCATCTCTCCTCTTCAGAAGGAAGAGACCCTGCCCTCCTTTTCCCTGAAAGAATTTAGTGCCACAATCCTTTTTAGGTTTCAGGTAGGATAGACAGTTATCAGGGCAGGAAAAGTAGAAGAAAAAAAGGGGGCAAGGTTATCTCACCCACTGAATGAGGGAATCAGCAGTCTTAAGATTTGTCAAAACAAAATCACCAGATATTCCAACAGCCTTGAAACCCTGTGTGTCAGTCCCAGTATCAGCAAAAGGGAATCTGAAAACCCTGTCTATTAGCCTTGAAGCTAAGAGTGTATAACCCCTAATAACCCAACAGGCGGGGCACACAGACTAGAGTTTGCCTGCCTGTGTCTTGTGCAAAGTGTATAGTTTTGCTTAATAAATTGCTTTCTTTGCTTTAATGCTACAGAGAAAAACAAAAACAGTAAAAATCAACTTTCCACCTCATGCAGAGCCTGCATTATCATCTTGGTGCCCGGCCTTTTCCTTTCTTGGAAAGTAATGAATTCTTTTCCTTTAACATTTCCACTCTTTGTCAATTCTTTTACAAGCTGCATCTCCCACTGACCTCACAGTGGCCAAAGGAAGTTTTATGTGGATTCTACTTTATAATCACTTCATCTCATGCATGTTGGAGGACTTTTGCTCCACACTTGGTCCCACAGTCTTTTCAGGGGTGACCTCTGCTATTTTATTTTGCCCAATCTGTTAACCAGCTGCCTGAACTTCATGTCTGGGCAGAGTAGCTTTTGAGCAAAGGAAAGGAAGGGAAAGAAAGGCTCCGATATCTAATGGAGAATTGTGGGGTAGACATTCTCAGAAACCTTTGCCCTGCCTCCTAAACTGTCTGTGGCACCAGAAACCCTTTATCAATACCTTCTCATAGCTGGTGCTGAACATAGACACTGTCCTGAGAAAATCAAGGCTATGCTGTCTTCATCGTTTGTGAGAGAGAAACCCATTGATTTAGATAAGTGGGGAAGTTGTATGCATCTAACCAAAGGGAATCATAGAATTTCAGAACTAATAGATACTTAAAGATTAACCACTCTAGCCTGACCAGGTGGTGGCGCAGTGGATAGAGCATTGGAATGGGATGCCGAGGACTCAGATTTGAAACCCCGAGGTCGCCAGCTTGAGCAGGGGTTCATCTGGTTTGAGCAAAGCTCACCAGCTTGAGCCCAAGGTCGCTGGCTTGAGCAAGGGGTTGCTCGGTCTGCTGTAGCCCCATGGTCAAGGCACATGTGAGAAAGCAAACAATGAACAACTAAAGTGCCCCAATGAAGAATTCATGCTTCTCATCTCTCTCTCCCTTCCTTTCTGTGTGTCCCTATCTACTTCTCTCTGACTCTCTCTTCATCTGTATCAAAAAAAAAAAAAAAAAAAGATCCTCAGCCTAGTAGGAGGTAACTGAGGTAACTAAAGCCCCATGGGGGAAGTAACTTGTTTAATGTCACTCGGTTAACCAGTGAGGACTAGAACAGGGAACTCAGGACCTTGACCTAGTACCTTCTCCACATCACCATTATTAACAATATATCAAAGCAAAATTAATCTGAAAAATAATTACACCAAGTCATCTTGCTCGAGGCCGTTTTCACTCACACTATCTCAGTGACCTGCTTAAAAACCTGTAAGAGAGATAAAACAACCAACATTAACCCACTCAACCAATGAGGAAGCAGGCCCTGAGGGATATACAATTCAGCCAAGGTTATTGAGCTCATTAGGAGCAGGGAAGGGCCGAGAACCAGGCTGTATAAAATCATTTTACCTAATTAGTGTTTCCACAGAATGCTAGCTTCTCAGGATTGTTAGGAGGTATTCTGAGATAAAGTAGGTTTGGTAGATCAAAGAAGTTTGGCAAATAGGGTTAAACAATAAACAGATACTTCTGCTTAGGAGTTTTTAGAGCTTTTAATACACTGAAGTGGATTGTGAAGAGCTCCAGGAGGTGGGGACACCATGTCTCTTTCCTCAGCATTTTGGACTATAGTAGTTGGTGAAGCAAGACTGGGTTCCTCAGGTCACATGTTGGGGCAGTTGTGGGATTCAAATAATTTAACAACCGGTTCTCTGCCCTAATGACCGTTTTAAGTAAAAAAAGAAAGATATACTAAAAGGTAGTTTATTATTTCATGCATTTAATACTTACATAAGAACAGTGGTTCTTAACCTGTGGTCTATCGAACCCTATGGGTTCGATGAGTCGGTCTCAGGGGTTCAGAGAAGCCTCTGCCGTGGAGGCCAGAATAAAGTAATACCTTAATTTGTTGTGAGTTCATGCACTTTGTTTGTTTTTTTCTTTGAGCAAGGTGATGTTCATGCACGGCTCATTTTGTGGACCAGTAAAAAAACATATACCTATGTCTTGAATTTGGAAAAAGAAATCATATTTTATTTATCACTAAAGAAGGGTTCAGTGAATGCGCATATGAAACTGGTGGGTTCGGTGCCTCCAAAAAGGTTAAGAACCACTGCATAAGAACAATAAAAGTGCTACACAAAACTAGGTTACGTTTTAAAAATGTTTGAAAATATTAGTGAAAAAAATATTAAATAATACCTGACAAAAAACAATAAAATTGTTATTTAAGATATTTCCATATTGTTTCTTAGTGTCCTAGTTGCAATATTTTTCACCTGTGGACAGAATAAACATTACTATGGGTGCTTAGAATATGCTGTTGTGCAGATGAATGTTAAAAAAGAGTAAGGAGCCTCACCTGTGGTGGCACAGTGGATCCAGCGTCAACCTGGAATGCTGAGGTCACAGGTTCGGAACCCTGGGCTTTCCTAGTGTTGGGCAGATAAAATATATTATGCTCACTTTGTTAAAGATGGCGCTGCCCACATGGAAGTTCATTGATATTAATGTGTGCTCTGGAACAGGCTGTGGGCAGGCCGGGTCGTTATAGCCTAAGGCTTAGTTTAAGAGTAAACTCTTCTCCACACCCTTGACTTATTGGATAATGTAGGGTGGTGCACTCTCCTGAGGAATCCCATTATGCCTCAGATGGGTGGCTTTGTATCAGAGACTTCCTTGTTTGTATAATTGGATTAAAGGTTTTGAGTCTGCTATAAAGTGGGAGAGAACAGTAGCTTGAGCTCTCTCTTGGTTCCTGAGTTCCTGAGGTTGGTATTAGAGAGGAGAGCAGATTAAGGCCATGTGGAGGAGAAGTAGCCAAGATGGCAGAGTGCTGAGGAAGAAGCCAGTTTGTTAAGAGTTTGTGCAGGAGTAGATGGGAAACAGAGGTGAATAAGTCTGGTGAGCTAGAAACCTTTGATTCTAGGAAACTCGGATAAGTCAGTAGCTTTGTGAGCACTGAATGTGAGGGTTTTGGAGCCCAGTGTGTGTTTTTGCTTGCCCGCCGGGTGCAAGCTAGAATTAAAGCTGATGGCTCACCAGTTCTTGGCTCCAGTGTTTTATTGCCATCTGTTCGAATCCAATGCGAACCTGCATTGGCCAGGCGGCTGTGATAGTGGCCGCGACTATTGGCTTTATACCTAGTCAAGGCACATGTGGGAGTTGATGCTTCCTGCTCCTCCCCCTATTCTCTCTCTCTCTTTCTCCTCTCTAAAATGAATAAATAAAATGTTTTTTTTTAAAAAAAGAGTAAGGAATGTAAATTTGTGATTTCCACATTGGGCAATTGCCTAGTCACCCACCTTAAAGAGAACCCTGATTACAAGTGCTATTTTAACAACTGTTTCACCAAACTCAACCAAAAGTTAGGTATCGGTTCTGCCAAACAGGTACAAACCACCTAAATCCCACCACTGACTTGGGGGGAAATTTGATGCACTAATTATTTTTGTACAGTTGTCAAAGGGAAGGGGGCTGGAGAGCTGGGTAAAAAAAGTGAAGGGATTAAGTGGGGGGAATAAAACCTCATAGATAAAGACAACAGTATGGTGATGACCAGAGGGAAAAGGGGGTGGGGGAGGCAGAAGGGAATATGGGGGTATAAATGGTGATCAAAGACTTGACTTGGGGTGGTGAACACACAATACAATATACAGATGATGTATTATAAAATTGTACCCCAGAGACCTATGTAATATTATTAACCAATGTCACCTCAATAAATTTAATATAAATAAATAAATACATAAATAGGTGTAGAACATTTCCCTGTTGGCAGTCAACAACAACCAGCGACCACTTTCTCCCCCCTCCTGCTAATCAGATTTCTATCATCATGCCTATCTAGGACTTCACATAGTATATATTTGTGCCCAACTTCTTTTACTCAACTTGTTTTTGAGACTCATCCATGTTGTTGTGTGTACTCATCCATGTTGTTGCTGAATGTTCGGCAGATAAAATATATTATGCTCACTTTGTTAAAGATGGCGCTGCCCACATGGAAGTTTGTTGATATTAATGTGTGTTCTGGAACAGGCTGTGGGCAGGCCGGGTCGTTATAGCCTAAGGCTTAGTTTTAAGAGTAAACTCTTCTCCACACCCTTGACTGATTGGATGATGTAGGGTGGTGATGTAGGGAGGAATCCCATTATGCCTCAGATGGGTGGCTTTGTATCAGAGACTTTCTTGTATGTATAATTGGATTAAAGGTTTGGATTATCTATGCTATAAAGTGGGCGGACCGGTAGCTAGATCTCTCTCTCTTGGTTCCTGGGTTCCTGAGATTAGTATTAGAGAGGAGAGCAGAGTAAGGCCACGTGAAGGCCAGGAGAAGCAGCCAAGATGGCAGAGTGCTGAGGAAGAAGCCAGTTTGTTAAGAGTTTGTGCAGGAGGAGATGGGAAACTGAGTGAATAAGTCTGGTGAGCTAGAAGCCTTTGATTCTAGGAAACTCGGATAAGTCAGTAGCTTTGTGAGCACTGAATGTGTGGGTTTTGGAGCCCAGTGTGTATTTTTGCTTGCACGCTGGGTGCAAGCTAGAATTAAAGCTGATGGCTCACCAGTTTGTGGCTCCTGTGTTTCATTGCCATCTGTCCGAATCCAATGTGAACCTGCGTGGGTCGGGCGGCTCTGATAGTGGCCTCGACTACTGGCTTTACACTGAAGAATATGTAATTGTACACATATACGCCAATTGGCCTATCCATTCACCTATTGATGGATATTTGTACTGCTTCCAGTTTCTGGTTATTATAAATAAAGTTGCATTCAACATTAAAAAGAATAAAGTGTTTTAAAAACAAAACAACAGGCCCAGCCTGATGGGGCAGTGGCGCAGTGGATAGAGCGTCGGACTGGGATGCGGAAGACCCCGGTTCAAGACCCCGAGGTCGCCAGCTTGAGCACAGGCCCATCTGGCTTGAGCAAAAGCTCACCATCTTGGACCCAAGGTCGCTGGCTCCAGCAAGGGGTTGCTCGGTCTGCTGAAAGCCCGCGGTCAAAGCACACGTGAGAAAGCAATCAATGAACAACTATGGTGTCGCAACAGCAACGATAAACTAATGATTGATGCTTCTCATCTCTCTCCGTTCCTGTCTGTCTGTTCCTCTCTCCAACTCTCTCTCTGTCCCTGTAAAAAACAAAACAAACAAAACAAACAAACAAAAAAAACAGGACCACAATGGAGTCACTTATGCTAAGCCCCACATTATCAAAAATTATAGTTTCAGCCTCTCCCAAAAATGGAATTTTAAACCAGTCAATCAGGAGTCATCTAGTCAGCACTAGTGAGTTCATCTGCCTGCCAAATCCCTGACATGCCCTGAAGGAAAATGACCTTGCTACAGCCAATTCACGTTTTGCTGGTATGACTTATCTGTCCCTATCCCTTCTGTGAATAAGGTCTGTCATTTTGTACAATTTTTTTCTTTTTCTTTCCTTTTCTCTTATTGGGGGAGGGGGATGAGAAGCATTAATTCATAGTTGTGTCACTTCAGTTGTTCATTGATTGCTTCTCGCACATGCTTTGACCAAGGGGCTTAAGCCAAGCCAATGACCCCTTGTTTAAGCCAGCCACCTTGGGCTCAAGCCAGTGACCTTGGGCTCAAGCCAGTGACTCTGGGATCATGTTGATGATCCCATGCTCAAGCTGATGAGTCTGCACTCAAACCATGTGAGCCTGTGCTCAAGTCAATGATCTCAGGGTTTCAAACTTGGGTCCTCAGCATCCCAGGTCAATACTCTATCCACTGCATCACCACAGGTGAGGCTGTACAGTTCTTTTCTATCTGTTGGATAGGATGTTGCCCAGCTCATGAATTGTTGGGCAATTTATAAAGCCAAGAAGACCTTTAAAATTTACATTTTTTAAAAAAAGTTGATTTTTGTTTTTTAACAAAGGCCAACTAGTAAATATTTTAGACTTTGTAGACAGTTAGCCTCTCTCACAACCACTCAGTTCTGCTGTTGTAGAATAAGAAGTGACCAGAGACAACACATAAATGGCTGGCTTTGTCTGTCTTCCAGCACTTTATTTATAAAAACAGGTCAAAGACTGGCTCTGTCTCTGGAGCCATAATTTGCCAATCCCTACACTAAGCCATAAAGCCAAACATGACTTTCCTGTCTCTACTCAAATGTGTAAGATCAGACCCCACTCTTCCTCAAAAGCTCCACAGGGACCTAACCTTTCTACAAACTCCTATAATACTTTCTGCCTGGGGTTCAGCAGTTAGCACATCCTGCCTGACCACCCATCTCATGAAGAAGGAGGAGACCAGCCCAGCAAGGGTGTAGACCAGCTTCCGGAAGTAGAAAAGGTTGGCCAGGTTAGGGTGTTGTAGGGAACCCTGAGGTCTTCCAGTGGGAGGAGCCAGTACAGATTCAAAGAGCCAGTACAGAGCCAAGATCAGAGTCTCAGGTGCAAGTTTGGAACTGGGCAAAGATAAGATCTGAGTGAAACCTTTGCCAGGAAGTAAGTGAGGAGCTGTGTTTACAGCTCCTTTTTTATGGGCTATTTGATGCCTGGTGTGGGGCAGGAGTGATTGACTTAAAGGACCAGATGCAGAATAGGCCAAGCAGGCCAATTCCACTACTTGATACTGTCAGTGGTTTGTTTTTTATTGTATATCCCCAGCTAGTGTAACACTCGTATCACCAGGACGTGGGGCAGGGAGATATCCACCACCAGACTGGAGACAGGACAAGTCCATTGAGATTTCTAATCCCAGATCCAGGGAAACACTGACTTCCCTATGATCCAGCAGGTTCTACCAGTCCAGTCACAGTTCTTCAGCTCTCCCCAACTATCATCAATGCCACCACCACTTGTTCAAATGTCTCCACCCAGCAGACACTACACTAGGTATTTTCACAATACCTTACTGTATATGATGCAATATTTCCATAAGGTAAGCATAATAATTCCCATTTTACAGATGAGAAAACTGAAGCTAGAGAAATTGAATAGTTACACTCCTAGGGAAAGGGCAAACTAGGAATCAACAGTAAAGTAAAGTGAGCAATCAATCCTTAAACCTTTAATCCTTGATTAACAAGCCACAGTGGGCCCCCACCAGACTCCGCCGGCGTAGGCAGAGTACAGAGGTCACAGCCCAGTGCTTTGAACAGCACCGTGATGAACACTGTGGGCTCTGGCCATGGGTGCTGGGTGCGAGTGTCCCACCTTGTCTCTTTCAGCACGAGCTACCGGCTCCACAGCAAATCTCTGAGTAATGAAGAAAACTTGAATTTGTTTGGGAAATGCAACAATCCAAATGGTCATAGGCACAATTATAAAGATTGATCCTGTTACAAGAATGGTTATGAATTTGACTGACCACAAAGGGTATCTGGATGAGGCAATTATGAAGCGCCTGGATCATAAGAATCTGGATCTAGATGTGCCTTACTTGGCAGATGTTGTGAGCACGACAGAAAATGTAGCTGTATATATCTGTATATATCTGGAAAAACCTCCAGAAACTTTGTCCTGAGGGAATTCTTTATAAAGTAAAAGTATATGAAACTGACAGCAGTATTGTAGTCTATAAAGAAGAATAGACCATATGGATTAATGCTATAGAAAGATTTAATTTCTTTCAATATTTGAAAAATATCTCTGTGGACTGTTAAGTTATCACATAATTACTGTATCTCTACACTGTGTGCTGGAGTGCCTGATTTACGAACATCATTGTGAGTAAAACTTGTTTTAAATTTAAATCAATTTTAAAACCAGATTTGTAATGTATCCTGAGTGTCATTTAGAGACTGTTTTGTATAAATTAAAAATCACTTTGTTTCAGCAGAATGTTTTGGTGTAAAACTGTTTGAAAACAGAAGCAATCTATTTTTGTTATATAATTTTTAGTATTCATTTTTTTCTGGTATACTATAAATGGCAGAAATATTTATGAGACTTACAACAGGTGAATCTTTTAAAAGTTAAAATACAGTGACTGCAAAGTCTAGAAACCTAGTCAGCCTCTATTTCTTAATAGATTGAGCTCTTGATTACTTCTAGGGTATGCTGTAGGCACAAGATCATTCCATGAAAATTAGAAACAAATCATCTGAGGCAATGTACTGGATGGCAATACAAAGTTTAATGGAAATGCTACTTCATTGCACGTCGTTCAGTGCAGTTTTGCATGGCTTATTATTGAAGTGTGAATTGCCAGTGAGGAACAGCACATTGAAGATCTCACAGAATATCAGTAAACCACCTGTTACGTGATTTGTTTATGTTTTCAGACCTTGTGGCCACCTGACCAATTTTAACTCAGAAGACTGAAGAATAATCACATATATTAGACCCTGTTAGGATAACATGAAAAAGATATATTACTCTATAAAGTATCTCCTGTATATATATTTTTCTGATTGATTTTGTTTTGTTCTGATCATTAAACTTACCTGCTCAAGTTAAAAAAAAAAAAATAGCCAAAGTGCCTTCCTCTATGCTTGGATTAATTTGCTTTCTTCAGTCACCTAGCTGGCTTATTCCTGCCCTAGCTAGATGAAGTGTGAAAGCTCAGGGAGCTGGAACTGAGAGCTAAAAATTCAGTCACACCGTGAGGTCCTTGCTGCATTTGCACAAATGGAGCCCAGATCTTAATTACCTGTGGTTGTCCATCCTTCTCAAGTAACTCGAGGCCAATACCTGATCTCAGCAATTTTTTCTCGAGCTCCTCTAAGACCCTGGGGGTTTCTCCCTCTCCTCCAGCAGCCAGGGAGGTCTAGAAATACAGAATCATTTTAATAGCTGCTTCAGTCACATGCAAAGAGGAGGTATTTCCATGGGGAGACCTATAATGCACTTCAGCCAACTAAACACAGCTTATGTGATTATTGTTCATTGACACAGGTACTCCAAGACAAAGAGCTTGACAGACATTAAATAAAGAATAGAGATTCTACAAAAAAAAAAAAAAAAATGAACTCTGTAGGTGACCCTGCATGCAGGGTCCATGCCATCAAGCTTTTATTTATTTCTCATAAAGTGACATAGCTTGTCTTACATGCACTGGCCCTCCAAGATAGTAAACCTGTTCCCTTTACTATCAGCAAGAGGATGAACTGTCACACAGGCCTGCTCTCCAAGGGGCCAGCTGAAATCCAGAGAGGCAGCGAGAGGTGCCAGCTTTGGGAGGAGACCCTAGGCCACACTTCTGGAGGCATGCAGAGGTCATGAGCACAGAGGCTCTGGCCAATAGGACATCATTTGCCTCCAGTTCCCATTTCTTTACAGACACACCTTCATGCCTTAATCAGCACAGGAATCTTTTGTGTCCTGCCTCTTCCAGCCTCTGCCAAGTTCCCACCCCTTGCTTATTTGCTGCCTTGATCTAGATCTACCAGTTCTGTTCTGAGCACAGAGGGTCAATTAAGGGCCACTGCTCCCATCTCTGAGAGGAGGGGGAGAACCAGGACTCCCATGACCAAAGCCATCTTCTAAGTTGCCCCGCGATTTATCTGAGGAGGATGTACTTCCAGTCTAACAAGAGTGCAGGACAAGGGCATCAGGGAGTTTGTCTCTCCAGAGCCTGGCTGGCATGTGAAGGACAGACTGGTTTGTCAGTGCTAGGGTCTAAACTCTTCATTTTGCCAGCGCTCTCTTTCACTTCTGTGGAGACAGGTGCAGACAACCAGAAATCAATTACAGTACACATCCCCAGAAAAAAGCAGATTGTATACCATTGTGCAGATGGGAACGCTGAGGCTCAGATGGGCACAGGCTGCAGGGGATCATGGGATATTTTTTCAACGTCTATATGCCAGGCAAACCTTGGGATAAAGGCCCGGCTCAGACCAGGAACAAGGAAACATCAAGTCTTTAGAAAAACATCCATGTCTTGTGAGAGGGGCTGGGCCTTGTCACCCGACACTCCATTCGTTGACTTTGGATGCCTACTCCAAAAATATTTCTCCTTCCGCCCCACCCCGGCCGGGGTATGGAGGTAGGAAAAGGCAAGAGAGTAGCTTGGTAACCTCAGAAAAGGTTGGTTCATCTGTTCCTGCCTCTCAGAACCAAAGTACTAAAAGCTCTCTGGGATCCCAGGACTGGCCGGGGAATTGAGAGAGCCTTTAGAGCAAGACCAGCTCTAAACCATAAGGCTCCCTCAGGTTCTACTTATTATTCCTTGCTCTCCACAAATGACAGCCTCCTCAGGGTGACATAGTCAGGCTCTGACTTTATTTCTCCACCAGCCAGAATGATAAACAGTATAGACACCTCTCCATCCTGGAAACCCCAGAAAAAATGTTGTTTTCACTCTGATTAAGAGTCAACAGAGCTAGGAAGACAGGTGAGGGATTGGATAGCTGGGCAGTGACACAGGGAGGTGGGCAGTGAGGGCAGAGGTGACTCAGTGAGTTTGTGTAAAACTAAAAAAAAAAAAAGAAGAAGAAGAAAAAGATTTCAGGCTCACATGCATACAATTGACCACTATGTCACCCTCTCCAGCACTCTCCAATGACTAGAACCACTAATCTGGTCACAGCCCCTGCTCCCTCTTTCACATCCCAACATGCTTCCCACCATCCTGTCATCTTGACTTTTCCCTCTCTAAGGTTGTTCTTGGCACTGACACAATGCCACCAGGTCATACATGCCATGCTCCAAGCTCCTGAAGAAGGACTCTGCAGAACCCTTATGAAGTCACCCAATAACCAGGCAAATGTGGAGTGTTTATGATTAATTTTCTTCCTACCTACTCCCTAACAGGAAAACTCACCTGACAAAAGCCTCCAGCCTTGAGCATAAGCCTGGACTCAGAATATCCCCAAAAGCTTGCCTGAGACTAGCCAACTAACTAGTAACTGTGCTTTTCTGGTCCCTACTATCTTAGTGGGATTCCAAACAGCAGGGTTAGGGTTAGGGTAAGGGTTAGGGTTAGGGTTGGGGTTGGGGTTAGGGTTAGGGTTAGGGTTAGGGTTAGGGTTGGGGTTGGGGTTGGGGTTGGGGTTAGGGTTAGGGTTGGGGTTGGGGTTGGGGTTGGGGTTGGGGTTAGGGTTAGGGTTAGGGTTAGGGTTGGGGTTAGGGTTAAACTTAGAGACCACTAGGGACCACAACACCAGCCAGCAGCACTCAGCTGAGGAGCAAGGGCAGCAGTCCCCATTCCATGTCCTCCCCCCAGCCCCAGAGGTGAAAGAACAGAAAGAGTAGGTACTGTACTTCTACTGATGGAGACGCGAGAATGAGGAGATACGAGGTCATTATCTGCTGATGGCAAGGGTGAGGCTACTTGGATATGGATTATCCCAAATAGTCAATCTCCTTTTTTAAAAAAAAATAAGAGGAGACGGCTTGCTAGGTACCTTTGGTAGAGTCACTGTCACAATTCTATTTTCCAGTGATTGATACTAAAATGTCTCTATGTTGTTCGCTTACTGAGGAATGCTGGATTTCAGGGCGGGCTGGACAGAGATTAAACATTGACTCCAGACAGGGGTTAAACATTGACTTAGCCAAACATCTGCTTGTGGGACCAGAGCGCCGCCACAGTAAACAACAGTGCTAGGCATTTTGCCTGTCCTCCCTTACTTACCTCATTCAAACACCGCATTCATAGGAACCAGTCACAGGGAGGGTTGCTGGAAGGGCAGTGGAGACCTGGGGAAGAACTGTAGACTTAGGTCTCCTTCTATGGGGAGCTGGGTCAACCCAGGGTCGTGGAGCATGAAGCTAATTGTGCCAAACTGAAAGGTTGGACCTGTGGAGGCCTGTGTGCTTGGTCCTCTGCAACCTTCCCAAGAGCAATCAAAGGTGCAAATGGGAGTCTTTTGCTGCCTGTGAAAAAACAATTTAAAAGATTTATCCAGACAGTTAAAGTTTTATAGGAAGTGGAGAAAAATGCCCAGTGTTGGGAGATCGTGGTTCTTGACCTATTGGTGCCATAACCTCACTATGCAAACTTGAGTGAGCCATTTTAGTTCCCTGCCCCTGGTTCCTCATTGTTCAGTGGAGAATAACTCTTTGTTCTTAAACCCTGTGCTGTCCCATTTACGGAAGCCGACTGATGAGCACCTATTAGATGCCAGCCAATGAACATATTATACTGAATCTTTATCTTTTATAATGTATGCATAGGGCAATTATAATTAGCCTCATTTTATAAATGAGAAAACTGAGGTCCAGAGACATTAAATAACTCACCACGGGTCCCCTGGCTAGCAGGCAGCTGGGCTTGGATGTGAACCCGGGGCATGCTGAGTCTGGAGACTGTGAGTTTTCTGCAAGCCTGCACTGCCTCTCCACACTGGCTGCTGCCTGGCTGGTGTTCTCCTTGGCTGGTGTTCTCCTGGCTGGTGTTCTCCTAGATCATATGCCCTTCGGAAACAGGAATGTGCACACCTGCATGTCTCGAATCTGCCTGGACCTTGAACTGGTCGTGGACATAGTAGATGCCATGGTAGGCTGAATAATGCTGCCCCCCAAAAAACCACATCCACCTCACGGTACCTGGAATCTGTAAACGGGACCTTATTTGGGAAAATAATCTTTGCTGATGTAATTCAGTTCAGGACCTTGAGATGGGATCATTTTGGATTATCCAGGGAACCCTAAATACCATGACAAGTGTCCTTATACAAGAGAAGCAGAGAAACATGTCAGACACACAGAGAAGGCAAATGAGCACAAGGGCACAAATTGGAATGATGCAGCTACAAGCCAAAGAATGCCAAGGAATGCCAACAGCCACCATTAGCCAGATTTCTCCTTAGGGCATCCAGAGGGAGCACAGCCTTGTCCACACCGTGGTTTCTGACTCTTGGCCTCCAGAACTGAGAGAGAGCGTATTTCTGTTGTTTGAAGCCACCAAGGTTATTTGTTAGAACTCAATGCAACTAGTGCAGTGCCCAGTCAAAACAGAATCCTAGAAGTCGCTTGACCCAACCCTCCCATTTAACAGATGGAAAACTACAGACCTAAGGGAGGGAGAGAATCATCAGCCATCACTCAGAACATTAGAAGCAAAGCCAGAACCAGGACATAGGGGTTCTGACCCGAGGCCGGTACTCTGCATGTCCCCACAAACTCATGCCAAGACCCAGAGTCAAGAAAGTCAAATGAGAAGCCGTTGTTCTTATTGCTATATGTTCCTCGTGTTATTATTTTAAAAGAGGGGGTTGGTGTTGAATCATATCAAGTATGTTTTGGACGGTGTAATGACTGCTGTTATCATCATTACTATTAAGCTGGACTGTCTTGGTCTGTCTGACCTCCTTCCCAAGGACAATGATGTGACACAGGGTTCTGATTTAGGGCCACCAAGTCCCAGATAGGAAAGCCACAGTGAGAGAGGGAAGCGGGGGCATTCCAGTCACACCACAACCATGTGGCTGAGCCCAAAATAGGATGCAGGGTTTTGACTTCCTGGTTCTAACCTGGGCTCTATTTCTCATTTCCTCTTTTCCCTAAGCTGGGTCAGAGGCCAGGTCGGCTTCAGGGGCTCCTGGGAACACACACCGGACACGATCCAGGAAACTTGCACCAGCACAAAATAAGGGAACAGGGAAGGCAGTCCGGGGCCCCTGAGGCAGCATGAGAAGCAGCAGTTTCACAACGCGCTTCCTCCCCTCACCTTTCCTTCCTTCTCTCCCCTCACTCACCTGCACTGCTCACAAAAATCAGGGAATCAGGGACCGTGTTGATCGTTCATTACTTTCAGCCTTTTGTGTAGTGCATTTTCACCAATAAAACAAAAGTTGGTTCTGCATCTCATTTGCATAATCAAACTTTCTTGGACTTGTTTGCTTTTCTGATATTATTGTTTAGTAAAAAAAAATCAAATGCTTCTTTTTCTTTATATTAGTTTTGAAATATCCCCTAATTTTTGTGAGCAGTATAGTTTCTGTCCTAGTATTCAGTGGGCCCACTTACCCCAGATTTAACATAAGTGCCAGAGGAGAGAAGGGAGACAAAAGGAAAGAAAATCCAGGATGAGACTGAGTTTTAAATTGGTATAGAGTGACTGAGATACCACTGAACTGAAATCAGTTTGCCTGGAAGGGACGAGGTCATTTATTTCTTACATTAGTCAAATTGTGGGTATAGGGTCTGAAATTAAGCTCCACAACAGAAAACATGTTTTCTTTACTTGCCACCCAAATTCATGATTGTGGGTGGATACCCACTGGTGAGGGAGTGGTGAGCTAAAATGAGAACCCGGGTTCTGGCTGCCTGTAATTTCCAGGACTCTATTTCTCCTTTCTACCTTCTGCTTCTGGGGTTTGGCCTGTAGGATGATGAGGGGAGAGCCTGGACCAGCCCTGCACAGGTAGGAAGGGGCAGGATTCTTTGTAGGGTGGGCTGAGGGGTGGAGACATATGTGTGAGTTGTGGAGTGGGCTTCACTGTGTGACCCCGGACAGTTAAGATCCTTTGGGGAATACCTGGGAGCCCTAACGAGGCCATGACTGGATGACCAGGGACTAGCTGAGGTAGGGAAGACAGTTTCTACCCCAGCTGGGCAGAACAGCAGCTTCTTTGACGTGGCTCGGAGCCCAGGTCTAGACAAGATCCGGAAGTTCGCCATTTTCAGGGGAGTCCAAAGACAGTCAGCGTCTTTTATTCCTCTAGGAAGTAGAAAAGGAAGAGCCATTGTCCCCCAGGTTCCTGAAAGCACTGGAGCTGGTCAAGGGGTTCTGTGGGAGAAGTGTAGAGTGGGCTCAATCCAGACTAAGTGTTCTCGAGACTGGGGGGGCAGTGCTTACAAGTGAGTGGGAACTGAGACCAATTCCAGCCACCTGTGCCCCATCCAATGCATATCAATTGCAAACCGAGCCCTGGACCAGGTGTTTTACATCTAATACCTGGTTATATCCTCAACTACAGGCTTTGCTGTAGCATACTATCCCTATTTTCCAGATGAAAAGACGTATGAAGGCAACATGCCTACGGTTTTGCAGCTAAAAAGTGACAGAAAAGCCTCAAAGACAGGGTACCCTATCTCGAATCCTATAGCTACAATGGTAGAGGATTCTTAATAACAGTCTCCCCAAGGTCAAGGGGAAGCAAATGGAGGCAGCCAGGAAAGCCCAAAGGAAGGGAAAGGAAGGGATCTGTGAGAGTCACGTGCCCCTGGCTGGCCGCCATGCCTATGGGAGAGTGTCCCTTTAAGAGCCCAGGTGTGGGTCAAGCATTGCACATGGTTTCAGTTTTGGCAGCAGCATCCAGTGTCCTGCTGGCAGCTTTTAAAAAGGCCGGGGTTGTGGACCGGCCAGCAGGCTGTTCCCCCAAAACTGAGTCGACGGGAGAGAAGGAAGTGTCTAAAGTAAGTGTGGCTTCTCTGGGATCCCCGGATGGGATGCCATCTGGAAGGGCCCGGGATGGTGGCTTCGGCAATCCCCTACATTCACAACTCTCAGCCTCCCAGAGTGGGGTGAGGAGGACAGGCTGCAGCCTGTGTGGCTGAGCATATGCTTAGGGAGTGGAAGTGCATGCCCGAGAGGGATGGGTGAGGGCGGACAAGTGTGGAAGCCCCCACCCCTTTCCTGCAAAATATCAGCATGTGGGAAGAAGAAATGTCTGTGGTCAGCACTTGCAGTTATTCTCATAAGTTTCATCCTGGAATTCCCTACTAACTCCTCCATACGTTTACTGTGTGACCTTAGGTAAGTCACCTAATTGCTCTCTGAGCCTTAGTGTCTTAATCTGTAAAGTGTGGATAAAAAATAGCACCTACCACTTAGGGCTGATGTGAGGTTGAAAGGTGAGTTTCAAATACATGTGAAATTGCTTCAAAATCTCTAGAGCAAAATGACAATTGTTTCATGTTTTTCGATTTAGTTCAATTGCACAGGGACTTGTTGAGCGTCAGACAGACCTGGATGAGATAGTGTAGATCCAGCGCCTTGAACATGGTGGCCACCCTTCTAGTCTCTGCTGCTTTCGTCCTCCTCCACTTGCTGATGAGGGCTCATGCAACCCTCTTCTCTAGGCTGCATAGAGGCTCTGAGAACCTTTTCAATGTTAACCCAGCTTTGCTCCGTAATGTATATTGTCACTGTATCATCCTGCCCTTGCTAAGATGGGAAAAGTGAGGTTCCCCCAAGGTGAGTGAGTAAGGTGGGAAGAACCCCCTCCCAGGCACAGCCAGCTCTGGAGTCCTACTGCTCCTGCTGGCTCTGCATGCAGCAAGGAGGCTTCAGACATAAGCATCTTTCTCTCCGTACTCTCCGCTTGCCCATCCTGACAGTGTCCCCAAGCTGGCATGGACCCGCTGCCCAAGCAGGGCATCTGTAAACTCCATCCCTCGCTGCCCCAAGTTCCCTTTGTGCAACTGTCTCAGGCGTGGGGTCACCCAGACTGCTGGCACTGTTTTGGACATAGCCTTCACCATCACTCTCCCCTTCACGAGGGGATTACAGGGTCTTAACATCTGTAGAGAGAATGTGTTGATTTGTGGGTTAGAAGGCGGCAATCTGGTCTGCCCAGAACTGACTCTGGAACTCTATCCATCCTTCTTTGGGCCCGGATGAGGTGCTTCAGCAGAGAGAGCAGTGAACCAGGAGTCAGGAGAGCATTTAAGTCTGAGATCATTGCCTGTCCCTAGGCACCTTTCGATCTTGGTGGCTTTATTTCATAAAGATTGTGACAGTGGCAGCTGCCACATAGTAAATTCATCTACCCCAGCTTTAATCTCATTTCCTCCTGAAATACACCTGGAAGGTAGGCAGGATGGGTATCACAGCCCATTTTACAGCCAGGAAACAAAGACTTCATGAAGTAGTATGAGTGGTGTAAAGTCACCAGCCAGTACAAATGACATTTTGGTGCAGCCATTTTGATTTGGTCATGGGGACATTTTGACATCACCTAAAAAACAAAATAACCAACTTTTTAAAAGTTATATTATTCCTGCATGTGCTCAGCAGAGACTCCCCACAACCATGTCTTGCCTTCATTCTGAGTGGGCTGAGGCGAGGATCCCTAAGAGGTTGGCTTTGACACCGTATGTCATAGTAGAAAGAAGATTTAGAGGCAATGTGTCTGGTTACAGCAAACAAATGTAACATACCCTACACATGGAAGGAACTGAATAAATAGCAGCTATTATTATTTTTCAGGAAGAAATTTCTTGTTGGCATCTACCTCTGGGTTCAGGTGTTCCTTCACGGGAACTAACTCTTCTAAGAATTAGTTCCCAGCAGAGAACTGAACTAACTTCTCTAAGATTGGATTTACTTCTCCCTCCGCTCCCAACTGTTTCCCCTCAACTCCAAGGCCCTCCGTGCCTACTGACAAAGCCCTTATACCAGGGGTCCCCAAACTACGGCCCCCGCGGGGCCACATGCAGCCCCCTGAGGCCATTTATCTAGCCCCCACCGCACTTCCGGAAGAGGCACCTCTTTCATTGGTGGTCTGTGAGAGGAGCACAGGATGCATCCGCACCCATAGTTCCCATTGAAATACTGGTCAGTCTGTTGATTTAAATTTACTTGTTCTTTATTTTAAATATTGTATTTGTTCCCGTTTTGTTTTTTTACTCTAAAATAAGATATGTGCAGTGTGCATAGGGATTGGTTCATAGTTGTTTTTTTTTATAGTCCGGCCCTCCAATGGTCTGAGGGACAGTGAACTGGCCCCCTGTGTAAAAAGTTTGGGGACCCCTGCCTTATACTTTTGATCTAGAGCACCTGGATTTGAATCTCATTGCAGTCACTTACCACCTGTGTAATTTGGGGTAAAAGTTTTTACTCTTCTGATCCTCAGTTGTCTCATCTTTGAAATGAGTTTGCCTATTTTAAACTATCTTTTAGGGTATCTTCAACGATCACTTGTGTTAACACATGTAAAGCACTTGGGCATTACTCAATATGTGCTAGCCATAATTACTGTCCCCCATTCTATCTTAATACGTGACATGTGCCTCCTCTTTCAGGCCATTCTGGTCCAATCTGAGCAGTTCCACATCCTCTCCATCTTCAAAGGATGCCCCCAAAATAGAACTCTATTCTCTTTTCACTCTAAGATGAGAAAAAGAGAAGACTGTTGATTTTAAAGAGGACATAAAAAAGAAACTAACATCTTTTATTTGGTTTTTGTTTTTGGTTTGGTTTGGTTTGGTGTTTTGAGAGAGAGAAACAGGAAGAGAGAGAGAGAGGCAGGGAGGAGAGATGAGAAGCAACTACTTGTAGCTGCTTCACTTTAGTTGTTTGATGACTGCTTCTCTATGTTCCTTGATGGGTGGGGGCAGGGAGGGGGAGGCTCAAGCTGAGCCAGTGACCCCTTGCTCAAGCCAGAGACCTTGGGCTCAAGCCAGCGACCTTGGACTTCAAACCAACAATCTTTGGGCTTCAAGCCAGTGACCTTGGGGTCAAGTCAATAATCCTGCTCTCAAGCTATACACCTCAGGGTTTCTAACTAGGGCCCTCACAATCCTAGGCCTATGCTCAATCCACTGCACCACCACTGGTTAGGTGAAACTAACATCTTTTTTTGTTTGTTTGTATCAAACCTTTTTTTATTTAGAAAATTAAATTTAACAGGATGACATTGATCAATAAGAGTACATAGCAGAAACTAACATCTTTTAAATCCTGACACACTACTAAAGACTTTACATATGCTATTTCATTTCATCCTTACAGCAACTCTTTATACTAGGTACAGTTATCTCCAGTGTACAGATGAGGACTTAAGGCTCAAAGAGTTTAAATAGCCTGCCCCTAAATCACACAGCCCCTAGTGAGAGCACTAATAGCCAAGCTGATGAATCCAAGCTCTGTGCTCCTCTCCAAGTGCACAACAACCATGAAAGTCAAGTGCATGGATTCCGGTCCTCTTCTGCTTAAGTAATTGCAACCCCTTACAGTTGAAGAGCACTTTATACTGTTTAAAGTGCCTCCATATACATTTTTCCATCCCACAGCAGCCTTTCAACCTAGAAGAGTCAAGGACTATGAGGTCCATTTTATAAATGAGGAAGTTGAGCCCAATGGGAGAGTTTTTCTGTAACCTGTAACAGAGCAGGACTCTGAGTTATCCTCCATCCTCCCAGCTCTTCTTTATGCTACTGTTCCTTTAGTGCCCAGAACCAAGAGGGCATTTGACAAAGTGAGAGCAATCAGTTCTGATTTTGCCCTTCTCAGAGAGAAGATGTGAGGATGTAACCATTCCCAATTCCACTGGCCCTTGCTTTGCAGCTTGTCCTTGCCAGATATTCTTGTGCAAGACCCTCTGGGGATGGGAGATTGATCTAATTGGCCTGTGCCTTCAAGGGGCCTGCTATCTTGTTGAGTGGATGAGATAAAATACCTACACATCAAGGTAGAGTAAAATGGAGTCAATAAGAAGGGTTCGAAGTCTTTGTTGAAAAGTGGAAAATCTACAAGGCTTATTCTCAGAGTTTCATGGAGCTGGTATTTCAAATGCTTAAATTCTGCTTCAGTCTCACATTGATAGCAGGTCACTTAGAGAGGGATGGGACCAGAAAGTCTTGGGTCTTTCTAGCTCATACACTCTTCAAATACCTCAGCTATTCATCCTCCATCTACCTGCTCTCTGAAGTTACAATTCCCTTCCCTCAACATTGCCTTTACTTGGAGACTGTCCCACACTCCGAGGCTTACATAAACTACACAAACTCTCCTAAGCTCCTGCCTGTCACCACAATCTTAAGGTACTTCCAACCATACAGATTGCTCTCCTTCCCTACTGGTGCTGTGGTTTCTGGGCTCAGTCTAGTCTGTACTTGGCCCCTTCACCCATGGGAGATGAGAGTGTATTCCCAAAAGGACTCAGGAGTGTCTAGGGGAAATAGGAGAAAGGGTTGTTTAGTACAGGCCGAGGAAAGCCCCTTCTGCAGCCAGACCAGCTCTCTTTGCTCCTCTGAGTTCCAAGCTTCCTGCTCCTCCAAATTTACATTCACAGATAGATTGTCAAAAACTGCCAATTTGGCTTCAAGTCTCCATAGTGCATGCTCTCTGTCCCCTCTGAAGGCCCTGGGGGCTTTGAGGCCCCTACTGACTCTCTACTCTGCACCAAACAAATAAAGAGCCCAGAGTTGCTGAGGGACATGTAGCTTATCAGTAGCCAAACCAGGACCTGATCCAGGAGATCCCTCTCCCTGTGAAAATGGAGGAAACCTAATGTTAGATGGACAATTGTTTGGACTCAAACTATGATTCCTGAAGATGAGTCATTGCAACTGAAGAGGAGCCAGCTAGATTAATTTTATATGGAGACAAACACGATTCTCCAGCATGGCCTATACCCCTGCCTCATTCCACAGTTGTGTAGACATATGCTATGAATATTTCAGGGGCAGTGACTTGTTAAAAAAGAATAATGTAGAACATGCCAGCCCCACCAGTGAAAAACAACTCCTATTTTCAAGACGAAAAAAGGTACCTCAGTGCATAATATATTAGCTTATGTATATCCCAAAAGAATAGACCCTCTGTTCGTCCAAGGACTGATTACTAATCTCTAACCATTAGATTGCCCATCTGCAACCTGAAGATAATATCTACCTCCTCTTGGGTTGCTGTCAGTACAGATAAGTTCATATAAGAAGAAAAGCTAGAAATGCACCAGATGCTCAGGAGGTGCACCCTGAGCCATGGACACCCACAGCCATCCAAACATGTCACCATGTCATGTCACACATGAGAGGAAGCATGGGCTGAAAGTTAGGAGCCCCATTGGGAAACCTCCCATCTGACTCTCTGTAACCCAGGGCAGATCACTTTACCAATCCTGAGGAGGGCTGCATCCCCCAGCTCAGTCCATGGGAAGACCCACTCCTGTCTCACAGAAATATTTGTAAGCTTGATTATCTAAAGGCGAAAACAGGAACCAGAACCAACCAGAACCACTGCTGATTTGGGCTCTTAAAAAAGTGTGTGGTAGTTTGTCCTCTCATCTGCCATTGAACCCAAGACCAGCGCAAATGGCAGGTCGTAGATTCCCTGAGACTCTGCAGCCAACCCATCCCAGCCCAGTGTTCCAGGCTGCTCATTCTTCTGGCACCTGCTCCCACCTGGGAGCCTCCCTCACAGTGACTAAAGTTGCTCAATCAGGTGGTCCCCCTGCCAGTGTCCCCTGAGCACATCCAGGTTGGCAGTTGACGCTGGCATTTGGCTAAGGCCCCACTCCAGAGGTTAATCATTGGCCTGGTGTGAAAGGTCCAGGGAAATTAACCAGAATCAAAAGAGCCTCAAGTTGCCACCTGACACCCATATCGTCCCCACCTCCCCTAATCTGCTTCCCTCCTCTTCCAAAGAACTGGAGAGAAACAGAATACCTTTATCTCCACAAGGAAACAAAAAGGGCTTTTGCTGGGAAATTCCCCCATGGAAAAGAAATAACCAAGATAAACAGCTCTATTGCCTTTGGCTCAAACTAGTGAAGGGAGTTGCTGGAAGGCAAGTGGGAGCCTAGGTGGTAAGCAGAGCTCCTGCTTCAAGCATCCTTATCTTTATGGGGGCTCATTACTGCCCAGGCTTGTTAATTAACATGGTTCTCCCCTTTAACACTCTTGTTTTCAAGTTCAATCCAAAGTCTAAAGCCTGTCAAAGTCTGTGGGAAAGTGGGGACTTCCCTCTCCTCCTGTAGGCTGCATCTTGTGTCCTGAAAACAGCTGTGGTCAAACTGAGCGATATGACCTTCAACTCTCCCCAGCCCTGGGTGGTGTCTGCAGACACTGAGCCTCTGAGCGGCCTTGTCTTGGGTTCTCCATCTTTGTCTGCCCAACCTCACCAGGCAGGATAGCAAAGGCCATAACACCTGACCCCAGAACCAAGTCTCTGGGAAATCATGGGCATGTCATTCAGCATCTCAAGATCTTGATTTTTTTTTAACCTACCAAACAGTTATAATTATAACTTTTCTATCTTATTTAAAGGGAAGTTATAAATTTCCAGTGAAACAGCATAAAGGACCATGCTCTGCTAAGCAATGGGGGCTCTAAGCCTGACCTGTGGTAGCGCAGTGGATAAAGCGTCGACCTGGGAACACTGAGGTCGCCAGTTCAAAACCCTGCACTGGTCTGGTCAAGGCACATATGGGAGTTGATGCTTCCAGCTCCTCCCCCCTTTCTCTCTCTCTCTCTCTCTCTCTCTCTCTCTCTCTCTCTCTCTCTGTGTGTGTCTCCTCTCTAAAATGAATAAAATTAAATTAAAAATATTTTTTAAAAAAAGCAATGGGGGCTCTAACATAGCAGAAATAAGCACAGGATAAAGATGTTGCTGTATTGGAGGTATAATACGGTGCAAGGGGAGAGGTTAAGAGTGTGTGTTTTGGAGTCCAACAAAGCTGGGTTCAGATCTTACCCACCTCCCCCACCTACACATCATCCACTCACCCACACACTGTGTGACCTTGAGAAAAGCACTTAATCTTTAAGCTTTCATTTCTCCCTATGTAAAAGGTGGATAAGAAAACCTACCTCATAGGGGGTGATATAAAGTTTAAATGAGATAATATACCTACATTATTCCACACAGTGCCTGAAACATGCTAGGAGAACAACTGATGGTGATTGTGCAGATCATTGTTACTTTGCTCTTTACTAAGCTTCCTCTGCGGGTCTTGGTTTACTCATATGAATAGACCATAAAATACAGCAGCTCCACTTCACCTCCCAGGCATGGCAGCTGAGATGGAGAGAGGGGGACACTTGTTGATAGTAACCAACCATCCAGTGAGCTGTTCCTGAGTCTTACAAATCATACTCAGGACTGTGCCTCCCAGGCAGGAATACAGAAGACATGGAACTTGCATCCCTATCTCAGAGAAACTTGCAGATGAGTTGAGAAGATAAAAATCTATTTTTTAACTTCTGAGGAACAGAAAATACTGTGGGGTGATGAGACTTTGGGCTCTAAGAATAAAGGTGGGGCTATTTGATCTTTCAATAAGATGTATGACCATTACTAAACCAAACAGGTGTTACAGGAACTCTAAGGTCAGGTAGACTTGGAAGACTTAAGTGCTTCATTCCCTCACGCTATTGTCTTTCAGCATCCAAGCAAGAAATTGGGCTGCGCTGCACAGCCCTGAGGGAGCCTCCAGCATGACACTCTTCTTCCTCGCCTGCCTGCTGGCTGTCCTCCCAGGTGCGTCTGCCACGTCCCAGCCCACTCCCTGCAGGAGCCAGTTCGCTGGGGACAGTGAGATCAGGTCCACCCCCAGGGATGACCCTCTCAAAATGTGCACTCCTTCGAGGAGGAATCACACAGATGATGCGGAAAGGCCACATCTGAAAATGGGTTAGGGATCAGGAACAGGACTGGCCGTACCTCAGGAAGGCCGGGGGCTGCTCTTCACTGAGAATTACAAAAAGCCCTTGACCATACATCTCCATGAGTTACTATTGGGTTTTGGGGAAATAATTTATTGTTCCTGGCTCTCAATATTTTTATCTGGACAGAAAATAATCTACAAAGTGTTTTTAGAAATATAAGGAAGAAAATACCAGCAAATGTAAGAGTGTAACACCCTACAATTTTTTTTTAAATAAACAAGAGATATCATAAAATAAGTTTGCATTTCATTGTCCTTCAAACAGTAATCATTAACAAATTAAAGTTAGAATTTAATAATGAGGAATCAATGCTTTTAGCCAGCAGAGTAGTCGTGTAGCTGTGGTACAGGTAAATAATCCCCAGAAGGCCCACATGAGAGGCAGAAAATTTATCTCCTCAAGGTGGGCTCTCAGGATCCTCTCAGCAGGCTTCCCCTCCAAAGCCTCAGAAAGCCTCTCTCCTCTGTTCCCACAGTGGTCTCTATGAGGAGTCCCATCTTCGGTCCTCAGCAGGTGAACAGAATAGAAGGCAGCTCAGCATCCATCAAATGCTACTACCCAGATACCTCGGTCAACCGGCATTCCCGCAAGTTCTGGTGCCGGCAGGGAGCCAGGGGCCGCTGCACAACTCTCATCTCGAACAGCTTCATCACCAAGGACTATGAGGGCAGAGCCAACATCACCGACTTCCCAGAGAAAAACATGTTTGTGGTAGACATTGGCCATCTTACCCAGAGCGACTCTGGGCACTACAAGTGCGGTGTGGGCATTCTTAACCAAGGCCTGTTCTTTGATGTGAGCCTGGAGGTGAGGCCAGGTGAGGACCCTCGGGCTTCTGTGGGAAAGTGAGAGGGAGTCACCAAAGGTCAATGGGAGGGCTTGAGGGAGAGTGTCCTGAAAAGGAAAGGTGTGGGTCCTCCTCCTGCCAGACACAAGGACATTTTATAATATACAGAACATGAGACAGAGGCACCTACTTGGGGGTGGTGAATGAGCCTTTCTACGTCTTCAGGGCCTGCTATATTCAGGGTTTTACTGAGGCCCTAGCTAAGAGAGCAGCAGGAAGACAACTTCTCTTGTGTTTGGGGCAGTTGGGACAGGAGGTCTATGAACTGAAGAACATAGAAAAGTCAGGGAGAGGGTTAGAGGACTCCTTAAATTACTGCCACTACTGCAGCCTTTAGATCTAGACCTTAGGTCACCAGAATGCTTCTTTGAAAGTGCTTTTTCCACCTAAGATTCCTTAATCCATCAACACTCTCAGCATAAACTAAACGTCCAGTTCTTGCCCAAAGACCAGGGCTCTGAAAGAACAGGCCTCTGAACAAGCTTATTCTGAGAAAAGAGAAAAAATAAGATTTTGTAACAAGGTTTCAATGACAAAGGCGTTTTAGATAATCAAGGGAAATTAAAAGAGAAAGATCTTAAGGAAGGAAATTTGGAGGGATTCCCAAAGGTATTTTTTGCTCTTTTGGGATATGCTTAGTATTATCTACAGACCAATTAAAGAGTTTATTCAGGTAATCATGGAGATTTATAAAACCAAAGAATCTTAAGAGCTGCCTGATCAGGCGGTGGTGCAGTGGATGGAGTGTCGGACTAGGATGCGGAAGACCCAGGTTCAAGACCCCGAGCTCGCCAGCTTGAGCGTGGGCCCATCTGGCTTGAGCAAAAGTTCGCCAGCTTGGACCCAAGGTCGCTGGCTCCAGCAAGGGGTTGCTCGGTCTGCTGAAGGCCCGCGGTCAAGGCACATGTGAGAAAGCAATCAATGAGCAACTAAGATGTTGCCATGGCAATGAAAAAACTAATGATTGATGCTTCTCACCTCTCTCCATTCCTGTCTTTCTGTCCCTATTTATCCCTCTCTCTCTCTCTCTCTCTCCCTGTCCCTGTAAAAAAAAAAAAAAAAAAAAAAAAGAATCTTAAGAGCTAAAGAGAGGTTAGAGTTGACCTTCTATAAAATGTCCAGAAGAACATTGGAGACAATGGGTATGCAGCATCTGATCAAGCACTTAAATGGCAGAAATTTATTACTTCACAAAGAAGTACATTCTATTGTAAAGTGATCAGCAAGGTCCACAAGGACACCAAAGTTACAGAAAATTTTTAAAGAGGAGGTTTATTAAGCCAGCGGAGCATGGGGCATAATCCCAAATCATGCAGCCATGAACATAGTTCTGAGGCTGCCTTTAAAGACAAAATCACATACTGGTTGAAGGTGGGGGAGCATGCTACAAGAGTCATTAATCTTCCTAACAAGCTCATTAAATTTACTGTCTTGTTACAACATTTACCTATAGGATCTATCAAAAGAAAAAACATTTCTACACACCAAGACCATAAGATAACACAGTAGTGATAAATGTTTTACATACTAGGCAAAGACATTCCCAAACATTCTAGGATTTACAACCCATCTCTGTCTCCACAATAGTGGGAAACATTTAGTTTAGGATAAGGAGAGACTAAATGAAGTTACTTTTGCTAAGAGTGTTGGGGTTAGCTTATTAGGAAGTCTAAAGCTAGTTCCCGCTTGCTTAGTTTACAAGTTTTGTACATACAAAGAATTTCAAAATGATGATTATTAGAAAGCATGTAAAATGTTGTTGAATACAAGTTTTTCATGCAAGGGGGGGGCTCATGATCCCTTTGTCTAGAGGTATACTTCACTCTCATGATTCCAGGATGGTAGGGTGAGTCAGGATTAGTGTAGGAATTTTTAATTAAGGTATGTAAACATTGTTTCCTGAAGACTTTTAAGAAAGGAGAAGAGGAAGGACTTTTCAGATATGTTCTATCTTCTTTGCTCTGTCTAGCAGGTGGTACCAGTCTTTCCAGAGAACTATAGGAAGTAGTTAGACTATAACTAGCTGACTCAGTTGCCCCTGCAAGCTCTTCTTCTTGTTTTTTCTCCCTCAGAAAGGAGGAGTAAGGGGGCATAACTCTTCCTTTTGAAATACTAATGTTAACAGTTTTGCAGTTCCTTGGCTCCTTATCACAATTCCATGTTTAGAAGGTTGTAAATTTTAGAAGCTCTCTCACAATGCACTGAAATCCACCCCCTGGTACTTGCATTCATTCTGTTCATTTCAACACAGGTTAATTTGGACACCAACTATGTGTAGGCATCGTGCTGGGTACTGCATGTAGAGCACCTTTGCCTTCCAGGGAAGTTCAGTCTACGGGGAACGTAACTAACCCTATGCAAGACTGAATGTATGCAATACAGGGGTAAGCATAAAGAGAACACAGAGGAGGGACAAATTAATGCCAGCGTGGTGAGGGCTTCCTGAAGGAAATAGCAGTAAAGCTGGCCTTGGAAGATATATTCTGACATTGTCCTTTTGGGGAAGACATTCTAGGCGTTAAGTACACCCAGACCCTCACTGGGAACACTGAGTAGTCCTATGTCTCAAGAAAGTGAAATTATAACTTGCCCTCACTCCCTATCCTGCAGGTCCTGGGCTCCTAAATGGCACTGAAGTCTACATAGGAGACCTGGGCAGGACGGTGACCATCAACTGCCCTTTCACATCTGCAAATGCCATGGAGAAGAAGTCCATGTGCAAAATGGAAAACAAGATCTGTTTACAAATCATCGACTCCAATGACTATGTGAACCCTGACTACAACAACAGAATTAGCCTCAATATTCAGGACACCAGCCAACTAATGTTCAGCGTTGTCATCAACCGACTCAAGCTCAGCGATGCTGGGATGTATGTCTGCAAGACTGGGATGGACTCTACAGCTGACAAACACAATGTTGACCTCCAGGTGCTAGAACCTGAGCCTGAGCTGCTTTATGGAGACCTGAGAGGTTCAGTGACCTTTGACTGTGCCCCAGGCCCTGAGATGAAGGAGGTGCCCAAATTTCTGTGCCGGATAAACAATGAGAAAGCCTGTGAAATGGTCATCAACAGCCTGGGGAGGAGGGCTGAGGCCTATGAGGGAAGGATTCTGCTTATTTCCAAAAACAACGGTTTATTTAGTGTACATATTACTGGCCTGAGGAAAGAGGATGCAGGGAGCTACCAGTGTGGAGCTGACTCTGATGGTGAGCCTCAGGGCGGCCCAGTTCAGACTTGGCAACTCTTCGTCAATGAAGGTAAGAGGTGAGAGGTGGAGAGGGAAGAGGTGGGGCAATCTGGAGGCAAAGAGCCTAGCTCGCTCTCTGCGAGTCTATGCAATATTCATCAGTCAGCAATATCTGCTCACAGACAAGCTGTGAGTTGGATGCTATGTGGGCAGTTATACAGGACAGCTGGAAAACACAGCCTCTGTTTTGTGTTACCTTTTCATTCTTCTTGGTCATCATTTTGATGGCTGTCCCTCATTGATAGAAATGAGAAGAAGTCAAGCTTTTAATTGAAGCAAGACGTACAGATTGTCTGGGTTTCAAAGAGCCACAGTGAGGACGTGACATAAAGTCCTGGTGCCATGGGAGGGCTTGCAGGGACCGTCTCTCCCTTCTCCCAGACCCTTGGCAGATCTGACACCGCATGCCTTACACAGAGACGGGAGAAGGAATGGCTTATCTTGGTATCAAAAATGTTTACCTGAAACCTATGTCCTCTTATAAATCAATGTCACCTCATTAAATTTCTAAATTTAAAAAAAAGAAAGAAAGAAAGCTTTTCCAGGAAGGCAATTTCCTACCTCTAAATTTTTCTCTCCAACATATCTTAAGGTTAATTGTTATTTAGCAAGATCTAGCCAACTTAACTCTACTTTGGCAAGCCACTGATGTGATTAAATACATAAGTCCCTGCTCTTTCTCACCCTGGAGCACTCTGTATAGAATTATCCTCATAAGAAACAACAAACCAGTACTTACAGTTCAATGTCACTGCCCATGTGACTTTTAAGGGGCTCCCATTCCCTGGGCATCATTTCTCTGCCCAGCTCAGGGTGCTAACCGCATTCCTCAACAAGTTCAGTCACTCAGGATTCTCACTGAGCCTCAAAGTGAACTTCTTGAAGAAGAGCTGTCCTCTTTGAGAGGACCCTCAGGGTCCTCAACAATTCAACTCTTCTGGGCTGCAAATCATACTGTTCTAAATATATATTCTTAATTTGAAGAATATCCATCAGGCTATTTTTGTGGGATAAGCCAATAAACAGACAAAAACATAAAGGAAAATTTTGTAAGAATCACGAAGAGAAGGGCTGGTAGTCACCCCTTGAATTCCTTCCAGTCTCTGCTCAGAATAAGATGGGGGAAGGGAGCAAGATGTCTCAGTTGGTAGTGAAAGTTATGAAGGTCTGTTTGGGGTGGCTCCAGCTACAGGTTCTGTGACATTACAAAAGTCTTGCTAATTTTCTGAGGAGGGTGAGGTGATTAGTCTGAACTTTACTCTCCACCCTGCCTGAGACCATGCTGCCATTCTTCAATCCCATTTCTGTCTAACCTTCTAGAGACGACGTTTCCCCGTAGTCCCTCTGTGGTGAAAGGTGTAGTAGGAGGCTCTGTGACCGTGCTCTGCCCTTACAAACCTAAAGATAGAAACAACCTGAAGTACTGGTGTCACTGGAATAAGAAAACTGGTGCCTGCTCACAGCTGGTGAGCAGTGAGGGCCTGGTGACCCACAAGGAAAAGGAACAGTATGAAGGCAGGCTCGTCCTGTACGAAGAACCAGGCAATGGCACCTACACAGTCATACTCAACCAGCTCACTCCCCAGGATGCTGGCTTCTACTGGTGTCTGACCAATGGTAATGATACTCGCTGGTGGTCCACAGTGGAGCTCAAGATCGTCGAAGGTGAGAGCTGAACTGGGGCGAGAGGGAAGGGAGGCAGGCCAGGACCCCTCTTCCTACCGCTTTACCCACCTGCACGCTGATGGGACAGGCCTCAGGAGAGAGTGCACCCATGCAAAGGCCACACTTCCATACCTGCAGCCAGCATCCCTCCCTGCACTCAGCCCTCACTCTTCCAACTACCACGCACTGCACGTCCTAACTGAAGCAGAACACAGCTCTTTGCATTGAGTCCGGACAAGAAGAGCAGGGAAAGCAAACTGAAGCCAGTGTGCAAGGTCTTGTGTTCTGTGATAGACTGATTGATTCATGGTGGTCACTCCTGATGATTACTACAGAGATGCCTAATTACATTTCTGGTGTATTCAGCATAATGATATTGTTCGTAATGCTGTCCAAAGAGGAAATGCTCTGTGGGCCAAGGGAATTTCCCTATAGTAGCGTTAGCAGTGCTAACTTCTGTCCCTATTTCTTCCTCTCTTCCTGCCCCAGGAGAGCCAAACCTCAAGGTGCCAGAGAATACTGTTGCTTGGGTGGGAGAGACTCTTAAGCTGCCCTGCCACTCGCCATGCAAATTCTTCTCCTACGAGAAATACTGGTGCAAGTGGAGCACCGAAGGCTGCCAGGCCCTGCCCAGCCAGCATGAGTACCCCAGGAAGGCCTCCGTGACCTGCGACCAGAATAAACAGACCATCAACCTGATCCTGAATCCAGTCACCAAGGAAGATGAGGGCTGGTACTGGTGTGGGGTGAAGGAGGGCCCCCGACTCGGAGAGACCGTGGCTGTCCATGTGGAGGTCAAGAAGGCGAAAGGTCAGTCTCCAAGGCCAAGACCTACTCCACCCTGCACCCCAGAAAAAGGCTCCTGCCTGACAGCTCTTCCATCAGGGTGGGGGTGGTGGGGGCCAAGTTTGGCTCTAAGAGGCTGGGGCAGGGGAGATGTAGCCCCCACGGAGTTTCAGCCTTCCAAAAAAGGCATCCCAGATAAACATACAAACATGAAAAAATTGTGGCTTGCCATTCAACCTCAGCTTCGAGACAAGCCCCATAGTTCCCCTTTAGGCCATCTGCAAACCTCTCTGTATGTAGAGATCTTCTTTTCACATAGAAATTTCCAAGTCACTGTCGCATGTAGTGGGCTCTGCCCAGGCCTGCTGACTACTCTAAAGACAGTCAGGTACCTCCTCCTGCAAGGTCTGATAAAGAGAACTAAGGCCACCGCTTCTAATAAGTTTGTATTTTACATCTCTTTTTAAAATGTCACATGAAATGTTTTATCCCTAATGAGGATATTTTTAGTCCTTCTAGAAACCCAATGGTGCCTGGGTCCTGCCCATCTGCCTCACTGAGGGACCCAGTGCCAAGCTACCACCAGGGGGCAGCGCTATCTCACCCAGCCCCACAGTCAGGAGGCCTTGGGTGATGTTTTATAGCTGTGAAAATCTCCCTGTCCCTACATGATGGGTCAGTCAACCCTTATGCATACCTGGAACTATGATACACAGCCTTGTAGATAAGAATGAATTTGGTATTAATGGGATGGAGATCATCTGTGAAAAATGAAAGTAGACCATTATTCCTCTGTATCTAGTGTCATTCTGGACCTCATCCTAGCAGCTTTGAAATCTTACTGTGACCCTCTGAGCATATTCAAGTCCCACTCCTCAGACTTGCTGACCTCAAGGAGTGAGAGCACAGACCAGAAGCCATAATTCTGCCCCACTCTGCTCTCTCCAGCATCCCATGATGTCAGCCGGGGACACGCGGCCCCTGGAGAGGAGGTGATAGAGCCACGCGGCAGGGGGGCTGAGAACAGAGTCATTCAAGTTCCCAAACTTTGGGCAGAAGAAAAAGCAGTGGATACTGGAGACCCGGCTGGCGGGAGCCCAGCATCTGCAGACCCCAGCAGGTGAGGAAGAACTGGGGACTCCCCACTCAGAGAACATCCCTGAGAACAGGGACCTGAGGCTGAGCCACCAGGTCTGGACAAGAGAGCTTGTCAGCTTTCTGACAGTGGGGCAGCTCTTACTGCCTCTGCCTGTGCCCGGAAGAGGCTGGTGGTGCTCCCTGCCCTTCTCCCGTGGTTGGGCAGTGTTGACCATCCAGTTCAGTTTCCCGGCCTGGGATACAGGGAGGACTCAACCCTTGCCTTTGCTGTGCCTGGGAAGATTTCTTAGAAAAACAGAGCTAAGGGGCTGTTTCAGGAGGGACTGGGTTAACTTGGAAGGAAGAAGTAGCCAGAGCCAAGCAGCCAGTACATCATGGGATGCCCAGGTTTCCTTTTCAGTGACGAGCTCAATCTTTCTTCCAGGTCCGCACAAGGAGGGAGCTCCACAGTGCTGGTCTCCACCCTGGTGCCCCTGGCTCTGGTGCTGGCACTGGGGGCCGTGGCCATAGGAGTGGTTAGAGCCCGGCACAGGAGGAATGTTGGTAAGCCCCAGGATGCTCCCTGAGCCCCACCTCCAACCTCTTGGGCTGCCACACGCTTCATTTCTTATAAACTCAAGAAAAGGTTCTGGGAAAGCAGGGTGGGGAAAGATAAACTCACAGGTACCCAAAACTTACAGTAAGTACCGCTGTCTTTGAAAGACCATCCCCAATGGCTCAGGTCTAAGCTCAAAAGCAGGGCTGCCAGGGAGCGGAGACAGAATGCCGGGGAGTCTGCACCTCCAGTCCAGTGTGAGAGCTAACTGGATGTGTGACATTGGATGACCCCGTTCATGCCACGTGGCTCAAGACAGAGATCATAATACCACCTCAGAGGCTAATGTGAGGACAGATGATGTGCTTGCACTGAAAGGTCGCAGAATGACAAACAGGTCAGGGATTTTTGAGACTTGATTATTCGTCCAAAGGGACTGGGGAGGAGACTCAGAACATTTCCAGTCTGCCCTGGGTCATAGTCGAGATGAGCAAGCAGAGACCGTGCCCCCACCCCAGCTGTTCGGTGGGTCTCCCTCTGAGAGAAGCGGCCTGTCCTGTCGCCTATGTCCTCAGCGTCTCCTCGCACTGACTCCTCTTTGTCCTGGACAGACCGGGTTTCAATTGGAAGCTACAGGACAGACATTAGCATGTCGGACTTTGAGAACTCCAGGGATTTTGGAGCCAATGACAACATGGGAGCCACTCCGGTCACCCAAGAGACATCTCTGGGAAGAAAAGATGGTGCGTACTTCCCTGGAGAGGATGCCTGACCCTGGGTGGAAATATGAGGCTAATGAGGGCTAATTCACCCCCTTCTCTTCACACAGAGATCACGGCCACCATAGAAGACACTGTGGAGACCGAAGAGCCCAAGACGGCAAAGAGGGTAAGGATGAGGAAAGAGAAAGAGGCCTCACTTGGATGACAAGGACATATGGCCTAAGGCACTGCAGGGAGACATCAGGGAACACTACCTCAAAGCAGGGCTGGTATCAGAGCAGGGACGGTGGTATAAGCAGTGTTCAGAAGCGTCTGAGAGTGAGATGTAGGAAGTGGACTGTTTATAGGCTGCACACACGCAGAGGGGAGGGAAACTGGGGGGAGAAGAAAGGGCATGAAAGATTCCACCCTGGGGGTAGGAAGGTCAGTGTCAGAGGCTAGTGATGAGGTGGGTGTTCTTCCTGGGCTGTGAGGCCCATGGGCTTCATGTGACCTAGCCTCCCTTAAGAGTTTGCATAGGACCAGCCTTTTGCTGGGGCTGGGAAGACATTTGCTGGTGGTGAGCAATTTGATAGTCACTTGATGCCCCTCACCACCCAACCAAGTGCTACTTTACATGACATCCTATGACAGGTGATGCCTGCCTTTGGGTCATGCATTACCCTCTCCTTACACCTCCCTAATCCCAAGGTGATACTGCATATTATATCAACTCTCCCTCAGGAAGTAGAGACCCCAGCAGGTGGAACAGTTAGGGCAGGGGTCCCCAAACTTTTTACACAGGGGGCCAGTTCACTGTCCCTCATACCGTTGGAGGGCCGGACTATAAAAAAAAACTATGAACAAATCCCTATGCACACTGCACATATCTTATTTTAAAGTAAAAAAACAAAACGGGAACAAATACAATATTTAAAATAAAGAACAAGTAAATTTAAATCAACAAACTGACCAGTATTTCAATGGGAACTATGGGTGCGGATGCATCATGTGCTCCTCTCACTGACCACCAGTGAAAGAGGTGCCCCTTCCGGAAGTGCAGTGGGGGCCAGATAAATGGCCTCAGGGGGCCACATGCCACCCAGGGCCGTAGTTTGGGGACCCCTGAAGTTAGGGGAATAAGTTAGTTCTGGAGACAGCCTTCCCTCTAGCCTGTGTTGTGTCCCTGGGCAGGTGGAGAAGGAAAGCAAGAACCACTGTGGCTGACCCCAGCCTAGGCCACTTGCCCTAGTGAACTGTGTGGGCGGAGCTTCCGGGGACAGGCCCAGGCACCCGGCCCAGGGTTCCACAATGTGTGTCGGAAGGAGGTAGTGAGACAGGGGGAGATATTTTTAGAAGCTGCAATTTTCCGTTTCTCAAAATTAGTCCCGGTTGGTAAGCATGGGGGTTGGAATAAGAACAGTGGGTTGACACAAGCTTGAATTGCTCAGGCCACAATTATGAATTCAGGATATTTAGTGTACCTTCTCCTTTCAACCCCCACCCACCGAGCCAATGCTACAAACACTGACTCCTCTCCCCTCCCCCTTAGTCCTCCAGGGAGGAAGCGGACATGGCCTACAGTGCCTTCCTGCTCCAGGCCAACAACATGGTGACCAACGTCCAGGGTGGCCACAGCGAAGCCTAGGCAGAGTGCCGCTGCCTACACCTCCCACCCTCGACAATCACCTTCAGAATCACGTTGATCATTAGGGCCCTCGGTTTCGAGGGCTTCACTGCCTGCACTCACACCCTACCTAGGCTTTCCCAGCTTGTCCTCTAGAGCATGCTGGCCCCTCCTCAGTGGCCACTGAGCCTGGCCTCATTGTTCCTGTGGGGCTGAGGTGACATGAGGTGTTCCTCTGACTTCTAATGGGAAAACTAAAGTTTGGAAGGAGAATAAAATTTTTAGGGAGGCATCATTGAAAAAAAGAGAGCCCACGGTGGGTGGGGAGCTACTTTTCGAAAGGAGGGCCATTCAGTGCTTCTCTGCACGCTTATTATGGGATGTCAAGGGGATTCCCCTCTTCACTCCATCTCTCCATCTCTCATTCCCACCCTTCCACACATCCTCTCTTCTTCTTTCCTTCATTGAACATGCATATATGAATCCTCACTAGAACCCAAGCACTCTGCTCAACACAGGACCAGAGAGGCCGCACACCGAGCCTGCAACTTTTCTGTAAACACCCCCAAATCCTTGGAAGCCACAGCTCCTCACAGCGTGTTTGTGCTCACTCCAACCTGAAATCCTCCTCAGGTGTACTCACCTCTCTGCCCATGGTGTGAGAAATCATAAAATGTCTGAAATCCTAAGGCATTAGGGATCATGTAACATGGGTATACATACAACACATCATAAACACACATTCTTAACAATTTACAGGTGAGAAAACTGAAGTCCTAAGAGGTGACAAGGTTTGCTCAGGGTCACCAAGTGAAATACACTAGTGTCAAAATTAGTTTTCTTGGCCAGAGATCTCTTTACAAGAGCCCCTGCTCTCCTGGAGAAAACAGAGTTCTAGAACAAGGGGAGCAGGGGGAGGGGAAAGAGAAAACAGTAAGTGGAGGCTAGTCTTTCAAGGGCCCCACCTCAGGGACAACACCGTTTCCCATCTATCACTCACATGGACCTAGGAGGATAAGGGAATGGTCAAACTCTCATAGCCCCCGCAGTGGAAGAGTTCTGAGTGGAAGGGAAAAAAGGATGGTATTTGCAGGTGCAAAGGAAGGGCTGGTCTCCAAAGAAATAAGGTTTAAGTTCTTTTCCCTCTGAGATCTGTGCCTCAATCAGCAGGCACTTGCTAACAAATCAAAAATGTGATTTAATAAGTAAAGACCATGATTGCCACCAGGGAGGCTCAGACTGCATTTGTCCCCCCATACCTTCTGTTCCCTGGACAACCTTTCAGAGCAGTTTGCTTGGGTCCCGCCTTTAGGCACCCCATAACATGTATCCAAACCAGTTTCCTTTGTCCCAGCACTGGGCTGAGGAGAGCTGTGAAACTCCCTCCAAGTAGGACCAAGAGTATCTTCAATAAGAAAATAGTTTTGGAAGTCTGACCAGGAGGTAGTGCAGTAGATAGAGTGTCAGACTGGGGTGCAAAGGATCCAGGTTCGAAACCCCAAGGTCACTGGCTTGAGCGCGGGCTCATCTGGTTTCAGCACAGCTCATCAGCTTGAACCCAAGGTTGCTGGATTAAGCAAGAGGTCACTCGGTCTACTGTAGCCCCCCACCCCCCACCCCCCTGGGTCAAGGCACATATGAGAAAGCAATCAATGAACAACTAAGGTGCCACAATGAAGAATTGATGCTTCTCATCTTTCTTCCTTCCTGCCTGTCTGTCCCTATCTGTCCCTCTCTCAGTCTCTGCCACACACACAAAAAAAGGAAAAATAGTTTGGGGTTTATATCAATGGTCAAGACCCCGAAACTCTGTGTTTTGGAACATAATTAAGACTATTTGTAATGTAATACACTGAAATCAGTATAAACAGTGCTCCTCTTAAGCATTAAAAAAAAATCTTGATGAAATATCCATAAAATACTTGACCTTGAATTTCATAACTTCCTAGGGTGTCCTCCAAGATCAAGAGGCTGTTAATTAAAACTCAACTAACCAAATGAATAAACTCCCTTCTCCATAGGAATATCACCTAGAAGGTAGTTAAAGTACAACTTGGGTTTTAGAATAGTTGCTACAAAGTCCCTTCGGGGACAGTGATTAGGTAAAGGACCTCATTGTCTACTAAGGCCATTCTTAGGTTCTGGCACTGAAACTTGTCATATCCTATGAGCCCACACCCCACTCCAGCCTCTTTCTCAGGGCTTCAGTGCATGGAGTTCTCTCCAGTAAAGAATTCTTCCCAGCCTTTTATCCTGCTTGAGGTGGTCCAAAACCTTTGCTTCTACCCAGGCCTTGAACATAATGCTTCCAATGCCACATGCTTCCTAAGGCTGCCCTCAATGGGACTCAAACATCAGTCCTCTTCAGTCTCCCCACCAGCCCCACCAATTGCAGTGCCCAGTCCTCAGGCTCCTCCCTGGCCAGGAGAAGTGGTTGTCAGGAATATTTTTCTGTTCTTTATAATGAGGATAAATATCTAGCTTCTTTTGGAACTAGAACAAATCACTCCAAGAGCACCAAAACTACAAGGTATGACAAAGCCTATTGCAGTTTTAACCCTGGGAGCTGCTCTCTGACCAGGAGCAGAGGATTAAGGTACAGCTTCTGTGTTAATGCCAATATCTTGCAAGCCCAGCCTGAGCTCCTGCAGCCTATCTCAGTCCTTAAAACCAAAGGCCAAGAAATGCCACTAGAGCTGCAGACAATCTTATATTATTCTTGACTGATGTTGTCAATAGGTGATAGCAAGTATAATGATGTACTGCCCAAAGTCCACCTGCTTCTTACAGGGAACCCCTTCTATGGAGAAGGAAGCTGGTCTATAGCCAACACAGGATACTAATAAGTTTCAAAGTCACCAGTTGGGGGAAGTGTACTAATATTTTAGGGCTGGCTGTCACCCCTGGGTTGCTTAAAACAGCAATGATTTGTTGTCTCACTGTTCTCGAGGCTAGAAGTCTGAAATCAAGGTGTCAGCAGGGCTGGTTCTTTCTGGAAGCTTTGAGTAAGCATCTGTTCATGTTTCTTTTCTAGTTTTTGGTGATTGCCAATAATCTTTGGCATTCCTTGACTTGTAGATGCATCACTCCAATCTCTACATTCACCACCACATGGCATTCTCCCTGTGCATGTCTGTGTCTTCACATGATCTTCTTATAAGGATGCTAGTCATTGGATTGAAGACCCACCCTCATCTTGTTTGACCTCATCTGTAAAATTCTTGTTTCTAAATAAGCCAATATGCTGACGTTTAAGCTGGACATGAATATTGGAGGGACAATATTCAGCCCAGTACAAGGCAGTGACAAATCATCTGCGGGGTTGATGATGATAAACCAGTCAGTAATGATCAGTGTCCCGCAACCATTCAGAGAATTACTTAAATATTTATAATGACAAGACAACCTTCCTCAAGTTCTTGAATTATCTTGATTTTTTTATTTGAAAAATTCATTATGTAATAATGAGTATACATCACTAAGACCCAACAGTGGTTGAGAATCTTTTTACAGTAATAGTTGATTGTGGTTTGCAAAGCTAAATACACATGTCCAAGACTTTCCCAAGACTTTCTCAAGACCCAGGACAGAACATCTCCTAAGAACAGTGGACAGCAGAGAGGAGTAGGTTATTGTGAGATAATCTTTGAAGCTGGTTCCCAAGGCAGAGAAAGTGGAGTCTCCCTACCCTCCCACCCTCAAGATTCTTCTGAAATCTCAATGAACTCTACTAGGGAGTCTGTACAATAAAAATAATAAGAAAACTTCTCAGAAAGACGATATAGCTAAGTAGACAGGGGGCACACTGTCAGAAGATGTAAGACTGAGGCTAGTGGTCCCCAGCTGGCCTCAGAGGTGGTCACTGAGAAAAGAAAGGAAGGTTGTCAAGCTGTAAGACTCTAGAACCAGAGGCTTGAGAAGCCTATCCTAAGGCTGATGAAGAAATGGATGGCCAATTCACCCTCACTAGAGCAAAAAAGTCTTTGTTTAAATGTGTGAAGGTGAATATTCTAAAATCCAGGTTTTTGTTGATAAATCACATTAAAAGTCATCCAAAATTTCCATATATCTGGGTTCTAACCTTAGAATGCCAGCAGGAGTATGACCATATTCAGGAGGGAAATCTTACTTAGCAAAATCCTACCATTTGTTGTAGCAGAAAACCATAGTATGCTTGCTGTGAAAGTTACCCTTTCCAAAGCCCGGTTCCAGTGGAGCAGCTCGCTCTGGGATGGGCAGGTCAGTGATCCAAGTTCTTAGAAGGAGCGGCTGTCTGCTGCTGGGCCAGGTGCCTCTACCTGGCTGGTCTCCAGTAGGCGGGGGGATTCTCATGGACTGCCTTTGGGGAGAGCAGTGTTGGGTCATGGAGAGGGCCACTTGAGGATCTCAGTCCTCAATCTGGAAAGGCCCAGGAGATGGCCCTTGGGACCCTGGCCACAGCGGAGGTCAAAGTCGAGACAATCTCCACCTTAATGATTGTGACAAATCTCCACTGCTCTCAGACTATATTCTAGGCACTGTGCTAAGCCCTTTGCAATGCCAACCTCATGCAATCCTCACAATAACCTTATGAGGAATATTCTTCTTATCCCTTCTTTAACACAGGGAGTTTAAATTTGCCCAGTGGCCTTATTACAATTCCCAGTGTATTTGGTATTATTTGTTGCCTCCCCCTACCTGTCATCAGGCTCTGAATTGTTCCATCGGGTTCATCCCTTCTGACAAGCAACATTTTTTAGAGGATGTCTGGCCACTGAGCCCCTTCCATCAGCTTCAGTTTATCAGAACTTCTCTTGAGTGTCGCACCACCAGGGCAATACAGCAGCCCTCGAGTCGGGAAGGAGAAATAAAATTTAGATGGGGGACAAATAAGAGAGGGAAGAGAATAAAAACGGTAAACTTCTCCCACTTTGCAATTTAGCCAGGGGTCAGCCTTCCCTTGGGGACCCGACCCCGAGACGCTGGGGCAGCATCTGGAGGCAGAGGGTAGACAGGACGACATCTGGAAGTGTTGAACACTCAGACTCCAAACATCCACTTCTTGCCTGGCAGTCCTCAGTCCTCTAATTCTTGCTCTTAACCCAATGTGATGTTTCTGAGGGTTTTATTCGGACCACACGGATGTGAAAATCTCCTCCACCCACTCATCACACACCCCCAGCACCTCCTGGCCAGCCCCAGCCATGCGAAGCCAACCCCTCATTTTCACACACCACAGGTTCATACATCACACATTCACAACCACACAACATATATTCACAAATTACACAACACACATTCATGTGACATACAACACACACACACACATGCACTTAGCCACATGTCACATGCTCACACACCATGCACACACATCACTATGCCATACATCACATATTTTTTTAAAAAATTTCTTTTTATTTATTCATTTTAGAGAGGAGACACACACAGAGAGAGAGAGAGAGAGAGAGAGAGAGAGAGAGAAAGGGGGGAGGAGCTGGAAGCATCAACTCCCATATGTGCCTTGACCAGACCAGTGCAGGGTTTTGAACTGGTGACCTCAGTGTTCCCAGGTCGACACTTTATCCACTGTGCCACCACAGGTCAGGCCACATCACACATTTATACACTAGCCTTTCATACCTAACATATTTCCACCCCACTCTTCACTCTGTCACACACGCCATATATCACACACACTCACATAGCCCTGTTATTTACCACTCATCTCTCACATGTCACACACTATGCATTCATACTCACATGCTCCCTTGCCCACAGTCACACCCAGGATACATTCATTCATTGGTTTTCTCTCTCCAAGGTAATACCAGGCCTAGAGCCCAGCTGTGTGACAGCTGAGGGGCACAGGGCAGCGCCTTCTAAATCAGGAATAGTAGAGGCTGAGGGGACCCAAGACCTCTGGCAGTCATTCACTCTAACCAGGGCCCAGGGCTGCTCAGTGCCACCTTGGCCCAGCATGGTCAGAGGGAGTCATGCGGACAGATGCTCTGGGTGAGTGGAGACATGGAGAGGATGGGCAGGGCGGACAGGGCAGGCTGCCCGCCCCCACGCGCTTCCTCTGCACCTGCTCTAAGCCTCGCCCTCGACTTCCACTGCGGATGTCATTGTTTTGTGTTCTGGAGAGCATGTGACAAATCTGGTGTTGGGGGCCAGTGGGAGCGGTGTGCACAGGACCACTGAGGAGCCTGCAGGTTGTTAGCCACATCCTCCTGGAAGGGGGTGGGAAGAAGCCTGAATCCCTCGTGGGCACAGGAGGCAACAACACTTAGGAGTGTGGTCCTGGGAACCCACCGTGGATATAACATCCAGGAATGAAGCTCCGGGAATTCTCTGATAAATGGCAGCCCCACACATCTCCATACTAAAGGGCTCTTAAAGCTCTTCCATGAGCATGGTTTTTTTGATGGGAGCTGGTCAGGGCAGGACCATCCCTATTTTATTGATGAGAAAACTGAAGCTCAAAGCTAGAACATGCCAAAGCGGGACTTGAACCCAGGACTTCTGAATGGGACCTGAAGCTCTTTCCATGAGCCTCATGGCTGATTGCCACAGAGTTTCTCTCTTCTCCATCAGTCGCTGAGCTGTGCCCTTGGACCCTTGAGGGCCTGAAGGGATAGCTGTACTATCTGCTGTGACTTCAGGCAGAGTTCTGTCTGACCTATCACCCCTTCTCCTGGCATTGTCCCTGTGGTCACCAGACAGGGGTCCTGGCCCCTGCCAGAGGGCAGCACCTTAGGGAGATTGTTAACAGAGATGAAGGGAGGCTGCTCTGAGGTTAAGATCCTAGGAACAATGTTTTGTAGGAGGGAATGCCAGGGACCACCTAGTCCCACCTTCATTCCTAGATCAAGAAATCCAGGCTCAAAATCCATAGTTAGTATTTCAGGATGTGAGGGCAATCTGGCTGCGACATCTGTCACCCCATTGATCGCCAGGGTTGATTCGGCTGATCTGACTGGCTAGGTGGGTGTCCCCTTCCTTCCTCACCGCTCCATGTGCGTCCCTCCCAAAGCTGCGCGCTCGGTCGAAGAGGACGACCTTCTCCGATAGAGGAGAGGACCGTTCTTCCGTCAAGGGTATATATATATATTTGTTAAATGAACTCAAGAGCTATAACCAACACTTCTGACTCAGGCCCAGGCTTCTGTCCACAAAGCCTTGCTCAGATGCAAAAAAAAAAAAAAAAAAATGGCAATGAGGCTCTATTATCCTGAAGACAAGGAAAAAAAGTCAAGGACTCTGGCTAAGACATCAATGAATACACATAACGCATGGGCGGCCCCTCCAGGAAAAAGTGCCCAGGACAAGAAATGTCATGTCTGGTAGACTCTAATAGTCTCTAGGATCTGCCTAGAAGCCCTCTGCACCCTAGTGCTCCATCCTCACTCAACACAACATGTTTTCTCAGCTCCTGACTTCCGGTGTGGTTTGCTGATGTTTTCTTTTTTGGTCTAAAACTAGCAAGCACACATGAGGGGCTGTCACTTCCTCATTTTCAAGCCTTGATCCTCACTTGGGCCGGAAATTTCTTTCAAACTCCAGATTGTGACAGGTTCCTGGGTGAGCAGTGGGTCTCTGTCCCCCTTTCCCAGGGCCCTTGGATGGGACCTCGCTCTGGAAGGAGCCATGGACCTCTGGCTTTGGCTACTTTACTTCCTGCCAGGTAAGTGCTGTGGGGAAGGAGCTCACAGGTCTTATGCGGTTTGAATTGGCCACAGGTAGGGGAATGGCTGGCATCTCCAGCTCTGATGTTTCTGGACAGATTTAGTTGCCAACTAGTACCTAGGGTAGGACACTGATAGAGGCTGCATGAGGCATTGGAGACACCCCCCTCCCCTTACTCCCTGCTAGTGCCCTTCTCTCCACTCCAAGCACATCTCCTGTTCGGCTCACAGATTGACTCCTAATGGCTGAAGGTGTCACCTCTCCCAGACATATAGCCTATTAATAGGATCTCTTAAAGCAAGTGTCACCAATGTTCTTTCTTCTTACCTTTACAATCTCTTTCGTTGGATCTTTTTCACACCTGATTTTCAACTTTCAACTCTAGATGGTGACTCCCAATCCCTTCTGTAGCTCTCGTCCATCCCGGGCTCCCTGTCCCAGTTTACAGATGTCTCCTGGGCAAGCACACTTCAGTATCACACCCAGATCTGACATGCAACATGCCTAACACCTTACTTCAGATTCCTACTGGCCACCACCTGAACCAGGCTCTCTGTCTAAACCATCTCTGATATTCCCCACAAAGCATTAGAATGGCTTTTTACCACCTCGTCCCATATGCCCCCCCAAAACTGTGATCTAATCAATGGCCAATTCATAGACTTCTTGATTTCCATTTTCCAGGCTGAGAAGCAATGACAGCCTCTACTAGAGAGATAACAGAGGGAATGGAAAAGAAAAAACTCAGTCATACCTTACCTACCTTTCCCACTTTCTCCAATTTGACCTGCCTATATAGTTCCAGATTAATTTTCCAAAAAGCTTGACCCTAATCACAGAATGGGCCTTCCCACTGCCTACTGCTTAAACACAAACCTCTCCCTGTGTTTCTCTTACCTCTGAGCTTATCACATCCCCCTGCCCTTCCCTAACCTCCAGCTAAATAGGGCTTCTCCTCGAACATGTGCTAGTCTTCCTGCCACCAGCCCTTGCTCGTGCCATTTCTTCTGCCAGAAACATTCTTCCTTTCACCTCCACCTTCTGTGGCTCCTTCAACACTAATCTCAGCCATCACCTCCTTCCCACATACTTTCCAGAGCCCCCTCTTCTGAACCCCAATAGCTGGTCCCATTCTTCCTTGTACTCTGATTTGGGGCATTGTCCACCTCATTTTATTGATTAAGTGGTAATCGCCTTAAGAGTCAAAGTGGATTTTTATTCATACTTGCTTTCTTTGTGATGGCTTGAGTGTGGAAGAAAGTCAAATGCTTGTCAAATTAAAGATTGAAAAATCCTAAAAGCCCAAGGGAACAAAGTTTACTGAAGTGTCAGGCTTGGTGAGAGGTAGTAGGACATATGTGAGCACAACATGAGTACAGTTAAACTCCGGCCTCAGAGGGGAGAGGGGTGGGTGACAGTGGAGGTCTCTAGAAGTGCAGGGTACACGGCCATCTAGCCTAAGCAGTACCGTGATTCTAGGTAAGCCAGGAGTCCAGGCTCTGAGCCTGGTCCTTCTCAATCTGTGCCTATGCTCACAGGGTGAGGAGTTCACAGGCCATAGGGGATGTGGTCACTCCCAGCCCACTCTCATACCTCTCTTCTAGACCTTGAAGTCTCTGTCCAAATGTCTCCAGGCCCACTTTCAATGACTACGTAAACCTCTACCCTGGGCCTTGTATCCTAAGGTGACCCCTTGGCCTATTGAGCACAGGTGGCTGTTTGGGAGGGAGATAGATGGAGCTTGTACATGCAAGCTGGGGAATCCATCATGTATACACCAGGACCCTTGTGACATTGGGAGAAGCCAGGAATGAGAAAAGAAGGGAGGGAAGCCAGAGGCTGGGGCAGGGAGCTCGGGGCCTTTCTCTCCTTCATAGCTATGTGAATTTGTTAAGATGGGGGATAGAACATACTTTATTTAACAGTTTATTGAGCTATAGCTTTAAAATAGTTAGACATATGATTTCGGGGCCTTTATTTGTATTCACACCCCAGATCCTGCAAATGTTGGTCTGGTCCTGGTCCCCAGAGCCCAATGCGTGAAGCCCAAGCTATAGCCCACACTGCCTGGGGCCTTAGGTGATGCTGTGTAGTGAACAAGGCAGTCTCATATGGTATAGAGTAGACTGTCAAAACTGTTTTACCTTGACTCATAATAATAATAATAATACACACGTACTTATATACACTAGATGTTGTGACCACACACACACACACACACACACACACACACACACACACACACCTAGAATTTGTTCTTGATTCTTTCATATGGGGATGAATTTTGGGCTTCAGCAGTTGGATGGATATTGGTGCTATTTTCTGAGATGGGGATGGAAAGAGCTTGTAAAGGAATGGGTTTCAGAAGAGAAACCAAGGGTTTTTTTTGTTTTGTTTTGCTTTTTGCCATTCTAAATTTGAAACACATTAGATATTCAAATGGAGTCCAGGTGTAGCTATCAGAAAGGCAAGCCTGGAGCTCAGAGGTAAAAACAAGGCTGGAGATACATGTTTGGGTGAAATCTGTGTAGAGTTCACATTAAAAGCCATGGAAGTAAATCAGCTAGCATGGGGGGAGTGAGGGGGGACAGAGAAAGGAACAGGCCCAAGCACAAAGCCCTGCGGGTGCCCAACACTGGGAGGTGGATGGGGAAGGAGAAGCAAGTGAGGAGACTGACAAGGCACATCCTCTGAGTGTGTGGTGTCAGGAGGCCATGAGAAGAAAGTGTTTCCAGGTCTCAGTTTTTCTCACATGCTGCCAAGAGGGCGAGTGAGCAAAATGAGGACAGGAGTGACCATTAAACATGGCAACAAGGAACACCTGGGTGGCCTCGATTAGAGCAGTTTCAGTGGAATGTTGGAGACAAACTTCTGACAGGTGAACGTAGAAGAGGAATTGGGAAGCATGAAAGTGGATCCAGTGATTTTGATGGCTCATTTGAGAAAGAGAACAGAGAGGAGAGGCGTCTGAAGGGGAGGCAGAAGCCAACCGAGGGGTTTTCCCTGCAGGCACGGTGGCACATGCGTGTAAGCCATGGCAGTGAGGGGAGAGGAAAAAGCAATGAGGCAGGAGAGAAAGGGATAATTGCAGAAGAGACTTTCTAAAGAAGGTGAGCAGGGCGAACTCAGGACACAGTGAAGGCACTGGCTTCTGAGAGGAAGGGGGAGGACCCTCCATTCGTTACAAAGGGACAAAAGGCAGACAATAGGTCTGGACCAGTGGTTCTTAACCTGGGTTCTATGGAACCCTAGGGGTTCGATGAGTCGGTCTCAGGGGTTCGGAGAAGCCTCTGCCGCGGAGGCCAGAATAAAGTAATACCGCAATTTGTTGTGAGTTCATGCACTTTGTTGGTTTTGTTCTTTGAGCAAGGTGATGTTCATGCACAGCTCATTTTGTGCACCAGTAAAAAAACATATACCTATGTCTTGAATTTGGAAAAAAAAAAGTCATATTTTATTTATCACTAAAGAAGGGTTTGGTGGATGTGCATATGAAACTGGTGGGTTTAGTATCTCAAAAAAGGTTAAGAACCACTGGTCTGGACACACAGAGGCTAGTGTATGCAGAAGAGGAAATTCAAGTTGGACATTTCTCATCTTTTAAAAAATCCATGCTCCATCTGATAAACATAAGAGTCTCAGGATAGCTTCTTCTTCCAGGGATTCTGTGATGACTTGAGTTGTAGGATCCTCGTCGCCACTCTCTCCTAGAAAATCATCGCGATATGGAACCTAGAACCTCTCTCCCGAGAACTGTCACCAGCCAAGGCCATGTGATTCTTGACCTTATTTTGCACTGTGGAAATTATACGTTTTCTACGTTTCAAACATCTGTTTATAGCTAATTATGTTATTGGTGACTTTTGAAACTGCATATGTCCCTTCCTCCCCTGTAGCACCTCTGCAAATTAATTCACCAAATGATAGATTAATGTCACCTAAGACCTTCCCTAAAATACCGTTAAACACCTTGGTTCCTTTATATAGCTTCTTTCATCCTCCCTTTCTTCCCAGAATCATTTGGAAATGTAGTTACAGCCCAGAATTACAAAACTTTTTGGGCACCTGGGATGCTTATTTACAATGCAGATGCCTAGGCCCCAACCCAGGTCCATGCAATCTCCATGCCTAAGGGTAGGACAAGGTCAGCTGCATCCTAGCAAGTTCCCGCCACATGAATCTTAGCACACTGGGCATAGGTTCTAAACCAGGAAGTTATACCTATCTTTCCTCTGTTAGGGAAATCTGCTTTTCTAAGCCTGCCTGGGATGTACATTAGAATCTACTATGAACTCTAAGGAGAGCTCGGTTCTGGTCATTTCCATCTTGACAACTAGTGCTTCCTGGGGGTCAGTGTTCAGTGTACCCAGCAGCTTTTCTTGTGCTTTATTCGTCCAGCATTTGCACGATGAGGATGTCTTTGTCAGCTCAGGCTGCTCTAACAAAATACCATAGAATGCATGTTTTAAACAACAGATGTTTCTTTCTCACAATTCAGAAAACTAGGTATCCAAGATCAAGGTGCCAGCAAATGCTCTCTTCCTGGCTTTCACACAGCCACCATCTCCCTGTGTGCTTATGCGACCTCTTTTTGTATGCATTGTAAGAATGTGGATACTAATCCTATTATGAGGGCTCCACCTTCATGACATCATCTAATCCTAATCACCTCCCAAAGGTCTCACCACCTAACAGCCTCATGTTGGGGATTAAGGCTTCAACTCTAAAATGCCATGGGTTTTAGAAGGACACAAACATGTAGCCTGTATCAGAGGATCTGGACAAGCCAGAGATTTACCAGAAGTTCATCCCTGAGTGGAGAGAGGCCACTGGAGAAGGGGGGGGGGGTTGCCTAGGTGATGAGCCCTCCCTGCTCTGCCACTCACCTGACCATTTTATAGCATCTTGCTCCTGGGAAAGCAGTATTTATTCACACCCATTTGTGCGTGAGTTGGTCCAAGAACTTTCACATGCTTACTCTCAGGTTCTGAGATTTACACGCAGGTGTAGGCCATCTGGACACAGGGTGATGTCCCCACACCTTGATTGGGTCTTTGTCCTTTGCACAGGTCACCCTTTCATTGTCACATTCCAGTCACAGAACTACCGCACACATCTCAGTTCCCAGAGGATTTTTAGTAGTGTTGGGTTACTTGTGTAAGTGTCAGAGCTTATGAATCTGACTGTCCCTCCAGCTTGGCTTTGCCACGTTACAGCAGCTATACTTCTAGATAGTAACATGCTCCTGGAAATGCCCTTCCAGCCCCTCTCCAGGTTCCTCTCCCACATCTCACGTCGCCACGGCTGTTTCTACCTCTTTACACGTTTCCATGTCCTTCCCTCTCCTTGAACTTCCTCCTTGGGTCTCTCTGCTCATCCAGAAGCTCCGCACCATACTTCTTTCCTTGACTCTCTTTCTTTTGCAAACTTCCAAGAGCTATTCTTAACATGTGGTCTGTGGATGGCTCTCAGGAAGTTTGTGAACTTCTCTTAACCCAGTGATGGGCAATCTTTTGAGCTTGGTGTGTCAAAATTCGCCAGAAAACCAAGCATAACTCGGATGGTGTGTCACTTGGAGAAAAACAGCCTAACTGGAAGTCCCAGAACTAGATGCTCTGTGCCGGAGTTCTGTTGTTTTGGCCTACAGACCTCCCGCACTGTGTCTACACTACAGCAAATGTTTTATCCTCGGCTACTGCACCTGGCCGTGCAGGCGTGTCATAGGTTCACCATCACGGTCTTAACTCCACGAACACGATGTGCTTTCTCTCATATCCCAGCCTTTATGGGGGCTGTTCTCATTGATGGAAGCATCTCTCCTCCTCTATTCAAGTCGCCAGACCCACCCCAACACACATGTCACCCTAGGAACCCACGTCCCACAAATATGCAGACACTAATTGTACCCCCTTAGTTGACAACTAACCACACCTGGCTGTGCCTTACTCTCTAGCTGGCTCAACCGTGTTGGGCCTGCTTTCTTCAGCCAAAGCACAGCTTTTGATGTCAGAGATTCACAAACCACTTCTTTTGTCCCTCCCTGCTCCACAACCTCCCTAACGCACACACAGTGCACACCTATGCACACACACAGCCTTGCTTTCCCTCTGTGTGCTTACTGCAGTGAAGGCAATCATTATCCCTCAGTTTCCCTCCACACCCAGTCCTTCAGGTCACATCCTGAGATATCACTTCTTCCAGAAAGCCTTCCGCAGACTACACCATCCCTCTGCAACAAGGGCTCCTAAATCAGGTGACCCTGCCTGATGCTTCCAAGGAATGCTGTGTGTCTCTGTGTCTCTTCAAGGGACCTATGACACTGTGCTGTAGTGACTGTCCATCTGCCTCACCCACGAAATGACTCCTTCTGTGAGGGGAGGAATGCCAACTATCCTACTGTCTCATGAAAGGCATCCAATAAATGCTTATTGAATGATTTAGGAAATAAAACTGGGTGTGGATGGTCGTTTTGGCTGAATGGATCTGAACAAAACACAACTAGACTAAAAAACACCCTATTGCAGCAAAACTATACCATAGCTTCCAACACTATACTAAAGTCAGCTGGGAGTTATGTGCTTTTTGGGGTTACTGCAGAACATTCTCTCTCCTTGGAGTGGAAAAATAGTTTTAAGTATATTCTTGGGGGGAGGGAGGGTATCTGGGTCCTTATGGGTATGGGTTTGCTGATGAGGCTGAGGGTTTTGCTCAGGCTTGGGCTGGGGAGAAGTGTGGCTGAGACAGAGTCTGGGCACAAAAATGAACACAGGGTTGGACTGAGGCTGTAAATAAGAGTGGACATGGGGAGAGGCTGGGGATGAGGCTGGGGCTAGAAATCAAGATAGGACTGAGGCTGGGTCTGGCTCAGGCTTGGGCTGATAATGGGGGTGGGGTATTCTAGGGGTGAGCATGAGGTTGCGTTGGGGCCTGGACTGGAAAGAGGGCTGGAGTTGGCGGCGATGGCAGGGGATCAGGCTTTCTATACATTAACCCCCTCTCCCTGCAGTATCTGGAGCTCTGAGGATGCTCCCAGAAGTCAAGCTGGAGGGGCTGCTGGGCGGATCTATTACCATTGAGTGTCCACTTCCTAAAATGTCCGTGAGGGTATATCTGTGTCGGGAGATGGCTGGATCTGAAGCATGTATCACCGTGGTGTCCAACAAGAAGTTTATTAAGAATGAATACAAGCACAGAGTCACCCTGGAGCTGTGTCCAGACCAGAATCTGTTCCTAGTGGAGGTGAAAGAGCTGACTGAGAGTGACCGCGGAGTCTATGCCTGTGGGGCAGGACTGAACACAGACCTCGGCAAGACCCAGAAAGTCACCCTGGATGTCCACAGTGGTAGGTACCTGACCTGGTGGAGGCTCAGCTCACCCAGAAGACATCTCCACTCAGGAAGGCAGTTCCCCAGAATCTTATGCTGTTGCCACACTAATCTGTTCAATAATAACTGGAGTCAATTAAATTCATGATCCACAGAATTTTCTATCTAAACAAGTTAGGCGCTCTCCTTGTGCTGTAGTGTATCCATCCTACCTAGGGCAGGCAGAGGGTGTGGGGGCAGGAGGGGTAGGGGGCGAGATTAAGGAGAAATTCTGAGACTGGAGAAAATTGGAAGCAAAGGCACATAATTGTCCCATGAGAAATAGCAGGAATAAATAAATATAAAGGAAAAACAGTCATTTCTCAAGCCACATTTGTAGGCCAAACTTATTGCTTTCTGATCCCATCCTTTCCATATTTCTGTGGAGTCCTGCCTTTCTCCTTGTCTCCACCAGCTTCCTCACACATGTGCAGCACTAATTTAACAGCCTAGGAACCTAGTGGCCTCTGATGGCTTTACAGGACCTGTTAACTGGCTTAGGGACAGTTTTCCTTTCAGGGAAACCTTCAGCCCCGTTCTCATTCTGCTTCTCTGAGTGGCCCTCTCCTCATCCACTCACTGCTATCTACCCTGGCTGAGTCAACTTCAGCCCATACCACAGTCCCTTCTCCAGGACTCGATCTCTTCCCGAGCCCACCAGTGTATTCCTCTTGCTTCCAGTAGAGTATGAGCCATTCTGGGAAGAGGAGCCAGTACCTGAGCTTCCAACATGGTTTCAGAGATTTCTACACAAGCAAATGCCCCCTTGGTTCCAGAACCGTGCACATGCCAGTTCCTTCGAATTCACATCCAAAGGTCAGTTTTCCAAAGCTGCGGTAGGAGAGGTGGAGGGGGTGATATGGCATTGTGAAAATGGAGGGGGCTTGGGTTCAGTTCATACAGTGATTGGAAGAGCAGAGCTGAGTCTCAGATGTGTATATCTGGTATGTCCTTCAAGCCCAGCCAACAGCCTGAACCCTCAGCTCTAGTTGCAGAACTTACATCACCACTAGGTGGCACCACAAGTAATGAAGTTTATGCTCCATTCATAAAATCTAGCTCTTTTATGAATGACTGGGGAAACAATTGAGCAGACGTTCCCCAGCTGGAGTTCATTATGATCCCTGCTGTTCATAGGGCTGTCTTCCACTTGCTGGCATACAATGATTTTAACAACTCCATTTTGCAGTGAAAAAAAAAAATGATTATACTAACGACACCTTTACATTTCTATAGCATTTTCCTGTTTTAAAGACAAGTTGACACGCAATATTTCCATTATATCCTCACATCTACCCTGTGAGGTAGATATATTAATTGAACATTGTGTCACTAGAGGATCCTGCTGAGTGCCAAGAGGGATAATGTAACTGAGCACATCGTGCACCCCAGGTTGTGACCAATATAGGTGTGGTATGGGGGATAATAGACAAACACATGGCAGAGGGAAATTGAACTACAAACAAGGTTTTCTCCATGCTTAGAGGAGGGCAAGCCATTCTGCCTGGGAAGTCGGGGAAGGCTTCCTGGAGAACATGGTGTTTGAAGCAATATGGATAGAATTTACTAGGTGTAGATGGTATGCCAAGAAGGCATTTCAGACCATGAGGAGAGCAGAAACAAAGGTAGTCTAGGTGAAAGACGGGACTGTGTTCAGGAAAGAGATGAGGGCCCCGATCTGCTGGAGATGAGAGGGTATGTACAGAAGGCCACCTTTTTTCTGATATCTCCTGCAGTAAACGAGCCAGCTCCAACGACAAAGGCTCCTCCAGCCCACCACTCCTCCCCCACCACCCCAATCACCCACCGCCCTCGAGTTTCCAGATCATCTTCAATAATACCTGCCCAGCCCACAACCCTCGTGCAATCCAGCACAGACTCAAAGACCTCAGCACCCAAGGGGCTGCTCAGGCCCCAGACAGCCAGCTACAACCATCAAACCAGGCTTCATAGGCAGAGGTAAGAGATCTTCACCACCCAGGATGGACTAGAAACCAGGCAAAATAGTCTGGAGTTAGGAGATCCACTGAAATCTTCCCGAAATGTATACAAACCAAGACCCTCTTGGCTTTGTCCACTGTGAAATAAGCTACCAGTGAGTATATAGTCCATTAACTCATTAGTGCCTTAACATGGATATACTTGTCAATGCCCCAGAAGGCGATACAGTAGAAGCCAGACCCCCAAATTTTCCATCACTCGGCATTCATTCAGATCTGTTCTGATGGGGAAAAACTAAATGAGAATAAAATTAAATACTATACTATTAAGTATTATAATTACATTCACGTGTTCCCTTTTACTTTTCCAATGTGGCTATTAGGAAATTTTAAATTACATATGTGACTCATATTTCTATTGGACAGCACTGGTGTAAAGGCTGGATGCACTCCAGGAAAGTGCTGCAATGGACCACTAGGGGGCAGCATTAGAGAAACCGCCAAAGAAAAACTACTGTAATTGGAATTATTTTTATCTAAACAAAGATAATTACGTTAGTGAGAAAAGGAACCTTCAACATTATTTGGGTTTTATAGATGAGGAACCTGAGACCATAAGAACTAAGTGACTTCAAATGGAACCAGGATTCCTGATTATTACTTCAGAAAACTGCAACAACCTACTAGTGAAGAATTCAAGTCCATTCAATCAACATTTTCTTACTATGGGCCAGACATTGTTTATGTCCTAAAGATGTAGGAAAACAAAGACATACAATATATAGGTCTTATCTTATTAACTGAAGTCTGACTGTGACAAGGGTTATAACTGCTATGAACACAGAAATGGGGCCAGAGGGAGGAAAGTGATTTTTGTTTACCATGATTAGGGAAGAAAAGAGGACTTATTCACTGCCCCTTGGTGAAAAGTAAGATTTGAATATATGGAGAGAATGAAGAGAAGACCTTGTAGGCAGAGAGGTCACCATGAGAAAAACTTCCTCTTTTCCAATTAAAAGAAACTAACTCATTTAATATTTGCAATAATCTTGTGAGGAAACTGAGGGGCAGAAAGCTAGGAGGGGATCTGACATTTGTTGACTGTTGCTTAGGCTGGGTACATTAAGTTTTCTTTTAATCCACTATTTGGTTCATCTTTAAACAGTTCTGTGAAATAGGTTTTACGAGACCCACCTTTATGAAAATGAGGCTCAGAGAAGTTAGGAGACTGGCTCAAGATCCCACAGCCAGTAAAAAGCCGAATCAACATTTGAATCCAGTCTTCCTGACTCCAGAAACAAGGCTTTTTGTTGGGAGGGGTCAAAATTTTGTTAACAAAGGGACAAATTCCTTCCATCTCCAAAAAATCGACATTCAAGGGTGCTTCCTGCCTGACCAGGTGGTGGCGCAGTGGGTAGAGCATCAGACTGGGATGTGGAGGACCCAGGTTTGAGACCCCAGGTCACCAGCTCGAGCAGCGGCTCATCTGGCTTGAGCAAAAAGCTCACCAGCTTGGACCCAAGGTCATTGGCTCAAGCAAGGGCTGGCTCGGTCTGCTGAAAGCCGGCGGTCAAGGCACAAATGAGAAAGCAATCAATGAACAACTAAGGTGTCCCAACGAAAAACTTATGATTGATAATTCTAATCTTTCTCCCTTCCTGTCTGTCCCTATCTATCCCTCTCTGTCCCTGTAATAAAAAAAAAAAAAGTGCTTCCTTAAACCTCCCTCCTTTACTGAACTTTTTCTGCTCTCTCCCTCTCCTGCTTCTCAGGGCCTTCAACCATGACCCAGCGTCTGGAACGGAAGACCACGGATTTCACATCCTGTTGCCCACCGGCCTGGGCCTCATCCTGCTGACATTTCTGGGGCTGGTGTTGAAAAGGGTCATACAAAGGAGGAAAGGTGAGCAGTTCGGGGCTGGTTAGGGGGAGCCGCCCAAAGAGCGAAGAGCATTCGTAGCCCTGTGGATCCCAGGGGAAGCGCATGAGCTTTAGATGAGCAGCGTGGTGTATGAGAAAGAAGACATTGGGAGGAATGGTCTGGAAATGGGGAGGGTGGGGGCGGGTGGGCGACAAGGAGAGAGGCCTGGGCCCTTTGGTGGTGTTCGTTGGAGGGCAGGACAGCCTCACACATCGAGCCTTTCTCCTCTTTCCCTGGGGCTTTCTGCGGAGAAGCTCCTTCCAGGCGGGTCGGTCGACTGGCCGTGAGGATGAGCGCGCTGGAGACCTCCCAGCGGCCCTTGTCGCAGCGGCCCCGGGTGTTACAGCATCCACGCTCCCAAAATAACATCTACAGTGCCTGTCCTCGGCGCGATCGGGGGGCGCCCGCTGCGAGTAAGCAGAGGTGGTGGGTGAGCCAGCGGGCGAGCAGGGGCAGGGGCAGGGGCAGGGGAGGGATTAATGAAGGACGGGTGCGGTTGAGCAAGATATGGCTGCCAGTCCCGGGGAGCAGGGGGTGGATACGGGGTGGAGGAGTGGGAATGGGTCAGTGAAGGGTGGCAGGGCCAATAGGTCAGTCGGGCGAGCTGGAGCAGCACGACACCGAGGATGAGCATGAAGCCCGGTGCCCAGCGCCCAGCGCAGGGAAGAAAGCCGTAGCCGCAGGGCCGGCTCCTAGTGCCCAGCGCTCTGAGCCCGGCCCGGGGTGGGGACGGACTGTGCCACGCCCTCACCCCGCTCCGGTTTCCCCTAGGCGACCGCGAAACACCAGTCCCGAGCCCCGGACCGTCCGCGCCACCCGCCCCGCCGCAGGTAAGCTCCGCCCGGACTTAGACCGCCACCGCGGCCCTCCCGGGCTGCCTCGGGGTCCGACGTGGCCCGAGCGCAGTTCCTCTGGTCGCTCCAGGGCGCCGGCTATTCCAGCAGTTCCTGGGCGGAGTCCGGGAACAAGTTGTTTCAGTTTCTTCCTTCCTTGGTGTCAGCAGACAGACTCTCCAGCAACGTGGTAGACTGACTTGACTGGCTTTTAACCAAGCGTTTTCATGGATGCTGAGTAGAGGCTGATAGATGGTCATTCTACAATACATGAAGGGCTTTGGTGTGGAAGAAATTCGATTTCTAGGAGGCCTTAATGGGCTGGAAGCTACACACTTTTACCTTAATGTGAGGGAGGACTTTCCAGTAACTCTCTGAGAGGAGTTAGTTTACCCATCACTGGAGGCAGTAGACCTTCCAGATGTCAAGATGTGGAAAGAGGATTCAACACATGGGGTGAGGAGGGTTCTTGAAATCTAGGAATGGACATAGGAAGCTCATGTTTCTATCCATGGCCATTGGCACATGGGTAAAAAGCCTTTAAACTATCCATTCATTTTTGTTTTCCCAAATTAAGAAGAAAAAAAATATTTTATTCTCTAAAGTAGCCCACAGTAACTAAAACACTTTTTTCGTAAGAACCAGGAAAAACTAAGTGTAGCCAATGTCCCCTTACTAAGCTAATGCAACAGACCCTAAAACCAGAGTGCTGACAAAATGGAAGCCTGTTTCCTCCCAAGTCATAGCAGGGGGCCGGAAAGAAGTGGCCTGAGCCCCAGTCATCCAGGGACTAAAATACCTTCTGTCTTGCTCCACCATCCTCTGGAGTCTTGCCTGATCCATGGTCAATGCTCGATAGCCATATTCCAGCCCATAGAGGGAAAAAAGAAAGCTGCTTCTTTAAGGAATAATCCTGAAGTTCCACATATCACTTCCTCTCGCATCCATTGACTAAGAAGTGTAGTCCTTGGCTAGGCGATCATGTGCCTTGCTAAAAGGGAGGGAGTGAGGCCCAGCAACAACTGACAGCTCTTGCCACCGTCACCTCCGACTTCCTGAGTCTGCTGTCACTCCCCCTTGCTAGAGAGGGTTCACTATAGCTTAGGTAGGTCCAGCTCTGCCATCTACTCCACACACCTACCCTTACACACACCCTTTTCTCTTGAACTGTTGTGACCACACATGCCCTCACCTGGGCCTGTAGCTTGCTCAAATGTTATTTACCCTTCCTTCATATTTGAAACTCTCATTCTCACTAATAGGAACAAAAATCTTGATGAAAGAAGTTCACAATAAGGCACAAATGATTAACAACTGAATATTTTAGCCTTCACAAGGAATATTTTAGTTTTTTAAGCCAAATAAATTAATCTCAAATGGCAAACTGTAACAGGCAATGGGAGATAGTTACAAAAAGTATCAGTTCCTTTCTGTGAGCACTTACGGAGTGCTACTGTGTTCAGGAGGCAGGACTCAAAGTTCTGGGCACTTGTGGTTGAACATGTGACCCATCAGAACCACAGCTTCTTGTGTGGATGTGACAATAACTGTGCCATGTTGGGGTCACAACTCAGCCCTATCCCTGAGAACTAACCCATCTGAAGGTAGATGGTTCTGAAGTTTCCGTCTAGGAAAAATGAGCACCGCTGTACCCACATACCTTGGCTGCCTTTCTCACTGTCATCCAGCCCCTTCCTGGAATACACTGTCATGCCACGTCACTGCCTCTCTGAGCCCTTACAGAGGTGCAGGGGCTGACTCACCCTGCTTTGGAATAACTCCCTAAGGAGGAATCTATTTCTTCTACAAGTCACGTCATCTAATCCCCAAGGGGAAACTCCTCTGGCAGCTGGGTCTCCTTCAGACTGAGGCTTAGCCATGTGACTTTAGTCTGAGCTCCATTTAAAGTGTTTCCTGCCCATATTAGATCTAAGTATTTTCCAGTTATCTTAGGTGAGATGCCACCCTGAAAAAATCCCCGGGGCTGAGACACTTGCTGGAGCTCAGCCACGTTTGTGTCTTTTGACTTCCATAAGTCAGCAACCATACACTGGCCCGCTGTGCAGATCTGCCTGGAGAGATACCAGAATCACCCTACCCGGATCCAGTGATGCTTCCTTGGTTTTTCCCAGGTGTCTGAAGCTCCCTCACCCCATGTGCCATCTCTGAAAACCAGCTGTGAATATATGAGCATCTACCACCAGCCTGCTGCCAAGATGGAGGACACTGATTCAGATGACTACATCAATATCTCCTGCCTGGCTCCCCCCAACTGTCCCCCTGGGCCCAGACCTTGATGCCAATGAATCTTGTTTGTCTGCTGGTTTCCAGTACCTGCTCCATCTGCTTTTGGAGTCCTCATTACCTCCCTCATCCCACCCTGAGTCTCGTCCCTGTCCAATTGCCCTGGGCATAGCTCACTCCCCACAGCTCTTCTTGTACACCTTTGCAAACTCTGTGACTTTCAGGTGGGCTCCGGCCATGAAGAGCATTTGTCCCGATGCCATCTCCTTCCTTTCCAACCCATGCAACAGGCTGTGGGCTTTGCAGTCTATCTTTGCTCACAGAGTTTTTGCTGCCTTGACTCGAGACCATCTGATATTGGGCTGGAGCATAGGCATAGCTACTGTTTCTGAAACTCTTCCCGGTCCTGGACCTCAGACCAATAGAAGGCCCCTGGACTGCACCATGAGGGCATGCCTCAGCCCTGTGAGTTAGGGAGGGGCCTGATATGAAATGACCCTGGCAACATCTTCACCTGATCTTAAGGGTGGCACTTACTAGTGAGCTCTACTCATCTTGTGTTCTATGGTAAGGGCAATTTATTTTGATGTGACAAAGGATTCTAAATTTGCAGAGCCACAATATCTCCCTAAAATCCTAAATCCTCTTTAACCCTCTGTTGGGCAGATAAAATATATTATGCTCACTTAGTTAAAGATGGCGCTACCCACATGAAAGTCCGTTGATATTAATGTGTGTTGGGGGACAGGCTGTGAGCAGGCCGGGTCGTTATAGCCGAAGGCTTAGTTTTAAGATTAAGCTTTTCCCACACCCTTGACTGATTGGATGATGTGGGGTGGTGCACTCTCATGAGGAACCCCATTATGCCTCAGATAAGTGGCTTTGTATCAGAGACTTTCTTATTTGTAGATTGGCTTAGACTTTCTTATTTGTAGATTGGCTTAAAGGTTTGGATTTCTACACTATAAAGTGGGGCAGACCAGGAGCTTGCTCTCTCTCTCGGTTCCTGGGATTAGCAGGAGAGAGGAGAGCAGAGGAAGGCCACGTGGAGGAGGCCAGGAGAAGCAGCCAAGATGGTGGAGTGCTGAGGAAGAAGCCAGTTGGTGCAGGAGGAGATGAGGAACAGGGGTGAATAAGTCTGGTGAGCTAGGTACCGTTGATTCTAGGAAACTCGGATAAGTCAGTAGCTTTGTGAGCACTGAATGAGTGGGTTTTGGAGCCCAGTGTGTGTTTTTACTTGCCCGCCGGGTGCAAGCTAGGATTAAAGATGATGGCCCACCAGTTCTTGGCTCCATTGTTTCATTACCAACTGTCTGAATCTAATGTGAACCTGCATGGGCCAGGCAGCTGTGATGGTGGCCTTGGCCACTGGCTTTACACCCTCCCTTCCTTGATGCACATAAGGACCCTAACTCTAGCATTTCTCCTCTTTTGGAAATTGTTTTTGTCACCTCTTTTTCCTTCTACTCTCCAGCACTTATCTTAATGTTGCTCTATCTTTCCATCCAAACTATTGCATCTATCTACTTTCAGAAATGAATCTTATCTCTTTGCCAGTTCCAAGTAATTATAGCAAGGCGGGGAAGCAAAGTGTCCTGGAATCCCGGAAAGCCAATTGCTCTGCAGTGGCATTTATGTCGTGGAGGAAGAGATGTCCCATCTCCTCCCTATACTTTTACAGTTAAGTTTTCTGAGCAAGGGCATAAGCAGATGTTGTATCTTTAGACTGAAGTCACCTGTAAAGCTCATCCAGAGCCTGAGACTAGAAAATGTCCAGTCTCACTGTTAGGAAGAAGGTCTTTCCCAGACACACAACTCAGCCTCGCTGGGCACTTGTCCAGAAATAGAAAGGAATGGCTGCCTGACTTGAGTTCCCTGCCTTTCATTGGCAGGGAATGTCATCGCAGATTGGAGAATTCATCCAGGTATGATGGCACAGTCAATAATGTCAGCTTGACCCTGGCACCCTCCCAAGTGACAGATTAGGGAAGAACAAGCAGGATAAGAAAGGAGGGCATCCAAGGGGAAGGGATAGTGGGAGTAGGGTGGGGAGAAAGGGCAAGAAATGAAATGTTTAGTGAGCCTGCTTTGTGTTGGGCATTTAACACATTATATTTTATCATTTACATTTCAAGCTGTTGCCCCTCCCCACCAAACTGCTCTGTTCCTGAAAATGTCATGACATTGTGATTTCCATGCTCTAACAATCAACTTTATATCCCAGCATTCCTTATTGTTCTTCAACAATTCAAAGACAGACAAAACATCCAGTTTATTAGGCATTTACTGAGCACCGTCCACTGCCCCATGTGGTTCCCAGGATCGTGGAGGGTAAAAGAGAAGCATGGGGCATTGTCTCCGATGTCTTCACAGAACTTAATCTCACAAATAAATATGGCATCAGTTAAAACACTGACAAGAATTAAATAGTGTTGTAATAAATATAGGAATCAGCATTAGAGATTGTTCACAGCATCCGAGGGAACCTTCCCTAACTGTTGTTGCGGCCACTTAAAGAATGAAGTCTTTGAGGGTAAACTTGGACCAAGAATGGGACCCGTGGTCAAGGGCGTGAAGTGCCCAGAGAACATCACAGGAAGGGACACTTTTGAAATGACATGGAGAGCGAGGAGGGTGTTCTGATCTAGGCATTTAGAGATGGTAGAATTTCTCCATCCAGGTCAGAAGAATGTCTACTTCTCCAAAGGCTTTGGTCTGAGCTGCTTCTCTGTCCAGCTAAAAGGGAAAGAAGAGTTGAAGATCTGCTTGCTGTGTTAGCCACAAGCATAGGCTTCTTTCTGACCCACCACTCCTGGAGCTGGTCTGATCCTGCATTGTGGAATGACCTCTGATGAACTTGCCCCCCTGCTTCAGGGTTAAGGACAATGGGCCAGTGGGTAGCAACAGGTCAGGAACAAAGAAAAAGCATCTGGAGCTCGTGACCACAAGAACCACAGAACCCCAGTGCGGGTGGATCTGGCCCACCTCCTGAGCCCCCTGTGCAGATGGGGGTGCTGAGGCCCCATGGCCCCTTTCCTTTGTGTTTTTCACTCTTCCTTTATTTTTAAGCTGATGTATCTGTTTCCTTTAAAAAGCAATCAAAATCATATATGTAATACAGGGGGGAGGCACTGGGGATGAAATTTGGGTCTTATTTGTTGTTTTAATTTAGGAGAGGCAATAAATAGGAGTTTCCCATAATTTTTTTTCTCACGATCTAGACCCTTGAGCCTAATGGAAATATTCTGTGGGGCGGGGGTTTACAGGAGTAGTCTCCCTTCTTTCTCCCTCACTTCTGACTCTAATTGCCCAGCTCAAGTGCTCATAAACTCTCTGACAGGAAAAGAACTCAGTATTGAAATCATCTTGTAGGGAAATATGATAGCATTTTAATTTGAAAACTGGCAGAAAAATATAGTGCGTAATTTGAGGTGCTTATGCAAAGTAAATGCTAATTAATGTATTGCATTATGCATTAGGCCTCTGAGGCATTCTCCTGAGACAGTAGGCTGGCTCTGAGCGGTTGGCCTTGATTACCTGTTTAAACGCTCCCCTGAACACCAGAAACCGCCTGCGCGCACTCTCCCTGATAGAAAACATCTCGTTTTCCTGCTGGATAACAGAAAAAACCTCGAGCTGAGTGAGGGTCAGGTAGGAGCAGAGGCAGGACCCTTCCCACTCCTTCCTCAAGCCAGAGCTCCTCCCCTCCTCCCCCCCCCCCAGGCCTAAGAGAATAGCAGCGTTAAATCCATATTCAAGGAGCCAGTGCTGAACGCCACCATGTGGTGGGCCACCACTAATTCCCACAGCAGTCTTGCCTGGTGGGGATGATCATCCCACTACACAGGTAGGAAAACAAAAGTCCAGAGAGGTCGAGCACCTTGCAAAGGGTCAACCAGCTGGTTAGAAGCAGAGCTAGACTTGAACCCAGAACTGCTGGTGTCCAAAGCCTATGCTCTTTGCCCACGACTTGCTGTTGTGGATTAAAAGCCAGAACCAGATAAAGGGAGGGGAATCCTCACAAAATACACCATTTCCCTGGGCCCCAGTCCCAGCTTGGTTCTACTCACACTGGGTTGCAGTTTTGACAGGATGACAATAAAATTGTTGGCCAGAGTAGAGTATGACTTGAGGATCCTCAATTCGGCTGCCTGGCGATAGTAGCTTTTGAAGATAGTATTCAAGTAGAAGTTCAGCAGGGCACGGACAAGGTAACAGCTTTCAGTGTCCTGGGGAGGGTCTGGGTCACCACAAGCCAAGGTCTCTGCCCACCCGGCCCTGGATAAACAACCCACATGTTGCCAAAGCAAGATAAACAAAAGAGGCAAGGATCTTTTAGGAGATGTTGATAAACATCAGATCTGAAGGAGCCTTTGGGGCCAGGAGAGTGGTGCCTCTGGTTTCCTGGAAGAACCACAAAGCCAGTCCCAGGGAGAGGGACTTGCCCAGGGTTACACAGTCAGTGGCAGACGCAGGCCTAGTTCCCAGGACTCTGGCCTCCCCATCTGCTTAATATTCTTCCTTTTTTTTTTTTTTAATTTTTCTATTGATTTGAGAAAGAGATGAGAGAGAGAAGCATCAACTTGTTGTTTCACTTAGTTGTTCATTCAGTTGTGTACTCATTGATTGTTTCTTGTGCGTGCCCTGACCGAGGTCAAACCCACAACTGCTGGCGTGCCAGGTCAATGCTTGACCCACTGAGCACCCCGGCCAGAGCCTGCTTAATATTCTTTCTTCTCCATCCCGTGACCTCCCTAATAGCCCTGTGAAGTAATAGACCCAGCAAAGCCCCCGGAACGTGGTGTGAGTTGGCAAGGAAAAGGACGGAAAGAAGAAGATTAAGGAAGAAAAGAATAGCATCCTTGAGCACAGGGATTGCACGCCAGCCCCTCAGGTGCCCCAGAGGAGAGCTCAGCGCCTCCAGGGAGCAGGGCAGGATGTGTGCTCACTGACTAGATGAGCAATGAGAAGACAGAAATGGGGGAGAAAGAAGGATGGAAATGAGAAGAGACCCAAGCAGATGCCAAAGAGAAAGACTGATGGCAACTCTCTGACTAGATGGAGACAGATGTTTACAAGCCTTAATCCCTGCCTCGCCGCACACCACGACACACATGCCCACGTGGCTCAGGTCCTGGGTGAGCCCCGTGCATTAACTTCTCTGGCTCATGCTCAGCCCTGTCCTGTGTGGGCCCAGCCCGGACAGAAGTGAAGTCGCCGTCAGCCTCCCCAGACGAGCCCTCACCCCACCCACAGAAGACCAGCCATCATCCTTCCCCAAAGAGGTCTGATTACCGAGACGTTCTGCAGAACCTCCCTCCGCAGCAGCTGGACACTCGTGATGTTATCCTGAGCTTGCTTGGGGAACAGAAAGAAAAGATGTCTTCAGTTTGGGGGGCAGCATAGAAAGCAACCTTGCAAACATGCTGTTTCCCCAGACCTCTCCAGTCTGTGAGATCTCAGAGGTCAGAGAGGGTACCCAAGAAGGGCTAGGCTGAGCTGGCCCTTGGGGTGAAGGTGCGGGTTTCCACCACAGAAAATCATTGAACTTTCCCCCCAGGGGCAGATGGAAATCTTAAGAATTCTTAGAGCTTTGATCAGGGACAGAGGCGGATTAAGGTCATTTGAGGTCCCGGGCACAGAAGAAAATATTGAGCCCCTTAAAAAAAGAGAGAGACAGGGAAAATAAAAATACATGTTAACCATATTTTCAAATAAATAAAACATATTATTATGTACTATTAATGTTAAAATAGCACATATGGAACCCAACTTGCTGTCTGTTGGGCAAATGAGTTTGTAAAATTTGTGTTTTTTGATTTTGCTCACTTTTTCTTTTTTATTTTTTATTTTGCTAAAAATGACACTCACTGGGCAGCACCAGGTATGTGATCTGTGAAATTGCTAATTACCTTCCTGCTTGGGAAGGACCAGTGTTATACTAATGTGTGCTCGAGGAGAGGTTTTGGCGCCAGAAAAGTTTTAAAAGAAAGAAGGAGGAGGGGAAGCAGAGAGAAGCCATTTTTGCAGAATAAGAAGAGAGAGAAGGCAGAGTGTTGGAGAGTGGGAAGCCGGGATGGCAAGGAAGGGGAGAGAAGCCAAGATGGCAGGAAAAGGGAAAGAAGCTAGTTTTGTGCAGAGAGGGTGCTGAGTAAGAAGCCATGTTGGCAGATGGGGAACCAGAGGTGAGGGGCTTTGAGACTGGTGGGGCCTTTGATTCTAGGAAAAACCAGAGAAGATTCTCCTGGTTGTGGAACCAGATAATGTGTCAGTAGCTCTGAATGAAGAGGAAGTATTTTTCCTATGTGTTTGCTTGTCGACCAGTACAAGACTTGAATAAAGGAACGGCTTACCATTCTTTGGCTCCACTGTTTCTTTACCATCTGCCAGAATCTAATGGGAACCTGCATGTGAATGGCCTTGATAACGGCGGCCCCTGGCCTTACAGTGTCATTAGAAAAAAGTGTAAAGTTGGGGTTTTACAGGGCCCTTCAGAAGTCGGACCCGGGGTGTGCACCCAGTGCGCCTGCCTTTAAATCCACCTCTGATCAGGGACCTGTTTGATTTCCTTGGTCATTTGACACAGGAAGAAATACCCTATTTGGTTTAAGAAACACTAGCAGCAGGGTTTTACCTTCTTATTCCCTGAGGGTGGGGCTACTGCTTCTCTCAGCCAGGGAGTTTCCCCTGCATCCCAGCCACTCATTCATTTCAGTTCTTGGATTTAGAGTCAAAGAATCATTGAGAGGAAGGAGCTTTCCAGTTCCTTTGTACCACTTCCTCATTATGCAAATAAGGAAACTGATGGGGGCGGATGCTGCAGGGGTTGGTTCCAATGTCTAGATCACATACAGATGTCCTATAGCCAGGGCAGCACTCTCCCTCCCCAGGCTGCCACATGGAGCTCCCACTTTCTGTCTTGCATCTAAGTTGTCTTTTAAGCAGTTGAGTGCATTTGTGAGGGCACATATGAGATCACTTGCAGGCCCAGGAGAAAGCCAGTCACATGACACAAGCTGTCCCATCCCACCTCGGTATTAACCATTCTTTCTACCTGTAGCCAAAGTGTGAGCAGGTGATAACAGACTAGCAGGATGCTGCCTAACAGTGGGTGAAAGCTCCAGTAGGTAGGACTCAAAGGACTTCCATGACTCCCCATCATCCGCCTGGGATGCCCCTGAAGCCCAGATGAATAGACTCCATTCTTTATGCCTCTTGGGCTGTGTTTGTTTTCCTATAGACTGACCACATCTTTCTGAGCCTCAGTTTCCTCATGTGCAGAAGGAAATGTGGGCTTGTGATGCCTCTAACTTTGCAAAGTTATTCTATAGTGAAATGATTAGCAAGGTACAAGGGGCTCCATAATCATAAAATGTTATCCTCCCCCCACGGTAACCCCCCACCGCTGGGTCCAAAACAGCATTTCACTCACCACAATGTCCTTCACGGCCTGGAAGGCCTCCCACAGTTCCTGGAAAACTACCCCCTCCACTCGGCAAGGTCCAAACTGGAATTCGTGGCCTTGGAGCCCTGGACCCTGGCTCCAGATAAATAGGATGAGACTCACGCAGGGGAGGGCAGCTCTCTGCATTGGAGAGCCCATGTGCAGCAAAAGAAGGACCAGGAAGATCCTGCAGGAAGAAGGGAAGAGCCCACTGAGGCAGGTCCGCTGGCCCAGGAGTAGTGTATTCAGAATGAATTCTCCTTGCCCCGGCCAGCCTTGGATACACAGACAGGAAACCTGAGAGCAGGACGGGTTCTCACAGACTATTGGAAATGTGTGGTGCAGTGGATGGGGCGAGGGTCTTTCTGCCCCTCATCTCATATCCACTGGTCTCGCTAGCTCACTATCTGGCCACCCCACCATGGCCCTCCACTCCACAGCACACACTTGGCACCTCCTTTCTTACCCCACAGAGCTCTCCCTAGCCAACAACCTGCTAGTCAGAATTTGACCAAGGAGAATGAAGCAACGGGGGAGCAGAAGGGTTTACAATGTGCCAAAGAACACATACAGGGAGCCCAAACTTGGGAGCATAGAGCTTCACTAGGCGTTTGCTTGTCTGAGTTCTGCCCTGAAGGCACCAGGCACATCTGGGCAGGTCTTTAGACCACCTCTGACTCCTCATCACGAGGGATCTGCGAGATCAGTCCTGGCCCAGAGGAAGGGGCACAGACAATAGGTGCAGGTCACATACTCACTCTGCCACCTCAACCAATAACTCACTTTTAACCCTAATTATTAGCTTTTCTGATAACTGAATCACATTTCTGGATGAATCACTTGAAAAACTTCCACAAGCGTGCCAAATGGGAATGACTGTGTAAAGGGGCCCCAGGCCAGAGAGACGTGACCCATTACTTATTTATCTATCATAACTGTATGCCAAGCCTTCCTTTCTCCGTCGTCTTTGCCCTTTGCTTTTCTGCTTTCTTTCCTCCCTTCCTTTTTCCTCCCTTCCCTTCTTTCTCCTTCTCTTTCTTCCTCCTTCTCTTCTTCCTCTCTCCCTCTCTTCCTTACATCCTTCTACAATCATCTAAGAACCTTGCATATTCCAGGCACTGGTCTCACACTGAAGACACAGCCTTCCACCCCAAGACTGAGCAGGAAGATGGGAGAAGACTGTCTCTGGAATGAAAACCAGCATACAGGCAGAGATGGGGGTGGGGGTGGGGGTGGGGGCCAGCCAGCACCCAGTATCATCCATCATGCAAGTCTGAGCTTCAACATCTCCCTCAAGGTCTTTCCATTCTGTTCTAGCAAAATCCACGAGCTTCAAAGCCTCTCTTGAAAGTTCATCTCTGGGACTCATAATCCTGCTCTTGCTCCCACGTTATATCTTATCCTGACATGCACACTGAGAACGGTGACATCTGCCATCCCCAACCCCCATCTGCAATGAGGCAGTCGTCTAATGCTTCGACGCCAAGTGCTCAGGAATTCCTACATCACTCACCTCAGGGCCAGGAAGTGATGCCGGAGGTTTGCTGTGGGGAGGTGGCCCGCTCTGCCACGGAGGGAGAAGTTGGGCAGGCACCCTCCCCACTCACCAATCAGGGTGTAACTGTCGGTAGAAGGTTCCTGTCCCAGCGGTGAAAGTGGTTTCAAAAGTAAAGCTGTGCAGGCCAGCAAGGCTCTGTGGAGATCCATATATATGGGGGCCAGGAGGAGGGGCGGAGGAAGAAGAGGGGGGTGGAGAAGGGAAATTGGTCATGCTTTCCTAGAGAATTGCTTCACTGCCTAGTCACCCTTCACTTTCAGACAATGGGCAATGGAGAAACCACCCCTGAGGTGAGATGAGACCTGGGTCTGAGTTCTGGCTTTACCACTGCCAGTGTGACCAGGGCAAGTCTCCTAGGTAACCTGAGCCTCAATTTTTGAATCTATAATATTGATACAAACAAAGAAAGAAAAGAAGAAGGAAAAGAAACTGTCTTACCTCCCCCAGAGGCAGGCGTAAGCAGACAATACAGAGGTGCTCTGTAAAGTCTAGACAACATGTAAATACATTATTGCTGTGCCGAGTACACCAGCCTGCCCAAATCATTCCATAATTATGCCATTTATTTTTTTACTTTATAAACATTTATTATTTTTTTGTGACATTGGTTAATAAGATCATATAGGTTTCAAGTGTACCTCTCTATAATACATGATCTATGCATTATACCATGTGTCCACGACCCAAAGTCAGTCATCTTCCATCACCATATGTTTGGCCCCCTTCACCTTTTACTAATCCTTACCCACTCCCTCTGGTAACCACCATACTGTTGTCTGTGTCTATGAATTTAAGCTTTATATCTCACTTATGAGTGAAATCATATGGTTTTTAGCTTTTCCTGACTTATTTCACTGAGCATAATATTCTCAAGGTCCATCCATCTTGTCATAAATGGCAGTATTTCATCTTTTTTATGGCTGAGTAGCATTCTATTGTATATATGTACCATATCTTTTCTATCCAATCTTCTATTGAAGGACACTTTGGTTGCCTTCATGTCTTGGCCACTGTGAATAATGCTGCAATGAACATAGGGGTGCATATCTTTGTGAATAAATATTTTTGAGTTTTTTGGATAGATACACAGAAAAGAGATTGCTGGGTGATATGGTAACTTTATTCTTATTTTTTGGGGAAACCACCATTCTATTTTTCACAGTGACTATACCAGTTTATATTCCCACAAGAAGTGAGTGAGGGTTCCTTTTTCTCCACAGCCTCTCCAACACTTGTTACTACCTGTCTTGTTGATAATAGCCAATCTAACAGGTGTGAGGTAGTAGCTTATTATAGTTTTGATTTGCATTTTCTTAATAACTAGTGAAGTAGAACATGTTAAAAATTTGTATGTCTGCTTGGGAGAGATATCTGTTTGAGTCTTCTGCCCATTTTTTAATTGAATTGTTTGGTGTTGAGCTATATGAGTTCTTTATATATTTTGGATATTAACATCTTGTTGGAGCTATTGTTTGCAAATATCATCCCTCATTCAGTTGGTTGCCTTTCTGTTTTGTTGTTGGTTTCTTTTGCTGTGTGGAAGTGTTTTAGTTCGATATAGTCCCATTCATTTATTTTTGCTTTTACTTACCTTACCTTTGGGATCAAATTCATAAAATGTTCTCTTCAACCAAGGTCCATAAGTTCAATACCTGGTTTTTTTTCTATGCAATTTAAGTCTTTGATCCATTTTGAATTAATTTTTGTACATAGGAACAAACTATAATCTAGTTTCATTCTTTTGCCTGTGGTTTTTCAATCTTCCCAGCACCATTTATTAAAGAGGCTTTTTTATTTCCCCATTGTGTATTTTTGGCTTCTTTGTCAAAAATTATTATACGTGTGATTTTATTTCTGGGCTCTCAATTCTATTCCATTAGTCTGTATGTCTGTTTTTCTGCCAATACCATGCTGTTTTGATTATTGTAGCTCTGTAGTATAATTATGCCCTTTAATGATGGGACAGTAACCCAGAGGCTAAGGATAGTACATCTTTAATTGGTCAGGGATAGGAATTTTAGTTAGGAGTGTTTCCTGACACACAGCCATACAAGGTTATAAACACTCAACCAAAATATGCATGGACAGATCTGGAAAGCTGAGGAACCTGGTGTCCTATGGGCTAGCCTCAGACTGTGCTGCTCTGCCTAGGCACACCCAGGGCATGCAGCAGCATGGCTTCTAAGAGCCTGACCGTATGTCAGCTAGCAAGGCACTGGGGCTTCAGCTTTCACATGGGTAAATGAGTGATAGACTGCAGCACGGTTCCCAAAGAATATTTCACAGAACCTAGTTCTGAGGAATACTTGTCTGCAAGACACTCCATGAAACCAGAAATCCATTGTCAGTAAATTAGAGAAGCCTGGCCTGGCCTGTGCCAGCCCCTCTGGGAGGCATGCACTACTCCTGAGAACACTGAAGATGGAGAAGTCCTGTGAGACCCAGGGCAGGACGTGTGTTTAGCTTTGTTTAACCCAGCATTTCCCATGAGTGTCTGACCACATCCCTCTGAGACATTTGGGGAAACATTAGAGCCCTATGACCTAAGAATGGTTTTTACATTTGAAAATAATTTTGTTTAAAACTCAAAAAAGCAATATTCTGTGAAATGTGAAAAGTTTGTGAAATTCAAATTTCAGTGTCCATAAATAAAATGTGTTGGGACACAGTTCCCAATTGCCCATTGTTCACATATTGTCAGTGCTGCTCTTGTGCTTCAATGACAAAGATGAGTCGTTGTGGCTGAGACTATGTGGCCCACAATGCCTAAAATATCTACTCTCTGGCCCTTTATAGGGAGAGGTGGCTGAGCTCTGCTCTAAATTACCTTCCTGCACAAATATTCTAAGTCTCCTTCAACCTGGGTCCAGGAATAGGAATGTGCTATGAGGGGCAGGAGAACTTTGTCCAGCGCAGTGCAGAAGGCAGATACTGGGAAGAACATCCCTTCCTGATCCTTCCCTACATCACACACACAATGTTGCTCATGCCCTAAGCAGGCAATATGCAATCCCGGCCAGCATCCTGGCCTGCTGCTGCTGCTGCCTCCACAAGGACCACACCTGAGTCCTTTGCTCCAGGCGGACCGGAGTCTTGTCCTCTAGTTGTAGGCAGGGCCCCACATCACATCCTTTTTTTCCCCTTCAGGATTGAGGCTTTACTAAAAATTCCCAACTATTATAAGAAGAAGATGGCAAAAGGGAGTGAAAAGACAGAAAAGAAGACAAAGATTCTTCTTCACAGTGGATGTGGGGGAGGCAGGAGAGGGCTGGAAAGACTAGACAGTGAAGGCAGGAAGCTGACAGGGACTCGAGCCCGTAGGGCAGCTACAATCCTAGATGACTGTCTACTGATAGGCAGGAGGGATGATCTATTAGCAGAGCAGGTTAGAACAGAGGAATGA